>CM042038.1:27942771-32942771 GCA_023525975.1 Smallanthus sonchifolius | reverse complement strand
TTTTATTGACCGGGTATCTGGTTGTTGAAAAGGATTAGCATTGTGTGTTTGTGTGTTGTTGAAAGGGATTAGCATTGTGTGTTTGTGTGTACATAGTATTATCATAATAACAAACAAACGGTAATACATAAATCTAATTATAACAACTAAGACACACTAACACATATTAACTTTGAAAAAAACCAATAATACGTGACATAACATAACAATGAATACAAATACAAAAACTCACATAAAACTTAAAAATTTTAACGACATATAAAATTATGCAAACCTGGAAATTATCTTTTTTAAGTGGTGCATATACTTTTGAAATGTCAGTCCTTGTCTTTTGAGTTCGTTTCCACTTTTGTAAAATGTGTATATTATAAAATAATAGAAACAATAAACTCTTTGACAAGTACATTTTTTCCTAAGGATGTTAACATACAGAATCATATGATGTTACGTCTTCAATGATCTTTAATTCTTATTATGGTTATGGTCATTCTCCTTTGATGCATCGCATCTACTTTTATGGAACTCTATTTCTTAAAAACCTACCCTTTCCGATTTGACAACCTTTCCTTCATGTTACAAAAAAAGATACCTTAAAATACAAATTACTAATTTTAAGTTAAACATAAAGAAACATACAATCTAATTACCTGGATAACAACTGTCACCTACAAATGCCTTGGCAATAGTACTGGTACAAACAAAACACAAACCATATGTTATCTACCCAATAAAGGCAGATTATAAAATACCTCTTTATAAACAACATTCCTAGTTAGTGTATCATCACACTTTCCACCATTATCCACATAAAACCGTAAGCCTCGTCGAGACGTTACACGCGATGCTGCAACATAGAGCTGGCCATGTGTAAAAATAGGATTGACCAAATACGCACACACATGCCTAAACGTCTGTCCTTGACTTTTGTTTATTGTCATAGGAAAGCAAACCTTCACAGGAAACTGCCGTCTCTTGAATTGAAAGGGCCATGGTGTAGACGTTGGAGTCATATCAATTCTACAAATGAATGCTTTGCTTCCCACGTGGGTTCCCGTTATAATCACAGCCTCAATAACGCGTCGAGAAATCTGAGTAACCACTAATCGAGTCCCGTTGCACAAACCTCTTTGCAAATTTATATTACGTAACAAAATTATTGGCGAACCCACCTTTAATTGTAAAACATGATTTGGAATGCCCGAAAAACGTCAAGTGTTGAGAAACTCGATAGGATACATAGCACGCAAATCATTAACATTATCAGTGGTTGAACATATTTCATCAGCACTTAACAACTCATGAAGTTCACCTGGCCTATTTTCGAGAACATGTAGGTTTATCTTATCCACCTCATCATTTGTCGGACATAAGATACATCGCTCCTTTAAGTAATTAATGTCTCTAAACCGATCGCCAATCCTAGGGTAAGTAGAAGATACAACAGCAGCAACTGGATCAGCAGCAACAGGAATCAAAAGATCATCCTGTATATCGATCCAACTCGGTTCATCTTCACCAGGTAGTGCGATTGATGGAAGCCGCCCAGAGCCCATGTCTAGAATCCATTTATTGAACCTTTGCATTTGGCTGTACTCAACACCATCGAGAGTTGGATCGTGCAACCGCATGTTTGTTGTTAAACAAAATACTCGACATGCATCCCATATAGCTGCAGATTTGTTGACAGCAGAAGCAACAATGTCAGCACGAAGACCGTGCAGAATAACAGGGAGAATTTGACGAAAATCACCACTAAGGACCACAACTTTCCCACCGAAAACTTTATTTTCCGCACCATGTGCATTTTGCCGGCATATGTCCCTAAAGCATCTATCAACAGCTTCAAACGCATGCCTATTTTGTAATGGCGCCTTATCCCAAATGATAAGGTCAGATGATTCAATTAGTTCAGCTAGATCTGACCCAACATCAATTGAACAACACGAGTCCTTATTAACATCTAAAGGAATCCGAAACAACGAATGAGCTGTTCGGCCGCCCGGCAATAACATGGACGCTATACCAGAAGACGCAACAAACAAAATAATCCTGCCACGTGAACGGATGCACGTAATCAGCGTGTTCCACAGGTATGTTTTACCTGTCCCTCCGCTACCCATTACAAAAAACACACATCCCGTTCTCGCATCAACAACGTTGATAATAGCATCAAATACCTTTTTTTGGCCAGTATTCAAACCACTATGCAACTCAATAAAACGTGCCTGTTCGTGTCCAACGTTGTACGTACGCTCAACAGCGATCAACCTATTATAACGGGTATTAAGCAAACTCCGGTTTATTTGTGGTAATCTCGGAAATTCGACCAACGAACGATTGTTGTTGTTTAAAAATTTTTCAATCTCAAGTAAGGTATATGTTACTAATTCTTCATCAGAGAAGACAACGTCTTGATTTTGTAGAAACCGACGTTGATTATACGCAACATCTTCTGATAAATAATTATAACAATCAGAAAATAATCTTTCGTAGTCGCTAACCATGCAAAATACAATGATTGTTACGAACAACTCACGTAGTTGGTTACCTAACTTCCGGTGTGATGCCTCACGAATACAATCAACCCACTCAGAATCATCTCCAATAAGACTTAGGGCTCTACATGCATCCATATAAGTCGGATACTCTACCCCATCAACCGTGCGAATATCTGCAATGGTTAAAGGACCCCGTACAACATTAAGTAACATCCGAAGGTAGTATCGCTCACCATATTAGGACTTACATTATAGATACGACCAATACTAAACCCCTTCTTTCGTGGCCTCCATGCCTTTTCATCTTCATGCCATGTAAACTTAAGCGGATACTCGCTATATGTTAACGAATGACCGTCAGGGTATAAATGATTTGCGTTAAGCCACTCAGTGAATTTTGACATTGCTGATTTGGTTCGTTGGACAACATCTTCTATATTGTCATCAGCATTGAAGTAAACTCTGTTACAACCTTCTTCATGAAAAGGCAGTCGTTCTACAGAAACAGAACGGTAATGCATCTCAAATGCAAATATCCTCCAACATGCTTCAGACGCCGAAATGTAGCGACAATTAATAAATTCTTCTATCTCATCTTCTGTTTCTAACAACAAAGCAATTGGTGCTCTCTTTTTCTGACCTTCAACAGCTATAGTTGCACGGTCTGGTCCTTTGTTAAGATATGACAACCATTGCCTGATTACATCATTCAACATTGATATGGCAACCATATTTTAAAAGGAGGTCACGGTTATGCGGAACAACATATCGATTGTCAACCTTGATGTCATGAGAACCAACCTTTTGCAGTCCTCAAGTTATTAGGCCTTTTATACCTCGGCCAACCATCACTACGAATGAAGGTCTCTTCACAATAGTTCTTGGGGTACCTAACTGTGCAACGACCATTAGACATACACGGACTTGCTCGATTTAGTTCACCACAAGGACCATGCATCATATGAGCTCGTACAACTGCAAAAGTATATGGATCATCAGCCTCCGAAGGCAATTCTGCTGATATAATTGCATCAATTTGGTCTACGGTAGTTATCTTATCCGCATGGTGTAGAAACACAAGCACATGACAATGTGGAAGGCCGCGTTTTTGAAACTCAATCGTGTATATTACTACAAACAAACACAAAAGTTATAATTAGATATACAAACACGATACCACATTCATATGCATAAAAGAAGGGATGTCTTTACTAACTAACCTGCTTTGGGCCGGCCAAAGTGATTCTTATTTCTTATATCTCTCATTAGTTCATCAAGCTTAATTTTAAATACACGCGTAAGAATGTCCGGCCTATCGGATGCAGCTTGTCCGGGCGTATGTTCTTCAATATGACGAGCAATCTCAGACCACCGGGGGTTACATGTCATTGTTATGAATAAATGTGGTGTCCCAGCCCATCGACATACTGCCATCGCATCCTGATACTGTTGTAACATATACCTTGGGCCTCTGGTGAACGTTGCTGGTAAGATAACTCGTCGACCTATTGAGTTACAATTGGTTTCTACGGTTGCAATATGATCCTGCAAACCGCTGTACAGATCCGAGCGAATGGTATTTTGATTTTTCTTATACCAAGCTAAGTCATGCTCAAGCACAGCACTGTAGGCATCAACAACAAAAGTATGAAACAATCGACCAGACTTATGCAAAAGCTTGCCTTCATTAATCCTAACTTGCAACCGATAACAATAGTACTCCCTCAAAGTTACGTACTTTCTCTTAACTGCTGAACCAACATTACTTAAAGGAATATTAAGATGAAACCCATCCTCACCATATGGAAACAATAACGGATACTGCAGTGCCATAAAGCTTGGATGCAACTCAGAGATGCGTTTAACGACATTAGTACCGCGCTCTTCTATAAGAACATCACGCGAATCAGTTGGATTACCATCACCAGGAAGCAATGCAGCAACTTCTAAAGCAGTTGGCATATTGTATTGGCGCGCATCTTTGTTGCGTGTCCCAATCAATCTAAGTTTAATAGGTTGCCTTGATGCATCATTAAACCTCTCCCGTGCCATCCTAAACGCCTTCACTAATACATTGTGTTCATCAAGCATATCCATAATGTCACGAATTAAAGACCGAAGAAAATCTCATTGTACGTCGGAGGGATACATTTCTTTAAAGCATAAACACGATTATCGACTTCGTTTTCAGTGTCATAAATGTATAACTGAGCGAACCTAGGCCGACCATCATCATGTGTAGGTAATAATGACCCAATTCTATGATGGTTGTGGCCATTCAAACGAAACGTGTAAGGCCCCCGACCAACATTTACATCAGTACTTATCTTTCCACCGGTTGAGGTAAAGGCAAACATTGCGTTTAAAATCTTTATATTTTCTTTAAAGACCTTTGATCGTCCCTCATCATTTCCATCCAAAAGGCTTTGCAACAGGTGTGGAGGCTGATGAAGCAATGGCAATACAACCTTTCCTTCACTGCAACATACAGAAAACTTAGGGGTTGAAGGAGTCAACGCCTTAGCAGATCGTTCACCATACCATAACAATGCTCCACAATGTGTACAAACGTACTCAGCTTTCCCACAGTCCCAAAATAATACCCTTTGTCCTACAAAATAAGTATACAATTTAATTATAAACCATGTATTCATATCATGATAAATTACCAACTAAAATAAGAAATGCATAATGACACGAATCAAACCTGTGGGGTCTGAGTTTTCATTCCCATAAGTAGACGAGGATATATTGTTACGCAAAGCACTATATGATGAACTATGATGAAGCCCTGTGGAACCTCTCTCAATAGAGCGAACACCAACATGCTGACTCGTATAATGACTTGGGGTTGAGTTAGAACCAATTAATGTTGCTCGATCCGCATTACTTTGAATCGTATTATGCATTACAGTTTCATCAGAACCAACAATTGTACGCGAAGAAAGGTTCAACCCAACGCCTAAATAAATTAACAATATGTATATTTTTTATTGACACCTAAATTATAAAAAAATATTTTAGGGATACAACTATTTTGCCTAAGAGAACAAAATTATACCTAACCCTGTAGATGGTCGTTCATACAATCGTGACGAATCAGTTTGACTGTTCTGACGGTTTAGATTTGCATTAGAACAAACCGATATATGTGTAGAAAGAAGCACAGCGGGAGCTTCATAGAAGGAAAATTTATTTACGTAAGTTACTTACCTATTAAATACTTAAAATCATTATAAATATGTAAAAGAAGATCTAATTATATACTTTGGGATTCAAAGCATACCTTTACGAGGTCTTTGTATATTGAAACTACTATTGTTGACAGACAGTGTTCGATATCTTAATGGACGCCGACCACGAGGAACATTACACTGCAGGTATCGAACTTCACAGATAATTGTTTAACTATTTCCAGATACTTGGCTAGTCTTTAACCTTTCACTGCATACGAGCCATTAAAATGGTTAGCGATTAACAAAGAATCAACATATACTTGAAGATACCTGATTTTAATATCCCAAGCTAATTTCAAGCCAGCTATCAGAGCTTCATACTCGACTTCGTTATTAGTCGCTTAGAACTCACAACTTATAGATTGGGGTATTATGTCCCCTTGTGGCGATTTTAGCATGATCCCTAGACCCGTTCCTCTAACGTTTGATGCCCCGTCAGTGAATAGGATCCACTTATCCTTTGATTCCTCTAACTGCTGAACTTCAAGGTCTGCTTCATGCTGTATATCACTGCTGAAATCAGCCACAAAGTCTGCGAGTGCCTGTGATTTTATCGCTGTTCTGGGCTCATATACGAGATCATATGCACTGACTTTGACCGACCATTTTGCCATCCTTCCAGACATTTCTGGCTTTCTTAAAACACACTTAATAGGATAATTAGTCTTTACGTGAATAGCGTGTGTTTCAAAATAATGTCTAAGTTTAGTGGATGCCATTATTAAAGCCAATATTAATTTTTCTAGATGAGAATACCTGGTTTTTGTCGGGAGTAGACTTTTACTTACGTAATATACCGGATGTTGTTGGCCTTCCGGATACCGCCAGATATAGGATAATGGTTCTCCATCTTCTGGTTTCATAATGGTTCTCCATCTTCTGGTTTCATCAGTAGAGGAGCGGTTGACAAGTATTCTTTTAATGATTGGAGTGCTTGCTCATGCTTCTCTTCCCATTCGAACCTCTTGTTCTTTTTTAGGATGTCATAGAATTCCCTGCATCTTTCCGAGGATCTTGAAATGAATCTGTTAAGTGCTGCTACTCTGCCAGTCAATCTCTGGACATCCTTGGTGTTTGCTGGGGATTTCAAATTGATTATTGCTTTGATCTGTTCTGGACTGGCCTCTATTCCTCTCTTGGTCACCATGTATCCCACGAATTTTCCTGCCCCCACTCCAAAGTGGCATTTGGACGGGTTTAGCTTCATATTGTATTTATTCAGAATGTCAAATGCTTCCCTGAGATGATCTTCACCTCTCTTTGATTTGACCACCATATCAATTATGTAGACTTCTATGGTGTCCCCAAGCTTGTTTTAAACATCATGTTGACCAGCTTTTGATATGTTGCACCTGCATTTTTCAAACCAAAAGGCATGGCAATATAGCAGTATATATCTGTCGGAGTCATGAATGTAGTATCCTCCTGGTCTGAGGGTTCCATCTGGATTTGTTGGAATCCTGATGAAGCATCCATGAACGTGAGCATCTCGTGACCTGCTGTAGCATCAACCATTGAGTCTATGTGTGGCAATGGAAATGGATCTTTCGGACATGCTTTGTTTAAGTCTGTGAAGTCTACACAAACTCTCCATTTTCCATTCTTCTTCTGGACCACTACTACATTAGCTAGCTATCTTGGGAATTTTACTTCCCTTATCATCCCTGCTTTTAGTAATCTTTCAACTTCCTTGTGTATCACTGTGTTTCTTTCAGGAGCGAACTTCCTTCTCTTTTGATGTATAGGCCTGAAACTGTTATCAAGACCTAGTTTATGTGTAATAACGTTTTTAGAGATACCTGTCATATCTTCATGCTTCCAGGTGAAAGTTGAAGTTCTACTCTTTAGCAATTCTACAAGATCTTGTTCAATATCCTTGGGGATACTGGTTCCAATAAGTGCCTTGACATTGGCATCCTTAGAACTCAGGGATACCTCTTTCACATCCTGCTCCTTGCTCTCCAGGATGTCTCGGGTTTGCTTCTTTAATTGCTATGCTTTCCTGGTCTTGGTGGAAGTCTTCATTGAAGAGGTGTAACAGTCCTTCACATCTTGTTGATCGCTGTTGATCTTTACTACCCCCCAAGGGGTAGGCATCTTGACACATTGGTGATACGTCGAAGGTACCGATTTCATGTCGTGTATCCAGGGTCTCCCTACAATAATATTATAACAAGATAATGAATCTATTACACAAATTTTTTGTATAGTGTTTACCCACTCGATATATATCGGAAGCTTTATCTCTCCGACTTTGTTCTTGACCTCTCCGCTGAATCCTACTAGTACCTCAGTCTTGGGGATAATTTCGGAATCCGGGATCCCCATTCTTTTTATGACATCATGCTGAATGATGTTCGCTGAGCTCCCTCCGTCTATCAGTATCCTTCTTATGAAGTGATTGGCGATATATAGAGTGATCACCAGTCCATCATGATGAGAATCCTGCATGTTATCCCTGTCATCTTCATCGAAAGAGATCACCTTTTCTTCAGTCAGGCTAGAGGTTCTGATAGGCCTGTCCCCTCTTTCTATCTTTGCTTCCTTGGCATTTCTTTTTGCTGCAGAATAAGAAGTACAACAAATTTCAGACCCACCAGATATAAAACCTATTACCTTCGCATCTGAAGGCGGGGAATTTGCTCTTTGCGGGATCCTGTCTTGATCCTTAGTCTTGTTCTTTCCTTTGCCTAGTGTAAGGGCCCAAACCTGGGAGGCCTCACTTATTGGATTTACTCATTTACAAGCAGTTCTTAAACTTGAATATCAAAATAACGCAGCGGAAAATACTTCATTAAAACATAACATTACATTGTTCAACATACGAAAGCGTAAACATTACTTAAACATAACATAACGAAATAAAACATAACGGGATGCCAGTCTTTATAAACAACCGGGTAACTCTTCATCTTTAGCCAAGCATCACCGTCCATCCTCATAACCTGCCTTAACATGAATGTGCATACTAAAAAGTCAGCTACGCTGGTGAGTTCTAGCTTTTACATAAAAACTAACTTCAAATATTTGCCAAAAACACGTCTTTTAACCTCATTAATAAAAGAGTATGAAAAATCATGCAATAACATAACTCATAACATAAACCATAAGTCAACGAACATATCGAATCTACGCCTTCTCGTAACCGTCAAATCCAAACGTCACATACTGGCGGAATAACCCAAGTATCACCACCACTAGACCCATCACCGTCGTACTGCCCTTCGGGCGGAGAACTCCTAGGGCCCGACACTTAGACTATTCAACACCGAACTTCAAGCACAGTATCACAAGTATGACACGTACCAACTTCAAGCACGACTACCCCGTAAGGTAAATCGCACCAACTTCAAGGATCACGATAATCCCCTTGGTGACCGTCATCACCCCAGTTGTACAACAGTTGGCCAGCCACAAAGGCCCCTAAAAGGTAAAGGCCCATAACATTCTTCCCATACCCATAACCTTCAATCCCTAAGAAATAATGGCAGATTCGTTCGTTTGTGACTTTCGTATACATTCACTTCTTTTACTTCAAAACTTCAGTTAAAGCATTCGTACATTTTATTAAAAATCATTCATTCACAAACACTTCGTAAACTTTTTTTGGCAAAATATTTCATAAACACTTCTTTCGTAACCTTTCCTTCCAAAACATCGTTCATAAACATCATTTCTTAAAACGTCACATATATCATTCGTAAACATCGTTTTATAAAACAGTCACATCATCATGTATGCACACTAGCCCAAAAATATTATTTAAAATATTTAAAAGAGAGCTTCTAGAACTCACCTAATAACATAAACCATAAGTCAACGAACATATCGAATCTACGCCTTCTCGTAACCGTCAAATCCAAACGTCACATACTGGCGGAATAACCCAAGTATCACCACCACTAGGCCCATCACCTTCGTACTGCCCTTCGGGTGGAGAACTCCTAGGGCCCGACACTTAGACTATTCAACACCGAACTTCAAGCACGGTATCACAAGTATGACACGTACCAACTTCAAGCACGACTACCCCGTAAGGTAAATCGCACCAACTTCAAGGATCACGATAATCCTCTTGGTGACCGTCATCACCCCAGTTGTACAACAGTTGGCCAGCCACAAAGGCCCCTAAAAGGTAAAGGCCCATAACATTCTTCCCATACCCATAACCTTCATTCCCTAAGAAATAATGGCAGATTCGTTCGTTTGTGACTTTCGTATACATTCACTTCTTTTACTTCAAAACTTCAGTTAAAGCATTCGTACATTTTATTAAAAATCATTCATTCACAAACACTTCGTAAACTTTTTTTGGCAAAATATTTCATAAACACTTCTTTCGTAACCTTTCCTTCCAAAACATCGTTCATAAACATCATTTCTTAAAACGTCACATATATCATTCGTAAACATCGTTTTATAAAACAGTCACATCATCATCTATGCACACCAGCCCAAAAATATTATTTAAAATATTTAAAAGAGGGCTTCTAGAACTCACCTAATAACATAAACCATAAGTCAACGAACATATCGAATCTACGCCTTCTCGTAACCGTCAAATCCAAACGTCACATACTGGCGGAATAACCCAAGTATCACCACCACTAGGCCCATCACCGTCGTACTGCCCTTCGGGTGGAGAACTCCTAGGGCCCGACACTTAGACTATTCAACACCGAACTTCAAGCACGGTATCACAAGTATGACACGTACCAACTTCAAGCACGACTACCCCGTAAGGTAAATCGCACCAACTTCAAGGATCACGATAATCCCCTTGGTGACCGTCATCACCCCAGTTGTACAACAGTAGGCCAGCCACAAAGGCCCCTAAAAGGTAAAGGCCCATAACATTCTTCCCATACCCATAACCTTCATTCCCTAAGAAATAATGGTAGATTCGTTCGTTTGTGACTTTCGTATACATTCACTTCTTTTACTTCAAAACTTCAGTTAAAGCATTCCTACATTTTATTAAAAATCATTCATTCACAAACACTTCGTAAACTTTTTTTGGCAAAATATTTCATAAACACTTCTTTCGTAACCTTTCCTTCCAAAACATCGTTCATAAACATCATTTCTTAAAACGTCACATATATCATTCGTAAACATCGTTTTATAAAACAGTCACATCATCATGTATGCACACCAGCCCAAAAATATTATTTAAAATATTTAAAAGAGGCTTCTAGAACTCACCTAATAACATAAACCATAAGTCAACGAACATATCGAATCTACGCCTTCTCGTAACCGTCAAATCCAAACGTCACATACTGGCGGAATAACCCAAGTATCACCACCACTAGGCCCATCACTGTCGTACTGCCCTTCGGGCGGAGAACTCCTAGGGCCCGACACTTAGACTATTCAACAACGAACTTCAAGCACGGTATCACAAGTATGACACGTACCAACTTCAAGCACGACTACCCCGTAAGGTAAATCGCACCAACTTCAAGGATCACGATAATCCCCTTGGTGACCGTCATCACCCCAGTTGTACAACAGTTGGCCAGCCACAAAGGCCCCTAAAAGGTAAAGGCCCATAACATTCTTCCCATACCCATAACCTTCATTCCCTAAGAAATAATGGCAGATTCGTTCGTTTGTGACTTTCGTATACATTCACTTCTTTTACTTCAAAACTTCAGTTAAAGCATTCGTATGTTTTATTAAAAATCATTCATTCACAAACACTTCGTAAACTGTTTTTTGGCAAAATATTTCATAAACACTTCTTTCGTAACCTTTCCTTCCAAAACATCATTCATAAACATCATTTCATAAAACGTCACATATATCATTCGTAAACATCGTTTTATAAAACAGTCACATCATCATGTATGCACACCAGCCCAAAAATATTATTTAAAATATTTAAAAGAGGGCTTCTAGAACTCACCTAATAAGCTAGTCTCAGTTCTGTCCTAACCACGGTTCAACAAGCGTCACACACGATCTGAATTGGTTAAATTACACATATATCAGACCTAATCTCAATTTCACACTTTTATGCAGTCTGATTTAGGCGAACTTAAGGCTAAGTTCGCTGCCTATAGCCTAGGCGAACTTATAGGCGAACTTGTACTAAGTTCGCTTAACTTGACCAAGCGAACTTAACCAGGCGAACATAATCAGGCGAACATAATAAGTTCGCCCCGATCTTGCCATAGGCGAACTTTCCAGGCGAACTTGCCAGGCAAACTTGCCAGGCGAACTTGCCAGGCGAACTTGCCAGGCGAACTTACCAGGCGAACTTGATAAGTTCGCCCCATAAGTTCGCCTGTTCGGGCAGTCATCTTCCCCAATCAACTCGAAGTTCTTGCACGCGAATCCGACTATGCCAAAATCGTAACTTTCTTCAGTCAAAACGTTCGGTTTACCTTCTAGATGCTATACCTAAGCTTATTTTCAACTTTCATCCGTAAAAACGTTGCATTTTTACCCAAAAACCTGAAAATCCAACTTAAGCAAAAATCTCAAATCTAGCTCGAGTTGTTACCTGAATCGAGATTCTGGTCCGGAGGTTCTGCTCACGAGTCAAGTAGCAACGCTTTCCTTCAATATCGGGTCGATCAATCAACTTTCTCTCTCTATGGTTTCTCTCTCTAGAAGTTGTAAAAGAGGAGAATGAGGGGGTCTTGGGGTATTTATAGGGGAGACCTCCCCTTCCCGTGCCCACCTCGCGACCAACTAGGCCCGCGGTCCATTCATTCCATTCGTTCCGGTTCGGACTCGTTTTATTTATTTATCATTTTAAATTTTGGGATGTTACAAGTCTACCCCCCTTATAATAGGTTTCGTCCCCGAAACCTATCATAGGTCAAATAGATAAGGGTACGACTCCCTCATTTCCGCCTCCGCTTCCCATGTAGCCTCCGATCCCTTTCGGTGCTTCCATTGGACTTTAACCAATTGGATCACTTTGTTACGTAAACGTTTCTGCTTTCGGTCTAAGATAGCCACGGGTTCTTCAATGTAGTTAAGACGGTTGTTGACCTCGATGTCAGTAAGTGGTACGTGAGCCGATTCATCCGCCAGACACTTTCGTAAGTGTGACACATGGAAGGTAGGATGGATCCCACTTAACTCATCGGGCAACTCCAACCGATAAGCGACTTCACCAACCCGTGCCGCTATCCTAAAAGGTCCGACAAACCTCGGACTTAAATTTCCTCTCTTCTTGAACCGAATGATCCCCTTCCAGGGCGATACCTTCAACATTACGTGATCCCCAACGTTAAACTCAATAGGCCTTCGTCGCTTATCCGCGTAGGATTTCTGAGGATCTTGAGCGGCCTTCATTCTTGTCTTGATTTGATCAAACCTTTCCGATGTTTCCCGTACGACTTCCAGACTTCCTAATTCCTTCTGTCCAATCTCACCCCAGCAAACCGGGGTCCTACATTTTCTCCCATACAACATTTCGTAAGGTGGAATGCCTATCGTCGCATGATGACTGTTGTTGTAGGAGAATTCGGCTAACGGCAGATGACTATACCAACTGCCACCAAAGTCGATAATGCAAGCACGGGGCATATCCTCAAGCGTCTGAATGGTCCTTTCAGACTGACCATCCGTTTGTGGGTGGTATGCCGTGCTGATATTAAGTCTCGTAACCATCGCCTCGTGAAATATTTTCCAGAACCTCGATGTGAATCGTGTGTCCCGGTCGGATACAATCGACAAAGGCATCCCATGCCGTGCTACTACTTCATTAATAAATATTTCCGCCAACCTTTCCGACGAGAACGTCTCGCGAATAGGAAGGAAATGGGCACTCTTCGTCAATCGGTCCACAATCACCCAAATGGCATCATGACCTTTAGCTGTGCGAGGTAGCTTGGTTATGAAGTCCATGGTAATGTGTTCCTACTTCCATTCCGGTATCTCAAGTGGTTGAATCTTTCCATACAGTTTCTGGTGTTCGGCTTTTACTTGTGAGCAAGTCAAGCACCTACTTACATACTTTGTCACATGATATTTCATTCCAGGCCACCAGTAGTCCTTCTTCACGTCTTGGTACATTTTATTGGTACCGGGGTGGATAGAGTAGCGAGACTTGTGAGCTTCATCCAAGATCTTGGTCCTAAGCTCGCCACCCACAGGTATCCATATCCGACCAAAACGTGTCCTAACACCAAGAGTGTTATATTCCAATTTGTTCTGTTGGCCAACCATCCTTTCCTTCTTTATATTTTCTTCCTTAAGTGCCTCATCCTGAGCCTTCTCGATTTCCCTCATCACATCTGATGTCACCACCAATTGGTAAGCTTTTACTCTAATAAGAGTAGGTACATCCTTTCGGCTTAGAGCGTCGGCCACCGCATTCGCCTTTCCAGGATGATACAAGATTTCGCAATCGTAGTCCTTCAAAAGTTCTAACCATCGCCTCTGCCTCATGTTAAGCTGCTTTTGTTCGAAAAAGTACTTCAAACTTTTGTGGTCAGAGCAAATGGTGAACTTCACCCCATAAAGGTAGTGCCTCCAGATCTTCAATGCAAACACAACGGTAGCAAGTTCCAAGTCGTGGGTCGGATAATTGACTTCGTGAACTTTCAACTGACGCGATGCATAGGCGATCACTCTCCCGCTTTGCATAAGCACGCACCCCAATCCCTGACCCGAAGCGTCAGAGTATACAACCAAGTCTTCATTGCCCTCGGGAAGGGCCAAGACTGGAGCTTGGGTCAACTTCTCAAAAAGTTTCTCAAACGCTTCCTCCTGAGTTGAACCCCATTCATACTTTACCTCCTTCCTTGTCAACTTGGTTAGTGGCGAAGCTATTTTTGAGAAATCTTGAATGAATCTCCGGTAGTAGCCTGCCAATCCTAAGAAACTGCGAACATCAGTTGGTGTCTTAGGAATATTCCAATCTCTTACCGTCATTATCTTTGCTTGGTCAACCATAATGTCGTTCGGGTTAATGACATGACCTAGGAATTGGACCTCCCTAAGCCAGAACGCGCATTTGGAGAACTTAGCATACAACTTCTCCTTTTTCAAAGCTTCCAACACCTCCTTTAAGTGACACGCGTGATCACCCTCATTCTTGGAGTAGATAAGGATATCATCGATTAACACAATTACCGATTGATCCAACATCGGTCGACAGACCCTATTCATCAAATCCATAAATGCTGTAGGGGCATTCGTCAATCCGAATGACATCACGCGGAACTCGAAATGTCCATAACGCGTGCGAAACGCGATATTTGGTATGTCCTCTTCTCTCACCTTCAGCTGATGGTATCCGGATCGAAGGTCGATCTTCGAGAACCAACTTGCACCCTGTAATTGATCGAACAAGTCATCGATCCTTGGTAGAGGGTACTTGTTCTTCACGGTTCGCTTGTTCAACTCTCTGTAGTCGATACACATTCTCATGGAACCATCCTTTTTCTTTACAAACAGCACCGGAGATGCTTGGTTGAATAAATCCCTTGTCAAGCAATTCGTCTAATTGGGTCAAAAGCTCTTTCATCTCCACTGGTGCTAGTCGATATGGAGCCTTGTCCACATGCTAGGCATCTGGTACTAAGTCAATTCGGAACTCGATCTATCTGTCGGGTGGTATTCCAGGCAAATCCTCTGGAAACACCTCCGGGTACTCGCGTACCACGGGCACATCGTCTAGTTCCTTTGCTTTCTTGCACTTGTCAATCACGTACACTAGATAAGCCTCGCATCCACGCCTTAAATAATCTGCTGCCTTAATCATCGAGATGATGTTAGGCATTGGAGCATCACGATCTCCAAGAATTTCGACCTCACTACCATCCGGAGCCTTGAGTCGGATTATCTTCCGCTTGCATATAATTTGCGCTTCATTGGCGGTTAGCCAATCCATTCCCAACACTACATCAAACCCACCCAAAACCATAACGAAAAGCCTGACGGGGAAACTATGACCTTCTATTTTTATCACGGAATTATCAACTACGTCAGTTACTCTCGCGGTTCTACCCTCAGCGGTTTCTACACTAAAGGCTCTTTCTATCTTATTAACTGTGCATTTTTTCTGTTTACAGAAAGTTGCAGATATAAAACTCTTACTGGCACCCGAATCAAATAACACAGATACATAAGTGTGGTCAAGAATGAACGTACCTGGCGCCACATAGGGGTCCTCCTGGCCTGTTCCTGCGTCAGCGCATACGCTCGAGTCTTCGCTCGGGATCCCTCTCCTTTCTTTTCCGGGCCTTTTCCTTTCCCGGCTTCCCCCATCTTGGGCTTAGTGCATTCCCGGTTCATATGGCCACTCTCCCCGCAGTTGTAGCATTTGAAGCCTTGCGGGCATTCACGGGAGTAGTGTCCGGTTTTGCCGCATTTAAAGCACAGGTTCGATCCCAGTCGGCATTCCCCGACATGTCTTCCCCCACACTTCCCACAGACAGCTATCTCTCCTACCCTGGCCTGCTTGTCTCGGGCCCCGGTCAATTTCCCACCCGATCGCTTGGTAGGAAAACTCAGCTTCTTCTTGGGTTCATCAATGGAAACAACATTTAGTGCCAGATCACCAAATACCACGCCACTTAGCTCTACCGCCGAGTCATAGGTAGTACGGGCGTTTGCTTTAACATAGGTGCGGACCTGGTCCAGCAATCCCTGAATATAGCAGACTATTTTTCTCTCCTCAGTCGTGACAAGATGTGGCACCAGACGTGCCAGTTCATTGAATCGGGTAGTGTATTGCCGGTGCGTCATGCTCCCGGCCTTCAACCCCAGAAATTCCCTTTCCACCTTCTCGATCTCATTCCTTGGGCAGAAATTCTTGATTACCAGAGTCTTCAGATCATTCCACATCATTGCGTCAACAACCTCATCACCCTTGGCTTGATGCACCCCTTCCCACCAATGAGACGCTTCCTCCCTCAAGGAGTTAGCAGCAAACTTCACAACCTGATTCGCTCGACATTCGCACAGAAGAATGACGGCTTCCATACGAATTACCCAATCAAAAGTAGCCACCGCGTCTTTCCTTCCGGCAGGACCGGTGGGTCACATGCTTTAAAAGACTTATAGTCGCATCCGCGAGCAGGTGGTGCGTTGTCAGTCTCGTTGTTTAGGGCTCCAGTTGCCGTGTTAGACCCACCTTCCCCGTTAACTTTCTTCAACGCTTCTGCCAACAGACTTGGCAGTGAAGTCTTCATCAGCTCTGTGAATTCACGCGCTATGGCTGCCCCCACTTCTGGTTCAAAGGTGAAAGGTTGCTCTTCAACCTGCGTCTGCTCAGTTCCGTGCACACTGACCGCCGGTTCGGTGTGGGCACTTCCTTCTTCACAATGTTTGGTTGAGTAGACGGTTGTGCCTCGGGACGGATCCGGTGAATTATTGTGTCTCGAGTATTGAATCCGGTGTAGGAGGGGGCATTTGTTTAAAGTTAAATCCACAAGGAATTTGTTGAAAAATGTTTACACGTAAACGTCTTAAATATTTGGATTGAAAAGGTTGCTCAGGTCGTTGTTCGGGTTGAAACGGGTATTTGGGTTGTTACGAATGTGTTGCAAAAAAATGGATTATTTGGGTTCCAAGAATTCATTGTTGAGTAAAATGGGTGAAAGATAATGTGATGTTTGGAGAAGAAAATGAAAAGATGGTTTGATGAAATATTGAGTAAAAATGGTTGCTATTTATAAAAGAAATTTCTTTTTTTTTAAATATCAACAGTAATATTTAAACGGTAATATTATCGTTGGAGTGGAGTGTGTGCTCAAACCGAGTGTGATTTGCTCCATGCCCCCCCCCTTCACGCCATTTTCACGCCTAGGGAGCGGTTGTAACACCTGCCACAAAATATCTAAGATTTGACAAAAGGTAAAACTCTAGGGACTATAGGTATAAATATACCAAAGTCTTGGGTTGAAAATAAAAAAAAATTGGGAAATTAAGTTGATATCGGACCGACATTTAATGTCATATCGGTCCGAAATGAAACTAAGTTTTTATATCAGTCCGAAGTAAACTAGGGTCAGATATCGGACCGACGTCCATTTCCATATCGGTCCGCAATAGGTCTCTTAGTCGGTTATCAGACCGACATCAATCCATAACGGCCCGACAACCTCCTCTCAGCCGCAATTTGTGGTGTTGACATGTGTCCGATGACTCAGCCCTAATGATGGGACATGGATCTGGATATCGGACCGACATGGTCCACATATTTGTACATTATTACTATTTGTAGTAGATGACATCATCTCTCTCAATAACCACCATTGACCTTTTTTCTCAGGGTCAAGAAGCTTGCTCCATTTCAATCCTAGAACTAAAATACTTTCTACCCTTAACTGTGAGAAAAACTAAACAAAAGCAAAAAAGGATTTTTTTTTCATTTTTATAACTGTAATAAATTATAATAACGTATAAGAAACTAGCATATTATAACGACCTCCTGAAGCCACTTTTTGATGCGAGTATGCTTAAAGGGATCCTCTTTAGCCTTCTTTTTGTTGTTCTTGATATCAGATATGGTTTCAAGCATGAACTCCATCTGCCATCCATGAAGCAAGAAAGTTACAAGAGAAGCTAAAATCAGCAGAAGTTATAGAAAAAACAATAATGAATTAATGAAAGACATACTCTTTTACTTCTAGTGTTTCCCTGGCTATCTCTAGATGCAGCGTTCAGTTCTGTAACCTTGTTTTGGATGCTACAAATAAAGTTTTTCATGGTGGCCGGGTCGTCACTCCTCAATCTCATCCCAGAACCTAATGAATCCATATAACAAGTAAATCTAGATTTTAAATGATTCACTTAATGGTAAATTGACATACTGGTAAATTTAGATTTTAGACGATTCACTTAATGGTAAATCTATGATACAAAAATCTAGAGGCAGCAATTTCAACCCATTCAATTGTCAACACGGGTTATGTATCATCTCTAATGACTAAAGTGGGCTAACTTAAAAATTAGTTTAAAAAAAAATGGGTCAAAAGTTGCCCAAAGTGCATTTGTAATGTATAAAACCTCCTACATCATTTTATCAAACGATTACTACTCATTAGACAGTTACCGAAATAATATAACGTTGGTATTCAGTTTTCACAACGCTTAACTGGATACAAAAATAAATAAACTTTTGAGACAAAGTGTTTCAGGTCAACCCGTAAGTTCGGCTCATTACCCAACCGCATCGTGCCTGCTTTCCACCTCTAGCAGAAACAAATAAAATGCGGAAGTATTGAGAACCTTACAGTTAAGAACAGTCAGGATAGTGGAAACATCAACTTCAGTCAACCGTGAGCTCATCATCATCATGAAATCATATATTAGATCACTGAAATGGTATTATTATGGAGTTCTATTAGCAAAACAAAAAACTGTTAGACTAATATCAATAAAAAAATCACTTTTCCAGTGTATCATCGACTACAATGTGAGACTAATATCAATAAAAAAACCTAATTTGCATACCGCGCACACGTTTTCGAATTTGAGAATATTCTTCAGATTCACTTCTAGACAAAGATTTTAGCTGAGGTGGCACATATTTTGCATGTTTTTCAGTTACCGATGCTTGAGCATGATTATTTTCATGTTCATTTTCAAGTTCTTCAATCAAATCATCACTTTTAATCCCAGCATCCAAATCCAGCTTTTTCTTTGAATTCTTCTTGTGTTTCTTCCTTGGAATGTTTCTTCTAGAAGCTTCTTCCATGTCTGTATCAGTTTCCAAAGAATCAAGTGCAGATGGAATTCCCTCAAGTATCATGTCGAGTTCATCATCAACTCCCCCTAATTTCCTTTTATTCACTTTGAGCTTTTTTGCAAGTTTTCTTTCCAAAGCAAGATCCTCCTTTGCAGATGTGACACCATTCTGGTTTTCCAGTTCCAAATAATTTTCAAATTTTGTTTTCTTTTTTCTCAATGGTTCCAAAGACGTATTTATTTGGTCACCATTTCTTGATGATACTGTCTTCTTTTGTTTCTTATGTGATGTACTAGTGTTTCTAGAAACCTCCTCCCCTTCTACATCAGCAGAAGTGCCATCTTTATGAGTTTCCATATCCATATACTCAAGTTTAATTTTTGATGGTTTTTTAGAATCTGCAATTATCAATTCTTTCTCTTCTCTCCGCATATTTTCTGCCTTCTGATTGCTCATTGTCTTTTTTACTTTCTGAAATTGTTATAAATCATGTCAGAACAAGTCATATTTCACATTCTATCAAAGTGGATTTTCATACATGATGTTGGACCCATGAGTCAAACTTTTTCTTATTTTTTTCTAACCGAGCTTCTTTCCGTCTCTCTCTACGAGTTTTATCTCCCGAATCTTTACCTGCAGCTTGCAAAATAGAAGTCTTATATTTGTAAATTGTAATTAATTATTTATACTAATAAACATATGATAAGCAAAAAGATCTTACCCATTTATAACTTAGAAGATTCCACTGTGGTACCACCAGACTGCTATGATTTTTGAAGAAAAAGAGGTGTTAGCTAAACTAGTGGTGGTACATAAACATATCCAGTTGTCATGAGTCGTTCATTGGCAAATGAATTAGAAGGAAAGAAAATGAAGATAAATTTGTTGTAATTATAATAAATAAAAAAAGTGACCATATGGTACTATGGTTGTCAACTATTTATTCATGGTCAGATAGACTATAGAAGATGAAAAGTCGATGGAGATCTTGAGTTTAATAAGGCAAATTTATTCTGTTTTCCCACTATTAGTATTGAAATAACAAAAAGTGATATGTTGTGTTTAGGACTTGTGAAATGATATGAAATATGGCATTATTGTTAGGCTAGGGTGTTCTCCAAACATTCAACAAACTGAACTAAAAACATATTTCATTCCCACCAAACCGACTTCAAGTCTGGTATGAATTTAAAATTATATGACATGTAGCAGCTTAGGGACATTCAACAACATCAAAGTATATATGAAACAAAGCTTGGCCATGAAACCTACATAAAAAGATTTAGGGCATCCATAAGTATATGAGCTGAGCAGGCTTGGTTCGTAATCTTCCATCCAAGCCAATTTTGTTTAAATTTTGAATAACTATACCAATCAATAACCATGTATGAACAAATTAGTATACTAAGGGATAAAGGCCTCTTATTTTTTTTTTCTTACCCAAGAACCTCCATTATTAACTCTAAATTAAACCTTTGTTTAATCTGAAGCTTGTAAATTGCAATAAGTTTACAGAGTTTGGTGAAGAAAAGAAGGAGAATCGTGTTAAAATTATCCGTACCTTTCAAGTTTCAATCGTGAAGGAACGGAGCAGGTAGCGGTTGCCGGTTAAATTATAACGGCTGTGCGTAGGAGGGATTTGGAGTTAGGACGTCCCTTAAGTTAAGTTAGGGTTCACCTTCAGCAGGCGACTATGCAAAGTGTTGGGCCAAATGAATATTACCAGAATTCTAAAACGCCGTTTTGGGCTATATACAATATATGGGCTGATTAAAATGTTATAAACTCCTAGTCTTTTTGTAATAAACTCGTAGCCTAGAGGATTTTTTATATCTTAGATTGATTGAGACATACGGATGGATCTTCAAGCATAAATGAAATTACATGCATACGATCAGGAACTTGTGCCCTGTGATAAGTAAAAATGGGCGACGGTTTTGATTGAGGCACTAACTCATGTAAAACACTTTCTCACCCTCTACATCAAATTGCCATGGGGGTACCGTAGTGTTATATGAAGGAAATAATATTACAGTGCATAAAGCCTTAAAGTTCATGTGTACAACAAGGGCAAGCCAGTGGGATAATGTGTGCTTATAATCGAGTCAACGGTGTACCAAACTGTGCTGATTATAATCTTGGGTAATTAAGTAAAAACCTTGAATTCTTTTTTCTCTTCCCTACTTGATGGCAGCCTTCCACCATGACTTTTAGCCCTGCTATCTTGACAAGAATTAAAATGTACGGGATATGTTTATGGACTACTGTATCAGATGTATCTAAGTCGATTTTCTCAGTAAACCTAAAATGATGTAAGAAATTAATATATGGTATATAAAAGTATAAAACTACTTCTAGTCACAGCACAAACTAATAAAATTATGTTCATTTAGAAAATACTAACTTTTTAAGTTCGGGCCACAGACTATTTAACCGGAGATCATCCAAAAAATGATCAGGCTTCGACTCTATCACTGCATGTTCCTGTCACAAGACGGAAAACAAGATTATGGTCATTGTGTGGGAAGTCAACATTTAACCTATATTAATAATGGACTACATGAACAGCTACATTGAATTATAAAGAACCAATTTCATATATAACAAACAAACCCAGTAAATCCCGGTGTTATAAAAATCGGGATTAATAGGTGGATTACCTTGTAAATTTGGGCTAGTCGGACAATTAATCGGTACTCCGGATTAATCGGCCTAATCGGACCTAGTCGGGATTAATCGGCCCAAATTGAAATGTGGGTTTTAAGCAGAATTAAGCCCAAATAACGACCTGATCCATGGATCCATGGGTTTTTATTTAACCTAATCGCAGAACTGAAGGCCGTTGTCCACCTCCAACATGTTCTCATTGCTGCTTTAACCTAATCGCTAACTGATGTTTCAAATCGACGACCACCTGTGCTAATACGGACAAGACGATGATGAATTTTGAAGTATTTAATATTAGAAGTATTTGATTTTTGAAGTATTTGAACTATTTTATCTTTGAAGTATTTAAACTATTTGATCTTTGAAGTATTTGAGATTTTGAACTAATATAATAATATGTTAATGTTTGTATTTGTGTGTATATATATATATATATATAGGGGGGATCAAATAAGAAGTATGTTTTCGCTAAGAACTCTAAGAAATGACCAAAACGCTTATAAACGATATCAAACGAACTCCGATTGAGCTCATTTCAGCGGCGTTGGAACCGTCTCGTCGAACTCTATCATCTTAGCTTTTAGGGTTTAGCTTTTAAGGTTTAGATTTTACGTTTGAATTTTAGGGTTTTAGCCTTATGGTTTAGCTTTTAGGGTTTAGATTTTATGGTTTAGGTTTTTTTGGGGGGTGGGTGGGGGTGGGTTTAGGTTTTTTTGGGGGGGGGGGGTGGGGTGGGGGGGGGGGTTTAGGTTTTTGGGGGGTGGGAGTGGTGGTTTTAGGCTTTTTGGGGTAGGGTTAGAGGGAGGGTTTAGGTTTTTGGGGGTGCGGGTGGAGGGGGGTTTAGGTTTTTGGGTCCGGATTAGAGTTCGATGAGACGGTTCCAACGCCGCTATAATGAGTTCAATCGGAGTTCGTTTGACCCACTTCTTAGCGTTTCTTAGCGAAAAACACTTCTTAGTGGAACCTTCCCCTATATATATATAAGTTTGAGAAACTACTTATAATATCCAATACGACTAATCCCGATTAATCCCTAGTCGGTACCCTAGCGCCTAGCGATATTTACAACACTGGTAAATCTCACTTGGGGAGTAGGATCTAGGGAGGGTGAGATTAGGGGAAAGCCTTACCTCCATCCCGAGGGAATGAGGGATAGAGAGACTGCTTCCATTGAGACGCCCTGCTCCAAAAAGTTTCTATTTTTACTGACACCTCTGCTACAACACTGGCACATCTATCAGCAGAAGAAATGTTATTGGTGCAGATGATTAAAGACAAACCACTTCTGAAGTCTCCTGCAAAGATTCCGAAGAAGACTTTTGACCTGAATACAACTGTTTCCTGCAGTTTGTCTTTTAGTTGTCTACCAATAGTAGTATAGCTTGTAACTGTCCAAGATCAGGATGGAAAGTTTCTTGTGCTATCAAGAGTATGGGATGTGGAGATCCATTAAAGATGGACCATATATACCCATGGTGGCCTCTGCTGATTCCGAAGGTCCATCAATCCCCAAAGAACCCTCAAAGTATTCAGATGAAGATATCAAGACGATGGAGGTAGACTTCAAAGCCTTGGGAGCCATTCAGATGTGCTTGCCAAATGAAGTTTTCCACAACTTCAGAGAATATAAGAATGCCAAGGAGCTATGGGAGGCTCTTGAGAAGATGTTTGCTGGGTCAGAAGAGGTGAAAGAAAATATAAGAGACATTCTGAATCAACAATATGAAAACTTTTTCCGAAAGGAAGGTGAGTCTCTTACTGTGTTGTACAATAGGTACACCTACCTTGTGGGAGAGCTACAGTGCTCAAAAGTGAAGCTGGAGAATGAAGACATTCTCAAGAAGTTTATCAGGTCTCTGCCAAGTTGCTGGACACTTTACACAGTGTCAATCAGAAGAACTGAAAATTTGAAGACTCTGCAGATGACTGAGCTATTTGGCATGATTAAGACTTATGAATTAGAAATGATTCAAGCTAAAGAGAGAAGCTCAAGTTACTCAACAGCCTCATCATCCACCACCACTTCCTCTGCACTTCACTCTGACCACTCAGTTCCTAGTTCAAGCAACTACTACCATCCTATTGTTACCCATCCCCAGACTCCAACATCACAATCAAACAACTCACCATTTCTTCTTGATGCCCTACCTTAAACAAACTCTGCTACCTTTGTCTCTGAAAACTCAAGCAATATGTCCTTTATCAAGGAAGATCTGGAATGTTTCCATCCAGATGATCTAGAAGAAATGGACATGCATCACTCCTATGCCATGCTTTCTCTTAGAGCAAAAACGTTCCACTCTTGAATAGGACGACCAATCCCAAGCAACAACTCCAACACCAGAGTTGGCTTGGACAAAAGCAAATTGAGATGTTTTAAATGCAACCAACTTAGTCATTTCGCTAGAGAATGCAAGGCACCAAAGGCAAACCCAGCTGCTGCTCAACCAAGACAAGCTCAACCAAGACAGCAACAACAGCAACAAGCCACTCCTCCTGCTCAAACTACAGCATGTGCAGCTGTTAGAACTGCTGAATTTGACTGGAGCTTCCAGTATGAGGATCTTCCTGCCAACAACCAAGCTCTTATGGAAGACACCACAGAGATACCACCTCAGGTATATGAACATCTTTGTACTCAAGCTTGTATTGATAAGGTTCTTGGATACAGAAAACATAACCAGAATCTCATAGATCAAAATGAAGAGTTTCACCAAATGAAATCTGAATTCAAAAAGGTTGAAAACATTTACAAAGAAAAGATTAACTGTTTCATCGTTTAATCATGAACAAACAAATCTTGAAACTCAGATTGATGATCTTCTGGTTAAGTTAAAAGCTACAAGGGCTGAATTGGCAGACCAAAAAGTCCGTGTTGAAAAAAACGAGTTTGCATCCAAAAGCTGCAAAGACTTTTGGATGCTCAAATTCATGAAAAAGTAACTGCCGGGCTTGGGTTTCAAGCTAAAAAGCCCTACAATGCTGTGCCTCCACCTGCTGACTATGTAGCCATTCATGAACTATGTTTCAATCTTTCCAATCTTGATCTGGCCAACCGAAATCTTGATCCTTCAAAGGAAGAACCACTTGTGCAAGAATGCACTACCTCATCTGAGTCTGAGTCCACATGCTCAGACTCCACTAAAACCAATGAAGATCCATCACTACCTGCCTTTGAAGTAATTCAAACCAACAGTCCAAGCCCCTTCATCCCTTCAATACTAGTACCAGTACCTCAACTCTCCAAACAGATTAAAATTAGCTATCCTCCGAAAGGGAGAAAGTTAATTGTTGGAAAGGGACAATCCTAAACCTCCACCAATTTTCAAGCAAACCAAACCATTCAACCAAGAAACATGTTTAATAACTGTCATGCACCTGGAGAGAGAGCTCCATATGTTTAAAAGACATTGGAGGAAGCCACCTTTGAGCACAACAAAGCCCATCCCTGGAATTTCAAAGACTTCTTCAAGAGAAAGGAGTATGTGTACTTTCAAAGGGACAAATTGGCAAAATCATGCTTTGTCTGTGGCAAATACAACCATACTGCCAGCACCTGCTTCTACTACCTTCAGCATCAAAGAAACCTCAAGCAACATGCTTTTGAGAAGACAAACAAGAACAAAAAGGTAAGAAGCTTTGAAGCCAAAGCAACTCATTTCAGAAACTCTCTCTCCCCACCAAGGAAGCAGCTGCTAAAACCTCAATAATCTTGCACCATCTGTTGTGAATCAGACCACTTTGCTACAAATTGTGAATTTAATCCCTTCAACCAGATCCTTCATCAAGCCCCTCCTAAATAGAAGCCTATCTACAAAAGAACTTCCATAGAGAAACCCTCTGTTAAAAAGGTAAAGAAGGAGAAGCATACATCTATTGTTGAACCATCAGCAGCCAGTAAAAATGCTGATGATCAAGTGAAGCCCAAGAAACCAAAGGACAAGCCTTCAGCAGCAACTAAGTCTGCTGCTGCTCAAGTAAAACCATCAGCAACAACAAAATCAGATGCTGATAAGCCAAAGTCCTCAGTAGCAAAATATGCTGCTGGTCAAGCAAATCTTACAGCAGCCAAAGCAACATTAGCTGTTGACAGAGCAAAGATATCTAGAAAACCACCTCCTCAGCAATGGAAAGCCAAGACTCCAGCCTCTATCCACCAAAGCATTATCTTTGGCTCCATTGAGGGCAAGCATACTGATACTGTTGACCTAAAGACACACTCACCCAAGTCTACACGTTCTTGACATCAGGTATCACTTCATAAGAGATCAAGCTGAGAAAAAGAGAATTATTTTAACTAAAGTTCATACCAATGAGCAATATGCTGACTTGTTTACAAAACCCTTTGATGAAGCTAGATTTAGATATTTAGTTGAATCCATTGTTATGATAAACTTTGACTAAAATCTGTCTCTAAATTTTTTTGAATAAAAATGTGTTTGTCTTTTGTTGTAATTAAAAGTTATAAGTCAGCAGCAACCATTTTTGCTGCTGACAGGTCTACTCATCAGCAGCAAAGAATTTGCCACTGACTGCTTTAAGTTATCAGCAGGAACAAGTTTCCTGCGGATAGCTTTAGGGCAATCAGCAGCAACATCTTTGCTGCGGACCATTACATCCATCAGCAGCAATTGAGTTTGCCGTTGACCGACTTAACCATCCGCAGCAACCAAGTTTGTAGCGGATAGGCTTAACCATCCGCAGCAACCAAGTTTACTGCTGATGGGTAAAAATAAGTCCAAATTAACTTTTACCCGCTGTAAACAGTACTTTCAGTCTTTACCATGACTGCAACAGTGTATTACAGCTGTAAAACAGTGAAAAGTGAATGGGTTGTACTGTATAAGTAAGCTTGCTTTTTCCCTCCTCTGCCATTATAACACAAAACAAATTTCTCCTTAACCTCTTCACATTCAATTCCAACCTAACTCTCACCATTTTCTCTCAAGCATTCAAAGCTTTTCATACTTAACCATCTTTCAAAAACTTCCTCCTTCCCTCCAAATCCAACGATAATGGCAGAGGTCGACATAAACCATCCTGATGACAAGTTTTCAATTTACCACAATCTCACCGCATACCTGTTTAAAGGAAAGAAGTCCGAAGGGTTTGATGATATGATCGATTTACTTTGTCGATCAAAGATCTATTTTGCACTCACCGTCAACCTTACCGTCTACATTCCTCATATGGAGGATTTCTGGAACACAGCCATCTACTCTACCGAACAGGGGATTCCCCAAATCAAAACCAAGGTAGACAGCAAAGACATCATCGTCACTGAAGCCACACTAAGAAAACACCTCAAACTTTAGGACGAGGGAGCCGCCATCTCATACACCAAAGACGAGTATATGAGGACCTTTCTATCCATAGGGTACACTGGAAATCAAAACGAGTACACCATTGAGAAGGCGCTCATGGGTCATCCATGGAAGTTTCTATGCCACACTCTTCTTCAATGCATATCCCAGAAGAGAAGTGGATGGCATCAAGTGAGTTCTGCTCTCGCCTCTGCTGTCCATGGTATGGTTACTGGCCAAGGATTTAATTTTGCACATCTGATATTTGAAGGTTTGAGATATAACCTTCAGGAAGGTGCAAAACAAGTATTTTTTATGTACCCAAGGTTCTTGCAGGAGATTTTCAATAATGAACTAAAAGATTTATCAAAACCTGCAAGAATCTACCTGATGTTGGGGTATAAAAACAACATTTTTCAAAGTATGAGAACAGTTTACAAAAAGTTCTTAGGGTTCAATGTTCCATTATTATCTACAATGATGAACATACAAAGCACCCAGGGTGACAGTTCAGCAATCCCAGCTGATACTGATCCCACACCCTCCACTTCAAAACCTGAACAACAAACTGTTTCCATTGTTAGAACCCCTGTGCATCCTATTGAGGGTGCACAGGCACAACAAATACTTACACCTGTTTTGGAAGCCCAACTGGAACACAGGGCCCCAGTTGAGGCAAGCTATACCAGAAAAAGAAAAAGGAGCAAGAAGACTCCTTCTATTCTTGTCTCGCAGGCCCAATCCCAACCTAAAAGCCCTCATTCAGAATCCCAACATTCTGATGAGAATATCAAAAGGGATAGCCAAATTATTAGAGAGAATTCCTTGGAAGTTCCTCTATTAGGATCAGGATCACATCCCGGATCCATAGAACAACCTTCTGAGCCCTTTTATTATTTTTCTTCTCTGAACTTAAGTGTAGAGGCACCTAGTCAAGATGATATGCCTTCTCTAACTAACACTATCTCGGAGGTATTGATTGACTTGGCTGCTAATGTACCTAGCCCAAGTTCATTACCTAAGAAGGTTCACTCTGAGAGTGATGATAGAGTGAATGTAGAAAGGGCTATCACTACTACTGGTACATCAATTGACCAGAAGAACAGTGATAACATCACTAAGTCCCCAACCATGGCAACTCACAGTGAAGATGTTTCTCTTGAAACACTCTTCGCTGAGAGGAATCTTAGGTGACAAGAAAACCAGGGTGATGGGGATGCAGACGCTAGGCCTAAGGCCCCATCTAGTTCCAAGGATTCCACAACTATGGATGAGGACAAACTGAAACTTGAAAACATGGAATTGACGACCAGGGTGGCAATGCTAGAGGCTGAGGTGTCCAAACTAAAGCACCAAGTCTCTATGCATGAAGCCCATAAATGCCCACCTGTGACTACTCCTTCCCTTGTTTCAGTGGGAACTCAAACAGATGAAACTCTATGAACTGATGCAACCAAAAAGGGGGAGATAGTTACTACTGAAGATGATGCTGACAGTCTTGATGACTGGATACAAGAGCAGGCTACATTTCAAAGTACACTCTTCAAGCCTGTTTTTGTTCAAATCCATGACTTGCCAGACTCAGTAGATGAAGAGGAAGATATCTCTGAGGATTGGAAGTTAGTGGTCAGAGCTGTTGATGAGGTCCTGGAAAATAAAAGTGAAGATGAAGACAAACCTCTATCATTCAGCATATTGCCAGCTATTGCAAGTATATCAAGACAGACCATTGCCCCTCAATTCACACTGACTTAACATAAGCTAGAGTTTGACTCTATCCTAGCTTGGGGGTATGATGGTCTATCTGAGAGATTCTGGATTGGATGGGAATTTGGTGGAATAGAAGAGCTGAATCGGAATACATTGAATCCACTCAAAGTCCTTGAACTGTACTTAACAAGATGCATTCCACAGATCTCTCAGCAGAACTTGCAATTGATAGATTATGCGTCTTGATGGAGGATAATATGCCCTGGTTTGAATGGTTTCTAGAAGAAGCAAACAGGGTGGCCTATCCTAAACATATTGCAGAGTCTTCAAGAACAGCAGAACAAAGACTAGCTCCAAGACTTGACTTGATAAGGAACAAGGCTTTAATAGAAGAACAAGTTCTATGTTTGAGAAGATTTATGTACAATGAAGTGGTCAGGGGCCTGGAAGTGCATGGATGGTCAAGCACTGGGTCCTCTGGTTTTGAGTTTTTCTTGTGTGATGGATCATCCGTCAAAATTAACAACATTCAAGAAATCCTGCTCCTCAACCCAGATTTCCTGTATAAGGTCTTTGAGCTCAGGACACACATCTGCAACATCAACTCCTTAGAAAGTCAAGCAATGATCAAGCTTATCAAAGCTTTTCTTGAAAAGGAGGGATGGATTGCAAAGGATGATTCTGACTCAGACCTATCCCTTCCCTCCTCACCAACTGTCATATTGAATGCAGCAGTAGAGTCAAGAAAAAAGGCTGCTCAAAATGTTAAAGAGGCTTTTAAGGCTGCATATGGGAATGAATGCGAAAAGGAAGAGAGTGAAGCAGTCCCTTCCACTGTGTCTGTTCCTCAGATTGCCAATGAAGCTGAAGCTGAGATCCCAACATCATCTCTCACATCTGCTGTTGTGATCCATGAAGCTGAAGCAGAGGCATCCAATAAAGACAAGGGAAAAGGCATCATGACAGAAGAAGAAGAAGAAATGTTAGAGAAGGAAAAGAAAGAAAAAGAGAAGAAGAGAAAGAAAAGAGGAGGAGATGGCTAAGTTTAAAAAGATTCAAGAAAGGAAAGCTGTCATTCTCCTCAGAGAACAACAGATCCAGTTGCATGCTAGGCAACTGGATACTTTGAAAGTTAAGGTTTCTGCAGCTGCACAACTACAAGAAGATGAAGCTTTGGCTCTTCAGCTGTAGGAATAACTTAATAAAGAAGAAGAAGAAAGAGAGAAGAAGAGAAGAGAAGAGGCTAAGTTTAGGATAACTGACTCTGAACTAGCCAAAGAGATGAGAGAGGAGTGGACTGAAGCTCTGATTTCTCAAGGTGAGGATGCAGACTACCTTGAGAAATTATAAAATAAAGAAATCTATAGAGCCTTCATGGGCCAGCAAGGTCAACTGACAAATAAGAAAAGGGCTGAAGAAGAAGAAAAAGCCAAAAATAAAACCTAGAAGACCATTGCTTTCAACATAAGAACCCATGAAGAAAGGAAGGTTATGATGGACTTCCTAAAGGCTAGAGGAGAGAGTGGAAAGAGGCTAGGTCCCATGAGATTTATAAACCTGCAAGCCTTATATGTCAAAGTCAAGAAGGAAGAGGAAGAGAGATTGGGGAAGACAGACTCAAAGAAAAGGGTGAACACTCAAACTGATGATAGAAAATAAAAGAAACCCAAGCCTACTCCCTCATCCACTCCTTCCTCTATCCAACAACCTTCCACTCTCCCTCCTAGACCTCCCAAAGAGTCCAAATCCTTTCACCCAGCTCCTCCTCATCAACAGCCTCCCAAGTAGAAAACCAAACCTACAACCACACCAGAAGATTCAAGAGAAATTGTTACCTGGTTCTACAACAATCAAGATCAATGGTTTGAGGTTTTCAGGGGAAGGACAGAGGTAAAAAGATCAATCTAAAGATATGTTGATGAGGTGATGCAGCTTCTAGATTCTGATCTTAAAAGAATAATGGAGTTGGGTGAAGCTCATGAGCCAGAGAATGAAAGTGGAGGCATCTGTTGCTAGTGATCAAACATCACTTCAATCCTATCAATCCTAGCAAAGATGTGATCATTGATGCTAAACCTCTCCAATCCCACTTTCCATTCACTAGTTGGTCCTACAATGCTGAGAAGAATGAATACACTATAACAGATGTCAGAGGTCAGAAGATGAGATGTTCTAGCAAGGCCATCTTTAGCATGCCAAGCAAGGACATCAAGTCTCTATCTGAACTTCTTCTTGACAATCCAAGCAAAGACCCTAGAGGCTATGAGACAGCAAGGATTGTTGGCAACATGCAAAAGCTTCAGCAACAAAGGCAGTAAGAGAGTTTTGGTAGCATCAGTCTAGGGGGAATTTGTAGATATAAATACTGATGGCTACAAAATTCTCTAAGTACAACTGCTGCGGACTCCACAGTTTTGCTACTGACCAACAAGCTGCTGCGGATAAGGTTTGTTGTTGCGGATACTAGTTCTCCTGCTGATGAACAACTATGCTGCGGATAGCCTTATCTGCTGAAGTCCCGAGTTGCTACTGATAGGCTTCTCAGCGGCATCAAACATTTGATGCTGCTGATAGGCAAATCATCAGCAGCTTTGACTTTGCTACTAACACCTCTACTACAACACTGACACATCTATCAGTAGAAGGAATGTTATTGGTGCAGATGATTAAAGACAAACCACTTCTGAAGTCTCCTGCAAAGATTCCTAAGAATACTTTTGACCTGAATACAACTGTTTGCTGCAGTTTGTCTTTTAGTTGTCTACCAAAAGTAGTATAGCTTGTAACTGTCCAAGATCAACGGTCTGTGCTTGATATGATCCTTAGAATCAAGGGTCTGTCTTGATTCTAAGTTCCTTTATATGTATTGTATCTTACATTTGTACAAGTGTGCTTCCTGAGAGTTTTCTCTATAATCTTGTAAACATTGAAGATCAATACAATTTGCATTTATCAGTATTCTCTTTGTTTATCTATTTACATTGCATAGTTGTGATTGTTTCCGCCAATCTCAACTAAATTAGAACCATCTTGTAATCACCGATCCTACACTATGGCTACTACGTCTAGCAAACCACCGAAATCACAAACCCTAATATCTATGACTTAGATACGCTAATTGAACTGGCAGACAACCACAATCAATGCAAGGAATCAATAATCAATCACCCAATCAGATTTAAGCATACATATTCATCATAATTAATCAAACTTAGATCATTACAAAATCATAAAGCATCATTCAATATCCAAAACCCGATAAAAGTCAATACTTTAACACGTAGTCATCGTTGACCTGGGCAATATTAAGCTTTTAGCCTAGTATCATGCTCAAAACAACAAAAACAGAAGTATCAAACATGTTCATGGTCTCAAAAACAGAAACAAACAAGAAAGGTTGAATCTTGAAACCCTAGAATGCTAAATTGACAAACCCGGAATCCAAAGACTTCAACTTTATGCTTAATTCCTCTTCCTTGCTCCCAAAATCGCCTTCTCACTCTCTATGGATGGCCAAGATACGAACTTTTTGCATAATGGGGTTACAAATCTATTTAATTCGATTTTTAGGTTTTTTCACGGATTACGACTCTCTCGCGTACCGCGAGAGAGATTGGCCAGTCCCTCGTGTACCGCGAGAGACAAAATAGTCGCGCCCGAATTTCTTATTCCTCGCGTACCGCGAGGACATCTCTTCTGATATTCGCGTATCGCGAGAACTTGAATTTCCACATTTTTTCACTTTTTATCCTCGGGCTTCATTCTCGTGCTCGGTTTTTTCGTATATTCACTTGTAATTCTTACGAGCACCTGAAAACATAACATCGACTCAATAGAAACCAAAAACGACTCAAAACTTAACAAGTAAAATGACATGAAAACGAAGGAATAAAGATGTGTGCTTTGCACTACATCAAACATTCCCACACTTAACCTTTTTTCGTCCTCGAAAAAGTCTGCAATAGAATCATAACTGAGATCTAAGTTTAATAATCAATTACCAATTAGCTAAACATACTCACGCGTTAAAAAGCAATAATCAATATGTAGGTCCCCGGGTGTCTCGGATCGTTACGTGCGAGTGTGTGAGTAGTCGAACAGGGTGCGGAATACCCGTGACTAGTTGGAGTATTAAGCAACACAAAGTAAACCGACAACAATAACAACAACACGAAATACTTCGAACTTCATCTATTGATAATCACATCCGGTTACAGAATGAATGCGTACATAAGTTCTGTCAAGACCAGCTATATATACTAAGACCTGTTACCTACGCACTTGTCAAGTACACAGGGATTAACTCCTGCGTACTTAGCAAGTACGCAGCCTTTGTGCATGCGTACTTGCTAAGTACGCAGGATCTATATCCTGCGCACTTGCTAAGTGCGCACAGCACTATACAAAGACAAACAAGTACAAGTACCTACATATATGTTTACAACTCGATAAACCAATACATACAGATACTAAATACAAGTACAAATACAGAAAGTAAAGTGCAAAATCATAAGACAAAATCCAGAGTGTTTGTCACACAAATGTGCTCCAACACAATATTTCTGTCCGATTAAACCCAACTGCCAACTATCTAGCCCCCGTGATGTGTTTTAATTCCAATTTATACAACAATCAATCAACCTATGTGACTCACACTTAGAAGTTACAGCTCTACCACATCCCGTCTCACGGTCATGTTTAGGCACAGGTTAAACCATATAGATTTGCCCACCACGTTAAACTCAGATTTACAGATTTTTAGAAATCAATGGATTATGGAACGAATGGAATGAGTATTATTATTATTTATATATGAATCAACCTTACCTAGGGGTGCGTCTCCCAAGTCACTATCCCAGAAGGTAGCACATAGGCTGCATGCTATCAATGAAGCACATAAGAATTAACCCATAGGCGTATCCACAGAGTCACTATCCCCATGGGAAACACGTAGGTCAAGACTCAAGCTTTCAGTTTGTTAATTATACTCATTATTAGATGGAATTATAGATGTGGGCGCCACCAAACTCAGATTTATTCTCATAAAAAGAGAATGGTGTGCCAAGAATAGTTTTCAAAAACCTCTAAATTTTAGCTTAACGTGGTACCTATCACCCTATATTGACAGTTTCAGTATTACCATTACCCTAAGATGAGTACCCACAAGATATTATGATTTTATTACGTGATTAATCCTAAGTAACACTCACAGGCTATTTAAACTATTCAAGCTGGCTGGGTCTACCAATACATCACTAATTAGACGGGTTTTCTATTATTCAAATCATTTAAACTCAACAAGTGGATCCAGTTGTACTATCATTTTCCATTTTGTTATGCAAAACTTTGATTTCAAAGGACATTTTTTCAAATATTTCAATTTTTTTGGATTTTTTATAAAAGACAAAAACTAGAACTAGACACTCACATCCCCACACTTGAAAGACGCATTGTCCTCATTATGAAGAAAGACACAACTAAAAATAAAAATATAAAAATAAATAGGAAGCGACTTAGCTGGTAGTGAATATGCAAACAAATGTATCCAGCTTCGTTCTTCCTTGTGTGCACCGTATAGCATTTCGGTCGCGGTTGCACACACTTCTGGGTTGCCTTTACAAAGTAATAGAAGCATCGGTCTGCTCGAATGGAAATTGAGTACGGGAAAGACGAACAATACCTGCAAAATAAACCTCAAAAAAACCCGCAGCATTAAACTGACACAAATAAAAGAATCACTGACTCAAACTGACTCACAATGACTCTGGATAGATATGCAAGGACACGTAACTGATGGGTGACAAACACATAGACATGAATGCTACAGCAAGGTGGATCATCGGTTACGAACGAGTTCCCGTTTCCCATGGTCGGTGATCGGTGAGTAAGATGATGATGGTGAATGACGAAGGTAAAAGATGATGTGATTGATGAGAATGGTGATGATATGATGGTGAGATAGATGGTGGATGAGTGGTAAGGGATAGGTGGTTATGAGTGATTGTGAATGGTGGTAGGATGATATGAATGGTGGTGATGAGTGAAGAATGATAGAAATAGTGGAAAACAAAGGTAACAGGGCAAAACCAGGAGTGCTCCGCGTAACGCGAAGAGCAGGCGGCCATTCCTCGCGTACCGCTAGGAGTTGAAAATTAAGTCGGCTTTAATGTTTGTCTCTCGCATACCGCGAGAGACTTGGGTTTATGCTTCACGGTACGCGAAGGAGGGTCTGTCACAGAAAGTTAAGAAATTTTTTTCAATTTTATACTTAGAAAAATTTTGACCCTTTAAAAAAAATATTTTTCACCCAAAACCTGTAAACCCTGCTCCAATGACCAAAACCAATGTGAAACATACCTGGAACTTCGTTCCCAATGATTTCCCATGCCAAATCATGCACGAATCCCTGCAAGACACAACACAAACAAAACACAGTACCGAAAAACACATAAAATTAAAACGGACTTAAACCAACGAAAGCATACAAACTCTACATCCCGGGCACTTGCCCAAGATTCAAGCAAGCCTATCAGGAGACTTCTCCTAGATTCTAACCGGGACCGCCTTCATCCTCCGCGGTCTCCTGGTCCTCCACATTACCAACATCCAAAATACAGTCCATGAGCATAGAAACTCCATCACATGTAAGTCTTTCTGTAATATCCCGGATTTTCCCGATGTATTTTCCTAAACCTTTAGACGTATTATTAACTTAAAACTTAAACCCTTATTAAAACTAATTTCTTAAACAATAAATAATGATTTAATCAAAACAATTATACTTGGGATAGATATGCATATATATATATATGCATATATATATATATACATGAGGCTTATTTAAAATATATATATATATATATATATATATATATATATATATATCTTGTAAATAAAAAAATTTGTCAAAATTCTTGAAATTTTATAAGTTGTAGTTATATAAACAAATTAAACTTGTTTTAAATATTTAAACTTATAAACTAATAAACTTTATAAATTATTAAAGCTCATTAAACTTATTTAATTTTTATAAAAATAAAACATATTTATCTTATAAAAAGTCGAGGGACTAATATGCCATTTTTGGAACTTGTTATAAACTCAAACTTATGTTTTAACATGAAATGATAAGGACTTCAAACTTCAGGGACTTGTTGTGCAATTTACCCAAACTCCCAAGCTTGAACCCAGCCCCGGATTCGACTCCCTCAGTGGCTGTTTTTGAACCCGATTATTCGAAAACGCGTATTCGGACCAAATTGAATGCTCCTCGAGTTTCTAGTCGAGCATGCGACCGTAACCCAAGAAAATTCATTGGCCGATTTCGAGTTTAACGCCCGCGTATTTCAAGTTTTAACTCGCCTCTTTCACCCGTCGTCTTCCCAACTGTTTTAGCAATTAATCCTAAAATTGATTATAAATACCCACTGGAACTCGTTAGCGACATCATCCTCTAACTATCAATACTTTCAATTCCTCCATTTGGTGCCTGCATTGCTCGATCAAACTCTTGGGCCGTCGTTTCTAAACTCGAACTGGTTCTCCCTCATCCCGACACCAAATCAGGTAATTCTTGTGACCATTGTCTTCGTTTTCCTTCCGTAATCGAAAGCCCTCTGTCAATTTGTAATGACAGAGGGATTATCGATTCATATTTAGGAGTTTTAGGTTCTAGTTGAACTTGTGTTTAACTTTTCCTTTTTTGGGTTATAACACCAGCGAGGTCCATAGCCGGGTGGTTAGTTCGTGTGTGTGTGTGTGGCTCGGGTGGCCCGGGTTCGAATCCGGCCAGCCGAGTTTTGCCCTTTTCATTTTTTTTAACCTTTTAAAAACAAATTTAACCTTTTATTTATTTTTATAAAATCTGTGATACTTTTATAAAGTCAAAAATGACTTTTATTTATACTTTTAGATTCTGAAACTATTTTAAGTAATTAAACTTAATTAGAACTTATAATAATAAATTCTTTAAAAATAGTTTTAAATATCTAAAAACTATAAAAACAAAATACTTTTAAACTTTTATAAAACTTATATTTATACAGAAACTATTTATTTAAAAACAGTAAACTTAGTCTATTATTTATTTTCTTAATTAAAAGAATTCTTTTATATTAATTGTTCATTTTAATCTTATAAACTGTTAAATTTAACAAAACTTATATAAAATCAGAAAAGTTTATAAAACTTATATATTATTTTAGAAAGACAGAAACATATAAACCTGCGTATTTATAAAAGTTTATATTTAACTAAAAGCTTATTTATTTATTTGATTCGAAACAGAAAAATAAATATACTTTATTTAAAATCAAAATACTTATAAAATTATAAAATAAATAAAATTTATATTTATTTCAAGGCTTGTTCATTTATTAAATGAATATACATTATAAACTTTGTAAAACTTAAAACAGAAACTTTATACATATATAAATTTATAAACTTTGTAAAATGTACACAGAAACTTTAATTTAAAAACGATTATAAACTTATAATTTAATTTATAAACTTGATAGGGAATTCTATTTAACATTACAGAAAACTTATAATTACATATCAATTAAACTTATAACCACATTTTTACAATTTATGTTGTAAAATAAATATGTAATGCTTAAATACTTTGATAAATCTCAAATGAATTATATTGATAATTATTCTTGTAGATAATTATTTAACCTTAATAATTAGGTATTCCTTAAATTCTTAATCACTATTTATGCTTTAAATAATTTTTGTTTATTTTATTCTTGAAATAATTATCATTATTCTTTAATCATTATTTATTCTTTAAATTATTGATTATCTAAATAATTGTTATTTATCCTTGATAATTATTTAGCCTTTAAATGATTGTTATAAACCCTAATTTATAACTTATACTTTAAATAATTATTGTTAAACTTTAATTATTATTTAGTCTTACACTTAACTATTGCTACAACACCACCTATAAATACTTAGAAAACTATCTTAGATTATTGTTACCTATTTTGCGTAATCAATAATTGTAAGACCCTTTTAATAATTATTAATAACTATTCAAAACTATAAACTTATTAAACTTTGATATTCAAGTCTTGTGAAACCCTACTTAGAAATTTATTTAAATTTTAACACAATCATTCCCGTCTCTCGTTTGGAACCCTAGTCGATCTTAGAAATCCTAGATACTTTACCATAGCCTTATAGGATCAAATTTGAAACGTTAGACTTGTAATCTTAGGCTTGTTGTGAGGATATTCTCCCTCAAAGTCTTGCTACACTAAATCTTGTTGGACACTCTCTCATTAATTCAAGTGAGTATACTTAGCCTCTTTTCATTTTACTTTGTTTACAAACTTGGGGTGAAACATGTACAAACTTCCAAACTTATACAATTCTTGTACAACTATGTCTATATGCTTATTCTTGTGTTATTATGTTTGAGACTTGCATGCTTAAATTAAACTTAAAACTAGCATATCCATTAAATTTGATCAAGCCTATAGTAATAATGATAGATCTATTGTATTTGACCAATCCACCTAGATTGATTGACCCTTCGGGGGGAGCCCATGGTGATTGTTACTGAACTTAAACTTTAAACTTTTAAGGGTAACCTTGGGTTATGCCTAAACTTGGTTGGATGATTGATATGCACAATGTTTAAACTTGTTTATTCTCAAACTTATACTATAGAATTCATGACATAGTGAATTGTAAAACTTTTCAAAGACTTTACTAAAACTATGATAAAACCTTCGTATCTCACCAACTATTTTTAGTTGACAGTTTACTCAACATGTTTCAGGTACACTAGCATGAGGCTTGTTTGTGAATCACATAGGATGCTTTGGACTTAGATTACTTATTAAATTAAACTTGTATTCTTGTTACGTATGTTTTCATTTCTTGTATTGAACCTTTGAAAGTCATTAATAAAATATTTAAACTTTAACAGTCAACCTTGTGCTTCTTGAACAACCTCCGCCGTTGATTGGGGTGTGACACTTTCCACCATAGCTTAAATCTACCCGGTCCGAATAGACAATGCATCAAATAACCAAGTAATTTGTCACCCCTAGACATCCCCACACTTGGGGTTTGCACTACCCTTACCTTAGATGAATCTATTAACGCACGGGTTCTCTTACAGGGTGGCCTAGACCTAGGGGTATTAGAACTTGGGGTCGGATCAACGGTCCTCCCCTCAGAATAAAGAATCGGTAGAGGTTCAGGAATGCGATTTTCTATGGATATGATTTCTAAACCTCCACCAGGATCTCCGGGATCCTCTACAACCTCCACTAACTTCCCCACACTTGGGGTTGTGCCTATGATTTCGTCTAATTCCGCCATCATCTTCAGCAGATCATCAGGCACATCATCGTCGTAATCATCTGGAACCTCTAACAACCTTTCTAACTCTACCGCCCACTAAGATGGTTCTCCTAAATTAGGGGCGGGTTCACCAACTTCTAACACTTGGATCAAAGTGCTACTGGTAGTCCATGAAGGCATCAAGCATGCACACGGAGTGGCTATACTCGCCAACATCCTCCACATACTTTTTGGAATCAAATATAACCGACTCATCACCCACACGAAGTGTGAGTTTCCCGTCAAATACATCGATTAATGCCTTGGCGGTGCACAAGAATTGACGCACAAGGATGAGTGGGACTCCTTCATCTACCTCCATGTCAAGAATAACAAAATCCACGGGGAAGACAAATTTGCCTACTTTTACTAGAAGATTTTCCACAATTCCCCATGGATACTTGACTGAGCGGTCAGCCAAGGATATGCTCATACGCGTTGGCTGTGGTTCACCAAGGTCTAGCTGTTTATAAAGAGAATATGTCATCAGATTGATGCTAGCACCTAGATCAGCCAACGCGTGGTGCAAAGGCAAACTGCCTAGGAGACATGGAATCATGAAACGCCCTGAATCTCTCAGTTTCTCTGGCAGTTTGTTCTGCACCACCGCAGAGCATTGCTCACTAATTGAGACTTTAGAGACCTCCTCGAGCTTCTTCTTGTTGGAAAGAAGAACTTTTAGGAACTTGCCATACTTTGGCATGTGCTGGAGGGTCTCAATGAGCGGGAGATTGAATTTGAGTTGTTTGATCATGTCAAGGAAGTGACCGTGTTCCCTAGCTTGTTTATGTGGAATCAATCGCTATGGGTAGGGGACACGACTCAAGTCAATCTCGGGTGTCTTCATCTCCGCCCCCTTCTTCTTCTTCTCCTCTGCCTTTGTGGCAGGTAGCATAACTACTCTATCCTCGTCCACCTGCTCCTCGGCCATCTTGGCATTGATCTCAGCAAATCGAGTCCTCTGGTCAATCTTCTTGACCTCCTCAGGTGACGGATTACTGTACGCACTGGAGTGGGGGTCATCTTCAGCCACCTCTTTCTCCCCTACACTCCTAACTGACACGGCCATCACTGAAGCGTTGGAGCTTGAATATGGACCTCCCTGTCAATCCTTCAAACTCTTATCGATGTCCTCAACCATGCATTTCAGATCATGGAAAGCCGGTTGTTGATTCTTCAATAGAGCGTCGTGGTTATCCAATCTCTGCCTAACATCCTTGTCCTGCTGGACTAAGTGGGTAAGCAGCTGTGTCTGAGTCTCAAGCACCTCCTTTATTATAGTCATGTCGACACTGCTTCCCATGCTAGGTCCTGTATCTCCTCCTCCATTCTGCTGATACTGCTGACGACCATTAAACCCCGGTGGGTTATTTCCAGATCTCTATCCCAGGCCAAATGAATTTTGGTTGTTATACCCTCGGCTCTGGTTCTGGTTGCCAGCATAGCTCACCTGCTCTGGATTATTGACTGGGCTGTCCCGGGTGTCGTGGCCTCCCTTGCACACTTGACACCGCTGAGCACTGAGCTCCAGCTCCTTAATCTCGTTAGCCATTGAGGCGCGTGCAGCAGCCACGCTAGAAACAGGAGTGACCTGATGCATACCTCTCGAGACAGAGGTGGATGATCTAGCACTAGGAATGGAAGTCCTAGTAGATGGATACTGCTGTTCGGCCTGAGCAAAGCTCTCGAACATTTCTTCGCACTCAGATGGCTCGATTTTCTCCATGATACGGCCTTCCGCAGCTTATTGAACATCTGTTGCTTCTCGAAGGTAAGGCCATTATAGAACTTCTCCACTATCTCCCAGTCTGACAGACCATGCCGGGGACATCAGCTCAACAGCGTGTTGAACTGATCCCAGGCCATATGATTAGGCTCATCGGGATCCATCCGGAAGGAGTGGATTTGATCCCTGAGGCGAGCGACCTTGGAAGGTGGATAGTACTTTTGTAGAACTTGGCTTGAAGATCCTCCCAAGTGGTAATAGAATTGTCCGGGAGGGTGTCAAGCCAAGTGGATGCACGCCCAGAGAGCGAGAATGGAAAGAGACGCAGGTAGATAGCGTCTTCAGACACACCCGTGATATTAAAGGTATCACATATACGAACAAAATGGGACAAGTGTCCGGGTGCATCCTCATCCTCAAGGCCATGAAATTGAGTAGCATGAGTGAACATACTCATGACATGTGACGGGATCTGCCAAGATTTGACATTAGGAATAGCGGGGCGAGTGATCGAAGATCTCGCGCCCGTTATCCCATCATTGGCCCTCTGGTGTACTGTACGCCTCGCTGGAGGATTAGCGTCGCTCAGTTTAGGAAAGGGAATAGGGCTAATAGGACGTACCTGGTTTTCGCACAGCTGTTTCAAACGCTCCCGAAAGTCACGGGTGCGCTCGTGTAGCTTTTGCTCAGGCTCTAAGAAAGTAGAATAAGATGGTGATCCCTGCGAGCGAGTATTGTGCATACAACGAAAGACTAAATAGAAAAAGGATATAGAGACTCAAAAACAGAAGGATTGACTTTATGGGGGGAACGGCGCCAAAAACTTGATGTTGTCCGGACGGTCTATAAAATAAATAACAAAACCTAACCTAGACTCCTAAGTAATAAATGGAAAACCTATGAACTAAACCGCACTGACAGACAAGTGTACCTATCGAGTGTAGCACAGCTTAACAGTAAACCGGATTATCGAACCTTAGAGACACTATGTAACAAACTAGACTCTGACTCGTACTAAGATTGATTTATGGGGGGAATGACTACACTAATGATTATCACTAATAATGCAATACTAAGAACGACTCTAGCTATCAAGACAAGAACTAAGGAAGATATTAGGAATAGGAAGAATACCACCTAGGTCGGAATCCTACTTGCAAAGCACAAGTTCTACCGGTTTTGGAAACAATGATGGATCTGGGTTTCTAATGAAACAGCTCTAGACAACCTAGTGGATCCCTAATCACTCTCAGGTTTTGTTAGACGTAGACTTTTGTTTATGATTAAGCTTACCTTAAATGTCTCGTACGTTGTAGGTTCACGGTTTAGGTATTTTGGGCCGGCTTTGAGTCCGAGTATATGTATACGGGCCTAGTTAGTTAGAATAGGTATATATTCATGTATACCCTAACCGAGTAGGGTTAGCGGTTTTGTTTAACTATTGTTTTTGTAATTTCGTTAAGCAATATATGAGTATTACAAGTGTTTCGTGTTCTTGAATCACCACAATCACCAGTTTCCGCCTTGTGATTGTGAGAATTGATATCTTGGTTGTGTTTTATTCGAAGATCCATACGATTTGGGACTTACAATTGGTATCAGAGCCATTGAAGTCATTCAAGGCTCGTTTATTAATATCAACGATTCAAGAATCACTGTTATTGAGGTATCTTTACTGTTTTATGTTTAGTTCTGGTATTAATCAGTGTTTTATGAAGGATTACCATATTTTTCTGCTAAGAATAAATCTTCGCTTGTGATTTCTGGGTTATTTTGCTGTTTATTTGTAAGGCCCCTTTCCCGGGTAACCTCACTTGTTGGATTTACTCATAAACATAGTCATTAATCACTGAACTTTTAATTAAAAACATTCAAACACAGCGGAAGCATACATCATTCAATAACATAACATAGCATAGCAGCGGAAGTCTTAACATTAAACATAACATTTTCTTAACATAAATAAAAGTGGGATGTCAGTCTCGTGCCGGCTAACCTTCACGCCTTCGCACGACCCTTCCTTTCTGTACCTGAAATGTATACTAAAAGTCAGCTAACGCTGGTGAGTTCTAGTTTAATGCAATTAGGTATAAACATTCTTTTCTTTATAAGTATGCATAATTATGTATATACGTTTATATAAGTACACATTGACTTGAATTGCTTCTCATTTATCATTCTTCGCAAATACATATAGATATATATTCACATCATTGGTCTCATTTATTTTCATAACTTTTGCTTCTCCTTCTTCTTTATTTTGTGATTACATATACATATGCATTCACCTTTTCTTTTCTTTTTTTTACATTCTTGGGTAATACACTTAAGGGTGATCAACCCGTCATTTGTTTGCGAATGTCACCAAGACAAACGCCACGGTCCACCGTCATGGCCCGCCATTCTTACAACCGTCCGGCAACTAGTGTCCGTCCGTCATTATCTTACAACCGTCCTACCGAAGTAGTCCGTCATTATCTTACAACCGTCCTACCGAAGTAGTCCGTCATACTTACAACCGTCCTACCGTCGTAGTCCGTCATATTTGTCTGACTGCCCTAAGGTATCCGTCTCCCACCCGAACTAATTATACAGCCGTACATCGATTTCGGGACTTACTCCACCGTAGTGGCCTGTTTAGTCTACCTTTCTAGACTTTCATTTCTGGCTGCATAATAGTCGAGTGGTCGCCCGTCTACCGAGGTAGCCGTTATCATTGTTCCATTCATAACGTTTATTCATTCATAGCAAGCAATATATATACATGGATATAAAGCAAGATTTCATTCTTACACATTGTGTTGTTCTTTCATTCATTCTATATAATCATACGATTCATTCTTTGTGCCTAATTCATTTCTGTATATATATATATAACATATATATTAGTATATCACGTATGATTACATTAGCGTTCATATCATTTATTCATTTAGTGTATACATTTCAGCCCCAAATCATTTAATAAGGTTTGCACATAACATAGAAGGGGGCACATAGAACTCACCTGATAAGCTTCTCTAGGTTGTCCTAAACAAAGGTCCAACAACGTCACTTCTGATCTGGATTAGGTGGTTAAATACACATTAGACCCAACCCCGACTCTAATGGTTTAATCATTCTAAACTTACTGACTTTACTTAACCAACCTGCTGCCTGCTGTCTGCTGCCTGCGCACTTAGTAAGTGCGCAGGGACTTGCTCATGCGCACTTGGCAAGTGCGCAGGAGTCTTCCTCCTGCGTACTTGGTAAGTACGCAGGGACTTCCTCCTGCGTACTTGGTAAGTACGCAGGGACTTCCTTCCTGCGCACTTGGTAAGTACGCAGTACCTGGTTCTTGGACCAAAAATCTGAAGTTCTTGCATGCAAACCCGATCATGTCAATCTTACAATTTTCTTTGATCAAAACGTGCGGTTTTCATTCTAGATGCTATTTCTAAGCTTATTATCAAGTTTTATCCGTAAAAACATCATCTATTTAGCTAAAACTCGAGAAACCCCAACATGAACAAAAACTCAGATTATGGTTGAATCATTACCTGGATTGAAGTTCTGATTCGGAGGTTTTGCTCACGAGCTCCTCTAATCTCGTGACGATCCGTCGACTTTCTCTCTCTAGACCCGAGCTCCCTTTCTCTATCTAAGATGGTGAAAATGAAGGTGAAATGAGCTAGTGGGCTGCCTTGCCCCTTTTATACCTGGGCTTCCCTCGGCCCGTTGGAGCCGAGCCCAAGCCCATCCGTTCTTATTTCGTTTTATAACATTTAAATCTCCATCGTATTATTATTTACTTAGTTACTATTTTCGGGATGTTACATTATTAGACGAATACTGGGTTGAATTTGATTGAGAATCATCTTCGTATTCTTCGGGTTTGATTTGGAGTTCAAAATTTTGAATTCCACGATTTTCGGAATTAATTTTGAAAACTAAATCAAGTTAAAGCTTAATTCAAGGGATTATATTATGGGACGGTTCTTAGGTCACATCTTCACGGGCAGCTTACACGGATGTGCTCAAGGGTTTACGGGAAGTCTACGCGGCTTGAAGTCTACACAGGTTAAGGTTCACTGCTTGGACTCACGGTTTTTATACTAACGGTATTGAAGTGGTTCACGGTTGGGAGTTGACGGGGAGACAGTGCAGTTGACGGATTAAAGTTTTTGGGTTAAGGTTCTAAGGAGGAATTGACACTTCACGGGTTGGCACTTTACAGTTTGAGCCTTATTTACGGTTTGAATTCACGGCAACTCATAGGTTCACGGTATTTTAGTAGTTCACGACCCAGTAAAAGTTCACGGCTTAGGGTATATCTCACGGTATTCCAACAAGTCGAGATCATTTTTGAAGTAATTTACAGGTTTGATCAAGGACCAAGTACTCCGATAAGATGAATTCTCAACAAGTCACCATGAACTTAAACAGTCTGCTCAACCTACAAATTGGTATAAGCACTAAACCTCCAAGACTAACTTGTGCTGAAGATTATGTGGACTGGAAATTTAGGTTCATGAATCATGTGTTGCTGTTTGAAGCCAAGATGTGGAGAAGTATACTTAAGGGACCTCAAATTCCTATGTTTGATAAGGCAGATGGTACTAAGGCACCAAAACAGATAGAGAACTATACTGATGAAGATTTTAATCTTGTTGAAAGAGACTTAAAAGCTTTAGCATCTCTGACTATGGCATTGTCACCTGATATAGCCTATAATTTTAAAGAATGCACTTCTGCTAAGCAACTTTGGGAGTCTCTGGCTTAGGCCTTTAAAGGGAATGATGATATGAAGGCAAGTAGAAAGGAAATGATTTTACAGTAGTTTAACATGTTTAATCATGTTTTGGGTGAAACACTTGAAGCACAATTGCAGAGATTTACTAAACTGGTTTCACGGATTAGGGGTGCTCAGATTGTAATGAGTGATGGTGATCTTAATAGGAAGCTGTTAAATGGTTTGCCACAAAGCTGGGATTGGAACGTTTCTTTGCTGAAACGAACCAAAGATTTGAATAAGATCACTTAAATGATCTGATTTCTATTATCAAATCCTATGATCTAGATGACTAGCAGAGGAACGTCAATCATGTTAATACAATAAACTCTGCAGGTGCACAAAGCAGTAATAGTGATTTTTTTTCTAGTGTTTCACAGGGAGGTTCTAGGTCTGGAGGTGTGAGCCCTGGTGTTGCTGCTACAGCTAATACATCTGCTCCTGAGCAGCAGGCCTATTCTGCTCAACAAGCTAAGCTCATTGAAGTAAATACTTCTTTATGCACTGGAATCATGAATTGTTATGCAGCTTTTATCTCAGGAAACCTGTCACTTTCAGAGGTTCTTACTGCTGAGCTCAATCAAATTCATCCAGAGGATGTGGAGGAACCGGATATATCCTGGCAACTAGCAATGGCAGTCTTCAGGGCTAATAACTTCATTAACAAGACTGGCGTTTAGATGGAGTGAAGACACAGGGAAAAAGATAGGTTTCAACAAGTCAAATCTTCGTTCCTACAATTGCCATGAACCAGGTCACTTTGCAAGAGAATGTTCTAAAACAAAGGAACAAAGAGGAAGTGAAGCTGGATCATCTTCAAGAGGAAATAATGCTGCTAACTCCAAGGCCCTAATCAGTCAACAAACTGGAGGATATGACTGGCGAGATCAAATCAAAGAGCTCAATCTGAATCATGCTTTTATGGCAGATATTATTGGAGAGTCCTCTGCCACCGCATCTTCTGCTACTCCACCTGAGGTAATTACAACCTTATGCTCTCAATCATGCGTTGAAAAAGTAGAACTTTATAGAAAACATAATGCTGATCTAATTTTTGAGATGGAAAATTTAAAATATCATAAAAAGAAATTTCTTAAAACTGAAAAGGATTATAAAGAAGCAATAGAGGCTGGTAAAAAGGATGTGTCTTTACTCAAATCTCAACTCAGCAATACATGTTGTTTGCTTACTGATGCTAAGCAAGAAATTGTTAAATTAACTACTGATCTAGAAAAGGCAAAATCAAATTTTGCCGAGGCCAAATTTAAAGTAGATTTCTTTGGTCAATCAAGTAGGGTAGTTGACATACTTGAAACTCAACTTCATAAACCGGGTAATGGGAGCAAGGGTCTAGGGTATAATAATGTGCCTCCTTCTTTTAATGGAAATTGTACTATTGTTCCTCTCTCTGTAGAGGAACACGTTAAGGAGTTTTAATGGAAATTGTACTACTGTTCCTCCCTCTATAGAGGAACAAGTTAAGGAGTTTTTCATGTTTACTCCTGGAAGCATACCATGTGCTGATGATTCCCAAACATCATCCCCAACCCCTAAATGTGTGAACAATTCCAATTCTTCTACCTCATGTGCAGAACAAATAGAAATACAGGATTAGTCAAGTGAGGATGATGAAGATGATAAGTCACAAGTTTGCAGTCTTAAGTTAAATCATAAAAATTTGAAAACAATGTTTCTGTTCCTTCTGTTTTGAAAAACTCTAAATCTTCTGTGTGTGATTTGATAGGTTTGAATGTTCCTAGCTCTAAATCTATTTGTTCTAAAAATGCTCATATTCACAAAAATACTGTGTTTGTTAAACATTTAGCTAACGGAAACACTTAGAAGCATGTTTTCCAGAAACCCAAACTTGTGACTAAACAAAAGGTCAATGGTCAAACCTCAAATGCCTTACCAAAGCATTTCACAAAGGATCAATTTTATACAAAATATGATCATCACCATTTGAGGTTTGAGCAGAGACATGCTCATCAGCAGTTCAAACCTAACCAGGTTTACAGGAAGGATGATTCTTACTATCATAACTTTGACCAGTCTGAACCTACACCTTATCTCAACAAAAAGTGTTGTTATACCTGTGAAAAGCCAGGACACCAAGCAAAACATTGTGTTCATCGTCCTTATATTCCATATTACACTCAGAATCAGAAGAAGTCACATGGCCGATGGACTCTAAGCCAGTGAAGACTGTCAAGTCTGAGGCAATGAAGAATCACTCAAACTATAACAAACCTTCAGATGGAGATTGGAATGTAGCCAAGCGAAACAAACAGGCTTATTTTGAAAGGCAAAAGAAAAATAATCTCAAACAAACTACTAATATTAAATCTAAGCCGAGTAAAGAAATTAAAAAATCTATTATATCCAAGCATGTTTGGAAAGCGAAAATTGCAAATGTCATAAGCAACAAGGTTGAGTCAAATAATGACATGAGCTTACAAGAAGTGTCATATATTGATGCAAATGGAATACCCAGATCTACTATGGCTTGGGTACCAATCACTAATTGATTCCGCTCATTGTGCAGGAACACCCAAGGAGGACTCTCAATAATCTCTGGTTTGTTGATAGTGGATGTTCCAAGCACATGACAGGAGACATGTCTCTACTACATGATGTGCAAAACTTTAATGGAGGCTATGTCTCATTTGCGGGAGGTAAAGGTGGTAAAATCAGCAAGAAAGGTACTGTGATTAATGGGTCGTTAAGTTTTCATGACGTAAGTTACGTTAGTGAGCTCAATCATAGGTTACTGTGTGTTTCCCAAATTTGTGATAAAGAATTTTCAACGCATTTCACAAATAAAGAATGTCTAATTTTAAAATATGTTTTGTGGTTCCTGAGGAATGGATTTTGTTAAGGACACCCCGTAAGGGAAACTCTTACGTTATTGACATGAATAGTAAACATGTTTATGAAAATACTTGTCTTTTGTCAAAATCAACTGAATTTGATGCTATGTTGTGGCATCGTCGTATTGGTCATGTTAATTTGAAAAAATTAAACCGTATTGCCAAAGGTAATCATGTTCGTGATCTACCTATTTCTGAGTTAGTTTCAATTCAGAAATGTGTTGCATGTGCTAAAGGGAAACAACACTGAAAGCCCCATAAATCAAAAATGTTTAATTCTATTGACTGCATTCTTCATCTTCTTCATATGGACTTATTTGGTCCTGTGAATGTGATGAGTATTGGGCAGAAATCTTATTGTTTGGTCATAACTGATGATTACTCACGTTTTTCTTGGGTTTTCTTTTTGGCTAATAAGAGTGAGACTGTAGAATTAATAAAGAACTTCATTGTGTTGGTTGAAAATCAAAGAGATGTGAAGGTGAAAGCAATCAGGTGTGATAATGGAACTGAATTCAAGAACGTTGTGTTGAATCAGTTTTATGCTGAAAAGGGATAGCCAGACAGTTTAGTGCAGCTCGAACACCTCAGCAAAATGGTGTTGTTGAACGAAAGAACAGAACTCTCATTGAAGCTGCAAGAATGATGCTTTCTGAATCAAAGTTGCCCTTGTTCTTCTGGGCAGAAGCTGTAAAAACAGCGTGCTACGTGCTCAACCGGGTTCTCCTTAACAAGAAAATTCAAATGACTCCGTACGAGGCCATTTACAATGAGAAACCACGGGTTGAATACTTCAGAGCTTTTGGGTGTCCGTGTACTATACTGCATACATAATCCACACCAAATTTCAATGAAAAGGCCGATGAGTGTTATTTTGTGGGTTATGGATCTAACACCACTACTTATAGAGTCTACAACAAGGTCACAAAAGAGATCAGAGAATCGACTTATGTTGATTGGCAAGAGAAAAATCCCATTGATGCTGAGTGTGGTCCATCATGGTTATTTGATTATCATTCCTTGTTTAAATCATTTAATCTTCGTACTGATGAAATTGCAGGGTCACCAAATGAACAGTTTGATAAGAGTGATGATGATGAAGACTCTTATGTAGGACCACTGCTTACTGTTGATCCTCCGGTAGTTATCAGACAACAAAGTGATGAAAGATCTAAGAATGTCCCTGTTTCAACAAATGTATCTGAAGATGCACCTGCAAATGCTGAGAATTCCACATTTGTTGTCAATTACGGTAGATCTACACGCGAGACATTGGATTCATCTATATTCCAGGAGCCGATTCCTAATGAAAGTACAGTCGAGAAGCCGATTTCTGACCCTATAAATGAATCCAATGAAGTGACACAAGCAAATGTGACAAATTTGCCTATCACAGTGCATGTTCCTGATGTTTCATCTCACAACATCAATAAAGATCATCCGATTGATACAATAATCGGGTCACTAACAGATGGGGTTAGAACGAGAAGCACTGCCGGAGACATAAATAGATGTATGTACTCCTGTTTTATTTCTCAAATTGAACCCAAAAACTTTAAAATGGCTCTTCTCGAACCTAGTTGGGTTGATGCTATGCACGAAGAGCTGAATCAGTTTGCTAAACTACAAGTATGGGATTTGGTGCCATTGCCACTGGGCAAGAAAGCTATTGGCACCCGCTGGGTCTTTAGAAACAAACAAGATGAAAGCAAAGTAATCATCAGAAACAAAGCCCGATTGGTTGTGTAGGGTTTTTATCAACAGGAGGGGATAGATTATGAGGAAGTGTTCGCTCCCATTGCTCGTCTGGAAGCTATTAGAATATTCTTGGCGTATACATCTTATATGAACTTCACAGTTTATCAAATGGATGTCAAGACAACATTTCTATATGGAAAGGTGAAAAAAGAGATATATGTGTGTCAGCCACTTGGTTTTGAAGACAGTGATCATCCTGACTACGTTTACAAACTCGATAAGGCTTTATATGGGTTACATCAAGCATCGCGGGCTTGGTATGCCACTCTTACTGATCATATTCTTGCCCATGGATACACTCGTGGTGCAATTAATCAGACTCTGTTCGTTCGAAAGGTGGATGCAGATTTAATTCTTGTGCAAATTTATGTGAACGATATCATATTTTGATCCACAAATGAGGAATTGTGCACAGAATTTTGAAAGTTTATGGAAAAGAAGTTTGAGATGAGTGGGTTGGGTGAAATGACATTCTTTCTCGGGTTACAGGTCAAGCAATCAAGTGACGGAATCCTAATTTATCAAGGCAAATATGTGGATGACATTAGTGCCAAATTCAAATTCACCGATGCTCGGGAAGCATCTACTCTGATGGTTGCACTGCCAGTTCTGGATGCTGACACAAACGGAGCTGTTGTTGATCAGAAACCATATCAATCCATGAAAGGATCTTTGATGTACTTGACAGCCAGTCGTCCAGATATCATGTTTGCTATGGGTCAGTGTGCTCGTTATCAAGCAAATCCTAAGATGTCCCACTTAACTGCTGTTAAGCGTATCTTTTGGTATCTAAAGGGCAAACCTCGGCATGGCCTTTGGTATCCCAAAGAATCTAGTTTTGACTTGTATGCCTTTTGTGATAGTGATTATGGAGGGTGTCAACTTGACAGAAAATCTACAAGTGGGGACTGCCAATTTCTGGGTGATAGATTAATCTCTTGGCAATGCAAGAAACAACACACGGTCTCTACCTCTACTGCTGAGGCTGAATATGTTGTCGCATCGGCTTGCTGCTCACAAGTCATCTGGATGCAACATCAATTGCTGGATTACGGTTTGACCTTTCTTAATACTCCCATTTTCTGTGATAATGAGGCTACTGTGTTAATTGTGAAAAATCCGGTTCAACATTCTAAAACCAAGCATATTGATATCAAGGTGCATTTCATTCGCGACTGCTTTGAGAGAAATCTCATATGTCTTGAAAGGGTTGATTCTAACAACAATGTTGCAGATATCTTCACTAAAGCATTTGATACATCACGATTCAGTGTGCTTGTAGAGTCCCTGAAAATGATTGGTTTTAAAGATTAAATTGGTCACCAAATTTTTTTTTCTTTGTATTTAAATTTGTACAGTTTCATTTATGCACAAATTTAGGGGGAGAATCAAGAAAAATACAAAAAGAGTATGCTTTTAATTTAAAAAAATACAAAAATATTGTTTATGTCTGAGTCGGAAGTTTTGCAAATAAATGGGAAGTGATATGAATGTTCGTTTCTTAAGGCTAGGATCAACACATGTAAGGCAGTAAATTGAAAAGACTAGGATCAGTGTTGGATATGTTGATAGGCTCTGCATGTGACAAACTTGAACAAAATAGTCTTATGGCCTTAGTGGGAAACATCTCATAAATTAGTGTAATTTGTCTTTCCTGTTTATAATTGAGAACTTAAACATAAAGGTTGATGAACTGTGGATAACCCTTGTTCTATTAGGATTGCACTAACCGGGACCTTACACAAAGGGGTCGCGAAGTCAGTAAATATTATATATAGTTAAAGACATGCATTGACATGCAATAGGTGAAAAAACACTCAATGATAGTGTAAAGCTAATCTGCAAAGCAGATCTCTGAGCAAAAAGACACGCAATGTTAATGTCGTGCTATAGGAATAAATTCAAAAGATATGCAATGCCATACATCAAAAAGATATGTCTAAAGACGTACATATTATTAGTGTAAATATTTTTATTTTTGGGAATATGTGACTGGGAAGGGATCTCTTGTCAAGGCATCTAAGTCCGCAGTGCTATGACCCTGAGCTTTTGCTAGTTATGAACATGTAAGCCCGTAGTGCTATGTTTTTGATTAAATTTTGTCAGAGATTTCCTGAAAAGTTGCACAGACCCGTTCTAGTTATGCTCATTTAGTTATTATTTAGGTGCTCAAAAGATCATGAGGAAGGGAAGGTTTACCTGATAAGCTGTGGGGTCCATTAAAGTTCATCAATAATTCACATAATCTACATTTACTTAATTACAGGTGTCTGAGATATGAGCATGGGACCCATTAAAGTCATAACTAATTTTACCTAAAACATGATAACTTAGATCACAGTGAAAAACTTAGGTTTGAAGCTAAAGCATGAGTTTAGAAGGATCTGAATATTAGCAATCTACTTGTCCTTGTCTGATTAGAAAATACATGCTAAAAAATGTTCCTTGGTCTGCATGTAGAACGATTTGATCCCATTGCAAAATTCCTAAAGGCTCGTTTCATCGGTTAAAATGCATATTCTTAAAGTGTGTTTAGGTTTCAATTGAGTCATTTCAGTAAGTTTTATTTATTTTTTTTGTTTATTATTCTATTTCTTATGCATAAGATAAATTTAATAAAAATGACCCAGTTGAAATATTCTGAAACGAATCATCTAAGGGACTTAACTTTTTCTTCACGGGCTAAAAGATGTGGGCCACCAAGCTACACGGTGGGCCCGCAAAAGCATCGATACCGGGATCCTCTTAAGAGCATAAAACCCTAAGGTTTGTTTGCAACTTCACGGTTCTCCTTGTGTGCTCAAGTTTTGTCATCCCTAAATTGCTTCCTTTCTCAAAATCGCCATTAACATGATGTTCTTCGCTTTGAATCAAGAATCTCGCAGGCACAGGTTCATTTTCTGAATCCCTGAACATCATTTTGATAAGGTAGAGTCCAATGGGTAACCGTAAACAAACTCATATGGGCATTCTTAGTTAATCCAATCGAGTCTAATGATGAAACTTGAAATTAAGGATGTGTTTTAGGTCGATTTTAGAGGACGATCATGAGTATGTAAGAAAGAACTTGAAAGATTCAAGTTTTAGGGAGAATTCTGGAAGCTATGGCAGATGTTGGTGTTATCCGTAACACTAGGTTCACGGCAAGATTCAAATACCGTGAACCTGTTGAAATTCCCGTGTACGGTTCTTGAAAACCGTAAAACCCCTGGAAACCGTGAACCCACAGAAAAGGAATCTCTGAGCCGTAAACTCTTCTAGCTGTGAACCCCTGATATGCCGAGAACAATAATGGGGCCGTAAACCCCTGATATGCCGAAAACCCTAGAAACGTGTTGCTTTATTAAATTAATTTATCTGTTTCGAAACTAACTTAATTAGTTTTGTGCAGATATGGCAGAAATAAAATTTGTTGCTGATCATAATGCTTGTGTATTCACTCTGGACCCTCCAAAAGAGTTTGAGTACTTCAGATCTATGGTTGTAGGTGTAACGAACCAACTTTCGGGTTCCATCATACAATATACTTATTATATTGTAAGAGGGTGTAAATAAAAGTTAAGGGTTTTGAGTAACTTATGAAAAAAAGCGTGTCAAAACTGAAGTTGAGGGACCATTTGTGTAAATCAGCCAAAGCTGATTTATATGGTGGTGAAAGTGGTGACACACACTCTCCATGGAGTGTGTGTGTGTCGTGAATTGCAAGAGAAAAGGGGGGAGAAGGAGACAAACCCAAAATTGAAGATTTGCATGTGAAATCGGTGGGATTTGAGATGTTCATCTTCATCTAAACATCAAGTAAGTGCTCTAACATCTCCTACATCCACCATTGTTGGTGTTCTTGAGGTTTTTGAGAAAAAAACGTATTTGGGGCTGAATTGGATGGAATTGGTGAAAGATAAATTGAAATAACTTGTTATCTAGCTTGTCTAATGTTGATTAGTGGCTATTAACATCCAAATTGTTGATTTCAAAGTTAGGGTTCTTGAGGTGAAAATTGGGGGTTTTCAGTTTAATGAAGTTAAAAGATGAATTGGTGGTTGATACGTGTTTATGGTTTTAATAAACACATTTTTTAGTAAAAGCCCTCAATCAATTTGATTAATCAAGAACCTTGGAGAATTGGGTGAAATTGGATGAAATCCTTAACGGGTCAAATTGGTGGAATTGACTTAAATGGTTAAAAGCTTGTTTGAAACATAATAAACCTAGATTAGATGATAGATGAGATCATAAGATCTTGAGTGGGTGTCAAACCTCAATTGAGGAATAATTAGGGATTTACTAGATTACTAAACAAGTGGATTGTTTAGGTGATCAAGGTATGAAGTGGCTAGCTTGAAGACGAATTGGAATCTTCATTGGCAAAGGTAAGTGCTTTGCACTTACTTAGTAGTAGATAAGTAGTTTATATGTAAGTAGATTATATGGTTTAATCCTATTTACATGTTGTATGTTGATTTCGACTATGTGGTATATGATCAAACTAAAGTGTGAAATGTGGTAAAAGTAGTGTAGTTGACTAATGTGGTAAATAGCCAAACGTAATGTGGTAGAAGTGGTGTAGTTGACTAATATGGAAAATAGTCTAACATAAAGTGGTAAAAGTGGTGTAAATTGACTTAATATGGTATAAGTCAAACCATTGTGGATAATGGTGAAATTAGTGTTATTTGACCATAGTGGTATAGGGTCAAACTATTATGTAAAAAATAAGTGTAATTAGACAATGTGGTTAATAGTCAAACTTAAATGTGTAAATGTGGTAAATATGTATAATTAGACTATTTGGTTAATAGTCAAACTTGATTGTGCAAATGAGGTAGAAATTGTATGTTTGACTTAATGTGGATATTTGATCAAACTAAACCATCGATGTGTGGCAATACGTGAAATTGAATTGAGTAATAATTAACTAATCTTGACCATCGTATATGAAAATAAGGAATGAAAGACTCAATGTGGATAGAATTACTAAAACGTGAACATTTGTGTGAACTTGATAGAACTTGACTTATTATGTTGTGGAATTGACCCGTTAGTGTAAATGATAAAATGGTTGAATAATATGAAGCAAAACTTCATGGAAGGGGGTAAGTGAAGCAAAACACTTCACGGATGTAAAATGAGGACATAGTTCTCACAAGTGGTAGTGAAGTTGACTACTTCATGGTGGACATGAAGTCAATTACTTCATAAGTTGACATGGAGTCAAATACTCCATAGGAGAAACCGAGAGGTGGATCTCTCACAAGACATGTAGATGTCAAATAAATGAACGATAAACTATAAACCATGTATAGATTATTATTAATCTTAAGAAGTTGTTAAATGTATGCTTATATATAAGGATATGTGCTATATTGCTTTGAAAAGGGAAAATGGAGTTGCTGTTAAAACAGTGTTTTCTGAGTGGCGTACTCTAACGCCCACCAGTGTACTCTTACACTGGACCTGGAGAAGTTCACTGCTTTACGGCCCCTTTACGCTGGAAATTTGTTTTCTGGTTGGCGTACTTGTACGGCTAGTGGCGTACTCATACGGCAAGTGGCGTACTCGTACGCAAGTGGCGTACTGGTACGCCAGGACTATTTTCACATGATTTTGTTTGCTTGATATGCAATGATACTATGGATGGGATGTTTTACTTAACTAACCTTGTTTATTTTAATGTTGTGAATGTAGGAAAAGCTCCGTCAAAATCTCAGGTCTCGCCAAGGTTGGACAACTGGATTCTCAATGTTTCTTTTGGAAATTGTTTGTTCTAAAAAACTAACCCTTAGATGGGGAATACTTTTGTGTGGGTTCTTGTGGGATATGTAATAGTCTAAAAATCGTTAAACACTTTCTTTATGAAGCTTTTGATGATCTTTTGTTAATTTAAATAGTGGAACTAAGTTTTTGAACATGTATGCTCATCTAGGACCTAAATTCCGTATTATTTAAAAGTTTTAATTGGTTACAAATTCCGGATGTTACAGTAGGGTTGACACTTTCCCCTATCAACTTTGCTGTTATGGAAAATCCTATCATCTATAGAACACACATTTAGGATTTCCGATCCACTGCAACAATACACCCAAATGACAATGGAGAAGAATGCATAATTGGAACAGTTCAAGCTAAAAGAGTTAGAGTTTCAGAAGCTATAACTAGAAATGCTCTACAGTTTGGTGATCTACCCGCTCATCCAACCAAACTAAATCCAGATTTAGTTACACCAGTTCTCACAAGAATGGGTTATGAAGGTCCTTATCTGTCACACCCCAACCGACGGCGAAAATGTCGGGGCGGGACATTGAGACTGTTCATGAGCACATGGTTGACTAAATTGTAATATATTAAACATCACATTTCAATTCATAATTCCAACAAACCAAATTCAACAATACAAGAATCTTGATATACATAATAAGTTCATTTTATTCAATTAACTAGGTCCACAACTTAAGTGAAGCAACTTGATCAACTCAAACATTTGTAACTGAAACATGATAAAAACAAGGTCAACTAAAAAGTTGGTGAGCATACATAGGTTTTGACTCTAAATAGTATCATTGTGTTGTGTGTATACAATCCATACATATCATGGTTAATAAGGTAATTATGGAGAGTTACTATTGTGAAACCAAGTTGTACAATCAAACCTTTGTAACTAGCATGCAAAAACCAAAGTGTGTTGTCGGTAACAATCACCCTAAGTGGGTGGGTTTGTCAGAGTCAATAGATCTATCATTGTTAACCGTCGGCTTGTGTAGTTAATGATTGCACATGTAAATTGCACACATATTGTAGTTTGCACACCTAGTACTCAAGCATAAGGCTCAAATTGCACACATGCATGTAGGGTGGAATTGTATTGTGTAGTTTGTAAACATTGTATAATTGTACTCATGTTCCACCCCAAAAATGTAAATAGTGTAAAAGGGGCTATATAAACTCACCTTGAATAGTATGGGATTGAACTTGTAACTCGTGGTGACAAAAGTCAAGGATGCCCTAAGTTAAATACGATACGTTATTAAAATGTAAAGACGGTTTAAGAACAACGACAATGGAATGATTTGGGATTTAGGGCTTTGGAATGGACGAGTGATCGAGGATACGAATAGAGTTGGTAAATGATGTTTTATAACGTTTATTTATAAAAGGAGGACGTGTGTCGATAATAAGTACTATTTACAAAAATAATATTATATTAAATATCTTAGTGCAATATTTATTTTGTTTTTGAGACAATGTCAAAGGTGTTTAAAACTAGTCAGTAAAATGATCATTATTTCGGAATATTATATAAAATGATATTTATAAAGTTATGAATTGAAATAAATAAATTAATTACGCAATTGTAATATTACTATTTATGAAATCTATGCCATTTTATTTGTGACTAATAAACAATTATTAAAATTAGTAACAATAAAAAAGTAATATGTTGTTTTAACGGTTTAGGTTACTAACATAACTATAGCCCTTTTGGATTAATAAACATCCATGACGTTATAAAATATAAATAAAAAAATATTATGGTTTTATAACCATAACAAAATGATAATAGTTTACTTATAACATACATATATATTTATTTAATATACTTTATTTTATAAATGTGATAATATATGAATATATATATATATATATATTCATATATTATAACATTTATAAAATAAAGTATATTAAATAAATATCAAAATTATATGTTTGTGTTTTGTTATAATTAGTTATAGATATGAAATTTTAAACCCTTTTCTTTCTCTTTGTAATAATACTTAAGTTTATTTATATAAAAATCTATGTATATATGTATTTATATACATATAAATATGTATGTATGTGTGGGAGTGAAATAGAGGCATAACAGAAAAAAGATATGGACTGAAACGGTGGCCTGGGCTCGAACCCATGACCTGTTGCAGTGAGGATTAGAGTCTTAACCAGTTGCTCTAGGCTGCTGAATTGTTAAAGATTTGAAATAACCCCTTTTTTAACATAATGGTTCTGGGAACCTTTCTTCCCCAAACAGCAGACTCAGCAACCAGGCCCCTTTCTACCCCCCCAACCCTAATCTGATTATCAACGAGGAGCAGACCAGAGGTGCGAAAAAAAAAAACTTTAACGAGCAATGACTTACCTTGAATCGTCGTGGAATGAGAGGTCCTCTCCTCTTTAGCCGAAAGCAAACCGAGAGAAGAGAAAAAAGGAAAAGAATGATTTTGGTGATGTTCTCGATTTGTAACAGGTTAAGGGCATCTATTGGGTAATTGTAAACGCGTTAGAGGTTTCAATTGACCGATATTGGGCGAGATTGGAGGGATTACACTCTGAAATTGCAGATTCCAATCCATTCACGCGACTTACCTAAATGGGTTCAAATCAAACGAATTCGGTTATGATTTTCGAATTGAACAACAGATACATTAACTCTAATTGCTTGCGAATGTTTTGGGAGTAAAAAGGAATGATTTTACTCGCGGAATTGAGGGAATTTGGGAAGGATTTACGCGTGTTTGACTTTTTGGAAGTCAAACCTGATTCTTATTTGTTTCAGGGTTCAACAAAAGGGTTCAAGTGAAGGTTTAGTGCAAATTGAGGGGGTTCAAAAGATTTGAGGGGGTTTAAATGAGATAAATGGGGTTCATAGGCCATTCTTTGATTTAAATCCTTTTTAATTATTTATAAAAAATATATATATTTTTTTTATAAAGTTTATAAAACTAAACATTATTTGTTTAATTATAAATATTTTGTAAAAGAAAAGTTTCCAAGTTTTATAAATTTTACCAATTGTATAAATGTTTATTTAATATGATTAAATGTATATATATTTATATATATATATATATATATATATATTTATAAAAAATACATATTTATACATATATATAAAGGATGTAAATACATTATTAAAGCTCAAAAATTTTATTTTTGATTTAATTATTATAACAAAGTATATATATATATATATACACACCTTTGTTATAAATATGCAAGGTTGAAACTTGAATTGTTACACTTTAAAATAATAATTAATGTACATATTGTGTTGAATAAGTACGAGATCGAAATAAGATACCAATATTGCCCAAAACGAAGTAAAATAATACAGGAAAATCATGGATGTTACAGTATCCCCATGTTGAGGGTTTCATCCCGAAATTTAGCTAGTGTAATCTACTGAATCCGGAAAGAGGTGAGGGTTTTGGGTTCTCAATGTGTTCCGACGGTTAGTTTAAGGAGTATAACTGGTGACAAGACACAGGTTCTGATAGTCACGTTCGGATAGGAATGGCGATAATGAATTTAGTTTTGAAATGAATTTAAGGAGAAAAACTTTCGAATAGTAATTTGGATTCTAAAGGTGATATGCATTTTTTGGAATGGATTGATGGGAAACTTGATGATCAGGGTTTTTTTAAGATGTAGTCTAATATGCTCAAGAATTGTTAGTGGATAAGAGATTTCACAACCATTGGTCTAGGTCAAAACTTCACGTGACACGAACAACGCTACTTCTGATAATATGATAGAGCACTTATATATAGGAAGTACCATCGGCGTATCCACCATGCCCTTGTCATATCACATTAGTTTCTTTGTTATATATCACGATAGGTTTTAGGTCACAATACACGACAAAATTCACTATGTTTTCCATGCGCTGATTTTTATAATTACGTGTGCACCCGTAATTACTAGAATCATCGCACGGTCCGTATAGATCCTTATGTTGTGTGTGGGTCAAAAGGGGGCACTAAATTACTTAGTTCATGTTGTTTTCACGTATGAGCTGCTAATAGATAACCGTGTCCCTAGATAGTAAGGCCAATTAGGAAAAACTGAAGAGTAATAATGTAGTATAACTTAAAGTTCCATAGCTTACTCGTGTTTGAACAAGAATACATCAAACCCCGAGTAGCTTCAATGTGTTATACTTTTCAACTTTGGTGAACAAAGTGTATGACCATGCTTTGTGTATAATGTGATCAGTCAATTGCAACAAATGTAAGTGTCACACCCCGGCCGGCGGCGGATTATACGCCGGGGCTGATGCGGTTGTTCATAAGCACATGATCATCTATTAACAAGTGATAATATTATTTCATCATAATTAAAGCATCCGTTACAAATAGAAATGGAAAACAAAGAGTTCAAACATGACATAAGTTGAATTTAATCTTTAATATAGCTAGGTCCAAAGTCCTAAGTGATCAAGCAGTGTCCTCAAACTGGTGCACCTGAAACATGTGAGTAAATGTCAACTACAAGTAGTTGGTGAGTAACATAGGTTTTGACACCAAACAAAAGTTGTAAAAAGAAAAGATTTGAAATTCAATATGTTCAAAGCATAACTATGGCATAAATGTGAAAACATACAAGGTTCCAAGAGTACAATTCAATCCGTAGTAAATGAAAAATTGGTAAGTACAATCCCACTGATTGTGTTTTGGAAAAATAGTAATATGGTACACACAAAACCCGCCAAGGTCTGTGTTAACTGGAATCGGATTCCCCTATAAATGATCATGTTAGGTACTACCTTAGGCCTGGGTAGCAGGTTAATGAATGTACTGACATGAACGCATGTAATGGTCGCCAAGTAGTTTAAGACATAAAGCACATAGTAAATAGCGTGAGAACAATGGTATTGAATTTGGTATGTATAGTATGTAAACATGTTCCACCCCGAGTATTTGTAAACAATAGTAAAGAGAAAGGGGGCTATGAACTCACCTTGCAATGAGTAGTTTGGATGTCACACAAGTATATTGTTTGTTGCACAAATGGTCTAGCTAACCACAAGGTTAACCTATGTTTGATGGAATATATGTATCAATGATTTGTACAACTGAAATAGGGAATCCTAATGTGCGAGGAGATTGATGCGGGTGTCCTCATTTTAATAGTAAAATAATTATTTGAGTTGCAAATAATATTTTATGTAAATCTTTGATAAATATTTGTATTGTAATAAGTGAAAGAATGAATGAAGATTTTGTTTGTTTGTAATAATTATATAAACGTATGAATAAATAATTAGGTTTCTTTTGTTTGTAAATAAATACACAAATAAATAAATGAGTAGTTTTCTTTTATTTGTAATCGAATAAATTAATATATAGATAAATGAATAAATAAATGAGTAATAATTAGTTGAGCAATTAAATAATTTAATACATAAATAAATGAATAAAACCTTTCATTTGATTTATGAAAAATAATTGTTATAAATAATGATTTAATTAGTTGGTAATTAAACCAAAATTAATGTTCTAATTAATTAATAATTAAACCATAATTTAATTATTAATTAAAAGTATAGAATTTTGTTTTAAATGTTCTCATATAATAAAAATAAATTATATAAAAGTTTGTATAAATATTTGTAAAGAAATGAGGTTATAATCATAATTAGTTAAAAGTGGTTGTTATACACTATAATGGTTATCATTCCAGAGTAGTACCTCCAACAGAAAAGTTCCCAGGAAAGAGTTGGTCGGATCAGAACCCCGTCTTTACCTAGCCAGAACTTTAATGTTTGCCAGATAACTACATACTGGTTTGAAGTTTACTCTATTTGCATACTTAACCAAGTTTAGGTTGTGCTTGGAAAGTATATGGGCTAAAGTGAAAATATGAGTTTAGTAAAGATAAAAATTGAATATTAAATAATTTAATTTAAAAATAAGGATTTTTAGTAAAAACATGAATTTTGAAATTGAAAGGAGTAAGAAAGATCAAACCAAGCTTTTAAATAAAAGTTTGAATAAGTTTAATTAAAATAGGGCTTTTGATCTTGGATAGGTCTATGATTATAACATAAACATGTTAGGGATCATAGATCTAGCTAGTTATGAGAGATTTTTGAAAGGAAAAGTATGAACAAGCAAGAACATAATAATAACTTATTTAGAATGGAAGGATTCAAGCTAGAATCTTTCAAAAGATGAGAAGAACGACCTTTAGTAGCTAGAGAGCCCTAGAGGATCGTTGAGGTGCGAATAGTACATGTGAAATAAGAGCTCTATTTATAGGGTAGTATGAGGGGCTTATTCACAAAATTTAATTTGTTATAGGGACTAAGATTGCAAAATATGAAAAATAGTTTTTAATTTCATAACATATTTTAACTTAAGTGCTCATTAATTTTATGTTTATGACTTTATTTCATCATAATTCATATTTAAAATGTTTATAAATGTAATTATATACTTATTTGTTTTATTTACCTTTAGTAATTTAAAAATACTAGCAATGTTAATTAACAATGTTATATTTTTATAATAAATTGTTTAAATGGTTTATTTATCATGTGTGTATATATATAGTCTCATATATATTTATAAGTAAACACATAAAGGATATCTATTCATAATCAAAGCTTGTAAGCTTATATTTGGTTATTATAACAAAGTGTATATATTTATTTCATAACAATCATATAAGTATGTATGCACACTCATGAATTATAATGAATAAATAGGATATCTTCATAAATTCGAATCATAAAATAATGAAATTACAAATTTTCGGAATAGTTAAAATATAGGTCGGAGTTTCGTGGGGATTACAGTCTCCCCTACTTTAGTAAATTTCGTCCCGAAATTATTTAGGAGAATGGTCCAAGGAAGAGACATGTGTTTGGATTCTCAACTACTTTTGTTTTTCGGTTTGAGGAGTATAGTTGATGACAAACTTTAGGTCAGGTCATCGTGGCAGGTATGGATGGTGGTAATGGATTTCATTTGAGTGGAAATAAGGAAAAGATTGCCCGAGAATGATTTTGGATTCAAATGATGGGATGCATCACTTGTAATGAGGATGATGGAAATTTTTAGATCTAAACTTGTCTAAGATATAGTCTAAGATGTTTGAGTGATGTCACTGGATAAGGATTTCATAACTACCGGTCAAGGTCAGAGTAATAGGAAAACCCTACGTGAATACGGACAACGTTACTTCTGACAATATGACAGGAGCACCTATATATAGGATGTACCAGCGGTATATCTACTATGCCCTTACCATATCGCGTTAGTTTCGTTACTGTATTTCACCATAGGTTTTATGTCAGCACACACAACAGAATTTACTATGTTTTCCATGCGCTGATTTTTATAATTACGTGTGCACCCGTAATTACTCAAATCGTCGTATGGTTCGTATAGATCATTCTATTGCGTGTGGGTACAAAGGTGGGGGAAACACCCAAAAACATTTAGTTTATTATTGTTTTCATACATGAGTTGCTAATGAGTAATTGTGTGTCTAGATGGTAAAGTCAATCAGGGAGTAAAGACTAACAAGGTCGCACAACCCCATATATGGGTGCCCTAAGTAGATGGCATACCCTCCAGGTTATCCATAAAGTTTATAGCTCTCTCTTGTTTGAACAAGAATACGTCAAACCCCGAGTAACTCAAAGTTTATAGCTTTCTCGTGTTTGAACAAGAATACGTCAAACCCCAAGTAGCTCATAGTTTATAGCTATCAAGTTTCATGGATAAAGTGAACGATCATGCCTCATGTATATAGTGGGCAATTAATTGCAAACAATGTAAACAATCTAGTTTCATGTGTAATGTAGGCACTCAAGTTTCATGTATAGCGTAAATAATATAGTACTATGCATATTGTAATTAACCAAGTATCACGTATCGTGTGAAAAATCTAGTGTCATGCATGTTGCAAGTAATCAAGTTCCGTCAATAATGTGATCAATCTAGTATCATGTATATTGTAAACAACCAAGTATTTGTATCATGTGACTAATTAAGTTTCGTGTATGATGTTAACAAACCAGTTTTCACATACAACGTGAACATTCATATGTAAGTAATCGACTCTCATTAGTAACGTAAGCTATCAAATTTCGTAGGTGATCGAGTTTTGCAGCCAAGCATGTTGCTTGACATTCATGTATCATGTAGGCAGTTGGGTTTTAAGTTTTCAATTTTTGTTGAAGTTTATATGGGTGGTTAACGCCTACGCGAAATGATTCATCTCCTTGAAGTGACTAGTAAGCTCATACATTCCCGAAGGTGCAAGGTGATAGGAAGGTTTTACAGGTAATCAGCATAATGTGTACATGAATATCTAATTTAAGTTTTTTTTTGTAAATAAACAGGTAATTGAAATTTGTACTCTTGTTTGTAAACTAATAAATAAGTGGAATAATAATTTGAGCGGATGGATAATTGGATAAATAAAAACCTTTTAATTCGATTATCATAAAGCAAATGTTTCAAAAGATAATAATGGCCTTATTATTTAATAAATAAGCCAAAATTTAAATAATAATTAGTTTAACGAAATAAAAAGTCATAATAAAATAGTTAATCAAGTCATCATAAAAAGGATGAAATACTTGTTATTACATTTATAAAACCATTGGTATAAGACTGGTATTAAGTTTCGTTACGAGGTAAATGGGGTTTGTAAATAGTTAATACTCTAGATAAAATCTATAAACCAAGAGTTTGATAAAGGTTTTGTTTAAACAAAATAACTATATTAGTTAAATCGGGGAAATACCAAGGTAATTAGTTTACAAAGAAGGTTTAGATATCAATCATTAAGGAGAGTTAAAAGTAATAACATTTATATTTGGGTACAGGATATGGGTTTCAATTTAAGTTTTTAAGAAGACGCGAAATAGGGTATCCGACTAACATCTCAGATAGCTTTCCACTAGGAAGCAGACGAGTACCAAGACGAACATCATTGAAGTTATTCGTATTGCAAACCGGGCATCAGCCCTAGTTATTTTCGTATGTGCATCAAGTATTCCCTAGTTTCCACTCCCTGCCTCAGAAACTCTGCGGTCCTTACATATAGGTGAGCGGTATCAGGTGGAACTCCTAAGGCACTGGTAGGTTCCTTGCTTTGTCCTGCTCTTGGATCTGGATGGTATAGGTTAGGTGTTAAATAAGGGTCTCTCGGAGGTGATTCGGCTTCTCGGAGTTTCAAGTCTGCTCCTAAGCCAATATGCTCTGCAGTCAAACAAGGATCTGGCAGCTAGTCATACCGGTGACTGGTTGTCTAGTGATGGGGACCCAAAGTATTCCTCTTGTGTTGACTCTGATTTGAGGTGATTCTTAGGGGAATGAGGAGGGTAAGAGACCATGTCTAGAACGAAAAGGTCGTAAGTGTAATGGTAAGTTGTTAAGTACAAAGGTATTCATGAGTTTAAAATTTTGACTAATCATAACACCGAGTTCTTATAATAATATATTAGGAGTAACACTTGTCCTATAAGTAGTGTACCCACGAAAAGTATTCCCAGGAAAGAAAGGTGGGTCACAAAGGACACACTGAAGTACTCAGTCTTTCCTTAGTCAGAATCTTTCATGGACTTACACCCACTCTTCCAGCCATCATGTACAAGTGACATTATTATTTGAACTCATGGTTATGGTGAGAATCGTTAGGGATTGTGCCTTGTGGCTCACGGGTGTGCTTCACCTATTGAAGAAGCTTCTTTTCCTCGGATGGTAAGGGCTAAGGGTTTAAATCCTTTGAAAATGATAATAAGGGTGATAAATTTCCAAGGCATAAGGATGAAGAGGTATAGTTGACTTAAATATGATTAAGTGTAAGGATAAAATAGAAGGTTTAGACTTGTGTACCAAATTATAATAATTAAGCAGATGATGTTTAGATTGCATTCATCTGGCGTATAGTCAAATGGATGTTGCGACAAATCAAAGAGATTCAAGTTCTTATACTTTCAAGAAGACATGCTTTAGCCTATAGGTGAACACTCACTTCGGGAATTCCCATGAAAGCATACAGATTCTTTGGTTGATTTGGATTTATATGAAATGCTTTCCTAGACAGAAGACCCAAAGTACAGGCATTCACCCTTCCGGATTACACATGTTCTCTACTAATTTTATAACCCAAAACTTTGACGGGATTTGAAAATTTTATTGTATGTCAAAACTTAGGATAACATTTAGTGATATCAAATAGGTATTGCGCAGACAATTCAAATAGTGTAACAAATGAGGTATTACAGGAGTAGCAATTTTTGTAAACATGTAGGTTATCAAGTAATATAGTACATAACAAAATTCGTATTATATCATGCAATGTAATAACCAGATAATATGTAAGATACTTACATAAGGGTATCCTAAGGTTATAGGCTATAGTCTAGAAATATGTTTCAAGTAATCCATATAGTTTCAAATAATTTTATGTAATCCTTGGAATGTTGTAGTTCATGTAATTGTATCATGTAAACAGAAATAGATAGATGTAGGTAAGTATGTGTATAAATGAGTATAAACTGGAGTTCCTAATAAAAGACATGAGTTAAACTCATGTTTGGGGACTCCTAGGTTATAGTCTAGGTCATGTGTGTCTAATAACCTAATTCCCTATAACCATGGCTCTGATACCAATCTGTCACACCCCGGCCGGCGGCGGATTATACGCCGGGGCTGATGCGGTTGTTCATAAGCACATGATCATCTATTAACAAGTGATAATATTATTTCATCATAATTAAAGCATCCGTTACAAATAGAAATGGAAAACAAAGAGTTCAAACATGACATAAGTTGAATTTAATCTTTAATATAGCTAGGTCCAAAGTCCTAAGTGATCAAGCAGTGTCCTCAAACTGGTGCACCTGAAACATGTGAGTAAATGTCAACTACAAGTAGTTGGTGAGTAACATAGGTTTTGACACCAAACAAAAGTTGTAAGTACACACAAAACCCGCCAAGGTGAAAACATACAAGGTTCCAAGAGTACAATTCAATCCGTAGTAAATGAAAAATTGGTAAGTACAATCCCACTGATTGTGTTTTGGAAAAATAGTAATATGGTACACACAAAACCCGCCAAGGTCTGTGTTAACTGGAATCGGATTCCCCTATAAATGATCATGTTAGGTACTACCTTAGGCCTGGGTAGCAGGTTAATGAATGTACTGACATGAACGCATGTAATGGTCGCCAAGTAGTTTAAGACATAAAGCACATAGTAAATAGCGTGAGAACAATGGTATTGAATTTGGTATGTATAGTATGTAAACATGTTCCACCCCGAGTATTTGTAAACAATAGTAAAGAGAAAGGGGGCTATGAACTCACCTTGCAATGAGTAGTTTGGATGTCACACAAGTATATTGTTTGTTGCACAAATGGTCTAGCTAACCACAAGGTTAACCTATGTTTGATGGAATATATGTATCAATGATTTGTACAACTGAAATAGGGAATCCTAATGTGCGAGGAGATTGATGCGGGTGTCCTCATTTTAATAGTAAAATAATTATTTGAGTTGCAAATAATATTTTATGTAAATCTTTGATAAATATTTGTATTGTAATAAGTGAAAGAATGAATGAAGATTTTGTTTGTTTGTAATAATTATATAAACGTATGAATAAATAATTAGGTTTCTTTTGTTTGTAAATAAATACACAAATAAATAAATGAGTAGTTTTCTTTTATTTGTAATCGAATAAATTAATATATAGATAAATGAATAAATAAATGAGTAATAATTAGTTGAGCAATTAAATAATTTAATACATAAATAAATGAATAAAACCTTTCATTTGATTTATGAAAAATAATTGTTATAAATAATGATTTAATTAGTTGGTAATTAAACCAAAATTAATGTTCTAATTAATTAATAATTAAACCATAATTTAATTATTAATTAAAAGTATAGAATTTTGTTTTAAATGTTCTCATATAATAAAAATAAATTATATAAAAGTTTGTATAAATATTTGTAAAGAAATGAGGTTATAATCATAATTAGTTAAAAGTGGTTGTTATACACTATAATGGTTATCATTCCAGAGTAGTACCTCCAACAGAAAAGTTCCCAGGAAAGAGTTGGTCGGATCAGAACCCCGTCTTTACCTAGCCAGAACTTTAATGTTTGCCAGATAACTACATACTGGTTTGAAGTTTACTCTATTTGCATACTTAACCAAGTTTAGGTTGTGCTTGGAAAGTATATGGGCTAAAGTGAAAATATGAGTTTAGTAAAGATAAAAATTGAATATTAAATAATTTAATTTAAAAATAAGGATTTTTAGTAAAAACATGAATTTTGAAATTGAAAGGAGTAAGAAAGATCAAACCAAGCTTTTAAATAAAAGTTTGAATAAGTTTAATTAAAATAGGGCTTTTGATCTTGGATAGGTCTATGATTATAACATAAACATGTTAGGGATCATAGATCTAGCTAGTTATGAGAGATTTTTGAAAGGAAAAGTATGAACAAGCAAGAACATAATAATAACTTACTTAGAATGGAAGGATTCAAGCTAAAATCTTCCAAAAGATGAGAAGAACGACCTTTAGTAGCTAGAGAGCCCTAGAGGATCGTTGAGGTGCGAATAGTACATGTGAAATAAGAGCTCTATTTATAGGGTAGTATGAGGGGCTTATTCACAAAATTTAATTTGTTATAGGGACTAAGATTGCAAAATATGAAAAATAGTTTTTAATTTCATAACATATTTTAACTTAAGTGCTCATTAATTTTATGTTTATGACTTTATTTCATCATAATTCATATTTAAAATGTTTATAAATGTAATTATATACTTATTTGTTTTATTTACCTTTAGTAATTTAAAAATACTAGCAATGTTAATTAACAATGTTATATTTTTATAATAAATTGTTTAAATGGTTTATTTATCATGTGTGTATATATATAGTCTCATATATTTATAAGTAAACACATAAAGGATATCTATTCATAATCAAAGCTTGTAAGCTTATATTTGGTTATTATAACAAAGTGTATATATTTATTTCATAACAATCAAAGTATCTATGCACACTCATGAATTATAATGAATAAATAGGATATCTTCATAAATGCGAATCATAAAATAATGAAATTACAATTTGCCGGAATAGTTAAAATATAGGTCGGAATTTCGTGGGGATTACAGTAAGCAATTTAGTTTCATGTATAACGTAGCACCCAAGTTTCATGTATGATCTAGTCTCATGTAGCTTGTAATCAAATAGGTTTCATGTGTAACGTGAACAATTCCGCATCTTGTATATGGTAAGAAATGAATTTCATGTATGATATTTACAACTTATTATCATGTATTTTGTAACCAAATAAACTTTCATGTATAATGTAAACAATTTAGTATCATGTATATTGTATAATGTGCACAATTTAGTATCATGTACTTTGTAAACAAATAAGTTTCATGTTTAATGTGGTAAATCTAGTATTATGTACCAAACACTCAATTTTTTATGTATCATGTGATCAATTTAGTATCATGTATATTGCAAACAACTGAGTTTCATGTATTATGTAATCAATCCAGTAGAATGTTTATTGCAAATAAAGAAGTTTCATGTATTATGTGATAAGTGTAACATTATGTATATTGCAAAAAACTAAGTTTCATGTATTATGTGATCGTGCTATGTATTTTGTGAACGTGCATACGTAAGTTATTGAATTTCGTGTGTGACGTATACTAACGAGTTTTGTATGTGATCGAGTGTTGCGGACAAGCGTGTTGTTTCGCGTTCATATATAATGTGGGTAGTTAGGTTTTAGCTTTTTAAATCTCGTTGCGGTTTATATAGATGGTTAACGTCTACGCGAAATGATTCATCCCTCTGAAGTGGCAAGCATACTCATACATTACCGAAGTGCAAGACAACGGGGGTTCTGAAAATATTCTGAGTGATGTGCTTGCGAATAACTGATTTTGTTCGTAAATAAATAAGTAATTTATTCTTGTTTGTAAATTAATAAAATGGTGAGAAATAGTTGAATAATTAAATATATGGATAATTAAATGAAAACCTTTTTATTAAATTTTTAATTATTATAAGGAGAATATTTTTAAGAGAAATTAATGGCTAAATTGTTTAATAATTAAGCCAATGTTTAATAATAATCAATTTAACGAGAAAATGTCATAATTAATTATTAATTAAAAATAATGCTTTTATAAAACAAGTTGTATTAAGTTTCCTCACGAGGTGAAAAAATTTCTAGAAAATTTATATTTCAGATACTATTTATAAACCAAAGGTTTGATAAATAAAATACCGATGTTGTTTAAATCAGATAATAAGATGGTTTGTTTATGAAGAAAATTCATAGGTATGTGTATTAATTTGCAATGAATGGGAAGGTAATGTTTGGGTGATCTTGATGAAAATATGACAGGTAATATTAAATCGACGAGTAATGTCATTAAAGTTGTAAAACAAAACTTAACATTGAATGATAAAATGTCAAAAGCTTAATTCCAACATAAGGTTGCGGTTTCAAACAAGAATTTAAAGACAAAGCAAAACAATCCAGCTAGTGTCTTAGAAAGCTCTCAATAGGAAGCAGATGAGCACCAAGACGAACATTGCTATGGTCGCTCAGATAGCAAACCGGTCCTCAGCTCTAGCTGCTTCCGTGCGTCTCTCAAGTATTTCTTTGTTTTCTTCCAGGCTTGAAATCTTCTCCTACCGGCACCACACTTGATTCAATAGGTTATCTATTCGCCGACCTAGCAGGTCGTGTCTTATCCCGTGCTCCAAACCTTGTCTCACAAACTCTGAGGTCCTCATATATTGGTGGATGGCATCAATTGGGACTCTCATAGCACTATGGGGTGCCATGGTATGCCTTGCCCTAGGGTTAGGATGATATGGGTCGGGTGCTAGGTAGGGGTCTCTCAGAGGGGATGGTAACTGGTGGTGTAGGTAAGGTGCCTTGTACGGGTTTCTTGATGGGAGTGATCCAGATGCAAGAAGTCTCGGGCCAGTGTTCCTAATCCAGTCTGCTCTTATGTGAAACCTTGCTCTAGCAGCTAGGGGTGTTGGTGACCGATGGTCTGGTGACCCGATGTCTTCTTCCTGATCAGACTCTGCTCCGAGGTATTATACGGGGGAGGGAGGAGAGTAAGATTCCATGTCTAGCAGAGAAAAATGAAAAGGTTGTAAGCGATAATAAAATACTGAGTGTTAAATACAAGAGTTCTCATAGATTTAGAGTTTGAGTAGTCATAACACCGAGTCTTCACAGTAGTATTTTAGAAGTAACACTTGACCTATAAGTAGTGTATCCACAAGGAGGATTCCCAGGAAAGAGGGGTGGGTCACAAGGACACACTTAAGTACCTTGTCTTTCCTTAGCCAGAATCTCTCATGGGTCTACACACTCTTCCAGCCATCATGTACTAATAACACTATTGTTGGTCTCATGGTCATGATGAGAATCATTGTGGGCTGGGCTTTGAGGCTCGTAGGTGAGGTTTATTTATTCCAGCATGCTTCTTCTTATTGGAGAATAAGTGGGCTTCTTAGTTTATTATTAATGGGCATTAGGCCCAATAGTTTGAATTTTGTTCATAGAAGATGATGGTATCATGTGTGTGAGATTAAAGGTGCATGAAGAATTAGGTGTGTATAAGTGTGTGGTGAAACTTAGGGTAGCACTTAATGAATCAAATAGATAGCATGTAGATAGCAATGTTTAAAAGCACAAGGGTTATCAAATAGTGTGACACATAGATTATTAGGTATTGTATCATGCGATGTAATTACTTAGAATAAAATGTAAGAATATTTCACTTAGTAGTGAACTTGTAACATGTACCAATGTTGCAAAAAACACATAACATAGAGCATGACATTTGATGGGTGTCCTAAGGTTATAGTCTAGGTCAAAAGTGTCTAATAACCTAATTCCCTATAACCAAGTCTCTGATACCAATCTGTCACACCCCAACCGATGGCCAAAACGTAGGGGCGGGACATGGAGACTGTTCATGAGCACATGGTTGACTAAATTGTAATATATTAAACATCACATTTCAATTCATAATTCCAACAAACCAAATTCAACAACACAAGAATCTTGAAATACATAATTAACTAGGTCCACAACTTAAGTGAAGCAACTTGATCAACTCAAACATTTGTACCTGAAACATGATAAAAACGAGGTCAACTAAAAAGTTGGTGAGCATACATAGGTTTTGACTCTAAATAGTATCATTGTGTTGTGTGTATACAATCCATACATATCATGGTTAATAAGGCAATTATGGAGAGTTACTATTGTGAAACCAAGTTGTACAATCAAACGTTTGTAACTAGTATGCAAAAACCAAAGTGTGTTGTCGGTAACAATCACCCCTAAGTGGGTGGGTTTGTCAGACTCAATAGATCTATCATTGTTAACCGTCGGCTTGTGTAGTTAATGATTGCACATGTAAATTGCACACAAATTTTAGTTTGCACACCTAGTACTCAAGCATAAGGCTCAAATTGCACACATGCATGTAGGGTGGAATTGTATTGTGTAGTTTGTAAACATTGTATAATTGTACTCATGTTCCACCCCAAAAATGTAAATAGTGTAAAAGAGGTTATGTAAACTCACCTTGAATAGTATGAGATTGAACTTGTAACTTGTGCTGACAAAGGTCAAGGATGCCCTAAGTTAAATACGATACGTTATTAAAATGTAAAGACGGTTTAACAACAACGACAATGGAATGATTTGGGATTTAGGGTTTTGGAATGGACGAGTGATCGAGGATACGAGTAGAGTTGGTAAATGATGTTTTATAACGTTTATTTATAAAAGGAGGACGTGTGTCGATAATAAGTACTATTTGCAAAAATAATATTATAATAAATATCTTAGTGGAATATTTATTTTGTTTTTGAGACAATGTCAAAGGTGTTTAAAACTAGTAATTAAAATGATCATTATTTCAGAATATTATATAAAATGATATTTATAAATTTATGATTTCAAATAAATAAATTAGTTATGCAATTATAATATTAATATTTATGAAATCTATGCCATTTTATTTGTGACTAATAAACAATTATTAAAATTAGTAACAATAAAAAAGTAATATGTTGTTTTAACGGTTTAGGTTACTAACATACCTATAGCCCTTTTGGATTAATAAAAATCCATGACGTTAGAAAATATAAATAAAAAAAACGAGGGTTTTATAACCATAACATAATGATAATAGTTTACTTATAGCATTCATATATATATATATATATATATATATATATAGGGGCATGTTCTTTTGAGAACTAACCATATGTTGAGATCCGAAAGAACCGCACAAAACGTGTACATATCGCTTTAGTGAAAAAAGTAAAATTCAACAACAATGTTTTATTTATCTCTTCCCATTCTTAGTTTGAGTTTATCTCCTCTCTCCTGAATTTTTTTAAGAAAAGTATAAAAATATGCATATATGCATTCATTTGTGTATATAGTGTGAGTGCATATATGCATTTAAAAAAACGACTATAAATTCGAGGTCTTTTAAAACGAAACCTTAAACATATTGAAATGTACATGAATTCTAGTCAATTTATATTATAAATAGAGGAAGAGTTAATGCGGTTCTCACGATTTTTAACATATTGTTGGTTCTCAAAAGAACATACCCCTATATATATATATATTCATATATTATAACATTTATAAAATAAAGTATATTAAATAAATATCAAAATTATATGTTTGTGTTTTGTTATAATTAGTTATAGATATGAAATTTTAAACCTTTTTCTTTCTCTTTGTAATAATACATAAGTTTATTTATATAAAAATCTATGTATATATGTATTTATATACATATAAATATGTATGTATGTGTGTGTGGGAGTGAAATAGAGGCATAACAGAAAAAAGAAATGGATTGAAACGGTGGCCCGGGCTCGTACCCATGACCTGTTGCAGTGAGGATTAGAGTCTTAACCAGCTGCTCTAGGCTGCTGAATTGTTAAATATTTGAAATAACCCCTTTTTTAACATAATGGTTCTGGGAACCTTTCTTCCCCAAACAGCAACCAGGCCCCTTTCTACCCCCCAACCCTAATCTGATTATCAACGAGGAGCAGACCAGAGGTGCTAAAAAAAAACTTTAACGAGCAATGACTTACCTTGAATCGTCGTGGAATGAGAGGTCCTCTCCTCTTGAGCCGAAAGCAAACCGAGAGAAGAGAAAAACATGAAAAGAATGATTTTGGTGGTGTTCTCGATTTGTAACAGGTTAAGGGCATCTATTGGGTAATTGTAAACGCGTTAGAGGTTTCAATTGACCGAGATTGGGCGAGATTGGAGGGATTACACTCTGAAATTGCAGATTCAAATCCATTCACGCGACTTACCTAAATGGGTTCAAATCAAACGAATTCGGTTATGATTTTCGAATTGAACAACAGATACATTAACTCTAATTGCTTGAGAATGTTTTGGGAGTAAAAAGGAATGATTTTACTCGCGGAATTGAGGGAATTTGGGAAGGATTTGCGCGTGTTTGACTTTTTGGAAGTCAAACCTGATTCTTATTTGTTTCAGGGTTCAACAAAAGGGTTCAAGTGAAGGTTTAGTGCAAATTGAGGGGGTTCAAAAGGTTTGGGGGCATTTAAATAAAATAAATGGGGTTCATAGGTCATTCTTTGATTTAAATCCTTTTTAATTATTTATAAAAAAAATATATATTTTTTTATAAAGTTTATAAAACTAAACATTATTTGTTTAATTATAAATATTTTGTAAAAGAAAAGTTTCCAAGTTTTATAAATTTTACCAATTGTATAAATGTTTATTTAATATGATTAAATGTATATATATTTATATATATATATATATATATATTTATAAATAAATACATATTTATACATATATATAAAGGATGTAAATACATATTAAAGCTCAAAAATTTTATTTTTGATTTAATTATTATAACAAAGTATACATATATATATATATATATATATATATATATATATATATATATATATACACACACCTATGTTATAAATATGCAAAGTTGAAACTTGAATTGTTACACTTTAAAATAATAATTAATATACATATTATGTTGAATAAGTACGAGATCGAAATAAGATACCATTATTGCCCAAAACGAAGTAAAATGATACCGGAAAATCATGTGTGTTACATTATCCACCACTGTACAAGAAGCTACTACATCCATACTGGAGATATCTTGCACATGTGTGCATGAACTGTCTGTTAGGAAGAAAAGGAGGATTTGATGAGCTAAACACCACCATTGCTTCAGCTATGGTTGCTTTGACCATGAGCTTAGACTACAACTTCTCGAAGATGGTGTTTGAAGAATTTAAAAGTAATTTGAAAGGAGGAAAGAAGGAGATCTTCCTCATGTATCCTAGGTTCTTACAGATCATTCTCAACAGAAACCATGCTGATCTGGAGCCTACTATTGAAACATTGGACATAAAGGGTATGGGTCCAAACCCAACACCTACACAAATTCCCACCCTAACAACTTCCTTACCCACACAAGTGCCACACTCACCTTCAACCACCTTATCCCAACCTCTATTCTCATCACATGATAATCTCACTCCAACTTCAGAGGATTTTGATTATGATCAATTCTTAGTCTTCTCAAGTGAAGCTTATAGAGCCGAGAAAGCTAAAGGAAAAAGTCCTATAGAGTCTTCTACACCTGCTCCTGTAGATCCACATGTTTTGCAGGAGAGGGTGTTTGAATTGGAACAGCAAGTAGCCACGCAGAACTCAAAGATTCTGACTCTGGAAGTCAATCAAGGTTTCCTTGTTACCCTGGTGTATGAACTGCAAAAGCAGATTGATGATAATAAGGGAAAGCAGAGTGACCAAGTCAATACTGGTACAAGCAATGATGATAATGATCAAGGAGGTGGAGATGATGGAGGTAATGATCAAGGTGGCTACCAAGATGACACTCAAGGAAGTGATCCATTCAACTTTGAGTTTGAAGGAGATCTTACTGATCCAAAGGATAATGAATTATCTCAACACTTGGATTCAGATTAAGCCAAAGATATTCAAGATGACAAAGTTGAGAGTTCATCAGATTCAGAGATGAAAAGACTGAATCAAGACATTGATGATGAAGTCAACATTCCAAGCTCAACTACAGATGTGTCTGAAGATGGTAATAAAAGAAATCAGCAAGAGCTACCCCCTTGGAGATTACCACTTAGTCCTCTTTCTGAATCTCACGTCACTGTCAACATAGAGAGCTACTACTCAAAGAGAGGGGACAGGTCAGGTATTGCTTCTTGGGCTTTTGATTCAGAGAAGAATATGTCCATGGTGAAACGAAAGAGTAGACGTCTGGAATACTATAGGAGGGCTAATGACTTTAGCTCATTGACTAAACTTGATCTTCAACAGCTAAATGAAGCCTATTTTGAGAACAGAGGAAGAAATGGACCAGTTGAGATGTTTCGCACATTTCTGAATGAACAGTGTTTAACTAACTTTGCTAAGATGAAAACAGCTGAGTCTAGGCTAAAGAAGGCTAAAGGAGTTAAAGATCCTCACACAGGAAAAGACTGGTACAATGTCATCTGGCCTGCTCCCAAGACAGTAAAAATAGTTCCCGTTCAGAAGAAAATGCCAGTGAATACTCTGAGAGACTTTCAATACTGGGCATACGATCCAATTATAGCTGAAGCATTAATAGTCACTGATCAAGCAGAGCTGAGGATACTGGATCCATTCGACTTGTCAAAGTTCAGTGAACAAGACATCAAAGTGTTAGCAAGAAGCCAAATTAGACACGAGCAGCTATGGGAAGAACAAGCAAAGATTTTTACTGTTGCTGCTGCTGACATCTTGAGGAAGAAGTTGAATACAGGAAGTGGAGATCATGGTGAAGACATCAATTTTTGAAGAAATGAAAGCTTAATCCTAGGGGGAGATTGTTAGACCTAGAGTTTTGTTTATGATTAAGCTTACGTTTAATGTCTCGTAGGTTGTAGCTGTGAACCAAGGGTTCACGGTTTGGGTATTTTGGGCCGTCCTTGAGTCTGAGTATATGTATACGAGCCTAGTTAGTTAGACTAGGTATATATTCATGTATACCCTAACCGAGTAGGGTTAGCGGTTTTTAATTAACTATTGTCTTTGTAATTTCATTAAGCAATATACGAGTATTACAAGTGTTTCGTGTTCTTGAATCACCACAATCACCAGTTTCCGCCTTGTGATTATGAGAATTGATATCTTGGTTGTGTTTTATTTGAAGATCCATACGATTTGGGACTTACAGGTTTAATCATCAGCAGCAAAGAATTCGCCACTGACTGTCTTAAGTTATCAGCAGGACCAAGTTTCTTGCGGATAACTTTAAGGCAATCAGCAGCAACATTTTCGCTGCGGACCATTACATCCATCATCAGCAAAACCAAGTTTGCTGCTGATAGACTTAGCCATCAGCAGTAACCAAGTTTAATGCTGATAGGTTTAACCATCCGCAGCAACCAAGTTTGCTGCTGATAGGTAAAATAAGTCCAAATTAACTTTTACCCGCTGTAAAAACTACCTTAAGTCTTTACCATGACTGCTACAGTGTATTACAGCTGTAAAACAATGAAAAGTAAATGGGTTGTACTGTACAAGTAATTTTGCTTTTTCCCTCCTTTGCCGTTATAAAACAAATCAAAATTCTTCCTTCACTACTTCACATTCAATTCCGACATAACCCTCAACATTTTCTCTCAAGCATTCAAAGCTTTCCCATACTTAACCACCTTTCAAAAGCTTCCTCCTTCCCTCCAAATCTAACCATAATGGCAGAAGTCGACATAAACAATCCAGATGACAAATTCTCAACATACCATAATCTGACGACATATCTTGTCAAAGGGAAGAAATCCGAAGGGTTTGACGAAATGATTGACTTCCTATATCGATTGAAAATCCACTTTGCACTCACTGTCAACCCCACAATCTATATACCTCACATGGAGGATTTATGTAACTCTGTCCTCTACTCTACCGAATAGGGGACTCCCTAAATCAAAGCCATGGTAGACGGCAATGACATCACCATCACGAAAGCCACACTCAGAAAACACCTCAAGCTTCAGGATGAGGGGGCCGCCATCTCATACACCAAAAACGAATACATAAGGACCTTCGTATCTATAGGGTACACTGGAAATCAAGATGAATACACCATTGAGAAGGCACTGATGGGTTCTCCTTGGAAGTTATTATGCCAAACTTTTCTTCAATGCATATATCAGAAGAGAAGTGGATGGCATCAAGTGAGCTCTGCCCTTGCCTCTGCGTTTCATGGTATGGTAACTGGACAGGGTTTCAATTTTCTCATTTGATATTTGATGGTTTGAGATATAACCTTCATAAAGGAGCAAGTAAAGCCTTCTTTATGTACCCAAGGTTCTTGCAGAAAGTTTTTAATCATGAAATAAAAGATATTTCAAAACCTGCAAGAATCTACTTGATTTTGGGTCATAAAAATAATATTTTTCAAAGTATGAGAACAGTTTCCAAAAAGTTCTCAGGGTCAATGTTCCATTGTTATCTACAATGCTGAACATACAAAGTACCCAGGGTGACAGTTCAGCAGCCCCAGCTAATACTGATCCCACACCCTCCAATTCACAGCTTGAACATACAACTGCTTCTCTTGAACGAACCAGGGTGCAACCTATTGAGGGTGCACAGGCACAACAAATACTCACCCCGGTTCTTCAAGCCCAACTAGAACAAAGGGCCCCAGTTGAGGCAAGCTATAGCCGCAAAAGAAAGAGGAGCAAGAACATTCCTTCTATTCTTGTCTCCCAGGCCCAATCCTAACCTGAAAGCCCTCATCCAGAATCCCAACATTCTGGTGAGAATATCATTAGGGATAGCCATGTTATTAGAGAAACTTCCTTGGAAGTTCCTCTACTAGGATCAGGATCACATCTCGGATCTATAGAACAACCCTCTAACCCCTTTCTCTATGTTTCTTCACTGAACTTAAGTTCAGAGGCACCTAGTCAAGATGATGTACCTTATCCAACTGCCACTATCTCGAAGGTACTGATTTACTTGGCTGCCAAAGTACCCAGCCCAAGTTCATCACCTGAGAAGGTTCACTCTGGGAGTGATGATAGAGTGAATGTAGAAGGGGCTATCACTACTACTGGTCCATCAATTGACCAGGAGAACAATGATAACAGCACTAAGTCCCCAACTACGGCAACTCACAGTGAGAATGTTTCTTTTGAAACATTCTTCACTGAGAGGAATCCCAGGAGCCAAGAAAACCAGGGTGATGGGGATGTAGAGGCTAGGCCTAAGGCCCCCATCTAGTTCCAAGGATTCCACAACTATGGATGAGGATAGACTGAAACTAGACAATCTGGAATTAACGGCTAGGGTAGCCATGCTAGAAGCTGAAGTGTCCAAATTAAGACACCAAGTCTCTATGCATGAGTCCCATCGATACCCACCTGTGACTTCTCCTTCCCTGGTATCAGTGGGAACCCAAACAGACCAAACCCTATGCACTGATGCAACCAAAAAGGGGGAGAGAGTTACTGTTGAAGATGACAAAGACAGTCTTGATGAATGGATACAAGAACATGCTGCCTTTCAAAGCACACTTTTCAAGCCTGCTTTTGTTCAAGTTCATGACTTGCTAGACTCAAAAGATGAAGATGAAGAGATTACTAAGGATTGGAAGTTAGTTGCTAGGGTTGTAGATGAAGTGTTCCCTGAGGAGATGAAGATAAACAATGAAGATGAAGATGTGCCTCACTCAGTCACTATACTTCCGGTTGCAACCAGCATCTCACGACAAGTCATATCCCCTCATTTCCAATTAATTGCACACAATCTGGAATTTAACTCCATTATGTCTTGGGGATAAGATGGTCTATCAGAAAGGTTTTGAATTGGATGGGAATCTGGTAAAATTGAAGAGCTCAACTAGATTAATCTAAATCCCTTTCATACCTTGGATCTATATCTTACAGAATGCATTAACACTTCAACAGATCTCCCTGCTGAACTTTCCATTGAAAGATTTTATGACCTGATGGAAGACAACATGCCCTGGTTTGAGTGGTTTCTAGAAGAAGCAAATAGGGTGGCTTATCCTAAACATAAGAACCAGAAACAAATAGCCAAAGATCTTTCTGCACTTCAGGCCCTTATTGAATATGACATGCCTCTAAACATTGTAGAGTCTTCAAGAGCAGCTGAATAAAGACAAGCTTAAAGATTTGATTTGATAAGGAGCATGGCATTGACTGAAGAACAAATCTTATGTCTAAGAAGATTTTTGTACAATGAAGTTGTCAGGGTATTGGAAGTTCATGGATAGTCCAGCATTGAGCCTTCAGGGTTCCAATTCTTCTTATGTGTTGGATCATCCTTCATCATCAACACCGTTCAAGAGATCCTTCTTCTAAACTCAGACTTCTTTCACAAAGTTTTTTAACTCATGTCCAATATATGCAATATCAACTCAGTAATGAGTCAAGAAATGATCAAACTTATCAAAGACCGACTGGAGAATGAAGGAATAACTGCAATAGATGATTCTGACTCAGAGGAGTTGTTCCTTCTATGACAATCCAACTTTTCAAGGTAACTCCGTTAGCAATCCCGTTAAATATTTTGTTAAAACCTAACCCAGTTAACCCAATATTAAATATCAGGGACTGTTTCTGCCATTTCCTGATCTCAAACTTTAGGGACTTACCCTGCCAAGTCCCTAAACTCAATCTATTGACTTCTCAAAGTCAAAATCAAATGAATTTTGTTCTTGTTGACTTCTAAAAGTCAAACTCGTGACTCCTTGATTCAAATCCGTGAATTATACCCGAAATCCATTTGATTCCATAACTGAAATGAACGTTATTAACAGTTTCGACCATCATTGAGCCATTACTCATCGTTATCAATACGAAATAATCCCAATAATGGGTAATGAACCCATAACCGTCGACCTCTTTATCAATTACCATCGAATTCGGCAAATCCGTATTAACAATTCTTAAATTGAACTCCTACGCATCCCTTACGAGTCTCAGAGAGCCTGTTACACACACAAACTCGATCGAAGAAGGAGCCGCTGTGATCGGAGATCAAACTCGCCGAAGTCGGACTCATTTTAGTTGAACTCCTGCAATTCGACTTCCATTCTGGTAATTCCTTACTCCCTTAGCTCCGTTTCATTACCTAGATCAAAAGCCCTATGAAAATTAGGGCTTACTACATCAATTCAATCAAGATTCAGAACCTAGGGTCATACTTTTTTAGTTTAATCGAAACCCTACTTACACCCAACCAAAACAAAATCAAACTATACCATTAGATTCGTAATTCTTTGTAACGTGAAAGCCCTATGCTAATTTAAAAGGATGACATCGATTTGATCATGATCCTTAAACTAGGATTCATCACAAAAACGTTTTGGGCCTTTTGACTCTAGACCTAATTTCAATCAAATTAAGCCACGGGGGATAATTCGCAATGTTCTGTTTAGTAAAAGCCCCATGAATTAATCAAGTTTTAATATCCAATTTGATTGATTTGATTCTTAGTTCATGTCTAGGGTTTCGGCTATTCAAACTATAAATCAACGATGCAAAACTTGTTGGTTTTCAAATTAAACCCTACCCTTGATTCGCCATAACATGTTTTACAAAACCCCTTCACTAGTTTGAATCGGTGTTATCGAAATCGTGAGTATTGGATTGGGATCGATCGCGGGTTAGTCAAAAAGGGGGGGGGGATCACAGCGGGTTAGTGATTAAAACCATTTCTAGTTGAGTCTTGTTGCGATTACCCGAGTGGGTGGACTGGTTAAGTGTGTGTGCTGATGGGGACCAGGGTTCAAGTCTCCTCACCCCTGTTTTGGTATATTTATTTTTTTACAATTGTTTTAATATTAGTTTAATCCCATATTATTATATTTATATATAAACATGTTTTAGCCCGGAAAATCACCCGTAGGCTCGGGTTTGAGTTGTAAGCCATATTTATTAAAACTTATGTATAAAATAATATATTTATATTATTTTCAACCCGAAACTCAAATTAATTTGTTTATATATTATTTTCACCATGTTTATAATCATAGTATAACGATTCAAACTAATAAATAATATATTTATATATTATTATCCACATCTTTATGACTCGAATAAAAGTAATAGTTGTATTATTTTGTCATACAATTTATTAATCTTATTAATTCTCTAAGTTTAAAAATAATATATTAATTATATTATTTACCTAAATCGTTATTTGATGGTACCACGTAGGAATATATGTATTTATATTATTTTGTTATGCCGTTTGTCGCGTAACGTATTTATCATACTTGTTAATTTTGAAATTCTCATTCCCGTGGACACATGCGTCTACTCGTTGATCTTTAGAGCGTTTCTTTTAGGACGTTCAACATTCCGTGTCATCGTCACATATCCTATTTTATGCCTAATAATTATGATGTAATTCTCGGGCATTCGTGAGCCGTGTCGGGCTAACGCTTGAGATTTCAATCTCGTACTTGTGTGATTACTACCTACGCAATCAGGTGAGTATTGCTGGCCCCTTTTACTGCTTTTAAACTGGGAGATAAAACATGACGTAAACACTTTTTGATTTTTGTACTACATTATGTATCACTTGTTATGACTATGCGTAAACTCTATCATGAAAGTCCTCACATCGAACCGTTTAAATATGAATATAGCGAGGTATGTTGGGTAGTACTACTGGGTTTGTCAAACCTCACCCGCGTTAGTCGCGCTAACTCGATTAGATATCGAACGGGTGCCATATTGACCTAAACGTGCACCATGGTTGATAGGCCTGGTGGGACGCAAACATGAACATGGGTTAGCTACCTGTTGATATATATATTGATTGTGCAATAAATCTGGTAAACGTCTATTTATATATTGAAACATACTCACCAACCTCGTGTTGACATCTTTTCTTACATGTTTTCTCAGGTCGCTAAGATAAGGCACATGTGCACATATAAGACATGAATTGAGTCCTACTTTTGAATTGTGTTTTATTAATTCGTTTGGACTGTTTTATATTATGTTTGGACTGGACTTTTTGCGCTCGTTTTTTTTTTGAGCATTTACTTTCTTTATACGCTTCTGCATTAACTCTGATTGATATGATATTTTCATTTGAGTCCCATATAGATTCGTTCAATGTAACTAATGACTGAGATCCTGGTTTGTCACTTCCCAAACGGTAAAACTCCGTTAGTTGAATTTTGGGGTGTGACAGATTGGTATCAGAGCCATTCGTTATAGAGAACTAGGATTGCATACTAGACTATAACCTCACACATTAGTTACATATCATAAGCGTTATGTATTGGAACTTATATATTACATTACAGGACCATGTCGTCAACCCCACCACCATCACCTAAGGCACCAGGACATGATGCACCTATCCTACCATCCCCGGAACCCAAAAGGCGTCGGACTAGTTCTAGTGACAATTCGGTTGATCAGGGTGAACCGAGTAGCGCGCAAGCAAGGAATCCTGCACGCAATTGGAATGAATACCCGAAAATGATCCAAAGATGGATCAAAATGGGAAATGTCTCATCACCCTACTTTGGTTCCACTTCCTCATCATCTACTTTACCTAGCTTGCCATGTACTATGGAACAAGCTTTTGCGGCTTTTGTATTTTACATGTCTAGGGAGTTAAGCATTGTGAAAGATGCTACTGATGAGATACCCGATATTCTACAGTGGGAGTCACAAATAGAGGAGAATAAGGTAAGGATAGAGCTTTTGACCGCTGAGCTGGCTGTGACGGACCAGGTCCATAACCACCTGGTGGATAGAGTTCAGCATTTGGAGACGAGGGTGGACACCTCAGACCATGCTGCTGAGGGGATTCTGGAGAGAGTGACCCATCTGGAAGCCCAAATGCAAGCAGCACTTTGGCCGGAGAATATCCCACTTTCTGACGACGAGGAGGAGCCGTTTGAGGATGAGCCCTTAGAGGAGGGGCCACCCGAGGAGGAGCCGGTCGAGATTGATGATGCACTATCATGTGTTTCCTCCGATGACGAGGATGTTTGATGATTATTCTATCTTATCTTTCCTTTCATTTATGCTTTGTTTATGTTCTTTCTATTTCAAACCTAGATGGGTAAGGTTGTTTCCATTCAATAAAAGCATGAGAAGTTTGGTGTTTTGAGTTAATTATTTCAAACCTATCATGTGTTTCCTCCGATGACGAGGATGTTTGATGATTATTCTATCTTATCTTTCCTTTCATTTATGCTTTGTTTATGTTCTTTCTATTTCAAACCTAGATGGGTAAGGTTGTTCCCATTCAATAAAAGCATGAGAAGTTTGATGTTTTGAGTTAATTATTTTGTAGCTTTACAATTGATTTAATTTTGAAATATTAGATGTTGTGTTATCATTTCCTTACTTGTACATATAATGTTTGAAATGCGATATATTTCTCATTATTTTGTATTTGTGAAAGTGAAGAATCATGTCAGGAAGAGGACGTGGAGGTCGTGCTAGTGGCCGAGGCACCATTAACATGACAGTAGCTGACCTGGCGGCACTAATCAACGGTAGTGTGGCTGAGGCTCTAGCAGCACAGAATGTTGCAGGTAAATGCTATAACCATTGACTAGTGAGGTCAATTCATATCTCAAAGCGCCTTTCTCAAGCTTTATAATCCTGATCCTATATTATGTTTCTAAATCCAGGTCAACAGAATCAGCAGCCAGCATGCACATTCAAGACATTTATGGACTGTAAGCCCCACACCTTTAGTGGAGCTGAAGGAGCTGTCGGACTACTCCGGTGGTTTGAGAAAGTAGAGTCAATATTTGCCATGAGCAACTGTCCCCTGGCTAATCAGGTCAAGTTTGCATCTGGTACTTTGCAGGGCCCGACTCTCACATGGTGGAATGCTCATGTCCAAATGTTGGGTCTAGCTATGGCCAATGTACTTCCGTGGGAGGAGTTTAAGACGATGATGAAGGAGGAGTACTGTCCTCGGGATGAAATCCAGAAGTTGGAAGGAGAATTCTGGAACCTAAAAATGGAAGGTTCTGAAATTGAGATATATACCACTCGCTCCCATGAGCTTGCTACCATGTGCCCACACATGGTGACTCCTGATTACAAAAGGATTGAGCTGTACATTGGAGGCTTAGTGCCTCAGATTCATATTATGGTTACCTCATCCAACCCTGCTACCATCCAGCAGACTATCAGACTCGCCCAGAAGTTAACCGATCAGGCGGTGGCTCAAGGGACTCTACCTCCGAGGGGTTCGGTCTCTAAATCTACCGACAATCATAAGTGCAAGTTTGATCACAACTCCAACTCTCACTCCAACTCCAAGGGACCCCAGTTTAATCAACCTCATCAACAGCAGCGAAAGTTTGAGCCTGCTAAGAACTTCAATCAGACAACCTCTTCAGGTCCGAATCAGGGGGAATATGTTGGGAGGTATCCCAAGTGCAACAAATGTGGCTATCACCACATAGGCACTTGTGACCGACTACGTTGCCAGCGATGTGGTAAGATGGGTCACGCTGTGAAAGACTGTAGGGTTGCACTTCCGAACAAGCAACCATTTCGACCGCAGGGATTTACAAGAGGATGTTTTCAGTGCGGCAAGGAGGGACACATTCAAAGGGATTGTCCTCAGTCGAAGAAAGGTGGAAATGGTAATGGTAACGGCAATGGCAATAATCAGGGCAACAACAATAATTAGAACAACAACAATGGTGGCAACAACGGTAATAATGGAGGGAATGGTGCGAAGGGACGAGCCTTCGTGCTAGGATCTGCAGAAGCTCGATATGATCATAATGTGGTCACCGGTAAGTTCCTCTTAAACAATTACTTTGCTTCTATCCTTTTTGACACTGGTGCTGTAGGAGTTTTATATCTAAGAAACTTAGTGATATGATGAAAGAAACTCCAAATCTGTTAGAAGCTAAGTACATAATAGAAATAGCCGATGGCCAAATAATTGAAGCAACCGACATTCATAATGGTTGTAAGCTTAAGTTGGCTAGTCATAAACTTGATATCGACCTTATGCCAGTCACACTTGGTAGTTTTGATGTAATTATCGGCATGGATTGGTTATCTAAGAACCAAGCCGAAATCATCTGTAGTGAGAAAATCGTTCGCATTCCTCTTTCGAGTGGAGAAACTCTTTTCGTTCAGGGCGAAAAGGTTGGTGCAGTCATGGGCATCATATCCTTCATGAAAGCACAGAAATGTCTTCGAAAAGGGCATACTGCTATTCTGGCTCTCTTTGCTGAGCAGCCATCGGAAGAGAAGAAAATTGATGATATTCCCATCGTTCATGATTTTCTGGAAGTATTTCCCGAGGATTTTCCTGGTCTGCCACCTCACCGTCAAGTTAAATTCCGAATTGATCTTGCACTCGAAGCGGTGCCAATCGCTCGGGCACCTTACAGATTAGCACCTAGTGAATTGCAAGAGTTGTCCACTCAGCTGCAGGAATTGTTGGATAAAGGTTTCATCCGACCTAGTTCATCGCCATGGGGAGCTCCAGTCCTGTTTGTCAAGAAGAAGGACGGGACTTTCCGTATGTGTATCGACTACCGTGAACTGAATAAAGTGACAATCAATAATCGTTATCCTCTGCCTCGAATAGATGATCTCTTTGACCAACTCCAAGGATCAAGCTTCTATTCCAAGATAGATCTTAGGTCTGGCTACCACCAATTGAGAGTTCGAGATGAGGATATCTCTAAGACTTCTTTCAGGACAAAGTACGGCCACTATGAGTTTATGGTCATGCCTTTCGGATTAACCAACGCACCCGCGGTGTTCATGGACCTCATGAACCGTGTGTGTAAGCCATACCTTGATCAATTTGTCATCGTTTTCATCGACGACATCCTTATTTATTCCAAGAACAAGGAGGAACAAGAACATCTACGCTTAATTCTGGAATTACTTAAGCAGGAGCAACTGTATGCTAAGTTTTCCAAGTGTAAATTTTGGATTCGGGAAGTTCAATTCTTAGGACATGTGGTTAACGAGAAGGGAATACATGTCGATCCATCAAAGATAGAAGGCATCAAGAATTGGGCAGCACCGACGACCCCGATTGAGGTGCGACAAATTCTGGGATTGGCTGGTTATTATAGGCCATTCATCGAAGGATTTTTTAAGATTACACAACCTCTCACTGCCTTAACTCAGAAGGGGAAAGCCTATAACTGGGGCGATAACCAGGAGTCAGCATTCCAACTCCTTAAACAGAAACTTTGCATTGCCCCCATTCTAGCTCTTCCGGAGGGAACGGATTATTTTGTGGTATATTGTGACGCATCCATTCAGGGTCTGGGTTGTGTGTTGATGCAACGAGAAAAGGTGATCGCATATGCTTCGCGTCAACTAAAGACTCACGAGAAAAACTACACCACTCATGACCTAGAGTTAGGAGCCGTAGTTTTCGCACTTAAGATATGGAGACATTACTTGTACGGTACCAAGTGCACTATATACACCGATCATAAGAGTCTTCAGCATATCTTCGAGCAAAAAGAATTAGACATGAGACAACGTCATTGGGTCGAGCTCTTGAATGATTATGACTGTGCGATCCGGTATCATCCGGGTAAGGCTAATGTTGTAGTTGATGCCCTAAGTCGAAAGGAAACCAAGCCCAAATGATTTCGAGTATTACAACTTACTATTCACCCCGGATTACCTGACAAAATCCGTAGTGCTCAGCTCGAAGCCCTGAAAGAGGAGAACCTACCGCAGGAAGGTACACGTTGTAACATCCATGATTTTCTGGTACTATTGAATTCAATGATGAAACTCCATTTCAACCCCTTACTCGTCCAACACCATATGTCACAACAATTATTATTTTAACGTGCATAAAACCTAATTTTTCAATCTTGCATTTAAATATTATTCTATTATTATTTATATAACGTACGCATGAATATTCATATAAGTTTATATATATATATATATATATATATATATATGTTGTTATGTTAATTAAATCAAAAGGTTAAACTTATAAGTTTTAATCATGTAATTACGACTTTTTTTATAACATATATATATATATATATATACGTATATATATAATCATGGATGTTACAATTTGTAATTTTATGCAATGGAGAAGTTGTTCTTTTATAAAATACTGATAACCAAACCAATAAAAATTAGATTTTATAAACATTACAAAAATGTTTTTATAATTAATTAAAAAGAACTTTAAAACAATTGGTCTTGAACCCATTTATTAGCTTTGAACCCCACTCAATAGTTTAAACCTTAAGTTGAACCCTTATCCTTTGATGAACCCTCCTAAACTTGGACCCTATAACTAATCGAACGCAAGTTTGACTTCAGAAAGTCAAACACGCGTAAATCCCCATCTAATCTCCTTAAATCCGCATTCAAACCTTCTCTTTTTGGATCCAAATCATTCCTAAACGATTATTGACCACCCTTCAGGCTTTAATACGAAGGATTTGAACCAAATTTGTGGGATTGACACCCGTATGGAAAGTCGCGTGAATGGGGGATGAATTCACGTTTTTATGGTGTAAATCCATGTTTTCGCGTCTCAATCACAACCACAAACGCGTTTCAACTCGTGGTTAATCGCCCTATAGGATCCCCAAGCCTATGAAACTCTAAAACACCTCCAATTTAGTCTCTTTTTCTCCCTCGGTTTGATCAGCGCAAGAGGGGAGAGCCACCCAAACTTACTATCGATCCAAGGTCAAACATCAGGTAACAAGTTTCTCTCATTTGTTTTCACACTTCTCTGATCGGGATTACATGTTTTCGAATTGGTGTTTTGGGGAGGGGAACACGATTTGCGATATGGGTTTTGTAATGAAGGTGAGGAACTAGAGTATGTTATATTTAAAAATTTCGTTTTGGTATGTTAATCAAATAAGAAGTTGGTCCAGTGGTAAAATCACTTCACAACAGAAGGGCAGGTCACGGGTTCTAACCCAGGCACCGCCGTTTCTTTTTCTTTCATTTGTTTTGATTACCCTCTTGTTACTAACACAGACACACAATTATTATTATGCTAATCTTTCTTTCTTTTTTTTATTAATATTGAAAGGTTTATAAATAATATTATTTTAAAATAAAAAGTGTTCAGAATTATGTTTAATCATTTTCTAAAAACGTTTTGGATATTAAACATAGTATATATGAGCATCATTATGTTCCAATATGTATTATTTCGTTACCACTATGTATTTCAAAAACATGACAAACGTTAGTGTATTTTCATAAACCCTATTAGTTTAGATATTGCTTTTAAAGTTATAAAAATGGTCGTACTTCGTTAACGCCATAACTTTTATGAAACGAAAGGGTTAGAAATGTATTTTACCTAAACCGTTAAAATGTCATATACCATGATATATTATTATTAATAATACGTTTTCATTGGTGTTACTAATAACATGAATTTTAATAACTGTTTTTTTTATCATATTATTAATCTTTTCACAAATACTATGGTATTAGTAGTTATATTATTCATTTAGTAATTTGATTTTCATATTATATTATAATATTCAACCTAATTGTTTTAATGAGGTATTTATTGTATTAATTTTGCAATTAATCCTTATCATTGACACCTAAAATATCTTTTATAAAATAGAAATCTATAAAACGTTATTTCATGTAATCCCATTTATATATTATCACTTATTTATCGTTGAAATTCAAATCTTTAATATTCTCTCGTTCGGTCGTTCGCTCCAAATCCTCGAGTCCAAATCATTACGCTTTTATTTCCTTTTGATCATTTCAATATATATTAAATATGCCTAACTATTTATTTAGGGCATCATTGATCCGGTTCACTTGTCCTCACGAACTAGTTCATGGTTTAAGTCACAATATGAAGGTGAGTTTTACATAGCCCCTTTTTACATTTTGCACTTTTGGGATGAAACATGATTACACTTTGAAACTATTTGCAACTACTTATATACAATTCAATAATATGATGCTATGTGTTATTTGTGCTTTATGCTAAGACTACATATACATGACATTAGTAAAATCATTAACTCAATACAAGCCAACGGTTAACATTGATAGATCTATTGCGTCTGACAAACCCACCCGGTTAGGGTGTTTGTTACCGACATTACATTAGGGTAACCTGCAGGTTATGCCTCACAACAGTCACAAGGTTTGATTGTACACTTAGTTTAACTATAGATTCTTCATAAATGCCTTATATACCATGTATCGTATGAATTGTATAAAACATTTTTGAACTTTATTTGTGGTGTCAAAACCTATGTATGCTCACCAACTATTTATAGTTGAACCTCTCATTTTTATCATGTTTCAGGTACTAACTTTTGAGATCATTTACAAGATGCTACACATAGGATTGAGGACTTAGTTAAATAATGAATTGAACATTTATGGTGTACTTTGTTTTCCTTTTGTATAAGTGTTATGAAAATTTGGATTCAATTAATATATGAAACTTTAGTTTGACCATGTGCTATTGAACAGTCTACATGTCCTTCCCCGACGTATTCTGCCGTCGATTGGGGTGTGACTGATTGGTATCAGAGCCTTGGTTATAGGGAATTAGGTTATTAGACACTTTTAACCTAGACTATAACCTTAGGACACCCATATTATGCCATGCTACTAAATGCTACATGATTACTACTTTGTGTGAACATTTTTACATGTTAATCTAAGTGTTACATCGCATGATACAATACTTGATAGCCTATGTACTACACTACTTGATAAATCTTGTTCTTATAAACATTGACATTTACATACTACCTATTTGACTTCATTAAGTGTTATCCTAAGTTTTACCACACACTTATACACCCCTAATTATACATGTACCCTCAGTCTTACACACATGATACTATCATCATCTGAGGGAAAAAAAAACTCTTAGGCCTAATGCTTATTAAAATTTTAAAATTCCGTCACAGTTTTGGGTTCTGAAAATTAATAAAGAACATGTGCAATCCGGAAGGGTGAGTGTCTGAAATACCCGAAAACTCGTAAATCATAAATAACAATAATAAACTATTATAAAAAAATAAAATAATAATAATAATAATATTGTTTTGAAATCTTATCGAATAATGACAGAAAAAAAGAAAAAAAAATAATTAACAAACATATATGTATATATATGATATATTAATTAGTAATACTTAAATGTTATTAATTATATAATATGCTTTTTCGAGAAGAAAAGGGAAAATCAAGAAAATTTAGAAAGAAGACAAAAGCAATTAATATGGAGAAGTAAAAGTCTACGGAACACGTGAAGAATGAAATTTTCGGAAAACAGAGGGGCCGATTTCCGTCACCGGCCGCCGGCCGCGTCACCACCTTAAGCAGATCTTCACGTGAAAAGCCTTGTCACGACGAATGGTGTCTGCTATAGCCATACGCTGAGTCGTTTCTACCATGAGACCTGGCATCATCACCCTACTGGCCTAAGTAGGTTCATCTCCCGACACCTCGGCACCGGCGAGTATTGGTTCCTTCGCCGCGAATTAAAATTCGGCTATAAAAGCCGAGCTTGAAACCTCTCAACCTCACTTTCTCAAAAAGAATCCCTCACTTACGACTCTCACCCTTAAAACTCGCATTTTCCGTCGACATTCGTATTTTTCCGGCGAAACTAAAACGAAATAAAACATCAAACAAATAACCTCATCACCCGTCTCCACCTTTTCAAAGACATTTGGTTATATTTGAACGTCCAAAAGTCCCTTGCGCAAGTCAACTTGATTTTTCTGGTAGCTAGTAAAGAAGAAGAAACAGTCGGGTATGCTTTAGATAAATATATTTCTTGTAATTAAATCAGAAGGAGCTGCAGTTGGACTGGTTTGATGCTTGTCCCCTCCAAAAAGGAGATCTCGTGTTCAAATCCTCTCCCCTGCATCTGATTATATTTTTTTTAAAGTTGTATTTATTTGTTTCTTTAAAGTATGTTATTGGCCCAATTAGTGTACGTAATTCAAATTAAAAATGAAACCAGCCTCACTTAATCTAAAAATTTTAAACTAATGTTTTTGTTGTACAGATTCTATTTTAGAAAATAATAAACTACATTTTTAATTGTAAACTTTAACAAGGGTTATACTAATGCATCAAAATAATTTTACGACCTTATATATATACGTATTAGATAATTAAAAATATTATCAAGCTATTGAGATTTATATAATAAAAATATTAATATTTGAAAAGGAACCAAAAATTTTAAACGTTGGCATATTTTATCACAATCCAACAAATAATGTAAACCTAAGTATATAAATTGTATACAGATCATTACGATAACCCGTGAACAAGTTGGCTTTGTATTAGCATATTGCGAGTAATTAAGGTGCGAATTTTACCCTACTATTTGTCATGGTTGGGTTTCTAAACTCATTCATTGTTCTCTACTCTATAAATTATTATCTCATTCACATGATATTATACGTATTCATTTGACATCATGTTCGTATTCGAAATCATATTCGCCATTCATCTTTTTAAACGTATTCATTTGACATCATGTTCGTATTCAAAATCATATTCGTCATTCATCTTTTTAAATTTATTATTATCATAATCTTGAATCTGAATCTCTGTTTAAAATCTTATTACATGCGATATTATTTAATCAGATTGTACTCATTATCGTATGTTCCTGATAGAAACTTTATCTGAACATCGTCAATATATTGTATGTTATTATCTTTGTACTCTAATACCCGAGCATGCCCCTACTTGTGGGGGTGACCACAAGCACGTAATTGCGGCATCAATGACGTGGCACTATCCGTGACGGTGAGCTGAGATCACGGCGTCTCGCCTGTTTATCTGAAAAATACCGGTTAGATGTTTCAAGGCGTATGGATCGATCCTAGGATATTATTATTTCTGGTGGTTGGATTGTATGATGCTCATACACCATCTCACATCGGTTCAGGGGTAGCTACCCTGTTCCGCCTGTTTCTGTTATATTATGTATCGGGCTCGATTGGTATTTCTTTATAACATGATATATTCTTGAAATCTGTCATGTATCTGTATATGCATTATTATGATTATCCGTTTTCTCTCCATATCTTATACGTTCACTTGCAGTTGCTCCTTCGCATTTCTTTTTCTTTTTATGTAACAGTTTCCAGGGCTAAAAGGGGATGTGTGAAGAGAGCTAAAAACCAATGTAGTTACCAGTGTGGCTTTTGATCGTTATTAATGTATCCTAACAATTATTAGGACTTAAAAGCTTTTGTAAACTCTTTTCGGATATTTATGTAATATGTCTTTTTGTCTCTGACTCTGTAATAGTGACACGTCAGCCCTATCTCGGGTTGGGGTGTTACAGTTCCTGTACTTTGGGTCTTCTGTTTAGGAAAGCATTTCATATAAATCCAAATCAACCGAAGGATCCGTATGCTTTCCTGGGAATTCCCGAAGTGAGTGTTCACCTATAGGCTAAAGCATGTATTCTTGAAAGTATAGGAACTTGAATTACTTTAATTTGTCAAAGTATCCATTTGGTTATGATACCAAATGAGTACAATCTAAACACCATCATTTTGTTTATTACAATTTAGTACACACACCTAAGCCTTCTTTGTAAACTAATCATTTTCTGATCGGATTTAGGCAACATCGTTATTTTGTCCAAACAAAGTATTCATCAAACCCTTACTTTATAAATAGTATTTGAAATATAAAATTTACTATATACTTTTTCACCTTGTAAGAAAACTTAATACAACTTGTTTTATAAAAGCATTGTTTTGAATTAATAATTAATTATGACTTTTATTTTGATTAAATTAATTATTATTAAATCTTGGCTTAATTATTAAATAATTTAGCCATTATTTTCCTTTGAAACATTCTCTTTATGATAATTAAAATTAAATAAAAGGTTTTTACATTATTCATCTACTTATCTAGTTATCCAACTTATTATTTTCCACTATTTAGTTAATTTACAAACAACAATAAATTACACCTACTTGTTTATTTACAAACAAAGAGCACAAATCAGTCATTCGTAAACACACTGCTCTGAATATCTACACAACCTTCTTGTTATGTTACACCTTCAGAAATGTATGATTGTACCAGGCACTGCAATGAGATGAATCATTTCACGTAGGCATTAGCCATCCGTATAAACCTCAACAAGATTTAAAAGTTAAAATCCAACTACCCACATTATACATGAACACCAAACAACACGCTTGTCTGCAACACTTGACTACCTGTAAAATTCGATAGTTTACATTACTCATGAGATCCAATAACTTACATATGAACATTCACATGATACATGAAACTTAATATGCATGATACTAGGTTAATCACATGATACATGAAACTTGTGTGTTTGATACATGATACTAGATTGAGCACATTGTACACGATCACATAATACATGAAACTTAGTTGTTTGCAATATACATTATGTTACACTGGTCACATAATAAATGAAACTTGTTTGTTTGCAATATACATTATACTGGATTGATCACGTAATACATGAAACTTAGTTGTTTGCAATATACATAATGTTACACTGATCACGTAATACATAAAACTTGTTTGTTTGCAATATACATTATACTAGATAGATAACATATTACATGAAACTTAGTTGTTTGCAAAATACATGATACAAAATTTGTTCACACTATACAATATACATGATACTACATTGCTCACGTCAACCTCGAAACTTATTTGTTTACAAAATATATGATACTAAATTGTTCACACTATACGATATACATGATACTACATTGCTCACGTCAACCTTGAAACTTATTTGTTTACAAAATATATGATACTAACTTGTTCACACTATACGATATACACGATACTACATTTCTCACATTATACCTGAAACTTATTTGTTTACAAAATATATGATACTAAATTGTTCACACTATACAATATACATGATACTACATTGTTGAAATTATACATGATGCTTGTCTGTTTACAAAATACATAAATACTAAATTGTTCATCTTATACATAAAACTCATTTGTTACTATATAAATGGTACTAAACTATTCACAGTATACATGGAACCTATTTGCTTACGATGTGAATAACACTAGATCATACATGAAACCTATTTGCTTACAATATACATAACACTAGATCATACATGGAACTTGTGTGTTTACATTATACACAGAACTAAATTGTTTACAATTGTTACAATTGATCGATCACATTATACGTAAGGCATGATCGAGAATTACAACACTTTGAAGCTAGTCGGAGTTTGACGTATTCTTGTTCAAACACGAGGAAGCTGCAGAACTTTAAAACAACTCGGTGTTTGACGTATTCTTGTTCAAACATGAGTTAGCTATGGAACTTTAAGTTATACTACCATATTACTCTTTAGTTGCTAAGTGACCTGACTATCTAGGGACACAATTACTTATTAGCAACTTATATGTGAAAACAATAGACATGAACTAAGTGAATTTGTGCCCCTCTGGACCCGCACACAACAGAAGGATCTATACGGACCATGCGATGATTCGAGTAATTACGGGTTCACACGTAATTATAAAAATCAGTGCATGGAAAACATAGCGAATTCTGTCGTGCGTTATGACGTAAAACCTATCGTGATATATAATAACGAAACTAATGTGATATGACAAGTACATGGTGGATACGCCGCTGGTACTTCCTATATATAAGTGTCCCTGTCATATTATCAAAAGTAGCGTTGTTCGTGTCACGTGAAGTTTTATGTTTTTGACGTAGGTCAATGTTTGTGAAACATCTTATCTAGTGATACATCTTGAATATATATTAAAGTTCATCCTAAACAAATGTGGTTCATCAAATTCTCATCGTTCTTATTTCAAGGAATACATTCCATCTTTGGGGTCCAAAATATTCTTCCAACAATTTTCTCCTTAATCCTATTAAACTAAACTCAATACTATCATTCATACCCAACTATGAAAAACAGATCTGAATCTTGTAATTGTTTGTACTCCCCAACCGATGGTACATCAGCCCTAACTCTTGATATCGATTGTACTCCTCAAACCGATAGTTAAATTTCATTGAGAATCTAAACGTGGCCTAGAGTCTACTTAGGAACGTAAGGATTAAATGAAGCTCATGTGCCCGCATCTACTTCCTGATTCAGTGGTCTCCATCAGTTGAATTTCGGGACGAAATTCCCTCAACTTGGGGATACTGTAACATCCATGATTTTCTGGTACTATTGAATTCAATTATGACACTCCATTTCAACCCCTTACTCGTCCAACACCATATGTCACAACAATTATTATTTTAACGTGCATAAAACCTAATTTTTCAATCTTGCATTTAAATATTATTCTATTATTATTTATATAACGTACGCATGAATATTCATATAAGTTTATATATATATATATATATATGTTGTTATGTTAATTAAATCAAAAGGTTAAACTTATATGTTTTAATCATGTAATTACAACTTTTTTTATAATATATATATATATATATATATATATATATATATATATATATATATATATATATATATATGTATATATATAATCATGGATGTTACAATTTGTAATTTTATGTCAATGGAGAAGTTGTTCTTTTATAAAATACTCATAATAAAACCAATAAAAATTAGATTTTATAAACATTACAAAAATGTTTTTATAATTAATTAAAAAGAATTTTAAAACAATTGGTCTTGAACCCATTTATTAGCTTTGAACCCCACTCAATAGTTTAAACCTTAACTTGAACCCTTATCCTTTGATGAACCCTCCTAAACTTGGACCCTGTAACTAATCAAATGTAAGTTTGACTTCAAAAAGTCAAACACGCGTAAATCCAAATCCCCATCTAATCTCCTTAAATCCACATTCAAACCTTCTCTTTTTGGATCCAAATCATTCCTAAACGGTTATTGACCACCCTTCAGGCTTTAATACGAAGGATTTGAACCAAATTTGTGGGATTGACACCCGTATGGAAAGTCGCGTGAATGGGGGACGAATTCACGTTTTATGGTGTAAATCCCTATTTTCGCGTCTCAATCACAACCACAAATGCGTTTCAACTCGTGGTTAATCGCCCTATAGGATCCCCAAGCCTATGAAACTCGAAAACACCTCCATTTTGTCTCTTTTTCTCCCTCGGTTTGATCAGCACAAGAGTGGAGAGCCACCCAAACTTACTATCGATCCAAGGTCAAACATCAGGTAACAAGTTTCTCTCATTCATTTTCGCACTTCTCTGATCGGGATTACATGTTTTCGAATTGGTGTTTTGGGGAGGGGAACACGATTTGCGATCCGGGTTTTGTAATGAAGGTGAGGAACTGGGAGTATGTTCTATTTAAAAAATTCGTTCTGGTATGTTAATCAAATAAGAAGTTGGTCCAGTGGTAAAATCACTTCACAACGGAGGGGCTGGTCACGGGTACTAAACCAGGCACCGACGTTTCTTTTTCTTTCATTTGTTTTGATTACCCTCTTGTTACTAACACAGACACACAATTATTATTATGCTAATCTTTCTTTCTTTTTTTATTAATATTGAAGGGTTTATAAATAATATTATTTTAAAATAAAAAGTGTTCAGAATTATGTTTAATCATTTTTTAAAAACGTTTTGGATATTAAACATAGTATATATGAGCATCATTATGTTCCAATATGTATTATTTCGTTACCACTATGTATTTCAAAAACATGACAAACGTTAGTGTATTTTCATAAACCCTATTAGTTTAGAAATTGCTTTTAAAGTTATAAAAATGGTCGTACTTCGTTAACGCCATAAGTTATATGAAACGAAAGGGTTAGAAATGTATTTTTCCTAAACCGTTAAAATGTCATATACCATGGTATATTATTATTAATAATACGTTTTCATTGGTGTTACTAATAACATGAATTTTAAAAACTGTTTTTTTTATCATATTATTAATCTTTTCACAAATACTACGATATTAGTAGTTATATTATTCATTTAGTAATTTGATTTTCATATTATATTATAATATTCAACCTAATTGTTTTAATGAGGTATTTATTATATTAGTTTTGTAATTAATCCTTATCGTTGACACCTAAAATATCTTTTATAAAATAGAAATCTATAAAACGTTATTTCATGTAAACCCATTTATATATTATCACTTATTTATCGTTGAAATTCGAATCTTTAATATTCTCTCGTTCGGTCGTTCACTCCAAATCCTCGAGTCCAAATCATTACGCTTTTATTTCCTTTTGATCATTTCAATATATATTAAATATGCCTAACTATTTATTTTGGGCATCATTGATCCGGTTCACTTGTCCTCACGAACTAGTTCATGGTTTAAGTCACAATATGAAGGTGAGTTTTACATAGCCCCTTTTTACATTTTGCACTTTTGGGGTGAAACATGATTACACTTTGAAACTCTTTGCAACTACTTATATATAATTCAATAATATGATGCTATGTGTTATTTGTGCTTTATGCTTGAATGCTATGAGTTAAGACTACATATACATGACATTAGTATAATCATTAACTCAATACAAGCCAACGGTTAACATTGATAGATCTATTGCGTCTGACAAACCCACCCGGTTAGGGTGTTTGTTACCGACATTACATTAGGGTAACCTGCGGGTTATGCCTCACAACAGTCACAAGGTTTGATTGTACACTTAGTTTAACTATAGATTCTCCATAAATGCCTTATATACCATGTATCGTATGAATTGTATAAAACATTTTTGAACTTTATTTGTGGTGTCAAAACCTATGTATGCTCACCAACTATTTATAGTTGACATTCTCATTTTTATCATGTTTCAGGTACTAACTTTTGAGATCATTTACAAGATGCTACACATAGGATTGAGGACTTATTTAAATAATGAATTGAACATTTATGGTGTACTTTGTTTTCCTTTTGTATAATTGTACATGTTTTGTTGAACAAGTGTTATGAAAATTTGGATTTAATTAATATATGAAACTTTAGTTTGATCATGTGCTATTGAAAAGTCTACATGTCCCGCCCCGACGTATTCCGTCGTCGGTTGGGGTGTGACACACGTGGTATGGAATAACAACTCGAGGTCAAATCTGACGGAATTCGCTACTTCGCATAACGAATATGGGTTCCAGTATTCGGGAACTTAAGGGAACTGGTCATGGGTGAAGCTCATAAATCTCGTTACTCTGTTCATCCAGGTTCTGATAAGATGTACCATGACCTAAAGGTGCCGTATTGGTGGCCAAAGATGAAGGCCGATATAGCCACCTATGGGAGCAAGTGCCTGACTTGCGCAAAGGTCAAGGTTGAATATTAAAAGCCTTCCGGTCTACTCCAGAAACCGGAGATTCCCATGTGGAAATGGGAGCAGATATCCATGGACTTTATCATAAAATTGCCACGAACTCCTACCGGATGTGATACCATTTGGGTAATCGTCGATCGTTTAACAAAGTCCGCTCACTTCTTAGCAATCAAGGAAACAGACAAAATGGAGAAGCTTACCCGTATTTACTTAAAAGAAGTAGTCTCTCGACACGGGGTGCCAATATCTATCATTTCAGATCGTGATGCACGATTCACCTCCCGTTTCTGGCAATCGTTACATAAAGCTTTAGGCACGCGTCTAGATATTAGCACAGCATACTACCCTCAAACAGATGGTCAGACGGAGCGTACTATTCAAACCCTGGAGGATATGCTACGAGCTTGTGTGATTGATTTCGGTAACACTTGGGAGTCTCACCTACCGTTGGTGGAGTTCTCCTACAACAACAGTTATCACACTAGCATCAAGGCAGCTCCATTTGAAGCACTATATGGACGGAAATGCCGTTCTCCTATTTGTTGGGCCGAAGTTGGAGATAGTCAACTTATGGGTCCTGAGCTTGTACTTGAAACTTCTGAGAAAATTGTTCAAATTAGAAATCGTATGGCAGCAGCTCATGATCATCAAAAGAGCTATGTCGATAAGCGTCGTAAACCGTTAGAATTTCAAGTAGGGGATATGGTTTTGTTAAAAGTCTCACCTTGGAAGGGTGTCATTCGTTTTGGGAAACGGGGCAAACTGAATCCTCGTTATGTTGGGCCATTCAAGATAGTGAAGAGAATTGGGCCAGTAGCGTATCAATTGGACATACCTGAAGGACTTAGTGGTATACACAATGTTTTTCACGTCTCAAACTTGAAGAAATGTCTAGCAGACGAGTCACTCGCAGTTCCTCTTGAGGAACTACACATCGATGAACAGTTGCGTTTCATCGAAGAACCCGTGGAAATCATGGATAGGGAAGTCAAAACGCTTAAGCGTAGTAAAATCCCAATTATCAGAGTTCATTGGAACTCGAAACGCGGACCGGAATTCACGTGGGAGCATGAGGATCAGATGATGCGCAAATATCCTAATCTGTTCAAGCACTCCACATCAAATTCTTAAGGTACTATTCTAATTTTCGGTACGAAAATTCTTTCAACTAGGGGATGATGTGACATCCGAAATTTTTTATTTATTTATTTAATTTTCGGGACGAAAATTCTTTCAACTAGGGGATGATGTGACAATCCAACTTTTCAAGGTAATTCCGTTAGCAATCCCATTAAATATTTTGTTAAAACCTAACCCAGTTAACCCAATATTAAATCTCACGGACTGTTTCTGCCATTTCCTGATCTCAAACTTCAGGGACTTATCCTGCCAAGTCCCTAAACTCAATCTGTTGACTTCTCAAAGTCAAAATCAAATGAATTTTGTTCTTGTTGACTTCTAAAAGTCAAACTCGTGACTCCTTGATTCAAATCCGCGAATTATACCCGAAATCCGTTTGATTCCATAACTGATATGAACGTTATTAACAGTTTCGACCATCATTGAGCCATTACTCATCGTTATCAATACAAATTAATCCCAATAATGGGTAATGAACCTGTAACCGTCGACCTCTTTATCAATTACCATCGAATTCGGCAAATTCGTATTATCAATTCTCAAATTGAACTCATGCGCATCCCTTACGAGTCTCAGAGAGCCTGTTGCACACACAAACTCGATCGGAGAAGGAGCCGCTGTGATCAGAGATCAAACTCGCCGAAGTCGGACTCATTTTAGTCGAACTCCTGCAATTCGACTTCCATTCTGGTAATTCCTTACACCCTTAGCTCCGTTTCATTACCTGGATCAAAAGCCCTATGAAAATTAGGGCTTACTACATTAATTCGATCAAGATTCACAACCTAGGGTTCATACGTTTTTAGTTTAATCGAAACCCTACTTACACCCAACCAAAACAAAATCAAACTATACCATTAGATTCGTAATTCTTTGTAACGTGAAAGCCCTATGCTAATTTAAAAGGATGACATCGATTTGATCATGATCCTTAAACTAGGGTTCATCACAAAAAGGTTTTTGGGCTTTTGACTCTAGACCTAATTTCAATCAAATTAAACCATGGGGGATAATTCGCAATGTTATGTTTAGTAAAAGCCCCATGAATTAATCAAGTTTTAATATCCAATTTGATCGATTTGATTCTTAGTTCATGTCTAGGGTTTCGGCTATTCAAACTATAAATCAACGATGCAAAACTTGTTGGTTTTCAAATTAAACCCTACCCTAGATTCGCCATAACCTGTTTTACAAAACCCCTTCACTAGTTTGAATCGGTGTTATCAAAATCGTGAGTATTGGATTGGAATCGATCGCGGGTTAGTCAAAAAAGGGGGGGATCACAGCGGGTTAATGATTAAAACCATTTCTGGTTGAGTCTTTTTGCGATTACCCTAGCAGGTGGATTGGTTAAGTGTGTGTGTTGATGGGGAGGAGACCCGGGTTCGAGTCTCCTCACCCCTGTTTTGGTATATTTATTTTTTTTACAGTTTTTTTAATATTTAGTTTAATCCCATATTATTATATTTATATATAAACGTGTTTTAGCCCGGGAAATCACCCGTAGGCTCGGTTTTGAGTTGTAAGCCATATTTATTAAAACTTATTTATAAAATAATACATTTATATTATTTTCAACCCGGAACTCAAATTAATTTGTTTATATATTATTTTCACCACGTTTATAATCATAGTATAACGATTCAAACTAATAAATAATATATTTATATATTATTGTCCACATCTTTATGACTCGAATAAAAATAATAGTTGTATTATTTTGTCATACAATTTATTAATCTTATTAATTCTCTAAGTTTAAAAATAATATATTAATTATATTATTTACCTAAATCGTTATTTGATGGTACCACGTAGGAATATATGTATTTATATTATTTTGTTATGCCGTTCGTCGCGTAACGTATTTATCATACTTATTAATTTTGAAATTCTCATTCCCGTGGACACATGCATCTACTCGTTGATCTTTAGAGCGTTTCTTTTAGGACGTTCAACATTCCGTGTCGTCGTCACATATCCTATTTTATGCCTAATAATTATGATGTAATTCTAGGGCATTCGTGAGCCGTGTCGGGCTAACGCTTGAGATTTCAATCTCGTACTTGTGTGATTACTACCTACGCAATCAGGTGAGTATTCACGGCCCCTTTTACTGCTTTTAAACTGGGGGAGAAAACATGACGTAAACACTTTTTGATTTTTGTACTTCATTATGTATCACTTGTTATGACTATGCATAAAGTCTATCTTGAAAGTCCTCACATCGAACCGTTTAAATATGAATATAGCGAGGTATGTTGGGTAGTACTACTGGGTTTGGCAAACCTTACCCGCATTAGTCGCGCTAACTCCATTGGATATCGAACGGGTGCAATATTGACCTAAATGTGCACCATGGTTGATAGTCCTGGTGGGAGGCATTCAAACTGTCAGTTTACGGTTGCGAGCGTAATAGCAAACATGAACATGGGTTAGCTACCTGTTGATATATATATTGATTGTGCAATAAATCCGGTAAACGTTTATTTATATATTGAAACATGTTAACTCACCAACCTCGTGTTGACATCTTTTCTTACATGTTTTCTCAGGTCGCTAAGATAAGGCACATGTGCACATATAGGACATGCATGGAGTCCTACTTTTGAATTGTGTTTTATTAATTCGTTTGGACTGTTTTATATTATGTTTGGACTGGACTTTTTGGGCGCGTTTGTTTTGCGCATTTACTTTCTTTATACGCTTCCGCATTAACTCTGATTGATATGATATTTTCATTTGAGTCCCATATAGAGTCGTTCAATGTAACTAATGACTGAGATCCTGGTTTGTCACTTTCCAAATGGTAAAACTCCGTTAGTTGAAATTGGGGGTGTGACACCTTCCCCCTTCTCCAACTATCATCCTAAACACTGAGGAAGAATCAAGAAGAAGGGAAGAACAGATGGTAACTGCAGATTGGAAGGAAGTGACTAAAGAGGAGTGGGATTTAGGTGAAAATGAAGAAGCCCCTCTTCCTTTGTCTGTTCATTAAATTGCCAATGAAGTAGAAGCTGAGGTCTCAACAATATCCCCCACATCTGTTGTTGAGATCAATGAAGCTGAAGCAGAGGCATCTAATAAAGACAAAGGGAAGGGAATAATGACTGAAGAAGAGGAAGAAAAGATAGAGAAACATAAGAAAGAGAAAGAGAAGAGGAGGAGATGGCTGAGCTCAAAAATACTCAAGAGAGAAAAGCTTCCATACTCCTTCGAGAACAGCAAATCCAGTTGCATGCTAGGCAACTGGATAAATTAAAAGTTAAAGTTTCTGCAGCCTCTCAAATAAAAGAAGATGAAGCTTTAGCTCTTCAGCTGCAGGAACAATTGAATAAAGAAGAAGAAGAAAGAGAGAAGAAGAGAAGAGAAGATTCTAAGTTCAGAATCACTGATTCTGAACTAGCAAAAGAAATGAGAGAGGAGTGGATTGAAGCTCTAATTTCTCAAGGTGAGGATGCAGACTACCTTGAGAAATTATCTAATAAAGAAATATACAGAGCTTTCATGGGACAACAAGGTAAATGGGCAAACAAGAAGAGGGCAGAAGAAGAAGAAAAGGCCAGACAAAAGGCTAGAAAAGCCATAGCCTTCAATGTTAGATCCCATGAAAAAAGGAAGGTCATGATGGAGTTCCTAAAGGCTAGAAGTGAGAGTGAAAAGAGCCTGGGTCCCATGAGTTTCATGAACCTGCAAGCCCTCTATGTCAAAGTTAAGAATGAAGAGGAAGAGAGACTAGGGAAGATAGGCTCAAAGAAAAGGGTAGACACTCAGACAACAGAGAGAAAACCAAAGAAACTTAAGCCTACTCCCTCATCCACTCCTTTCACTGTCTAACAATCTTCCACTCTCCCTCCTATACCTCCCTCCTCTCCACCCAAAGAGTCTAAATCCTCTCACCCAGCTCCTCCTCATCAACAGCCTCCCAAAAAGAAAACCAAACCTACTACCACACCAGAGGACTCAAGAGAAATTGTAGTATGGTTTTACAGCAATCAAGACCAATGGTTTGAAGTCTTCAGGGGAAGGGCAGAAGTAAAAAGATCAATCTATACATCTGTTGATGTGGTGATGCAGCTTCCAGATTCTGATCTCCAAAGAATGATGGAGCTGGGTGAAGCTCATGAGCCTGAGAATGAAAGTGGGAGGCACATGTTGCTAGTGATCAAACATCACTTCAATCCTTGCAAAGATGTAATTATTGATGCTAAACCTCTCCAATACCACTTTCCATTCATCAATTGGTCCTATAATGTTGTTCAGGATGAGTGCACTTTAATAGATGTCAGAGGACAGAAGATTAGATGTTCAAGCAAGGCCATCTTCAGTATGCCAAACAAGGACATCAAGTCTCTATCTGAACTTCCTCTTAACAATCCAAGCAAGGACCCAAGAGGCTATGAGACAGCAAGGATCGTTGCTCACATGCATAAGCTTCAGCAACAACAGCAATAAGAGAGTTTTGGTAGCATCAGTCTAGGGGGAGTTTGTAGAGATAAAGACTGATAGCTACAAAATTCTCTAAGTACAATTGCTACGAACTCCACATTTTGCTGCTGACTAACAAGTTGCTGCAGATAAGGCTAATTGCTACGGATAGTATGTTCTCCTACTGATGAACAACTATGATGCGGATAGCCTTATCTGCTGAAGTTCAGAGTTGTTGCTGATAGGCTTCTCAGCAGCATCAAACACTTGTTGCTGCTGATAGGCAAATCATCAGCAACTTTGACTTTGCTACTGATACCTCTGTTGCAACACTGACACACCTATCAGCAGAAGGAATGTTCTTGGTGCAGATGATTAAGGACAAAGCTACCACTTCTGAAGTCTCTTACAAAGATTCCTATGAAGACTTTTGACCTGAACAGAACTGTTTGCAGCACCTTGTCTTTTAGTTGTCTAACAATAGTAGTGTAACTTGTAACTGTCAAAGATCAACGGCTTGTGTTTGATCTGATCCTTAGAATCAAGGGTCTGTCTTGATTCTAAGTTCCTTTGTATGTATTATATCTTCCATTTGTACAAGTGTGCTTCCTTAGAGTTTTCTTTGTAACTTGTAAACTTTGAAGATTAATACAATTTGCATTTATAAGTATTTTCATTGTTTCTTGTTTACATTGCATAGTTGTTATTGTTTCCCCCAATATCAACTAGAACAGAACCATCTTGTAAACACCGATCCTACAAATAAGCCAAGGGTGTAAGTCTTGTGGTAACTACGGCATGGGCTACGGATAGAAAGGCGGTGGAGGAGATGGTGGAGTTGGTGGTGAGACACTCATGTGGGGTGACGAGGATGATCCTGTTCTGGATCTAGAGCGCGTGTTTCTTCTCTTTAGTCCAGCTTGTCTGGATGACTCCGTCATTTCCTATACAACAACAAATTGAGTTAGTATAGGGAAATATCATTACACATATGTCAACGATGCTAAAAATTTGATATGACATAAAAACATATGCATATATATATATTCTAGAACCACACAAAGAAAACTTAAATTCATGCATTGTCATGGCATGGTTACATCTTCCGAGTCAAATGTTAACAATGTATTGGCATTTTGACTTTTGAAAGTCAAACTTGTCAAAATTTTCGACCTAGTTCATCAAATTAACAATCTTTCAACAAGTATACTACATATATATAAAAGATTCATGCTTCAATTTATACAATTAAGTTCAAAATTTTTAAGCAAAAATCAAGAACCCAAATCATACGAGTGGAACAAATCTGTCTAATCGAGGCTATAACAAGTTACATTATGATCTCACATGGTCAAATATGCATTTAGATTAAGCAATAAGTTCAGATTCAACATATCCATACCAAAATTCATAACGAAACCCTAGCCCCTATTTGAACAAAATTATCCATAAATGAAGCAGAATCGACTCAAAAACGATAATGGACAAGTTTACATACCTTGAGGGAGAGATTAGAGCGAAGAAACGAGAGAAACGAGGTTTTGAGGTGTTTTCGGCCGAAACCGAGTGTGTTTGGGGGTTGGGGTTTTGAGGAAAGTGCTGCTACTGACTCATTTTAACCCAGACCCGCGTTTGGCCAATGCACGGTCGTGCATCCCCCTTTTTAACCAGATTTTTGATTTTTCAATTACTTTTCTGCTTAGTGCTTTTAGAAAATAAATTTTATATTTTTAATTAAAGATTAATTAAATATAAAATTAATTTTTCCAAAGCGTATTACCTAAAAAAATATAACCGTGGTTAACGGGGAATGACATCAACAAAAATCCCGAATTTATTATTGGGAACTTACCTCGTTTTATGCAATCCAATATTAGAGTATCGAGCTTGTCATCATCAAAAACAAAATTTTAAACACGTAAAAACCATTCGAAAGCGTTACGCCTAATTAAGAAAATGTTTTTTCTTTCGAATGGCGGTATTTATGTTTGCTCACTTTTCTTAACAAAAACTTCGCGGTCGCGATCCTTGAATATTCCTACAAAGATAGATGTAAGTAACACAAATATCATGACTCAAGAAACAGAAAAATAAAAATAGTTAGTCCAACGGCTTAGATCTTTCGCATAATTACCGTGTCCCTGGCAACGGCGTCAAAAACTTGATAGCGTGTATTTTAGTAGTAATAAATATATTCTATTTAGAGCTACACAAAATCAGGTTTTAAATTCATAAATTAAAATGATAATTACTTTAACTAAACACACACTATAGATATAAAGATTGACGGCTACAAAATTCTTCAAGTACAACTACTGCGGACTCCACAATTTTGCTGCTGACCAACAAGCTGATGCGGATAAGCTTGTTTGCTGCTGATAGTTGTTCTCCTGCTGATGAACAACTCTGCTGCGGACAGCCTTATCTGCTGAAGTCCAGAGTTGCTGCGGATAGGCTTCTCAGCAGCATCAAACACTTGATGCTGCTGATAGGCAAATCATCAGCAGCTTTGACTTTGCTACTGACATCTCTGCTACAACATTGACACATCTATCAGCAGAAGGAATATTATTGGTGCAGATGATTAAAGACAAAGCTACTACTTCTGAAGTCTCCTGCAAAGATTCCTAAGAAGGCTTTTGACCTGATCACAACTGTTTGCTGCAGTTTGTCTTTTAGTTGTCTACCAATTGTAGCATAGCTTGTAACTGTCCAAGATCAACGATCTGTGTTTGATCTGATCCTTAGAATCAAGGGTTTGTCTTGATTCTAAGTTCCTTTATATGTATTGTATCTTCAATTGTACAAGTGTGCTTTCCTAAGAGTTTTCTCTGTAATCTTGTAAGCATTGAAGCTTAATACAATTTGCATTTATCAGTATTCTTTGTGTTTACCTGTTTACATTGTATAGTTATGATTGTTTCTGCCAATCTCAACTAGAATAGAACCATCTTGAATTCACAGATCCTACAAGTGGTATTAGAGCTTTGGCTCTCAGGTTAAACAAACCCATACTTGTTTAATCACTCTCTGGTTCTATTCACTACTATCTCTTTGCTAAAACACCATATCACAAATCCAGAAATGGCACAAAACAATGGTTTTGATGATACTGGAAGCATCAACAGACCACCAAGACTGGTGTCTGGAGAAGACTATGATATGTGGAAGAATAGGATGGAAAGTTTCTTCTGCTATCAAGAGTATGGGATGTGGAGATCCATTAAAGATGGACCATATGTACCCATGGTGGCCTCTGCTGATTCCGGAGGTCCATCAGTCCCCAAAGAACCCTCAAAGTATTCAGATGAAGATATCAAGAAGATGGAGGTAGACTTCAAAGCCTTGGGAGCCGATGTGCTTGCCAAATGAAGTCTTTCACAACTTCAGAGAATATAAGACTGCCAAGGAGCTATGGGAGGCTCTTGAGAAGATGTTTGCTAGGTCAGAAGAGGTGAAAGAAAATAGAAGAGACATTCTGAAGCAACAATATGAGAAGTTTGTCTGGAACGAAGGTGAGCCTCTTACCGTGTTGTACAACAGGTACACTTACCTTGTGGGAGAGCTACAATGCTCTAAGGTGAAGTTGGAGAATGAGGACATTCTCAAAAACTTTATCAGGTCTCTGCCAAGTTGCTGGACACTTTACACAGTGCCAATCAGAAGAACTGAAAATTTGAAGACTCTACAGATGAATGAGCTGTTCGGCATGCTAAAGACTTATGAATTGGAAATGATTCAAGACAAAGAGAGAAGCTCAAGTTGCTTAACAGCCTCATCATCCACCACCACTTCCTCTGCACTTCACTCTGACCACTCAGTTCCCAGTTCAAGCAACTACTACCCTCCTATTGTTACACATCCCCAGACTCCAACCTCACAATCAAACAACTCACCATTTCTTCTTGAAGCCCCACCTTAAACAAACTCTGCTGCCTTTGTCTCTGAAAACTCAAGCAATATGTCCTTTATCAAAGAAGATCTGGAATGTTTTCACCCAGATGATCTAGAAGAAATGGACATACAGCACTCCTATGCCATGCTTTCTCATAGAGCAAAAAGGTTCTACTCTAGAACAGGAAGACCAATCCCAAGCAACAACTCCAACACCAGAGTTGGCTTGGACAAAAGCAAACTGAGATGTTACAACTGTAACCAACTTGGTCATTTTGCTAGAGAATGCAAGGCATCAAAGGCAAACCCAGCTGCTGCTCAGCCAAGACAAGCTCACCAAGCTCAGTCAAGACAGCAACAACAGTAACAAGCCACTCCTCCTGCTCAAACTGCAGCTTGTGCAGCTGTTGGAACTGTTGACTTTGACTGGAGCTTCAAGTATGAGGATCTTCCTGCCAACAATCAAGCTCTCATGGCAGACACATCAGAGATACCACCTTAGATATATGAACATCTTTGTACTCAGGCTTGTACTGATAAGGTTCTTGGATACAAAAACATAACCAGAATCTCATAGATCAAAATGAAGAGTTTCACCAAATGAAATCTGAATTTAAAAAGGTTGAAAACAGTTACAAAGAAAAGATTAACTATTTAAAGAAAGAGATTTCATCATTAAAACATGAACAGACAAACCTTGAAACTCAGATTGATGATCTTCTGGTTAAGTTAAAGGCTACAAGGGCTGAATTAGCAGACCAAAAGGTCCATGTGAAAAAATATGAGTTTGCATCCAAAAAGATGCAAAGACTTTTGGATGCTCAAATTCATGAAAGGGTAACTGCTGGACTTGGGTTTCAAGCTGAAAAACCCTACAATGTTGTTCCTCCACCCGCTGACTATGTAGCCATTCAAGAACCAAGTTTCAATCTTTCCAATCTTGATCTGGCCAACCGAAATCTTGATCCTGCTGTCCAAGAAACCTCTGTGCAAGAATGCACTACTTCATCTGAGTCTGAGTCCACATGCTCAGACTCCATTGAAGACAATAAAACTCCAGCACCACCTGCTATTGAAGTTATTCAAACCAACAGTCCAAGCCCCTTCTTCCCTTCAATACCAGTACCAGTACCTCAACTCACCAAACAAATCAAAATCAGCTATCCTCCAGAAGGAAGAAAGCTAACTGTTGAAAAGGGACAGTCTTCAATCTCCACCAACCCCAATCCTCAATCTAAAACAATTCAACCTAGAGAGAGAGCTCCATGTGTTCAAAAGACATTGGATGAAGCCACCTTTGAGCACAACAAAGCCCATCCCTAGAATTTCAAAGACTTATTCAAGAAAAAGGACTATGTGTACTTTCAAAGGGAAAAATTGGCTAAATCATGCTTTTTCTATGGAAATGCTTTTTCTATGGAAAATACAACCATACTGCCAGCACCTGCTTCTACTACCTTCAGCATCAACGAAACCTCAAGCAACATGCTTTTGAGAAGACAAACAATAACAAAAAGGTAAGAAGTTTTGAAGCCAAGGCAACTCATTTAAGAAACTCTCTCTCCCCACCAAGGAAGTAGCTGCCAAAACCTCAACAATCTTGCATCATCTGTGGTGAATCAGACCACTTTGCTGCAAATTGTGAATTTAATCCTTTCAACCAGATCCTTCATCAAGCCCCTCCTAAACAAAAGCCTATCAGCAAAAGAACTTCTACAGAGAAAACCTCTGTTAAAAAGGTAAAAAATGAGAAGCATACATCTGTTGTTGAACCATCAGCAGCCAGCAAAAATGCTGTTGATCAAGTTAAGCCCAAGAAACCAAAGGACAAGCCTTCAGCAGCAACCAAGTCTGTTGCTACTCAAGTAAAACCATCAGCAGCAACAAAATCTGCTACTGATAAGCCAAATTCCTCAGTAGCAAAATATGCTACTGATAAAGCAAATCTGTCAGCAGCCAAAGCAACATCAGCTGCTGACAGAGATAAGAGATCTGGAAAACCACCTCCTCAGCAATGGAAAGCCAAGATCCCAAGCCTCTATCCCTCAAAGTATCACCATTGGCTCCATTGAGTGCAAGCATACTGATGCTACTGATCCAAAAACACACTTACCCAAGTCTGCAAGTTCTTGGGTTCCACCCTCCAACTAGATTTCTCTCATGTGCCGGGACAACCAGGTCACAAGAATAACACCTGGGTTGTAGACATTAGTTGTTCCAGGCACAAGACCAGCAACAGATCCATCCTCTCCAGCAGCCTTTGGGAGTGATTTAAAAGGAGGATCAATTTTTTTTTAATAAATGTGTTCGTCTTTTGTAAATAAAAGTTATAAGTCAGCAGCAATATTTTTTGCTGCTGACAGGTGTAATCATCAGCAGCAAAGAATTTGCCATTGACTGCTTTAAGTTATCAGCAGGAACAAGTTTCCTGCGGATAGCTTTAAGGCAATTAGCAGCAACATCTTTGCTGCGGACCATTACATCCATCAGCAGCAATGGAGTTTCCTGCTGACATACTTAACCATCCGCAGCAACCAAGTTTGCAGCGGATAGGCTTAACCATCCGCAGCAACCAAGTTTGCTGCTGATGGGTAAAAATAAGTCTAAATTAACTTTTACCCGCTGTAAAAAGTACTTTCAGTCTTTACCATGACTGGTATAGTGTATTACAGCTGTAAAACAGTGAAAAGTGAATGGGTTGTAATGTACAAGTAACTTTGATTTTTCCCTCCTCTGCCGTTATAACACAAATCAAATTTCTCCTTAACCTCTTCACATTCAATTCCGACCTAACTCTCACCATTTTCTCTCAAGCATTCAAAGCTTTCCATACTTAACCACCTTTCAAAAACTTCCTCCTTCCCTCCAAATCCAATGACAATGGCAGAGGTCGAAATAAACCATCCTAATGACAAGTTTTCACCATACCACAATCTCACTACATACCTGGTTAAAGGAAAGAAGTCCGAAGGGTTCGATTATATGATCGATTTTCTTTGTCGTTCAAAGATATATTTTGCACTAACCGTCAACCCTACCATATACATCCCTCATATGGAGGATTTTTGGAACACCTCCGTCTACTCTACCGAACAGGGGATTCCCCAAATCCAAGCCACGGTAGACGGGAAAGACATCATCGTCACTGAAGCTACTCTCAGAAAACACCTCAAGCTTCAGGACGAAGAGAAGAGTATATGAGGACCTTTGCATCCATAGGGTACACTGGAAATCAGAACGAATATACTATTGAAAAGGCGCTGATGGGCCCTCCATGGAAGTTTCTATGCCACATTCTTCTACAGTGCATATCCCAGAAGAGAAGTGGATGGCATCAAGTGAGTTCTGCTCTCGCCTCTTTTGTTCACGGTATGGTCACTGGCCAAGGTTTCAACATTGCACATCTCATTTTTGAAGGTTTGATATAAAACCTTCAACAAGGTGCAAAGCATGCATTCTTTATGTACTCAAGGGTCTTGCAGGAAGTTTTCAACAATGAGCTAAAAGACCTTTCCAAACCTGCAAGAATCTACCTTATGCTGGGACATAAAAATAATATTTTTCAAAACATGAGAACTGTTTCCAAAAAGTTCTCAGGGGTCAATGTTCCATTGTTATCTACAATAATGAACATACAAAGTACCCAGGGTGACAGTTCAGCAATCCCAGCAGATACTGATCCCACACCATCCACTTCAAAGCCTGAACATCAATCTACTTCCATTGTTTGAACCCCTGTGCATCCTATTGAGGATGCACAGGCACAACAAATACTTACACCTGTTTTGGAAGCCCAACTGGAACACTGGGCCCCGTTGAGGCAAGTTATACCAGAAAAAGAAAAAGGAGTAAGAAGACTCCTTCTATTCTTGTCTCGCAGGCCCAATCCCAACCTAAAAGCCCTCATTCAGAATCCCAACATTCTGATGAGAATATCAAAAGGGATAGCCAAATTATTAGAGAGACTTCCTTGGAAGTTCCTCTATTAGGATCAGGATCACATCCCGGATCCATAGAACAACCTTCTGAGCCCTTTCATTATTTTTCTTCTCTGAACTTAAGTGCAGAGGCACCTAGTCAAGATGATATGCCTTCTCCAACTACCACTATCTCGAAGGTATTGATTGACTTGGCTGCTAATCTACCCAGCCCAAGTTCATCACCTAAGAAGGTTCACTCTGGGAGTGATGATAGAGTTAATGTGGAAAGGGCTATCACTACTACTGGTTCATCAATTGACCAGGAGGACAGTGATAACATCACTAAGTCCCCAACCACGACAACTCACAGTGAGGATGTTTCTCTTGAAACACTCTTCACTGAGAGGAATCCCAGGTGCCAAGAAAACCAGGGTGATGGGGATGCAGAGGCTAGGCCTAAGGCCCCATCTAGTTCAAAGGATTCCACAACTGAGGATGAGGACAGACTAAAACTTGAAAACATGGAATTGACGACCAGTGTGGCAATGCTAGAGGCTGAGGTGTCCAAACTACAGCACCAAGTCTCTATGCATGAAGCCCATAAATGCCCTCCAGTGACTACTCCTTCCCTTGTATCAGTGGGCACTCAAACAGATGAAACTCTATGCACTGATGCAACCAAAGAGGGGGAGATAGTTACTGCTGAAGATGATGCTGACAGTCTTGATGACTGGATACAAGAGCATACCAAAATGGTATTTTTGCATAGGCGGAAACGATTTAACAAACAAACTTAATACAATACAATACAATACCTTGATTTATGTTACAACAGATGATTGACTCTAACACTTGAAATACTTGACTTAAAAACTTGACTTGATAAGGAATTTCAGATTTGAGGTATGCTCACTCTGAGAAACCTTGACACACAAATGGCCTTATATAGCCAGCAAAAGCACACAAACTGCCGTTTAAACGGCTACCAAACAAACAGACGGACGTTTTATAGGACAATAATTAGTGCGGGTGCGCATCGTGGGCCCCATAGCCAACTAATTCAATTGTCTTTTTACATAGCCGCCATAAAACGATAAAAATACAGACAACTGGTGGGACCTTCTTTATTTAAAGTCGTGATAATGGTGGGGTCCTTCCATCAAAGTCACGGTAGTGGTGGGTCCCTTTGCCTTTACTTTTCTTGTCTATAATGATTTCGGGAAACACCTCATGCGTGACGTATTTCCCATCTTCTAGAACTGATGCATAATACCGCCTTTTTAGTACTGGGCCTAAGTATCCTTCGGCCCGATAATACCACCTTTGTTTGGGTTGCTCAAAAATGGGTGAGGTTAATTCTTTGGGCTTCCCAGTCTTGAATGATCTCATCCATATGGGCTGTTGATCTGAGCCCATTTGGTCTCCAGTCTCCTCTCGCATTGTCTCCTCCTGAGCCTGTTTCAAAGTAGATTCTTCTGACACCAAGCATTGCTCTGAAAATGAGCAGATGTCCAAGGATTTCTTCATACTGGTTGCATAAGAGTCTTCGGACTTCATCATGTTGTTCTGCCGCCCTTGCCATATCCACTGGTTCTGCTGATATCGGTGGTAATCCCTGATGAGATACTGGACACGATATAGACTGAATGGTTGATAATTGATGACAGTGTTCCTGTAAGGAGTTGTTCCAAGGTTTTCATTCTCATAACTGAGTAGTTGCAATCCCCTTCTTTCATCAGCATCAATTTGTTGTAGCCTTGCTCCCACTCCTGCAAAATTCCTCCACCTTCTAGACATGAATTCTTCTCTGACTCTATCCCAAGCTGTTTCTCTTCGTCCTGCCATTCTGCATAACAAACTGCTGTTGTTAGCCTTGATAAAGCATCTGCCAACTGGTTATGCTTTCCATCGATGTGTTCTATTATTACTTGGACTCCAGATCCTGTAACAAAATCTTTAAAACTGGCCCAACGGACCCTAGATGGTTTGTTGTTTGTTGATTTGTTATAGAAACTGATTATAGCCTGGCAATCCGTCCTAATGGTAACTTCTCCTTTGTCTAGATAATAGATTTTGAAGCTTTCCAGTCCATTCATTACTGCATAAATCTCTGCGTCTATGGTTGACTTTAGGCTACTGAATTTTCCACTTGAATATGCACAGACCTTTTCTGTGGATTTTGAATCTTCCTTCTTGTTCTTCCATTTGCAGACTGCTCCCCATCCTTCCATTGAACCATCCGTTTCAATTACTATATGGGCATTTGTTGGTGGGATCTCCATGTCTGGCAGTCTTTCAACTTCCATTTTCACTTTCTTGATCAGCTCCCAATGTTCCTTCTTCATTCTTTTATCCCTATTAGCTCTTGTCTTTGCATAAAGAGGACCTAACATTCTTCCCAGATTAGGTATATAGGACCTTGCATAGTTTAGAATACCTAACCATGATCTTAAACCTTTCAAAGTTTGGAGATCTTCGTCTTTAAAGTCTGCTATCTTCTTGATTATATGGGGTTGAAGCTTTATTTTTCTGTTTCCAATTGTTGCCCCCAAAAAATCAATTTCTTGAACCGCTATCTTCATTTTTGTTTTTGATAGCACCAACCCTTCAGCCTTGCATATTGATAACATTATCTTCAAATGTCTTGCATGTTCTTCTTTGTTTTTGGAGAAGATTAGGATGTCGTCAATGTAGACTGCAATAAAATCTGAATACGCGCCAAAACAGTTATCCATTTTTCTTTGGAAAATCGCCGGGGCATTTTTCAGACCGAATGGCATTACCAGCCATTCATATAATCCTTCTAGTGTTATGAACGCTGTCCATGGAATGCTTGCTTCTTCCATAGCAATTTGGTGAAAGCCACTTTTTAAATCAAACTTTGAGTAAATTCTGGCATTCCCAATCTTTTGAATTATGGTATTGATACCTGGGAGAGAATACTGATCTTTGTTTGTATTCTCATTGAGTGTGCGGTAATCAAATACCATTCTTTCCTTTCCACGGATTTCTTTACCAGTTGTTGGATCAACTGATGTTCCTGAGTTCACCATCATAGCTCTTGTTCTATGTCTGCTGCTGCTTTTTCTGATTACTCCGAGTTTTAACAGAGCTTCAGTGTGTCTTTTGAATTGTTCTTTTTGTGCCGGGGTGACTTGTTTCAAAGGCTTATCTTGAATTGTCATGTCTGGGTTGATTATATCAAGCCTACAAATCACTTGATTCTTTTTCCAGTGCTTTAGTGGATCTTCCCCAATAAAGCCTTGTTTTTCCAATTCTTGGAGGATGCTTTGTAGTTCTCTTGGCGTTTCTGATAAGTTGCCAAGGTTGTAAGCAGCATATTCTTCCTGCAATTTGATGTACTCTTCTTCTTCAAGTTCTAGCTCCCCCATTGCTGCTGCTTCATAACTTGTGTTGATTGTAGTTACCGTTTTGTAAAAGGTAACCTGGGAGCCTTCAATTCTCAATCCTCCTCCCATTGATCTAATGAAATTGCATCCAACTAACATTTGAACACCCCCTCCTAACTTCATGGGAAAACAGAACGTAAAGGGGATTCTGAATGAGTTGTTTTCGATTTTCATCGTCCCCTCTTTTAGCTTCTTCCTTGTTGTTTGAACCGAATTAATCCCTGAATATTTTACAATATAGGGACTTGGCTCCATTGCTTCTTGTGGGACAGAATTTTCATCAATACAGCATGAAGTTGCACCAGTGTCAATTATTGCTGAAACTTTAAACTCCTCTACCCCTGGAATTTTGAAATAAACTATAATGTTATATAGTCTATTTCTTCGTTCTTGTATCTGAAATTGGGAAGTTGCAACAATTTCGTCTGTTGTTTTGTCATCTCCTGCTTCCGTTATTTCAGCTTCTTTATCTTCTGCTTCCGTTGTTTCAGCTTCTTCTAATTGCTCTCTTTCTCTTTCGAGTTGAATCATTAAATCGTCTTTTATGATTGCTTTTAGCCTCGAGACTTCCTGTTGGAGTGCTAAACATTGCTTCATTAGCTCATGTACCAGTTCATTCTGATTTATCGCTTGTGGTTTTGGGAGTCTTTGTATGTCTATATCATAGTATGCTTTTGCACATAGCATGCATATGATAAGACCACAATTTTTACAATTTCCCCGAATGTTTTGCCTGATATCACTTTTGCAGATTCTGCAGTTTTCCTTCTGTTGGGGTTGTTCATGTTCCCAACTATGATAGCATAATTCCTGTTGAACGGGAAGTTTTACTTTTGGCCTCCATGATGCTTTGTTTATTGTTGTGACATATAATTCTTCATCAAGCATGTCATCCTCTATGATGATGAATACCAACAGCTCCTAAAGATCACTGATGATACTCACAATATTACTTCACAAATAAGAAGAGTTTTCCTCCTCAGTGATGCTGCTCAAGGAAGTACTGAAGAACAAGAAATGGCGTACAATGACCTTGAAAGACTGGTGTGCCATGAAGTCAAAGACTTATTCCAGTACATGAATGAATATAAAACTTTAGCGGCGAAATCAGGAAGGATGTTTATTGGGCCAGAGTTATCAGATAAATTCTTCAGAAAAATGCCACCTGCTGTTGGAAAAGAGATTGAAGAAGCCTTTAATAAAGAAAAACCGGGTGTAACAATTGGGGTAATGCCCAGAATATACTTCGCTCACAGATACTTAACAGAATTATGCAAGAAGGCTCAATTGCAGAGGGAACTGAAAGATCTACAATTCTGCAGAGAAGTATATATACCTGGAAGTTACAGAAGTAGAACGAAAAGGCTAGGGCTGAGAAAATCTAAAACCTACAAAGGAAAACCACACGACTCACATGTTCGTGTGTTCAAATCAAAACATGGTGACCGCATGAAGAAATGCAAATGCTATATATGTGGAAGAGAAGGTCATTTTGCACGAGAATGCAAAAGCAAGATAAGCAATGTTGAAAGAGCTAACGCCTTCCAAAATCTAGATCTGCCTGACAACTATGATGTTCTATCAGTGGATCAAGATAAAAATCAATTACAGATTGGTATGAGAAAACCCGATCCAAGGATTTAGAATACCTTAATCTTGAAATACCAAAACCAAAACATCTTATTTTTGAATCAAAAGAAAACCTAGAGTTGAAGTTTGATTGTTTTCATAAAAGTTCAAAAACAGTTCATGAAATAGGGTCTAGTAATGGTCAAGGAAACTTATTAGTAGATTTGTGTTTAAGAATTACTAATAATATAAACGTAATTTTCGATAGAGTAAGTCTATTGTCTAGAGTTAGCCTTAAGCATTTCCATACCCTGAGAGAAGCCCTAAGTATAGCACAAGAAAAAATTGAAAAACACCAAAAAGAGAGTAGTGAAAATTTCGCTGCATTTCAAAGTACACTCTTCAAGACTGCTTTTGTTCAAATCCATGACTTGCCAGACTCAGTAGATGAAGAGGAAGATATCTCTGAGGATTGGAAGTTAGTGGTCAGAGCTGTTGATGAGGTCTTGGAAAATAAAAGTGAAGATGAAGACAAACCTCTATCATTCAGCATATTGCCAGCTGCTGCAAGTATATCAAGACAGACCATTGCCCCTCAATTCACAATGACTGCACATAAGCTAGAGTTTGACTCTATCCTAGCTTGGGGGTATGATGGTCTATGTGAGAGATTCTGGATTTGATGGGAATTTGGTGGAATAGAAGAGCTTAATTGGAATACACTGAATCCACTTCAAGTCCTTGAACTGTACTTAACAAGATGCATCAACACTTCCACATATCTCTCATCAGAACTTGTAATTGATAGATTCTGCGTCTTGATGGATGATAATATGCCCTGGTTTGAATGGTTTCTAGAAGAAGCAAACAGGGTGGCCTATCCTAAACATACTGCAGAGTCTTCAAGAACATTAGAACAAAGACTAGCTCCAAGACTTGACTTGATAAGGAGTAGTGCTTTAACAGAAGAACAAGTTCTATGTTTGAGAAGATTCTTCTATAATTAAATGGTCAGGGGCCTGGAAGTGCAATGATGGTCAAGCATTGGGTCCTCTGGTCTTCAGTTCTTCTTATGTGATGGATCATCCTTCAAAATCAACAACATTCAAGAAATCCTGCTCCTCAATCCAGATTTCCTGCATAAGGTCTTTGAGCTCAGGACACACATCTGCAACATCAACTCCTTAGAAATTCAAGCAATGATCAATATTATCAAAGCTTTTCTTGAAAAGGAGGGATGGATTGCAATGGATGATTCTGACTCAGATCTATCCCTTGCCTCCTCACCAACTATTATACTGAATGCAACAGTAGAATCAAGAAGAGTGGCTACTCAGAATGTCAAAGAGGCTTTTAAAGCTATACATGGGAATGAATGGGAAAAGGAAGAGAGTGAAGCAGTCCCTTCCTCTGTGTCTGTTCCTCAGATTGCCAATGAAGCTGAAGCTGAGATCCCAACAGCATCTCTTACATCTGATGTTGTGATCCATGAAGCTGAAGCAGAGTCATCCAATAAAGACAAGGGGAATGGCATCATGACAGAAGAAGAGGAAGAAAGAATAGAGAAAGAGAAGAGAGAAAAGGAGAAGAGAAGAGGAGATGGCTAAGATTAGAAAGATTCAAGAAAGGAAAGCTGTCATTCTCCTCAGGGAACAACAGATCCAGTTGCATGCTAGGCAACTAGATACTTTGAAATTTAAAGTTTATGCATCTACACAATTACAAGAAGATGAAGCTCTAGCTCTTCAGCTACAGGAACAACTCAATAAAGAAGAAGAAGAAAGAGAGAAGAAAAGAAGAGAAGATGCTAAGTTCAGGATAACTGACTCTGAACTAGCCAAAGAGATGAGAGAGGAGTGGACAGAAGCTCTGATTTCTCATGGTGAGGATGCAGACTACCTTGAGAAATTGTCAAATAAAGAAATCTATAGAGCTTTCATGGGTCAGCAAGGGCAATTGGCAAACAAGAAAATAGCTGAAGAAGAAGAAAAAGCCAAACAAAAGTCCAAAAAGACCATTGCATTTAGCATAAGGACCCATGAAGAAAGCAAGGTCATGATAGACTTCTTGAAGGCTAGAGGATATAGTTGAAAGAGGCTAGGTCCAATGAGTTTTATTAACCTGCAAGCCTTGTATGTCAAAGTAAAGAAGGAAGAGGAAGAGAGATTGGGGAAGACAGGCTCAAAGAAAAGGGTAAATACTCAAACTTATGACAAAAACAAAAGAAACCCAAGCCTACTCCCTCATCCACTCCTTCCTCTATCCAACAACCTTTCATTCTCCCTCCTAGACCTCCCTCCTCTCCACCCAAAGAGTCCAAATCCTCCCACCCAGCTCCTCCTCATCAACAGCCCCCAAGAAGAAAACCAAACCTACTACCAAACCAGAAGATTCAAGAGAAATTGTTGATTGTTTCTATAGTAATCAAGATCAATGGTTTGAAGTCTTCAAGGGGAGGGCATAAGTAAAAAGGTCAATCTATAAAACTGTTGATGAGGTGATGCAGCTCCTAGATTCTGATCTTAGAAGAATGATGGAGATGGGTGAAGCTCATGAGCCTGAGAATGAAAGTGGAAGACATCTGTTGCTAGTGATCAAACATCACTTCAACCCTAGCAAAGATGTAGTCATTGATGCTAAACCTCTCCAATCCCACTTTCCATTCACTAGCTGGTCTTACAATGCTGAGAAGGATGAATTCACTATAACAGCTGTCAGAGGTCAGTAGATGAGATGTTCTAGCAAGGCCATCTTTAAGATGCCAAGCAATCAAGTCTCTGTCTGAGCTTCCTCTTGATAATCCCAACAAGGACCCTAGAGGCTATGAGGTAGCAAGGATGGTTGCTATTATGCACTAGCTTCAGCAACAAAATTTGTAAGACAGTTTTGGTAGCATCAGTCTAGGGGGAGTTTGTAGATATAAAGACTGATGGCTATAAAATTCTCCAAGTACAACTGTGCGGACTCCACAATTTTGCTGCTGACCAACAAGCTGCTGCGGATAAGATTGTTTGCTACTGATAGTTGTTCTCCTGCTGATGAACAACTCTGTTGCGGACAGCCTTATCTGCTGAAGTCCAGAGTTGCTACTGATAGGCTTCTCAGCAGCATCAAACACTTGATGCTGTTGATAGGCAAATCATCAGCGGTTTTAACTTTGCTACTGACATCTCTGCTACAACACTAACACATCTATCAGCAGAAGGAATGTTATTGGTGCAGATGATTAAAGACAAAGCTACTACTTCTGAAGTCTCCTGCAAAGATTCCTAAGAAGACTTTTGACTTGATCACAACTGTTTGCTGCAGTTTGTCTTTTAGTTGTCTAGCAATTGTAGCATAGCTTGTAACTGTCCAAGATCAACGATCTGTGTTTGATCTGATCCTTAGAATCAAGGGTTTGTCTTGATTCTAAGTTCCTTTATATGTATTGTATCTTCAATTGTACAAGTGTGCTTTCCTAAGAGTTTTCTCCGTATTCTTGTAAACATTGAAGCTTAATACAATTTGCATTTATCAGTATTCTTTGTGTTTACCTGTTTACATTGTATAGTTGTGATTGTGTCCGCCAATCTCAACTAGAATAGAACCATCTTGTATTCACCGATCCTACACACACACAATAGGAAAGAGTACCTATTGCAGCATAGTATAGTATGGGTAAGAACCAAGTATCGAACCATGGACACGGATCCTATACTCAACCCTCGCAGTTGTCTGACTAATATAATAAGTTGGAAAATGGGTTTTGTTTAAAAGGAAAATAAAAAGATAAGAAACGTAATTTGAAATATTATCTCATTTAAGGTGTTACTCTAGTTGTTATCCCTTTTTAATTAATGTTGTATTTAATGTAAGGATGGTCATAGTTACTAGTACTAACCCTTTCGATAGGGGAGTTAGTATTTTGTAACGGAACAGTGGATACGGTCGGCCAACTGTTCCTTAATGAATATAACGGACCCTAAATGGGGTCTCAAGTTCGTCGGTATCTCACAATTCATTATTCAGACTAAAATTATTCGGAGTAAAATTATCCCTGTGACTGACGTACATCTGGTCTTGTAACTTCTTCCGGTAAGTCGGAATGCACGATTTTCTCCAAAGGTACTTTATTAACGCTCGGACCTAACGAATTATGTTCTTAAATAGTTATATTTACTTATAATACTACTTTAAATAAATAAGACTTTCCTTCTCAAGATCAAACCCCATGGCTCCCGCTAGAAGTCTTCTACAAGCCGATTCGAGAGAAGTAAAGAAATACCGACACAAACCGCCCGGTCAGTTTAGGGCTCAAACGGCATGCTCAATACCCAAACCTCCAATCAACCCATACTATTAAATCTATACTAACTGGCCATGCTAGCACCAAGATTTGTATATAGACCGTACAAACATTGAATAAGCTTCCCAAACAAGAAGTCCTGCTTGAATAACTCGCAAGATTTAAGATTATTAGATTGGTTTAAAGATCACTTATTCTTGTCTTTTTAAAATAACTTATAGTAAAAACTTTAAAAACATAACATACTAAAAATATCTCATTAATTAATTAAAGTTCAACCAACTCAAGCAACACAAGATAACTAGCCATTAATGACCATACAAGTGACTCCACTAACCCTTAGATAATGTGTAGAGGTGTTCCAACACCAAAGGATAGTGGGTATAGTTTGCCTCTTGTTTCACTCAAACGAAAAGAATAAGTTCATATTACAAGACTTTAAAAGAAAATAAACAAAGAAAAGCTAAATGGACCAAAACCGAGAGAGTTCCGGCTCTTAGCAGAGCTCTAAGGCCTTCACACCTCTTGATCTTGGACCCTTAATACACTAGAATGAGCTTGCTATTTATAGACTGAGAATTTGGTAATGCACGGCCGTGCAATGGGATGCACGGTCGTGTAAAGCAATAATTTCTTGCATGTAAGGGAATCTGGCAGAGCAGGATAGTACAGGAAGATTTTTAGGGGATGCACGGTCGTGCAATGCAATGCACGACCGTGCATTGCCCTATTTTCTTCCTGTTGACTTTTTTACCTTCAACATTGACTTCCTTGGTCCGGTTTCGTTCAATTGGCTTCTGAATGTTGATTTCTCCTTGTTTTTGGGTGTTTTCTTCATGTTTTAGTATGCAAGGGTTAATTATCTTGTTGTAACACAAATAAGTGGATTAAGTATCATATCTTATCATTTTCTCTAAATTTGTGCTAGATATGGGGATAATTGTGCATGTAAAATATGTATAAATGATGGCACGTCACTCACCTAATCAATTTAGGCCCGTCCGCCGTTGCTCACCTGTATTCGTATTTTCCTTCAAATCCAACTATAACTCTCGTGATTCCACAATATTTGAAAGGTTTTAATCTTCTAGAGTTAGTGTAAAGCATATATGCAGTTTTAGTCAGGTTATTGATTCACTTCAATAAATGCTTTTGTTATTTATTAGATTTACAGTTTTAGCCTTTAGGTTATTGATTTTGTTTTTATTATAGATTATGTTTTATGTTATTGAAATTTGAAACCATGACAAATTTGTTAATGATGAATTGTTAATGCTTTGTACTAGATGTATTCATTACAACTCCGTATATTTCTCATGAAATCTCACTCTTGAATGTGTTACACGGTGAACCGGGCTGCCTAAAAGTCCCTTCATATCGCAAAAACCCTAAGTTTCTAGAAGGTTTCACATGTGAAATTGCAATAACATGGAAAACAAGATAAGAACTTCCCCTCCCCTTGCAAAATTATTCCATAAGACCCCCCCCCCCCCCAACCCAACTAACTTCCTAAATTTTAGCCAAAAGACTCCTCAAAAGAAAACCCAACTAACTTTTCACCATTTTTGGTCTTATCCCCCTTCCTTAAACCCTAATTTTAAACTATACATACGGTTCTAGAATTTAGTGTTATTCACACCTCAAACAACAACAACTATCAATCCTAAGAATTTTAGGATCAATCTAGGAGTTGTAGCTAGCAAACTCACTTTCAACATGCTAACATACCGACTCTACATAGACATAAAAGTATGAATGATTGAATCAACAAAGCATGAACTTGGTGAATTGCTTCAAAAGTTGCAAATATTCAATTTCAATGTTAAAAGATCACATTTTTAATTCACTAACACAAACCAATGTTGAATCCATAATAGATGCTAACTATTCATTGGAAGTTCATCTTCCCAAAGTGATACAAAGAACTTAGCCAAGAATGGTCATGCAAATAACGAAGATTAAACTTGTATAAACACACAAATGCATCATTACAAGATTTTGAATTTGATATATTGTTTTAGAACCTTGGAAAATGAAACTAACTACTAAAACTACAAAAATAACAGAACAGAAATGTAGAGAATTCTTCTACTTGGCTCTCTTGATTGCTTTTTTTTAAATGTTGCAACAAGTCCAATTTATAAGTTATCTGAAAAGTTGGGCATGGCTCGTGTCACATCAATCACGGCCCCGTATGTACCTGAATCTTGCTCCACTAAGTTGGTAGAAACATAATCAAACATGGTAGTGTGCACAAGGGCATGTGGGGTTTGGCACAGAGCTGGACCCTTTACATGGGGGCGTGCTGGCTTGAACACGGGGTGGGTCCCATATGTTTGTTTGTCTCATGGCCTTTGGCATGGGTGTGCTTAATGGGGCACGACCGTGCTTCTCTTGCTGTCTTGATCAAAAGTTTGTCTTTTTGCATGGTTTTTGCTCATTTGATCATTTAATGGCCTTTTGTTCCAGAAAACTCAAAGTAAACTAAATCAGGGTCTAATCTACTAGAATTTCAAAAAAACAAACATAAACGGAATTAATTTGATATGAAATATATGTATAATTTTGTGCACATCAATAACCCACCCACAAAATGCAAAATATATACAAATACCACCAGGCTACACAATACAATGCAAAGAAAATGCTCTGCTTGAGCTTATTCACTTCATCTACATCAATGATACTTTACAAAACCCAACTGTAGAAGGCCTTTTCAGGAAAAGCAATTGTCTGCCCAAAAAATGAAACAACACACGAAATAAGCAAGATGATCCTTACTATGACTCCCGAATGTGGAAAGGTCTATCCAAGTATAGATTCAATTGTTCCAAATGCATGGAGTCATGCTGATACAAAATTGTTTTAACCAGTTGAATAGTTAAACATCTTTAACTTTAATGGGTTGCCACCACATGAGCTGGAACTACAAGTGAACGCACCAGAAATTATGTTACGTAACATTAACCAAACATCATGTATCCGCAAATGGTACACGCCTAATTGTGACACAACTGCTACCTAGAGTTGTTGAAGCACAAATAATGACAAGTATATCAGTTGGAAAACGAGTATACATACCACGAAAAAGCCTAACACACAGAGCTAAAGTGTAAGACACGATTTATTATGTGGCTCTTATAATCGTTTATCTTATTATTAAATGATCAAATGTTTTATTATTAACCTATGGCTAGTAATTAGTTGATGGGCCTAATTACTCTTAATGGGCCATTAATAGGTTTCCCCTTGGGTGTACATATTTATAGAGGAATTATTAGAGGGAATTGACTAATGAATCAATCAATGACCAACACCAATTCGTACTTCTCTCTCTATACCATAACCGTGAGTTCTCACGAACTCACCTTAGCCATCCTAACCGTACACCCTAAACGGGAACCCGATCTTCCTAGAGGATCATGATGTCTTCCCTCTCTGCGGTTAGCTTATCAGGTACGTATAATATTATTGTTTTCCATTATCATGTTACAAGAACTGAACAACATAAAGAACTTCCATTCACTTTCAAAAGAATACACGCCTAAAACTAGAAAATCGGATGTTATTCACCTCAATACCACTAAACCTAAAAAGAGGATAGTTCAAAGGTCCGGAAACAAAATACAAGTACTACTTCCAACTCTAAGTACTCCAAGGAGAATTCTCACTGTAAAACTATGTCATTATACTATGCATAAGCAATGAGACCATCCATAAGCCAAGGGACTAGCTGGTTAAGATAAAGTAGTCACTAATTAATGATATTTTTTTTTTGTCCGCTAATATTAATATTCTAATCAACGCATGATACGTTCAGTCTAGTTCTATACGTTTCCTTACCAGAATTTAACTAATAAGATGATAAGTTAGTGGTGGATTTAAATGTTAAGGCTATATAGAACCATTAAATAACTGGTCTTTGTTTTAGGCTTTATGATACCTTACATATTATGGAGAATACTCAGAATTTAGTATCAATAACAAAGCTACACTTTGACAGTTATGAGGTTTGCGTAGCCAAAACAAAGTCATCGTTAACTTTAACTCTCATATTATTGGTTGTCATTATCTGTATAGAAACCTTTATGACATAGAACTAGCTGATACAATAAACTTTTACAACTTTTGTTATCATGAAAATGAAAATTTAACAAAAGATAAATGAGACCTATGCACTTCATCCATTAAGACCAAAATTTATGAGAAATCATGACCAGGTCAATGCAGGATGAATTGTTACCAAGTCTCATTCTGAGTGACTTTAAATCATGTGTTAAACGCCCTAAATATCAAATGGCTGTGGGAATAAATGAGGGTCCACCAGATGTTATCCCAAATGGAATATTCGGACATAATGCATTTATCATTTAGAAGAATATTTACTTGTATCTAATCTATTTCCTAAGACCCAAAGCTTTAAAGACATCAATTCATATACACTTGATAGAATTCCTTCTAAATTTGTTTCTAAAATTTCTTATGAAATTTTAGACGATAAGGAAATCAAGTCTAAAATATATGAAAGGTTCTCACGTCACGCATATCATTGAAACTTGTCATGAGTAGTTCCTAGAGACCTCAAAGATCAGTGGGAGCACCGAGTGTCCTAATTATAGCTTGTGAAAGTTGTAAGAGGTGGGGGAGTGACAAATTGGTCTTACCTCAAATTACACCTCTTGCACACGACACTGCTCTCCATCACAACTTGTCTCCTTAGAATCTAATACTACTCCTAACAAAGTCTCATAGATGCTATTATGTGGGCAAACCTAGATTTCTTACCAAAACTAAAGTAATCCTTAACAAGAGAAACTAACATAAACATCATTAAGTTGTTTCTCTATTATAATATATTGGTCTTCAAATGTTAGATACACTGTTGACCCTAAGCATGCTGAATTACTTAAAATTCTAAGCTAAGTGGGAGCAGTAAAAGTCCTTATCATGATTTGCCAGGAGTACAAGAGGCAGGGGAGAGACTCGTTAAATTTAACTCCGAATTTAACTCCGCATACACCTATTATACACCATACTGCATCAACTCTGTAAGTCCCAGTTCAGTGCGTGACGGATCTCTAGACTCACGGTACGACACGGTGATAATGTGCGGAATCCATGATCAACGTGCAACGTGTAATTCAATCAACAACACGGTGTAAATAAACGCTTTGTATTTCCACTCAGAATATCAGTTTACAAGACACTGATCAACTCTGATCCACACTCATACACTCCGATACTCTGATCTTGAAACTCCTATTTATAGGCACACAGCACCTTAGGCGAACTTAACAAGTTCGCTCCTAAAGATATGTTCGCCTCTCTATGACACATCATCTTAGGCGAACTTAACAAGTTCGCTTCTAAAGATGCTTAGGCTAACTTGTTAAGTTCGCCTCTCTATGAACTTATACAGAATTTTATCAACAATTACAAAACATGTCCTAACAAACTCCTGCACACTTAGAAACTTATGTTGCTCCTAATATACCTGAAAAAGAAAGCACTTTACTAAGAGCTAATCTATAAACTTGAAACTCCTAATAAACCCAATAATCAGTCCAGGGGGTCATCTAGATCTAAAAGGCCTACTAACTTTGATGATTATGTATCCTACCTGACTGAATAAAATGGATGTTGGAAAGTTTACCGATCCTACCTCTTCTAATTTAGCCATTAGCATCAATCAATATTCTAAATGGAATAAAGTTGTTATAGCAATCCTGACTCCATGAATTAGAATACATTTGGAATTTGGTTGAATTACCTAAAGGATATTCATAACTAAACTAAATCCGAATGGAAACGCACGATTGATTGCTAAATTTTATACTCAAGAAGGAATGAATTATCAAAGAACCTTCTTACATGTTTTACAAAAAAAGGTTTCTTTAAGGATCATTATTGTTCTAGTAGCTTACAATAACTTAAAGCTACATTAGATGGACATTAAAACAACTTTCCCTAACATTGACCTACATGTTCATAAAAATAACCTGAAAGTTCTAAACTGAAGGTTAAGAACACTTATTTTGTAAGTAAATGAAATCCATGTATGGGTTGATTGAAATCATAATGCAACTCTCTTCATCAACAACTAAGTGAATTTGTACACCTACCTCAAGATGAGTGGGAGCAACTAATATAAACTTGTCCTTATATAGATGACATTCTTTTGACAAGTATATGTTACATAAGTCAAAGTATTGATTACTCATATTTTGACATGATGAATCTCGGAGATACCTCTTATGTGATATGTATCAAAATACACCAATGGGACATTAGTTTTGTCCCATAAGGTTTACACAAAGCGGATCCTTACACTCGTAACATTTAAATTGTTCTCCTTTAGAGGCTAATAGGATAAATGAAAACTATTTCCTTATGCTTCATTAATTAGAAGCCTTATGAAGGTTAAAGTCTATACTCGTTTAGATATTGCTCACATTACTGAACACTAGACTAGTCTAGATTATTGTGAAGCATCTAATGCGATATTACAATATCCTTAACAAACGAGAGACTATAGTTTAAAAAAGAAGTGAAAATGGTTGACTACTCTTATTCTACTTTTGTATTATTCAAATAAATCAAAATGTCAACTTCGGGGTATATCCTTATGTCAGCAGACATACCTATCTCATGGAGGAGTCATAAGGAACTGTTAACAACAACCTAAGTTAATTGACATATTATATTGCTAATCACAACATAATTGTCACTAAATGTTGTTGGAAAATTTATCAGTGAACTCATAATTTAGTAACTCCACAAAAATATCATATCGAAGACTTATTGTGATAAGTTAGCTACCCTTACTTATCGAACAGTAACAGTTCAAGCGGAGCTACATTAATGTTCGATACGAAATTATTGTTCACTTATGAATTATGAACAAGTTGAGGAAACTAAATCTTTGTATCGAATACATTCATGATATGCAAATGGATCCATATAACTGAAGGTCTACCACCCATAAGTCTTATGTAAGCGCTTATAATTAAGACGAGTTTTATTAATGACCATACGTAATTGCATATCGTACTATGAATGATTAATTATTAAAAATTTCCTCATTTATTTGAATTTGTTTGTCTCTAAATACGTTCATGCATGCGTAAAAGACGTATAGACAAGTAACTATACAAATCAACGTTAAAGGGCTTATTTGTCAATTTGATCCTAAGTTTAGTTAAGTTTTAAGTTGGGATTGTAGTATGATTAATAGGGGTCTTGAGTTGTATACTGATTCAATGACTGTATTTCTCTGCTACAGTTTTGGTTTAAAACTAAAAAGTATTGAATCTGCGCAGACTTACTAATGCTCATAATAAATTATTACTCAGCCAAGTGGGAGAATGTAAGACACGATTTATTATGTGGCTCTTATAATCATTTATCATATTATTAAATGATCAAATGTTTTATTATTAACCTATGGCTAGTAATTAGTTGATGGGCCTAATTACTCTTAATGGGTCATTAATGGGTTTCTCCTTGGGTGTACATATTTATAGAGGGATTATTAGAAGGAATTGACTAGTGAATCAATCAATGACCAACACCAATTCGTCCCTCTCTCTCTACCATAACTGTGAGTTCTCACGAACTCACCTTAGCCATCCTAACCGTACACCCTAAACGGGAACCCGATCTTCCTAGCGGATCATGACGTCTTCCCTCTCTGCGGTTAGCTTATCAGGTACGTATCATATTATTGTTTTCCATTATCATGTTACAAGAACTGAACAACATAAAGAACTTCCATTCACTTTCAAAATAATAAACGTCATGTTGAAATTGTACTACGTGATGACAATCAACAAAAGTCAAGGACATTTATTAAACAGAATTGATGTTTACCTTCCTGAACCGGTGTTTGTTCATGACCAACTATATGTAGCATTTTTAAGAGCTAACATCTCATCAATCCTTAAAGTGTTAACTATTCCACAAACAATCGAACCGACTAACGTAACAAAAAATATAGTATATTATTATTTTCTTAATGAAATCAACAACATACAACCATTAGTCCAGATTAGGTACACAATAACGATCCACAATGTAGGTTACATATGTACAACAGTCATTTCATTTATTCTCTTTAGGTTTACAAGCATCAATACAACTCGTTTAAAATATACTCTAACTATAGCCTTTCTATGAAACAAGTCATCAAAAGGTAAAATCGTGTTTAATAAAAGGATATCTGAGATAGGTCCAGGACTTCCTCCACGGACTCTACAGATACGAGCTCTTAAAAAATGGATTCCATTTGTCAAGAAAAAAGAAAAAAAATTAAAGAAATGTGCTATCTATTTGTGTACATCCATGTAAAACACCTATAAAACTACTCACTTCCATTTCATATGCTTTGCATTTGCTAACAGGTTACTAATCTAACTACAGGGTGATACCATAGAGGCCACAACTGATCTAGCTAAAGAAGAAGACTTTGAATCAATCATCAACCTACAATAATGTTACACCATTGACAAATATGTGTCAATCCCATCACAAACATGCATGCCTGTAGTTCAACAAAAGGCATCGCTAAGACTAGGTGAAAGGGAAACCTTTACTCCATTATATGAAACAGATCTTCCCACCTACTACTACAACATTGCAACGTACACGACCTTACAAGCAAGAATGGAATTTGCAAGGCTACTAACTAGTACCCTAAATATAGGGCTGGTAATTTTTGACACGGACCTGTTAACACAACACGACACGTAATTAACATATCCCATGCTCGACCTTAATAGGTTTCGTGTCTTAAACAGGTCGACACTTTAAGCACGATTAAATTTGTGTCTAAACAGGTTAAAGACATGTTAACCTGTTAAGACCCGTTAGTGACATGTTAACACTTAACATCCTATTTGCATCTAGATTCTACGCCCAGCCCAGCCCAGCTCAAGCCCAATGGATGTTTTACATTTTACTCTTAATGTGTTTAATAGATGTTTTGATTTGATTTTTATGGGTTTTTGTTTTAAAAAGGTTTATGATTTATTATATTAATGGATGTTTGATTCAACTTTTTAATATTTTATGAAGTTTTGGCATTTTTTCTTTCATTACATATGTTATATTTATTCTCTCTCTAAACAGGTTTTGAAACATGTCCCTTTACAGGTGACTTGTTTCTAAACAGGTTGTGTTCGTGTTTGAAAAAAATGACACGATTAGTTATCGTGTCGTGTTCGTGTTGAACACGATATCGTGTCATGTCTGACATGTTATGCCAGCCTTACCTAAATATGATATTTTGTTCAATTCTTTAAAAATAACAACAATCCTTGACGCCCAACAGATTATATTAGCCAAATAGAAAGTGTGAAGGCAGTCGTAATACGAAAAGGAAAAAAGACAGAGAAAAGTTACAATCCAACACGACATGTACAACAGTAATATACAACACATATATTAAATAAACACCGCACACGTAAACTGAGTGACAAGAAAACAGGTGCAACATCATTGAGGTTACTCTATGGCGAGACAAGGTTGATCGAATCGAAAGGAAGGCAAAGTAGGAAAAGTTATGACACTTTAAATCAATGAATGTAATTGAATTTGGAGGTAAATCAATGTATTCCATCACAAATAAGTCACAATAAAACAGTGAGAAAAAATTACTTACAGTCCCTTATACCAAATTTGGTTTTATTACAAAGAATGTAAAACAAAATTGATATGCCAACAAGTTTGAGTTTTAATCAAACATATGTACTTACAGCTCGGATCAACAAGCACCACCATAATAGCAACTGACCCTCCACTTACTGATCTTCATATGTACAAGGACAAGTAACTTTCTTTCTATATGGAAATCATTACGTATTTACAGTTCTACTCCGATGTTATCTATTGATTTTCTGTATTAGAAAACATAACCAGTTTATAGAATATGTAATTTGTATATTTAATAGATAAATACCATATTCAGGATAAGCATATTATGTTTACAACGATTATATAAATGACGATATGTCGTTAAATACAATTATATAGATGAATATGATCATGTTCCTGGTTTCGACTCTTCTGTTTGTTCTCAGTGGCGGATCTAGAACAAAAGTTCAGAGTAACGGAAAAAAAAATTAACCGTACTTTCATGTAAATAAAACAAAAAAAAATTTACGATACTTTCATGTAAACAAAAAAAATTTTGACCGTACTTTCATGTAAATGAAACAACATTTTTTTACCGTACTTTTATGTAAACAATTTTTTTTTACGGTAACATGCGACTGGCAAGGCAGACTACTGAGGCGAAGGACTGGGGTTTGGCGGAGGCGGCGGAGGCCGGTGGTCTCAGCTCAGGTCGAGCGGTTGGTCGAGTGGTCGGTCTCTGGTTCTCACAGTCTCACAGTTCCCGCTCTCTCTTTCTTTCTTCTTGGCCGACCGCTTGGATAAGTTGAAGTATTTGATATTTTTATTTTATAGCTTTTCTTTTACATTTTTTTTCTTTTTGGTATCAAACCACTACCTTTTCAAAATGTTTTTATCCCCTCTGTTGTTTCAACAGTTTTTATTTACAAACATTACATACAGTCCCAAAGACCTTTACATACAAGCTCAAAGATCAATCTTACTTACGTGTATCTTTCAATTAGGTATACAATGTAAGACACTCATATACAAACTTTACATACATGCTCAAAGACCTTGGAGCACCATCTCAGAAAACAACAACAGAAATACATCTAACAATCACTGAACTGAAAGTAAAACCAATAACGATAACCTGATAAGAAGAGCAACAAGTACTAAGTAAATGTATTATCTATTAACATCCAATATACTGCAGCCAAAAAAATTCACATGCCTAGCATCCATTGTCGCCATACAAGATAACAGGACCTGGTACTATATCACATGCCCTAAATGCAACAAGAGTGTTTATACATAAGTAGAAGACTTTGTTTGCGATGACCACGGCGTGCTCCAAGAACCAAAATTCATGTACAACAAAACTTACACATACCTATAAACTAGCACGCCAATGCATCTAAGCATATGCAACCATATATGCATGTACTGCCTCAATACAACCATAAAGGATGACACCGCAACAGCATCTACAGTTTTCTTCCATGATGCAAAAAATGACATACTAAACATCACATGTCGTGACATGGTCATAGCATATGGAAACAGAGATCCAAAAACACTCCCACATGAGGTTCAAAACATCCATTTTGATTTCTTAAATACAATTTAACATTTAATTATTATTCAAGTTCATAGTTTATTAGTCTTATAATCAAATTCATAGAAGAAGAAAAAGATAACCAGGGTTTGTTCAAACAATAAATATGATCGATGAGTACTTCCTATTTTTTAATTATACTTGGTTGTTGGTTGTACTTTACTATTTTTTAATTGTACTTGGTTGTTGGTTGTACTTGCTTGTTGATTGTCTTTTTCCAACCGAGAAGCTAATCAAAGATGTCAAACTTAGATAATGTCAAATGCATATTTAAACCACTAACTACTCATCTTTAATAACCGAGAAGCTACTTATTGACGCGGACCCACGAGTTGCGGCGTTGATAATATTCGAAACTTTATTAGAAAAAGAAAAGCGAAACCGTCATGTAAACCCGCACATTGCGGTGAGTGCGTTGATGCGCTTTGAAGCGGTGACATTGGTGTTGTTAAGCAAGTAAAGAGAATTTGACCTGCTTAGATTTGAATAAAATTTACAAAAATCATATTATAAAGGCCGTAAGAGAAAATAACCGTAAAAAACGAAACTTTGAGGCGGTTTTGATGACTTGGTCGTCTAGGCTTCGAAGGCTTGTACGTCGTCACGCACATCACGGTTTTGAACAAAATCTACACCGGAACCTAGATAAAAATAAGCACGTCGCGACGGTATATTCAGAATTTTGTAAAATATCGTATTTTAAAAGTTATAAGAAAAAAAAATAAAAAAACAATGTGAGGTTACCATGTGTCATTATATGGTTGGGGAAAAAGAAATAAAATAAACACCAAACCTAAAGGTCTTTATTGTAAGCTTAAAGAAACTTAAAGGGTGTGTATGGTAACTTTTGTGGCCAATTTATAAAAGTGACAACTTTTTGGCTAATTTGAAAAAGTTGTTAACTTTACTTTTCATATGTTTGGTAGCTAATTTGTAAAAGTAGAAACCTTGTTCCCATTTTGTAAAACTAGAAAACTCTACTATTCACTTCTTTGGTAACCATATTGTTTCTTCTACGCTTCGAAAGCGTGTACATTATCACGCACAATACCATTTTAAACGAAATCTACACATAAACGTAGATAAAAATAAGCACGTCGTAACGGTTAATTTGAAATTTTATAAAACAGCATATTTTAATATTTTAAAAGTTATAAGAAAAAAAACCAATGTGAGGGTGCTATGTGTCATTATATGGTTGGGGAAAAATGAAAAAAAAAACACAAAACTTGAAAGTCTCTAATGTAAGCCTAAAGAAACTTAAGGGATGTGTGTGGTAACTTTTTGTGGCCGATTTGTAAAAAGTAGAAAATTTATGGCTAATTTGTAAAAGTAGAAAACTTTAGTTTTCAGGGTGGCTAATTTGTAAAAGTAGAAAACTTGTTCCTGTTTTATAAAATTTGGAAACTTTACTATTCACTTCTTTGGTAAATATAATACTTAAGATATTAACATAAAAAGTTGGTTATTTACTTATTTTATTTTCCTTAAGATAAATCTCTACCCATTTACACCTATATTAAGGGGGTGTTTGGGATTACTTTTTGATCTACTTATTGACTTATTAACTTTTTAAAAAAGTTAATAAGTTAAAAGTTTGTTTAGATAAATCAAAAGAAGAAAGAAAAATAGAGAGGAAAAGGGAGATTTCAAGAAGTAAGAAAAACTTACTTTTCAAAACTCATAATTAAATTTTTGCATAAGTCAATAAGGAGTTTTCAAAAGTAATCCCAAACATGCCCTAAGTCACTTGCAACGTGTTGTTTACTCTTGGAATAAAGTTTAGTTGCACTACTTGATGAAGGTAAACTCATGATCCATAATCCTAAAAACAAATAACATCGTTTGTCTTGTCTGGTCATCAAAAGGTGGTGGTTTAATGATAAAGACAAAGTCTTTTAAACACCTAAAAGACTTAAAGGTAATGGGTTCAAGTCTCATTAAGTGAAATTTGCCGTTCAAAAATATATATCAAAGGGACTCGAGATCAAATTTCAATGTGTAAATAAGTATTTAATAAATAGAGAGGTATAGATGATAAGGTAAGAGTAAATGTTTATTGAATGTGTATATGTTGGTTGATGATTAACACTAAGGACATTTATTATTCACATGTTATTCGTATGAGGAATGTCCTTGTTATCAGAATCGGGATTCCGTAGCAAGTAGATGTAGGTAATGTGTTATGTGTAAACATACGTCTTTGCTTGTATTGTCGTGTAGCATTAAATACTCTTAGCTGGAATTGTCAAAGTTTATAAAACTTTTATGATGGTGTTTAGTTCTTGTACCTAAATGTAGGGGTGTTCAAAAAAATCAGAATCTGTATCTGAAATTTTGGTTATCCGAATTTCAGATATATATTCCGATAGTGAAATCAACTATTTGAAAATTTCAGATATCCTAATTTTCGAAATTAAATTTGTATATTTAGGATATATTATATTTATATGTGTATATTTTTTATTGTTTTTTAAGCTTTTTTATTATTTTATATCTTAAAAATATTATATTTTTTCAGGTCACCATCAGCCATTAAAGTAACGACCTTTGTAACATGTTTACCAAACTCTAGTTACCGAGTATATGCAGACAAGCTAAAACGATCAAATAGAACCACATTAAGATCATATGATTTGTTTCTCAAACCAAGAATGAATCTGAACGTTGTGCACATGATGTGATTGGTTATTTAGGATAGATGCATTTAAAGACATTTATTCAACTTAAAAAAAAAAGTTAAAAAGTACATCATAGATGCATTCAAAAAATCATAAACTCTTCTTATATTAGTGTAATGACAAACAAGATTAGTGTCACCTGAAGCCTAACTCGGTTAGAAATCAATTGAAGGTGAAATGACCGGTAAAAATCTACAAATTCAATATTCATCATTACCAACAAAACGGTTAAAACCTTAAAACTCCATATCTCAACACGCTTTGACTGCAATAACATGAGAGGTGTGCTAGCAACGCCTCACCTGCACATGTGTTATTACGCCTAATATGATGGAAGCTATAGAATATAAGTTTTATTATCAAAATTAACAGGTTCGTAAATCATAAACAGGCAAGATTATCAACAAACCCAACCTCACCCCGTAAATCATCTACGACTATATATCAAGAAAAAAATGATCATAATGATGACTAATTAAGTCTAAAAATTGCCACATACATCTATATTTATAGAGTTGTGTATCATAAGTATTATTCATTACATTAAGAAAATAACTAGAAACTGATTAACTAAACTCTCTCCAAAACATAAAATATATATATATATATATATAGGGATCCATTCATTTAAGAACCAAGAAAAAGTAGAGAACTATAAGAACCATTCTTGTCACTCATTTTTATTTATGACATTTTTTATTTCTAAAAATATTTGAGGGCATTCTTGTAATTGCATGATAATTAGTTTTTTTTTTTACTTTAACCTTGTTTTTTTAAATTTTTTCGTTAATCATATTAACCGTTTTTTCATGCGGTTTTTTTTATCTAGATAATATAACTTGAATTAAACAACTGTCTTGGTGTACGGACATGCACATGTGTACCATGTATATATCTACACATGTATATAAGAAATCATCAACTATCATTATTTCAATTGATAATGCATATTATGTATAAAAAAAGGTCATATATGCAAATTTTTTCATTACACGAATGCATACATGCAGTAATGCATTGTGCAAATGCATCAATGAATATGCTCATTAATTCATGAATGCATAATGTATTAGCGCAAGTAATTAAGGTTTACTGCATATATTATAGGATAAATACATAAAGAAAATGTCCCCGTCGGATTTTTTTATATTTAAATAAACTAAAGATATATAAATGAGAGTCCTAAAAATGTATTCAACAAATAATAACTATGATAGTACCCATTTCACCTGCAACTATAATCTCCTAAACTTAAATGAAATTATTCCCAACAAAACAAAACAATAAGTAATACCTAACATAAAACAACAAATATTGTTCAATAAAATAAAAAAAATCTAACTAAATCATCTAGTGAAACAACACTAAAAATTCAGTAAAATATAACAATGCATTCAAATATATTATTAATACTCCTATACAAAATTATATAATGCACGAGGTAATTAGACAATTAATATCATGAATCTTTCGGTAATTAACTACCCATTTTGTGAAATAACCATACCCACGATCATAAAGGCAAATATAAGAAAATACGTGTATGCCCTTATAAATTAGAAAAAGAAAAAAAACAATATAATTTTTTTTTATACATAATATGCATTATCAATTGAAATAATGATAGTTGATGATTTCTTATATACATGTGTAGATATATACATGGTACACATGTGCATGTCCGTACACCAAGACAGTTGTTTAATTCAAATTATATTATATAGATAAAAAAACCGCATGAAAAAACGGTTAATATGATTAACGAAAAAATTTAAAAAAATAAGGTTAAAGTAAAAAAAAACTAATTATCATGCAATTACAAGAATGCCCTCAAATATTTTTAGAAATAAAAAATGTCATAAATAAAAATGAGTGGACAAGAATGGTTCTTATAGTTCTCTACTTTTTCTTGGTTCTTAAATGAATGGTAAAAGTTATGCTAAAAAGACTCCTACTTCTAAGAAGGCTAAGAAGCCATTAAAAACTGACATGTGTCAACTTGCAATTAATAAGGCTACTTATTAGCAAAATGATCTAAAGGCTGAAAATGATCTAAAGGCTGAAAACTCTTCTTAACTCTCTAGCCTTTTTAGCATAACTCCACCCTATATATATATATATATATATATATATAACTATATAACTATAGTAACTAATAAATGACTAATTATGATGACACTTGTTAACTTTCTAAATCTCATCATTCTTATTTTTCAGCTTCTGTCTTATATTAATAATCAACTCCACTATTTTTTCATTAAGGAAGAGTTTTCTTTTAATCCTTCTTCTTTATAGTGAACCCTATACATATGTGTAAAAAGTAAGTTTCAAAATTGATTATAATATAAAACATATAAATATTTTGAAGTTTAATATACATACATTTAGGTAGATTTACATTTTATATTTTTACTTATAATAGCTATTCTAATTTCATAGAGACAATTTAACACTTAATTATTAATCAAGTTCTTAGTTTTTAGTATGATATCTTGGAAAGAAAAATATATCCAGGATTGGTTCAAACAATAAATACGATTGATGAGTTCGTACTACTTTTTTTAATTGTGTTTGGTTGTCGGTTGTACTTGCTTGTTGATTGTCTTTTCTAACCGAGAAGCTAATCCAAGATGTCATTCTCAGAATAATAAAAACAATCTAATTAATTGCATATTTAAACCACTAACTACTCATATCCACTGATCTTCAATAATCAATGCTCGAATTAGGATCTTTGAACGGTTAATGACTACTATAAACCCGACCATCCAGGTAAAACCATTGACGAAAGATCATCCACGCCCGTGAACGAACGCACACATCGCTGGTGACCCTGCCCTTCCACACTTTCAGGGGAAAACCACCACTCAAAGGCTCACTGTAGTAAAACATCTGGTACACCTGATAATATTACACAAAGTGAGTCTTGTATCCATTACCAAAAGATAAAACCCTTGGCTCGCATTATGATGCTTATACTTGATACTTGGGATCATAACATAAAACGTGGGTTATTTACTTATTATATTTTTCTAAAGAATTTAAGATAAATCTCTATCTATTTACACCTATAGTAGGTGACTAAATGTAATAGAACAACTTTACAAGTGACTTGCAACGTATTAGTTACTCTTGGAACAAACTTTAGTTGCACTACGTGATGAAGGTAAACTCATGATCCATAATCCTAAATATAAATAACATCATCTCTCTTGTCATCAAAGGGACTTGTGATATATCGGACGTCAACATAAGGATATAAGTATTTAATAGAGTAAGTTGCAGGAATCGTCCTTTATATTTATACCCTTTTTCAAATATCATCCTTTAGCCCAAAAATTGTCAGAGATCGTCTTTATGTTTATAAATCTTTCATATTGCGTCATTTGACCGTAACCCATATAAATTTTCTCAGTTAGGTCATGTGCAAAGCACATGAAAATACTTTTGTAATTTTACCCATTTAATTAAAAAATATGTTAACTAAAATATCTATAAACCCACCCTCCCATCCTCCTCTAATAGTAGAGATAGTGGGAGGGTTATAGATACTTTAATTAACAATTTTTTTAATTAAATGGCTAAAATTACAACAGTAGCCTCGTGTGTTGTGCACATGATGAAACTTAAATGAGAAATTTAACTGGGTTAGGGCCAAAGGACGTAACATGCAAGATTTGTAAACATAAAGGACGATCTCTGATAATTTTTAGACTAAATGACAATATCTGAAAAATAGTCCGTAATTTACTCTATTTAATATTTAACGAGATAGGGGTGATAAGGTAAGAGAGTAAATATCTTTTGAATATGTATACTAGGTTGGTGGAGAGGTGTCTATAGATGATGATTACCATTATGGATATTATTATTATGTCATCAGCGTGAGGAATGTCCTTGTTCTCATAGTCGGGTTATTCTAGCAAGTACAAGATGTAGGCGATGTTCAATGTGTAAACTTACGTCTTTGTTCGTATTTTCACGTAACATTTAATACTCTTAGCTGAAATTTGTTGGTGATTTTAGTTGGATTTACATGATAAGTGATAATCTAACGATAAGTCATTATGAAATATCAAACAAGTTTGTAAGTGTTGATTATACACTTGTTTGATGATGTTGCAAAAGACATCTTATTGTATCAAGTGGGCGAAGCCCACTCAACAACTGGGTCTGAGTGCAATGACCCTGGCTATCAGGGTCCTAGAGCGGCAACCCCTAGTGGGGTCCAAGGGCAACGCCTTAACTAGGGTTAAAGGATGGTCCTTCCATATCACTTTGGTTATAGATTAGAAAATGATTTTGAAAGTGAAAACTACTAAAGGTTGGTCATCCGGACCAGTTTACTCCTCTGGAGTAAAATTGATTCTCCGGAGTACATTGCCTAATCGGAGTAGAATGACTTAGCAGTTATGGATTAACGATTTTTAGCCAATAACCGTCATGACGTTCCATTGTATTTGTTTACCCCATATATATGTGAATTTTATCAGTTTCAAATACACGAAATTCTTAAAAGTCTTTCAACATTTTCTATTCTTGCATCTCTAATTCTTATCCGATTGAATATGCGTGTGCCCGCAATATAGTTCAATCTGAAAGCGAACTCTTAAGCATTTATCAGAGAATCTAAGCAATCACAAATACACGAACACCCAAATTTTCCTACAGAATTGTTGCAGTTTGTCAGATATTTATGATGGTTTTACTCTTTGTGCCCAAATGATATATAATATATGGTTGCGGAATAGTCCTTTTGTGTTGGTTGTTTCTCCCATCTTTGTTCATCCGTTCTTGATCGAGGGTCTAAACTATCAACCTACTGAGGATAATCCAACGGTTTGGAAACCGTATGGATGTGTTTGGTTACTTGGATGCTAAGACAGACTTAAAATATAATAACATTGTCTGATTTTCGGGTTTATGTCCATCTTAGACGTACTTAAGTCACCAATACATATTTTTTTGGGTCACTATCACCATTAAAGTAGCGACTGGTGTAACGTGTTTTCCAAAGTCTAGTGACCTAGTATACCGACATGCTAAAATAGAAACACATTAACAACATCATATGATTTACATTTACGTTTAGGACAGTGAATGAATATGAAAAATGTTGTGCACATGATGTGGTTGGTCATTTTAGTATAGATGCATTTAAAGACATTTATTCAACTTGAATAAAAAGTTAAGAGGTACATACATATATACATTCAAAAAATCATAAACTCTTCTCATATGATCATTTGTAACGACCACAAGATTTGTATCATCTGAAGCCTAGCCCGATTAGAAATCGATTGAAAGTAGAACAAATTAATAAACTCTTCTCATATGATGTGGTTGTGAAACCTTTTCCCAAACCCAGCCCAATTCACTTCAAGTATTTTTCGGGTAATAACCCATCGAATATCAGACATACTTGCGAGTATTGGGTAAACCCACTAGTTTGTTAAAAAAATACCCCTAGAGGTTTTCCAAAACATTTTTTCTTTACAGTTCTAGTATTCATATATTTTTATGTGTATAACAAATTAGTGTATCATAAAGTGGATACAAATTACAAATAATATTATCAAATACGTATCTCAAAAAAATATTCACATAATAAAGTTACTAGAATAAAGTATTACTAGACAATGGTTATGGAAAAATAAAATTAAAATTATAAATTTTCGGGTATATGGTTTTGGATAATCGCATCCGGTATCACATAATCTCATACTCGCGAAAAGTTTTAAAACCAACTACATACCCGGTCTCATACCCGAACACCCATCCCAATACTCATCTCGGATTTCGGGTATTCCTGTCAGGCTCTGGTTCTTTTTCCATCCCTAGTATCAACAAACCCAGCCCAACTTTGTGAATTATCTAAAACTAAAACTATGATGCATGAACATCATCAGGTTTTTCTATGGTTCTCCCTAAAGATTATGGGCTCGGAGAAGGGTAGTGTTCAAGGGTTAGATCGATGGTTGGGACGATCCGGAAGAGGGTTCCATAAGCCGGAGGTTGGGGCAATGAAGAGAAAAAAGTAACGAGATATGCGTTATCTTTTATTATTTGTTTGAAATTTGAATTCCCAAATTATTTGATATCTTTTCCGGTTCATGACTATTGCCCTCGTCTATAAGTTGGGAGCTATGATTTTATCTTTCATCAAGAGATCTCTTTATCAAACTTTTGTACTTCATCTTAGTGATTACCAAGATTGTCTTTGGTTTCCTAATTTTCACTAACTTTCAAGTCCTTCCCATTTTAGTGGGATTTTGCGTGTAAGCTGATTTAGCACTCATTAAGTTATGCTAGATGCCACATGCAGAAGATTCTTAAGTAATGATTTAGCACTCATTAAGTTATCACGTAAAACAAGCTCATTTAACATAAACCAACTTACAATTTAGTTACAACTTTTAACAACCAACCTTCATTTAATTGATTTTACCTGTAAATTAACGTATCATATGGCATTAGTCAGTGGCGGAGTTTGAAGAAAAACTCTTGGGGGCTGGACTTTTTTTCCTATCAGGAGGGGCGGAATTATAAAATTTTCGAGGGAATACGTAAAAATTAACACTACTAATCGAAAAATCGATCGAATACGTATATATTAACACTTCTAAGCGAAAAATCGGGTGGACGGAAGCCCCTGGGCCCTCACTATCCTTCGCCCCTGGCATTAGTTGATGCCATGCCACCAATCACATGCAACATGCAAAACAAAACAAAAAAAATCATATATGAAAGAACATTTATATATAATTTTGAAGAAAAAAAATGATCTTTTAAACATTTTTGATGCTTTTAAATAGACAAATTGGATTTTAATAATTCAAACTAAAAATCATTGTCTGATAATAATTCATACTAACAATTTGGATGGTGACAGTCCAACTTTAACTTTTGTTGTTAATGTCAGTCCCAGTAACATAATCATAATATATTTACACTTGATTTCACTCAAAATGGTGATTTTGAATGAAATGGAGAAACGTACAAGCGAAATAGAGTGAAAACCGAGTGTAAATCAAGTATAAATCAATGATAATTATGCTACTGGGACTGCCATTGACAATGTCACAAGTCAAACTGTTAGTATAGATTATTATAGGTCAATGGGTCATAATTTATATTATTAAAATACAATTTTCTTTTAAAATATAAGCACAAATATCAAATTAAAAACTAGTAATATTGTTTACAATATATAAGGTATAGAAAGTTTAAAAGACCAATTATTATTATTATTATTATTATTATTATTATTATTATTATTATTATTATTATTATGTTCATCAAACACACACAAATGAAAGGGTTTTGAATTGATTTCGTTTCAAAAACTTTGGGAATTTGTTTGGCAAAACTAAAAGTTTGGTACAAATGACGGCAGGGCAGGAGTTGAGATGGTTGTTACGTGTGATGGAGGTGTAGAGGTGGTGGTTGTGAGTGTTGCTAATAGCTTTGGTTAAACATGAAAAAAGAGAGACAACATGTTTAGAAAGAGAAATATGTTAATAATTAAAAATAGAATAAGTATATATTTTGATATTTTGAAACTATAAAAGCTAATCATTATTTAACTTAAAGCAACTAAAATCCAATGCAACATAATAATCCGATTTCATGGCAAGTAATATATTTATAGAGGGAGAGAGAAGACGCGATTTATGTAGTAAGTGAAAAACGCGAACGAATAATCTAAGACGTGACACATGTATTTTAGAGTTTAATTATACAGTCTGCTAAATAAAATATGCTTTTATATGCACAATTATAATGGTTTAAATGCAACAATATAATCGCACGGGTCGTTCATGGACAACTTGAGCACATTGTTGTACGTTAGAGGCCACTATGGTAATCATTTTTAAAAAAATAATACAATACTATAATTAGGCCTATAAGGGAATAGAACGAACAAATGAACGAATATGAATACTTAAATAAACATATTTTCTTGTTCATGTTCATTCAAAAGAAATTGAATGTGTTCTTGTTCGTTTATGTTCGTTCATTGATATTCTAAATAAACGGTTCACGAACAAAAATGAACATAAACGAACACAAGTTAAAAGTAAGTGTGAATATCTAAATTAAAGTTTAAAATGTTATCATCCTTACATCCAACGTTTCAAAAACTAAACAAATATATCTAATTGATATTATATTAAGCTTGAAGGTTTTTAAATATGAAAAATTAAATTGATTTTAAATTAATATTAGTACTAAATAATTTGAATGAATATTTAAACAAACGAATATAAACGAATATACCATTGCAGCGTGTTTTTTTAACGTCACGAAGAATGTACCGTTGCGATTTACTTATTTTTATATACATTTCGAACCAGCCGCGAAGCGCGGGTGGTAACCCACTAGTTATTTACAAAAGGCCACCGAAGTGGTCTTATTTACGAAAATCACCTACACGCATCTGGTTCTCCTGCCAACTCGACTCTCCTCAATCGAATATTCGGGCCACCTGATTCATGTTTTCCGACCAGCAATGGTGATGATCTCTAGCCCACTGGGAGAACGAAAAAAATGAGTAGTGGTTATATATAAGGTCGTTTAGGGGTTCAATCTTCAAATGACAAAAGCCGGCAGGTAACGATTTTGGTACATGAGGAACAAAGAAAAAAATGTGGGTGGGGATGGGGTGGGCTTTTAATTTCTTTTTGTATTGATTAGATTTTTTTTTAATATTTAGGATAAAAAGATAACTTTACACCCGACATCTGTCTCAAAGACGAAATCGTGACAGTTGAGTGAACAGTCAAGATCAAATCCGTAATTTCCTATACTTATGGACTAAAACAAAAATTTTGGCATATAATATTACGATTCACATAATTTACTCCTTATTTTATAATCAAACTTCATAGGATAAGAAAAAGACCTCACATTAAAATGAGAAGGTTGGTTGAAACAATAAATATGGTGATGTGTTTGTTCTAGGTTTTCAATTGCACTTGCTTGGTCCTTTTGTACTTGCTTGTTTTTGTCTTTTTCCAAACAGATAAGCTTAAATATTTAAAAAGTAGAAAATAAAAAACATATGGCTATGTTAAATGCACATTTAAACCACGAACTGCTCATCTTCAATAATGGGTTGATTATTTATTTACTTTTACTATATTTTTCTTCAAATAATATTCAATAACTAATTCATAAAATGGGTTCAAGTTACTTGCAATAAATTGTGAAATCAATGATTGATAAATAGATAAAAATCTGAAAATTTGACACCGCTGATTTACGATTTAGAAAAACGAATAATTAACATAAGATGAATCCCTAGTTAATTATCTATCAATTTCATAACATATGACTTAACTATATTCAATGGTTTACGATTATACAACCGAATAACTGATGAACACATCAAATCCCAGGAAACAAATCGTTTAATTAGTAAAGGAAAACAGTAGAATTCAATTAACCAGATGATTAAATCAAAATTCTAATCCAACAAAATATAAAACTAGAAAAAACACTTCACAAGAGTAATCCCACAACCAGGAACAACCACAGGTGATTTAGCTACATAAAAATAATCGTACCTTCAAAACTTATTTCGATGTTGCAAAACATTAAACAAATGATTAGAAACCTTGAAAATCCTAGAATTCAACCTTGGTTCGTCCGAAACAACTCCAGGGGCAAGAAGATTCAAACCTTAGGGTTTAAGGTTGTATTTATAGAAAAAAAAAACTCTGCAAAATCAGCAAATATCTCCTTAAGGCGTTGGCAACGCCGAATTGGGCGTAGGCTACGCCCCCTTGGTGTCTCATACTCTGACCCCTCTAACCAACGCTCTCAAAAAAGCCAAAATTCGCTATGGACTGAAACCAGCGTTTTCTTACGCCGGGAAGGGTGTTGCCAACGCCCAAACACAATTTTCATATATGGATCGTCGAAACAACTAGAATTCATATATTATGACTCTCGTAGCTCATTTTCTAGCCCGATATATACGTATTTCAAGTTTTACACTTTAGAACTTCCTAGAGGTGTACAGTCAAACCGGGTCATGACCCGACCCGGGTCTACACTAAAACCGGTTTCATCCGACCCAGTCCGAGACCCGATCTAACCCGTGAGTCTGTAGCCAGGTTCTGATATTTTTTTTGGTGGCCGGTTCATAACCCGACCCGAACCGGGTTCATTCTCAAACCAGTTCGAACAGTTGCCCATCACAGAATTAACGGCTTTATAGTCGTTAGAACAGCTATATGACCGTTGTTTTTCATTTTTTTTATTTTGACGCCCCAAACTTGTATAAATAGGTGTAGGTTGTATTGATTCAACCACACCATTCCAAAACACTCTCATTTCTCAAAAAACGTTCACACTCGAAAGTCGAAACTCTCAAAATGGCAAACTGTAAGGACCAAAAATATAATAGGCTGACGCAATCAAAGAATCACCGAGTTGTTCAGAAATTCAGAAGATGAAGATGGGAAGAAGCAAGAAATTAAGCAGCACCATACTTCATGTGACAGCATATTTCAATGTCAGCAGCATACTTGAAGTATGCGGTCATGCAACATACTTGAAGTATGCGGTCCAGGCCCATGCCCACCGAATACTTTCTGTTTTGGTATAAATATATGTGTTTGTAACAGTATTCAGGTTGGACGAGAGAGAGTGACAAGTTGGACGACTGAGATAGTCATAGAGTTAGACATTTTAGAAGAGTTGTTGAACGATTTGTATTGTGTTTTCAGTGATTTAATCAATATATGAATCGTTTGACTGTTGAATTGTGTCTCGTCCTCTTTGATTCTACTTACAAGTCACGTGTAGAATCTATTTCCGCTAGGTTCAACACGCTAATTGAATCCGTTGATTGAAGATCCTCAAGAATCCGGACCTTACAATTGGTATCAGAGCCTTAGCGCTCAATCGTGAAGCTTACGACGGATTTCTTTGAGCCGTGAGGTATCAAAGTTACTGTTTTTGTTTGAATAAACTGACTTGTCTGTTTTGGAAGAGTTTTTGGACAGATTCATAGGTTTTAGATCTCGTTTCTATCGTTTTCGTTGAAGATTTGGCTAGTTTATTTGATCTTTTCTGCTATTAATTGGAGTTTTCGGTTAAAACATCATCTGAAAGTTCACGATTTCTAGAACATTAAAGTTTGTGTTTTCTAGAACTGTGAAAGTTTTCGGTCACTTAAGTTTGCGGTCACCAAAGTTTGCGGTCACTCAAGTTTGCGGTCACCAAAGTTTGCGGTCACCAAAGTTTACGGTCACCAAATTTTGCGGTCACTCAAGTTTGCGGTCACCAAAGTTTACGGTATTCGAAGTTTGCGGTATTCGAAGTTTGCAGACTTTCAAAGTTTGCGGTCCTTCAAAGTTTGCGGTTTTTCAAAGTATCCGGTGCGAATACTTTGTGTTAATTATTTTTCATGTGAACTTGCAACATGGGAGAACGTAGAAAGGAAATGCTGAAGCAAGAGTTTAATATGTTCAACCATGTTAGTGGTGAAAATTTAGAGGTTCAGACTAACAGATTCACACACTTGATGACGAAGATGAAGAATGCTGAAATAGAGTTGACAAAGGGAGAAATCAACAAAAGGCTACTCAACTCTTCACCAATAACCTGGAACTTCAATTGCACCACCATCAAGAGAACCAAGGATATGTATCAAACATCCTTGAGTGAGCTGATTTCTATTTTGTACTCTTATGATATGGATGATAAACAATGTCACTTTAATCATATAAGTTCAATGGATGTTTCTGAAATTGCTGGAGCAAGTACATCTACTTCATGTGAATCAAAGGCACATGTGAGCCAGCAAGACAGGAGTGAGAAAGTTCAAGATTTCGAAGTGAAACAGCATCATGCCTTCGTGGTTGAGGTCACCGACACTGAGGTAATCAAAGATCTTTGCTCTGCTATTTGTATTGAGAAAGTCAATCATTACAAACATGATAACGATATATTAAATCAAGAAATAACAAAGCTTAGATATTCCAATTTAGAATACAAACGATTGGAAAAGGTTTTCAAAGATACAATTGAAGCAAGCAAAAATGATTTTTTAAAACTTGAAATGGATTTTAGCAATAAGGAATGTCTTTATCGTAATGCATTAAAACGGATAGACGACCTTAGCTTAAATTTAAATGATGTTGTGACTCAATTGGCAAACACCAAACTAGCAATCGAGAAAATTGAACACTCTCGATCAGTGGTGTATGACATGATAGATTCCCAAATCAAAAAGAAAGGGAATACAGGAATTGGTTATCATGTTGTTGAACATCCGTTCAATGGAAACTTTACCTCAATGCCAAGTGTTCTAATGTTGAGATGGAATATGGTATAGGCCGTAAACCAGATCCTACGGTAGAGCATGTGAACGTTACTAACCCGTCTAAGTCTTGTACAGCAACAGGATTAGTAGAGGGCATAGTAGAGGGCATAATGAACACTTACAAGTCTGTGGATGAACATACTATCTCCGGATTGCACGAGCCGAGACCCTTCACAAAGGGGTTGCGAGCTGACTTGATACAAGTCTGTATATATATATATATATGTATATAGATAAAAGACATGAAATGACATGCATTATGTGAAAAGACACTCAATGAAAGTACAAAGCTACTCTGCAAAGCAGAAATTTGAGCAAAAACACACGCAATGTTAATGTCGTGCTATAGGAAAATTCAAAAAAATAAGTCTAAAGACGTACATATTAATAAATACTTGTAAATATTTTTCTTTTTGGGAATGTGTGACTGGAAAGGAATATCTTATCAAGGCATGTAAATCCATAGAGCTATAACCCTGAACATTTACTGTTTCTGAATATGTAAGTCCGTTGTGTTATGTTCTTAATCAAATTTGTTAGAGATTTCCTGAACAGTTCACCGACCCGTGCTAGTTATGCTCTTTTAGTTATTTTTAGGTGCTCAAAAGATCATGAGGAAGGGAAGGTTTATCCGATAAGTTGTGTGGTCCATTCAGTTCATCAAAAACTCATCTAATTCACACTAAAATAAATGCAGGTTTCTAAGATATGAGTGTGGGACCCACTCAGTCATGAATAACTATTACCCAAAAAAAATGATAAATTCATGCACTGCTTGCTTGTCAATTAAAGTATAAAGGCTTGAGTTTAAAAGGATACTATATATTGACAATCACCATGACCTGTCTAATAAAATGAGTGGCTGATAAGTACAGTTTAGTCTGTCCTAGAATGATATGATCCCATAACAGAGTTTCTCTCAAAATTATTGTGTTCTATTGTTTCAAGGCAGTCCGATATATTGAAAAGAACAAAAAGATTTTGTGTTTTTAGCTTAGTTGAAGTTATTTTATTTTTATCTTTGTGTGTGTTTCATAAGTACCAAAATTGACCGTTCTTGTTTGATTCAATAATCATGAAAAAGAGGCTTTATAAACAAATGAGGTTTTATTGAAAATTGGAAAGTTTTATAATTTTATAAGTTTGAGCATACATGCATTTTGCACATACTTGTATTTGAGTGAACTTTCATGAGCAACAAGATAACATTCCTTATTCAAGGGATGATGAAGAACAGATCAAACTGTTGCACCAAGTGTTATCAATGCCGAAAAGCACAAGAATATGTTGACTCTTTAGAAACTGAAAGTGACAGAGAGAAAGTACCGATCAACAAACTTCATAAAAGTGATTGCAAAAGAGAAAAGATATTAGGATTCCTCCTCCTAACAACTATTCTCAACAAAATGATAATTTTAGTGATGCTGATAATGATCTCTGGGCGGATCAAACTCCAAAGAAAAGAACGAAAGCAAGTGAACAAAACAACAGCCTCAACAACCGCAAAGTCATTCATGAAGGTTTTGGGAATGGCTATGGGAAACAAGTTATTGCAAGAGGCGGTGATTATTCAGTCAATTTTGAAATTTGAAGACTTCTTTGAATGCATCAGCCTAGGGGGAGATTGTAAGGACCAAAAATATAATAGGCTGACGCAATCAAAGAATCACCGAGTTGTTCAGAAATTCAAAAGATGAAGATTGGAAGAAGCAAGAAATTATACAGCAGCATACTTCATGTGGCAGCATACTTCAGTGTCAGCAGCATACTTGAAGTATGCGGTCATGCAGCATACTTGAAGTATGCGGTCAGGCATCATACTTGAAATATGCGGTCCGGGTAGCATACTTGAAGTATGCGGTCGCATACTTGATGTATGCGGTCCAGGCCCATGCCCATGCCCATCGAATACTTTCTATTTTAGTATAAATAGATGTGTTTGTAACAGTATTCAGGTTGGACGAGAGAGAGAGACAAGTTGGACGACTGAGATAGTCAGAGAGTTAGACAGTTTAGACGAGTTGTTGAACGATCTGTATTGTGTTTTCAGTGATTTAATCAATATACGAATCGTTTAACTGTTGAATTGTGTCTCGTCCTCTTTGAATTAATCAACAAACGAATCTCAATAATCTAATATTGGTGATGCTTCTTAAAGTGTTAATGCATCCACGGTTGTGCGGGTCATTCCTATAACAAGGAATTCCAATGTTTGGCAACATTTTGATTTATGCGTAATGTCGAATGGTGGTCATAAGACTTGGTGTAAATTGTGCGGGCATTTTTTGGAAAAGACGCAAATACGACTTTGAAGAATCACATTGAAAAAAAACTATTGTTCGGTGCTGAAGGCTTAAGCTTCACAAGGTCAAACAAGTATGCCGAACGAAGGGAATATTTTTACGTATAATGTTAACTTGGTTCGTGAGAGGATGACGCATTTTGTGATTCAAGAGAGTCTACCTTTCAAACACTTTGACAACGAGCGTTTGACTCGGCTTATTCAACAAACACTCCAATCTCGCTACACTCATGTAAGTCGTGCTACTCTTAGACGAGATTGTATGAATATGTGGAAAAAAGCTAAATTAGAAATAATAAATGAATTCGAAAGTTTAAAAACCGGTATTAATTTAACTTGTGATGTTTGGTCGGCTCCTCACAACTTGCCGGATTATTACCTTTACGTTACCGTTCATTGGATAAATCCGAAAAAGTTGGTAAATGATGAAACATACTATTGCGTTCGATATGTTTGGATACCCCCACACCGGTATAATAAATGAATTCGAAAGTTTAAAAACCGGTATTAATTTAACTTGTGATGTTTGGTCGGCTCCTCACAACTTGCCGGATTCTTACCTTTGTGTTACCATTCATTGGATAAATCCGAAAAAGTTGGCAAATGATGAAACATACTATTGCGTTCAATGTGTTTGGATATCCCCACACATCGGTGACAATTTATTTTATATTTTAGACAAAGTTATAATAACTTTTAAAATAGAAGAAAAAAAGTTTTTTCAATATCGTTTGATGATGCCTCGAATAATACCATCGCGGTAAACCAACTTATTTTAAAATATAACCCGATTTGTGATGGTATTTTTTTTCATAACTGATGTTTTGCACACATTATTAATTTAGTTATGCAAGATGGTTTTAAACACATTGACGATGTTAGAAATCAATTTAAACAAATGTTGCGGGACATTTTTCATACAAGTAAAAAAAGATATTATCGATATATAAAATTTTGTAAAGACGGGTAAACCGAATGTTTAGGTCCAAATTGGGACGTTTCAACACGTTGGAACTCAACGTGTAACATGTTCGAAAAAGTCATTCAACAAAAACGAAGTTTGCAAATGTTTCATGACCAACTAGCAAGGCAAAATAAAGTAACAAAATTTTCGACATCGTGTTGGGGTATCATTGAAGGTGTAGCTAATATGCTCCATATTTTTAAAATCGTTACAACTTATTTATCGGGAGTTTACTATCCCACGAGTCCTTTGGCTTTAAATCAACTTTTTTTAATGGTTGAAAAATTAAACGAATATTCCATGCGAGGCGGCGTATATAAAAGAAAATATACCTACGAGGGAGTTCGGGATCCGACTACCCGGATTTTCAATGTATCGATGAAGAAGACTTTTATTTTTAATGTATTTCAATTTATAAACTTTTAATTATTTGTTTTGTAATTTCTAAACTTTATCTTGTATGTTTTGTAATTTTTAAATTAAGTTGATATATTAAAGTGCATTTTTAAGTTACTAAACCATTTTATTAAAATACAACATTAATATTAACTTACATAACACATTACTAAAACATTTTATTGAAATACAACATCAATACCAAATTACATAACACATTACTAAACCATTTTATTGAAATACAACATCAAGACCAACTAAAACTTACATAACACGTTACTAATTATTCGCATTGTTATTCTTCGTCTCGTCATAGAACTTGCAATACTTTTCTAAGTGACGACTTAAAGTTGTATTGGACTCTTTACTAAAAAACGACCCGCACAGCTTGCAACGAGCCTTGTTCGGTCCGCTTGACATCTCACACAAATCAAAATATTGTCAAATACTTGGTTTTCGTGTGGTTGGGATAACTCTTACAACTGTTGAAGATGGACCAGCGTGTTCGACCATTTTTTAGATCGTTTTTTATTAAAGAAGTAGAAATGACAGTAGAAAATTGTGTGTTCAACCCACACAAACCAATAATTATTTATACTAATTTATGGGGTCAAAAAAAGTTAAAAAACGGCTATTTTTTTAAAATTGTAACGGCTATTTAAAAAAACCAGGTTAACCGGTTCTGAACCCGAACCGGTTTGGCTACCCAGCCCGGTCCGATCCGGTTTAGGCGGTTTGGGTTCGATGTTCCGTGAAACTGGGTCGGCCACCAACCGGGTTTTGCCTAACCCAACCCGGTTTTAAACCCGGACTGGTTTGTCTTTTGGACCCGGTTTGTACACCTCTAGAACTTCGTGATCAGCCTCCATCTTTGCATAGTTTAACATCCAATCCTTCTACTTCCTCCAAAACGCGTAGGTGTACTCATGATCATCCAATAAGAGGGGTTCATTTTTTTCAAATGAACGATTTGAAGACCTATTGATTCTAAAAACTGTGAAGCATCCAAACACCTATAAATCATAAGCACACGCAAAGTAAACGCGTTCCATGCCAAAACACACATAAAAGCATTTAAATAAAATCATACAAACACCCACTGAGCACATGCACACACTTATCATTTGTTTGTCTTCAAGCAAAGCTCTCTTGCAACCATCCAGCCATCATTAACAAACACACTTCCCTAATCCCTTACCAATTCTCAGTTAAAATCCAAAGTCATACCCCACTCACACAACTCAAACATATATATAACTTCATACTTTCGCAAGCATAAGTATCACATTTTTAGAAATAAATTCATCTAACCGGGTCTACGAACCTTCAAGCTTAGTTGGGTTGGGGCAAACATTGGCTCTCTTAAATAACTCACCTAGGCAAACATTGGCCCAATATTTTTTCTCCTCTTAGTTGGGGCAAACATTGGCTCTCTTTTCATTTTGGCGACATTGGCTTTAAACTTATTCGCTCAACTCTCCTTTCTTCGAATAATGTGACATTTTTCAGCCTATATTCTCATATAACTTGAAAACGTTTGCATTAGTTTACTGAAGCTTGAGGCATAGCCCTAATATGTACTTTATCAATCATAAAACAAGCAATAAGCACTAATCAAGTGGATTTCACCAGATGGGATAGTCTTAGTAACGTCATCTGACTTCCAGGCTTATGGCCATCTTAGACATACTTACAGATCATCTTAGACGTACTCACCTCATCAATGACATTTTTTCATTAAGTATTGACCTTTGTAACATGTTTTCTAAACTCTAGGGGCCTAGTATACTGGCATACTAAAACAATCAAATAGAAACACATTAACATCATCATATGATTTGTTTGTCTAGGACCAACAATGAATCTGAAAAATGTTATGCACATGATGTAGTTGGTCATTTTACGATAGGTGCATTAAAAGGCATTTATTCAACTTCAAAAAAGCTGAGAAGTAAATGCACACATACAATTACAAAATCCCTTCTCATATGATCAATCTTACGCTATGTTCCCGAGTTTACTAAAGGGGGAAAAGAAAAGAAATGATTTATTCCCTTTCTTTTCTTTTCCTTTCTTTTCTTCTCTTTTTCTTTCTCTTCAAATCCTTCCAAATTGAGAGGATACAAATAAGCCTCATTTTCCCTTCCTTTCCTTCCATTTCCTTCCTTAAAAAAAACTATGAAACACTCTTTGTTTTGTTTTCCTTTCTTTCCCCCCTTAAAAAAACTCTGGAACAAGGGTTTACCTTCCCTTCCTTTCTTTCCCTTCTTTAAATGAGACTCGGGAACACAACGTTAAAGACTAGAGGTGGGGAAAAAAACCGGTTTGGATTTCCAAACCGATTTATAACCCAATCCAAAATCTATTTCCAAACCGGTTTAGCTCAAAACAATCAGAACCCGACCCAAACCGGTTTCCAAAACGACCAAACCGGTTTCAACCCGGTCCGAACCAATTTGTATAGGGTTCGATGTTTCTCCTCCCGAATCGGTTTCCACCAAACCGGTTTTATGCCTTTCAAAATAACCCAAACCGATTCGAGTTGGTAAAAAACCCGGTTCACCTCTAGTAAAGACTAGAGGATCAGTGTCACCCAAAGCCTGACCCAATTGGAAATCGATTGAAAGTGGGAATAACAGAAGAAAATTTACAATGCAATGTCTGTCACCGACCAAACGACTAAAACCCACAACACGTTTTGCCATAGCAAGAGGCGCTAGCATCGCCTCCCTGCACATAGCAGTATGGGTGGACGATATAAAAGTAAATCTATATTATAACACAAACAGGTTCGGGCAGGGTAAACAGGCCAGAGTATCAACAAACCCGGCCCGACTGCGTGAATTATCTAAACCTATCAAGAAAAAATTGATCATAATGATGACTAATTAAGTCTAAAAATGCCCACACTCCTTAATATTTATACATTATGTTGGCCCTATCATAAGTATTCATTACATTAAGAAAACAACTAGAAACTGATTAACCAAACTCATTCCATAACATCTATTACCATCAAAGATAATATATTACAACTGCATCTTAAACGAAATATGCAGTCGCTAATTCATCGAATTTGCAACAGACTTCACGCATACCTTTTTCGATTTCATCAATTTCAGCTTGCAAACCAGCAATCTCTAAATCTTTCTTCTCTCTCTCTTTGGAAGCCAGGTCACGTTTTTCCATCAGATCCCTCAATTGTTTATCAATCGACTCGATCTCATCATCAACTTTTTGTAATTCAACACGATGATTCCCAAGAATATCTTTGACTTCTTTTGACCGACTTTCGAGTCCTTCCCGTTTGTCCTTCAAAGAAATTAATTCCATCAAGTGATTCCTTATAAAATCAATATCAAAACCGTAAGTTTCGAGTTCTGAAAGTGTTTCCAGTTGATCTTCGATTTCGGTTCTTGGATGGTCAATCCGTAAGCGACGCATTTCTTCAAAAACGCCAGAAAAGTCAACCATTTTATTGATCGCGTGACGTTCCCGTGCACTTTCTTTAATGCTATCAAGTAGGCGAAAATGTGGTTTTTGTGGGAACAAACGGAACGCTTCCATCGACTCAATTGTTTCCCAAAGCGAACTCCGTTTCTCAAAAGTCAACGTTTGACCATCACCGTTTGTCAAATCAGGTAGAGATTTAGAAATTTCAGGTGGTTTCTTGCCTGCAAATAGAGTAAAAGTAATGTATTACAATTTTAGCAACCAAACTCGTTTTAACAGGATTTTATCTGTAAGCTGATGTGGCACTGGCTGATGCCATGCCAGATGCCACATGCAGAATATGCTTATGTGAAGAAAAAAACTAAAATGACAAACTAGACGTCACATAAAACAAACTCATTTAACAGAAACCAGCTTACAATTTATTACAGCTTTTAGCAACCAGCCTTATTTTAACTGATTTTACCTGTAAATCAACATATGATGTCAGCATAGGTTGATGCCATGCCAGCCACCACATCAGATGCCACATGCCAAAAAATGCTTATGTGATACACAACTTCGAGAATAAATGATCTTTTAAAAAAATATTATATAAAATGGTTATTACAGATGCCACATGGCATATACATTATACAGTAAAATGACAAATCAGATGTCACGTCTACTTTTATAAATCAGCAAAAACTGAGCATGTCAATTGTGGCTATAACTGGTAACAAAATGTAACCTGGTTGCCAAAATCACTACTAAACTGTAATGTGGCTTCCATTTTGAACCTAATTTAACGTTGCTTATGAGAAAAAAAAATAAAGTTTATTTCTTTTTTGTGTAGAGTGCCCTAAAAAATAATAGATTGTAAACATTAATAAAAACCCGTACAAACTTGAAGACTAGCTTTTTACCTGTGGATTCAAGAGTTGCTAAAGACTGCTTTCCAAGAAACCACCTTGAGAGCGGTTGATCATCAGATACTGTGTCGAGTGACTTCTCAACATTAATTTCAGAGTTTCCATTTTCTGTTTGTGGGGATGAATCTTGAACATCTACAGAAAATGCAGTGAGTAATAAAAGAATGAAGGTATATCTTTTAAGTTAATATTATTAGAGATGAAAATTTGTTTCTGGCTGGTTCGTCGGTTCGTATAATCCAACCCGATTAGTTAATTGTGTTCAAAATTTGAATCCTCACCCGGACACGTTTATCAAATGGATTGATCCGTATACGACCCGTTCGTATGACGTCATTGATATCCATAACTCGACTACAAAAGAATAATATAAAATCAAAATCATCCCCTATTTTCAATCAGCTTAACTCTTTAGATAAATAATTTTCAAACAAAAGGAAACCTTTTGAACAGGTTGGCGGGTTGAAAACGGGCCAGCCAGGTCAACTCGAATTTGAACCATTTAATAAGTGGGATATTTTGTCAACCCAGGCCGGTTTAGCCCCAACTCTAACACGTCTATTTCGTATCACGTCGGGAATTGCCACCGCTCAACACTTTTATTATTGGTATTATTATGTATCCACCAATATATAAAGCTAGTTATGGTGCACCTTGTGGTGAAGACGTGATGTTTAAACTAATCATACGTCGTTTTGCGCGTTTTCCTTTTACTGGTTTGTCATAATTCTCTTGTTGCAAGGTTAACTCTATCCCGCTTCTATATGGCAACTTCTTTACACTAGCATCTCCATTCTGATTATTTACTGCATAAACAAAATAATTTATTTTTAATCAAAATATGTGTTAATAAATTTCACGTGAATCACTTATAGAAAGAAAACTATAAGTTATACCAGCCAAGGAAGTCTTGCTGTTTTTGGATTGATTTTTAAATGGCCTTCCTCTCTTCCTTTTTGTAACTGTGTCACCATCCGTTTCATTTCTCTCCTACAAAGCTTACAAGAATTAATTAAACTTGAGCAAAAATTAGAGCTAGCAATTGCCATACATTTGCTTATTAAAGAGTGGACTTCAGGTGTGTTTTATTTCAAATTTCAAACGAGTCAATAAAAAAACTAAAAGGGGAACGGATGAAAGTTGACCCGAAGTTTAAATAAATGCCTACAGCGTCGTAAATAATTTACTCGAAGACTTTAACATGATAAGTATTTACACACAAATTTTAAAAATGGTCAGAAAAGTGTTTCAGGTAAACGGACCCAAACCAGACCGTTTTACAAGTGTTGCCAAAATCTATTTATAAGCATAGAATCTCATAAATCGTTTGTTTAAAAATTTAGACAATATTGTACTTTGTAACCATAATTAACACGTTAACTATTTATAAACAAATTTTGAAGATGTACAAAGAGATGTTTATAGGTCAACCAGACCCAGCCCAGGCCAATTTTTTCCCATACTTAAAATGACCCGTTTTTGGATCCATTACCCATCCTGCCATTCTTGTCAAAGTCTATTTCTAATGCATACGGTCTGAAAAATTGTTATAGTAAAAAAAAAATTTGGGTAAAGGATGGATTTTTATTCAAAGATTAATATAAATCCTGTATTTTGTAACCAAACCACACTAATGTATAAGAACATTCTTAAAAACGGAGACCCGTCCCAGACCGTCTTGTACCTGCTTTGATTTTTGACCAGTTACCCAACCCATCCATCTTGCCAAAGTCTATTATGGATACATACAATTTCATAAGTATTTTTTCAAAGATTTAGATAATAGTGTATGATTTGTAAGCACAATTAATGCAATCACTATTTACAAACAAATTTTATAATTAGACAAAAGTGTTTGCAAGTGAACCTGACCCTGACCAAACCGTTTTGTCCTGTACAAAAAATGACCCTACCCAACTTACCCATATTGCCACCTACAGCAAAAGTAATTTCTCATATCATGGAAAAAACTGTAGATTTCTCACCTGATTGTCTGTTGCTTTGGGTTCCAGTGGAACACCTGATTGAGGTGCCTCGGGTTCAACCACATTTTGAGGACTTTCAGAAGTCAACTGCTTAGGTTTCTTGCTTTGTGAAATCATCATAGAATAACATTGTAAACCCATAATAACAGGTATAGGAAAATTTTTAGTAGCATGTTTTTCCTCAACAATGTTAGGGATGGTTGTAAGAGTCGAATCACCTGCAGCTGTGTGATGACGATAAACAAATAAGGCAACATAAAAAAAACTAATTATATATTTAAAAGGAGCAATTTCATATATACTCCATACCCTTTTAAAGTTGAAAATTACAAAATTTAAAAGTTCTAGAAGAGTAAACTTTTAATAGTTACACACCATTAGGTAAACTTTTCAGGCCTCCAGAATCAACTGATAACCTCCCCTTCTTTCTTGCAGAGGTAACATGTACTTCCTCGACAATGTTAGGGCTAGTTGCAAGAGTTAAATCACCTGCAGCAGTGTGATGATGATAAACAAGTAAGGCGACATAAAAAAAAACAAATTATAATATTTAAAATGAGCAATTTCATAAATGCCTATACCCTTTTTAAAGTTTAAAATTACGAAATTTTAAACTTTTAGAATGGTATATATGAAAGTAATCATTTTAATAGTTGCACACCTTCAGGTAAAGTTTTCGGGCCTCTAGAATCAGTTGATAATCTCCCCTTCTTTCTTGCAGAAGTAATCACAGGTCGTTTCAACTCAATGCCTTTTTCTCGCTTACCAAGCTGTACAAGTAGAATATTAAAAAACAAATAATTAAGACTTTTCATTACTAAACTTGATACATTGTTTACTATGAGAAAAGTCAATCAACCTTTTTCTTTTTACTAGAAAGGTTTTCAGCCTTTCCATCGGTTTGACCAGCAGTCAGGTTGCTTACATCTTCACTTTGACCTCCATTTGATAGGCTCAGATCATCACTGGCGATCCCAGCCTTTGATTTCTTAGAAGGCTTTAAATTGCTACCAAGATTTGTCGGTTTTGATCTCTTCATAGATGTGGTTACAATTGAAGTTTGTTTATCAATACAAGTAGTTGTGTCCTCAATCGTGTTTGTGAAGTTTAAGGGAACAGTTTCTCTTAATTCAGCATGCTCAACAACAATAGAGACAGGAACCTGAAAGGCAAAAAAAAACATGAGTCATCATAGATTTTGTTATTTAGCCTCAAAAAACCATGTTCAAAATATGAAGACTGGGATGAAATTACAATGTCCATACCCCACCACTAGCATGAATATTGCTAGATCATAAACGACAAACTCATTCAAACTAGACGCAGATAAAAGGGTGTTTGGGATTGTTTATTAAAACTACTTATCTGCTGATTTTGTTTTGATACAACAATAAGCCCTTCTAAGGACATTTGGGAATGCTTATCCAAACTGCTTATCTTATTATTTGTGAGTGAAATAAGCTGTTTGAAGTTGTTTCTCCGGAGTGCTTATCTAAAGAAAAGATAAGCAGTTTAGGTGGCGTTTTGTTGGTAGACAAGGGCTTCATATTCTCATTCCGTCATTCTCAAACCCCCAATCAAAAATAAGCAACCCCAAACACCCCAACAATCATTCAGAAGGTAATTACAATTCCACTCCAATTGGTACCTGATTAGGGGTGAGCCATTTCTCATTTTTCATTCCACATGCGGTCTTAGTTCCAGATGACCAAGTTCTTTCACCTTATTTGTCTGTTTAAAATAAACAACGTATCTACTATCAGCTAACTTTTTAGTAATCACTCCACTCCACCACCCAAAATCAACCCAATCATCCACTTTCTCTAACAACCCAAAACTTGTAACCCTCGTTTGATCTACTGTAACTCTACGAAGCTTTGACTCATTATTCAACCAAGAACAAATCATTTCCCAAATATTCAACTATTGTCGCAAAGCTTTGACTATTGTCGCAGGGAACCAAACACCATGCAAAACTTCTTCCTCAAAAGACACTTCAACTTTTATGCCTGCCCTGAAGATCAATCTTGCTGTTTCCTTATTTTACCCAAAAGGAAACAAAATAAGAACCATTTAATAAACAATCCACCACACTAAGCTAACAAACCACAAAAACACTCTAAATTCCAAGATTCTAACACAAAGACAACGAATTACCACATACAATATGTTCCATTTTAGTCGTTCAAACTTTTTTGTCAAATTAAAGTCAATCAAGTTTCACATGATGTTCCAATCTTGCGCAAATTCAAGGTTACAAACAGGATAACTTTTTTTGGATATCATTATATGGATATGGAGGAAACGTAACCTAGTAATTGCGCAAGATTTGAACTACAGGTGAAACATGATTGACTAAAATGGAACAGTAAAGTTTTCCCAAAATGGAAATAAACCGATAAAATTAGGGCAAGTTAATCGCATGGCATAAATCCTCAAAAATAAATCAATTTGGGGGTAATCACTCACCCATGGTTTAATGGCTCAAACAATCCGATTAGAAGTCTGCATGATTTCGAAACAGTTGACCGGAATTTTACAACAAACTGCAGCACAGATGCATGTAATTAATGAATGAAAAATGTAGAAAACAACGCGTCCACAAAACCCCCAAATTGCAATTAAGAAATTCAAAACCCTAGAATTGATGGAGACCGTGAGTGTGTGTGAATAGAAAAGAGAGGTGAAAATGAGGTACAGACAAAAATGGTGAAGCGAACCTGTTCAAGAATATATCTGTATACGGATGAAAATATAGAAATGATTGTTCAAAATGTAAAGACGTAAATGTGACATAATTAAATTCTCTCATGGACCGGTAGTTCATATAATTAAAGTTGTAAAATATGTTAAAATGGGTCTTTTGTGCATAACTATGATATACAAATGAAATTAAGCGATATATGAAAAAATTGGAGGCACGAGACTTTTCTAAAGACATAGAACTGATTATGAGGAGATATATTTTTCACTGGCGGATGTAAACGTCTTTTCAGTATCTTATTAGTATGATATTACAAGAGAGAAGTGGCATGCGTCTAATGGATATTGTGATATCCTAAACACACACACATATATATATTCTTCACTTGCTTAAATTCGTTAAAAAGAGTTTTTAAATTCTGTCCAGAAAGTTTTATGTATGCGCAGTCTTAAAGATCGGACGATCCCCGGAAATCCGACCGTTAGAAATGTATGAATTTTGGATATGATCTTATCAACACATAGACGCAAAACCTTACCGGAGGAATTTTTTATCACAGCTCTCTAGATATGTTTTTCATACCCTTGAATGTGACTGATCGGATTTTTGGATTTGAAAAATGGAGACTCAAAGAATCGCCGATCCCCGGAGATCCGACCGTTGGATCGTGACGATTTTTGGACAGTAGTTTCTTAGCATAAATATGAATGTTTTCACCGTAGTAAATTCCGATCATATATTGGGAACTATATTTTTGAATACGAACAGATTGTAACAGTTTATAGGACCGAAACAGGAAATTGATCGGGTTGCATGGCCATCCAAACGGCATTGCATGTCAATTTTGAGCATATGGAAATGCTCGGGAGATAAAAATATCCTAATGGTGTTTTTGGTTCGTATTGCATGTGAAATACGGGAGGTTCCGCGTACGCGAACCATTTATACGAAAGGTATAAACTTTACCTGTTAAGATTTAATTTTATGTTAGAATAGTTTTATGAGTCATTGGTTGGGAATTAAACCCGAAAATATTTAGTATTGAGATATTTGATATTTTGAGTGGTTATTAGGTTATCAACCCAATCCCGGTTCACGTGGAACTAATATATTTATTTTTATATAACAATTGTTTTTGATGGATTTTTATAAACTTTTGATTTAGCTTCAAAATTTATTTTTAAAAAAGTAGTATTTATATAAAAAGTGAGATCTGGAAATTTTGGTAACTAAACTATTTATAGATTATTTACTAAAATTTCTACAAGTTTAATACATGAAAAAGGGGGAAAATACCTCTGAGTATTGGAAAAATCTGGAATTTGGTCGGTAATTAGTATATGATAAAACATGACTCCTGTCCAAAATTCATTAAAATTGGAGTTGTCTAAGTAGGTGTTTGGTATTTATGAAGTTTTAACGATTGAATTTGAGATCATATACTTATGGACAACATTAGGACTTGAAACTTATAATAGAATCTCATATGGAGTTAAAACTTATTTGGTAACAATTTGGTGAAGTTTGGACAATTATAACTATTTTTACCGAATTTGTTAAATTTTAACAATATTATATTCATAATAAATAATCTGGATATTGAAAAATTATGAAAATTGGTCAAAAATTTTTATATATGTATATGAACAATTAGTGAAATTTTTAAGTATTAATTTTATGTCTAAATATGATTTTAGAATTATTATCCATTAAAACTTTATAAAAAGTTATTGTTTTTGAAAATTTTTGTATAAAAATATTTTTATAAAAGTTTTAAAGTTTTAATGGGAGTTTGGACAGAATTATTGTCATATTAAAAATATAAAATTTGGACTTTTAAATTGGGTGCTAAAATCACACTAAAACCTTAATTTCGGATGAATCGGATTTTTAAACCGTAAACCTTACTTTACACGCATAATCGCGTTTTTGGTCAAACAAAACTGTGACTTTAGATTTTATCATATATGATATTATAACTACTGATATTCATTAATAAAATCTAAAACTTAAGGTTTCAAAGTCACGAATTTATAATTAAGCCTGTTTTACAACTTTTGAGCGGTTCGTACGTGTGTGCACGGGTTTTGGGTATGCAACCGACTACATAGCCACTTTTTGAGTAGTAGACTCAGTTTTATACTTTAGGCGTCCTAAATGCTATTTTTTTCGTGTCTACTTGGTTAGTAGGACTCGGTTAGGACACCTGTTTTTGCGGTTCTTGCGGATTTAGCCGTACCTTGGTAGCACTGAGTTGCTAGCCACACTTTGCTTGCATTTGGCTGCTGGCCTTTGATAGAATTTGGATGTTAACCGTACTTTGCGGTTTTTGTTGACTATGTCACACTTATCACCGACGTTGTTCAGGTGAGTTTCGCAGCCCCACTTTTCAATTTTTACTGTTTTACGGGGGAAAAGTTGTTTCACTCCACACGTTGTTACTTGGGATTAGGGTTACATGGGTTTACTTATAGATGTATTAAGTCCCCACTTTAATGCAATCAATTAGCTTGGATAGTAGGTGGGAATTATGAATAGTACTATTTGGGTTGACACCCCCGCCGAGGGTTGGTCGCGCATAATTAGCCATAGTAGGTGTTCACATTCGACACCTGGATACAGGGGCAACAACTAGTCTGACGGTTTTGATTGTGGCTCAGGGTAATTATATCTTAACACGTGTACTTGATCATCTGCGGATGGTTACTATTACATTTTGAAATTTATTTACTTACTTTTTATAGAGTCGCAAAACATGCGTGCTCACCAACTATTTTTATAGTTGGCCCGTTTTCGAAACATGCTTTTCAGGTAAACAGTTATGGGGATAACGAGCTTTAAACGGCTTGCCTTTGGGAAGAGTTATTATTATGTACTTTTGGTTTTAGTAGGGCATTTTAGACCCTTTGTATTGATTCGGAATTTTCCGTATATTTGTACTTTCGATAGAGGCATGTAGTATGGTTCAATGTAATGCACATCTTTCCTTTTAGTTTCTCTTGTACTTGTGTTCAATGTAATATACCGGTCCCACTCCGTGTTTCCGTCTTCGGCGGGGTGTGACATGTGATATAGAAATTGATGTGATAAATGAGGAAGGCTATGTGTTAAAACTCTTGATGAGTGAACATAAATAATCATTGATAACAAATCCTCAAGAAATATATCATATGAATTTATATGGATTAAAATAGTCATGTCGAATGCGTATAGTCGACTCGGTGATTATCTCGAAAAGAGAGAAATATATGATATAATTGGTCCATGTGTTTTTATTAAAAGAACAATATGAGTTTTACAAGTATTATAGTATATATTGATGATATAATTGTATCTCCTGAAGAGATTGAAAAGAGTTAGTTCAAGAACGAACCTGAAATAAAAGATGGTATTACGGTTTATGTCTTGTTCGGCATCTCGAATATTTGTATAATGATAATTTTATCCATTAATCAAATACATCCAGAAAATGTTGGAACATTTAATATGGATAAAACCTGACATCTAAGTACGTTAAATATTAGACAATCATTGTCACTTATCATCTCTTATCAAAGAATGAGAAATGTGTTGTCCATAAGTACAATAATTAAGTGCAACTGATACATTTTGTTTTGTGATGGCCCATGTGCGGAAATGAGACATTTGGAATGGGTATAACAAATAATCATGGAGGTAAAAAATGTATTGAATATATTTTACTAACCCATCAAAACAAGTTTGGTTAGTTTTGTACATGCAGGGAATGTAACACAACACGATCATGGATCTTGTGGTATTTGTGTTTTTGGAGGAGACACTAGGAGTCTTGTATGAAGAAAATACATTATTGCTCGACATAAAGAGTTACGCATTAAAGATCAAGTGGCAAATCACTGACTACAAAAATTTTGAGCAACTCGCATAGAAGATCGAAATTCATCAATTGAAGGTTATAAAAATCAGGGGGAGTAATACGCGCTGCACTCTTTTTCTCTTAGCTAAGGTTTTGTCCCACTAGGTTTTTTCTAGAAAGGTTTTTAACGAGGCAACATCTTCAAGCGTATTAAGTATGATATATGATAACCAAGGGGGAGTGTTATAAATATTATTGATTATGGTTATCAATATAATTAAATATGGATTAATACTTATAGTGGTTACTATTTTATCTATAAATATGTATTCATTGTATTAGTTACTAAAGACTATATATGTGGTCTAGTTGTTTATTGATAATATACATGATATAGAGTTCTCTCATTCTTCTCATTTTCTCTCTACTCTCTCTATTGTCATATACATATTACATGTTGCTATTAGGTTGTTGTTATACAATATATTTGACATTTTGTTCCTTTTTCTTTCATTTTGTACGTACTTTTTTTTACAAATTTACCATATGAACATGGACTTATTATTGAAGGTTCTTGATATCATATATATATTTTTTATGATTATATATATACATGATCTAGTTTTGGTTTGAACAGAAATAAAGTATACATGACGAACTTCATTTATTTTTCGTATGAACTACGTATACGTAACTCAATTATTCTCTTTTTTTTGTTTCTGTTTATCCATGTTTACCTATTAGCTACATATACATAACTCGTAACATCCACATCATCTCCACACGTAACCTGTTTACATATACGTAAACACATATGTTAACATGTTTACATATACGTAAATGTGTTTTTTTTATTGATTTGTTTGATCATAAACAGCGAGAGAGGAGAGATAATAGTTAATTTAGGAAAGTTAGTTTTTTTGAACGGTGATGAGTGGGACAATTTTATTATCAAAACGACTAACAAGATGTTAGTCAGAGTACAAACTAAACAAAACAAAAAATACACCATAACCAGCCAAACATGACAGTCACTATAACTACAAAAGAGAGAATCTGCACCAAGAATCCCAATCAAAGCCCGAAACTTTCGTCCTATTCTTCACCCATAGAAAACCCACAGTCTTGATATTTTCCCCGACTTTATGTGTCAGAATCAGCTTGTTTTAAAAAACCAAGGAATTCCTAGCAAGCCATACATGCCATGAAGTAATCATAAATACCGCCAGAATGATCTTCTTTTTTAGACATGGAAAGTTCCATTCTTCAACACATATAACCAAGTCTTCAACAGAATTTAAAGACGCCAACGACAACTTACACCATGCCCAAATAAACCTCCATACCTGTTTCGTAAATTCAAACGAAACTATTACATGACTAACCAATTCTGCAATCCCGAGCATCTTTGGCATGATTCGCATGCATTCTCAACCTTTTTATTCCCTCTTCTCTCTCCTATTAAATATTAATAATTTCTATAAAACATTTTTTTATTTAAAAAAATAGGTTTGTTTATAAAACTTTTATATAAATTAAACATTTCTTTCATTCTTTTTATAAAACATTTTTTAAAAATAACTATATAATGTTTTCTATAATTTATATTAAAAAAACTACATAATATGTCATAAATATGTAATATGTAAATCTTTATTACTAAGCATATAAAATTGAAGTTATTCAATTCGTGTAATACACTGGGTTTCTAACCTAGTTTGTTAATAAATAAAACTAGTATTTACCCCGCGCGTTGCGGCACGCTAAACCGCAACCCACATGTGACGCGTTAAAACGCGAAAACATTAACATTCCGGTGTCTACATAAGTTAAGTTGTTTACATGAGTACGAAATGCAAAGACCAATGAGTCTATACGAAAATTAGGCATTCGGTCACAGATTTTCTTACTTAGCTACTAATTATATATGATCAGAATTACATAAAAAAAAGAGAATGCCCTTATACCTCTTGACCATAAGTAACAAGAGGGTCTCGGGGTTTAAAGCGCAACATCAACCTATGAAGAAATGGTAAAACCTAAAGCATTAGGTGTGCCGATTCCAATAATCAAATTCATTGTGTAGATCATCAAATTCATCTTCATCATGAGCCAAGTTAATATTTTCACTAAAATCTATAAATTGGACTAAACGTTGAAGACGATAATTGATACATTCGAGCCGTTTAAATCGAGCTTTGTTTGAAGAAGACGATAAAGTTCAATTTGCATAGTTGCTAAATTACAAATAGAACTTTTGTGTAGACTTGCTGACCTTATTCAAATCCTAACTTTAAAAAACGAATGAATCCAACAAATTTCATTCAATGGCAGTTTTGAACATTTAGTTAAATAAAATATAAATCAGTTACATATTAAACTTATTAATAATAATAACAGGAGGAATGAAACACGAACCTTTGAACATTCGGTTCAGTTATCCTTTCTGTAGTTAGCAGTCTAAGAAGGTCAAGTTAGTAATATTTTATTTCACCTGCATTAATAAAACTATAGACTATCAAAAGTGATTTTTTCATGAGAAAATATACTAAAACACACATAGCAAAGGATGATCAATAAAGCATAACCCACAGAGATCTTCTGAGGAATATATGGCTTGTTGCCCTTAATTATCTCGTCAAATAATTTAAAAAAGTAGAAATTATATACAATGTATGAAATCAATAAGTGCAAGGTAACAAAAAAAAAGTGTGAACCCATAGAAGAATTACCCCTTTTTATCATCTCTTCATTCTCATCAGCATCAATAAAAAAAATCTTTCATTAATTTCCAAATCCACCCTCCAACACCTGACAATAAAAACACAATGTCTTCAACATTTGCAAATAAAATAACATAATAATTTTCATATTTAAGTTCATATTTGTCGGTATTTATTCACAAAGTTGAATCGTTTATGAGTGCACCACTCCTTATTTCCCACAACAAAATGGCATTGTAGAAAGAAGGAACCTTCCATTTTAAAGAAATGATGAATGCTAGGTTGATAAGTTCTGGGTTAAGCCAGAACATGTGGGGGAAGCCATTTTATCGGCTTATTATCTTTTGAATAAGATACATTTACAAAAAAGGATGTAACGAATTATGAGTTGTGGATGGGAAGAAAACCATCTTACAAATACTTGAAAGTGTGGGGGTGCCTATCAAAAGTGGTGGTGCCACCACCAAAGGTTCAAAGATTAGGACCTAACCATGGATTGTGTATTCATAAGTTATACCCATCATAGTAGTGCATATAGGTTTCTTGTACATGAGTCAAAGAATCTCGAAATACACAAGAATACTATAATGGAATCAAGGAATGCTTCATTCTTTGAAGATGTGTTTCCTTGTTTGGAAAAAGGAACACGTGATTTAATCAACACCGGTTGATGAGATTGTTCATGATGAATTTAATAATAATCTGAGGATGAAGATATTGAGCCAATAAGAAGCAAAAAGCAAAGGATTAAAAAACCTTTTGGGCCTGATTTTCTTACTTATATAATTTATTTAAATTATAATTTATATTAAAGTTTTAAAACGCATTTACCGAACGTTAAAACATTCAACTTTGTATAGAAATTCAATCCTTCAAGCTTTTATTCACATTTCACTTCCTTCACTAGCTTCATTTGCTGTCTCTACAAAATCACACTCACTCATATACACATTAAACATCGAGATCCTAGGTGCTTATGATCAACAATGGTCGAGAGATGAAATGAAATGCTTCATGAAGTGAAAACACAATAGAAATATTTAATTATCGACATATAGTCATTAGAGTAACTGTCTGGAAGTCAAATTTAAAAGACACCGGGTTTCCTTTTCAGAAGACACACATAATCAGATAAAGCCCATATTTACATAAAACCACTTACATTTTACCCACAAATCAACACATTCAATCATTGAAATTCTATGAGAAGCATGATTTTTAGGGGAATCGTTGAGATGATGATATACGAAGGATGAAGAAGGTTTCAAGTGAGTGATGAAAGTGGAAGAAAATGGACCCATATATAGGCAATCACTATATCATTGTGATTTCATAAGCGACTTAACATTTAAAAGCACATAACTATTGTTAAAAATATATAGGTATGTATATATAGGGGTGAGTTCACTAGAAAACTCATTTTCATGAGAAAACAAAAAAACTCCTCATTAAAGGAGCTGCATATGTGTAGTATACCCAAAAGCCTAACCCCCACCCAAAAACCTAAACCCACCCCACCCACCCCCCAAAAACCTAAACCCTCACCCCCAAAAACCTAAACCCCCCACCCACCCCACCCCCCCCCCCCCAAAAAAAAAACCTAACCTAAAAGCTAAACTAAACCCAAAAAACCACCCCCAAAAGCTAACTATGCTACACATATGTAGCAAGACGCTGATTTTGTTTTTTGAAAGAGGACAACGTGGGGAACAAGGTCTCCGAAGTGGTTTTTTAGTTTTTGATTTATATTTTGAGTTATGATTTTTTTATTATTTTTTTTATCTTTAATAAATAGTTTTTTGGTTTTCTCATGAACAATGAGTTTTCTTATGATCCTTCCCCTATATATATATATATATTATTCTAATTCTAATTCAATTTTATTTGTCTTTGTTGTTTGGCTTGTGCATAATCCATCGAGATTGGATCTGAGCTAGATGGACTTGGCTTAAAGGATCTGGGCTTTAAGGATTTCTGTTGGGCTTGACTTAAAGGAGCTGGATGGGCTTTTGGCCTAAGTTTGCGTCTGAGATTGCCGATAAAAAAAGGACACCTGATTTTCCTTCTCTCCAAGTTTTTAGACGCTCTCATCTTGCGTCGTATATAGTTTTCATCTGATCTTCGTGTGTTTTTTATATTTTTGAGAGAGTATTTGATTCAGTTCTTCTTGTGATGATCTGAGTTGTTATTTGTTCAAATTTCATTGTATTTAGTTTATTTGAATCATTTTTGTGACTTTGTCAGTTTTCTGGGTTTAATCAATTTAGTTGGGGTATTGTTCATGTTTCATCTCACTAAAACTGACATGGTATCAGATCCTAGTGTCACAGAGTTACTTCTTTGACTCTCGTGCGGCACTTAGTGACCAACTAAGTTCAGCCTTTGTCCCGACTATATAGCGACTCGGAAGCGATAAGATGCAAACAAGCAAGATCGTAATCAAACAATTTATATTTATTACAAGGAAAGAGTACAAGTGAGCTTTTTACAAGGTGAATTCTTACAAGTGTTGGAGGTGTCTTGCAAATGAACCAAGATCACCTATTTATACTAATCCATGTCCTAATCTAGATGCTTCTATCTAGATCATTCTTAATCATAAAATAATACAAAAGATCTAAGATATTTACATGGAAGGATCTAGCCTATTCCATGATTAAGATCTAATTTGGAAGGGCCTAGAAACTCATTATTTTAATCCTTGTTCCATGAGTCTTGAAGTTGCTGGAACATTCCGGAATCCCGAGTATACAATTTGAGTTTTTGGGCAGAATTTAGCTCGTTTTTAGCGGGTCGTGACAGTAGGTTCTTAATCGGTCTTATTCTTATTGATTCGTTCCCAATCAAGGTGACTTTGTTCAAACTGTTCTTCGAATTAAGGCTTCTGGAATTGAAGAAATACCATTGAAGTTCCAACTCGATTTTTGGTGTGGCTTGTCCGCTGCTATTGTGAGTTGTTCTACTCTATCAGTTGGCTGATTAGTACTCCGCTGCACTTGTGTGGTCTGATTGCATGACTGATTAGATCTTTTGAGGTTGGTTACCACTGGCTCAATCTCTTGACTGTGAATTCAATAAACTTGAAACCAGTTGCAACCTGAATTCAATTTTCTCGGAAGTGAAGTTCTTTTACATATAGAGAATAAAGAATTGATGTGAAAAGTTATTTACATTCCTTCATTCACATGCCTTATATTGGCCAATTACATTATTGGAAACAGAGAAATTACCGGAGTAAACATTGGATCTAATTCTAACAATATTGACTTTACAATTTGAATATATTTTGAATTTATATTTATATAAAATTCCCTCCTATGATGTTGATGTTGACCGGTTGACCGTAGTGTCTCTAATACGCCCCCGCAAGATGGAGGATCCATCGGATACACCAATCTTGGAACGATTACGAAGAAAAGATGCCCGAGGTAGAGGTTTGGTTAACATGTCTTCCGGCTGATCCTGTGAACTAACATGAAGAACTTTTAGATGTCCAGTTGAGACTTGTTCGCGAACAAAGTGGTAGTCTAAGGCGACATGTTTCATACGGGAATGATAAACCGGATTTGCACAAAGATATGTAGCACCTGTGTTGTCACAATATAGGGTTGATGGATGTAAAATAGGGATGCCAAGTTCCTGTAACAAATTTTTAACCCATATCAGTTCCGCCGAAGCGTTAGCAATGGCCTTGTATTCGGCCTCGGTTGAGGAACGGGAAACAGACTTTTTCCTTGTGGACTTCCAAGATATAACATTTGTGCCAAGATACAATAAATAGGCCGTAGTAGATCTTCCAGCGTCATGAACACCACCCCAATTCGAATCTGAGAAGGCCGAGAGTGTGAGAGAGGAATGACGATTGAGGAAGAGATCATGATGAATAGTACCTTTGAGATATCTAAGCACATGTTTGAGAGCTTGCCAATGGGCTTGACGTGGATCATGCATGAATTGCAATAGTTTGTTGATTGCGAATGAGATATCGGGCCGAGTGAAGGCAAGATATTGAAGAGAGCCAACAAGGCGACGATATGGTGTAGCATCAGTCGATGGTGAAGGATCATTGAGAGATAACGGTTCCGAGGTGCTAAGAGGTGTATGGACATCCTTAGCACCTTCCATGCGAAATTGGTTGGGAACTTCTTGGATGTGTCGATGCTGAGAAAGAAAGAGACCGGTTGATGTAGGAATGACCTCAACACCGAGAAAATGATGAAGTGTTCCAAGATCCTTGATCGAGAATTTGTTGCTTAAAGCCGTGATGAATTTGTCAAGGAATTTGGTGTCGTTACCGGTAAGGACTATATCATCAACATAGACCATGAAGTAACACGTTATCTCACGGTGTTGATAAATAAAAAGTGAGGCATCCGCTAAAGACTTTTTGAATCCAAAATGAAGAAGAAAGGTAGTAAGCTCAAGATACCAAGCACGGGGAGCTTGTTTTAGGCCGTATAACGATTTTTTTAGCTTACAAACATGATTCGGGAATTGAGGGTTAACATAGCCTGGGGGTTGAATCATGAAGACATTTTCGTGAAGGGTTCCATGGAGGAATGCATTGTTAACATCAAGTTTCCGGAGCGGCCAATTTTTAGACAAGGCAATTGAGAGAATGGTGCGGATTGTGACGGGTTTAGCAACGGGACTAAAGGTGTCAAAGTAGTGCGTCCCGTATTGTTGAAGAAAACCTTTAGCCACAAGACGTGCCTTATATTTATCAATAGATCCATCGGGTTTTCGTTTAGTACGAAACACCCATTTGCAACCGATAGGTGTGTGAGAAGTAGGCGGTATAAGTTCCCATGTGTGGTTCTGGATAAGAGCATTAAATTCTAAGTCCATGGCATGACGCCATTTCGGGTCCTTTAAGGCTTGGGTATGGGTTGATGGTTCAAGAGTGGGTGGAAGAGGATGAAGTGTAGTGATGTTGACAAAATTATTGTTGAAGTATTTGGAGTTGGGTTTGCGTATTCGCGGTTGTGGTGATGGGTTAGAATTAGGAATGGATGGTAAATCAGTAGTAGAGGATGGTGATGTAGGTGGAGTAGTTAAATTGGAATCAGTGAAGAGGGTTTGCGGTTGAGTAGATGTGAGAGACAATGGGGAATGGGTAGAGGATGCGGAAGTGGGTGCATGTGTGGGCAAGGGTGCAGCAGTGGGTGGGGTTACAGAATTGGGTGAGGGTGGGGTAGTTAGGATTGGTGGAGATATATTATGAGGCATAGGTTGAGTGGGATTTTGCATGGGAATGAATGCATGAGATGTGGGTAAGTGTGTAGGTGCACGGGAGTGTAGTTTTGTACGTACACTTTGTTTGGAAGCTTGTGGATGAATAAATTCAAGGGCTGTGGGAAGTGGAGATATGGTGGAGGTATCACTATTGTATGGAAAAATATGCTCCACAAAATCCACATGCCTAGAATGATATAGGCGGTGAGAAACCGGGTCGTAACATTTATATGCGGATTTCGAGACGGAGTACCCGAGAAAGATACATTTTAAGGAACGCGGATGAAGCATATGGACGCAACCACGGGAAACAAAGACAACCGAAAGGTTTTAGTTTAAGGTAACCCGGTGTAGTTTTGTATAATTTATCATAAGGAGATTGAAGACCAAGAATAGGAGTGGGGAGACGATTAATAAGATATACCGCCGTTTGGAATGCGTGGGACCAAAAAGAAAGGGGTAGTTGAGCATGGTGAAGAAGCGATAAACCCGTTTCGACAATGTGTCGATGGCGCCGTTCGGCCACACCGTTTTGTTCCGGGGTGTGTGGAGGTGTAGTAAAGTGAGAGATTCCATTCTTTTGTAGATATGGAAGTAGGCCAATGAATTCGCCTCCATTATCTGTGAATAACGAGATCAGAGGAGTGCGAAAAAAGTTTTCAACCAAGATTTTAAATTGTGGAAACAAAATAGATACATCCGATTTTCGTTTAATTGGATAAAACCAAGTATATTTAGAATAATAATCAATGAAAATGATGTAATAGTTATAACCATCATTTGAGGTTTGAGCCGGGCCCCAAACATCTGAATATACGAGTTCTAACGGTTTGTTTACTTTAAACGAATTTGCACCAAAAGGCATTTTATGACTTTTATTGATAGAACAAGCGTCACAATGAAAAGAAATATTTGACATTTTATTTGAATCAAGTCCTAAATTTTTAAGAAGAATTTTTAGAACTTTGATTGATGGATGTCCAAGCTTGTGATGCCAAGATAGAAGTGACCGGGTTGATGTAGTTGTGGAGTTGACTTGTGGAAGTTGACGAAGGGAATGAATGGCCGCATAGTAGATGTCGTTAACGTTCACTCCTCGCATGAGATGCTCCCCCGTGCGAAGATCCTTAACCACAAAATGAAAAGGAAAAAATTCAACAGAAACTTTGTTAGTTTTGCACAGTTTAGCAATAGAGACAAGATTATTACGCAATTGAGGAACAAAAAGGACATTATTTAGATTTAATGGTCGAGACGAGGTGGGTAATGTGGAGTGACCAGTGTGAGTTATAGAAAGACCTTTACCATTCCCTAGCACAATTTCATCAGGCCCGCCATATTCGGATAGGGTGTGTGCCGCCGAGCGTTCCGAAGCAACATGGTCAGAAGCACCACTATCAAACATCCATGGTTGTGCCGAGGAGGTGTTAACCATGGGAGGGGTCGGTGAAGTCAGGGATAAAGTAATGTTATTTTCTTTGAGAAAACGAGATAACTTCCTGCATTCCTTAGTATCATGACCCGGTATAGTGCAATATTGACAAAAAGAAGGATTTCGATTACCACGCGGGGAATAATTATTCCCACTTTGCTGTCCTTGAAAACGACCAGATCTTGGTCCTTGGTGTGGGAACCGGTTTGGGCCACGGGAGTCTTGAGGAATCTAGGACTGAACCGAGATGAATGCTTTTGTGTGTTGTTTATAATAGCTATTAGCGGGGTTGTTTGAGTGTCTTTGAGGGACCGCTCATGATCTACCAGTTTGTCAAAGAGATTCGGGAAGGTAATTGGTGTGTCTCTAGTCTTCAATGCAGCAGAGATGGAAGCAAAATCATCACCAAGTTGTCCCAAAATGTGAACCGTGAGATCATCATCATGAACGGGGCTTTGGGCTAGTGCGAGATCATCAGCAATAGTCTTCATTTCATGAAGAAATTCTGCCACAGGGCGTGAACCTTTGGGGTTGTTAGCTAGGCGTGACTTCAAGGAGATGATGCGAGATCGAGATTGACTCGCGAAACTTGCCGACAAGCGTTCAAAAGCTTGGCGTGATGTATCAGCGGATGAAACAATGTGTTGGATTGAGTCGGAACAACTTCCGAGTAGGGCACCAAGGAGGATCTGATCTTGACGGAGCCATAGGGTGTAAGCCGGATTTGTGTTGGTAGAGTCGGCCGGAAGTTTTTTCGGTGGTACAGACGGGGTACCGGTAACATAGTTGTCGAGACCAAGGCCAATGAGAGTGGCCATGACCTGTTTTCGCCAATGGGGAAAATTGTTTGGGGTGAGTTTGATGGGGAAATGTGTATGAGTGGTAACTTCAACAGAATGTGTTGGATCGGAAAAAAAAAATTGCTCAGAGGAGCTTTTAGGCTCTAGATACCATATAGAGAATAAAGAACTGATGTGAAAAGTTATTTACATTCCTTCATTCACATGCCTTATATTGGCCTACATTATTGGAAACAGAGAAATTACCGGAGTAAACATTGGATCTAATTCTAACAATATTGACTTTACAATTTGAATATATTTTGAATTTATATTTATATAAAATTCCCTCCTATGATGTTGATGTTGACCGGTTGACCGTAGTGTCTCTGATATTACATTTTTGGGCTTTGGAGCCTGAATTCAATTTTCTCGGAAAATTTTGTAGTAATTAATTTGCAACTAATAGTCAGAACTTTGTTGGTGTGCATCACATCTTGTACAGTACAAGTTGAGTTTGCAAAGGGATAGTTGAAATTGGATTCATTTCATACAAAGCTGTTCATGATGGTTGGCATGTCAAATTGAATGGATTAAAAAGTTCAAAGGTAAAGAACAAGATTGGTGACGATTTGATAAAGATTTGTTCATGTTGGTGCGCATGTCAAGCTGTTCATGCGTAGTTTCTAAAAGTCAAAGATATGAATCAATCTTTTATTTCGGTCAAACTTGTCCAGCCATTCATGAGTTTAGTTTTAGCAAATGCTTGAGTTGTTGCGCACCAAAGTAAAGAATTTAGTTAGCAGGGGCGAATCAGAAATTTGTGGCATCTTTTGTCTGAATCTGAAATCAATTGCATAAAACAACTGATTTCTTGAGTTATTCATCGTGATAAGTGGGTTTACCAGTAAGAATCATACCATTTATTGTAATATGGGATTCTAAGTTGTTAGCTATTTACAATTAGAAACTTTAGATCTGTTGGTAAGACGTGTTCAACAATTAGGTTTTCTCGTCTAAGGTTTTTCAAACCTTAGGTTTCGTCGGGTTTCTAGGCTTCTCTTTCGTTCATTCCAGACATTCGTTGGTTTCGGGGTCTGAAGGTTGTACGGTGATTCTGACTGATTCATATTTTGACCTGTTTCGTTCGACGAATGGTGTTTGTTATTGACCGATCGTGCCTTGATGCTATTTCTGTTGTCCGCGTTGATTGAAGACTTTGACCCTATGTGAAGGGTCCTTAATTCTTGGTTTAAATTTGTTCAGAGTGAGGTCTTGAGCGTTCTTGGGTTTTATCATTGTGACATGACCGGTGGTTACTATTATCTCATCGGGGGATCATGACTCATGAGTCTAGGGTTTGTTTGTGAAGTCAAATTCCAAGGTTGATTTGTTGTAGCAAACTGCAACGAGGGTCTACTGAAACTTAAATTTTCCAAGACAATCACTGTAAGGATTTCATTATTCTTCCCGACTCGTACAATATAAATTGCTTGTCATTTGATACTTGGACTATGGGAAGTTTTTACTATTTTAAATTCTTTGTTTTCTGGAAGGTGTAACTACCTGAATACTTTATTGGACGGCTTTAGCAGCCTGAATTTGTGATTAATTCTTGGTGATTTATGTTTAAAAATCTTATTTCCTGCATAACTCTGTCTCTGTCTTAAGTTTTTGATAAGCTTATACACTCTCGTCGTCTTATTTTTTTGAAGAAGAACAAGTTGTTTCTTTTTTGATTAATCAGGGTGTTGTGTTTTATGAGTCTAATAATGATTTGTATTGTTGAAACTGATTTAGGTATATGTGAAACTGTGAAAGTGAATTTTTTCTTTAAGCTTAGAAAGTGTTGTTCATGTCATATTGGAAAAGAAGAATTGTATTTGAATATGGTTTATTTTGAGATAATGAAAACACATAAAGGATGAATGAGCAAGTCTGGTTGGTTTTTGTATGCAATAAAACATAATAGTTCTTTCGTCTGCACACATGTTGGTAGCAAGTTTGTGGTGTTTAGGTCCCTCCGGCTGGGTGTTTCGGATCGATATCGTGTGAGAACGTAGCCTAGTAAACAGGTGCGGAATGCCCGTTACTAGGTGGAACAATGTAAGAATGAATGTATGACAATCAACACGAGATGATACTAATAAATACACGGTCTATTGATTTCATAGTGTTTCAAACAAGTACATAAACTTATTGAATGACTTCTGGACTGATACAATACTGATCTGTGCGTACTTGTGTGTGCAAAAATACATCTATGTAAAAATGAAACAACTCTATGCTATTTATAGACCTGGTCCATGCGCACTTAGTAAGTACGCATGACTAATCTTTATGCGTACTTGCTAAGTACGCATGACCATTGTACTTGACAAATACGCAAGAACACATTCTTGCGTATTTGTTTAGTACAATATCAAACTACAACACGTTCAGACATAAACATACATAATACAACTCGATAAGCAAAATACAACAAATACTAAATACATACAAGACTGAACTAGATAATAACAAAAGCTTCAGCTCGATCCAGAGTGCTTGTCACAAAACATGCATCAACAGACTTCCCCTTGACAGCATCTATGGATGTCTTCAGTCTTCACGAGCTACCTGCTTGACTACCACCGCTGATCTTTGACTTGTATCCAAGACAAAACTTTACTAGCTTATCATACTTGGTGGCCAGCAGCTTCGTCCACTCGTCCGTATGCAAATAGTTTTTGTTGATGAGGACCTCCAAATCTTTTGCTGAAAAATTGATGAAAACAATTTCATCAAACACTCTAATAATCTCCTTCAAGTTATCCTTTTCAATCATAACTGCCTCTCCGGTTACTGGATCTATGTACCAGTACCACATGTTCCCTAGGATGTCTTGAGGTATTCTCCTCAAAGGTATCCTTGTTTCACACAGAACCGGTTCATAGATGACTCTTTTTAAGAATTTGCGTGTCAACGGATTCATCATTGTTTTGTCTTTGACACGCCTCGGAGCTTGAGGCCGAAAGATTTCAAAGTTCCCCGATTTCTCCTCTCTCTGCAAAGCACCCCACAAGCCTCTAACCACACCATTTGATGTGCTATTGCATAATTCACGATGTGCAAGATTGACCAAGTCGTATTTCGGTAGGGAATTAAATGCTTTGGTTGTAGGTTTTAAGTATTGAACTCCCCCTGACCTTTTTATAGCAAATAATCCCTTATCATTTTCAAAACGCACCGACAAGATCATCCCTGCAGCACCATACTGGTCTGTGTATTGTGGTTTGTACCACGGTGCTTCAGCTTCTTTGATTAACCATTCATGAGGAATCTTCCTCGAGGAAGTACCACTCGTACCCGCTTAAGGAACTTTGGCTGAAGATTCGTTGACATCTTCAGCCTGAATGGTCTGTTCAGTTTGTTCCTTAATGGCTGGGGCCTCAAAAATTTCACCATCCTCCAACTCATAAATACCCTCTCCATCTCCTTTTGGGAATTCCACAATAACATCATTCCCGCATTCGTCCCAATCATCATCGCTGTCTATTTCTCCTTCTTCAATCTCTGCTAAAGCCCCTATCATGATTTCATCGTTTAAGTTGGGACTTGTATCCAAATCTTCTAACAGCGGAAGACTGATAAGTGCAATGTTGTAGGTCCCGGGGGCCTCGGTCGAGCATAGCGAAAGACTGATAAGTGCAATGTAAGACCGGCTCGTGATTTGTGGGGAGAACAGATGAAGGAAACGATGGACCAGAGCATGTGAACAATAAGAACATATAAACAAGAGAATCGATAATCCATAACAACGTTATCATCACAGATTACATACCGAAGGATTATACATCTCTAGTTTAAGCTCACGGTCCAGGGGTCGGGAGAGCTCGTCCCGACCCGACCTCTCTCAGAATCTCACATTTGTTCTCTGCCCTTAACAAATGAGCCCAACAGCTCTATTTATAGAGGCAGGAACAATTTGTCATGCGCACTTAACAAGTATGTCATGCGTACTTAAATGCCTTGCACACTTGTTAAGTGCGCATGGACAAGTGGTGAACTTGCTAAGTACGCAGAAACGTTCTCCTGCGTACTAGCTGAGTACACCGATACGTAGAATTTTATCTATAGTTAGCAAAACATGCATCAACAGACTCCCTCTTAACTATAGCATCAAATTCTATCTATCACTAACACTGATATTCATTAGTTTACAAAGAATTTCCTAACAGACTCCCTCTAAACTAATGTTATCACGTGTATTCTGGCAAGACTTGATCTTCTGGTATTCACTTGAAATCTTCAAATGTTCAAATTTCAGTCTTCATTTGTCGTGCGATGACAAACACGACTCCCTCTTGACTGTAGCTTTCTTTGTAGATCAAAACAAGTGCTTCAATAAGAACCAACTAACCCAATACAACTCATTGTAGTTCACCCTCTCAGCAGTAGCTTGCTCCACCCTGACTCATCCCGCAAATCAGCTGACATATGATAGAGAGTTTGAATTTCCAATAATCTGTATCAAACTAATCAACTCCCATAGGAATTCTAGTAAGATAAACTTTAGTCTTTAAGCCAGATGTGTTAACTCTATCTTGTATCTTCACGAGTTAACCAAATTCCCGAAGATGTTCATATCCAATTTCCCATTTCTATGTAAGCTCCATCTGATTATACCAGAAACAAGGGATTGTTTCCTATCCCGTCAGCAAATGATAAAGGTTCGGTCTTCAACTAATAATCCCACGGATATCCAGCTTTATCTTGAAAACACTAGATAAAATCAAACACAAATTCATGCTCAGTAATGATCATCATGTATCTAATCTCCAATATTCTTCAGTATGATCTTCATTCGTGGTTAACATCTCCTAATCGGTAACATTCAGCACGATGAAGTCCCATAACTAGGTTGTCTATCCGGATTCCGCCCAGATCCCAAATGAGAAATCCAATCATAACTAAAACACACCAAATCTTGAACACACTCTTGACCAATGAGCATGGAAAAGAAAAATAAAATATAGTTTACACGAGAAATCATAATTAAGATTCATGTTACTTTAAAAGTCCCATGAATACTCTTAAAAAATTTATCCCCCTCATTTCTCTGTAAACTATGACCAGTTTCATCACCGCTTCACCCGATTCCTCAAAAACCACGTATAGTCAAAACTAGGATTTTATTTCTTTGCAAAGATGTAATAGCAAAACTATGGGTTCAAATTGTTATAGTATTCATCCCCTATTAAATAAGTATCCCGGATACTCGTTGCCTACATTTTCAGGTTTGAATATGCAAACAATATGATTCAAAGACCCAGAGCAGCACATATTCACAAACAAATCCATATGTAAGAGCTCCAAAGGGGTATCAATAGAGTTTTGAGTCTTAGGCTTATGAGATTTCCGTTGTTGTTTGCCCTTTTTGCAAGATATACAATCATTTACAACGGAAAATCTCAATTTAGGAACACCGGTTACCAAACCGCTTCAGACAAGATGATTCATTTTTCTATATGATAGGTGTCCGAGTTTCCTATGCCATAAGATTGAGTCAATTTCAGTTGCTTTAGATATTAAACAAGTTGCAACTGAGGAAGTGGTTGTTGCCACACTCATATCGATCTGATACGTGTCGTTTGTTCTTGGTGCACGCATCAAAATCCATTCTTCTGGAATCACGAAACCAGGCTTGAGAACCAGACATTCAGATTTGTTGAACATCACTGAGTACTCTTTGTCACACATCTGAGAAATACTTAACAAATTGTGTTTTAACTGCTCACAGTAGTTGACATTGTTAAAACTAATACACCCACTAGTAACCACGCCTTGACGTGTGATACTTCCACCTTTCTCGCCTGCAAACGCCACATAGCCACCTCTGAATGGTTTAACGTCTTGTAGAAGGGCCATATTGCCTGCCATGTGCCGGGAACAACCACTATCAACATACCAGCGACTGGAAACCGATCCCCTAGGTTGTCCCTGCACATATCACACAAATTAGTTAGATTTGGAGACCCAAGCCATTGTGGTCTTGGGTCGTCCTTTTTTCTCAAAGTACACAACTTCAATTAATTCACAGTCATGGTGATAAAAAATGGGTGACTCTTTTGGTGAGTCGGAATTAGAAGCTTGAGTACCAACTATTTTCTTTCTCCAAATTTGTTTTTATTGACCAACATGTGTGCTAAGGTTAGAAAAAAGTTTTGCTTAGTTGATTACCTGTTAGCTATTGTCCTAATTTTCTCAAACTTTTATTCCATCTCCTCATCTGTGGTCTAGACAATCTTACCTCATAAGATCGTGTATTACCAAGGGTAGATACACGCAGAACCACATACTCTTTGTTCTTTTTCTTAGTTAATGGCTTAGTCACAAATCTGGACTTAACCATATACTCGACTGGTGTTTTTGAAATTTGAGGTTTGAATTGTTTTCTTGGTGGAGCTTTCAAGGATACGGCCTGTTTTGGAACAACGGGCCGTTTCTCTTGATTCTTATAAGGACAATTCATCAGAATATGTCCAAACATTCCACAATGAAAACAATTCCTTCTTTCTTTGAAAGGTCTCCTGTAAGGCTCACTGGTTTTGGATGTAGAAGGCTTATTCTGACCAGTGGTAGAATTAGTTTGATGAATCACAGGTGTAGTTTTACCAGATGTTAATTGAATTTTAGGAGTGTAGTGCTTATCAATGTTTTCTTGAAAATTCTTTCCAAGTTTGTTAGCAAATGTCTCATTTTTTGCCTGCTTTATGGTTTTGAAATCTCCATAAAACATCTTTTTCAATTTATCATTTGATTCAATTAAATCAGGTTCAGTTAAAATACAATTGTCCCGATTGTTAACAACGTTTTTGTTGATTTTAGGTTCATTAAACAATTCTTCTGAAACAATACCATCAATTTTGTTGTTTTCTGAACATTCGTCAAAATAAAACTCTTCATCTGAAGATGTGTTATCCTTACTTGACGATTCATCAAGAAAGGATAAATCAATGTCGACTGGCCCGTTGACAAATGTCCCGTTAACTGGTGGTGGAATGGCATTAGTACCTAAACCTATGCCATTTACTTGTCGTACAACCGATTCATAATGTTCCACCATGAAATGAGAATTTCTCAATTTCTCAATTTTTCCACTTAACTTCGGAATTTCATTATGATGTTTGGCTATTTCGACATTCTTTTTCTCTAACTCTTTGTAGGCAACATCTAAATGAAATTGTTTTTCACTTATTTTTTTTGCAAAATCATGTTTGTCTTTTCTGAGATTTTCAATAGATTCTTTAAAACGTTTTTCATTTTCTTTATAGCTTAGAGCTGCACTACGTAGAGGTTTGAGTTGATCCTGAATTTTATCATTTTCACCTTTTAGTTTTAAACAATTATTACAGGGAATAACAATAAAAGAATTAGAATCTACCTCAGTTGATGAACTGGATGCTTCTTCAATAGCCATCAAAGCAAATACTGATCCCTGTTACCCTGCAGCAACAACTGTTTCCCTCTCTTCAGCTTTGATCATCTCTATGATTTCTGCCATCAAACCCATCTGAGTGTGTGCAACAATGGCGTCTTCAAGATGAACTCCCCAGTCGTAACTATCGTCTTGTTGAGTTACCGGTGCATTAGATGAAGTTCCTTGATTTTGACTGCGTTTGTTCCCGAAGCTCTGTTTGTTGTAATTCTTGTTGCTTCCTGAACTTGGTTGAGTGAAACCAGAGGCTGGTGCTTTGTCTTTCTGACACTCTCGTGCAAAGTGTCCAAAATTCAAGCATTTGTAACACTTAGCCTTTGATTTATCAAAACCAATTTTAGCATTAGAACGCCCACCGATAAACTTTCTGTCGGTTCTATTCAGAAACCGTTTAGCCCTTCTCAAGATCATGGCCATATTCCACTGAATATCCATATCTTCCATGTCATCTGGATCCACCTGATTGAAATCTTCTTCAATTGTTTCTGGATCAGTTAGTTTGCCACCAATGAAGTTTTCATATGCCAACATGCATGATGAAAACAATGCTACATGATCTTCTGCAATCTTTGCAAAAGCAGGTGTCGGTGTAGATGTTGGACTTCTTGGTTGGTGTGAATTTGAACTTGTAGTTGCAAAACAGGTATGACTATTGCAGCCATTACCTTCTTCTTGTGCAGGATTCCCTGAGAACAAAGCAATACCCTGTCAAATGGTTTTTGATGTGGAAGAGGCTCCAAAGTACATTGATGGTTCTTGCACTAATGGTCTGCTAGTGGTTTCTTTCTTTCTTAAATTCATGTCATGTGCTTGGATTTTACCTATTACCTCATCAATGGTCATTTCAAAGAATTTAGAGTTTTCTCTTAAAAGGGTTGTGTACATGTCAAATTTGGGGGGTAATGCATCAAGAAAATTTTCAACTAGTTCATCATCTGGATATTTTAATTCATAAGACTTAAGTTCAGTTTGAAGATGATAGAAACTAGAGATAAGTTCATCAATGGATTCTTGTTCAAAATATCTGAAACATTCATATTGTTTTCTTAACAATTCCCTTTTACTTTTCTTAACATCACTGTTACCCTCAAACCGTTTTACCAAAGCTTTCCACAGGTCTTTCGAGGAATCATACCCTCTAAAACTGTGAAATATGTCTCAGGTAAGTGCCATGGTTAAAGAACCATGTGTCTTCTTTTCTAAATCGTATGCTTTCTTTTCTTCAGCATCAAGTCTAGAGATTGGTTTGGGTTTTGTTTCACTAAGGAATTCATGGGTTGGATGTTTATAACCTTCTAAAATAGGTATCCACATGTTTGAATCTGTGTATGAAACATATTCCTCAAATCTAGCTTTCCAGTTGGAATAGTGATTCACATTTATTAACTTTGGGGGTTTCTGTGGAGTGCCAATTTCGTTGTCATAATTCAACAGGCTACTAAGATTTTGAAGGTTTACCATTTGTGAAAAATCTGAATATTTGGCTTTAAGTACGTACGATCAGAAAGGCCTTGCGTACTTATAAGTACGCAAGAAGACAAATACGCACAAATTATCAAGTACGCATGAGCTGATAACTACGCACAAGAGACTAAGTTTACAAGAATTTAGACAAATATACAAAGTTCAAATACGCATGAACTTAAGTACGTATGGACTTAAGTAAGTATGACAATTAAGTACGCAAGACTTATGACAAGTACGCGGGAATTGTGATAAGTACGCAGGAATTGTGATAAGTACGCAGGAATTGTGACAAGTGCGCAGGAATTGTGACACGTACGCAGGAAACAGAAAGATGGTTTTCGACAACTGTATCCACTTGTCCTGATCAAAAAGTGATCTGACCAAGTTGTAGTGTATGAACAATGTGATTTGAACAAGTGACCAGACTTAGAAATAGACAGAAAATGATGATTATAACAACAAAACAAGAACAACACAATGATGGAATGGGATTCTTTCAAGATGAACAAGTGTGTGAAACAAGACTCAAGAATCACCAATGCAGATGTAATATGAAACACATATGGATGACATATGTTCCTAACATTCTCACAACACTCGGAAATAAGAGCATATGCTCTGATACCACTTGTAGGTCCCTCCGGGTGGGTGTTTCAGATCGATATCGTGTGAGAACGTAGCCTAGTAAACAGGTGCGGAATGTCCGTTACTAGGTGGAACAATGTAAGAATGAATGTATGACAATCACCACGAGATGATACTAATAAATACACGGTCTATTGATTTCATAGTGTTTCAAACAAGTATAGAAACATATTGAATGACTTATGAACTGATACAATATTGATCTGTGCGTACTTGTGTGTGCAAAAATACATCTAAGTAAAAATGAAACAACTCTATGCTATTTATAGACCTGGGCCATGCGCACTTAGTAAGTACGCATGACTAAACTTCATGCGTACTTAGTAAGTATGCATGACTAACCTTCATGCGTACTTAGCAAGTACGCATGACCATTGTACTTGACAAATACGCAGGAACACATCCTTTCGTATTTGTTTAGTACAATATCAAAATACAACACGTTCAGACATACACATACATAATACAACTCGATAAGCAAAATACAACAAATACTAAATACATACAAGACTGAACTAGATAATAACAAAAGCTTCAGCTCGATCCAGAGTGCCTGTCACAAAACATGCATCAACAGAAAGTAGTTTTCTTTTGTAAAAAATATCAACTTTACTGAAAAAATTAAGTTTTTTTACATAGATAACAAAACAATGATGGTTCTTCAAAAGAAATGTTTACTATATGTTCACATGTTCAGTTTAAAATCTTGTTGTGTACTTGATGCGTGATATTATATATTTTAATTTAACCAAGTTTTAAATGTAGAAATGGACTCACAACTAAATCACACGCTCACGGCAAATGTACCGGTCGCGCGTAGTAAAGACAGTAAGCCCGAGTTATCGAACCGTGGACACAAAAGGCGGCGGCCCTCGATACTAAACCTTTGTTAACTCCTAACCGATGTAATACAAAAGATGATTTTATTTATTATTTTCAGGATATGCAATCTAGAACAAAACAACTAAATACCGACTCGACTCAAAGACAGACAAGACACAAAAGTACTTAGACACATGCAAAGACAAAGAAAACAAAACAAGACCCTAAAGAACGACTAGATCAACGAACTAAAATACGAAACGAAGACTAAAGATGAGGCAAACACTACCTAGACCAGGAATTCTATTGATTGGTTAGGACAATTAGACTGTATGACACCGGTTCTAAGGATAGACTGAATCGGGAATCACTAAAACTTGCAGGATCTCCTCTCGGACTTACCTACACACCTCAACTATCCTAAGGGTCGGATTAAGCTCACCGGTAAGGAGTTGGATTTCCTCTCGGACTCACCAAAACCTAGAACACTATGTACTCGACAACGGTTTCACCTCTTGGACTCAACCGTCCTATACTCAAAGACTATCCTAGATAGACCTAAGAGCAAGAAGTAAACTCCCAAAACACTGTTTATGACACGAAATTGCAAGATGATAAGGACGACTCGGAAAACCCACTCCTGTGAAATTGCAACCCAAACCGACAAACCATAAGACAACCCGACAACCTATCTCCTCTCGGACTCAAGATTGGTAAAATACTTATTTTATGACCACACAAACCTGTTACAATGACTGGCCTAATCGTCTAGATCATAAACACAAAGAAAATAACCCGAAAACCCGAAACTTTACCCAAAACACACAAAGTATTCAAGCAAAACCTCAAGAGCAACGAATTCACGCACAATCAATATCAAATCAGTACCCAAACACATTCATAAACATAAAATCAGGAGTCTTTACACTAGCATTCATCATACGATCGATAAATAAACCGAAAACAATCAAATAATGCCAATATTCATCCTAATCTAGATAGCTATGAGTTTAGCTACTCATAATACCGGGATACAATCCAAAACATACTAGAAACATAGTTATAATTCGAAGTAAATACTGAGAAAAGAATTAGAACACAAAACCAATGTTTTCAAACCGAATCGTGTCAATATCTTTCATTCTTGGTGGTATCCAGCCTCAAATCTTCGATCCACAGAGCTTCTTGATCGCCTCTAATCGCCAATAGTCGAACTCCCCAAAGAATGGCCGCTCGAATCTTTAAATAATCGAAATTTAGGGTTTTGTGGATTTTTGGACCCTCGCGTACCGCGAGGGGAAGTTCTAGGGACTTCGCGTACCGCGAAGTCCAATATAGTCGGGTCGGTTCTGGGATTCTTCGCGTACCGCGAAGAGTATGAATTTCAACTTTTTTTTTCTTATTTTTCTTTCCGGCTCCGTTTCTTCAGTATAATTCTTTGGTTTATCATGCAAACTTGCAATTTCAACAATAATCTCATTAAGTACCGATTTCTTAGAATATTTGCTCATAAAACCTGGTAAAACGGGTCATAAACAACTCCATAAACATATGTGTTTTTGTTTTAGAACACATCAAGCATCCTCACACTTGATCTTTGCTTGTCCTTAATCAAAGCCCAAAGCAGTACATCCAACAAAGTAATCACACAAATACAAAAATCTCAAGCTAAAGCCAAAAATAGGTCGCGAAGTCCAATAACAACGAAAGACTCCCCAAGTTTTACAACGGTCAATAGAGTTACAGTCCAACTAGTCTAGATAGGACCTAACTTTGTGAAAGACATGGGCATACCTAATCAAGCTTCACTATCTTTCAAGCTCTAATTGTGCACAACTCGTACCCCTCACAAGAGTTCTCTCCTCTTGGTTTATTTCTGTGGCTGGCAAAAGATGTGCCAGTCCTATTCTAACTCTCAGACCTACCAATGAAATGCCTAAGTCATATGCTTGAGAATCAATCAAATCTCCACCCAAATGTGAAGACAAACACACAGATCAACAAGGTCTTTATGGGTTGTAATGTAAGGCTGGGGTTCAGGGTATGGATACAAAATTTTTAAGTGGCTAAGGTGAAACCAGTCCGGACTAATGAACTTAATACAGAAGAAACATGAAAAGATAAAAACAAAACTATGCTAAACTGTGAGGATCTTTGATTCACACTCATTCATTGGAATACTCTATTTTATGATTTTCTCTTTAATTTTTCATATTTTTTTTTAATACACTCTTTCTTTTCTTTATTTTTCTTACTATTACAGACTGAACAGACTTAATAAATCCGGACCAGTGACACGGGGTTATAAAGTAAAAGGCTGCAAAGGATAAGAGGGTATTACGTGGGTTTTAGAAACGAAAGGGGATAAGACTCAAAGGGGCTAACTAGGGGCTAATGTTCAGGTACGGATAAACAAAAGAAAAGGCTAATAAAAAGAAAGGGTTAAATCCTAATGCCTTAGATCATTTCTGTGTACTGTCTAAACCTAGGGTCTCGAAATGTATCAAGATAATCAAGTTCTAACTAGATAAAGCATGCAGGTAATACACACAACAAACAAAAAACAGTGAAAATAGAATGAAACTGAAAAGGCTAAAAATCTCACTGAAATGTGTGAAATCGGGTTACCGATACAAGTCATGCACAATTATTACTGCCTAGTTTGCTACACTCTCCTAGGCATCCCAAATGATTTTGTTACTGAAAAATCGACCGGTTGAATAAACTTAACCCCAAATACTTGGAGAATACCGCGTTAAGGAAACGCAAACCTACGTCCAACCGCTTAAAAGCTCTTGGTTTACATCGCACGAAAACAGGTCTTTTGTATGCCCGGGTATAAAAATAGTATGTGAAAGCTCTCGGGACTTGCAAAAACAAACAAAATATTTTGATTTTGATTTTTTTTAATTTTTTTTTGAGAAAAAAAACAGAACTAACAAATTTTGACTCAACAATCTCCCATCCTCACACTTAAAAGACACATTGTCCTCAATGTGAAGTAAGAAACACTAAAAATAAAAGTAACAAGATAGACAAAACTAGGAAAGGACTTAGCTGGTAATGTAGAAACACTGAAACGTCCAACTTTGTTCTTCCATTTGTGCACCGTATAGTATTTCGGTCGTGGCTGCACAACTCCTGTCGGGTTACCTTTACAAAAAGATCATATTAAGATCAACTCCGCCCGAATGGAGATTGAGTACGGACGGAGCGATCAATACCTGCAAAATAAAGCTCAAACAAACCCACAACATTAAACTGACTCATGCTACAGACACAACGTAAAAATAAAAGACTTGACGGACTCGCTAAGACTTAAGATAGAATGCAGGGGCATGTACCTAATACGTGGGAGACACACCTGATATGTGGCAAGGTGGATCATCGGTCATGAACGACTTTGAGCTTCCCGTGATAGTGGATGATGGTAGATGATATGATGATGATGATGGATGAGATGGTAATGGGTGATGGTGATGAATGGTTGGTGGGAAACCCTAGAAAACAAGGAAGAAAGGCAAGTCCAGGCAGTTCTCGTGTACCGCGAAGAACTCCTGGACACTCTTCGCATACCGTGAGGAGGTGGGTTTTAGGCCGGCCACAATTGTTGGCCCTCGCGTACCGCGAAGTACGCACACAACTTTCTCCCGTACCGCGAGGGGGCGTCATTCACAGAAAGTTATTTCGTTTTTTTACTTAGAAAAATTTTGACCCCTTAAAAACCTTTTTACCCCAAATTCAATTAAAACCTGTTCCAACTATAAAATTAACTGTAAAAATACCTGGAACTTCATTCTGGGTGATTTCCCCCACTGGATCACGCATGAATCCCTGCAAGACACGACACAAACAAAATACAAACACCGAAAACATATGAGAAATACAGCTCGGGTTGCCTCCCAGAAGCGCTTGGTTTACCGAGTCCTCAGCCTGACTCATCCTCACACTTAGTTCTGTGGCGGGTTGAGGAGCACCGCCTGAACTGAGCGTTTCGCAACCGGGCCAATGATATAGTGCTTCAATCTATTCCCATTTACTTTGAACTTCGCTCCATCTTCTCCCTCTATCTCTATCGTCCCGTAAGGAAAAACCTGAATTAATGTGAACGGGCCTAACCATCGAGATCTCAACTTTCCCAGGAATAACCTCAACCAGGAATTAAACAATAATACTCGATCTCCTATCGCAACTTCCTTGCCACCTTTTATGTGGCGATCATGTAACTCCTTAGTCCTCAACTTATAATCATATGATCGCGTATATGCATGGTCTCGCAGCTCCTCTAACTCATGCAACTCGTACATCCGGCTCTCCCCCGCCTTGGGCTTGTCAAGATTGACGGTGCGGAGGGCCCAATATGCATGATTCTCTAACTTAACTGGCAGATGGCACGCTTTCCCGTAAATTAACCTAAACAGTGTGGAACCGATAGGTGTCCTGAATGCTGTACGGAAAGCCCAGAGTGCATAATCTAGCTTATCTGCCCAATCCTTTCTATTTGATCCAACCGTTTTATCCAGATTCCTCTTAATCCCACGGTTGCTAACTTCTACATGCCCACTAGTCTGCGGATGATAAGCCGTTGCAAGTCGATGGGTGACCCCATATCTTTGCAAGGTTTTCTCCATCTATGCATTGTAGAAGTGGGTACATTTATCAATGATTAGTGTCTTTGGCACTCCAAACCTAGCAAACAACTTTCTTAAGAACCTCACAACTACTCTCGCATCATTCATGGGTAGGGCTTCGGCCTCCACCCACTTAGAAACGTAATCCACCGCGACGAGTATGTACTTATTCCCTCGAGATGACGGGAACGATCCCATAAAGTCAACCCCCAGACATCAAACACCTCAACAATCTGGATAGGGTTCTATTACAACTCATTCCTAGAAGAGATGTTCCCCGTCCTCTCGCATGCATCACATCTCTTAACAAACGCGTGAGCATCCTTGAATATCGACGACGAATAAAAACCTGCATCAAACACTCCCTTAGCCGTGTAGGTGACCCATTATGACCTCCAGTGGGACCCTCGTGGCACTATCTCAAAATGCTCCCAACCTCATTCTGAGCGACACATCTCCTAATCACATGTTCTGCTCCTACTCTAAACAAATGCGGATCCTCCCAAATGTAGTGCCAAATATCTGCGAAGAATTTCTTCTTCTGCTGGTGAGTCATGTCCTTCATCAATGTGCCATCAACTAGGTAGTTCGTGTAGTCCGTGAACCAAGGGCAATCATCCTCACTCAAAATCACCCTCATCAAACTCTCCATGGGGAACTGATCATCAATCTGGACACCCGTGTGTCCACTCTCAGCACTCTCTAATCGGGATAAGTGATCGGCTGCCACGTTCTCTGCCTCCTTCTTATCCTTAATCTCTATGTCAAACTCTTGCAGCAACAGGATCCAACGAATAAGGCATGGCTTAACGTCCTGCTTGCTGAAGAGGTATATCACTGCGGCGTGGTCTGTGTACACAATGGTTTTGGACAGCACAAGATAAGACCTGAATTTATCGAATGCAAACACCACTGCCAACAACTCCTTCTCCATGGTGGTGTAGTGATCTTGAGCATCACTCAAGGTCCGACTGGCATAGTAAATGGGATGGAAGTGTTTGTCCTTCCATTGTCCTAAAACCGCCCCTACTGCAAAATCGCTCGCATTGCACATCAGCTCGAACGGAAGTGACCAATCCGGGGCTACAATGATAGGCCATCAACCAACTTGCCCTTAAACAACTTAAATGCTCTCAAACACTCATCAGAAAACACGAAGGGTACATCTTTCTCCAACAATTGAGTCATCGGCCTCACTATCTTAGAGAAATCGCGAATGAATCGCCGGTAGAAGCCGGCGTAGACAAGAAAACTCCTAATCGCTTTCACACATGTTGGCGGTGAAAGTTTAGAGATCGTCTCCACTTTAGCTCTATCCACCTCTATGCCCGCACATGATATCCTGTGCCCTAGCACTATGCCTTCTCTCACCATAAAGTGGCACTTCTCCCAATTGAGCATCAGGTTTGTCTCCTCACATCGTGCCAACATCCTCCCTAAATTCCTCTAGAAATGGTCGAAGGAACACCCAAAAACCAAGAAATCGTCCATAAAGACCTCCATGAAATCCTCGACCATGTTGTGAAAGATAGCAATCATATAACGCTGGAAGGTAGCTTGAGCGTTGCATAGCCCGGAGGACATGCGTCGGTAAGCAAAGTACCATAGGGGCACATGAAAGTGGTCTTCTCCTGGTCCTCGGGTGCAATGGGGACCTGGAAATAACCAAAAAAACCATCGAGAAAGCATTAGAACTGCTGTCCCGCTAGACGCTCCAACATCTTATCAATGAATGGTAGTGGAAAGTGGTCCTTTCTGGTCGCATCGTTCAACTTCCTATAATCTATGCATACTCTCCATCCGGTGACCGTCCTCTTCGGTATCAACTCATTCTTCTCGTTCACCACAACTGTCATCCCCCCTTTCTTGGGGATAACCTGCACCGGACTAACCCATGCGGAATCAGAGATGGGGTAAATCAGCCCCGCATCCAACAACTTCAGCACCTCTTTCTTCACGACCTCCTGCATCTTAGGGTTCAGTCTCTGCTACCCTAGCACAACTGGCTTAAAACCATCCTCCATCAAGATCTTATGCGTGCAAAAGGAAGGGTTTACACCCTTGATATCCATTAGCTTCCAAGCAATCGCATGCTTATGTGCCTTTAGCACGCCAGTCAATCTCTCCTTCTCATCTCCCGTCAGATTTGTAGCAATAATCACGGGGAGCTTCCTCTCATCATCCAGGAAGGCATACTCTAAATGAGAGGGTAACTCCTTAAGCTCTAATGAAGACGGCGGGCTTTGAACTGATGGCCTCTCTACAGGCTCACTCATCTCAATCTCCTCGAATCTGGTAGGATCCTGGGCAGCCTCGCTATCTAAATGGCTCGAGCCCTCATCAATGGCTGCTACTGTCATCTCAATATCGCCACTCTCGCTGACCAAGATTTACGTATCTGACGCATCTCTCCCACAAATATCACTCAAGAACTCTCCTACATGTGACATGATCGACTCTAAGAAGTAGAGAGTGTCGTCCTGACTGCTCGGATGCTTCATGGACTTATTCACGTCGAAATTCACCTTCTCATCATTCACACCAAGGGTCAGCTTACCTCTAAAAACATCTATCATAGCGTGAGCGGTAGCTAGGAATGGACAGCCTAAAATAAGAGGAACATGCTCATCCTCTTCCATATCCAAGATGAAAAAGTCCACTGGGAATATGAACTTGACGACACTAACCAACATATTGTCAACAAAACCGCACCGATACTTAACCGATCAATCGGCAAGCTGATGACTCATCCTCGTCGGCTGCGGTTCTCCTAGGCCTAGCCTCTTAAAGACAGAGTAGGGCATCAGGTTGATGCTAGCACCTAGGTCGGCAAGAGCGTTGCTGACAGATAACCCACCAATAACAAAAGGGATAGTGAAACTCCCTGGATCCTTCATCTTCTGCGGAAGGCTGGGTTCGATAACCGCGAAACACCGTTCATTCATCACCATGGTGGAAAGTGCCTCAAGTTTAGTTTTGTTCGTCAACATGTCCTTGAGGTACTTTGCATACTTGGGCATACTAGACATAGCCTTGACAAAAGGGATGTTAATGTGTAACTATCGTAGCATGCTGAGGAACTTCTGATAGTGGCCGTCCTCTTTCTCTTTTCTGAGACTACCGGGATATGGAAGTAGGGGTTTATACTCTCTCACAGGTTCTCTCAGTTGTCTTTCTAGTGGAATCTTGTGGCTATGTTGTACTTGCTGGGCTCCGCCTCTCTTGCACCTTGCCAGGATCCACCTCCATCTCAATCTCCTCAACGACTAGCTCATCATCGACTACAGCCGGCTTCTCAGCCTCGACATGTAAAGAACCAAAATCCGGGTTTCGTTTTCAAATAAATAAAGTATTCTAATAAATATTATGGTGAAAATAATATAGTAGAAATAAGTTGAAATAAGTGGGTTTCAAGTTATTAATGGGGTTATGTTAGTTTTTAACTAATTATGGAATGAAATGGGTGAAATAAAAGTTGAGGTGCCAAAAGTGTATATGGTAAAATTCTGCCATTTTGACTAGTGGAAAGTCAAAATTGAACTCATTTTTGAGTTTGGATCATTTGGGAGCAAGAGGAAAAAGGAGAAAATCGAATGTGGAGCTAAATCGTGCGTTTGAACTCGGATTTGTGAAGGTTTTGGCTCACACAACACCTTCCTAACATCAAGTAAGTGATTATCTTCCTTTGATTTCACTTTTGAATGTGTTAGTGGGTGGGTTTTGTAGAAATCCAAAAATGTTGAATGCATGTGGTTAATTGGTGTTAGATTGTGGATAATCTAGCTAAACTAAAGGTAAAGAGTGGTGATTAACATCCTAGAACCCTTTGATTTTGATTATGAGAGTTAGGGTTCATATGGTGATAATTGGGAGTGTTTGGATCATGATGCTAGAATGTTGAATTAGTGATGATTAAGTGTTTAGGTGGTATTATACACTTGAATGAACACCAAATTGACCTAATAAAAGTTATTGAATGAGAAATTAGTGTCAAGGTATTGGAAAGAAAACTCAAGTAGGTGAGTTTGTATTGAAAGAGGGTGTTTGGTTATGGGAATAACCCAAACGGGTCAGTTTGGGTTGGGAATGGAAATTTGGGTTGTGAACTCAATTGTAATGTGATTTTGATGAATGTCAGATTACTAAACTAGGTGTATATGTTTAGGTAATCAAATTGCAAAGCTAGAAGGTGGTGCGAGATCTTCTAACTCAAAAGGTCTGTGCCTTTGCACTTACTTAGTAATGTTGATAAACGGGTGGTATATGTGATATGTGTGCATACTATGTGTTGAAATGAATGTGTAAGATTATGCATGAACTAGTATGTGAAAGTTCATGAACATAGTTATAGTGACAAAACTATAATGGATATGTGCAAATGAATGAATGTGGTTATAGTGGTAATACCATAATGGTTATGTGGAAAAGAATGAATGTAGTTATAGTTGAATGCTATGATGGATATGTGCATGAATGAATGTAGTTATAGTGTAATACTATAATGGATATGTGTGAATGAGGTTATGATCTAAGAATTATAATGGATATGAGGTTATGATCTATGAATCATAATGGATATGAGGCTATGATCTATGAATCGTAATGGATATGAGGTTATGGTTAAAATACCATAATGGATATGAGGTTATGATCTAAGTATCATAATGGATATGAGGTTATGGCCTAAGTGCCATAATGGATATGGAAAGTTGTATTATGAAAGAAAAATGAAAAGAATGAAACTTGTAGTGGAATATTGCAAGTGTAAAGAATCTTATTTGACTATTTGGTTGCAAACGGGTCAAATGGGTGGAAACAAGTAGTAATTACTTGTTTGATATGGTTTTCTTCATTACTAACGGTGATATGTTTATGTGGTTATATAGGAAAAGCTCCGATGTAAGTCCAAGTCAAGTCCGAGGCGTTGAAGGATTCTCGTATGCAATTTTTGGTGTTTTGGGGATTTAAAGGAAAATCCTTGAAATATGGTGTAAAATGATACTTAAACTATGTTTTTAAGTGTATATAAATGATGGTTGAATGTTGGTCAAATGCCCAAGTGTTGGGGGTTTTTGGTTTCATGTTGATATGGTGAAAACTTGAAATTTTGGCTAAGTGTTGAAACTAGGAGAAAAAGTAAACTTTCTGTTTACTAGGCAAGTTCACGCCATGCGAAGAATGGAAGGAGGTTCCAGAAATCCGGCCTTTATATTTTGATCCTCTTCGCGACACGCGAAGGTATCAGAGCAATAGTTTGAGGGATTTGGTGTGGGTGGCACCAAACTCAAACCGGATGCTCTTGATATGGGGGAAATTGATACGAGAATCCATGAAGGACTTGACTAAGACTCGGAGCTTGCGGAAATGAAAGGTTAGTAATGAATTGATAAAGTGGATATATATATATATATATATATATATATATATGGTGTATATGTATATGTATAAATGGTTGTCAAGGTGTTATGTGTGCCGAAACTTATTTTGTGACTTGTTATATGGAGATGCTAATTACAATTGGGCATGGCGTATTATTAAACATGTCTGGCCAATATGTTTAATAAGACGAAATGTGCAATGGACTTTATGATAACCATATAACAATGAACATTTACAAGGATTAGGTGAAGGTGATTATATATGTATGTATGTATATAGGTAGGTATATATATACTTAATACATATAATGTTGAATGTGTAATGGATACCTAGGGTATTGAAAGTGAAAGGGTATTAAGGTGTTTTTGGTTCTATTTCTCAGCTTAGTGATGGCAGAAGAAGCGAGTAATGAACCGTTGGATCCAAGAATCCAAGAGATGATTAAAGAGGAAGTGTCTAAGGCCTTCGAGCAAGCCACAACCTTATTGATGGAGGAAATGAGAGGGGCTATTAGGCTCACTCTAGAGGATGTTTTGAAAGAGAAGGAGAGGGTGCCACAGGGTTGTACCCTAAAAGAATTTATGGTGATTAAGCCTAAGGAGTATGACGGGCAAGTGGACCCGATCCTTAGCCACAGGTGGGTGGTGGATATGGAATCAAAATTTGAGACAACTAAGTGTAAACCCGAGGATAGGGTGATGTTTAGTGTACCCTTATTGACCGGAAGGGCGAAAGAATGGTTATTGAATCTCCGAAAGGAGATGGGTGAATTGGGGGTGACATCCATGACATGGGAGGAATTTAAGGCGGCTTTTCTGAAATATCATTGCCCTCAAGCCGCAGTTGATAGAATGACTGAGGAGTTTCTCCTCATGAGGCAAACAAATGAGTCAATAGATGAATTGGCTGGGGCCTTCTTTGATCATGCCAAATTCTGTCCGGATGTGGTGTCGACCGAAAAGGCGAAGATTGACAGGTTCTATGCTATGATGACAGTGGAGTTCAGAGATAGCATATCTCCGTCCTCTTTTACCACACTCGTGGATTTGATAAATAGGTGTCGGGAAAGAGAGGTGGAGTTGAGGAGGCAAGAAGCCAGAGGGGAAAAGAGAAAAAGGGATATTGTGGACCAAGTGGTGAAAAAGATAAAGGGCGGGAGCCCCAGTAAGAAGCCTTTCAACAAGTTCTCTCCTCGAGGCTGTAAAATTTGTGGAAAGGAACATTTTGGGGAATGTAGGAAAGGGACTCTAAATTGTTATAAGTGTGGGAAGCCGCGACACATGGCTAGTCAAAAACCGAGGGACCTACAAGTGGTATCAGAGCATTGCTCTTGATTTCGAGTGTTGTGAGTGAGTTTGGAGAGTATTCTATAGAGTTTTACAAGCAAAAGGAGGTGTTTTTGTTGATTTTTGTGATAAAATAGGGGTAGCTCTTGAGCACTATTTTAGAAGCAAAAATCACTCAAAAACCGACTTTTGTTGTGTATTTTGAGTGTTTTGAGCATCAAAGGTTGGTTAGAAACAAGTTTCTGACCCCTTGGCTCACTTTGATTGTTCATCCGTCCGATTTTTGCCATCTCCGGTGTGTTTTCCAGTGACCGGAATAGTTTGGTGAGAGTTGGTGAAAAGGTGTTCTGCGTACTTACCATATCTGGCAAAAAGTACAGTCTTGCTGCGTACTTACTAAATACGCATGACTAATCTCCTGTGTACTTACTAAATACGCAAGACTAATCTTGTGCGTACTTAAGTTATATCCTGCGTACTTATCATTTACCCCTGCGTACTTATTAAGTACGCAAGAACAAATCTTAAATACGCAAGACCATTCCTCTAAGTGCGCAAGGCCAATATCAAGTGTGCAAGTGTTTCTGATTTTTCTGAAATTTGACTAAGTGTTCACCATGTCGAATTTTCAGAACCTTGGAAACCTTTTAAACTATGACAATGAGATCGGTACTCCTCAGAAACCGCCAAAGCTGCTAAATGTAAATGATTATTCTAATTGGGAAGGCACGCTTTGAGCATTATGTTTCATACACTGATTCTTCGTTATGGATTCCAATTCTAGAAGGCTATAAGCATCCCACACACATTTATCTTGATGATGAATTGCCTAAGCCTATCTCTAAACTCGATGAAGAGGAAAAGAAAGCTTATCATCGAGAGAAGAAGGCTCTTGGTTCAATCACTATGGCATTAACTTGGGAGTTGTTCCACAGCTTCAGAGGTTATGACAACTCTAAGGATCTTTGGAAGGCGTTACAGAAAAGATTCGAGGGGAATAGTGATATCAAGAAGAGTAAACGGGATCTACTCAGGAAGCAGTATGAATGCTTCAGATTTTTGGAGAATGAGTCTTTAGATGACCTCATTTCTAGATTCTATCATCTGCATACATAATTGAAAGCTTTTGAGCTCAAGTATCCCGATGAAGAGTTGGTGGAAAAGTTTCTGGATGCTTTGCCACCCAGGTTTGAAATGTACACAACCTTGATGAGAGAGAATCCAAAATTCTATGAAATGACAGCGGAGGAGGCAATTGGAAAGGTTCAAGCTCATAACATGAACCTTAGAAAGAAGGAGAGCTCAGGAAGACCTCAGATACAAGACCCTTCTATGTATCATGGGACGTCATCTACAACTAAATTCCCGGGCTCTGGAATTGCCCTTTTCTCTGGAAACTCTACTGAAGAAGACCACTCAACTGGTTGTGGTGGTCATGCATGCTATGCATCTGGATCAGGTTGTGGATCTCATCAACAACACACCTCAAGAAACCCTCCCGCTACAACTTCAGCTAACCAATCAGCTATAGCCAAAATAGCTGAAGATCATGTAGCACTATTTTCATCTTGTATGCTGGCCTACGAGAACTTCATAGGTGGCAAGCTTACAGATCCCGAGACAATAGAAGAAGACTTCAATCAAGTGGATCCTGATGACATGGATATTCAATGGAATATGGCCATGATATTGAGGAGAGGAATCTACTACTGCTGTTGCCCTCATGGCTATTGGAGAAGCAACAAGTTCATCGTCTGAGGTAGATTCTAATCCTTTTTCTGTTATTTCTTGTTCTAAATGTCTAGGCTTAAAACTTGAAAATTCTAGGCTTCAAGACAAGGTCGAACCCCTTCGCATTGCAGCTCTAAGTTATAAAGAAAACGAAAAACGTTTTAAAGATTCAATTGAAACATTGAAAAAGGAAAAACGTGATTATTCACTAAAAATGAGCGATCAACAGCTTCACTTGGATGTTGCATATAAGGGGTTAGAGAAAAGGAACAATGAAATTAACAAGCTGCAAAATGAGATCTTGCAGTTGAAATGTTCTAATGAGAAGTTGAAAAACTCTCGTTTTGTGGTGGAACACTACAAATCTGTAGTGAGGCAAATGAATGGCTTAGGGTTGGGTACTAATGCCATTCCTCCACCAGTTAGCAGGAAGTTTGTCAACAGCTTGGTAGACATTGATCTAACTTGTCTTGATGAGTCCTCAGGAAGGGATGATTCTTCTAAAAGGGATGATTCCTCAAGTAAGGCCAACTTCGTATCTGATGAGGAGTTCTTTACTGCTTCTGATGATGGGTCGGTTAACACTTGCCCTGAAGGAGTAGTATCTGAGGAGTTATTATCTGAACAGACAGTCAAGAAAAACATTATCACTAATAGTGATAACTGTATTTTAACTGAACCCGATATCATTGAATCTAATGATAAATTAAAGGTAATGCTTTATGGGGGGTATAAAAATCTTAATCAAGTAAAGAAAGAGGCTTTTTCAGCTCACTTTGGGCTTGGTTACAAAGAAAATTTGCAAAAATACTATACTCCCAAGAACCAATCTGTATCGGGTCAAACTCCGGTTCACAAACCAACTCCTCCTGCTCATAATGCTAAGTCATCTAATGCTAGATCTAATGAGCCTTATAGGAGAACTTACACAGACAAGAGGACTTGCTTTCACTGTGGCTTGGTTGGTCACATTTTTGTGAACTGTCCTTCAAAGAACCAAGGGAAACGGCCTATTGTTTCACAACCGGCTGTCATCCTTAAGCCGCCATCAGTGAAACCTCCCAAATGTCCAAAACAAAATGTGGTGAAACCACCGGTTAAACCAATGGGAAAGCCAAAGATCAAATCTGAGGCCAAACCATCTGTTTCAACAAAGGTAAAGCAACCTGCTGTACCTTGTGTATCTACCTCTGGTAGTACACGTACCGGTGAGAAACCTATGGTGAAACTCTCTAAGCCACAGAGGAGGAGAAGGAATAAGAGGTTGAGAAAGCTAGAGCATCTGACTTCAGTTCAATCAGGTGAAGCTTCCACAAGTTCACCTGCTGTTGTTGAACCAAAGTCTACTGTTCCGGATAAGAAAAAGAAGAGGTCCTGGACTGCCAAATCTAAAAATTCTCAATCTCCTACTCCTAATTCTTTTAAAGATTCATCCATTTCGAACAGTCATCACGACTGTGAGTTAAAAGAGGTAGTTTATTTTGAAAAAGATGGACGACCCAAGACCACTATGGCTTGGGTCTCCAAATCTAACTAATTCTTTTTGTGACTCGTGCAGGGACGTCCGAAGGGTACTATCTCTAACCGCTGGTATGTAGATAGTGGATGCTCCTGGCACATGACAGGAAACATGGCCTTGCTTCAAGACGTGAAACCAATCAGAGGCGGCTATGTGGCCTTTGCTGGAGAGAAAGGCGGCAGTATCACGTGTCAAGGCGTGGTATCAAATGGTTGTGTCAGTTTTGACAATGTCAACTTTTACGAGCAGCTGAAGCATAACCTGCTGAGTGTCTCCCAAATGTGCGACAAGGAGTACTCTGTGATGTTTGATAAGAATGAATGCTTGATTCTCAAGCCTGGTTTTGAAGTTCCTGAAGATTGGATCCTGATGAGAGCGCCAAGGACAAACGACACCTATCAGATTGATATGAGCGTGGCAACAACCACCTCATCAGTTGCTACTTGTTTGCTTACCAAAGAGACAGAGCTTGACTCTATCTTGTGGCATAGGAAACTCAGACATATTTCGTATCGTAAAATGAACCATCTTGTCCGAAACGGTTTGGCAACCGGGGTTCCTAAGCTGAGATTTACCGTTGCAGATGATTGTATGCCTTGTAAAAATGGCAAACAACAGCGGAAGTCTCACAAGCCCAAGCTCCAAAACTCCATTGATACCCCTTTGGAGCTATTACACATGGATCTGTTTGGCCCCATAAGTATCAGGAGTATTGGAGGTAAGTCATTCTGTCTGGTCGTAACTGGTGATTTCTCATGTTTTTCTTGGGTGCATTTTTTAGGTACTAAGGACGAGACTGCTGATATTCTTCAATACTTGATCCTGAGCTTGGAATCTCTTTCCAAGCTGAAAGTTAGAAGAATAAGGAGTGACAACGGAACTGAGTTCAAGAATAATTTGATGGAACTTTTCTGTCTCAAGAAGGGGATCCGTCACGAATTCAGCGCCCCGTACACACCGTAGCAGAATGGAGTTGCAGAACGGAAGAACAGAACACTGATTGAGACTGCAAGGACTATGCTGTCGGATGCAAAGCTTCCTGTCACTTTCTGGGCAGAAGCAGTTAAGACAGCTTATCACGTCTTAAACAGAGTTCTGGTTGTGAAAAGGCACAACAAGACTTGTTACAAGTTGATCAACAATCGACTTCCCAATCTTGATTACCTAGTTCCTTTTGGTAGTCCCTGTTCCTTGTTGCTACAGTACAAAGACCGCCAGTCTAAGTTTCATGCAAAAGCGGTGGAAGGCATCTTCTTAGGATACGTTGCCAACTCGCCTTGCAAGAGAGTGTACAATATAGGAACTCGTACTGTCGAGGAATGGTTTGAAGTGGATTGCAGTAAACACAGCATTCCACCAGAACCAACAGGTCCAGCTTGGGGTTTTGATTATGATGCGCTATTTAAGTCATTCAATCTTCCTGATCTATCTGCAGTTGACGCCACAAATGTTTATGAATTATTGGGTGGCGGCGATGACTCCAGTTTCTCTACTCGTGCTATTGTACCGATTGTAACTCCTGATTCCAATGCTGCATCTGCATCTGGAACTCTTAATGGTGATGACAGTGAAGATATTCATGTCAATGGAGATGACGCTCAAGCTAATCCTAACACAACTGTAGGAAATGAAGCTACGACTGATCCAATTAACATTGAATCCTCTTCTTCTGGAACACAAGAAATAGGGGAGTTAAGCACGAATCTCGATTCAGAAATTTAGGAACCGAATGTACCAGAGGAGAGAGTGCATAAGAATCATCCAATTGACAACATTATTGGTGATCCTTATGCCGGTGTTCAGACTCGTCATCGAACTACCACTGAGAACACTAGTCTTTACTCAGAGATACTTGACACTGGTGTCATGGAAACATGTCTGCATGTTGCATTCGTATCCCAATTAGAGCCGGAGAATGTGAAGGAGGCTCTCACTGACAACTGCTGGATTGAGGCGATGCAAGATGAATTGTCTCAATTCCAAAAGTTACATGTGTGAGATTTGGTTGACTTGCCTAAAGGCTTTCAGCCAATTGGAACCAGATGGGTGTTCAAATGCAAGACGTATGATTGTCATGTGGTTATGAAGAACAAAGCAAGATTGGTTGTTCAGGGTTTTTACCAACAAGAGGGGTATATGCCCCAGTTGCTAGAATTTAGGCCATTCGAATGTTCTTGGCTTATGCCACATATGTCGGCTTCAAGGTCTATTAACTTGATGTGAAGAGTGCTTTCCTATATGGAAAAGTTCATGAAGAGGTCTATGTCACTCAACCTCCCGGCTTTGAAGATCCGCATAATATCAATAAAGTGTATAAGCTCGACAAAGCACTTTATGGTCTTCATCAAGCACCGCGGGCATGGTATGAGACATTATTTAAGCATTTACTGTCTAATGGTTTCGACCGTAGACAGATTGACTCGAACCTATTCATTAGGAAAGCAGAAGGTGACATTCTTCTTGTACAAGTCTACGTCGACGACATTATTTTTGGATCTACCAATGAAGGGATGTGTAGGGAATTCGAACAGGTGATGAAGTCCAAGTTTGAAATGAGTAACATGGGTGAATTGTCATTCTTCCTGGGTCTGCAAGTCAGTCAAAGAGAGGATGACATTTATCTATATCAAACTAAGTATGTGCAGGACATCTTGTCAAAATACAAGATGAATGATAGCAGTACTTATGGCACACCTATCCCAGTCAATCATGGTCTGCATCCTGACAAAGATGGAAAGGATGTGGATTGCAGATTGTACCGTGGGATGATCGGATCTCTTATGTATCTCACAGCTTCAAGACCCGATATAATGTTTGATGTGTGCTTGTGCTCAAGGTTTCAGTCACAACTGAAGGAGTCACACATGATAGCCGTGAAGAGAATTTTTAGATACCTGAAAGGGAAACCCCGATTGGGTCTTTGGTACTCTAAGCAGCAGTCATTTAACTTCAAATCCTATACTGATTCAGACTATGGCGGTTGTAACCTTGACAAAAAGTCAACTTATGGTGGATGTCAATTCTTAGGAGACAGACTGGTTTCCTGGCAGTGTAAGAAGCAGTCAACGGTTTCTGTCTCAGCTTGTGAAGCAGAATACATTGCTACGACGAGCGGTTGTTCTCAGATATTGTGGATTCAGCAGCAATTGAGAGACTACGGCTTAAACTTCACTGGATCTCCTTTATTCATTGACAACAATGCCACCATGTCCATCACAAATAACCCGGTGAAACATTTCAAAACTAAACAAATAGAAATTCGCCATCATTTCATCCGTGATTGTGCTGAAAAGCATTTAATTGAACTTGTAAAAGTTCACACGGATGACAATCTTGCTGACCCTTTCACAAAGGCATTTGATCGATCCCGTTTTGAGCATCTTTTCAACTTGATAGGAATGTTCAATCCTGAGTGAAAACTTGTTTTCTTAAATCAATTCAATTCATGAAAGTTAAATTTTATTTCTTTTAAATTTTCTGTATAGTTCTTTTAATTTTCAAAATATTTTACAAAATCAAAAACAAAATAGAAAATGGAGAAAATTTCCAAGTTAACTTGAGAAAAGAGGAAATGATAGTACATCAGAAATGATCTAAACATCACAGACTGCTCATATGGGAAATGATTGCGTCATGCTTACTTAAGTGTTTAAATTATTATGTTTTTAATCTGCTTATTTACAAGTAATTTGAATTGTCAGTAGGCTGTATGCGTCTTTGAATCACTAGTAGTGTGAAAACTAAAGTCTAAATTACAACTGTGATTTGAACCCATGTTTGCTAGTGTGTGTGCGTAAAAGAATAGAAAAGATCATTATCAGATAAAGGATGTTAAATTTTGACAATAATTTTCTTTTGAGATCAGTTTCGGGTTATGTCGTTAGCACAATTAATGCGGTTCATCTCACTGCCCATACTCACAAGTATGCAATGAGAGATTGAATCAAGACATGTCTCTACATTAACCGTCGAGCATGTATTCACCCTTGAATCACTCCTGATTCATTGAAATCAAATCCAGATAAAAGTTGGATTCCCTTACCTTATTCAAACACCATACTCATTATCCTGAATCATCATACCGATATTCAATGAAGAAAATCAAATGAATCACTCGATTCTGAATCTTATGATTCCTGATAATCCTTATGGATTCTGCTTGATTTTTCCTGTGCTAATTGATGTAGCTTCATTCTGAAAATTTAGAAAATCATTGGGAAAATCTTAGATGCCTTGAGATAGTGCAATTTACATTGTTATAGTATATCAGTGGGGTACACGTTGTATATTTTATAATTAATACCTTAATACACAAGAACGTGATGCAACGATGCTTAGAGTTTCAAATTTTATAATATTGTCAACTTGAATTACTTGTTTATGTGCTTATTACGTATGAATAAATAGTAATCCATGACATGATCCCATATTCTTTGATGTTTATATTGTATCATTTTTACTATAAGTTAGTCTGATATGATCCTCTGCTCGTGTCTTTGATTAAAAATAGTTTGTGTAAATGCTTGTATATTTCTATCTAGAAAAGATCAAAAAGATTTTAAGTTTGTGTATAGTTAAATCTTATTCAGAAAAGTCAAAAAAAAATTTGTGTTTAACCTTCCTGAATTGTATTTGAATCCTCCTGATTGAATATTTTTATCTTGTTCGTTATTTGACTTGAAAATCTTCATAATTTGAGTTGAAAGTTTGCGCACTTAAGGGTTACTGCGTACTTGACAAGTGCGCATGAAGTAAGCCCTGCGTACTTAACAAGTACGCAAGAGTTAAGCCTTGCGCACTTGTAAATACGCAGGAGTTAACGCTTGCGCACTTAGAAAGTACGCACGACCTTTTTGTGTTGGGTATAAATACAGGACTTAGAAAAATTTTCAGATTTTACAACATTCAAATTCTCAGTCGCCTGTTCATTTTCCCTCTACAATTTTACTAAAAAATTTGAGTGTTCCTAACCGATTTCTCGTCCCATCTCTAGTATCATCATCGTGTAACAATCATTTGGTGAGAATCTAGAGGGAATGCATCCGTGTATTCACGATTTAGACCGATTTGAATTTTAAAAAAAAACTTAGGGTTTATTTCAAGCTTTTTAGTCAAATTTTGGGTTGTTTGGGTAAAAACTTACAGTTAAAACTTGATTAGAATCTGTAATCGACCCTTAATCAGTCCATTTCGTCCGTGATTTTGCCATTAGACCCTCGATTGACCATCGACTCATCTAGGTGGTCTTTTAGGTCAAAATTGACCGAATGTAGCAAGTGTTTGGTGTAGATGTTGGTCCCATAGGCTAGAATCATAGATTCCGACCTTGTGGTGACCTAATCTACCAATTATTTGAACTTCAGTTGAATCTTTAAACTTCTGGAATTTTTAACAAGTATGGCGCTTGCGCACTTAGCAAGTACGCAAGAAATAATTCTTGCATACTTGTTAAGTACGCAAGAGGAAATTCCTGGGTACTTGCTAAGTACGCAGGACCAACACTTGGGAAAAATTTCTAAGTCTAGAAATTCAATTCAAAGAGGAACTGCTATACTAAGTCATGTTTATTCATTTCCAATGAAACTTGTTGTTCTGATTATGTTTTCTATGTGTCTTTGCAGATTATGGCTCAGACGTTTACTAACGAACTCAACCGGAATGGAAGGGTGCAGCGCTTCAGTACCGCGATGTCACACCCCGACCGATGGCGGAATCATTGGGGCGGGACATGTAAACTGTTCATAAGCACAAGGTTGACTAAATTGAAATATATTAATTGTCAAATTTCATTTCAAACATTCAAACAAAACCAATTCCAAGAAAAGAAACATAATTGAAATACATAAGTTCTTTATTTATTTTAACTAAGTCCAAGCCTATATGTAGCACATCTTGATCAATCTCACATATTAGGACCTGAAACATGAATAAAATAAAGTCAACTAAAAAGTTGGTGAGTATAACACAGGTTTGTATATAGATAGCATATAGTTTGAAAAACAAATCCATACATAACATGATAAATAAGGCATTTATGGGGAGCAACTATTATGTAACCAAGTACAATCAAACCTTTGTAACTAGCATGCAAATTGTGTTGTCGGTATCAATCACCTCAACCAGGTGGGTGTGTCAGACTCAATAGATCTATCATTGAAAACCGTCGGCTTGAATAGTTAATGATTGCACATAAGTGTTCACAAAAGTTAGCACACATAGCACTCGGGCATAAAGCTCAAATTGCACACATGAATGTAAATAGGATCTGTACTTGTGTTGTTTGTGTAAATGTAAACAGTAGTTTGAGTAGTGTTCATGTTTCACCCTAAAAATGTAAAAGAGTAAAAGGGGCTATGTATACTCACTTGGTTCGAGGTGTAGCTAAACACGGAAGACTAGATTGAAATTTGATCCTTGCAACTCACCACGCTAACCTAATGTATAATGTATATTTGAATTATTAGTGGGTACAATTGTCTATGTCTAAGTCTAGGATTGAATCGGTTATGTGTGACAAGTGTTGGAGTGGTAAGTATTAGTGGTTCATACTTGAATGAAATGTTACATAAAGTGAGGGGGTTTAAATAAATAGTTTTAAAATAATTAAACCAAGTTTTGAGTTCGAATAACTAAATAATTTAAATAATTATTATTACTTAATAATTTAGTTATATAAAAAATTAGTTGTATGATTTATCTTATTTAAATAAATAATTTATTATTTATTTATAAAGATATGTAAAATGATATTTATTTATAAAGGTATGTAAAAATAAAATATATTTATCTTTGTAATAACTAACTTTTATTTATTTATTTTTTTCCTTTAAAAATAAGTCTTGATTGTTTTAAATAAATTTAATCTTTTATAACTTTTATAAAAGTTAAACTGTTTTTATTTAAAATTTATTTAAATATTTTAAGTTTTGATTTAAAAGGTTAATATGCAATTTAACACTTTTAATTTGGATTAAATCGAATTTTATATGGAAAATTACGGATTCTGCTTTTATTCTGACATAATTGTTACAAGGTTTATAAAAATATCTTTTATAAAATTATTGGAGTTTTAAAAATGGCATTTAAAAATAAACAGGCCACAGGGACTCGAACCCGGGTCTGAGCTGAGTGCGCCGGACGAACAAGCCGCTGGACCAGGAGGCGTATCTTGTGATTTTATTAGTTCTGAAATGATTTAATCCGAGGTTTGGTTGGGACTGGGTTTGGTCCATAATTCATGCGCAAAAAGTGAACAGGCCGGTCACGGGCCGTGGGTTTCGAACCCACGCCACCTGGTTCGGCGGCGCAGTGACTTGCCGGTCGGACCAGGTGGTTTCGCTGAAATATTGCGGAATCTAATTGATTAAATCATAAAATTAAAACCGATCCAGAATTCAAATTCGAGAATACCCGCTTATGAACCCTAGTTTCAAATCGGTAGCGATACCCTTTGTCATCACGAATTGGTAGAGGCTATCGATGGTTATGAGATTACGAATCAAAAGATACAATTCTTACTTGAAATGATTAGGGCACGAATGCAGACGGCTACGAGTTTGATGCGGCTGTTCTTGATGATCGACAGGCGTCCAGAGATGAAATACTGGTTCGACAGAGGTTGGGAGAGTTTGAGAGGAGGTATACGCGTGAGGGTGAGCAGTTTAATTCGTTCAATTTTATTTGAATTAACCAATTCGATTTTGATTTGACCGAAACGCTTTTGCGGGCTGATTTCGCGTTATTCTATTGAATTGGGAACGAATTGAGTCTGATAGTAGTCCAGGTTCACTTGAGGTTGACTGGGGAATGATTTCAGGGATTGAATACGCGTTAATTTCATGAATTAAACTAGAAATGATACGGTTTGACTATTAGAAGTCAAATTCTTTCAAAATTTGAATCTGACCGCGTGTTTGAATGAATTTGGTTGTTGTTTGGGTCTGGATTGGACCGATTTATTGTTTGTGTAACCATGAGGAGTCCAATTCGACAGAATCCGTCGATGGCCCCTTGGATTTTCATTGGTTGGGACTGTTTGACTTTTTGAGAGTCAAAGGAGTCTAAGAAAGTCAAAATTAAGGTTCAAGTCAAAATTGAGAGTGTGGGGTTCCGACTTAGGGTTCAAATGGTTTAGAGTTCAAGCAAACGCGTGATTTCTTGTTAATTGAATCTATGTGTGTACGTATTTGTTTGATATTTAATATACATATGCACATATATATAACTTTTAATAAAGTATACCCGTGTAAAAATTTGCGGATTTGTATTTTATTATTGATACGAATAGAGTAGATCAGTGTACAAGATTTTGGAATTGAAATGGTTTATATTGAATTGCAAATAAAGACAGAGAAATCAGAAATGTTACACGCGAGATAGTTGATTTCTTGAACCGTTCAAGAATCAGCTACGCTATTTCTGCAGACCCGATCGTTTCAAGACCTTATCTGGAGCAATTTTGGGAGACGGCGGAGCATGATTGCACGGTAACCCCCAATGTTATAAGGGCTACCGTGGCTGGTCATGACATCGCCTTCTCTGAATATACAATTAGAAGGGTCCTGCAATTCCGAGATCTCTCGATCGACCCGACAGCCTATCCAGACTACTTTGTGGAGGGTTGTTGGTGGCAAAGAATGGGATATGTCGGGGCGAGAGATTATGCTTCGTATAAGAAAATGTGGGTGCTTGACTAATGGAGATATTTTGCCCACGTCATGATCATGTGCATCTCCTCAAGAAAAGCTAGAAAGGATGTCATGGGTCATGACCTTGCAGCAGCCATGGTTGGCTTATCTCTCAATAAGGGCTACAACTTCTCACGCTACATCTTCAAAGCCATCAATGACCAGATCAACATAGCTGAGAGGTTCAGGTTCTTATTATACCCTAGGTTTGTGCAACTTCTGATAAACGATGCATTGCTAAACCTACCTACTACAGGGGAGAGATTGCAAGTGAAAAGGGTGGACAAGAAGGTGTTCGCACAATTCCTTAAGCCAGGCAGTGTAGATCCTACCCCTAAGCACACAGCACTCTTTGGCCACCTTATAAATGAAGCGTACGTGGCACCAGGTGACTGGAGATGGTATAGTCACGATTCAGAGCCCGAATTGAGTGAGCATTCATATGAACAACAACAACTACAAGAAGAGGAAGATGAAAGTGAAGATGGATCGTCTGATAATGGAGACGAAGAAGGAGGACATGATGGTGCTGAGGGATCTGACTCGGAAGAGACTGAGTCTGATTCTTCTAATTCTGATGATGCACCATCTCAGGCACACCCAAGTAGAACGACAAAGGTAACCCTACCAGAGTCATCCTCAAAGAGAAAGAGACAAGCTTCAAGCAGGGAATATGAGCCAGATTCTGACTCTGACGCTGCTATATAGAGACAACGACGTTAAAGCATTCATAAGAACAGGGGGGATAGGCAGCAACAACCTATTCCTAGTGAGGTGGTGGTGAGTCCTCAGCAGCAAGTACAAGTTTCAGCTGCGAGTTCTGACTCAGCTTCCACCCCACCTTCACAGCAGTTATACCGAAGACGGAGGTGGCCACAGGTACAACCTGACGTGGCAGTCACTTCAATCATAGAGGAGGTTCCTGTGATAGTGACCCTCCCTATCACATCTGCCAGGTGGGGGTGACTACTCCAATTCTCACGGAGTCAGTCTCCATCACCCTTTCCATAACACCTACAATCGTCATCACATCCACAATCCCAACAACCACCAGTGAACCTTTAAGTCAACCCTTCAACTATGGGGAATTTACTCAAGGGTTTGACTTCGACACCATCTTCTCCTCCCCAATTCACAATGCCGAAGCGTCTTCATCCAGACATCCTGATCCTAATGATGCAAGGATAGATGTTCTGGAAACCCAAGTTGCTGGATTATTGGAAACTATTCAGAAGTCAAAGGAGGAATCTGACGCTCAACAAGCACAGATTAATTCATTGGTGGATGAAGTTAGGATTCTAAGAAGCCAGAGAACGGGGACTGAAGAGAGACTTAAGAACATCATGGCCCAGAACGAGCTTCTAATCAAGACAAATGAAATGATTCTGGGTCACAGGTCATTTCTAGAGCTGAGGTTTGATACTCAACAGAAAGAGCATGAGCTGATGGTCAAACTAATTGCCGATCTGACCAAGAAGCTTGATGCTCAGGGGGAGAAAGAGAAGGAGAAAGAGAAGGAGAAGGAGAAAACTACTGGTGATGAGGCTTATCATCCTGTTGACTTGACTAAGGATGACGACAAAGATAAGGATCCCGAAGCCGGTCCTAGTGGAGGTGAGCACCAAGCTTTAGCAATTGTTCCCATCTCTGCTATTCCAATGGCTCAGGGGGAGGCTACTCATCAAGAGGGTGGTGATACCTCTGGTGGTGGTGACAAAGGAAAGTCAGTGGCTGATGTTCTTAAGGATCTATCTGATGATGAGATCTTATACCTAGATCCTGACTATTCCAAGGAAGCACAAATCGATGCTCTCTTTAATCTAGAAGAAGGAGAGATCGACTCTGGTGATGATTGGGATGAAGATGATGAGGATGTAGTGATAGAAGTTCCCAAGGGTGACGGGGAAGGAGAGTACGAGTTAGAAGATGGAGAGATCTTTGAATTTCCATCCTTCGAAGCTCAGCTCGACACAGGTTTAGTCGAGCATGCTAGTAACGTGGAAGCCTCGACTGAAGCCTCCCCAGTTGACCCTACACCTGTGGATCCGGAGGCACCAAAAGAAAAGATATGCTTCTACTTCATCTAAGGGTCCAGCTCCTGTTTGGCAGAAGACGTCTATCATAGACAAACAAGGGGCAACAGGGATGATCTTGGCTGTAAGGTTCGAGGAGGATAAGCAGTTGTTCGCAATCAAAAGATCTGGAGGGGTTCAATACTTGAAATCAACCAGAGAAGCGTTCAACTCCTTACCCAAATACGACCTTGTGAACCTAGGAAACCGAGAGCTGCTAGGTCATTCTAATCATGCAGTGGTGATGGGTTTGTGGGTGGTTCTACAGCGGGAAGCAAGATCTGGGAAGTTCGAAGTGTTCAAGCCTCAAGTGCCCAAGAGATTCAAGGATAAGACAGCAAGACATCCTGTGACTAAGAAATTCTTAAAGAAATTGGTATACAAGTCAGTGCTATGTGAAACTAAGATTCCCCTGAGCAAGTTATCTCAGGATATTCTTGGTGACATGTGGTACTGGTACGTAGATCCAAAGACGGGCGAGACTGTGGTGATTGGAAAGGTGAGGTCAGAAAGTGGATGCTTAGTGCCGAGGGAACTAATCAGAGTATTTGATGAAGTCTGCTTCATTACCTTCTCTGTGAAAGATCTGGAGGCACTAGCAGACAGGTATTGCATGCATACTGACGAGTGGACGAAATTCCTTGCTTCTAAATATGACAAGGTGATCAAGTTCTGCCTTGACTATAAGAAGAAGATGGAAGCTAAAGATGCATAGCTGTGAAGACTGAAGACCGAAGACTCAAGACTAAAGATCGAAGATGATCCAGAGCTGTTGTCAAGGGGGAGTTTGTTGAAGCACTTTCCTGTGACAAACACTCTGGATAGATTATGGATAGATAGAGTCTTAGTTTAGTACTTTCATGTATGTATTTGTCTTTGTTTGTAAGTGTCTGTATGTATTAGTAATCGAGTTGTATTTACTTTTACATATTGATTGTTGCAATTTTCTCTAAGTGTTTTGCGCACTTGTATGTGCGCAGGAAGTAGTTCCTGCGTACTTAGCAAGTACGCAAGAATACCTTTGCGTACTTGCTAAGTACGTATGAGCAAACTGCCCTGTGCACTTGCTAAGTGCGCAGGCATCAGGTCATGTATAAATAGGAATGGTTGACAGGAGATAAGTATGCAATCATAGGCATTCAGATTAGCAAATACGCAGAACTTTGTAATCTCATAACTTCTCTTTGTAACCTTCAAGTGTTTATAATAGACGAACGTTTATAGTGATTATCTTGTCGGTTTACTTTGTTTCGTAAGACTCTCCACCTAGTCACGGGTATTCCGCACCCGGTTCGACTAGTAGACCCACTTGCATGTGACGATCCGCCACACCCGAGGGACCTACATGAGTCCATATACATAGAAGGCGAAAAGAAAGGTAAGGTTAAGATGTGCTCTTATGTGAAGGCAACAAAGTACATGGTGCGTGGGTGCAAGGCATATATGGCTTGTGTTACGAATGTGGTAGAAAGGGTGAAAGATATTCGCGATGTTCCAGTTGTAAATCACTTTGTGGATGTGTTTCCGGATGAGTTACCGGGGGTACCATCGGAAAGGGAAGTGGAGTTTGGGATTGACTTGATACCGGGTGCCAAGCCGGTAGCCAAAGCACCTTATAGGTTGGCACCGCCAGAAATGAAAGAGTTAATGGAGCAGTTGCAAGAGCTTCTAGATAAAGGTTTCGTACGCCCAAGTGTCTCACGGTGCACCCGTTCTCTTCGTTAAAAATAAGGACGGAAGCATGAGGATGTGTATGGATTATCGAGAGTTGAATAAGTTGATGGTGAAGAATAGATACCCGTTACCTCGGATTGATGACCTCTTCGATCAACTGCAAGGGGCGTCATGGTTCTCTAAGATTGATTTGAGATCCGGGTACCATCAGTTGAAAATGAAAGAAGAAGACATTCATAAGAAAACTTTTCGCACTAGATACGGTCACTATGAGTTCACGGTTATGCCATTCAGTTTAACCAACGCACCCGCGGTTTTCATGGATCTTATGAACCGGGTGTGTAGACCGTTCCTCGACCATTCAGTTATTGTGTTTGTAGATGATCTTCTAATCTATTCACGTAGTGAAAGTGATCATGCCTTTCATCTTCATGAAATTTTTGAAGTGTTGCAAAGGGAGAAACTTTATGCTAAATTTTCAAAGTGCGCATTTTGGTTGCGTGAGATCCAGTTCTTGGGTCATGTGGTTAATGAGAAAGGGATTACAGTCGACCCATCCAAGATAGTGGCGGTAAAAGATTGGTCATCACCGAAGACGCCTTCGGAGATTAGAAGTTTCTTGGGGTTGGTGGGTTATTATCGACGGTTTATTGAGAATTTCTCTCAGATTGCCTTGCCAATGACGAAGTTAACGCGTAAGGAGACCAAATTTGTATGGGGTTCCGAGCAAGAATCTGCCTTTCAACTCTTGAAAGAAAATTTGACTAAGGCGCCTATTTTATCCTTGCCGGACGGGACCGAAGATTTTGTGGTGTATTCGGATGCCTCGCATTCGGGGTTGGGTTGTGTTTTGATGCAAAGGGGGAAGTGATTGCCAACACGTCTAGGCAATTGAAGACTCACGAGGTGAATTACCATACCCATGATTTAGAGCTTAAGGCCGTGTTTTTCACGCTCAAGATTTGGAGGCATTATTTGTATGGGGCTAAGTGTACGATATACACGGATCATAAAAGTATCAAGTATTTCTTTGACCAAAAGGACCTCAACATGAGGCAAAGGCGATGGCTTGAGTTGGTTAACTATTATGATTGTGATATACTTTATCATCCGGGTAAAGCGAATGTAGTGGCGGATGCGCTTAGTCGGAAGACGAGCCATACGCCTATCAAGGTGAAGTCATTTAAGATGACAATTTCATCATCTCCTATTGATGAAATCCGGGAGGCTCAAGTGTTAGCACTTGGTGGTGATTTGAAAAAGGAAAGGATGGTTGCTTATGTTGATAAGCTTGGGGATAATAGATCGGGGTTAAAGACATGCTTTGATAGAATTTGGATTCCTAGGTTGTCCAAATATTCTATCCATACGGGGCCACAAAGATGTTTTATGACTTGAGGTGTCATTTTTAGTGGCCGGGTATGAGGCGTGATATTGTTAAGTATGTGTAGAGGTGTCTCACATGCTTAAGGGTAACGACGGAGCATCAAAAGCAGTATGGAAAGCTTCAACCGCTTGAAATACCGATTTGGAAATGGGAGAACATAACCATGGATTTGATCACTAAACTACCAAAGACTCGAAAAGGTTATGATACGATATGGGTAGTAGTGGATCGGTTGACAAAGAGTGCACATTTCCTTCCTATAAAGGAAACGTATTCATCGGATAGATTGGCGGAAATGTATGTGAAGGAAATTGTGTCACGTCATGGTGTGCCGGTGTCGATTATATCAGACCGTGATACGAGATTTACTTCTCGTTTTTGGAAGAAATCCCATGAGGATATGGGGACTAGATTGAATCTTAGCACCGCTTATAATCCACAAACGGATGGTCAAAGCGAGAGGACGATTAAAACTCTCGAGGATATGCTGCGAGCGTGTGCTTTGGATTTTGGGGGAAATTGGGACGACCATTTACCGTTGGTGGAATTTTCATACAACAATAGCTACCATTCTAGTATTGGTATGCCGCCTTTTGAGGCATTGTATGGGAGGAAATGTATAACACCCGTGTGTTGGGGTTAAATTGGTCAACGGGAGCTTGGAAGTAAAGAGGTGGTCAATGAAACTATTGGTAGTATTGACCAAATTAGAGCACGCTTGAAGGCGGCTCAAGATCGCCTAAAGTCCTATGCGGATAATAGGAAGCAGGCGATTGAGTTTCAAGTGGGGGACTTTGTGCTTTTGAAAGTCTCTCCTTGTAAAGGGGTGATATGCTTTAGGAAATGGGGGAAGTTAAGTCCACGTTTCATCGGACCGTTTAAAGTGATAGCAAGGGTGGGTGCGGTAGCCTATCGTTTAGTGCTACCGGAGGGACTAAGTAGACATCATAACACATTTCATGTGTCTCATTTGTGAAAGTGTTTGGTGGATGAATCTAATTTTGTCCCATTGGATGATATAGAGTTGGATGAAAAGTTGAATTATGTTGAGGAACCGGTGGCAATCTTGGATAGAAAGGTGAAGAAATTGCGAAATAAAGAGATTAGCCAAGTTTTGGTGAGGTGGAAACATAAGAAGGTGGCGGAAATGACTTGAGAAACCGATGAAGAAATGCTCAAATATTATTCGAACCTTTTTATGTGAAGTCGGGTTTCGGGGATGAAACCCAAATAAGGGGAGGTGATTTGTAACGAACCAAAACTCGGGTTTCGTTTTCAAATAAATAAAGTATTCTAATAAATATTATGGTGAAAATAATATATTAGAAATAACTTGAAACAAGTGGGTTTCAAGTTAATAATAGGGTTATGTTATTTTTTAACTAATTATGGAATGAAATGGGTGAAATAAAAGTTGAGGGGCCAAAAGTGAAAATGGCAAAATTCTGCCATTTTGACTAGTGGAAAGTCAAAATTGAACTCATTTTTGAGTTGAGATCGTTTGGGAGCAAGAGGAAAAAGGATAAAATCGATTGTGGAGCTAAGTCGTGCGTTTGAACTCGGATTTGTGAAGGCTTTGGCTCACACAACACCTTCCTAACATCAAGTAAGTGATTATCTTCTTTTGATTTCACTTTCGAATGTGTTAGTGGGTGAGTTTTGTAGAAATCAGAAAATTTTTAATACATGTGGTTAATTGGTGTTAGATTGTGGATAATCTAGCTAAACTAAAGGTAAAGAGTGATGATTAACATCTTAGAACCCTTTGATTTTTATTATGAGAAGTTAGGGTTCATATGGTGAAAATTGGGGGTGTTTGGATCATGATGCTAGGATGTTGAATTAGTGATGATTAAGTGTTTAGGTGGTATTAGACACTTGAATGAACACCACATTGACCTAATAAAAGTTGTATTGGAAAGAAAACTCAAGTAGGTGAGTTTGTATTGAAAGAGGGTGTTTGGTTATGGGAATAACCTAAACGGGTCAGTTTGGGTTGAGAATGGAAATTTGGGTTATGAACTCAATTGTAATGTGATTTTGATGAATGTTAGATTACTAAACTAGGTGTATATGTTTAGGTAATCAAATTGCAAAGCTAGAAGGTGGTGCGGGATCTTCTAACTCAAAAGGTAAGTGTCTTTGCACATACTTAGTAATGTTGATAAATGGGTGGTATATGTGATATGTGTGCATACTATGTGTTGAAATGAATGTGTAAGATTATGCATGAACTAGTATGTGAAAGTGTATGAATGTAGTTATAGTGACAAAACTATAATGGATATGTGCAAATGAATGAATGTGGTTATAGTGGTAATACCATAATGGTTATGTGGAAAAGAATGAATGTAGTTATAGTTGAATGCTATGATGGATATGTGCATGAATGAATGTAGTTATAGTGTAATACTATAATGGATATTTGTGAATGAGGTTATGATCTAAGAATCATATTGGATATGAGGTCATGATCTATGAATCATAATGGATATGAGGTTATGATCTATGAATCGTAATGGATATGAGGTTATGGTTAAAATACCATAATGGATATGATGTTATGATCTAAGTATCATAATGGACATGAGGTTATGGCCTAAGTGCCATAATAGATATGGAAAGTTTTATTATGAAAGAAAAATGAAAAGAATGAAACTTGTAGTGGAATTGCAAGTGTTAAGAATCTTATTTGACTATTTGGGTGCAAACGGGTCAAATGGGTGAATGGGTAGAAACAAGTAGTATTTACTTGTTTGATATGTTTATCTTCATTACTAACGGTGATATGTTTATGTGGTTATGTAGGAAAAGATCCGATGTAAGTCTAAGTCAAGTTCGCGGCGTTGAAGGATTCTCGTATGCAATTTTTGGTGTTTTAGGGATTTAAAAGAAAATCCTTGAAATATGGTGTAAAATGATACTTAAACTATGTTTTTAAGTGTATATAAATGATGGTTGAATGTTGGTCAAATACCCAAGTGTTGGGGGTTTTTGGTTTCATGTTGATATGGTGAAAACTTGAAATTTTGGCTAAGTGTTGAAACAGGGAGAAAAAGTAAACAAAACTTTCTGTTTACTGGGCAAGTTCGCGCCACGCAAAGAATGGAAGGAGGTTCCAGAAATCCGGCCTTTATATTTTGGGCCTCTTCGTGAAAAAAAAATTCTTGGGATTATAGCTTCCGCATGTTTAAATGTTTTATTAATTGGTTTCCAATTAAGGGTGTTACACGTCACCTCGGCCGCTGCCTTTGCGAACTTCCTTGAGTGGCCAGGGTTTGCATCTGTGTACTAGGCAGACTACCCTCCTTTCTACTCTTCAACATCTCAGCTATCTCTCCAACATGCCTCTCTAGATTTTGCAATGCTACTCCCTGGCTCTAAATCATCGTCTCATGCTCCTTGAACTTCACTGCATTCTCCTGATATTTCTTTTCATCACGCTCTCGCAGCTGATCCATTATCTCATCGAAACGGTCCTTCTTCTCCCCGCTTCCCTGACCTGAATTCTGGAACAAACTCTGGTTCTGATTACCCCTCCTATTGGAGCCATAGTTATTTCTCCATCCATAAGAGTTGTTACGGTTCTGATTTCCTAAGTACTCCACCTGCTCCTGGGTTACCTGACAATCAGCAGTGTTATGGCCTCCTTTGCAGATCTCACAGCTCATGTCCGCCTTCAGCTGCAAATCTTTCACTATCCTAGCCAACGCCTCCATCTGTGCTGCTAAGGCTGTAGTCGAATCAACATGCATGACCCCTCTCTGCGAACTCTCAGTGTGCGGGCTCTGGTATGAAGTCATAGCAATATCCTCAAACAAATCAAAGCATTCCTCAGGGGACTTTCTCGTCATCATGTTCCCTCCTGCAGCGGTATCTAACTGCCCCTACTAGCAATGGAGCAGCCATTATAAAACCTCTCAACCAAGCACCAATCCTCAATACCATGGCGCGGGAAATCATTACACAACCCTTTGAATCTCTTCCACGCGTCGTGAAAACTCTCCCCCTCCTGTAGCTCAAAAGCATGGATCAAATTTATGTGCTGAGCATCCTTAGAAGGGGGGTATTATTTAGCAAGAAATTTGTCCTTCATAGCAGTCCAAGTGGTGATGGAACCATTGGGTAAGGACTCAAGCCAAGTGGCGCTTTATCTGCTAGAGTGAATGGGAATAGACGCAACAATTTTGCATCCTTAGTGACGCCGTTAAGGCGGAAGTTGTCGCAGATCCTACTTAACCTAGTGAGATGAGAGTGGGGGTTCTCGTGATAATTCCCATGGAATTGGACATTGGTAGCGATGGTGTTCATGATATGGGATGGAAATTGCCAAGAGTTGGCCTCAACTGTGGGTTGGGTGATGCTAGAACGTACGCCACCGTCGATTGACTTAGCGTAATCAGAAACGGTTCTTCGTGCTGGTTGGTGGCCCATTTCTTCAGAAGATGTTTCAGCGGTCTCTTTAACAGGTTTCTTTCGGCACAAACGCTCGGGCTCATGTAGAGCAACAAACTCAGTAGATCCTGTGGAACGAGTGCAACAGGAATGTCGCATACACTGCAAAAAGAAAATTAAATACAAAAATAAAGAAAATATGCTAATTACTCCTAAAGGTAACTAAAAAAAATAAAGGAGAAAAAAAATGCAAATAATGAATAGAAATTGGTTAGATCGCTAACTCGGGTCGTTCTCGAAGTCGCCAAAAAGTGTCCCCGGCAACGGCGCCAAAAACTTGATGCGTGATATTGTATATATTAATTTAACCAAGTTTTAAATGTAGAAATGAACTCACAATTAAATCACACGCTCCCGTTAAGTGTACCGGTCATGCGTAGACAGTAAGCCCGAGTTATCGAACCGTGGACACAAAAGGCGGCGGCCCTCGATACTAAACCTTTGTTAACTCCTAACCGATGTAATACAAAAGTTGATTTTATTTATTATTTTCAGGATATGCAATCTAGAACAAAACAACTAAATACCGACTCGACTCAAAGACAGACAAGACACAAAAGTACTTAGACGCATGCAAAGACAAAGAAAACAAAACAAGACCCTAAAGAACGACTAGACCAACGAACTAAAATACGAAACGAAGACCAAAGATGAGGCAAACACTACCTAGACCAGGAATTCTATTGACTGACTCAACTGCTTTCGGGACAACTGACTATACGACACCGGTTCTAAGGATAGACTGAATCGGGAATCACTAAAACATGCAAGATCTCCTCTCGGACTTACCTACACACCTCAACTATCCTAAGGGTCGAATTAAGCTCACCGGTAAGGAGTTGGATTTCCTCTAGGACTCACCAAAACCTAGAACACTACGTACTCGAAAACGGTTTCACCTCTCGGACTCAACCGTTCTATACTCAAAGACGATCCTAGACAGACCTAAGAGCAAGGAGTAAACTCACAAAATACTGTTTATGACACGAAATTGCAAGATGATAAGGACGACTCGGACAACCCACTCTCGTGCAATTGCAACCCAAACCGACAAACCACAAGAAAACCCGACAACCTATCTCCGCTCGCACTCAAGATTGGTTAAATACTTATTTTTATGACCACACAAACCTGTTACAATGACTGGCCTAATCGTCTAGATCATAAACACAAAGCAAATAACCCGAAAACCCGAAACCTTACCCAAAACACACAAAGTATTCAAGCAAAACCTCAAGAGCAATGAATTCATGCACAATCAATATCAAATCAGTACTCAAACACATTCATAAACATAAAATCAGGAGTCTTTACACTAGCATTCGTCATACGATCGATAAATAAACCGACAACAATCAAATCATGCCAATATTCATCCTAATCTAGATAGCTATGAGTTTAGCTACTCATAATACCGGGAAACAACCCAAAACATACTAGAAAGATAGTTATAATTCGAAGTAAATACTGAGAAAAAAATTAGAACACAAAACCAATGTTTTCAAACCGAAACGTGTCAATCTCTTTCACTCTTGGTGGTATCTAGCCTCAAATCTTCGATCCTCAGAGCTTCTTGGTCGCCTCCAATCGCCAATAGTCGAACTCCACAAAGAATTGCCACTCGAATCTTTAAATAATCAAAATTTAGGGTTTTGCGGCTTTTTGGACCCTCGTGTACCGCGAGGGGAAGTTCCAGAAACTTCGCGTACCGCGAAGTCCAATATAGTCGGGCCGGTTCTGGGATTCTTCACGTACCGCGAGAATCTGGAGCTCACTCTTCGCGTACCGCGAAGAGAATGAATTTCAACTTTTTTCTTATTTTTCTTTCCGGCTCCGTTTCTTCAGTATAATTCTTTGGTTTATCATGCAAACTTGCAATTTCAACAATAATCTCATTAAGTATCGATTTCTTAGAATATTTGCTCATAGAACCGGGTAAAACGGGTCATAAACAACTCTATAAACATATGTGTTTTTGAACACATCAGTACTTCGAATTATTAATATGGTCGCTAAAGGATCATGTTGGTTTTTTAATGCGACACATGTTTTGTGTTTAAAAGTTGGTTAAAAGTTATTTTTTGGGAATTTGTGATTTGCATAGTTGTTCCTAATGTCTATGGTCATAGTTGTATGATTTTATACTTTTCTAACAGTATGCATTTTTCTTGACTGCGTTTATATTTTAATCTAGTATGCAGTTATCGTGAGCACGATTATGTGATATATGTGTTTTGTATTACTATAAGTTCAGTCTTTGTGACACGTTCTCTGTGTTGTTATCTTTGTCTTGGATCATGTGTTTTGTTTCTTGTAATGAATAATGATAAATTGACTTTCGGTTATGACAGTCTTTTGATGGAAACCTGTCTTCACCGAACTTGCAATCTGAGCCCGGAAGCGATCTTTTTTCTCTTAATAGTTTTCAAAAGTTTAAAGTTAATTGCTTTTTCAACATTTGAACAGTTTTCATAATCAAACACTTTCCACCAATTCCCTATGGATACGATACCCAACTCCACTATACTATAGTTTAAGGTAGCTAGGGATTATACTAATTGTTTTTTATTGACCTTGACAACGAGATCAAAATAGCGCCGATGCCGGGGAATACGTGCGCTTAGTGTTTTAGTTTAAATTATTTTGTTCGTGGCTACTAATCTTTTGTTTAATCGTGCAGGCCACAGGTTTATGCATACTCGTAATTCGGGAAGGAAGTCATCACTTTTGTTTGATCCAGAAATAGAACAGGCCGCTAGAGCCAACCGAAAAATACAAAACCAAGTCCAAAGCATCTGGGAGAAACTTGACAGCCCGAGAATGTCACAAAATCAACCACCAAACCCAGATCCAAACCAAGGTGGCGGACCAGTCCCACCTTTTCCAGTTCTCCTATTCCCTATTCAACCACCACCAAATCAACAACCACCCGAACAACCACCACCTCAACCATAGAATCAACCACCACCACCACAATTCCATAATAACCAACCATATAACAACCACCCAAGTTATTTAGAGTTTGAGGATGATGGGAATTTGTCAACAGGACACAGTTACGGGCTAGAACACGGTTCTCAGCATGAGAAATGGGATGAAGATGAAGCATGGTATGACCTAAACCACCACCCTAGAAATCAAAAAGTAAATAGGATAAACAATTGGATACCACCACCATCAAGGGCCGACTATGAGTATCAACCGAGAAATCAAGGTAATTTTGACCAAGAGAACAGGTACAGGAAACCTCACGTGAACAGACCCAATTATCAAGAGGAACCGCCTAGGAACAGGAACGTGCCAAGGCATGAACAGGGAGTAGACAGTCACTTTCGCCCTGCTTTAGCCCTAAATGCTTCCCCCGTGATTCCACCAGTTCGTAGGGGGAACGCATTTGAGATCAGACCGGGATGTCTAGGGATCCTCCCATACTTCTTTGGGAGAGCTACTGAGGAGCCCTATACACACTTATTAGAGTATGAAGCCACATGTGGAACTATAGGTGGACAGGGGGTTTACTACAGATGAGGTGAAGTTGGTACTCTTCCAATTTTCACTAAAGGATCGTGCTAAACAATGGTTCCTTTCTCTACCGTCTGCTAGTATTGCTACTTGAGCAGAGCTTCAACAACAATTCTTGGATGAGTGCTTCCCACCACACAAGACTAATGAGGCCAGAGCTGCAATCAGGGATTTCAGGCAATAGTCAGGGGAGCCATTCTATGAATCTTTCAAGAGGTTCAAGGAGCTACTAAGGAATTTCCCACATCATAGTATAGAGAAGTGGGAATTGATCCAGACATTCTATGATGGCCTTTTGTCTGAGGATGTCAGAGATGTTAACTCCACTAGTAACGGATCATTTTTCTATAACCATGTGGATGAGGATTGGGACATTCTTGAAAGGACGGCAGTGATATCCAAAAGACAAGCTAATTTAAGCAGAAGGGGAAAGTCAACTTCATCTGTGAAGTCGGTTGATTATGAGATGCAGAAGCTATTGGATGCCATGGAGATCAAGATGGCACGTCTTGGTAGGCCGAGTGGTAAAGAGGTGGTAAATGTGAATCAATCTTATCCGGTATGTGATGGATTTGAAGAGTTGGGGCATGTGTTAGCAAACTGCCCAAGAGAACAAGGAAAGGCTGAAGAGGTGAACTAGCTTGGTGGAGATAAGGCAACTGCTACCCACTATTATCCAGGACTCAGAAATCACCCAAACCTCAGGTATGGTAATGCATCTAATCAAATGAATCCTAACTTTTAGGGTGCTAATGTGCAGGTTGGAGGACAAACACAACACAACAATACCAAAACCGCCAACAAAATTATAACCAAGGCGGATACAAGAGACACCAAAGGGGCTATCAACAGCAAAATCATCAAGGAGGTAGTACAGGAGGTGAGGACATGGGAGCTACCCAATTCAATGCTATCATGGAGGCTATCAAGGAACTAAAGAAAGATAATGAAGTCCGTGACAAGACAGTGGGTGCTCTTGCAAAGCAAGTGGGGCAAATGGCTGAAGAGTGGACGAGAAGAGAACCAGGCAAGTTACCAAGCAACACTCAAACTAACCCGTAACATCAAGGGTCGGGACCAAAGAATGCTCATGTAAGCCAGGTTAGTGTGTTGAGAAGTGGTAAGCAATATGACAACAAAGTTGTCCCTCCACAACCGCTAGTTGAAGGGTTGGTGGAGGATGTGGATGAGGAAAGTGATGATGAACCGGTACTTATTGCATCTAAACCTAAACAACCGGTAGTTTCTGAAAAACCAAACGATTCTAAAGCATCCACCGGTGCTCAAGGGGCGGGTGTGGAGAATAATACCATCCCATTTTCGAGAGCATTGGTTGATCCATCTAAACCGGCAAATAAAAGGGGCCCACAACAAGATGAAATGTGGGAAATTTTAGACAAGTTAAAATTAATCTTCCTCTAATTGATGCAATCAAACAAGTACCGGCATATGCAAAATATCTAAAGGATCTATGCACTCAAAAGAGGAATTATAAGATGCCCAAAAAGCTTGATCTAACCGATAATGTGAGTGCGGTTTTGTCTGGTATTCTTCCACCTAAGCTCCAAGATCCAGGGGTGCCTTTAATCCAAATCCTAATAGGTGATTTCAAAATAGATAAGGCACTTCTGGATTTGGGAGCTATTGTTAGTATCCTGCCGGGAAGCTTGTATGACCAATACGATTTCGGTCCTCTACAAAAAGCTGATACCACCGTGGTGTTAGCAGATTTAACTCTTAAGCTTCCCCGCGGGATATTAACAGATGTGATTGTCAAGGTGGAAGATTTCTATTACCCAGTCAACTTTTTAGTGCTTGACTATGCAGCCCCTACTAAAGGGAGCCAACCCAATGTTATTTTGGGAAGGCCATTTTTAAAAACTGCTCAATGTGTCATAAACTGCATGACAGACACAGTTGACATGGCATTTGGTAATAGAAAGATGTGTTTAAATGTCTTCTCCCGCAGTTTTAGTGCTCCGGTCATTGATGAATGCTTTAGTGCAGATATCATTAATGGGTGTATTCTTCATGCAAATGAGGATGCGCCAAAGGAGCCGTGTGTTTTGTGTAACAGGGAAGAAGCTGAGTATGAAAATGAGCTGAAAGCTGAAGAGGAGAAATTGGAAGTGTGTGCAATTAAAGAGGGACGAACCATATTGACACTTCAAGTGGAAAGTTTGCCAGAGTCCATAGACACCCATTTGAAACCTTCGTTGGAATCACCACCTCAGGTGGAACTGAAAGAACTACAGCCAAGTATGAAGTATGCCTTCGTAGGGGAGAATGAAACTCTCCCGATCATTATTGCATCAAATTTGACCGAGGCACATGAAAAGGCTCTCATGGAGGTTCTTGTCGCCCATAAAGCAGCAATTGGGTGGACGATAGTAGATTTGAAAGGGATTAGTCCTTCGATAGTGATGCACAAAATAATCATTGAACCGGATGCAAAGCCGGCAAGAGATGCACAAAGAAGGCTAAATCCAAACATGAGGGAAGTTGTGAAGAAAGATGTGTTAAAATGGTTGGATGCAGGGAACATCTATCCCATATCTGACGGCACCTGGGTAAGTCCAACACAGACAGTACCAAAGAAAGCAGGCATCCAGATCATACGGGATGAGCAAGGAGAGTAGGTAGCCACCCGACCCGTAACGGGTGGCGGGTATGTATTGATTACAGGAAGTTGAACACAACCACTTCCAAGGACCATTTTCCTTTACCTTTCATTGACCAAATCATCCAGAAATTATCAGGTCAGAAATTTTATTGCTTTTTAGATGGGTACTCAGGATATAATCAGATTGCTATTTATATGTCATCATTTATACATATTTTACATACATAATAATCCCGCATTATGGTACTAAATTGAATAATAACCTTGCAATTTGTGCTTAAAATACAAATATTTGATAATTGTAGGTTATTTGGTGTTAAAAATACAAATCAAGCTAAATCCTATCAAGAACACCAAGAATTCAAGCTTCTAGAAGGTTCATTCCCGGAGCATTGATCCCCAAGAAGTCAAAATTGGTCAACAATAGTCAACAAGAAGCTACAAGACAAATCTGGGGAAAAAGAGAGGGATGCACGGCTGTGCATCCCAATGCACGGTCATGCATTGCCCATCTCTGCTCCCCACGGCCCAGTACCGTGTCCTCTGTACCCTATTTGATTCCCTTGGCCTTTGCATGACCGTGCAACCCATTTCACGGTCGTGCATTGCACATTTTGAGGCCTATAAATAGGAGGCTTGGGTTCTTCATTCCACACACCAATCCAGAGAGAAATTACACTCAAGAAGAGAGCATTCTCGTAGTTAGAGTAGAGAGTAGAGAGCAGAGGGGCTCTTCCTCCTTGTTCCGCAATAAGCCCAGCCTATGAAACTCATCATTACGCTAGTCGTTATGGCCATTCGTGGCTAAAACTTCTTTGTATTGCTAGGGTGAAGATGATGTTTGGTGCATGTTAATGTTTAACTTATTAATGAAGTGGTATGTTTATGTCTTTAACTAATTCGTCCTTAAAAACCACCTTTTGATGGGCTTTTATTATTGTCTAAATTCGTCTTGATATTTGGAGTGTCTTGAGTTTAAAGAGTAAGATCGTAAAACCCTTTTTAATCAAACTTCCTTTGAAACTCGTATGTCTTTATACGAGCAGAGATTGATAAGCCAAGACTTGGTCTATACTTCTAAGATCGTACATCTTTATACGAAATTATTATGCGACCAAGAATTGGTGAACTCATGTTGGGAACGGTACGTCTTTATACTTGGTCCCATTGTTACACCGCCTCCCGGTGAGCAAAATATAATCACTTATTTAACTTAATATAAAGCATTTTGAGTCCGATGTCTTTATCCAACCCGGAGATGACCATTCGATGGGTTGAGGGTAAATGTTGTCCCTAACGGGAGGCACTACCACTTTTTAAAGAATATAATTTGCAAATCAAATGTCGTGAGGACGAGGCTTTAGCGGTGACCCGGGTCACAAGTTTGTAGTAGTCATACCACTGAATTAGTTAACTTAACATTATCACGTACCAAGCTGATTCGAATCCCGAAGCAATACATCTCGTTTTCTGATCATTTTCGCCTTATTTACTTTTCTGCTATTTACTATTCTGCTAGTTACATTTCTGATACACACTTCATGCACATTTTTACTTTTATGTTATTTACTTTACCGTCATTTACTTTTCTGTTTCACAAGCACACAAAACCCACCTACTAATTAATCCGGCTAAACGATAACAAAAGTTGAGTATTGGAACTCGACTGTGTCCATTGGTTCGATACTTGGTTCTTACCTAACTATATTACGTTGCGATAGGTACACTTGCCTATTGTGTGTGTTTTAAGTTAACGTAATTATCATTTTACTTTATAAATTTAAAACCTGATCTCGTGAAATCAATTAATCTAAAAATATATTTATTTATATTTTTATATCCTATACACACGCTATCATCTATTCATCCCGATGATCAACATAAGACCACGTTTACCTGCCCATATGGCACTTTTGCATTCAGGCGAATGCCATTTGGGTTGTGTAATGCCCCGGCCACCTGTCAAAGGTGCATGATGAGTATCTTTTCAGATATGATTGGGGAGTATTGGAAATCTTCATGGATGACTTTTCAATCTTTGGTCAGTCATTTGATGCATGTTTAGAGCAATTGACCAAAGTGTTGAATAGGTGTGTCGAAATAAACCGCTTTCTTAACAAGAAGGGATGGAAAAGAGCCATTTCATTGTTCAGGAAGGGATTGTTTTGGGACATATAGTGTCAAGTAGGGGGATGGAGGTAGATAGAGCAAAAATCAAAGTAATTTCAACACTACCTCCCCCTACTAATGTCAAAGGGGTAAGATCATTTTTGGGGCATGCGGGATTTTACCGCCGGTTTATTAAGGGTTTTAGCACAATCACAAAACCGCTTTGTAATCTACTTTTAAAAGACGGCCCTTTTGAATTTAATGATGAGTGTTTGAAAGCATTCAATATTTTAAAAGAAAAATTAGTAGCCACCCCGATCTTGCAAGCACCTAATTGGTCACTACCTTTTGAAATCATGTGCGATGCAAATGATTTTGCAATCAGGGCAGTCTTGGGGTAAAGGTAGGATAAGAAACCGGTGGCAATTTACTATGCCAACAAAACCCTGGATGGGGCACAATTGAATTATACTACTACTGAGAAAGAATTACTTGAAGTTGTGTATGCTCTTGATAAGTTCAGGTCTTATATCTGGGGAAGCAAAGTGATAGTGTATTCAGATCATAGTGCAGTGAATTATCTCATGGAGAAGAAAGATGCAAAGCCTAGGTTGATCAAATGGGTCCTACTGTTACAGGAGTTCAACCTAGAGATCCGCAATAAGAGAGGAACAGAGAATGTGGTAGCAGACCACATGTCAAGGTTGTAAACACCGAAGAGGATTCTACTGAATGAATCGGGGAGACATTCCCGGATGAGCAAATTTTAAGTGTTTTAATGACCCATGGTATGCTAACATTGTTAATTATTTGGCTGCAGGTAAAATTCCAGAACATTGGGCTAAGAAGAAGAAGCAACACTTCATGTCTCAAGTTAAGCAGTACATTTGGGATGAACCAGATTTGTTCAAAGTTGGGGCAGATCAAATGATACGGCGTTGTGTCCCTGAAAGTGAAGTCTAGTATTTCTTAGAACATGCCCATTCATATGCTTGTGGGGAGCACTTTAGTGGATAGAAAATGGGACACAGGGTCCTCACTTGTGGGTTCTTCTAGCCCACCATTTTCAAGGATGCAACAGAGTTTGTGAAGAACTGCACAAGGTGTCAGCAGATTGGGAGAATCACGAAGCGGGAAGAGATGCCAATGCGACCCATTAAGGTCGTTAACATATTTGACGTGTGGAACATAGACTTCATGGGTCCCTTCCCTAATTCCTTGGGACATCTGTACATCTTGGTGGCGGTTGATTATGTTTCTAAATGGGTTGAAGCAATCGCCACTAAGACAAATGATCATACAGTGGTGTGCAAGTTCGTGCAAAGTAACATATTTTCTAGGTTTGGTGTCCCCCGTGTGATCATCAGTCATGGGGGTTCACATTTTAAGAACTTTAAATTTGGTAAATTTCTTAAACGGTACGGTGTGAACCATCGGATTGCCACTCCATATCACCCACAAACAGGTGGGCAAGTGGAGGTATCAAACATGCAAATAAAGGAGATTTTACAAAAGACGGTACGGCCTGATCGTAAGGATTGGTCAACCACAGCATCCCGACTAGTTTATGGAAAAGGATGTCATTTGCCAGTTGAAATAGCTCATCGTGCATTATGGGCTGTTAAATCTGTTAATCTTTATTATGACAATGCAGGTAAGGAGCGAAAGTTGCAATTGTGTGAGTTGGAAGAGCTGAGGGATGAAGCTTATGAGTGTGCATCTGCATATAAGGAAAAGATGAAAGCAGCGCATGACTCCAGGTTAAAGAAAAAGATCATTGTGGTAGGCCAGAAGGTGTGGCTGTACAATTTAAGACTGAAACTGTTACTTGGGAAGTTGAAGAGTAAATGGATGGGCCCATACTTGGTGATCAGAGTAAGAGAGTTTAGGGAGGTTGAGATTGAAGACTTTGACGATCACCTCAGGCAAGTAGTGAATGGGCATAGACTAAAGCCCTATTTAGAAATAGAGGAAATCAATGACACCAAGGAAGAATCAGTAAGTTTTGTCATGCATGCATCTGCATATGAATAACCAAAGTAAGGTACAACGCGTCTGGCTGAAGACGTTAAATTTAGCGCTCTTAGGAGGCAACCTAAGCTTTACTTTTTGAGTCTAGATTAAATGAACGTTGTGGGTGTGTTCTCTAGAAACCCTCATGAGACTAAACTCGTCCAATCGGGCTACCGAGGGATTTAAATGGCTTAATGCATGTGCTAAATGCATTCGTGATTCCTACGAAAGTGAGTTAGGTTTTTGTTTCGTTTTTGTGCTGTAAATCTGGGAAAAGCCCAAGTGTGGGGACGTTCTGAGAAAGTTTAGGCTTATGTTAATGCAATGGGGACCACGCCTCATTCTCTAGGGGTAGGATACCGTGTGTAGAGTTTGTAGAGTCTGTAGAGTCTTGAGTCTTCATTTTTAGTGTTTCAGTAGGTTTTCGCGTATTTTTGAACTTTTCCCGGAGATTTGGGGCCATACAAGCATGAAAAACCATCACAAATCTCGTTCCAAGCATATACGAACTTAATTGGAGAGTTGGAACGAATTTTGAAAATGTTAAAAATTTTGACTTAAAAAACCCAAAAAAAATTTCTAAGGCAAAAAGTGGTAAAAAGTTCTAATCTTTCTATGAAGAGAGGTCTCTCACGCCACGCGAACTTCCAAGAGAAGTTCTTCGCGACATGCGAAGAACAAAACAGACGGGCGGACCATTATTTGTCCCTCGCGACACGCGAGGGATTGACCCCAAGTCTTCGCGACACGCGAAGACCCAAAAATTAGGGTCTTTTAATTTTTATTGAGTCGTCTTGTTGAGTCGTTATGATACTTTTGGGTATGTTTCGAGCTTAATTTTGCAGGTTTGTATTTAATTTCTCATACGCAATCTCCATTCGAGAGACGATAATCCGATCTGGACCGTTCTTGTACAATGCAACCCGCTAGTATTCACGAGGCACGATCGCGAATGAAATGATATACGATCGTCTATCCAGCTAAGTTTTACTTATTTTTGTATTGTTTTTTCGTTTTTGAGTCGCTCTTCCTACATTGAGGACAATGTAGAGTTTAAGTGTGGGGAGGGGAGACCTTGTCAAGGTCTAGTTTGAGTCTTTTGTTTTGAATCATAAAAAACACATAACAATTTATATTTAAAAATTTTCAAAAAGATCCCTGGATTAGAATTTTTTATAATTAAATGGAAAATGATAGTACAATTGGAAAATGTGCTAATGTGAAATTAATTGAATAATAAAGATGATCAAACATGTCTAATTTGTAACGTTTTGGTTGACCCAACCGATTTAAGAGCTTAAACATCATGATAGTGAATCTAATTAAATGAATAATTAATTCAGGATATCTTGTGGGTTCTCATCTTAGGGGTGTCGGTAAGGTCGAAACTATCAATATAGGGTGATAGGTACCACTATAAACAAAAAAATATAGGTTTTTAAAATTTTGGCACACTGCTTTCTTTTTATGAAAATAAATCCGAAAGTTGGTGACGCCTGCATTCCATAATCCATCATTACATGAGTTTAATTAATTAAAATTGAGAGCTTAGTTTCAGCCTACGTGTTACCCTCCGGGATAGTGACTTGGTTGATACACCCATGGGCGGGACTTAAGTGATCAATATTGGATGACTAAGTTAGGTTCACGTGTTTCCCTTTGGGATGGTGACTTGAAGGATACACCCATGTTCCGAAATTTAGGTATTTCATTGCTTAAAAACTGCAGCCTACGTGTCATATATCGTGTTCCAGCGTGATTGAAACACCACTAGGTTAGGTTTATTCATAAGTTAATAAAAGCACGTATCATTCACCCATCGATCCACAATTCATATAAATTTTAAAAACAAATAAATTTGTGTTTATAATGATGGGAAATCTATAAGGTTTAACCCGGGCTTAAACTTGACTTTGAGATGGAACTAGGCTAAACTGTCACTTTCTGAGTGTGAGACCCATAGATAAACTGTTGCTTGGTAATGTATAATATTATAGATAACATAATTGGGGGCTCAAGAATCGGTGGTTGGGTTTAATCAGATCGAAATACCGATTGTTACGGCTAACATGTTGAGAAATCAAAAGATATAAAAGAATGTAAATAAAAAGCAAGTTTTCTGATTATGATTCCATTGCATAATTATTTGATGAGATGAAAAAGGTCAAGTGTGGGGATGTGATGTGAGGTTAAATATCCCCTGTATAAGAGTCTAAGGTTATAGTTTTAAACGTTTAGCTTTGGATATCGAGTCTGTTTTATGTGCATTTGTTGTTTATGAGTGCTATAGGTTTAGTGTGCTAAGTGAACGAGAAAAAACGAGCTTAAAATCATGAGGATAGTAGCATACACCGGCCCCGGATAAGTCAAAGTTAACAAAAGTCAAAACTATGGAATTTAGGTTCTTCGCGCCACGCGAAGATCAAGAGGAAAAGCTTCGCGACACGCGAAGGCTTTGAAAAGCCCAATCGACTATTTTGTCCTTCGCGGTACGCGAAGGTTGGCCCAGATTCTTTTGCGACACGCGAAGAAGTGGAATTTCGGCAAACTTAACCTAATTTCAATTATAAGCGATGGAGGAGTCTATTGTCGAATCAACTTGTCATTCTACGATCCAGAACTTCCCTAAGGTGATTTCCAGAGATAAAGTTTCAATCTTTGTGAGTTTTTGATGCTAGATCAAGTGAGATCAATTATTGAAGAATCGATGACGATGTCGATGAGTGGCTAATCTCTTCGTGTCATTTCCGGGTATAGGATCTGCTTGTAAGTGATAGATTAGGGTTCATACTTGATTTGGTTTGCTATTCTTGTAATCGTACGATTGTTTGGATGCATAGTTTTTAGATTTGATTAAAACAGTTTGGTTTGTCTTTGATTTATTATATTCATTAATTTTCGGTTTTCTATCGTGAATCATTGATTATCTAGATATGATGTTCTAAGTTGTTGATTGATTATTGAGTGTTAACTTGTGTCAAGTATTCGGTTTTATAATCGTTGCTCAACACAATCACAATCTTGATTGTTGATTGTTTGTGAAATCCAATAACGAGTTATGTCTATGTAACTTCCAATAAGTACAAACCTGTCTTCATCGAACTTGCAATCTGAGCCCGGAAGCGATCCGTTTTCTCTTAATAGTTTTCAAAAGTTTAAAGTTAATTGCTTTTTCAACATCTGAACAGCTTTCATAATCAAACACTTTCCACCAATTCTCTGTAGATACGATACCTACTTCACTATACTATATTTTAAGGTACCTAGAGATTATAATAATTGTTTTTTATTGACCTTGACAATGCGATCACAACTCAGAACATTGTAGTACACAATCCCACTTCAAACGGTAATATTATTGTTAATAATTAAACAAATATTAGAATTAATATTAAAAAAAATCTATTATAAATTCCAACCATTTTTACTCAATAATTCATTAAACCATCTTCTCATTTTCTTCTCCAAACATCACATTTTTCCTTCACCCATTTTACACAACAATGAATCATTAGAATCCAAATAATTCATTTTTTACAAACATTCGTAACAACCCAAATAACCCTTTCAACCCGAACAACGACCTAAGCAACCTTTTCAATCCAAATATTCAAGACGTTTACGTTTCGAGTACGTCACTCGAACCAAACATTTTTCAACAAATTCCTTGTGGATTTAACTTTCAACCAATGCCCCCTCCTACACAAACCTCTCCTACACCGGATTCAATACCCGAGACACAAGAATTCACCGGATCCGTCCCCGAGACACGTCTACTCAACCAAAAAAACATTCGCATAGAAAGAAACAATCATTGACCATCGACACAACCAAAGAACCGGCACGTGTTATTGAAGCGTGGACACTGGACGAATAATTTGCTTTGACTAAAGCTTGGGTAGACGTGTCGAAGGACCTGAAAATTGGTAAGACGTTTAACTTTTTTTATTTTATAAATTGTTATGTTATTTTTTATAAGTTTTTTAATAATTTGTTTAATATTTTTTGTATAGGAAATAATCAATCAGGAAATGATTTTTCGTGGTGTGTTCGTGCAAGATTTCACGAGGAAATGGGGAGGGACGAATACCGCAACCCCGACAAGATCTCTGGTAAATGGCGGGACTATAACCGCAAGCTTACTAAGTTTAACAACTTTTATAACAAACAGTACAATAATCGTAAAAGTGGTCAAAGTGACCACGCTATATACTTAGAAGCTTGTGATGAGTACAAAGTCGTAGTGAGTGCGACTTTTAATTATAATAAATCGTGGGAGGTTATTAGAAAATCTCCTAAGTGGGGCCAAGCCCCGTTAATATCCCAGTTGTCCAAACGAAAAAATCGTCATTGTCCGGCGATTATTCGCCCGGTATCAATTCAAGAATTAATCTAAATGATACCGATGACGAAGTTGAAACACCGGAAGAACCGGTTCGTCCGCCAGGAAGAAACAAAGGTAAACGGGCTGCTTCCTCGTCCGCACCGGACACCCGATTTGAAAGAATAGACTCGAAACGACTCCATTTTAAACATGATAAACATCAAATACAAGACATCAAATTTTTAACTATGAACTTCTACCACCTTATCGGTGATGTTCATAAACTAGGATGAGAATGACGACAAGTAGTTTTTTGTATTTTTATTTTATTTTTATGAATGTAGTTTTTTTTTTGTTTTTTTAATGAATGTAGTTTTTTATATAGTTTTATTTTATTTTATTGATATTTAGTTAATTATTAGTTAATGATTAAAAATTAAATGTGGAGCGTGAAACCACTACACACCTTAGTGATTCTGGCCAGTGAAAACCCCCATGCTGATGTGACACCGACGTGGAGGGGAGTGAGAGAGGAGACGTGAAACCACTACCAATGACCTAATAGTAATGTAAAGTAAAAAAACTTAAATTCATTAACAATTAAAACATTACATATATATATATATATATATATATATATATATATACACACATATATTTAAAAACATTACATAAATAATTAAAAACAAAGAGCGTTCATTTCTTCATAAGATGTTCTTCAATCTTCGCTTGAATGGCTAGGACATCTTTAAGCTGCTCACAAAAAAGGTGGTCGGTTTTCAATGTCAACACCTTTAAATCCTCCCGTTCGTTTGCTTTTTCCCTAAGTTTGAGTTTTTTTTTGTTTTTTTTGTTTTCAATCTCGTCGTATTTAGTGCTTAAACTCTCCAACTTACTAACACTTTATTCAACTTCTCGTCTATCACCGATGATCCTGGAGCTTTCGCGTTTCCTTTCTCCTTTGTCTTGTTCCTCCCAATTGGGCGTTGTGCTCCTCCGGTAACTCATCGAAAACTATGCAGAAATCCACGAAACACCATCAAATTGAACAACTAGTTTGGTTCTCTTCTCAATCCATCGACTTTCTTTTCGACTTGTTGAAACCTCTTAGGCACCTTTTTCCACTTTGAACAATGTCGAAAAATGTCCGAAGGGCTAAGAAGTTTGAAATCAGGATTTTGCTCGTACCGGTATTTACAAGTGAAGCTTTCAAGAAATCAACATCATTTACACCACGTTTACTGTTGTTCATTTTATTATTATACATACCGCAAAATTTGGACACTCGTTGACGAATCTCCCCTTGAGGGCCGGACAAAACCACTTTATCTTGTCGTTTTCTCCTTTTGTGTGCGGTTTGGGTCTCAGGTACGGTTTAGGTTTCGAGTGGTAAGTCAAATTGTGGTTGGTAGTATTGTTGGATCAGAGGGTGGTTGTTGGGTAGGAGGTGGTTATTGTTGTTGCATTTGGTAGTTCGAAATACCGAACTGTTGGGCAGGAGATGGTTGTTGTTGCATTTGATAGAATTGAGTAGGAAGCGGAGAAGATAACCAAAATGAGTAGATGTTGTTCGGTTGGTCCGGGTCCATTTTTGGAGTATGTTGGGAGACTACGTGTGAGAATTTTTGGATTTGGTTTAGAGAGTGTGTTTTTTGTTTTTGTAAAAAAAAGGTGTGTGTTTACATAAGGGTAAATTTTTAAAAGAACAAATTAAAAAAAAAGTGGGAATGTTGAACTGTCAAATGGCCGTTGCCTTTCTTCACGAGTCGTTGCTTTCTCCACGAAAACCTCCCACGCTTGTGAACCACGCTAGGGCCTCGGTGTTCCATGGACCTCCATGACCCACCTACACACTACATACCTCTCGGTGTTAAAGAAAATTATTATATTTTTAAAGTTTAATTACTCGAGCTCCATCATGAGGAGCGGATATACATAGGCCTGGGACGCCCCGAGTTTTGAAGTTGTAGTAGAAAAGCTATATAGAAAAAATTGGGTGAACCCCTTAAAAAGATATAGGGTGAACCCCTATACAGAGATTAAGAGGTGTAAGGGAATAAACATATTGAAACGAAGACGACAACGGGCAGCACAGGGCAACAATTGCTCAAATAAGTTGAAGCTTATGTCCAAAGAGAAATAGAAGGGAAGAAGAAAGAAGACTAATTAAATAAAAAGAAATTGAGTAAAATGTATTTAGAGTTTGTAAGACATATAAACTATAGCTTCTTGAGTCAATTTAACAGTTAAAAGTATTTTTCTAACAATTATGTACATAGACCTTTATAATATATGAATTTAAAGTGTTTTTATTTTCATTATTTACTCATATATTATTTATAAGTATTATATAATAAACAATGTTATAATGGTTTCAAAATAAGTCTTTAAAGATTATAGTTATCGGTTAAACTCGTAGAAAATATCTATAGTTTTTAATTTATAAATACTATTTTATTTATATTATATGTTTTTAATTTTTAATGACAATGTTTTTTTATTATTGTATCGTATTTTTGTTATGTAATGAACCTTACCCAACCCGAACCATCGAACCGACCCGAAAATTTTTATGTCCGGCTCTATAAAATTGAAACATGTAAAAATAGTGAACCCATTGAAAATTATTACTGGATCCGCCATTGTCCATTATTTAATAATTTTTCAAAGTTTAAACTTGGTTCCGACTTAACTCATTCATTATTTATTAACTATTTACATATTTTAATCTTATATATATATTTTTATGTTTAGTTATTTTTGTTATAACTATATAATAATAATAATAATAATAATTATTATTATTATTATTATAATTATCATATATTTTTATATTAAATTAAAATTATTGTATTTATATAAATAATTAACTTATTTAGTCTCGTAAAGTTATTTCGAGCTGATGAAACTCGATTTAATTGAAGCTTGGGCTTTATTTTTAAACTTGACTTAATTTGAACTTTTAGTAAATAATTTTAAGGATAATTTATGAAGGGTCCATTTACACAACATAATTAGATTTCGTACCCTCTTTGCTCAACTTTCAAGGGTGAATTCACATGGTGTTTAACGGGGGTCGAGGCACCCACTAGAATTTATTTGATTAATAGAAAATTTTTGTTTTCTTTAAGTAGTCACCTTCGCAAATACTCGAGAGGTGCCTGTGACAACGACAAACAGAAAAGGAGAAGAAGGGAACCGAAGATTTAAGTGATTTTTCGTAAGAAATTTTAATGAAGAACACAAGCTTTGTGGAGAAGATGAAAAGGAAAGAGAAAAGATCAAGAAGATGATGTTGAAAAAGGAATTGAAAGCAAATTTTTCATGAAGTTAATTTTATTTTTCAACATTAAAATCAACACTAAATCTAAAAAATTAAAATTAATATAACTCATTTTAATTGCATATCTCATGAAAAACAAGCAAAAAACGGTCGAGATCGACATTTTCTTTTTAGTAATTAGCCTAATAATTTATCATTATTTGGACCATTATAACCGTCCATTTTTGGCATATTTGACCTGTTTTGACCGGTTCATTTTTGACATATATAACCTGTTTTGACCGATACATTTTTTGCACCCGCGGACAAAAAATTCTGGATGCGTCACCGCCTACTTTACGCCTCTAAATCGAATCTTCTCAGGGACTATCTCCTTCATTACTGCCTACTTTTCTAAAGAAAATTTTTTTAAAATGGTGTGTATGGAAAATAAAAAGAGGAAAATGGGAAAGTCAAAAAAAAAAAAGGAAAATGGTTGAGCCTCTATTCCCAATAGCGGCTTAGGATAAGTTAAAAGAGGGAGCTAGGGAGCCGCCATTGCCAATCGCGGCTTAGGAGCAACCAACATAACCCCGTTTAACCTCCGTTAGTTATAGTATTTAACCCCGTTTAACCTCCGTTAGTTATAGTATTTAACCCCCGTTTAACCTCCGTTAATTATTTTAATGTAATGTAAGATTATTTGACATCTAATAATATTAAGATAATGAAATAAAAAACTATAATACTATCAAGAACACAAGATACAAGACCTAACATTCCTCAAAATATTAAACTGGTTAACATAATACACATACAAAGTAACACGAGATACACGACCTAACAGCACTAATTTGGTCGGTTTGGGCAATTGTTGATCATGTGACCCGGTTGTTTACAGCCAGAGCACAGACGCCCTGTCCTTTCCCGTGCATAGGTGTTATCCATCTCGTTACGCATCCTCCTCGCACGACGTCTTCCTCTTAGTATGGTTATCTTATTTGCGTCCCCATAAAGTGTCCATCCGGCGCCGTTCCAATCTTCTTTATGACTCACCGGATGATAGATGTTGTTGTATTGCGCACGGTATGTGTCTGTGTGAAACCTGCTATTCACAATACTTTTTGGATCTTCTTGTAGATAGTGGCAAACTGCAATTGCATGGCTACAAGGGAACCGGTAAATTTGCCACTTACCACAAGTGCAGGTTTTCTTCTTGAATTTGACCATATAAGGACTATCGCCGGTTTCATCGGAGGTCTGTAGGCATGTTTTCACCATGAACACTTGCTCAGGTACTGAATAAGGGAATACTCTATGTTCTCGAGCCCTTATTTCACGACCATGGAACAATGTCCACTTGCGGTCCGGAAATTGGGTTGAGCAATTATACGCCTGTTGGTAGTTTATGACGTATTGGTGAACCTCTCTTGTAAACGTATTGGTGAACCTCTCTTGTAAAGGTATAATCTTACATTACATTAAAATAATTAACGGAGGTTAAACGGGGGTTAAATACTATAACTAACGGAGGTTAAACGGGGTTAAATACTATAACTAACGGAGGTTAAACGGGGTTATGTTGGTTGCTCCTAAGCCGCGATTGGCAATGGCGGCTCCCTTTTAACTTATCCTAAGCCGCTATTGGGAATAGAGGCTCAACCATTTTCCTTTTTTTTTTTTTACTTTCCCATTTTCCTCTTTTTATTTTCCATACACACCATTTTAAAAAATTTTTCCTTTTCTAAATGACCGATCCATTTTTTTCACCCCTTACAAAAAGTCAACAAGTAAACTCTACCATTATCACCACTTATATTACCACCAACTTCCTTTGCCACCTTCTTCAACAAGGGCCTCCACCACATTGAATATCCACAGAAAATGGCGTACGTCACGTTCTTGGCCGGAGATGAGGATTACATAAAAGGAGTTGTCGGATTGGCCAAAGGTTTACGGAAGGTTAACTCCGGTTATCCTCTTGTGGTGGCCGTTCTTCCTGACGTCCCTGCGGATCACCGCCGTATCCTCGAGTCTCAAGGTTGTATTGTTAGAGAAATTGAACCGGTTTATCCACCTGAAAGTCAAACGCAATTCGCCATGGCGTATTACGTTATCACTTACTCCAAACTCCCTATATGGGAGGTATGCTTTCCTCTTGTCTCCCTGCATTTCAGCAAAGCTGACATGACTCCCACTCACGTGGCAAACACACTCTGAAAAGAGAAAACCAAAACTTTCTATTGAATAAAGTATGCTACGTCAAGAAGCAGACTTAAAGAGTATGTTTGCCGCATCAATAGAGTCCTGTCAACTTTGCTTGAGTCAGGCAACAAACACTTGGAAACCAATATGAAATCTATAAGTCTTTTGTAAATCTAAAGCGATCTTTCTTTTTTTATCTTGCAGTTTGTGGAGTTCAGAAAGATGATATACTTAGACGGGGATATTCAGGTGTTCGATAACGTGATGGACTGTTTTTGTGAAAAAACATGGAGCCATACACCTCAATACATGATCAGGTATTGCCAACAGTCCCCGGAGAAGGTCCGATGGCCGACGGAGATTGGTTCTAAACCTTCACTCTTCTTCAACGTCGGAATGTTCGTCTTCGAACCTAGTACATCCACCTATCATGATCCAATAAACACCCTCATGGTCACCCCTCCAACCCCGTTCGCCGAACAGGTAATTGATCACTGCTAAACAAACATGTATCACTGACAGTTGATATATTCCATCGGCACGCCATTTTCTTTGAATTTAATAATTTTATAAAAAATAAATAATTTATTTTATTAAATAACCAGATATTTGTGGGTCTATATTTGGCAGGATTTTCTGAACATTTATTTCAAGGATATTTACAAGCCAATCCCTCTAGTTTACAATCTTGTTCTTGCAATGCTGTGGAGACATCCAGAAAACGTGGATCTTGAACAAGTTAAGGTTGTTCATTACTGTGCAGCAGGGTCAAAGCCATGGCGTTTTACTGGTGAAGAAGATAACATGCAGAGGGAAGATGTAAATATGCTTGTGAGAAAATGGTGGGATATTTATAACGACAAATCTTTGGATTACAAGAATCCAAACACGACAGCCGGAAACAATGGGGAAATGTTTTTACCGATCCTCAAGTGGCATAGTTTGTTTTTGGAGTGTTGTATGTAGGGTTTGTGGGGATGGATATGGTCGTTTTCATTGAATGTTTGTGGACGTAATGTAATTATGTTGCTATATAATGTTTTACCTAATACAAGTGTGTTGAGAGTTACTCAAGAACGAAATGTTAAAAGCTTGAATCAAGTTGAATTTAAACGCACTAGAACCTATATTAGAGCTTATTTAATAAACAAGATCGGATGCTACTTGAGTCTCACTAGACTCATGAGCCTATACGAGCATGTAGTTTATATCATTTTTATTTAATATGATAAACTAGGAAATTTGGCCTGCGATTCGCGGCGCGAGGCGAATCTTAAACAGCCGAGACGATGATATTAACGTTGTTAAGAACAAAAAGAAACGTGGTTAGATACTTAAAAGAAACGTATAAAATTACGACGACTCGGTTGTGTTGGTCTAAATCTTCATGTACGACCATGATACCGTCAATCGATCAAATGTACTTAAGTGCGTCAAAGAAATGTATGAATTTGGAGATCGAATCACACCGTACTTCAGTACGTAAAAGAAACGTGCGAAGTAGAGGTGGTTTGGTTTTGAAGATTAAACCATATATAAAAAACGGTATTACGCTTCTCATATTGCGGCCTAATAGGTTAAAAAAGTATTCAAAAGAAATAAAAAGAAGAAAATCAAAAAGTAAAAAAAAATAACCCAAAAAAATGAAATGTGTGCCACAGAAAAAAAAAATAATAAGAAAAAGAAAGACATCTAGAAAACAAAAAAATAGTTTTCAACAATACAATATACATCCACTAGAGCACTAACACATTTCTCCAAAATAGAAAGAAAAAATTTCACACATTCAATGGTTTTCCCTTTGTGTTGGACGTTAAAAAGGAAAATAAATAAATAAATAAACCACACAAGTGGACCAATAAGGCATGTTCACTGTACATACCAATTCCTTTTAGTTAAGAGTAATAATAATATACGTTTATAGGATTATGCTCAGGTAAAAATTATCATAATCCTAAGAAGTGTGAGAATGATTTAGGGTCATTAGATTAAATTATAGAAAAGATTTAATGTTTGAGATTAAATTATAGGAGAAAAAGTTGTTGGAATGGTATTTTAGTCTTGGCCACTTTTGTTAACTTTTTATCAAGTTTCACCCTCATTTTTAAAAATTCATAACTTTTACATACGACATTATTTTTTCAAAAAAAATACACCATAAAAACGAGCGTTTTTTTATCTTTAAAACGAATATAGTGTCGTTAAAACAAAAACTAAAAAAATTTACATTTGCAGCTCATTGTGTAATACAATTTTATTGTGTAATACAAGTTAATTATGTAATACAAGTTCACTGTGTAATACAAGTTCATTGTGTAATACCACGTCTGATTATGGTGTAATATATGGTCATTGTGTAATCAGTCAGGTCATTGTGTAATACAAGTTCATTGTGTAATTAGTCAGGTTATTGTGTAATACAAGTTCATTGTGTAATTAGTTTGGTCATTGTGTAATACAAGTTCATTGTGTAAAATACCACGTCTGGTCATTGTGTAATATCTGGTCATTATGCAATACAAGTTCATTATGTAATTAGTTGGGTCATTGTGTAATTAGTCAGGTCATTGTGTAATACAAGTTCATTGTGTAAAATACCACGTCTGGTCATTGTGTAATATTTGGTTATTGTATAATTAGTCAGGTCATTGTGTAATACAAGTTCATTGTGTAATTAGTCAGGTCATTGGGTAATACAAGTTCATTGTGTAATACAAATTCATTGTGTAATACCACGTCTGGTAATTATGTAATATCTGGTCATTGTGTAATTAGTCAGGTCATTGTGTAATACAAGTTCATTGTGTAATTAGTCAGGTCATTGTGTCAAATATTTTTCATCATTGTGTTATATGTATTCATCATTGTGTTTTATGTATTCATCATTGTGTTTTACGTTTACAACTAATTGTGTAATTCGCTCAAATATGTCAGGTCATTGTGTAATATGCTCATTGTGTAATATCAGTTCATTGTGTAATATCAGGTCTGATCATTATGTAATATCAGACCTTTTATTACACATTGACCTAGTGTATTACACATTGACTATTATGCCCTCCCTTTAAAAACAATAAAATGACACACGTCAAGCTTAGAATTCTTCTTAAAACCCCTTTTTACTATAACCTAACCCTACGTTTATATAATAGTAACTAGCTTTAACCCTGTGTGTTACACAGGGTGAAACATTAATATTATATTGATAAATTTGATATTGTATTGGTAATTTTTCTATTTTGTTAAATGTTAAGATTATATGGATGAGAATAATCAAAATATTAAAAAAAACATGAAAATACATATTTTAAGTGGTGTACTTTTTTATTTTTTTACAATACATTAAATTACATGTCAAATGAAATCTTACAATTATGATTTACAAATTTAAAAATATTTCATTGTATACTACATTTGAAGTGATAGTGGTAACTTTTTCACATGTAGCAAAGATTAATAGTTTAAGTCTATGTGTACTTTTAACTTTTTATAATGCAACATGCATTTGGTCGTAAATAAACACTAAAACTTTTAAATACAAACCAACCTTTAAAAGTGATTGTTCTAAGTTTTTATTCATGGTCATTGCAAAACATACAACAATTGTATATTTTTTCCTTTTTGAAATTTAAATGAAATTCTTTTGTATGAATGTGTTAACCAAATTTTAGAGATAAAATTGTGATAACCAATGGTTTTTCAGATATAATCTCCGCTTCTATAACGCAATTACCTAGTGATTTGACCCGACGTCTTGTTCCTTTACATAAACATTTTTTATCCGTATTTCTAGTAGCACTTGTATACGGAATGTTTTGCTAAACTTTTAATACTTAATCACTTATTAAAAAAAAATAAAAAGATACACATAAAATTTAAATTTGAGCAATATGTCATCTTTTAAATTCAAAATTTAAAAAAGAGTAAACTTCATTTTTGGCCTCTGTGGTTTGGTCAAAATAACGGTTTTAGTCCATTAGTTTCAATTTGACTTTTTTGGCCCATGTCGTATGTAATTTGTCTCAATTAAGCCCAACTCACTAACACCGTTAATTTTTCTGTTAAAAATAAGGGCATTTTAGTATTTTCACATATAGGGGTTAATTGTGTCCCTTTAAAAACAATAAAATGACACACATCAAGCTTAGAATCCTTCTTAAAACCCTTTTTACTATAACCTAACCCTACGTTTATATAATAGTAACTAGCTTTAACCCTATGTGTTACACAGGGTGAAACATTAATATTATATTGATAAATTTGATATTATATTGGTAATTTTTCTATTTTATTAAATGTTAAGATTATATGGATGAAAAAATAGTCCTTGTTTTATTTTGAAAAAATAATATAATTAACCCCTATATATGAAAAGACTAAAATGTCCTTATTTTTAATAGACAAAATTAACGATGTTAGTGAGTTGGGCTTTAATGAGACAAATTACATATCACAGGGGCCAAAAAAATCAAATTGAAACTATTGTACCAAAACCGTTATTTTGACTGAACCACAGGGGCCAAAAACGAAGTTTACTCTTTAAAAAACTCACTCCTTAATATATTGACATAACTTAAATTTAAAATTTCAAAATTAAAATTAATAAATTAGAATTGAAGCCAAACATATTTTTTTTAAAAGAAAAATGTCGTTATTTAAAGAATAATTAAAGTTTAAAATATAACACACTTTATAAAAATAAATATTTACATGTTTCTTAGATTTAGTTAAAAACTGACTATTACAATTTACAAATCAAACGAAAAAAATTATTTATAAATATCAAACTTAATAAAAGATCTACTAATTAAATATTATCAAACTGTATTGTAACACATATTTATTTAAAATAAAAATTAGTATTTTTAAATTTATATATAAGATTTTAAAAATCTTGTTTTTTAATAATAAAATTTTTAAAACTTGTTTTTTTAATAACAAAATTTTAAAAACTCATTTTTTTTAAAATCTCCTACTTTTTAATTCTTGGTTTTTTTTTTAATTTTAATTTTTATTATGATAATTAAAAAATATGAGTCAATTGTAATAATAATGAATTGATTTGGTAAAATGTGTTATTTATGTGATTTTCTAAAATAAATATGGAAAGATTAAATAGAGGATTTAATATGATTTTAGGGTGAAAATTTTATGAGATTGAATGTGGTGATAATAAGTGGCAAAAATTTTAGTTTTTTTATTATAAGAGTGATTACTATATATAGTTTATGTAAAAATAATTAAATACAAGATATTACTTAACTTTAAAACATAATGCCGGTGACTAATAGGGTTTGGTCACCAACACATCCGGATCTAAACGTCTGTCATACTCAGGTATGTCCACTTTGATGACACTTCAACAGTTAGTTTCACGGTGTTGGCGACCAGTAGGGTTGTAATCCGCTGCCTCCGATCGGTCATCTTCATCATCATCTTCAATGGCTGGACGGTTTCGAGGGGGACCGATCAGCGCCTCAGTGGTGTTGCATAGCGATGGCCAGTTCCCTAAGCTGGTATTGCAGATCCCGAAGTTGCTGTTCAACAGCGCGATTCTCGTAAGCCACGTCAAAAGTGACTGGTTAGCAATTTTGGAACAGAATTGGAGTTGAAGTGGACGTGTTTTGGCTCTGATACCAAATGTTAGGCACCAAGTCATTAACGAACATGAAATTTAGGAATTCAAAGGTAACCGATAGCAACGGTTCAAGAGAGATATAGAAACACCACTCCTTGATTCGGTAGGGTTGCCTAAACCCGCTCTAGGATACAGAAGCACCACCTATATTGAGTGTAGGATCCAAAGAACACCACAAAAAAGACCAATTTTGTGCAACAATGGTAAAGGAGACCGCCTTCTCACAAGAGAAACACAGCATAGAATTTAATCAAAACAAATCAACCACCTTTTTATTAAACGCGATTCAGTACATGTAGGAAAAGCTAGTCTCACCACCACGTCCCTAAGTTCTAGCTAATTGAAGACGGCTAAAGTACAAATAAACAAAGCATGAGATTAAAAGCAATAATAAAAACATGGGAAAAATAGTGAAGAAAACAAAAGGTGGTAGAGAACGTGGGTGCATAGGAGTTTTGGCACCTCTTTTAACCTAGTTCATGGGTCTCCTTTTGACCCGGTTTGAGGTCCATGGATACCGACCCACTTTCTTCAAATTTGATTCTAAGAAAGCCAACGACTAACTCTTTTGAATCCCTAGTTCATTTAAACATAGATTTCATATATGCTTATCCCTATCAGTAATGATCGTATCAAAATATGTGATGTTCTTAGTATCAGCGCACGCTTCAATTGCGTCCCCCTAGCGAAAAATTAAATGCAAAATATGTTGCTAAACAAATATAATAATTTGTCAACACTTGTTTGTTCTATTCATTTCTGATATATTGTTTGGATGAGCATTTTAAAAGTAATTATCTTTATGTAGTTAGTTAAATATATGAATGATCACAATTTTGACCCTAAATAAAAAATTCATAATCATAATCTACAAGTACTTTACTTGCTGCAATTAGAAGTTGCAATAGTCAATACAAGGGTACATCAAAACACCACTTATGTATTAAGTATGTTGAATATGTTTAACATCCTTATTTTCTGCAACATGTTATGTTGGTTTTTATTTCTTGGGATGGATTTCAAATAAATATAGGATTAGAGAATTTGAAAATCCTAATGTTTTTGTTGTTTCCCTATGAATGGACGAAGTTAAATTCTGGAAGTGTATAGATAATACTTTTATTTAAAACCTAGACTAGATTCACTATTCAATTCAATAGAAGTAAAGAATGTTCAATTGAAAGATCATTCACTTTTCTTTTATGATTCCAACTCATATATTCCAGGATTTAACATTAGTTATTCGACTTTGTTATCTTAATTGCGCTTAAGAGTCCTCACCCCGGTTCGAACCTCACCCCACACTTTCAGGTTAACCTATTTAACCCATTTAGTTAAACAGGTCGACTCTTCAACTTGTTTTATTAAACAGAATGACCCACTAACCCGTTTAACCCAGTTTTTTACAACCCACCAACCCGATTAGCACGTTTATAACTTGATTATCACCCGCCAACCTATTTAACACGGTTAGATAAACGGTTTATATTCGAGTTACACAATTTTAAGTGTGCGGGTTACGGTTGATGTTTTTGACACGAATACAAATATGGGTCGTGTGGGGTTGAACAGTTTAACCCGTCAACTAGACACGATTGACACTCCTATTTAAAACCCATTATTATAAAATCAATCATAAACTTTGTATTAATTAAACTTAAACTACCTGGTACCCAGAATAAGAACAGTAAAATGGGCACACATAACTCTTGAGCCCATCACTGTAAGAACCTCTATATTTGTCAGCAAATGCAAACACCTGTTTGTAAATTGTAACATGAATAAAAGTTCAAATTCAGAAATTCTACTTCTGTTCATGCAATTTTAATAGAGGTTTAAATGAGTCGAGTCTAGCCAAGCCCGAGCTTGTCTAGGCACAAGCTCGGCTCATGAGTAGTTTTCGAGCTCCAGCTTGACTCAATTATTATTTATTTATTTTGTAATTATTTATATATATATTTATAATTATAATTTTTATATTTAATACGTTAAATAAAAATTATGTAGGCTCGCGAGCCAGCTCAAGCTTGATATGTGGTGCGAGCTCATTTAAGCTCAGCTCGATTCGAGTTTTTAGCGAGCCGATCTCAAGTAGCTCACGAGCGGCTCGGCTCTGCTCCTTTACACCACTAAATTTTAAAAATTTTAATCTTTTATTTACCCTAATGGCTCATTTTAGGAGGATTTTGGAGTAATTAGGATCAGATTTTCTGAAAACCAAAGATGCAGAAGCCAAAGCAGCTGCTGTTTCAGCAGCAACATCTGTCCCAGGGCTGTTTCTGTCAATCTTTATAACTGTTCTTTGTGTATCCATGTCTTCAGGTCTTTCCCAACAAGCATGATCTTTGTTTGCATCACCAACCTGCAATTTGTCAACTAAAATTTATTCAAAAATTTTTTGTCAATCTACAATGAGATAAAATGACTGATTTAGTAAGGGAGGGTACGTTCAGTCTAAACAACGGGGTAGGTACGTTTAGCACAACCCATTTACAATTTGTTGGTAAATGGTACGTACAAGTTAAAATCACCAAAATATACATCTTGACCGACTTTTAAGCCAAAATATTAATTGACTTTTACCCACTAAAAATAAACTACCTAAAGCAACCAATCAGAAAACGCCACATAAGCTTAGCCGACTAAGGAGATTAGATTTTAGCCGACACAAAATACATTGAAACCAATAAAAAAACTGTCATGTAGCATGCCAGTTAGATTTCAGCCGGTGGCACCAAAAGACTTTATTTTGATCTCCATTCTCTAACGAATATATCTTTTTGGATCACCGTTACACATGGTATGTTTTGATTGATTTTTTGGAGTACCCATTGTACTTCCAAGTTTTTTGTACCGGCTAAATTTAAGCTTCCTTAGCCGGCTTAGCTAATTTTAGATATGTTTATTTTGATATGAGCTAAAAGTCAATGTACATTTTCACATACCTGAACATAAATGGTGCCGGGTTGTGCGGTAGCTTTGAGAAGGTAACCAGTAGCCCACCGGATCACGGTTTTGGCATATCGCAACTCACTTTTCATCATACCACCAAATTCAAGCACACTCCATGACAACATGGTGGTAGTGAACGCCAAAGGAAAACCGAACTTCATGTTATCTCTTGCATCATAATACCCACCTACTAAATCCACCTGTATTGTCAAAACCACCACACAAATCAGTCACAAACAAGTTAACCCGCTTCAAATTTTCAATCTTTATATGTAATTATGCAAGAAAAATGCATACTTTCATCGCGGATCCGTCAGAAAGTCTGGAGTTTCTTCTCCAAGTCATTATTTGGTTGGGTGGAAGTTTGCCGGATCTTTGGCCTTCAAAGAAAAGAATGGATTTGGTGAGGGCATCTCGGTTGTGGGAGGCGATACGATGGCAGGGGAGAGGGTGGTTAGTACGAGGAGGAGGTGGAGGAGACAGAGGGAGGACGTCATTGGTGGTTTTAAAAAAAGCAAGAAGCGAGAAGCGAGAGAAGTGTTGGAGAAAAGAGAAAGGTGTTGTGTCCTTATATAAGGCTTAGAAAGATGCCTTTGTACTTTGTAACTTCCTGCTTCTTTTCTAACGGTAATTTACTTGACCGGTAACTTACAAAACCAAAAATTTTAATGTATATACGTATTGAAAAACGTATCGTATTGTATCAGTTTCGTATCATTTTTAAATTGGGTTTGGATTGGCTTAAAGATCCACGCCAACAATACGAAAAACCAAAATTTTGATATAACTAACATCAACTCGTCGAGTATGTTAAATCATTTTTGTTTACGTTTTACAGTTTTGTTTAAGTTTGTTCTAAAAGTTTGTGGCTTGGAGCGCACTAGCTGGTTTGTATAAGTTAGTTTGTTAGACATTTGATCAGTTGATTTGGCTCGAACTCACTGGCTCGTATAAATGTTACAATTGAGTTCAAACTAAATAGCTCGTCACCCGGTTACTATAAAAACTTGAGTTGATTTGGCTTGAGTAACTCAGTTCCTGGCTCGTATAAATTAGCTTCTCATTCAATCTACATTGGTACTTTAGTAGTGTATTATTTGATACATTTGTATGTTTTGAAATTATTTTTAACTTGTTATTTGAGACTGAGACGTTATAGAAAGGAGAAAAATATATAAAATCATCAAAGCTGAGAAAACAAGACAACTTATAAAGAGACAAGCTAACTCGCTGTAACATCCGGCCTCTCGTACCAACAATATTGCCGCTTTGCCCCGTAAGGGCTCACGGATTTGTTTTTGGTTGCCAGGGTGAAAATTTTCCAAGGGGTCACCCATCCCTGGATTACTCTCACCCGAGCACGCTTAACTGTGGAGTTCTCCTCTCATCCACTATATTAAACCCCAAAACACGTTGATGGTATTTGAGGCGGGACATTCCTTATGAACCAATAATCTCTCCTGGCCACGGCCGATGTGAGATTTTCCCGAGCACCGCCTCAACTGAGTGTTCCGCAACCGGGCCAGTGATATAGTGCTTCAATCTATGCTCATTTACTTTGAACTTCGCTCCATCTTCTCCCTCTATCTCTATTGTCCCGTAAGGAAAAACCTGAATGACTGTGAACGGGCCTGACCATCGAGATCTCAACTTTCCCGCGAATAACCTCAACCGGGGATTAAACAATAACACTCGATCTCCTACCGCAAATTCCTTGCCACCTTTTATGTGGTGATCATGTAACTCTTTAGTCCTCAACTTATAATCATACGATCGCGTATATGCATGGTCTCGCAGCTCCTCTAACTCATGCAACTCGTACATCCGGCTCTCCCCCCTAGGCTCGTCAAGATTGATGGTGCGGAGGTCCCAATATGCATGATGCTCTAACTCAACCAACATATGGCACGCTATCCTGTAAATTAACCTAAACGATGTGGAACCGATAGATGTCATGAATGCTGTACGGAAAGCCCAGAGTGCATCATCTAGCTTATCTTCCTAATCCTTTCTATTTGATCCAACCGTTTTCTCCATAATCCTCTTAATCCTATGGTTGCTAACTTCTACATGCCCACTAGTCTGCGAATGATAAGCCATTGCAAGTCGATGGGTGACCCCATATCTTTGCAAGGTTTTCTCCATCTGCGCATTGTAGAAGTGGGTACCTCTATCACTGGATCAGTTTGTAACATTTCTGATTTTTTTTCATGTATTTGTGTGATGCAACAAACAAAAATATAATTATAATTCAATATTGATGCGAACATTTCATTTGATACATGGATAAATTCCAATCCATACTAATGCTAAGAAATCAAAACCTTTTCAAATTAACCTCATATATTACAAGATATAACATCTAAATTTATTCTTTTGCTCATCAAAGTAAATGTATATATATATGTGTGTGAATATGAATGTATACACATATAAAATTCCTTAGCTTACATACATTCTTTGGTTTATAAACAAATTAGTCTTGAAACTTACCTTCCCAAGGTCTTTTGAACCCTAAACATGAACCCCCACACTCTCAATCGAACCTTTGATCTAGATTGGACCCCATATGGCTCAATTTTGACCTTCATTCGTCAACTTTGACTTTAAAAGTCAAACAGGCCCAAAGCTATGAAATTCACCATATGAAATCGATTAAGGCCGGTTGTCATGGTCCTGTCCGGTGTACAAGCAACAAAATCGGCCCAATCCAGACCCAAATATCAACTCAATTCGTTTAATTACGCGGGCGAATTCAATTTTGAATGGTTTGACCTCTTGGAGTCAAAGTTAAATCAATCCGAGTCAATTTGATTAATAAAACGCGTTTCAATCCCAGAAATCACGCATAAGCTGATCGTGCATGTATCCGGACCTATTACACGACCAAATACATTCGATTCTAACCGGATTAACGCGTAAATGAGGCTACGGCTGTCACACCGTGATCCCTTCAATCGAATCGGGCATTAATGACGAAATTAATCAAATTAAATCGCCACGAACCTTCGGACGACTCTATATAATCTTCCTCAAACCTCGATTGAGTCTCATTCCACCCCTGCTTGCCAGCCGATCACCAAGAACACCGTCCCTGTTCGGCTAGCCGACGACTTCGTTACGCAACCAAATCAGGTACGGTTTATCGCATTTGGTTCGTTTTTAACTACTTATCGAAAGCCCCATATCGCTTTACAAAACAACAATCCAAATCAGATTCAATTTCTGTAAATCCTTAAACCTGTTCATACGATTGCAAAAGGATTTCGGATTCATTTCTGTTAACGGCTTTAATCTTATCCGATTCATGTTATACCAGCGAATCCACTCGGTTCCACTGGTTGAATCATTTCACCAGTGAGCCGAGTGGCATGGGTTCGAAACCCACACACCAGCGGTCTTTTTGCGCGCCTGTTAAACCAAATTTGGCCCGTGTGTTGTAACCTGTTAAAGGATTTTCGTAAAGGGTTTAGAACATAGTCCAGTCCCTTGGTCCACCGGTAAGCCACACACCTAATACAGAAGCCACCCGGGTTCGAGCCGGGTGGTCTGTTTATTTTTAAAAAAAAATCACTTTTAAAGCCAAAAAAATTATATAAAATTATTTTTATAAACCCTACACGAGTTAGAACAAGTTACAACTAAGGTTGTGATGTTTGACATAAGAGGCCTATTTTTTTTACAAATTAAGTGTTTAAAACCACATATTATTATTTAAAGGTATATTTTTAAATAATCAAATTCCTAGTTTATACATATTTTAACAAGGTATTTTATAGAAATACATTTTTTTCTATATATACTTATAAATATATTTTCGTGTTTATAAAATAAAAAAAAAAAAAACCTTTTCTTTTATATATATACATAAATACTTTTATTCCTTATTTATTTATTTTAACAATAGATAAATAAAAACTATTTCATTGTACCCTAGTAAATTCACCTAGGGTTTTCTTTAACCGACATTAATATACTTTGACACATTGTCATAAATAAATAAATAGATATATGTAAAACCGCGTTTCTTTTAAAAGATTTATTACTCTAATTAAATGAATATAAAGATTTTTATTTATTAAACTATGAACCCTAACGACAAATGTTTTCATGTAACCCCTTGAACTTACGAGTTTAAATCAAACTTTTGATAACTTATCCTCCTACATAAAATGACACAACCCTTATACAAATTCACACCTAACAAGACCCGATGCATATCACTAATTTAAAATCATGCTTCACACTAGGTTAACTTGTGATTGAGAATCACTCGTGCTTCGTACTTGCTCGCGTTATCCTTACAACTTATACAAGTGAGTTTACATAGCCCCCCTTTTACATTTTTACATATTTTGGGGTGAAACATGATCTATTCTTTAAAGCTTTTTACATAGACTTAAATACAATTCAATAATATGATATTATGTGTTACGTGCTTTATGTTTGAATGCTATGAGTTAAGACTACATATACATGACTTTTGTACAATCATTAACTACGTACAAACCAACGGTTAACATTGATGGATCTATTGTGTCTGACAAACCCACCCGGTTAGGGTGTTTGTTACCGACTTTACATAAGGGTAACCTGCGTGTTATGCCTCAGTCCAAGGTTTGATTGTACATAGTTTAACTATAGGTTCTCCATAAATGCCATATGCACATGTATCGTATGAATTGTATAAAACATCTTAAACTTGTTGTGTGTCAAAACCTATGTATGCTCACCAACTTTTTAGTTGACCTTGTTTTCATCATGTTTCAGGTACTAATGCTTGAGAATAAGTACAAGTTGCTTCACTTAGGATCGAGTACCTAGAATGAAATTTAAAGAAACTATTTATGTAGGAATTTTGATGTTTTAATGAAATTGGTTGTTTAAATACTTCAACTTTAGTAAACCTTGAGCTTTTGAACAGTCCGCATGTCCCGCCTCGACGTATTCCACCGTCGGTTGGGGTGTGATAGATTGGTATCAGAGCCTTGGTTAAAGGGAATTAGGTTATTAGACACCTTTGACCTAGACTATAACCTTAGGACACCCATTATTGTCATGTTCTATGATATGCTACATGCTACGTGTTACTTATATATTAATATTTATTTTATTTTGATACCTTATTTGCTAAAATTCATGACTTAGTAGATTATACTAAATAAATAAATAATATCCCTACCCATACACTAAGCCTCATAACCTTCTTACCTGCTTCTCTGTCATCATCATCATAGCATGTGGAAACTTCATGAATTTAAATCTATAGAATTCCTTTCTTCCTCGTTAAGGTTTTAAACTTTGTTAATTATTAAAGGACACGTGCAATCTGGAAGGGTGACACCTGTATTCTGGGTTTTCTGTCTAGGAAAGCATTTCGTATAAATCCCAATCAACCGAGGGACCCGTATGCTTTCCTGGGAATTCCCGGGATGAGTGTTTACTTATAGGCTAAAGCATGTCTCCTTGAAAATTATATGAGTTTAATTGACCTTAATGTGTCATAGTATTCAAGTGATTATGTCACTATTTGAGTACAATCCAAACTATGACTTACTACTTCACTTATTATTTTGTTCCCTTTAAATTCAATCGACTTTCATAAGTTCTTACATCTTTTCTTGTCTTGTGAAAATCTGTAGAATGCCTCCTCGTCGTGCTACCGTGACCAACAACAACACCGACATTGCTGCTATTCTTGCACAACTTGTAACTCAACTCACCCAAGCTAATGGATCCATTAGTGGTACCCATGGAACTAATGGGGGTGGTGGTGCCAACCCACCGCAATGTACTTTCAAGCACTTTAACTCGTGCAACCCCACTAATTTTTATGGCACTGAAGGAGCCACGGGTCTTTTGCAATTGTTCGAGAGCATTGAAAGCACTTTTCTCAACAGCGATTGTCTCGACAACCTCCGGGTCCGCTATGCCACCAGCGTCTTCCAAAAATGGGCGCTCACTTGGTGGAATGGCGAAAAGAGAAATAGGGGCATAGATGTGGCAATGGCTTTGCCATGGGATGAGGTCAAACGGCACATGACTGAAGAGTTATGTCCTCGCAACGAAATGAAGAAGTTAGAAGCCGAATTTTGGGATCTTGCCCAAGATAGTGGTGAAAGTTTAGCCTACACCACTCGTTTCCATTAACTAAGTCTTCTAGTACCTCATATGGTCCCACCTTTGGCTCGGGGTATTGAAAAATACATCGGTGGTCTGCCGATGAAGATTCAAGACACTGTCCTAGGGAGAAACCCAGCTACCCTTGAAGACGCCATCCGCCTATCCGCCACCTTGACCGATAACCATGTAAAGGCGGGTACGTTAACAAGGAAGGGTGCCAAGAAAGTCCCAGACACAACAACAATCTCTGAGCCCGCCAAGGGGACCAAACCCGAACCTTTCTTCAACAAGAAACGAAAGGCTAGGAACTTTGCTGTTGTTACCCCAGCTGCCCCAGTCAAATAGGTTGCTCCTATGGCTCAGAATTCCATCAAGAAGCATTATGTGGGCAGCAACCCTTTGTGCAACACGTGTAATTACCATCACTTCCCAAACCTACCGTGTCGGATATGTGCCAGCTGTGGAAAATATGGGCATTTAGCCAACACCTGCAGAGTCAACCCACCTCGCAATTTAGCCAACCAAGGAAACAAAGGGGTTCCATCTATCGCTAATGGGAATGCTTGCTTTGAATGTGGTAACCCAAACCACTTCCGAAACCGATGCCCAAAACTTATCAACCCAAATCAAGGTGGAGCTAGAGGGCGTGCTTTCAACATAAATGCTAATGAAGCCCAGACCAACAATGATGTGGTCAACGGTACGTTCCTCGTTAATAACCAATATGCTTCCATACTATTTGATACCGGTGCCGATAAGAGCTTTGTTTCATTTGATTTTGAACCGTTACTTGCTAAAACACGAACTAAGTTAGAGAAAATATTTACCGTTGAAGTAGTGGATGGAAACCCCATCATCATTGAATCCATTATCCGCGATTGTTTCATCGAACTTAATGAATATTCTTTTTCTGTAAATCTCATACCCATGCAATTGGGGAGCTTTGACATCATCATAGGTATGGATTGGCTATCTAGCCATCATGCCGAAGTCATTTGTTTCGAGAACTCCATCCGAATTCCTCTCCCTTCGGGTGATACGTTAAAAGTCTTAGGTGAGAAACCATGTAGTGGGCTTAAACTCATGTCATGCACCACGGCTCGAAAGTACTTACGGAAGAAGTATCTGGCCTTTTTAGCTCATGTTGTTCAAAAGAAAGACAAAGAGAATAGTGTTCAAGACATCCCCATCATCCGTGACTTTCCCGAAGTATTTCCTGAAGATCTATCCGGTCTTCCACCCGTTCGTCAAGTAGAGTTTCGTATCGATCTTATACCCGGAGCTAATCCTGTGGCTAGAGCTCCATACCGTCTAGCACCTTCTGAAATGCAAGAACTCGCAAGTCAGCTTCAAGAACTTTCCGATAAAGGTTTCATTCACCCCAGTCATTCACCATGGGGTGCACCCGTCCTATTCGTGAAGAAGAAAGATGGCTCATTCCGGATGTGTATTGATTACCGCGAACTCAACAAACTTATCATCAAGAACCGTTACCCTTTGCCGAGGATTGATGATCTCTTTGATCAACTCCAAGGTTCCACTTACTTCTCGAAGATTGATCTTCGATCCGGATATCACCAACTTCGTGTGCAAGAGGAGGATATTCCAAAGACTGCCTTTCGTACAAGATACGGTCACTACGAATTTATGGTTATGCCTTTTGGGATAACCAATGCCCCCGCGGTTTTCATGGATCTCATGAATCGCGTATGCAAATCATACATAGATAAATTCGTGATCGTTTTCATTGACGACATCTTGATCTACTCCAAAACCAAATCAGATCATGAACAACACCTTAAGTTGGTTTTAGACCTTTTAAGAAAAGAACAACTATATGCTAAGTTCTCCAAGTGTGAATTTTGGCTAAAGGAAGTTCAATTTTTGGGTCATATTGTCAACGAAAAAGGAATCCATATTGATCCCGCAAAGATCGAAGCCGTTAAGAATTGGAGTACCCCTACCGAAGTTCGTTCATTTCTTGGTCTTGCTGGTTACTACCGTCGTTTCATTTCAAACTTTTCCAAGATTGCGGTCCCTCTCACGGCCTTGACCCACAAAGGTAAACACTATGAGTGGGGACCGAAACAAGAGGAAGCCTTCCAACTCCTCAAAAAAAAATTGTGCAATGCTCCTATTCTCACTCTTCCTGATGGCAACGATGATCTGGTGGTCTACTGCGATGCATCAAACCAAGGTCTCGGTTGTGTTCTCATGCAACGGGGCAAGGTGATCGCTTATGCATCAAAACAACTTAAAATTCACAAAAAGAATTATACGACGCACGATCTAGAGTTGGGTGCGGTCGTCTTCGCATTAAAAATTTGGAGGCATTACCTCTATGGTACAAAATGTGTGGTGTTCACTGACCACAAAAGCCTCCAACACATCTTCAATCAAAAGGAACTCAACATGAGGCAACGACGTTGGGTCGAGCTCCTTAACGACTACGACTGCGAGATTCGGTACCATCCCGGTAAGGCGAATGTTGTGGCCGATGCCTTGAGTCGTAAGGACCACGTCATGCTTCATTTTGTTAGAATTCAAACTGATATCCAAAATCGCATCCTAGAAGCTCAACACGTCTCGGTCACCGAGGGTAACCTGTATAATGAAATGTCATGTGGTGTTGAACTCCTATTAGAAACCAAACCTAATGGTCTCCTCTATTACTTGAATCGCATCTGGGTCCCCGATCGTGATGACCTTCGCGCAGTCCTTATGAACGAGGCACACAAAACTCGTTACTCCGTCCATCCTGGGGCTGATAAAATGTACAAGGGTCTTCACCAACAATACTGGTGGCCCGGAATGAAGAAAGACATTGCACTTTATGTTGCAAAATGTCTAACTTGTTCCAAAGTCAAAGCTGAACATCAACGTCCTTCTGGTTTGCTTGAACAACATGAAATCCCTGTATGGAAATGGGAAAACTTAGCTATGGATTTCATTACCAAACTCCCTCGCACCTCAAGTGGCTATGATAGCATTTGGGTGATCATTGACCGCCTCACCAAATCTGCTCATTTCTTACCCATCCGTGAAGACTATCGGGTTAGAAAATTGGCCCAAATTTACATTGACGAAATCGTGAGCCGTCACGGTGTCCCATTAAACATAATCTTTGATAGAGATGCTTGTTTCACCTCCCGCTTTTGGCAATCTCTCCAAACTGCTCTTGGTACACGTTTGGATTTAAGCACGGCTTACCATCCCCAAACTGATGGTCAGACCGAGCGAACAATTCAAACTCTTGAGGACATGCTTAGAGCTTGTGTAATCGATTTTGGTGGCAATTGGGATTCACATCTATCCCTCATTGAGTTCTCCTACAACAACAGCTACCACACCAGCATCAACATGGCTCCGTTTGAAGCTCTCTATGGTCGGAAGTGTCGTTCTCCTATCTGTTGGAACGAGATTGGTGAAGCACAAATCACCGGCCCTGAACTAATCCAAGAAACTTCCGACAAGATCATTCAAATCCGTAACAACATTCAAGTAGCGAGGAGTCGGCAAAAGAGCTATGCCGACAAAAGACGCAAACCCTTGGAATTTCAAGTCGGGGATCTTGTACTTCTAAAGGTGTCTCCTTGGAAGGGGGTGATCCGTTTTGGGAAGAAGGGTAAACTAGCACCTCGCTATGTGGGTCCATTCAAAATCCTCGAAAGGATTGGGAAAGTGGCTTACAAACTCGAGTTACCTCCATCACTTGCTAATGTACATCCCACTTTTCATGTATCCAACCTAAAGAAATGTCTTGCTATCGAGAACCTCCATATACCTCTTGACGATGTGCGCATTGATGACACGATGCACTTCATTGAGAAACCCGTAGAGATCATGGATCGTGAGATCAAGCGACTCAAGCGAAGCCGTATTCCTATTGTCAAAGTTCGTTGGGATTCTAAGCGCGGTCCTGAGTTTACTTGGGAACGAGAAGATCAAATGAAGCTTAAGTATCCACACCTCTTTTCTGATTCAGTAGCCTCAACTAGTTGAATTTCGGGACGAAATTCCCTCAACATGGGGATACTGTAACATTTCTGATTTTTTTTCATGTATTTGTGTGATGCAACAAACAAAAATATAATTATAATTCAATATTGATGCGAACATTTCATTTGATACATGGATAAATTCCAATCCATACTAATGCTAAGAAATCAAAACCTTTTCAAATTAACCTCATATATTACAAGATATAACATCTAAATTTATTCTTTTGCTCATCAAAGTAAATGTATATATATATGTGTGTGAATATGAATGTATACACATATAAAATTCCTTAGCTTACATACATTCTTTGGTTTATAAACAAATTAGTCTTGAAACTTACCTTCCCAAGGTCTTTTGAACCCTAAACATGAACCCCCACACTCTCAATCGAACCTTTGATCTAGATTGGACCCCATATGGCTCAATTTTGACCTTCATTCGTCAACTTTGACTTTAAAGGTCAAACAGGCCCAAAGCTATGAAATTCACCATATGAAATCGATTAAGGCCGGTTGTCATGGTCTTGTCCGGTGTACAAGCAACAAAATCGGCCCAATCCAGACCCAAATATCAACTCAATTCGTTCAATTACGCGGGTGAATTCAATTTTGAATGGTTTGACCTCTTGGAGTCAAAGTTAAATCAATCCAAGTCAATTTGATTAATAAAACGCGTTTCAATCCCAGAAATCACGCATAAGCTGATCGTGCATGTATCCGGACCTATTACACGACCAAATACATTCGATTCTAACCGGATTAACGCGTAATTGAGGCTACGGCTGTCACACCGTGATCCCTTCAATCGAATCGGGCATTAATGACGAAATTAATCAAATTAAATCGCCACGAACCTTCGGACGACTCTATATAATCTTCCTCAAACCTCGATTGAGTCTCATTCCACCCCTGCTTGCCAGCCGATCACCAAGAACACCGTCCCTGTTCGGCTAGCCGACGACCTTCGTTACGCAACCAAATCAGGTACGGTTTATCGCATTTGGTTCGTTTTTAACTACTTACCGAAAGCCCCATATCGCTTTACAAAACAACAATCCAAATCAGATTCAATTTCTGTAAATCCTTGAACCTGTTCATACGATTGCAAAAGGATTTCGGATTCATTTCTGTTAACGGCTTTAATCTTATCCGATTCATGTTATACCAGCGAATCCACTCGGTTCCACTGGTTAAATCATTTCACCAGTGAGCCGAGTGGCATGGGTTCGAAACCCACACACCAGCGGTCTTTTTGCGCGCCTGTTAAACCAAATCCGGCCCGTGTGTTGTAACCTGTTAAAGGATTTTCGTAAAGGGTTTAGAACACAGTCCAGTCCCTTGGTCCACCAGTAAGCCATACACCTAATACAGAAGCCACCCGGGTTCGAGCCGGGTGGTCTGTTTATTTTTTTAAAAAATAACTTTTAAAGCTTAAAAAAATTATATAAAATTATTTTTATAAACCCTACACAAGTTAGAACAAGTTACAACTAAGGTTGTGATGTTTGACATAAGAGGCCTATTTTTTTTACAAATTAAGTGTTTAAAACCACATATTATTATTTAAAGGTATATTTTTAAATAATCAAATTCCTAGTTTATACATATTTTAACAAGGTATTTTATAGAAATACATTTTTTTCTATATATACTTATAAATATATTTTCGTGTTTATAAAAAAAAAAAAAAAACCTTTTCTTTTATATATATACATAAATACTTTTATTCCTTATTTATTTATTTTAACAATAGATAAATAAAAACTATTTCATTGTACCCTAGTAAATTCACCTAGGGTTTTCTTTAACCGACATTAATATACTTTGACACATTGTCATAAATAAATAAATAGATATATGTAAAACCGCGTTTCTTTTAAAAGACTTATTACTCTAATTAAATGAATATAAAGATTTTTATTTATTAAACTATGAACCCTAACGACAAATGTTTTCATGTAACCCCTTGAACTTACGAGTTTAAATTAAACTTTTGACAACTTATCCTCCTACATAAAATGACACAACCCTTATACAAATTCACACCTAACAAGACCCGATGCATATCACCAATTTAAAATCATGCTTCTCACTAGGTTAACTTGTGATTGAGAATCACTCGTGCTTCGTACTTGCTCGCGTTATCCTTACAACTTATACAAGTGAGTTTACATAGCCCCTCTTTTACATTTTTACATATTTTGGGGTGAAACATGATCTATTCTTTAAAGCTTTTTACATAGACTTAAATACAATTCAATAATATGATATTATGTGTTACGTGCTTTATGTTTGAATGCTATGAGTTAAGACTACATATACATGACTTTAGTACAATCATTAACTACGTACAAGCCAACGGTTAACATTGATGGATCTATTGTGTCTGACAAACCCACCCGGTTAGGGTGTTTGTTACCGACTTTACATAAGGGTAACCTGCGTGTTATGCCTCAGTCCAAGGTTTGATTGTACATAGTTTAACTATAGGTTCTCCATAAATTCCATATACACATGTATCGTATGAATTGTATAAAACATCTTAAACTTGTTGTGTGTCAAAACCTATGTATGCTCACCAACTTTTTAGTTGACCTTGTTTTCATCATGTTTCAGGTACTAATGCTTGAGAATAAGTACAAGTTGCTTCACTTAGAATCGAGGACCTAGAATGAAATTTAAAGAAACTATTTATGTATTTTCCTATTCTTGTATTGTGGAATTTTGATGTTTTAATGAAATTGGTTGTTTAAATACTTCAACTTTAGTAAACCTTGAGCTTTTGAACAGTCCGCATGTCCCGCCCCGACGTATTCCGCCGTCGGTTGGGGTGTGACACAGTTCCTTTGGCACTCCAAACCTAGTAAACAACTTTCTCAAGAACCTCACAACTACTCTCGCATCATTTGTGGGTAGGGCTTCGGCCTCCACCCACTTAGAAACGTAATCCACCGCGACGAGTATGTACTTATTCCTTCGAGATAACGGGAACGGTTCATAAAGTAACCCCCCAGACATCAAACACCTCAATAATCTGGATAGGGTTCTGTGGTATCCCATTCCTATCAGAGATGTTCCCCGTCCTATGGCATGCATCACATCTCTTAACAAACGCGTGAGCATCCTTGAATATCGACGGCCAATAAAAACCTGCCTAAAATACTCGCTTAGCCGTGTAGGTGGCCCCATTATGACCTCCAGTGGGACCCTCGTGGCAGTGTCTCAAAATGCTCTCAACCTCATTCTCAGCGACACATCTCCTAAATCACCTGTTCCGCTCCTACTCTAAATAAATGCGGATCCTCCCAAATGTAGTGCCTAATATATGTGCAGAATTTCTTCTTCTGCTGGTGATTCATGCCCTTCGTCAATGTGCCATCAACTAGGTAGTTCGTGTAGTCCGCGAACCAAGGGCAATCATCCTCACTCAAACTCACCCTCATCAAACACTCCATGGGGAACTGATCATCAATCTGGACACCTATGTGTCCACTCTCAGCACTCTCTAATCGGGATAAGTGATCGGCTGCCATGTACTCTGCCCCCTTCTTATCCTTAATCTCTATGTCAAACTCTTGCAGCAACAGGATCCAACGAATAAGGCATGGCTTAACGTCCTGCTTGCTGAAGAGGTATCTCACTGCGGCGTGGTCTGTGTACACGATGGTTTTGGATAGCATAAGATAAGACCTGAATTTATCGAATGCAAACACCACTTCCAACAACTCCTTCTCCGTGGTGGTGTAGTGCTCTTGAGCATCACTCAAGGTCCGATTGGCATAGTAAATGGGATGGAAGTGTTTGTCCTTCCGTTGTCCTAAAACCGCCCCTACTGCAAAATCGCCCGCATTGCACATCAGCTCGAACGGAAGTGACCAATCCGGGGCTACAATGATAGGCCATCAACCAACTTGCCCTTTAACAACTCAAATGCTCTCAAACACTCATCAGAAAACACGAAGGGTACATCTTTCTCCAACAATTGAGTCATCTGCCTCACTATCTTAGAGAAATCGCGAATGAATCGCCGGTAGAAGCCGACGTGGCCAAGAAAACTCCTAATCACTTTCACACATGTTGGCGATGGAAGTTTAGAGATCGTCTCCACTTTAGCTCTATCCACCTCTATGCCCGCACGTGATATCCTGTGCCCTAGCACTATGCCTTCTCTCACCATAAAGTGGCACTTCTCCTAATTCAGCATAAGGTTTGTCTCCTCACATCGTGCCAACATCCTCCCTAAATTCCTCAAGCAATGGTCGAAGGAACTCCCAAAAACCGAGAAATCGTCCATAAAGACCTCCATGAAATCCTCGACCATGTCGTGAAAGATATCAATCATATAACGCTGGAAGGTAGCTGGAGCGTTGCATAGCCCGAAGGGAATGTGTAAGTAAGCAAATGCCATAGGGGCACATGAAAGTGGTCTTCCCTGGTCCTCGGGTGCAATGGGGACCTGGAAATAACCGAAAAAACCATCGAGAAAGCAATAGAACTGCTGTCCCGCCAGACGCTCCAACATCTGATCAATGAATGGTAGTGGAAAGTGGTTCTTTCTGGTCGCATCGTTCAACTTCCTATAATCTATACATACTCTCCATCCGGTGACCGTCCTCTTCGGTATCAACTCATTCTTCTCGTTCACCACAACTGTCATCCCCCCTTTCTTGGGGATAACCAGCACCAGACTAACCCATGCGGAATCAGAGATGGGGTAAATCAGCACCACTTTCTTCACGACCTCTTGCATCTTAGGGTTCAGTCTCCGCAACCCTAGCACAACTGGCTTAAAACCATCCTCCATCAAGAACTTATGCGTGCAAAAGGAAGGGTTTACACCCTTGATATCCATCAGCTTCCAAGCAATCGCATGCTTATGTGCCTTTAGCACGCCAGCCAATCTCTCCTTCTCATCTCCCGTCAGATTTGCAGCAATAATCACGGGGAGCTTCCTCTCATCATCCAGGAAGGCATACTCTAAATGAGAGGGTAACTCCTTAAGCTCTAAGGAAGACGGCGGGCTTTCAACAGACGGCCTCTCAATCTCCTTGAATCTAGCAGGATCTTGGGCAGCCTCACTATCTAAAGGGCTCGAGCCCTCATCAATGGCTGCTGCTGTCATCTCAATCTCGCCACTCTTGCTGACCAAGATTTGCGTATCTGAAGCATCTCTCCCACGAATATTACTCAAGAACTCTCCTACATGTGACATGATCGACTCTAAGAAGTAGAGTGTGTCGTCCCGACTGCTCGGATACTTCATGGACTTATTCACGTCGAAAGTCACCTTCTCGTCGAAAGTCACCTTCTCATCATTCACACCGAGGGTCTTTGTACTGCTAAAAACATTTATCATCGCGTGAGCGGTAGCTAGGAATGGACGGCCTAAAATAAGAGGAAGATGCTCATCCTCGTCCATATCTAAGATGATAAAGTCCACTGGGATAATGAACTTGTAGACCCTAACCTACATATTCTCAAAAAACCTCGCGGATACTTAACCGATCGATCGGCAAGCTGAAGACTCATCCTCGTCGGATGCAGTTCTCCTAGGCCTAGCCTCTTAAAGACAGAGTAGGGTATCGGGTTGATGCTAGCACCTGGGTCAGCAAGAGCTTTGTCAAGATATAACCCACCAATAACACAAGGGATAGTGAAACTCCCTGGATCCTTCGTCTTCTGCGGAAGGCTGGGTTCGATAACCGCGGAACACCGTTCATTCATCACCGTGGTGGAAAGTGCCTCAAGTTTAGTTTTGTTCGTCAACATGTCCTTGAGGTACTTTGCATACTTGGGCATACTAGACGGAGCCTCGACAAAAGGGATGTTAATGTGTAACTGTCGTAGCATGCTGAGGAACTTCTGATAGTGGCCGTCCTCTTTCTCTTTTCTGAGCCTACCGGGATATGGAAGTGGGGGTTTATACTCTCTCACAGGTGTCTCAGTTGCCTTTCTAGTGGAATCTTGTGGCTGTGCTGTACTTGCTGGGCTCTGCCTCTCTTGCACCTTGCAAGGATCCACATCCATCTCCATCTTCAATCTCCTCATCGACTAGCTCATCATCGACTACAGTCGGCTTCTCAGCCTCGGCACCTCGGCCGCTCCTAGTGGTCACTGCCTTTGCGAACTGCCTTGAGTGGCCAGGGTTCGCATCTGTGTTTCTAGGCAGACTACCCTCTTTTCTACTCTTCAACATCTCAGCTATCTCTCCAACATGCCTCTCTAGATTCTGTAATCCTACTCCTTGGCTCTGAATCATCGTCTCATGCTCCTTGAACTTCATTGCATTCTCTTGATATTTCTTTTCATCACGCTCTCGCAGCTGATCCATTATCTCATCGAAATGGTCCTTCTTCTCCCCACTTCCCTGACATGAATTCTGGATCAAACTCTGGTTCTAATTACCCCTCCAATTGGAGCTAGAGTTATTTATCCATCCAAAATTACCATAAGAGTTGTTACGGTTTTGATTTCCTAAGTACTCCACCTGCTCCTGGGTTACCTGATAATCAGCAGTGTTATAGCCTCCCTTGCAGATCTCACAGCTCATGTCCGCCTTCACCTGCAAATCTTTCACTATCCTAACCAACGCCTCCATCTGTGCTGCTAAGGTTGTAGTTGAATCAAAATTCATGACCCCTCTCTGCGAACTCTCATTGTGCGGGCTCCGGTAAGAGGTCATAGCAATATCCTCAAACAAATCAAAGCACTCCTTAGGGGACTTAATCGTCATCATGTTCCCTCCTGCAGCGGTATCTAACTGCCCCTACTAGCAATAGAGCAGCCATTATGAAACTTCTCAACCAAGCACCAATCCTCAATACCATGGCACGGGTAATCATTACACAACCCTTTGAATCTCTCCCACGTGTCATGAAAACTCTCCCCCTGCTGTTGCTTAAAAGCATGGATCAAACTTCTGTGGTGAGCAGCCTTAGAAGGGGGGTAGTATTTAGCAAGAAATTTGTCCTTCATAGCAGCCCAAGTGGTGATGGACCCATTAGGTAAGGACTCAAACTAAGTGACGGCTTTATCTGCTAGAGTGAATGGGAATAGACGCAACAATTTTGCATCCTCAGTGACGCCGTTAAGGCGGAAGGTGTCACAGATCCTACTGAACCTAGTGAGATGAGAGTGGGGGTTCTCATGAGAATTCCCATGGAATTGGACATTGGTAGCGATGGTGCTCATGACATGGGATGAAAATTGCGAAGAGTTGGCCTCAACTGTGGGTTGGGTGATGCTAGAACGTACGCCACCGTCGGTTGACTTAGCGTAATCAGAAACGGTTCTTCCTGCCGGTTGGTCGCCCATTTCTTCAGAAGATGTTTCAACAGTCTCTTTAACAGGTTTCTTTCGGCACAAATGCTCATGCTCAAGTAGAGCAGCAAACTCAGCAGATCATGTGGAACGAGTGCAGCGGGAATGCCGCATACACTGCAAAAAGAAAAATAAGTAAAGAAATAAAGAAAATATGCTAATTACTCCTAAAGTTAACTACAAAAATAAAGGAGAAAAAAAACACAAATAATGAACAGAAATTGGTTAGACCCCCAACTCGGGTCGTTCTAGAAGTCGCCAAAAAAGTTTCTCCGGCAACGGTGCCAAAAACTTGATGCGTGATATTATATATATTAATTTAACCAAGTTTTAAATGTATAAATGGACTCACAACTAAATCACACGCTCACGGAAAGTGTACCGGTCGCGCGTAGTAAAGACAGTAAGCCTGAGTTATCGAACCGTGGACACAAAAGGCGGCGACCCTCGATACTAAACCTTTGTTAACTCCTAACCAATGTAATAAAAAAGATGATTTTATTTAATATTTTCAGGATATGCAATCTAGAACAAAACAACTAAATACCGACTCGACTCAAAGACACACAAGACACGAAAGTACTTAGACACATGCAAAGACAAAGAAAACAAAACAAGACCCTAAAAAACAACAAGACCCTAAAAAACAACAAGACGAACAAACTAAAATACGAAACGAAGACCAAAGATGAGGCAAACACTACCTAGACCAGAAATTCTATTGACTGACTCAACTGCTTTCGGGACAATCGACTGTATGACACCGGTTCTAAGGATATACCGACTCGGGAATCAGTAAAACATACAGGATCTCCTCTCGGACTTACCTACACACCTCAACTATCCTATGGGTCGGATTAAGCTCACCGTTAAGGAGTTGGATTTCCTCTCGGACTCACCAAAACCTAGAACACTACGTACTCGAAAACGGTTTCACCTCTCAGACTCAGCCGTCCTATACTCAAAGACTATCCTAGACAGACCTAAGAGCAAGGAGTAAACTCCCAAAATACTATTTATGACACGAAATTGCAAGATGATAAAGATGACTCGGACAACCCACTCTCGTGCAATTGCAACCCAAACCGACAACCTATCTCCTCTCAGACTCAAGATTGGTAAAATAGTTATTTTTATGACCACACAAACCTGTTACAACGATTGGCCTAATCGTCTAGATCCTAAACACAAAGCAAATAATCCGAAAACCCGAAACCTTACCCAAAACACACAAAGTATTCAAGCAAAACCTCAAGAGCAATGAATTCATGCACAATCAATATCAAATCAGTACTCAAACACATTCATAAACATAAAACCAGGAGTCTTTACACTAGCATTCGTCATACGATCAATAAATTAACCGAAAACAATCAAATCATGCCAATATTCATCCTAATCTAGATAGCTATGAGTTTAGCTACTCATAATACTCGGATACAATCCAAAACATACTGGAAACATAGTTATAATTCGAAGTAAATACTAAGAAAAGAATTAGAACACAAAACCAATGTTTTCAAACCGAAACGTGTTAATCTCTTTCACTCTTGGTGGTATCCAACCTCAAATCTTCAATTCTCAGAGCTTCTTGGTCGCCTCCAATCGCCAATAGTCGAACTCCCCAAAGAATGTCCGCTCGAACTTTTAATAATCAAAATTTAGGGTTTTGCGGCTTTTTAGACCCTCGCGTACCGCGAAGTCCAATATAGTCGGGCCGGTTATGGGATTCTTCGCGTACCGCGAGAATCTGGAGCTCACTCTTCGCGTACCGCGAAGAGTATGAATTTCAACCTTTTTCTAAGTATTTATAAGTGTGATTGTAATACTGTTAAGTAAAAGTCTAAATAACTATTAAAGATTATCAATAACTATTTAAAGGATAGATAGTTATTATTAAAGGTTAGTAACAGTTGCTTAAAGGATAGTTAATAATTAAAGATTTATAAAAACTATTATTTAAACAATTAGTGATTAAAATTTAATAATAATTATTTCAATAATAAAATAATTATATTGAGGGTAAATAACAATTATTTAAAGTATACAAAATTATTAAGTATGAATAATTATCTACCAAATTAAAGGATCAATCCAAACTACTTAGGATTTATTAAAGTATTTAAGTATTACAACTTTACAACATAACTTGTAATTTAAATAATGTATTTAAAATGGGTTTATAAGTTTAACTAAGTAATTTGAATTCATAAGTCTAAACATATATGTTTAAATAGGGATTCTATTAAAGTTTATATTTTGATTATAAGTTTATAAATGTTTTTAAAGCCTAATTACAACTATAGATTTATAATGTCTTAAATAAGTATTAAATAAAGTTCATAAGTTTATAAATGTTTCGAAGTTACTATTTTAGTTTATAAAGTTTATAAGTTTATAAATATTTAAAGGATAAAGTATAATTATTTATCTATTAAATTTTATATAAACAATAAATTTTCTGTTTATAAAATATAAGTTTTATAAAATGTATAAGTCTAAGATTTATTAAGTTTATAAAAGTAGGTTTATTTTCTTATTTTGTTTAAATAACTAAACAAGTAAACTACTAGTTAATATAGATCTTGTGAAAATGTATAAGTTTCTGTTTTCTAAATAATATGCAAGTTTTATAAATCTCTTTTGTTTTTCTGATTTTATTAGATTTATATAAGTTTTGTTTTAAGTTATAGTTTAATAATAAATTTAAAGTTTTTTAAGAATAAACTAAGTTTATTGTTTCAGAAAATAACAACAACTAAGTTCTAACTTTTTATAAAATTGTCTCTGATTAAATTGTAAGTTTTATAAAGTTTATAAATATTTTTATAGTTTTCAAGTGTTTAAAAACTATTTTTAAGGAATTTATTATTATAAGTTGTAACTAAATTTAATTAATTAAAATACCTCAGAATATAAAAAGTGTAAGTTTTATAAAGTTTATGGATTCGAGTTTACAAAAACATAACTAAATTTATAAAAATTGTTGCAAGTAAAATAAATAAAAGGCAAGAAAAAGAAAATAAATAGCAAAACCTTGGGCTGACCGGATTCGAACCCGGGTCACCCCAGTCCTACACACACGCGCACAACCATCCCGGCTATGGGTTCGCTGATGTTTTATATGGAAAAAGAAAAAGTTAAGCAATATCTCGAATTGTCTCTAATCTCCTTATGAACCCTAGATCAAGAATCCTTGAATACGAATTGATAATCCCTCTGTCATTGCAAATTGACAGAGGGCTTTCGATTATAGCATGAAAACGAAAAGGTTGGCCACTCGAATTACCTGATTTAGTTTCGAATTGAGGGAGAACGGTTCTGAGCTTTCGGTCAGCTGTCCACAGGTTCGAATGGCGAATGCAGGTACAAATCGAAGGAATTGAGGGTTTAGATAGTTCAAGTGTGATGTCATTGAGCTATAGCAACGGGTATTTCACCCAATTTCATCCATATGATATATATATATATATGTATATATGTATATATATCTTTAAATATGTTTATTTTTCTTAAATATATATATCAAATAAATTCATATTTTATTTAAGAAAATAGGCTTTTAATAGATTTTCCATAATTTAAATTTTTAATACGCACAAAGGTTTAGGGAAAAAGTATGTCAGAAAAATCCTGGATATTACAATTAATATGGTCGCTAAAGGATCATGTTGGTTTTTTAATGCGACACATGTTTTGTGTTTAAAAGTTGGTTAAAAGTTATTTTTTGGGAATCTGTGATTTGCATAGTTGTTCCTAATGTCTATGGTTATAGTTGTATGATTGTATACTTTTCTGACAGTATGCATTTTTCTTGACTGTTTTTATATTTTAATCTAGTATGCAGTTATCGTGAGCACCATTATGTGATCTATGTGTTTTGTATTACTGTAAGTTCAGTCTTTGTGACACATTCTCTATGTCGTTATCTTTGTCTTGGATCATGTGTTTTGTTTTTTTGTCATGAATAATGATAAATTGACTTTCGGTTATGACAGTCTTTTGATGTTTTTTCGTTCGTGAAAGTTGTATCATGAAAACCATATTTGGGTTCATAGTGGCTACTTGACCCGCTCTATAATTTTTTTCTGGTTCACTTGTTTTAACCAGCATTATTATCAAGAGTGTTCTTGATTTTTGACAGCCTAGTATTTTTCTCTTGTATGAGAATTGTTTTTTTCTGGTTGTAATTCTGTGTTTTTTGTTCAATCAGAATTTGTTTGGCATTGTCGTCTTGTCTGATATAGCTTATGCTATTCTTATTATCAGGCTTGTCTCATGAATCTTGTGGTTCGTCATTGTATGTGAAGTTGTAAAAGTTTTTGCTTGAAAAATTAGTCTTTATGTTCTTTGCAAGTTCTGTTCTTATATACTTCTTGCAAAGTTGTAAAAGTTTTTGGGAAAGTCAAATTAGTCTTTAAGTTCTTCGCATATCTCATATCAGACGTGTTTCTGGTAGTCTTATACGAGTCTTGTGATTCGTTTCTTTTAAAAGTCGTGTGACTTTTGTCTTTATCAGACATGTTTCTCATAGTCTTATACGAGTCTTGTGATTCGTCTCTTCTAAAAGTCGTGCGACTTTGTCCTCATATATCAGATAATGTATTTTCTGATAGTCTTATTGAATCATATGATTCTTCTCAGGATTAATCAAAATTTGTTCTTCTGATTTCTACCTTTTTTTCTGTGATATTATAGAAAAAAGTATTATGTGCCTTGTGGCATTTCTCGTGGTTAGTCTTTGTCAATGGTGGATCCAAAATTCATTGCTTGATTAAGAGTATATATAGGATAACTATGTTGGGAGAAAACTTTTATTATTAAAGGCATTTCATAGCTTGTGTTTTATCTTGGTTGTGTTGGTTCTTACTAGTTGATTCTGTGAAGTAAGTGGAAAAATTGCAAACTATGTACGGTTTCTTTATTAAAACCTAAGCTGTAATCTCGGTCTTATCTGCATATGGTTATTAATTTTTCTCTCAAACATTGTTGTTCGTGTGTTCTATATTTGAAAGATGTGGGTGATTCTTTGTTGTATGCTTTCTTTGTTTATGTCCATCTCTATTCATGTATACATCATCTCTCTACCTTTAATTTCTCTGATTGAGACTTGTTTCTTGTCTGCTCCTGGTTGATGTTCCTGTAACACCAAGTATCTCTGTCTAAATTCTATTTGTTTGTTGATGAAAAAAATATGTTTTTTTGGAAAAAAATGGATTTGTTTTTAAGCAAAGCAAATGTCTCTAGAGTTTGATCAAAAGGATATTTTGTGTTATTCATGGTTGTTGCTTTCTAGTTGTGGTTATGCAGTTTCACTTCAGTTATGTGTACAAGGAAGTCAAGCAAGTCAAATGCTATTCATGATTTTTAAAGAAATGTTAACCCTGTTTTAAAACTGCTTGATGGTGATAAACGTGTTTTTTGGAAAAAAAAAATCACATGGGTTGTTTTTTAGTTTTTTGAAGAGGAAAAAATTCAATTTTGTCTCAGGGGGGAGTTGGAGCTTTAAAATTAGTAACTAAGTGTGGATTTTTTGTTATAACATTCGTAACTTCGAACCTCCCAGCCGCTACTGTAGCAACTTTACTTCACAAATTAGTAGTTATAGTTCAACTCTTCTTATCACACACTAATGTTCCCTGCTTGGTTCTAAGATGAATAGGCTTTGAACAACTCTTCATCTTCTTCTCAGTCTATATTTGAGTTCATTGTTTACTCATGTTGATGGGTTTGTCATTTGAATTGAGGAGGGGTGTTGCATTATATTATTACATTGTTGATTAATTTCCTTTTGTTTTGGGTTTATTGTTGTGCATATATTGTGGGCTAAATGAGCTGGAGTTGTTAGTGCAATATCAGTCAAGACAGAGAAGATTGCTGATTGTTTTACCAAGATTTTTCTAGCAAATAATATGAAGTTCCTACAGGTCGGTTAGGTATGTATAACGCTTATGGACAATAAAATTGAGGAGGGGTGTTAAAAATATACATGTATATATATATATATATATAGGGACATGTTCAATTGAGAATCATAATTTTGGCGAGAACCAAAAGAACCATACATTTCTACATAAATGTAAGGATGCATGTATGCATTTGTGTATGTATAACGTAAGGATGCATGTATGCTTTTTTTGTAGAAATGTATGGTTCTTTTGGTTATCACCAAAATTATGGTTCTCAATTGAACATGTCCCTATATATATATATATATTCTAATTCTAATTCAATTTTATTTGTCTTTGTTGTTTCGCTTGTGCATAATCCATCGAGATTGGATCTGAGCTAGATGGACTTGGCTTAAAGGATCTGGGCTTTAAGGACTTCTGTTGGGCTTGACTTAAAGGAGCTAGATGGGCTTTTGGCCTAGTTTGCATCTGAGATTGCTGATAAAAAGGACACCTGGTTTTCCTTCTCTCCAAGTTTTTAGACGCTCTCATTTTGCGTCGTATATAGTTTTCATCTGATCTTCGTGTGTTTTTTATATTCTTGAGAGAGTATTTGATTCAGTTCATCTTGTGATGATCTGAGTTATTATTTGTTCAAATTTCATTGTATTCAGTTTATTTGAATCATTTTTTGTGACTATGACAGTTTTATGGGTTTAATCAATTTAGTTTGGGTATTGTTCATGTTTCATCTCACTAAAACTGACAACTATCAAATTAGTGCGAAAACGATGGTGATTCGAATCAAATAGTACAATAAAACGATGGTCACTAATACGATGGTTTAATCAACTACTTGATGTGGTTTGCTATTCTTGTAATCATATGATTGTTTTGATGCATAGTTTTTAGATTTGATTAAAACAGCTTGGTTTGTCTTTGATTTATTATATTCATCAATTTTTGGTTTTCTATCGTGAATCATTGATTATCTAGATCTGATGTTCTAAGTTGTTGTTTGATTATTGAGTGTTAACTTGTGTCAAGTATTCGGTTTTATAATCGTTGCTCAACACAGTCATTATCTTGATTGTTGATTGTTTATCAAATCCAATAACGAGTTATGTCTATGTAACTTCCAATAAGTACAAACCTGGCTTCACCGAACTTGCAATCTGAGCCCGGAAGCGATCCGTTTTCTCTTAATAGTTTTCAAAAGTTTAAAGTTAATTGCTTTTTCAACATCTGAACAGTTTTCATAATCAAACACTTTCCACCAATTCTCTATGGATACGATACCCAACTTCACTATACTATAGTTTAAGGTAGCTAGGGATTATAATAATTGTTTTTTATTGACCTTGACAACGCGATCAAAATAGCTCCGTTGCCAGGGAATACGTGCGCTTAGTGTTTTAGTTTAAATTATTTGGTTCGTAGCTACTAATCTTTTGTTTATTCGTGCAGGCCACAAGTTTATGCATACTCGTAATTCAGGAAGGAAGTCATCACTTTTGTTTGATCCACAAATAGAACATGCCGCTAGAGCCAACCGAAAAATACAAAACCAAGTCCAAAGCATCTTGGAGAAACTTGACAGCCCGAGAAGGTCACAAAATCAACCACCAAACCCAGATCCAAACCAAGGTGGGGGACCAGTCCCACCTTTTCTAGATCTGCTATTCCCTATTCAACCACCACCAAATCAACAACCACCCGAACAACCACCACCTCAACCACAGAATCAACCACCACCACAATTCCATAATAACCAACCATATAACAGCCACCCAAGTTATTCAGAGTTTGAGGATGATGGACATTTGTCAATAGGACACAGTTACAGGCTAGAACACGGTTCTCAGGATGAGAACTGGGATGAAGATGAAGCATGGTATGACCTAAACCACCACCCAGGAAATCAAGAAGTAAATAGGGTAAACAATTGGATACCACCACCACCAAGGGCCGACTATAAGTATCAACCGAGAAATCAAGGTAATTTTGACCAAGAGAACAGGTACAGGAAACCTCAAGTGAACAGACCCAATTATCAAGAGGAACCGCCTAGGAACAGGAACGTGCCAAGGCATGAACATGGAGTAGACAGTCACTTTCGCCATAAATGCTTCCCTCGTGATTCCACCGGTTCGTAGGGGGAACGCATTTGAGATCAGACCGGGATGTCTAGGGATCCTCCCACACTTCTTTGGGAGAGCTACTAAGGAGCCCTATACACACGTATCAGAGTATGGAGCTATATGTGGAACTATAGGTGTACATGGGGTTTACTACAGACGAGGTGAAGTTGGTACTCTTCCAATTTTCACTAAAGGACCGTGCTAAACATTGGTTCCTTTCTCTACCGTCTGCTAGTATTGCTACTTGAGAAGAGCTTCAACAACAGTTCTTGGACGAGTACTTCCCACCACACAAGACTAATGAGGCCAGAGCTGCAATCAGGGATTTCAGGCAATAGTCAGGGGAGCCATTCTATGAAGCTTTCAAGAGGTTCAAGGAGCTACTAAGGAATTGCCCACATCATGGTACAGAGAAGTGGGAATTGATCTAGGCATTCTATGATGTCCTTTTGCCTAAGGATGTCAGAGATGTTAACTCCACTAGTAACGGATCATTTTTCTATAACCATGTGGATGAGGATTGGGACATTCTTTAGAGGACGACAGTGATATCCAAAAGACAAGCTAATGCAAGCAGAAGGGGAAATTCAACTTCATCTATGAAGTCGGTTGATTATGAGATGCAGAAGCGGTTAGATGCCATGGAGATCCAGATGGCACGTCTTGGTAGGCCGAGTGGTAAAGAGGTGGTAAATGTGAATCAGTCTTATCCGGTATGTGACGGGTGTGAAGAGTTAGGGCATGTGCTAGCAAACTGCCTAAGAGAACAAGGAAAGGCTGAAAAGGTGAACCAACTTGGTGGAGATAAGGCAACTGCTACCCACTATTATCCAGGACTCAAAAATCACCCAAACCTCAGGTATGGTAATGCATCTAATCAAATGAATCCTAACTTTTAGAATGCTAATGTGCAGGTTGGAGGACAAACACAACAACATCAATACCAAAACCGCCAACAAAATTATAACCAAGGCGGATACCAGAGATACCAAAGGGGCTATCAACAGGAAAATCAACAAGGAGGTAGTACAGGAGGTGAGGACATGGGAGCTACCCAATTCAATGCTATCATGGAGGCTATCAAGGAACTAAAGAAAGATAATGAAGTCCGTGACAAGACAGTGGGTGCTCTTGCAAAGCAAGTGGGGCAAATGGCTTAAGAGTGGACGAGAAGAGAACCGGGCAAGTTACCAAGCAACACTCAAACTAACCCGCAACATCAAGGGTCGGGACCAAAGAATGCTCATGCAAGCCAGGTAAGTGTGTTGAGAAGTGGTAAGCAATATGACAACCAAGTTGTCCCTCCACAACCGCTAGTTGAAGGGTTGGTGGAGGATGTGGATGAGGAAAGTGATGATGAACCGGTACTTATTGCATCTAAATCCAAACAACCGGTAGTTTCTGAAAAAACAAACAATTCTAAAGCATCCACCAGTGCTCAAGGGGCGGGTGTGGAGAATAATACCATCTCATTTCCGAGAGCATTGGTTGATCCATCTAAACCGGTAAATAAAAGGGGCCCACAACAAGATGAAATGTGGGAAATTTTTAGACAAGTTAAAATTAATCTTCCTCTAATTTATGCAATCAAACAAGTACCGGCATATGCAAAATATCTAAAGGATCTATGCACTCAAAAGAGGAATCATAAGATGCCCAAAAAGCTTGATCTAACCGATAATGTGAGTGCGGTTTTATCTGGTATTCTTCCATCTAAGCTCCAAGATCCAGGGGCGCCTTTAATCCAAATCCTAATAGGTGATTTCAAAATAGATAAGGCACTTCTGGATTTGGGAGCTAGTGTTAGTATCCTGCCGGGAAGCTTGTATGATCAATACGATTTTGGTCCTCTACGAAAAGCTGATACCACCGTGGTGTTAGATGATTTAACTCTTAAACTTCCCTGCGGGATATTAACAGATGTGATTGTCAAGGTGGAAGATTTCTATTACCCAGTCGACTTTTTAGTGCTAGACTATGGAGCCCCTACTAAAGGGAGCCAACCCAATGTTATTTTGGGAAGGCCATTTTTAAAAACTGCTCAATGTGTCATAAACTGCATGACAGACACAGTTGACATGGCATTTGGTAATAGAAAGATGTGTTTAAATGTCTTCTCCCACACTTTTAATGCTCCGATCATTGATGAATGCTTTAGTGCAGATATCATTGATGGGTGTATTCTTCATGAAAATGAGGATGCGCCAAAGGAGCCGTGTGTTTTGGTAACAGGGAAGAAGCTGAGTATGAAAATGAGCTGAAAGCTGAAGAGGAGAAATTGGAAGTGTGCGCAATTGAAGAGGGACGACCCACATGGACACTTCAAGTGGAAAGTTTTCCAGAGTCCATAGACACCCATTTGAAACCTTCGTTGGAATCACCACCTCAGGTGGAACCGAAAGAACTACAGGCAAGTTTGAAGTATGCCTTCGTAGGGGAGAACGAAACTCTCCCGGTCATTATTGCATCAAATTTGACCGAGGCACATGAAAAGGCTCTCATGGAGGTTCTGGTCTCCTATAAAGCAACAATTGGGTGGATGATAGCAGATTTTAAAGGGATTAGTCCTTCGATAGTGATGCACAAAATAATCACTGAACCGGATGCAAAGCCGGAAAGAGATGCACAAAGAAGGCTAAATCCAAACATGAGGGAAGTTGTGAAGAAAGATGTGTTAAAATGGTTGAATGCATGGAACATCTATCCCATATCTGACGGCACCTGGGTAAGTCCAACATAGACAATACCAAAGAAAGCAGGCATCCAGATCATACGGGATGAGCAAGGAGAGTAGGTAGCCACCCGACCCGTAACGGGGTGGAGGGTATGTATTGATTACAGGAAGTTGAACACATCCACTTCCAAGGACCATTTTCCTTTACCTTTCATTGACCAAATCATCGAGAAATTATCAGGTCAGAAATTTTATTGCTTTTTAGATGGGTACTCAGGATATAATCAGATTGCTATTTATATGTCATCATTTATACATATTTTACATACATAATAATCCCGCATTATGGTACTAAATTGAATAATAACCCTGTAATTTGTGCTTAAAATACAAATATTTGATAATTGCAGGTTATTCGGTGTTAAAAATACAAATCAAGCTAAATCCTATCAAGAACACCAAGAATTCAAGCTTCTAGAAGGTTCATTCCCGGAGCATTGATCTCCAAGAAGTCAAAATTGGTCAACAATAGTCAACAAGAAGCTACAAGACAAATCTAGGGAAAAAGATAGGGATGCACGGCCGTGCATCCCAATGCACGGTCAAGCATTGCCCATCTCTGCTCCCCACGGCCCGGTACCGTGTCCTCTGTACCATGTTTGATTCCCTGGGCCTTTGAACGACCGTGCAACCCATTGCACCGCCGTGCATTGCACATTTTGAGGCCTATAAATAGGAGGCTTGGGTTCTTCATTCCACACACCAATCCACAGAGAAATTACACTCAAGAAGAGAGCATTCTCGTAGTTAGAGTAGAGAGTAGAGAGTAGAGGGGCTCTTCCTCCTTGTTCCGCAAAAAGCCCAGCCTACGAAACTCATCATTACGCTAGTCGTTATGGCCATTCGTGGCTAAAACTTCTTTGTATTGCTAGGGTGAAGATGATGTTTGGTGCATGTTAATGTTTAATTTATTAATTAAGTGGTATGTTTATGTCTTTAACTAATTCGTCCTCAAAAACCATCTTTTGATGGGCTTTTATTATTGTCTAAATCCGTTTTTATATTTGTGAGTGTCTTGATTTTAAAGAGTAAGATCGTAAAACCCTTTTTAATCAAACTTCCTTTGAAACTCGTACATCTTTATACGAGCAGAGATTGATAAGCCAAGGCTTGGTCTATACTTCTAAGATCGTACGTCTTTATACGAGCAGAGATTGATAAGCCAAGGCTTGGTCTATACTTCTAAGATCGTACGTCTTTATACGAGATTATTATCCGACCAAGAATTGGTGAACTCATGTTGGGAACGGTACGTCTTTATACTTAGTCCCATTGTTACACCGCCTCCCAGTGAGCAAAATATAATCACCTATTTAACTTAATATAAAGCATTTTGAGTCCGATGTCTTTATCCAACCCGGAGTTGACCATTCGATGGGTTGAGGGTAAATGTTTTCCCTAACGGGAGGCACTACCACTTTTTAAAGAATATAATTTGCAAATAAAATATCGTGAGGACGAGGCTCTAGCGGTGACCCGGGTCACAAGTTTGTAGTAGTCATACCACTGAATTAGTTAACTTAACATTATCACGTACCAAGCTGATTTGAATCCCGAAGCAATACATCTCGTAATCTGATCATTTTCGCCTTATTTACTTTTCTGCTATTTACTATTCTGCTAGTTACATTTCTGTTACACACTTCACGCACATTTTTACTTTTATGTTATTTACTTTACCGTCATTTACTTTTCTGTTTCACAAGCACAGAAAACCCACCTACTAATTAATCCGGCTAAACGATAACAAAAGTTGAGTATTGGAACTCGACCGTGTCCATTGGTTCGATACTTGGTTCTTACCTAACTATATTACGCTGCGATTGGTACACTTGCCTATTGTATGTGTTTTAAATTTAAAACCTAATCTCGTGAAATCAATTAATCCAAAAATATATTTATTTATATTTTTATATCCTATACACATGCTATCAGCTATTCATCCCGATGATCAACATAAGACCACGTTTACCTTCCCATATGGCACTTTTGCATTCAGGCGAATGCCATTTGGGTTGTGTAATTCCCCGGCCACCTGTCAAAGGTGTATGATGAGTATCTTTTCAGATATGATTGGGGAGTCTTGGAAATATTCATGGATGACTTTTCAATCTTTGGTCAATCATTTGATGCATGTTTAGAGCAATTGACCAAAGTGTTGAAAAGGTGTGTCGAAACAAACCTAGCCCTTAGTTAGGAAAAGAGGCATTTCATGGTTCAGGAAGGGATTTTTTTGGGACACATAGTGTCAAGTAGGGGGATGGAGGTAGATAGAGCAAAAATCAAAGTAATTTCAACACTACCTCCCCCTACTAATGTCAAAGGGGTAAGATCATTTTTAGGGCATGTGGGATTTTACCGCCGGTTTATTAAGGGTTTTAGCACAATCACAAAACCGCTTTGTAATATACTTTTAAAAGACGTCCCTTTTGAATTTAATGATGAGTGTTTGAAAGCATTCAATATTTTAAAAGAAAAATTAGTAGACACCACGATCTTGCAAGCACCTAATTGGTCACTACCTTTTGAAATCATGTGCGGTGCAAGTGATTTTGCAATCGGGGCAGTCTTGGGGTAAAGGGAGGATAAGAAACCGGTGGCAATTTACTATGCCAGCAAAACCCTGGATGAGGCACAATTGAATTATACTACTACTGAGAAAGAATTACTTGCAGTTGTGTATGCTCTTGATAAGTTCAGGTCTTATATCTGGGGAAGCAAAGTGATAGTGTATTCATATCACAGTGCAGTGAAGTATCTCATGGAGAAGAAAGATGCAAAGCCTAGGTTGATCAGATGGGTCCTACTGTTACGGAGTTCAACCTAGAGATCCGCAATAAGACAGGAACAGAGAATGTGGTAGCAGACCACATGTCAAGGGTTGTGAACACCGAAGAGGATTCTACTGAAAGAATCGGGGAGACATTCCCAGATGAGCAAATTTTAAGTGTTTTTACTGACCCATGGTATGCTAACATTGTTAATTATTTGGCTGTAGGTAAAATTCCAGAACATTGGGCTAAGAAGAAGAAGCAACACTTCATGTCTCAAGTGAAGCAGTATATTTGGGATGAACCAGATTTGTTCAAAGTTAGGGCAGATCAAATGATCCGACGTTGTGTGCCTGAAAGTGAAGTCTAGTATTTGTTAGAACATGCCCATTCATATGCTTATAGGGGGCACTTCAATGGACAGAAAACGGGACACCGGGTCCTCACTTGTGGGTTCTTCTGGCCCACCATTTTCAAGGATGCTGCAGAGTTTGTGAAGAACTGCACAAGGTGTCAGCAGATTAGGAGCATCACGAAGCGGGGAGAGATGCCAATGCGACCCATTATGGTCGTTAACATATTTGACGTGTGGGGCATAGACTTCATGGGTCCCTTCCCTAATTCCCTGGGACATCTGTATATCTTAGTAGTGGTTGATTATGTTTCTAAATGGGTTGAAGCAATCGCCACTAAGACAAATGATCATACAGTGGTGTGCAAGTTCGTGCAAAGTAACATATTTTCTAGGTTTGGTGTCCCCCGTGTGATCATCAGTCATGGGGGTTCACATTTTAAGAACTTTAAATTTGGTAATTTGCTTAAATGGGTGGTGTGAACCATCGGATTGCCACTCCATATCACCCACAAACAAGTGGGCAAGTGGAGGTATCAAACAGGAAAATAAAGGAGATTTTACAAAAGACGGTACGACCTGATCGTAAGGATTGGTCAACCACACCATAACGACTAGTTTATGGAAAAGGATGTCATTTGCCAGTTGAAATAGCTCATCGTGCATTATGGGCTGTTAAATCTGTTAATCTTTATTATGACAATGCAGGTAAGGAGCGAAAGTTGCAATTGTGTGAGTTGGAAGAGCTGAGGGATGAAGCTTATGAGTGTGCATCTGCATATAAGGAAAAGATGAAAGCAGCGCATGACTCCAGGTTAAAGAAAAAGATCATTGTGGTAGGCCAGAAGGTGTGGCTGTACAATTTAAGACTGAAACTGTTACTTGGGAAGTTGAAGAGTAAATGGATGGGCCCATACTTGGTGATCAGAGTAAGAGAGTTTAGGGAGGTTGAGATTGAAGACTTTGACGATCACCTCAGGCAAGTAGTGAATGTGCATAGACTAAAGCCCTATTTAGAAATAGAGGAAATAAATGACACCAAGAAAGAATCAGTAAGTTTTGTCATGCATGCATCTGCATATGAATTACCAAAGTAAGGTACACCGCGTCTGGCTGAAGACGTTAAATTTAGCGCTCTTAGGAGGCAACCTAAGCTTTACTTTTTGTGTCTAGATTAAATGAATGTTGTGGGTGTGTTCTCTAGAAACCCTCACGAGAATAAACTCGTCCAATCGGACTACCGATGGGTTTAAATGGCTTAATGCATGTGCTAAATGCGTTCGTGATTCCTACGAAAGTGAGTTAGGTTTTTGTTTCGTTTTTGTGCTGTAAATCTGGGAAAAGCCCAAGTGTGGGGACATTCTGGGAACGTTGAGGCTTATGTTAATGCAATGGGGACCATGCCTCATTCTCTAGGGGTAGGATACCATGTGTAGAGTTTGTAGAGTCTTGAGTCTTCATTTTTAGTGTTTTCGGTAGGTTTTCGCGTATTTTTGAACTTTTCCCGGTGATTTGGGGCCATACGAGCTTGAAAAACCATCACAAATCTCGTTCCAAGCATATACGAACTTAATTGGAGAGTTGGAACGAATTTTGAAAATGTTAAAAATTTTGACTTAAAAAACCCAAAAATATTTCTAAGGCAAAAAGTGGTAAAAAGTTCTAATCTTTCTATGAAGAGAGGTCTCTCGCGCCACGCGAACTTTCGAGAGAAGTTCTTCGCGACACGCGAAGAACAAAATAGACGGGCGGACCATTATTTGTCCCTCGCGACACGCGAGGGATTGACCACAAGTCTTCGCGACACGCGAAGACCAAAAATTAGGGTTTTTAATTTTTTTGTTTATTTTTTTTATTTTTGAGTCGTTTGAGTCCGTCGGGTCTTTTATTTTTTATTGAGTCGTCTTGTTGAGTCGTTATGATACTTGTGGGTATGTTTCGAGCTTAATTTTGCAGGATTGTATTTAAATTCTCGTACGCAATCTCCATTCGAGAGACGATAATCCGATCTGGACCGTTCTTGTATAATGCAACCCGCTAGTATTCACGAGGCACGATCACGAATGAAATGATATACGATCGTCTATCCAGCTAAGTTTTACTTATTTTTGTATTGTTTTTTCGTTTTTGAGTCGCTCTTCCTACATTGAGGACAATGTAGAGTTTAAGTGTGGGGAGGGGAGACCTTGTCCAGGTCTAGTTTGAGTCTTTTGTTTTGAGTGAGTTTTGAGTCATAAAAAACACATAAAAATTTAAATTTAAAAATTTTCAAAAATGTCCCTGGATTAGGATTTTTACAATTAAATGGAAAATGATAGTACAATCGGAAACTGTGCTAATGTGGAATTAATTAAATAATAAAGATGATTAAACATGTCTAATTTGTAACGTTTTGGTAGACCCAACCGATTTAAGAGCTTAAACATCCTGATAGTGAATCTAATTAAATGAATAATTAATTCAGGATATCTTGTGAGTTCTCATCTTAGGGGTGTCAGTAAGGTTGAAACTATCAATATAGGGTGATAGGTCAACTATAAACAAAAATTTATAGGTTTTTAAAATTTTGGCATACTGCTTTCTTTTTATGAAAATAAATCCGAAAGTTGGTGGCGCATGCATTCCATAATCCATCATTACATGAGTTTAATTAATTAAAATTGAGAGCTTAGGTTCAGCCTACGTGTTACCCTCCGGGATAGTGACTTGGTTGATAAATCCATGGGCGGGACTTAAGTGATCAATATCGGATGACTAAGTTAGGTTCACGTGTTTCCCTTTGGGATGGTGACTTAAAGGATACACCCATGTTTCAAGGCTTAGGTATTTCATTGCTTAAAAACTGCAGCCTACGTGTCATATATCTTGTTCCAGCGTGATTGAAACACCACTGGGTTAGGTTTATTCATAAGTTAATAAAAGCTCGTATCATTCACCCATCGATCCACAATTCATATAAATTTCAAAAACAAATAAATTTGTGTTTATAATGGTGGGAAATCTATAAGGTTTAACCCGGGCTTAAACATGACCTTGAGATGGAACTAGGCTAAACTGTAACTTTCTGAGTGTGAGACCCATAGATAAACTGTTGCTTGGTAATGTATAATATTATAGATCACATAATTGGGGGCTCAAGAGTCGGTGGTTGGGTTTAATTAGATCGAAATACCGATTGTTATGGTTAACATGTTGAGAAATCAAAAGATATAAAAGAATGTAAATAAAAAAGCAAGTTTTCTGATTATGATTCCGTTGCATAATTCTTTTTCGGGACGAAAAAGGTCAAGTGTGGGGATGTGATATGAGGTTAAATATCCCCTATATAAGAGTCTAAGGTTATAGTTTTAAACGTTTAGCTTTGGATATCAAGTCTGCTTTGAAGATCAGGAGGAAAAGCATCACGACACGCGAAGGCTTTGAAAAACCCAGTCGACTATTTTGTCCTTCGCGGTACGCGAAGGTTGGCCCAGATTCTTTCGCGACACGCGAAGTAGTGGAATTTCGGCAAACTTAACCTAATTTCAATTATAAGCCATGGAGGAGTCTATTGTCGAATCAACTTGTCATTCTACGATCCAGAACTTCCCTAAGGTGATTTCCAGAGATAAAGTTTCAATCTTTGTGAGTTTTTGATGCTAGATCAAGTGAGATCAATTATTAAAGAATCGATGACGATGTCAATGAATAGCTAATCTCTTTGTGTCATTTCCGGGTGTAGGATGTGCTTGTAAGTGATATATTAGGGTTCATACTTGATTTGGTTTGCTATTCTTGTAATCGTACGATTATTTGGATGCATAGTTTTTAGATTTGATTAAAACAGTTTGGTTTGTCTTTGATTTATTATATTCATCAATTTTCGGTTTTCTATCGTGAATCATTGATTATATAGATCTGATGTTCAAAGTTGTTGATTGATTATTGAGTGTTAACTTGTGTCAAGTATTCGGTTTTATAATCGTTGCTCAACACAATCACTATCTTGATTGTTGATTGTTTGTGAAATCCAATAACGAGTTATGTCTATGTAACTTCCAATAAGTACAAACCTGTCTTCACCGAACTTGCAATCTGAGCCCGGATCCGGAAGCGGTCCGTTTTCTCTTAATAGTTTTTAAAAGTTTAAAGTTAATTGCTTTTTCAACATCTGAACAGCTTTCATAATCAAACACTTTTCACCAATTCCCTGTAGATATGATACCCTACTTCACTATACTATATTTTAAGGGATTATAATAATTGTTTTTGATTGACCTTGACAACGCGATCACAACTCAGAACATTGTAGTACACAATCCCACTTCAAACGGTAATATTATTGTTAATATTTAAACAAATATTAGAATTAATATTAAAAAAAATCTATTATAAATACCAACCATTTTTACTCAATAATTCATTGAACCATCTTCTCATTTTCTTCTCCAAACATCACATTTTTCTTTCACCCATTTTACACAACAATGAATCATTGGAATCCAAATAATTCATTTTTTACAAACATTCGTAACAACCAAAATAACCCTTTCAACCCAAACAACGACCTGAGCAACCTTTTCAATCCAAATATTCAAGACGTTTACGTTTCGAGTACGTCACTCGAACCAAACATTTTTCAACAAATTCCTTGTGAATTTAACTTTCAACCAATGCCCCCTCCTACACAAACCTCTCCTACACCGGATTCAATACCCGAGACACAAGAATTCACCGGATCTGTCCCCGAGACACGTCTACTCTACCAAAAAAACATTCGCATAGAAAGAAACAAACATTGATCATCGAAACAACCAAAGAACCGGCACGTGTTATTGAAAAGTGGACGCCAGGCGAAGAATTTGCTTTGACTAAAGCTTGGGTAGACGTGTCGGAGGACCTGAAAATTGGTAAGACGTTTAACTTTTTTTATTTTATAAATTGGTATGTTATTTTTTATAAGTTTTTTAATAATTTGTTTAATATTTTTGTATAGGAAATAATCAATCAGGAAATGATTTTTGGTGGCATGTTCGTGCGAGATTTCACGAGGAAATGGGGAGGGGCGAATACCGCAACCCCGACAAGATCTCTGGTAAATGGCGGGACTATAACCGCAAGCTTACTAAGTTTAACAACTTTTATAACAAACACTACAATAATCGTAAAAGTGGTCAAAGTGACCACGCTATATACTTAGAAGCTTGTGATGAGTACAAAGTCGTAGTGAGTGCAACTTTTAATTATAATAAATCATGTGAGGTTATTATAAAATCTCCCAAGTAGGGCCAAGTCCCGTTAATATCCCAGTTGTCCAAACGAACAAAATCGTCATTGTCCGGCGATTATTCACCCGATATCAATTCAGGAATTAATCTAAATGATACCGATGACGAAGTTGAAACACCGGAAGAACCAGTTCGTCCGCCCGGAAGAAACAAAGGTAAACGGTCTACTTCCTCGTCCGCACAGGACACCCGATTTGAAAGAATAGACTCGAACCTTGAAAAGCTACTCTCTTTTAAACATGATAAAGAGAAAATATAAGACATCAAATTTCTAACTATGAACTTCGACCACCTTATCGGTGATGTTCATAAACTAGGATGAGAATGACGACGAGTAGTTTTTTTTTTTTTTATGAATGTAGTTTTTTTTGTTTTTTAATGAATGTAGTTTTTTATATAGTTTTATTTTATTTTATTGATATTTAGTTAATTATTAGTTAATGATTAAAATTTAAATGTGGAGCGTTAAACCACTACACGCCTTAGTGATTCTAGGCAGTGAAAACCCCTGTACTGATGTGACGCCGACGTGGAGGGGCGTGAAAGAGCAGACGTGAAACCACTACGGATGACCTAATAATAATGTAAAGTAAAAAAAACTTAAAGTCATTAACAATTAAAACAATACATATATATATATACATATATATTTAAAAACATTACATAAATAATTAAAAACAAAGAGCGTTCATTTCTTCCTGAGATGTTCTTCAATCTTCGCTTGAATGGCTAGGACATCTTTAAGCTACTCACCAAAAAGGTGGTCGGTTTTCAATGTCAACGCCTTTAAATCTTCCCGTTCATTCGCTTTTTCCCTAAGTTTGAGTTTTTTTTTTGTTTTCAATCTCGTCGTATTTAGTGCTTAAACTATCCAACTTACTAACACTTTATTCAACTTCTCGTCTATCACCGATGATCCTGGAGCTTTCGCGTTTCCTTTCTCCTTTGTCTTGTTCCTCCCAATTGGGCGTTGTGCTCCTCTGGTAACTCATCGAAAACTATGTTGAGATCCACGAAACACCATCATTATGAACAACTAGTTTGGTTCTCTTCTTAATCCATCGACTTTCTTTTCGACTTGTTGAACCCTCTTGGGCACCTTTTTCCACTTTGAACAATGTCGAAAAATGTCCCAAGGGCTGAGAAGTTTGAAAGCAGGATTTTGCTCCTATCGGTATTTGTAACATCCATGATTTTTCAGACCATAATTTTTCTTTATTCATTTTATTATGTACAATAATGACACTCCATTTAAATCATGTTCTTATTCAATACAAAGTGTCACATCAATTATTATTTTTAACGGGTATCAATTCAAATTTCCAATCTTACTTTTAAATATTATCCTCCTATCATATATATAACATGTATGTACATTCATTTTAATTTACACACACATATATATATATATATATATATATATATATATATTAATACGTCAATTATACAACTTTTAATAGTATGTATATATACATCCTTAATCACATTCTTACATTCTCTTTATATAAATATACGTATTTATTTATAAATATATATACGCAACTACATGGAGTTAATGTTATTAAACAGGTCATCTATACAATTCGTAGGTTTTATAAAGACGAAATATATTCCGTTTAAGCATTCAAAATTTAACAAATAATAAGTAAATTTTATAAAAAAAAATTTTAAACACATAAAGTGGAGCTATTTCAAATAAATGCGGTCTTGAACCCTAATTTTAACATTTGAAACCCCCCCCCATTTAGTTCTCTTGAACCCTAGTGCTAATATTGACTTTGAAAAAGTCAAAATCGCACAAATCCTTCCAATCATCTGAAAATTTGGATTGAAATTCTCCAGAATCAAGTTTTTAAACCGTTAGCGAGCTTTTGGAAACTTGTAATCAATCATTTGACTGAGAATTCAAATTTCAAGACCCCAATTAAGGGAGGTTTCGACGTGGGTTTCAAACCCACAAAACAAGTCCCAAAAATCTCGTTAATCTTGTGCAAGTCCAGCTGTAAACGCGTTTGGAAAATGCTAAACACTGTATATGTACCAATTTCGCATCTTAAACCACAAGAAAAATCACAAGAAATCGTCCCTGATTACCATCGGCCAAACCACTACCATCGAGTCTCAATACGCAACCAGCAACGCTTTCGACTTGGTTTCGTAGATCAATATCAGGTAACTTTCCTTTCATCTTGATTTCACACACTTCTGTTTATTCCCGGAACCAAACCGATTTGGGGCTTGAGCGATGTAAGGGCCTGGTTTGCGTTTTGGCTTTATAATGAAGAAGATGAACTGGGCTGATTGGGTTATAAAATTGTTTTATGAATTACTAAAGCAAAGTTGAGACTTGGTCTGTTGTTAAGATTCATGCATGTCAATGCAGAGGTCTCGGGTTCTAGACCCGGATCTGCCCTTTTCGTTTATTTTCTTGTTTTTGCCTCTACATTCTCCCACGCGCACACATATATACATAGTTATATATGTACATTTACATACATATATTTATTATAATGATAAAAGGCTAAAATACATATTTATAATTATAACAAAAATACTTGTCTATAATTTTGACACCTAGACTTTATTTTATAAATCTTATGATTATTACATTATGGTTAATAAACTAAATTTTTTTATATAATGTTCAAAGGTTTATAATTAATATTTTTTTATAAAGGGTATTCATAATTTTGTTTAATTATTTCTTAAAAAAAACGTTTTGATTATCATTAATAGAATATGGGCATCATTATTTCGTATACACATTATTTCGTTACCACTAAATGAAAAACGTAAAGAGTATTTTCATAAACCTTATTCTATTATATATGTCATTTTTATAGAATGATTGTGTTTGTAAACGTCATGAGTTTTATAAAACAAAAGGAGTATTACATACCTAAACTTTTAAAGTGGCATATTTTTAGTAAATGATTTATAGAATATTTATCACGCAATGTGATGATTTCTCGTTGGATTTTTCTTTTACAAGATTTCAATTCGCGTAACTAACCTATTTATCTCAAATTATATCTTTATATTATTATCTTATAATATTACGAGTATAGCATTAAAACTTTAGTTAAACTGTTTTGACACTTAACAACAAGTTTTCCTTTATAAATAAAAGATTATAATACCTTTAACTCGTCATCATAATAACTCAAACATTTAAATATTATTTCGTACGATCGTTCGTCGTTCAAATTCCGAAGTCCCAAACCTTTCCGTCCTTATTCCTTTTATCATTCATATATATATATATATATATATATATTAAATTGCATATCTGATCTATTTAGGACGTCGTTAAACCGGTTCGCCCGTCCTCTCGATCTAATTCAAGTTTAAGACTCAGTAACAAGGTGAGTATTACATAGCCTCTTTTACTCTTTTACACTTTTTGGGGGGAAACATGAACTCTATACACACAATTGTTTACATTTACACAAACACAAATCCTCTTTACATTCATGTATACAAAATTTGAGCTTTATGTTTGAGTGCTAGGTGTGTTAACTTTTTGTGCGCAATTTATGTGCAATCATTAACTATTCAAGCTGACGGTTAACAATGATAGATCTATTGAGTCTGACAAACCCACCCAGATTGGGGTGATTATTACCGACAATATAATTTGCATGCTAGTTACAAAGGTTTGATTGTACTTTGGTTACACAATAGTTGCTCCACATAAATGCCTTATTTTATCATGTTATGTAAGGATTTGTTTATTCACATCTATATATACTACCTATGTATAAACCTGTGTATGCTCACCAACTTTTTAGTTGACCTTATTTTATTCATGTTTCAGGTGCTAACGTGTGAGTTGATCAAGACATGTTACACTTAAGTTTGGACTTAGTTAATTTTAAACAATAGACAATGTGTATTTCGTTTATGTACTTGGTATGTGTTTGTTTTGTTTGAATTGAAATGAATTTAATATATTACAATTTAGCCAACCTTGAGCTCATGAACAGTCTACATGTCCCGCCCCGACGTATTCCGCCGTCGGTTGGGGTGTGACAGATTGGTATCAGAGCCTTGGTTATAGGGAATTAAGTTATTAGACACTCTTGACCTAGACTATAACCTTAGGAAACCCATACTATGTCATTCTACTACATGCTACATGATTATTTCTTATGTGAATATTTTTGCATGTTATACTATATAATTACATCATATGATACAATACATAATAGTCTATGTGGCACATTACCTGCCAACTTTTGTCTCCTATTCATTGCTACCTATTTGATTTATTTAAAGTGCTATCATAAGTTTCCACACACACTCATACACACTTAGTTCTTCATGCACCCTTAAACTCACACATATAATGTCACCACCTCTTGTGATCTAAATCTAAACTATTGGGCCTAAAGCCCATTAATAATAAACTAGAAGCCCACTTACCCTCCAAGAAGAAGAAGCCTACTACAACATATAAGACTCACTTTCGGGCCTCAAAGCCCGGTCCAAAACAATTCTCACCATGACCATGAGCCCAACAATAGTGTTATTAATACATGATGGCTGGAAGAGTGTGTAGGCCCATGAGGGATTCTGGCTAAGGAAAGATAGGGTACTTAAGTGTGTCCTAGTGACCCATCCCTCTTTCCTGGGAATCCTCCTCAGGGATTCATTGCTTATAGGTCAATTGTATTTCTAAAATACTGTTGTGAAGGCTCGGTGTTATGAGTAGTCAAACTCTAAACCTATGAGAACTCCTATATTTAACACTCAATATTTTATTATCACTTACAACCTTTTCATTGTTTCCTTCTAGACATGGACTCCTACTCTCCTTCCTCCCCGGTATACCGTCCCGGAGCAGAGTCTGACTGGGAAGAAGGCATCAGATAACCCGAGTATCGGTCACCACCACCCCCAACTGCTAGACCAAGGTTTGATGTAAGGGCAGATTGGATTAGGAACACCGGCCCAAGACTTCGAACATCTGGATCACCCGCACCCAGGAACCCGTATCAGACACCCCATCTCCACAATCAGTTACCACCCCCACTAAGAGACCCATATCTAATGCCCAACCCGTACCATCCTAACCCTTGGGTAAGGCATACCACGGCACCCACTAGTGTTATGGGAATTCCAACCAATGACATTCACCAATATGTAAGGACCTCAGAATTTAAGAGGCAAAGGATGGAGCAGGGGGTAATGCACGACTTGCAAGGACAAAGAATGGATAGCCTAGCAAACCAATTAGGGTACCAAAAGGAGTTAATCTCCATCCTCGAAAAAGAAATACCGGAGCATCGCACGGAGACAGCTAAAGCTGAAGTCAGATCGGCTACCCGAGTGACCATAGCGGTACTCGTCTTGGGAATTATTCTCCTTCTAGTGGAAAGCTACAAGAGACGTTAACAAAATTATTTTCCCATTATTTATTGTCTTTAAATTTTCAGTTTGAGAACCATTTCCCTATGTTTTGAGTAATGTTTAACATTTCAGTATTTAATCAATTTTATATATTCCAACTCTAAAATTACTATTCATTGATTTGACCCGTTGAGTGTGAATTACACCCATCATATTTTCATCAAAATTTCTCAAGTATCACCTTCTTCATTCAATACGATTTAGTACACTACCGACAATCTTCATCGTAAACAAATCATCCTATTATTTGATTTAAACAACCTCGTTATTTTGTTTAAACAGAATGTTTATCAAACTTTTAGATAGAATCAAAAATATAAATTTTCCATAAACCTTTTCACCTTAAAAGGAAACTTAATACGACCTGTCTTATAAAAGCAGTATTTCAAATTGATAAATAATTATGACTTTTCTCGTTAAATTAATTATTTTTTTAAACCTTGACTACATTAATATATCACTACCTGTTTAGCCATTGTAAATCATGATTTAAGTTATTTAACCTCTATTTTCTTAAATATTTTTATAAAAAGGTTTTCGTGTAATTATCTATTTACTTATTCAACCCCTCACTTTCACCTTCATATCCATCTACGAACAATTTCTTACTTGCAAACAAGATCGGTTATTCGTAAAAGCACCACCCCGAATATTTTCAGAACCTCCTCGTTACCCTGCACCTTCAATAATGTATGAGTGTACTTGCCACTTCAAGAGACGACCCATTTCGCGTAGACATTAACCATCCCTACCAACCTCAACGAGATTTAAAGAGCTAGAACCTAACTACCACATTTTACACGAACATACACCAACACGCTACTCCGCAACACCTGATCGCATACAAAACTCGTTAGTATACGTCACACATGGAATTCAATAATTTACGTATGCACGTTCATAAGATACCCAACACGATCACATAATACATAAAACTAGTTTATTTGTAATACACAATTTACTCGATTGATCACATAACACATGAAACTTGTTTATTTGCAATACACATGCTACTGGGTTAAACACATGGAACTTGGTTGTTTGCAATATACATGGTACATAACAATTGTTTGCTTGGTACATAATACTAGATTGACTACATTGAACATGAGAACTTATTGAGTTACAAAATACATGATGCTAAGTTGTCAACACCGTACATGAAATTCTTTTCCTACAATACACATGACACTATGTTGTTTACATTATACATGAGAGCTTATTGATTTACAAAATACATGATGCTAAGTTGTTCACGTTATACATGAAACCTATTTGACTACAAGCTACATGACACTAGATCATACATGAAACTTGAGTGCTACATTATACACAAAACTAAATTGTTTACAATTGTTGCAATTAGTTGATCACATTATATGCAAGGCATGGTTATACACTTTGTTCACCAAAGTTGAGATCTATAACAATTTAAAGCTAATCAGGGTTTGACGTATTCTTGTTCAAACACGAGCAAACTATGGAACCTTGAGTTATACTACTTTATTACTCTTTAGTTGCTAACTGGCCTGCCTATCTAGGGACATAGTTGCTTATTAGCAACTCATATGTGAAAACAATACACATGAACTAAGTGAATTCGTGCCCCCTTTTGACCCTCACACAATGGAAAGATCTATACGGACCATGCGATGATTCGAGTAATTATGGGTGCACACGTAATTATAAAAATCAGCGCATGGAAAACATAGTAAATTCTATCGTGTGTTATGACTCAAAACCTATCGTGATATATAACAACGAAACTAATGTGAAATGACAAGGGCATGGTGGATACGCCGATGGTACTTCCTATATATAAGTGCTCTGTCATATTATCAGAAGTAGCGTTGTTTGTGTCACGTGAAGTTTTGACCTAGACCAATGTTTGTGTAATATCTTATCCACTAACAACTCCTGAGACTACATTTTAAACAAACCATGATCATCAAATTCCCATTAATTCCATTCCATGTAATGCATTACATTCTTAGAATCCAAAATATTATTCGACAATTTTCTCCTTGAATTCATTTTAAAACCTAAATTTAACATCATCGTTCATATCTGACCTCGAGTATCAAAACCTGTGTCTTGTCATCAGTTATACTCCTTAAACCAACCATCATAACTCATTATGAACCAAAAACCCTCACCTATTTCCTCATTTAGTAGATTACATTAGCTAAATTTCGGGATGAAATTCTCTCAACATGGGGACACTGTAACATCCATGATTTTTCAGACCATAATTTTTCTTTATTCATTTTATTATGTACAATAATGACACTCCATTTAAATCATGTTCTTGTTCAATACAAAGAGTCACATCAATTATTATTTTTAACGGGTATCAATTCAAATTTCCAATCTTACTTTTAAATATTATCCTCCTATCATATATATAACATGGATGTACATTCATTTTAATTTACACACACACACATATATATATATATATATATATATATTAATACGTCAATTATACAACTTTTAATAGTATGTATATATACATCCTTAATCACATTCTTACATTCTCTTTATATAAATATATGTATTTATTTATAAATATATATATGCAACTACATGGAGTTAATGTTATTAAACGGGTCATCTATACAATTCGTAGGTTTTATAAAGACGAAATATATTCCATTTAAGCATTCAAAATTTAACAAATAATAAGTAAATTTTATAAATTATATAAAAACAATTTTTAAACACATAAAGTGGAGCTATTTCAAATAAATGTGGTCTTGAACCCTAATTTTAACATTTGAAACCCCCCCCCCCCCCCATTTAGTTCTCTTGAACCCTAGTGCTAATATTGACTTTGAAAAAGTCAAAATCGCACAAATCCTTCCAATCATCTGAAAATTTGGATTGAAATTCTCCCGAATCAAGTTTTTAAACCGTTAGCGAGCTTTTGGAAACTTGTAATCAATCCTTTGACTGAGAATTCAAATTTCAAGACCCCAATTAACGGAGGTTGCGACGTGGGTTTCAAAACCCAAAACAAGTCCCAAAAATCTCGTTAATCTTGTGCAAGTCCAGCTGTAAACGCGTTTGGAAAATGCTAAACACTGTATATGTACCAATTTCGCATCTTAAACCACAAGAAAAATCACAAGAAATCGTCCCTGATTACCATCGGCCAAACCACTACCATCGAGTCTCAATACGCAACCAGCAACGCTTTCGACTTGGTTTCGTAGATCAATATCAGGTAACTTTCCTTTCATCTTGATTTCACACACTTCTGTTTATTCATGGAACCAAACCGATTTGGGGCTTGAGCGATGTAAGGGCCTGGTTTGCGTTTTGGCTTTATAATGAAGAAGATGAACTGGGCTGATTGGGTTATAAAATTGTTTTATGAATTACTAAAGCAAAGTTGAGACTTGGTCTGGTGGTAAGATTCATGCATGTCAATGCAGAGGTCTCGGGTTCTAGACCCGGCTCTGCCCTTTTAGTTTATTTTCTTGTTTTTGCCTCTACATTCTCCCACGCACACACATATATACATAGTTATATATGTACATTTACATACATATATTTATTATAATGATAAAAGGCTAAAATACATATTTATAATTATACCAAAAATACTTGTCTATAATTTTGACACCTAGACTTTATTTTATAAATCTTATGATTATTACGTTATGGTTAATAAACTAAATTTTTTTATATAATGTTCAAAGATTTATAATTAATATTTTTTTTGTAAAGGGTATTCATAATTTTGTTTAATTATTTCTTAAAAAAAACGTTTTGATTATCATTAATAAAATATGGGCATCATTATTTCGTATACACATTATTTCGTTACCACTAAATGAAAAACGTAAAGAGTATTTTCATGAACCTTATTCTATTATATATGTCATTTTTATAGAATAATTGTGTTTGTAAAAGTCATGAGTTTTATTAAACAAAAGGAGTATTACATACCTAAACTTTTAAAGTGGCATATTATTAGTAAATGATTTATAGAATATTTATCACGCAATGTGATGATTTCTCGTTGGATTTTTCTTTTACAAGATTTCAATTCACGTAACTAACCTATTTATCTCAAATTATATCTTTATATTATTATCTTATAATATTACGAGTGTAGCATTAAAACTTTAGTTAAACTGTTTTGACACTTAACAACAAGTTTTCCTTTATAAATAAAAGATTATAATACCTTTAACTCGTCATCATAATAACTCAAACATTTAAATATTATTTCGTACGATCGTTCGTCGTTCAAATTCCTAAGTCCCAAACCTTTCCGTCCTTATTCCTTTTATCATTCATATATATATATATATATATATATATATATATATATATTAAATTGCATATCTGATCTATTTAGGACGTCGTTAAACCGGTTCGCCCGTCCTCTCGATCTAATTCAAGTTTAAGACTCAGTAACAAGGTGAGTATTACATAGCCTCTTTTACTCTTTTACACTTTTTGGGGTGAAACATGAACTCTATTCACACAATTGTTTACATTTACACAAACTACACAAACACAAATCCTCTTTACATTCATGTATACAAAATTTGAGCTTTATGTTTGAGTGCTAGGTGTGTTAACTGTTTGTGTGCAATTTATGTGCAATCATTAACTATTCAAGCCGACGGTTAACAATGATAGATCTATTGAGTCTGACAAACCCACCCAGATTGGGGTGATTGTTACCGACAACACAATTTGCATGCTAGTTACAAAGGTTTGATTGTACTTTGGTTACACAATTGTTGCTCCCCATAAATGCCTTATTTTATCATGTTATGTAAGGATTTGTTTATTCACATCTATATATACTACCTATGTATAAACCTGTGTATGCTCACTAGCTTTTTCACCAGCTTTTTAGTTGACCTTATTTTATTTATGTTTCAGGTGCTAACGTGTGAGTTGATCAAGACATGCTACACTTAAGTTTGGACTTAGTTAATTTTAAACAATGGACAATGTGTATTTCGTTTATGTACTTGGTATGTGTTTGCTTTGTTTGAATTGAAATGAATTTAATATATTACAATTTAGCCAACCTTGAGCTCATGAACAGTCTACATGTCCCACCCCGACGTATTCCGTCGTCGGTTGGGTGTGACAGTATTTACAAGTGAAGCTTTCAAGATATCAACATCACTTACACCACATTTACTGCTGTTCATTTTATTATTATACATACCGCAAAATTTGGACACTCGTTGACGAATCTCCCTTTGAGGGCCGGACAAAACCACTTTATCTTGTCGTTTTCTCCTTTTGTGTGCGGTTTGGGTCTCAGGTACGGTTTAGGTTTCGAGTGGTAAGTCAAATTGTGGTGATAGTATTATTGGATTAGAGGTGGTTGATGGATAGGAGGTGGTTATTGTTGTTGCATTTGGTAGTTCGAAACACCAAACTGCTGGGCAGGAGATGGTTGTTGTTGCATTTGATAGAATTGAGTAGGAAGCGGAGAAGATAACCAAAATGAGTAGATGTTGTTCGGTTGGTCCGGGTCCATTTTAGGAGTATGTTGGGAGACTACGTGTGAGAATTTTTGGATTTGGTTTAGAGAGTGTTTTTTGTTTTTGTAAAAAAAAGGTGTGTGTTTATATAAGAAGGGTAAATTTTCAAAAGAACAAATTAAAAAAAAAAGTGGGAATGTTGAACTGTCAAATGGCCGTCTTTTTCTTCACGAGTCGTTGCTTTCTCCACGAAAACCTCCCACGCTTGTGAACCACGCTAGGGCCACAGTGTTCCACGAGCCACGAGATGCACTCACCTCCATGACCCACCTACACACTACATACCTCTCGGTGTTAAAGAAAATTATTATATTTTTAAAGTTTAATTACTCGAGCTCCATCATCAGGAGCGGATATACATAGGCCCGGAGAAGCCCCGAGTTTTGAAGTTGTAGTAGAAAGCTATATAGAAAAAATGGAGTGAACCCCTTAAAAAGATATAAGGTGAACCCCTATATAGAGATGAAGAGGTGTAAGGGAATAAACACATTGAAACGAAGACGACAACCGGCAGCACAGGACAACAATTGCTCAAATCAGTTGAACCTTATGTCCAGAGAGAAATAGAAGGGAAGAAGAAAGAAGACTAATTAAATAAAAAGAAATTGAGTAAAATGTATTTAGAGTTTGTAAGGCATATAAAGTGTAGCTTCTTGAGTCAATTTAACAGTTAAAATTACTTTTCTAACAATTGAGTACATAGACCTTTATAATATATGAATTTAAAGTGTTTTTATTTTCATTATTTACTCATATATTATTTATAAGTATTATATAATAAACAATGTTATAATGGTTTCAAAATAAGTCTTTAAAAATTATAATTATCGGTTAAACTCGTAGAAAATAACTATAGTTTTTAATTTATACATACTATTTTATTTATATTATGTGTTTTTAATTTCTAATGACAATGTTTTTTTATTATTGTATCGTATTTTTATTATGTAATGAACCTTACCCAACCCGAAAATTTTTATGTCCGGCTCTATAAAATTGAAACATATAAAAATAGTAAACCCCTTGAAAATTATTACTGGATCCGCCACTGTCCATTATTTAATCATTTTTCAAAGTTTAAACTTGGTTCTGACTTAACTCATTCATTATTTATTAACTATTTACATATTTTAATCTTTTATATATATTTTTATGTTTAGTTATTTTTATTATAACTATATAATAATAATAATTATTATTATTATAATTATTATCATATATTTTTATATTAAATGAAAATTATTGTATTTATGAAAATAATTAACTTATTTAGTCTCGTAAAATTATTTCGAGCTGATGAAACTCGATCTAATTGAAGCTCGGGCTTTATTTTTAAACTTGACTTAATTTGAACTTTTAGTAAATAATTTTAAGGATAGTTTATGAAGGGTCCATTTACACGACATAATTAGATTTCGTACCCTCTTTACTCAACTTTCAAGAGTGAATTCACATGGCGTTCAACGGGGGTCGAGGCACCCGCTAGAATTTATTTGAGTAATATAAAATTTTTGTTTTTTTTTAAGTAGACACCTTCGCAAATACTCGAGAGGCGCCTGTGACAACGACAAACAGAAAAGGAGAAGAAGGGAACCGAAGATTTAAGTGATTTTTCGTAAGAAATTTTAATGAAGAACACAAGCTTTGTGGAGAAGATGAAGAGGAAAGAGAAAAGATCAAGAAGATGATGTTGAAAAAGGAATTGAAAGCAAATTTTTCATGGAGTTAATATTATTTTTCAACATTAAAAGTTTCCCATACCTCTTTTTGATTGATCAAATCGTAGAAAGTAAACCTTTAAGTTTGATTTGAATTTCTAATAACCCTAAAGTATTAATCTATACATACTAATAAATAAAGGTTTTGAATTACCACATGTCACTCCCTCGTGTCTTCTCACATTGGTTTTCCCACCTCTCTCTCCTAATAAATACACTTATATCTTATTAAATAATAATGATATTATAAATATACTATTAAAGAAGAATAATAATTATATTAAATAAGAATATATAATAAGAATTCAAAATATAACTAATTAAAAAAAAATACTAATCTATACTCCCTAATAAATAAAGGTTTTTATAAAATGGTTTTCTCAAACCTAAAGTTTAATTATAATTTAAGATTTTAAACCTCTCACAAATAATAAATGCTTAACAAATATAATTGCTAAAATTATTTAATATCATTTGACTAGAACTTAAAAACCGTTTGATTTAAAAATTTTGAACTTTGTATTATTTAAATTATAACAAAATCAATAAATTAACTATCGCAAATTTACTATAATTAGAGAATTAAATTGATAATTTTTTAAAAAAATTAACAACTTATCTTTGTTAAGCAAATAACAATTAATCAAAATTAATTTTCTAGAATCTAAAAAATTTACCTTATGTAATTTGTTTTTGTGAATGTAATTGTAATTTTATTTTTTTTCACTATGTAAAGTAATTCTTATTTAGACACTTATGAATAATATATGTTTCTTTTCATTAACCGTGTAATACACGGGAACTAACCTGTTAGATATATAGAGAAGTTGTCGTAATAGTTTTATTGTGATTAGAAAGTGTTTCAATTATCAACTTTTGGTAGCACAGGTAATTATAGAAGTTTAACATGAATTTTTTTTATGAAAATTAATAAAATCAACACTAAGTCTAAGAAATTAAAACAAATATAACTCACTTTAATTGCATATCTCATGAAAAACAAGCAAAAAACAGTCAAGATCGACATTTTCCGTTTAGTAATTAGCCTAATCATTATTTGGCCTATTATGACTGTCCATTTTTGGCATATTTGACATGTTTTGACCGGTTCATTTTTGACATATTTAACCTATTTTGACCGATCCATTTTTTACACCCGTGGACAAAAAATTATGGATGCGTCAGTGCCTACTTTACGCCTCTAAATTGAATCTTCTCAGGGACTATCTCCTTCATCACTGCCTACTTTTCTAAATGACCGATCCATTTTTTAACCCCTTACAAAAAGTCAACAAGTAAACTCTACCATTATCACCACTTATATTACCACCAACTTCCTTTGCCACCTTCTTCAACAAGGGCCTCCACCACATTGAATATCCACAGAATGGAAAAAGATTCAAACTCAAAGAAAATGGCGTACGTCACGTTCTTGGCCGGAGATGGGGATTACATAAAAGGAGTTGTCGGATTGGCCAAAGGTTTACGGAAGGTTAACTCCGGTTATCCTCTTGTGGTGGCCGTTCTTCCTGACGTCCCTGCGGATCACCGCCGTATCCTCGAGTCTCAAGGTTGTATTGTTAGAGAAATTGAACCGGTTTATCCACCTGAGAGTCAAACGCAATTCGCCATGGCGTATTACGTTATCACTTACTCCAAACTCCCTATATGGGAGGTATGCTTTCCTCTCGTCTCCCTGCATTTCAGCAAAGCTGACAGGACTCCCACTCACGTGGCAAACACACTCTGAAAAGAGAAAACCACAACTTTCTAGTGAATAAAGTCTGCTACGTCAAGAAGCAGACTTAAAGAGTATGTTTGCCACATCAACAGAGTCCTGTCAACTTTGCTTGAGTCAAGCAACAAACTACCTAAAAACACTTGTAAACCAATAAGAAATCTATAAGTCTTTTGTAAATCTAAAACGATCTTTCTTTTTTTATCTTGCAGTTTGTGGAGTTCAGAAAGATGATATACTTAGACGGGGATATTCAGGTGTTCGATAACATTGACCATTTGTTTGACCTGCCGGACGGCCATTTCTACGCCGTGATGGACTGTTTTTGTGAAAAAACATGGAGCCATACACCTCAATACATGATCAGGTATTGCCAACAGTCCCCGGAGAAGGTCCGATGGCCGACGGAGATTGGTTCTAAACCGTCACTCTTCTTCAACGCCGGAATGTTCGTCTTCGAACCTAGTACATCCACCTATCATGATCTAATAAACACCCTCATGGTCACCCCTCCAACCCCGTTCGCCGAACAGGTAATTGATCACTGCTAAACAAACATGTATCACCGACAGTTGATATATTCCATCGGCACGCCATTTTCTTTGAATTTAATAATTTTATAAAAAATAATTAATTTATTTTATTAAATAAGCAGATATTTGTGGGTCTATATTTGGCAGGATTTTCTGAACATTTATTTCAAGGATATTTACAAGCCAATCCCTCTAGTTTACAATCTTGTTCTTGCAATGCTGTGGAGACATCCAGAAAACGTGGATCTTGAACAAGTTAAGGTTGTTCATTACTGTGCAGCAGGGTCAAAGCCATGGCGTTTTACTGGTGAAGAAGATAACATGCAGAGGGAAGATGTAAATATGCTTGTGAGAAAATGGTGGGATATTTATAACGACAAATCTTTGGATTACAAGAATCCAAACACGACAGCCGGAAACAATGGCGAAATGTTTTTACCGATCATCAAGTGACATAGTTTGTTTTTGGAGTGTTGTATGTAGGGTTTGTGGGGATGGATATGGTCGTTTTCATTGAATGTTTGTGGAACACGACAGCCGGAAACAATGGCGAAATGTTTTTACCGATCATCAAGTGACATAGTTTGTTTTTGGAGTGTTGTATGTAGGGTTTGTGGGGATGGATATGGTCGTTTTCATTGAATGTTTGTGGACGTATTGTAATTATGTTGCTATATAATGTTTTACCTAATACAAGTGTGTTGAGAGTTACTCAAGAACGAAATATTAAAAGCTTGAATCAAGTTGAATTTAAACGCACTAGAACCTGTATTAGAGCTTATTTAATAAACAAGGTCGGATGCTACTTGAGTCTCACTAGACTCATGAGCCATGAGCCTATACGAGGCGAACCTTAAACAGTTGAGACGGTGATATAAACGTTGTTAAGAACAAAAAGAAACGTGGTTAGATACTTAAAAGAAACGTATAAAATTACGATGAATCGGTTGTGTTGGTCTAAATCTTCATGTACGATCATGATACCGTCAATCGATCTAATGTACTTAATTCCGTCAAAGAAATGTACGAATTTGGAGATCGAATCACACCGTACTTCAGTACGTAAAAGAAACGTACGAAGTAGAGGTGGTTTGGTTTTGAAGATTAAACCATATATAAAAAACGCTATTACGCTTCTCATATTGCGTCCTAATAGCTTAAAAAAGTATTCAAAAGAAAAAAAAGAAGGAAATCAAAAAGTAAAAAAAAAATAACCAAAAAAAATGAAATGTGTGCCACAGAAAAGAAAAAAAAATAAGAAAAAAAAAGACATCTAAAAAAACAAAAAAATAGTTGTCAACAACAATATACATCCACTAGAGCACTAACACATTTCTTCAAAATAAAAAGAAAAAATTTCACACATTAAATGGTTTCCTCTTTGTCTTAGATGTTAAAAAGGAAAATAAATAAATAAATAAACCACACACGTGGACTAATAAGGTATGTTCACTGTACATGTCAATTCCTTTTAGTTAACAGTAATATTAATATACGTTTATAGAATTAAATTTTCAGGTAAAAATGATTTTAATTCTAAGAAGGGTGAGAAGGATTTAGGGCTATTAGATCAAATTGTAGAAAATATTTAATGTTTGATATTAATTTGTAAGAGAAAAAGTTGTTGGAAGGGTATTTTAGTCTTGGCCACTTTTGTTGACTTTTTATCAAGTTCTCACCCTCATTTTTAAACGTTCATAACTTTTACATACGATATTATTTTTTTTTTAAAATTACACCATACAAACGAGCGTTTTTTTATTTTTAAAACGAGTATAGTGTCGTTATAAATAAAAAAGAAATGTTTTTTACATTTTCTAGCTCATTGTTTAATACAAATTCATTGTGTAATACAAGTTCACTGTGTAATACAAGTTCATTGTGTAATACAAGTTCATTACGTTATATGTATTTATCATTGTGTTTTACGTTTTCCAGCGCATTGTGTAATACAAGTTCATTGTGTAATACCACGTCTGGTCATTGTGTAATATATGGTCATTATGTAATTAGTCAGGTCATTGTGTAATACAAGTTTATTGTGTAATTAGTAAGGTCATTGTGTAATACAAGTTAATTGTGTAATACAACTTAATTGTGTAAAATACCACGTCTGGTCATTGTGTAATATCCGGTCATTATGTAATACAAGTTCATTGTGTAATTAGTCGGGTCATTGGGTAATACAAGTTTATTGTGTAATTAGTCAGGTCATTGTGTAATACAAGTTCATTGTGTAAAATACCACGTCTGGTCATCGTGTAATATCTGGTCATTGTGTAATTAGTCAGGTCCTTGTGTAATACAAGTTCATTGTGTAATTAGTCAGGTCATTGTGTAATACAAGTTTATTATGTAATACAAATTCATTGTGTAATACCACGTATGGTAATTGTGTAATTAGTTAGGTCATTGTGTAATACAAGTTCATTGTGTAATTAGTCAGGTCATTGTGTCAAATATTTTTCATCATTGTGTTAAATGTATTCATCATCTTGTTTTACATTTACAAGTCATTGTGTAGTTCGCTCAAATATGACCGGTTATTGTGTAATACGCTCATTGTGTAATATCAGTTCATTATGTAATATTAGGTCCGGTCATTGTGTAATATCAGATCATGTATTACACATTGACATGGTGTATTACACATTGACAATTATGCCCTCCTTTTAAAAATAATAAATTACACATGTCAAGCTTATAATATTTCTTAAAACCCTTTTTACTATAACCTAACCATACGTTTATATAATAGTAACTAGCTTTAACCTTGTGTGTTACACAAGATGAAACATTAATATTATATTAATAAATTTGATATTGTATTAATAATTTTTCCATTTTATTAAATGTTAAGATTATATGGATGAGAATAATCAAAATATTAAAAAAAAATGAAAATACATATTTTAAGTGGTGTACTTTTTTAATTTTTTACAATACATTAAATTACATGTCAAATGAAATCTTACAATTATGATTTACAAATTTGAAAATACTTCATTATATACTACATTTGAAGTGATAGTGGTAACTTTTTCACGTGTAGCAAATATTAATAGTTTAAGTCTATGTGTACTTTTAACTCTTTATAATGCAACATGTAGCTGGTCATAAATAAACACCGGAACTTTTAAATACAAACCAGCCTTTAAAAGTGATTGTCCTAAGCTTTTATTCATGGTTATTGCAAAACATACAACAATTATATATTTTTTTCTTTTTTAAAATTTAAATGAAATTCTTTTGTATGAATGTGTTAACCAAATTTTAGAGATAACATTGTGATAACCAATGTTTTTCCAGATATAATCTCGGCTTCTATAACGCAATTACCTACTGATTTGACCCGACGTCTTGTTCCATTACATAAACATTTTTTATCCGTATTTCTAGTAGCACTTGTATACGGAAAATTTCGCTAAACTTTTAATACTTAATCACTTATTTAAAAAAAAAAACAAGATACACATAAAATTTGAATTTGAACAATATGTCATCTTTTAAATTCAAAATTTAAAAAACTCACTCTTTAATATATTGACATAACTTAAATTTAAAATTTTAAAATTAAAACTAATAAATTAGAATTGAAGCCAAACATATTTTTTTAAAATAAAAATGTCGTTATTTAAAGAATAATTAAAGTTTAAAATATAACACACTTTATAAAAATAAATATTTACAAGTTTCTTAATTTTAGTTAAAAACTGACTATTACAATTTACAAATCAAACAAAAAAATTTATTTATAAATATCAAACTTAATAAAAAATATACTAATTAAATATTAATAAACTGTATTGTAACACATATTTATTTAAAATAAAAAAGTAGTATTTTTAAATTTTATATGTAAAATTTTAAAAATCTTGTTTTTTAATAATAAAAACTCATTTTTTTAAATTCTCCTACTTTTTAAATCTTGGTTTTTTTTTAAATTTTAATTTTTGATGATAATTAAAAAATGTGAGTCAATTGTAATAATAATGAATTGATTTGGCAAAATGTGTTATTTATGTGATTTTCTAAAATAAAAGGATAAAAATAAATATGGAGGATTTAATATGATTTTTTTTTTTTGGGGGGGGGGGGGGATTTTGTGAGATTGAATGTGATGATAACAAGTGACAAATATTTTAGTTTTTTATTATAAGAGTGATTACTATATATAGTTTATGTAAAAACAATTAAATACAAGATATTACTTACCCTTAAAACATAATGTCGGTGACTAATAGGGTTTGGCTACCAACACATCCGGATCTAAACGTCCGTCATACTCAGGTATGTCCACTTTGATGACACTTCAACAGTTAGTTTCACGGTGTTGGCGACCAGTGGGGTTGTAATCCGCTGCCTGTGATCGGTCATCTTCATCATCATCTTCAATGGCCGGACGGTTTCGAGGGGGGACCGATCAGCGCCTCAGCGGTGTTGCATAGCGATGGCCAGTTCCCTAAGCTGGTATTGCAGATCCCGAAGTTGCTGTTCAACAGTGCGATTCTCGTAAGCCACGTCAGAAGTGACTGATTAGCAATTTTGGAACATAATTGTAGTTGAAGTGGACGTGTTTTGGCTCTGATACCAAATGTTAGGCACCAAGTCATTAACGAACATGAAATTTAGGAATTCAAAGGTAACCGATAGCAACGGTTCAAGAGAGATAGAAAAACCACTCCTTAATTACGTAGGGTTGCCTAAACCCGCTCTAGGATACATAAACACCACCTAGATTGAGTGTAGGATCCAAAGAAAACCACACAAAAGGCCAATTTTGTGCAACAATGGTAAAGAAGACTGCCTTCTCACAAGAGAAACACATCATATAATTTAACCAAAAAAAATCAACAACCTTTTTTATTAAACACGATTCAGTACATATAGGAAAAGCTAGTCTCACCCCCACGTCCCTAAGTTCTAGCTAATTGAAAAACTGATTACTACCTAAGACAGCTGAAGTACAAATAAACAAAGCATGAGATTAAAAACAATAATAAAAACATGGGAAAAATAGTGAAGAAAACAAAAGGTGGTAGAGAACGTGGGTGCATAGGAGTTTTGGCACCTCTTTTAACCTAGTTCATGGGTCTCCTTTTGACCCGGTTTGAGGTCCATGGATACCGACCCACTTTCTTCAAATTTGATTCTAAGAGAGCGAACGACTAACTCTTTTGAATCCCCAACGGCTAGTTCATTTAATCATAGATTTCATATATGCTTATCCCTATCAGTAATGATCGTATCAAAATATGTGATGTTCTTAGTATCAGTGCTCGCTTCAATTGCGTCCCCCTAGCGAAAAATTAAATGCAAAATATGTTGCTAATCAAATATAATAATTTGTCAACACTTGTTTGTTCTATTCATTTCTGATATATTGTTTGGATGAGCATTTTAAAAGTAATTATCTTTATGTAGTTAGTTAAATATATGAATGATCACAATTTTGACCCTAAATAAAAAATTCATAATCATAATCTACAAGTACTTTACTTGCTGCAATTAGAAGTTGCAATAGTCAATACAAGGGTACATCAAAACACCACTTATGTATTAAGTATGTTGAATATGTTTAACATCCTTATTTTCTGCAACATGTTATGTTGGTTTTTATTTCTTGGGATGGATTTCAAAGAAATATAGGATTAGAGAATTTGAAAATCCTAATGTTTTTGTTGTTTCCCTATGAATGGGCGAAGTTAAATTCTGGAAGTGTTGGGATAATACTTTTATTTAAAACCTAGACTAGATTCACTATTCAATTCAATAGAAGTAAAGAATGTTCAATTGAAAGATCATTCACTTTTCTTTTATGATTATAACTCATATATTCCAGGATTTAACATTAGTGGTCTAGCGGTCATTCGACTTTGTTAACTTAATTGCGCTTAAGAGTCCTCACCCCGGTTCGAACCTCACCCCACACTTTCAGGTTAACCTATTTAACCCATTTAGTTAAACAGGTCGACTCTTCAACTTGTTTTATTAAACAGAACGACCCACTAACCCGTTTAACCCAGTTTTTTTACAACCCACCAACCCGATTAGCACGTTTATAACTTGATTATCACCCGCCAACCTGTTTAACACGGTTAGATAAACGGTTTATATTTGAGTTACACAATTTTAAGTGTGCGCGGGTTACGGTTGATGTTTTTGATACGAATAAAAATATGGGTCGTGTGGGGTTGAACAGTTTAACCCGTCAACTAGACACGATTGACACTCCTGTTTAAAACCCATTATTATAAAATCAATCATAAACTTTGTATTAATTAAACTTAAACTACCTGGTACCCAGAATAAGAACAGTAAAATGGGCACACATAACTTTTGAGCCCATCACTGTTTTCTGAAAACCAAAGATGCAGAAGCCAAAGCAGCTGCTGTTTCAGCAGCATCATCTGTTCCAGGGCTGTTTTTGTCAATCTTTATAACTGTTCTTTGTGTATCCATGTCTTCTGGTCTTTCCCAACAAGCATGATCTTTGTTTGCATCACCAACCTGCAATTTGTCAACCAAAACTTGTTCAATTTTTTTTTGTCAATCTACAATGAGATAAAATGACTGATTTAGTAAGAGAGGGGGGGGGTACGTTCAGTCTAAACAACGGGGTAGGTACGTTTAGCACAACCCATTTACAATTTGTTCGTAAATGGTACGTACAAGTTAAAATCACCAAAATATACATCTTCACCGACTTTTAAGCCAAAATATTAATTGACTTTTACCCACTAAAAATAAACTAACTAAAGCAACCAATCAGAAAACGCCACATAAGCTTAGCCGACTAAGGAGATTAGATTTTAGCCGGCACAAAATACATTGAAACCAATAAAAAAACTGTCATGTAGCATGCCAGCTAGATTTCAGCCGGAGGCACCAAAAGACTTTATTTTGATCTCCATTCTCTAACGAATATATCTTTTTGGATCACCATTACACATGGTATGTTTTGATTGATTTTTTGGAGTACCCACTGTACTTCCAAGTTTTTTTGTACCGGCTAAATTTAAGCTTCCTTAGCCGGCTTAGCTAAGGTGTTGTTTTTTGATTGGCTAATTTTAGATATGTTTATTTTGATAAGGGTTGTGCGGTAGCTTTGAGAAGGTAATCAGTAGCCCACCGGATCGCGGTTTTGGCATTTCCCAACTCACTTTTCATCATACCACCGAATTCAAGCACACTCCATGACAACATGGTGGTGGTGAACGCCATAGGAAAACCAAACTTCATGTTATCTCCTGCATCATAGTACCCACCTACTAAATCCACCTGCATTGTCAAAACCACCACACAAATCAGTCACTAACAAGTTAACCCACTTCAAATTTTCAATCTTTATATGTAATTATGCAAGAAAAATGCATACTTTCATCACGGATCCGTCAGAAGGTCCAGAGTTTCTTCTCCAAGTCATTCTTTTGTTGGGTGGAAGTTTGCCGGATCTTTGGCCTTCAAAGAAAAGAATGGATTTGGTGAGGGCGTCTCGGTAGTTGTGGGAGGCGATACGATGGCGGAAGGTGGCGGTGGCGGAGGAGAGGGTGGTTAGTATGAGGAGGAGGTGGAGGAGACGGAGGGAGGACGTCATTGGTGGTTTTAAAAAAAGCAACTAGCAAGAAGCGAGAAGCGAGAGAAGTGTTGGAGAAAAGAGAAAGGTGTTGTGTCCTTATATAAGGCTTAGAAAGATGCCTTTCTACTTTGTAACTTCCTGCTTCTTTTCTAACGGTAATTTACTTGACCGGTAACTTACAAAACCAAAAATTTTAATGTATATATGTATTTAAAAACGTAACGTATTGTATCAGTTTCGTATCATTTTTAAATCGGATTTGGATTGGCTTAAAGATCCGCGCCAACAATACGAAAAACCAAAATTTTGATATAACTAACATCAACTCGTCGAGTATGTTAAATCATTTTTATTTACATTTTACAGTTTTGTTTAAGTTTGTTCTAAAAGTTTGTGGCTTGGAGCTCACTAGCTGGTTTGTATAAGTTAGTTTGTTAGACAGTTGATCAGTTGATTTGGCTCGAACTCACTGGCTCGTATAAATGTTACAATTGAGTTCAAACTAATTAGCTCGTCACCCATCACTATAAAAACTTGAGCTGATTTGGCTTGAGTAACTCAGTTCTTGGCTCGTATAAATTAGCTTCTCATTCAATCTACATTGGTACTTTAGTAGTGTATTATTTGATACATGTGTATGTTTTGAAAATATTTTTAACTTGTTATTTGAGACTGATACGTTATAGAAAGAAAAAAATAAATAAAATCATCAAAGCTGAGAAAAACAAGACGACTTATAAAGAGACAAGCTGACTCGTTGTAACATCCGACCTCTCGTACCAACAATATTGCCCGTTTTGCCCCGTAATAGCTCACGAATTTGTTTTTGGTTGCTAGGGTGAAAATTTTTCACGGGGTCACCCATCCCTGGATTACTCTCACCCGAGCACGCTTAACTGTGGAGTTCTCCTCTCATCCACTATATAACCCCAAAACACGTTGATGGTATTTGCGGTAGGACATTTCTTATGAACCAAGAATCTCTTCTTGCCACGGCCGATGTGAGATTTTCCCGAGCAAGCCAGTGATATAGTGCTTCAATCTATGCCCATTTACTTTGAACTTCGCTCCATCTTCTTCTTCTTCTTCTTCTATCTCTATCATCCCGTAAGGAAAAACCTGAATGACTGTGAGCGGACATGACCATCGAGATCTCAACTTTCCCGGGAATAACCTCAACCGGGAATTAAACAATAACACTCGATCTCCTACCACAAATTCCTTGCCACCTTTTATGTGGAGATCATGTAACTCCTTAGTCCTCAACTTATAATCATACGATCGCGTATATGCATGGTCTCACAACTCCTCTAACTCATGCAACTTGTACATCCGGCTCTCCCCCCTTGGGCTCGTCAAGATTGATGGTGCGGAGGGCCCAATATGCACGATGCTCTAACTCAACCGGCAGATGGCACGCTTTCCCGTAAATTAACCTAAACGGTGTGGAACCGATAGGTGTCCTGAATGCTATACGGAAAGCCCAGAGTGCATCATCTAGCTTATCTTCCCAATCCTTTCTATTTGATCCAATCGTTTTCTCCTGAATCCTCTTAATCCCATGGTTGCTAACTTCTACCTACCCACTAGTCTGCAGATGATAGGTCGTTGCAAGTCGATGGGTGACCCCATATCTTTGCAAGGTTTTCTCCATCTGCGCATTGCAGAAGTGGGTACCTCTATCACTGGATCAGTGCCTTTGGCGCTCCAAACCTATAAACAGCTTTCTCAAGAACCTCACAACTACTCTCGCATCACTCGTGGGTAGAGCTTCGGCCTCCACCTACTTAGAATGTAATCCACCGTCACGATTCTGTACTTGTTCCCTCGAGATGACGAGAATTGTCCCATAAAGTAAACCCCCAGACATCAAACACCTCAACAATCTGGATAGGGTTCTGTGGCATCTCATTCCTAGAAGAGATGTTCCCCGTCCTCTGGCATGCATCACATCTCTTAACAAACGCGTGAGCATCCTTGAATATCGACGGCCAATAAAAACCTGCGTCAAACACCCGCTTAGCCGTGTAGGTGGCCCCATTATGACCTCCAGTGGGACCCTCGTGGCACTGTCTCAAAATGCTCTCAACCTCATTCTCAGCGACACATCTCCTAATCACCTGTTCCGCTCCTACTCTAAACAAATGCGGATCCTCCCAAATGTAGTGCCTAATATCTGCGAAGAATTTCTTCTTCTGCTGGTGATTCATGCCCTTCATCAATGTGCCATCAACTAGGTAGTTCGTGTATTCCGCGAACCAATGGCAATCATCCTCACTCAAACTCACCCTCATCAAACTATCCATGGGGAACTGATCATCAATCTGGACACCCATGTGTCCACTCTCAGCACTCTCTAATCGGGATAAGTGATCGGCCGCCACGTTCTCTACCCCCTTTATATCCTTAATCTCTATGTCAAACTCTTCCAGCAACAGGATCCAACGAATAAGGCGTGGCTTAGCGTCCTGCTTGCTGAAGAGGTATCTCACTACGGCGTGGTCTGTGTACACGATAGTTTTGGACAGCAAAAGGCATTACCTGAATTTATCGAATGCAAACACCACGGCCAACAACTCCTTATCCGTGGTGGTGTAGTGCTCTTGAGCATCATTCAAGGTCCGACTGACATAGTAAATGGGATGGAAGTGTTTGTCCTTCCGCTGTCCTAAAAGTGCCCCTACTGCGAAATCGCTCGCAGGAAGTGACCAATCCGAGGCTATAATGATGGGGGCATCAACCAACTTTCCCTTCAACAAATCAAATGCTCTCAAACACTCATCAGAAAACACGAAGGGTACATCTTTCTCCAACAACTGAGTCATCGGCTTCGCTATCTTAGAGAAATCACGAATGAATCGCCGGTAGAAGCCGGCGTGGCCAAGAAAACTCCTAATCACTTTGACACATGTCGGCGGTGGAAGTTTAGAGATCGTCTCCACTTTAGCTCTATCCACCTCTATGCCCGCACGTGATATCGTGTGCCCAAGCACTATGCCTTCTCTCACCATAAAGTGGCACTTCTCCCAATTCAGCATCAGGTTTGTCTCCTCACATCGTGCCATAAATTCCCCAAGCAATGGTCTAAGGAACTAACCCATGCGGAATAGAGATGGGGTAAATCAGCCCCGCATCCAACAACTTCATCATCTTTTTCTTCACGACCTCCTGCATCTTAGGGTTCAGTCTCCACTACCCTAGCACAACTGGCTTAAAACCATCCTTCATTAAGATCTTATGCATGCAAAAGGAAGGGTTTACACCCTTGATATCCATCAGCTTCCAAGCAATCGCATGCTTATGTGCCTTTAGCAAGCCAGTCAATCTCTCCTTCTCATCTCCCATCAGATTTGCAGCAATAATCACGGGGAGCTGCCTCTCATCATCCAGTAAGGCATACTCTAAATGAGAGGGTAACTCCTTAAGCTCTAAGGAAGACAGTGGGCTTTCAACAGACGGCCTCTCTACAGGGTCACTCATCTCAATCTCCTTGAATCCGGTAGGATCTTGGGCAGCCTCACTATCTAAAGGGCTCGAGCCCTCATCAATGGCTGCTGCTGTCATCTTAATCATGCCACTCTCGCTGACCATGATTTGCGTATCTGACGCATCTCTCCCACAAATATCACTCAAGAACTTTCCTACATGTGACATGATCGACTTAAGAAGTAGAGTGTGTCGTCCTGACTGCTCGGATGCTTCATGGACTTATTCACGTCGAAAGTCACCTTCTCATCATTCACACCGAGGGTCTTCGTACCGCTAAAAACATCTATCATCGCGTGAGCGGTAGCTAGGAATGGACGGCCTAAAATAAGAGGAACATGCTCATCCTCGTCCATATCCAAGATGACAAAGTCCACTGGGAATATGAACTTGTCGACCCAAACCTACATATTCTTAACAAAACCGCGCGGATACTTAACCAATCGATCGGCAAGCTGAAGACTCATCCTCGTCGGCTGCGGTTCTCCTAGGCCTAGCCTCTTAAAGACTGAGTAGGGAATCAGGTTGATGCTAGCACCGAGGTCGGCAAGAGCTTTGCCGACATATAACCCACCAATAACACAAGGGATAGTGAAACTCCCTGGATCCTTTATCTTCTGCGGAAGGCTGGGTTCGATAACCATGGAACACTGTTCATTCATCACCGTGGTGGAAAGTGCCTCAAGTTTAGTTTTGTTCGTCAACATGTCCTTGAGGTACTTTACATACTTGGGCATACTAGACAGAGCCTTGACAAAAAGGATGTTAATGTGTAACTGTCGTAGCATGCTGAGGAACTTCTGATAGTGGCCGTCCTCTTTCTCTTTTCTGAGCCTACCGGGATATGGAAGTGGGGGTTTATACTCTCTCACAGGTCTCTCAGTCGCCTTTCTAGTGGAATCTTGTGGTTGTGATGCACTTGCTGGGCTCTGCCTCTCTTGCACCTTGCAAGGATCCACCTTCATCTCCATCTTCAATCTTCTCATCGACTAGCTCATCATCAACTACAGTCGGCTTCTCAGCCTCGGCACCTCGGTCGCTCCTAGTGGTCACTGCCATTGCGAACTGCCTTGAGTGGCCAGGGTTCGCATCTGTGTTGCTAGGCATACTACCCTCTTTTCTACTCTTCAACATCTTAGCTATCTCTCCAACATGCCTCTCTAGATTCTGTAATGCTACTCTCTGGCTCTGAATTATCGTCTCATGCTCCTTAAACTTCACTGCATTCTCTTGATATTTCTTTTCATCACGCTCTCGCAGCTGATCCATTATCTCATCGAAATGGTCCTTCTTCTCCCCGTTTCCATGACATGAATTCTAGATCAAACTCTGGTTCTGATTACCCCTCCAATTAGAGCTAGAGTTATTTATCCATCTAAAATTACCATAAGAGTTGTTACGGTTTTGATTTCCTAGGTACTCCACCTGCTCCTGGGTTACCTGACAATCAGCAGTGTTATGGCCTCCCTTGCAGATCTCACAGCTCATGTCCGCCTTCACCTGCAAATCTTTCACTATCCTAGCTAACGCCTCCATCTGTGATTCTAAGGCTGCAGTCGAATCAAAATGCATGACCCCTCTGTGCGAACTCTCAGTGTGCGGGCCCCGGTAAGAGGTCATAGCAATATCCTCAAACAAATCAAAGTGTCACACCCCCAAATTCCACTAATGGAGTTTTACCGTTTGGTGCGTGACAAACCAGGATCTCAGTCATTAGTTACGTTAAACGACACTATATGGGACATAAATGTAATATCACAAAAGTTCAGAGTTAATGCGGAAGCGTTTTAATAAGAAAATAAATGCGCAAAACAAATGCGCTAAAGTATAATAAGTCAAGTAAATTGTTTTAAATGTTTGCATAAGGATGAAATGATAGTAGGACTCCATGCATGTCCTAAGTGTGTAACCTGTGTCTTAGCAACCTGAGAAACATGTAAGAAAAAGTGTCAACACGAGATTGGTGAGTTTAAAGGTTTATAAGTGAATAAACTGTTTAAGTGTTTGTAGGATCCACATACGTAAGTCACACCTATTGCTAGCTAGACAATGTACAAGTTACTCTAAGCGTTCGCAACCGAAGCTGACTATTTGTGTTTGGGTGCCTTCCGTTCCTTCAGGAAGAGATAGGATAGGTGCATTACAGAGTTTCTGTTTCAACAGTTGGAATGCGGATTCCTAAGTTTCGCTCCAGTTACAGGGTTTACCATTTTAAGTTAGAGTAGTGAGAGGTTGGGCAATCTTTTGAGATTCCAGATGAATTGACGGTAGCAGCCAGTCAATTCCAGAAATTGTCGCACCTCTGTTGGAGTCATCAGTGTTGTCCGATTTCTTGATGGCTTCTACTTTAATGGATCGACATGTATTCCTTTCTCGTTGACTACATGTCCTAGAAGTTGAATCTTCGCGAATCCAGAATTCACACTTAGAGGATTTGGCATACAGCTGTTCCTGCTTTAGTAATTCCATAATCAAACGTAGATGTTCCTCTTTGTTCTTGGAATAAATGAGAATGTCGTCGATGAAAACGAAGACAAATTTATCAAGGTATGATTTACACACACGGTTCATGAGGTCCATGAACACCGCGGGTGCGTTGGTTAATCTGGAATGCATAACCATAAACTCATGGTGGTCGTACCTAGTTCTAAAGGCAGTCTTAAAGATATCCTCGTCTCGGACTCTCAGTTAATGGTAACCAGACCTAAGGTATATCTTGAAATAGGAACTTGATCCTTGGAGTTGATCAAACAGATCATCTATGCGGGGTAGAGGATAACGATTCTTGATCGTCACTTTGCTCAGCTCACGATAGTCGATGCATATGCGGAAAGTCCCGTTCTTCTTCTTGACAAATAGGATTGGAGCTCCCCATGACGATAGGCTAGGTCGGATGAAACCTTTGTCCAACAACTCTCTCAGTTGAGTGGATAGCTCTGGCAATTCGCTAGGTGCAAGTTTGTAAAGTGCCCGAGCAATCGGCGATGCTCCGGGTGCTAGGTCAATTTGAAATTCTACTTGACGATGCGGTGGCAGACTAGGCAAATCATTGGGAAATGCTTTCGGATAATCACGTACGATTGGTATATCATCAATTTTCTTCTCCTCAGATGGCTGCTCGGCGACGAGAGCCAAAATAACAGTATGGCCTTTTTGAATACATTTTTGTGCTTTCATGAAGGATATGATGCCCATGACTGCACCCCTCCTTTCTACCTGGCTAGAAAGAGTTTCTCCACTAGGAAGAGGATTGCGAATGATTTTCTCACGACAAACAATTTCGGCTTGGTTCTTAGATAACTGATCCATGCCGACAATTATGTCGAAACCGCCAAGTGTTACCGGCATGAGGTCAATATCAAGCTTATGACCAACTGATCCTAGTTTACATCCTCTAAGAATGTGGGTTGTTTCAATTATTTGACCGTCCACTATTTCTATAGTGTATTAAGTTTCTAATAGTTTTGGAGTATGACCGCACCAACGTGAAGTTTGTGAAGTCATGCTGAGACTTCTAATGAGACCCGTGCTTATAAGGTAAGCGTCGGTCAATACGAAGGTCTAGAGAAGAGTTTCACATGTAGTATAAGAAATTTAATGAGATGCTGATTCCGGTAATACAAGGAATAGGTCGTCTGTTTATGTAATCGTGTTGAACTGATGGTTGGTTAGATTAAATCCCCATTTTCTAATGTCATTGGAACAACTGGATATGCTGGGGTATAAATCTAATTAGACTAAGTATTAGTCACAGGATAAGGTAATAGTGTCAAATGAAATTTATCCTCGGAGTATAAGAAATGACGTGTTAGCTTAGAAAGAATTTCTCGAATTCCACTTACATAGTGGGAATCGGTGTGTTTACTATGAGGTTCTACCAGAGTTTCAATCAAGATGGTTTCTGTGATCACGTTTAGATGAGAGTCTTAATTTCATTAAGACTCTTACATGTGTGAGATATAATGATGATTGTTTAGTGTTTGTAAACATCTTCAACCAGATAGTCGCGTCTATCAACTGTTGAACAGGTTTAACGATACCAACTAGTCGTTGAGCGGGTTACGAGAATTTCTACAGAAAGTGGAAACATAAGTCTGTAATTCACAGATTTGGACCATTCATTCACACACTAGGTTTCACTAGTACTTACATGCACCTCAAATTACTATTACGTGTGCACCCGTAATGATAATTTGCTTTGCATGCTCACCCTAGTTCTCCCTGTCTTGTGTCATAATGTCCTTTAGGTTGTATTGCTGAGTACAGAGTGTTATCAGATATAATAAGTCATTGAGAAGCTTAGTCATCAACCATAAGTTGATCAACCAGGACTCATATCAGGATGAGTAGTCGGGAATCGTATGGTCAGAGTATTCACTCGAGTTGAAACACAATGCGAGAGTCTAATCCAGCGGATTTTAGATGAATCATGCACGCGAAATATGACTTCGAGAGTGAAACTAATTCATGGATATGAGTTACAGGAAGCAGCAAAGTAGCCATCCTTCCAACTGAGTTAGGATAGGGTCTGAGTACGCAGTGAGCAATGCGTTCTCAACTATGTGGTCAATCTATCTTCAACAGAATATCGACCAAAGACCCAAGCCCATGGCTCAGGAAAGTGATAACATCTATGTGTCAATGGATTTTACAACAATGCGTGCAACGGTCTGCCTTCACTCGGCGTATTGTTGCTAGATTACAGTAGGGACTCGCCTCCGACGATCCCAACCCCTAAAGAGATATGTACTAGCTGAGTGTCGTCCATAACATGGATCTGAGAAAGCTCACCATACCCGACAGATGCCGGTGGTGTAAGTGACTCTTCCGAAGGCTCCGTGGACGGTAGTGGATGTTGTTCTGGTGATTCCCTGAGTGTCGCCACTGGGAATGATGATGCAATGTAAATGATGTGTCCTTCGTTAACAGAGGATGATATGGATGGTGTTAACATGTCTACAATGCAATGTATGTATAGATGCTATATGTACCATGTATGAGTGTTTGTGCCGTGTAACTAATGTGTGAGGTTATAGTCTAGTATGCAGTCCTAGTTCTCTATAACCAATGGCTCTGATACCAATCTGTCACACCCCCAAATTCCACTAATGGAGTTTTACCGTTTGGTGCGTGACAAACCAGGATCTTAGTCATTAGTTACGTCAAACGACACTATATTGGACATAAATGTAATATCACAAAAGTTCAGAGTTAATGCGGAAGCGTTTTAATAAGAAAAAAATGCGCAAAACAAATGCGCTAAAGTATAATAAGTCAGGTAAATTGTTTTAAATGTTTGCAAAAGGATGAAATGATAGTAGGACTCCATGCATGTCCTAAGTGTGCAACCTGTGCCTTAGCGACCTGAGAAGCATGTAAGAAAAAGTGTCAACACGAGGTTGGTGAGTTCACATGTTTACAAGTGAATAAACTGTTTAAGTGTTTGTAGGATCCACATACGTAAGTCACACCTATTGCTAGCTAGACAATGTACAAGTTACTCTAAGCGTTCGCAACCGAAGCTGACTGTTTGTGTTTGGGTGCCTTCCGCCATTACTCTAAGTGACTAACCCGGGTGGGATTTGTCAAACCCAGTAGTACTACTCAAATTTCCTCGCTATACTCCATATATTAACGGTCCGAGTGTGTAAGGACTTTGCATGTTATGTTTGCACTTAGGTAAACAAGTGGTAATGAAATACTATGTGATCCATGTCCGTTCATGAGTATGTCTCTCCTTGGCGGGAAAATAAGTAAACGGATGTCTGTTTGTATGCATGTTTCCTCCCAACGGGAAACAAGTAAAATACTGTTTGTTTGTATGCATGTTTCTCCCCAATGGGAAAACAAGTAAAATGATGTTTGTGTATATGCATGTTTCTCCCCAATGGGAAAACAAGTAAAATACTGTTTGTTCGTATACATGTTTCTCCCCCAATATGAAAACCAGTAAAAAGGGGCCGTGAAAACTCATCTGATTCGAAGTAGAGCGTAGTAATTAGCACCACACAAAGATGCAACACTCACCACGAATGGATTGCGCGTGGACAATCTATGAATGCCCTAGAATAAGATATGACAGTTAGGAACACGTAAGAGTTTGTGACTACGACACGGAAAGATCGAATGTCCTAAAATATAATTAGGATCAACGGTTAGACCAACATGTCCTCGGGAATAAGGGTTTCTAAATATAATAATTCAGATAAATATGTTTCGTGTCGAACGTTTCTAATTACGAATAATAATATATAAATATTCATTCGTGCATTTGCACCATTTAAATAATGGTTAGGAAAATAACATAATTTAATATATTATTTTTATTTGAGAACATAAACGTGGGTAGATAATATAAATAATTATATTATTTATAACATTGAAGTGTGACCCAAATATTATTAACGTGGCGAAAATAATATATAAATATATATATATATATATATATATATATATATATTTTCGGAGTTAAGTGTTGAAAATAATAATAAATATATTATTTTAAATATGTGAAATAATACTAAAAAGTGGGTTATAAAACTAGACCCGAGTCTACGGGTGTTTTTCGGGTTCGAAACGTATTAATATACCAATAAGATAATATGGGAAGAGGTTTTATAATCAAATTAGTGATAAAAACTAGTTTAAAAACAAAATGGGGGTGGAGGGACTCGAACCCGGGTCTCCTCCCCCACAGGACAAAGCTCTAACCACTCCACCCGCTTAAGTAATCGCAACAAAGATCGAACTAGAACGGTTTTAAAAGTTAGGTCTCCTGAGTTCTTCCCTCTTAGTTGAAGCTGAACCAACTCCCTCCCAATTCCATCGATTTGGTTATCGATTGAACAAAAAGGCATAGGGGTTTTGTTAATCATGGGGTTGCGAACCAGTGGTGAGCTTTAATTGCAAAAACGTCAGATTAAAAGCTTTTAATTTCAGATTCAAGAACCGAAAACCCTAGTTCTTAACTCTGAATCAAATCGATCAAATTCGATATTGTTTTCAGTTGAAATCATGGGGCTTTTAACAAATAAGAGATTGAGAAACTGCTGGTATAGTTTAATTTTGTTTTGGTTAAGCCTAGGATCAAAACCCCCAAATTGTTCATGAACGAACCCCAGATTACTGGATCGAGTTCAAATCGATGATATACGATCAAATTAGCATAGGGCTAATGACCCAGACGTTAAAACAAAACTGTAGGTGCGAGAAATTACCAGAATCAAGATGGAATTGATAGCGTTCGACTAAATCGAACTCCGGTTTGCGCAATCCTCGTCTCCGGCGACTTCAGGATTGAATCGGATCGAATTGGAATGTGCAGAATGACTACAGAGGAGAGATTTGAGTGTGTGTGGTGATTATTCATGCATTGGAGGACCAATTTGTCGAGTTCTTGCATTGACTTCGATGGTTTTGGAATAAAAGATCATAATTGGATTTGAATTCGGTTCAATGATGGTGTAACGGTTCTAATGATGGTCGATTATGTCGTGACCGTGCGTTTCAGCTACAAGAATAAAACAAAAACTATCGTGGGTTCTAATTTGAATCAAGTTTGTGAAATTTGACTTTTAAAAGTCTACAGATAACAAATTCATTCAATTTTGACTTTGTATAGTCAACAAGCTTGACTTTAGTCTAATTACAGCTTAAGTCCCTGTAGTTTAAGTTCAACTCTTGATAGAAATAGTCCCTGGGGTTTAAGATTAAGTTAACTAGGTTAGTATTCAACCGGATTATGATAACGTGGTTAATCCCAAATTGTCGGATGTCACACAAAGCACTCCTCAGGGGACTTAATCGTCATCAGGTTCCCTCCTGTAGCAGTATCTAACTGCCCTCTACTAGCAATGGAGCAGCAATTATGAAACGTCTCAACCAAGCACCAATCCTCAATATCATGGCGCGGGTAATCATTACACAACCCTTTGAATCTCTCCCACGCGTCATGAAAACTCTCCCCCTGTTGTTGCTTGAAAGCATGGATCAAACTTCTGTGGTGAGCAGCCTTAGAAGGGGGGGTAGTATTTAGCAAGAAATTTATCCTTCATAACAGCCCAAGTGGTGATGGAACCATTGGGTAAGGACTCAAGCTAAGTGGCGGCTTTATCTGCTAGAGTGAATGGGGATAGACGCAACAATTTTGCATCCTCAGTGACGCCGTTATGGCGGAAGGTGTCATAGATCCTACTGAACCTAGTGAGATGAGAGTGGGGGTTCTCATGAGAATTCCCATGGAATTGGACATTGGTAGCGATGATGCTCATGACATGGGATGGAAATTGCGAAGAGTTGGCCTAAACTGTGGGCTTGGTGATGCTATAACGTACGCCACCGTCGGTTGACTTAGCGTAATCAGAAACGGTTCTTCGTGATGGTTGGTCACCCATTTCTTCAGAAGATGTTTCAACAGTCTCTTTAACAGGTTTCTTTCGGCACAAACGCTCAGGCTCAAGTAGATGCGTGATATTATATATATTAATTTAACCAAGTTTTAAATGTATAAATGGACTCACATCTAAATCACACGCTCACGGCAAGTGTACCGGTCACGCGTAGTAAAGACAGTAAGCCTGAGTTATCAAACCGTGGACATAAAAGGCGGCGACCCTCGATACTAAACCTTTGTTAACTCCTAACCGATGTAATAAAAATAATGATTTTATTTATTATTTTCAGGATATGCAATCTAGAACAAAACAACTAAATACCGACTCAACTCAAAGACAGACAAGACACGAAAGTACTTAGACACATGCAAAGACAAAGAAAACAAAACAAGACCCTAAAAAACAACTAGACCAACAAACTAAAATACGAAACGAAGACCAAAGATGAGGCAAACACTACCTAGACAAGGAATTCTATTGACTGACTCACCAGTTCTAAGGATAGACTGACTCGGGAATCACTAAAACATGCAGGATCTCCTCTTGGACTTACCTACACACCTCAACTATCCTATGGGTCGGATTAAGCTCACCGGTAAGGAGTTGGATTTCCTCTCGGACTCACCAAAATCTAGAACACTACGTACTCGACAACGGTTTCACCTCTCGGACTCAATCGTCCTATACTCAAAGACTATCCTAGACAGACCTAAGAGCAAGGAGTAAACTCTCAAAATACTATTTATAACACGAAATTGCAAGATGATAAGGACGACTCGGACAACCCACTCTCGTGCAATTGCAACCCAAACCGACAAACCACAAGACAACCCGACAACCTATCTCCTCTCGGACTCAAGATTGGTAAAATACTTATTTTATGACCACACAAACCTGTTACAATGACTGGCCTAATCGTCTAGATCCTAAACACAAAGCAAATAACCCGAAAACCTGAAACCTTACCCAAAACACACAAAGTATTCAAGCAAAACCTCAAGAGCAACTAATTCATGCACAATCAATATCAAATCAGTACTTAAACACATTCATAAACATAAAATCAGGAGTCTTTACACTAGCATTTGTCATACGATCGATAAATTAACCGAAAAAAATCAAATCATGCCAATATTCATCCTAATCTAGATAGCTATGAGTTTAGCTACTCATAATACTGGGATACAATCCAAAACATACCGAAAACATAGTTATAATTCGAAGTAAATACTAAGAAAAGAATTAGAACACAAAACCAATGTTTTCAAACCGAAACGTGTCAATCTCTTTCACTCTTGGTGGTATCCAACCTCAGATCTTCGATTCTCAAAGCTTCTTGGTCGCCTCCAATCGCCAATAGTTAAACTCCCCAAAGAATGGCAGCTCGAACTTTTAATAATCAAAATTTAGTTTGCGGTTATTTGGACCCTCGCGTACCACGAGGGGAAGTTCCAGGTACTTCCCGTACCGCGAAGTCCAATATAGTCGGGCCGGTTCCGGGATTCTTCGCGTACCGCGAGAATCTGGAGCTCACTCTTCGCGTGCCGCGAAGAGTATGAATTTCAACCTTTTTTTCTTATTTTTCTTTCCGGCTACGTTTCTTCTGTATAATTCTTTGGTTTATCATGCAAACCTGCAATTTCAACAATAATCTCATTAAGTACCGATTTCTTAGAATATTTGCTCATAAAACCGGGTAAAACGGGTCATAAACAACTCCATAAACATATGTGTTTTAGAACACATCAGTACTTCAAATTATTAATATGGTCGCTAAAGGATCATGTTGGTTTTTTAATGCGACACATGTTTTGTGTTTAAAAGTTGGTTAAAAGTTATTTTTTGGGAATCTGTGATTTGCATAGTTGTTCCTAATGTCTATGGTCATAGTTGTATGATTGTATACTTTTCTGACAGTATGCATTTTTCTTGACTGTGTTTATATTTTAATCTAGTATGCAGTTATCGTGAACACGATTACGTGATCTATGTGTTTTGTATTACTATAAGTTCAGTCTTTGTGACACGTTCTCTATGTCGTTATCTTCGTCTTGGATCATGTGTTTTGTTTTTTGTCATGAATAATGATAAATTGACTTTCGGTTATGACAGTCTTTTGATGGTTTTTCGTTCGTGAAAGTTGTATCATGAAAACCATATTTGGGTTCATAGTGGCTGCCTTGTATTTTTCTCTTGTATGAGAATTGTTTTTTTCTGGTTGTAATTCTGTGTTTTTTGTTCAATCAGAATCTGTTTGGCATTGTCATTCTTGTCTGATATAGATTATGTTATTCTTATTATCAGGCTTGTCTCATGAATCTTGTGGTTCGTCATTGTATGTGAAGTTGTAAAAGTTTTTGCTTGAAAAATTAGTCTTTATGTTCTTTGCAAGATCTCTTCTTATATACTTCTTGCAAAGTTGTAAAAGTTTTTGGGAAAGTCAAATTAGTCTTTAAGTTCTTCACATATCTCATATCAGACGTGTTTCTGGTAGTCTTATACGAGTCTTGTGATTCGTTTCTTCTAAAAGTCACGTGACTTTTGTCTTTATCAGACATGTTTCTCATAGTCTTATACGAGTCTTGTGATTCGTCTCTTCTAAAAGTCGTGTGACTTTGTCTTCATATATCAGATAATGTTTTTTCTGATAGTCTTATTGAATCGTATGATTCTTCTCAAGATTAATCAAAATTTGTTCTTCTGATTTCTACCTTTTTTCTGTGATATTACAGAAAAAGTATTATGTGCCTTGTGGCATTTCTCGTGGTTAGTCTTTGTCAATGGTGGATCCAAAATTCATTGCTTGATTAAGAGTATTTATAGGATAACTATGTTGGGAGAAAACTTTTATTATTAAAGGCATTTCATAGCTTGTGTTTTATCTTGGTTGTGTTGGTTCTTACTAGTTGATTCTGTGAAGTAAGTGGAAAAATTGCAAACTATGTAAGGTTTCTTTATTAAAAACTAAGCTGTAATCTCGATCTTATCTGCATATGGTTATTAATTTTTCTCTCAAACATTGTTGTTCGTGTGTTCTATATTTGAAAGATGTGGGTGATTCTTTGTTGTATTCTTTCTCTGTTTATGTCCATCTCTATTCATGTATACATCATCTCTGTACCTTTAATTTCTCTGATTGAGACTTGTTTCTTGTCTGCTCGTGGTTCTATGATGTTCCTGTAACACCAAGTATCTCTGTCTAAATTCTATTTGTTTGTTGATGAAAAAAATATGTTTTTTTTGGAATAAAATGGATTTGTTTTTAAGCAAAGCATATGTCTCTAGAGTTTGATCAAAAGGATATTTTGTGTTATCCATGGTTGTTGCTTTTTGGTTGTGGTTATGCTGTTTCACTTCAGTTATGTGCACAAGGAAGTCAAGCAAGTCAAATGCTATTCATGATTTTTAAAGAAATGTTAACCCTGGTTTAAAACTGCTTATGCTGATAAACGTGTTTTTTGGAAAAAAAAAATCACATGGGCTGTTTTTTAGTTTTTTGAAGAGGAAAAAATTCAATTTTGTCTCGGGGGGGAGTTGGAGCTTTAAAATTAGTAACTAAGTGTGGATTTTTTGTTATAACATTCGTAACTTCGAACCTCCCAGCCGCTACTGCAGCAACTTTACTTCACAAATTAGTAGTTACGGTTCAGCCCTTCTTATCACACACTAATGTTCCGTGCTTGGTTCTAAGATGAATAGGCTTTGAACAACTCTTCACCTTCTTCTCAGTCTATCTTTGAGTTCATTGTTTACTCATGTTGATGGGTTTGTCATTTGAATTGAGGAGGGGTGTTGCATTATATTGTTACATTGTTGATTAATTTCCTTTTGTTTTGGGTTTATTTTTGTGCATATATTGTGGGCTAAATGAGCTAGAGTTGTTAGTGCAATATCAGTCAAGACAGAGCAGATTGCTGATTGTTTTACCTAGAGTTTTCTAGCAAATAATATGAAGTTCCTACAGGTCGGTTAGGTATGTATAACGCTTATGGACAATAAAATTAAGAAGGGTATTAAAAATATATAGGTATATATATATATATAGGGACATGTTCAATTGAGAATCATAATTTTGGCGAGAACCAAAATATTCATACATTTCTACATAAATGTAAGGATGCATGTATGCATTTGTGTATGCATAAAGTAAGGATGCATGTATGCATTTTTGTAGAAATGTATGGTTCTTTTGTTTCTCGCCAAAATTATGGTTCTCAATTGAACATGTCCCCATATATATATTCTAATTCAATTTTATTTGTCTTTGTTGTTTGGCTTGTGCATAATCTATCGAGATTGGATCTGAGCTGGATGGACTTGGCTTAAAGGATCTGGACTTTAAGGATTTCTGTTGGGCTTGACTTAAAGGAGCTAGATGGGCTTTTGGCCTAGTTTGCATCTGAGATTGCTGATAAAAAGGACATCTGGTTTTCCTTCTCTCCAAGTTTTTAGACGCTCTCATTTTGCGTCATATATAGTTTTCATCTGATCTTCGTGTGTTTTTATATTCTTGAGAGAGTATTTGATTCAGTTCATTTTGTGATGATCTGAGTTGTTATTTGTTCAAATTTCATTGTATTCAGTTTATTTGAATCATTTTTGTGACTTTGACAGTTTTTTGGGTTTAATCAATTTAGTTCGGGTATTGTTCATGTTTCATCTCACTAAAACTGACAACTATCAAATTAGTGCAAAAAATGATGGTCATTCGAATCAAATAATACAATAAAACGATGGTCACTAATACGATGGTTTAATCAACTACTTGATTTGGTTTGCTATTCTTGTAATCGTATGATTGTTTGGATGCATAGTTTTTAGATTTGATTAAAACAGCTTGGTTTGTCTTTGATTTATTATATTCATCAATTTTTGGTTTTCTATCGTGAATCATTGATTATCTAGATCTGATGTTCTAAGTTGTTGATTGATTATTGAGTGTTAACTTGTGTCAACTTGTGTTAACTTGATTGATTATTGAGTGTTAACTTGTGTCAAGTATTCGGTTTTATAATCGTTGCTCAACACGGTCATTATCTTGATTGTTGATTTTTTGTCAAATCCAATAACGAGTTATGTCTATGTAACTTCCAATAAGTACAAACCTGTCTTCACCGAACTTGCAATCTGAGCCCGGAAGCGATCCGTTTTCTCTTAATAGCTTTCAAAGGTTTAAAGTTAATTGCTTTTTCAACATCTGAATAGTTTTCATAATCAAACACTTTCCACACGATACCCAACTTCACTATACTATAGTTTAAGGTAGCTAGGGATTATAATAATTGTTTTTGATTGACCTTGACAACGCCATCAAAATAGCACCGTTGCCAGGGAATACGTGCGCTTAGTGTTTTAGTTTAAATTATTTTGTTCGTAGCTATTAATCTTTTGTTTATTCATTCAGGAAGGAAGTCATCACTTTTATTTGATCCAGAAATAGAACAAGCCGCTAGAGCCAACCGAAAAATACAAAACCAAGTCCAAATCATCTTGGAGAAACTTGACAGCCCGAGAATGTCACAAAATCAACCACCAAACCCAGATACAAACTAAGGTGGGGGACAAGTCCCACCTTTTCCAGATCTCCTATTCCCTATTCAACCACCACCAAATCAACAACCACCCGAACAACCACCACCTCAACCACAGAATCAACCACCACAATTCCATAATAACCAACCATATAACAGCCACCCAAGTTATTCAGAGTTTGAGGATGATGGGCATTTGTCAACAGGACACAGTTACGGGCTAGAAAATGGTTCTCAGCATGAGAACTGGGATGAAGATGAAGCATGGTATGACCTAAACCACCACCCTAGAAATCAAGAAGTAAATAGGGTAAAAAATTGGATACCACCACCACCAAGGGCCGACTATGAGTATCAACCGAGAAATTAAGGTAATTTTGACCAAGAGAACAGGTATAGGAAACCTCAAGTGAACAAACCCAATTATCAAGAGGAACCGCCTAGGAACAGGAACGTGTCAAGGCATGAACAGGGAGTAGACAGTCACTTTCGCCTTGCTTTAGCCCTAAATGCTTCCCCCGTGATTCCACCAGTTCGTCTGGGGAACGCATTTGAGATCAGATCGGGATGTCTAGGGATCCTCCCACACTTCTTTGGGAGAGCTACTGAGGAGCCCTATACACACTTATCAGAGTATGAAGCTACATATGGAACTATAGGTGGACAGGGGATTTACTACAGACGGGGTGAAGTTGGTACTCTTCCAATTTTCACTAAAGGACCGTGCTAAACAATGGTTCCTTTCTCTACCGTCTGCTAGTATTGCTACTTGAGCAGAGCTTCAACAACAGTTCTTGGATGAGTACTTCCCACCACATAAGACTAATGAGGCCAGAGCTGCAATCAGGGATTTCAGGCAATAGTCAGGGGAGCCATTCTATGAAGCTTTCAAGAGGTTCAAGGAGCTACTAAGGAATTGCTCACATCATGGTATAGAGAAGTGGGAATTGATCCATGCATTCTTTGATGGCCTTTTGCCTGAGGATGTCAGAGATGTTAACTCCACTAGTAACAGATTTTTCTATAACCATGTGGATGAGGATTAGGACATTCTTGAGAGGATGGCAGTGATATCCAAAAGACAAGCTAATGCAAGCAGAAGGGGAAAGTCAACTTCATATGTGAAGTCGGTTGATTATGTGATGCAGAAGCGGTACGTCTTGGTAGGCCGAGTGGTAAAGAGGTGGTAAATGTGAATCAATCTTATCCGGTATGTGACAGATGTGAAGAGTTGGGGCATGTGTTAGCAAATTGCCCAAGAGAACAAGGAAAGGCTGAAGAGGTGAACCAGCTTGGTGGAGATAAGGCAACTGCTACCCACTATTATCCAGGACTCATAAATCACCCAAACCTCAGGTATGGTAATGCATCTAATCAAATGAATCCTAACTTTTAGGGAGCTAATGTGCAGGTTGGAGGACAAACACAACTACAACAATACCAAAACCGCCAACAAAATTATAACCAAGGCGGATATGAGAGATACCAAAGGGGCTATCAACAACAAAATCAGCAAGGAGGTAGTACGGGAGGTGAGGACATGGGAGCTGCCCAATTCAATGCTATCATGGAGGCTATCAAGGAACCAAAGAAAGATAATGAAGTCCGTGACAAGACAGTGGGTGCTCTTGCAAAGCAAGTGGGGCAAATAGCTGAAGAGTGGACGCGAAGAGAACCGGGAAAGTTACCAAGCAACACTCAAACTAACCCGCGACATCATGGGTCGGGACCAAAGAATGCTCATGTAAGCCAGGTAAGTGTGTTGAGAAGTGGTAAGCAATATGACAACAAAGTTGTCACTCCACAACCGCTAGTTGAAGGGTTGGTGGAGGATGTGGATGAGGAAAGTGATGATGAACCGGTACTTATTGCATCTAAACCCAAATAACCGGTAGTTTCTGAAAAACCAAACGATTCTAAAGCATCCACCGGTGCTCAAGGGGCTAGTGTTAGTATCCTGCCGGGAAGCTTGTATGACCAATACGATTTCGGTCCTTTACAAAAAGCTGATACCACCGTGGTGTTAGCAGATTTAACTCTTAAGCTTCCCCGCGGGATATTAACATATGTGATTGTCAAGGTGGAAGATTTCTATTACCCAGTCGACTTTATAGTGCTTGACTATGCAGCCCCTACTAAAGGGAGCCAACCCAATATTATTTTGGGAAGGCCATTTTTAAAAACTGCTCAATGTGTCATAAACTGCATGACAGACATGTCACACCCCCAATTTCAACTAACGGAGTTTTACCGTTTGTGAAGTGACGAACCAGGATCTCAGACATTTGTTACTTTGAATGACTCTACATGGGACTCAAAATGAAAATATCATTTAAATCAGAGTATCAAAGCGGAAGCGTAAAGAAAGTACATACGCAAAATACACGCGACCAAAACCAAAGTCCAAAAGTCCAAAAAGTCCAAACGTCCCATCAAAACAAGTACAATAGGATAACTCAAGTAACATAATTAAATCAAAATCAAGCAGTTGAATCCCATGCATGCCCTAATGTGCACCTGTGTCTTAGCTTAGCGACCATAGAAAACATGTAAGAAAATATGTCAACACGAGGTTGGTGAGTCCACAGGTTTCAATATAAGTAAATAAGCGTTTACCGGATTTAAGTTCATTCAGTACGTATCTATAGGTAGCTACACTATGTTCATGTTCAGCTCAAGCGCTCGCAACCGAAGCTGACTGTTTGTTTATTGCCTCCTGCCAGGTCTATCAACACTGGCGGTGTGAGTAGGCTAACATTTCACCCGTTCGATATCTAATCGAGTTAGCGCAACTAACTAGTACTACTAAATATTACCTCGCTAAGATCCATATTAACGGTCCGATATTAGTTGACGACTTTCTGTGATAGCGTGTTACGCTTAGCATTTAACATTGATATCATACGAATTACAAAATCCAAAATTGTTTAGTCATGTTTTCTCCCCCAAGTTAAAACAGTAAAAGGGGCCGTGAAAACTCACCTTCGTTGCGTTGTAGGTAGTATCACACAATGGACAAGTTGGAACCACGGGTGGAAGTCTCAAACGACTTACGAATGCCCTAAAATTATAAACACATAAATTAGGGATAAAAAAATGGGAATTGTGACAATGACCCGGAATGAGAAACGTCCTAAAGAAACGTTCTAGTAATCGAGAGTAGACGAATGTGTCTACGGGAATATGAATTCTTTAATTTGTAATTAGATTATATATACGTTGCGCGACGAATGACAACAATAATAATAAGTATATTCAAGCGTTTTTGTCATTTACAAAAATTAGGAAAATAATATTATTTTTAGTTTCGAAAGGATATTCTAATTACTCATTCGTGGTACAAACTAATAAATATATTATTTTGTGAACGTGATAAATGCGAGTAAATAATATAATTAATTATATTATTTATTTAGTTTCAAATGTTATACGAGGTTACAAAATGATACGAAATAATATAAATCTATATATTATTTAATAATATGGGTCACGGGTTAAAAATAATATAAACATATTATCTTATACAAAGTTACGGTTTGAAAATAATATAACCATATTATTTTTATTTGATAATAACAATACTATTTTATTTATAAAAGTGGGGATTAATATAAAAACGGGTTAACAATTCAAACCCGAGCCTACGGGTTGTTCCCCGGGCTAGAACACATTTGTATAATATTACAATTATATGAGGTTTGATTTTTATATTAAATTAATACCAGAAAATGTTCAAAAAAAAGGATGTGGGAGCCCGGACTCGAACCCGGGTCCCTCCCACATATGTGTATAGTTCTAACCATCTGTGCCCGCTAGGGATTCGTAAACAAACCCGAAACAAAAAGGTTTTAACATTCGGGTTTCTGTGTTCTCCCTTCCAAACGTACCGCGATCGATCCCTAGCCCCGAATACTTTGATTTCGATCGCGATGGGTCAAGGTAGTGTATGGGTTTTGTAAATCGAGTCCACACGAGTCTGTGGTGGTTTTAAATTTCAAAAATAATAAGTTTAAATCTGTTAAATTCTTGTTTTAGAAATCGAAAACTCTGAGTATGAATACCGAATCAAATTACTCAAATCTGATATTAATACTTGTTGAAAACATAGGGCTTTCGATGATTAGGGTGTTTCGAAGTTACTGATATGGTTTAATTTGATTTAGGTTGTGTCTAGGATCGAAAGCCCCAAATCGGATTATGTACAAACCCTAGATTCCGGATCACAAACAATTCGATGATATCAGATTAAATTGATAGAGGGCTTTCATTATACAGATGATTACGAATCGAATGGTATGCTTTAATTGTATTAAAACAGGGTTTAGAGTAGAGTTCGATTAAATCAGTTTGTGATGAACCCTAGGTTCTGGATCTTTAAAAATTCGATGTTATGAGTTCAAATTAGTATAGGGCTTTTAGTAAAGAAAAGATTTCGAACCTGACTATGTGATTTAATTTTATTGAGACCTAGCTTAGGATCAAAACCCCCAAATCGATTTATGATATAAACCCTAGATACGGGATTGGTTTAATTCGATAATTTAAGCCCTGAAATTGATAGGGCTTTCACTAAACAGATGAAAACGAAGGTGAGGGTGTATTTGGTTACCTGAATTGGTGTCGGATTGATGGTGATCGAGTAGAACAGGTGCCGATCGAGTATAGTTTGGTCTCTGGCGTCACTGGTTCCTGCTCCGGATAAGTTGATGCGCGTATAAGCTTCAGAGGGATTCGTTTGTCGTGTGAAGAGTGTTCAATTGTGAAATTAACAGGTGAATTACTCGAATTTGATGTGTTCATGAAGATGGTCGGCGGTTACGAGTTAATTCTACATAATTAGAGTTTAATTCGCGTATAATGGTTATGTTAAGTGCTCATTCATGATCGTTTATGGTAGAGACGTGTGTATCGGTTACAAAATCAAACAGAAAACGATCGTGGGATTTGAATTTGATCAAAATGCGTTTGACTTTCCAAAAGTCAAACATAATCAAGAATAGGCTAATTACCGGTTTGGTCCCTCTGTTTCAGGTTTATAACTTTAGGAATTGGTATAATTAACCCTTGTGGTTTGAATTGAGGTTAGAAACTTGATTAGTTGACCTTCAAAAGTCAATAGGAACTTAAATCTTGGATTCTGACTTTAACAAGTCAAAGAGAATGTGTTTGGACTAATTACACAATTTGTCCTTATAGTTTAAGTTTGAAAAATAGGCAGAATTAGTCCTTGAAGTTTTAGATAAGTAAACCAAGTTAGAATTTAACTGGATTTAGCTAACTGAGTTAACCGGAAAAGTCCGGATTGTCACATCATCCCCTAGTTGAAAGAATTTTCGTCCCGAAAATTAAATACTAATAAAAAAAAATTTCCCGGGATGTCACATCATCCCCTAGTTGAAAGAATTTTCGTCCTGAAAATTTAAATAGTACGTTGAGAATTTGATGCGGAGTGCTTGAACAGATTAGGATATTTGCACATCATCTGATCCTCGCGCTCCCACGTGAATTCCGGTCCACGTTTCGAGTTCCAACGAACTCTGACAATAGGGATCTTACTGTGTTTTAACGTTTTGACTTCCCTATCCATAATTTCCACAGGTTCTTCGATGAAACGTAACTGTTCATCAACGTGTAGTTCCTCCAGAGGAACTGCGAGTGATTCGTCTGCTAGGCATTTCTTTAAATTTGAGACGTGAAAGACGTTGTATACACCGCTAAGTCTTTCAGGTAGGTCCAGTTGATACGCTACTGGTCCGATTCTCTTCATTATCTTGAATGGTCCAACATAATGAGGATTCAGTTTGCCTCGTTTCCCGAAATGAATGACACCTTTCCAAGGTGAGACTTTGAGTAAGACCATGTCACCTATTTGAAACTCTAAAGGTTTACGACGCTTGTCGGCATAGCTCTTTTGAAGATCACGAGCTGCCGCCATACGGTTTCTAATTTGAACGATCTTTTCGGAAGTTTCAAATACAAGTTCGGGACCTGTGAGTTGGCTATCCCCAACCTCGGTCCAACAAATGGGAGAACGACATTTCCGTCCATAAAGTGCTTCAAATGGAGCTGCCTTGATGCTAGTGTGATAACTGTTGTTGTAGGAGAACTCCACCAACGGTAGATGAGACTCCCAAGTGTTACCGAAATCGATCACACAAGCTCGTAGCATGTCCTCCGGTGTTTGAATAGTACGTTTTGTTTGGCCGTCAGTTTAAGGATGGTATGCTGTGCTCATATCTAGACGCGTGCCTAAGGCTTTATGTAACGACTGCCAGAAGCGAGAGGTGAATCGTGCATCACGATCCGAAATAATAGAGATTGGCACCCCGTGTCGAGAGACTATTTCTTTCAAGTAAGTACGAGTAAGCTTATCCATTTTTTCGGTCTCTTTGATCGCTAAGAAGTGAGCGGACTTTGTTTAACGGTCAACAATTACCCATATGGTATCACATCCGGTAGGAGTTCGTGGTAATTTGGTGATGAAGTCCATGGATATTTGTTCCCATTTCCACATAGGAATTTCTGGTTGTTGCAGAAGACCGGATGGCTTTACATATTCAACTTTGACCTTCGCGCAAGTCAGACACTTACTAACATAGGTGGCTATATCGGCCTTCATCTTCGGCCACCAATATAACACCTTTAGATCATGGTACATTTTGTCGAAACCTGGATGTACCGAGTAACGAGATTTATGAGACTCATCCTTAACTAGTTCCCTTAGGTTTCCGAATACTGGAACCCATATTCGCTCGAAAAAGTAGCGAATACCGTCAGATTTGACTTCAAGTTGTGCTTCCAGACCGCGTGTACCTTCCAGGGGTAGATTTTCTCCTTTTAGGGCTTCGAGTTGAGCACTACGGATTTTGTCAGGTAATCCGGGGTGAATAGTAAGCTGTAATGCTCGAACTCGTTTGGATTTCATTTCCTTTCGACTCAGGGCATCATCTACAACGTTAGCTTTACCCGGGTGATATCGGATCGCACAATCATAATCGTTTAAGAGTTCGACCCAACGACGTTGTCGCAATTTTAACTCTTTCTGTTCGAAGATATGCTGAAGACTCTTGTGATCAGTGTAGATGGTGCATTTGGTACCGTACAAGTAATGTCTCCATATCTTAAGTGCGAAGACTACAGCTTCCAATTCTAAGTCGTGAGTGGTGTAGTTTTTCTCGTGGACCTTTAGTTTCCGTGAAGCGTATACGATCACCTTTTCGCGTTGCATTAAGACACAACCCAGACCTTGAATAGATGCATCACAATACACTACAAAATCATCGGTTCCTTCCGGAAGAGCTAGAATAGGTGCACTGTAGAGTTTCTATTTAAGATGTTGGAATGCTGACTCTTGGTTATCGCCCCAATTATAGGCTTTACCCTTTTGAGTTAAAGCAGTGAGGGGTTGAGAAATTTTGGAAAATCCTTCGATGAATCGACGGTAATATCCAGCCAATCCCAGAAATTGTCGCACCTCAGTCGGAGTCATCGGTGCTGCCCAATTCTTGATGGCTTCTATTTTGGATGGGTCGACATGTATCCCTTTCTCGTTAACCACATGCCCTAGAAACTGAACTTCCCGGATCTAGAATTCACACTGGGAAAACTTAGCATACAGTTGCTCTCGCTTAAGTAATTCCAAAATTAGGCATAGATGTTCCTCATGTTCGTCCTTGTTCTTGGAATAAATGAGAATGTCGTCGATGAAAACGATAACTAATTGATCAAGATAAGGCTTACACACGGTTCATGAGGTCCATGAATACTGCAGGTGCGTTGGTTAACCCGAAAGGCATGACCATAAATTCGTAATGACCGTACCTCGTTCTGAATGCATTCTTAGAGATATCCTCTTCTCGGACTCTTAACTGGTGGTAGAGGTGCACAAATCGGTTTTTTTTGGAACCGGATCCGGTTCGGATCCGGACCGGTTCCGTCAAAGTTGGTCAATAACCGGATCCATTAGAACCGGTTCCGGTTCGGATCCGGTTCCGGGTGTGGAGACTTGGAACCTATTGGGACCGGTTCGGATATTTAGAACCGGACCGGTTAAAAAAAACCGGTTCCACCGGTTCCGAAAAAAAAAATAATTAAAAATTAACAAAGATACACTATAAAATACATGTTTTATTTATTTTGTAGATTTTTTTAAGTTATTTAACAATAGTTCGTACAAAAAAAATACAAAAAACATAATTGAATCACAAAGCATTAATTATTTATTATGTTTTCAATATTCTTCGTCGTAGTCTTTGTAACATCGGTTTTCATTCTTCTTCGCTTGAGATACGTTGGGCTTCATCGTAAGCTTGTTCTTCGTCCGAAAGTGGAGTCGCCGCCCCATGTTCTACTTCGAATTCATGTATTTCTTGTTCAACGTCAAGCTCGCCTTCTAATTTTGCAACATGTTGTACACGTTCGGCGGCATCCAAATGGTCCTTCAAGCAAATACACATCTCCATAGATTCCGGTGTAAGCCTCGTTCTTCGAATAGATAAAACCCTGCCACTAAGAGAAAAAGCGGATTCCGAAGCTACCGTGGAAGCTTGGACGGTTAGTAGGTCACGGGCCATTGCGGCTAGAACGGGATATTGGGATTCCCTTCCTTGCCACCAACTCAAGATATCAAAGTTTTCAAACTCTTCGGATCTTAGAGTAGAAATAAAGTCGGTTGCTTGATATCTCCCAAGCTCGCTACTTGGTGTGGTTCCACGAGCTCGTTTAGTATTTTCGTTTCTTAAAGTGTTAAATAAATTTAGCATCGGGTTCCTTGAACTACTAGAAGTTGAACCCGAACCCATTGATTCACGTATGTTTGATGGATCACCACTTCCACCATATTTGCGTAAATAATAATCAAACATATTATTAAAAGCCGAATTGAAATCCCTTATTGCATTTGATTCAAAATTTGGGTCTTCCTCGAACATATTTAAATCATCCGATATTGATCCAATTAATGTTTCAACACCGGTTACATTAATCGTTGGGTTTAAGGCGGCCGAACATGTAACAACGGCCGGCATTTCTGAAAAATATTTTTTAAATTTAGCTTTCATAGGTTTTACCATTTTTTCAAAAATAGTGCCGTGATATTCAAACTCTTTTAATTTATTACATATTAAGTATAATTGTTGAAGTATTAGCGAAGACGTGGGATAATAAACTCCCGATAAACATGTAGTTGCATTTTTAAAAACCTCAAGCAAATTAGTTAGTTTCTCGATCATATCCCAACTTATATTATCAAATTTTTGTAAACAACGTTTCTTTTGCACAAGTTCATCATGGAAATGTTTTAAAGTAATTCTTTGCCTTAAGGCCGATTCAAACATTTTCCAAGTCGAGTTCCATCTAGTAGGTACGTCTCAATTCGGACCTAAAAAGATGGAATCCGTTTGTTGGCACAAGTTTCTATAGTTTATATATCTTTTTTTGCTTGTGCTAAAAACTTCACGTAACATCACTTTAAAATTTTCTTTTACGTCTCTTATTTCTTGGACGTTTAGACCGTCTTGCACAACCAAGTTAATGATGTGTGCAACACATCGACTATGAAAAAAAACACCGTTACAAGGCGGTTCATATTTTATTTTTAATTTTTCGACCGCGTTTGTGTTATTTGAAGCGTTATCAAAAGATATTGAAAATATTTTCGGTTGAATTTTATAAGTTTGAATTACCGAGTCTAAAATATAAAATAAGTTTTCACCGGTATGTGGATATCCAAAATAATCAAACGCAATCGTACGCTTCATCATTTGCCACGACTCCGGTTGAACCCAATGTGCGGTAACGCAAAGGTACGATTCGGGTAAACCATGTGGAGCGGACCAAACGTCCGTTGTTAAGTTAATGCCGGTATTTAATTTTTCAAAACCTAAAATTAATTCTTTTTTGGCTCTTTTCCACATTTTTAAACAATCTCTTCTCAAAGTAGAACGACTTACATTTGTGTAATTCGGTTGAAGCGTCTATTGTATCATCCTCGTCAAGCGCGGATTATCAAAATGATCAAAAGGCAAGCACTTTCGACATTGTATTGCCAAACTCCTCCATCCCTACCAATTTGAGTTTGATTTTCACCTTCTTGAGTGTGTCTTGCGTGACTAGCAATATGTTTCCTTAAACTGCTATTTCCCGCCGCAGCTAAAAGTTTACCACAACGTTTGCAACGAGCCTTTTGCGAGCCGTACGACATTTCGCATAAATCGAAATAAGCCCATATTTCTTGGTTTCGGGAGCAAGGAAGTATTGACACAACCGTAACATCGCTAGTAGAACCACCAACCGAATTTTGAGTGCTTGCGGAAGCGGAAGCCATGAGAGCGTTTTTTTTTTGCTTAACGTGAGCGTTTTTTTGCGTTTTGAGAGCGTTTTTGAGTTTTGAGAGCTAGAATGTTGTGGTGAACTAACACAAACACCCAATACCTATTTATACTAAATTTCAATCCTTAAAAACAAAAAAAAACAAAAAAACGGCCATAAAACGGCTATATAGCCGTTTTTTTTAACCCCAACGGCTAGAACCGGTTCCGAACCGGTTCCAAAATGTCCGAAAAAAACCGGTTCCAAAAAATCCGATTTTTATCCGATTTTTAACCGGTCCGTCAAAAATCCCAGAACCGGTCCCGGAACCGGCGGTTCTCATAATATCCGGACCGGTTCTAAAAAAACCGGTTCTCACCGGATCCGGTTTCGGATAATCCATCGGATCGGTTCCGGTTCCGGTTCTTTTGTGCACATCTAACTGGTGGTAGCCAGACCTAAGATCTATTTTGGAATAGAAACTTGATCCTTGGAGTTGATCAAAGAGGTCATCAATGCGAGGTAAAGGGTAGCGGTTCTTGATTGTGACTTTATTCAGCTCCCGGTAGTCAATACACATACAGAAAGTTCCGTCCTTCTTCTTGACAAATAGTATCGGAGCTCCCCACGGTGATGAACTAGGTCGGATGAAACCTTTATCCAACAAATCTTGCAGTTGAGTGGACAGCTCTTGTAATTCACTAGGTGCCAGTCTGTAGGGTGCCCGAGCAATCGGTGCTGCTCCGGGTGTTAGATCAATTTGGAATTCAACTTGACGGTGCGGTGGCAGACCGGGCAAGTCCTCGAGAAATACTTCCAAAAATTCACGCACGATGGGAATATCTTCAATCTTCTTCTCTTCTGATGGTTGCTCGGCAACGAGAGCCAAAATAGCCGTATGCCCCTTTCGAAGGCATTTTTGTGCTTTCATAAAAGATATGATGCCCATGACTGCACCAACTCTTTCGCCTTGGACGGAAAGGGTTTCTCCACTCGGGAGAGGTATACGAACAATCTTCTCATGACAGATAATTTCGGCTTGGTTTTTAGATAACCAATCCATGCCGACAATTATATCAAAACTACCAAGTATGACCGGCATAAGGTCGATATCAAATATATGTGTAGCTAGCTCAAGTTTACATCCCTTAAGAATGTGAGTTGCCTCAATTATTTGGCCGTCAGCTATCTCTATTGTATACTTAGCTTCTAATAGAGATGAAGTTCCTTTTATCATATTACTAAATTTCTTAGATATAAAACTTCTATCAGCACCGGTGTAAAAAAGGACAGAAGCAAAGTAATTATTTACGAGGAACTTACCGGTGACCACATTATGGTCGTAACGGGCTTCTCCAGATCCTAGTACGAAGGCTCATCCCTTCGCACCATTTCCTCCACCATTGCCATTGTTACCACCATTGCCATTGTTATTCTTGTTAGGGTTGTGGTTTCCATTACCCCCTTTCTTCAATTGAGGACAATTCTTCCGAATATGCCCTTCCTTTCCGTACTCAAAGCAACCCCTTGTGGATCCCGGTTGTTGAAAAGGTTGTTTAGTTTATAACTCACCCCTATAGTCCTTAGCAGCATGACCTATTTTGCCGCACCTCTGGCAACGATTGCAAAACCCAAAGTGGTGGAAGTTACACTTGTTACACTTCAGAGACTTCCCCGCGTAACCACCCTGGTTTTGACCTGAAGAGGTCGACTGGTTGAAGTTCTTAGTAGGCTCAAACCTACGCTGTTGCTGCTGTTGCGGTTGGTTAAACTGGGGTTGGTTGGGTTGGGGTCCCTTGGAGTGGGAGTTGGAGTGGTTGTGGGTGTTGGAATGGTGATCGAACTTGCGTTTGTGATTATCGGTGGGTTTAGAGACCGAACCTCTCGGAGGTAGAGTCCCTTGTGTCACCGCTTGGTCGGTCAACTTATGGGCAAGTCGGATGGTTTGTTAGATTGTGGCAGGATTAGATGAAGTCACCATGCTTTGATTTGAGGCACTAGACCTCCAATGTAAAGCTCAATTCTTTTGTAATCAGGAGTTACCATATGCGGGCACATAGTAGCCAGTTCATGGGAACGTGTGGTGTAGAGTTTAATTTTCAGAACCCTCCATCTTTAGGTTCCAAAACTCTCCCTCTAACTTCTGGATCTCATCACGAGGACAATATTCCTCCTTCATCATTGCTTTGAATTCCTCCCACGGAAGTCCATTCGCCATGGCCAGACCGAACATTTGGACCTGGGCGTTCCACCATGTGAGTGCTGGCCCTCCAAAGTTCCGGCGGCAAACTTCACCTGATTAGCCACGAGGCAGTTGCATATGGCAATTACTGATTCAACCTTCTCAAACCAACGAAGTAGTCCAACGGCTCCTTCAGCTCCACTAAAGGCGTGGGGCTTACAATCAATGAATGCCTTGAAAGTGCAGGCTGGTTGTTGGTTTTGCTGATTTTGCTGGCCTGGATTTGGAAATAAAAATAGGATTAGAATTATAGAGTTTAGGAAGATGTTTTTAGGAGATGGATGGACATCATTAGTCAATAGCTAAAGCATTTACCTGCAGCATTCTGTGCTGCCAGAGCCTCCGCCACACTATCATTTATCAGTGCCGCTAGCTCTGCTGCCGTCATGTTAATGGTACCACGACCACCGGCACGGCCTCCGCGTCCTCTCCCTGACATGATTCTTCACAATCACAAATGAAAAATAATGAGAAATATATCACATATTAAACATTATTCAGGTATGAGTAAGGAGATACAACATCTAATATTTTGAAAATTAAATAAATTGTAAGGCTACAGAATAAATAACTCAAATATTAAACTTCTCATGCTTTTATTGGATGGGAACAACCTTACCCATCTAGGTTTGAAAAGAGAAATAACATAAGCAATTGCAAACATGAAAAAGGAAGATAGAATAGCATCTTCGTCATCGGAAGAAACATACGATTGTGCATCGTCTATCTCTACTGGTTCCTCCTCCACGGGCTCCTCCTCGAAAGGCTCTTCTTCAAAAGGTTCCTCCTTGCCATCAAAATGTGGAATCTCTTCAAGAAATAAAGCGGCTTGCAGTTGGGCTTCCAAGTGGTTCACCCTCTCTTGAAGACCTTCAGCAGTGTGGTTTGCTACATGTAGCTGAGCTTCCATAGTAGCCAATCTCTCCAGAACTCCTTCCATATCATCATCCATAGTGTCGGCCCTCGTCTCCAGATGTGCCACACGATCCACTAACAGGTTATGGACATGGTCCGTTGCAGCTAGTTCGGTAGTCAAGAGTTCTATTCCTACCTTATTCTCCTCTATTTGAGGTCCATTCTTTAGAAGGTTAGGTATCTCCTCGGTAGCATCTTGCACAATACTTAATTCCTTCGACATATAAGATACGAAGGCTACGAAAGCTTGTTCCATAGTGCATGGCAAGCTAGGTAGTAGGGATGATGAGGATGCAGAACCGAAGTAGGGTGATGGAACATTTCCCATTACGATCTACCTTTGGATCATTTGCGGGTATACGTTCCAGTTGAGAGTATAATCCATTGCTCGTGCACTACTCGGTTCACCTTGGTCAACTGAATGGTCACTGGAAGTAGTCCGGCGCCTTTTGGGCTCCGGGGATTGTAGAATAGGTGCCTTATGTCCTAGTGCCTTAGGTGAGGGAGGTGGAGTTGACGACATGTTCCTGTAACAATATATATAAGTGCCAAACATCCAAATGACATGTAACTAATGTGTGAGGCTATAGTCTGGTATGCAATCCTAGTTCTCTATAACCAATGGCTCTGATACCAATCGGTCACACCCCCAATTTCAACTAACGGAGTTTTACCGTTTGGGAACTGACGAACCAGGATCTCAGACATTAGTTACTTTGAACGACTCTACATAGGACTCAAAATGAAAATATCATTTAAATCAGAGTATCAATGCGGAAGCGTAAAGAAAGTAAATGCGCAAAATACACGCGCCCAAAACCAAAGTCCAAAAGTCCAAAAAGTCCAAACGTCCCATCAAAACAAGTACAATAGGATAACTCAACTAAACATAATTAAATCAAAATCAAGCAGTTGAATCCCATGCATGCCCTAACGTGCACCATTGTCTTAGCTTAGCGACCTGAGAAAACATGTAAGAAAATATGTCAACACGAGGTTGGTGAGTCCACAGGTTTCAATATAAGTAAATAAGCATTTACCGGATTTAAGTTCATTCAGTACGTATCTATAGGTAGCTAACCTATGTTCATGTTCAGCTCAAGCGCTCGCAACCGAAGCTGACTGTTTGTTTATTGCCTCGTGCCAGGTCTATCAACACTGGCGGTGTGAGTAGGCTAACATTTCACCCGTTCGATATCTAATCGAGTTATCGCGACTAACGCGGGTGGGATTTGTCAAACCCAGTAGTACTACTAAATATTACCTCGCTAAGATCCATATTAACGGTCCAATATTAGTTGACGACTTTCTGTGATAGCGTGTTACGCTTAGCATTTAACATTGATATCATACGAATTACAAAATCCAAAATTGATTAGTCATGTTTTCTCCCCCAAGTTAAAACAGTAAAAGGGGCCGTGAAAACTCACCTGCGTTGCGTTGTAGGTAGTATCACACAATGGACAAGTTGGAACCACGGGTGTAAGTCTCAAACGACTTACGAATGCCCTAAAATTATAAACACATAAATTAGGGATAAAAAAAATGGGAATTGTGACAATGACCCGGAATGAGAAACGTCTTAAAGAAACGTTCTAGTGATCGAGAGTAGACGAATGTGTCCACGGGAATAGGAATTCTTTAATTTGTAATTAGATTATATATACGTTGCGCGACGAATGACAACAATAATAATAAGTATATTCAAGCGTTTTTGTCATTTACAAAAATTAGGAAAATAATATTATTTTTAGTTTCGAAAGGATATTCTAATTACTCATTGGTGGTACAAACTAATAAATATATTATTTTGTGAACGTGATAAATGCGAGTAAATAATATAATTAATTATATTATTTATTTAGTTTCAAATGTTATACGAGGTTACAAAATGATACGAAATAATATAAATCTATATATTATTTAATAATATGGGTCACGGGTTAAAAATAATATAAACATATTATCTTATACAAAGTTACGGTTTGAAAATAATATAACCATATTATTTTTATTTGATAATAACAATACTATTTTATTTATAAAAGTGGGGATTAATATAAAAATGGGTTAACAATTCAAACCCGAGCCTACGGGTTGTTCCCCGGGCTAGAACACATTTGTATAATATTACAATTATATGAGGTTTGATTTTTATATTAAATTAATACCAGAAAATGTTGAAAAAAAAGGATGTGGGAGCCCGGATTTGAACCCGGGTCCCTCCCACATATGTGTATAGTTCTAACCATCTGTGCCCGCTAGGGATTCGTAAACAAACCCAAAACAAAAAGGTTTTAACATTCGGGTTTCTGTGTTCTCCCTTCCAAACGTACCGCGATCGATCCCCAGCCCCGAATACTTTGATTTCGATCGCGATGGGTCAAGGTAGTGTATGGGTTTTGTAAATCGAGTCCACACGAGTCTGTGGTGGTTTTAAATTTCAAAAATAATAAGTTTAAATCTGTTAAATTCTTGTTTTAGAAATCGAAAACTCTGAGTATGAATACCGAATCAAATTACTCAAATCTGATATTAATACTTGTTGAAAACATAGGGCTTTCGATGATTAGGGTGTTTCGAAGTTACTGATATGGTTTAATTTGATTTAGGTTGTGTCTAGGATCGAAAGCCCCAAATCGGATTATGTACAAACCCTAGATTCCGGATCACAAACAATTCGATGATATCAGATTAAATTGATAGAGGGCTTTCATTATACAGATGATTACGAATCGAATGGTATGCTTTAATTGTATTAAAACAGGGTTTAGAGTAGAGTTTGATTAAATCAGTTTGTGATGAACCCTAGGTTCTGGATCTTTAAAAATTCGATGTTATGAGTTCAAATTAGTATAGGGCTTTTAGTAAAGAAAAGATTTCGAACCTGACTATGTGATTTAATTTTATTGAGACCTAGCTTAGGATCAAAACCCCCAAATCGATTTATGATATAAACCCTAGATACGGGATTGGTTTAATTCGATAATTTAAGCCATGGAATTGATAGGGCTTTCACTAAACAGATGAAAACGAAGGTGAGGGTGTATTTGGTTACCTGAATTGGTGTCGGATTGATGGTGATCGAGTAGAACAGGTGCCGATCGAGTATAGTTTGGTCTCTGGCGTCACTGGTTCCTGCTCCGGATAAGTTGATGCGCGTATAAGCTTCAGAGGGATTCGTTTGTCGTGTGAAGAGTGTTCAATTGTGAAATTAACAGGTGAATTACTCGAATTTGATGTGTTCATGAAGATGGTCGGCGGTTACGAGTTAATTCTACATAATTAGAGTTTAATTCGCGTATAATGGTTATGTTAAGTGCTCATTCATGATCGTTTATGGTAGAGACGTGTGTATCGGTTACAAAATCAAACAGAAAACGATCGTGGGATTTGAATTTGATCAAAATCGCGCGTTTAACTTTCCAATAGTCAAACATAATCAAGAATAGGCTAATTACCGGTTTGGTCCCTCTGTTTCAGGTTTATAAGTTTAGGAATTGGCATAATTAACCCTTGTGGTTTGAATTGAGGTTGGAAACTTGATTAGTTGACCTTCAAAAGTCAACAGGAACTTAAATCTTTGATTCTGACTTTAACAAGTCAAAGAGAATGTGTTTGGACTAATTACACAATTTGTCCTTATAGTTTAAGTTTGAAAAATAGGCATAATTAGTCCTTGAAGTTTCAGATAAGTAAACCAAGTTAGAATTTAACTGGATTTAGCTAACTGAGTTAACTGGAAAAGTCCGAATTGTCACAAGACACATGTGACATGGCATTTGGTAATAGAAAGATGTGTTTAAATGTCTTCTCCCGCACTTTTAATGCTCCGGTCATTGATGAATGCTTTAGTGCAGATATCATTGATGGGTGTATTCTTCATGTAAATGAGGATGCGCCAAAGGAGCCGTGTGTTTTGTGTAACAGGGAAGAAGCTGAGTATGAAATTGAGGTGAAAGCTGAAGAGGAGAAATTGGAAGTGTGTGCAATTAAAGAAGGACGACCCACATGGACACTTCAAGTGGAAATTTTGCCAGAGTCCATAGACACCCATTTGAAACCTTCGTTGGAATCACCACCTCATGTGGAACTTAAAGAACTACAGGCAAGTTTGAAGTATGCCTTCGTAGGGGAGAATGAAACTCTCCCGGTCATTATTGCATCAAATTTGACCGAGGCACAGGAAAAGGCTCTCATGGAGGTTCTGGTCGCCCATAAAGCAGCAATTGGGTGGACGATAGCAGATTTGAAAGGGATTAGTCCTTCGATAGTGATGTACAAAATAATCACTGAACCGGATGCAAAGCCGGCAAGAGATGCACAAAGAAGGCTAAATCCAAACATGAGGGAAGTTGTGAAGAAAGATGTGTTAAAATGGTTGGATGCAGGGAACATCTATCCCATATCTGATGGCACCTGGGTAAGTCTAACACGTACAGTACCAAAGAAAGCAGGCATCCAAATCATACGGGATGAGCAAGGAGAGTAGGTAGCCACCCGACCCGTAACGGGGTGGAGGGTATGTATTGATTACAGGAAGTTGAACACAACCACTTCCAAGGACCATTTTCCTTTACCTCTCATTGACCAAATAATCGAGAAATTATCAGGTCAGATATTTTATTGCTTTTTAGATGGGTACTCAGGATATAATCAGATTGCTATTTATATGTCATCATTTATACATATTTCACATACATAATAATCTCACATTATGGTACTAAATTGAATAATAACCTTGCAATTTGTGCTTAAAATACAAATATTTGATAATTGCAGGTTATTCGGTGTTAAAAATACAAATCAAGCTAAATCCTTTCAAGAACACCAAGAATTCAAGCTACTAGAAGGTTCATTCCCGGAGCATTGATCCCCAAGAAGTCAAAATTGGTTAACAATAGTCAACAAGAAGTTACAAGACAAATCTGGGAAAAAGAGAGGGATGCACGGCCATGCATCCCGATGCACGGTCATGCATTGCCCATCTCTGCTCCCCACGGCCCGGTACCGTGTCCTCTGTACCTTGTTTGATTCCCTAGGCCTTTGCACGACTGTGCAACACATTGCACGGTCGTGCATTGCACATTTTGAGGCCTATAAATAGGAGGCTTGGGTTCTTCATTCCACACACCAATCCATAGAGAAATTACACTCAAGAAGAGAGCATTCTTGTAGTTAGAGTAGAGAGTAGAGGGGCTCTTACTCCTTGTTCCGCAATAAGCCCAGCCTACGAAACTCATCATTACGCTAGTCGTTATGGCCATTCGTGGCTAAAACTTCTTTGTATTGCTAAGGTGAAGATGATGTTTGGTGCATGTTAATGTTTAACTTATTAATGAAGTGGTATGTTTATGTCTTTAACTAATTCGTCCTCAAAAACCATCTTTTGATGTGATTTTATTATTGTCTAAATCCGTCTTTATATTTGGAGTGTCTTGATTTTAAAGAGTAAGATCGTAAAACCCTTTTTAATCAAACTTTCTTTGAAACTTGTACGTCTTTATACGAGCATAGATTGATAAGCCAAGGCTTGGTCTATACTTCTAAGATCGTACGTCTTTATACGAGATTATTATGCGACCAAGAATTGGTGAACTCATGGTGGGAACGTTACGTCTTTATACTTGGTCCCATTGTTACACCGCCTCCCGGTTAGCAAAATATAATCACATATTTAACTTAATATAAAGCATTTTGAGTCCGATGTCTTTATCTAACCCGGAGATGGCCATTCGATGAGTTGAGGGTAAATGGTGTACCTAACGGGAGGCACTACCACTTTTTAAAGAGTATAATTTGCAAATCAAATGTCATGAGGACGAGGCTCTAGCAATGACCCGGGTCACAAGTTTGTAGTAGTCATACCACTGAATTAGTTAACTTAACATTATCACGTACCACGCTGATTCGAATCCCGAAGCAATACATCTCGTAGTCTGATCATTTTCGCCTTATTTACTTTTCTGCTATTTACTATTCTGCTAGTTACATTTCTGTTACACACTTCACGCACATTTTTACTTTTATGTTATTTACTTTACCGTCATTTACTTTTCTGTTTCACAAGCACACAAAACCCACCTACTAATTAATCCGGCTAAACGATAACAAAAGTTGAGTATTGGAACTCGACCGTGTCCATTGGTTCGATACTTGGTTCTTACCTAACTATATTACGCTGTCATAGGTACACTTGCCTATTGTGTGTGTTTTAAGTTAACGTAATTATCATTTTACTTTATAAATTTAAAACCTGATCTCGTGAAATCAATTAATCTAAAAATATATTTATTTATATTTTTATATCCTATACACACGCTATCAGCTATTCATCCTGATGATCAACATAAGACCACGTTTACCTGCCCATATGGCACTTTTGCATTCAGGCGAATGCCATTTGGGTTGTGTAATTCCCCGGCCACCTGTCAAAGGTGCATGATGAGTATCTTTTCAGATATGATTGGGGAGTATTGGAAATCTTCACGGATGACTTTTCAATCTTTGGTCAGTCATTTGACGCATATTTAGATCAATTGACCAAAGTGTTGAAAAGGTGTGTCGAAACAAACCTAATCCTTAGTTGGGAAAAGAGCCATTTCATCGTTTAGGAAGGGATTTTTTTGGGACACATAGTGTCAAGTAGGGGGATGGAGGTAGATAGAGCAAAAATCAAAGTAATTTCAACACTACCTCCCCCTACTAATGTCAAAGGGGTAAGATCATTTTTGGGGCATATAGGATTTTACCGCCGGTTTATTAAGGGTTTTAGCTCAACCACAAAACCGCTTTGTAATATACTTTTAAAAGACGTCCCTTTTGAATTTAATGATGAGTGTTTGAAAGCATTCAATATTTTAAAAGAAAAATTAGTAGACACCCCGATCTTGCAAGCACCAAATTAGTCACTACCTTTTGAAATTATGTGCGATGCAAGTGATTTTGCAATCGGCGCAGTCTTGGGGTAAAGGGAGGATAAGAAACCGGTGGCAATTTACTATGCCAGCAAAACCCTGGATGGGGCACAATTGAATTATACTACTACTAAGAAAGAATTACTTGCAGTTGTGTATGATCTTGATAAGTTCAGGTCTTATATCTGGGGAAGCAAAGTGATAGTGTATTCTGATCATAGTGCAGTGAAGTATCTCATGGAGAAGAAAGATGCAAAGCCTAGGTTGATCAGATGGGTCCTACTGGTACAGGAGTTCAACCTAGAGATCCGCAATAAGACAGGAACAGAGAATGTGGTAGCAGACCACCTGTCAAGGGTTGTGAACACCGAATAGGATTCTGCTGAAAGAATCGGGGATACATTCCCAGATGAGCAAATTTTAAGTGTTTTTACTGACCCATGGTATGCTAACATTGTTAATTATTTGGCTGCAGGTAAAATTTCAGAACATTGGGCTAAGAAGAAGAAGCAACACTTCATGTCTCAAGTGAAGCAGTATATTTGGGATGAACTAGATTTGTTCAAAGTTGAGGCAGATCAAATGATCCGGCGTTGTGTGCCTGAAAGTGAAGTCTAGTATTTGTTAGAACATGCCCATTCATATGCTTGTGGGGGGCACTTCAGTGGACAGAAAATGGGACACAGGGTCCTAACTTGTGGGTTCTTCTAGCCCACTATTTTCAAAGATGCAGCAGAGTTTGTGAAGAACTGCACAAGGTGTCAGCAGATTGGGAGCATCACGAAGCGGGAAGAGATGCCAATGCGACCCATTATGGTCGTTAACATATTTGACGTCTGGGGCATAGACTTCATGGGTCCCTTCCCTAATGCTTAAACTATACGGTGTGAACCATCGGATTACCACTCCATATCACCCACAAACAAGTGGGCAAGTGGAGGTATCAAACAGGCAAATAAAGGAGATTTTACAAAAGATGGTACAGCCTGATCGTAAGGATTGGTCAACCACAGCATACTGACTAGTTTATGGAAAAGGATGTCATTTACCAGTTGAAATAGCTCATCATGTATTATGGGCTGTTAAATCTATTAATCTTGATTATGACAATGCAGGTAAGGAGCAGAAGTTGCAATTATGTGAGTTGGAAGAGCTGAGGGGTGAAGCTTATGAGTGTGCATCTGCATATAAGGCAAAGATGAAAGCAGCGCATGACTCCAGGTTAAAGAAAAAAGTCATTGAGGTAGTCTAGAAGGTGTGGTTATACAATTTAAGACTGAAACTGTTCCTTGGAAAGCTGAATAGTAAATGGATGGGCCCATACTTGGTGATCAGAGTAAGAGAGTTTAGAGAGGTTGAGATTGAAGACTTTGACGATCACCTCAGACAAGTAGTGAATGGGCATAGACTAAAGCCCTATTTAGAAATAGAGGAAATCAATGACACCAAGGAAGAATCAGTAAGTTTTGTCATGCATGCATCTGCATATGAATAACCAAAGTAAGGTACACCGCGTCTGGCTGAAGATGTTAAATTTAGCGTTCTTAGGAGGCAACCTAAGCTTTAATTTTTGAGTCTAGATTAAATGAACGTTGTGGGTGTGTTCTCTAGAAACCCTCACGAGACTAAACTCGTCCAATCGGGCTACCGAGGGGTTTAAATGGCTTAATGCATGTGCTAAATGCATTCGTGATTCCTACGAAAGTGAGTTAGGTTTTTGTTTAGTTTTTGGACTGTAAATCTGGGAAAAGCCCCAAGTGTGGGGACGTTCTGGGAACGTTGAGGCTTATGTTAATGCAATGGGGACCATGCCTCATTCTCTAGGGGTAGGATACCGTGTGTAGAGTTTGTAGAGTCTTGAGTCTTCATTTTTAGTGTTTTCGGTAGGTTTTTGCGTATTTTTGAAATTTTCCCGGAGATTTGGCACCATACGAGCATGAAAAAAGATCACAAATCTCGTTCCAAGCATATACGAACTTAATTGGAGAGTTGGAACGTATTTTGAAAATGTTAAAATTTTTGACTTAAAAAACCCAAAAAATTTTCTAAGGCAAAACGTGGTAAAAAGTTCTAATCTTTCTATGAAGAGAGGTCTCTCACGCCACGCGAACTTCCAAGAGAAGTTCTTCGCGACATGCGAAGAACAAAACAGACTGGCGGATCATTATTTGTCCCTCGCGACACGCGAGGGATTGACCCCGCGAAGACCCAAAAATGTGGGTTTTTAATTTTTTTTTGTTTATTTTTTTTATTTTTGAGTCGTTCGAGTCCGTCGGGTCTTTTAATATTTATTGAGTCGTTATGATACTTGTGGGTATGTTTCAAGCTTAATTTTACAGGTTTGTATTTAATTTCTCGTACACAATCTCCATTCGAGAGACGATAATTCGATTTGGACCGTTCTTGTACAATGCAACCCGCTAGTATTCACGAGGCACGATCGTGAATGAAATGCTATACGATCGTCTATCCAGCTAAGTTTTACTTATTTTTGTATTGTTTTTTCGTTTTTGAGTCGCTCTTCCTACATTGAGGACAATGTAGAGTTTAAGTGTGGGGAGCGGAGACCTTGTCCAGGTCTAGTTTGAGTCTTTTGTTTTGAGTGAGTTTTGAGTCATAAAAAACACATAAAAATTTAAATTTAAAAATTTTCAGAAATGTTCCTGGATTAGGATTTTTGCAATTAAATGGAAAATGATAGTACAATCGGAAATTGTGCTAATGTGGAATTAATTGAATAATAAAGATGATCAAACATGTCTAATTTGTAACGTTTTGTTAGACCCAACCGATTTAAAAGCTTAAGCATCCTGATAGTGAATCTAATTAAATGAATAATTAATTCAGGATATCTTGTGGATTCTCATCTTAGAGGTGTCGGTAAGGTCGAAACTATCAATATAGGGTGATAGGCACCACTATAAAAAAAAATTTATAGGTTTTTAAAATTTTGGCACACTGCTTTCTTTTTATGAAAATAAATCCGAAATTTGGTGGTGACTGCATTCCATAATCCATCATTACATGAGTTTAATTAATTAAAATTGAGAGCTTAGGTTTAGCTTACGTGTTACCCTCCGGGATAGTGACTTGGTTGATACACCCATGGGCGAGACTTAAGTGATCAATATTGGATGACTAAGTTAAGTTCACGTGTTTCCCTTTGGGATGGTGACTTGAAGGATACACCCATGTTCCGAAGCTTAGGTATTTCATTGCCTAAAAACTGCAGCCTACGTGTCATATATCGTGTTCCAGCGTGATTGAGATACCACTGGGTTAGGTTTATTCATAAGTTAATAAAAGCTCGTATCATTCACCCATCGATCCACAATTCATATAAATTTCAAAAACAAATAAATTTGTGTTTATAATGGTGGGAAATCTATAAGGTTTAACCCGGGCTTAAACATGACCTTGAGATGGAACTAGGCTAAACTGTAACTTTCTGAGTGTGAGACCCATAGATAAACTGTTGCTTGGTAATATATAATATTATAGATCACATAATTGGGGGCTCAAGAGTCGGTGGTTGGGTTTAATCAGATCGAAATACCGATTGTTACGGTTAACATGTTGAGAAATCAAAAGATATAAAAGAATGTAAATAAAAAGCAAGTTTTCTGATTATGATTCCATTGCATAATTCTTTTTCGGGACGAAAAAGGTCAAGTGTGGGGATGTGATGTGAGGTTAAATATTCCCTGTATAAGATTCTAAGGTTATAGTTTTAAACGTTTAGCTTTGGATATCGAGTCTGTTTTATGTGCATTTGTTGTTTATGAGTGCTACAGGTTTAGTGTGCTAAGTGAACGGGAAAACACGAGCTTAAAATCATGAGTATAGTAGCATACACCGGCCCCGGATAAGTCAAAGTGAACAAAAGTCAAAATTGTGGAATTTAGGTTCTTCGCGACACGCGAAGGCTTTGAAAGGCCCGGTCGACTATTTTGTCCTTCGCGGTACGCGAAGGTTGGCCCAGATTCTTTCGCGACATGTGAAGAAGTGGAATTTCGGCAAACTTAACCTAATTTCAATTATAAGCCATGGAGGAGTCTATTGTCGAATCAACTTGTCATTCTACGATCCAGAACTTCCCTAAGGTGATTTCCAGAGATAAAGTTTCAATCTTTGTGAGTTTTTGATGCTAGATCAAGTGAGATCAATTATTGAAGAATCGATGACGATGTCGATGAGTGGCTAATCTCTTCGTGTCATTTCCGGGTGTAGGATCTGCATGTAAGTGATATATTAGGGTTCATACTTGATTTGGTTTGTTACTCTTGTAATCATACGATTGTTTGGATGCATAGTTTTTAGATTTGATTAAAACAGTTTGGTTTGTCTTTGATTTATTATATTCATCAATTTTTGGTTTTCTATCGTGAATAATTGATTATCTAGATCTGATGTTCTAAGTTGTTGATTGATTATTGAGTGTTAACTTGTGTCAAGTATTCGGTTTTATAATCGTTGCTCAACACAATCACTATCTTGATTGTTGATTGCTTGTGAAATCCAATAACGAGTTATGTCTATGTAACTTCCAATAAGTACAAACCTGTCTTCACCGAACTTGCAATCTGAGCCCGGAAGCGATCCGTTTTCTCTTAATAGTTTTCAAAAGTTTAAAGTTCATTGCTTTTTCAACATCTGAACAACTTTCATAATCAAACATTTTCCACCAATTCCCTGTAGATACGATACCCTACGTCACTATACTATATTTTAAGGTACCTATGGATTATAATAATTGTTTTTTATTTACCTTGACAACGCGATCACAACTCAGAACATTGTAGTACAAAATACCACTTCAAACGGCAATATTATTGTTAATATTTAAACAAATATTAGAATTAATATTAAAAAAAAAAATCTATTATAAATTCCAACCTTTTTTACTCAATAATTCATTAAACTATCTTCTCATTTTCTTCTCCAAACATCATATTTTTCTTTCACCCATTTTACACAACAATGAATCATTGGAATCTAAATAATTCATTTTTTACAAACATTTGTAACAACCCAAATAACCCTTTCAACCCAAACAACAACTTGAGCAACCTTTTCAATCCAAATATTCAAGACGTTTACTTTTCGAGTACGTCACTCGAACCAAACATTTTTCAACAAATTCCTTGTGGATTTAACTTTCAACCAATGCCCCCTCCTACACAAACCTCTCCTACACCGGATTCAATACCCAAGACACAAGAATTCACCGGATCCGTCCCCGAGACACGTCTACTCAACCAAAAAAACATTCGCATAGAAAGAAACAACCATTGACCATCGACACAACCAAAGAACCGGCACGTGTTATTGAAAAGTGGACGTCGGACGAAGAATTTGCTTTGACTAAAGCTTGGGTAGACGTGTCCGAGAACCTGAAAATTGGTAAGACGTTTAATTTTTTTTATTTTATAAATTTTTATGTTATTTTTTATAAGTTTTTTAATAATTTGTTTAATATTTTTGTATAGGAAATAATCAATCAGGAAATGATTTTTGGTGGCGTGTTCGTGCGAGATTTCACGAGGAACTGGGGAGGGGAGAATACCGCAACCCCGACAAGGTCTCTTGTAAATGGCGAGACTATAACCGCAAGCTTACTAAGTTTAACAATTTTTATAACAAACACTACAATAATCGTAAAAGTGGTCAACGTGACCACGTTATATACTTAGAAGCTTGTGATGAGTACAAAGCCGTAGTGAGTGCGACTTTTAATTATAATAAATCATGGGAGGTTATTAGAAAATCTCTCAAGTGGGGCCAAGTCCCGTTAATATCCCAGTTGTCCAAACGAACAAAATCGTCATTGTCCGGCGACTATTCGCCCGGTATCAATTCAAGAATACTGATGACGAAGTTGAAACACCGGAAGAACTGGTTCGTACGCACCGGACACCCGATTTGAAAGAATAATCTCGAAGCTTGAAAGACTACTCTCTTTTAAACATGATAAACATCAAATACAAGACATCAAATTTCTAACTATGAACTTCGACCTCCTTATCGGTGATGTTCATAAACTAGGATGAGAATGACGACGAGTAGTTTTTATTTTTTATTTTTTTTTTAAGTAGTTTTTTTTGTTTTTTTAATGAATGTAGTTTTTTATATAGTTTTATTTTATTTTATTGATATTTAGTTAATTATTAGTTAATGATTAAAAATTAAATGTGGAGCGTGAAACCACTACATACCTTAGTGATTCTGGGCAGTGAAAACCCTGTGCTGATGTGACGCCGACGTGGAGGGGCGTGAAAGAGGAGACGTGAAACCACTACGGATGACCTTATAGTAATGTAAAGTAAAAAAACTTAAATTCATTAACAATTAAAACATTACATATATATATACATATATATTTAAAAACATTACATAAATAATTAAAAACAAAGAGCGTTCATTTCTTCCTTAGATGTTCTTCAATCTTCGCTTGAATGGCTAGGACATATTTAAGCTCCTCACCAAAAAGGTGGTCGGTTTTCAATGTTAACAGCTTTAAATCCTCCCGTTCATTCGCTTTTTCCCTAAGTTTGAGTTTTTTTTTCAATCTCGTCGTATTTAGTGCTTAAACTCTCCAACTTACTAACACTTTATTCAACTTCTCATCTATCACTGATGATCCTGGAGCTTTCGCGTTTCCTTTCTCCTTTGTCTTGTTCCTCCTAACCGGGCGTTGTGCTCCTCCGGTAACTCATCGAAAACTATGCTGAGATCCATGAAACACCATCAATCTGAACAACTAGTTTGGTTCTCATCTTAATCCATCGACTTTCTTTTCGACTTGTTGAAACCTCTTGGGCACCTTTTTACACTTTGAACAATGTCGAAAAATGTCCCAAGGCCTGAGAAGTTTGAAAGCAGGATTTTGCTCCTATCGGTATTTACAAGTGAAGCTTTCAAGATATCAACATCACTTACACCACGTTTACTGTTGTTCATTTTATTATTATACATATCGTAAAATTTGGACACTCGTTGACGAATCTCCCTTTGAGAGCCGGACCAAACCACTTTATCTTGTCGTTTTCTCCTTTTGTGTGCGGTTTGGGTCTCACGTACGGTTTAGGTTTTAAGTGGTAAGTCAAATTGTGGTTGATAGTATTGTTGGATTTGAGGTGGCTGTTGGGTAGGAGGTGGTTATTGTTGTTGCATTTGGTAGTTCGAAATACCGAACTGTTGTGCAGGAGATGGTTGTTGTTGCATTTGATAGAATTGAGTAGGAAGCGGAGAAGATAACCAAAATGAGCATATGTTGTTCGGTTGGTTCGGGTCCATTTTTGGAGTATGTTGGGAGACTGCGTGTGAGAATTTTTGGATTTCGTTTAGAGAGTGTTTTTTGTTTTTTGTAAAAAAAAGGTGTGTGTTTATATAAGAAGGGTAAATTTTTAAAAGAACAAATTACAAAAAAAAAGTGGGAATGTTGAACTGTCAAATGGCCGTTGCCTTTCTCCACGAAAACATCTCACGCTTGTGAACCACGCTAGGGCCACGAAATGCATTCACCTCCATGACCCACCTACACACTGCATACCTCTCTATGTTAAAGAAAATTATTATATTTTTAAAGTTTAATTACTCGAGCTCCATCATCAGAAGCGGATATACATAGGCCCGGGACGCCCCGAGTTTTGAAGTTGTAGTAGAAAGCTATATAGAAAAAATGGGGTGAACCCCTTAAAAAGATATAAGGTGAACCCTTATACAGAGATGAAGAGGTGTAAGGGAATAAACACATTGAAACGAAGACGACAACCGGCAGCACAGGGCAACAATTGCTCAAATCAGTTGAAGCTTATGTCGAGAGAGAAATAGAAGGGAAGAAGAAAGAAGACTAATTAAATAAAAAGAAATTGAGTAAAATGTATTTAGAGTTTGTAAGGCATATAAACTGTAGCTTCTTGAGTCAATTTAACAGTTAAAATTACTTTTCTAACAATTGAGTACATAGACCTTTATAATATATGAATTTAAAGTGTTTTTATTTTCATTATTTACTCATATATTATTTATAAGTATTATATAATAAACAATGTTATAATGGTTTCAAAATAAGTCTTTAAAGATTATAATCATCGGTTAAACTCGTATAAAATAACTATAGTTTTTAATTTATAAATACTATTTTATTTATATTATATGTTTTTAATTTCTAATGAAAATGTTTTTTATTATTGTATCGTATTTTTATTATGTAATGAACCTTACCTAACCAGAACCATCGAACCAACCCGAAATTTTTTATGTCCGGCTCTATAAAGTTGAAACATCTAAAAATAGTGAACCCCTTGAAAATTATTACTGGATCCGCCACTGTCCATTATTTAATAATTTTTCAAAGTTTAAACCTGGTTCCGACTTAACTCCTTCATTATTTATTAACTATTTACATATTTTAATCTTTTATATATATTTTTATGTTTAGTTATTTTTATTATAACTAAATAATAATAATAATAATAATAATAATAATAATAATAATAATCATATATTTTTATATAAAATGAAAATTATTGTATTTATATAAATAATTAACTTATTTAGTCTCGTAAAATTATTTCGAGCTGATGAAACTTGATCTAATTGAAGCTCGGGCTTTATTTTAAACTTGACTTAATTTGAACTTTTAGTAAATAATTCTAAGGATAATTTATGAAGGGTCCATTTACACGACATAATTAGATTTCGTACCCTCTTTACTCAACTTTCAAGGGTGAATTCACATGGTGTTCTACAGGGGTCGAGGCATCCGCTGGAATTTATTTGAGTAAAATTTTCATAAATTATATTGCAAGTTAATATATGACGATTACAATAAAGTGGCAGGTAAACGGGCAACAAGTTGCGCTGCAACCCCCTTTTGAATAGCAAAACCGATCCTACTAAAAACAAAGTTTTGGGTCTTAGGGGCGGAAATATCACAGTGTAGGTCGCGGGTTCGAGTCCCGCACCCTTCTTTTTTTCCTAAACAGGGTTCAACGAGTCGTGCATAGTAATATTTCCGCCCCTAAGACCCAAAACTTTGTTTTTAGTAGGATCGGTTTTGAGTAATAGAACATTTTTGTTTTCTTTAAGAAGCCACCTTTGCAAATACTCGGGAGGCACTGTGACAATGACAAACAGAAAAAGAGAAAAAGGGAACCGAAGATTTAAGTGATTTTTCGTAAGAAATTTTAATGAAGAACACAAGTTTTGTGGAGAAGATGAAGAGGAAAGAGAAAAGATCAAGAAGATGATGTTGAAAAAGGAATTGAAAGCAAATTTTTCATAGAGTATTTTATTTTTCAACATTAAAAGTTTCCCGTACCTCTTTTTGATTGATCAAATCGTAGAAAGTAAACCTTTAAGTTTGATTTGAATTTTTAATAACCCTAAAGTATTAATTAGATATATAGAGAAGTTGTTGTAATAGTTTTATTGTGATTAGAAAGTGTTTCAATTATCAACTTTTTGAAGCACCGGGAATTATAGAAGTTTAACATGAATTTTTTTTATGGAAATTAATAAAATCAACACTAAATCTAAGAAATTGAAACAAATATAACTCATTTTAATTGCATATCTCATGAAAAACAAGCAAAAACAGTCGAGATCGACATTTTCTTTTTAGTAATTAGCCTAATAATTTATCATTATTTGGCCCATTATGACCGTTCATTTTTGACATATTTGACATGTTTTGACCGCTTCATTTTTGACATATTTAACCTGTTTTGACCGATCCGTTTTTTGCATCCGCCGACAAAAAATTCTGGATGCGTCACTGCCTACTTTACGCCTCTAAATTGAATCTTCTCAGGGACTATCTCCTTCATCACTGCCTACTTTTCTAAACGACCGATCCATTTTTTTCACCCCTTACAAAAAGTCAACAAGTAAACTCTACCATTATCACCACTTATATTACCACCAACTTCCTTTGCCACCTTCTTCAACAAGGGCCTCCACCACATTGAATATCCACAGAATGGAAAAAGATTCAAACTCAAAGAAAATGGCGTACGTCACGTTCTTGGCCGGAGATGGGGATTACATAAAAGGAGTTGTCGGATTGGCTAAAGGTTTACGGAAGGTTAACTCCGGTTATCCTCTTGTGGTGGCCGTTCTTCCTGACGTCCATGCGGATCACCGCCGTATCCTCGAGTCTCAAGGTTGTATTGTTAGAGAAATTGAACCGGTTTATCACCTGAGAGTCAAACGCAATTCGCCATGGCGTATTACGTTATCACTTACTCCAAACTCCCTATATGGGAGGTATGCTTTCCTCTCGTCTCCCTGCATTTCAGCAAAGCTGACAGGACTCCCACTCACGTGACAAACACACTCTGAAAAGAGAAAACCACAACTTTCTAGTGAATAAAGTCTGCTACGTCAAGAAGCAGACTTAAAGAGTATGTTTGCCACATCAACAAAGTCCTGTCAACTTTGCTTGAGTCAGGCAACAAACTACCTAAAAACACTTGTAAACCAATAAGAAATCTATAAGTCTTTTGTAAATCTAAAACGATCTTTCTTTTTTTATCTTGCAGTTTGTGGAGTTCAGAAAGATGATATACTTAGACGGGGATATTCAGGTGTTCGATAACATTGACCATTTGTTTGACCTGCCGGACGGCCATTTCTACGCCGTGATGGACTGTTTTTGTGAAAAAACATGGAGCCATACACCTCAATACATGATCAGGTATTGCCAACAGTCCCCGGAGAAGGTCCGATGGCCGACGGAGATTGGTTCTAAACCGTCACTCTTCTTCAACGCCGGAATGTTCGTCTTCGAACCTAGTACATCCACCTATCATGATCTAATAAACACCCTCATGGTCACCCCTCCAACCCCGTTCGCCGAACAGGTAATTGATCACTGCTAAACAAACATGTATCACCGACAGTTGATATATTCCATCGGCACGCCATTTTCTTTGAATTTAATAATTTTATAAAAAATAAGTAATTTATTTTATTAAATAAGCAGATATTTGTGGGTCTATATTTGGCAGGATTTTCTGAACATTTATTTCAAGGATATTTACAAGCCAATCCCTCTAGTTTACAATCTTGTTCTTGCAATGCTGTGGAGACATCCAGAAAACGTGGATCTTGAACAAGTTAAGGTTGTTCATTACTGTGCAGCAAGGTCAAAGCCATGGCGTTTTACTGGTGAAGAAGATAACATGCAGAGGGAAGATGTAAATATGCTTGTGAGAAAATGGTGGGATATTTATAACGACCTCAAGTGTTGTATGTAAGAATCCAAACACGACAGCCGGAAACAATGGCGAAATGTTTTTACCGATCCTCAAGTGACATAGTTTGTTTTTGGAGTGTTGTATGTAGGGTTTGTGGGGATGGATATGGTCGTTTTCATTGAATGTTTGTGGACGTATTGTAATTATGTTGCTATATAATGTTTTACCTAATACAAGTGTGTTGAGAGTTACTCAAGAACGAAATGTTAAAAGCTTGAATCAAGTTGAATTTAAACGCACTAGAACCTGTATTAGAGCTTATTTAATAAACAAGATCGGATGCTACTTGAGTCTCACTAGACTCATGAGCCATGAGCCTATACGAGGCGAACCTTAAACAGTTGAGACGGTGATATAAATGTTGTTAACAACAAAAAGAAACGTGGTTAGTTACTTAAAAGAAACGTATAAAATTACGATGAATTGGTTGTGTTGGTCTAAATCTTCATGTACGATCATGATACCGCCAATCGATCTAATGTACTTAATTCCGTCAAAGAAATGTATGAATTTGGAGATCGAATCACACCGTACTTCGATACGTAAAAGAAACGTATGAAGTAGAGGTGGTTTGGTTTTAAAGATTAAACCATATATAAAAAACGCTATTACGCTTCTCATATTTCGGCCTAATAGCTTAAAAAAGTATTCAAAAGAAAAAAAAAGAAGGAAATCAAAAAGTAAAAAAAAAATAACCAAAAAAAAATGAAATGTGTGCCACAGAAAAGAAAAAAAATAAGAAAAAGAAAGACATCTAAAAAACAAAAAAATAGTTGTCAACAACAATATACATCCACTAGAGCACTAACACATTTCTCCAAAATATAAAGTAAAAATTTCACACATTCAATGGTTTCTTCTTTGTCTTGGATGTTAAAAAGGAAAATAAATAAATAAATAAACCACACACGTGGACCAATAAGGCATGTTCACTGTATATGCCAATTCCTTTTAGTTAACGGTAATAATAATATACGTTTATAGAATTAAATTCAGGTAAAAATGATTTTAATTCTAAGATGGGTGAGAAAGATTTAGGGCTATTAAATCAAATTGTAGAAAATATTTAATGTTTGATATTAATTTGTAAGAGAAAAAGTTGTTGGAAGAGTATTTTAGTCTTGACCACTTTTGTTGACTTTTTATCAAGTTCTCACCCTCATTTTTAAACGTTCATAACTTTTACAAACGATATTATTTTTTCAAAAAAATTACACCATACAAACGAGCGTTTTTTTATTTTTAAAACGAGTATAGTGTCGTTATAAACAAAAACGAAATGTTTTTTACATTTTCCAGCTCATTGTGTAATACAAATTCATTGTGTAATACAAGTTTATTGTGTAATACAAGTTCACTGTGTAATACAAGTTCACTGTGTAATACAAGTTCACTGTGTAATACAAGTTCATTGCGTTATATGTATTTATCATTGTGTTTTACGTTTTCAGCTCATTGTGTAATACAAGTTCATTGTGTAATATCACGTCTGGTCATCGTGTAATATATGGTAATTATGTAATTAGTCAGCTCATTATGTAATACAAGATTATTGTGTAATTAGTCACGTCATTGTGTAATACAAGTTAATTGTGTAAAATACCACGTCTGGTCATTATGTAATATCTGGTCATTATGTAATACAAGTTCATTGTGTAATTAGTCGGGTCATTGGGTAATACAAGTACATTGTGTAATTAGTCAGGTCATTGTGTAATACAAGTTCATTTTGTAAAATACCACGTCTAGTCATTGTGTAATATCTGGTCATTGTGTAATTAGTCAGCTCCTTGTGTATTACAAGTTCATTGTGTAATTAGTAAGGTCATTGTGTAATAAAAATTTATTGTGTTATACCACGTCTAGTAAATGTGTAATATCTGGTCATTGTGTAATACAAGTTCATTGTGTAATTAGTCAGGTCATTATGTCAAATATTTTTCATCATTGTGTTATATGTATTCATCATCTTGTTTTACGTTTACAACTCATTGTGTAGTTCACTCAAATATGTCCGGTCATTGTGTAATATGCTCATTGTGTAATATCAGGTCTGGTTATTGTGTAATATCAGATCATGTATTACACATTGACCTGGTGTATTACACATTTACTATTATGCCCTCCCTTTAAAAACAATAAAATGACACATGTCAAGTTTAGAATCCTTCTTAAAATCCTTTTTACTGTAACCTAACCCTACGTTTATATAATAGTAACTAGCTTTAACCTTGTGTGTTACACAGGGTGAAATATTAATATTATATTGATAAATTTGATATTGTATTGATAATTTTTTTTTATTTTGTTAAATGTTAAGATTATATGGATGAGAATAATCAAAATATTAAAAAAAAAACATGAAAATACATATTTTAAGTGGTGTACTTTTTTAATTTTTTACAATACATTAAATTACATGTCAAATGAAATCTTACAATTATGATTTACAAATTTGAAAATACTTCATTGTATACTACATTTGAAGTGATAGTGGTAACTTTTTCACGTGTAGCAAAGATTAATAGTTTAAGTCTATGTATACTTTTAACTCTTTATAATGCAACATGCAGCTGGTTATAAATAAACACTGAAACATTTAAATACAAACCAACCTTTAAAAGTGATTGTCCTAAGCTTTTATTCATTGTCATTGCAAAACATACAATAATTGTATATTTTTTCTTTTTTGAAATTTAAATGAAATTCTTTTGTATGAATGTGTTAACCAAATTTTATAGATAAAATTGTGATAACCAATGTTTTTCCAGATATAATCTCGGCTTCTATAACGCAATTACCTAGTGATTTGACCTGACGTCTTGTTCCATTACATAACAAAATTTTAAAAAATCATTTTTTTAAATCTCCTACTTTTTAATTCTTGGTTTTTTTTTATTTTAATTTTTGATGATAATTAAAAAATGTGAGTCAGTTCTAATAATAATGAATTGATTTGGTAAAATGTATTATTTATGTGATTTTCTAAAATAAATATGGAAAAATTAAATAGAGTATTTAATATGATTTTGGGGTGAAAATTTTGTGAGATTGAATGTGGTGATAACAAATAGGAAAAATTTTAGTTTTTTATTATAAGAGTGATTACTATATATAGTTTATGTAAAAACAATTAAATACAAGATATTACTTACCCTTAAAACATAATGTCGGTGACTAATATGGTTTGGCCACCAACACATCCGGATCTAAACGTCCGTCATACAAAGGTATGTCCACTTTGATGACACTTCAACAGTTAGTTTCACGGTGTTGGCGACCAGTGGGGTTGTAATCAGCTGCCTCTGATCAGTCATCTTCATCATCATCTTCAATGGCCGGACGGTTTGGGGGGGGGGGGGCGATCAGCGCCTCAGCGGTGTTGCATAGCGATGGCCAGTTCCCTAAGCTGGTATTGCAGATCCCGAAGTTGCTGTTCAATAGTGCGATTCTCGTAAGCCACGTCAAAAAATGACAGATTAGCAATTTTGGAACATAATTGGAGTTGAAGTGGACGTGTTTTGGCTCTGATACCAAATGTTAGGCACCAAGTCATTAACGAACATGAAATTTAGGAATTCAAAGGTAACCGATAGCAACGGTTCAAGAGAGATAGAAACACCACTCCTTAATTACGTAGGGTTGCCTAAACCCGCTCTAGGGTACAGAAACACCACCTAGATTGAGTGTAGGATCCAAAAAACACCACACAAAAGGCAAATTTTGTGCAACAATGGTAAAGGAGATTGCCTTCTCACAAGAGAAACACAGCATATAATTTAATCAAAACAAATCAACCACCTTTTTATTAAACACGATTCCGTACATATAGGAAAAGCTAGTCTCACCCCCCACGTCCCTAAGTTCTAGCTAATTGAAAAACTGATTACTACCTAAGACAGCTAAAGTACAAATAAACAAAGCATGAGATTAAAAACAATAATAAAAACATGGGAAAAATAGTGAAGAAAACAAAAGGTGGTAGAGAACGTGGGTGCATAGGAGTTTTGGCACCTCTTTTAACCTAGTTCATGGGTCTCCTTTTGACCCGGTTTGAGGTCCTTGGATACCGACCCACTTTCTTCAAATTTGATTCTAAGAGAGCCAACAACTAACTCTTTTGAATCCCCAACGGCTAGTTCACTTAAACATAGATTTCATATATGCTTATCCCTATCAGTAATGATCATATCAAAATATGTGATGTTCTTAGTATCAGGGCTCGCTTCAATTGCGTCCCCCTAGCGAAAAATTAAATGCAAAATATGTTGCTAAATAAATATAATAATTTGTCAACACTTGTTTGTTCTATTCATTTCTGATATATTGTTTGGATGAGCATTTTAAAAGTAATTATCTTTATGTAGTTAGTTAAATATATGAATGATCACAATTTTACCCTAAATAAAAAATTCATAATCATAATCTACAAGTACTTTACTTGCTGCAATTAGAAGTTGCAATAGTCAATACAAGGGTACATCAAAACACCACTTATGTATTAAGTATGTTGAATATGTTTAAAATCCTTATTTTCTGCAACATGTTATATTGGTTTTTATTTCTTGGGATGGATTTCAAAGAAATATAGGATTAGAGAATTTGAAAATCCTAATGTTTTTGTTGTTTCCTTATGAATGGGCGAAGTTAAATTCTGGAAGTGTTGGGATAATACTTTTATTTAAAACCTAGACTAGATTCACTATTCAATTCAATAGAAGTAAAGAATGTTCAATTGAAAGATCATTCACTTTTCTTTTATGATTACAACTCATATATTCCAGGATTTAACATTAGTGGTCTAGCGGTCATTCGACTTTGTTATCTTAATTGCGCTTAAGAGTCCTCACCCCGGGTCGAACCTCACCCCACACTTTCAGGTTAACCTATTTAACCCATTTAGTTAAACAGGTCGACTCTTCAACTTGTTTTATTAAACAGAACGACCCACTAACCCGTTTAACCCAATTTTTTACAACCCACCAACCCGATTAGCACGTTTATAACTTGATTATCACCCGCCAACCTGTTTAATATGGTTAGATAAACGGTTTATATTCGAGTTACACAATTTTAAGTGTGTGCGGGTTAAGGTTGATGTTTTTGACACGAATAAAAATATGGGTCGTGTGGGGTTGAACAGTTTAACCCGTCAACTAGACACGATTGACACTCCTGTTTAAAACCCATTATTATAAAATCAATCATAATAATGGGTTTATAACTTGATTATCACTTGCCAACCTGTTTAATATGGTTAGATAAACGGTTTATATTCGAGTTACACAATTTTAAGTGTGTGCGGGTTAAGGTTGATGTTTTTGACACGAATAAAATATGGGTCGTGTGGGGTTGAACAGTTTAACCCGTCAACTAGACACGATTGACACTCCTGTTTAAAACCCATTATTATAAAATCAATCATAAACTTTGTATTAATTAAACTTAAACTACCTGGTACCCAGAATAAGAACAGTAAAATGGGCACACATAACTTTTGAGCCCATCACTGTTTTCTGAAAACCAAAGATGCAGAAGCCAAAGCAGCTGCTGTTTCAACAGCAACGTCTGTTCCAGGGCTGTTTTTGTCAAACTTTATAACTGTTCTTTGTGTATCCATGTCTTCAGGTCTTTCCCAACAAGCATGATCTTTGTTACCTGCAATTTGTCAACCAAAATTTATTCAAATTTTTTTTGTCAATCTACAATGAGATAAAATGACTGATTTAGTAAGGGATGGGTACGTTTAGTCTAAACAACGGGGTAGGTACGTTTACCACAACCCATTTACAATTTGTTGGTAAATGGTACGTACAAGTTAAAATCACCTAAATATACATCTTGACCGACTTCTAAGCCAAAATATTAATTGACTTTTACCCACTAAAAATAAACTACCTAAAGCAACCAATCAGAAAACGCCACATAAGCTTTAGCCGACTAAGGAGATTAGATTTTAGCCGACACAAAATAAATTGAAACCAATAAAAAACTGTCATGTAGCATGCCAGCTAGATTTCAGCCGGTGGCACCAAAAGACTTTATTTTGATCTCCATTCTCTAACGAATATATCTTTTTGGATCACCATTACCCATGGTATGTTTTGATTGATTTTTTGGAGTACCCACTGTACTTCCAAGTTTTTTGTACCGGCTAAATTTAAGCTTCCTTAGCCGGCTTAGCTAAGGTGTTGTTTTCTGATTGGCTAATTTTAGATATGTTTATTTTGATATGGGCTAAAAGTCGATGTACATTTTCACATACCTGAACATAAATGGTGTCGGGTTGTGCGGTAGCTTTGAGAAGGTAATCAGTAGCCCACCGGATCGCGGTTTTGGCATTTCCCAACTCACTTTTCATCATACCACCGAATTCAAGCACACTCCATGACAACATGGTGGTGGTGAACGCCATAGGAAAACCAAACTTCATGTTATCTCCTGCATCATAGTACCCACCTACTAAATCCACCTGCATTGTCAAAACCACCACACAAATCAGTCACAAACAAGTTAACCCACTTCAAATTTTCAATCTTTATATGTAATTATGCAAGAAAAATGCATACCTTCATCGCGGATCCGTCAGAAAGTCCAGAGTTTCTTCTCCAAGTCATTCTTTGGTTGGGTGGAAGTTTGCCGGATCTTTGGCCTTCAAAGAAAAGAATGGATTTGGTGAGGGCGTCTCGGTAGTTGTGGGAGGCGATACGATGGCGGAGGAGAGGGTGGTTAGTACGAGGAGGAGGTGGAGGAGATGGAGGGAGGACGTCATTGGTGGTTTTAAAAAAAAGCAACTAGCAAGAAGCGAGAGAAGTGTTGGAGAAAGAGAAAGGTGTTATGTCCTTATATAAGGCTTAGAAAGATGCCTTTGTACTTTGTAACTTCCTGCTTCTTTTCTAACGGTAATTTACTTGACCGGTAACTTACAAAACCAAAAATTTTAATGTATATACTTATTGAAAAACGTTTCGTATTGTATCAGTTTCGTATCATTTTTAAATCGGGGTTGGATTGGCTTAATGATCCGCGCCAACAATACGAAAAACCAAAATTTTGATATAACTAACATCAACTCGTCGAGTATGTTAAATCATTTTTATTTACGTTTTACAGTTTTGTTTAAGTTTGTTCTGAAAGTTTGTGGATTGGAGCTCACTAGCTGGTTTGTATAAGTTAGTTTGTTAGACAGTTGATCAGTTGATTTGGCTCGAACTCACTGGCTCGTATAAGTGTTACAATTGAGTTAAAACTAAATAGCTCATCACCCGTCACTATAAAAACTTGAGTTGATTTGGCTTGAGTAACTCAATTCTTGGCTCGTTTAAATTAGCTTCTCATTCAATCTACATTGGTACTTTAGTAGTGTATTATTTGATACATGTGTATGTTTTGAAATTATTTCTAACTTGTTATTTGAGACTGAGACGTTATAGAAAAAAAATATATATAAAATCATCACAGCTGAGAAAAACAAGATGACTTATAAAGAGACAAGCTGACTCGTTGTAACATCCGACCTCTCGTACCAACAATATTGCCTGCTTTGCCCCCTAAGAGCTCACAGATTTGTTTTTGATTGCTAGGGTGAAAATTTTCCAAGGGGTTACCCATCCCTGGATTACTCTCACCCGAGCACGCTTAACTGTGGAGTTCTCCTCTCATCCTCTATATTAAACCCCAAAACACGTTGATGGCATTTGAGGCGGGACATTCCTTATGAACCAAAAATCTCTCCTAGCCACGGCCGATGTGAGATTTTCCCTAGCACCGCCTCAACTGAGCGTTCCGCAACCGGGCCAGTGATATAGTGCTTCAACTGAGCGTTCCGCAACCGCTCCATCTTCTCCCTCTATCTCTATCGTCCCGTAAGGAAAAACCTGAATGACTGTGAACGGGTTTGACCATCGAGATCTCAACTTTCCCAGGAATAACCTCAACCGGGAATTAAACAATAACACTCGATCTCCTACCGCAAATTCCTTGCCACCTTTTATGTGGCGATCATGTAACTCCTTAGTCCTCAACTTATAATCATACGATCGTGTATATGCATGGTCTCGCAGCTCCTCTAACTCATCCAACTCGTACATCCGGCTCACCCACCCCCCCGGGGCTCGTCAAGATTGATGGTGCAGAGGTCCCAATATGCACGATGCTCTAACTCAACCGGTAGATGGCACGCTTTCCCGTAAATTAACCTAAACGGTGTGGAACCGATAGGTGTCCTGAATGCTGTACGGAAAGCCTAGAGTGCATCATCTAGCTTATCTTCCCAATCCTTTCTATTTGATCCAACCGTTTTCTCCAGAATCCTCTTAATCCCATGGTTGCTAACTTCTACCTGTCCACTAGTCTGCAGATGATAAGCCGTTGCAAGTCGATGGGTGACCCTATATCTTTGCAAGGTTTTCTCCATATGAGCATTGCAGAAGTGGGTACATCTATCACTGGATCAGTGCCTTTGGCACTCCAAACCTAGTAAAAAACTTTCTCAAGAACCTCACAACTACTCTCGCATCATTCGTGGGTAGGGCTTCGGCCTCCACCCACTTAGAAACGTAATCCACCGCGACGAGTATGTACTTTTTCCCATGAGATGACGGGAACGATCCCATAAAGTAAACCCCCAGACATCAAACACCTCAATAATCTGGATAGGGTTCTGTGGCATCTCATTCCTAGAAGAGATGTTCCCCGTCCTCTGGCATGCATCACATCTCTTAGCAAACGCGTGAGCATCCTTGAATATCGACGGCCAATAAAAACCTGCGTCAAACACTCGCTTAGACTTGTAGGTGGCCCCATTATGACCTCCGGTGGGACCCTCGTGGCACTGTCTCAAAATGTGTTAACCTAATCACCTGTTCCGCTCCTACTTTAAACAAATGCGGATCCTCCCAAATGTAGTGCCTAATATCAGCGAAGAATTTCTTCTTCTGCTGGTGATTCATGCCTTTCATCAATGTGCCATCAACTAGGTAGTTCGTGTAGTCTGCGAACCAAGGGCAATCATCCTCACTTAAACTCACCCTCATCAAACTCTCCATGGGGAACTGATCATCAATCTAGATACCTATGTGTCCACTCTCAGCACTCTCTAATCGGGATAAGTGATCGGCTGCCACGTTCTCTGCCCCCTTTTATCCTTAATCTCTATGTCAAACTCTTACAGCAATAGGATCCAACGAATAAGGTGTGGCTTAGCATCCTGCTTGCTGAAGAGGTATCTCACTACGGCGTGGTCTGTGTACACGATGGTTTTGGACAGCACAAGACAGGACCTGAATTTATCGAATGCAAACACCACGGCCAACAACTCCTTCTCCGTGATGGTGTAGTGCTCTTGAGCATCATTCAAGGTCCGACTGGCATAGTAAATGGGATGGAAGTGTTTGTCCTTCCGCTGTCCTAAAACCGCCCCTACTTCGAAATCGCTCGTAGGAAGTGACCAATCCGGGGCTACAATGATGGGGGCATCGGAAAACACTCATGAGAAAACTTGCCCTTCAACAACTCAAATACTCTCAAACACTCATCAGAAAACACAAAGGGCACATCTTTCTCCAACAACTTAGTCATCGGCCTTGATATCTTAGAGAAATCGCGAATGAATCGCCTGTAGAAGCCGGCATGGCCAAGAAAACTCCTAATCGCTTTCACACATGTCGGCGGTGGAAGTTTAGAGATCGTCTCCACTTTAGCTCTATCCACCTCTATGTCCACACGTGATATCCTGTGCCCTAGCACTATGCCTTCTCCCACCATAAAGTGGCACTTCTCCCAATTCAGCATCAAGTTTGTCTCCTCACATCGTGCCAACATCCTCCCTAAATTCCTCAAGCAATGGTCGAAGGAACTCCCAAAAACTGAGAAATCGTCCATAAAGACCTCCATGAAATCCTCGACCATGTCGTGGAAGATAGCAATCATATAACGCTCGAAGGTAGCTGGAGCGTTGCATAGCCCAAGGGCATGCTATGCGTCGGTAAGCAAACGTACCATAGGGGCACGTGAAAGTGGTCTTCTCCTGGTCTTCGGGTGCAATGGGGACCTGGAAATAATCGAAAAAACCATCAAGAAAGCAATAGACCTGTTGTCCCGCCAGACGCTCCAACATCTGATCAATGAATGGTAGTGGAAAGTGGTCCTTTCCGGTCGTATTGTTCAACTTCCTATAATCTATGCATACTCTCCATCCGGTGACCGTCCTCTTCGGTATCAACTCATTCTTCTCGTTCACCACAACTGTCACCCCCCCCTTTCTTGGGGAAAACCTGCACCGGACTAACCGATGCGGAATAGAGATGGGGTAAATCAGCCCCGCATCCAATAACTTCAGCACCACTTTCTTCACGACCTCCTACATCTTAGGGTTCAGTCTCCGTAACCCTAGCACAACTGGCTTAAAACCATCCTCCATCAAGAATTTATGCATGCAAAAGGAAGGGTTTACAACCTTGATATCCATCAGCTTCCAAGCAATCGCATGCTTATGTGCCTTTAGCACGCCAGTCAATCTCTCATTCTCATCTCCCATCAGATTTGCAGCAATAATCACGGGGAGCTTCCTCTCATCATCCAGGAAGGCATACTCTAAATGAGAGGGTAACTCCTTAATCTCAAAGGAAGATGTCGGGCTTTCAACAGACGACCTCTCTAAATGGTCACTCCTCTCAATCTCCTTGAATCTGGTAGGATCTTGGGCAGCCTCATTATCTAAAGGGCTCGAGCCCTCATCAATGGCTGCTGCTGTCATCTCAATCTCGCCACTCTTGCTGACCAAGATTTGCGTATCTGACGCATCTCTCCCACAAATATTACTCAAGAACTCTCCTACATGTCACATGATCGACTCTAAGAAGTAGAGTGTGTCGTCCTGACTGCTCGGATGCTTCATGGATTTATTCACGTTGAAAGTCACCTTCTCATCATTCACACCGAGGGTCTTCGTACCGCTAAAACCAACTATCATCGTGTGAGCGGTAGCTAGGAATGGACGGCCTAAAATAAGAGGAACATGCTCATCCTCGTCCATATCCAAGATGACAAAGTCCACTGGGAATATGAACTTGTCGACCCTAACCTACATATTCTCAACAAAACCGTGTGGATACTTAACAGATCGATCGGCAAGCTGAAGACTCATCCTCGTCGTCGGCTGCGGTTCTCCTAGGCCTAGCCTCTTAAAGACAAAGTAGGGCATCAGGTTGATGCTAGCACCTAGGTCGGCAAGAGCTTTGCCGACATATAGCCCACCAATAACACAAGGGATAGTGAAACTCCCTGGATCCTTCATCTTCTGCGGAAGGCTGGGTTCGATAACCGTGGAACAGCGTTCATTCATCACCGTGGTGGAAAGTGCCTAAAGTTTTGTTTTGTTCATCATCATGTCCTTGAGGTACTTTTCATACTTGGGCATACTAGACAGGGCCTCGACAAAAGGGATGTTAATGTGTAACTGTCGTAGCATGCTAAGGAACTTCTGATAGTGGCCATCCTCTTTGTCTTTTCTGAGCCTACTAGGATATGGAAGTGGGGGTTTATACTCTCTCACAGGTGTCTCAGTCGCCTTTCTAGTGGAATCTTGTGGCTGTGCTGTACTTGCTAGGCTCTGCCTATCTTGCACCTTGCTAGGATCCACATCCATCTCTCTCTTCAATCTCCTCATCGACTAGCTCATCATCGACTAAAGTCGGCTTCTCAGCCTCGGCACCTCGGCCGCTCCTAGTGGTCACTGCCTTTTCGAACTGCCTTGAGTGGCCAGGGTTCGCATCTGTGTTGCTAAGCAGACTACCCTCTTTTCTACTCTTCAACATCTCAGCTGTGTCTCCAACATGCCTCTCTAGATTCTGTAATGCTACTCCCTGGCTCTGAATCATCGTCTCATGCTCCTTGAACTTCACTTCATTCTCTTGATATTTCTTTTCATCACGCTCTCACAGCTGATCCATTCTCTCATCGAAATGGTCCTTCTTCTCCCCGCTTCCCTGACATGAATTCTGGATCAAACTCTGGTTCTGATTACCCCTCCAATTGGAGCCAGAGTTATTTATCCATCCAAAATTACCATAAGAGTTGTTACGGTTTTGATTTCATAAGTACTCCACCTACTCCTGGGTTACCTGACAATCAGCAGTGTTATGGCCTCCCTTGCAGATCTTACAACTCCTATCCGCCTTCGCCTGCAAATCTTTCACTATCCTAGCCAACGCCTCCATCTTTGCTGCTAAGGTTGTAGTCGAATCAAAATGCATGACCCCTCTCTGCGAACTCTCAGTGTGCGGGCTCGGGTAAGAGGTCATAGCAATATCCTCAAACAAATCAAAGCACTCCTCGGGGGACTTAATCGTCATCATGTTTCCTCCTACAGTGGTATCTAATTGCCCCTACTAGCAATGGAGCAGCTATTATGAAACTTCTCAACCAAGCACCAATCCTCAATACCATGGCGCGGGTGACACAACCCTTTGAATCTCTCCCACGCGTCGTGAAAACTCTCCCCCTGCTGTTGCTTAAAAGCATAGATCAAACTTTTGTGGTGAGCAGCCTTAGAAGGGCTTAGTATTTAGCAAGAAATTTGTCCTTCATAGCAGCCCAAGTGGTGATGGACCCATTAGGTAAGGACTCAAGCTAAGTGGCGGCTTTATCTGCTAGAGTGAATGGGAATAGACGCAACAATTTTGCATCCTCAGTGACGCCGTTAAGGCGGAAGGTGTCACAGATCCTACTGAACCTAGTGAGATGAGAGTGGGGGTTCTCATGAGAATTCCCATGGAATTGGACATTGGTAGAGATGGTGCTCATGACATGGGATGGAAATTGCGAAGAGTTGGCCTCAACTGTGGGTTGGGTGATGCTAGAACGTACGCCACCGTCGGTTGACTTAGCGTAATCAGAAATGGTTCTTCGTTCTAGTTGGTCGCCCATTTCTTTAGAAGATGTTTCAACGGTCTCTTTAACAGGTTTCCTTCAGCACAAACGCTCAGGCTCAAGTAGAGCAGCAAACTCAGCAGATCCTGTGGAACGAGTGCAACGGGAATGCCGCATACACTGCAAAAAGAAAATTAAGTACAGAAATAAAGAAAATATGCTAATTACTCCTAAAGTTAACTAAAAAAAATAAAGGAGAAAAAATACGCAAATAATGAACAGAAATTGGTTAGACCCCCAACTCGGGTCGTTCTAGAAGTCGCCAAAAAGTTTCCCCTACAACGGCGCCAAAAACTTGATGCGTGATATTATATAAATTAATTTAACCAAGTTTTAAATGTTTAAATGGACTCACAACTAAATCACATGCTCACGGCAAGTGTACCGGTCGCGCGTAGTAAAGACAGTAAGCCTGAGTTATCGAACCGTGGACACAAAAAGCGGCGACCCTCGATACTAAACCTTTGTTAACTCCTAACCGATGCAATAAAAAAGATGGTTTTATTTATTATTATCAGGATATGCAATCTAGAACAAAACAACTAAATACCGACTCGACTCTAAGACAGACAAGACACGAAAGTACTTAGACACATGCATAGACAAAGAAAACAAAACAAGACCCTAAAAAACAACTAGACAACAAACTAAAATACGAAACGAAGACCAAAGATGAGGCAAACACTACCTAGACCAGGAATTCTATTGACTGACTCAACTGCTTTCGGGACAATCGATTGTATGACACCGGTTTTAAGGATAGACTGACTTGGGAATCACTAAAACATGCAGGATCTCCTCTCAGACTTACCTACACACCTCAACTATCCTATGGGTCGGATTAAGCTCACCGGTAAGGAGTTGGATTTCCTCTCGGACTCACCAAAACCTAGAACACTACGTACTCGACAACGGTTTCACCTCTCGGATTCAACCATCCTATATTCAAAGACTATCCTAGACATACGTAAGAGCAAGGAGTAAACTCCCAAAATACTATTTATGACACGAAATTACAAGATGATAAGGACGACTCGGACAACCCACTCTCGTGCAATTGCAACCCAAACCGACAAACCACAAGACAACCCCACAACCTATCTCCTCTCGGACTCAAGATTGATAAAATACTTATTTTTATGACCACACAAACCTGTTACAACGACTGGCCTAATCGTCTAGAACCTAAACACAAAGCAAATAACCCGAAAACCCGAAACCTTACCCAAAACACACAAAGTATTCAAGCAAAACATCAAGAGCAACGAATTCATGCACAATCAATATCAAATCAGTACTCAAACACATTCATAAACATAAAATCAGGAGTCTTTACACTAGCATTCTTCATACGATCGATAAATTAACCGAAAACAATCAAATCATACTAATATTCATCCTAATCTAGATAGCTATGAGTTTAGCTACTCATAATACTGGGATACAATCCAAAACATACTGGAAACATAGTTATAATTCGAAGTAAATACTGAGAAAAGAATTAGAACACAAAACCAATGTTTTCAAACCGAAACGTGTCAATCTCTTTCACTCTTGGTGGTATCCAACCTCAAATCTTCGATTCTAAGAGCTTCTTGGTCGCCTCCAATCGCCGATAGTCGAACTCCCCAAAGAATGGCCGCTCGAACTTTTAATAATCGAAATTTAGGGTTTTGCGGCTTTTTACCGCGAGGGGAAGTTCCGGGAACTTCCCGTACCGCGAAGTCCAATATAGTCGGGCCGGTTCTGGGATTCTTCGCGTACCGCGAGAATCTAGAGCTCACTCTTCGCGTACCGCGAAGAGTATGAATTTCAACCTTTTTTCTAAGTATTTGTGAGTGTGATTGTAATACTGTTAAGTGAAAGTCTAAATAACTATTAAAGATTATTAATAACTATTTAAAGGGTAGATAGTTATTATTAAAGGTTAGTAACAATTGCTTAAAGGATAGTTAATAATTAAAGATTTATAAAAAATATTATTTAAACAATTAGTGATTAAAATTTAATAATAATTATTTCAATAATAAAATAATTATATTGAGGGTAAATAACAATTATTTAAAGTATACAAAATTATTAAGTATGAATAATTATCTACCAAATTAAAGGATCAATCCAAACTACTTAGGATTTATTAAAGTATTTAAGTATTACAACTTTACAATATAACTTGTATTTTAAATAATGTATTTAAAATGGGTTTATAAGTTTAATTAAGTAATTTGAATTCATAAGTCTAAACATATATGTTTAAATAGGGATTCTATTAAATTTTATATTTTGATTATAAGTTTATAAATGTTTTTAAAGCCTAATTACAACTATATATTTATAATGTCTTAAATAAGTATTAAATAAAGTTCATAAGTTTATAAATGTTTCAAAGTTACTATTTTAGTTTATAAAGTTTATAAGTTTATAAATATTTAAAGAATAAAGTATAATTATTTCTCTATTAAATTTTATATAAACAATAAATTTTCTGTTTATAAAATATAAGTTTTATAAAATGTATAAGTCTAAGATTTATTAAGTCTATAAAAGTAGGTTTATTTTCTGATTTTGTTTAAATAACTAAACAAGTAAACTACTAGTTAATATAGATTTTGTGAAAATGTACAAGTTTCTGTTTTCTAAATAATATGAAAGTTTTATAAATCTCTTTTTTTTCTGATTTTATAAGATTTATATAAGTTTTGTTTTAAGTTATAGTTTAATAATAAATTTAAAGTTTTTTAAGAATAAACTAAGTTTATTGTTTCAGAAAATAACAACAACTAAGTTCTAACTTTTTATAAAATTGTCTCTGATTAAAGTGTTAAGTTTTATAAAGTTTATAAATATTTTTATAGTTTTCAAGTGTTTAAAAACTATTTTTAAGGAATTTATTATTATAAGTTTTAACTAAATTTAATTAATTAAAATACCTCAGAATATAAAAAGTGTAAATAAAAATTGGATTCGAGTTTACAAAAACATAACTAAATTTATAAAAATTGTTGCAAGATTAACGAGTTAAATTTCGAATTTTGCGGCCGTTAAAGTCGATATTAGAAATTGAAGTTTCTTGGGTTACGGTCGCATGCGCGAAAGGAACCCGAGGTTCATCAAATTTGGACAGGAAACACGTTTTTGAATAAAACGGGCTCAAAACCGGTTCCAGGGGGTTCGAACCTGAGACTGGTTTGGGTTTCGGTAGTTTGGGTTTATTACAAAACAGGTTCCTGAAGTTTCCAACCTTTATCATTTTATGTATAAACTTGAATTTAAGTTTAAAATAAGTTTCCAAAATGGCAGCTTTAGTCCCTGGACTTTTATACAAAAATAAATATGTTTTATTTTTATAAAACTAAATAAGTTTGATAAGTTTCATATCCTTTTTATTATTTTATAATTTTATAAAGGTAACTTCTAAGATTTAAATTTATAAGTTTTAGTATTTGAAATAAGTTTATTTATTATGTTGAATATATAATTATAAGTTTTAAGAATTTAATGTATTTATCCATATGATACATATATATATATATATATATATATATATGTATATATATCTTTAAATATGTTTGTTTTTCTTAAATATATATATCAAATAAATTCATATTTTATTTAAGAAAATAGGCTTTTAATAGATTTTCCATAATTTAAATTTTAAATACGCACAAGGTTTAGGGAAAAAGTATGTCAGAAAAATCCTGGATATTACAATTAATATGGTCGCTAAAGGATCATGTTGGTTTTTTAATGCGACACATGTTTTGTGTTTAAAAGTTGGTTAAAAGTTATTTTTTGAGAATCTGTGATTTGCATAGTTGTTCCTAATGTCTATGGTCATAGTTGTATGATTGTATACTTTTCTGACAGTATGCATTTTTCTTGACTGTGTTTATATTTTAATCTAGTATGCAGTTATCGTGAGCACGATTACATGATCTATGTGTTTTGTATTACTATAAGTTCAGTCTTTGTGACACGTTCTCAATGTCGTTATCGTCGTCTTGGATGATGTGTTTTTTTTTTGTCATGAATAATGATAAATTGACTTTCGGTTATGACAGTCTTTTGATGGTTTTTCGTTCGTGAAAGTTGTATCATGAAAACCATATTTGGGTTCATAGTGGCTGCTTGACCGCTCTATAAATTTTTTCTGGTTCACTTGTTTTAACCAGCATTATTATCAAGAGTGTTCTTGATTTTTGACAACCTTGTATTTTTATCTTGTATGAGAATTGTTTTTTTCTGGTTGTAATTCTGTGTTTTTTGTTCAATCAGAATCTGTTTGGAATTGTCGTTCTTGTCTGATATAGCTTATGTTATTCTTATTATCAGGCTTGTCTCATGAATCTTGTGGTTCGTCATTGTATGTGAAGATGTAAAAGTTTTTGCTTGAAAAATTAGTCTTTATGTTCTTTGCAAGATCTCTTCTTATATACTTCTTGCAAAGTTGTAAAAGTTTTTGGGAAAGTCAAATTAGTCTTTAAGTTCTTCACATATCTCATATCAGACGTGTTTCTGGTAGTCTTATACGAGTCTTGTGATTCGTTTCTTCTAAAAGTCACATGACTTTTGTCTTTATCAGACATGTTTCTCATAGTCTTATACGAGTCTTGTGATTCGTCTCTTCTAAAAGTCGTGTGACTTTGTCCTCATATATCAGATAATGTATTTTCTGATAGTCTTATTGAATCATATGATTCTTCTCAGGATTAATCAAAATTTGTTCTTCTGATTTCTACCTTTTTTTCTGTGATATTATAGAAAAAAGTATTATGTGCCTTGTGGCATTTCTCGTGGTTAGTCTTTGTCAATGGTGGATCCAAAATTCATTGCTTGATTAAGAGTATATATAGGATAACTATGTTGGGAGAAAACTTTTATTATTAAAGGCATTTCATAGCTTGTGTTTTATCTTGGTTGTGTTGGTTCTTACTAGTTGATTCTGTGAAGTAAGTGGAAAAATTGCAAACTATGTAAGGTTTCTTTATTAAAAACTAAGCTGTAATCTCGGTCTTATCTGCATATGGTTATTAATTTTTCTCTCAAACATTGTTGTTCGTGTGTTCTATATTTGAAAGATGTGGGTGATTCTTTGTTGTATGCTTTCTCTGTTTATGTCCATCTCTATTCATGTATACATCATCTCTGTACCTTTAATTTCTCTGATTGAGACTTGTTTCTTGTCTGCTCCTGGTTCTATGATGTTCCTGTAACACCAAGTATCTCTGTCTAAATTCTATTTGTTTGTTGATGAAAAAAATATGTTTTTTTTGGAATAAAATGGATTTGTTTTTAAGCAAAGCATATGTCTCTAGAGTTTGATCAAAAGGATATTTTGTGTTATCCATGGTTGTTGCTTTTTGGTTGTGGTTATGCAGTTTCACTTCAGTTATGTGCAAGTCAAATGCTATTCATGATTTTTAAAGAAATGTTAACCCTGGTTTAAAACTGCTTATGGTGATAAACGTGTTTTTTGGAAAAAAAAAATCACATGGGCTGTTTTTTAGTTTTTTGAAGAGGAAAAAATTCAATTTTGTCTCGGGGGGGAGTTGGAGCTTTAAAATTAGTAACTAAGTGTGGATTTTTTGTTATAACATTTGTAACTTCAAACCTCCCAGCTGCTACTGCAGCAACTTTACTTCACAAATTAGTAGTTACAGTTCAGCCCTTCTTATCACACACTAATGTTCGCAAGAGTTTTCTGGCAAATAATATGAAGTTCCTACAGGTCGGTTATGTACGTATAACGCTTATGGACAATAAAATTGAGGAGGAGTGTTAAAAATATATAGGTATATATAAAGGGACATGTTTAATTGAGAACCATAATTTTGGCGAGAACCAAAATAACCATACATTTTTACATAAATGTAAGGATGCATGTATACATTTGTGTATGTATAAAGTAAGGATGCATGTATGCATTTTTGTAGAAATGTATGGTTTTTTTTGTTCTCGCCAAAATTATGGTTCTCAATTGAGCAAGTCCCTATATATATATATATATATATATATATATATATTCTAATTCTATTTCAATTTTATTTGTCTTTGTTGTTTGGCTTGTGCATAATCCATCGAGATTGGATCTGAGCTGGATGGACTTGGCTTAAAAGATCTGGGCTTTAAGGATTTCTATTGGGCTTGACTTAAAGGAGCTAGATGGGCTTTTGGCCTAGTTTGCGTTTGAGATTGCTGATAGAAAGGACACCTGGTTTTCCTTCTCTCCAAGTTTTTAGACGCTCTCATTTTGTGTCGTATATAGTTTTCATGTGATCTTCGTGTGTTTTTTATATTCTTGAGAGAGTATTTGATTCAGTTCATCTTGTGATGATCTGAGTTGTTATTTGTTCAAATTTCATTGTATTCAGTTTATTTGAATCATTTTTGTGACTTTGACAGTTTTCTGGGTTTAATCAATTTAGTTTGGGTATTGTTCATGTTTCATCTCACTAAAACTGACAACTATCAAATTAGTGCGAAAACGATGGTCATTCGAATCAAATAGTACAATACTTGAAGGTTGCAACTGTTGATGACCACCGCCATCACCACCGTGTTATTTATCGGTCGTTGAACCAACACTTACCTCCATCTTCGTATCCCTTTTCTGATTCCTTTCCACCATTTGCAGAGATGAGCAAGAATATGAGGCAAACTCTTACCCTGGCCTGCCAATCAAGGAAACCCACAACTAATAGCATCAAGGGCAACTCGATAATTTCACCCTAGCATCAAGGGCAGCTTAGTAATTTCACCCTTATTACTGCTCACCCCAATGGGCTTTAAATAAGTTAGTAATGGTATCCATAGTGTTGGCGTGAGAGGAGGGGGCGTGAGGCCAAGTCAATTTTCACGCCTAGGAACACCGCCCCCTAGGCGTGAGAGGGGGGGCGTGGGCCAACTCAGAACATTGTAGTACACAATCCCACTTCAAACCGTAATATTATTGTTAATATTTAAACAAATATTCGAATTAATATTAAAAACAAATCTATTATAAAAACCAACCATTTTTACTCAATAATTAATTAAATCATCTTCCCATTTTCTTCTCCAAACATCATATTTTTCTTTCATCCATTTTACACAACAATGAATCCTTGGAATCCAAATAATTCATTTTTTACAAACATTTGTAACAACCCAAATAACCCTTTCAACCCGAACAACGACATGAGCAACCTTTTTCAATCCAAATATTCAAGACGTTACGTTTCGAGTACGTCACTGGAACCAAAATTTTTCAACAAATTTCTTGTGGATTTAACTTTCAACCAATACCCCCTCCTACACAAACCTCTCCTACATCGGATTCAATACCCGAGACATAAGAATTCACCGGATCCGTCCTCGAGACATGTCTACTCAACCAAAAAAACATTCGCATAGAAAGAAACAACCATTGACCATCGACACAACCAAAGAACCATCACGTGTTATTGAAAAGTGCACGCCAGACAAAGAATTTACTTTGACTAAAGCATGGGTAGATGTGTCGGAGGACCTGAAAATTGGTAAGACGTTTAATTTTTTTTATTTTATAAATTGTTATGTTATTTTTTATAAGTTTTTTAATAATTTGTTTAATATTTTTTGTATAGGAAATAATCAATCAGGAAATGATTTTTGGTGGCGTGTTCGTGCGAGATTTCACGAGGAAATGGGGAGGGGCGAATACCGCAACCCCGACAAGATCTCTGGTAAATGGCGGGACTATAACCGCAAGCTTACTAAGTTTAATAACTTTTATAACAAACACTACAACAATCGTAAAAGTGGTCAGAGTCACCACGCTATATACTTAGAAGCTTGTGATAAGTACAAAGCCGTAGTGAGTGCGACTTTTAATTATAATAAATCATGGGAGGTTATTAGAAAATCTCCCAAGTGGGGCCAAGCCCCGTTGATATCCAGTTGTCCAAACGAACAAAGTTGTCATTGTCCGGCGATTATTCTCCCAGTATCAACTCAAGAATTAATCAAAATGATACTGATGACGAAGTTGAAACACCGGAAGAACCGGTTCGTCCGCCTGGAAGAAACAAAGGTAAACGAGCTGCTTTCTCGTCCGCACCGGACACCCGATTTGAAAGAATAGACTCGAATCTTGAAAAGCTACTCTCTTTTAAACATGATAAACATCAAATACAATACATTAAATTTCTAACTATAAACTTCGACCACCTTATCGGTGATGTTCATAAACTAGGATGAGAATGACGACGAGTAGTTTTTTTTATTTTTATTTTATTTTTATGAATGTAGTTTTTTTTTTAATGAATGTAGTTTTTTATATAGTTTTATTTTATTTTATTGATATTTAGTTAATTATTAGTTAATGATTAAAAATTAAATATGGAGCGTGAAACCAATACACACCTTAGTGATTCTGGGAAGTGAAAACTCTCGTGCTGATGTGACGTCGACATGGAGAGGCATGAAAGAGGAGGCGTGAAAACATTACGGATGACCTAATAGTAATGTAAAGTAAAAAAAACTTAAATTCATTAACAATTAAAACATTACATATATATATATATATATATATATACATATATATTTAAAAACATTACATAAATAATTAAAAACAAAGAGCGCTCATTTCTTCCTAAGATGTTTTTCAATCTTTGCTTGAATGGCTAGGACATCTTTAAGCTTCTCACCAAAAATGTGGTCGGTTTTCAATGTCAACAGCTTTAAATCTTCCCGTTCGTTCGTTTTTCCCTAAGTTTAAGTTTTTTTTTGTTTTCAATCTAGTCGTATTTAGTGCTTAAACTCTCCAACTTACTTACACTTTATTCAACTTCTCATCTATCACCGACGATCCTGGAGCTTTCGCGTTTCCTTTCTCCTTTGTCTTGTTCCTCCCAATTGGTAGTTCCAAATACCGAACAGTTGGGCAGGAGATGGTTGTTGTTGCATTTGATAGAATTGAGTAGGAAGCGGAGAGGATAACCAAAATGAGCAGATGTTGTTTGGTTGGTCGGGGTCCATTTTTGGAGTATGTTGGGAGACTGCATGTGAGAATTTTTGGATTTGGTTTATATAAGAAGGGTAAATTTTTGAAAGAACAAATTAAAAAAACAAAGTGGGAATGTTGAAATATCAAATGGCCGTTACCTTTCTTCACGAGTCGTTGCTTTCTCCACGAAAACCTCCCATGCTTGTGAACCACGGGGCCACGGTGTTCCACGTGCCACGAGATGCACTCACCTCCATGACCCACCTACACACTACCATACCTCTCGGTGTTAAAGAAATTTATTATATTTTTAAAGTTTAATTTCTCGAGCTCCATCATCAGGGGCGGATATACATAGGCCCGGGACGTCCCGAGTTTTGAAGTTGTAGTAGAAAGCTATATAGGAAAAATGGGGTGAACCCCTTGAAAAGATATAGGGTGAACCCCTATACAAAGATGAAGAGGTGTAAGTGAATAAACACATTGAAACGAACATGACAACCGGCAGCACAGGGCAACAATTGCTTAACTCAGTTGAAGCTTAAGTGAAGAAGAAAGAAGACTAATTAAATAAAAAGAAATTGAGTAAAATGTATTTAGAGTTTGTAAGGCATATAGGCTGTAGCTTCTTAAGTCAATTTAAGTTAAAAGTATTTTTCTAACAATTGAGTACATAGACCCTTATAATATATGAATTTAAAGTGTTTTTACTTTAATTATTTACTCGCATATTATTTATAAGTATTAAACAATGTTATAATGGTTTCAAAATAAGTCTTTAAAGATTATAATTATCGGTTAAACTAGTAGAAAATAACTATAGTTTTTAATTTATAAATACTATTTTATTTATATTATGTGTTTTTAATTTCTAATGACAATGTTTTTTTATTATTGTATCGTATTTTTATTATGTAATGAACGTTACCCAACCCGAACTATTGAACCGACCCGAAAATTTTTATGTCCGGCTTTATAAAATTGAAACATCTAAAAACAGTGAACCCCTTGAAAAAATATTCCTCAATCCGCCACTGTCCATTATTTAATAATTTTTCAAAGTTTAAACTTGGTTCCGACTTAACTCGTTCATTATTTATTAACTATTTACATATTTTAATCTTATATATATGTTTTTATGTTTAGTTATTTTTATTATAATTATATAATTATTATTTTTATTATTATAATTATCATATATTTTTATATTAAATGAAAATTATTGTATTTATATAAATAATCAACTTATTTAGTCTCGTAAAATTATTTCGAGCTGATGAAACTCGATCTAATTTAAGCTCGGGTTTTATTTTTAAACTTGACTTAATTTGAACTTTTAGTAAATCATTTTAGGGATAATTTATGAAGGGTCCATTTACATGACATAATTAGATTTCGTACCCTCTTTACTCAACTTTCAAGGGTGAATTCACATGGTGTTCAACGGGAGGTGAGGCACCCGCTGGAATTTATTTGAGTAATAGAAAATTTGTGTTTTCTTTAAGTATGCACCTTCGCAAATACTCGAGAGGCGCCTGTGACAACAACAAACAGAAAACGAGAAGAAGGGAACCAAAGATTTAAGTGATTTTTCGTAAGAAATTTTAATGAAAAACACAAGCTTTGTGGGGAAGATGAAGAGGAAAGAGAAAAGATCAAGAATATGATGTTGAAAAAGGAATTGAAAGCAAATTTTCTATGGAGTTAATTTTATTTTTCAACATTAAAAGTTTGCCACACCTCTTTTTGATTGATCAAATTGTAAAAAGTAAACCTTTAAGTTTGATTTGAATTTCTAATAACCCTAAAGTATTAATTAGATATATAGAGAAGTTGTCATAATAGTTTTATTGTGATTAGAAAGTGTTTAAATTATCAACTTTTGGAAACACAGGGAATTATAGAAGTTTAACATGAATTTTTTTATAGAAATTAATAAAATCAACACTAAGTCTAAAAAATTGAAACAAATACAACTCATTTTAATTGCACATCTCATGAAAAACAAGCAAAAAACTGTCGAGATCGACATTTTCTTTTTAGTAATTAGCCTAATAATTTATCATTATTTGGCCCATTATAACCATCCATTTTTGGCATATTTGACCTGTTTTGACCGATTCATTTTTTAACATATTTAACCTGTTTTGACCGATCCATTTTTTGCACCCGCCGATAAAAAATTATGGATGCGTCACTGCCTACTTTACGCCTCTAAATTGAATCTTCTCAGGGACTATCTCCTTCATCACTGCCTGCTTTTCTAAATGACCGATCCATTTTTTTCACCCCTTACAAAAAATCAACAAGTAAACTCTACCATTATCACCACTTATATTACCAACTTCCTTTGCCACCTTCTTCAACAAGGGCCTCCACCACATTGAATATCCACAGAATGGAAAAAGATTCAAACTCAAAGAAAATGGCGTACGTCACGTTCTTGGCCGGAGATGGGGATTACATAAAAGGAGTTGTCGGATTGGCCAAAGGTTTACGGAAGGTTAACACGGTTATCCTCTTATGGTGGCCGTTCTTCCTGACGTCCCTGCGGATCACCGCCGTATCCTCGAGTCTCAAGGTTGTATTGTTAGAGAAATTGAACCGGTTTATCCACCTGAAAGTCAAACAAAATTCGCCATGGCGTATTACGTTATCACTTACTCCAAACTCCCTATATGGGAGGTATGCTTTCCTCTTGTCTCCCTGCATTTCAGCAAAAAGTTGACAGGACTCCCACTCACATGGCAAACACATTCTGAAAAGAGAAACCCAAAACTTTCTAGTGTCTGCTACGTCAAGAAGCAGACTTAAAGAGTATGTTTGCCACATCAACATAGTCCTGTCAACTTTGCTTGAGTCAGGCAACAAACTACCTAAAAACACTTGGAAACCAATATGAAATCTATAAGTCTTTTGTAAATCTAAAACGATCTTTCTTTTTTTATCTTGCAGTTTGTGGAGTTCAGAAAGATGATATACTTAGACGGGGATATTCAGGTGTTCGATAACATTGACCATTTGTTTGACCTGCCGGACGGCCATTTCTACGCCGTGATGGACTGTTTTTGTGAAAAAACATGGAGCCATACACCTCAATACATGATCAGGTATTGCCAACAGTCCCCGGAGAAGGTCCGATGGCCGACAGAGATTGGTTCTAAACCGTCACTCTTCTTCAACGCCGGAATGTTCGTCTTCGAACCTAGTACATCCACCTATCATGATCTAATAAACACCCTCATGGTCACCCCTCCAACCCCGTTCGCCGAACAGGTAATTGATCACTGCTAAACAAACATGTATCACCGACAGTTGATATATTCCACCGGCACGCCATTTTCTTTGAATTTAATAATTTTATAAAAAATAAGTAATTTATTTTATTAAATAAGCAGATATTTGTGGGTCTATATTTGGCAGGATTTTCTGAAGATTTATTTCAAGGATATTTACAAGCCAATCCCTCTAGTTTACAATCTTGTTCTTGCAATGCTGTGGAGACATCCAGAAAACGTGGATCTTGAACAAGTTAAGGTTGTTCATTACTGTGCAGCAGGGTCAAAGCCATGGCGTTTTACTGGTGAAGAAGATAACATGCAGAGGGAAGCTGTAAATATGCTTGTGAGAAAATGGTGGGATATTTATAACGACCTCAAGTGTTGTATGTAAGAATCCAAACACGACAGCCGGAAACACTGGCGAAATGTTTTTACCGATCCTGAAGTGACATAGTTTGTTTTTGGAGTGTTGTATGTAGGGTTTGTGGGGATGGATATGGTCGTTTTCATTGAATGTTTGTGGACGTATTGTAATTATGTTGCTATATAATGTTTTACCTAAGTGTTGAGAGTTACTCAAGAACGAAATGTTAAAAGCTTGAATCAAGTTGAATTTAAACGCACTAGAACCTATATTAGAGCTTATTTAATAAACAAGATCGGATGCTACTTGAGTCTCAGTAGACTCATGAGCCATGAGCCTATACGAGGCGAACCTTAAACAGTTGAGACGGTGATATAAACGTTGTTAAGAACAAAAAGAAACGTGGTTAGGTACTTAAAAGAAACGTATAAAATTACGATGGTTGTGTTGGTCTAAATCTTCATGTACGATCATGATACCGTCAATCGATCTAATGTACTTAATTCAGTCAAAGAAATGTACAAATTTGGAGATCGAATCACACCGTACTTCAGTACGTAAAAGAAACGTACGAAGTAAAGGTGGTTTGGTTTTGAAGATTAAACCATATATAAAAAACGCTATTACGCTTCTCATATTGCGGCCTAATAGCTTAAAAAAGTATTCAAAAGAAAAAAAAGAAGGAAATCAAAAAGTAAAAAAAAATAACCAAAAAAATGAAATGTGTGCCACAGAAAAGAAAAAAAAATAAGAAAAAGAAAGACATCTAAAAAAACAAAAAAATAGTTGTCAACAACAATATACATCCACCAGAGCACTAACACATTTCTCCAAAATAGAAAAAAAAATTTCACACATTCAATGGTTTCCTCTTTGTCTTAGATGTTAAAAAGAAAAATAAATAAATAAATAAGCCACACACGTGGACCAATAAGACATGTTCACTGTACATGCCAATTCCTTTTAGTTAACAATAATAATAATATACGTTTATAGAATTAAATTTAAGTAAAAATGATTTTAATTCTAAAAAGGGTGAGAAGGATTTAGGGCTATTAGATCAAATTGTAGAAAATATTTAATGCTTGATATTAATTTGTAAGAGAAAAAGTTGTTGGAAAGGTATTTTAGTCTTGGCCACTTTTGTTGACTTTTTATCAAGTTCTCACCCTCATTTTTAAACGTTCATAACTTTTACATACGATATTATTTTTTCAAAAAAATTACACCATACAAACGAGCGTTTTTTTAATTTTTAAAACGAGTATAATGTCGTTATAAACAAAAAAGAAATGTTTTTTTATATTTTCTAGCTCATTGTTTAATACAAATTCATTGTGTAATACAAGTTCACTGTATAATACAAGTTCACTGTGTAATACAAGTTCACTGTGTAATACAAGTTCATTGCGTTATATGTATTTATCATTGTGTTTTACATTTTTCAGCGCATTGTGTAATACAAGTTCATTGTGTAATACCACGTCTCGTCATTGTGTAATATATGGTCATTATGTAATTAGTCAGGTCATTGTGTAATACAAGTTTATTGTGTAATTAGTCAGGTCATTGTGTAATACAAGTTAATTGTGTAATACAACTTAATTGTGTAAAATACCACGTCTGGTCATTGTGTAATATCTGGTCATTATGTAATACAAGTTCATTGTGTAATTAGTCGGGTCATTGGGTAATACAAGTTCATTGTGTAATTAGTCAGGTCATTGTGTAATTAGTTAGGTCATTGTTTAATACAAGTTCATTGTGTAAAATACCACGTCTGGCCATTGTGTAATATCTGGTCATTGTGTAATTAGCCAGGTCCTTGTGTAATACAAGTTATTTGTGTAATTAGTCAGGTCATTGTGTAATACAAGTTTATTATGTAATACAAATTCATTGTGTAATACCACGTCTGGTAATTGTGTAATATCTGGTCATTGTGTAATTAGTTAGGTCATTGTGTAATACAAGTTCATTGTGTAATTAGTCAAGTCATTGTGTCAAATATTTTTTCATCATTGTGTTATATGTATTCATCATTGACCATCATGCCCTCCCTTTAAAAATAATAAAATTACACATGTCAAACTTATAATATTTCTTAAAACCTTTTTTACTATAACCTAACCATATGTTTATATAATAGTAACTAGCTTTAACCTTGTGTGTTACACAGGATGAAACATTAATATTATATTGATAAATTTGATATTGTATTAATAATTTTTCCATTTTGTTAAATGTTAAGATTATATGGATGAGAATAATCAAAATATTAAAAAAAACATGAAAATAGATATTTTAAGTGGTGTACTTTTTTAATTTTTTACAATACATTAAATTACATGTCAAATGAAATCTTACAATTATGATTTACAAATTTGAAAATACTTCATTATATACTACATTTGAAGTGATAGTGGTAACTTTTTCACGTGTAGCAAATATTAATAGTTTAAGTCTATGTGTACTTTTAACTCTTTATAATGCAACACGCAGCTAGTCATTAATAAACACCGGAACTTTTAAATACAAACCAGCCTTTAAAAGTGATTGTCCTAAGCTTTTATTCATGGTTATTGCAAAACATACAACAATTATATATTTTTTCTTTTTTGAAATTTAAATGAAATTATTTTGTATGAATGTGTTAACCAAATTTTAGAGATAAAATTGTGATAACCAATGTTTTTCCAGATATAATCTCGGCTTCTATAACGCAATTACCTACTGATTTGACCCGACGTCTTGTTCCATTACATAAACATTTTTATCCGTATTTCTAGTAGCACTTGTATACGGAAAGTTTCGCTAAACTTTTAATACTTAATCACTTATTTAAAAAAAAAACAAGATACATATAAAATTTGAATTTGAACAATATGTCATCTTTTAAATTCAAAATTTAAAAAACTCACTCTTTAATATATTGACATAACTTAAATTTAAAATTTCAAAATTAAAACTAATAAATTAGAATTGAAGCCAAACATATTTTTTTAAAAGAAAAATGTCGTTATTTAAAGAATAATTAAAGTTTAAAATATAACACACTTTATAAAAATAAATATTTACAAGTTTCTTAATTTTAGTTAAAAACTGACTATTACAATTTACAAATCAAACAAAAAAATTTATTTATAAATATCAAACTTAATAAAAAAATCTACTAATTAAATATTAATAAACTGTATTGTAACACATATTTATTTAAAATAAAAAAGTAGTATTTTTAAATTTTATATGTAAAATTTTAAAAATCTTGTTTTTTAATAATAAAAACTCATTTTTTTAAATTCTCCTACTTTTTAATTCTTGGTTTTTTTTTAAATTTTAATTTTTGATGATAATTAAAAAATGTGAGTCAATTGTAATAATAATGAATTGATTTGACAAAATGTGTTATTTATGTGATTTTCTAAAATAAAAGGATAAAAATAAATATGAAAAGATTAAATGGAGGATTTAATATGATTTTTTTTAGGGGGGTGTGGGGATTTTGTGAGATTGAATGTGGTGATAACAAATGACAAAAATTTTAGTTTTTTATTATAAGAGTGATTACTATATATATTTATGTAAAAACAATTAAATACAAGATATTACTTACCCTTAAAACAAAATGTCGGTGACTAATAGGGTTTGGCCACCAACACATCCGGATCTAAACGTCCGTCATACTCAGGTATGTCCACTTTGATGACACTTCAACAGTTAGTTTCACGGTGTTGGCGACCGGTGGGGTTGTAATCCGCTGCCTGTGATCGGTCATCTTCATCATCATCTTTAATGGCCGGACGGTTTCGAGGGGGGACCGATCAGCGCCTCAGCGGTGTTGCATAGCGATGGCCAGTTCCCTAAGCTGGTATTGCAGATCCCGAAGTTGCTGTTCAACAGTGCGATTCTCGTAAGCCACGTCAAAAGTGACTGATTAGCAATTTTGGAACATAATTGTAGTTGAAGTGGACGCGTTTTGGCTCTGATACCAAATGTTAGGCACCAAGTCATTAACGAACATAAATTTAGGAATTCAAAGGTAACCGATAGCAACGGTTCAAGAGAGATAGAAAAACCACTCCTTAATTACGTAGGGTTGCCTAAACCCGCTCTAGGTTACAGAAACACCACCTAGATTGAGTGTAGGATCCAAAGAAAACCACACAAAAGGCCAATTTTGTGCAACAATGGTAAAGAAGACTGCCTTCTCACAAGAGAAACACAAAATATAATTTAACCAAAAAAAATCAACAACCTTTTTATTAAACACGATTCAGTACATATAGGAAAAGCTAGTCTCACCCCCCACGTACCTAAGTTCTAGCTAATTGAAAAACTGATTACTACCTAAGACAGCGGAAGTACAAATAAACAAAGCATAAGATTAAAAACAATAATAAAAACATGGGAAAAATAGTGAAGATTACAAAAGGTGGTAGAGAACGTGGGTGCATAGGAGTTTTGGCACCTCTTTTAACCTAGTTCATGGGTCTCCTTTTGACCCGGTTTGAGGTCCATGGATACCGACCCACTTTCTTCAAATTTGATTCTAAGAGAGCGAACGACTAACTCTTTTGAATCCCCAACGGCTAGTTCATTTAATCATAGATTTCGTATATGCTTATCCCTATCAGTAATGATCGTATCAAAATATGTGATGTTCTTAGTATCAGTGCTCGCTTCAATTGCGTCCCCCTAGCGAAAAATTAAATGCAAAATATGTTGCTAAACAAATATAATAATTTGTCAACACTTGTTTGTTCTATTCATTTCTGATATATTGTTTGGATGAGCATTTTAAAAGTAATTATCTTTATGTAGTTAGTTAAATATATGAATGATCACAATTTTGACCCTAAATAAAAAATTCATAATCATAATCTACAAGTACTTTACTTGCTGCAATTAGAAGTTGCAATAGTCAATACAAGGGTACATCAAAACACCACTTATGTATTAAGTATGTTGAATATGTTTAACATCCTTATTTTCTGCAACATGTTATGTTGGTTTTTATTTCTTGGGATGGATTTCAAAGAAATATAGGATTAGAGAATTTGAAAATCCTAATGTTTTTGTTGTTTCCCTATGAATGGGCGAAGTTAAATTCTGGAAGTGTTGGGATAATACTTTTATTTAAAACCTAGACTAGATTCACTATTCAATTCAATAGAAGTAAAGAATGTTCAATTGAAAGATCATTCACTTTTCTTTTATGATTACAACTCATATATTCCAGGATTTAACATTAGTGGTCTAGCGGTCATTCGACTTTGTTAACTTAATTGCGCTTAAGAGTCCTCACCCCGGTTCGAACCTCACCCCACACTTTCAGGTTAACCTATTTAACCCATTTAGTTAAACCGGTCGACTCTTCAACTTGTTTTATTAAACAGAACGACCCACTAACCCGTTTAACACAGTTTTTTTACAACCCACCAACCCGATTAGCACGTTTATAACTTGATTATCACCCGCCAACCTGTTTAACACGGTTAGATAAATGGTTTATATTTGAGTTACACAATTTTAAGTGTGCGCGGGTTACGGTTGATGTTTTTGACACGAATAAAAATATGGGTCGTGTGGGGTTGAACAGTTTAACCCGTCAACTAGACACGATTGACACTCCTGTTTAAAACCCATTATTATAAAATCAATCATAAAATTTGTATTAATTAAACTTAAACTACCTGGTACCCAGAATAAGAACAGTAAAATGGGCACACATAACTTTTGAGCCCATCACTGTTTTCTGAAAACCAAAGATGCAGAAGCCAAAGCAGCTGCTGTTTCAGCAGCAACATCTGTTCCAGGGCTGTTTCTGTCAATCTTTATAACTGTTCTTTGTGTATCCATGTCTTCAGGTCTTTCCCAACAAGCATGATCTTTGTTTGCATCTCCAACCTGCAATTTGTCAACCAAAACTTGTTCAAATTTTTTTTGTCAATCTACAATGAGAAAAATGACCGATTTAGTAAGGGAGGGGTACGTTCAGTCTAAACAACGGGGTAGGTACGTTTAGCACAACCCATTTACAATTTGTTCGTAAATGGTACGTACAAGTTAAAATCACCAAAATATACATATTCACCGACTTTTAAGCCAAAATATTAATTGACTTTTACCCACTAAAAATAAACTAACTAAAGCAACCAATCAGAAACACCACATAAGCTTAGCCGACTAAGGAGATTAGATTTTAGCCGGCACAAAATACATTGAAACCAATAAAAAAAACTGTCATGTAGCATGCCAGCTAGATTTCAGCCGGTGGCACCAAAAGACTTTATTTTGATCTCCATTCTCTAACGAATATATCTTTTTGGATCACCATTACACATGGTATGTTTTGATTGATTTTTTGGAGTACCCACTGTACTTCCAAGTTTTTTTGTACCGGCTAAATTTAAGCTTCCTTAGCCGGCTTAGCTAAGGTGTTGTTTTCTGATTGGCTAATTTTAGATATGTTTATTTTGATAAGGGTTGTGCGGTAGCTTTGAGAAGGTAATCAGTAGCCCACCGGATCGCGGTTTTGGCATTTCCCAACTCACTTTTCATCATACCACCGAATTCAAGCACACTCCATGACAACATGGTGGTGGTGAACGCCAAAGGAAAACCAAACTTCATGTTATCTCCTGCATCATAGTACCCACCTACTAAATCCACCTGCATTGTCAAAACCACCACACAAATCAGTCACAAACAAGTTAACCCACTTCAAATTTTCAATCTTTATATGTAATTATGCAAGAAAAATGCATACTTTCATCACGGATCCGTCAGAAAGTCCAGAGTTTCTTCTCCAAGTCATTCTTTAGTTTGGTGGAAGTTTGTCGGATCTTTGGCCTTCAAAGAAAAGAATGGATTTGGTGAGGGCGTCTCGGTAGTTGTGGGAGGCGATACGATGGCGGAAGGTGGCGGTGGCGGAGGAGAGGGTGTTTAGTATGAGGAGGAGGTGGAGGAGACGGAGGGAGGACGTCATTGGTGGTTTTCAAAAAAGCAACTAGCAAGAAGCGAGAAGCGAGAGAAGTGTTGGAGAAAAGAGAAAGGTGTTGTGTCCTGATATAAGGCTTAGAAAGATGCCTTTGTACTTTGTAACTTCCTGCTTCTTTTCTAACGGTAATTTACTTGACCGGTAACTTACAAAACCAAAAATTTTAATGTATACACGTATTTAAAAACGTATCGTATTGTATCAGTTTCGTATCATTTTTAAATCGGGTTTGGATTGGCTTAAAGATCCGCGCCAACAATACGAAAAACCAAAATTTTGATATAACTAACATCAACTCGTCGAGTATGTTAAATCATTTTTATTTACATTTTACAGTTTTGTTTAAGTTTGTTCTAAAAGTTTGTGGCTTGGAGCTCACAACCTGGTTTGTATAAGTTAGTTTGTTAGACAGTTGATCAGTTGATTTGGCTCGAACTCACCGGCTCGTATAAATGTTACAATTGAGTTCAAACTAAATAGCTCGTCACCCATCACTATAAAAACTTGAGCTGATTTGGCTTGAGTAACTCAGTTCTTGGCTCGTATAAATTAGCTTCTCATTCAATCTACATTGGTACTTTAGTAGTGTATTATTTGATACATGTGTATGTTTTGAAAATATTTTTAACTTGTTATTTGAGACTGATACGTTATAGAAAGAAAAAAATAAATAAAATCATCAAAGCTGAGAAAAACAAGATGACTTATAAAGAGACAAGCTGACTCGTTGTAACATCCGGCCTCTCGTACCAACAATATTGCTTGTTTTGCCCCGTAAGAGCTCACGGATTTGTTTTTGGTTGCTAGGGTGAAAATTTTCCACGGGGTCACCCATCCCTGGATTACTCTCACCCGAGCACGCTTAACTGTGGAGTTCTCCTCTCATCCATTATATAACCCCAAAACACGTTGATGGTATTTGCGGCGGGACATTTCTTATGAACCAAGAATCACTTCTAGCCACGGCCGATGTGAGATTTTCCCGGAGTGATATAGTGCTTCAATCTATGCCCATTTACTTTGAACTTCGCTCCATCTTCTCCTTCTATCTCTATCATCCCGTAAGGAAAAACCTGAATGACTGTGAGCGGACCTGACCATCGAGATCTCAACTTTCTCGGGAATAACCTCAACCAGGAATTAAACAATAACACTCGATCTCCTACCGCAAATTCCTTGCCACCTTTTATGTGGAGATCATGTAACTCCTTAGTCCTCAACTTATAATCATACGATCGCGTATATGCATGGTCTCACAACTCCTCTAACTCATGCAACTTATACATCCGGCTCTCCCCCCTTGGGCTCGTCAAGATTGATGGTGCGGAGGGCCCAATATGCACGATGCTCTAACTCAACAGGCAGATGGCACTCTTTCCCATAAATTAACCTAAACAGTGTGGAACCGATAGGTGTCCTGAATGCTGTACGGAAAGCCCAGAGTGCATCATCTAGCTTATCTTCCCAATCCTTTCTATTTGATCCAACCGTTTTCTCTAGAATCCTCTTAATCCCATGGTTGCTAACTTCTACCTACCCACTAGTCTATGGATGATAAGTCGTTGCAAGTCGATGGGTGACCCCATATCTTTGCAAGGTTTTCTCCATCTGCGCATTGCAGAAGTGGGTACCTCTATCACTGGATCAGTGCCTTTGGCACTCCAAACCTAGTAAACAGCTTTCTCAAGAACCTCACAACTACTCTCGCATCACTCGTGGGTAGAGCTTCGGCCTCCGCCTACTTAGAAATGTAATCCACCGTGACGATTCTGTACTTATTCCCTCGAGATGATGGGAATGGTCCCATAAAGTAAACCCCCCAGACATCAAACACCTCAACAATCTGGATAGGGTTCTGTGGCATCTCATTCCTAGAAGAGATGTTCCCCGTCCTCTGGCATGCATCACATCTCTTAAGAAACGCGTGAGCATCCTTGAATATCGACGGCCAATAAAAACATGCGTCAAACACCCGCTTAGCCGTGTAGGTGGCCCCATTATGACCTCCAGTGGGACCCTCGTGGCACTGTCTCAAAATGCTCTCAACCTCATTCTCAGCGACACATCTCCTAATCACCTGTTCCGCTCCTACTCTAAACAAATGCGGATCCTCCCACACCAAGGGCAATCATCCTCACTCAAACTCACCCTCATCAAACTCTCCATGGGGAACTGATCATCAATCTGGACACCCATGTGTCCACTCTCAGCACTCTCTAATCGGGATAAGTGATCGGCCGCCACGTTCTCTGCCCCCTTTATATCCTTAATCTCTATGTCAAACTCTTCCAGCAACAGGATCCAACGAATAAGGCGTGGCTTAGCGTCCTGCTTACTGAAGAGGTATCTCACTACGGGGTGGTTTGTGTACATGATGGTTTTGGACGGCAAAAGACATTACCTGAATTTATCGAATGCAAACACCACGGCCAACAACTCCTTATCCGTGGTGGTGTAGTGCTCTTGAGCATCATTCAAGGTCCGACTGGCATAGTAAATGGGATGGAAGTGTTTGTCCTTCCGCTGTCCTAAAGCTGCCCCTACTGTGAAATCGCTCACAGGAAGTGACCAATCCGAGGCTACAATGATGGGGGCATCAACCAACTTGCCCTTCAACAAATCAAATGCTCTCAAACACTCATCAGAAAAACACAAAGGGTACATCTTTCTCCAACAACTGAGTCATCGGCCTCGCTATCTTAGAGAAATCGTGAATGAATCGCCGGTAGAAGCCGGCGTGGCCAAGAAAACTCCTAATTGCTTTGACACATGTCGGCGGTGGAAGTTTAGAGATCGTCTCCACTTTAGCTCTATCCACCTCTATTCCCGCATGTGATATCGTGTGCCCAAGCACTATGCCTTCTCTCACCATAAAGTGGCACTTCTCCCAATTCAGCATCAGGTTTGTCTCCTCACATCGTGCCATAAATTCCTCAAGCAATGGTCTAAGGAACTCCCAAAAACCGAGAAATCGTCCATAAATACCTCCATGAAATCCTCGACCATGTTGTGAAAGATAGCAATCATATAACTCTGGAAGGTAGCTGGAGCATTGCATAGCCCGAAGGGCATGCGTCGGTAAGTAAACGTACCATAGGGGGGCACGTGAAAGTGGTCTTCTCCTGGTAAATAACAGGAAAAACCATCGAGAAAGCAATAGAACTGCTGTCCTGTCAGACGCTCCAACGTTTGATCAATGAATAGTAGTGGAAAGGAGACCATCGAGAAAGCAATAGAACTGTTGTCCCGCCCGACGCTCCAACATTTGATCAATGAATAGTAGTGAAAGTTGTCCTTTCTGGTCGTATCGTTCAACTTCCTATAATCTATGCATACTCTCCATCCGGTGACCATCCTCGTCGGTATCAACTCATTCTTCTCGTTCACCACAACTGTCATCCCCCCTTTCTTGGTGATAACCTGCACCGAACTAACCCATGCGGAATAGAGATGGGGTAAATCAGCCCCGCATCCAACAACTTCATCACCTCTTTCTTCACGACCTCCTGCATCTTAGGGTTCAGTCTCCAATACCCTAGCACAACTGGCTTAAAACCACCCTTCATTAAGATCTTATGCATGCAAAAGGAAGGGTTTACACCCTTGATATCCATCAGCTTCCAAGCAATCGCATGCTTATGTGCCTTTAGCACGCCAGTCAATCTCTCCTTCTCATCTCCCATCAGATTTGCAGCAATAATCACAGGGAGCTGCCTCTCATCATCCAGTAAGGCATACTCTAAATGAGAGGGTAACTCCTTAAGCTCTAAGGAAGATGGCGGGCTTTCAACAGACGGCCTCTCTACAGGGTCACTCCTCTCAATCTCCTTGAATGTGGTAGGATCTTGGGCAGCCTCACTATCTAAAGGGCTCGAGCCCTCATCAATGGCTGCTGCTGTCATCTTAATCATGCCACTCTCGCTGACCATGATTTGCATATCTGACTCATCTCTCCCACAAATATCACTCAAGAACTCTCCTACATGTGACATGATTGACTTAAGAAGTAGAGTGTGTCGTCCTGACTGCTCGAATGCTTCATGGACTTATTCACGTCGAAAGTGACCTTCTCATCATTCACACCGAGGGTCTTCGTACCGCTAAAAACATCTATCATCGCGTGAGCGGTAGCTAGGAATGGACGGCCTAAAATAAGAGGAACATTCTCATCCTCGTCCATATCCAAGATGACAAAGTCCACTGGGAATATGAACTTGTCGACCCAAACCTACATATTCTTAACAAAACCGCACGGATACTTAACCGATCGATCGGCAAGCTGAAGACTCATCCTCGTCGGCTGCGGTTCTCCTAGGCCTAGCCTCTTAAAGACAGAGTAGGGAATCAGATTGATGCTAGCACCTAGGTCGGCAAGAGCTTTGCCGACATATAACCCACCAATAACACAAGGGATAGTGAAACTCCCTGGATCCTTCATCTTCTGCGGAAGGCTGGGTTCGATAACCGTGGAACACCGTTCATTCATCACCGTGGTGGAAAGTGCCTCAAGTTTAGACTTGTTCGTCAACATGTCCTTGAGGTACTTTACATACTTGGGCATACTAGACAGAGCCTCGACAAAAGGGATGTTAATATGTAACTGTCGTAGCATGCTGAGGAACTTCTGATAGTGGCCATCCTTTTTCTCTTTTCTGAGCCTACCTGGATATGGAAGTGGGGGTTTATACTCTCTCACAGGTCTCTCAGTCGCCTTTCTAGTGGAATCTTGTGGCTGTGATGTACTTGCTGGGCTCTGCCTCTCTTGCACCTTGCAAGGATCCACCTTCATCTCCATCTTCAATCTTCTCATCGACTAGCTCATCATCGACTACAGTCGGCTTCTCAGCCTCGGCACCTCGGCCGCTCCTAGTGGTCACTGCCTTTTCGAACTGCCTTGAGTGGCCAGGGTTCGCATCTGTGTTGCTAGGCAGACTACCCTCTTTTCTACTCTTCAACATCTCAGCTATCTCTCCAACATGCCTCTCTAGATTCTGTAATGCTACTCTCTGGCTCCGAATCATCGTCTCATGCTCCTTGAACTTCACTGCATTCTCTTGATATTTCTTTTCATCACGCTCTCGCAGCTGATCCATTATCTCATCGAAATGGTCCTTCTTCTCCCCGTTTCCATGACATGAATTCTAGATCAAACTCTGGTTCTGATTACCCCTCCAATTAGAGCCAGAGTTATTTATCCATCCAAAATTACCATAAGAGTTGTTACGATTTTGATTTCCTAGGTACTCCACCTGCTCCTGGGTTACCTGACAATCAGCAGTGTTATAGCCTCCCTTGCAGATCTCACAACTCATGTCCGCCTTCACTTGCAAATCTTTCACTATCCTAGCTAACGCCTCCATCTATGATTCTAAGGCTGTAGTCGAATCAAAATGCATGACCCCTCTGTGCGAACTCTCAGTGTGCGGGCCCCGGTAAGAGGTCATAGCAATATCCTCAAACAAATCAAAGTGTCACACCCCCAAATTACACTAATGGAGTTTTACCGTTTGGTGCGTGACAAACCAGGATCTCAGTCATTAGTTACGTTAAACGACACTATATGGGACATAAATGTAATATCACAAAAGTTCATAGTTAATGCGGAAGCGTTTTAATAAGAAAATAAATGCGTAAAACAAATGCGCTAAAGTATAATAAGTCAAGTAAATTGTTTTAAATGTTTGCATAAGGATGAAATGATAGTAGGACTCCATGCATGTCCTAAGTGTGTAACCTTTGCCTTAGCGACCTGAGAAACATGTAAGAAAAAGTGTCAACACGAGATTGGTGAGTTCAAAGGTTTATAAGTGAATAAACTGTTTAAGTGTTTGCAGGATCCACATACGTAAGTCACACCTATTGCTAGCTAGACAATGTACAAGTTACTCTAAGCGTTCGCAACCGAAGCTGACTGTTTGTGTTTGGGTGCCTTCCGCCATTGCTAACATCAAAAATGGCAAGTGTTTAGGATAATTTACACATGTTCGACCTCCAATCAAGTTAGCGCGACTAACTCGGGTGGGGTTTGTCAAACCCAGTAGTACTACTCAAATTTCCCTGCTATACTCCATATATTAATGGTCCGAGTGTGTAAGGACTTTGCATGTTATGTTTGCACTTAGGTAAACAAGTGGTAATGAAATACTATGTGATCCATGTTAGTTCATGAGTATGTATCTCCTTGGCGGGAAGATAAGTAAACGGATGTCTGTTTGTATGCATGTTTCCTCCTAACGGAAAACAAGTAAAATACTGTTTATTTGTATGCATGTTTCTCCCCAACGGGAAAACAAGTAAAATGATGTTTGTGTATATGCATGTTTCTCCCCAACTGGAAAACAAGTAAAATATTGTTTGTTTGTATGCATGTTTCTTCCCAATGGGAAAACAAGTAAAATGATGTTTTGTGTATATGCATGTTTCTCCCCAACGGGAAAACAAGTAAAATACTGTTTGTTCGTATGCATGTTTCTCCCCCAATAGGAAAACCAGTAAAAAGGGGCAGTGAAAACTCACATGAGTCAAAGTAGAGCGTAGTAATTAGCACCACACAAAGATGCAACACTCACCACGAATGGATTGCACGTGGACAATCTATGAATGCCCTAGAATAAGATGTGACAGTTATGAAGACGTAAGAGTTTGTGACTACGACACGGAAAGATCGAACGTCCTAAAATATACTTAGGATCAACGGTTAGACCAACATGTCCTCGGTAATAAGGGTTTCTAAATATAATAATTCATATAAATATGTTTCGTGTCGAACATTTCTAATTACGAATAATAATATATAAATATTCATTCGTGCATTTGCACCATTTAAATAATGGTTAGAAAAATAACATAATTTAATATATTATTTTTATTTGAGAACATAAACGTGGGTAGATAATATAAATAATTATATTATTTATAACTTTGAAGTGTGACCGAAATATTATTAACGTGGCGAAAATAATATATAAATATATATATATATATATATATATATATATATTCGGAGTTAAGGGTTGAAAATAATAATAAATATATTATTTTAAATATGTGAAGTAATACTAAAAAGTGGGTTATAAAACTAGACCCGAGTCTACGGGTGTTTTCCGGGTTCGAAACGTATTAATATACCAATAAGATAATATGGGAAGTGGTTTTATAATCAAATTAGTGACAAAAACTAGTTTAAAAACAAAATGGGGGTGGAGGGACTCGAACCCGGGTCTCCTCCCCCACAGGACAAAGCTCTAACCACTCCACCCGCTTAAGTAACCGCAACAAAGATCGAACCAGAACGGTTTTAACAGTTAGGTCTCCTGAGTTCTTCCCTCTTAGTCGAAGCCGAACCAACTCCCTCCCAATTCCATCGATTTGGTTATCGATTGAACAAAAAGGCATAGGGGTTTTGTTAATCATGGGGTTGTGAACCAGTGGTGAGATTTAATTACAAAAACGTCAGATTAAAAGCTTTTAATTTCAGATTCAAGAACTGAAAACCCTAGTTCTTAACTCTAAATCAAATCGATCAAATTCGATAATGTTTTCAGTTGAAATCATGGGGCTTTTAACAAATAAGAGATTACGAAACTGCTGTATAGTTTAATTTTGTTTTGGTTAATCCTAGGATCGAAACCCCTAAATTGTTCATGAACGAACCCTAGATTACTTGATCGAGTTCAAATCGATGATATACGATCAAATTAGCATAGGGCTAATGACCAAGATGTTAAAACGAAACTGTAGGTGCGAGAAATTACCAGAATCAAGATGGAATTGATAGCGTTCGACTAAATTGAACTCCGGTTTGCGCAATCCTCGTCTTCGGCGACTTCAGGCTTGATCGGATCGAATTGGAATGTGCAGAATGACTACAGAGGAGCGATTTGAGTGTGTGTGGTGATAATTCGTGCATTGGAGGACCAATTTGCCAAGTTCTTGCATTGACTTCGACAGTTTTGGAATGAAAGATCATAACTGGATTTGAATTCGGTTCAATGATGGTGTAACGGTTCTAATGATGGTCGATTATGTCGTGATCGTGCGTTTCAGTTACAATGTGGGTTTTGAATTTGAATCAAGTTTGCGAAATTTGACTTTTAAAAGCAACAGATAACAAATTCATTCAATTTTGACTTTGTATAGTCAATAGGCTTGACTTTAGTCTAATTACAGCTTAAGTCCCTGTAGTTTAAGTTCAATTCTTGACAGAAATAGTCCATGGGCTTTAAGATTAAGTTAACTAGGTTAGTATTTAACCGGATTATGATAACGGGGTTAATCCCAAATTGCCGGATGTCACATCATCTCCTAGTTGAAAGAATTTTCGTCCCGAAAATTAAGACAATAAAAAAAAATTTTGGATGTCACATCATCCCCTAGTTGAAAGAATTTTCATCCCGAAAATTAGAATAGTTTCTTAAGAGTTTGACATGGAGTGCTTGAATAGATGAGGATACTTGCGCATCATCTGATCCTCATGCTCCCACGTGAATTCTGGTCCACGTTTCGAGTTCTAACGAACTCTGACAATTGGGATCTTACTACGTTTAAGCGTTTTGACTTCCCTATCCATGATTTCTACTTGTCCCTCGATGAAACGCAACCGTTCATCGATGTGTAGTTCCTCAAGAGGAACCATGAGTGACTCGTCTGCTACACATTTCTTCAAGTTCGAGACACGAAGGACGTTGTGTACACTATTAAGTCCTTCGGGTAGGTCCAGTTGATACGCCACTGAGCCAATTCTCTTCACTATCTTGAACGGTCCAACATAACGAGGATTTAGCTTGCCTTGTTTCCCCAAAATGAATGACACCTTTCCAAGGTGAGACCTTTAACAAGACCATGTCGCCTACTTGAAATTCTAACGGTTTACGATGCTTGTTGGCATAGCTCTTTTGACGATCCCGAGCTGCTGCCATACGATTTCGAATTTGAATAATTTTTCTCAGAAGTTTCAAGTACAAGTTCAGGACCCATAAGTTGGCTATCCCCAACTTCGGCCCAACAAATAGAAGATCGGCACTTCCGACCATATAATGCCTCGAATGGTGCTGCCTTGATGCTAGTGTGAGTTTCCCAGCTGTTTCCGAAATCAATCACCCAAGTTCATAGCATGTCCTCTATGGTTTGAACAGTATGTTCAGTTTGACCATCTGTTTGAGGATGGTATGCCGTGCTCATATCTAGACGCGTGCCTAAAGCTTTATACAACGATTGCCATAAACGTAAGGTGAATCGTGCGTCACGATCTGAAATGATAGTGATTGGCACCCCGTGCCGAGAGACTACCTCTTTCAAATACTTATGAGTAAGCTTCTCCATTTTGTCAGTTTCTTTGATTGCAAGGAGTCAGTGGATTTTGTTAAACGATCGACGATTACCCAGATGGTGTCAAATCCGCTTGGAGTTCGGGGCAATTTTATGATAAAATCCATAGATATTGCTCCTATTTCCACATGGGAATCTCTGGTTGTTGAAATAAACCAGAAGGCTTTTGGTATTCAACTTTGAACTTTACGCAAGTCAGGCACTTGCTCACATAGGAGGCTATATCAGCTTTCATTTTCGACCACCAATATAGCACCTTAGGTCATGATACATCTTATCGATACCAGGATTTTTAGAATAGCTAGATTTGTGAGATTCATCCGTTACCAGTTTCCTTATGTTCCCGTACTTTGGAACTCCTATTTGCTCGGTGAAGTAGCGAATGCCGTCAGATTTGATTTCAAGTTGTTCTGCCATACCGCGTGTGGCCTCCAACGGTAGATTCTCCTCTTTCAGGGCTTTAAGTTGAGCACTACAGATTTTGTCAGGCCACCCGGTGTGAATAGTGAGTTGTAATGCTCGAACTCGCTTTGGCTTGGTTTCCTTTTGACTTAAGGCATCAGCTACCACATTAGCCTTGCCAAGATGATACTTGATAGTACAGTCATAGTCGTTCAAAAGTTCAACCCAACAGCGTTGTCGGATGTTCAACTCCTTATGTTCGAATATGTGCTGAAGACTCTTGTGATCGGTGTAAATGTTGCACTTGGTACCGTCCAAGTAATGTCTACAGATTTTCAAAGCAAACACTACAGCTCCCAATTCTAGATCATGGGTAGTGTGGTTTTTCTCATAACCTTCAATTGAAGAGAATCGTATGCGATAAAATTTTCGCGTTGCATCAACACACAACCAAGACCTTTAATAGAGGCATTGCAATACACTACGAAGTCATCCGTTCCTTCAGGAAGAGATAGGATAGGTGCACTACAGAGTTTCTGTTTCAACAGTTGGAATGCGGATTCCTGAGTTTCGCTCCAGTTACAGGGTTTACCATTTTAAGTTAGAGTAGTGAGAGGTTGGGCAATCTTTTGAGATTCCAGATGAATTGACGGTAGCAGCCAGTCAATTCTAGAAATTTTCGCACCTCTGTTGGAGTCATCGGTGTTGTCCGATTTCTTGATGGCTTCTACTTTAATGGATCGACATGTATTCCTTTCTCGTTGACTACATGCCCTAGAAGTTGAATCTTCGCGAATCCAGAATTCACACTTAGAGGATTTGGCATACATCTATTCCTGCTTTAGTAATTCCAGAATCAAACGTAGATGTTCCTCTTTGTTCTTGGAATAAATGAGAATGTCGTCGATGAAAACAAAGACAAATTTATCAAGGTATGATTTACACACACGGTTCATGAGGTCCATGAACACCGCGGGTGCGTTGGTTAATCCGGAATGCATGACCATAAACTCATAGTGGTCGTACCTAGTTCTAAAGGCAGTCTTAAAGATATCCTCGTCTCGGACTCTCAGTTAATGGTAACCAGACCTAAGGTATATCTTCAAATAGGAACTTGATCCTTGGAGTTGATCAAACAGATCATCTATGCGGGGTAGAGGATAACGATTCTTGATCGTCACTTTGCTCAGCTCACGATACTCGATGCATATGCGGAAAGTACCGTTCTTCTTCTTGACAAATAGGATTGGAGCTCCCCATGATGATGGGCTAGGTCGGATGAAACCTTTGTCCAACAACTCTCTCAGTTGAGTGGATAGCTCTTGCAATTCGCTAGGTGCAAGTTTGTAAAGTGCCCGAGCAATCGGCGATACTCCGGGTGCTATGTCGATTTGAATTCTACTTGACGATGCGGTGGCAGACTAGGCAAATCCTCGAGAAATGCTTCCGGATAATCACGTACGATTGGGATATCATCAATTTTCTTCTCCGCAGATGGCTGCTCGGCGACGAGAGCCAAAATAATAGTATGGCCTTTTCGAATACATTTTTATGCTTTCATGAAGGATATAATGCCCATGACTGAACCCCTCCTTTCTACCTGGCTAGAAAGAGTTTCTCCACTAGGAAGAGGAATGCGAATGATTTTCTCACGACAAACAATTTCGGCTTGGTTCTTAGATAACCGATCCATGCCGACAATTACGTCGAAACCGCCAAATGTGACCGGCATGAGGTCAATGTCAAGCTTATGACCAACTGATCCGAGTTTACATCCTCTAAGAATGTGGGTTGTTTCAATTATTTGACCGTCCACTATTTCTATAGTGTATTAAGTTTCTAATAGTTTTGGAGTACGACCGTACCAACGTGAAGTTTGTGAAGTCATTCTGAGACTTCTAATGAGACCCGTGCTTATAAGGTAAGCGTCGGTCAATACGAAGGTCAAGAGAAGAGTTTCACATGTAGTATAAGAAATTTAATGAGATGCTGATTCCGGTAATACATGGAATAGGTCGTCTGTTTATGTAATCGCGTTGAACTGATGGTTGGTTAGATTAAATCCCCATTTTCTAATGTCATTGGAACAACTGGATATGCTGGGGTATAAATCTAATTAGACTAAGTATTAGTCACAGGATAAGGTAATAGTGTCAAATGAAATTTATCCTCGGAGTGTAAGAAATGACGTGTTAGCTTAGAAAGAATTTCTCGAATTCCACTTACATAGCGAGAGTCGGTGTTTACTATGTGGTTCTACCAGAGTTTCAATCAAGATGGTTTCTGTGATCACGTTTAGATGAGAGTCTTAATTTCACTAAGACTCTTACATGTGTGAGATATAATGATGATTGTTCAGTGTTTGTAAACATCTTCAACCAGATAGTCGCGTCTATCAACTGTTGAACAGGTTTAACGATACCAACTAGTCGTTGAGCGGGTTACGAGAATTTCTATAGACAATGGAAACATAAGTCTGTAATTCACAGATTTGGACCATTCATTCACACACTAGGTTTCACCAGTACTTACATGCACCTCAAATTACTATTACATGTGCACCCGTAATGATAATTTACTTTGCATGCTCACCCTAGTTCTCCCTGTCTTGTGTCATAATGTCCTTTAGGTTGTATTGCTGAGTACAGAGTGTTATCAGATATAATAAGTCCTTGAGAAGCTTAGTCATCAACCATAAGTTGATCAACCAGGACTCATATCAGGATGAGTAGTCGGGAATCGTATGGTCAGAGTATTCACTCGAGTTGAAACACAATGCGAGAGTCTAATCCAGCGGATTTTAGATGAATCATGCACGTGAAATGTGACTTCGAGAGTGAAACTAATTCATGGATATGAGTTACAAGAAGCAGCAAAGTAGCCATCCTTCTAACTGAGTTAGGATAGGGTCTGAGTACGCAGTGAGCAATGCGTTCTCAACTATGTGGTCAATCTATCTTCAACAGAATATCGACCAAAGACACAAGCCCATGGCTCGGGAAAGTGATAACATCTATGTGTCAATGGATTTTACAAAAATGCGTGCAACGGTCTGCCTTCACTCGGCGTATTGTTGCTAGATTACAGTAGGGACTCGCCTCCGACGATCCCAACCCCTAAAGAGATATGTACTAGCTGAGTGTCGTCCATAACATGGATCTGAGAAGGCTCACCATACCCGACAGATGCCGGTGGTGTAAGTGACTCCTCCGAAGGCTCCGTGGACGGTAGTGGATGTTGTTCTGGTGATTCCCCTAGTGTCGCCACTGGGAATGATGATGCAATGTAAATGATGTGTCCCTCGTCAACAGAGGATGATATGGATGGTGTTAACATGTCTACAATGCAATGTATGTATAGATGCTATGTGTACCATGTATGAGTATTTGTGCCATGTAACTAATATGTGAGGTTATAGTCTAGTATGCAGTCCTAGTTCTCTATAACCAATGACTCTGATACCAATCTGTCACACCCCCAAATTCCACTAATGGAGTTTTACCGTTTGGTGCGTGACAAACCAGGATCTTAGTCATTAGTTACGTCAAACGACACTATATTGGACATAAATGTAATATCACAAAAGTTCAGAGTTAATGCGGAAGCGTTTTAATAAGAAAAAAAATGCGCAAAACAAATGCGATAAAGTATAATAAGTCAAGTAAATTGTTTTAAATGCTTGCAAAAGGATGAAATGATAATAGGACTCCATGCATGTCCTAAGTGTGCAACATGTGCCTTAGCGACCTGAGAAGCATGTAAGAAAAAGTGTCAACACGAGGTTGGTGAGTTCACATGTTTACAAGTGAATAAACTGTTTAAGTGTTTGCAGGATCCACATACGTAAGTCACACCTATTGCTAGTTAGACAATGTACAAGTTACTCTAAGCGTTCGTAACCGAAGCTGACTATTTGTGTTTGGGTGCCTTCCGCCATTACTCTAAGCAACTAACCCGGGTGGGGTTTGTCAAACCCAGTAGTACTACTCAAATTTCCTCGCTATACTCCATATATTAACGGTCCGAGTGTGTAAGGACTTTGCATGTTATGTTTGCACTTAGGTAAACAAGTGGTAATGAAATACTATGTGATCCATGTCCGTTCATGAGTATGTCTCTCCTTGGCGGGAAGATAAGTAAACGGATGTCTGTTTGTATGCATGTTTCCTCCCAACGGGAAACAAGTAAAATACTGTTTGTTTGTATGCATGTTTCTCCCCAACGGGAAAACAAGTAAAATGATGTTTGTGTATATGCATGTTTATCCCCAACGGGAAAACAAGTAAAATATTGTTTGTTCGTATGCATGTTTCTCCCCCAATATGAAAACCAGTAAAAAGGGGCCGTGAAAACTCACCTGATTCGAAGTAGAGCGTAGTAATTAGCACCACACAAAGATGCAACACTCACCACGAATGGATTGCGCGTGGACAATCTATGAATGCCCTAGAATAAGATGTGACAGTTAGGAACACGTAAGAGTTTGTGACTACGACACGGAAAGATCGAACGTCCTAAAATATACTTAGGATCAACGGTTAGACCAACATGTCCTCGAGAATAAGGGTTTCTAAATATAATAATTCAGATAAATATGTTTCGTGTCGAACGTTTCTAATTACGAATAATAATATATAAATATTCATTCGTGCATTTGCACCATTTAAATAATGGTTAGGAAAATAACATAATTTAATATATTATTTTTATTTGAGAACATAAACGTGGGTAGATAATATAAATAATTATATTATTTATAACATTGAAGTGTGACCCAAATATTATTAACGTGGCGAAAATAATATATAAATATATATATATATATATATATATATTTTCGGAGTTAAGTGTTGAAAAAAATAATAAATATATTATTTTAAATATGTGAAATAATACTAAAAAGTGGGTTATAAAACTAGACCCGAGTCTACGGGTGTTTTCCGGGTTCGAAACGTATTAATATATCAATAAGATAATATGGGAAGAGGTTTTATAATCAAATTAGTGATAAAAACTAGTTTAAAAACAAAATGGGGGTGGAGGGACTCGAACCCGGGTCTCCTCCCCCACAGGACAAAGCTCTAACCACTCCACCCGCTTAAGTAATCGCAACAAAGATCGAACTAGAACGGTTTTAACAGTTAGGTCTCCTGAGTTCTTCCCTCTTAGTGGAAGCCGAACCAACTCCCTCCCAATTCCATCGATTTGGTTATCGATTGAACAAAAAGGCATAGGGGTTTTGTTAATCATGGGGTTGCGAACCAGTGGTGAGCTTTAATTGCAAAAACGTCAGATTAAAAGCTTTTAATTTCAGATTCAAGAACCGAAAACCCTAGTTCTTAACTCTGAATCAAATCGATCAAATTCGATAATGTTTTCAGTTGAAAGCATGGGGCTTTTAACAAATAAGATATTGTGAAACTGCTGGTATAGTTTAATTTTGTTTTGGTTAAGCCTAGGATCAAAACCCCAAATTGTTCATGAACGAACCCCATATTACTGGACCGAGTTCAAATCGATGATATACGATCAAATTAGCATAGGGCTAATGACCCAGACGTTAAAACAAAACTGTAGGTGTGAGAAATTACAAGAATCAAGATGGAATTGATAGCGTTCGACTAAATCGAACTCCGGTTTACGCAATCCTCGTCTCCGGCGACTTCAGGATTGAATTGTATCGAATTGGAATGTGCAGAATGACTACAGAGGAGAGATTTGAGTGTGTGTGGTGATTATTCATGCATTGGAGGACCAATTTGTCGAGTTCTTACATTGACTTCGATGGTTTTGGAATAAAAGATCATAATTGGATTTGAATTCGGTTCAATGATGGTGTAACGGTTCTAATGATGGTCGATTATGTCGTGACCGTGCGTTTCAGCTACAAGAATAAAACAAAAACTATCGTGGGTTCTAATTTGAATCAAGTTTGTGAAATTTGACTTTTAAAAGTCTACAGATAACAAAATCATTCAATTTTAACTTTGTATAGTCAACAGGCTTGACTTTAGTCTAATTACAGCTTAAGTTCTTGTAGTTTAAGTTCAATTCTTGATAGAAATAGTCCCTGGGGTTTAAGATTAAGTTAACTAGGTTAGTATTTAACCGGATTATGATAACGGGGTTAATCCCAAATTGTCGGATGTCACACAAAGCACTCCTCAGGGGACTTAATCGTCATCAGGTTCCCTCCTGTAGCAGTATCTAACTGCCCTCTACTAGCAACGGAGCAGCCATTATGAAACGTCTCAACCAAGCACCAATCCTCAATTCCATGGCGCGGGTAATCATTACACAACCCTTTGAATATCTCCCACGCGTCGTGAAAACTCTCCCCCTGTTGTTGCTTAAAAGCATGGATCAAACTTCTGCGGTGAGCAGCCTTAGAAGGGGGGTAGTATTTAGCAAGAAATTTGTCCTTCATAGCAGCCCAAGTGGTGATGGAACCATTGGGTAAGGACTCAAGCTAAGTGGCGGCTTTATCTGCTAGAGTGAATGGGGATAGACGTAACAATTTTGCATCCTCAGTGACGCCATTAAGGCGGAAGGTGTCGCAGATCCTACTGAACCTAGTGAGATGAGAGTGGGGCTTCTCATGAGAATTCCCATGGAATTAGACATTGGTAGCGATGATGCTCATGACATGGGATGGAAATTGCGAAGAGTTGGCCTAAACTGTGGGTTGGGTGATGCTAGAACGTACGCCACCGTCGGTTGACTTAGCGTAATCAGAAACGGTTCTTCGTGATGGTTGGTCACCCATTTCTTCAGAAGATGTTTCAACGGTCTCTTTAACAGGTTTCTTTCGGCACAAACGCTCAGGCTCAAGTAGATGCGTGATATATATATATATATATATATTAATTTAACCAAGTTTTAAATGTATAAATAGACTCACATCTAAATCACACGCTCACGGCAAGTGTACCGGTCACGCGTAGTAAAGACAGTAAGCCTGAGTTATCAAACCGTGGACATAAAAGGCGGCGACCCTCGATACTAAACCTTTGTTAACTCCTAACCGATGTAATAAAAAAGATGATTTTATTTATTATTTTCAGGATATGCAATCTAGAACAAAACAACTAAATATTGACTCAACTCAAAGACAGACAAGACACGAAAGTACTTAGACACATGCAAAGACAAAGAAAACAAAACAAGACCCTAAAAAACAACTAGACCAACAAACTAAAATACGAAACGAAGACCAAAGATGAGGCAAACACTACCTAGACAAGGAATTCTATTGACTGACTCAACTGCTTTCGGGACAACCGACTGTATGACACCGGTTCTAAGGATAGACTGAATCAGGAATCACTAAAACATGCAGGATCTCCTCTCGGACTTACCTACACACCTCAACTATCCTATGGGTGGGATTAAGCTCACCGGTAAGGAGTTGGATTTCCTCTCGGACTCACCAAAACCTAGAACACTACGTACTCGACAACGGTTTCACCTCTCGGACTCAACCGTCCTATACTCAAAGACTATCCTAGACAGACCTAAGAGCAAGGAGTAAACTCTCAAAATACTATTTATAACACGAAATTGCAAGATGATAAGGATGACTCGGACAACCCACTCTCGTGCAATTGCAACCCAAACCGACAAACCACAAGACAACCCGACAACCTATCTCCTCTCGGACTCAAGATTGGTAAAATACTTATTTTTATGACCACACAAACCTGTTACAATGACTGGCCTAATCGTCTAGATCCTTAACACAAAGCAAATAACCCGAAAACCTGAAACCTTACCCAAAACACACAAAGTATTCAAGCAAAACCTCAAGAGCAACGAATTCATGCACAATCAATATCAAATCAGTACTCAAACACATTCATAAACATAAAATCAGGAGTCTTTACACTAACATTCGTCATACGATCGATAAATTAACCGAAAACAATCAAATCATGCCAATATTCATCCTAATCTAGATAGCTATGAGTTTAGCTACTCATAATACTGGGATACAATCCAAAACATACCGGAAACATAGTTATAATTCGAAGTAAATACTAAGAAAAGAATTAGAACACAAAACCAATGTTTTCAAACCGAAACGTGTCAATCTCTTTCATTCTTGGTGGTATCCAACCTCAGATCTTCGATTCTCAAAGCTTCTTGGTCGCCTCCAATCGCCAATAGTCAAACTCCCCAAAGAATGGCAGCTCGAACTTTTAATAATCAAAATTTAGTTTGCGGCTATTTGGACCCTCGCGTGCCACGAGGGGAAGTTCCAGGAACTTCCCGTACCACGAAGTCCAATATAGTCGGGCCGGTTCCGGGATTCTTCGTGTACTGCGAGAATCTGGAGCTCACTCTTCGCGTGCCGCGAAGAGTATGAATTTCAACCTTTTTTTCTTATTTTTCTTTCCGGCTACGTTTCTTCTGTATAATTTTTGGTTTATCATGCAAACCTGCAATTTCAACAATAATCTCATTAAGTACCGATTTCTTAGAATATTTGCTCATAAAACCGGGTAAAACAGGTCATAAACAACTCCATAAACATGTGTTTTAGAACACATCAGTACTTCAAATTATTAATATGGTCGCTAAAGGATCATGTTGGTTTTTTAATGCACAAGGTTTAGGGAAAAAGTATGTCAGAAAAATCCTGGATATTACAATTAATATGGTCGCTAAAGGATCATGTTGGTTTTTTAATGCGACACATGTTTTGTGTTTAAAAGTTGGTTAAAAGTTATTTTTTGGGAATCTGTGATTTGCATAGTTGTTCCTAATGTCTATGGTCATAGTTGTATGATTGTATACTTTTCTGACAGTATGCATTTTTCTTGACTTTGTTTATATTTTAATCTAGTATGTAGTTATCGTGAGCACGATTACGTGATCTATGTGTTTTGTATTACTATAAGTTCAGTCTTTGTGACACGTTCTCTATGTCGTTATCTTCGTCTTGGATCATGTGTTTTGTTTTTTGTCATGAATAATGATAAATTGACTTTCGGTTATGACAGTCTTTTGATGGTTTTCCGTTCGTGAAAGTTGTATCATGAAAACCATATTTGGGTTCATAGTGGATGCCTTGTATTTTTTTCTTGTATGAGAATTGTTTTTTTCTGGTTGTAATTCTGTGTTTTTTGTTCAATCAGAATCTGTTTGGCATTGTCGTTCTTGTCTGATATAGCTTATGTTATTCTTATTATCAGGATTGTCTCATGAATCTTGTGGTTCGTCATTGTATGTGAAGTTGTAAAAGTTTTTGCTTGACAAATTAGTCTTTATGTTCTTTGCAAGATCTCTTCTTATATACTTCTTGCAAACTTGTAAAAGTTTTTGGGAAAGTCAAATTAGTCTTTAAGTTCTCCACGTATCTCATATCAGACGTGTTTCTGGTAGTCTTATACGAGTCTTGTGATTCGTTTCTTCTAAAAGTCGTGTGACTTTTGTCTTTATCAGACATGTTTCTCATAGTCTTATACGAGTCTTGTGATTCGTCTCTTCTAAAAGTCGTGTGACTTTGTATTCATATATCAGATAATGTATTTTCTGATAGTCTTATTGAATCATATGATTCTTCTCAGGATTAATCAAAATTTGTTCTTCTGATTTCTACCTTTTTTCTGTGATATTACAGAAAAAAGTATTATGTGCCTTGTGGCATTTCTCGTGGTTAGTGTTTGTCAATGGTGGATCCAAAATTCATTGCTTGATTAAGAGTATATATAGGATAACTATGTTGGGAGAAAACTTTTATTATTAAAGGCATTTCATAGCTTGTGTTTTATCTTGGTTGTGTTGGTTCTTACTAGTTGATTCTGTGAAGTAAGTGGAAAAATTGCAAACTATGTAAGGTTTCTTTATTAAAAACTAAGCTGTAATCTCGGTCTTATCTGCATATGGTTATTAATTTTTCTCTCAAACATTGTTGTTCGTGTGTTCTATATTTGAAAGATGTGGGTGATTCTTTGTTGTATGCTTTCTCTGTTTATGTCCATCTCTATTCATGTATACATCATCTATGTACCTTTAATTTCTCTGATTGAGACTTGTTTCTTGTCTGCTCCTGGTTCTATGATGTTCCTGTAACACCAAGTATCTCTGTCTAAATTCTATTTGTTTGTTGATGAAAAAAATATGGTTTTTTTGGAATAAAATGGATTTGTTTTTAAGCAAAGCATATGTCTCTAGAGTTTGATCAAAAGGATATTTTGTGTTATTCATGGTTGCTTTCTGGTTGTGGTTATGCAGTTACACTTCAGTTATGTGCACAAGGAAGTCAAGCAAGTCAAATGCTATTCATGATTTTTAAAGAAATGTTAACCCTGGTTTAAAACTGTTTGATGGTGATAAACGTGTTTTTTTTTTTTAAATCACATGGGCTGTTTTTTAGTTTTTAGAAGAGGAAAAAATTCAATTTTGACTCGGGGGGGAGTTGGAGCTTTAAAATTAGTAACTAAGTGTGGATTTTTTGTTATAACATTTGTAACTTCGAACCTCCCAGCCGCTACTGCAGCAACTTTACTTCACAAATTAGTAGTTACAGTTCAGCCCTTCTTATCACACACTAATGTTCCCTGCTTGGTTCTAAGATGAATAGGCTTTGAACAACTCTTCACCTTCTTCTCAGTCTATTTACTCATGTTGATGTGTTTGTCATTTGAATTGAGGAGGGGTGTTGCATTATATTGTTACATTGTTGATTAATTTCCTTTTGTTTTGGGTTTATTTTTGTGCATATATTGTGGGCTAAATAAGCTAGAGTTGTTAGTGCAATATAAGTCAAGACAGAGCAGATTGCTGATTGTTTTACCAAGAGTTTTCTGGCAAATAATATGAAGTTCCTACAGGTCAGTTAGTATGTATAACGCTTATGGACAATAAAATTGAGGAGGAGTGTTAAAAATATATAGGTATATATATATAGGGACATGTTCAATTGAGAATCATAATTTTGGCGAGAACCAAAAGAACCATACATTTTTACATAAATGTAAGGATGCATGTATATATTTGGGTATGTATAAAGTAAGGATGCATGTATGTATTTTTGTATAAATGTATGGTTTTTTGGTTTTCGCCAAAATTATGGTTCTCAATTGAACATGTCCCTATATACATATATATATATATATATATATATTATAATTCTAATTCAATTTTATTTGTCTTTGTTGTTTGGCTTGTGCATAATCCATCGAGATTGGATCTGAGCTGGATGGACTTGGCTTAAAGGATCTGAGCTTTAAGGATTTCTATTGGGCTTGACTTAAAGGAGCTAGATGGGCTTTTGGCCTAGTTTGCGTCTGAGATTGCTGATAAAAAGGACACCTGGTTTTCTTCTCTCCAAGTTTTTAGACGCTCTCATTTTGCGTCGTATATAGTTTTCATGTGATCTTTGTGTGCTTTTTATATTCTTGAGAGAGTATTTGATTCAGTTCATCTTGTGATGATCTAAGTTGTTATTTGTTCAAATTTCATTGTATTCACTTTATTTGAATCATTTTTGTGACTTTGACAGTTTTCTGGGTTTAATCAATTTAGTTTAGGTATTATTCATGTTTCATCTCACTAAAACTGACAACTATCAAATTAGTGCGAAAACGATGGTCATTCGAATCAAATAGTACAATACCTGAAGGTTGCAACTGTTGATGACCACTGCCACCACCACCGTGTTATTTATCGGCCGTTGAACCAACACTTACCTCCACCGTCGTATCCTTTTTCTGATTCCTTTCCACCATTTGCAGAGATGAGCAAGAATATGAGGCAAACTCTTTCCCTGGCCTGCCAATCAAGGAAACCCACAACTAATAACATCAAGGGCAACTCAGTAATTTCACCCCACCCCAATGGGCTTTAAATAAGTTAGTAACGGTATCCATAGTGTTGGCGTGAGTGGAGGAGGCGTGAGGTCAAGTCAATTTTCACGCCTAGGAACACCGCCCCCTAGGCGTGAGAAGGGGGGGCGTGGGCCAACTTAGAACATTGTAGTACACAATCCCACTTCAAACAGTAATATTATTGTTAATATTTAAACAAATATTAGAATTAATATTAAAAACAAAGCTATTATAAATACCAACCATTTTTACTCAATAATTCATTAAATTATCTTCTCATTTTCTTCTTCAAACATTACATTTTTCTTTCACCCATTTTACACAACAATGAATCCTTGGAATCCAAATAATTCATTTTTTCAAACATTTGTAACAACCCAAATAACCCTTTCAACCCGAACAACGACATGAGCAACCTTTTTCAATCCAAATATTCAAGACGTTTCCTGGAACCAAACATTTTTCAACAAATTCCTTGTGGATTTAACTTTCAACCAATACCCCCTCCTACACAAACCTCTCCTACACCGGATTCAATACTCGAGACACAAGAATTCACCGGATCCGTCCTCGTGACATGTCTACTCAACCAAAAAAACATTCGCATAGAAAGAAACAACCATTGACCATCGACACAACCAAAGAACTGGCACGTGTTATTGAAAAGTGGACGACGGACAAAGAATTTGCTTTGACTAAAGCATGGGTAGACGTGTCAGAGGACCTGAAAATTGGTAAGACGTTTAATTTTTTATTTTATAAATTGTTATGTTATTTTTAATAAGTTTTTAATAATTTGTTTAATATTTTTTGTATAGGAAATAATCAACCAGGAAATGATTTTTGGTGGCGTGTTCGTGCGAGATTTCAAGAGAAAATGGGGAGGGGCGAATACCGCAACCCCGACAAGATCTCTGGTAAATGGCGGGACTATAATCGCAAGCTTACTAAGTTTAATAACTTTTATAACAAACACTACAACAATCGTAAAAGTGGTCAAAGTGACCACGCTATATACTTAGAAGCTTGTGATGAGTACAAAGCCGTAGTGAGTGCGACTTTTAATTATAATAAATCATGGGAGGGTATTAGAAAATCTCCCAAGTGGGGCCAAGTCCCGTTGATATCCAGTTGTCCAAACGAACAAAATCGTCATTGTCCAGCGATTATTCGCCCGGTATCAATTCAAGAATTAATCTAAATGATACCGATGACGAAGTTGAAACACCGGAAGAACCGGTTCGTCCGCCCGAAAGAAACAAAGGTAAACGGGCTGCTTCCTCGTCCGCACCGGACACCCGATTTGAAAGAATAGACTCGAAGCTTGAAAAGCTACTCTCTTTTAAACATGATAAACATCAAATTAAAGACATCAAATTTCTAACTATGAACTTCGACCACCTTATCAGTGATGTTCATAAACTAGGATGAGAATGACGACGAGTAGTTTTTTTATTTTTATTTTATTTTTATGAATGTAGTTTTTTTTAATGAATGTAGTTTTTTATATAGTTTTATTTTATTTTATTGATATTTAGTTAATTATTAGTTAATGATTAAAAATTAAATGTGGAGCGTGAAACCACTACACACCTTAGTGATTCTGGGCAGTGAAAACCCTTGTGCTGAGGTGACGCCGACGTGGAGGGGCGTGAAAGAGGAGGCGTGAAACCATTACGAATGACCTAATAGTAATGTAAAGCAAAAAAACTTAAATTCATTAACAATTAAAACATTACATATATATATATATATATACATATATATTTAAAAACATTACATAAATAATTAAAAACAAAGAGCGCTCATTTCTTCTTGAGATGTTCTTCAATCTTCGCTTGAATGTCTAGGACATCTTTAAGCTTCTCACCAAAAAGGTGGTCGGTTTTCAATGTCAACAGCTTTAAATCCTCCCGTTCGTTTTTTCCCTAAGTATGAGTTTTTTTTTGTTTTCAATCTCGTCGTATTTAGTGCTTAAACTCTCAAACTTACTATCACTTTATTCAACTTCTCGTCTATCACTGATGATCCTGGAGCTTTCGCGTTTCCTTTCTCCTTTGTCTTGTTCCTCCCAATTAGGCGTTGTGCTCCTACGGTAACTCATCGACAACTATGCTGAGATCCACAAAACACCATCAATCTGAACAACTAGTTTGGTTCTCTTCTCAATCCATCGACTTTCTTTTCGACCCGCAACTTTGTTGAAACCTCTTGGCCACCTTTGTCCACTTTGAACAATGTCGAAATATGTCCCAAGGGTTGAGAAGTTTGAAAGCATGATTTTGCTCCTATCGGTATTTACAAGTGAAGCTTTCAAGATATCAACATCACTTACACCACGTTTACTGTTGTTCATTTTATTATTATACATACCGCAAAATTTGGACACTCGTTTACGAATCTCCCCTTGAGGGCCGGACAAAACCACTTTATCTTGTCGTTTTCTCCTTTTGTGTGCGGTTTGGGTCGCAGGTACGGTTTAGGTTTCGAGTGGTAAGTCAAATTGTGGTTGATAGTATTGTTGGAATGGAGGTGGTTATTGGGAAGGAGGTGGTTATTGTTGTTTCATTTGGTAGTTCCAAATACCGAATTGTTGGGCAGGACATGGTTGTTGTTGCTTTTGATAGAATTGAGTAGGAAGCGGAGAAGATAACCAAAATGAGCAGATGTTGTTTGGTTGGTCCAGGTCCATTTTTGGAGTATGTTAGGAGACTGCATGTGAGAATTTTTGGATTTGGTTTAGAGAGTGTGTTTTTTGTTTTTGTTACAAAAGGTGTGTGTTTTGTTGAAGCACTTTCCATTGACAAACACTCTGGATAGAGTCTTAGTTTGTAATTGTCTTTGTATGTAAGAGTCTTTATGTATTAGTTTATCGAGTTGTATTTACTTTTACATATTGAATGTTGCATTTTTCTATAAGTGTTTTGCGCACTTGTATGTGCGCAGGAGAAAGCTCCTGCGTACTTAGCAAGTACGCAAGAATACATTTGCGTACTTGTTAAGTACGCAAGATCATTTTTCCCTGCGCACTTGCTAAGTGCGCAGGCATCAGGTCTTGTATAAATAGGATAGGTTGACAGAAGTTAAGTACGCAGACATACGCAGTCATAGTTGCAAATACGCAAAGTGTAATCTCAGTACTTCTATCTGTAACCTTCAAGTGTTTATAATACAAAGAATGTTTAAAGTGATTCTCTTGTCGGTTTACTTTGTTTAGTTTGACTCTCCACCTAGTCACGGGCATTCCGCACCCGGTTCGACTAGTAGACCCACTTGCATGTGACGATCCGCCACACCCGAGGGACCTACAAGTGGTATCAGAGCGTTGCTCCTGATTTCGAGTGTTGTGAGTGAGTTTGGAGAGTTTCTACCGAGTTTTTACAAGCAAAAAGATGTATTTTTGTTGATTTTTGTGATAAAATAGGGGTAGCTCTTGAGCACTATTTTAGAAGTAAAAATTACTCAAAAACTGATTTTTGTTGTGTATTTGAGTGATTTGAGCATCAAAGGTTGGTTAGAAACAAGTTTCTGACCCTTTGGCTCATTTGCATTGATCATCAGTCCAATTTTTACCATCTCCGGCGATTTTTAGGTGACCGGAATAGTTTGGTGAAAGTTGCTGAAAAGGTGTTGTGCGTACTTACCATTTCTGGCAAAAAGTACAGTTTTGTTGCGTACTTACTAAATACGCAAGACTAACCTCCTGCGTACTTACAAGTGCGCAAGACTGATCTTCTGCGAACTTAAGTTATATCATGCGTACTTATCATTTACTCTTGTGTATTTGTTAAGTACGCAAGAGCAAATCTAAATACGCAAGACCATTTCTCAAGTGCGCAAGGCCAAAATCAAGTGCGCAACTGTGTCTGATTTTTCTGAAATTTGACTAAGTGTTCACTATGTCGAATCTTCAGAATCTTGGAAACCTGTTAAACTATGATAATGAGATCGGTACACCACAGAAACCGCCAAAGTTGCTGAACGTAAACGATTATTCTAATTGGAAAGCACGTTTTGAGCACTACATTTCTTATACTGACTCATCGCTATGGATACCAATCCTTGAGGGATATAAGCATCCCACACACATCTATCTTGATGAAACCATGCCCAAACCTATCTCTAAGCTTTCTGACGAAGAAAAGAAAGCTTATGATCGAGAAAAGAAGGCACTTGGTTCAATCACTATGGCATTAACTCGGGAATTGTTCCACAGTTTTCGAGGTTATGACAATTCTAAGGATCTTTGGAAAGCGTTACAGAAAAGATTCGAAGGAAATAGTGATATCAAGAAGAGTAAGAGGGATCTTCTCAGGAAGCAGTATGAGTGCTTCAGATTTTTAGAGAACGAATCTTTAGATGACCTCATCTCTAGATTCTATCATCTACAGACTGAGTTGAAGGCTTTTGAACTCAGGTATCCAGATGAAGAGATGGTGGAAAAGTTTTTGGATGCTTTGCCACCCAAATTTGAGATGTACACAACCCTGATGAGGGAAAATCCAAAATTCTACGAGTTGACAGTAGATGAGGCAATAGGAAAGGTTCAAGCTCATGACATTAACCTAAAAAGAAAGGAGAGCTCAGGAAGACCTCAGATACAAGACCCTTCTATGTATCATGGGACGACTTCTACATCCAAGTCATCGGGCTCTAGAATTGCCCTTTTCACTGGAAACTCTACTGATGAAGACCACTCAAATGGTTGTGGTAGTCATGCATGCTATGCATCTGGATCAGGGTTGGGGTCTCATCATCAACATACCTCAAGAAATCCTCTTGCTACGTCTTCAGCTAACCAATCAGCTATAGCCAGAATAGCTGAAGATCATGTAGCATTATTCTCATCATGTATGCTTGCCTATGAGAACTTCATTGGCGGAAAGCTTATAGATCCCGAGACGATTGAAGAAGATTTTAATCAAGTGGATCCTGATGACATGGAGGACATGGATATTCAATGGAATATGGCCATGCTATTGAGGAGAGCCAAGCGTTTCCTGAACAGAACAGGAAGAAAGTTTATTGGCAGGCATCATAATGCCAAGGTCGGGTTTGACAAATCTAAGGCTAAATGCTATAAGTGTCTAAATTTTGGACACTTTGCTCGTGAGTGTCAGAAAGACAGAGCACCGGCCTCTTGTTTTACCAGACCTAGCCAAGGAAACAGCCATGGCCACAACAAATCAAACCACCATAATCAAAGCCAAGGTGGAACGTCCAATGCACTGGTAGCCCAACAGGACGAAAGCTTTGATTGGGGTGTTCATCTGGAGGATGCCATCATCACACAAACTCAGGTTGGTCTCATGGCTGAGATCATGGAGATGATGGAAGCGGAGAAAAAGGAAGCTTCTATGGCTGACTTAGAAGAGTCTACTAATGCTGTTACAGAGGAAGAGGAGGAAGCTGAAGAAAAGGAAGCTTCTGTAGCTGAGAAAGAGGAATCGACTACTGCTGTTGCTCTCATGGACATTGGAGAAGCAACAAGTTCATCTTCTGAGGTAGATTCTAATCCTTTTTCTGTTATTTCATGTTCCAAATGTCTAGGGCTAAAACTTGAAAATTCTAGGCTTCAAGACAAAATCGAACCCCTAAGTATGGCAGCTCTAAACTATAAAGAAAACGAAAAACGTTTTAAAGATTCTATTGAAACGTTGAAAAAAGAAAAATGTGAATATTCTCTAAAAATAAGCGATCAACAGCTTCACTTAGATGTTGCATACAGGGGGTTGGAAAAGCGAAACAATGAAATCAACAAACTGCAAAATGAGATCTTGCAGTTAAAATGTACTAATGAGAAGTTGAAAAACTCTCGTTTTATGGTGGAACACTACGAATCTGTAGTGAGACAAATGAATGGGTTAGGGCTGGGTACTAATGTCATTCCTCCACCAGTGAGCGGGAAGTTTGTCAATAGCTTAATAGACATTGATCTCACGTGTCTAGATGAGTCCTCTGATAAGGATGATTCCCCTAAAAAGGATGAATCCTCAAGTAAGGCTAACTCCACATCTAGTGAGGAATTCGTTACTGCTTCTAAAGATGGGTCGGTTAACACTTGCCCTGAAGGAGTAGTATCTGAGGAGTTGTTGACTGAACAGAAAGTAAAGAAAAACATTATCACTAATAGTGATAATTGCATTTTAACTGAACCTGGTATCATTGAAACAAATGATAAACTAAAGGTAATGCTTTATGGGGGTTATAAAAGTCTTAACCAAGTAAAGAAAGAGGCTTTTTCAGCTCACTATGGGCTTGGTTACAAAAAAAATTTGGAAAAATACTATACTCCCAAAAACCAAACTGTAAAGGTTCAGACTCCTGTTCATAAACCAACTCCTCCTGCTCATAATGCTGAGTTATCTAAGGCCAGATCTAATGAGCCTTACAAGAGAACTTATATAGACAAAAGGAATTGTTTTCACTATGGCTTGGTTGGTCACATTTTTGTGAACTGTCCTTCAAAGAACCAAGGGAAACGGCCTGTTGTTTCATAACCAGCTATTATCCCTAAGTCACCATCAGTGAAACCCCCCAAACATCCAAAACAAAATGTGGTGAAACCACCAGTCAAACCGATGGTAAAGCCTAAGATCAAATCTGAAGCTAAAGCATCTGTTTCAAGAAAGGTAGCGCAACCTGTTGTACCTTGTGTATCTACCTCTGGTAGTACACGTACTGGTGAGAAACCTGTGGTGAGACTCTCTAAACCACAGAGAAGAAGAAGGAACAAGAGGTTGAGAAAGCTTGAACAACTGACTTCAGTTCAATCAGGTGCAGCTTCCACTAGTTCACCTGTTGTAGTTGAACCAAAGTCTCCTGTTCCGGTTAAGAAACAGAAGAGATCCTGGACTGCCAAATCCAAAACTTCTCAATCTCCTAGTCCTAATTCTTTAAAAGATTCATCCGTTTTGAACAGTCATCACGACTGTGAGTTAAAGGAAGTAGTTTATTTTGAAAAGGATGGACGACCCAAGACCACAATGGCTTGGGTCTCCAAATCTAACTAATTCTTTTGTTACTCGTGCAGGGACGTCCGAAGGGTACTATCTCTAACCGCTGGTATGTAGATAGTGGATGCTCCCGGCACATGACAGGAAACATGGCCTTACTTCAAGATGTTAAACCATTCATAGGCGGCTATGTGGCCTTTGCCGGAGAAAAAGGCGGCAGCATCACGTGTCAAGACGTGGTTTCGAACGGTTGTGTCAGCTTTGACAATGTCAACTTTTGCTAGCAGCTGAAGCATAACCAGTTGAGTGTCTCCCAAATGTGTGATAAGGAGTACTCGGTGATGTTTGACAAGTCAGAATGCTTGTTTCTCAAACCTGGTTTTGAAGTTCCCGAAGACTGGATCCTGATGAGAGCGCCAAAAACAAACGACACCTATCAGATCGATATGAGCGTGGCAACAACCACCTCATCAGTTGCTACCTGTTTGCTTACCAAAGCGACAGAGCTTGACTCTATCTTATGGCATAGGAAACTCGAACATATTTCTTATCGTAAAATGAATCATCTTGTCTGAAACGGTTTGGTAACCGGGGTTCCTAAGCTGAGATTTACCATTGCAGATGACTATATGCCTTGTAAAAAGGGCAAACAGCAACGGAAGTCTCACAAGCCCAAGCTCCAAAACTCTATTGATACCCCTTTGGAGCTAATACACATGGATCTGTTTGGCCCCATAAGTATCACAAGTATTGGAGATAAGTCGTTCTGTCTAGTAGTAACTGACGATTTCTCACTTTTTTCTTGGGTGCTCTTTTTAGGTACTAAAGACGAGACTGCTGATATTCTTCAATACTTAATCCTGATCTTGGAATCTCTTTGCAAGCTGAAAGTTAGAAGGATAAGGAGTGACAACGGAACTGAGTTCAAGAATAATTTGATGGAGCTTTTCTGTCTCAAGAAAGGGATCCGTCACGAATTCAGCGCGTCGTACACGCCTCAGCAGAATGGAGTTGCTGAACGGAAGAACAGAACACTGATTGAGACTGCAAGGACTATGCTGTCGGATGCAAAGCTTCTTGTCACTTTCTGGGCAGAATCCGTTAATACAGCTTGTCACGTCTTAAACAGAGTTTTGGTTGTGAAAAGACACAACAAGACTTGTTACAATCGACTTCCTAATCTTGATTACCTAGTTCCTTTTGGTAGTCCTTGTTCCTTGTTGCTACAGTACAAAGACCGCCAGTCTAAGTTTCATGAAAAAGCTGTGAAAGGCATCTTCTTAGGATACGTTGCCAACTCACCTTGCAAGAGAGTGTACAACATAGGAACTCGTACTGTCGAGGAATGGTTCGAAGTGGATTGTAGTAAACACAGCATTCCACCCGAACCAACAGGTCCAGCTTGGGGTTTTGATTATGATGCGCTATTCAAGTCTTTCAATCTTCCTGATCTATTTGCAGTTGACGCCGCAAATGTTTATGAATTATTGGGTGGGGACAATGACTCCAGCTTCTCTACTCGTGCTACTGTACCGATTATAACTTCTGATTCCAATGCTGCATCTGCATCTGGAACTCATGACAGTGATAACAGTGAAGATGTTCATGTTGTTGGAGATGACACTCAAGCTAATCCTAACACAACTGTAGGAAATGAAGCTCCAGCTGATCCAATTAACATTGAATCTTCTTCCTCTGGAACACAGGAAATGGGGGAGTTAAGCACGAATCTCAATTCAAAAATTCAGGAACCGATTGTACCAGAGACGAGAGTGCATAGGAATCATCCAATCGACAACATTATTGGTGATCCTTATGCCGGTGTTCAGACTCGTCATCGAACCATCACTGAGAACACGAGTCTTTACACAGAGATACTTGACACTGGTGTCATGGAAACATGCATGCATGCTGCATTCGTGTCCCAGTTAGAGCCGAAGAATGTGAAGGAGGCTCTCATTGACAACTGCTGGATTGAGGCGATGCAAGATGAATTGTCTCAATTCCAAAAGTTGCACGTGTGGGATTTGGTTGACTTGCCAAAAGGCTTTCAGCCAATTAGAACCAGATGGGTGTTCAAATGTAAGACGGATGATCGTCATGTTGTTGTGAAGAACAAAGAAAGAATGGTTGTTCAGGGTTTTTATCAGCAAGAGGGCTTGGATTACACGGAAGTATATGCCCCGGTTGCTAGAATTGAGGCCATTCGACTGTTCTTGGCTTATGCCAAATATGTCAGCCTCAAGGTCTATCAACTTGATGTGAAGAGTGCTTTCCTTTATGGTAAAGTTCATGAAGAGGTCTATGTCACTCAACCTCCCAGATTTGAAGATCCGCATAATATCAATAAAGTGTATAAGCTCGACAAAGCACTTTATGGTCTTCATCAAGCACCTTAGGCATGGTATGAGACATTATCTATGCATTTACTGTATAATGGTTTCGACCGTGGACAGATTGACTCGACTCTCTTCATTAGGAAAGCAAGAGGTGACATTCTTCTTGTGCAAGTATACGTCGACGACATTATTTTTTGATCTACCAATGAAGGGATGTGTAGGGAATTCGAGCAGGTGATGAAGTCCAACTTTGAAATGAGTAATATGGGTGAATTGTCGTTCTTCCTGGGTCTGCAAGTCAGTCAAAGAGATGATGGCATTTATCTACATCAAACCAAGTATGTGCAGGACATCTTGTCAAAATACAAGATGAATGATAGCAGTACTTATGGCACACCTATCCCAGTCAATCATGGTCTGCATCCTGACAAAGATGGAAAGGATGTAGATAGCAGATTGTACCGCGGGATGATCGGATCACTTATGTATCTCACAGCTTCAAGACCCGATATAATGTTTGCTGTGTGCTTGTGCTCAAGGTTTCAGTCTCAACCGAATGAGTCACATATGATAGCCGTGAAGAGAATTTTCAGATACCTGAAAGGGAAACCCCGATTGGGTCTTTGGTACTCTAAGCAGCAGTCATTCGACTTCAAAGTCTACACTGATTCAGACTATGGCGGTTGTAACCTTGACAGAAAGTCAACTTCTGGTGGATGTCAATTCTTAGGAGACAGACCGGTCTCCTGGCAGTGCAAGAAGCAGTCAACGGTTTCTGTCTCAACTTGTGAAGCAGAATACATTGCTGTGGCGAGCGGTTGTTCTCAGATATTGTGGATTCAGCAGCAATTGAGAGACTACAGCTTAAACTTCACTGGAACTCCTTTATTCATTGACAACAATGTCACCATGTCCATCACAAATAACCCAGTGAAACATTCCAAAACTAAACATATAGAAATTCGCCATCATTTCATCCGTGATTGTGCTGAAAAGCATTTAATTGAACTTGTAAAAGTTCACACGGATGACAATCTTGCTGACCTTTTCACAAAGGCATTTGATCGATCCCGTTTTGAGCATCTTGTCAACTTGATAGGAATGTTCAATCCTGAGTGAAAATTATTTTTTCTTCAATCATTTCAATTCATGGAAGTTAAATTTTATTTCTTTTTAAATTTTCTATAAAGTTCTCTTAATTTTCAAAATATTTTACAAAATCAAAAACAAAATAGAAAATGGAGACAAATTTCAAAGTTAACTTGAGAAAAGAGGAAATGATAGTACATCAGAACCGATCTAAACGTCACAGACTGCTCATATGGGAAATGATTGCGTCATGCTTACTTAATTGTTTAAATTATTATGTTTTTAATCTGCTTATTTACAAGTAATTTAAATTGTCAGTAGGCTGTATGCGTCTTTGAATCACTAGTAGTATGGAAACTAAATCTAAATTACAACTGTGATTTGAACCCATGTTTACAAGTGTGTGTGCATAAAAGAATAGAAAAGATCATTATCAGATAGAGGATGTTAGATTTTGGCAATAATTTTCTTTTGAGGTCAGTTTCGGGTTATGTCGTTAGCACAATTAATGCGGTTCATCTCACTGCCCATACTCACAAGTATGCAAGGAGAGATTGAATCAAGACATGTCTCTACATCAACCGTTGAGCATGTATTCACCCTTGAATCACTCCTGATTCATTGAAATCAAATCCAGATAAAAGTTGGATCCCCTTACCTTATTCAAACACCATACTCATTATCCTGAATCATCATACCGATATTCAATGAAGAAAATCAAATGAAACCAAGACATATGAATCACTCGATTCTGAATCTTATGATTCCTGATAATCCTTATGGATTCTGCTTGATTTTTCCTGTGCTAATAGATGTAACTTCATTCTGAAAATTTAGAAAATCATTGGGAAAATCTTAGATGCCTTGAGATAATGCAATTTACATTATTGTAGCATATCAGTGGGGTACACGTTGTATATCTTATAATTAATAACTTAATACACAAGAACGTGGTACAAAGATGCTTATAGTTTCAAATCTTATAATATTGTCAACTTGAATTACTTGTTTATGTGCTTATTACGTATGAATAAATAGTAATTCATGACATGATCCCATATTCTTTGATGTTTATATTGTATCGTTTTTTGCTAAAATATAGCCTGATATGATCCTCTGCTCGTGTCTTTGATCAAAAATAGTTTGTGTGAATACTTGTATATTTCTATGAGAAAAGATCAAAAAGATTTTAAATTTATGCACAGTTCAATTTATTCAGAAAAAGCCAAAAATATTTGTGTTTAACCTTTCTGAATTGTATTTGAATCCTCCTGTATGAATATTTTTATCTTGTTCGTTAGTTGACTTGAAAAACTTCATAAATTTGAGTTGAAAGTTTGCGCACTTAAGGGTTTGTGCGTACTTGTAAGTGCGCATGAAGTAAGCCCTGCGTACTTAACAAGTACGCAAGAGTTAAGTCTTGCGCACTTGTAAGTACGCAAGAGTTAAAGCGTGCGCACTTAGCAAGTACGCACGACTATTTAGTGTTGGGTATAAATAAGGGACTTAAAAAATTTCTGAGTTTTCATCGCATTCAAATCAAATTTTCCCTCTACAAACTTTTACTCAAAATCCAAGTGTTCCTAAACCATCTTTTCGTCCCATTACAAGTTTCATCATCTCATAACATCGATTTGGTGAGAATCTAGGCTCATTCCATCCACGAAATCGTGACTTTGGACCGATTAATGACTTAGAAAAATCTAGGTTTATTCCGTGATTTTTGGGAAATTTTTGGGTTGTTTGGGTAACCTCTTATCATTAAAACATGATTAGATAACATAATCGACCCTTAATCGTCCTTTTTTAGTCTTTGATTTTGTCCCTGTGGTTGAATTTGAACCGTCAGTGGTTTGGTCGACCGTTTTAGGTCAAAATTGGTCACGCATAGCGAGTGTGTGGTGTTGATACTGGTCCCATAGGTTAGAATCATTGATTCCGACCTAATGGTGACCTAATCTACCCATTTTTGGAACATCAGTGACATTTTCAAACTTCTGGAATTTTCACCAAGTGTAGTTCTTGCGCACTTAGCAAGTACGCAAGAAGTAATTCTTACGTACTTGTTAAGTACGCAAGAGGAAAATCCTGCGTACTTGCTAAGTACGCAGGACCAACACTTGGCAAAAATTCCTAAGTCTGAAATTTCAGTTCAAAGAGTAACTGCTATACTGAGTCATGTTTATCCATTTCCAATGATACGTGTTGTTCTGATTATGTTTTCTATGTGTTTTTGCAGATCATGGCTCGGGCGTTTACTAACGAATTCAACCTGTTACCTAACACTGAACCAGAATGGAAGGGTGCAGCATTGCAGTACAGAGACATAGTTGATTTCTTGAACCATTCAAGAATCAGCTACGCCATTTCTGCTGACCCGATCATGTCAAGACCCTATCTGGAGCAGTTTTGGGAGACTGCGGAGCACGATTGCACGGTAACCCCCAACGTTATAAGGGCTACCGTTGCTGGTCATGCTATCTCTTTCTCTGAAGATACTATTAGAAGGGTCCTTCAATTCAGAGATCTCTCGACCGACCCGACAGCCTATTCAGACTAATTTGTGGACGGCTGTTGGAGGCAAAGAATGGGTTATGTCGGTGCAAGAGACTATGCTTCATACAAGAAGATGTGGGTATTAGACCAATGGAGATACTTCGCTCACGTCATGATCATGTGCATCTCATCAAGGAAAGCTGGAAAAGATGTCATGGGTCATGACCTTGCAGCAGCCATGGTCGGCCTTTCATATAAGAAGGGTAAATTTTTGAAAGAACAAATTAAAAAAACAAAGTGGGAATGTTGAACTATCAAATGGCCGTTGCCTTTCTTCACGAGTCGTTGCTTTCTCCATGAAAACCTCCCACGCTTGTGAACCACGCTAGGGCCACGGTGTTCCACGTGCCACGAGATGCACTCACCTCCATGACCCACCTACACACTACCATACCTCTTGGTGTTAAAGAAAATTATTATATTTTTAAAGTTTAATTACTTGAGCTCCATCATCAGGGGCGGATATACATAGGCTCGGGACGCCTCGAGTTTTGAAGTTGTAGTAGAAAGCTATATAGGGAAAATGGGGTGAACCCCTTAAAAAAGATATAGGGTAAACCCATATATAGAGATGAAGAGGTGTAAGTGAATAAACACATTGAAACGAACATGACAACCGGCAGCACAGGGGAACAATTGCTCAACTCAGTTGAAGCTTAAGGGAAGAAGAAAGAAGACTAATTAAATAAAAAGAAATTGAGTAAAATGTATTTAGAGTTTGTAAGGCATATAGGCTGTAGCTTCTTGAGTCAATTTAACAGTTAAAAGTTTCTTGGGTCAATTTAACAGTTAAAAGTACTTTTCTAACAATTGAGTACATAGACCTTATAATATATGAATTTAAAGTGTTTTTATTTTCATTATTTACTCGTATATTATTTATAAGTATTATATAATAAACTATGTTATAATGGTTTCAAAATAAGTCTTTAAAGATTATAATTATCGGTTAAACTAGTAGAAAATAACTATAATTTTTAATTTATAAATACTATTTTATTTATATTATGTGTTTTTAATTTCTAATGACAATGTTTTTTTATTATTGTATCGTACTTTTATTATGTAATGAACCTTACCCAACCCGAACCATTGAACCGACCCGAAAATTTTTATGTCCGGCTCTATAAAATTGAAACATCTAAAAACAGTGAACCCCTTGAAAAATATTCCTGGATCCGCCACTGTCCATTATTTAATAATTTTTTCAAAGTTTAAACTTGGTTCCGACTTAACTCGTTCATTATTTATTAACTATTTACATATTTTAATCTTTTATATATATTTTTATGTTTAGTTATTTTTATTATAACTATATAATAATTATTATTATTATTATTATAATTATCATATATTTTTATATTAAATGAAAATTATTGTATTTATATAAATATATAACTTATTTAGTCTCGTAAAATTATTTCGAGCTGATGAAACTCGATCTAATTTAAGCTCGGGCTTTATTTTTAAACTTGACTTAATTTGAACTTTTAGTAAATCATTTTAGGGAGAATTTATGAAGGGTCTATTTACACGACATAATTAGATTTCGTACCCTCTTTACTCAACTTTCAAGGGTGAATTCACATGGTGTTTAACGGTGGTGAGGCACCCGCTGGATTTATTTGAGTAATAGAAATTTTTTGTTTTCTTTAAGTAGGCACCTTCGTAAATACTCGAGAGGCGCCTGTGACAATGATAAACAGAAAAGGAGAAGAAGGAACCGAAGATTTAAGTGATTTTTCGTAAGAACTTTTAATGAAGAATACAAGCTTTGTGGGGAAGATGAAGAGAAAAGAGAAAAGATCAAGAATATGATGATGAAAAAGGAATTGAAAGCAAATTTTTCATGGAGTTAATTTTATTTTTCAACATTAAAAGTTTTTCATACCTCTTTTTTATTGATCAAATCGTAGAAAGTAAACCTTTAAGTTTGATTTGAATTTCTAATAACCCTAAAGTATTAATTATATATATAGAGAAGTTGTCGTAATAGTTTTATTGTGATTAGAAAGTGTTTCAATTCCGACCCTTTTCTGACAGAATTTTTTTTTCTGAAATAAAATTTTTTTCGAAAAACAAATAAAATCTAGATTTTTTTCAGCTACAAAAATGCCGAAAAAAATCAAAATCAAAAACCTGTTTTACAAAACAAATACAAATACAAATACAATAGCCGTTTCAAACGTATACATTACAATAACCACAGTTTAGTTACTACTAATATAATACATTACAACTAACATATATGTCTAATATACATTACAATACATTACAACTAACATATATGTCTAATATAATATCTCAAAAGCTACTACTAACTACAGGGGAGGACGAAAGTTTTTCATAAACTCTTCAATTTCTTTTTTAAAACCTTCCTGCATTTGTCGTTGTGACTTCTCCCTTTCTTCTCTTTCACTTGCAACTAGAGCCATCATTGTTTGTTTTTCAGCTTCAAATCGAGACTTCATTGTTTGTTTTTCAGATTCAAACCGAGAATCCATTGTTTGTTTTTCAGATTCAAACCGAGTCTTCAAATGTTGAATCTAAAAGTTTGTTAAAACATATATAATAACTAGTAAACAAACAACACATAATTACAATTATTTATAAAATGTGTAGCAAATGGTGACGCAATTGCGACACAAAAAATTACAATTATTTATAAATATATTATAAAGTATTTTTATTTTAATTTTTAAGATTATTAATAGTTTTGTCGGAAATGTGTAGCAAATGGCGACGCAATTGCGACAAAAACAACATCAATTATTTATAAATATATTAAAAAGGTGTTTTTATTTTAATTTTTAAGATTATTAATAGTTTTGTCGGAAATGTGTAGAAATGGTGACGCAATTACGACAAAAACAATTACAATTATTTATAAATATATTATAAAGTATTTTTATTTTTATTTTTAAGATTATTAATAGTTTTGTCGGAAATGTGTAGCAAATGGTGACGCAGTTGCGACAAAAACAACATCAATTATTTATAAATATATTAAAAAGGTGTTTTTATTTTAATTTTTAAGATTATTAATAGTTTTGTCGAAAATGTTAGTTATTATAACTTAGTTAATAAGGTATTTTTATTATAATTATTAAGACTGTTTTTGGTTTTGTCCGACAAAATCCTTCGGTCAGAAAAACCCTCGTCGGAAATAATTTGCGACAAAAAATCTGACACAATTGCGACAAAAATCTTGTGTCAGAATTTCCGACGAATTTCCGACACAATTTGTAATTATAATTATTAGAATACTTATTATGCTTAGAATTATTAACATAATTATCTAATGTTTTTATTTTTTAATAATAAGATTTAAATGAAATATTTGTCGCAAATGTGTCGGAAATTTCCGACACATTTCCGACGGAATGTATTTTTTAATTTTAATTTTTAATTATTATTTATTTTTTCATACACGTATACAAAAAATTAAATAATTCCTTTTGTCGCAAAAGTGTCGGAAATGTCCGACACATTTCCGACGGAATTGTTTTTACTAAAACTATTTATTTGTTTATTTGTGTAATGTAGTAGAAAATTAAATAAACTGTTTGTCACAATTATGTCGGAACTTCCGACACATTTCCGACTGGCTTTTAATAAAATTAAATAATTTAATATATATTTAATAACGTTTTCGTCGCAAATGTGTCGAAAATTCCGACACTTTTTCGACAGAATTTTTTTTCTGAAATAAAAACTTTTTCGAAAAACAAATAAAATCTAGATTTTTTTCAGCAACAAAAATGCAGAAAAAAATCAAAATCAAAAACCTGTTTTACAAAACAAATACAAATACAATAGCCGTTTCAAACGTATACATTACAATAACCACAGTTTAGTTACTACTAATATAATACATTACAACTAACATATATGTCTAATATACATTACAATACATTACAACTAACATATATGTCTAATATAATATCTCAAAAGCTACTACTAACTACAGGGGAGGACGAAAGTTTTTCATAAACTCTTCAATTTCTTTTTTAAAACCTTCCTGCATTTGTCGTTGTGACTTCTCCCTTTCTTCTCTTTCACTTGCAACTAGAGCCACCATTGTTTGTTTTTCAGCTTCAAATCGAGACTCCATTGTTTGTTTTTCAGATTCAAACCGAGACTCCATTGTTTGTTTTTCAGATTCAAACCGAGTCTTCAAATGTTGAATCTAAAAGTTTGTTAAAACATATATAATAACTAGTACACAAACAACACATAATTACAATTATTTATAAAATGTGTAGCAAATGGTGACGCAATTGCGACACAAAAAATTACAATTATTTATAAATATATTATAAAGTATTTTTATTTTAATTTTTAAGATTATTATTAGTTTTGTCGGAAATGTGTAGCAAATGGCGACGCAATTGCGACAAAAACAACATCAATTATTTATAAATATATTAAAAAGGTGTTTTTATTTTAATTTTTAAGATTATTAATAGTTTTGTCGGAAATGTGTAGAAATGGTGACGCAATTACGACAAAAACAATTACAATTATTTATAAATATATTATAAAGTATTTTTATTTTAATTTTTAAGATTATTAATAGTTTTGTCGGAAATGTGTAGCAAATGGCGACGCAGTTGTGACAAAAACAACATCAATTATTTATAAATATATTAAAAAGGTGTTTTTATTTTAATATTTAAGATTATTAATAGTTTTGTCGGAAATGTTAGTTATTATAACTTAGTTAATAAGGTATTTTTATTATAATTATTAAGACTGTTTTTGGTTTTGTCCGACAAAATTGCAACAAAATCCTTCGGTCAGAAAAACCCTCGTCGGAAATAATTTGCGACAAAAAATCTGACACAATTGCGACAAAAATCTTGTGTCAGAATTTCCGACACAATTTGTAATTATAATTATTAGAATACTTATTATGCTTAGAATTATTAACATAATTATCTAATGTTTTTATTTTTTAATAATAAGATTTAAATGAAATATTTGTCGCAAATGTGTCGGAAATTTCCGACACATTTCCGACGGAATGTATTTTTTAATTTTAATTTTTAATTATTATTTATTTTTTCATACACGTATACAAAAAATTAAATAATTCCTTTTGTCGCAAAAGTGTCGGAAATGTCCGACACATTTCCGACGGAATTGTTTTTACTAAATCTATTTATTAATTTATTTGTGTAATGTAGTAGAAAATTAAATAAACTGTTTGTCGCAATTATGTCGGAACTTCCGACACATTTCCGACTGGCTTTTAGTAAAATTAAATAATTTAATATATATTTAATAACGTTTTCGTCGCAAATGTGTCGAAAATTCCGACACTTTTTCGACAGAATTTTTTTTTCTGAAATAAAATTTTTTTCGAAAAACAAATAAAATCTAGATTTTTTTCAGCTACAAAAATGCAGAAAAAAATCAAAATCAAAAACCTGTTTAAAAAACAAATACAAATACAATAGCTGTTTCAAACGTATACATTACAATAACCACAGTTTAGTTACTACTAATATAATACATTACAACTAACATATATGTCTAATATACATTACAATACATTACAACTAACATATATGTCTAATATAATATCTCAAAAGCTACTACTAACTACAGGGGAGGACGAAAGTTTTTCATAAACTCTTCAATTTCTTTTTTAAAACCTTCCTGCATTTGTCGTTGTGACTTCTCCCTTTCTTCTCTTTCACTTGCAACTAGAGCCACCATTGTTTGTTTTTCAGCTTCAAATCGAGACTTCATTGTTTGTTTTTCAGATTCAAACCGAGACTCCATTGTTTGTTTTTCAGATTCAAACCGAGTCTTCAAATGTTAAATCTAAAAGTTTGTTAAAACATATATAATAACTAGTAAACAAACAACACATAATTACAATTATTTATAAAATGTGTAGCAAATGGTGACGCAATTGCGACACAAAAAATTACAATTATTTATAAATATATTATAAAGTATTTTTTTTTTAATTTTTAAGATTATTAATAGTTTTGTCGGAAATGTGTAGCAAATGGCGACGCAATTGCGACAAAAACAACATCAATTATTTATAAATATATTAAAAAGGTGTTTTTATTTTAATTTTTAAGATTATTAATAGTTTTGTCGGAAATGTGTAGCAAATTGCGACGCTATTGCGATAAAATCAATATCAATTATTTATAAATTTATTAAAAAGGTATTTTAATTTTAATTTTTTAAGATTATTGATAATTTTGTCGGAAATGTGTAGCAAATGGTGACGCAATTGCGACAAAAACAATTACAATTATTTATAAATATATTAAAATGGTATTTTTATTTTAATTTTTAAGATTATTACTGGTATTGTCGGAAATGTGTAGCAAATTGCGACGCTATTGCGACAAAAACAATATCAATTATTTATAAATTTATTAAAAAGGTATTTTAATTTTAATTTTTTAAGATTATCTATAATTTTGTCGGAAATGTGTAGCAAATGGTGACGCAATTGCGACAAAAATAATTACAATTATTTATAAATATATTATAAAGTATTTTTATTTTAATTTTTAAGATTATTAATAATTTTGTCAGAAATGTGTAGCAAATGGCGACGCAATTGCGACAAAAACAACATCAATTATTTATAAATATATTAAAAAGGTGTTTTTATTTTAATTTTTAAGATTGTTAATAGTTTTGTCGGAAATGTGTAGCAAATTGCGACGCTATTGCGACAAAATCAACATTAGTTATTATGGATTAGGTTCAGGTAAAAATGATTTTAATTGTAAGAAAGGTGAGAATGATTTAGGGCCATTAGATTAAATTGTAGAAAATATTTAATGGTTGAGATTAATTGTAGGAGAAAAAGTTGTTGGAAGGGTATTTTAGTCTTGGCCACTTTTGTTGACTTTTTTTCAAGTTCCACCCTTATTTTTAAACGTTCATAACTTTTACATACGACATTATTTTTTCAAAAAAATTACACCATAAAAACGAGCGTTTTTTATCTTTAAAACGAGTATAGTGTCGTTATAAATAAAAACGATTTTTTTTTACGTTTTTCAGCTCATTGTGTAATTAGTCAGCTTAATGTGTAATACAAGTTCAATGTGTAATACAAGTTTATTGTGTAATAGCACGTCTGATCATTGTGTAATACAAGTTCATTGTGTTATATGTATTTATCATTGTATTTTACGTTTTCCAGCTCATTGTGTAGTTTGTCAGGTCATTGTGTAATACAAGTTTATCGTGTAATACAGGTTCATTGTGTAATACAAGTTAAATGTGTAATACAACGTCTGGTTATTGTGTAATACAAGTTCATTGTGTAATACAAGTTCATTGTGTTATACAAGTTCAATGTGTAATACAAGTTCATTGTGTTATATATATTTATCATTATGTTTTACGTTTTCCAGCTCATTGTGTAGTTAGTCAGGTCATTGTGTATTACAAGTTCATCGTGTAATACAAGTTCATTGTATAATACCACGTCTGGTCATTGTGTAATACAAGTTCATTGTGTAATACAAGTTCATTGTGTAATTAGTCAAGTCATTGTGTAATACAAGTTCATTGTGTAATACAAGTTCATTGTGTTATACAAGTTCAATGTGTAATACAAGTTCATTGTGCCATATGTATTTATCATTGTGTTTTACATTTTCCAACTCATTGTGTAGTTAGTCAGGTCATTGTGTAATACAAGTTAATCGTGTAATACAAGTTCATTGTGTAATACCACGTCTGGTCATTGTGTAATATCTGGTCATTGTGTAATACAAGTTCATTGTGTAATTAGTCAAGTCATTGTGTAACACAAGTTCATTGTGTAATACAAGTTCATTGTGTAATACAAGTTCATTGTGTTATACAAGTTCAATGTGTAATACAAGTTCATTGTGTTATATGTATTTATCATTGTGTTTTACGTTTTCCAGCTCATTGTGTAGTTAGTCAGGTCATTGTGTAATACAAGTTCATTGTGTAATACCACGTCTGGTCATTGTATAATTAGTCAAATCATTGTGTAATACAAATTCATTGTGTAATTAGTCAGGTCATTGTATAATACGAGTTCATTGTGTCAAATATTTTTCATCATTGTGTTATATATTTTCATCATTATGTTTTACGTTTTACAGCTCATTGTGTAATTCGCTCAAATATGTCAGATCATTGTGTAATATGCTCATTGTGTAATATCAGATCTTCTATTACACATTGACCTGGTGTATTACACATTGACCTGGTATATTACACATTCACTAGGTATATTACACATTGACCATTATGCCCTCCCTTTAAAAACAATAAAATGACAAATGTTAAGCTTAGAATCCTTCATACCCTTCTTATTTTTAAAACCCTTTTTACTATAACCTAATCCTATATATATATATATATATAGGATTAGGTTCAGGTAAAAAGAATTTTAATTGTAAGAATGGTGAAAAGGATTTAGGGCCATTAGATTAAATTGTAGAAAATATATAATGGTTGAGATTAAATTGTAAGAGAAAAAGTTGTTGGAAGGGTATTTTTGTCTTGACCACTTTTGTTGACTTTTTATCAAGTTCCCCCCTCATTTTTAAACGTTCATAACTTTTACATACGACATTATTTTTTCAAAAAAATTACACCATAAAAACGAGCGTTTTTTTATCTTTAAAACGAGTATAGTGTTGTTATAAACAAAAACGAATTTTTTTTTACGTTTTTCATCTCATTGTGTAATTAGTCAGGTCAATGTGTAATACAAGTTTATTGTGCAATTAGTCAGGTCAATGTGTAATACAAGTTTATTGTGTAATACAAGTTCATTGTGTAATACCACGCTTAGTCATTGTGTAATACAAGTTCATTGTGTTATATGTATTTATCATTGTGTTTTACGTTTTCTAGCTCATTGTGTAGTTAGTCAGGTCATTGTGTAATACAATTTCATCGTGTAATACCAGTTCATTGTGTAATACAAGTTCATTGTGTAATACAAGTTCATTGTGTAATTAGTCAGGTCATTGTGTAATTAGTCAGGTCACTGTGTAATTAGTCAGGTCACTGTGTAATACAAGTTCATTGTGCTATACAAGTTCAATGTGTAATACAAGTTCATTTTATAATATGTATTTATCATTGTGTTTTACGTTTTCCAGCTCATTGTGTAGTTAGTCAGGTCATTGTGTATTACAAGTTCATCGTGTAATACAAGTTCATTGTGTAATACAAGTTCCTTGTGTAATACCACGTTTGGTCATTGTGTAATAAAAGTTCATTGTGTAATACAAGTTCATTGTGTAATACGTCAAGTCATTGTGTAATGCAAGTTCATTGTGTAATACAAGTTCATTATATAATACAAGTTCATTGTGTTATACAAGTTCAATGTGTAATACAAGTTCATTGTGTTATATGTATTTATCATTGTGTTTTATGTTTTCCAGCTCATTGTGTAGTTAGTCAGGTCATTGTGTAATACAAGTTCATCGTGTAATACAAGTTCATTGTGTAATACCACGTCTGGTCAGTGTGTAATATCTGGTCATTGTGTAATACAAGTTCACTGTGTAATACAAGTTCAATGTGTAATTAGTCAAGTCATTGTGTAATACAAGTTCATTGTGTAATACAAGTTCATTGTGTAATACAGGTTCAATGTGTAATACAAGTTCATTGTCTTATATGTATTTATCATTGTGTTTTACGTTTTCCAGCTCATTGTGTAGTTAGTCAGGTCATTGTGTAATACAAGTTCATCGTGTAATACAAGTTCATTGTGTAATACAAGTTCATTGTGTAATACCACGTATGGTAATTGTGTAATACAAGTTCATTGTGTAATTAGTCAGGTCATTGTGTAATATAAGTTCATTGTGTAATACAAGTTCATTGTGTAATACAAGTTCATTGTGTAATACAAGTTCAATGTGTAATACAAGTTCATTGTGTTATATGTATTTATCATTGTGTTTTACGTTTTCCAGCTCATTGTGTAGTTAGTCAGATCATTGTGTAATACAAGTTCATTGTGTAATACCACGTCTGGTCATTGTGTAATACAAGATCATTGTGTAATTAGTCAGGTCATTGTGTAATATAAGTTCATTGTGTAATACATGTTCATTGTGTCAAATATTTTTCATCATTGTGTTATATGTTTTCATCATTGTGTTTTACGTTTTCCAGCTCATTGTGTAATTCGCTCATTATTGTGTAATTCGCTCACATATGTCAGGTCATTGTGTAATATCACTTCATTGTGTAATATCAGCTCTGATCATTGTGTAATATCAGATCTTGTATTACACATTGACCTGGTGTATTACACATTGACATGATGTATTACACATTGATCTGGTGTATTACACATTGACCTGGTATATTACACATTGACCATTATGCCCTCCCTTTAAAAACAATAAAATGACACATATCAAGCTTAGAAGCCTTCTTACCCTTTTTATTTTTAAAACTCTTTTTACTATAACCTAACCCTAGTTATTATAACTTAGTTAATAAGGTATTTTTATTATAATTATTAAGACTGTTTTTGGTTTTGTCGGAAATGCGTCGCAATTTGCTGCACATTTGCGACAAAGGCTAGGGTTTTCATTTTCGTCACTATTTTGTCGCAAATGTGTAGGAATTTGCGACGGAAAACTTGCGTCGGAAATATTTCGTAGCAAACTCGCTTTTTTCTAGTAGTGAAAAAGAAACGTGGTTAGGTACTTAAAAGAAACGTATAAAATTACGACGACTCAGTTGTGTTGGTCTAAATCTTCATGTACGATCATGATACCATTAATCAATCTAATGTACTTAAGTGCGTCAAAGAAATGTACGAATTTGGAGATCCAATCACACCGTACTTCAGTACGTAAAAGAAACGTACGAAGTAGATGTGGTTTGGTTTTGAAGATTAAACCATATATAAAAAAACGATATTACGCTTCTCATATTGCGGACTAATAGCTTAAAAAAGTATTCAAAAGAAAAAAAAGGACATCAAAAAGTAAAAAAAAATAACCAAAAAAAATGAAATGTGTGCCACAGAAAAAAAAAATAATAAGAAAAAGAAAGACATCTAAAAAACAAAAAAATAGTTGTCAACAATACAATATACATCCACTAGAACACTAACACATTTCTACAAAATAAAAAGATAAAATTTCACACATTCAATGGTTTCCTCTTTGTCTTGGATGTTAAAAAGAAAAATAAATAAATAAATAAACCACACACGTGGACCAATAAGGCATGTTCACTGTACATTCCAATTCTTTTTAGTTAAAAATTATTTTAATTCTAAGAAGGGTGAGAAGGATTTAAGGCTATTAGATCAAATTGTAGAAAATATTTAATTGTTGATATTAATTTGTAAGAGAAAAAATTGTTGGAAGGGTATTTTAGTCTTGGCCACTTTTGTTGACTTTTTATCAAGTTCTCACCCTCATTTTTAAACGTTCATAACTTTTACATACGACATTATTTTTTCAAAAAAATTACACCATAAAAACGAGCGTTTTTTTATCTTTAAAACGAGTATAGTGTCGTTATAAACAAAAACAAAATGTTTTTTTATATTTTTCAGCTCATTGTGTAATACAAATTCATTATGTAATACAAGTTCATTGTGTAATACAAGTTCACTATGTAATACAAGTTCACTGTGTAATACAAGTTCACTGTGTAATACAAGTTCATTGTGTAATATAAGTTCATTGCGTTATATGTATTTATCATTGTGTTTTACGTTTTTCAGCTCATTGTGTAATACAAGTTCATTGTGTAATATCACGTCTGGTCATTGTGTAATATATGGTCATTATGCAATTAGTCAGGTCATTGTGTAATACAAGTTTATTGTGTAATTAATCAGGTCATTGTGTAATACAAGTTAATTGTGTAAAATACTGTCACACCCCCAAATTCTACTAACGGAGTTTTACCGTTTTGGAAGGTGACAAACCAGGATCTCAGACATCAGTTACTTCAAACGACACTATATGAGACTTGAAATGTAATAACATAAAAGTTCAAGGTTCAGAGTGTATATGCGGAAGCGTTAAACGAAAATTAATGCGCAAAACAACGTGCCCAAGTCCAATTACAAACAAAAGATAAATATTATTCAGTAGATAATTATTTCAATTGGAGTCCAAGACACATGCATGACTTAATGTGATCCTGAGTGCCAACCTGAGAAAACATGTAAGAAAACGAGTCAACGCTAGGTTGGTGAGTTCACAGGTTTCAATCATTTCAAATAAAACATTTGCGGATTATGTACATTCAATATGCATATCAATAGGTTGCATGCCTATATTCATGTTTTGCTAAAGCGCTCGCAACCGAAACTGACAGTGTGTTTGTTTGTTTGCCTCCAGCCAGGTCTATCAACTCTGACTAATGTGTTAAGGTCAATATAACACCTGTTCGACCTCCAATCGAGTTAGCGCGACTAACACGAGTGGGGTTTGTCAAACCCAGTAGTACTACCAAAATTACCCCGTTCATACCATATTAACGGTCCGATGTGTGTGAGGACTTTTCATGATAGTGTGTTACGCTTAGCCTCAACAGTGATATCATATGAATTACAATAAACCAAAAAGGTTGTGACATGTTTTCTCCCCCAAATAAAAACAGTAAAAAGGGGCCGTGAAACTCACCTGCGTTGCGTAGTAGGTAGTATCGCACAAGTATGAGATTTAGAATCTCAAGTGTTAGTCTGCACGGATTATGTATGCCCTATAATTATAACACATAAGTTAGGGACATATGGGATTTGTGACGACGACACGGAATTTAGAACATCTTAACGCTTTCTAAGGGTTTAAGAGTAGACGAACGTGTCCAATGTCGACAATGAATACTAATAGGATAATTATTTTCTTTAGATTGAGTCGCTTACGAAGGTTAGGAAATAATATAATAATATATTATTTTAAATACGAATGATTTAGACAATTTATTCTCGGAGTGGAAAATAATAATTTATATTATTTTTAAATCGGATAAAGGACGTAGGTAAATAATATACTTTTATATTATTTAGTTTAAAACAATAGTCACGAACGGACTAAAAACAATATAACGATTATAATAGTTCAAAATATTTAATACGGGTTCAAAATAATATAATAATATTATTTTTCACGGGATTGCGGGTTGGAAATGCGAAGAGTTTATTATTTTAAAAATGATAAAAATAATATAATTTTTCATTAAATTCAAACCCGAGCCCACGGGTTAAATCCCGGGCTAGAACGCGTTTAAACGGGTTTATATTAATATAGGTTTAATATATATATATTTTTATTTAATAAAAATCGCCCCAAAAAAATAGTGTGGGAGCCCGGCCTCGAACCCGGGTCTCTCCCACACACGCACTCGAGCTTAACCATCACGCCCGCTAGGGTCATCGCGAAAGAACTCGGATCAGAATGGTTTTAACATCCAGTTTCAAGAGGTCTCCCTCCCTAAATCGCCCGCGATTGAATCCGGTCAGAATCCGATGATTTCGATGATGGATTGACTAATACAGAAACAAGTTTTGTTGCTAAGAGGATTACGAACCTGAGCATACAATCCATTTCGAAAACGATCAAGATTAGATTGCTTATTTATCGAAAACATATCGAAAACGTATTTCATAGACTTAGGGTCGATTCAAAGAATTCTGATGTTAAAAACGATTGAAACCATAGGGCTTTTGATAATCGGGTTGTTACGATACTTATGAAGTAATTTAATTTCATTTCTTTTGATTCTAAGGTCGAAAAACCCAATTCAGAATACAGATGAACCCTAATTGCGGGTTCATGATCAATTCGATAGTGGAAGCCCGATATTTCATAGGGCTTTCACTCTACCGACGATTTCGAGTCTAGAGGAGTAGATTAATTTGATTTAAAAACAAAATTGAATCGAATTCGACAATCTGGGTTCATATGAACCCTAATTACGGGTTACAGAGATTTTGATAATGAAACTTGAAATTGATAAAGGGCTTTCAAGGAAGATGACCTTGCGAATCTATATGCATAGTTTAATTTCATTTTTAATGGGTCTAGATTAGGGTTCGACTAAACAAGTCTGATGATGAACCCTAATATCAGAAATTCGATCGAATTGATAGTGTAAGCCCGAATTAACATAGGGCTTACCTTCACAGAATGAAAATGAAGCAATTGGGTTATGAATTTACCAGAATTCGTGTCGAATTGGCTGAGATCGAGTTCTTGCAGGTGTCGGCTGCATAGGCTAATCTCCGGTGAGTTCTACTGCTTCTCCAGCCAGTGCAGGATTTGCGAAAGCTTCAGAGAGGTTTGACGACTGTGAGAAATGACTCAATTCGTAGAACTATTATCGAAATGAAGCGAATTGATGTTAATCAGATCGTGGTCGACGGTTATGGAGTGGGTGTCTTTAATTTGGATTTAATTTGATTAATTATGACGTTAAGGCGCCAATGATGATCGTTAATGGCATTTAGTCGGGCAAACGGTTTCAACATCGAAGAATCCCGACTAGAATCGATCAATTTCAAGCGAATCCGAGGTGTTTGACTTTCTGAAGTCAAAAATCAAGAATGTGAGAATTGCAGAATTGGTCCTTGAGGTTTCCTGCAGAATTGAAGTTTGAGACTTGGCAGCTTAAGTCCCTCAAGTTTAAATGGAGTTAACTCTTGGTTAAATTTGACTTTTAAAGTCAACAGAATTGATTTTGACTTTCCAAAAGTCAACAGAATAGTTTAGGGTTATGACATAACTAGTCCCTGAAGTTTAAGTTTGGAATATTGACAGAAACAATCCCTGAAGTTTGAATAAAGTTAATTTCAGTTAACTTTAACTGGATTTTTCTAACGGAGTTAACTGAAAAAGTTCAGATTGTCACATCATCCCCAAGTTGAAAGAATTTTCGTCCCGAAAATTAAATAACATAAAAAAAAAAATTTGGATGTCACATCATCCCCTAGTTGAAAGAATTTTCGTTCCGAAAATTAGAATAATGCCTTAAGAGTTTGAAGTGGATTGCTTGAACAGATGCGGATATTTACATATCATCTGATCCTCGCGCTCCCACGTGAATTTCACCTTTCCAAGGTGAGACTTTGATTAGAAACATGTCGCCTACTTGGAACTCTAACGGTTTACGACGCTTATCGGTATAGCTCTTTTAATGATCACGAGCTGCCGCCATACGGTTTCAGATTTTAACAATCTTCTCAAAGGTTTCGAATACAAGTTCGGACCTGTAAGTTGGCTATCCCTAACCTCAGCCCAACAGATAGGAGATCGGCATTTACGTTCCTTGACGATAGTGTGATAACTATTATATAGGAGAATTCTACCAGAGGTAAGTGAGACTATTATTTGTGCATTCATGAAGGATATGATGCCCATAACAGCACCACTCCTTTCGCCTTGGACGGAGAGGATTTCTCCATTAGGAAGAGGAAGGCGAACGATTTTCTCGCGATAGAAAATCTCGGCTTGGTTCTTAGATAATCAGTCCATTCCGACAATCACGTCGAAACTACCGAGTGTGACCGGCATGAGATCAAAGTCAATTTTGTGACTAGTCAGTTCGAGTTTACAACCCTTAAGATCATGGGTTGCTTCTATTATTTGTCCGTTGGTTATTTCTATGGTGTATCTGTCTTCTAACAGGGTTGGGGTTTTTCTTAGTAGGCTGCTAAGTTTATTAGTCATGGAATTCCTATCAGCTTCAGTGTCAAATAGTACAGAAGCAAAATAGTTGTTTAGAAGGAACTTACCGGTAACCACGTTGTGGTCATAACGAGCTTCTCCGGATCCTAGCACAAAGGCTCGTCCCTTTGCACCATTCCCTGCATTATTGCCTTGGTTGTTATTATTGCTTTGGTGGTTGTTGTTGTTGTCGATGTCACCCTTCTTTAATTGTGGACAATCCTTCCGGAAGTGTCCCTCTTTTCCACATTCAAAACAACCTTTGGTAAAACCCGGTTGTTGGAAGGGCTGCTTGGCTTGTAATTCCCCTATGCAGTCTTTGGCAGCATGGCCCACCTTGCCACACCACTGGCAACGGTTTTTGTCACAAGAACCGAGGTGGTGGTAATTACATTTGTTACACCTGGGGTGTCTCCCAATATAACCACTTTGATGCTGACCCGAAGAAGTCGACTGGTTGAAGTTCTTCGTAGGTTCAAACCTACGCTGTTGTTGTTGCTGTGATTGATTCGGCTGAAATCCCATGTTGTTATTGCTACTGTCAAACTTCCTCTTGTCGTTGTCAGTAGACTTGGATGCTGACTTTCTGGGAGGTAGTGTCCCTTGGGTAACAGCTTGGTCCGTCAGTTTGTGAGCAAGACGGATAGTTTGCTGAATGGTAGCAGGGTTAGATGAAGTAACCATGCTCTGGATTTGTGGTACTAATCCACTGATGAACATTTCTATCCGCTTGTAGGCTGGTGTAACCATGTGAGGACACATCCCCGCTAACTCGTGTGAGCGAGTAGTGTAGAGTTCTATTTCAGAACCCTCCATTTTCAGATTCTAGAATTCTCCTTCGAGTTTCTGAATCTCATCTCTCGGACAGTACTCTTCTTTCATCAGGATCTTGAAGTCTTCCCATGGTGATGCATTGGCCATGTCCAAACCTAGCATTTGGACTTGTGCATTCCACCATGTGAGGGCAGGACCCTCCAAAGTTCCCGATGCAAATTTGACTCGGTCGGCCACAGGGCAGTTGCACATGGAGAACACAGATTCAGTCTTTTCAAACCATCGGAGTAATCCGACAGCTCCCTCAGCTCCACTGAATGTGTGGGGCTTGCAGTCCATAAATGTCTTGAAGGTACAGACATGCTGATTGTTCTATGGATTGTTCGCTTGCCCTGGATTAGAAAGAGTAGGTTGGGTTTAGGAAAAAGTGGAATAAATGTGTACAGTTGGTTGTCTAGGGTTAACGGGTAACAGGTTTACCTGCAATGTGTGCTGCTAAGGCTTCAGCAACACTGTCATTAATTAACGCGGCCAGTTCGGTTGGTGTCAGGTTGATATTTCCACGACCACCGTTGCGACCGCCACGTCCACGTCCGGCCATGATTCTTCATATTCACAAACACAAGAAATGAGTAAATACATCGCATATTGACATCACTCAAGCGTAAGCAAACAGAAGGAGATGTGTAAAGACATGCAGGTTTATGATTTTAATACAAGGCTAACTTAAATCATAAGGCCATAGAATAAATGGTTCAACTCAAACAGTTCACTAAGATTTTATTGGAATGGGAACATCCTTACCCATTTAGGTTTTTATTTGAAACATAAAGAAATGACAAAATAAGATAAGATAGGATGGAATGGAATATCAAGCTCTACTGCCGGCGGATGAGATGACTGATTCAGCATCATCCTCCTCTACTTCCTCGGGCTCATCCTCAGGCTCAAAGTTGGGTACTTCAGCTGGCTCTAGAGCTGCTGCAAGTTGTATCTCTAATTCTCCAATTCTTTCCTGAGATTCTACTTCAGCCTCCTCGAGTGCATTCACTCTAGCCTGCAACGCCCTTACCTCGTCCACTAATGCATTATGCAAGCGGTCAGTGCTTGCCAGTTCTGCTACTAGCAGATCTATCCTGTGATCCGTTTGTTTCTCTCCTCTTAACAAACCTGTGATTGCTCCTGCTGCGTCTCTCATATTCCGGATCTCTCGATCCATAGTTGCTACAAATGCTGCAAAGGCTTGCTCCAAGTGATAAGGTAATAATGGTAAACGTGGTCCTGATGATGATGAAGCTCCAAAGTATGGTGATGGAACTCGTTCCTGTCTAACCCATTTGCTCAGTAAACCGGGGTACCAATCCCAGTCACTCCCATTCCGGATATGCATGGGCTCTTCATACACAATAGAGTTATCAATTGGCTCAAGCCTACGCCTCTTGGGCTCCGGTGATGCAATGGCAGGAATGTCATGTTCCTGATTGGTAGGTGGTGAAGATGGTGGTGTAGACATAATTCCTGAAACATAAGGAGTAAGTGTCTATGCCAAGTAACTAATGTGTGTGGCTATAGTCTAGAATACAGTCCTAGTTCTCTATAACCTGGCTCTGATACCAATCTGTCACACCCCCAAATTCCACTAACGGAGTTTTACCGTTTTGGAAGGTGACAAACCAGGATCTCAGACATCAGTTACTTCAAACGACACTTTATGGGACTTGAAATGTAATAACATAAAAGTTCAAGGTTCAGAGTGTATATGCGGAAGCGTTAAACGAAAATAAATGCGCAAAACAACGCGCCCAAGTCCAATTACAAATAAAAGATAAATATTATTCAGTAGATAATTATTTCAATTGGAGTCCAAGACACATGCATGACTTAATGTGATCCTGAGTGCCAACCTAAGAAAACATGTAAGAAAACGAGTCAACACTAGGTTGGTGAGTTCACAGGTTTCAATCATTTCAAATAAAACATTTGCGGATTATGTACATTCAATATGCATATCAATAGGTTGCATGCCTATATTCATGTTTTGCTAAAGCGCTCGCAACCGAAACTGACAGTGTGTGTGTTTGTTTGCCTCCAGCCAGGTCTATCAACTCTGACTAATGTGTTAAGGTCAATATAACACCCGTTCGACCTCCAATCGAGTTAGCGCGACTAACACGGGTGGGGTTTGTCAAACCCAGTAGTACTACCAAAATTACCCCGTTCATACCATATTAACGGTCCGATGTGTGTGAGGACTTTTCATGATAGTGTGTTACGCTTAGCCTCAACAGTGATATCATATGAATTACAATAAACCAAAAAGGTTGTGACATGTTTTCTCCCCCAAATAAAAACAGTAAAAAGGGGCCGTGAAACTCACCTGCGTTGCGTAGTAGGTAGTATCGCACAAGTATGAGATTTAGAATCTCAAGTGTTAGTCTGCACGGATTATGTATGCCCTATAATTATAACACATAAGTTAGGGACATATGGGATTTGTGACGACGACACGGAATTTAGAACATCTTAACGCTTTCTAAGGGTTTAAGAGTAGACGAACGTGTCCAATGTCGACAATGAATACTAATAGGATAATTATTTTCTTTAGATTGAGTCGCTTACGAAGGTTAGGAAATAATATAATAATATATTATTTTAAATACGAATGATTTAGACAATTTATTCTCGGAGTGGAAAATAATAATTTATATTATTTTTAAATCGGATAAAGGACGTAGGTAAATAATATACTTTTATATTATTTAGTTTAAAACAATAGTCACGAACGGTCACGAACGGACTAAAAACAATATAACGATTATAATAGTTCAAAATATTTAATACGGGTTCAAAATAATATAATAATATTATTTTTCACGGGATTGCGGGTTGGAAATGCGAAGAGTTTATTATTTTAAAAATGGTAAAAATAATATAATTTTTCATTAAATTCAAACCCGAGCCCACGGGTTAAATCCCGGGCTAGAACGCGTTTAAACGGGTTTATATTAATATAGGTTTAATATATATATATATTTTTATTTAATAAAAATCGTCACAAAAAAAATAGTGTGGGAGCCCGGCCTCGAACCCGGGTCTCTCCCACACACGCACTCGAGCTTAACCATCACGCCCGCTAGGGTCATCGCGAAAGAACTCGGATCAGATTGGTTTTAACATCCAGTTTCAAGAGGTCTCCCTCCCTAAATCGCCCGCGATCGAATCCGGTCAGAATCCGATGATTTCGATGATGGATTGACTAATACAGAAACAAGTTTTGTTGCTAAGAGGATTACGAACCTGAGCATACAATCCATTTCGAAAACGATCAAGATTAGATTGCTTATTTATCGAAAACAGATCGAAAACGTATTTCATAGACTTAGGGTCGATTCAAAGAATTCTGATGTTAAAAACGATTGAAACCATAGGGCTTTTGATAATCGGGATGTTACGATACTTATGAAGTAATTTAATTTCATTTCTTTTGATTCTAAGGTCGAAAAACCCAATTCAGAATACAGATGAACCCTAATTGCGGGTTCATGATCAATTCGATAGTGGAAGCCCGATATTTCATAGGGCTTTCACTCTACCGACGATTTCGAGTCTAGAGGAGTAGATTAATTTGATTTAAAAACAGAATTGAATCGAATTCGACAATCTGGGTTCATATGAACCCTAATTACGGGTTACAGAGATTTTGATAATGAAACTTGAAATTGATAAAGGGCTTTCAAGGAAGATGACCTTGCGAATCTATATGCATAGTTTAATTTCATTTTTAATGGGTCTAGATTAGGGTTCGACTAAACCAGTCTGATGATGAACCCTAATATCAGAAATTCGATCGAATTGATAGTGTAAGCCCGAATTAACATAAGGCTTACCTTCACAGAATGAAAATGAAGCAATTGGGGTATGAATTTACCAGAATTCGTGTCGAATTGGCTGAGATCGAGTTCTTGCAGGTGTCGGCTGCACAGGCTAATCTCCGGCGAGTTCTACTGCTTCTCCGGCCAGTGCAGGATTTGCGAAAGCTTCAGAGAGGTTTGACGACTGTGAGAAATGACTCAATTCGTAGAACTATTATCGAAATGAAGCGAATTGATGTTAATCAGATCGTGGTCGACGGTTATGGAGTGGGTGTCTTTAATTTGGATTTAATTTGATTAATTATGACGTTAAGGCGCCAATGATGATCGTTAATGGCATTTAGTCGAGCAAACGGTTTCAACATCGAAGAATCCCGACTAGAATCGATCAATTTCAAGCGAATCCGAGGTGTTTGACTTTCTGAAGTCAAAAATCAAGAATGTGAGAATTGCAGAATTGGTCCTTGAGGTTTCCTGCAGGATTGAAGTTTGAGACTTGGCAGCTTAAGTCCCTCAAGTTTAAATGGAGTTAACTCTTGGTTAAATTTGACTTTTAAAGTCAACAGAATTGATTTTGACTTTCCAAAAGTCAACAGAATAGTTTAGGGTTATGACATAACTAGTCCCTGAAGTTTAAGTTTGGAATATTGACAGAAACAGTCCCTGAAGTTTGAATAAAGTTAATTTCAGTTAACTTTAACTGGATTTTTCTAACGGAGTTAACTGAAAAAGTTCGGATTGTCACAAATACCACGTCTGGTCATTATGTAATATCTGGTCATTATGTAATACAAGTTCATTGTGTAATTAGTCGGGTCATTGGGTAATACAAGTTCATTGTGTAATTAGTCAGGTCATTGTGTAATACAAGTTCATTGTGTAAAATATCACGTCTGGTCATTGTGTAATATTTGGGCATTGTGTAATTAGTCAGGTCCTTGTGTATTACAAATTCATTGTGTAATTAGTCAGGTCATTGTGTAATACAAGTTCTTTATGTAATACAAATTCATTGTGTAATACCACGTCTGGTAATTGTGTAATATCTGGTCATTGTGTAATTAGTCAGGTCATTGTGTCAAATATTTTTCATCATTGTGTTATATGTATTCATCATCCTGTTTTACGTTTACAACTCATTGTGTAGTTCTCTCAAATATGTCCAGTCATTGTGTAATATGCTCATTGTGTAATATCAGTTCATTGTGTAATATCAGGTCTGGTCATTGTGTAATATCAGATCATGTATTACACACTGACCTGGTGTATTACACATTGACCATTATGCCCTCCCCTTAAAAATAATAAAATGACACATGTCAAGCTTAGAATCCTTTTTAAAATTCTTTTTACTATAACCTAACCCTACGTTTATATAATAGTAACTAGCTTTAACCCTTTGTGTTACACAGGGTGAAACATTAATATTATATTGATAAATTTGATATTGTATTGATAATTTTTCCATTTTGTTAAATGTTAAGATATGAGAATAATCAAAATATTAAAAAAAAATGAAAATACATAATTTAAGTGGCGTACTTTTTTAATTTTTTACAATACATTAAATTACATGTCAAATGAAATCTTACAATTATGATTTACAAATTTGAAAATACTTCATTGTATACTACATTTGAAGTGATAGTGGTAACTTTTTCACGTGTAGCAAAGATTAATAGTTTAAGTCTATATGTACTTTTAACTCTTTATAATGTAACGTGCAGCTGGTCATAAATAAACACTGAAACTTTTAAATAGAAACCAACCTTTAAAAGTGATTGTCCTAAGCTTTTATTCATGGTCATTGCAAAACATATAACAATTGTATATTTTTTCTCTTTTAGAATTTAAATTAAATTCTTTTGTATGAATGTGTTAACCAAATTTTAGAGATAAAATTGTGATAACCAATGTTTTTCCAGATATAATCTCGGCTTCTATAACGCAATTACCTAGTGATTTGACCTGACGTCTTGTTCCATTACATTAACATTTTTTATCCGTATTTCTAGTAGCACTTGTATACGAAAAGTTTCGCTAAACTTTTAATACTTAATCACTTATTTAAAAAAAAACAAGATACACATAAAATTTGAATTTGAACAATATGTCATCTTTTAAATTTAAAATTTAAAAATCTCACTCCTTAATATATTGACATAACTTAAGATTAAAATTTCAAAATTAAAACTAATAAATTAGAATTGAAGCCAAACATATTTTTTTAAAAAGAAAAATGTCGTTATTTAAAGAATAATTAAAGTTTAAAATATAACACACTTTATAAAAGTAAATATTTTCAAGTTTCTTAATTTTAGTTAAAAACTGACTATTACAATTTACAAATCAAACGAAAAAATTTATTTATAAATATTAAACTTAATAAAAAATCTACTAATTAAATATTAATAAACTGTATTGTAACACATATTTATTTAAAATAAAAAAGTAGTCTTTTTAAATTTTATATGTAAAATTTTAAAAATCTTGTTTTTTAATAATAAATTTTTTAAAACTTGTTTTTTTTAAATCTCTTACTTTTTAATTCATGGTTTTTTTTTATTTTAATTTTTGATGATAATTAAAAAATGTGAATCATTTGTAATAATAATGAATTGATTTGGTAAAATGTGTTATTTATGTGATTTTCTAAAATAAAAGGATTAAAATAAATATGGAAATATTAAATGGAGGATTTAATATGATTTTGAGGGGGAGGGATTTTGTGAGATTGAATATGGTGATTACAATTGGCAAAAATTTTAGTTTTTTATTATAAGAGTGATTACTATATATAGTTTATGTAAAAACAATTAAATACAAGATATTAGTTACCCTTAAAACATAATGTCGGTGACTAATTTGGTTTGGCCACCAACACATCCGGATCTAAACGTCTGTCATACTCAGGTATGTCCACTTTGATGACACTTCAACAGTTAGTTTCACGGTGTTCGCGACCGGTGGGGTTGTAATCCGCTGCCTCTGATCGGTCATCTTCATCATCATCTTCAATGGTCGGACGGTTTCGAGGGGGGACCGATCAGCACCTCAACGGTGTTGCATAGCGATGGCCAGTTCCCTAAGCTGGTATTGCAGATCCCAAAGTTGCTGTTCAACAATGCGATTCTCGTAAGCCACGTCAAAAATGACTGATTAGCAATTTTGGAACAGAATTGGAGTTGAAGTGGACGTGTTTTGGCTCTGATACCAAATGTTAGGCACCAAGTCATTAACGAACATGAAATTTAGGAATTCAAAGGTAACCGATAGCAATGGTTCAAGAGAGATATAGAAACATCACTCCTTAATTACGTAGGGTTGCCTAAACCCGCTCAAGGATACAGAAACACGACCTAGATTGAGTGTAGGATCCAAAGAACACCACACAAAAGGCCAATTTTGTGCAACAATGGCAAAGGAGACTGCCTTCTCACAAGAGAAACACATCATATAATTTAATCAAAACAAATTAACCACCTTTTTATTAAACACGATTCAGTACATATAGGAAAAGCTAGTCTCACCCCCCACGTCCCTAAGTTCTTGCTAATTGAAAAACTGATTACTACCTAAGACAGCTAAAGTACAAATAAACAAAGCATGAGATTAAAAACAATAATAAAAACATGGGAAAAATAGTGAAGAAAACAAAAGGTGGTAGAGAACGTGGGTGCATAGGAGTTTTGGCACCTCTTTTAACCTAGTTCATGTGTCTCCTTTTGACCCGGTTTGAGGTCCATGGGTACCGACCCACTTTCTTCAAATTTGATTCTAAGAGAGCCAACGACTAACTCTTTTGAATCCCCAACAGCTAGTTCATTTAAACATAGATTTCATATATGCTTATCCCTATCAGTAATGATCGTATCAAAATATGTGATGTTCTTAGTATCAGCGCTCGCTTCAATTGCGTCCCCCTAGCGAAAAATTAAATGCAAAATATGTTGCTAAACAAATATAATAATTTGTCAACACTTGTTTGTTCTATTCATTTCTGATATATTGTTTGGATGAGCATTTTAAAAGTAATTATCTTTATGTAGTTAGTTAAATATATGAATGATCACAATTTTGACCCTAAATAAAAAATTCATAATCATAATCTACAAGTACTTTACTTGCTGCAATTAGAAGTTGCAATAGTCAATACAAGGGTACATCAAAACACCACTTATGTATTAAGTATGTTGAATATGTTTAACATCCTTATTTTCTGCAACATGTTATGTTGGTTTTTATTTCTTGGGATGGATTTCAAATAAATATAGGATTAGAGAATTTGAAAATCCTAATGTTTTTGTTGTTTCCCTATGAATGGACGAAGTTAAATTCTGGAAGTGTATAGATAATACTTTTATTTAAAACCTAGACTAGATTCACTATTCAATTCAATAGAAGTAAAGAATGTTCAATTGAAAGATCATTCACTTTTCTTTTTATGATTACAACTCATATATTCCAGGATTTAACATTAGTGGTCTAGCGGTCATTCGACTTTGTTATCTTAATTGCGCTTAAGAGTCCTCACCCCGGTTCGAACATCACCCCACACTTTCAGGAGGAAACAAATAACTGAGAAAACACACTGTCTTAACCTGGAACATTTTTATCCAAAGCAAAGCTGGAACCCATAACCTCCTATTTGAAAAATTATAGGCTACCACTCAACCAGAAGGCTCGGTATAATTTGTTTGTTAATTTGTTATTTGATGTTTGTATAAACAAAATCATCAACTTTCAAAAAATGAGTTAGCCCACGAGCCGAGCTTGAGGCCTTGAGCTTCCAGCTCGGACCGGAAACTACGAGCCGAGCTATTGTTATTAGCTCAAGTCAAATTGATGTTGACCTCGACACGTAATGTTATCACGCCGGTCTAAGTTAGGGGGTGTTTGAGATTACTTATTTTAACCTCCTTACTGACTTTTGTAAATAGTCATAAAGAGTTTTGAGAAGTAAGTCTCCCCTTACTTCTCAAAAACTCTTTTTTATTTGTTTAAAAAGTTAAAAAGGAGAGTAAAAGTCGTATTCTTCGAATATTTTTTTAATTTATAAAAGTTAATAAGTAGTTTCAATAAGTAATCCCAAACACCCCTTTAATATTGGTTCGACTCTACATGGCATATTTTACGATTTTCATTAAATACAAACATACAAAATCATCAAATTAAAAATAAAAATAAAATAAAAAAAAAGTCAACCCATCTAGTAACAAGTCGACTCTAGTTGCATACGAGTTGAGCTTCCGGCTTGGATTGAAGACTACGAGCCCAGCTATTATTATTAGCTCGAGCCCAAATTAATATTAACTCGACTCGATTTAACTTACAATTTTATTGGTTGGAATCAAATTACATATAAACCCATTTTACAATTTCCTCCAAGGGTTCTAGTAATCTTGATCTCCACAAATCAAAACTAAAATAAAACCATAATTACTTTCAATTCTTCTAAATCTGCCCAAATGAATGAGCTAAATAGGCCAATGTTCCAACAAGGGGTGCATTCGTGTACGTGGCAGGTTCCGCCTGAAAGTAATCCGACCGTTCATCGGTATAACGGTCGTGTTTATCGGGTCCACCGACAACAGCCCCGACCAGTATGTTCGGGTTCGGGGACTCCGAATGCATGAAGTTAAACCCCGACCCACAATCGATTTTAGCTGGATGTACGGATATCGAGGGCAGAGACGATCCCCGGTGGTGAATCCTTTGTGGGAATCGTGGACCGTATCCCACCATGAACGACATCTTCATTGGGTTGTCACCAAGCAAGTAATCGACTTGTTTCTTGGCGATGGTTCGTAGGTGCCGAGGGGTGACTATCGCGCCACCGCAGTTCACGATCGTGTGTGACTGGGTCAAGAATTTGGCGTAGGTTACTAGTAAGAATGTGGTGGAAGTCACATATTGCATGTTACTATCATCCATCTTGAACAAAAGCCCTCCTGTTACAATCAATATATGAAAATCAAACAAGTAATAAAAAGGGGGAAAATCACTAAAACAGCCCTTTTGACTACATTGATCGAAATTTCAGACGCCAACATGACACAAGATTCCCATATTTCTACGTTGACGTGCCACTACTCACCTATGTACTTTCACAAATTTTTACTAAAAAAAATTATGAATTTGTAAAGATTAAAAAAATAAGTTTTGGTATTTTTTTAAAAAGTTAATTTTAAATATTATTAAAAATTAACTTTTTAAAATGCATGTGCCTCTAGGTTTTGGTTTTTATTTTATTAAAAGAATAAAATTGAGTTAATTTTTTTTTTAATAATTGAAATACTTTTAAAAATCAAGTATTTAAAACGCTTGCGCTTGCGTATATGTTTTGGTTTTTTATTTTTTATAAAGGTTAAAACATATTTTTTTTAAAATATTTTATAAAAATGAAGTTTCAATAGTTGTAAGTCATAAAATTTGTTGTCAAAAACAAGTTATTAATTTAAGTTTCTAAATATTTTTTAAAAAGTTTTGGCTTTTAGAATATTAACAAAGATGAAAATTTCAAATATTTTTTATAAGAACTTTTAATATTTAGTTTCTTGTAGCAGGGGATTATATATTATAGAGCCTACTTGGTTCGTTGGTCGTGTTACATATTCTTACATCTACGTGACACAAGACCTTGAGAAAAACAAGTGTCATCGTTTTAGTGGACGAAATCTTTTGTAAAATAAAAAATCAACCTTTATTGCGTGTAAAACGTGTTAGTGAAAGATTTAATTTGATGATTTTCCCTTTAAAAATCCCATTTTACCACTTGAATCTTGCAAATCCAACAAAGAAACAGAACCTGGGGTGTATTGGGTTTGAGAGGAGGGGACTCCTGGAACAAGTGAGCAGATGAAGCTATCTGCATGACCCTTGTAATCATGGAGAGATTGAACCTTTTGGAGTAGAAATGCCTATTGAAAATAGATCAAAAACAGTTAAAAAAACATATTAAATTATAGTAAAAAAAGTTACAATTTCATGTGAGAAATGATTTCATTACTTTAGAGAGAAGAATCTTGGCACCAGCATGTTTATTATCCCACCCAAAAGTGTTATCATTCTCATTTGCACCAAGTGCTTGACCATTTGCCTGAATGAAGTTCAAATATGTTGGGCCTCTTGTAGCTTTATGTAACCATGCAGCTCCCCACAACAACTCATCCTTCACATAACAACTTCTTTAATCAACATTTAAACGACATGAAAATAGTCAGGTTTTAGTTTAACATATCTAACCTGTTTAAATACGAGTGGTGTTCGGGGTTGACATGTTTAAAAAACGGGTCATGTTTAGTTAAACAGGGTCGACCCAACAACTGTTTGTTTAAACAGGACAACCCACTAACCTGTTTAACCCAGTTTTTAATAACCCACCAACCTGATTAACACGTTTATAACTTAATTATTACCCGCCTACCCGTTTAACACATTTATAACTTGAATATTTGATTATTACTGCCAACCCGTTTAACACGTTTAGATAAATATTTTAACGGGTCGCATTTGGGTTGACTTGGTTAAAAAGTGGGTCTTGTTCGGGTTGACCTATTTAACCCATTTAGTTAAACAGGTCGACTCTTCAACTGGTTTTATTAAACAGAACGACCCACTAACCCGTTTAACCCATTTTTTTACAACCCACCAACCCGATTAGCACGTTTATAACTTGATTATCACCCGCCAACCTGTTTAACACGGTTAGATAAACGGTTTATATTCGAGTTACACAATTTTAAGTGTGTGCAGGTTACGGTTGATGTTTTTGACACGAATAAAAATATGGGTCGTGTGGGGTTGAACAGTTTAACCCGTCAGCTAGACACGATTGACACTCCTGTTTAAAACCCATTATTATAAAATCAATCATAAACTTTGTATTAATTAAACTTAAACTACCTGGTATCCAGAATAAGAACAGTAAAATGGGCACACATAACTCTTGAGCCCATCACTGTAAGAACCTCTATATTTGTCAGCAAATGCAAACACCTGTTTGTAAATTGTAACATGAATAAAAGTTCAAATTCAGAAATTCTACTTCTGTTCATGCAATTTTAATAGAGGTGTAAATGAGTCGAGTCTAGCCAAGCCCGAGCTTGTCTAGGCACAAGCTCGGCTCATGAGTAGTTTTCGAGCTCCAGCTTGACTCAATTATTATTTATTTATTTTGTAATTATTTATATATATATTTATAATTATATTTTTTATATTTAATACGTTAAATAAAAATTATATAGGCTCGCGAGCCAGCTAAAGCTTGATATGTGGTGCGAGCTCATTAAGCTCAGCTCGATTCGAGTTTTTAGCGAGCCGATCTCAAGTAGCTCACGAGTGGCTCGGCTCTGCTCCTTTACACCACTAAATTTTAAAATTTTTTAATCTTTTATTTACCCTAATGGCTCTTTTTAGGAGGATTTTGGAGTAATTAGGATCAGATTTTCTGAAAACCAAAGATGCAGAAGCCAAAGCAGCTGCTGTTTCAGCAGCAACATCTGTTCCAGGGCTGTTTCTGTCAATCTTTATAACTGTTCTTTGTGTATCCATGTCTTCAGGTCTTTCCCAACAAGCATGATCTTTGTTTGCATCACCAACCTGCAATTTGTCAACCAAAATTTATTCAAATTTTTTTTGTCAATCTACAATGAGATAAAATGACTGATTTAGTATGGGAGGGGTACGTTCGGTCTAAACAACGGGGTAGGTACGTTTAGCACAACCCATTCACAATTTGTTGGTAAATGGTAAGTACAAGTTAAAATCACCAAAATATACATCTTGACCGACTTTTAAGCCAAAATATTAATTGACTTTTACCCACTAAAAATAAACTACCTAAAGCAACCAATCAGAAAACACCACATAAGCTTAGCTGACTAAGGAGATTAGATTTTAGCCGGCACAAAATACATTGAAACCAATAAAAAAAACTGCCATGTAGCATGCTAGCTAGATTTCAGCCGGTGGCACCAAAAGACTTTATTTTGATCTCCATTCTCTAACGAATATATCTTTTTGGATCACCGTTACATGTGGTATGTTTTGATTGATTTTTTGGAGTACCCACTGTACTTTCAAGTTTTTTGTAATGGCTAAATTTCAGCTTCCTTAGCCGGCTTAGCTAAGGTGTTGTTTTCTGATTGGCTAATTTTAGATATGTTTATTTTGATATGGGCTAAAAGTCAATGTACATTTTCACATACCTGAACATAAATGGTGTCGGGTTGTGCGGTAGCTTTGAGAAGGTAATCAGTAGCCCACCGGATCGCGGTTTTGGCATTTCCCAACTCACTTTTCATCATACCACCAAATTCAAGCACACTCCATGACAACATGGTGGTAGTGAACGCCATAGGAAACCCAAATTTCATGTTATCCCCTGCATCATAATACCCACCTACTAAATCCACCTGCATTGTCAAACCACCACACAAATCAGTCACAAACAAGAAAACCCACTTCAAATTTTCAATCTTTATATGTAATTATGCAAGAAAAATGCATACTTTCATTGCGGATCCGTCGGACAGTCCGGAGTTTCTTCTCCAACTCATTCTTTGGTTGGGTGGAAATTTGCCGGATCTTTGGCCTTCAAAGAAAAGAACGGATTTGGTGAGGGCGTCTCGGTAGTTGTGGGAGGCGGTTCGGTGGCGGAAGGTGGCGGTGGCGGAGGAAAGGGTGGTTAGTACGAGGAGGAGGTGGAGGAGACGGAGGGAGGACGTCATTGGTGGTTTAAAAAAAACTAGCAAGAAGCGAGAGAAGTGTTGGAGAAAAGAGAAAGGTGGTGTGTCCTTATATAAGGTTTAGAAAGATGCTTTTGTACTTTGTAACTTCCTGCTTCTTTTCTAACGGTAATTCATCGGACCGGTAACTTACAAAACCGAAAATTTAAGCGTATAAATGTATATACGTGTTAAAAAAAATGTATCGTATTGTATCAGTTTTGTATCACTTTTAAATCGGGTTTGGATTGGCTCAAAGATCCGCGCCAACCATACGAAAAACCAAATTTTGATATAACTAACATCGACTCGTCGAGTATGTTAAATCATTTTTGTTTACGTTTTACAGTTTTGTTTAAGTTTGTTCTAATAGTTTGTGGGTCGGAGCTCACTAGTTGATTTGTATAAGTTAGTTTGTTAGACAGTTGGGCTGATTTGGAACTTACTGGTTCGTATAAATGTCAGAGGTTTGTCATTATAAAAACTTGAGCTGATTTGGCTTGATTAACTCGCTTCTTGGCTCGTATAAATTAGCTTCTCATTCAATCTACATTGGTACTCTAGTAGTGTATTATTTGATATATGTGTATGTTTTGAAACTATTTTTAGCTTGTTATTTGACACTGAGACGTTATAGAAATTTTTTTTATCAAAACTTAGAAAAAAATAAATATAAAATCATCAAAACTAGAAAAACGAGACAACTTGTAAAGAGACAATACAAACTCATTTTCTTTTCTCGGTATCGACTCAAGTTTGCTAGACTGGTATTCGTGTACATTTTGTTTTGAAATTAATTTTATTTTGAGCAATCATCATTTGAGAAACATGCTCCAAAACATTAATATCTTTATATTAAAGTTTTTGTATATAACTTTTCTTAATTAACATTTGCTTCGTATTTAGAGAATATTTTAAAAAGATAATGTTTTCTTCAAAGAAACACTACTTATTTATTTAAATATATAATTTATTATTTAATTCATTACTCTTACATAAAAAATAAATTTACTATAAAAGTTTTATCCTACTATTACTTTAATTTAATTAAGTTATATATAAAACGAGTGGGAGTAACCCGCGTGTTGCTGGGTGATATTAAGCTTGTATCAGTAGACGAATCGAAAACGAGAGACATTGGGGATCGAACATGCATCACACGAGGAAGAACTGTGCGCCGACCACCCCCACCGACTTTCTCATATGTGTGTGTGTATTCTTTGTTCGGTTATATTGTTTTTATGTTAATTAATAATCAAACAACTATATACTAACTTAAAATTAAATCTATTATTTATAACATAAATACTATAGTATAGTTTTACTTAAACTTACACGTAACACGTACATAAAAATAGAGGAATGTTTTTATTAACACTACATATAAGTGTATGTACTCTTGGCCATTTGATGCAATTGTAGCCCCAAAACTTCTTATAGTGGAGGTCTTGGGTTCGAATCCTGGCAACAGCAAAAAAGCGGTCGGTGTCCAGGTCAGGGGGCTTACCCAGTTGGGGGTTCCTCCTGTGGTGGGCTGCCCTAGATGTTATAGGTGTTGCCCGGGGTAAAACCCAATTATCCTAAAATATCTAGGTGTTGCCGTTCAAAAAAACATATAAGTGTATGTGTATTATACGGTTCTCCTAATTCTTTACTATAAATTAAATTATTATTAAATACGTCCATAATATAACCAAAAACTATTGCCGTACGTAAATAATACATTTTTACTTTATATCGTTAATTTCCAAATATAAAAAGTCCTGATATTTTGATAAATGAAAAGATGCACACTTTTATATAGTTTTTTAATTCTATATTTTCGTCTTTATGTTGTAACAATCGCTGTAATTGGTCCTACATATTGTTTGTCGTTATAGTTCTTTCTCCTTGATTTTATCCTTTTTTTGATTCCATGATTATTCTATGTTATTATTTACAACATATGAATTAAACATATATGATTAATGTGTAAACATAAAAGAGCAGCATAAACTGTGTTTTATCTGATCTCATTGAGTTTTCAAAAAATATATTCTTATAGTTGTAGAAAAAGATTTCAAATTCATAACGTGACTATGTTTTTAGTACCTAGAATGCCACCATTGCTAATTACACATACAAAAATGGATGTTGGACGTCTTTGTAGTTAAAAAGATATTGTCTTAATTTGACAATATTAATCTTTTGACAAACAAATTAGACCACCCAGTCTTATACATTAAACCTTATGATTATCGGAGTAGTCGGTTCGATACCAGACACATATAAAAGATTTGCTTTTAATAAGTGATCAAAATAACAGATACTTGCTTTTTTCTTTTGTTGGTCGGTAATCTTTTAGACTTGATTGACCAATTAAACCTAGGAATCAAAATTAATTGTCAAAGGAATGTATGTAGTTTACAAAACAAAACATTTAACAAATATGCAAACTTATACTTGTTGCATAAGTGATTGTGTGTCTAAGAAATCTTTGTGCAATCCAAGAAAAGATTGAGTGGATAAAGGAAATAAATGGTCATGGATTACCTCACTTTCCCATATAAATGGAGAGAATGGAGAGAAGTTAATTATAGGATACTTGTCAAAAAAAGGTTCATAGTACCACATGTAATGATAATAACTTTTAATGTGGGGCAGTGGTAGGAAGTCTAGATTCTCTAAAAAAGACCTAAGTTTTATCCTCACTAGCATCACTTTATAAAGAGGCACGGTGGCTCAGTGAAGGAAGACCTGGATCTTTGTGATCTCCGGTTCGATCCCAAGTGCGTCCGGGTTTTACCACCAGTGGGCTTTCGGACGAGTGGATTTTCCCCGAAAATGGAGATAACTTGGGGCGATTAAGGGCTCCGTACGACTGAGTTGGGCCAGCTGGCGGTGGCCTTTTACCAATGGGTCACTCCGTACGAAATACCTAGACAATTCTATGTTTGTTGTCCGTTAAAAAAAAGTACCACATGTAATGCTCCTCCATGATCCAATCATATTTATGTCATTAAATAATAAATTTTTAACATTCAATTTTGTGAATTGTGAATGCGATTAATATTTGTATCAAGTAATATTAATTTTTTTGAAGAAAAAGTTGTATATATTCTCATGGATCCTGTCAATATATTATAAAAATATGCCATTAAAGTTATTAAAATTATTTCCTAACTAATAATAAACAATAGCAAAAAAAAACGATTCTACAAAAAAATCCAGTTGACAACCAGATTTCAATTATCGACCTTAAATGCCTTAGCCACATCTTATGAGTTTACCATAGAACCATGGATATATCAACCTCGACTGCCTTAGCCGCATCTTATGAGTTTATGATTAGACCACGAATAAATCTGGTGATACACAAATATAGCAAAACATGGGTTGCTTAAGGAATAATATTTTTAAAACCATTCTTTGTCCTTCACTATAAAATCCTAGCATAACCAAGTTATTTTGTTTTTTTAAATGATTAACCATAACACTTTTATCATATAAATGTTTATGATATGACAGAATAAATATTAACATCCAAATGATATGATTAAGAAAAAGGTAAGATAATAACAAACACGTGAGATGCCCATGAATGAACTTTAATGAACATAACTATTTATACATGATAAATAACACAACCTACGACCAATCCACATAAATGCTCCAACGTGTTGGACATGAAAAGCACTTAAATAACCAAACGTTCAGCGAACAGTTCGTGAACCGTTCAGCGGAAAGTTCGTTTACGTTCGTTCGTTTAATAAATGAACGAACATGAACAAGGAATTATGTTCGATTAACTAAATAAACGAACATGAACAGATGTCTCGTTCGTTCAATTATGTTCGTGAACTTTCGATAACGTATTCGTGAACGTTCTTTTATTTACGTTCGTTCGTTTATGTTCGTTTACATTCATGCTCGTTTGTTTATGTTTTTCATCAAATTTTTTTGTATATTTCTATTTTATTTTATCTAAACTTTTTATATTCTTTAATTTTCAATTTATTTTTTATCCTAACAATTAACTAAGTAAAGTAACTTCGATACACGTACATAAAACTTAATATTAAAATGATCTTATTAAATGTTCATTTTGGAAGACGTTAAGGTTGACATCAAAAGTCCCAAACAAGGCTTCGTTCGGTTCTGTTCGTGAACCGTTCGTGAACAAGTCCATTTCCTTAATGAACGAACACGAACATGAAATTCCGTTCGGTTAGTGTTCGTGAACCGTTTTTGAACAAGTTAAATGCTAAGCGAACGAACACGAACAAGGCTTCGTTCGGTTCGGTTCAGTTCGTTTACAGCCCTAAATTCCACCATTTAGGGTTCTTCACAAACTTGAAGTTTTATTGTTTTTATATAAACCATGAGAAATTATGTATTTCTAGTTATAAAATTTCACTCGCTCTCATCACGAGTTTTTTAGCAAACCGATGTAAGACGAGTGTCACACCCCAACCGACGGCGGATTATACGTTGGGGCGGACGCGGTTGTTCAAAAGCATAAGGTTGACTAATAAAGTTGAGATATTTCATTAATAAATTAAAGGTTTCAACATGACAAAAATAACATAAGGTTCAAGCATAAAAAGTAACAAAAGTTCAATTCTTGACGGTCTTTCTAAGTCCATGCATCCTACGTTTTCATAGATAAGCCTCACTCTTATGCACCTGAAACATGTTAAGTAACCGTCAACTAAAAATAGTTGGTGAGATACGAAGGTTTTGACACTGTTTAACAAAAGTCTTTAAAAGTTTTACAATTCACTATGATTAATGCATCTAAGTACAAATGTGAGAATCAAGCAAGTTAAACATTGTGCACGTCAAACCTCCAACCAAGTGTAGGCATATCCCGAAGGTTACCCTTATAAGTTTCAAGTGTAAGTTTCAGTAACAATCACCAAGGGCTCCCCCCGAAGGGTCAATCAATCAAGGTGGATTGGTCAAATACAATAGATCTATCACTGTTACTATAGGCTCAGCCAAAGTTAATGAACATGCTAGTTTTAAGTTTAATTTAAGCATGCAAGTCTCAAAGCATATAACACATAGAAGACATGTAAACATAGTTAAGTTTGAATTGTATAAGTCTAAAAAGTTTGAACATGTTCCACCCCAAGTTTATAAAACAAAAACAAAACAAAAGGGGCTAAGTATACTCACCTTGAGAGGAATGTAAGAGTACTCAACAAGGATTAATTGTAGTGGAGTGTTTGAGGGAAGTTATCCTCACAACAAGCCTAAATGACAAGTTTAAGGTTTAAGGATTGATCATAGCATTTAGGACAAGGATTCAAGATTTGGGATTGACTAGCGTTACAAATGGGGAGCGAGAAGGATTGGGTTGTAAAGTTTAAGTTGTAACAAGTCTTAAGTGAATAGTATGAAGTTTAACTCGTTTGAAGTTTTACAAAGAAATCATAAGTTAATTATTGTCTACACATGATATTTAATACCTTAAATAGTTCTTCAAAAATATTAGTTTAGTGAAGAATAAACAAGTATTTAGAATAATAAATGCTTATCTAGTGGCGTTGAATAATTATTTAAAATAGATAATAGTTATCTAAATGAATAATAATCACTATGGATCAATATTAATTAAATAAACCGATATTAGTGAAAATCATAATTTATTTAGATAATTATTGTAGTTACAAAAGAATTTGTAAATGGATGTTTTATCTCGTAAAAAAAGTATCAATTAAGTTTATTTAAAGTATGCAATCATCCATTTATAATTGAAATATTTAGAAATTACTTGTAAGTTTAAATAAAAATGTATATTTGTTTTCCATTTACAAACTAAATAAATAAGTTTTAAGTTTATAATTCTATAAGTTTTATAAACTGTACAAGTTTATAAGTTTTAAAATTTTAAAATAAGGATATACGTTTTAAACATTTTTCTGATTTTATAAATTTTCAATTTAACTAAACAAATATTAAGGTTCAAACAAAAGATTTTTATTTATATAGAAGGTAAATAGCCAATTCATTTTTTTTTTGCTCTCATGAAATAAATCTCAGTTTATTTTATAGGTTTTATACAAGTTTTGGATTATTTTTATAGTTTCTAGGTATTTAATACTATAAGTTAAAGAAGTTTTTAATCAGTTAAAAATACATTCTGGAATTAAAAGTATGAATAGAATTCGGTTTTGAGTTTATAAAAACATAACAGATTTTATAAAAATAAAAGGGATTTTTAAAACTAATTAGAAGTGTATAAAAGAATTGGAAATCAAAAACCCAGTCGGCCGGATTCGAACACCCGACCTGCCCCGGGTCAACCCTTGCACACACACACAAACCACCCCGGCTACGGGTTCGCTGTGATTATAACCGAAAAAGAATGTTTTAAACAGAACCCCGCTTTGTCCCAAATCCCTCATGAACCCTAGAACCCAAATCCACTCAATACACATCGATTAGCCCTCTGTTAATGAAATTAAACATAGGGATTTTGATCTATGCAAGATTTCGAGCCTTTTAGCCATCGAGATTACCTGAAACGATGCTGAATCGAGGGAGATCGGGTTTAAGATTTCCATCGACGGTCGCAGCTCCAAAACGGGGAAACGTGAGCACGATTCGTGAAATTGGTGAGTGATGGAGTGTTGGGGTGTTGTTGTTGAGGGGCCGAAGTCGGTATATATAGCCAATTTTGGCATTAAATGCGCGAACGAGTCGAGGGCGGGTGGTTAAGCCGCTCGTAGTAAATGCCAACTCCATGCGCGACCTCGATCAAAATTGGTCATCATTACACCTTGGGGACAAGTCGCACGCGAGAGATGAGCCCATGGTTCAGTGAACCTGGACGAAATCGCGATTTTCGCGTGAAAAGAGACGAGAACCGAGGGTTGCGGGACTCGAACCCATGACCAGTTTCTGGGCAAGAGGGTTTGGGTGAATGACACAACAGGTCCTTGAGGTTTCCAGTTTTTGGTATTTCAAGTTAAAACTTGATTTTTAGTTAAAGATATGTTTCAGAATTGACAGTTTATACCCTAGACTAAATAAAAGGATTTTGTTTTTATAAAACCAAACAAGTTTAGCATATTTTCTATGTTTGAAATATTTTATACTCTTTATTTTAAGTGTTCAAATTTGTAGGTTCATTATTTACAAAATAGAAGCTATTGTTTATAATAAATATATATATATATATTTATTTAATATTAAAAGAAACCAACGATACGTTTATTTATTCCTTGAAATAGAAAGGTTACACGGGAAATAGATTTTAAATACGGAGGTGATACGTCGGTAAAGTTACTGGATATTACAGTCTCCCCTACTTTAGGAAATTTTTTCCCGAAATTTAAGAGGAGGGTCCAGAGAAAAGGTTCGGGTACTTGACTTTCATCTAGTCTTCGCGTTCCCAAGTAAACTCTGGGCCACGTTTGGACTCCCAACGTACTTTGACTATAGGAATACGACTACGCTTGAGCTGCTTGACTTCACGATCCATGATCTCCACGGGCTTCTCTACGAAGTGCATAGTTTCGTTGATGCGTACTTCGTCGAGAGGTATGTGGAGGTTCTCGTCCGCAAGGCACTTCTTGAGGTTAGAGATGTGGAAAGTTGGATGAACATTGCTAAGGCTTTCGGGTAGTTCAAGTTTGTAGGCCACCCTTCCTATCCTTTCGAGAATTTTAAAAGGGCCCACAAAACGAGGAGCTAGCTTTCCCTTCTTTCCGAAACGAACTACTCCTTTCCAAGGTGATACTTTAAGGAGTACAAGATCACCGACTTGAAACTATAAAGGTTTTCGACGCTTGTCGGCATAACTCTTTTGCCGACTTCTAGCTGCTAGAAGATTATCACGAATACGAAGGACCTTATCGGATGTTTCTTGAATGAGTTCAGGTCCGATGATTTGTGATTCACCAATCTCGTTCCAACAAACAGGAGAACGACATTTACGACCATAAAGTGCGTCAAAGGGGGCCATGTTGATGCTAGTATGGTAACTATTGTTGTAAGAGAATTCAATCAGCGGCAGATGTGAATCCCAGTTACCACCGAAGTCAATGACGCATGCCCTAAGCATGTCCTCTAAAGTCTGAATGGTCCTTTCGGATTGACCATCAGTTTGAGGATGGTATGCTGTGCTGAGATTTAATTGCGTACCAAAAGCGGGTTGTAAGGATTGCCAGAAGCGGGAAGTGAAACGACCGTCACGATCAGAGATAATGTTAAGAGGCACACCGTGGCGACTAACTATTTCATTAACGTATATCCGAGCCAATTTTTCGACTCCATAATCCTCACGGATAGGCAAGAAATGTGCGGATTTAGTTAGTCGGTCCACGATCACCCAAATGCTATCGTGACCATGAGTGGTACGGGGTAGCTTGGTAATGAAATCCATCGCTATACACTCCCATTTCCACACGGGAATCTCTGGTTGTTCTAGAAGGCCAGACGGACGTTGGTGCTCGGCTTTAACCTTGGAGCAAGTGAGACACTTTGCTACGCATAACGCAATGTCTTTCTTCATACCGGGCCACCAATATTGGTGACGAAGATCCTTGTGCATTTTTTCTGCACCAGGATGGACCGAATAGCGGGTTTTATGAGCTTCGTTCATAATGATAATACGAAGGTCATCACGATCAGGAATCCAGATACGGTTCAAAAAATAGAGTAAGCCGTTGGGCTTAGTCTCTAATTGGAGTTCAGCTCCGCACGCCATTTCTTCGTACATCTTCCCTTCGGTGACCGAAAGGTGTTGTGCTTCGAGGATGCGGATTTGGATATCGTTTTGAACTCTCACACAATGCAACATGGTGTGTTCCTTCCGACTCAAGGCATCGGCTACAACGTTCGCCTTTCCAGGATGATAACGAATGTCGCAGTCGTAGTCGTTAAGTAGTTCTACCCAACAACGTTGCCTCATGTTGAGTTCCTTCTGATTAAAAATATGTTGAAGGCTTTTGTGGTCCGTGAAAACCACACACTTTGTACCATAGAGGTAGTGTCGCCAGATCTTGAGAGCGAAGACAACTGCACCTAACTCGAGGTCGTGCGTCGTGTAATTCTTTTCATGACTTTTGAGTTGCCTTGACGCGTAAGAAATAACCTTGACTCGTTGCATAAGGACACAACCGAGACCTTGGTTGGATGCATCATAGTAAACCACGAAATCATCATTACCCTCAGGAAGGGTCAAGATTGGAGCGTCACAAAGCTTTTGCTTGAGAGTCTGAAAGGCTTCTTCTTGTTTTGGTCCCCACTCGTAAGGCTTTCCTTTATGGGTTAAGGCTGTGAGGGGCACCATTACTTTCGAGAAGTTAGAAATGAAACGACGGTAGTAGCCAGCTAGGCCAAGGAATGAACGGACTTCAGTAGGGGTCTTTGGAGCTTTCCAGTTTTTCACTGCTTCTATCTTTGCAGGATCTATATGAATTCCTTTCTCATTGACTATATGACCCAAGAATTGGACTTCATTTAGCCAAAACTCACACTTGGAAAATTTGGTGAACAAGGTCTCCTTCTTTAAGAGGTCTAACACCAACCGTAGGTGTTCCTCGTGATCCTTTTTAGTCTTTGAGTAGATCAAGATGTCGTCGATGAAAACAATTACGAATTTGTCCAGGTACGGCCTACACACATGGTTCATTAAGTCCATGAATACCGCGGGTGCATTAGTTAAGCCGAAAGGCATAACCATGAATTCATAGTGGCCATATCTTGTACGAAAGGCTGTTTTTGGAATATCCTCCTCAAGGACACGAAGTTGATGGTAGCCAGAACGGGGGTCGATTTTGGAAAAGCATGCAGAACCTTGGAGTTGATAAAAAAGGTCGTCAATTCTGGGTAATGGGTAACGATTTTTGATGGTAAGCTTATTAAGCTTACGATAATCAATGCACATACGAAAGGATCCATCCTTCTTCTTGACGAATAGGACAGGTGCTCCCCAAGGGGAGACGCTAGGACGAATAAATCCTTTTTCAGAAAGCTCTTGAAGTTGACTTGCTAGCTCTTGCATTTCCAAAGGTGCAAGGCGATGTGGTGATTTGCTACAGGATTTGCTCCTGGAATAAGGTCGATTCTAAATTTGACTTGACGTACGGGAGGAAGGCCTGGCAAGTCTTCGGGAAACACTTCGGGAAAATCACGGATGACAGGGATGTCTCGGATGTTCTTTCCCTTCCCTTTCTTTTCCACGACATTTGCTAGAAATGCCACGTAATTCTTCGTAGATACTTACGGGCTGTGGTACAAGACATGAGTTTTAGACCGCTTGATGGTTTATCACCATAGATTTGCAACGTGCTTCCTGATGATAAGGGAATACGGACGCATTTTTCAAAGCATATGATTTCTGCATGATGCTCGGCTAGCCAATCCATGCCCACTATTATGTCAAAACTTCCAAGGCGCATTGGAATGAGGCTTATTGAAAAGTTGTGGTCGTTAAGGTTAAGGACACAGTCACGGATAACGGAGTCAATAGCTACGGGGTTTCCATCAGCTACTTCTACCGTGATTGGTTTCTCTAATCTAGAGCGAATTTTAGCAAGTAATAACTCAAACTCCAAAGAGACGAAACTCTTATCAGCACCAGTATCAAACAAAACGGAAGCATAATGTTGATTTACTAGAAACGTACCGTTGACTACTTCTGCGTTGGCTTGGGCTTCATTAGCGTTGATGTTAAAGGCACGTCCCCGTGCTCCCGGGTTTGGGTTTGGATTTGCGAGCCTTGGGCATTGGTTACGGAAGTGGGTTGGGTCACCACATCCAAAACATGCTCGACCATTTGCCAAAGCTGGTAGTGCCGGGACGTTGGGACGATTTCCCTGAGCCATTGGAGGTTTGTTGGTGAAGCAGGTAGTGGACAAATGCCCATAGCGACCACAAAGGGTGCACAATCGGCATGGCAAGGTGGTCGGATGATGAAACTTACAGGTGTTACATTGGGGATGTGCTCCCCCATAGGGCTTCTTAATCGGGGTAACTTGTGCCAAAGGAGCTGCCGGTGTGACCACTGCATAGTTCCTGACCTTTCGTTTTTTGTTGAACGAGGGTTCAGTCTTAATCGTTTTGAGAGGCTCAGGAGTAGAGGTATCAACGGGCTTCTTGGAGCCTTTCTTGAATAGGGTCCCTGCTTTTACGTGGTTGTCTGTTAAAGTAGTAGAAAGACGAATGGTGTCTTCCAGAGTGGCAGGGTTTCGACCCCACACCGTGTCCTGAATCTTCATCGGTAGCCCACTGATATACTTTTCGATACCCCGAGACAGAGGGGTAACCATATGGGGCACTAGCAGACTCAGTTCATGGAAACGGGTCGTATACACCAGATTCTCTCCACTGTCCTGGGCAAGATCCCAGAATTCAGCCTCGAGTTTCTTCATTTCATTTCTCGGGCAAAATTCTTCGATCATTAGCTCCTTGAATTCTTCCCAGGTCAGTGACATAGCAGCGTCAGCACTTCTATTTCGTTTCTCTCTGTTCCACCAGGTTAATGCCCTCTTCTGTAGGACACTTGATGCATGACGGACTCTGAGGTTATCCGGGCAGTCACTGTTCAGAAATGTGCTCTCCATTCTTTCAAACCATTGGAGGAGGCTAGTGGCTCCTTCAGTCCCAAAGAATTTGGCGGGATTACAGGAGTTGAAATGCTTGAAAGTGCACGGAGGGTTTGAACCTGACTGGAGAGATCCAGAGTTAGCACTGTTGTTGGCCGCTGCTTGGTTTAGTTCAGTGACTAGGGTAGGTAGGACCTTAGCCATCTGCTGAGCAATGAGTGTTGCCATGACTCTGCTTCGGCTACGACGGGGAGGCATACTATAAAATGAAAAAGTTTGGACGTAAGAATAATAGGGTAAGGATCATAGGATGAGGTTATGAAGTACAAGGAATTTATATGGTGCCTACTTAGTTCATGTTACTAAACAGGTACCTTGACATATCAAAGGTAGTTTAAATTCTCAAATGTTAGAGAAGTCGCGCATTCCTATAAGTGGACACTCATCCCAAGAATTCCCAGGAAAGCATACGGGTCCAACGGTTAATCTGGATTTGTACGAAATGCTTTCCTTGACAGAATTTCCTAGAATATAGGCATCCACCCTTCCGGTCCACACAAGTTCTCATACATTATTTAGAACCCAAATACTTTTGACGGGAGTTAGTTTGGAAACCCAAATACTTTTGTCGAGAGAAATTATGTATTTCTAGTTATAAAATTTCACTCGCTTTCATCATGAGTTTTTTAGCAAACCGATGTAAGACGAGTGTCACACCCCAACCGACGGCGGATTATACGTTGGGGTGGACGCGGTTGTTCAAAAGCACAAGGTTGACTAATAAAGTTGAGATATTTCATTAATAAATTAAAGGGTTCAACATGACAAAAATAACATAAGGTTCAAGCATGAAAAGTAACAAAAGTTCAATTCTTGACGGTCTTTCTAAGTCCATGCATCCTACGTTTTCATAGATAAGCCTCACTCTTATACACCTGAAACATGTTAAGTAACCGTCAACTAAAAATAGTTGGTGAGATACGAAGGTTTTGACACTGTTTAACAAAAGTCTTTAAAAGTTTTACAATTCACTATGATTAATGCATCTAAGTACAAATGTGAGAATCAAGCAAGTTAAACATTATGCACGTCAAACCTCCAACCAAGTTTAGGCATAACCCGAAGGTTACCCTTATAAGTTTCAAGTGTAAGTTTCAGTAACAATCACCAAGGGCTCCCCCCGAAGGGTCAATCAATCAAGGTGGATTGGTCAAATACAATAGATCTATCACTGTTACTATAGGCTCGGCCAAAGTTAATGAACATGCTAGTTTTAAGTTTAATTTAACCATGCAAGTCTCAAAGCATATAACACATAGAAGACATGTAAACATAGTTAAGTTTGAATTGTATAAGTCTAAAAAGTTTGAACATGTTCCACCCCAAGTTTATAAAACAAAAACAAAACAAAAGGGGCTAAGTATACTCACCTTGAGAGGAATGTAAGAGTACTCAACAAGGATAATTGTAGTGGAGTGTTTGAGGGAAGTTATCCTCACAACAAGCCTAAATGACAAGTTTAAGGTTTAAGGATTGATCATAGCATTTAGGACAAGGATTCAAGATTTGGGATTGACTAGCGTTACAAATGGGGAGCGAGAAGGATTGGGTTGTAAAGTTTAAGTTGTAACAAGTCTTAAGTGAATAGTATGAAGTTTAACTCGTTTGAAGTTTTACAAAGAAATCATAAGTTAATTATTGTCTACACATGATATTTAATACCTTAAATAGTTCTTCAAAAATATTAGTTTAGTGAAGAATAAACAAGTATTTAGAATAATAAATGCTTATCTAGTTGTGTTGAATAATTATTTAAAATAGATAATAGTTATCTAAACGAATAATAATCACTATGGATCAATAATAATTAAATAAACGGATATTAGTGAAAATCATAATTTATTTAGATAATTATTGTAGTTACAAAAGAACTTGTAAATGGATGTTTTATCTCGTAAAAAAAGTATCAATTAAGTTTATTTAAAGTATGCAATCATCCATTTATAATTGAAATATTTAGAAATTACTTGTAAGTTTAAATAAAAATGTATATTTGTTTTCCATTTACAAACTAAATAAATAAGTTTTAAGTTTATAATTCTATAAGTTTTATAAACTGTACAAGTTTATAAGTTTTAAAATTTTAAAATAAGGATATACGTTTTATACATTTTTCTGATTTTATAAATTTTCAGTTTAACTAAAAAAATATTAAGGTTCAAACAAAATATTTTTATTTATATAGAAGGTAAATAGCCAATTCATTTATTTTTGCTCTCATGAAATAAATCTCAGTTTATTTTATAGGTTTTATACAAGTTTTGGATTATTTTTATAGTTTCTAGGTATTTAATACTATAAGTTAAAGAAGTTTTTAATTAGTTAAAAATACATTCTGGAATTAAAAGTATGAATAGAATTCGGTTTTGAGTTTATAAAAACATAACAGATTTTATAAAAATAAAAGGGATTTTTAAAACTAATTAGAAGTGTATAAAAGAACTGGAAATCAAAAACCCAGTCGGCCGGATTCGAACACCCGACCTGCCCCGGGTCAACCCTTGCACACACACACAAACCACCCCGGCTACGGGTTCGCTGTGATTATAACCGAAAAAGAATGTTTTAAACAGAACCCCGCTTTGTCCCAAATCCCTCATGAACCCTAGAACCCAAATCCACTCAATACACATCGATTAGCCCTCTGTTAATGAAATTAAACATATGGCTTTTGATCTATGCAAGATTTCGAGCCTTTTGGCCATCGAGATTACCTGAAACGATGCTGAATCGAGGGAGATCGGGTTTAAGATTTCCGTCGGTGGTCGCAGCTCCAAAACGGGGAAACGTGAGCACGATTCGTGAAATTGGTGAGTGATGGAGTGTTGGGATGTTGTTGTTGAGGGGCCGAAGTCGGTATATATAGCCAATTTTGGCATTAAATGCTTGAACGAGTCGAGGGCGGGTGGTTGAGCCGCTCGTAGTAAATGCCGACTCTATGCGCGGCCTCGATCAAAATTGGTCATCATTACACCTTGGGGACGGGTCGCACGCGAGAGACGAGCTCGAGGTTCAGTGAACCTGGACGAAATCACGATTTTCGCGTGAAAAGGGACGAGAACCGGGGGTTGCGGGACTCGAACCTATGACCGGTTTCTGGGCAAGAGGGTTTGGTTGAATGACACAACAGGTCCTTGAGGTTTCCAGTTTTTGGTATTTCAAGTTAAAACTTGATTTTTAGTTAAAGATAAGTTTCAGAATTGACAGTTTATACCCTAGACTAAATAAAAGGATTTTGTTTTTATAAAACCAAACAAGTTTAACATATTTTCTATGTTTGAAATATTTTATACTCTTTATTTTAAGTGTTCAAATTTGTAGGTTCATTATTTACAAAATAGTAGCTATTGTTTATAATATATATATATATATATATATATATATATATATATATATATAATATTAAAAGAAACCAACGATACGTTTATTTATTCCTTGAAATAGAAAGGTTACACGGGAAATAGATTTTAAATACGGAGGTGATACGTCGGTAAAATTACTGGATATTACAGCGAGATTTAATATGTGACTCTTATAATCATTTATCTTATTATTAAATGATCAAATATAATTACCTATTTATTTAATAACTTATGGCTAGTAATTAGTCGATGTGCCTAATTACTCTTAATGAGCCACTAATGGGTTTCCCCTTTGGTATACATATAAATAGAGAGATTAATAGAGGGGATAGACTAATCGACTATTCTATTCTATCACCACTAAATCGTCCCTCTCTCTTAAAACCGTGAGCTCCAACGAACTCACCTAATACCATCCTAATCGTACACCCTAAACGGGAACCCGATCCAGATTAGAGATCATGACGTCTTCCCTATCATCGGTGAACTTAGCAGGTATGTTTATATTATTGTTTTCCATTATATAGTTACAAGAACTGATCAACATGTGGTATCAGAGCAGATGTTGATAAATCAGTTCTTGTTTCTTTCCCTAAACTGGAATTAGAATCGGAGAACAAAGTTCTGTTAAAAACCATAAAGAAAATCGTTTTTATTTAACCTACACGGTTTTCTGTTTTACTAAAATATCACGTTTTTGATCTCATAGAATTCGAGATCCATTAGTATTTTTGAAATCAGTTTAATATTATGTTCCAGATTTCGATTCCAGGTTTTATATGATATTATTGAAGAACAGCTTATGAACTGTTCTTCATGTTCATCGTTATTTTGATAAAAATCCCCTTAATTTGGGATGAATAATTATTTGATTGTGTTTTTGCTAAAATCTTGTAACTTAATATCCAAGATTTTGAATTAAAATATTAATTTTATTATTTTAAATTAAGAAACTTGGATATACTTAATAACTTAAAAGATTTTCAAAATTTGAAAATACAATCAAAATCCCTTAAATTTAGCACTACCTTATCAGGATCAATCTTCACAGTTTTGGTCTTCACGGGTATGTTTAACGGGTTAGACTTCACGGTTTTATGATTCACGACTATATTAAGTTCACGGGTGTTCAAGTTCACCGGTAAGGTTAACGGTTTAAGTTCACGGCTTGTTTCACAGTTCACGGTTTGTGAAAATGAACCGAGAACCCTACAGGATCCGTGAATCTTTTGTTAAACCGTGAACCCTTACCTGAGCCGAGAACCTTTAATGAACCATGAACCTTAACTGAACCGTGAACCCTTAATGAACCGTGAACCTTATTGGAACCATGAACCCTCACCTAAGCCGTGAACCCTTACTGGACCGTGAACCCTCACCTGAGCCGTGAACCTTTACTGAACCGTGAACCTAGCCTTATACGTGCCTAAATTTTTTTCTCGCGGGGCGGGCTACCCCCGCAACCTAGCTTATTCGATCCGCGCTAACAGGGGGTTTGCTATTAATAAATGCTTTAGTTTTGTTAAACCTTAAAATTTAATATGTATTATATATTTGTTAAATTTCATTTTCAAAGGTTTAATGATTTTAATTTTTTTAATATAAATTTCATTTTTCATTTAATTTGAGTTTTCTTTAATAAGCTGTGCTCATTAACATAAAAAAATCTAAATACACAATATTGTTTATTGTATATTACATTCCGATATAAACTTATTAAAACGAGTTAGTTTCAAAATAGAGTATTTTCTGGTCTCGTAAGCAACTTTGTTACATGTTTGGATCGATTTTTCAAAACCTTTAAAACTTACTTGAATAACACCTAATGCTTCACTTCTGCTCAAAGGTGATGTGATGCACATGTATATTTATTCAAGCTTAAATAAGCATTATAACTTAGTGCTTGTCATGATATTAAATTAGAAAAACACGATAAACTTAAATAACACCTAAAATTTCACTTCTGCCTAAAGGTGATGTGTCACGCTTGTAAAGTTTTTAATTATAATTAAGCACTACTTTGCCTAATATAACTAAGTGTTTCAACTTCTGTCCAAAGGTGATGTGTCACATTTAGTTTTCGTAAAGCTAATTATGTGCGTACTAAACAAATGTTTCACTTTTGCCCAAAGGTGATGTGTTACATTCTTACTGCACATACTCACTATTAAAATTGTTCCCGATACTAAACATTTGTTTCACTTCTGCCTAAAAGTGATGTGTTACATTGTTTAAGTAGAACTTAATAAATTTATTATTTTGGTGATTATAATAGATACTAGTCACAACTTCATTAATATAATGGTCATTATTTCCACCTGCCTTAGTTTAAGTTACCCCATAGACACTCTAAGTTCTTCTTTGGTAGTTAGTATCTTATTCTTTCTCGTATAAAATCCACTGCAGCCCCTAACTTGGGAATCGAAACTTCTCTGCTTGGAAAGATTCCCTGATGTTGTCTCTCGGCTTGATGGAATTCGATCACGCACTTGACAAGCCTGCACCTGCTGATCTTACTGACAAAAGCACTGCTTAAGACATTATCAAGCATGAGAAGTGGTCAAGGTGTAACCGCATGGCTCTTGTCCAAATGAAGAACTCAATCAGTCCGATCATTAGAGGAGCTATACCTGATTCTAAAGATGCCAAGACTTATCTAGCTTCTGTGGAGGATCAATTCAAGGGAACTTCTAAGGCGCATGCTAGCACTTTAATTCTGAAGCTGGTGACTGCAAAGTATGACATGATCAGCGGTATTCGTGAGCACATCATGATGATGAATGACATGTCCCGTAAGCCCAAGGGATTAGAAATGGAAATCAGTGACGGCTTTCTAGTTCACTTTATCATGACCTCTCTTCCTAAGTCTTTTGAAGCTTTCAAGATCAACTACAACACACAATGAGACAAGTGGATGATGAGTGAGTTGATTGCAATGTGTATCCAAGAAGAAGAGCGTCTGAAGCTAGACAGACCGGATGTTGCTTATCTCATATCCGCTGATTCAAAGAAGAGGAAGGGCAATTTCCGTAAGAATGAATCTTATAAGGTCCAGAAACAAGACGCAAATGGTGCTTCCAGCTCTAAGAACTTCAAAGGGAAGTCTCACTGCAAGTTCTGCCGCAAGGCTAGGCAGAAAGACTGTCCGGACTTTAAGGAGTGGCTGAGCAAGAGAGGTAATCATCTTTTTATGATACTTGAGTCCTATAATTTAAATGTTCCAACTAATACATGGTGGTTTGATTCTGGTTCTATGGTTCATGTAACCAACTCTTTACAGGGATTCCTTACAATCCAGAAGCTAGAAAGAAACCGAAGAACACTTAAGATGGGGAATGGAGAAGAACTAGTTGTCAAGGCTGTGGGAACCTTAGAATTAATTATGAAAACAGGCTTATGTATTAAACTTTATGATACCTTATATATTCCTGAGATTACTCGGAATCTACTATCAGGACCAAAGTTAGACGTTGACGGTTTTGTTTGTTCTCATGGTTATGGTAAACTTTCTATTATGTTAAATTCTCAAGTGTTTGGACGTGGTTATCTGGATGATGGTCTCTATAGATTAGAACTAGATGATGATTTTTCCAAGTCTTTGTTATCATATAATATTAATGAAAACTTAACAAAGACTAAACGAAAGTGAGACTTAGAAGCTTCATCTATGTTGTGGCATCAACGCTTAGGCCACATTTCACGAGAACGCTTATCTCGACTCGTGAAGGATGAAGTGTTACCATCTCTCGATTTCAATGATTTTGGAACATGTGTCAAATGCCTTAAAGGTAAAATGACATCAGCAAAGAAGAAAGGTGCCACTAGGAGCTCTAATTTATTAGAACTCATTCACATTGATATTAGTGGACCTTACCCCATTGCTGGTATAACAGGACATACTGCATTTATCACTTTTATTGATGATTATTCTCGTTATATGTACTTGTATCTTATTAAAGAAAAATCTGAATCACTTGCGACTTTTAAAAATTATAAAACTAAAGTTAAAAAACAACTAGATCTTCAAGTAAAAGTTGTGAGATCAGATAGAGGAGGTGAATATTATGGCAGACATACTGCTGTGGGTCAGGCTCCTGGTACATTTTATGAGTTTTGTAAGGGGCAGTGGATCGTGAACCAGTACACCATGCCCAGTACTCCTCAGCAGAACGGTGTTGCTGAGAGAAGAAACTGGACCCTAATGAACATGGTACGCAGTATGTTAGCCAACTCAGGTTTACCCTCATTCCTCTGGACCGAGGCCTTAAAAGCAGCCATTCATATACTCAATAGAGTTCCTTCAATGTAACATTTCAAATTTTACTACCCTTATTTATAATTCAATGTAACTCATTTAAATTTCAAAATCTAGTGCACTGGTTTATTTCATTCGTACCAACAATTAAACATTTGACTCCAATGCAAATCCACAAATCTTTACACGAGTATACCTTATTAAAATTCGATACATGTATATATATATATATGAATATCAAACAAATACATACACACATAAATTCATTTATTCCATTAACAAGGAATTTCACGGTTGATTGAACCCCGAAACAATCGAACCCTAAATTGGAACCCCACACTCCAAATTTTGACTTTAAGACCTTAATTTTGACTTTCCTTGATCTGTTTGACTTTCAAAATTCAGAGGGGCCAAAACCGTGAGAATCCGAGGCTGTCGTCGATGGATCTTTGTTGAATTGGACTCCTCGTGGATTCACAAACAAGAACCGACCAAGTCCCGGCCCAAACATCAATCCAATTCAACCGATTAAGCGGGCATAATTCAAATTCAAACGAATTTGACTCCTGAAAGTCAAACCGTATCAATTTACGTTTAATTGGTGTAAATGACGCGTAATCAATCCCACAAATCATGCATTGATTCACCTTGAATGTATTCAGACCACAAACGCGACTCTATTCGTCCAAAAACCAAACCGTTTATGCGTAAATCAAGCCGATGACTACTACGGCCAACTCATAACCAAATTGACTAAATTGGACAAAATTAATCAAATCAAACCAGTCTCAAACCTTCACGCACCATCATACAAACCCTCTGAAACCGAAATCGCATACCACATCACCTCTGGACAGCAATCGAGTCTCAAGAACCTCAAGACAGAAACCGTAGCCGACAGCATTCGTTGCCCAATCTTAACGAGTAAGTTGTAGATCATTAGGTTCGTAATTGAATCCTGATCGTTAGCCCTCTATCAATTCGAATAAACATAATCAATCGGGTCCAATTTGGGAATTAGGGTTCATGGCAATTCGGTTTGATTTGGGGTTTGACTCACGTTCATATTTAAATTAATGATACCCCATTTAGACCAGCGAACCACCCGGCTCAACTGGTTAAGGCACTGCGCCATTGAACCGGGTGGCGTGGGTTCGAAACCCACGGCCTACGACCGGCCTGCTTTTCCTTTTGCGCCCACTACGACCGGCCTGGTAATCATTGGTTTAGACCCATCCGAGACCAATCCTGTAACGAAAATACCCTCTGGCCCAGCGGTTCAGTCACCCGACCCACACACCCAAGGCCCGGGTTCGAGTCCCTGTGGCCTATTTATATTTTTGCAGTAAATCTAACACTCCAAAAATTTTGTAAAAAATATTTTTATAAACCTAAAGATATTTATAACAGAATAAAACCAGAATTTTTAAATTTCAATATAAATTCAGATTTTATCCAAATTAAAGTGTTAAATGTGCACATTAAACTTTTAAAACAAAAACTTTAAATATTTAAAATTAATTTCTAAATAAAAACAATAAATTTTATAAAATATTAACTCATTTAAAACAAACTAGTATTTATTTTAAAGATGATAAATAAATAAAAAAATTATTTATTATAATACACAAACAAAAATTTCTTTTTCTAAATATAGATATATATTTACATTCTATAAATTTTAACATATTTTTCACAAATAAATAAATGAAATTATTTGTTTATTTTATTTATTTAAATTAACCCTATCCACATAAATAGAAATTCTTTTTCTAAACATAAATATATATTTACGTTCTATATATTCTAACATATTTTTCACAAATAAATCAATAAAATTATTTGTTTATTTTATTTATTTAAATTAACCCTATCCACATAAATAAAATTTCTTTTTTTTTAAACATAAATATATATTTACGTTCTATATATTTTAACATATTTTTCACAAATAAATAAATAAAATTATTTATTTATTTTATTTATTTAAATCCAACCCTAAGTCAATGACTATTAAGTTCATACATATATACATTGAACTCATAATATACATTAAATTCTTATACAAGCATAACATGCCTTTACATGGAATAACACAAACCTTTTTGTACAAATCCACACACATCAAAACCCGTTGAACCCTAGACTGAGACATAGACTTTTGTACACGCTATTAACTCAATATACATTACACACTAGGTTAACATGGTGAGTTACAAAGACCGTTTTGCAACCTAGTCTTGCGTACTAGCAACACTCTTGAATCAAGTGAGTATTACATAGCCCCCTTTTCTCTTTTACACTTTTTGGGGTGATTCATGAATTTTATACAAACAATAGCTTACATTTACACAAACTACACAAACACAAATCCTATTTACATTCATGTGTGCAAATTTGAGCTTTATGTTTGAGTGCTAGGTGTGTTAACTTTTGTGTGCAAATTATGTGCAATCATTAACTATTTAAGCCGACGGTTAACAATGATAGATCTATTGAGTCTGACAAATCCACCCAGATTGGGGTGATTGTTACCGACAACACAATTTGTATGCTGGTTACAAATGTTTGATTGTACTTTAGTTACACAATAGCTGCTCTCGATAAATGCCTTATTTATCATTACATGTAAGGATTTGCTTATTCATATTTTTACACTATCTATGTACAAACCTATGTATGCTCACCAACTTTTTAGATATGCTACACTTAAGTTTGGACTTAGTTAATTTAAATTCAAAGAACAATTTGTATTTTCATTTATGTACTTGTTGAATTTTTCTATTTGTGTTTGAATAGTTTGAAATGAAATTGATGATTAAATATTGAAATCTGGTGAACCTTGTGCTCATGAACAGTCTACATGTCCCGTCCCGACGTTTCCGCCGTCGGTTAGGGTGTGACAGATTGGTATCAGAGCCTTGGTTATAGGGAACTAGGTTATTAGACACCCTTGACCTAGACTATAACTTTAGGACACCCACTTATACCATGCTTCATGATTATGTGTTATGTGCTACATGCTATGTGTTACATGCTTATTATATTAATATTTATTCCATTTTGGCACCTTATTTGTTAAAGTTCATGACTTATTAGATTATACCTAAATAATAAATTAAATAAAACAATATCCCTACCCTTACCCTAAGCCTCATAACCTTCTTGCCTACTTCTTGATCATTATCATCATAGCATGTGGAAACTTCATGGAGTTAAATCTATAAAAAAAAAAATCTTTATTTCCTCTTTAAGGCTTTTTAACCTTGTTAATTATTTGAGGACACGTGCAATCTGGAAGGGTGACACCTGTATTCTGGGTTTTCTGTCTAGGAAAGCATTTCGTATAAATCCCAATCAACCGAGGGACCGTATGCTTTCCTGGGAATTCCCGGGATGAGTGTTTACTTATAGGCTAAAGCATGTCTCCTTGAAAAATTATATGAGTTTAATTAACCTTAATGTGTCACAGTATTTATATCATTATTTGAGTACAATCTAAACTATGATTTACTATTTTATTTGTTATCTTATCTTTTAAATTCAATCAACCTTCATAAGTTCTTACATCTCTTCTTGTGTTGTGCAAATCTGTAGAATGCCTCCCCGTCGTGCTACCGTGGCCAACAACAACACTGATATTGCTGCTATCCTTGCACAACTTGTAACTCAACTCACTCAAGTTAATGGTGCCACAAACGGTAACCATGGTACTAATGGTGGTGGTGGTGCCAACCCACCGCAATGTACCTTCAAGCACTTCAATTCGTGTAACCCTCTTAAGTTCTATGGTACCGAAGAACTACGGGACTACTTCAATGGTTCAAAAGTATTGAGGGCACCTTCCTTAATAGTGACTGCCCTGATAACCTTCGTGTCCGTCATGCCATAAGTGTCTTCCAAAAACGGGCACTCACGTGGTGGAATGGGGAAAAGAGAACTAGAGGTATGGAGGCAACCATGGCCTTACCATGGGATGAGGTTAAGAGACTAATGACCGAAGAGTTCTGTCCTCGGAATGAGGTGAGGAAGCTGAGTTTTGGGATCTTACCTAAGACAGTGGTGAAAGTCTGGCTTATACAACCCGGTTTCATGAACTGAGTCTCCTTATGCCCCATATGGTCACACCCTTATCCCGCTGCATTGAAAAGTACATCGGTGGATTACCTAGGCAGATTCAGGATACTGTCTTGGGGAGAAATCCCGCAACGCTCGAAGATGTTATCCGATTATCTGCTACTTTGACCGACAACTATGTGAAAGCAGGTACCCTGACTAGAAAAGGCACCAAGAAAGCCCCCGACACCACAACCCCTCCCGTACACATCAAAGAAGCCAGAACTGAACCCTACCACAATAATAAAAAAAAAGGCTAGAAATTTTGCTGTAGTCACTCCTGCTATGCCTGTTAACCAAGTTGCTCCCATGGCTCAAGTACCAGTCAAGAAGCCATATGTGGGGACCTACCCACTCTATGCCACATGCAATTATCACCACCCCCAAACCATTCCTTGTCGCCTTTGCACTCACTGTGGGAAATATGGCCATACGGTCAATGTTTGTAGAGCCAAAGCACTTGCAGGCCAAGTCAACCCACCAACCCGAACCAATCAACAAGTGACTAATCAAGGTGTTCCCGCCATAGCAAATGGGCGTGCTTGTTATGAATGTGGCAACCCAAACCACTTCCGTGACCAGTGCCCGAAGTTTATCAATGCTAGACAAGGCGGAGCTCGTGGGCGTGCTTTCAACATCAACGCCAATGAAGCTCAAGCCAACAATGATGTGGTCAACGGTACGTTCCTTGTTAATAGTCAATATGCCTCCATTTTATTTGATACCGGTGCAGATAAAAGTTTTGTGTCACTTAACTTTGAACCCTTACTTGCAAAAACACGGTCTAAATTGGAGAAAACCTTCACTGTCGAAGTAGCAAATGGTGACTCCCTTATGATAGACTCCATTATCCACAACTGTTCTCTAGAACTTAATGATCATACATTTCCAATCAACCTCGTGCCAATGCCGCTAGGAAGTTTTGATATCATCATAGGCATGGATTGGCTGTCAAATCACCATGTCGAAGTCATCTGTTTTGAGAAGTGCATCCGAATACCCCTTCCGTCAGGGGAAACGTTAAGAGTCTTTGGTGAAAAGCCTTGCAAAGGGCTCAAATTGATTTCATGCACTACCGCCCAAAAGTACATACGAAAGAAGTACGTAGCCTTCCTAGCCCATATTGTTCAAAAGGATGTCAAAGAGAAGAATATTCAAGACATCCCCATCATCCGGGACTTTCCCGAAGTATTCCCCGAAGATCTATCTGGTCTTCCACCCATTCGACAAGTAGATTTTCGCATTGACCTTGTACCCGGAGCTAACCCAGTGGCTAGAGCTCCATACCGTCATGCACCTTCTGAAATGCAAGAACTTGCAAGCCAACTCCAAGAACTCTCCGACAAGGGTTTCATCCGTCCAAGTCATTCACCGTGGGGTGCACCTGTCTTATTAGTCAAGAAGAAGGATGGATCATTTCGCATGTGTATTGACTACCGCGAACTCAACAAGCTTACCATCAAGAACCGTTATCCATTGCCTAGGATTGATGACCTCTTCGACCAACTTCAGGGCTCTACTTGTTTCTCGAAGATTGATCTTCGATCTGGTTATCACCAACTCCGTGTACAAGAGGAAGATATTCCAAAGACTGTCTTCCGAACAAGGTATGGTCACTACGAGTTCATGGTCATGCCTTTTAGGCTAACCAATGCACCCGCGGTTTTCATGGACCTCATGAATCGTGTGTGCAAACCATACCTCGACAAATTCGTGATCGTCTTCATTGATGATATCTTAATCTACTCCAAGACTAAATCCGATCATGAACAACACCTTAGATTGGTTTTGGACCTCTTGAGAAAAGAGCAACTATATGCCAAGTTCTCCAAATGTGAATTTTGGCTAAAGGAGGTTCAATTCCTGGGTCATATCGCCAACGAAAAAGGAATTCATGTTGACCCTGCTAAAATCGAAGCTGTTAAGAATTGGAATTCCCCTAAGACCCCCACCAAAGTTCGTTCATTTCTTGGTCTTGCGGGATATTATCGTCGTTTCATTTCAAATTTCTCTATGATTGCTGTTCCTCTCACCGCTTTGACCCACAAGGTTAAACCTTATGAATGGGGACCAAAGCAAGAAGAAGCTTTCCAAACTCTCAAGCAAAAGTTGTGCGATGCTCCTATTTTGACTCTCCCTGATGGGAATGATGATCTAGTTGTCTACTGTGATGCCTCCAACCAAGGTCTCGGTTGTGTCCTCATGCAACGAGGCAAAGTAATCGCTTATGCATCAAGGCAACTTAAGATTCATGAGAAGAATTATACGACGCACGACCTCGAGTTGGGTGCGGTCGTATTCGCATTGAAGATCTGGATACATTACCTCTATGGCACGAAATGTGTGGTGTTCACCAACCACAAAAGTCTCCAACACATCTTCAACCAAAAAGAACTCAATATGAGGCAATGACGTTGGGTTGAACTCCTTAACGACTATGACTACGAGATTCGTTACCATCCCGGCAAGGCGAATGTTGTAGCCGACGCTTTGAGTCGAAAGGACCATGTCATGCTTCAATGTGTCTGAATTCAAACCGACATTCAAAATCGCATCTTAGAAGTTCAACACGTCTCAGTCACCGAGGGTAACATGTACGAGGAAATGTCGTGTGGTGTTGAACTCCATCTTGAACCAAAACCCAATGGCTTACTTTATTACTTGAACCGTATTTGGGTTCCCGATCGTGATGATCTCCGTGCATTTCTCATGAACGAGGCCCACAAGACTCGTTATTCTATCCATCCCGGTGCTGATAAAATGTACCAAGATCTTTTCCAACAATATTGGTGGCCCGGTATGAAGAAAGACATTTCTCTCTATGTAGCCAAATGTCTAACTTGCTCCAAAGTCAAAGCCGAACATCAACGTCCTTTCGGTTTACTTGAACAACCGGAAATTCCCGTGTGGAAATGAGAGAACTTAGCTATGGATTTTATTACCAAGATCCCTCGCACCTCAAGTGGTTATGATAGCATTTGGGTGATCATTGACCGCCTCACCAAATCTGCTCATTTCTTACCTATCCGTGAAGACTATCGGGTTAGGAAACTGGCCCAAATTTACATTGACGAAATTGTGAGCCGTCACGGTGTTCCATTAAACATAATCTCCGATAGAGATGCTCGATTCACCTCCCGGTTCTGGCAATCTCTCCAAACTGCTCTTGGTACACGATTGGATTTAAGCACGGCTTACCACCCCCAAACTGATGGTCAGACCGAGCGTACAATCCAAACTCTTGAGGACATGCTTAGAGCTTGTGTAATTGATTTTGGTGGTAATTGGGACTCACATCTATCCCTAATTGAGTTCTCTTACAACAATAGTTACCACACAAGTATCAATATGGCTCCATTTGAAGCTCTCTATGGCCGAAAGTGCCGTTCTCCTATGTGTTGGAATGAGATTGGTGAAGCACAAATCACCGGTCCCGAACTAATTCAAGAAACATCCGACAAGATTATCCAAATCCGTGACAACATTCGAGTAGCGAGAAGTCGGCAAAAGAGTTATGCCGACAAACGACGAAAACCCTTGGAATTCCAAGTCGGTGACCTTGTCCTTCTAAAGGTGTCTCCGTGGAAGGGTGTGATCCGCTTTGGAAGGAAAGGCAAGTTAGCACCTCGCTATGTGGGTCCATTCAAGAACCTTGAAAGGATTGGAAAAGTGGCTTACAAACTCGAGTTACCTCCATCACTCGGCAATGTGCATCCTACATTTCATGTGTCCAACCTAAAGAAATGCCTTGCTGATGAGAATCTCCATATACCTCTTGACGATGTGCGCATTGACAAAACGATGCACTTCGTTGAGAAACCTGTAGAGATCATGGATCGCGAGATTAAACAACTCAAGCGAAGCCGTATTGCTATTATCAAAGTTCGTTGGGAATCAAAACGTGGACCTGAGTTTACTTGGGAACGTGAGGACCAAATGAAGCTCAAGTACCCCCACCTCTTTGCTGATGCAATCGCCCCAAGTAACTAAAATTTCGAGACGAAATTCCCTCAACATGGGGATACTGTAACATTTCAAATTTTACTACCCTTATTTATAATTCAATGTAACTCATTTAAATTTCAAAATCTAGTGCAGTGGTTTATTTCATTCGTACCAACAATTAAACATTTGACTCCAATACAAATCCGCAAATCTTTACACGAGTATACCTTATTAAAAGCCGATACATGTATATATATATATGAATATCAAACAAATACATACACACATAAATACATTTATTCCATTAACAAGGAATTTCACGGTTGATTGAACCCCGAAACAATCGAACCCTAAATTGGAACCCCACACTCCAAATTTTAACTTTAAGACCTTAATTTTGACTTTCCTTGATCTGTTTGACTTTCAAAAGTCAAAGGGGCCAAAACCGTGAGAATCCGAGGCTGCCGTCGATGGATATTTGTCGAATTGGACTCCCCGTGGATTCACAAACAAGAACCGACCATGTCCCGGCCCAAACATCAATCCAATTCAACCGATTAAGCGGGCATAGTTCAAATTCAAACGAATTTGACTCCTGAAAGTCAAAACGTATCAATTTACGTTTAATTGGTGTAAATGACGCGTAATCAATCCCACAAATCACGCATTGATTCACCTTGAATGTATTCAGACCACAAACGCGACTCTATTCGTCCAAAAACCAAACCGTTTATGCGTAAATCAAGCCGATGACTACTACGGCCAACTCATAACCAAATTGACTAAATTGGACAAAATTAATCAAATCAAACCAGTCTCAAACCTTCACGCACCCTCATACAAACCCTCTGAAACCGAAATCGCATTCCACATCACCTCTGGACAGCAATCGAGTCTCAAGAACCTCAAGACAGAAACCGTAACCGACAGCATTCGTTGCCCAATCTTAACGAGTAAGTTGTAGATCATTAGGTTCGTAATTGAATCCTGATCGTTAGCCCTCTATCAATTCGAATAAACATAATCAATCGGGTCCAATTTGGGAATTAGGGTTCATGGCAATTCGGTTTGATTTGGGGTTTGACTCACGTTCATATTTAAATTAATGATACCCCATTTAGAGCAGAGAACCACCCGGCTCAACTGGTTAAGGCACTGCGCTATTGAGCCGGGGTGGCGTGGGTTCGAAACCCACGACCTACGACCGGCCTGCTTTTCCTTTTGCGCCCACTACGACCGGCCTGGTAATCATGGGTTTAGACCCATCCGAGACCAATCCTGTAACGAAAATACCCTCTGGCCCAGCGGTTCAGTCACCCGACCCACACACCCAAGGCCCGGGTTCGAGTCCCTGCGGCCTGTTTATATTTTTGCAGTAAATCTAAAACTCCAAAAATTTTGTAAAAAATATTTTTATAAACCTTAAGATATTTATAACAAAATAAAACCAGAATTTTTAAATTTCAATATAAATTCAGATTTTATCCAAATTAAAGTGTTAAATGTGCACATTAAACTTTTAAAACAAAAACTTTAAATATTTAAATATAATTTCTAAATAAAAACAATAAATTTTATAAAATATTAACTCATTTAAAACAAACTAGTATTTATTTTAAAGATGATAAATAAAAAAAAATTATTTATTATAATACACAAACAAAAATTTCTTTTTCTAAATATAGATATATATTTACATTCTATAAATTTTAACATATTTTTCATAAATAAATAAATGAAATTATTTGTTTATTTTATTTATTTAAATTAACCCTATCCACATAAATAGAAATTCTTTTTCTAAACATAAATATATATTTACGTTCTATATATTCTAACATATTTTTTACAAATAAATAAATAAAATAATTTGGTTATTTTATTTATTTAAATTAACCCTATCCACATAAATAAAATTTCTTTTTTTTCTAACCATAAATATATATTTACGTTCTATATATTTTAACATATTTTTCACAAATAAATAAATAAAATTATTTATTTATTTTATTTATTTAAATCCAACCCTAAGTCAATGACTATTAAGTTCATACATATATACCTTGAATTCATAATATACATTAAATTCTTATACAAGCATGGCATGCCTTTACATGGAATAACACAAACCTTTTTGTACAAATTCACACATATCAAAACCCGTTGAACCCTAGACTTAGACATAGACTTTTGTACACGCTATTAACTCAATATACATTACACACTAGGTTAACGTGGTGAGTTACAAGGACCGTTTTGCTACCTAGTCTTGCGTACTAGCAACACTCTTGAATCAAGTGAGTATTACATAGCCCCCTTTTCTCTTTTACACTTTTTGGGGTGATTCATGAATTTTATACAAACAATAGCTTACATTTACACAAACTACACAAACACAAATCCTATTTACATTCATGTGTGCAAATTTGAGCTTTATGTTTGAGTGCTAGGTGTGTTAACTTTTGTGTGCAAATTATGTGCAATCATTAACTATTTAAGCCGACGGTTAACAATGATAGATCTATTGAGTCTGAGAAACCCACCCAGATTGGGGTGATTGTTACCGACAACACAATTTGTATGCTGGTTACAAAGGTTTGATTGTACTTTAGTTACACAATAGCTGCTCTCGATAAATGCCTTATTTATCATGACATGTAAGGATTTGCTTATTCATATTTTTACACTATCTATGTACAAACCTATGTATGCTCACCAACTTTTTAGTTGACCTTATTTTATTCATGTTTCAGGTGCTAATGTGTGAGTTTGATCAAGACATGCTACACTTAAGTTTGGACTTAGTTAATTTAAATTCAAAGAACAATTTGTATTTTCATTTATGTACTTGTTGAATTTTTCTATTTGTGTTTGAATTGTTTGAAATGAAAATGATGATTAAATATTGAAATCTAGTGAACCTTGTGCTCATGAACAGTATACATGTCCCGCCCCGACGTTTCCGCCGTCGGTTGGGGTGTGACATTCTAAGTTTGTCCCTAAAACTCCTTATGAACTCTGGACCTGAAGGAAACCGAGTCTTAGATATATGAAAGTATGGGGTTGCCTTGCCGAAGCTAAACTCTATAATCCTTTCTTAAAGAAACTTGACATGAAAACTGTCACTTGTTACTTCATCGGTTATCCCGATCACTCAAAGGGTTATAGATTCTACTGTCCTTCTCATGTCACTCGTATTGTAGAAACCAAGCATGCTAAATTCCTTGAGGATTTTAAGGTCAGTGGGAGTAGTGAAAATCCTTATCCAGATTTAGAAGAAGTACAAGACGCGGGGGGGGGGGGGGGGGGGGAGATTCGTCGCTTACCTTAACTCTGATTACTCCTCTTGTACACCACGTTGCACCGCACCTCACTGCACCACTTCCTCCTCCCTCGGATCTTAATGCTACTCCTTTTATATCAGAGAATGAAGGCACATCAAACGACCAACATGAAGACAATTAAGACAATGTCAAACCCGATAATTAACTCAGGAGGTCGCCTAGGTCCAAAAGGCCTACTAACTTTGATGATTTTGTTACCTACCTGACTGAAGCTGAAATGGATGCCGAAAAGTTTACAGACCCTACTTCTTACCATGAAGCCATTAGCGGTGATCAGTCTTCTGAATGGAATAAAGCTATGATTGACGAGCTTGACTCCATGAAGAAAAATGATGTTTGGGATTTACTGGAATTACCCAACGGTGCTAAACCCGTAGGATGTAAATGGGTAAACAAAACTAAACTAGATCCGAATGGAAACATTGAACGCTATAAAGCTAGCTTGGTTGCAACGGGTTTCACTCAGAAAGAAGGAATCGACTATCAAGAGACTTTTTCTCCTGTTTCTCGAAAGGATTCATTAAGGATCGTGATGGCCCTAGTAGCTCACTTTGACTTAGAGCTACATCAGATGGACGTCAAAACCTCTTTCCTCAATGGCGACTTGAATGAAGACGTGTTCATGAAACAGCCCGAAGGTTTTCAACCTGAAGGTCAAGAACATCTAGTCTAGAAGTTGAAGAAATCCATATACGGGTTGAAGCAGGCATCACGTCAATGGTACCTAAAGTTTGATGAAGTCATGAAGAAACAAGGTTTCCTAAAGAATCAAGTGGATCAATGAACCTACCTCAAGATGAGTGGGAGCAACTTTACAATACTTTTCTTTTACGTAGATGACATTCTATTGGCAAGTAATAGTTTAGACATGTTGCATGAGTCGAAGCGTTTACTCTCGCATAACTTCGACATGAAGGATCTCGGAGAGGCTTCTTATGTTATAGGCATCGAAATACACCGAGATAGATCTAAGGGCATTTTGGGATTATCTCAGAAAGCCTACATCGAACGGGTCCTCACACGTTACAATATGCAACACTGCTCTCCTTCTATAGCTCCAGTAGTTAAGGGAGATGTTTTCGGTTCTTTCCAATGTCCGAAAACAGAGGTTGAGAAGGAGCAAATGAGAATGATACCTTATGCATCAGTAGTTGGGAGCCTCATGTATGCTCAAGTATGTACTTGTCCGGATATCGCTTATATTGCTGGAATGCTAGGCCGTTATCAAACTAATCCTGGCCTTGATCACTGGAAAGCAGTTAAGAAAGTACTCCGATATCTATAAGGGACGAAAGACTATAAACTGACTTATAGAAGAAGTGATAATTTAGAAGTGGTTGGTTATTCTGATTCTGACTTTGCTAAGTGCAAAGATGACAAGAAATCCACTTTGGGGTACATCTTTATGTTAGCCGGCGGACCTATCTCTTGGAAGAGTCATAAGCAACAGTTGACCACAACATCCACTATGATGGTAGAATACAAAGCTATATATAACACGACCTGTCATGGAATGTTGCTAAAGAATTTGATAACTGGACTCAAAATAGTTAATTCCATTTCTAGACCATTGAAGCTTTATTGTGATAACTCAGCTGCCGTTAGTTTCTCAAACAGTAACAGTTCAACTGGAGCTGGTTTATATCTTGATACAAAGTACTTGTTCGTACGTGAGCGAGTTGAGGAAAATAATCTTTGTATTGAGTATATAAGTACCAAAGTTATGCTTGCAGATCCAATGACTAAAGGTCTCCCACCTAAAGTTTTCGAAGAACATGTTTCGAAGATGGGATTTTCTAAAGACCTTATTTAGTAGCATAATGTACGTACTTAAGTTTATTAATGAAATTACCTCAGTTGTTTGAATTTGTTTGTCTCTAAATATGTTATGCATGCCTAACGACATATAGACACTGATAATACAAATCAACGTTAAAGGGCTTACTTATAAATTTGATCCTAAATTTACTTAAGTTTTAAATTGGGATTGTAGTATGATTAATGGGGGTTTTGAGTTGGATATTGATTCAATGACTGTATTTCTCTGCTACAGCTTTGGTTTAAAACTAATATGAGTATTAAATCTGCAGACTCACTGATGTGCTTGTGTTTAAGTAATATAAAAATATAAATAAATATATTTTTAAATTAATTGATTTCATGAGATCAGATTTTAAATTTATAAAATAAAATGATAATTATGTTAACTTAAAATACATACAATAGACAAGTGTACATATCGCAGCGTAATATAGTCAGTTAACAACCAAGTATCGAACCAATGGACACGGTCGAGTTCTAATACTCAACTTTTGTTATCGTTTAACCGGATTAGTTAGTAGGTAGGTTTTGTGTGCTCGTGAAGCAGAAAAGTAAGTGATGGTAAAGTAAATAACATAGAAGTAAAAATGTGGGTGAAGTGTGTAACAGAAATGTAACTAGCAGAATAGTAAATAGCAGAAAGGTAAATAAGGCGAAAATAATCAGATTACGAAATGTATAGCTTCGGGATTCAAATCAGCTTGGTACGTGATAATGTTAAGTTAACTAATTCAATGGTATGACTACTACAAACTTGTGACCCGGGTCACCGCTAGAGCCTCGTCCTCACAATGTTTGATTTGCAAATTATATTCTTTAAAAAGTGGTAGTGCCTCCCGTTAGGGACAACATTTACCCTCAACCCATCGAATGGTCATCTCCGGGTTGGATAAAGACATCGGACTCAAAATGCTTTATATTAAGTTAAATATGTGATTATATTTTGCTCACCGGGAGGCGGTGTAACAATGGGACCAAGTATAAAGACGTATCGTTCCCAACATGAGTTCACCAATTCTTGGTCGCATAATAATCTCGTATAAAGACGTACGATCTTAAAAGTATAGACCAGGTATCAATCGTTGCTCGTATAAAGACGTACGAGTTTCAAAGGAAGTTTGATTAAAAAAGGGTTTTACGATCTTACTCTTTAAAATCAAGACACTCACAAATATAAAGACGGATTTAAACAATAATAAAAGCCCATAAAGAGATGGTTTTTGAGGACGAATTAGTTAAAGACATAAACATACCACTTCATTAATAAGTTAAACATTAACATGCACCAAACATCATCTTCACCCTAACAATACAAAGAAGTTTTAGCCACGAATGGCCATAACGACTAGCGTAATGATGAGTTTCGTAGGCTCCCCTATTGTGGAACAAGGAGGAAGAGCCCCTCTACTCTCTACTCTAACTACGAGAATGCTCTCTTCTTGAGCGTAATTTCTCTCTAGATTGGTGTGTGGAATGAAGAACCCAAGCCTCCTATTTATAGGCCTCAAAATGTGCAATGCACGGTCGTGCAAAGGCTCAGGGAATCAAACAGGGTACAGAGGACACGATACCGGGCCGTGGGGAGCAGAGATAGGCAATGCACGACCGTGCATTGGGATGCACGGCCGTGCAATCCTCCTTTTCTTTCCAGCTTTCTCTTGTAGCTTCTTGTTGACTATTGTTGACCAATTTTGACTTCTTGGGGGTCAATGCTCCGGGAATGAACCTTCTAGAAGCTTGAATTCTTGGTGTTCTTGATAGGATTTAGCTTGATTTGTATTTTTAACACCGAATAACCTACAATTATCAAATATGTGTATTTTAAGCACAAATTGCAAGGTTATTATTCAATTTAGTACCATAATGCGGGATTATTATGTATGTAAAATATGTATAAATGATGGCATATCACTCACTAATGCTCATAATAAATGATTACTCAGCCAAGTGGGAGAATGTAAGACGAGATTTAATATGTGGCTCTTATAATCATTTATCTTATTATTAAATGATCAAATATAATTACTTATTTATTTAATAACCTATGGCTAGTAATTAGTTGATGGGCCTAATTATTCTTAATGGGCCACTAATGGGTTTCCGTTTCGGTGTACATATAAATAGAGAGATTACGAGAGAGGATAGACTAATCGACTATTATATTCTATCACCACTAAATCGTCCTTCTCTCTCAAAACCGTGAGCTCCAACGAACTCACCTAATACCATCATAATCGAACACCCTAAACGGGAACCCGATCCAGATCAGAGATCATGGCGTCTTCCCTATCATCGGTGAACTTAGCAGGTATGTTTATATTATTGTTTTCCATTATATAGTTACAAGAACTGATCAACAACCGATTGAAAATGTACCGTCTTGCATAAAAGTTTATTTCGCAAGCTTATAACTATATGTGACCATATATATTATTTCTCAAAGGTGTGTTAAACACTTTTTTTCAATATCCCCTAAAATCTAAAAGTAAATATTGCGATAAAAATCAACGGGCATTTGATCCAATAATATCTGGGTGTGTAATAGGTATTTCCTCCTTTAAAGGTCGAAGATTCAAATAAGTGAGTAGTGTGTGTGCATATATATATATATATATATATATATATATATAGGGGAGGGTTCCAGAGAAAACCACAAGTTAGGCGAAAACCGAGAAAACCACTAAAAAAACCAATTTTACCCAATCATATAATAATTTTTTTTTTTGTTTTATTTTATTTTTATTTATTTATAAGAGTATCAATGTAATATTAAACATTTTTACTAAAAAACATTTTTACACATAGTGTTACGTATACGTAAACATAAAACAAAAAAATTGTGGTTACGTATACGTAAATCAAAAAAAATTATTTTTGGATACGTATACGTAAATAAAAATTTTTGCCTAAAATGATATGGTTTTCTCAGTTTTCGCCTAACTTTGTGGTTTTCTCTTGATCCCTCCCCTATATATATATATATATTGCGGTTAAAGTAAACGAATAAGTTAGTAGTATATATATTGCGGTTAAAGTAAAGGAATGATATCAAGTTAATGATTGTGGGAAAGACCTAATGTGAAGTTTTAACTTTTAACAATGAGTTTTGTTTTTCTTTTAATTTTAATGCTTTTTAGAAATATAAATAATTGATTTATGCCGGTCAAAAAAATAATTAAAAAATAATTGATTTATGTTTTTGTTTACGACACCACGCATGTAAGTAGGGCCACATCACTAAAATAATGCTTCTTTTAGTTATATAATTAACTAGGTATATTTTTATAAAAGGTTTTGAAACAAATGTCATGTGTAATGGTTTCTTTCAAAGGTGAAAAGCGTATCGTCATGTCACTATCACGTAGTCGGAAGTGAAACTCTAATTAAAACCACTAGTGTGTAATGGTTTCACTATCCATCATTAATTTTTAATTTTTTTTTTAATTTCTAACCGAGCCCTTCACGCCATTGGTTGGAATGCACCACCCAGTGCCACACGCTCGTTATTCACCTCACACCAATGCTCATCACGTCCAATCACGTTCTAGAGGGGTGGTGTTCCATGCCCTATCACAATGCCACATCTTCCACACCTATTACAAATACACATAGCCTAATTGCATTAGCTAGTTCTAAGATTATCAAATGATAATTATTTGTTATCTCTGCATATTGTTTTTGATACACATTCATCACCTTTTCTTTACTTAAATACAATTTATTTAATTTTTTAACACGTATTTATTAGTTGATTTATATGTAATTAAATAGAAGGCAATGAATGGAGTTAAGGGTAGATAGATAAAAAGGATCACAATTGTCTTAAAAAGATGGAAGGCATGGTGTCTGGAATGGGAATGGGAATGGGAATGGGAATGGGACATGTGAATGATTCCCATGTGCTACTTCTGCATCATCATCATCATCATCATCATCATCATCATCATCATCATCATCATCATCATCATCATCATCATCATCATCATCATCTTATCTTTGAACTATTTCACTAGATTCATGGATACATTTTATAAACATATAATATGTCTTGCCTTTTCCTTTTCACCAAAGTATATAGTTAAACCAAAAATGATAACCATATATTTATTACAAGTGTATTAGTATTCCAAATAATACATGTTATAATAGAGTTTAATATTACACATTAAGTATCTTAAAGACAATAATATTTAAAGTTGAATACATAACTAGTCTAATACATCCTTACCCGCAAATGGTGGGGAACAACACCACATTAGATGGTAAAAAGATAAATCTAGGAGTTGGATAATAGCTTTGTAAAGAAGTAATCAATTTGATAATTTGTTATAAACTGTACACAAATATGTCTGAGCGACCTTTTCTCTAACAAAATGAAATCAACTTCAGCGTGCTTGTCTGTGCAAGGAAGACATGTTTCCGAGAGGTAGGTTGTCTCTATATTGTCACATGATAGGAGCTAGAATTGCATCAACACCAAAGTTCACAAATAATAGCTTCTAACCATGTATCTTCGACCATTGTGTCAGAGAAAGATTTGTATTCAGAGTTAGAAGAATAAGAGATTGTGCGTTACTTGTGAGCAATCCATGAGATAAGGTTGGAAACGAATTTGATTCCAAATCCTCCCTTGGACCGACAATCATCTGGGCATCCAAGCCAGTCAACATCTAACAAAGACCGTAGAGAAGATTTAGAAGCTCGAGAATTAGTTTGCCAGTGTATTGGTGAAGCCATGATGTGTTAATCCAAATACGTGTCTGATAAGTAAACCATAGTCAGAAGTGTCATGAAGATAACGTACAATCCATTTAATTGCAAAGTAATGGTTTTCATTTAGACTTGCATAAATTAACACGCATTGTTGAGCACAATTGTAATATTGAGCCGAGACATAGTAACATATTAACGAGCACCAATAACTTGCCTCATTAAACACAATCAGAAGGAAAGGTTATCATCTAGAGATATTGTGTTAGATGTGGTCTTGGTGAAGGCATCAAATTGGAGTCTAAAAGACCAGCCTACTGTTGAATCTTCACATACATATTTGTTTTAAGATAGTATGATGTTAGAATCACATGTAAAAAGTTTTAAGAACTAACAAATAATTAAGAACATCAAGGTATTTATTGTAAAAGTAGTGCCAAGTTGTTGAACGAACTTGTTGATGGTGATATTGTTCCTGGTAATGATACTATTTTCAACATAAACCAAAATGTATAAGAAGTGCCTTCGGTTGGTGTCGAATACTGAGACGGGCAAGGGATCATTCCATCAATGTAACCAAACTTGTTATATGTAATAATGAAGGGTTGAAGTGGTGCTCTCCTCCAATAGCCATAGATGGTGGGAGATATAATAAAGACAAACTTGTGAGAGTTGTGAGCCGCTTTCTCACTTGTGGTAAAAGAGGCAAGTGAACCATGGTAATGATAAGGGTTAATGTTACAAACATGTTTTTTTATACTTTTTGTAGGTTTAGGAAGTTGGCGGGCTGCCAAAAAAATATATTTGGTGGTGGCTAAGGTTTCTGGTTGTGGCTAGACTAAGAGCATTTACATCTCAATCCCCATGTCCATCCCATCCTTATATTTTAAAGAAAAATTCAAGGTTTTATCTATATTATCACCTAGTGAGCCAAAATCAATGCTACTGAGCAAAAAAATAGGGGGCTGGCCCCCTTCTAGCCCTTATTAAGTTGCATATGGCGTTGATATCATATACAGATAAAAAAATGATGTTTTATATCTTTAATGCATGTAAAAAAGTACAAAAGAATGTCTCTTAAAAGCCAATGAACTCAAAAGTTATAAAAGAATGAAAGATTGGTCATAAGATACTAGAAGTCAAGAAACCTTTGATGGGTTGCATGGATAGAGCCCTACTGCTTTATAAAATCCACATGGTTTGGACCTTGGTGTTTGCTAAGCCACATGGGTTCGGGTCAAGCCACATGAGTTTGGGTCAATGTAGCCACAAGTCACATGGATATGTAAGTTATTAACCCCATACCTCTTTTTCACCTTTTTGCAGAGAACAAGATACATAATGCACAAAGAGAATGACATTTTGATCCACTCAAACTGACCATACATTAGTCACATTGTGTTCCCACAGTGTTGGACCGTGGCTTACACATGCATCAATATTGTATATTTTATGTGGTTATAATAATAATTATTATTCCTACTACTACTAGCAGGATAAACCCACGCTTCGTGACGAGCCAAAATTTAGATGGAAACGTAAATAAAATAAAACACGCTGCGAAAACGAATTTAAAAACAAAAGGTTACACAATTACACTAAGAGAAATTATAATAAAACTATTGAGTAATAATAATTATAAAAGGGCTTTTTTCAATTATATATATATATATATATATATATATATATATATTGAGAATTGTTTATGAATTTAAATAAATATTGAAAAATAAAAAGAATATTTTTTATAAAATTATTTATGTTGCATAGAAGATACTTTACTTCATTTAGTTCGTTTTAGTTGTAAAAGTTATTAAATTATATTTATAAATTCTTTAAGTAAAATAAAAGAAAAAACAAGGAAAGTAAAAAAGAAAAGAAAACATAGATAAGAAGAACGTCGGACCGGTTGATCTTGAATAAAATTTACATGTAAGCGTAGATAAAAATAAATAAAAACCGCAAAGGTATGTTCAGGATTTAAAAAAAAAACCCAATAAAGAAAAAGGAAATTAGAAAAAAAAAACCCAAAAAACAATAAAAGAATTAAAATTTTAAAAAACTGATAAAAATGAACTCTAAGAAAATAGGTGCCATACAAGAGGAAAAGGTAAAATAAAGAAAAACCTAAAAAGAGAGTGAAAAAAAAATCATCCCGGGGCCTGAAACCCGGGTCTCGTGGAAGGAAAATTAGTGTGCGTACCACTAGGTTGAATAAGCTTTTGGGTTATAGTCTTCATCCAATCTCATCACCACATCACCAACGTTATTATTTTTATTGTTTTATCACTTCTAAATTTTAGAAGTATTTCAAGAAGAAGCCTAACATTAGGGCAGTTACGACTCTGGCGTAGAAACATGGCACTGCAGTAACGTATTTAGGTCGATAGAATTAGCTTATAAGTAATAAGAAAGGGTCCTGCTATGTTGACGCCCAAATCCCTATCTTGACACCCTTTATACGTCTCGTATAGCTCAATATGAGGCGTATAACTTTCCCAATTTTCAATGTCAGACATCTTGCAGAAGGTACATCGTACATTATACGCCTCATATAGCTCTACATGTGTCGTATAGAATACAAGAGTACGAGGCACCACACAGGCCTTGCTCAGGAGTCACAACTTCATACTCGATTGTTTGACCGAGTCGAGGACTTACTGATGTGGTTGGTTGACCGCGAGATAGATAGGTTACGAGCCGCCGGTATCGAGCCTCCACCACTACCACCGCCACGACGGTATCAGGATCCTAGCCTGGCATGTCAGGCTCCTGGCCCGCCATAGCCGTGATCTTTTACTGTTGTTTTGTATTTCACATTCAATTGTATTTTTTGTTATGTATGTATAAACTGATGTTATATATGTGTACATTTTCAATTGTTTATATATGTGATATTTGTTTACAATGTTTAATTTGGTTGGTTGGTTACATATCATAACACAGTTTAGTTTCGATTAATTAATAAAGTTGTTATTTTATAAAAATATTTCTTTATTTAATATTACAAAATTTAATTAACAAAATTATATCTAAAACTCATAAAACCGTTTATATGCAGTTCTTCACAGTTCATTGATCGCTCCAACAGGATGGTCGATAGTTACACTGATTTAGCGATGAACACTTCATATTACGCAATTAGTAATAAGTTAACACACATTTTTCCATCGATTCAAAGGCGGAATCAAAAGGAAATTATAATACATCCTCAACGTCGTTTATCGGGCAATATAACTTCTGATTAAACCAAGAGAGATTCAAAACTTCTTGATGAAATCATGTATGTGTTCACTAACTTCTTGGGCCTTTTCTTGGTTTATAAAATGAGCAACTCCCTGCATTATCACAACTTCTTGCAAGAAAGGAACATGTTTATTGAACCCCCCTTTGTGTATAAAGTCCTTCACACCAGGAGTATTATAAGTCAAGTCCAAGTCTCCCACAATAAACTTAACCGGAACCTTTATTTGCTCACCTGTCCACGCCGCCATCAATTCCCAGTTTCTGCAACAATTACACAAAAACTCAGTTACGCGCTAAATGTAAATATGGCAAGATTGGTGGTTCGTAGACCTACCAATCTTGACCCAAAGTAAGGGCAATGGGTTGGTTTGGGTAAATAATGTTTTGTATTTTTGGTGGAACTAGGTAACACCATAACAGAGAACGGGTTAAAATGGGTAACACATTAACATATGTTGGGTCAAGATGGGTCGCCTAAAACTATGTAAATTTAGAATGGGCTCAAACGGGCCAATGACATGTTAGGCGAGAAAATCACTTAAGATTAAAATCGACACCACCACCCACCGCCTCTGGCACCACCACGACGCCACCGTCACTGACAGCCGTCGCCGCAACGACACCAACCGCCGCGGAAAAAAATATAGCAGATTTTGGTCCTTTTCTTTTCTAAGGCAACTCATTTCAACCCGAGCCACTTTTTTGTTACAACTCATTCTTATCCGAAGCAAATTGATACTTTTTTTTTAAAACAACCCATTTTGACCCGAACTCATCTCGGTCATTACCCGTCCTGACCTGAACCCATCCTGACCCAAACCCATCCTGACCCAAACCCGTTCTGACCCATTACCCAACCCAACCCAACCCACCCGTTTTGCCAGGCTTAGTTGTTCGGGTAGGTTGTGTAACGGTTTGAAACGGGTTATTTTAGTACACGTCAAAAAATGCAGGGTTGACCTTGTAACATTTTTCACAATTTTTTAGTTTTTTTTTTAATAATTAACGCATTAGTTGTATTTCCAAAAATATTATTATAAGAATGATAATCTAAATCTTTGAACAATGAATGTAATAGGGTAATGTCATAAAACAAAAAAAGTAGTTATTTTGATGTTCTACATCGGTCGTTACACTTCGATCTATATCGCTTTAGTCATTAAACTTGGTAAAAGTATTCCATTTCTGTCGTTTATGATGTCATAAAATAACAACATACTTTCTCAACTGTACAACATTGTAAAATTCGTAAAAATTACAAAAATGGAACGCTTTTACTTTCAAGAGGTAACCCGACTCTCTCAATGACATAAACAGAAACCCTATCCAATATTCAAATCAACTATCATAATCTACTTATACTAATCCCCTATTTATAGACTTGTTATGTAAATAACATAATTACCAAAATAAAATCAAGTGATTAAAGAAACTAAGAAATTAATGTCACTGTCATATAGTGACCAACATTAGTACCTAGCTAGTTTATGGCAATGGCCCAAAAAAGGCATAGAAATAGACTTAGTTGACTTTCAACCTGTTTGACCCGTTCATGCTTTAGCCTTTAGCTATTTTTTCTAATTTGACTTGTCTGAGATAAAACATGATCCAAACTGACCCGATGACTTGTCGAAATTGCGACATCATGTTAAATGTAAGGTGTAGCACGAACTCATAAAAACGAAAAAAGATGACTTACAAGTCCATGGCTCGATAGTAATTCAGTCCACCAGTAAAACCCGTTCGTTTGAATGTGGTGGCAAAGTAATTAACATCGTCTTCTGACAACCAAGAGGGAAGTGTGAATTTAGCGTTCGGGTTACCCCCAAACCCGACTTCTTTAGGGATACAAAGCAGGCCCGGGTTACGTGATGTGAGAAACTTTTTTATGACTAGTGCGGTATCTACACGAGCAAACTCTTCTTCCGCTTCTCCAGGTTGCTGCATAAACAGTTGATATAAACGATTTAACTATACCAACTAAGTAAAGAAGGTAAGACATTAATAATCCACATTATCATCCATTGGCCAATAATGATCTACACTAACAATTTGACCAATGACACTTCTAACTTCACAAGAACAATGTCACTCGCATAATCATCATATATTTACACTTTATCCACTCTCTTTCGCTCGCAAATATGATTATGAGCAAAATTAGGAAATGTACCTTCCTTTGTACGTGAAAAAATCAAGTGTAAATCGATGATGATTATGCAAGTGATTTTGCTCTTGACAACAAAAGTAAAAGTCAGGAGTGGCACTGGTCAAACTGCAGCTAATGGTTCATAGTTTAAGTTATTAAAATCCAATTTGCGAAAGGCAAAAGAACACATTACAAGCGAACTGATATTGAATAACTATAACCATTGAAGATCATTCCTCCAATCAAGTTAAGTAACAATATTAGATTGAAGAATGCAATTAAAAGTTAAGTGAAAGACTAATTACTCATATACTTGCCTATTTCTTTCCTTCAGAAAGATTTTGAAAAACAAACCTAATTTATTGTAATTTTGTCACCATTCAACAACCTAACAAACCTTCCAGGGATGACGCACTGGTAAAGGTAAGCGCTTTATTCTAGGTTCAAATCCTGCTTTCACTATTTCCTCCCATAACCTCTTGAAGGGCCACATGTAGGGTGGTAAACGTACCGAACCTAACAAGACGTTCATTTTCGTTCGTTAAGCATTTGTTAGGCAACGCGGTTCACGAACACATAGCCGGATGAAATTTTGTGTTTGTATTCGATTGTTAACATTATAAATGAATAAAAACGAACACAAATAAACATAAATGAACATATAGTAATTTAATTTTAATGGTAAATAATTTTAAAAAATATTAAAAACATGTAACAAACGAACAAACCGAATGTTCACCAACACTATTTAACAAACACGACATTTGTTCAAATTCATTCATTTAATTAATCAAATGGGATTTCTTTGTATGTATTCGTACATTTATTAAAAAAACAAACATAAACGAACTTCTCGTCGAACGATTCACAAACAGTTCCTGTTGCTTAGCAGATGATGTGATGTGATTCACTACCATAAACATATACAATAAATGTGAAATACAAATTTTCCAATGATGTAACAATCAACCAATAATGTAACAACCGATTCAAAATTGAAGACAAGAGATTACCTGAAACCTGCACATGTAATAATCGTTTCCAAACGCGGCGCGCATCGATTCAATCGGCTTTCTGAACGGATTTCTAGGGCTAAACACAACGCTCATATTCACCAACGCCTTAATTCGATCAGGCCGTAAGAAACAGAAATTCCAAGCCATAGCGGCGCCCCAATCATGAGCCACAAGGAAGACCTGTTTCAGACCTAGGGCATCAAGGAGAGCCACCAGGTCTCCGATTATGTGGAAGACGGTGTATTCGGCGGCGGAAGCAGGGGCGTCGGTGTCTCCGAAGCCGCGGAGGTCCGGAGCGATTGTACGGTAACCGAGGGAGGAGAGATGGAGCATCTGGTGGCGCCAGGAGTACCAGAGTTCGGGGAAGCCGTGGAGGAAGAGAACCGGTGGACCGTCGCCGGCGATCTGAGCTACGTGCATGTTTATTCCGTTGACGCGGATGTTACTGTGCTGTATTGTTTCCATATCGGTATGCTCCGGCGACGGCGCTTCAGAAGAGTGTGAGTGTGTGTAAGAGAGAGATGAGATATCGGCCGGCGAGAGAAGGTATAGTTTTGACTTTGGGATGCTTGATAACAACCAAAATACACGTGGACGATACTCATTCGTGGTGAAAATTAAATTATTAAAAGAGTTAAAATACATGAATCGATCTCTACACTAAATTTTGGATTTAGTTTTTACGTTTGAAAAACGACAAACATACATAGTCCAAAATTATGTATAAACGTAATAATATCATTGAGAACGGAACTTTTTTTCATTAAATCATATAACATGACAAAACCCTAAACCAAACCCACCACCACATCTCGTTTTCTAGCAAACCACACCGACACCTAAACCACCATCGTCACCTCACACCTTCACCCTTGATTTACCCATCTCCTTATCTCACTGAAACTCTCCATGTTCAAAGTTCTACCCATTGTCGTATGAACCGCCACCATTGACAAAACCATATATAAAACAATACATATTTTTTCACTTTTTGCAAACAGATTAAAACATACGAACCTGAAAATCATGATTGAAACCCTAAATCACTTTCAAATCGTGTTCAGAATTCTAAAAGCATCACCGGTGGTGGTGAGGAGGTTGGGGGTTACGACTGTTGATGACAAAGAGGTGGGTTTTTTGGTCACCTCAAACCAAGCACCGTCGTTGCGGTGTTTTTGGAGAACTAACTTTGTAGGATCGGTGTTTACAAGATGGTTCTATTCTAGTTGAGATTAGCGGAAACAATAACAACTAAGCAATGTATACAAGAAACAAAGATAATACTGATAAATGCAAGGTGTATTAATTTTCAATGTTTACAAGTTACAGAGAAAACTCTAAGGAAGCACACTTGTACAAGTAAGAAGATACAATATATATATATATATAGCAACTTAGAATCAAGACAGACCCTTAATTCTAAGGATCAGATCAAACACAAGTCGTTGATCTTTGACAGTTACAAGTTACACTACAATTGGTAGACAACTAAAAGACAAGCTACAGCAAACACTAATGTTCAGGTCAAAAGTCTTCTTAGGAATCTTTGCAGGAGACTTCAGAAGTAGTAGCTTTGTCTTTAATCATCTGCACCAATAACATTCCTTCTGCTGATAAATGTGTCAGTGTTGCAGCAGAGGTGTCAGTAACAAAGTCAAAGTTGCTGATGATTTGCCTATCAGCAGCATCAAGTGTTTGATGCTGCTAAGAAGCCTATCAGCAGCAACTTTGAAATTCAGCAGATAAGGCTATCCGCAGCATAGTTGTTTATCAGCAGGAGAACACAACTATCTGTAGCACTTAGCCTTATCCGTAGCAACTTGTAAGTCACTTGCAAAATTGTGAAGTCCGTAGCAATATTACTTAGAGAGATTTGTAGCCATCAGTTTTTATCTCTATAAACTTTATAAATACCCGGGCAATAGGAAAGTTCTTAGACTAATGTCAAATCATCTCTAATCCTCTCTAATTCACAATAAATTTAAATAATGAGCAAAAAGTAAGAACAAAAAATAAGAGTTAACACCAAATTTAAATAACCGAAAGTTCCCAAACATTATGTACATGTGATTCATACTTGCAAGTCAAACCCACCTCCAACCATGAAAAAACATGCATATCCATTATCCATTTAGTAGAGTGCAGACAATTAATGAAATATAATAGATTAAAAATATTTAGCATTACGTACATGTGATTCGGTTATACCCTCTAACTTGCAAGTCAAACCCACCTCCAACCATGAGAGGGGCGGATGTAGGAAAAATATTAAATAAGAAGTTTTAGCGGTTAAATGTTTTTAATGGTATAAAAAGGATGATGGTTAAACATAGTTTTTACATGGCCCTCTATTTTCTGAAGAGTAGCATATCAATTGATTTTTTTCTAAACTCGGCTGTAGGTAAGATAATTGATCAACAAGCCTTCTGTGTTGTCACTTTGCGTGTATCCCGACAAACATTATTTTTTAAGTTTAAACATAAAATTTTACTTGGAACTAAAACGATACAACGGTATAACCCGGTATTACCGGCGGTTCAACTAACATACCAGTTTTGCAATTTACCGGGCTCAAACTTACCAGGATAGTGCCCGAGACCCGGTTCAACCGGTATTACCGACTGATTTAAACCGATTTTTAAAACATCGGTCTAAATTGTGTCTCACATGATCTCATGTTTATTACTAACAAGTAACAAATATCACCATAAACAAAAAGGTTCTTTCATGATGTATCATCTTCTTGATTTCTCTTTATATTTACTCAAATAATCATTAATTGGTTTACGCTAGGCAGAGCCACCAACAATTTCATCTTCAGATAATTCAACTTAATCTTGACTTCTTTTCTTATTACCTTCATTAGCATTTAACTGATTTAATAAAGTTTCGATGTTTATTTTGGTTAATCGATAACAAACTAAAATAATAAACTCTAAATTAAATAATATATATTCACTAATAAATAATATAATTATATAAAATAAAATAGAAAAAAACAAACTTTATACACTATAATTTATTAAATAAATTATCAATAGAAAGCAAATATAAAAATTAATAACTTAGACTCACATAGCTCATCTTAAAAATTAAGTTGCATTAAACGAGGTTCACAGCAGAAGAGTAGGTAAAATAGAACAGTGTGTTGTCAATTTTGTTTGTCAATTTTGATGATGTTGGTAGGTTAATGTTAAGAAAAAAAATAATAGAATTAACATGGGTTCTCTTATAAAGGCCCATAAACTAATATATTTTCAACTTAACGTATTATCATCTTATTTCTTCTTCTTCAAAGTTCTGTACTCTCTCTACATCTCACTGAACTTCACCGGAACACCATCTCGTCGCCACTCGCCGGAGAATCTTCAAAACCTGGTCTTATTAGTTTTCAACTTGTTTATCTCTGTATATGGGTTCACTTTATATTTTTTAAGGGGTTCACCCCAGTTTTTTTATATAGCTTTCTACTAAAATTTCAAAACTCGGGGGTTCCGGTGAACCCCCACGGCTCTATGTAGATCCGCCCTGAGTGTTGGGATTAGTTTGTAAGAAAATTTCAGGGGTATTTAAAATTTCGTTCAAGTGTATCGGGAAACATAAAACGGTTAAAAAAAAGTTCTCACTGCGTGTCGAAAGTTAAAGGGTAACGGCAGGTACCCTTGCCCTCCCCTGTGCATATCCATCATCCATTTAGTAGAGTGCAGACAATTAAGTATAATAGATTAAAAATATGTATACTTAGGAGCACCTAGGGAGGATCAAATAAAAAACGAGTTTTACATAAGTCGCCTAAAAATAATGTTTAAAAACTTGATATCCGGCTCATATGAACTTCGATTGAACTTATTTCAGCGTCATTGAAACCGGCTCGTCAAACACTAAACACAAATCCCTATACATTAAGCCCTAAGGCTAAAACCTAAAAGCTAAACTAAAAAGCTAAAAATGCTAAAACCTAAAGCTAAACTCTAACACTAAACCCTAAAATCTAAACCCACAAACCTAAACCCTAAACTAAACTAAACCAATGCCACCGTAATGAGTTCAATCGGAGTTCGTTATAGCCGAATATTTTTTTTTAAATCATTTTTGGACTACTTGGATAAAATATTCTTTTTAGGGATCCTTCCTCTAGCGACACCTATTTCTCTAGATTTAGCTATCTAATATGCTTGTAAAGTGGACAAGGGCTCTCGCATTGTGACTTAGGGGAGTGAACCCCTTTCTTGGACCACAATAGCCGACGGGCTCCTTTTCCGGTGACCATCACCGGCCTCCGCGACATCAACAACCGCCACTCCCATTCAACATTATTCTCTATTTGTTCCACGGAAAATAAAACACACTTGGACACATGAAAAATGGGGGAGAATTAGAGCCGCGCTTGTTGACGGATCAAGTGAAGAGCTTCGGTAATGTCGAGAGTCAAGAGTGACAACTCTAACCTTCATGTGAATTTTCAGTGACTTGTTGAGCACTATTAGTGGCAATAATATCATAAACAATGGACTCAAGAGTGACAACGCTAGCCTTCAAGTCAACAATGGTAGACACCATTGAGGGTAATCCTCATTCTCATCTCGAAGCCGATAGCTTGATGATGTTTGTGGAAATGATGTTGTAGGAACAACTGTTGTGGTAACATGAATAGATGAAGTGGAAATAGGAATAGTGATTGATGGATAGTGGCGAAACATAAACAATTTAAATGGGGGCCTGAAAATACTACACATAAAAAAACCAAATTTTTTAGTGGATTTGTAGAACAGATTTGAGATTTTGTATGTATTAGGAGTGGCCAAACACTATAACTAACATGAAGTAAACCTAGTGTGTTGAAATCAATACTTTTGAGCAAAAAAATGAAGAAAAAACATATTTTTTGGATTTATGGAATAGATTTAGGGTTTTGATCTGGATTAGGAGGGGCCAAAACAGTATAATTAATATGAAATAAAGCTAGTGAGCCGAAATCAATAATTTTGAACGAAAAAATAGAGGGGCCTAGGCCCCCTTTGGCCCCTATTAAGTTCCCACTTGCTGATGTAGTAGATGTTATAACAACGGGTGGAGTGTTTATCAATGAATCTAATAAACGATGAGTATCAGGAGTCATTTGACACGATGAAGTAGGAATAGTACGCGGAGGTGTAGAATAAAGCATTAAGCAAAATCATTCCTTCTTGAATTTTTATGGTGGATGGTTTAGTCACAAACTTTGGTCTAGAAACCTTAGCTTTCTTAGCCATAGTAACCAAAGGATCAAGATCATCAGCTGGATTATAGTCTTTGTTAGTATCAACTGTCTTTCTCTTCCTTTGAGAAGATGACTCGGGATGAGGACCCTTTGTCTTCTTCTTCTTCTTCATCATCCTTGCAATCATCTTGAGTCTCTTAGAACCGCCAGATGCAGATTTTGTTATCTTGTTATAAGCAGCTCTAATCCTCCCAGCATAAGGATCAGATTCATCCGACTCGGTCTCTTTAAAATCAACAGACTCATTAGTATGACCACCTTCAAGAGCATCTGGCACTATAGGATCTATAAACTCAGCTTCTTGTACCTCAGGCTCTTGAACTTGTGGTTGTTGTGGTGCAGTTGTTGTGGTGCAGTTTGTGGAGGTTGTTCTGGTTGTTGTTCTTGTGCTTGCTATTTTTGCTGAGGAACTTATTGTTGTGGAGGAGCACCAGCTTTAGCATTTTCATTCGGGTGCATCCAATTATCATTAGGAGGGTCCTGGTAGTTGACATCGATAAGATGACCAAACAAAGAAGTAGGAATTGGACGCCTCTCCGGATTATTTTGACGTATACTGTAACACCCAAATTTTACAAACCAATTTAAGCTTTTTAAAACAACACAGAGTTTAGGTCCCAGACAAAATATAACGTATCCTCACGTTTAAGTTTTACAACATAAGTTTAGACTTTCTAAAATACGCAAAAGAATTCAAGTTAGTCACACTTATCCACAAGTGTTAAACAACCTAACATGTTTGTAAAAGTCTACCATGAGAAGTTTAATCAAAACAAACATCTAAAACAACTTTGAGAACCCAATGTCCAACTTTGGCATCACCCGAGATCATTCCGGAGCTTTCCCTACATCCAAAAAACCACAAATAACCATTAGTAAAGATACAACAAGTCCCAAGACCCCCCCCCCCCAAAGTGTCCTAGGAAGAAAACTCAAAATTCAGCTAATGGGCGTCCCATTAGTGGCATCCCAAAAGCAAACAGAAGCCATCAGGCGTCCCAGGGACCAACCCTGCATCAGCCAACCCCAAATTTGCTGTTTTGGCATTTTCGACCCTCCTGACTCGACCCCGGTCATTTTAAACCACCAACAACATTTTGTAAATGTTTCAAACTCCTTATACGAGAACCACAACTCGTTTTTACCCCTTATCCAATCCGAATCATTCGTTATTATTTGGGTTGTTGGCCATATCTTTATAAATTGTCCAGGTAAGAATGTGTGAAAGCGTCTAGAAGATCCCAGGTTGGGAAGACCTTTTGTTAAACCGCCAGCAAAGCCAGTGGTGAAATCTGTTCTTGTGAAGAAACCCGATGTTTCTAAACCTGATGTAAAAGTTTCATATGTACCAGTGAAACCAAAGTCACAAATTCAGTCAACAAAAGTTGTGAATCAAACTGAAGCGTCTAGTTCTAGAGGTTCACGAGATATGACTCCTAAAGCTCCTTACGAAAGGAAGTTTATTGATAGGAGAAGTTGTTTTTCTTGTGGTGTAGTGGTTCACATTTGTGTGAATTGTCCTTCAAAGACCTAGTCTTCTGAAACACCAAAGACTAGACCAGTTGTGACAAGTTCTGTTGGTACAAAGTCTCTTAATTCACAATCGAAGGTTCGGCTCTCTCGACCTCAGAGACAGAGAAGAAACAGAAGATTGAGAAAATTGTTAGAACAACAAGAGGTTTCACAATCGCATCATGTTTCAAATGAACCAGAATGTTCAAACACTTCACTTTTTCAGAGAAAGGAACTTAATGAACATAAGAGTGTTTGGAAAAGAAAAGTTTATGTTTCTAACTCAACGGAGCAATCTCCAAAAATTGAGTAGAGATTCGACTGTGAATTGCGTGAAGTCATTTATTTTGATACATATGGACGACCCAGGACTACCATGGCTTGGGTTTCCATTTCAGACTAATGCTTCTTGTTTAATGTGTAGGATTAACCAAGAGGTACTATTAATACAATTTGGTTTGTTAATAGTGGTTGTTCATAGCACATGACAGGGAATGACATCTGCAGGAGCAACGAGTTGTTTGATAACTGATAAGTCTATTTGATTCAACGACTTGATGCTCAAGGGGGAGATAATGTCCCACACAATGTTTGTTTTTGGAAAGTGTTTGACCAAGTCCAAAAGACAACATGAAACTTAGGATGATGATGGTGAGCATAAATTCGTTGATATAACCATTTGACTAGTTGAGGGGGAGTCTACAGGACAGGGGGTACAGAATTGTGTTGGTGACAAAGGCAAAGGCATTTGATTATATCGGTTTGAATTTTAGTTGATTGAATTGCTTAATTTCCCAGTGACCAAGTAAAATGTTTTTCTTAAAAATGTTTTCATGGAAGTTTTACTTTTTGTCAAAAAGATTTTGAAAAAGCCAAATTGAGAAAGTTAAAATCGACATTACTTGAAGTTATAAGGAGAAATGATAGTACATCAGTAGATGTTCAGTCACACATGACCTTAGTTGGACTTTATGATTGCTTATCTAATATATATGTGATAAATGTTTTGATCAGAACTTCTTAGACTATAAAGTATGGGAAATGATAGCTTCATAACTGCTTATGATGATCAAAAATTGATGCTTGATGCTTATATTTAATTTGGATACTAGTATGTAGTGTGAATTGTCAATAAGCTATGAGTATCTTTGGTCCATTGGTAGTGTGACAACATAATGAACTTTGTGACAATTGTGATTTGAACCCATGGTATGTCGGGTGTGTGTGTAAAAGATCATTATCAGATAAAGAATATAAGATCTAAAGTACTTCATGAGACCAGTATCGGTTATGTCGTTAAACACAATTTTTCATTTCACTTCATTGCCCATGCCCCGAAAAACATGCAATATGATGTTGAACTAAGATATGTTTCTGACAACATTTGTTGGAACATATACTAGCCCTTGGATCCTTATCCTGATTCCATTGAACATATCCAGATAACAGTTGGATCACATTACCCTATGTCATTGAATCAATCGATTCCTTGATCAATCTTATGTTGAAGAATTCTATTGGTACAATCTTTCTGTTACTATGAATCATGATATTACATCCAAACCAAGACATTTTAATTATTCGATTCTGAATCATTCTGATTCTCTGCTTGATATTTTCATGTGTTTAACGTATAATTTCATCCTGAAGATTGAAAATTATCTTGCAATGATCTTATATGTCTTGAAGATAATGCACATTTATTTTATGTTGACATATTTGTGGGGTACACGTTGTATTATAAAATAAATGGTACCTTAATTTACAAGAACATGGGACAAAGATACTGATGGTTTCAATTTTTATAATATTGACAACTTAGATTGACATGTTATGTGCTGCAAATTCATATATAATTTATTATAAGCATGTTATGATCTGATCCCATCTTCTTTGAAGTTCTTCGCGTATCATTGCATGTTTTGGTTGAAGCTTAAAAGATTTGATCTTATCTAGTATAAAGAAAATAAAGAAATGAAAGAATGAATCGGGATAGGATACCCATAGAATGTTTATGGATGTTTATCCGAAATGTGTGGTTGATGCATTGTTTATACTGATATGATCTTCTTACTCGTAATGTTCGACCAAAAAGATGTGATTTACTATTTTACAGTTCAGTTTGTATAGAGAAAATCCAAAAAGATTTTGTGTTTCTTATGTTTGAAAAACCAAAAAGATTTTGTTTTTTCAGCTTCCATGGAAATTTTAATTGTTGGTTACACTTGGTTGTTCTTCTTTGCCATAAATAAAAATTTGCAGATAGAAGTTGACAAGGGGTCTTTCTCCCAAGTTTTCTTCTAAAAAGAAAGAAATAGTGTGTAGATGAACAAGACAAAGACTATGAGCTGTTTGAGGACTGATGACAATCTTCTAAAGTTGTTGTCAAGGGGGGGTCTGTTGGGACATTTTCTGGTGACAACGAGCTTGAAGATTCTATGTCTTAGTCTTAGAGTCTTTGCTTGTAATGTGTTAGAATTGTAAGCAACGGTTAAGGAGGAGTCTGTTGGTGCATGTTTTGTAACTGTCGTTGAAATTCTATGTTGTAAGTTAGCAAAGCTGTCAAGTTCGCCTAAGGAACTTATAGCGAACTTGATAGGCGAACTTACTAAGTTCGCTAAACTTGTTAGGGGCGAACTTAACAAGTTCGCTTGTGGTCTTTGTGGTTTCCCTATAAATAGAGGTTTACTTTTCAGTCTTAGAATAGCCTAGATCAGAGCTGAGAGCATAGATCAGAACAGAACAGAAACTGAGAGAACTTGTAAACTGATATTCTGAGTGAAAATACAAAGAGGATTATTTATATCGTGTTGTTGATTGAGTTACACGTTGCACGTTGATCATGGATTCCTCACGTTATCACCATGTCGTACCGCGAGTCTAGAGATCCGTCACACACCGAGTAAGGGACCTACAAGTTTTTTTTTTTTTGCATCAAAGCACATGTAAATTTAAGTTCCACACAATTATAAATTTTGAAATTATCAACCATATTCTGTGAAGAAACTGGTGAACTTTACACTAGTCGAACAAACGGTATTACGTATCACAAGGAAAAAGGCTTTGCATACACATCGAAAGCCTGGCATGCGGTCAATTGAGGCTCCTTGCTAAGTCCACCTGCAAGACTGCCACCCGACAATAACTTAGTGAGGAGAGAAGTGACAGCTGCACCGCCACCACTACCACCACCCATGCCACTTTTTGCACTACAAATGGCATTACGCATGGAGCTTAATAAGTTCCCATAAGTAGACGCGTTTCCATGTTCTATAGCTTGAATAAAGCAAAAGGTCATGGCCCCTGTTGATGTGATCTTTGATAGAGCAGATGTATCAGCGAATGTTTGATCATCAAATAACTTCACCACCGTTGCTACCTTTCCATATACCAGATCTAGGACAATGGTTTGAGTTATATACCACATAAGTAAATTCACACCAATTTCACCATTATTCCACAATGTTTTGACTTATATACCACATAATTCAATTCACACCAATTTCACCATTATTCCACAATGGTTTGACTTATATACCACATAAGTCAATTCACACCAATTTCACCATTATTCCACAATGGTTTGACTTATACCACATTAAGTCAATTTACACCAATTCACCACATCTAGTTTGACTAGACACCATATAAGTCAATCACACCAAATTACCACATTCTACATTTTAGTTTAACTATATACCACATAGTTAACTACACCAATTTAACATATTCTACGTTTTAGTTTGACTATATACCACATAGTCAACTACACCAATTTCAAACTACATTATACATACAAGTTTGACTTTTACCACACAAGTCAATTTTACACCATATACCATATAAGCTTATTAACTTAATTCATCAAACAACAAGGCGAGGTTCTTAGACCTCAAACACCACGCACCCACCCTTGCATATTTTCACCATATGCAATTTCCTTAATGCTCAACATACAATTAAACACATACAAGATATTTGAACAACCAATATGTAAATCAAATATATGCAATTACCACCACCTATCATTACTACGTAAGTGCAAAGCACTTACCTTTTGCTAAAGATAATCCGGCTTGATCCTCCAAGCTAGCTTCCTTACTACTTGTTCACCTATACAACCCATTTACAATTAGTAATCCACTGATCACCAATTGACACCCAACACTCCTTTATGATCTAAATATCAAGACCCAAACTTAGTTTGACTAACACGGCCTTAATCAAACCCCCAACACCCAAATACCACCTTTCAACCCAAATGACTCGTTTGACCCGTTATAGTCAAACTTTCAATCCACCAATTCACCATTTCCAATTGAGGTCTAACACCCACCCTAGACTTTATGAATTACACCCATTCTAAACTTGATTAATTACACCTTAAACAAGTTTTAACCTCCCTACACAATCATTCCACCATTTTGACCCGTTGGGTTCCACCAAATTTCACCCATACTCCCAATTTCTTAAATCACCAAATTGATTGAGGGTTATTACTTGGTTATGTGTTTAATCACACCACAAACACTTACCAACCCCCAATTACCATTCAAAGAACCACAATTTCGATAACCCCCAATTTCACCTAGGGATGGCAATGGGTCGGGTTCGGGCCGGGTATCGGTAATCCCAAACCCATACCCGGTTGTAAAATTGTGTCCCATACCCGGCCCATTACCCGTCGGGTTTGTGTCGGGTAATTACCCGTAGGGTATCGGGTATACCCGCGGGTAACGGGTATACCCGTTGATATCGGGTATCGGGTATACCCGCGGGTATCGGCCAATAACCATCAGGTATGTGTCTTGTACTTTTCTATGACTCTACTTTTTATATTTATAAATACATATTTTAAAAGAAAAAGTAATTTTTCACATAATAAACTTACTAAAATGAAACATTAATAGTCATGGGTTAAGAGAAAATAAAATTATAAATTACAAATTTTCGGGTATATGATTCGGGTAAACGGGTATGTGATTTCGGGTAATCGGGTCGGGTATCACCTAATCCCATACCCGTGAAATTTTTAAAAATTAATCCCATACCCGGCCCCGTACCCGTCGGGCTTCGGGTATACCCGCCCCGAACTCGTCGGGTTTCGGGTATACCTATCGGGCTCGGGTTATTTTGCCATCCCTAATTTCACCTCAAGAACCATAATTTTGAAATCATGAAATTGGATGTTAATAACAAGAATTGATTAAACTTCTAGCTTTAGATAAGCTAGACTAACACTTCTAAACAACAAATTACACACCAATACTCCCAATTTCGTCCATCTAAGATTCATTAACCCAAACCCACCAAGAACAAGATTCAAAGAGGATTTGATGGGGAAGATGATACTTACTTGATGCTTGGAAAGGATTGTTCATATAAAAACCCTTCAATCTAGCATGCAATCTTCATGGCTTCAAGATTCAGCCCTCCCCTTTTTTCTCCCTTGGTGAAATCGCAAAAACATACACAAGAGTGTGTATTTTGCTTGATCCTTTCAATTTACACAAATTAAGTTTGTGTTAATTGCAAAACAGCCCCTCCAATTTTTAAAATGTCTCATTGTACCCAAAACTAGGTATTTTCATCATAAAAAAAACTACAACTTTGTTTTATTTAAAAACTCCCCGTACAATATAATTAATATATTATAGGGCACACCCGAAATTTGGTTCGTTACAAATCATCCCCCCTAAATTTGGGTTTCATCCCTGAAACCCGCCACCACATAACCAACTTAGGGTAGTAGCTCAACTTTCCTTCTTAACTTCCGCCAAAGTCAAATTCACCTTCTTTGTGCCTTCAAGGGATAATACATGGTAAATCTCTCATTGTACAAGTAATGCATTCCACTATATAAGATAGTCACTTGTTCTTCTACTAGATTCAAAACGACAACCTCGTTAACACGATGAAGAGCAACAATAACTTCTCCCGCCAAATATTTTGGTGAATGCTCCACACGAAATGTGTCATGAAGTTTACTTGATTCCTCGGGTAACTCTAAAAGGAAATCTACACCATTATAGTCCATAAGTTGGACGACCCAACCAAACGAGGACTTAGCCTCCCAATTTTTCGAACCAGAATCACCACCTTTCAAGGGAAAACTTTTATAGCGCCAAGTTTCCCACTTGAATATCCACACACCTCCTCCCTATATTCGACTAGGGATTTCTGTCGCATCTTGAGCGGATTTTTCAACTCACTCAATATACAAGATCTTTCATGCTAAATCTTGAATCACACCAAGATTCTTAGTCTCACGACATCCAATACCACCCCAACCCAAATGGTATTCAACATCATTCACCATTTAGTAATTCAATTATCGGCATATGAATACTCAACGGTAATTAAGATGACACCATCTTCTAACCAATGATAATTACTCACTCGATTTCCTCCAATCGATAAGTAAAACCGAAATTTTAACCAGGCTAGAAAAAGGTAGGGTCGCACAACGCCGTGTCACACCCTTCCTTAGATCGACATTCTATAACTACTCGAAAGTGTAAGTTTTTTTTCTAGATAGGAAATATGCATTCTTGGCCATAAGTTTTTTTTCTTGATAGGAAATATGAATTCTTGGCCATACGACCCACCATTACCAAAATCATAACACGCTCCCACCATTTTCATATAACTTCATGGTCAAGTCCACTACAAGCTTCTCACACCTCATAATTGAAAGTTTCATAACATCCACACCAGTGTTTCATACTTTTGGGATTCAAGGATCACATCACATACATACAACACTCCTTTGAAGTTCGAGACTTCAATTCAACCACCCAATAAACAGTCACTCGTTCCCTTATCGAGTTATCTCCTTTAGTTGCTACAGTCAAAGTTACAACAGAAGAATATGTGGTAATCCCTCATCATTGCATCAAGACATATATGAGTCTAATGCGCAAGGCACCAAAATAACCAACAAGCATACGGTTTCTCCAAGTAAGGACACGACAATTGCTTTACCCAAATCCTCTTTCATAAATCTGAAAGACAGCTCCTTATCCGTGACCTAACACTCAGTTCACCTCCAACGACTAAACCATAAATCCTTATTTGAAATTCAAGGATCTCAATCACACAATCCCCGTTTGAAGTTCGAATACTTCAGTCTCATACACCGTTGGTGAAGTTCCAAAACTTCAAACACCACTTTGTGATGTTCTACGACTTCAAATACCACATGTGAAGTTCTAAGACTTCAAACACCACTTCATCCAATTATGGATTTCCACCAAATCCAAAAATGGCACACCGCAATCTCATAGTATCCGCAATGGATTTCATAACCGTTTAAGGGATATCACCCTCCTCTACAATCATTGGTTGAATCTAGGACCTAAGTCACTTGTTCAACCCCGACAATTGATGCACAATGCATTCTTCCATTCTTCAACTCTACAATGAAAGGTTACACCCCAAAAAGAGACACTTGGGTATAAAACCCTAACGAAATTCTTCACGATCAGAACATCAAGTATTCCATTGCACCGGTTGATGTCAATGGCATAAGCCATGTACACACCAATTCATGCGCCATGTGTTTCACCGTCTCTAGATGAGAACAGATCGACACGTCATCTTTTAGTTACACATGACATTGACATGGTCACTAAGTAACCAGACAGTTCCCACTACAATCGTTGGACTCCATTCCATGTGATTGTTTCACCCGTAACCCGACAAATAAAACCAAAGGACTTCAGTCTCGTCCTTGGTAGTTAGAAATGTCCGACTCGAATGCCTTGAAATTTCTATTTTCTCTCCTTTATCACCCTTGTGCTTTAGCTCGAGACACTCACTTCAAATGTGTCCTGAATTATACCAATGGTAGCACATGTTATTAGGTCTATAACACTATGGCATAGTGTGTCCCATCATTCTCCATGCGAGTTACTTTCCATACCTACGGCAGTAACATGTATTACCTCCCCAAAGGTTTCTAGCTCGGCTAGAGTATTTGGCTTTCCTGAAGCCACCTCTAATTCCTCCTACAATCCACCTATCTCTCGAGTTTGATCTCCCTACAACATAATATAATCAACTCCACCAGATTTGTACACCATGCAGAAGAATCCACTCTATAACGTCAACCGACAGTATCGGAAATCCGATCTATCTCCATTCCTTCCGACACTCCAAGATTTAGGCAAAATTATGTTTAGTCATACAACATGCCCTTAATCTTAACCAATTCACCGATCTACGACACGTGAAGGAATTCTCCAGATACATGGTCCACTACAACTTGTGGATAAAAACATTTCAAGAACGCCTCTTGAATTTACCCCGACGCATTGCCTTCACGCTATTAAGCTTTTCTCCTTAAGGAGAAATCTCAACCGATTCTACCATGTCCTAGAGTCGATTCACCGCGAATCGTACTCTATCCGACAATCACAATGGATTGCTTCCGAAGCCAATACCATTGTAGTGATTCATCGTTAACTAACAATGAATAAACTACCATCAAATAACTCCTTTGGTTCGCACACCACGAACCCCTTGTGGAAACCAAGTTTTCTTCCTCCTTAATTCGCCAAAGTTGTTCCTCCCACTCCTTAGGCTTCATAGGTTTCTTCCAAAGGCTCGCCTTGAAACCTATCTTCCTTGAAGGAAGTTTTACACGACAAGATAGAAAGCTCTAGCCGTCCTCTACTAGAAAGATGCTCTCTAACTCTCCCAACAAACTTCAAAATCCTCACCATCCTCAAGGTGAATACACGTGTTGACTCTTTCGTACATGAGTCTTTAAGACAACTCCCGTCTATAATTCCCCCTACTAAAATCTGTCTCCGTCAGTCATTCCCCAACTGTGTTAATACGATCGACTTGTCATACGAGTATAAGCATAACTATAGACATCTATCTAAAGTTATACTCCTATATGCATATAAGTATATCTACATCTATATACATAGAAATACATATATAATTACATTCACTTACTCCTTGGTGATGGTTATTATTACATGGCCACCATGAAGACATGTAGACATGTTACATTACTAATCATTATAGCCAGATATGATTAGTAATATACTATGCCTAAGTATATATTCATTGTCCCCATGTGATAACTATCAAGAAAAGTTTCGGCACACATAAACACCTTGAACACCAAATAAACTACCAACAAATACCATTACTAACCTCCACCTTAGCTCCGTGTCTCGGTCATGCCTTCGTTAGACTCTCATTACACCCGCCCATATAAAGAGCAAATAAGTTTGAGTTCGATGTCTTGCACACCCAAATCCCTCAAACCATTGCTCTAATACCAAGTTATAACACCCAAATTTTACAAACCAATTTAAGCTTTTTAAAACAACACAGAGTTTAGGTCCCAGACAAAATATAATGTATCCTCACGTTTAAGTTTTACAACATAAGTTTAGACTTTCTAAAATACGCAAAAGAAGTCAAGTTACACTTATCCACAAGTGTTAAACAACCTAACATATTTGTAAAAGTCTACCATGAGAAGTTTAATCAAAACAAACATCTAAAACAACTTTGAGAATCCAATGTCCAACTTTGGCGAGACCCGAGATCATTCTGGAGCTTTCCCTACATCCAAAAACACCACAAATAACCATTAGTAATGATACAAAAAGTCCCAAGACCCCCCAAAGTGTCCTAGGAAGAAAACTCAAAATTCAGCTAATGGGCGTCCCACTTGTGGCGTCCCAGAAGCAAACATAAGCCATCAGGCATCCTAGAGACACCAGGCGTCCCACTTGGGGCGTCCTAGAAGCCCAAGGGGCGTCCCAGGGACCAGCCCTGTATCAACCAACCCCAAATTTGCAGTTTTGGCATTTTCAACCGTCCCGACTCGACCCCTGGTCGTTTTAAACCACCAACAACATTTTGTAAATGTTTTAAACTCCTCATTCGAGAACCACAACTCGTTTTTACCCCTTATCCAATCCGAATCATTCGTTATTATTTGGAGTCTTTGACCACAATCTTACCACCCGATTTTACCACACTCATTAAGTTATGTCATTGAGTAATTGACTCCAAGACCGACATTTAGACAAGTATTGATATCATACAAGTCCTATTATTATACTAATTCAACAATATTCCACAATGGTTTGACTTATACAACATTAAGTTAATTTACAACATTTCACCATTATTCCACAATGTTTTGACTTATATACCACCTAAGTCAATTCACACCAATTTCACAATTATTCCACATTGGTTTGAGTTATATACCACATAAGTCAATTCACACCAATTTCACCATTATTCCACAATGGTTTGACTTATATACCACATAAGTCAATTCACACAAATTTCACCATTATTCCACAATGGTTTGACTTATATACCACATAATCAATTCACACCAATTTCACCATTATTCCACAATGGTTTGACTTATACCACATTAAGTCAATTTACACCAATTTACCACATCTAGTTTGACTAGACACCACATAAGTCAATTACACCAAATTACCACATTCTACTTTTTAGTTTAACTATATACCACATAGTTAACTACACAAATTTAACATATTCTATGTTTTAGTTTGACTATATACCACATAGTCAACTACACCAATTTCAAACTACATTATGCATACAAGTTTGACTTTTACCACACAAGTCAATTTTACATCAATACATCACATAAGTTTATTAACTTAATTTATCAAACAACAAGGCGAGGTTCTTAGACCTCAAACACCATACACCCACCCTTGCATATTTTCAACATATGCAATTTCCTTAATTCGCAACAAACAATTAAACACATACAAGATATTTGAACAACCAACATGTAAATCAAATATATGCAATTACCACCACCTATCATTACTACGTAAGTGCAAAGCACTTACCTTTTGCTAAAGATAATCCAGCTTGATCCTCCAAGCTAACTTCCTTACTACCTGATCACCTATACAACCCATTCACAATTAGTAATCCACTAATCACCAATTGACACCCAACACTCCTTTATGATCTAAATATCAAGACCCAAACTTAGTTTGATTAACACGACCTTAATCAAACCCCCAACACCCAGATACCACTTTTCAACCCAAATGACTCGTTTGACCCGTTATAGTCAAACTTCTAATCCACCAATTCACCATTTCCAATTGAGGTCTAACACCCACCCTAGACTTTATGAATTACACCCATTCTAAACTTGATTAATTACACCTTAAACAAGTTTTAACCTCCCTACACAATCATTCCACCGTTTTAACCCGTTTGGGTTCCACGCAATTTCACCCAAACTCCTAATTTCTTAAATCACCAAATTGATTGAGGGTTATTAATTGGTTATGTGTTTAATCACACCACAAACACTTACCAACCCCCAATTACCATTCAAACAACCTCAATTTCGAAAACCCCTAATTTCACCTCAAGAACCCTAATTTGGAAATCATGAAATTAGATGTTAATAACAAGAATTGATTAAACTTCTAGCTTTAGATATGCTAGACCAACACTTCTAAGCAACAAATTACACACCATCACTCCCAATTTCGTCCATCTAAGGTTCATCAACCCAAACCCACCAAGAACAAGATTCAAAGAGGATTTGATGGGGAAGATGATACTTACTTGATGCTTAGAAAGGATTGTTCATATAAAAACCCTTCAATCTAGCATGCAATCTTCATGGCTTCAAGAATCAGCCCTCCCCTTTTTTCTCCCTTAGTGAAATCGCAAAAACACACGCAAGAGTGTGTGTGTTCTGCTTGATGCTTTCAATTAACACAAATTGAGTTTGTGTTAATTGCAAAATAGCCCCTCCATTTTTCAAAATGACTCCTTGTACCCAAAACTAGGTATTTCCATCATAAAAACAAACCCACAATTTTTTTTTATTTAAAAACTCCCCGTACAATATAAGTAATATATTATAAGGCACACCCAAAATTTGGTTCGTTACATATACTCTTGCAGTCAGCAAAGATACGTTTGTCCATATGACACAGTTGTAACTCTGTTCCTTCAAACGGTAAGTTAGGCATAATATGATTCAATATGATTTGTAGAAATCTCGAATAAAGTAAGAACCGGGAATTTCCAGTAGCCTTGTCTTGAGTTACCAACTCGTTAAAAACGAAATGAGAAAAGTTGAATGGCTTGTTCAGAGTTAAGGCCACCATTGCAGAATGCAATGAGGTCTTAATGCCATTAAATCCATATTTTCTTGGAGATAAGCAGCTAATGATAACGTGCATCAAATATCTCCATTGTTGATATAAGTAGTCATTCCTTGAAAGCATCCCATAAGAAGTGTACTAGGGGAATACAGTCCTAGCCTCAGCATCTTTTCCAAACTGCAAAGCTACTCGAAATGTAGCAAATGTTATTGCGATATGTTCACCATGTACAATCGATCTAATTGCTGGTGTATCAACCGAGCAATCATATGATTCATTATCCCGAAAACTGGCAATATGATTCCAACATAACTTTGGATCTTCAAAGATTGCATATCGAATCCTTGATCGGTTCAAGAAATTTATGATCTCTCAAAAGTCTGTAGCCTCTGGAATATCTGGATTCAGCAACGCCATGACATTGTGTCTAGGAACAAAATTCCGAGCCATACCTGCAATACAAACAACAAATAACACATTTAGAAATAATATAAATCAATGTTAAAATTAAAAATTTCAAGTTCAAAAGCAAAACATCTCTTGTTTCGCCCTTTGAATGGCCCGTAGTTGTTTAATGTTTATGTGGTCTTTTGTTAACACTTTATGTAAATAACTACTTATAAATCAGACTTTTTAGTTTTTGTCTTAAAAAAAATTATTGTGTTCGCCTTTCTTACAATATTTAAAAGTTTACTTTTATTGTCAACGCATTTGTTACAATCTCTAAAAGTCACCTCACCTAGCATTATACGCTGCAACGCGTGGGTCAAAACCCCTAGTTATAACATCATTGATCTTTTTCAGCCAGATTTTCTAGAGATATTTTGTCAATTTACATATATAATATAGTATTTTATTTATATAAATATATCAATTATCTCACTTGCAAAGAAACGGTCTAAAGTTTTGTAATTTAATTCAAGTGTTTTATATTTTCTATTTCGTCATTCATGTGTACCTAACACTTTTTTATTACACCAAAGTCCTTGTAGCAAGTTGTTTGGATAAGTTTGTAACAATACATATTTTATGCATTTTATTTTATTTATTAAACAAACTTATCTATGACATACAAGATAAATATAACTAAGATTGTAGAAGGCCTATTTAAACAATAAAAAGATGGCTTATTTAAAGAAATAAAAATGGCATATTTAAACCAACAAAGAAAAGGGTAACAAAGGTAAAGACTCATAAGCATGGCCTTAGTAAACATTCTACATATGAATACTGGAGATGGAGAATCAAGCTATGCCAAAAACTCATTACTTCAGGTATGAGTAATACCATAAACTTTTACATAAATTTAACAATGGTTCTCATCTTCTTTGTTCTTATTTTCTCTTTAGGAAACTGGGATACAAAATGCTATACCAATTCTAAAGCATTCAATCAAGGGTATAGCTAAATATGGTGTCTTCAAAGATTGCATCACTGTTGTAGATTTAGGATGCTCATCTAGCACAAATACGCTGTTGGTTGCGTCTAATATTATTGATATAGTGCATGAGGTGTGTCAAGAAAATAATCGTGAAGTACCACTGTTTCAAGTGTGTTTAAACGACCTCTTTGGAAATGATTTTAATACTGTTTTCAAATTATTACCGGACTTTTATGCAAAGTTTGAGAAGGACAAAGGAGAAAGTTTTGTCCCTTGTTTTGTTTCAGCTATTCCAGGTTCCTTCTATGGTAGACTCTTCCCCGACAAAAGTTTGCACCTTGTCCACTCCGCTACTAGCAATCATTGGCTTTCTCAGGTATGCATGATATCCAACTCAAACTGTAGTTCTTGTATGTGACAGTGATATGATTGTATATAAAATTGTTTGAATTAAGATATTTGAGATGATAAACTATGGTCTGTGTAACATGTGTAACATGATGTGATAGATGCCTCAAGGCATAGAAAATAATGGATCAAATATATGCATCACGAAAATAAGCCCTCCAAACGTATACCACGCATATGGAAAAAAAATTCATAACGATTTCACAAAGTTTTTACAAATGTGTTCTGAAGAAGTAGTGCATGGTGGAAGCATGATTTTAACAATTCCTAGTCGAAGAACAGTCGATCCAACTTCATATGAGTGTTGTGCACTCTTCGAGCTACTGGGACAATCACTTGTCGACATGGTCAAAGAGGTACATATATGTGATTCTTTTGTATCCAAAGTTGAACTCACATTAAAGAAAAATGAATTGGTAAAAAATCTAGTTATTCTTCTTTGGTTATGTGACTAACCAACTAAGCTTAACAATACTGTAGAGCTTGGTTCGAGAATCAGATATTAACTCGTTCAATATGCCCTTGTATTTTCCATGTAAGGATGAAGTTCGGAACATCATTGAATCCGAGGGATCGTTCTCTTGATAACTTGAATGTTTTTAAAGTCAACTGGGATCCATGTGACACAGATTATACAAATACAAATGATTCTAATGAGCTGAGTCAAATCCATGGGAAAAACACATCAAAAATGGTTAGGGTGGCTCTTGAACCATTGTTGGTTTCAAATTTTGGAAATTCCATCATTGATGTGCTATTTAAGAAGTTTGAGAAGCATGTGGCTGAATATCTAACTAAAAAGAAAGCAAGACCTTTTTTGTAACCATTTCATTGACCAAAAAATGAACTAAGTTCATGTGTTTAAAGCGGCTCTATTGGTTATTTTTAAGTTTCATGTATTGATATATGCATTCTTGTCATTGTATACATCATGAACCATCTACATATGAAGAACTGAAGGTGTGGTTATTTTGGTTAATCTAGACTAGACATGTTTTTTTTAAATACAAATTTAACCACACACTTGCTTCGATTGGGACATGCACCAGTGTAAATACGTTAATCTCCACACCAAAATAGGTGGGATGACTTTATATTTATGAAAACAAATATTACATCAAGTATGAGATAAATACATAAGAGAGACAATTATTTATCTAGTCTAATTGAGATCAAGGAAGGCTTTTAGTGAATATGTCTGCCACCTGAAGCTTGGTCGGAACGAATTTAGTGTAGAGTTTACCCGAAGAGACAAGTTCTCTAATGAAATGGTAGTCCAAGTCAATGTGTTTCGCCCTCTTGTGTGAAACCGAATTCTGAGACAGAAACAAAGCACTGCGGTCGTCACATAATAATGTCGGTCTATCTGGTGGTAATGCACGAAGCTCTCGTCACAAGTGAGTAATCCAGACTATCTCAGTTGTTGTGTTGGCCATAGCACGATACTCGGATTCACAGCTAGACCGGGATACAGTAGGCTGCTTCTTAGCACTCCAGGACACAAGATTTCCTCCAAGAAAAATAGAGTAGCCGTATGTGGAACGGCGTGTTTCTAGGCACCGAGCCTGTCATCATCAGAATAACCAAGAATGGAAACAGATGGTGGCTTGTGAAAAGTAAGACCAAAGGAGAGTGTACCTTTCACATATCTTAGGATGAGCTTCACACTTTGAAAGTGTGGAACTGTACGATTCTGAAGAAATTGGCTAACCTGGTTAACCACATATGAGATATATGGCCTGGTAATTGTAATGTATTGAAGAGCCCCTACAAGAGAATGATAGAGGGTAGGATCCTGAAACGGTGTGCCTGTAGTAGAGAATGATTCATGTGGGACAAGTGGTGTAGCAATAAGTTTTACATCAAGTAACTGAGCCCGATCAAGTATATCATGAGCATATTTTGATTGGCTCAAGAATAGACCCGAATCTGTGTAAACTACCTCTAAACCAAGAAAATAACTGAGGTCTCCCAAATCTTTAATAGCAAACTCATGGTTTAGACGCCGAACGAAGGAGGTAATAACATGCTCATGGTTGCCCGTTAAAATAATATCATCCACATAGATTAAAAGATACATAACACATGAATCTCGTTGAAAACAAAGAGAGATGTGTCGGCTCTACTGCAAGTAAATCCATCATGAATGAGAAAGTTGCTTAGCCTTTGGAACCAAGCTCGTGGAGCTTGCTTGAGTCCATAGAGATCTTTCTTAAGTTGGTAAACATGATCCGGAAGCCGAGGGTCAGAAAAACCATGAGGTTGCTCCATGTAAACCGTCTCAGTAAGATGTCCATGCAGAAATGCATTTTTGACATCTAGTTGATGAAGTTTCCATCCATTTATGATGGCAAGAGACAAAACTATACGCACCATAGAAGCTTTAACAACGAGAATGAATGTATGTAAATAATCAAGTCCCGGAACCTGAGTGAATCCCTGAGCTACAAGGCGTGCTTTGAATCGCTCAATAGAACCATCTGAGTGAAATTTAGTGCGAAAAATCAACTTAGGACCAACAACATTAGTGTTTGCGGGTCGCGGTACTAATATCCAAGTTCCATTATGTTTAAGAGTCATCATTTAGCAAATAAAGCAGAACACAATTTATGTGTATCAAGAAAAACCAGATTTTCTTGATGTTTGGGCTTAAAAACCCCTGCCTTACCACGAGTAATCATCGGATGAGTATTTAGAATTTGTGGAACCGTGACAGGCTCAGGATTTGGCTCATTGGGCTGAGGAGAAGCATCAGGTTGCTGTGCCGACAAAGGTGGAGCAGGCTCAGGTGCTGAAGCCGGCCCAACACCTACTGGTGGCGTAGATGAGTGGTCAAAATTTGAATTTTGCTCCATTTGTGTTTGGTGCAATGGCCTACAAGATGTGGAATTAGAATTTAATATGTCACAATCACATGTGGAACAAACATTTCGAGTGCCTGAAGTCAAAGGTGTCCCATTTAAATTATTTGAGATATTCTGACATGGATCCATGGTAGGTATTTCTTCAAGAAAAGTGGAGATAATTAATTTATCCCATTCGGTGGAAGCTTGAGTCCGCAAAAATGGTAAACACTCTTCATCGAAACGAGCATGTCGTGTAATATAAACACGAGACGTTTGTGGATCCAAGCAACGATATCCCTTGTATTGAGGGGAGTAACCAATAAAAACACAAGGTAAGCTTCGTGGTGACAATTTATTTTTTGCATAATCCCGAAGATAGGGATACACTCGGCAACCAAAAACCCTAAAATTGTGAAAGTTTGGCAATTATGAATATAGAAGCTCAAAAGGATTCTTATCATCCAAAACGGTGCTAGGTAGACGGTTGAGAATATAAGTTGCCGAGCTAAACGCCTCAACCCAATAAGAAACAGGGAGATGTGAATTGAAAAGCATAGCTAAACCTGTTTCCACAACGGTACGGTGTTTCCGTTCAGCCCTGCCATTTTGTTGAGGTGTGTAAGGGGCAGGACAAACGATGAAACGTGCCATTTTCATCAAATAACTTTTGAACCGCATGGTTTATGAATTCCTTGCCACCATCACTTTGGAAAACTTTAAGTTTTCTTGAGAACTGAGTCTGAACAAAGTGTAGAAAAATAGTTAACACCGCATAAAATCCGGACCCCATAGATCATCAACAGATAATAAAGATAAACATCAACAAATGAAATAGGTGTAGGACCACATAGATCACAGTGAACCATATCCAATGGATGATCAAAACGTTTTAAATTTATTTCAAATGGTAACCATTGGTTTTTTGCTAATTGACATGAATTACAAATAATAGGCTTAGGCAAAACAGAAGTAACTAATAAACATCCAGATTTGTTCAAAAAGGAAATTGTATCAAACGAAATATGACCTAAACGTTTATGCCCAGTTTCATAAGAAGCCTTTATTGACGAAACCGCGACAAAGGCTTGATGATCACCCGAAACTACATAGAGCCCATTTTCACATTTTCACCGAGCTAGTGTTTGACCCGTTTTCCTGTCCTTAATAGTAAAATATGGTTGAGAAAATAATACATCAACCGGATTGTCAGTGGTAAGCTTGCTTATAGACAGTAAATTCTTAGTAAGATGAGGAACAACCAAAACATCATGTAACTTAAGATTAGGAGAAATATTAGTATGACCCGTGTGTGAAATTTTAAGAGGATAACCATTACCAACTGTGACATTTGCATTACCCTTGTATGGAGAAACATTATGCAAATGTTCTTGTTAGATTTTCATATGAGTAGATGCTCCCGAATCTACCACATACCAATCAGGAGCAGAATCATTTACGTGACATTGAGCATGAAACGATTCAGCGAGATTAGCATCCAACGAGGCAACCTTAGTAGCATAAGAAGCAAGGGTGTGGCATTGGGATATGCATAGTGTCCTTCTTGACGACATAGCTGACAATGCAGGGGGAGACGGTCACGGCCTCCCCCACGTGATGACCTGCCATGACCATGGTAATAAGATGGTGCTCGAGAGTGTTCGGTAGAGAATGCTACCGGAGGCGTAGACTGTGTACCATGCAATGATTTAAGGAAGAGTTCATGACTCTCCGCTTGAGAAAGAAGATCCCGAAAACCCGGTCCTGGTTTCGAGGCACGAATAGCTGTAGAAAAAGTTTCAAACGAAATGCCAAGACCACATAAAAACCAATGATTCTTGCCTGTATCATCAACCGGGTGGCCGATCGCAGATAATTGATCACATAGGGCCATAAACTTTCTGCCAAAGTCAAAGACCGTGGATGTACCTTTAACCAATTGACGTAGTTGATCTCTAAGAATATGGACTCGTTCAATAGTTTAACACCTGTCACAAAAATGTCCGAGATTTGACGAAAGGTAAACCCTAGGGACTATAAGTGTAAATACACCAAAGTCTAGGGTTAAAAATAAAGGAAACTTATGAAATTAAGTTGATATCGGATCGACACTGTATCCCATAGCGGTCCGAAGTCAAACTAAGTTATGATATCAGACTGAAGTTGAAGTTAGTCCCATAGCGAACCGACATCTAAGTTCATATCGGTCCGAAGTGAACTAGGGTCAGATAGCGGACCGACATCCATCCTCATATCGGTCCGTAATAGGCTACTAAGTCGGTTATCGGAATGACATCGATCCATAATGGTCCGACAACCTCCTTTTAGCGGCATTTTTTTATGGTGACACGTGTCCAATGACTCAGTTCCACTGATGGGACATGGGTCTGGACATCGGACCGACCTGATCCACATATCGGTCCGATATGCCGCCAAATATATTCGGTCCAATCGGATGTGGACGCCTAGGGCTGGCGTGGGCTAAGTCGGATGTGACAATCCGACTTTTCAAATTAACTTCGTTAACAATTCCGTTAAAAACCATGTTAAGTCCTAACCCAGTTAACTGAATATTAAAGCTCAGGGACTGTTTCTTTCATTAATTAAACTAAAACTATAGGGACTAGTTATGACATTAGACCAAACTCCAACCCTGTTGACTTTTGAGGTCAAAATCCAAATTCTGTATTTCTGTTGACTTTATAAAGTCAATTAACCAAGTTTTTAACTCACTTCTAACCATAGGGACTAATTCTGTCTTTATCTCAACTTCAAACTACAAGGACTAAGGCTGTAATAATTCCAAAGTCAATCATGTTGACTTAGGAAAGTCAAAAATCAGGTGTTTCATACCCTATTGACTTTTGTAAGTCAAATCTGCAAACCTTTGATCCAAATTCGCGAGATATACCCGAAATTCGTTTGAATTCATAACCGAAACGGACATTAATACCATTATCTACCATCATTGGTTCATTAACGTTGCTATTAACTCGAATTAATCCCATTAATTCTGTTGAAGGCGAAACCGTCGACTACTCATCAAGAATCCAACGAATTCGATCATTAGACATTACAATGTTGAAATCAAATACTCTAAACATCTAATTCGCACCCTCCTGAACCTGTTGCACCATTCAATTCGGTTGGATACACACTAGGAGACGCCGGGGACCACTCGTCGGAATCGTGATTGGGTTCTAGCCGAGCACCATCAATTCTAAAACAATTCAGGTATCTAATCATACCCTCAGACTCTCTTTCATCCCTATAACGAAAGCCCTAACAAATCTAGGGCTTATAACAACGAATTGAACTCGAACCAATTCTAGGGTTCATAACCAATTCAGTTTAATCGAATGATACCCTTGACTCGGTTTCAATCAAATTAAATGATATGAGTAGTTTCACAATTTCATACTCTTTGAAAGCCCTATGAATCCAACAACATACATTATCAGTTTTAGTCATTTTGATTCCAAGATCAAAACCTAGGGTTTCGGTATGTTCAAACTGAAATTAACGACTATAAACTCGATGTCTTTGCGATTAAACTTGTCAACATGTTCGTATAATACCGATTTACAAAACCCCTTTGTCATTTGGTTCTATCGCGATCGGATTCAAGGAAATTGAGGGTGGTTTGGGTTCGGCTCGCGTAAAGGTGGGTGAACACAGTGGGTTGGGTGTTAAAACAAACCTGATCTGGTTCATGTTGCGATTGCCTTAGCAGGTGGACTGGTTAAGTGTGTGTGTCGATGGGGAGGAGACCCGGGTTCGAGTCTCCTCACCCCTGTTTCGTTTTTATTTATTTTCTAAGTACTATTTTAATATAAAATCAAATGCTATATTATTATATTAATATGTTAACGTGTTTTGAAACCCGAAAACACCCGTAGGCTCGGGTTTGATTTTATAACTCATTTGAATATCATTACCCACTTTTATAATAATATATTTATATTATTTTCAAACCACGACTCCGTATAAAATAGTATATTTATATTATTTTTAACCCGTGACTCCAATTAAAAATAATATATATTTAGATATTATTTTCATCTCGTTTATAAACTTCGTGTAACGTTTCAAACTAATAAATAATATAATTATTTATGTTATTTAGCTACGTTTAATATCCTCGAATAAAAATAATAGCTTTATTATTTTTGTCACACATTTTAAATAATCATGTTAATATATTAGTTATATTATTTTCCTAGCCATTATTTTAATGGTACAAACGCACGAATATATTTAATTATTATTATATTCGTAATTAAGAAACCTTTGACACGAAACGTATTTATCTTAATAAGTATATTAAGAAACCCTTATTCCCGTGGACAAGTTCGTCTACTCGTTGATCCTTAAAATGTTCTAGGACGTTCAAATCCTTCTGTGTCATCGTCACAAAAATCTCATTGTATCCCTGACTATCATGCTTATAATTCCAGGACATACTTATGTAGTTCACAGGCAAACTCGTGTGTTTCCTACTTGCATCCTTGTGTGGTGCTATCTACTCGTACACAACTCAAGTGAGTTTTCACGGCCCCTCTTAACTCGTTTTACTATTGGGGGAGAAACATGCTTACACATAAACATATTTTACTTGTTTTCCTGTTGAGGAGAAACAAACATGTACACAAACTGTCATACTTCTACTTGTTTTCCCCGTGGAGGAGAAACAGGTACGCAGACAAACATTATGTTACATGTTTTTCCCGTTGGGGGAGAAAACATGACACAACTATTTTAGATTATTGTAATTCATATGTTATTACTGTTGAGGCTAAGCGTGACACACTATCATAGAAAGTCCTCATCATACATCGAACCGTTAATATGGATCTTAGCGAGGTAATGTTTAGTAGTACTACTGGGTTTGACAAGCCCCACCCGCGTTAGTCGCGCTAACTCGATTGGAGGTCGAACGGGTGAAATGTTAGCCTACTCACATTTGCCAGAGTTGATAGACCTGGCAGGAGGCATACAAACACAAACAGTCAGCTTCGGTTGCGAGCGCTTTAGTAAGACATGAACATAGGCTAGCTACCTATAGATATGCATATTGAATGTACATAATCTGGCAAACACTCTCTTATTGTAAACTTGAAACCTGTGAACTCACCAACCTCGTGTTGACACTTTTTCTTACATGTTTCTCAGGTCGCTTTGGCACAGGTTGCGCACTTAGGATATGCATGGAGTCCTATTGTCATATCATTCATTTCAAACATTGTAAACAGTTTACTTAATTATATTAATTAACGCTTATTGCGTGTAATTACTTTTGACTTCATTTTTAACGTTTACGCTTCCGCATTAACTCTGAACTTTTGTGTTATGACATTTTTAGTCCCATATAGTGTCGTTTGATGTAACTAATGACTGAGATCCTGGTGTGTCACCTTCCAAACGGTAAAACTCCGTTAGTGGAATTTGGGGGTGTGACATCGGATGTCGGACCGACATCCCTATTCATATCGGTCCAACATGGACCCAAATGGCAGCCTATAAATAGTTGGACGATCTCTTTCGATTTTCCACATCCAAAACGACTTCCAATTCTAAATCTCGTTCCAGGTGATCCCTAGCTCACTCCCGACGATTCCGGTCCAACTCTCGCTCGTTTTAATACTCGGATTAAGAAGGAACGCTCGTAGAAAGGTCAAGACGCTAGAGAAATTAGGTTAAGAAGTTAGAAGCTAAGCTTTCAACTTTAGAGGCTCATTCCTACAAACAAGGTGAATACTTTATCTCTCTAAAAACTTGTGTCAAATATTTTATTTGTGAAAATGGTCAAATAAAGGTTAATGGGGTAATGCTCAAAAATTCATCTATGGATAAGCATTCGGGGCATAGGTATACGTAAAACATGCAAGGGATACACGGGTCTCGGGTGAAATTCCCGGATTGTGGCTGGTGCTTCCCTTTATAACAAATGAGGGACATGGAGTTCCCGTTGTTATAAAGACATACTGCCAGTGTATACAGTGGTGCATACGGTCAGAACATGGGTCTGCTGAATGTGTAGATTGAACATAAAGTTGTGATTATCGAATTAATACTTGTTTGTGCCAAAATGATTTTTGTCAAATGTTTTATTTTCAAAATGTTTTCCAGGTAATGATTAAAATATGATGAGAAGGGTATAAGGGCAGACATGAGATCTGACCCAGTAAAAGATGGAATGCAAGTAGGATTCTCAGGCCTTGTGTAAAAGAAAATCCAAAAGAAAGAAGATAGGACCAGGGAACTGATCAACCCTGTGTTGGAACTATTTCCAGTGGCTCATCATGTATTTGATTACAAAAATTTGATTTCAAACTTGTTTTGTAATCAAATAAGAAGGGTATTGAAACCCTATGTTTATAAAAGTAAATACAAGACTTTTGTTTTCCAACTGAGTTTTGGTATTTACAAATACAACCCTTGAGGTTGAAAGAATAATGAAACGATCCTTTGAAAAAGACTTCCGCTGTATTTTACAAAAACTCTGAAACCAAGTAACCAAGCGATACCAATCGGGCTCGCACACGTCCAGGGGGTGCCTGAGGCGAGGTGTGACAAATAGACCCATGACTGTAAACACTTTGAAGGGCAGCCCATACTTGTGATGAGGAGATGAGTCCAAGAACTTCATAGGCGGCTTCTTCAGAAGAATAACCGTGCGTTGATCGGATTCATACCAAGTTGCATATGTAGGATTTGCAACCTGTTTGTTCTCGGCAAGGATAGTAGCAAGTGGCGCGGTGACAGTTCCTATGGCCCAGGATTTTTTGAGTTTAATGGGTATCATGTGAAGGGCGGTGGCCATTGGTAGAGTACCATCGGCTGAAAGAGTGGAGGAAGAAGACATGGCGGCTAGGGTTTGGTAGAAGAGAAAACTGATCGAGGAAGATGGAGAGGTTATTTAGTTGGTTGATACCATGTAAATACTTTAATCTCCACACCAAAATAGGTGGGATGAGTTTATATTTATATAAACAAATATTACACAAAGGTACATCAAGTATGTGATAAATACATAAGAGATACAATTATTTATTTAGTCTAACAACTAGCAAGGCAGCAACATCTTGGTTAGTGGATGTATCACCATAATTAATACCAAACTAGTGTCCACGCGTTGCGACGAATTGATTTTGAATAAAAATTATATTGAAGTGTAGATAAATCCAAATAGGGCCAAAATGAATTAGAGAAGATGTTCTTGTAATTTGTTTCTAGTCACGTGCTATGTAAATGAGGGTATTTTAGGGCTTTCACACATAAAAGGACTGTTCTTATAACTTGTTACTATGAATGAGGGTTTATAGAAATAGTTTTTTACATTAAAAAGACCAAAATACCCACATGTGCCTTGCACACGACCTGAATTAACGGTAAAATTTAACGACCGTTAGGCTAAAGAACGTAACGTGTAAGGTTTTTAAACATAAAGGATGTTTACTGTAATTTACTTAGTTAAATGACGTATACTGAAATTTAAGTAATACTTAAATGACATAATTTGTAATTTGCTATCTTTTACTGTAAATGTTTTGATACTAAACAAATAAGGATATTACAATTATATGACATTAGATTAATTAAAGTAAGGACGTATATGAAATCCCGAACATATTACACATTTACACCACCATTACTAACTAGCATTAAGAGGAATGGTGAGGTTTTAGTCTATTAGAGTTTGATCAGATGACCTTTTTGTTTTACATCTTGTGGCTTGAAGTTTGGGTTTATTTACATTTTGTGGTTTTGTTTTTTTTTTCTTTTTCTTAAACACATGATTATGTAGGATTAAGTCACATAATCATATAAAACAAATAACATAGGAAGTTTAGAAAATTAAAAGTTTAAGGTGTCACATTCAATTCTACGATAGGGTACGCTTTAAGGTTTTACATTAGAGTGACAGTGATGTGTTGCAAAATACATGCGTTTATCCTATTGTAATTGTGCAAAATTGTATCGTTTTGTACTCGTTTTATGTCTCTTTTAGTTCATTCTAAGTCTGGGTCATGTTGGCAGGTAATAGTGTGTAAAGGAAGCATAAAATATAACTAAATCCTGGAGAAATCAAGCACACGGGAAAAGATTGGAAATAAAAAGAGAAAAATCAATTTTTCTATGAAATCAAGTCCCCCGCGGTACGCGAGGAGAGGAAACATTTCCCTCGCGTTACCCGAGGGAAGCCAGAAAGGCCCCAGACTAGTTTGTCCCTCGTGGTACGCGAGGGACCGTCCCAAACCTCTCGCGGTACGCGAGAGGGACGCAATTCCAAAAAAAACCCTAATTTTTAGTTATGATCAATTTAAACGACTATCTTCTTGATTATTCGATACATTGCCGTCAATGGAGAGTTTCTGGGTGAAATTGAGCAAAGGAAGAAGCTTTGGATCAAGATATTGAAGTTTTGCATTGAATCGGGTTAGACATTGAATCGTTCGATCACGATTGATCGTAATATTCTTTTTTATTAGTTTCTGGACCTAATGTTTGCTTTGTTTATCGTTGAATCTTCTGTTTCTACCATGTTTCTTGGCTAAGACCATAGATCTACCTCGGTTAATGATGAATGTTTGCTAAAGTTTGGATTTTTATCGTTTATGGAACTTGTTTTGGATTTTATGTTTTAGACCAGATCTGATTTCACTTGTTTGATGAGTTTGCATGCTTAGTTTTGATGCTATATTGGTTGATTGTTCCTTGCATACCTTGTTTAAATGTCTTTCAATTGATTGGTGTGTATTAGATCGCTTACTGTGTGTTTGTGATTCGTATGTGGTTTGCTAGACGTCAGTGACCATAGGAATACCAATTAATCAGTTATAAACTTAGTGTTCTTCTTATCTAAAAACTAGAAAAGTGATAGATAATCGGTTAGTCTTCAGTATTAGGGTTTCTTTGAGTGAACAGTTTGAGAGGACGTTTCCTTAGGGTTCTAGTGTCGTTGTTAATTCGTGTTAAACAAGTTGAATTCAGATTGCTCCTTGCATCTTTGATGTATGGAGATAGTGATACCAAGATGTGATCTGTCTTTTGAGTACTATAGCATAATCGGTGAGATCAAGAGGTAATCCGAGTACTGGTGTTATTAGTATCCCTTCAATTTCTTCTGGTCACATTCTGAGATTGATTAGGAATCCATTAGGTGGTTTGAGGGTGTTATATCTTAGGATCCCGGTTCCATTACATATTCCATATCCGATAGAAGCCAAGTTTAGTAATCAGGATTCGCAGCCTAGGTAGAGTCTTCCTTCCTTATTGAATTTCCCTAAAGTCTTTGTCTTGTTGGTTAGTTGTCTTGTTTAGTTGTCTTCTTCATTCAGTTCACTTACGTTTAGTAGATAACCTTAGTTCATAGAGGTTCCCTCCCAATCAAATAAATCAGTTAAGTCCTAGTCAGAGTCTAGTTAGTGTTATAGTCAGTGTCTCGTGGGTTCGATATCCGGACTTCCTTTAGCTGTGTTACAGTTGATAGGTACACTTGCCTGTCTTTGTGGTCTAGTTTAGTAGGTTTGTCTAGAGTTTAACTAGAGAGTCTAGGTTAGGTTGTGTTTAATTTAATAGACCGTTTGACCGACATCAGACAGTTATTACGATACGTTTATGTAACTGCGTTTGCATTCGGGTTATTTGACGCTACGCTTTCGGGTTTTACGTTAGAGTGACGCTCGCGTTTACGGTAGAGTGACGCTCGCATTTACGGTACGCGAGACCCTAGGGATCATCTCTCGCGGTACGCGAATTTTTTCGTCCCCCTCGGTACGCGGGGCACTCAAAAGACACCACACTTAAAGCCCCCTCGCGGTACGCGTGGGCTGTGTGGGTTTATCTCGCGGTACGCAGGAGCGTTTTAAAAATCAGAAAAAATAAAACCTCAAAAAATTGGGTCGTCTTTTTCACTTCCACCACCGAACCACCATAGCCACCTACACCACCACCTAAAACCACCACTCACCACCGTCCGAAATGCCCTAACCACCACTCACCTGTCACCGCCGACCACCATCGCCATCCAATCGCCACCGCTAACACCGCCGACCACCGTCCATACACTCCCCACCATCGCCACCTACCACCATCGCCGTCGTCTCCACCATTCCACCTTCGTCGGAGTCACGCCACCAGTTGCGGACCATCACCACACCACCAATTCGGGTTGCCACAAAGGGATTCGAGTCGATTATCATTTAAAGATGGTCAAATTCGTCATCATTAAGGTACGCTTCCTTGTATTTTTATGTATTTAGAGTCGGTTGTTTAAATTGAGTCATTGAGTAAGTGTTAGTTTATTCTAGGGTCGGTTTCAGTCGATTTTAAGTCCAGTACAGTGTCAATTGAGTCGGTTTGATATCATGAGACTAATTTTCTATACTACTATCCGTTAATGTAATTTGAGTCATTTATAGTAAATGATAGTGAGTCATTTGTTTTGCTAATTAGGCATCAGTCAAGAAGATAGTGTGCAATATTGTTAGTTGATTGTGTAGTTCATTTTGAGGCACCCTATGATCATGTTAACATCTAAATACATACTCTTATGGATTGTTGATCACGTCAACTGTAGTCATTTGTCTTAATAGTTGTAGTAACTTGTAAATTGTGTTCTGAGATATCCTACATTTTCCTTGCAAGTTTAGACCGCCACGCCCGTACTCAATCTCCATTCCGGCGAGGTTGTCTGGTTTTTATATAAACAAAAAGGGTATCCCGAATTTTTCAATTTTTTTAAAATTTTTGTAGTGTCTTATTATAATATTAACATGTCGGACGACCGCGAATGAAATGCTATACGGTCGCCCTGCCCGGTACCTTATCTGTTATTGTATATTTGTTGTACTAACTTTTTGGTTGCAGACATGTCTGATCCAAGACAGTCTTCTAGCGTCGCCGGTGGGGCCAAGCACAGACGTGGGTTGATGCCCCACCCCAGGGGAGAGCCGGAGGAGCCGCGCCCGTACCGTCGACCTCCCAGGGTCATTAGGTACGCGATTCCCGAGGTCAGACCAGCCGCGGACGCAGAGCCGATACCGTTGGATGCTAGAGTTCTCAGCCACCACATATTACTCCGATTCGAGCTCATGATGGAGGAGTCGGTGCGGCTAGGGCGCTTCATAGACATGGACTTATATCATCATCGCACCATCGACTGGCCGTTCGTAGAGGAGCTAGGGCAGATGCAGAGACTGCAGGGCTTATTAGGGGATCGATGGACCGCGGCCTTTGCCTGTGACGCCACACAGTACCAGGAGCTCACAGTTGAGTTCCATTCCACATTCTGGTACGACACAGGCAAGTTCGAGGAGCCGACCGTGTTTTCCTTTTCCTTGGGCCGACACGTCTACGAGATGTCGGTGCTACAGTTCGCCGTAGCCACCGGCCGGTACACAGAGGCCGAGGTGGCGGAGCAGAGGTTTACCCAGAGCCTGCGTGGCTTATTCAGGAGGCGGCATGATCAGGGGGTCGGCGACAGTCAGTTGAGTGACTTTTGGCATTCCATCGCCGATGGACCATACTTCTCATCTCTTTTGGAGTCGTCCATTCATGAACCCCTCATTCGATACATTCACTGGATCTTAGCTTGCACTCTCATCGGTCGTCGTTCCGGCATCGTGAAGTGCAGCCAGATCGATCTTTTTTGCCTTTACTGTATAGTTGGCCGCCACGAGGCCAACCTGGCATCTATTCTGATTACATCTACAGCCAGGGGTATTCGAGGTGGGCCGAAGGCTAGGTTAGAGCTCGGGCCGTATATCAGCCAGATTGCAGAGCGTTTGGGGGGTTTTGATCGTTATCCGGGCCGTATACTCACACCCGGCCCGGATACGATTCCTTATGGTTTAGTTGAGTTAAGATTAGCGGGGATCATTACCATGGACGATCCGTCATAGTTTGTAGAGGTTAGGCAGGGTCTGCAGGTCCCACCACCTATCGGGATGCCTGCCGAGCAGGCAGTTCAAATAGGGGTGCCCACAGCACGCCAGCGCATTCCACATCATATAGAGCGCCCCAAGATCTAGTATCCCCTCCGCCACAGACCACCGGTACCGCTCACCCTCGAGGAGCTTCGTGATCAGCTGTTTGATAGATTAGATTCTCGGATGGATCAACAGGACAATGCCATTTGATACATGATGACACATCAGGATATAGAGATCCCACCGTTGTTCAGGGCACCAGACTACCATCAGCAGGATCAACCAGATACAGGTGGAGGACAGTGATCATCGACAGCACCTTATGCCGGGTTGTACATAGTATTTTGTATTTTTCTTTCTGTATTTCTTTTTATGTATTTCTTTATTTTCTTTTGGCATGTATATTAACTCTGATGTATATATTTATTTGTACTTGGGGGGCTCGGCAGGTTTGGTTGTGTTGTTATATATTATCGTGGTTGTTTGATATAGTTGCTAGTATTGTTTTAGAATCAACTGTTTTCGTTCGTGAGGAATTGTTAAAATCTTGGTGAGTTGAGCGTGTTCGAATGGAGGGTTTTGGAACACGACTTACGAGGAATATCACAATCATAATATCAGGGAATTCTGTTCCGATTTTTTTATACTTTATTTTTCTTTTATTTTTTCTGTTATTTTCATTTTCTTAATTTCTTTTTGTAAATTTCTTTTATTTTCTAGTCGTTTCCCAGTCCACATTGAGGACAATGTAAATTTTAAGTGTGGGGATGGGAAACATTAGTTTAGTTTTTGTACTTTGAGTCTAAAAAAATAATATATATATATATATAACGAAAAAATGTCTTTTGAACTAGAAATCGTGCAGGCACATGGAAAATGATAGTTAAAACTGGGCATAAACTGTGTTTTTAAACTGAAATATAATAAACAATAGAAAACGTGTCTAAGTTGTGATGATTCGGTAGGCCCAGCCAGTATTAAAAGCTTAAACATTCTGAGAGTGTTATTTATGATTAATAACTTATGTAAATCATGAAATCTCGTGGGTTCTCATCTTAGGGAAACTGTAAAACTGAAACTGTCAACATAGGGTGATAGGTACCACGGTAAGCTGAAATTTAGAGGTTTTTAAAAATTCTAACGGCACACCAATCTCTGTTTATGAAAATAAATCCGAGTTTGATGGCTCCGCATCCATAATTCCATCTAATAATGAGTATAATTAATAAACTGAAAGCTTGACTCTTGACCTACGTGTTTCCCATGGGGATAATGACTCTGTGGATACATCCATGGGTTGGGATTTGAGTGATCAGTACTTAGATAAATAAGATTGACCTACGTGTTTCCCATGGAGATGGTGACTCTGTGGATACGCCTATGGGTTGATCCTTATATGCTTAATTGATAGACTGCATCCTATGTGTTATCTTCCGGGATGGTGACTTGGGAGACGCACCCCTAGGTGAGGTTGATTCATATATAATTAATACTACTCATTACATTCGTTCCATAATCCATTAATTTCTCAAAACATGTAAATTTGAGTTTACCGTGGTGGGAAGATCTACACGATCTCACACGGGCTTAAACATGACTGTGAGACGGGATTAGGTCAAGTTGTAACCTTTAAGTGTGAGACTCATAGATAGATTGATATACTGTATAAAATGGAATTAGAACACTTCTCGAGGGCTTGAAATTTGGTTTTTGGGTTTAGTCGGATAGAAATACCGGTTATTGCACTATAATGCGTGATTATATTTGTGCTGAATAATAATAGAGATTGATTCTATGTCCAGTTGTGATTCCATTGCAGATATCTTTTTCGAGGACGAAAAAAGAGTAAGTGTGGGGATGTTTGATGTGTTGCAAAACACATGCGTTTATCCTATTGTAATTGTGCGAAATTGTATAGTTTTGTACTCGTTTTATGTCGTTTTTAGTTCATTCTAAGTCTAGGTCATGTTGGCAGGTAATAGTATGCAAAGGAAGCGGAAAATATAGCTAAATCCTGGAGAAATCAAGCACACAGGAAAAGAGTGGAAAGAAAAAGAGAAAAATTAATTTTTCTGTGAAATCAAGTCCCCCGCGGTATGCGGGGAGAGGAAACATTTCCCTCGCGATACACGAGGGAAGCCAAAAAGGCCCCCGGCTAGTTTGTCCCTCGCGGTACGCGAGGGACCGTCCCAAACCTCTCACGGCACGCGAGAGGGACGCAATTCCGGGGTAAAAAACCCTAATTTTTAGTTGTGATCAATTTAAACGACTATCTTCTTGATTATTCAATACATTGCCGTCAAGGGATTGAAGTTTTGCATAGAATCGGGTTAGACATTGAATCATTCAGTCACGATTGATCGTAATATTCTTTTTTATTTGTTTCTGGACCTAATGTTTGCTTTGTTTATCATTGAATCTTCTATTTCTACCATGTTTTTTGGTTAAGACCATAGATCTACCTAGGTTAATGATGAATGTTTACTAAAGTTTGGATTTTTATCATTTATGGAACTTGTTTTGGATTTTATGTTTTAGACCAGATCTAATTTCACTTGTTTGATGAGTTTGCATGCTTAGTTTTGATGCTATATTGGTTTATTGTTCCTTGCATACCTTGTTTGAATGTCTTTCAATTGATTGGTGTGTATTAGATCGCTTACTGTGTGTTTGTGATTCGTATGTGGTTTGCTAGACGTCAGTGACCATAGGAATACCAATTAATCAGTTAATAAACTTAGTGTTCTTCTTATCTAAAAACTTGAAAAGTGATAGATAATCGGTTAGTCTTCGGTATTAGGGTTTCTTTGAGTGAACAGTTTGAGAGGACGTTTCCTTAGGGTTCTAGTGTTGTTGTTAATTCGTGTTAAACAGGTTGAATTCAGATTGCTCCGTGCATCTTTGATGTATGGAGATTGTGATACCGAGAGGTGAGCTGTCTTTTGAGTTCTATATCATAATCGGTGAGATCGAGAGGTAATCCGAGTACTGGTGTTATTAGTATCCCTTCAGTTCCTTCTGGTCACATTCTGAGATTGATTAGGAATCCATTAGGTGGTTTGAGGGTGTTATATCTTAGGATCCCGGTTCCATTACATATTCCATATCCGATAGAAGCCAAGTTTAGTAATCAGGATTCGCAGCCTAGGTAGAGTCTTCCTTCCTTATTGAATTCCCCTAAAGTCTTTGTCTTGTTAGTTAGTTGTCTTGTTTAGTTGTCTTCTTCATTCAGTTCACTTAAGTTTAGTAGATAACCTTAGTTCGTAGAAGTTCCCTCCCAATCAAATAAACCAGTTAAGTCCTAGTCAGAGTCTAGTTAGTGTTACAGTCAGTGTCTCGTGGGTTCGATATCCGGACTTCCTTTAGCTGTGTTACAATTGATAGGTACACTTGTCTGTCTTTGTGGTCTAGTTTAGTAGGTTTGTCTAGAGTTTAATTAGAGAGTCTAGGTTAGGTTGTGTTTAATTTAATAGACCGTTTGACCGACATCAGACAGCTATTACGATACGTTTTTGTAACTGCGTTTGCATTCGGGTTATTTGACGCTACGCTTTCGGGTTTTACGGTAGAGTGACGCTCGCGTTTACGACGATGTACGTTTTAGGGTTTTACGGCGGAGTGACAATCGTTGCAACGTGTTTTTTTATGTTTCTTGATGCCTTGGGGTTGTATGTCGAAATGACCATTATTGTGACGTGTTTTGGTCTCCGTGTTTTGATATTTGGGATCGTGGTGGAATCCCCAGCAAAACGACCAGGAAGAAGACCTAGTCACCTTTAAAATACTTTCATCGTATCCTTAGCGTAAAAATAACAATTTTCTAGGGTATGTTGGAATGAAATGTTCACAAGTGAATATAGTTAAAGTAATTACTCATGTATCATTGTGAATATATTAAAACACAACACAACTTTAAAAAGGTAAATTCATAAACTCTCAAAAGGTAAACTCTGTCACCAATCAAAGGTGACCAACAAAGCCAACTTCTTCTTTTCTATTTTTGTTTTCATGTAGTCATCAATTGCATTATTTGCTGTAATGGTTAAACAAACTTTTTTCAATTGTTGCCTTTCACTAACATCTCCGGTTCGAACCTACCTTCTTTCATATTTTTTTCCTTTCCCTTTTTCTTTTTAGATTTATTATTTTATTTTAGTAATGATTACTTTTTTTTAATTATAAAACGGCTCTTTTTTATTTAAGATATTAAATATTATCAATAATTTAACCGCAACGCGTTAGTTTATGTAATGTTTTTAGTTTTTTTATAGAAAGTTTTTATGACGTTGATTGATTTAGCGGTTTAATAAACCATAACGTGTAAATATATATATATTTTTTTACTTTATTCTAACTTCTATCATAAATTTGACAAATGTTGATATCATACGAGCGCGCAATAACAGAATTATGTTTACGTCACAACATGTGAGACGAGTAGCAACTCATGGAAAATCGACATATGCTGTTGCTACAACGTGCAGGTCTTCACACTAACTACTCTTAAATTACTAACTAAACCTTCAATTTTCTAAAAAAATTTCTAAATTTTTTTTTTCGAGTGTTGATAACATACTGGTACCTAGCAGAATGAGACCCACACCGACTGAATAACATCGGTACCGTTATATAACTGTCGTTGTTACTAATTTTTTTAACCGGTTTGTCGTGTCAATGTTAAGCCATGTTTACATCGCAACATTAAATTTATACGTTTCTTTTTTTGCTTATCCACGTTAATGTGACCGCCTCAACCGTTTAAAATTTATCCCTGAAAAAAATTGTCAACTTTGTTTCTCAAGTTTCTAAACTCTCAACTTTACCCCTCAAATTTCTTTTACTTTTTTTTATATTCGTTTATAAAAATTAGTTTTTCGTGATTTTATTTTGTTTTTACTTCATGTCTGTAAGTTTCAATTTCCAAATATACCGCCGAGACGTCTTTTCTCTTTACGTATTTAAGCACGTCTAATACCAGCCGCAACGTGGGAGGTAAACTTACCGGAATACTCTCAAAAGGCAAAGTCGGTCACCAAGAAGAGGTGACCAACAAAGCAATTCCTCTTTCTTTTCTATTTGTTTTTACTGTTAGCGATCAAATGTATTATTTGGTGTGATGGTTAAAGCAATTTTGTTTGCATTCTTGGGTTTTGGATACATCTCCGGTTCGAACCTATCTATATTCTTTTTTTTCCTTTTTTTTTTCTTTTTAGATTTATTATTTTTTTGAGTAATGATTACCATTTTTGTTATTTATAAAGCGGTTCTTTTTTATTTAAGATATTAAATACTATTAATGCTCTAACCGCAACGCGTGAGTTACGTAATGCTTTTGATTTTTTTATACAAAGTTTCTAAGACATTGATTGATTTAGCGGTGTAACTAGTCATACCGAGTAATTGTTTTGTTTTTTTTGACTTTATTCTAACTTCTTTCATAAATTTGACAAATGTTGACATCACACGAGCGCACGATAACTGAATTATGTTTAGGTCACAACATGCGAGACGTGTAGCAACGCGTGAAAAATCGACATACGCTGTCGCCGTAACGCGCAGGTCTTCACACTAGCTACTCTTAAAGTACTAACTAAACCTTCAATTTTCTAAATTTTTTATCCAGCCTCTATAATATATAATATATGATTTTAACCCTATTACTTTTTTTACTAAATTTTATTTTATCCAATAACTTCGTTCGTTAACTTTTTTCTTTTAAATCGTTAAATATATATTTTAGGAATCAATAGTTATATCGACCGTTATATAATTGTCTTTGTTGCTAATTTTTTTTTAACCGGTTTGTCGTGTCAATGTTAAGCTATGTTTACGTCGCAACGTTAATTTTACACGTTTCTTTTTGTTCTTAGCCACGTTAATGTGACCGCTTCAACCGTTTAAAGTTTATCTCTGCACAAAGTTGTCAACTCTATTTTTCAAGTTTCTGAACTCTCAACTTTACCACTCAAATTTCGTTTTTTTATATCTGTTTGGAAAAATTAGTTTTTCCTAATTTTATTTTGTTTTTACTTTATGTTCGTATGTTTCAATCGTCCGGGCTTAATTGATAAATTTTCCAAATACATCGTTGAGACGTCTTTTCTCTTTACATATTCAAGCACGTCTAATACGCCGCCGCAACGCGCGGGCTAAACTTACTAGTTATATGTCATTTTGAGCATTTATAACAGCACCTCCATCTCCATCTCCATAAGGTGTAAATAAAACAAATTTACATAAAAGATAATTTCTGATATAACCTTAGTTTAAGGACGAAATCTAAAATTTGATATAAACATAAAAGACGAAAAATGTAAAGTGCTCTTTTATTAAAGACAAAAAAGTGTTGTTGCCATCACATGACGCATACAGTTGCATTTTTTTTAGAACGGCAATTTGGATCACTGACGAGTCACTGGCTCACCAGATCATTTTCACCCCCATAGGAGGAAACCCATCATAGGTGGGAAAACCTCTGGCCCAACTTAGACCTTTTTTTTCACAAGTGAAACTTGAAACTATTAACAAATTTAAATATAGACGTCCATCAGTGAAAATGACAAAAAGCGTTAACAAATTTAAAGATTAAGGACGATTTCTACAACTCTCTTCAATTAAGAACATCAACTAAAGTTTGGTAAATAACTAAATAATGTAAAATGTAATTTACTCTTTAAGAAATTATGGTAAATACACAAATTTCATTTTGGACGATACAAATACATGAAATAATTTCACGGATTATGTAAATATAATTTTATAAGAAAATAAGATTATAGTAAAATAAGATAGCAACCAGAAAATCGAAGTTATGAAACAATTCTGGAAAAGATAATACAGAACTCAACACAAGAAAGATTCTAACAGCAAAACTTTGATTCAAACAGCAACATAAAATTGATGAATGCTTAGTTTCTAAAGCCTCTGCTGTTTCTTCTTCCTCTAGCTTTTTCGAATTTCCTTCCTGTCGATCGCACATACGGCTTAGTATGACTGTGTGGCACACCTGGAGCCTTTCCAAAATGTTTCACTGCTTCACGGGAATTCTTCGGTCCTCTAAGAAGAACCTGCATCATCCACAAATAACTGTCAGTTAACCGAAAACTAACGGGTCAGGTCAAAAGGTTGAAATCAAAACATGCATCATTCAAAGAAGTTCAAAACTTTATACATATATTATATCATGTTTTCATTTCAAAATACTTCAAAAAATCATATTTACATGTTTCATAGTAAAAAAAATGATAATAAATGGATTGATTCGATAATGATAAATGTATAAATTATACTACCAAAACGTCAAAAATGTATGTATATAATTTTAATCTATGTAAAATCATAGTTAGCATTTCAAAACACTAAAAATATTGTAAATAGAATAAAAGCATTTACTCGCCTAACAATTCTAAGAGGTCAAACAAGTAAACGGGTCGATTCAGACATTCAGTTGATGTATTATTTGTAACTGATCAAACAGAGGTAAAACAAACAAAATAGAGTCAATTTCATATGCATTGTCATTCAGAATTTCGTGATTTCAAATTTTATATTCATCATATCATTTTTACTGATTCTATAGTAAAAGTAGAAAAATCAAATTCTTAAAGCAGTGTGTTTCAATGAAGCACAAAAGTAAACATGCTACCCAAAGTGTAGTTTTAGTGAACAAGACCTCCTAAATCATTTTATTTGACAACTAGAACTTTAATGAAATTATCTAACTTATGTCATCATCAATCTGACTAAGTCCAAAGCGTCCGTTTTGACTTGATCAACCTGTTAAACACCCATCCGACTTGCACATTCTGACACAACTAATTGAGGTTTAAGAATTTTATGAGATTATATGCAACTAAAGCAATGAACTCGTAAAAAACAAGTTATACATGAAATTAGACAACGTAACATATAACATTTGAGATATATGGGGAATGATTAATATACAGTGTTCTGGCCAAGAGGAGCGCGCAGAGCTAACTGGTCAAAGGTCAAACATTCTCCGCCAGCCTTGTCAATTCGGGCGCGTGCGGTCTCTGTAAACCGCAAAGCAGTGACCTTGAGACAAGGGATTTCATGAACCCTAACGTCATCTGTTACCGTGCCAACAACCACAGCAATTTTGTCGTCCTAATAAAACAATATTAATGATCAAAATTATAACAAATAATTAAGTTGATTCATTAAAATTAATAAGTCTGTTCTTCAACAAATCACCAATCATAATATATTTAAGCTTTGAAACTGATTAATTCGACTTGGGCAATCACTGATCACCAATCAAAATATAATTAGTATATTAAAGCTAAAGACAAATAGCCAGTGTTGCAAAAATCAGCGATTAATAGCTAATCGGAGAATCACCTTGGATATTTCATGTAATCGGTCCACTAATCACTAGTCAGCCTTTAGGCGGTCCAAATTGGCCCAAAGAATATTTTTTTCATTTATCACTTATTCTTTAATAAAATTACAAGTTTTATCCTCAAAATTATAGTTTTAACAAAATTGACCAATACTTTTTACATGAATGTGCATCAAGATGTTGTACATATAGGTTTTTAGGTTGTACACATATATTTTTTATATATTAAAATATATAAAAAGCTTATTTATAGAAAATGTTTTGGTAAATAATTCTAAAACATATAAAAATTCCAATCCGATTAATCCTGATTAATGCTGATTAATCCCGATTAACCGCTAGTTTGTACCCCACCTGGTGATTTTTACAACACTACAAATAGCTACTTTTATAATTATCTCAATAATAGATTCTTCTACATCTGTTGTATAGATGGTTCTACACAACATCTTCACCACCGGACCAAAAATGCTAGTCGGAAAAATGAAATTGTTTTGCAAACATTGGTTCACAAACCAGATTGATTTTACCCTAAATAATCTGAAAATCATAAATATAATCATTTAACACAAAAACAATGTTAAATACAGAAATAAAATAAATAACTACCTTTCCAGACATGTACCGGATCAATCGAGATAGAGAAATTGGAGGTTTGTTGACTTTGCTCATGAACAGCCTCTTCAAAATCACCGCATTGAAGTTGCTTCCAGTTCTCCTCACCAAAAACCGATAAAGCTGATCCAATTTTTAAACGAACATTACAAAAAAATGGAATCACACACAGTGAAGTGTGAATGAATACCTTGACGAGGAGCTTGAGGTAGATATCGTCGGATCGAGGAGCGGTCCTTTTGGTCCTCTTGCTTTTTCCACCGGCAACGAGATCTATACCCTAATTAAATGAAATATATGAGAATGAATTCGTAAGTATAGAAACGGAAGATCGATGTTAGGGTTCAGGCGATTGAGAATACCATGACGGCGACGGCGGCCCGTACCTGCAGAAAAAAAAAAGTGGAAACGAGAGGAATGAAAAAGGAGCTAGGCTTTATGAATACAATGACAGAAGCCCAGAAGGGACTGTGGGCCACTACTTTGGGCTTATATGTTATACTTGCCGGGCTAACTAAAACCACATATAAATACATATAAATATAGTGAATGGATTTGAGAAATATTTTTACAACTCATCAAAAAATCAATCAAACTCATTTTTTTTATTTATACTACCTTTATTATTATAATACAACATAAAAAAAAAATTATATATGTAAATTTACATGTATTCATATATTAAAAAAATCTACAAATGTGTAAGTTTATCACTTACACATTTGTAACGGCTTATCATTTACACATGTATATAATTTTTTTTTAAATAACTTAGAGAGAAAAAATGAATTAATTAGAGAGATAAATCATTGTTTATGTTGTATTTTAATAATAAAGGTAGTGAAAACAAAAAAGAAAATGATTTTATTTGTTTTTTTTACAAGTTCTCAAATATTTATGAGTTCTCAAAAGATCCTAACCCATATAATATAATGACATAAACTTTAACTTTATATTCTCAATATTTTTTAGTTAATTACACGGATGGTCCCTTTGGTTTAGTCAAACTATGGATGTATTCCTTTACTTTGAGAAATTACGGATTTGGTTCCAGCATACTTTGATTTGGTTACACTTGCAGTCCCTAGCATGGATGGAGGTTAACTTTTTCAGTTAAGTGAGTGTGAAAAGACAAAAATACCCCCTAATAAAAAAAAGAAAAAATAAAACAAAAACACTAAATAAAGTAAAAAAATAAATAAATAAAATATATAAATTAATTTAATCACCACCACTTTCTTCCCTAACGTTGTGTTCCCGAGTCTCATTTAAGGAGAAAAAAGAAGGGAAAAGAAAGGAAATGAAAGAAACCCTTGTTTCAGAGTTTTTTTTAAGGGTGGAAAATAAGAGGAAAGGTGTTCGAAAGATTTTTTTTAAGTAAAGAAATGAAGGGAAAAAATGGCTTGTTTCCATCCTCCAAAATTGGAGAGATTTGGAGAGAAAGTAAAAGAAGGGAAAACAAAAGAAAAGAAGGGAAAGAATCATTTATTTTCTTTTCTTCCCTTTAGTACACTCGGGAACACCGTGTAAAATAAAATTGCTTCTTCCCTGGCCTCACTGCCGGTCTTCTTCGTCTTCACAGTTCACCACCAAATCTACACACTTTTCAACGATGTTAAGTACGATAATGGTCGTTGTTGGTGGTGAAGGGAACTAGAGGAGCAATGGAACAGGGAAGGGGAACAAAAAAGAAGACGTAATAGATCGATCGAGAGGGAGAAGAAGGGGTAATCACTGTCAAGCAGGAGAAGAAGTGTATAAACGAACCGAACCCACTGAGACACTTGTCACACCCCCAAATTCCACTAACGGAGTTTTACCGTTTGGAATGTGACACACCAGGATCTAAGTCTGTAGGTCCTGAGCAGAACTGTAGACACAGATCTGCGGAGAAATTCTTCAAACAGTCCGGATCGAGAGGCGGATTCTCTGGATCCAGTATCACTCTCGAATCACAAATGGGTAGAGACGGGTGCGGGAATCACATACATGAACAGAAATATATAAAAGTGAAAAGAACAAATAATTGAAAGCATAAAACGTATGATTCTTTGATTGAAACGAAAATAAACGCTCGATCATACACTAACAATTAGTCTCACCCTAGGGTGAGCTCCCCCTGGGGTGGTGATTCCCTCTACAGACACACACTCACTCCTAGGGCATAATCTGCTATATATAGGAGGCCAAGCACATGCGCCTTGTTTTCCAAGCCACCGCCCAATGGGGCTGAAAAACAGGTATCGAAACTACTTAGTTTCGATTGAACAAATGTTCAACCGAAACTAGTAGTTTCGATTGAACAAAAGTTCAATCGAAACTAGTAGTTTCGATACTGTAATTTCGATTGACAGCAACAGTCTCAAAATTATACTCAACAATATCCCCCTAGACTGATGCTATTAAATCTTGTCTGAATCTGTCTTTCGTCTTCATAGATTGACTGATGATCCAATGCCTTTCGTTGTGATTCTCCCCCTCAAGTGTAGACCCTCCTATCTTGTAGGCAAATGATAAATGTTTGAATCCCAAGTATTTAGCAGTAAATAACCATCTTTCTACAAGGATTCTTGACATTCTCGAACACTTGATCAACTTTTGCCTTCTCTCCCCCTAAAAAAAGGTCAATTTCAAGCAAAGGCTCACTTTATCTTGCATCTTCATAACTCTGCTGATAATTTGAAGTCTTTCGTGGTAATTCTCCCCCTGAAGTGTAGACCCTCCTATTTCTAAGCAAAAGATAAGGGATCGAATCACCATGTAATCAACAACTAATGATCCGGTTTGTCACAAGTATGCTTGACTTTGTTACCCGCTGCCCAAACTTGAACTTTGATCAAAGGAATTACGGCTGAATCAGGCAGAATATCGTGTATATTGCCGAAGAAACGAAATTTTTGAAAACCCGAAAAAGGTTGTCTCCAAGTTTTCTTCCAAAACTCCCCTCCTTCTATGCAATATCCTGTTAAAAAATTTATCCAAGAAAATTTCCAAAAAAAAAAAAACTCTTTTTTTGGAAAGTACTTGCATAGTTCTGCCTGTAGTTTCGATAGGCTCTACTTCAGTCGAAACAAGGCTAGTTTCGATAGAGGCAGTATCGAAACAAGAAGTTTCGATAGAGAGATTCTTCAATCGAAACTAGTAGTTTCGATACCCTCTAGTTTAGATAGCCTAGTTTCGACAGCCTAGTTTCGATGTCTTCTACTTCTGATTTAGGGCAACACCAGTAGTTTCGATAGAAAATATTCAGCCGCCACATAGTTTCGATTGACCATCTTCAACCTTCAGCTACTTCGATACCCCCAATCCAGGTCTGAAAAATGCTTCAAAAGCCTTACATCTTCAGATTTTGAAAGTGGAAATGTAGAACAGCAGTCACGAACCTACTACACATCGATTTCTTCAAGTTTAACGTCTCAATGGCGTGTTTTTCTTGATTTTGAACAGATTCGAGAGCAATAAGATCCACCATGGCTCTGATACCACTTGTAGGTCCTGAGCAGAACTGTAGACACAGATTCGTAAACCCTCGCTTAACAAAACCCATATGCAATTGATTCCAATCGTGGCCGACTTTTTAGGTTATTGGTCGAGTTTGGTTCGGCTAGCGTAGGGGAGGAGAAACCGCTGGAACTATATGTTAAAACTTATCTGGTCTGATTGTTAACGTGAAACCCTAGCAGGCGGAGATGGTTAAGTCACTTGGCTCGTGTGCAGGAGACCCGGGTTCGAGTCCGGTCTCCTGCATCTCTTTTTATTGGGGACTTTTCCACCATATTACTTTTATAAAAATAATCCCCATGCTATTATATTAATGTATTAAAATATTTTGAGCCCGGACTCGGGTTTGGTTTTATAACTTATATTTAATATTATTTCCGCTCTTAAAAATAAAATATTTATATTATTTTTAAACCACGACTCCGAATAAAATAATATGTTTATATTATTTTCAACTCGTGACTCCAATTAAAAAATATATATATTTAGATATTATTTTCACCTCGTTTATAAATTTCGTGTAACGTTTTAAACTAATAAATAATATAATTATTTATATTATTTACTCACGTTTAATATACTAGAATAAAAATAATAGTTTTATTATTTTTGTCACACATTTTAAATAATCATGTTATTTCTCTAAAAATAATATATTAGTTATATTATTTTCCTAGCCATTATTTTAATGGTACAAACGCACAGATATATTTAATTATTATTATATTCGTAATTAAGAAACCTTCGACACGTAACGCATTTATCTTAATTATTATATTAAGAAACCTATATTCTCGTGGACACGTTCGTCTGCTCATTGATCCTTAGAATGTGTTAAGACGTTCTAATCTTCCGTGTCATCGTCACAAATCCCATATATCCCTAACTTATGTGTTTATAATTCTAGGGCATACGTAAGCCGTGCAGGCTAACACATGAGGTTCCAAATCTCATACTTGTGTGATACTACCTACTATGCAACGCAGGGGAGTTTCACGGCCCTTTTTTACTTGTTTTACTATTGGGGGAGAAACATGCTTACACACAAACATATTTTACTTGTTTTCCTGTTGAGGAGAAACAAACATGAACACCAACTATCATACTTTTACTTGTTTTCCTCGTGGGGGAGAAACAAGTACGCAGACAAACATTATGTTACATGTTTTTCCCGTTGGGGGAGAAAACATGACACAACTATTTTAGATTATTGTAATTCATATGTTATTACTGTTGAGGCTAAGAGTGACACACTATCACAGAAAGTCCTCATCATACATCGAACCGTTAATATGGATCTTAGCGAGGTAATGTTTAGTAGTACTACTGGGTTTGACAAGCCCCACCCGCGTTAGTCACGCTAACTCGATTGAAGGTCGAACGGGTGAAATGTTAGCCTACTCACATTTGCCAGAGTTGATAGACCTGGCAGGAGGCATACAAACACAAACAGTCAGCTTCGGTTGCGAGCGCTTTAGTAAGACATGAACATAGGCTAGCTACCTATAGATACGCATATTGAATGTACATAATCTGGCAAACACTCTCTTATTACAAACTTGAAACCTGTGAACTCACCAACCTCGTGTTGACACTTTTTCTTACATGTTTCTCAGGTCGCTTTGACACAGGTTGCACACTTAGGACATGCATGGAGTCCTACTGTCATATCATTCATTTCAAACATTTTAAACAGTTTACTTATTTATATTAATTGACGCTTGTTGCGTGTAATTACTTTTGATTTCATATTAACGTTTACATTTCCGCATTAACTCTGAACATTTATGTTATGACTTTTAAGTCCCATATAGTGTCGTTTGATGTAACTAATGACTGAGATCCTGGTGTGTCACCTTCCAAACGGTAAAACTCCGTTAGTCGAATTTGGGGGTGTGACAGATTGGTATCAGAGCCATTGGTTATAGAGAACTAGGATCGCATACTTGACTATAACCTCACACATTAGTTACACGGCACAAACACTTATACCTGATACATATAGCACATATACATACATTGCAGTGCAGGCATGTTAATATCATCCGTATCACCCTCAGTTGGCAAGGGACACATTATTTGCATTGCATCATCATTCCCGGTGGCGACACTCGGGGGATCACTAGAGCAACATCCACTCCCGTCCGAGGGCAGCGAGACGGAGCCTTCGGAGGAGTCACTTACATCACCATCACCCGTTGGGTATGGTGGGCCTTCTTAGGTCCATGTTATGGACGACACTCAGCACTAACGCATATCTCTTTGGCAGTTGGGATCGTCGGAGGCGAGTCCCTATTGTACCCGCCAGCAATAATACGCCGAATGAAGGCAGACCGTTGCACGCATTATTGCAGAATCCATTGACACGTAGATGTCATCACTTTCCCGAGCCATGGGCTCGCGTCTTTGTTCGATATTCTGTTGAGAATAGATTGACCACAAATCTGAGAACGCGTTGCTCAATGCATACTCAAACCCTATCTTGACTAAGTTTAAAGGACGGCTACCTTGCTGCTTTCTGTAACTTGTATTCATGAATTAGTTTCATTTCTCGAAGTCTCATTTCATGTACATGTTTGTTACATGTTCTCATTTACAATCCGCTGGACTGGACTCCTGTATTGTGTTTCACTCGAGTGAATACTCGGAGCAAACCATCCTCGACTACTCATCCCGATATGAGTTCTAATTGATCAAAGTATAGTTGATGACTAAGCTTTTCGATGACTTATCATATTTGACAACACTATGTACTCAACAATATAACCTAAAGGACATTATGACACAGGACAGGAAGAACAAGGGTGAGCATGCAAAGCAAATTATCATTACGGGTGCACACGTAATAGTAATTTGAGGTGCATGTAAGTCCTGGTGAAACCTAGTGTGTGGATGAATGGTCCTAATCAGTGATTTACAGACTTAAGTTTCCACTATCTGTAGAGACTCTCATAACCCACTCAACGACTAGTTGGTATCGTTAAACTCGTTCAACAGCTGATAGACGTGACTATCAGGTTGAAAATGTTTACGGACACACTGAATTATCATCAATGGAATCCATCAATGTTATTTTTACTCATGTAAGAGTCTTAGTGATCTTACGACTCTCATTCAAACTTAATCAATGGAACCACCTAGAGTGAAACTCCAGTAGAACCTCAAACCACCGACTCCAAGTATGTAAGCGGAATTGGAAGGATTCCTTCCTGCCAACACGTTATTCCTTACACTCCAACGATAAATTCCAATTGACCCTGATGCATTATCCGGTGACTAATCCTCAGATTAATTTGGATTTATACCCCAGAGTATCAAACTATGTAAACGGGCTTCTTCTTTCACAAAACTATCCAGATGTTCTAATGACATTAGAAAACAAGGATTTCATCTAACTGATCATCAGTTGAACGTGAATACTTAAACAGACGTCCTAGCCCTTGTACTCCTAATATCTATATCTCATTAAAAATCTTTCCTACATATGAACCTCTTAGCCTTTGTGTTGACCAATGCTTACCTCATAAGCGCGGGTCTCACTAGAAGTCTCAACATGACTTCATGAATTTCTTACTGGTGCGGTCGTACTCCAACCTTACTAGAAGCTAAGTACACCATAGAAATAGCTGATGGACAAATAATTGAAGCAACTCACATTCTTAAGGATTGTAAACTTGGATTGACTGGTCATAAGCTTGAGATTGACCTCATTCCAGCCACACTTGGCAGTTTCGATGTAATTGTCGGTATGGATTGGTTATCTAAAAACCAAGCTGAAATCATCTGTCGAGAGAAAATTGTTCGAATTCCTCTCCCGAGTGGAGAAACACTTTCAGTTCAGGGCGAAAAGGTTGGTGCAGTCATGGGCATCAGATCCTTTATGAAAGGACAGAAATGCCTTCGAAAAGGGCATACTGCTATTTTGGCTCTCGTTGCTAAGCAACCCTCAAGAGAGAAGAAGATCGATTAAATTCTCGTCGTTTGTGATTTTCTGGAAGTATTTTCCGAAGATTTGCCTGGTCTGCCACCACACCGTCAAGTCTTATTCCAAATCGATCTAGCACCCGGAGCGGCACCGATCGCTCGGGCACCTTACAGACTGGCACCTAGTGAATTGCAAGAACTATCTACTCAGTTACAGGAATTGTTGGATAAAGGTTTCATCCGACCTAGCTCATCTCCATGGGGAGCTCCAGTCCTGTTTGTCAAGAAGAAGGACGGAATTTTCCGTATGTGCATCGACTACCGTGAGCTAAATAAAGTCACAATCAAGAATCGTTATCCTTTGCCTCGCATAGATGATCTCTTTGAACAACTCCAAGGATCCAGTTTCTATTCCAAGATAGATCTTAGGTCCGGCTACCACCAATTGAGAGTCCGAGATGAAGATATCTCTAAGATTGCTTTCAGGACAAGGTACGGCCACTTTGAATTTATGGTCATGCCTTTCGGATTAACCAACGCACCTGCGGTATTCATGGACCTCATGAACCGTGTGTGTAAGCCTTACCTTGATCAATTTGTCATCGTTTTCATCGACGACATTCTCATTTATTCCAAGAACAAGGAGGAACACGAGGAACATTTACGTTTAATCCTTGAATTACTTAAAAAGGAGCTGCTGTATGCTAAGTTTTTCAAGTGTGAATTCTTGATCCGGGAAGTTCAATTCTTAGGACATGTGGTTAACGAGAAAGGAATACATGTCGATCCATCAAAGATATAAGCCATCAAGAATTGGGCAGCACCGACGACGCCGACTGAGGTGTGAAAATTTCTGGGATTGGCTGGATACTACTATCGATTCATCGAAGGATTTTCAAAAATTGCACCACCTCTGACTGCCTTAACTCAAAAGGGTAAAGCCTATAACTGGGGTGACACCCAAGAGTCAGCTCTTCAACTGCTTAAACATAAACTCTGTAGTGCACCTATCCTATCTCTCCCGGAGGGAACGGATGACCTTGTAGTGTACTGCAATGCATCCATTCAAGGCCTTGGTTGTGTACTGATGCAACGCGAGAAAGTGATCGCATACGCTTCTCGTCAACTGAAAATCCACGAGAAAAATTACACGACTCGTGACTTAGTGTTTAGATCCGTGGTATTTTCACTAAAGATATGGAGACATTACTTGTACGGTACCAAATGCACTATCTACACCGATCACAAGAGTCTTCAGCATATTTTTGAACAGAAAGAGTTGAACATGCGACAGCGTCTTTAGGTCGAACTCTTTAACGACTATGGCTATGAAATTAGATACCATCCAGGGAAGGCTAATGTGGTAGCCGATGCCCTAAGCCGTAAGGACACCAAACCTAAACGAGTTCGAGTATTACAACTTACTATTCACCCCGGATTACCTGACCAAAATCCGAAGTGCTCAACTGAAGCTCTTAAAGAGGAAAACCTACCGTTAGAGGCTACACGCGGTATGGAAGGACAACTGGTAGTCAAATCAGATGGCATTCGCTACCTTGCAGAGCGAATATGGGTTCCAGTGTATAGGAACTTAAGAGGACTGGTTATGGATGAAGCTCACAAATCTTGATACTCTATTCATCCAAGTTCCGAAAAGGTGTACCATGACCTAAAGGTGCTATATTGGTGGCCAAAGATGAAGGCTGATATAGCCACCTATGTGAGCAAGTGCCTGACTTGCGCAAAGGTCAAAGTGAAATACCAAAAGCCTTCTGGTCTACTTCAACAACCAGAGATCCCAATGTGGAAATAGGAACAAATTCCTATGGACTTCATAACCAAACTACCCCGAACTCCTAGCGGATGCGACACCATCTGGGTGATCGTCGATCGTATGACTAAATCCGCTCACTTCTTAGCCATCAAAGCAACTGACAAGATGGAGAAACTTACTCGTATATACTTGAAGGAAGTAGTCTCTCGGCACAGAGTACCAATTTCTATCATTTCGGATCGAGACGCTCGATTCACATCACATTTTTGGCAATCGCTACAAAAAGCTTTAGGTACGCGCTTAGATATGGGTACGGCGTACCATCCTCAAACTGATGGTCAAATGGAACGTACCATTCAAACCTTAGAGAACATGCTACGAGCTTGTGTGATCGGTTTCGGTAGCACTTGGGAGTCTCACTTACCTCTAGTGGAGTTCTCCTATAACAACAGTTATCACACTAGCATCAAGGCGGCACCATTCGAGGCATTGTACAGACGTAAATTCCGATCTCCTATCTGTTGGGCTGAAGTTGGGGATAGCCAACTTACAAGTCCTGAACTAGTATTCTAAACTTCTGTCAAGATCGTTCAAATTTGAAACCGTTTGGCGGCAACTCGTGATCGTCAAAAGAGATATGCCGACAAGCATCGTAAACCGTTAGAGTTTCAAGTAGGTGACATGGTTCTTCTAAAAGTCTCACCTTGGAAAAGTGTAATTCGCTTCGGGAAACAAGACAAACTGAATCCTCGTTATGTTGGACCGTTCAAAATAGTGAAGAGAATTGGCCCAGTAGCGTACCAACTGGACCTACATGAAGGACTGAGTGGTGTACACGATGTCTTTCATGTCTCGAACATGAAGAAATGTCTAGCAGACGAGACACTCGCGGTTCCTCTTGAGGAACTACAAATCGATGAACAACTATGCTTCATTGAAGAACAGGTTGAAATCATGGATAGGGAAGCCAAAACGCTCAAACGCAGTAAAATCCCTATTGTCAAAGTTCGTTGAAACTCGAAACGCGGATCGGAATTCACATGGGAGCGTGAGGATCGGATGATGCGCAAGTATCCTCATCTGTTCAAGCACTCCACGTCAAACTCTTAAGGTACTATTCTAATTTTCGGGACAAAATTCTTTCAACTAGAGGATGATGTGACAATTCGAACTTTTCCAGTTAACTCCGTTATCAAATTCAGTTAAATCCTAACCTATCTAACCCTATCTCAAACTTCAAGGACTATTTCTGTCATTTCTTCAAACCTTAACTACAAGGACTAATTGTGTAATTAGCCTAAACCCAATTCTATTTTACTTGTAAAGTCAAAATCCAATATTTAAATCCTATTGACTTGTAAAAGTCAACTAACCATGTATTTAAATCAATTAGAACCTCAAGGACTATTTCTGCCTTCTTCAAAACTTCAAACCAGAAACCTCAGGGACTGAAACTGTAATTTATCAAATTCTGATTTCTGTTGACTTTCAGAAAGTCAACACAATCGACTTTAATCCAAATTCGAACTCTACAATCGAAATTCGTTAAAATCGTAACTGATATGCACGATTAAATCATATACGATCATCATTAGAGCCTTAACATCACAATTAATCTGAATTTAAACTTAATTATGGGCATTCAAATCTTAACCGTCGACCATAACCACGTCTTCATCAAATTCGCATCAATTCGTCTGTTTTTCTCTCATTTGAGCATCTGCACGCATTAGACGAATTCCACAGAAGTCGTTTCACACCTCAAATTGATCGAAATAGCAGTACGAGTCGTCGGAGACCAACCCCGTCACAGTCGACAGCCGTTTTGGTCGAGCACAGTCGATTCAAACTCAATCCTGGTAATCAAACTTACCCTTAACTTCGTATGAGTTTATCTATTGAAAGCCCTATGTTAAGTCGAGCCTATAACATCGATTGGATCAAGAATCATTTCTAGGGTTCATGCCCATCCGGGTTTAATCGAACCCTAACCTAAACACGACCCAAATCCAATTCATTGGTATGTCTACAATCGCCATCCTTTATTCTTTGAAAGCCCCATCTCAATTTAATCACTTACCACCGGATTGAATGTAAACCAGAATCTAGGGCTTGTTCATAATCGAAATTGGGGATTTTGATCCTAGAGACAATTTTAATCTAATTAAACCACACTAACAGATTCGCAATGTCTTATTTTATAAAATCCCAATGATTTCAACTGATTTTACTATAGAAACTGATCAAATTGATTCTGGGTTCATATATAGGGTTTCGGCATTTGAATATGTAATTAAACGACCCTAGGCTTGATGATTTTCAAATTAAACCTACCCACTGATTCGTAAACCCTCGCTTAACAAAACCCATATGCAATTGATTCCAATCGTGGCCGACTTCTTAGGTTATTGGTCGAGTTTGGTTCGGCTAGCATAGGGGAGGAGAAACCGCTGGAACTATATGTTAAAACTTATCCGGTCTGATTGTTAACGTGAAACCCTAGCAGGCGGAGATGGTTAAGTCACTTGGCTCGTGTGCAGGAGACCCGGGTTCGAGTCCGGTCTCCTACATCTCTTTTTATTGGGGACTTTTCCACCATATTACTTTTATAAAAATAATCCCCATACTATTATATTAATGTATTAAAATATTTTGAGCCCGGAAACAACCCGTAGGCTCGGGTTTGGTTTTATAACTTATATTTAATATTATTTCCGCTCTTAAAAATAAAATATTTATATTATTTTTAAACCACGACTCCGAATAAAATAATATGTTTATATTATTTTCAACTCGTGACTCCAATTAAAAAAAATATATATTTAGATATTATTTTCACCTCGTTTATAAATTTCGTGTAACGTTTTAAACTAATAAATAATATAATTATTTATATTATTTACTCACGTTTAATATACTAGAATAAAAATAATAGTTTTATTATTTTTGTCACACATTTTAAATAATCATGTTATTTCTCTAAAAATAATATATTAGTTATATTATTTTCCTAGCCCTTATTTTAATGGTACAAACGCACGGATATATTTAATTATTATTATATTCGTAATTAAGAAACCTTCGACACGTAACGTATTTATCTTAATTATTATATTAAGAAACCTATATTCTCGTGGACACGTTCGTCTACTCATTGATCCTTAGAATGTGTTAAGACGTTCTAATCTTCCGTGTTATCGTCACAAATCCCATATGTCCCTAACTTATGTGTTTATAATTCTAGGGCATACGTAAGCCGTGCAGGCTAACAAATGAGGTTCCAAATCTCATACTTATGTGATACTACCTACTATGCAACGCATGTGAGTTTCACAGCCCCTTTTTACTTGTTTTACTATTGGGGGAGAAACATGCTTACACACAAACATATTTTACTTGTTTTCCTGTTGAGGAGAAACAAACATGAACACCAACTATCATACTTTTACTTGTTTTCCTCGTGGGGGAGAAACAAGTACGCAGACAAACATTATGTTACATGTTTTTCCCGTTGGGGGAGAAAACATGACACAAATATTTTAGATTATTGTAATTCATATGTTATTACTGTTGAGGCTAAGAGTGACACACTATCACAGAAAGTCCTCATCATACATCGAACCGTTAATATGGATCTTAGCGAGGTAATGTTTAGTAGTACTACTGGGTTTGACAAGCCCCACCCGCGTTAGTCACGCTAACTCGATTGAAGGTCGAACGGGTGAAATGTTAGCCTACTCACATTTGCCAGAGTTGATAGACCTGGCAGGAGGCATACAAACACAAACAGTCAGCTTCGGTTGCGAGTGCTTTAGTAAGACATGAACATAGGCTAGCTACCTATAGATACGCATATTGAATGTACATAATCTGGCAAACACTCTCTTATTACAAACTTGAAACCTGTGAACTCACCAACCTCGTGTTGACACTTTTTCTTACATGTTTCTCAGGTCGCTTTGACACAGGTTGCACACTTAGGACATGCATGGAGTCCTACTGTCATATCATTCATTTCAAACATTTTAAACAGTTTACTTATTTATATTAATTGACGCTTGTTGCGTGTAATTACTTTTGATTTCATATTAACGTTTACATTTCCGCATTAACTCTGAACATTTATGTTATGACTTTTAAGTCCCATATAGTGTCGTTTGATGTAACTAATGACTGAGATCTTGGTGTGTCACCTTCCAAACGGTAAAACTCCGTTAGTCGAATTTGGGGGTGTGACAGAGTACGACCGCACCAACATGAAATTTGTGAGGTCACTAAAATAACTGGATGTGCTGGGGTATGAATCAAATTAGACTGAGGTCTAGTCATAGGGTAAGGTAATAGGGTCAAGTGGAATTTGTTGCTGGAGTTTAAGGAGTAACGTGTTAGCAGGAAAGAATTTCTCAAATTCCGCTTAAATAGTTGGAGTCGGTGGTTTACCATGAGGTTTTACCAGAGTTTCAATCGAGTTGGTTTCATTGATCTAGTCTGGATGAGAGTCTTAAGTTCACTAAGACACTTTCATGAGTGAGATAAAATGATGGATCCTATGGATGATAGTTTAGTGTGTTCGTAAATACCTTCAACATGATATTCGCGTCTATCAACTGTTAAACAGGTTTAACGATACCAACTTGTCGTTGAGTGGGTTACGAGAATTTCTACGGACAGTGGAAACTTAAGTCTGTAGATCACAAATTAGGACCATTTATCCACACACTAGGTTTCACCAGGACTTACATGCACCTCAAATTACTATTACGTGTGCACCCGTAATGATAATTTGCTTTGCATGCTCACCCTAGCTTCTCCCTGTCCTGTGTCAAAATGTCCCTCAATTTTTTTTATTGCTGAGTACAGAGTGTTGTTAGAGACGATTTGAAAGCCTCATTCATCAACCATAAGTTGGTCAACTAGGACTCACATCAAGATGAGTAGTCGGGAATCGTTTGATCCGGGTATTCACTCGAGTTGGAACATATTACGAGAGTCTAATCCAGTGGATTGTAGATGGGAACATACACATGAAACAAACATGTACAAGAAAGGTGGTTTCAAGAAGTGAAACTAGTTCAGGGATATGTGTCACTAGAAGAAGCAAAGTAGCCATCCTACCAACTAAGTCAGGATAGGGTTTGAGTATACAATGAGCAATGCGTTCTCAATCTTATGGTCAATCTTTCTTAAACAGAATATCGACCAAAGCACGAGCCCACGACTCGGTAAAGTGATGACATCTACGTGTCAATGGATCCTGCAATGATGCGTGCAATAGTCTGCCTTCACACGGCGTATTGTTGCTAGTGGGCAAAGTAGGGACTCGCCTCCGACGATCCCAACTCCCAAAGATATATGTGCTAGTTCTGTGTGTCGTCCCCAACATGAACTTGAGAAGATACACCATTTCCTGATTGTGTCCTTGATAGGCTCAAGCCGGTGTTATCTTCGGCTCTAATGGTGTAACAAAAGTGCAGATGATGGTAGTATGAGTGACTCCTCCGAAGGCTTCGTCTCGCTGCCACGGACGGGAGTGGATGTTGTTCTGATGATTCCCCGAGTGTCTCCACTAGGAATGGTGATGCAATACGAATGACGTGTTCCTCGTCAGCAGAGGGTGATATGAATGATGTCAACATTCCTGCAATGCAACGCATGTGTAGATGCTACGTGTAGCATGTATGAGTGTCTGTGCCGTGTAACTAATGTGTGTGGCTATAGTCTAGTATGCAGTCCTAGTTCTCTATAACCAATGGCTCTGATACCAATCTGTCACACCCCCAAATTCTACTAACGGAGTTTTACCGTTTGGAAGGTGACACACCAGGATCTCAGTCATTAGTTACATCAAAAGACACTATATGAGACTTAAAATGTCATAACATAAAAGTTCAGAGTTAATGCGGAAGCGTTTAAACAAGATAGTTACTGCGCAAAACAAATGCGCTCAAGTTTAATTTAATAAAAGCAAGTGAAATGTCTCAAATGTTTGCATATGAATGAAATGACAGTAGGACTCCATGCATGTGCAACCTGTGCAACCTGTGCCTTAGCGACCTGAGAAACATGTAAGAAAAAGTGTCAACACGAGGTTGGTGAGTTCACAGGTTTCAAGTTTGCAATAAGAGAGTGTTTGCCAGATTATGTACATTCAATAAGCATATCTATAGGGAGCTAGCCTATGTTCATATCTTATTAAAGCGCTCGCAACCGAAGCTGACAGTGTGTTTGTTTGTTTGCCTCCAGCCAGGTCTATCAACTCTGACTAATGTGTTAAGGTCAATATTTCACCCGTTCGACCTCCAATTGAGTTAGCGCGACTAACGCGGGTGGGGTTTGTCAAACCCAGTAGTACTACCAAAATTACCTCGCTAATTCCATATTAACGGTCCGAAGTGTGTGAGGACTTTAATGATAGTGTGTTACGCTTAGCCTCAACAGTGATATCATATGATGTACCATAATCAAAATAGTTTGCGTCATGTTTCTCCCCCAACGGGAAAAACATGAAAAATAATGTTTGTTTGCGTACCTGTTTCTCCCCCACGGGGAAAACAAGTAAAAGTATGATGGTTCGAGTACATGTTTCTCCCCCAACAGGAAAACGAGTAAAAAGGGGCCGTGAAACTCACCTGTGTTGCGTAGTAGGTAGTATCACACAAGTATGAGATTTGGAACCCCAAGTGTTAGCCTGCACGGCTTACGTATACCATAGAATTATGAACATAGGAGTTAGGGACATATGGGATTTCGTGACGACAACACGGAAGACTTGGATATCCTAAAGTATACTTAGCGCCAACGAGTAGACGAACGCGTCCACGGAAATAAGGATTTTTTAATTTAATAATTAAGATAATTACGTTTTGTGTCGAACGTTTCTAATTACGAATAACATTAATAAATAAATATTCGTGTAGTTGTACCATTTAAAAATGGTTTAGGAAAATAATATATATACAATATATTATTTTTAAGTTCGTAGCATTAATAAAACAGTCATTTGTGTGGAAAAATAATAAATATATTATTTTTAATCGAGGATAAAATCATGGGTAAATAATATAAAAATTATATTATTTATTAATTTGAAACGTTTCATAAGGTTTATAAATGTGGTGGAAATAATATAAAAATATATATTATTTTTAATTGGAGTCGTGGGTTGAAAATAATATAAATATATTATTTTATTTGGAGTTGTGGTTTGAGAATTATATAAATATATTATTTTAAAAGTGGTTAATAATAGTAAATATGGGTTACAAAATCAAACTCGATCCTACGGGTGTTTTTCGGGCCTAAAATATTTTAATACATTATTCTAATAATATGGGGATTATTTTTATAAATTAATTATAATGGAAAAAGTCCAAAAAAAGAATGCAGGAGACCGGACTCGAACCCGGGTCTCCTGCGTATGAGTCAAGGGTGCTAACCAAGTCTACCCGCTAGGGTATGGCATACAAACCCGGTTCCATATGGTTTTAATCAATAACTCTAGTGAGCCCCTCTCCCATACTTACCCAAGATCGAATCCAGTCCCAAACCCAATGATTTTGGTTATGAATTGATTCAGAGGCATAGGGGTTTCATAAATCGGGGAATGACGAACCTGTAGTTTGAATTAATTGTAAAAACAATCTGATTTCAGTCGTAAATTTCGGTTTTGACTACCAAACCCTAGTTTTAGAACTCGAAATCAAATAAGTCGAATTTGATAGTGTTAATTTCTGAAATCATAGGGCTTTTATCAATTTAAGCATTGCGAATCAACCCCTGTCGTTTAATTTATTTGAAATGGTGATTTGTTTGGGGTTCGATCAACCCGAAAACGGATGAACCCTAGAATCTTGATCTTGGTCAAATCAATAATATGAAATTAAATTGATATAGGGCTATCAGAGAGTGTGAGATTGCGAAACCCATCATGTAGTTTAATTGGATTTAAACTAGGTCTAAGGTGGACTTCGATTAAACAGGTTTTACAAGAACCCTAGGTATCGGATCATGATAAATTCGATAACATAAATCCCAAATAGGTTAGGGCTTTTGATATAGATGCTGAAACGAAGCTAAGAATGGGATTAATTACCAGATTAGATGACAGATTGATGGTGATCGGCTAAAACCAATGCCATCGGCAACCCGGTGACTTCTGTCGTGATTCCGATCAAATTGATGTGTACGGAGGCTTCAGTGGGACTCGTTTATCGTGTGTAGGTGATTAGTTTGCGAGATTGATACAAGGATTCATCGAATTCGTTGGGTATACAGTGATGGTCGACGGTTTAAGCAATAATTAGCCATTAATTGGTTTAATTCGTGTAATGATGGTAGTTTATTTGATGGTTATGACCGTTAATGCTATCAACGTGTAACATCAGTTACAACTTCGAACAAACAACGACTATGGAGCTTGAATTGGATCAATTCAATCGGTTTGACTTTCTAAAGTCAAATTATACTCACATTCTTTTTTATTTTGACTTTAAAAGTCAAAGAATCAACTTTTGAGACTTGGTAGATTTGGTCCCTGAAGTTTCATGTGAATAGGAGTTTTAAAGTTTGATAGAATTAGTCCTTATAGTTATAATTGAGTTAAAAACAGGTTTGTTTGACTTTCAAAAGTCAATAGGAAATTAACTATGGGTAAATTACAAGTTTAGTCCCTCAATTTCTATGTGTTGGAGTTTGAATATAGGCGACAATAGTCCCTGGAGTTTGAGATAAGCAAACCAAGTTAGAATTTAACTTGATTTAGCTAACAGCGTTAACTTGAAAAGTGGGATTGTCACAACACCGATTACAGCCTCAATAACAGTAACAAAACACACCCACTTGTGATACCCGGCCCGATTACCCGAAACCACGTACCCGTTTACCCGAACCATATACCCGATAATTTTTTATTTTTATTTTTATTTCTCCTTGACACATACTTATTAATACTTAATTTTAGTAGGTTTATTATGTGAAAAATTAAATTTTCTTTTTAAATATGTATTTATAAATATAAAAAAATAGAGTCATATAAAAGTACACGACACATACCCGACGGGGTATTGGCCAGTACCCGCAAAATAACTCGATACCCAATACTAACGGGTATGCCCGATATCCACGGGTATACCCGATACCCGACAGGTAATGAGCCCGGTATGTGACATGATTTTACAACAGGGTATGAGTTTGGGATTACCAAAACCCGGCCCGAACCCGACCCATTGCCATCCCTAATCTACGGTTTGAACTCCGACGAAATCAACCGCCATTGTTGCAGAAGAAAAGGCTCAAATTTAACGAGATAGATTGGGGTGGGGTGGGGGTGGGGTGAAGGGTTGGTATTTGTTTATTTATTTAATTATTAGGGTATTTTCGTATTTTAACACCCACTTAACTGAAAAGGTTAACCTCCATCCATGCTAGGGACCGTCAGTGTAACAAAATCAAAGTATGTTGGGACCAAACCTATAATTTCTCAAAGTTAGGTACTATATCCGTAATTTGACCAAACCAGAGGGATCATCCATGTAATTAACTCATATTTTTTTATTTTAAATATATTCATTTGTAATCTATTACAAATCGAAGGTTGTAAATGACATGAAGGTTTAGCGAATTGTTTGTTAACATTTCGGCGGGAAGTTCGTTTGTTTTATAAATGAATGAACACGAACAAAGAAATTATCTTCGATTAATTAAATGAACGAAAATGAACAAAAGTTACGTTCGTTCAATAGTGTTCGACTTCGTGAGCGCTCGGTAATTTGTTCATTTATGTTCGTTTGTTACAACTTTTTAGTATTTTTAAAATTTTTTACCATTAAAATTAAGTTATTTTATGTTCGTTTGTGTTTGTTTATGTTCGTTTATATTCATTTGTGCTCGTTTGTGTTTGTTTATAATGTTAACAAAGGAACACGAACAAATTCATTTCCTTAACAAATGTAAACGAACAAGAACACAAATTATAGTTCGGTTATACGTTCTTGCTGAATTAAAATGCAGAATTGATCGCATTTTTGGTGAAACAAAAGTTGCCAAAAGTCCATATAAGTATTAATTAATACATAATCTTTAACATAATAAATCTTAACATATTTGAAACAAAAATCCATAAAAGTTGCAATAAACGAAAAATACTCAAAGTTACAAATAAAGTTAAGCAAACTGATTTCATAAACAAACTCAAAGTTGCAAACTGATTTCATAAACAAACTATGTGTGAATTAACTCATCAAATCATTAATAAGCAGAATGATGCACATCTAACCCACAAACATAATAACATATACATACATATCGTTCTTTTAAACTTTTGGTCCTTCCCCAAGATGTTTTGTGAATCCCTCATGAACCTCAAAGCCTCAAGGTCCGTTTTGCGAATCACGAATGGTTTGTGAAATATTTTGCGAAGGGTCGGAGGCGGAGGACTAGGTGAAGATCGGCTAGGGTTAGTGGACGACTGGACTAGAAAATGGAGGAGTAGGGTTTAAGTGAAGATTTGAAGATCGGCGTAGGACTAGCCGACTAGGTGAAGATAAACAGGTTTAAGAAAATCAGGTAAGCAAGGGACTAAGGGGGAGCGTAACCTAGGAAGACATATATTTTATATTTTTTAAATTAAAAAAATATAAATTCGTTATTAACAAGTTAACAGGTATTTAACATGTTTAGACACGAATTTAACCGCGTATTAAACATGTCGACCTTTTTTAAGACACGAAACATGTCAAGCTCAAACCTAAAATTATTAAACTTCGTGTCGTGTTAACAGTTACGTGTAAGAAATTGTCAGCCCTAGCTTGAAGTAAAAGCTACTACTACACAGTTTGGAAATTGTCACCCCTAGCTTAAAGTTTTGAGACCGCGCGTTGCGGCGGGAAGTTTTAACGATACCAAAGACCTAAACACGTGTTTGAGATACCCAAGATATAAAATATCAAAACGCATGCTTGGAAAACATAAAAAATACTAAAAGTACAAAATAAAGTAAACCCAGAACAATCTTAATTAAATGTAAATCAGTGAATAATTTTTAAAGTAGAAAAAAATGGCAAAAAAGAAAAGAATTTTTGATAACCGAAAGGCTACCTGGGTTAAACGAAAAAAGAGTCAAGCTCTTAAAGCAATTCTTCTCAACCATGTGAACCAAAATCACATTTTCTTTTTATTACCGACAATTGATACTTAACAGCAAAAGAATTCATCTTTTTTCAAAAATAAATGACCAATCATATTGTGTTACTGTTGCTAAAGGGTTGTATTTTAATCTAGACAGTAACAGTAATAGTAATTGACAGAGAATTTAAAAAATAAAAGGGTTGGTGGCCGGGTGGTTAAGCACGTGTCCCTTCAGGGGCGTAGCGCGGTTTGACTTCGGGGAACCCCCACACCTGGGTTTATGTTGTTTTTTTTAATTATTTTTTTGAATATTTAACATACTTGATCCTTCAAGTTTGATCCACCTTACAAAACAATGCTTGCACTTTTTTTTATTAAATTTTTTTAACCTCTTTTAAATTAAATACAATTAAAGTGGTTTTTTTTAAATGCTACATTGAATATTTTAGTAAGTTGATTTATTATTACTAGTTTTTATCTCCCCGCGTTTTACGGCGGAAGTCTGGTCGTTATAGGTTTGACTCGTTTGCGTGGATAAAAGTTACATCTAATCACAGACTCGTTACATCATACGATAGAAAAGGAACACTCGAGTTTGAATACAACACCGTCTTTAATAAAATTTAAACCAGTTTAAAAATCTAACGAACGAAAGTTATCATAGAAAACGGTTTGAGGCCCATCGTTAATAAAGTTTACATGAAAATGTAGACGCAGCGGTAAAAATAATGTTAATAAAAAATAAACATAAAACTAAATAATAAAAAAGAGAAAAAAACAAAATAAAAAAATTACCAGTTCGGGTCGTCGAAAACCATAAAGCGAATAGCGATACAAGTTTCGATAATACAAATATCGACAATGATGTTGTTTGCCCATAGTAGGTTTAGCTCGTCACGGTACCACAACGGTAACGACACTCGCTATAGACAACGAAAAAAAAAAACCTTGATTTTTAATATAACTCAGTTTAAAAAAAATTATATCGAAACGTTGACAAAAAAAAATCTACAAACAGCTGCACATTCCGCATTTTAAAAAAAGTTAATGAACAAAAGTTCTTAAATGAAAACGAAATTAATAAAAAAATGAAACGGGTTAAAAGCATATATATATATATAATCTATAACATCTAATAAATAAAAATAAATTACGCCACGTGTCACTTGCTCAGTCTCTCCCATAAATGTTTTCCCACCTAAACTGATTTAGCCTAATTTCTAAAACACGCGGACTTTGAGTCCGACCCATTTTCTAAAACCCTAATTTTATTCTCTTCATTTCATTTCAATCGCCGTCTTCTTCTTCTTCTTCTTCAAATTACTATCAAGCTTCCCAACTTTCCTATAGTTTTTTTTTAAAGGCAAACTTTATTAAACGAAACACGTCAAAACCCAAACCGGGCAGGCAACAACCAGACCGAAAACAAAACAATAAAACCTTACATCAAGTTAAAACTACACCACTTATCCCACGTTAAAGACTTGTTCTTTGATCTATTTGAATACCAGAAGAAACCTAACGATTTGATGTTGAGGATGATGTGACAACCGTCACTTTTACGGTCAAAACCTAATAGTATTATTATTATGTTGAAATATATTTTCATACGAAAGGAACTCGTTAGTGAACGGAAGATAATAGCAAGATTTATTTTGGTGTTATAATGTCAAAAAGTTGATCAAGTTCAGGTCTATACGTGTTAACACTCGAGTCGAGCAGTTTCGTAAAATTTAATTTAAATCCGAAAGGATATCTATTTACGAGACGCAAGGACTCGAGAGAAAATATTAAATTCTAACGATTTATTTTTGGGTAAAATAACGCCACTATTTTTATTGGGTTCGTTTAAGCGAAAAACTGACACGCGATCGGAGACCACATGGGCTATAAATACCCCATCTTCACCCACTTTCTAATTTTACAAAAAAAATCAGCAAAAGTTAGAGAGAAAGAGAGTGGAGAGGGCTGGAGAGGTTTCCGGCGAAGTAGTGGTGGTCCGGCGGTGGTGCGTGGCGGTCAACGGTGGTCCAGCGCGGTGGCCGGTGGCGGCCGAAGCCCGTTTTTCTCCTAGAACCATTTCTCAACGCTACGAACGCAATGGTAAGCTCAAATTTGTCTAAATCCTTGCTTAAATTCGTTAAAAAGAGTTTTTAAAATATGTCCAGAAAGTTTTATGCATGTGCAGTATTAAAGATCGGACGATCCCCGGAAATCCGACCGTTAGAAATGCATGAATTTTGGATATGATCTTATCAACACATAGTCGCAAAACTCTACCGGAGGAATATTTGATCAGAGCTCTCTAGGTATGCTTTTCATACCCTCAAATGTGATTGATCGGATTTTCGGATTTGAAAAACTGGGTCTCAAAGAATCACCGATCCCCGGAGATCCGACCGTTGGATCGTGACGATTTTTGGACAGTAGTTTCTTAGAAATATATGAATGTTTTCACCGAAGGAAATTCCAATCAGATGTTGGGAAGTATATTTTTGAATACGAACAGATGGTAACAGTTTCTAGGATCGAAAACAGGAAATTGATCGGGTTGCATGGCCATCAAAACGACATTGCATGTCAATTTTGAGCATGTGGGAATGCCCGGGAGATAAAAACGATCCTAATGGTGTTTTTGGTTCGTATTGCATGTGATACGGGAGGTTCCGCGTACGCGAACCATTTATACGGAAGGTATAAACTTTACCTGTTAAGCTTTGATTTGATGTTAGAATAGTTTTATAAGTCATTGTTTGAGAATTGAACCCGAAAATATTTAGTATTGAGATATTTGGTATTTTTAGTGGTTATTAGGTTATACACCCAACCCTGTTTCACGTAAAACAAATAATGAAACTAATATATTTATTTTTATACGACAATTGTTTTGATGAATTTTTAAAAATTGTTGATCTAGCACCCAAAAGTGGTTTTAATCAGTAGAATATGTTTTAAAATGAGTATATGGAAAATTTGGTTATCTAACTCTTTATAGATTATTTATTAAAATTCACACAAGTTTAATACATGGAAATTTGGGAAAAATACTTATTAGTATTGAAAAATTCTGGAAATTGGACAGTGATAGTTATATGATGAACTAAGACTCATGTCCAAATTTTATGAAAATTGGAGTTGTTTAATTATACGTTTAGTATTTATAAAGTTTAAACGGACGATGTAGAATTTGTATACTTCTGGATAAAATCAGGACTTGAAACTTGGTATGGGATCTTATATTGACTTAAAACTAATATGGTAAAAAGTTGGTAAAGTTTTGATGTGTTTAGATATTTTTCCCGAATTTGTAAAATTATAATAATATTAAATTCATAATAAATAATCTGGATATTAAAAAAATATGAAAATTTCTCAGAAATTTTTATTTATATACATGATAAATTTGTATAAATTTTAAGCAGTAACTTTATGTCTAAGTATGGTTTTGGAATTATGGTCCATTTAAATTTTATAAAAAGTTATTAATTTTGGAAAATTTTTATATAAAATTAATTTTATAAAAATTTTAAGGGATTTTGGGCAGAAGTATAACCCCATTTAAAACATAAAATTTGAATTTTAAATTGTGTGCTAATATCACACTAAAACCCTAATTTCGGATGTATCGGATTTTCAAACCGTAAACCGGACTTTACGCGTGTAACCGCGTTTTTGATCAAACGAAACCGTGACTTGAGATTTTATTGTATATGACTTTATAACTACTGATGTTTTTTTATTAAAATCTAAAACTTAAGGTTTTAATGTCACGAATTTATATAAAAGCCGGTTTTACAATTTCTAACAGTCCGTACGCGTATGCACGGGTTTGGGTATGCAACCGATTACATAGCCACTTTTTGTTTTGTTGACTTGGTCACAACCTTTAGGAGTCCTGAATGTATCGTTTGTGTCCACTTGACTAGTAGGACCCTGTTAGGACTCGGATTTTATCGGTTTTTGTCGACTGTGTCGCATCACTCGCCCGCATTGTCCAGGTGAGTTTCACGGCCCCCTTTTTACTTAATGTTTTACTGTTTTTGGGGGAAAGCTGTTTCATTTTTTTTAGTCACATGTTACATGATACATTGATTACATGAGTTATTTTTTTTATAATGCCTTAAAGTCCCCAATTTTAGGCAATCAATTAGCTGAGCGTAGCCGTTGAGAATTTTGAGTAGTACTACTTGGGTTGACACCCCCGCTCATGGTTTGGTCGCGCCAACCAGACTTGTAGGGTCACTTGGGCGCAAAGTTAGCCAAATTTTTTTAGGCGGTTGTTTGCATTAGACTTCCGTATGGGGTACCTTATTTTTTTGTCGAGGCTTTGATTGCGGCTCATGGTAATATGTTGTCTAATACATGTGTACTCGATCAATGGATTTTTGATCACTTTGGATTTTTATCTGAAACTTTTTAGAGAGTCGCAAAACCTGCGAACTCACCAACTATTTATATAGTTGACCCGTTTTCAAAACATGCTTTCAGGTAAACAGAATTGAAGAAAAGATTTTTATGAGGGCACACTTTTGGATTAGAACTATTGTTTCTAGTTATGATTATATACTTTGGTTGTAGTCAGGCATTTAGACACTTTGTACTGTTTTAGAGATTTTACTTGTATTTGTACTTTCGTTAGAAGCATGTAGTATGGTTCAATGTAATGCACAATTTTCCTTTAAGTTTCTCTTGTACTTGTGTTCAATGCGATATACCGGTTACATCCCATAATTCCGCCTTGTTGGGGTGTGACAGACTTGGTATCAGAGCACTGGTTATAGAGAATTAGGTTTACCCGAGACTAGACCTAGACTATAACTCTAAGTTTATTGCATTGAACCGTAGGAATTATATGTGCATTGCATACTACCTCTTGCTTATCTACGACACATGGCTTCGTCATAATCATGTCGTCGTCACAACACTACGCGTACTTTTTGATGATTCCGGTTACGTTTGCGGTAATCTATATTCACCTCTATCTGTCTTGGTGTTACCTCGAGTTGTACCTGTACCTACACCGCACTGGTATCTACTCCAGTTCTGGAGTCGACTTTTTTATTTAACATCTATTGTTTTCACTTTGTGCGGTATATACTTGCTTTGGTGATCTGCTGGATTGGATGGCTAGAACTTTCGCCATGAGATATAGCAGCCATAATTGCTCGATCTAAAGGGAACCCGAGTTGGAGTAGCAGGACTAAACGGGAGAGAACTCTATGGGTCAGGAGACCCATAAATTTTTTTTTTGTTTTGTTGGATCATTGGATCCACGTATATGTACAAATTTGTAGCATGACTTGCTCGACTCTGATTTGGGGATCTCTGCCCTATTATTACTGCCTGACTTCCACCGCACACTTTTTCTTTATTAGAGGACGCTGGTTGTTCCCCTCTATCATTACCTCCATCCAACAACAGCCTTAGTCTTCAGATCCATAAGTATTGGTACAAATAATTAAAAGTGATCAGATAGAACGTCCACACTTTTACACGAAAGTGCAACACGATGACGTGATCCAATGAACATTCCAGATTCTTTTTTTAGCTGAGAGCTCGAGATAGAGGAAACACTGTAGGAACCATGCAAAGTAAATTATCATTACGGGTGCACACGTAATCATAATTTGCAGTGCATGAGAACTCTAGTGAGCCATACTGTCTGAGTTAATGTTCATGATTAATCTATATTTCAAACCCCGATTCCCAGTCATTCGAATATTGATCGAAACTATCGTCACCTTAGGGTTGAGCCAAAGACATCAAATGATGCGATGGGATACCTCATGTGACATGGGAATTTATATCGTCTTTTTATCTTTGAATCGTAATGGATCCAAAACTCTTATCAAGTTTTATTGTGCATGACAATTTAGACCGAGACACTGAAGAGATCTGTTCTCAGTTGATTTAACCTCGGTATTTGGACCGGATTTGGCAATTATTTGTCAAGTATTGCTTCATTTTTGAGATCCAGCTAAAAATTTTCTCATTTCAATTTTTTTTATATGTTTATTAACGCATGTGATGACTCTCGGTCTAGCGTGAATCAGACATCGACATTTCTGACTCCCCTAATGGATCTTCATGTAACGTTCTCGCAGTTATGAAGGAACAAGAGAAATTCAAATTTGATCTAATCAACTCCTTACTGAATCTTGAGCAACGAAGATCTTCTCTCATCTATTTTACTTGATAAATCAGATCCCTTGAGAGTTTACTGGCCACGTAAATTCAATATGGGATTTACAACGCTCGACACTTACAGTAAGTCTACGACTATCATCGGAGGTCCCGACATAATCTTGGATTTTATCTTATAATCCAAATGCACTCTAATATCGATGGAGTAACAATATGATGGAGAAATTCCTTAAAGAAATATAAGCTTCTTTTTCTTAGACAATATAACATTTCTATACAATCGTTCGTATAAATCCTCATTTCGGTGTTTGTCATTCTCAGTATACTCCTGATAAATATTCTTAATAATTCAGTTTTACACCTACTTGAAATTTCCATTGCAAGTACTCTGCACTCACTATGGTAATTTGGTACACTCAATCCCGATTCTCTTAACCGTGACGCTTATATTGTGGAAACTTAACTTAAGAAACTTGTTTACTTAGGAGGAGCCATATTTACGACGTTCATTGTCGTGTTTATTTCTATCATTTGTAGTTCTACTATGGACACCGAGCGGCTTGTGCCCAGGATTCTTTTAGTTGGATTTACAAAAACTTTTTATTTTGGGATAGCTATGACTTAGTATGAAACTAATGCCCTTTTTTGTGAACATTGCTACGTATGTTTTGCAAATCTTGATTTCTCCTGGTGCTTCGATGTCTTATTAAAAACCATTTTGATGGAGAAAATGAAACTTTATGTTGGAATGATTCTTTGTGTACCAAAAATTTTATTAGTAATCATTCAAAGTTTATTTATGATGATTATCGCTATTTGTTACTCTACGTATACTGTCCTTATAGATCCGAATAGGATAGTCTCATATCCTTTTTGTACTTGTTCTCTCTCAAATGTTATTTTGATTGACTTTTTGATTTCCAACTAGGTAGAGACGTATACGTATCCCTTATTCTCAGTCTCCTGTAATTAGAAAACCTTAGAGCAACCACTGTTTAGAAACGACTTCTTAACATGTTCTCTAGGGAATACGAATCTAAGACATTTAAACACTCATTCCCTCAAATTTATGGCTTAAACCCTTATGCAAAGGATTTTAAGGCTATAACCAGTATGGGTGAAATACGAAACGGTAAGTCATAATGGTACCGTTCGAAAGCCAAGAAAGTTGTAGGCATACTGTACTACCAGTTATTGGCAGATAATCTATTTGACCCCCTTCAACGCGAGATCTAAGGACAAACTTTGAAACCTTATGGTCCATTTCCATCGAATTTAATGGAAAAGCGAGGACCTAAGTTGAAATTTGAAAACTTTATCATTTGAAAGATGCGTCCTAAATCATAGTAGAGCAATTTTGAATTTATTTCTATGTTCTACAATTCTTAACCAATTAAAGTTGTACGCTACCACGAAGAGTAACAAGAGACGAATCATAGTTTACTCTGCTCTCTTGAACATCCGCTTGGGATTGCATTATCTTTAAGGGACCTATGAGCATGACGTCCTCACATTTGGCAAATTCCTGAAGATTTACTTGATCCTCTCCTATTTTTTTTGACGTATACTTTATGAGAATCAATCTTAGGCTAAATTGAGAATGATATTATATCAAAGTCTACCCATTTTGTGGGTTATCAAGCTCATAATCATTTTCGAGGGACACTATTTTTATGATATTATTTCCACAATGTGACTGTTTATTTCCTCATCTAGCTGAATAGCGGATTACTTCCGAATCATTTCAATACACATCAAGAAAGATGCAGACGTCTAATGTTATCCTATCAAATTTGGCCGACTCGATGTGAAGAGTAGACCATCTTTTTTATATGGACTTGTTAAAATTTCGGAATTCCATTTCTGACCGTTAACCAAATTCGATTTCTGGTGTTAGTCAATTCAATGTCCAAATATTAAACTTGCACCTAGTCTTTTAACTAATCTACTTGACTAGATCGTTCTGGATCTTTAGTCACTTTCTCTATCTAGATCTTGTGGTGATTTGATTTTTTAGTATAACTCATTGCTAACCTTGGGCAATATGTATACGAACCTTTAGTTGAAAATCATCAAACATGGTTATATTATATTGAGACTAACACGCGAGTTAGTACTGAATCCTAATGTTTTGTGGTTAGGTTACATAGCACCGGGTCATCGCTGACATCTATTTTATGATGATGACTCATTTGCTATAACACTTCATATGATTGAGTAAATTTGACTCTTAGAAAATTTATCTCGACAGAATCCTAGTATAAACTTCTATGTTTGTTAATCGTCGGTTTAACGACTCGAGTTTGGTACAATCATATTGGTACTCATTATATACTTGCTTTGTAAACCTTTAAGCTCGGATTACTCGTTATTAATTCACTCTTTAATGACTAATCATCACTCTTCAATTCTAGTACAAGAAGTGTGAATCTCGTCCTTTTGTTATGGTGATTTTCAAAATTCCCTTGTATCTACTTATACGGTTATGTTGTATACACACCAACCATGTTGTGTCGCCTTATAACGCAACAACGTACTAACCGTTATGAGTAATTACTATTACTAACAATAATTACATACAACAACCTAAGATTTCACAAAGGGATGTGGGAACAAATTTCAATAGATTTCATTACTAGGCCTGCCTAGAACATTGGGCGGCTATGATTCATTTTGGGACATTGTTAATCAATTAACGAGCTCTGCACATTTTCTACTTATCCGAGAGGAGTTCTAGATAGAAAAGCTAGCTCGACTATATAGTAGTGAAATTGTAACAAGCATAGAGTGCCTGTTTCCTTTATCTTCGATACGGATAGTCGTTTTACATCCCATTTCCGGCAGACACTACAGAAAGCTTTGAGAACGCGCTTAGATATGAGTAGCGCTTACTATCCTCAAACTGGCGGTCTAAGTGAACGAACTATTCATACCTTGGAGGATATGCTCAGGGCTTGTGTGATAGAATTTGATGGTAATTTGGATACTCTTTTACCTTTGGTCAAATTTCCTTACTCTAACAGTTATCACACTAGCATTAAATGAGCGCCATTAGAAGCTCTGTTTTGACACAAAGGTTGATCACCATTTTGTTGTGTTGAGGTTGGTAATAATCATTTGATTGGTCTTGTTGTGTACAAACTGAAACTACCTCAGGAGCTTAATGGTATATATGATGCTTATCGTATATCGAGTCTCAAAAGGTGTTTAGCCGACGAATCCATAATTATACCACCTAAGGAAGTTCGTAGTGACGAAAAGTTTCATTTTAATGAGGTGTTATCTATCTGTATTCTAAGTACATGATATGATCATCCTTCATAACCTATTTTTTGTCGAGGCTTTGATTGCGGCTCATGGTAATATGTTGTCTAATACATGTGTACTCGATCAATGGATTTTTGATCACTTTGGATTTTTATCCGAAACTTTTTATAGAGTCGCAAAACCTGCGAACTCACCAACTATTTATATAGTTGACCCGTTTTCAAAACATGCTTTCAGGTAAACAGAATTGAAGAAAAGATTTTTATGAGGGCACACTTTTGGATTAGAACTATTGTTTCTAGTTATAATTATATACTTTGGTTGTAGTCAGGCATTTAGACACTTTGTACTGTTTTAGAGATTTTACTTGTATTTGTACTTTCTTTAGAAGCATGTAGTATGGTTCAATGTAAGTCACAATTTTCCTTTAAGTTTCTCTTGTACTTGTGTTCAATGCGATATACCGGTTACATCCCATACTTCCGCCTTGTTGGGGTGTGACAGATGATGTCTTCAATCTTAATGGGCTTGTCCGAGAATATCTTTTCATTCCTAGCAAGCCAAATGCACCAACAGGTAACCATAATTATACCATGGAAAACTTCTTTGGTGATCTCCCCTAAATCGGCATAAGAATGGAGCTCCAAAAGGTCTTTGATCGAGAAGGCATAAATAGACGGCACCTTACACCAATTGCTAATGTGTTGCCACACAACCACTACGGTCCAACAAGAAGTCAGCAGGTGGTCCGCTGATTCGAGATCCGAGTTGCAGTTGATGCAACCTTGATCTCTGATATCTATACCCCTCTTCCTAAGAGCCTCTTGAGACGGAATACGATCTAACTCCGCCCTCCACATAAAAATATTGCATTTGAGAGGAACCCATTTCGACCACTTCATAATGAAAGGCGAACCGTAATTCCTGCTGTTAATGATTAATCTCCTCGCCGAACCGACCGAAAACCTGCCAGAATTATCCCCCGACCACACCCAATAGTCCTTGTCCTCCGAGATTTGCACATCGGCTAATAACAACTTACAAGAATCCCATTCGACCGCCTCCTGATTAGAGAAGTTGGCCCTTTTCCAAACTCCCCTAAATCCGGGATGCCATTGACTAAACTGATAAGAGACGAAGCAATTCTTTTTCGCTTCAAAAGCAAACAGAGACGGGAAAACATCCATTAAAGGTTGGGAGCACAACCACGGGTCTAGCCAAAACCGGATATCCTTACCATTCCCCACCTTGCCTTTGAAAAAATGGTGAAGCCGAAGCCCTGAAATAACCAACTTATTATCAATAGACACAATATTTTTCCACACACCGGTTATCGCTTTGTTTACCGGTAAAAACGACCAACTCCTATTAGAATAATGGAAAGCATTAATCACTTTTTTCCATAGGTTGTTACTTTCATTCTTGTACCTCCAAAGCCATTTAGCCAATAACGCATGGTTGGTATCTTTAAGTTTGCTTAAACCAAGCCCGCCCAACTTCTTAGGAGACGCCACCCTATCCCAATCGACCCAATGAATTTTTCTCGCCTCACTAGACCCTCCCCAAAGAAATCTTTTGATGATAGCTTCCAGCCCATCCAAAACCTTGATAGGGGATTTGTATAAAGAGAAATAATACGTAGGAAGAACTTCAAGAACTGATTTAATTAGAGTGACTCTACCTCCTATAGATAACGTGAAGGCTTTCCACGAAGACAACCGAGACCGGAAGATGTCCGTAAGGAGATTCCAGTGCGTCACTCTGTTCATATTGGCACCGACTACAAGGCCTAAAAAAGAGAACGAGGTCGAACTAGAAATGCATTTAAGAATATTGGTCATAGAAGCCGCTTCCGCCGACTCGACACCCAAACCAAAAAACGTGGATTTACCGAGATTTATCTTAAGGCTCGAGCATAGATGAAAGAATCTGAGAATTCCCAGAGTATTCTTCACATTGGAGGTAGACCAATCACCAAGAATGATAGCATCGTCTGCATAGAGAATATGAGACAGGACCGGGCCATTTTTAGGAGTTCGAAAGCCATGAAAAGCTCCAACATCGCACGCTTTTTTAATCATCCCTGAAAAGGCTTCCATGACAATAAGAAATAAGAAAGGAGACATCAGGTCACCTTGTCTCAAACCCTTTTGACATTGGAATTCGAAAGTCAAGGAATCATTGACTAACACTGAGGCCCTAGACGAAATGAGCACTCCTTTGATCCAACAGCACCACCTCGATGCAAAACCCATTTGAAGCATGATAGAAAGAAGAAAGTTCCAATCAACATTATCATAAGCTTTTTCGAAGTCGATCTTGAACATAAAAGCCTTTTTTTCCTTCTTTTTAACCCAAGATATCACCTCATTGACAATGAGCAGCCCATCTAGGATATACCGATTTGCCAAAAAAAGCCGACCGGGTCTCTGAAATTATAGAATTCAACACCTTCTTAAACCTATTTGCAAGCGCTTTGGAAATAACCTTGCTAATAATACCAACCAAAGTAATCGGTTTGTACCCGTTGAGGTCCACCGGATCAGGGGTCTTGGGAATAAGAGCAATAAAAGAGGAGTTACATCCCCTATTTAGGTTACCTGTCTCAAAAAAGTGATGAAAAAGATTGAAGAAATCCTTCTCAAAAAGATGCCAGAACCTTTTGATAAAACGGAAATTAAATCCATCCAGCCCGGGAGCCCGATCATCACCACAATCGAAAATGGCCGATTTAATCTCCAAAACAGAGAACGGGGCAGCCAACATCTTCGCATCTAATGGAGATATCGAAGAGAGGTTAGGGCAGACAAGACTCGGACGCGGCGGACCCTTATCAGAAAACCGATTTTTGAAAAAATTTGAAGATTTCTTTTTTCACCCTATTCGGTTTGGTCACCCATTTACCTTTAATCATCTAATCGAAGACAAGGTCATTAATATCCCATCCGATATTGATGCCTTCTCGGAGTTGCACGGGAAGGCTTTGGTTGGGAGATTCAAAGACTTCACTACTTTGAGAACCCTAAATAGCCTTTTGCGGAACGAGGCTTGTTCCGGTTTGGATATTCAGTACATCGGAGGTATGTGCGTTCTTCTGTCATTCAGGGATTCTCAATCAGCGAGGTCTTTTTTAATAAAAGGAGAAGTATGGGAAGCTTGGTTTGTTTCCCTGGAACCATGGTCCGGCCAATCCTTTCATTACGAGAGGATTGCATGGGTAAAAATATACGGTGTTCCTATGCATCTCATGGACAACTCAACATTCAACTCCATAGGTAGCCTATTCGGTAAGGTTATACAACCTTCCCAAATCCAGGGTAAAGATAGAGATCTTTCTGTTGACTGTGTGGGTATCCTTGTTGGGGAAGGTTCAAAAATTGTGGATTCGGTATCTTTAAAATGGAAAGACAAATATTTGGTGTGGGTCTCAGAAGAACAAGGAGACTGGCTACCGGATTGTATTGCATAGTCCTAGTCGGGGAAGGAGACGAGGCCGGAAAAGTTTCAGGTTCAAAAGTCTCCGGTATGTCTCTCTTCGGTGAAGGGGAACGGTCGCGAGTTTTGGAAACCGAAATGGAAGATGGAGAGATCTCTCCCTTGGGGGGCGGCTCACCTAGGGAATGTAATAGTATGATGGAGGGAGAGTCCCAAGACAAGTCATGTACCAATGGTCCGGAAAGAACTTGTTTTAATAAAAGAATAGTGATTGGGCCAAGAATTAGAAATAAGGTCAAACAGGCCCCTAATAATAATATCCACGCCTTTCAGTTAAATTCTTTTATGGAGGCCCAGGTTAGGCCCAGAAAAAGGCCTCGTAAGGCAGACGACCCTTTTGACTTAGATGAGATTATCGAAATCAATAAGGGATCGGTCGGCCAAAGAGGTTGTGGTGTAGTGGTTGAGGTGAGGCCTGAAGTCCTAAGGGACCGGGGTTCAATCCCTACCACCACCATTAATTTCTGAGGCATGCAAATGAGGCCTAGTTCTTAGGCTGATGCACTAGGGTTTTACCCACGCCTATCCAGGGTTCGAGCCTCGGCTCTCCCTTAAGCCCGGAAGGGGCCGTATTGGGTGGTATTTTTCCTTGGATGCTCTCCAACTCTGACGCCAAGTGGGCCCGGTTAAGACAACATATTGGCCGGAGTTGGACGAGGCTCTCCCATGTGACGGGGAGGTGCGACGTCACAACATTCAATGTTCGCCGTTCAAAAAAAATAGGAGATCGGTCGAAGGGCGGTCTCAGTCGCAAGGGCCAAGCATCGCGATTTCTGTGGAAGCAAGAGTGGGGGGCTTTGATCTAAATGCTAATCCGGCTGCTAACTCCTTCATCCCGGAGTCGCAGGAGCAGGAGACTGGGATCGGTGACACCATCTCAGATTTCCGCCTTGACGGAATAAATTTAGATCGCCCAGAGACGAAACAAGAAATCCAAGACACAATCGAGATTGGGAAGCTTCTTGGTGCGGATCTTTTGAATCACATAAACGAAGTCAGGAGGTTATCTCGTATGAAGGTAATAATGAGGTCCATCAATGAATTGCCTATCAATTAACGTTAGAGGGATATGGGTGGATGCGAAAGCGGGTTGGATTCGGAAAATTAAACGGTCGGAAGGAATTTCGTTTTTGGCTTTTCAAGAGATTCAGTGTAGTTCTTTGTCTGAGTCTGATGCTGCTAAATTCTGGGGTAAGTAGAAGTTCTCTTTTGATTATGTGGGGGCTAATGGGAGATCTGGGGGTTTGCTCTGTATGTGGGATTCTAGGGTGTTTGAGATGTCTTCCTCGATTAAAGACCAACATTTTCTTCTTATCAAAGGCAAGGTTATTGGTAGTAATGAGCTGCTGAACTTCATAAATGTTTATGCCCCCCAATCGATAGTTGATAAAAGATTACTGTGGTCTAGATTGCTTGATGTTAAAGCTAACTCAACGGGGCTTTGGATAGTGGCAGGTGATTTTAATGTTGTTAGAAACGCTGAGGAAAGACGCAATTCTTCGTTTGTCCCGCGTTGCGCCAGAACTTTTAATTCTTTCATTTTCGAAGCTGACCTTCATGAATACGCTCTGAGAGGCGGGAGTTTTACTTTTGCAGTTGGCAACAAATTAAGTAAGATTGACAGGTTTTTGGTGTGTAGACAGTTCTTGGATAAATAGCCTGATGCCTGCGTGAGAGCATTACCCAGATCCTACTCGGACTACAGCCCATTGATCCTCTCCATCTCAGATAACAATTTCCCAAGACCCTTTTGGTTTTTCAATTCTTGGCTAAGGAATGATAACCTGGCTAAGGCATCACAACCCTTCGGTTTGGTCACCCATTCCTAGATTCATGTCTGGTGTTCTTTAGGGTTGTGAAAGCCAGTTTGGATCCCCAAAATTGTAAATGATGGTGCAACTATAGCTAAAGAGGTATGTCACAGTTGTATTTGCATAGATCTTATATTGTGGAAGAACATTGAATGATTTAATTAACGTAAACAGGTTGAATTAGAAGATCGTTTTGAGAACATTGGTGTCAGGTTGGTTTTTTTTCTCCCAATTTTATTGAAATTATTTACATTTTGTTTGGTTAAGAAGTAGATCAGTGAAAATGATGATGATAGATGAGTCTGTTTCTACAGTTATAATATACTTGGTAAATATCATATGAACTTATTACCACACAGGGACCAAATTAACTTGGATTTTCATGAATGTGAATCTTTTTTGCTGACCCGAAAGCGATGATACATAATATTATCGGGTTTTTTATTCAAGCTTAGAGTAGTTCGGGTTGGGTTTTTTGTACATGATGTTTTATCCAATAACTGACACATACCACAATCGGGTTCATCAGCAACAGGAAATTGACAGGTCCGTGGAACTAAGCTAAATGACACAATCAATATCTCCTCTCAAATATGGTAAATTTTCTGAGCTTTTTTCTTTGACATATTTGTTGTGGTTGATATAGATGTGTATTTTACTTTTTAAAATTGATCCTATTCTGAAAGGGGAACGTTTAAAGTAGTCTGGGTCGGGTTATTTGGGTTGCTCCGAATGCAACAGTTGGTTTTGAGAGACCTGCAATTGTTGTTGTTCTCTGTTACATTCTACACTTTTGGTCTGCAATTGTTCTCCATGTTGATTTTTTTATCTTTGTGTGTTAATAAGAATTAAGTCAGCTCTTTTACATATTTAGTTTGTTAATAAGGGAAAAAAAACCTAGCCTAGGCAACCGACCCTATCCGTTAATGGTTTGCAATCAATCTGATTATTTTTAATGGATTCAGTAAGAAAATAAGTTCACTAAAAAATTTGTTGTGCATTAGAGATCATCAATGGGGTAATGTTTCATTTCTTTTTTTTTATTTTGATCATGCCAAGAGTTTCTACAACTATTATTAGATGTCTAGCACTTCTCTTTTTTCTAAAACGACCCGTTCAAGCTGAACTCAATTTTGGTCAGAACCTGTTTTGACTCGAACCAAATTGACACCTTTGAAAGGGCTGTTTTTTATTCAAACCTGGTGTGATTCATAACCCATATTCTGCTCTCCAGTTAAAAGGGGACAAATATAGAAAAATAACCGTTTAAAACAATGCAAATAATAATTTGTTTGGAGATATTTAAAGTGTGCAAATAATAAGAAGTAAGAACTGAAAATTTTTTATTGATGATGATGCATTTTCTATTACAAAGTTGATTTGTTGATGCAATGACAATTAATAAATTGCCAAAGACAATCATTATCCAAGGTTAGATTTGTTTTTGAGATAAACCGGTTTTCACACATGATCAATTGTATGTGGCCATATCCATAGTTAAAAGAAGAGACAGAGTAAAACTACTGATCTTAATAGAGATGGTTGATTTACAAATAAAAAATCAAATATGGTATATGTTTTTTTAGAGATTTATAAATTATGTAGACACGTTTTATTTCCTACTGTTTTATGTATTCAATCAGTGGAATAAAGTATTTATTTTATATTATAGATTCTCTACGTAGTTTTTCTTTTAACATTTTTATGTATTCTACCCGTGTAATACACGGGTAACCAACCTACTATTATATATAGTAAAAGGGTTGAAAATAAAAATATGAAAAAAATTGTGATTCTCTTGAGAAGTTTAAGAGTGGAAGATGACATGTGTGAAGTAGAAGAAAGTGGGTGGGAAAAAAGAACCTATGTGGCCAAATTCATAAACATGGAAATAGCACTATTTCCCCATGTTTCTTTTTAATCTTAGATTGTTAATGTTAATATTAAAATAAAATAATGCATAATTTTAAAGAATTTTTCTAACTCTATTTCAAGAAAACTATGAAAAGAATTTATGTGGGCAAATTCCGAAAGATTGAAAGTTTACTATTAAGAAAAGTAGGGCTGTAAACGAACCGAACCGAACCGAACGAAGCCTTGTTCGTGTTCGTTCGTTAAGCATTGAACTTGTTCACAAACGGTTCACGAACACTAACCGAACGAAATTTCATATCCGTGTTCGTTCATTAAGGAAATAGGTTTGTTCACGAATGTTACCGAACAAAGCGTTGTTTAGAACTTTTGATAACCCTAATGCTTACATGATTTAGGATTGAGGGAAGCTTACATTATTTAGAATTGAGAACTTAAAAGCCCTAATCGAGCAATAGTGGATATGGAAATGACGCATAAATAAGAACATGGTTTCTTACTTTACTTAGTTAATTGTTAGGGTAATAAAAAATTTACAAATTAAAGAATATAAAATGTTTAGATAAAATAAAACAAAAATATACAAAAATCTTAATAAACATCTTAAGCAAACGAAAATGCACAGACATAAACGACAATGAATGAACGTTCACGAACAGCTTACCGAACGTTCACGAACACAATTGAACGAACGAGATCTTTGTTCATGTTCGTTCATTTAGTTAATCGAATGAAATTTGTTGTTCATGTTCGTTCATTTATTAAACGAACTTTCATGAACTGTTCGCTGAACGTTCAGTTCGTTTGCAGCCCTAAAGAAAAGTATGAAAAAAAACCTGTGTGGCAAAATCTGAAAAGATTAAAACTTAACTATTCTAGTGACGAAAACGAGCGTTTTTTATCTTTAAAACGAAGTGTTAGATTAACAAAATGCAGTGTTAGATTAAAAAAATGGAATGTTAATAAAATATGAAGTTTAGATTAACACTGCATTTTGTTTATCTTTAAAACGAAGTGTTAGATTAAACTTCATATTTTATTTAAACTTCATATTTTATTTTAAAGAAAACGAGCGTTTTTTATCTTTAAAACGAAGTGTTAGATTAACAAAATGCAGTGTTAGATTTACACTTCGTTTTTTAATGTTTTAGATTAAAAAAAACATGGAAGTGTTAGATTAACAAAATGCAGTGTGAAATGGCAATGTTAATAAAATATGAAGTTTAAATAAAAATTTCGGGGCCTAAATTAGTAAATATCAAGAATTAATTGCATAAATGGCCCTTTGGTTTAACCAAATTGCATGTTTGGCCCCTAAGTTTTAAAAATTGCAAACTTAGCTCAAGCGTTTATGATTTGGTTGTGTCTTTAGCCCCTGATGTTAATACAACTTAGTTTTTAATGGAAAATTATCCCATATGCCATCCACATGGGTAAACTTAACCCTAAGAATGAGTTAAAACCAGTAAAAGTTGAAAAAAATCACTATTTTTTTTTACGGATTTTAACTCGTTATTTGGGTTAAGTTTGCAATCGTAAATAACGTCGATGACAAATGGGCTAACTTTTTCGTTAAAAACTAACTGTTATTAACAACAGGGGCTAAATACTTAACCATGTCAAAAACGTTTGGGATAAATTTATAACTTTTAAAATCTAGGAGTCAAATGTGCAATTTTTATCAAACCACAAAGGCCATTTATTTAATTAATCAAATATCAATTAATGAGATTTCAAAAAGAAAAAAGATAAAAATTAAAACATATATTTTGAAGTCCAATCCGACTACCAGGTCCGGTTCAGATAATCCAACCGGTAAACTACGATTCAAATAGACTCAACCAGACAGATAAGCAGACGATTCCCGGCCCGACCACCACTTCTGTCTGGTCCGGTATCTAAAACATTGTTTTATTGCTAAGTGTTACTAACGTATTTTTTTCATACCAACTCAATATTATTCAAAAAAAATAAGTGTTCCATATATTAAGTCATAATTATAACAATTACTTGTATTTTATTCATAGAATCATTCATGGGTTGCAACAGTGATACACAAAACAAAGAGAAAGAATATCATATAACATCCCCTCAATGCCACCACAACAAATCCTTGGTTGTAACTGAACATCTATGCGACTTGAATTACGCCATATTTTATAGTCCTGTAGATGAATGAGATTTATCATTTCAATTCACCTTCACCGTTTAATTTATGTTTGAAATCCCCAACAAACTTACTGTCGACGATTCTTCTGTTTCAAAAACAGATCACGAAGATCAGCTGCATCAACCTGTTTCGTTTGATCCTCAGGCTTATAGTAACCGGTTACCGGATCTGGAACCCACGGATTTGATACTTTGGAATCCTCACTTCCTTTCTTCATCATTGCAGCTCCAGATACATTTCCGGTTGAAATCACCGCATATCCACGCCTGTAATTCCACAAATCAAATTAACGACTAAACTACCGATCTCCAGAGCATAAAAATTCAAATCAAACAATCGATCTACATAAACTAGAATTAGAGATAACAATGAATCGATGCATGATTTGAAGATTAAATCACGGAACGTTCTCCATAGCATAGAATCAAACATAATTGTCAAACAATCTAATAATCGATCTCCAGAAACTAGAATGAGAGAAAAAATTGAATCGATGCATGAAATGAAGATTAAATTACAGAATCGCATTTTCTCTGCGCAAATTACACAAGTAGCAGATTAAACGTGATGAACGAGTTGAAGTAAATTACCTGGAAGCAAAGGAGATTTGATCGATGACGAACGATGAAAGAAGCTTAGCGTTTGAGATAGATCGAGTCATTTCTTCAATTGACGATGAAGATGAGAGCGGTTGATTTTAAATCTGCAGCAAAGAATCTTCGGGAACGGAAGAGGTTCAGTGAAGCTAGGGTTTGAATCTGGAAGAAATTTGTTTAGGGTTTGTAAGTTTATGATGAGGGAAAAGGGTATAAGATGGTTGGTATTTATTTATAGATGAAGGCACGAAGGAACTGGGAAAAGATGGAAGGGTCAATTTAATATATAAATTAATTAATAAATAAATAACGAGACAAACTCGAGCTTAAAAAATTATTCACGATCAGAACTCGAGTTTTAAAGTTTGAAACGATGGTTTACACACTAGACATGGAGTTGTTGATATACCATCTCTTGCCACTTTACACACTTTCTCCCACATGAAGATATACATACTTATATTCACACACATAAACGTACTTTTACTTTTAGTTTATAGTTTTTGTCACTTGTCAAACTGTCGATTGATATGAGTGAAACATGCCAAGTTGGTTTGGGTTCCACTTGGACCATAAACGTCCATCAAACATTAAATGACACAAAAAATACCGAATAATGTATGTATGTGTGCATGCATGTAGTGATGGCTTTTGTGGACTATGAACGATGTATCATTCAATTGAATGTGGGTCATGATATTTGGGTGGGTCAATTGTTTGTACATGTCAAAAAGATTCTGATGTAGTAATTGATGTGAGGTCTGAAGTCCTAAGGGACCCGGGTTCAATCTCTGTCACCACCATTAATTTCTGAGGCATGCAAATGAGACATAGTTCTTAGGCTGATGCACCAGAGTTTTACCCACGCCGATCCAGGGTACGAGCCTCGGCTCTCCCTCAAGCCCGGAAGGGGCCGTATTGGGTGGGATTTTTCCTTGGATGCTCTCCAACTCTGACACCAAATGGGTCCGGTTAAGACAACATATTGGCCAGAGTTGGACGAGACTCTCCCATGTAACAGAGAGTGCGACGTCACAACATTCAATGTTCGCAGTTCAAAAAAAAATTGTTTGTACATGAATCTTTCCACTTGTGTAGTTCGCCGCTTCTTCTTGTTATTTGGGGAACTTTTATTTTATGGAAGGTGGCTTATTATAGTAACCAATAAAAAAAATGTAGATGTGACCTATTATTTTACTGCTGAAGTTTATGATAAAAATAATGAGATTTAAAAGGAGTTTAAATGAGTCAAACAGTTTATAAGGTGCTCGATTCAAAATATAAGTTGACTTTAAATAGATTTACAAGTTTAAAGTCTAAACAATAACTACTTGTCTACTTGTATAAATTATAATTATATTTATAAGCATACACTATATAATATATACTACTTATTAAACAATTAAATTATAAGGACACTTGTTATATTTCTAAACTTTTTTAATAATTAATTCCACTATTTTAGTCAACTAAGTTAATTATTTGTTTTTATTTTTATACATAGATTTTTACTTTAAAAATGTGTTTATCATCAAATTGTTCACTCATATTTATATGAATTTACAAAATGAAAACAATTTTATAGACATGTACGATCAGAATAAAAAATATTTAATCATATATTTACATATTCACATTGTTTTATTTGACGAGTGTATGTGTTAACAAATTATATTACATTTGATTCAACCCATGTAATAAACGGGGTTTTAAGACGTAAAGTTTTTATTAGTAAGAATATAATACTATATTTATGCAACTCGTGTAATAGATGAGATTCTAAGCTAGTTGCGTAACAAAATTTAATTTATATATATAAGGGTATGTTCTTTTGAAAACCAACAATATGTTAAGGTTTGGTTTTAAAAGACCTCGAATTTATAATATAAATTGACTAGAATTCATGTACATTTCAATATGTTTAAAGTTTGGTTTTAAAAGACTTCGAATTTATAGTCGATTTTTTAAATGCATATATGCACTCACACTATATGCACAAATGAATGCATATATGCATATTTTTATACTTTTCTTAAAAAAAATCCAGAGAGAGGAGATAAACTCAAACTAAGAGTGGGAAGAGATAAATAAAACATTGTTGTTGAATTTTACATTGTTATTGAATTTTAGTGATTTTCTCCGTTTTGCCTAACTATTTAGGGTTCCTCCTGTGGTGGGCTGTCCTGGATGTCCTAGGTTTTGCCCCGTGGAAACCCAATTATCATAGAATATCTAGGTGCTACCGTTCAAAATATATATATATATATATATATATATATATTAAATACGCCAAACTCAAGCTCGTGTTTTCCTAAATAAGATAATGGAGTCGAGCTTCATTAGCCTTGAGCTTAACATGATTCATTTACACCTAACTAAAAAGTTAAGTATGTTAATTAGGTTAAATATAAATATTACATGTATGATTATGATAAAAAAAATCCTAAAGAGTGCATTTTATGTAATATATATATATATATATATATATATATATAGGGTTGGATTATTGTAAAAAGGGATTTTAAAATAAGAAGGGTAAGAAGAATTTAGGGCCATTAGATTAGATTGTTTAAGCTGATCTACGGTTACTTTTTACACTCTGGCAATTTTGAAAATAAGTGGAACTTTTACGACACAAAGAAACACGCAAGAGGGTATATCATTTTTGCATACCAACCCTTCTCACCCTTCTTACGCAAAGCAATCCAAGAGAGAACGACAGACGAAATCCGAAGGAAGTTCAGGCGAATCGGACGAAATTCAAGCGAATCGGACGAAAATCAGCGAAATAGAAAACTAATCGGAGTAAAAATGAAGAAGGACGCTTCAAGTATCGGTAAAAATGCCTTCTGTATTACACTTTTTGCGTTTTTTTTGAAAAAACTAGGGTTTGTGGATGATTGTGTATTATCATTATTTATCATGATTGTGTTCTATCCATGTGTATTACACAGATTGAGCATAAAACACTGTGATGTTATATACATTGTGTATCACACAATCAATGTGTAATAGTATCATTGTCTATCATGATTGTGTAATACACTATGATCAGAATCCAATGTGTGTAATACACAATGTATATAACATCATTGTGTATAAAACAATGTAATGTTATATACATTGTGTATTACATAATCAATGTGTATTACACAATCAATGTGTAATATATACAATGTATATAACATCAGAATCCAATGTCTGTAATACACAATGTATATAACATCATTGTGTATTACACACATTAAGTATAAAACACTGTGATGTTATATTATGTAACAACATCATTGTGTATTACACAATCATTATGATTGTGTAATATGTAGCACACCTAATTTCTAAATTACACAATCATTCTAATAACTGTGTATTACACTATGATCGTGTAATACACTATGATCAAAATACAACGTGTATTATACACAATGTATATAACTTCATTGTGTATTACACACATTGTGACTGTGTAATATTTAGCACACATGATTTCTATATTACACAATCATTTTGATCATTGTGTATTACACTATGATCATGTAATACACTATGATCATAATACAATGTGTATTATACCCAATGTATAGAACATCATTGTGTATTACACACATTGTGATTGTGTAATATATAACACATCTGATTTCTATATTACACAATCATTCTGATCATTGTAATACACATCTATTGTTTATTTCATTGTATAATTTTGATCATTGTGTATTACACAATCAATGTGTAATATACACAATGTATATAACAACACAATCCAATGTGTAATATACACAATGTATATAACAACATAATCCAATGTGTATTATACACAATATATATAACATCATTGTGTATTACTCACATTGTGTATTAAACACTATGATGGTGTTATATAAATTGTGAAATAGCACCATTGTATATTACACAATCATTGTGTAATAGTATCATTGTCTATCATGATCGTGTAATACACTATGATCAGAATACAATGTGTATTATACACAATGTATATGGCATCATTGTGTATTTTTATATCATTGTATATCATGATTGTGTAATACACAATTATCAGAATCTAATGTGTATTATACACAATGTATATAACATCATTGTGTAATATTATCATTGTGTATTATACACATTATGTTTAAATAGTAACAATTTTTTTTGGATAGGTCTAATACGAAAAAGACAAAGTGAAAGAATAAAAATGAAATGTTTCAGCAGATTTACTAATGATGAGTCAGACCCAATTATCATTGAAAATGAAGAAACTGACAGTGAATGTTAGTGTACAAAAATATTATTGTATTAACTTTCATTTTATTAGTGTGTAACAACTAATATATTTCTTTGAATTGCAAGTGAAAAGGATCATTCTAAAGGAAAAAAACAACATAAAGAGAAAATGAATAAAGAAGCAGGTGAGGAGGATGATATGCTAATAAAAATTATGTCTAAAGGAAAAAAGCAAAATGTTTTAGAAAAAGGAAGATGAGGGTAAGAGGAGTGGGAAGAAGATAGAAACATATAAAAAGAGAAAAGGAAAAGAGAAGGTGGAAGAAGGACTTCAGATAAAGGTGGATTCTGGAAAAAAAAAAAGAAAACAACCAGAAGAAGGTCAAGGTGAATGTGAAGAAAAAGTAACAGATTGCAAGAAAAGGAAGACTTCATCATCAGAAACAAAGCAAAAACATATTCCTTTTAATGGCAAGAAGCTATTATTGAGATGTGCACCAGGAAACCTCATCACTTTACTTCAATACTTAACAAAATCTCAGAGAAAGGTTGTTGAAGAAATAGGTTTTGGAAAAACCTTGTTACTAAAGTTGCATACGATACCAACTTCCTTGGGATATTAGCTGCTACAAAATTATGATCCATCAACATACATTTTGAATGATGGAGCTAATGAGTACAATTTAACAACTTCTTTGATTAATGAAATATTTGGAATACCAAATGGTGAAACACAAGTCACTCAAATGAGTAAACCAAAAACATATGATCCAGTGGTCAAAGAATGGAGAAGTCAGTTTGATGATGAGATACAAAAGAACCAAAAGAAAATTTCTGTAAGTGACTTGGTTGAGTATTTGAAGAAAACAGATGACTCAGGGAGAATGTTCAAGCTCAATTTCATAGTTGTATTAATGTCTATAATTGGTGAAACAATGAAGAGCAACACAGTCAACTTGCGATTTCTAGCATCGCTCAAAACAAACACAGATTTTAAAAAGCTAGACTGGTGTGAATATGTTCTGGAATGTCTCAGAAGAACAAGAAAAGGATGGGGAGGAAAAGAAGGAGAAATTTTTACTGGACCAATCATGTTACTTGTGGTAAATACATTAAACCTTACATGATAGATAATTCATAAAAACAATGAACATTATTGTGTAATACACAATGATGTGTGTAATACACAATGACTGTGTAATACACAGTGATTGTGTACTACACAATGTATATAACATCATGATTGTGTATTATACACATTGTGTATATCACACAATAATCATTATGTATAATACACATTGTGTAATATTTCATTGTGTATTATAATATTCCGCTTCTCTCTCCTATTAATTATTAATTATTCCGCTTCTCTCTCCTATTAAATAATAATCTTTATATTAATAAATAAAAATCTTATGGACACGCCACTTTGTGGTTCATTTTTTTCTTCTCTCTCCTATTAAATAATGATATCAAAAGAATTTTTTTAGATGTTTAATATAAATTTAATTACATATACTTATTATTTCATTATAAATAATTATTGTATCTTCAATCAAATGAATTTAATATTATTTAACATAGCTTATAACTATCACGACAAATTACATTTTTTAAAGACATATTTTAACGAGTGTGTGTTAACAAATTATATTATATTTTAATCAACCAATGTAATACACTGGTTTATTCAACCCCGTGTGTTACACGGGTTTTTAAAAATATAATTTTTTTATTACTAATTAAGTATATAACATTTTATTTATTCAACCCATGTAATACACGGGATTTTAACCTAGTTTTTTAATATACAATGATAATAGTACATTGTGTATTATTATATCTTTGTGTATCATGATTGTGTAATAACATTGTGTATTATATTTTTTACATATTCTGAATTCCTATTATACAAAGGTCAAATGACACAATGAGTTTCTTACTATTGTTTATTTCATGTTTAATACAGATTTGTTATATCTATGAGAAAGAGAACAGAAGAAAGAAAAACTCAAGCTTGAGAAGATTGATCACTTGAAATTGATTGAATATGAAAATCTACTTGAAAAATCAATTAAAAAGGAGCAAAGGAAGAAAAGAAAAAAGAAGAAGGAGAAAAGCCAAGAATGGTAAAGAATAAAAAATCAAAGAAAAAGGTTGAGAAGGAAGAAGAGAAAAAAGAAGAATCAAGAGTGACATTGAAAGTCAAAATCAAAAAACAAAAAGATTATCTGGAGTCTGAAGAGGTATGAAATATATTTGCATATTCTGAATTTATATTATACAAAATTCAAATGACACAATGTGTTATTTATATGTAATAATACATTGTGTATTAAACACATTGTGTAATATTAAATCTATTGTGTATTATATACACATTATGTATAAAACACTATGATCATAATACATTGTGTATTATACACATTATGTAATAGCATCATTGTGTAACATTACATAATGTGTACTATAGACATTGTGTATTACAAACTATGATGTTATATTACAAAATACGTATTATACACATTGTGTATTACACAATCAATATGTAATAGTATCACTGTCTATCATGATTGTGTATCATCATAATGTGTAATACACTATGATCATAATCCAATGTGCATTATAAATAATGTATATAACATCATTGTGTATTACACAATCAATGTGTAATAGTATCATTGTGTATTACACACATTGTCTATTACACACTATGATGTTATATACATTGTGTAACAGCATCATTGTCTATCATGATTGTGTAATACATTATGATCAGAATCCAATGTGTATTATAAACAATGTATATAACATCATTGTGTATTACACACATTGTGTAATATTAAATCTACATTGTGTATTATAGACAATTATGTACTAGTTTTATGTATTTGTATATTGTGAATTTGTATAATAATAAACAATTAATTTTATATAACAGGTTAGAGTGGAGAGAATAGAAAAGGAGTTGAAAAAAGTTGAAGAGCATGCAAAAAATTTGAAGATGTTGTTTGAGAAAGAAAGAAAAGATTATCTGTCAAGTAATATAGTGATAGAAAAACAGAGAGAATGAGAATTATTACTGAAAAAATATATCCCAGTTGAGGAATTTTCAAAAGAAACCCCAAGAATTCAAAGCAAAGACACTGTTTTATTGGACACACCTCTTATAGTCAGTCAAGACACAATGTCAGAATTAATTGAGTTGGAAAAACAAGGCACAAAAAGGATTGAAGAAGCTGAAAATCAAAAGAAAAAATCAGAATCAGTCATCAAGAATGATCCACCAAGCTTTCGTTTATTATCACAAGAAAGCAATGAAGAAAATCCTGAAATAGAAATTGGAAACACAGTGAATGTTGGAAAAGAGACTGTAGGAGAAAAAGAGATGGTTGGAGAAAAACCTGTTGGAGGAACAGCAAAGATAGGAGAAGAGTTGGTTGTAGAAAAAACTGTTAGAAAAGAGATGGTTGTAGAAAAAACTGTTGGAGAAGTAGAGTTGATAAAAGAAACAAAAGAAGATGAAATCAAGGAAGACACCATGGAGGCTGAAGGAGATAAGATGGGTGAAGGAGAAGAAGAGGTTAAAGAGAAGAAACAAGAAAGACCCAAAAGGAAAATAATCTTATCAGATGCATTATGTTCACCTTACAAGCAAAGAAAAGTTGTGATGGAAGAAAACTGACTAATGTTGAAAAAAAAACATTTCATCAGATTTATTTTGTGGGAATAGATTTGTTTGGTAAAACAATTTTTTTTAACTATTTACAATATATGAAAAAAAATTATTTAGTAACTATTAACAATTTTTTTTTGCAGAGATTCATTGTTTCAAATTACTGATGTTATAACAACACCCAAAATAGAACTAGAAACTTTGTCACCTGGGATAGAAGTACATGTCGATGTCATTAATGCATGGGTTCATGTATTAAATAATGAAGAGTTGAAGAGGAACATAGACAGTTCTATTTTCAGACTGTTTTGTATAGCTCCTATGATTGTAAGTTAACAAAATATATATAAACTGTATTACACAAAATTTTGTATAGCTCCTATGATTGTAAGTTAACAAAATATATATAAACTGTATTACACACATTGTGTATTACACAAAATGATGAATATAACATCACTATGATGTTATATACATTGTGTAATAGCATAATTGTTTAAAAGAATCATTGAGTATTAGCATAATTGTGTAATATACTATGATAAGAATCCAATGTGTATTACACATATTGTGTATAAAACACTATGATCAGAATCATCATTGTGTATTATATTACACACAATGTGTATAATACACAATTGAATTATTATATGATTGTGTAGTATACAATGATATGAATTTAATATTTATTATAGACAATTATGTATATATCATCATCAATGTGTAATATACAATATCAATGTGTATTATTATATCGTTGTGTAATTGCATATCATTGTGTATTACACAAAATGATGAATATAGCATCATAGTTAATATTAGCATAATTGTGTAATACATTATGATAGTAATCCAATGTATATTACACACATTCTGTATAATACACAATTGAATTATTATATGATTGTGTATTATACAATGATCTGAATTTAATGTGTATTATGCACAATGTATATATGATCATTGTGTATTACACACATTGTGTATTGTTATATCATTGTGTAATTACATATCATTGTGTATTATTATAGCATTGTGTAATTGCATATCATTGTGTATTATGCAATTATCATATTCTAATGTGTGTTATGCACAATGTATATATCATCATTGTGTATTACACACATTCGAGTGTGTAGTTTTATAATTTTGTTATTATGAAATTATTATTTGAATTACAGCACATAGACACATTCAACAAAGGTGCTGAGGAGAGAAACAATGAGTTCAAAAAAATATTAACGAATTTTTAAAGAAGGAGAATTTGGAAAACATCAAAGAGTTTGATTTGGTTTTTTTTCCCAATGATTCTATCCTAACACTTTTATCTCATGTGTTTCAACCTTAAAAAACCAAAGACTATTATAATTGACAATAGTGCATTGGGAGAATATGATGCAAAATACAAAGGCATACCTGAAAAATTTATAAGTTCAATGAACATTTATAATGTTAGTCTATTACACAATATCATATATTGACTTACACATTGGGATTAAATTTTTATTGCAGGAAGAAGCCTTTGAATCATTCATTACAGAATTGTCACATCCTAAAACCGATGAAATGGATGACACTATGGTTAAAAGATTTGAAATGAATTTGAGAACAACTAAAAACAGTAAAGACTGTGGAATTTTTATAATGAGGCATATGGAGTCATATATGGGAGAAGAAGAGAAAGTTTGGCAGTGTGGGTTTGGAGTGGAATCAGAGAATGTGCAGCAGAAACAAATAGAAGATTTGTGTCGAAAGTATTGCACAAAAATTCTGTTACATGAGATAAATGAATTAAAACACTATATTGTTGAAGAAATGAAGAATTATTTGCAAATACCATTTCTATCAAGAAAAATCTTGGAAGAAACTTCAAAAAAGAGAATTGAAGAAAGGTTGAAGAATGAACTGGATTAGACATTTTTATTTAACATTATGTTGACAATATTGCTATGACTGTGTTTGTTGTTGGTTTTTTAAAACAATTTCTCATGATCATGTTGGTTTGGTTGACAATATTGTAGAAACAATACTCTTATTTTCTTATTTCTAATAACAATGGTTGGTATGGATGTTTATGGCTATAAAAATCTTATATTGTTAATTCTCACGATCATAATGTTTATATTACAAAATAGGTTGTTTATATGTAATAATACATTGTGTGTAATTTTATATCTATTGTGTATTATAGACAATTATGTACAAGTATTATTCATTGTGTAATGTCATGATTGTACATTTTTGTGTATACAAAATGATATGTATAATACACAATGGATTATTGGATTAGGATAACAATATAAATATAACACGATGCATATATGTTTGTATAGATCTTTGTAATATACAATGATATACACAATGCATAGATGTTTGTAATCCACAATAGATTCTGATCATTGTGTATTACAAACATTCTGTATTAAACACATTGTGTAATATTATACAAAAATGTGTAATACACATATTATATAATACACATATTATATAATACACATTGATAATACATACATATTGTATTACACACTTTGATAATATATACATTCTGTATAATATTTAAATTCTATATAATACACAAAATGTATAATACACATTGATAATATATACATTCTGTATAATACACAATGTATTTTGATCATAGTGTTTTATACATAATGTGTATGTAATCATTGTGTAAATTACACAATATAACACAAATGTACTGATTCTGTAACACAATAGATTATTCTCAATCTATATTACACAATCTACTGATTGTGTAATATAACACATTGTGTAGGATAATACATATTGCCATGATATATAACACAAAAATCTATAATATTACACACTGTGATAATAGAGCAACTACTGAAAATTACAGAAAATAACATTATTTCAATATGAAATATTCATTTCTTTTACTTGATAATAGAATATAAGGTAACAATCAACTGTTAGAAACACAGTATTTTTCAAAATATACGCAATTAACCAAAAGACACAATAACTCATATTTTTAAAGATAAAAAGTATAATAAAAAGAATAATTCTCTAAACTTGAATACTATCAACTCCTGAACTAGCTGATGATTCTTTCTCTTTAAGAATTGCAATGCATAGCTTGCAAGTGCGAAGATTGTGACCTGCAACTTTTCAAAAACCGCATTCCTCTGTTCTTTTCCCTGCTTGACTAATTGCAATCTCACGTGCTGACTTCAAACGTTTCCGAGTCCCACAACCTTTCGTTCTTGTTCTAATAGGGTTTCGAACAGTAATAGTGCATGGTTCTTCCATTCCAGTCATTTCTGAAAATCTATCTCTCCTGCTAGGAGGCGGGGCAACGACTTGAACCTCATCAGCCTTAGACATGTAACCTTTGACATAATCTCTATAAAGACTCAACTGATCTATGTCCATAACCAATATATTTATAGAATACTCATTTGCAAACCTAATCTCACGAAGAACAGCTTCAACAACATCACCATTTTTTTCGACATCGTCAGAACTAACAGATTGAATTGGAGTATTTGAAACAACTTCCCTTCTCCAACACCTAACAATATACTTCTTCGGGAACTCTTTTACAAAACAAAGTCTAAGAACATAGAAAATATGTCTACATAGCAACCCAAACTGTTCAAACCTTCTGCAACTGCATGTTATGGTTTGATCTTCATTTCGAAACATAACCTACACAAAAATACATAATACATAACCAACAACACATAATACAGAAGACACAATGTGTAATATAACATCATTGTGTATTATATTACATTGGATTCTGATCATTGTGTAATAGTATCATTGTCTATCATGATTGTGTAATACACAATGATTAGAATACAATGTGTATTATACACAATGTATATAACATCATTGTGTATTATATTACATAGGATTCTGATCATTGTGTAATAGTATCATTGTCTATCATGATTGTGTAATACACTTTGATCAGAATACAATGTGTATTATACACAAATGTATATAACCTCATTGTGTATTACACACATTGTGTATTACATCGTGTATTTTTATATCATTGTCTATCATGATTGTGTAATACACAATGATCAGAATCCAATGTGATATGCTATTATAGTGTATTTTGTATCACCATTGTGTAATATACTATCCATTGTGTAATATAGATTGAGAATGTGTAATAAAGACACAATGCGGTCTTATTTTATATATTGTTATATGATTGTGTATTATACAATGAAACAGTAAGATAAAAAAACAATCATATAATAATTCAACTATGTATGTAGTCTGATTGTTATATATTGTGTAATATAGATTGAGAAACAGTAAGATAAAAAACTAATACATCAAAAAGTGATGTGCATGGTTGCAACAAATCCTCAATTTCAAACTTCATAAAATCACCAACTTTTTGCCTGGTAGCAGAAACACAACTATTAATAGCATCATTTATCTCCAATTGTTGATCCAAAAAAAATGTTCGTGTATAGATTTATGCAGCTTTTTTTTCAAGAACAAATTTACTCCACATATCAGGTTCAGTGTATCGAGATTCATGATCATTTTTTCTATGCTCATACCTTTGAGCCTCGATTGCTGTCTCAAAGTGACTAAAAAACTCAACTAGAGTCGACTTTGGATTACAAAATTGATTAAAAAATGATTCTCGCTTTCTGATCTTGACGTAGTACGCATAAGCCCAGACAAATTCTCCTCAAGATAAAACAGTCTTGTCTAATATTATAAATATCAGACAACCAAACATGATCACTTAAACCATAATGAGAAAGAACTGAATGTCATCTCCCCTCAAACTCAACACGTGTAATAGAATCTGTCCATACGATCTCAACCAATTCTTTTTTTAAATCGGTGGTATTACACACAACTGGTCCAAGCTACAAAAATATGAAAGTGAAAAAATTAAGAGACAATGTAAATATAGTAGCATAAAACACAATCTAAAAAAAAGTAACACAAGACACAATGCATTGTGTCATTAAAAAGACACATATTACACAATGCAGATACAGTAACATAAAGACACAATGAAAATACAGTTACACAAGACACAATACATTGTGTATTTCATAAGACACAATGCTCATGTAAATACAGTAACACAAGACACAATCCATTGTGTCTTTCATAATACACAATGCAGATACAGTAAAATAAAGACACAATTTAAAAACAGTTACACAAGACACAATGCATTGTGTTTCTGGTAAAACACAATGCATTTTGGCTTTCATATACACAATGCGGATCCAGTACATAATCTGTGATAGTGTTTTATACATTGTGTAACATCATCATTGTGTATTACACAATGATTGTGTATTACACACATTGTGTATAAAACACTATGATGTTATATACATTGTGTAACAACATCATTGTGTATTAGACAATCATTGTGTAACAACATCATTGTGTATTACACACATTGTGTATAAAACACTATGATGTTATATATTGTGTAACAACATCATTGTGTATTACACAATCATTGTGTAATAGTATCATTGTCTATCATAATTGTGTAATGCACTATGATCATAATCCAATGTGTGTAATACACAATGTATATAACATCATTGTGTATTACACACATGTCTCAATCTGTAATACAATGTGTGTAATACACATCATTGTGTATTATACACATGTCTCAACATTATATAATACACAATGATAAACAATAATACACATTCTCAATCTGTATTACACAATGATGATACAAAATACACAATTATAATAATTTAACCTAACACAATCGGTGATCAACAAACAGCAAATTAAATTCTTGAAACAAGAACATCTATCATCGAATTCACTAAATAGAGAACAAAATCAAATAAGTATCACATTAAACATCATCAATCGTCATTAAATAAACCGAAAGAAAGAATCAGATGATGGAATTTAAAAACGATTTTGGAATAATCGAAAGAATCTGGAATTTAGAATCAGACGCTGCCGAAATCAATATCGCAAATCTTTAAAGAGAACAGGTGTTGTGTTTCCAATATAATGAATGAAATTCCAAAACTTCCCCTCCGTCCAAAATTGATGCGATGACAGATGTCCCTATCAGTGCCCTTCTCATCGTCTCACATTTAAATTCATTTTTACCTGATCCTAACCCTATATATATAATTATAATAACATAAATAACTATATATTCACACATATAGTTAAATAATAAACTAGTTGAGCTTTTAGTTTTAACTAAACTCAAGATATTGACATAGGTCCAAAATAAGCCAAACTGTATTCAACTTCTCATACTTAATCACACAAACTGTCTAAATAAAACTAAACAGAACTGTTTACACCTAGTACGTTCACCGTAGGATAAAATTAACCAATTTGATTTGTTTAAATAGATTAAACAATTATGATTATAACATATAAAATTTAGTTTGATTACTCTAAATCTCGGTATCCAAATCCTGTTTAAAATTATGAAACAAAACTGTATTTTTTCACGATTGGGTCAACATGTTCATCGGTTTGTGAGTAGGGTTTTTAGTTTTTATTTTAGTTTTCTTGCTACCCAAGTAAAGTTTGTATTAGATAAAATATAAAATATAAAATATAAAATATAAAATATAAAATATAAAATATATATTTAAACATACTTAAAAGTAGGACATGATTCAAATCCATTGATTAGTTTGGTAACATTTTATATTGAATGGTTGGGAATTAAAAAGATTCCACCCACACATTACACAATATCTTATGTCGACACACACATGTTCATGTTTTATGTTCCAAGTTCCATACAACCTAACATCTTACAAGTCGACCATCCATTATGATTTTTCTAATTTCATGATTATATTAATGTTTTTCCCTTGTAACAATGTCATGAAAATATATTATTATTTCACACAAAAGTATTACATATATATAGTATTGAAAATAAAAAAAATATTCAGGTTTAAGTGGGGGTGGGGGTGGGGGGGTGGGGGGGGTTAGGTAAACCATCCTCCCTTCCAACCCACAAACCCAAAAACCTAAACCCTAAAGCTAAAAAATGGAAACTGTTTCAAATGAACTCCGATTAAACGCATTCTAGCGTCGTTAGAACCGGCTCGTCGTACCCTAAACTAGAAACCCTAAATTCTAAAGGTAAAACCTGAACCCTAAAGCTAAACTATAAACCCTAAAAGCTAAACCCTCCTCCCATGCTCCAAAAACGAACTTCGATTGAACTCATTCTAACGGTGTTGTAACCGGCTCGTCGAAATGATTCCAACGTCGCTGGAATGAGTTTAGCTGAAGTTCATTTGAGCCGATTTCTTCTGTTCCCCTTTTTTTGTTGTTCCCTTTTGACCCATTATCAAAAAAATGGGGAATCGCGAGGAACCGACTCAAACTAATTCCAAATGAATTCATTTCAGCGGTATTGGACGTCGAGCCGATTCCAACGCCGCTGAAATAAGTTCAATCATGGTTCATTTGAGCCGGTTCCCCTCTATTTATTCCATGTTCCCCTTTTTTGTGTTCCCTTTTTAACCACCCTCTATATATGTATTTGGAAAATGATCAAATGTGAAGCAATTTTAAATATGCAAACCAAATTCTGAACACATATCTACATTATATATAAAATAAAGGTTTTGGTGGATCAATCGTTCTCGTATATAGTCTGTTGTTTTGTACTGATTAGCTTCGGCTTATCTATCGTATATAATAAACAAGTAAAACTTGGTGCCACTTGTCAGCACCACGTTTCACCTCACCTTTTGGATCCTCCGGACAGAAATGGGTTTACGCGTGGGTCGAGAAGCGGGTTTAAAAACAACATGATTAAAACTATATAAAAACCATTTAAACCCGGTGAGACCTTTATCACATCATTCCCTTTCAAAACAAAACCCTAATCGCCTTCCTGATCGAAGCTCTCTCTCTTTCATCTTCAACAACCGAACATCAAAATCAAATCAAGAATCGGTATGTTATCGTTACTCTTCATCGATCTTACCTTTACGCATCGATCACTTTTTATGAAATTATTATGTATAATCTCATTGAATCTGGATATTTTATGAATCTCTTTTCAACTTATTCTTTAAAGCAAACAGAGGACAATCGATTGGAGCCATCGATCACCTTTTACGCTCCGTCCAGCAGATACCTTTACGAATCCATCTGTTTTTTTTCTAATAATTATATTTAATCTCATTGAATCTGGAGATTTTTTTTAATCTATTCTCAAATTTGTTAGGTTGTGAATCTTTAAAAAAATTTAAGTTTTTGATGATAATCATGTTGAATCGATCTTACATTCTTATTGTATTTTGAACTTGCATCCCCTGAAATTAGTGTATTTTGACTACCCTACACCTTTTAAAGTTACAGTTATAGATTAATTTATGTTAAAGTTGAATAAGGATAAGGTGGAGAGATTGGCTACCTCAGATTATAGTAGTCAAAATGTCAAATATGAAGGAATTAGTTAAAGAAAGGATGGGATTTTATTGTTTATTTATGTTAAAATGTTGATTACTATTATCTGGACGGATAGAAGGATGATAGGGTATATGTTCTAGAAATTATACAATGTAAGTCATGTTTCTCCGATGTTAATATTGTTTTTAGTTGTTTTTAGATATTTGATTGTTTTCTTTATTTGTTCTAAATCACAGTATATTCGGATTTGATTTTTGGCGCGAAAGACAAGAAAATATCAAGAAATAAAAAACGGTTTCTAATTCGTAATAATTTATTTTTGGAAAAAGTTAATGATATAAATTTCATTTAATAAAAAAGTCAAACATATTAAATTCTAATCTCATTTTAAAAGTTAATAATATAAATTTCATTTAATGTAAAAAAAATCTCATTTTTTAAGTCAAATATATTAAAAACACCATATATAATTTAAAATCAATATCAATTACTAAAAATAAGGGAACAAAAATATGAAATATAATGAAAAGAATAATTATATTTTTGGTAAATAATGAAACGCATAATATAGATTTATTATCTAAAATAGTTTTAAATAAATTAAATTAAAGTCATCATAATTGATTTTTGTTTTCATTTTAAATACACGGGTTCTAACACTAGATAATTAAAAATCAATAGCAGTGGGATGTTTTGGTTTCAAATTAATCAGAATGAAGTAATTAAAATTTACCATAAATAATTTTTAAACAATATCAGTTGCTAAAATGAATGACATTAAAATATGAAAATTAATGATACGAAAAATTGAAAAAAATATCAATAAATAAAAAAAGGTTTGTAATTCGTAATCATATTTTTTGGAAAAAGTTAATGATATAAATTTCATTTAATACAAAAGTCCAAAACATATTAAATTCTAATCTCATTTTTAAAAGTTAATAATATAAATTTCATTTAAGGTAAAAAAATCTCATTTTTTAAGTCAAATATATTAAAAACACCATATATAATCTAAAATCAATATCAGTTACTAAAAATAAGGGAACAAAAATATGAAATATAATGAAAAGAATAATTGTATTTTTGGTAAATAATGAAACGCATAATATAGAGTTACTATCTAAAACAGTTTTAAATAAATTAAATTAAAGTCATCATAATTAATTTTTTTTTTCATTTTAAATACACGGGTTCTAACATTAGATAATTAAAAATCAATAGCAGTGGGATGTTTTAATTTCAAATTAATCAGAATGAAGTAATTAAAATTTACCATAAATAATTTTTAAACAATATCAGTTACTAAATTGAATGACATTAAAATATGAAAATTAATGATACAAAAATTTGAAAAAAATATCAAGAAATAAAAACGGTTTATAATTCGTAATCATTTATTTTTGAAAAAAATTAATGATATAAATTTTATTTAATACAAAAGTCAAACATATTAAATTCTGATCTCATTTTAAAAGTTAATCATATAAATTTCATTTAAGGTAAAAAATCTCATTTTTTAAGTCAAATATATTAAAAACATCATATATAATTTAAAATCAATATCAGTTACTAAAAATAAGGGAACAAAAATATGAAATATAATGAAAAGAGTGGTAAATAATGAAACGCATAATATAGAGTTATTATCTAAAACAGTTTTAAATAAATTAAATTAAAGTCATCATAATTGATTTTTGTTTTCATTTTAAATATTATTCATAATGAAGTAATTAGAATTTAGTATTAAATAATAAAAACTTAAAATAAGGGTCAAACTATGTAACGACTTTTAAATAGTGATTCTAAAAAAGTTTAGATTATTTATAAAATAAATGTAAAAGTACATTGTATATTGTATATCATAAATATAACAAAAAGTGTAAATAATGACACAATCACATCAAAACCAAATGATATTAATATTTGGTCAAACCAAATTTCAAGTTTAGAGTTACGCAACTAAAACACAAAAGTATATTCAACCAAAACTTAAAACCAATCCTTTCAATACTAAAAAAAATCCAACTATGTTATTTTGAAATGCACAAAATGTAGCACCATACACAATGATCTAGAAACCAAAGTGAAAATGAATCACATTTTTTAAATTTGCTAAACTACTAAAGAAAGGGATACTAAACAAGGTGAAAGTATACAAAATGAAGTTAAATTAAAGATCCAGAAACAAAATTATACTCAAGCTTAATTAAAATGCAGCAATTGATGAATGCAAATTGGTTGCTAGAACAGATTAAACAATACTGAGCTATGGTGGAACTGGTAAAACCTTTCTATGGAAAACATTATCAGCAACAATTAGATGTAAAGGTGAAATCGTTTTAAATGTTGCGTCAAGTGGTATTGCATCGTTGTTATTGACAGAAGGTAGAACATCACATTCAAGATTTCTCATTCCTCTCAATCTTAATGAATATTATCTTTGTCGTATTAAGTAAGGTAGCGAAGTTGCGCATTTAATAAGACAAACACAATTGATTATCTGGGATGAAGCTCTGATGGTTCATAAGCATGCATTTGAAGCTTTGGATAGATCTTTGAATGACATATTAACCCCAAATTCTTCAAACAAAAGTAATATATCATTTGGAGGTAAAGTTATTGTATTCGGAGGAGATTTTAGACAAATCATACCTGTTGTGCCAAACGGAAGCATACAAGACATTGTCAATGTTGCTTTATGTTCATCATACATTTAGAGAAAATGCAAGTTGTTAAAGTTAACAAAAAAATATGAGACTGGCCATTGGGAATGACACAGCTGATCTAGAAAAGACACAAAACTTTGCAAAATGACTTTTGGACCTGGGAGAGGGAAATGTTTGTGGCATTAATGATGGCAATGCGGTGATTGATATACCTGATGATATACTTATTACTGATTCCGTCGATCCTATTGGAAGTTTAATTGACTTTGTCTATCCATATATTCTTCAACACTACAAAAATCCTCAATTCTTTCATGAAAGAGCAATACTTGCTCCGACAAATGAAGTAATGCAGCAGACTAATGATCGTTTGTTTTCAATGTTCCCTGGTGAACAAAAAGAATATCTAAGTTCAGATAGCATATGCCAGTCAGAACAGTTAAACGATAGTTTCCAACTAAGTTTATACTCGTAAGATGTTCTTAATGTTCTTAAACTTTCAGGATTGTCAAATCATAGTTTAGTTTTGAAGGTAGGTGTGACTGTAATGTTACTGAGAAATATTGATCAGAAAAATGGGTTATGTAATGGAACTATATTACAAGTCAAATCTCTTGGTAATCGTGTTATTGAGGCGGAGATCATTTCTGGAAACAATATTGGAACTCACACTTTTATTCCAAGAATAAATTTGACTTATTCAGACAAAAGAGTCCCTTTCAAACTACAAAGAAGAAAGTTTCCACTTTCGGTTTGTTTCGTCATGACAATAAATAAGAGTCAGGGTCAGTCATTATCAAAGGTTGGATTGTTCTTAAGGCAACCGGTTTTCACTCATGGTTAATTATATGTTACACTTTCAAGAGTTAAAAGTAGAGACGGGTTAAAAATTTTAGCCTTAGACAAGGATAGAAAGTTTTCAAACAAAACATCCAACGTTGTATACAAAGAAATATTTACTGATTTATGAATTGTATTAATTATTTTTTAGTATCAAATTGTATTTTGTTTTAAATTTATTTTATTTATAACTCCGTGTAATACATGGGTTCTAACACTAGTTATTAATAAATCTGGGTTTTGTTGGTTGTTCAAAAAAAATATTTAACTTTAAATATTAACACTTATCATATATAAAATATAAATACTAACTTTTTTAACACTCTTAAACCGGCTAATAGTTCAACCCACTTATTATTCGGGTCGTGTTTGAGTTGACCCACTTTTTAAACGGGCCATGTACGTCACCCGACCCCAAAAATCTATATTTTTTTGTGCCGAGTTCGGGTCGTGTCAAGAATCGTCATCCCTAGACATGATAAAAATATTAAACTTAGATAAAGATGATAAACTTTAATAATAGAACATTAAATAATGTTAAAAAAAGTATTTGAATATTTATAAATTATAACTGTACTTTTTAATTTTTTTATTATAATATTTAATATATAATTTCAGTCATTAAAAACTTTTAAAGATTTATGAGTTATATAGTTTTTATTATCGAATCCACATGCTTTTAAGCTGCTAATAAAATAGATTAATACAAAATTTAAACTGTTTTATTTTAAATCATTAAATTTGATGATAGATTTTCAATGAATCAAAACACATCTTCTTCTTTGTATCAGATGAACAACAACTAATCGTCTTCATTCATCTTCATCTTTTAACATCCATAACGACTTTCAACTAACTCAGTTCCGACGGTTTTTCTGTTTCAACAGAATTTCACGGAGCTCCGCCGCATCAATCTCGTTCGTAATTCCCTCCGGCCTGTAGTAACCTGTTACTGGATCTGGAACCCACGGAGTCGACTTCTTCGATTCCTCACTTCCTTTCTTCATCATCGCAACTCCACTTCCCCTCACGCTGCCGGAAACACCGCCCTGTGCCGCCGTCGCAAATCCACGTCTGTAAAAATCATTCAAAACAGATCAATTCGTTAAGTTTATTATCTTACTGAAACAGATGAAAATTCAAATTAGAATCGAACTGCAACTTGAAATTACCTGGCGGCAACGACGGCGAGTTGATCGGCGATGAAGGATGAGATGAGCTTGACGCTAGCCATTGCGTCGATTGAGGATTTGAATCGTTCGAACGGCCGGAGATGTAGAAAGTTCGAGAAAGAAAAGTAGGGTTTCAGAAGGCGGAGAAGTTGTGATTGAGGAATGAAGAAGAGAAAGGCGGGGGTATTTATGGAGGATGGAAGGAAGAAGGGAAGTGGGCCGGGTCAAGAAAGTGGGCCCCGGGTCCATAACGCGTGTGGAAGAGGCGTTTTCCGTTTTAACGACTGGAGACTTTTGTTTTAACTTTTTAAACTTTAAAAAGTCGTCAAACACTTGATCAACATGTTCTTCTAGAGTCATCTAATAATACGATACGAGATTTATTTTTATTTACTTGCTTAGAAATTGGGAAAGTTACTAAAATAGATATTTCATTAAGTAATTTTTTTTAATTAGACTTAACTTTTAGCCTACGAATTCACAGACGTTCTTTTTAAACAGACGGCTAAAGCCGGCCTAGATTTCAGTGGACAACAGAGTTTTGGTCCAATGAAATTGCGACACGTGGCTTAGCCGTTGGCTAAGGGCCTTATAATGGCCGCCTAACCTTATAACGGCGGCTAACCCAGCGTCCAGGCTCACGGCTAAGGCTAAGCCTTATAACGGTCGGCTAAGCCGTCTCCCAGGCGCACGGCTAAGGGCCTTATAACGGTCGGCTAAGTGCAGAAACCCCCGGTTAAGGGCCTTATAACCAGTGGCGGAGCTTGAAAAAATAAGTAGCCGGGGCCGAAAGTCACGAAACCCAATTTTTTTTTCCTATCGCTATTTTTCGGGTTATATGTTCAAGTTGACGATTCAATTCGGGTCGGGTCAACCAAATCAACAATAAATAACTTTAAATATCTAATTATATATGATGATGCGAGAGAAAAATGGTAAGTACCTGAAAGAAGAATTACAACCCAGTACGGCGTTTACTCTCTTATTCATCATTCTTTCTTTTCTCTTGTTCATCATCAATTCTTTTGTAAAAAGAATTAATAGTTAAACTTTTCATTTTTCCCATGATATGCCTAACAAAAAAAAAACAATATGATTGTATTACGCAACTTTTATCTTGTTCATTATCAATCATCCTAAATCATAAATCATAATCCATAAGTTTCTAATCATAATACTTAAAAATTCTACGTTAGTAACAATCCATAAATCATATTTGAAATTATCAAATTAATGAATTATAATCCTAAGTAACAATTCTAATTTCTAAGTTAGTACCTTACCAAGAATTTGGTGTGTGAAGGACTGAAGGAGTGAAGACTGAAGCAGTGGGCCGGTGGCAAGCGACGAGCGGCGGCGAGGGCGCGAGGCAGATGGGGGATTTCAGATTTGAGATTTGGGTGTGTTTGGGGAAAGCGGGCATGATCGACGAAAAAGAAAGGGGGTCGAGAATTTTAGGGTGATTTATTTGAAAATTTCATTCCCCCCCCCTAAACTTACACTTTTATTTTTTAAATGCATAAACTTTCTTTTCTTTTCTTTTTAATTTCATTCTGATAAATTATCGAATCAATTTGAATAAAACATTGAACTGAAACTTTTAGGGATAAAAAATTAGAGAGGGCCAAGAAATTTTCAGCGGAAAAAATCAGGAGGGCCGACTCAATACGTAAAACAAATTCGGACTAAAACAAGAAAATTTACACTACTAACGAAAAAAAAAACGGCGTGGCCCTGGCCCCTTATATCCTCCGCCCCTGCTTATAACGGTCGGCTAAGGTTAAATAGCTTAGACATGGCGGCTATTTTTAGCCGTGAAATTTGCCACATGTCGATTTTTTATTGGACTAGCACTTTGTTGTGCATTGAAATTTAGGCCGGCTATTTAGCCGGCTTTAGTCGTCTGCTCAGAAAGAATACCTATAAATTTGTAGGCTAAAAGTCAATGTCTATTTTGAGAAAACCATTTGGTCAAATGTCTATTTTGGTAATTTTCCCCTTAGAAATTTGATATTTTACACGAGTTGAATAAATAAATACAATGTTATTTACTTAATAATAAATATTTATATATTAATAATATATTAAATAGTTTTTTAGTACAAAATTTTGAAATGTTATATTCTTATTTTTTAAAATGTTTCATAAAAAGAATGAAAAAATGCTTAATTTATAAAAATGTTTTATGAACAAACCTATTTTCTAAATAAAAATGAGCAAATTACAAATTATGTTATTTAAGTATTACATAAATTTCAGTATATGTTTTTTAACTAAATAAATTACAGAATTTGTCCTTTATGTTTAAATTTTGTAACTGTTTACATCATTTCCTCTAACGGACGTTAATTTTGTCAGTTAAATCCCGTCATGTGACTTACACATGAGGGCATTTTCATCCTTTTGCCTATTTAATAAAAAACTAAAAACAAAAAAAACTAATAAATCTTATTTTATCCTTACACGTTTCATCCTTCTTCTTCATTCCATCGACCGGTTTCCCCCGTCGCACCCACCGCCACACACACCTGAATCAAGCTGCATTAAAGAGTTGTACTATAGGCTTTCTGGGTTATGCCTTTTGGGTTGTGTGGTATGAGGAGTTGTTTGACCTAAAAATCGAAACCACCGCCATAACAACACCTCAAAATCGGCTGTATATGTTAACGCCCGTTAGTGGAGGGCACATGACCTCATTTAACGGCATATGTTAACGCTCATTAGTGGAAAGGATGAAACGTGCAAGGTTTTCTAAACAAAAAGGACAAAATCTATAATTTCCTATGTTAAAGGACGTATACTTAAATTTATGTTACATTTAATAAAATAAATTTGTAGTTTGCTCTATTAAAAAAACGTTTTATAATCATTATTATTTAATAGGTGTGTGAGGCGAGAAATAAAAAATTATAAAAACAATTATAGAAATTTGTATATATTTTTTTAATTATTTGATGCAATATATATTTTTATTATGATTTTATAAATAATCATTTGTTTCTCTGTTATGAACAAATACAGAATAATAAATAATAATATTGTACACATATGCATACAAATTTAACGTAAAGTCATAATAAAATATCTATTTTGGCGTGTATAAAATATTCTGCAAAAGTGTCGAACTTGTGTGGATGATAACATTATTGGTTGGTCGTTAAATGAACATCTCCCACAATAATGAGTTAAAGCAATATAATAATATTTGTGGTTTATATATATGTCTACAATCCAATGTTTTCAGAACCGGACCGGACAACGAACCGGTCATCTTACTGGTTCACTGGTCGGCCTGGTCCGATCGGTCGGACCGGATTTAAGAACCTGATGACTAAATAAATAGTTTATATACATTTTAATATAGACTATAAATATTAATGGAGTAAGTTGAAGCTTATTACATATTGAAGGACGAAATATAAAAATAAAAGATAAATAAGATTAAAAGTGTACATATATCATTTTTTAAGGGGTAAAAAAGAAATATTTTAAACCTAATATGTTTCATCCTCACTTGAAAGTTTCCACAGCTGCCAAGCACAAAAGGTATTCTTCTTCTTTGGCATCTCCACCACATCTCCATCTCAAGTATCCGGCCAACGAACCACCACATCTTCACCGCATCTCCATCGTCTCCATCTCCTGCTCAAGTCTTCAACAAACCACCTCATCTCCGCCGTCTCCATCTTCCGCTCGAGTGTCCAACGAGCTACCGCATCTCCATTGCCGGCGTTGATCCATGTCCGTATTTCACTTGGTTATCTCCGGTCCAACCGTGGTTTTCCGGTCCGACCACCGGTCTAACCGGTCCGACCACCGGGTCGCTGCAGGACCGTTTCAACATATATAACCGGACCGTTTAGACCACCGGTTTCCGGTCCGGTCCGGCCGGCCCGGTCCGGGTTTAAAAACACCGCTACAATCTACGGATCAAGGGACTCTAATTTCCAATCACTTTACTTTATATATATACTAGATTAAAATCCCGTGTATTACACGGGTTGAGAAAATGTAATATTATATAGTTGGTACTAAGAAAGTTTGTATTTTAAAAAACCCGTGTGTTACATGGGTTGATAAAATGTAATTTTATATACTCAGTAATAAAAAGTTTATATTTTAAAAAACATGTATATTACACGGTTTAAATACATTAATTTTTATTTAATATAATTTGAATTAAATCAGTATTTAGCTAAAAACAAAAGTTACATAATTAAATTTTAAAGTTTCTTAAAATAAAAGATGATTTAAAATAAATGTTTTTATTAGTATAGTTAATATTTTTTTAAATATAAATCAATATTAAAAAAAGAAATGCATTTAATAAGAGAGAGAGGCTGGAAAAAAAATGATGAGAAGAGATGTGGACGCTACACATGGCATAAATTATTTTCATTTATTATATATATATATATATATATATTTCTTTTAATAACAATTTTTAACTTTTAAATACTATATATATTTATGAGGAATCATTAAATGTCACTAGACCACGGTCTAGTCATATATTTATTTTTACTTGGCAAAATGGTATGAATATTTCAAGTTATTAGGGTACTGACGTGTTACGCAATAAGCATATATATTTTTTTAATTTGTTTTCTATCACTGGATTATTTTTATTTTCTTCAACGTTATTTTTCAACGTTATTTTTACGAGCGACGAGCGGTAGCTAGGGCGCGAGGCAGATGGGGGATTTCAGATTTGAGATTTGGGTGTGTTTGGGGAAAGCGGGCATGATCGACGAAAAAGAAAGGGGGTCGAGAATTTTAGGGTGATTTATTTGAAAATTTCATTTCCCCCCCTAAACTTACACTTTTATTTTTTAAATGCATAAACTTTCTTTTCTTTGTTTTTTTTAAATTTCATTATGATAAATTATCGAATTAATCTAAATAAAACATTGAACTGAAATTTTTAGGGATAAAAAATTAGAGGGGGCCAAGAAATTTTCAGCGGAAAAAATCAGGAGGGGCCGGCTCAATACGTATAAAAAAATTCGGACGAAAACGAGAAAATTTACACTACTAACGAAAAAAAACGGCGTGGCCCTGGCCCCTTATATCCCCCGCCCCTGCTTATAACGGTCGGCTAAGGTTAAATAGCTTAGACAGGGCGGCTATTTTTAGCCGTGAAATTTGCCACATGTCGATTTTTTATTGGACAAGCACTCTGTTGTGCATTGAAATTTAGGCCGGCTATTTAGCCGGCTTTAGTCGTCTGCTCAGAAAGAATATGTATAAATTTGTAGGCTAAAAGTCAATGTCTATTTTGAGAAAACCCTTTGATCAAATGTCTATTTTGGTAATTTTCCCCTTAGAAATTTGATATTTTACACGAGTTGAATAAATAAATACAATGTTATTTACTTAATAATAAATATTTATAGATTAATAATATATTAACTAGTTTTTTAATACAAATTTTTGAAATGTTATATACTTATTTTTTATAATGTTTCATAAAAAGAATGAAAAAATGCTTAATTTATAAAAATGTTTTATGAACAAACCTATTTTTCTAAATAAAAATGAGCAAATTACAAATTACGTTATTTAAGTATTACCCAAATTTCAGTATACGTTTTTTAACTAAATAAATTACAGAATTTGTCCTTTATGTTTAAATTTTGTAACTGTTTACGTCATTTCCTCTAACAGACGTTAATTTTGTCAGTTAAATCCCGTCATGTGACTTGCACATGAGGGCATTTTCATCCATTTGCTTATTTAATAAAAAACTAAAAACAAAAAAACTAATAAATCTTATTTTATCCTTACACGTTTCATCCTTCTTCTTCACTCCTCCATCGACCGGTTTCCCCCGTCGCACCCACCGCCACACACACCTGAATCAAGCTGCATTAAAGAGTTGTACTATAGGCTTTCTGGGTTATGCCTTTTTGGGTTGGGTTATGCCTTTTGGGTTGGGTTGGATTATTTTTATTTTCTTCAACGTTATTCTTTTCTAAATATATATACTAGTTGACGTGAGGCTCGTTCATGAAGTCCTTTTTTAGCCCTATGATGTTATGTTATGTTGATTGATCAATCTTTACGTATAGCTTTTTGCTTACGATATCACAAAGAAACAAATGATTATTTATAAATAATATTTATATCAAATTTTCTTATTTATTATCATAAAAATGACACATTTATAATAATTACCTGCATATGTACTAATAGCACACACATAACATATACGTAATTTTAAATAATGAATAACAAAACCACAGTAAATATCAAAGTGATTGTTATAATTTTTTTTTAATTATATTAAGGATACCTTGGGTTGACAAAGTTTAGTTTTGCTATTGTTTTATTCCCTTTGGATACATATGAATTATCTTAAACTCGAATATTAATTATCTCTATCAGAATGAATGAACATTGAATATAGTCAAACTAATTTTATATACGTGGCATATATAGAATGATTCTAACGAAATTCAATTTGTGATGAACAAGTTACCAAATTTGTTAAATAAGATACCCCTTCATGGTTTTGGGAATTTCTCATTTATAGGCTACCAAGAGCCACTTACAATTTTTTATTCATGTTCTTATTCTTATATTTAAGAAAAATAAACACTTTAGATTAAAAGCAATAACCGAATTAGTTCCCTTGGATTAATAAAATAGAACATGAGGCTTTTTTAATAAATCAAATTTGTATTTGTTTATGTCATAAGAGGAGCGTACAGGGGGCGACCGTCCGGGGCCTTGTCTTCTAAAGAGTCCGTAGTTCTAAATCTTTTATTTATATTTTATATATTTATAAAATGCCCAACTTGTCTTATCACATTATCTTATTAACACACTTATAAATTAAAAAATGCACACTTATAAATGTGTTTTTTTTAAAAAAAAATCTATATATATAAGCCAAATTATTTATAAATCTGAACTGAAAACCAATAAATAAAAAAAATCTATATATATATATATATATAAGTCTGTATTATGTTTTTTTATATATGTTTATTGAGTTTATATCATACGACCCACTTTTTTTACATGGTCCGTGCCCATAACGTTTTGAGGATTTTTGGGACCGGCCGTGGGAGCGTACCAATCCAACTCATTTAATTGCAATTCTTAAAATGACACCTATGCATATACTTGTCAAAGTCTGAACCAACTGAACCAAGATGATTCATTTAAAAAAAATATTCTGATTTAAACCCTTCTTACCTATTATCCTACCCATCCGTTTTGTTATGTATACTTAAATATTTTAATATGCAATGATTGGGTACGAAATTAGAAAATGCGTTGATTTTTTTTTATCATAATGCTTGCCTTTTCAAGTCTTAAAATGATTATTTTACGTGTTGTTTGCGGTTTTATATTTTCAAAATTAGAACATAAAAATCATGAATACATGGCTGGAGTTTATTGGTGTCGTGTATGAAAAAGTACAACAACAATAAATAATAATATCGTACACATGGATGGTATTTTAACATAAAGTCGTAATAATATAATACATAAGGTATGATAACATTATTGGTTGGTAGTTAAATGTAACACGATATTTAATATGTGGATGTTATAATTATTTATTTTATTATTAAATGATCAAATATAATTATTCATTTATTTAATAACCTATGGCTAGTAATTAGTCGATAGGCCTAATTACTTTTAATGGGTCACTAATGTGTTTCTCTTTGGGTGTACATATAAATAGAGAGTTAATTAGAGGGAATAAACTAATCGATTAATCTATTCTATCACCCTAAATCGTCCCTCTCTCTCTCTCTGCTAAACCGTGAGCTCTTAAGAACTCACCTAATATCATCCTAATCGTACACCCTAAACAGGAACCTGATCCAGATCAGAGATCATGTCGTCTTCCCTATCATCGGTGAACTTAGCAGGTATGTTTTAATATATTGTTTTTCATTACATAGTAACAAGAACTGATCAACATGTAGTATCAGAGCAGATGTTGATAAATCAGTTCTTGTTTCTTTCCCTAATCTGGAATTAGAATAGGAGAACAAAAATCTGCTAAAATCCATAAGAAAATCGTTTTTAAATTAACCTTCACGGTTTTCTGTTTTACAAATAATGTCACGTTTTTTTATCTCATAAAACCCGAGATCATTAATATTTTCGAAATATGTTTAATATAATGTTCAATATTTCGATTGCAGTCCTTAATATGATATTATTGAACAACGGTTCATAAACTGTTATTCGTGTTCATCCTTAATTTTTGATGAAAATCCCCCTAATTTGGGATGAATAATGAATTTTATTATGTTTTCTAAAATTGTGTAACTTTATCTTCAAGTTTTCACATTAAAATATTAATTTTATTATTTTAAACTATGAAACTTGGATATACTTAACACCTAAGATATTTTCAAAATATAAAACATAATCAAATCCCTTAATTTTTGCACATTGCTTAACCGGAGACATTGCTTAACCGGATCAGTCTTCACGGTCCATGTTTCACGGATCTAAAACTTCACGGTTTAACTGTTCACGGTTTAAACAGTTCACGGGTATCTCAGTTCACGGTTTACAGTTCACAGTTCAAATTCACGGGTTCTACAGTTCACGGTTTACCTTCTGGAGTCGTGAACCTTATAGAAGCCGTGAACTTTTGATGAATCGTGAACCCTCACTGCCGTGAACCCTCACTCTGCCGTGAACCCTTACATTAGCCGTGAATACTTAATAAACCGGGAACCATTATTGAACCGTGAACCATTATGGAACCGTGAACCTAGCCTTATACGTGCCTAAATTTTTTTCCTCGTGGGGCGCGCTGCTCTCGCAACCCCCAAAGCACCCTGCGAGGAAAAAACTTTACAGGGATTCCTTACAATCCAGAAGCTGGAAAGAAACCGAAGAACACTTAAGATGGGGAATGGAGAAGAACTAGTTGTCAAAGCACCATGTATTAGTTGGAACGTTTAAATTATAGGACTCAAGTATCATATAAAAATGATTACCTCTCTAGCTCAGCCACTCCTTAAAGTCCGGGCAATCTTTCTGCCTATGTCCAGCCTTGCGACAGAACTTGCAGTGAGACTTTCCTTTGAAGTTCTTAGATCCGAAAGCACCATTTATGTATTAAACTTTATGATACCTTATATATTCCTGAGATTACTGGGAACCTTAGAATTAATTATAAAAACCGGTTTATGTATTAAACTTTATGATACCTTATATATTCCTGAGATAACTCGGAATCTTGTATCAGGACCAAAGTTAGACATTGGCGGTTTTGTTTGTTCTCATGGTCATGGCAAACTTTCTATTATGTTAAATTCTCAAGTGTTTGGACGTGGTTATCTGGATGATGGTCTCTATAGGTTAGAACTAGATGGCAAAATAGGTCATGCTGCCAAAGATTGTAGGGGTGAGTTGCAAGCCAAGCAGCCTTTTCAACAGCCTGGGTCTACAAAGGGTTGTTTCGAGTGTGGGAAGGAGGAAAATTTTTGGAAGAATTGTCCTCAGTTAAAGAAGGGAGGTAATGGAAACCACAAACCTAATCAGAATACCAACAATGGTGGCAACAACGACAATAACGGAGAGAATGGTGCAAAGGGACGAGCCTTCGTGCTAGGGTCTGGAGAAGCTCGTTATGATCAAATGTGGTCATCGGTAAGTTTCTCTTAAATAATTACTTTGCTTCTGTCCTTTTTGACACTGGTGCTGATAAGAGTTTTATATCTACGAAACTTAGTGATACGATAAAAGGAACTCCAACTCTGTTAGAAGCTAAGTATATAATAGAGATAGCCGATGGCCAAATAATTGAAGCAACCGACATTCTTAAGGGTTGTAAGCTTGAACTAGCTAGTCATATACTTGATATCGACCTTATGCCGGTAACACTTAGTAGTTTTGATGTAATTGTCGGCATGGATTGGTTATCTAAAAATCAAGCTGAAATCATCTGTTGTGAGAAAACTGTTCGCATTCCTCTCCCGAGTGGAGAAACTCTTTCTATTCAGGGCGAAAAGGTTGGTGCAGTCATGGGCATCATATCCTTTATGAAAGCACATAAATGCCTTCGAAAATGGCATACTGCTATTTTGGCTCTCGTAGCTGAGCATCCATCGGAAGAGAAGAAAATTGATGATATTCCCATCATTCGTGAATTTCTGGAAGTATTTCACCAAGATTTGCCTGGTCTGCCACCACACCGTCAAGTTGAATTCCAAATTGATCTAACACCCGGAGCGGCGTCGATCGCTCGGGCACCTTATAGATTAGCACCTAGTGAATTGCAAGAGCTATCTACTCAATTGCAGGATTTGTTGGATAAAGGTTTCATCCGACCTAGCTCATGACAATGGGGAGCTCCAGTTCTGTTTGTCAAGAAGAAGGACTGGACTTTCCGTATGTGTATCAACTACCGTGAACTGAATAAACTCACAATCAAGAATCGTTATCCTCTGCCTCGTATAGATGATCTCTTTGATAAACTCCAAGGATCAATTTTCTATTCCAAGATAGATCTTAGGTCCGGTTACCATCAATTGCGAGTCCGAGATGAAGATATCTCTAAGACTACTTTCAGGACAAGGTACGACCACTATGAGTTTATGGTCATGCCTTTCGAATTAACCAACGCACCAGCGGTATTCATGGATCTCATGAACCGGGTGTGTAAACCGTACCTTGATCAATTTGTCATCGTTTTCATCGAGACATCCTCATTTATTCAAAGAACAAGGAGGAACATGAGGAACATCTACGTTTAATCCTAGAATTACTTAAAAAGGAACAGTTGTATGCTAAGTTTTCCAAGTGTGAATTCTGGGTCTGGGTTGTGTTATAATGCAACGAGAAAAGGTGATCGCATATGCTTCGCGTTAACTAAAGATTCACGAGAAAAACTACACCACTCATGATTTAGAGTTGGGAGCTGTAGTTTTCGCACTTAAGATATGGAGACATTACTTGTACGGTACCAAGTGCACTATCTACACCGATCACAAGAGTCTTTAGCATATCTTCGAGCAGAAAGAGCTGAACATAAGACAACGTCGTTGGGTCGAGCTCTTGAATGATTATGACTGTGCGATCCGGTATCACCCGGGTAAAGCTAATGTTGTAGCTGATTCCCTAAGTCGAAAGGAAACCAAGCCCAAACGAGTTCGAGCATTACAGCTTACTGTTCACCCTGGATTACCTGACAAAATCCGTAGTGCTCAACTTGAAGCTCTGAAAGAGGAAAACCTACTGCTGGAAAGTACACGCGGTATGGAAGCACAACTCGAAGTCAAATCTGACGGTATTCGCTACTTCGTCGAGCGAATATGGGTTCCAGTATTCGGAAACTTAAGGGAACTAGTCATGGATGAGGCTCATAAATCTCGTTACTCCATTCATCTAGGTTCCGACAAGATGTATCATGACCTAAAGGTGTTGTATTAAAGGCCAAAGATGAAGGCCGATATAGCCACCTATGTGAGTAAGTGCCTGACTTGCGCGAAAGTCAAGGTTGAATATCAAAAGCCTTCTGGTCTCCTCCAACAACCAGGGATTCCCATGTGGAAATGGGAGCAGATATCCATGGACTTTATCACAAAATTTCCACGAACTCCTACCGGATGTGATACCATTTGGGTAATAGTCGATCGTTTAACAAAGTCCGCTCACTTCTTAGCAATCAAGGAAACCGACAAAATGGATAAGCTTACTCGTATTTACTTGAAAGAAGTAATCTCTCGGCACGGGGTTCCAATCTCTATCATTTCGGATCGTGATGCAGGATTCACCTCTCGTTTCTGGAAATCGTTACATAAAGCTTTAGGCACGCATCTAGATATGAGCACAGCATACCATCCTCAAACTGATGGCCAGACATAGCGTACTATTCAAACTTTGGAGGACATGCTACGAGCTTGTGTGATGGATTTCGGTAACACTTGGGAGTCTCACCTACCGTTGGTGGAGTTCTCCTACAACAACAGTTATCACACTAGCATCAAGGCAGCTCCATTTGAAGCACTATATGGACGGAAATGCCGTTCTCCTATTTGTTTGGACGAGGTTAGGGATAGCCAACTTATAGGTCCTGAATTCGTACTTGAAACTTCTGAGAAAATCGTTCAAATTAGAAACCGTATGACAGCTGCTCGTGATCTTCAAAAGAGCTATGCCGATAAGCGTCGTAAACCGTTAGAATTTCAAGTAGGGGATATGGTTTTGTTAAAAGTCTCATCTTGGAAGGGTGTCACTCATTTTGGGAAACGAGGCAAGCTAAATCCTCGTTATGTTGGACCATTCAAGATAGTGAAAAGAATCGGGCCAGTAGCGTATCAACTGGACCTACCTGAAGGACTTAGTGGTGTACACAACGTCTTTCACGTCTCAAACTTGAAGAAATGTCTAGCAGACGAGTCACTCGCGGTTCCTCTTGAAGAACTACACATTGATGAACAGTTGCGTTTCATCGAAGAACCTGTGGAAATTATGGATAGGGAAGTCAAAACTTTAAAACGCAGTAAAATCCCTATTATCAGAGTTCGTTGGAACTCGAAGCGCGAACCAGAATTCACGTGAGAGCGTGAGGATCAGATGATGCGTAAATATCCTAATTTGTTCAAGCAGTCCACGTCAAATCCTTAAGGTACTATTTTAATTTTCGGGACGAAAATTCTTTCAATTAGGGGATGATGCAACATCCGGAAAAAAAAATTTATTATTATTTTAATTTTCGGGACGAAAATTCCTTCAACTAGGGGATGATGTGACAATCCGGACTTTTAGGGTTAACCCCGTTAGCAATACAGTTAATTATTCCATTAAATCCTAACCCAGTTAATCTAATCTTGAATCCCATGGATTTATTCTGTCATTTCTTAATTTTAAACTGCTCTCAAACTGCAGGGACTAGTTCTGCCAAGTCCTAAAACCAAATTTGGACTTTCAAAGTCAAAATTGAAAGTGTTGCATTCCTGTTGACTTTCGAAAGTCAACCCATGTGATCATTGGATCCAATTTTGAATCCTTTGTCATCGAATTAGTTTGAGTTTGGCATACAGCTGGATCTGTTGTTCTCTGAGGAGAATGGCCGTTTTTCTTTCTTGAGCTTTTCTTAGTTCAGCCATCTCCTCTTCTTCTCTTCTTCTTCTTCTTCTTCTTTCCTCTTTTTATTTCTTCTCCTTCTCAATTCTCTCTTCATATTCTTTAGTCATGAGTCCCTTCCCCTTGTCTTTGTTGGATGCCTCTGCTTCAGCTTCATGGACCACAACAGCAGATGTAGTAGATGCTGTTGGGATCTCAGCTTCAGCTTCCTTGGCAATTTGGGGAATGGACAAGGGAATGACACTTTCTTCATTTTCCTCCCATTCCAAACCTGCCACTTCTTTCCAACAATCCTTCACCTTTTCCTTTTCTTTTCTCTTGGATTCTTCTTCTGTGGTCATTTTGAATGTTGGTGAAGAAAGGAAGGATATATCTGAGTCAGAGTCAGTCATTGCAGGTGATTCCTCCTTATTAAGAGAAGCCTTAATGAGTTTGATCATTTCTTGACTTTCTAAGGAGTTGATGTTGCAGATGAGTGTTCTGAGCTCAAAGACCTTGTGTAGGAATTCTGAAGGTAGGAGTAGGATCTCTTTGATGTTGATTGAGAGAGAAGATCCATTGCTTAGGAAGAAGGTGAAATTAGAGGTAGGATTGCTCACCCATCCTAACACTTCCAAGTCCCTGACCATTATGTTGTACATGAATCTTCGCCAACAGATAACTTCTTCTTCAGTTAAAGCACTGCTCCTGATTAGGTCAAGTCTTCTTGGAGCCAGCCTTTGTTCTGCTGTTGATGAAGATTCAGGATAAGCCACCCTATTTGCTTCTGTTAGTAGTCTTTCAAACCAGGGCATATTATCCTCCTTTAAGTCATAGAACCTGCTGATTGCAAGTTCTGCTGAGAGATCTGATGAAGTGTTGACACATTTTGTTAGATACAGATTAAGAACCTGGAGGGCATTGAGAGTGTTCCAGTTTAGCTCTTCTACTCCACTAAACTCCCATCCAATCTATAATCTCTCAGCTATGCCATCATACCCCCAAGCTAGAATAGAGTCGAACTCTAGCTTGTTTGAAGACAGTGTGAGGTAGATGTTTGACTTATTATGGCTGCAGTTTTAGGAAGTATGCTGAAAGATGGAGGGGTGTCTTCATGGAGAGTTTCATCTTGCAACACCTCATCTACAGCTCGGACAACTAGCTTCCAATCCTCAGTGATATCTTTCTCTTCATCAACTGAGTTTGGGAGATCATGGATTTGAACAAAGGCAGGTTTGTATAGCGAACTTTGAAACACAGTCTGCTCTTGTATCCATTCTTCTAGGTTGTCCGCATCATCTTCCTTGGTGATTACCTCCCCTTTTTTGGTTGCATCAGTGCATAAATTGTTATTTGTTTGAGTGCCCATTGATATAAGGGAGGGAGTAGTCACAGATGGGCATCGATGGGCTTCATGCATAGAGACTTGGTGCCTTAGTTTGGACACTTCAGCCTCTAGCATAGCCACCCTGGCTGTCAATTCCAAATTATGAAGTTTCAGTCTGTCCTCATCCACAGTTGTGGAATCCTTGGAGCTAGATGGGGTCTTAGGCCTAGCCTCTGCATCCCCATCACCCTGGTTTTCTTGGCGCCTGGGATTCCTCTCAGTGAAGAGTATTTCAAATGAAACATCTTCACTGTGAGTTGCCGTGGTTAGGGTCTTAGCTATTTTGTCACTGTCCTCCTGGGCAGTTCATGTACTAGAAGTAGTGACAGCCCTTTCCACATTCACTCTATCAGAACCACCAGAGTAAACCTTCTTGGGTGATGAACTTGGGTTGGGTGCATCAGCAGCCAGGTCAATCAATACCTCCGAGATAGTAGTTGTTGGAGAAGGTATATCATCTTGACAAGGTGCCCCTGCACTTAAGTTCAGAGAAGAAAAATGGAATGGCTCAGAGAGGTGTTCTATGGATCCGGGATGTGATCCTGATCCTAATAGAGAGGCTTCCAAGGAAGTCTCTCTAATGTTGTGGCTGTCCCTTTTGATATTCTCACCAGAATTTTGGGATTCTGAATGAGGGCTTTGAGGTTGGGATTGGGCCTTTGAGACAAGAAGAGAAGGAGTCTTCTTGCTCCTCTTTCTTGTGTATGTTGTTGCAACTGGGGCCCTTTGATCCAGTTGAACGATAACATCCAAAAGAGGTGTAAGTGATTTTTATACATGTGCATCCTCAGTAGAATGCACAGGGGTTCGAATTGTGGAAGCAGGTGGTTGTTTAGGATGTGAGGTGGAGGGTGTGGGATCAGTATTAGCTGGGATTGCTACACTGTCACCCTGGGTACTTTGTATGTTCAGCATTGTAGATAACAATGGAACATTGACCCCTAAGAACTTTTTGGAAACAATTCTCATTCTTTGAAAAATATTATTTTTATAACCCAACATGATGTAGATTCTTGCAGGTTTTGAGAGATCTTTTAGTTCCTGGTTGAAAACCTCCTGCAAGAATCTGGGGTACATAAAAAATTGTTGCTTTGCACCCTCTTGAAGGTTATATCTCAAACCTTCAAAGATGAGGTGTGCAAAGTTGAATCCCTGGTTAGTAATCATACCGTGAATAGCATAGGCAGGTGCAGAGCTCACTTGATGCCATCCACTTCTCTTCTGAGATATGCATTGTAAAAGAGTGTGGCAGAGATACTTCCACGGAGGGCCCATCAGTGCCTTCTCGATTATATACTCATTTTGATTTCCAGTGTACCCTATGGATACAAAGGTCCTCATGTATTCTTCATTTGAGTATGAGATGGCTGCCCATTCATCTTGAAGCTGAAGATATTTGCGGAGAGTGGCTTCAGAGATGGTAATGTCCTTGCCGTCTACCTTGGCTTTTATTTGGGGAATCCCCTGTTCGGTAGAGTAGACGGTGGTATTCCAAAAATCCTCCATGTGAGGAATGTATATGGTAGGTTTGACGGTGAGTGCATGGTGTAATTTTGATCGACAGAGAAAGTCGATCATATCATTGAAACCGTCGGATTTCTTTCCTTTTGTTAAGTATGCTGTAAGGTTGTGATAGGGGGAGAACTTATCATCTGGATTGTTGATGTCTGCCATTTTTGTTGGATTTTGGAGGGAAAGGGGAAGGTTTGTTTTAGAAGAGTGATTAGGAATGGAAGGCTTTGAATGTTGTGGGGGCTTGAGAGAAAGTGATGGGAGTTAGGGTGAAATTGAATGTTAAGGGGTGGTGAAGAAATTTGATTTGTTCTTATAACGGCAGAGGAGGGAAAAGCAGAATGACTTGTACAGTACAACCATATTCACTTTTTACTGTTACAGCTGTAATGCATTATTGCAGTCATAGTAAAGACTGAAAGGTATTTTTACAGCGGGTAAAATTTAATGTGGACTTAATTTTACCCATCAGCATCAAACTTGGTTACTGCGGATGGTTAAGCCTGTCCGCTGCAAGCTTGGTTGTGGCGGATAGTTAAGTCTATCAGCAGCAACCACTATTGCTGCTGATGGATGCATTGATACGCAGCAAGGGAGTTGCTGCTGACTGCCTTAAGACTATCCGCAGGAAACTTGTTCCTGCTGATAACTTAAAGCAGTCAGTGGTAAAAACTTTGCTGCTGATAATTAAACCTGTCAGTAGCAAAAATGGATGCTGCTGACTTGTAACTTTCAAAAGACAAACATATTTACAAAGACAAGAATTTTAGAGACATATTTTAATCAAAATTCATCATACCAATAGATTCAACTAAATATCTAAATCTAGCTTCATCAAATGGTTTTGTAAACAAATCAACATATTGCTCATTGGTATGAACTTCGGTTAAAATAATTCTCTTTTTTTCAGCTTGATCTCTTATGAAGTGATACCTGCTGTCAATGTGCTTTGTCTTTGAGTGCTGCACTGGATTGTTTGTGATTGATATAGCACTCATGTTGTCAATGTGAATGTGAGTTGCCATGAAACTCATCCCATAATCCAACATTTGATTTTGTATCCAGATAACTTGTGCACAACAACTTGAAGCTGCAATGTATTCTGCTTCTGCTGTAGAAGTTGAAACACATGTTTGCTTCTTGCACTGCCATGAACTCAGTCTTCCTCCTAGAAACTGACATCCCCCTGAAGTGGACTTTTTGTCCATGTTGCTTCCCCCATAATCACTGTCATTGTATGCATACAGATTGAACTTATCATTTTTAGAATACCATAGCCCAAGTCTTGGGGCTCCCTTTAGGTATCTGAAAATTCTCTTGACAGCTTGAAGATGTGAAATCTTTGGAGCTACTTGGAATCTTGCATAGAGACATACTGAAAACATGATATCTGGCCTTGAGGTAGTGAGATACATGAGAGACCCTATCATTGCATGGTACTGATGTTGTTCAGTGTCTTGACCATCTTTGTCTGGAGTCAGCTGATGGTGCACTTGCATAGGGGTTCTTGCAGCAGAGCAGTCAACCATTTTGAATCTTTCCAGAATGCTCTTGACATAATTGGATTGGCTGATGAAGATTCCATTTGGGACTTGTTTGACTTGAAGACACAGAAAGAAATTTAGCTCACCCATTGAGCTCATTTCAAACTTGGAGTGCATCAGGATCTCGAAGTCTTTACACAGCTTCTTCCTTGTTGATCCAAAGATGATATCATCTACGTAGATTTGAACCAGTAAGATTTCTCCCCCTTCATCTTTTTCATCAGCCTAAATAAAATGCAGCAATTAAAGATCCAGAAACAAAATTATACTCAAACTTAATTAAAATGCAGCAATTGATAAATGAAGATTGGTTGCTAGAACAGATTAAACCATATTGAGCTATGGTTTAATTAAAATGCAGCACTTATTATTCGGGTCGTGTTTGAGTTGACCCACTTTTTAAACGGGCCATGTACGTCACCCGACCCCAAAAATCTGTATTTTTTGTGTCAAGTCCGGGTCGTGTCAAGAATCGTCGTCTCTAGACATGATAAAAATATTAATTTTAGATAAAGATGATAAACTTTAATAATAGAACATCAAATAATGTTAAAAAAAAGTATTTGAATATTTATAAATTATAACTCTACTTTTTAATTTTTTATTATAATACTTAATACATAATTTCAGTAATTAAAAACTTTTAAAGATTTATGAGTTATATAGTTTTTATTATTGAATCCACATGCTTTTAAGCTGCTAATAAAATATATTAATACAAAATTTAAACTGTTTTAAATCATTAAATTTGATGATAGATTTTCAATCACAATGATACAGAAAAACAATCAAAACACATCTTCTTCTTTGTATCAGATGAACAACAACTAATCGTCTTCATTCATCTTCATCTTTTAACATCCATAACGACTTTCAACTAACTCAGTTCCGACGGTTTTTCTGTTTCAACAGAATTTCACGGAGCTCCGCCGCATCAATCTCGTTCGTAATTCCCTCCGGCCTGTAGTAACCTGTTACTGGATCTGGAACCCACGGAGTCGACTTCTTCGATTCCTCACTTCCTTTCTTCATCATCGCAACTCCACTTCCCCTCACGCTGCCGGAAACACCGCCCTGTGCCGCCGTCGCAAATCCACGTCTGTAAAAATCATTCAAAACAGATCAATTCGTTAAGTTTATTATCTTACTGAAACAGATGAAAATTCAAATTAGAATCGAACTGCAACTTGAAATTACCTGGCGGCAACGACGGCGAGTTGATCGGCGATGAAGGATGAGATGAGCTTGACGCTAGCCATTGCGTCGATTGAGGATTTGAATCGTTCGAACGGCCGGAGATGTAGAAAGTTCGAGAAAGAAAAGTAGGGTTTCAGAAGGCGGAGAAGTTGTGATTGAGGAATGAAGAAGAGAAAGGCGGGGGTATTTATAGAGGATGGAAGGAAGAAGGGAAGTGGGCCGGGTCAAGAAAGTAGGCCCCAGGTCCATAACGCGTGTGGAAGAGGCGTTTTCCGTTTTAATGGCTGGAGACTTTTGTTTTAACTTTTTAAACTTTAAAAAGTCGTCAAACACTTGATGAACATGTTGTTCTAGAGTCATCTAATAATACGATACGAGATTTATTTTATTTACTAGCTTAGAAATTGGGAAAGTTACTAAAATAGATATTTCATCAAGTAATTTTTTTTTAAATACACTTCATTTTTAGTGTACGAATTCATAGACGTTCTTTTTAAACAGACGGCTAAGCCGGCCTAGATTTCAATACCCAACAGAGTTTTGGTCCAATGAAATTGCGACACGTGGCTTAGCCGTTGGCTAAGGGCCTTATAACGTCCGCCTAACCTTATAACGGCGGCTCCCGGCTAAGGCTAAGCCTTATAACGGTCGGCTAAGCCGTCTCCCAGGCGCACGGCTAAGTGCCTTATAACGGTCGGCTAAGTGCAGAAACTCCCGGTTAAGGGCCTTATAACCAGTTGTGACATTTCAAAAAATTTCGTTGTGTAATTTATCGTGTAAATATTAACATTTTATTTCAAAACATATACACGTATATTTAATCAAATTTATACAAATTGGTGTGTTGACAAATTTCAATTTATGTATTTTTAAATTAAATTTTAAAAATATTTGAAAGTTATAAACTACATAAATTATCTTATTAAATTAAATAATTTATATAAATAAATCAATGGTTTTCAATTTTATTAAATTAACCATTCAAAATGATTAATTTTAAAAAAAACATAAGTTTTATAAAATTATATATACTTAAGTTTTATTTAGTTTAAAAGAATTTAAGTTAAATAAACTTAATATTTTAAATAAATTAAGTATTATTTCAGCAAAATAATTATTTAAAAATAATTAGTTTTAATAAAAATGAGTTTGTAAAATATATAAATATAATTTAAATTAATTAAAGTTTAAAAAGAATTTAAATTTTGTAAATAAATTAAAGTCGAGGGGTTATTTTGGATTTATTAAAACTATAAGGTTTTAGATTAAAAATAAGTCGGAGGGCTATTTTGAATTAAACAGAACTATAGGGGTTTGTTTTGAAATTATTCCAAGGTTTATTTTAAACATTTTCAAACTCCAGGGACTAGTTTTGCCAACTTCTAATTCGCAATTCCGGTCACCCCTGTGCAATGTCCGGCGGTCCAAGAACTTTCCGGCGAACTCCGACACGCTTGTTCCCTGCCCCTCGACAGCCGAAAATGGGCTCTCTGAGCTCGTCGTCTCCACGCAAACCTAAGCCCCCGACCAATTTGCCTTTTCATCATCAGAATTTTCATGCGCATCAACTGACCCGAAAGTCAACGCCGCAATAAACCCTCGACGTTGTACCCCGACGCCAGTAAGTAAGCTTGTTAGCTTCGGCTTGTCCAGACGAGGGTCTAGGCACACTTGATTGCTTGTCCCGCTGTCGGAATCGACTTCGGGTATAAAAGGCCATGACCGGTCCTTCTCGAGCTCCCCCCCCCCTCGACACTCGCTCTCACTTCAAATTGAAACCACCATCGTGTTCGTCTCTTCTGTGCGAAGCTATACCACCCATACCGACGGCCTAACTCACTCTGGAACTCGGATTTCAACTTTGGTATTTTCGGACATTAGTTCCCCACTTCGCAGCCTATTTCGACCAGGTAATCACCTCTAATTCGTTCCATAGCTTTCGGTTAACATGGTGCTATCGATTTCGAGCACAATCGGGACCTCAGACCATTGATTCCCGGCCAAACCGTGGTTCTCGGGCACTGGTTCGCATGGTTGCCGAGAACCAGTGGTCAGATCGCATACTGGATATATATTATGTGCACTACACATAACCAGCGATGGGCTATAGCCCGGCTGGTTATGCGTGTGCGATTTATGTCTAAGGTCCCGAGTTCGAATCCGGTTCCAACCATTTTTACATTTTTTTCTTTTTGTTGAACTTCTGGATCCCCTCTGCCGACCCGGTTACCCGTTGACCCGCGCTTTTCCTACCTGGGCCGACCCGGTCCGACCATTTCCCTATTTTTATATATATACATTATTATTACTATTATTTATTAACTAACTTATTAATTTTAAAACCCCTTTAAATTATTTCGAGCCCGTTAACTCGGCCCGATTATTTTTAACAAAACTTTTGAACATATTCAAACCCGTTAAATTATATAAAATAATAAAACTGACGTTGTTCATAAGATATTTAACTATTTAAACCCACGAAAAATAATAAAAATAACATTTTTATAAATAAATGAAAATACGCGTTATTTAAAATATAATATTTTCATGAAATTTAAAATAGGTAATTTATGATTTATAAAAGGCAAGTGTTATTAAAAATAGATATATTTCAAGAAGTTTAAATATTTAATTTGGAATTTTATAAAAATACAAAGTCTTACAAAAATTAATATTTATTTGTACAATGATTTTAAAACATATAATTTTTCGCAAGGGTTATTCTATTTACAAATCCACATACATTTAAACAAATATACGCGTACGCGAATACATATTTGATACATATTCGTTTACATAGGATTTCATCGTGTATAACAACAATACAAATATCATCATCGCGCGTGAAGTAAAACCCTCGCTGCAAGGTGAGTCACATAGCCCATATTTTACATTTTTACGCATTTTGGGGTGAAACATTATACATGCTACTCATTTTGTTTATACGTGTTATACATGTGGACTATATGCTTATTATCTCGGGTGTACATACATTTACTTTGAACACAAGAAAACCAACAGTAATATTAATAGATCTATTGTGTCTGACCAGCCCACCCGGTTAGGGTGTTTATTACTGCATACTCGGATATAGCCGCATGTTATATTCAAACATACCGGATATAGTGGGTAACTATATTCAAACATACCGTACTTAGCTGTTGTGCTATGTTCAAGCGCCTCAAACAAGGTTTGAATTGTGATTAGATAAATGATACACCAAATACATACTATGTTTAACAAGATAAACAATGAGTTGCAAAACGTTTTTATCTACTACTTATCGGAACTACAAAACCTATGTACTCACCAACTTTTTAGTTGACACTTGATTTAAATAATGTTTCAGGTTTGGATATGTGATTGCTTGATTCCTCCACTTAAAAACTATGGACCTAGTTAAATAAATCAATGTTTTGAACTAGACTAGGTTATTTGAAATGTATTGTATTTGGATCTTTGTTATCTTTAAATTTAATTAATGAATTATGCAACATTTTAGTTATCATGTGCTTTTGAACAATCATTTCATTGTCCGCCTCGATGATTCCGTCATCGGTCGGGGTGTGACAGATCGGTATCTGAGCCAGGTTATAGGGAATTAGGTTATTAGACACAATGACCTAGACTATAACCCTAGGACTCCCTCTTATTTGTTACGTGCTAAATGATTATTTGCTATGTGAATTATTTGTAGTTAGGTGTTATTTAAATTTTCCCAAGTTTGGTACATGAGACTTATACACATACATACAAGACTTTAACCACATAATACATACTTTACATACACATTTGACAAACAAACATATGCAAACATATACACTACACCTCCTTATCCATACTCTTTCCTAATCCATATTAATTGCAACATTCCTACACATTTTATACTCATAGACTCTCAAGTCTATTAAAATCTTGAAAATCTCGTCAACGACTTAATTTCTTGAAACCAGTAAAGGACACGTGCAATCTGGAAGGGTGACACCTGTACATTGGGTTTTCTGTCTAGGAAAGCATTTCGTATAAATCCAAATAAACGGACCCGTATGCTTTCCTGGGAATTCCTGAAGTGAGTGTTTACCTATAGGCTAAAGCATGTCTCCTTGAAAGTTTTGAGGAATTATTTAACGTTGATAAGTCAATGTATTCGCAAGGATACGATCCGAACTTAAACTCAAAATTTGGGGACATTACAGTAAGATAGGAAGAACTAGATGAACATGCAAAACAAATTATTATTACGGGTGCACACGTAATAACGATTTGTAGTGCATGCGAATCTCGGCAATTCCTATTGCGCGAATAATGATCTATGTTGTCATATCCTCCCAGGAATAGATTTCATGGCTTATTTCCCCTATCCTTTAGTGTTATAAATTTTGAATGAATTATGTGATCAGTTTTAGTCAGAACATACATACATTATCACGCGACATGATGAGTGTCATCCCGCGTTCCTGCTTACATTATTATGAACAGTTTACCAACTGTGGCACCTACATGCCTATTTTATTCGAAGTCTCATAAATTCTTGTCTTTTCTTGTGGTACTTTATAGAATGCCTCCCCGTCGCACGGTTAATGCTAACTCTAGCAACTCCAACACCGACCTTGCTACACTACTTACCCAACTAGTAGGTCAACTGATCCAAGCTAACAACAACAGCAATGGGTCTAACATGCAAGGGAATGGTGCAAACCCACCATACTGCACATTCAAGTATTTCAATTCTTGCAACCCCACCAAATTCTTCGGGACGGAAGGTGCTACTGGCCTTCTTCAATGGTTTGAAAGTATGGAGAGTACTTTCCTAAACATCGATTGTCCCGACAACCTCAAAGTCCGTTATGCTGCCAGCGTCTTCCAAAGACGAGCACTCACCTGGTGGAATGGTGAGAAACGTACTCGAGGCAACGAATCTGCTATGTCCTTGTCTTGGGATGAAATGAAACGACTTATGACTGACGAGTTCTGTCCTCGCAACGAAATGAGGAAGCTCGAAGCTGAATTTTGGGATCTCACCCAAGATAGCGGAGAGAATTTGGCTTACACCACTCGTTTTCAAGAACTAAGTCTGCTGGTGCCTCACATGGTTACTCCCTTAGCACGGGGAATCAAAAAATACATAGGTGGACTGCCTATGCCGATCCAAGACACCGTATTGGGAAGTAATCCCTCCACTCTCGAAGACGCTATCCATTTATTTGCGGTATTGACTGACAATCACGTCAAAACGGGTACCTTATCTAGGAAGGGTACCAAGGAAATGGTCGACAAAGCTGCTACTTCCGTGTCCGACAAAGACTAAGAGCCCGAACCTTCCCATCATGATAGGAAGCGCAAGGCCCAAAACTTTGCAACCATCACTCCTGCCGTGCCGGTGACCCAAGTTACTCCTGCGGGTCAAATTCTGAAAAACTATGTAGGTTCATTTCCCCAATGCCCTACTTGCAAGTATCACCATGCCCCGCATGCTGCATGCCGTCTATGCTCAAATTATGGACGCTATGGACACGTTGTTACTACTTGCCGTGCTCGCACTATCGTTAATCAAGCTACTCAAGGCAATCATACAGTACCTTTCGCTATCACCTATGGACGGGCCTGTTACGAATGTGGAGATCCAAACCACTTTCGAAACCAATGTCCAAGACTTCAAAATCAAGGTGGTCCTCGTGGACGAGCACTTAATATAAATGCTAATGAAGCTCAGGCCAATGACGACACTGTCAACGGTACGTTCCCTTGTTCACTATCTTTATACATCCGTTTTATTCAAAACTCATGCCAATGGAAATTGTGTCTCTTGCTTTTAACCAACTATATTGCTAAACAACAAGCCAAATTTGATAACTCTTATATCATGGTAATAGCGGATGGGAAACCTATTGCTATAAATTCTATAATCCGTGATTGCATATAACCTCTATGCTTTCACCATGCATCTCATTCTTATACTTTTGTGAAACAAATCTATTATGTTTAAATTTAGTCATACAACTTGCTAGCTCTGTTAAAGTTTACTTGAATTGTGGAAGTTCTAAATCCTAGTAATTATGCACGGGGAATCCCCGGTATATCAAATGGGTGGTGGGTTATCCGCTGGTACACCCTATACATAAACCCACTTGATATAACGAGTATAAACCATGCATAAGTACTAGGAAGAGGACCGGTTTTTGAAAATGTTTTTTTTGCAAAAATTTGAAAAATGAACACCCGTGGGATGGAGTTTTAAAGGAAAATGCCATGTCACAAGGTGATTGGCACTAATATTGTTAAGTATGGTTCCTAGTAGTTTACATTCATGCGTCGTATGAACAATTGTATGCATAAATCTCACTATACTATTAGATCAACTAATTGACAACTCGACTCGAATTAAGCTGTCATCCGTTACCCAACTCTATTTCCCTCTAGTCACTCTTTTGTGATTAATTCTATTCTAAGTCCGTTGGCATCCCTTTTTCCGCTTCTATAACCGTCGCTAATCGAATTTCGGGACGAAATTCCTTCAACTTGGAGAGACTGTGACATTTCAAAAATTTTCGTTGTGTAATTTATCGTGTAAATATTAACATTTTATTTCAAAACATATACACGTATATTTAATCAAATTTATACAAATTGGTGTGTTGACAAATTTCAATTTATGTATTTTTAAATTAAATTTTAAAAATATTTGAAAGTTATAAACTACATAAATTATCTTATTAAATTAAATAATTTATATAAATAAATCAATGGTTTTCAATTTTATTAAATTAACCATTCAAAATGATTAATTTTAATAAAAACATAAGTTTTATAAAATTATATATACTTAAGTTTTATTTAGTTTAAAAGAATTTAAGTTAAATAAACTTAATAATTTAAATAAATAAAGTATTATTTCAGCAAAATAATTATTTAAAAATAATTAGTTTTAATAAAAATGAGTTTATAAAATATATAAATATAATTTAAATTAATTAAAGTTTAAAAAGAAATTAAATTTTGTAAATAAATTAAAGTCGAGGGGTTATTTTGGATTTATTAAAACTATAAGGTTTTAGATTAAAAATAAGTCGGAGGGCTATTTTGAATTAAACAGAACTATAGAGGTTTGTTTTGAAATTATTCCAAGGTTTATTTTAAACATTTTCAAACTCCAGGGACTAGTTTTGCCAACTTCCAATTCACAATTCCGGTCACCCCTGTGCAATGTCCGGCGGTCCAAGAACTTTCCGGCGAACTCCGACACGCTTGTTCCCTGCCCCTCGACAGCCGAAAAAGGGCTCGCTGAGCTCGTCGTCTCCACACAAACCTAAGCCCCCTACCAATTTGCCTTTTCATCATCAGAATTTTCACGCGCTTCAACTGACCTGAAATTCAACGCCGCAATAAACCCTCATCGCTGTACCCCGACGCCAGTAAGTCAGCTTGTTAGCTTCGGCTTGTCCAGACGAGGGTCTAGGCACACTTGATTGCTTGTCCCGCTGTCGGAATCGACTTCGGGTATAAAAGGCCATGACCGGTCCTTCTCGAGCTCCCCCCCCACTCGACACTCGCTCTCACTTCAAATTGAAACCACCATCGTGTTCGTCTCTTCTGTGCGAAGCTATACCACCCATACCGACGGCCTAACTCACTCTGGAACTCGGATTTCAACTTTGGTATTTTCGGACATTAGTTCCCCACTTCGCAGCCTATTTCGACCAGGTAATCACCTCTAATTCGTTCCATAGCTTTCGGTTAACATGGTGCTATCGATTTCGAGCACAATCGGGACCTCAGACCATTGATTCCCGGCCAAACCGTGGTTCTCGGGCACTGGTTCGCATTGTAGGATCGTAAGATTACAAGCTGATTCTACTCTAGTTGATATTGGCGGAAACAATAACAACCACAAAGTAAACAAGTAAACAGCAAGAATACTGATGAATGCACTGTTGTATTAAACTTCTGAGATTACAAGTTTACAAGTAAAACACTATCAAGAAGCACTATGAAAGCACAGCAAGCACAAGGCACTTTCAAAAGGCACACTTACTATGAAGTGTTTACACAATATATATAGTAACTTAGAATCAAGACAGACCCTTGATTCTAAGGATCAGATCTAACACAAGCCGTTGATCTTGTTTATTAATCTAAATTACACGCAAAGGCTAATCTAGATAACTTTACTGAAACGTCTTCTTAGGCATCATTGTTTGCATGCTTGGAGACGCGCGTCATTGTTCTTTATTGGTTGCACCACTGAGGTTCCTTTTGCTTGGAGTGTGGCAGTTGCTTTTGCAGAAAGGTGTCAGAGGCGCTTCACATGGGTAGTCAGCTGCAACGTTTGGTCTTCAGTGAATAAAGCTATCAGCAGCAGAGATGAGAATAATGCTGCTGATAAGACTATCAGCAGCAACATTTGTTGGATGGTGCTGATAAGCCTATCAGCAGCAACAAGTGTTGGATGCTGCTGATAAGCCTATCAGCAGCAACAAGTGTTGGATGCTGCTGATAAGCCTATCAGCAGCATTTGTACTTAGAATAATTTGGTAGCAATCGGTCTTTGGTTCTACAAACTCCCCCTAGACTGATGCAACCAAAATTCTTCTAATTACTTTGCTGCTGAAGCCTTTGCATGTGGCTGACTATCCTTTCAACCTCATAGCCTCTTGGATCCTTGCTGGGATTGTTCAGTGGAAGTTTAGACAGAGTCTTGATGTCTTTGTGTGGCATTTTGTAGATTGCTTTGCTTGAGCATCTCATCTGCTGCTTCTTTACATCAATCAGAGTGAACTCATCCAAATCAGCATTGTAGGACCAAGATACAAATGGAGAGTGGGACTTGAGTGGTTTGATATCTATGACCACATCTTTGCTAGGGTTGAAGTAATGTCTGATTGCTAGCATAAGATGTTTCCCTCTCTCATTTGCAGGCTCATGAGCTTCACCCAGCTCCAAAATTCTTCTTAGGTCTGAATCTGGTAGTTGCAGAACCTCATCAACAGATCTGTATGTAGATCTTCTTCTTTCAGTTCTCCCCCTGAAGATCTCAAAGCTTTGATCCTGTGGATTGTAGGCCCATTCAACTATGTTTCTTGAGTCTTCAGGTTCAGATGAGGATTTGGATTTCTTCAAGGGAGGCTGTTGATGAGTGGGAGCTGGGTGGGTTGATTTGGACTTGTTGGGTGGAGGAGTGAAAGTTTTGGGGAGGAGAGTGGAAGGCTGTTGGATTGAGGAAGAGGTAGGTGAGGGAGAAGGCTTGGGTTTCTTTGTTTTTGGTTTTTCTTCTTCTTTGATAAGTACCCTTTTCTTGGAGCCCTTCTTCCCTAGTCTTTCTTCCTCATCCTTTTTAACTTTGAAGTAGAGGGCTTGCAGGTTCATGAAATTCATGGGACCTAGCCTCTTTCCACTATCTCCTCTAGCCTTAAGGAAGTCAATCATGACCTTCCTTTCTTCATGGGTTCTTTTATTCAGTGCAATGGTCTTCTTGGACTGTAGCTTGGATTTTTCTTCTTCTTCAGCCCTTTTCTTGCTAGCCAATTGACCCTGCTGACCCATGAAGGCTCTGTAGACTTCTTTAGTTGATAGTTTCTCAAGGTAGTCTGCATCCTCACCTTGAGAGACTAGAGTCTTTATCCACTCCTCCCTCATCTCTTTAGCTAGTTCAGAATCAGTTATTTTGAACTTAGCTTCTTCTTTCTTCTTCTTCTCCAACTCTTCCTCTTCTTTATTGAACTGTTCCTGCAGTTGACGAGCAAGAGCTGCATCTTCTTCAATCCGGTCAACTGCAGGAATCTTTCTTTTTAGTTCATCCAGCTGTTTAGCATACTGCTGGATGGTTTGTTCTCTTAGGAGAATGGCTGTTTTTCTTTCTTGAGCTTTTTTCATGTCAGCCATCTCCTCTTCTTCTCTTTTTCTTCTTTTCTCTTCCCTCTCTCTTTTCTCTTTAAGCAACCTCTCTTCATCTTCCTCTGTCATGACCCCCTTCCCTTTGTTTATAGTGGGTGCCTCTGCGTCAGCTTCACTGACCACAACAGCAGATGATGATGCTGCTATTGGGATCTCTGCCTCAGCTTCATTGGCAAATTGAGGAATTGAAAAGGGATGGTCACTGTCTTCATCAAGTTGACACTCAGGACCTTCTATTTCTCTCAGTTGATCCCTGATGGAAGATCTTGTGCCAAAAGCTGCAGATGTGATGTCAACTTGTGGAGTATCAGAGTTGGAGTCAGTATCAGAAGTTGACACAGTCTCTTCTTGAGGAATCAGTCCTTCTTTTTCAAGATGGGCTTTGATGATGACCATCATTGCCTGGCTCTCCAGTGAGTTAATATTACAGATGTTGGCTCTGAGCTGAAAAATCTTGAATAGGAAGTCTGAGGGCAGCTGAAGGATGTTCCTGGTGTTGATGATGAGAGAGGAGCCGTTACTGAGCAGGAGAGTGTGGTCAAGGGACTTAGTGCTCACCCAACCTAGCACGTCCAAGTCCTTGACCAGGAAGGCATACAGGAATCTTCGAAGGCCCAGAACTTCTTCTTCAGTGAGAAGACTGCTCCTTGTTATTTCAAGATTGCTAGGAGTCAGTCTCCTTTCTGCGGCCGCCAATGATTCAGGATAAGCTACCCGATGTGCTGCTTGTAGGAATCTTTGGAACCTGGGTAGATTATCCTCCATCAGGTCATGGAACCTGCCAATGGAAAGTTCTGCTAAGAGATCTGTTGAGGTGTTGATGCAATTAGTTAAATGCAGATGTAGGACTTGGAGGGCATTGAGAGAGTTCCAGTTCAGCTCTTCTACTCCGCTGAACTCCCATCCAATCCAAAACCTCTCAGATGATCCATCATACCCCCAAGCTAGAATGGAGTCAAATTCTAGCTTCTTTGATGATCTTAATAGTTGGGGGGTTGAGGATTGACCAATGATGGCTGCTGCTTCAGGGATGATGCTGAATGGTGTATTTGGTTGTTCTGTGTCTTCAGTACCATTCAGCATTTCATCGACAGCCCTGACGACCAACTTCCAGTCTTCAGATTTCTCTTCGTCTTCGTTATCTGGGACTGGCAAGTCATGAATTTGGACAAAGGCTGGCTTGAATAGTAAGCTTTGAAGTACAACCTGCTCTTGAATCCAGTCGTCAAGATTGTCTTTATCTTCTTCCATTGAGACCATCTCCCCCTTTTTGGTTGCATCAGTAGACAGGTAGGCATCAGTTTGGGTGCCTACTGATACAAGAGAGGGAGTGGCTAAAGTTGGGCATTGATGGGATTCATGCATAGAGACTTGGTGTCTTAGTTTGGACACTTCAGCCTCTAGCATATCCACCCTGGCCGTCAATTCCAAGTTATGAAGTTTCAGTCTGTCCTCATCCACAGATGTGGAATCCTTGGACACAGATGGGGCCGTAGGCCTCGCCTCAGCATCCCCATCACCCGCGGTTTCTTGGCGCCTGGGATTCCTCTTAGTGAGGGGAGTTTCCAAGGAAACACCCTCACCATGAGTTGCCGTGGTTGAGGTCTTAAAGATGTTGTCACTGTCCTCCTGGTCAGATGATGGACCAGCAGTAGTGACAGCCTCTTCCACATCCACTCCATCATAACTCCCAGAGTGGACCTTCAAGGGTGAAGAACTTGAGTTGGGTGTTTCGGAAGCAAGACCAATCAGTACCTCCTTGATAGTGGTAGTTGGAGAAGGTACATCACTTTGGTCAGGTTCCTCAACACTTAAGTCCAAAGAAGACAGGAATGGCTCGAACGGCTGTTCTATGGATCCGGGAAGTGATCCTAATCCTAATAGAGAGACTTCCGAAGGAGTCTCCCTAACAGTGTGGCTTTCCCTTATGATATTCTCACTAGAATGTTGTGATTCTGAGTGAGGGATGTTGGCTTGGGTTTGGGCCTTGGAGGCAAGAGAAGAAGGAGTTCTCTTGCCCCTCTTCCTTGTATATTTGGCTGCAACCGGGGCCCTGTGTTCCGGTTGAGCAAACAAACTGGGGGTGGGTAGATTATGTGCCTGTACATCCTCAGTAGAATGCACAGGGGTTCGATCAAAGGAAGCAGTAGTTTGAGATTGTGGCAGTGAGGTGGAGGGTGTGGGATCAGTATCAGCTAGGTTTGATGAACTGTCACCCTGGGCACTTTGCGTGTTCAACATTGTAGACAACAATGGAACATCGGCCCCTGAGAACTTTGATGAAACTGTTCTCATGCTTTGAAAAATATTGTTCTTATGTCCCAAAATTGAGTAGATTCTTGCAGTTTTTGAAAGATCTTGGTGCTCAATGTTGAACACTTCCTGCAAGAATCTTGGGTACATGAAGAACTGTGATTTCACCCCTTCTTGAAGGTTGTATCTCAAACCTTCAAGAATGAGGTGAGAGAAATTGAAACCCGCCCCAGTAATCATACCGTGAATTGCCGACGCAAGTCCGGAGCTGAGTTGGTTCCAGCCACTCCTTTTCTGGGATATGCATTGGAGAAGAGTGTGGCAGAGATACTTCCATTTGGGACCCATGAGTGCCTTCTCTATCGTATACTCTGTTTGATTCCCAGTGTACCCTATGGATACAAAGGTCCTCATGTATACGTCTCTTTGGTAAGAGGAGGCGTCCCCTTCATCCTGAAGCTTGAGGTGTTGGCGGAGCTTTGCTTCAGTGATAATTTTCTCCTTGCCGTCTACTGTCCCTTTGATTTGGGGAGTGCCCTGGGCTGTAGAATACACGGCTGTGCTCCAAAAATCTTCCATGTGGGAAGTATAGATGGTTGGGTTGACGGTTAGGGCATGGTGGATTTTGGACCGACAAAGGAAGTCGATCATATCATCGAAGCCTTCTGATTTCTTGCCCTTTATTAGGCATGCCGTGAGGTTATGATATGGGGAAAACTTGTCGTTGGGGTTGTTTATGTCTGCACCTGCCATTATAATGGATTTGGAGGGAAGAGAGAAGGGTGTTTGAATGGAGGGATTAATTATGGAGGGCTTTGAATGCTGTGGGGACGGGAGAGAAAGTGATGGGTTTAGGGTTTGAAATTGAATATGAAGAGGTTGTGGGAACGTTTGAAATTGTGATATAACGGCAGACGAAGAAAAAGAAACCTTACTTGTACAGTACAACCTGTTTCACTTTTCATTGTTACAGCTGTAAAGCACTCGAGCAGTCATGGTAAAGACTGAGAGTAGTTTTTACCGCAGGTAAAAGTTAATGTAGACTCGTTTTACCCATCAGCAGCAAACTTGGTTGCTGCTGATGGTCTGCTATCCGCTGCAAACTTGGTTGCTGCGGATAGTTAAGTCTTTCAGCAGTAGATTTGGTAGCTGCTGACTGTTGTATTCTTACCGCAGCAAAAAGGTTGCTGCTGACCGCCTTAAAGCTATCCGCAGGAAACTTGTTCCTGCTGATAACTTAAAGCGATCAGTGGCAAAGACTTTGCTGCTGAAGAGTAAATCTGTCAGCAGTGAAAAAGTGCTGCTGACTATAACCTTTTATTAAGAACAAAAACATAGACATATTTACAAGGAAGGATAAAAATTGAGATATGTCTTATTCAAAGTTCATCATGCCAATTGATTCAACTAGATATCGAAATCTTGCTTCATCAAAAGGTTTAGTGAACAAATCAGCATATTGCTCATTTGTGTGAACCTTGGATAGGACAATTCTCCTTTTCTCAGCTTGATCCCTGATAAAGTGATACCTGATGTCGATGTGCTTAGTCTTGGAATGCTGCACTAGATTATTCGTGATAGAGATTGCACTCATGTTGTCAATGTGAATTGGAGTCTGCATGAAGGTCATTCCATAGTCAAGCATTTGATTTTGGATCCAGATGACCTGTGCATAGCAGCTTGAAGCTGCAATGTATTCTGCTTCAGCTGTTGAAGTAGAGACACATGTTTGCTTTTTGCATTGCCATGAGATGAGCCTTCCTCCAAGAAATTGACATCCCCCAGATGTGGACTTTTTGTCCAAGTTACAACCCCCATAGTCAATGTCAGTGTAGGCATAGAGATTGACATTTCCATTCTTTGGATACCATAGCCCAAGTTTTGGAGCTCCCTTTAGGTATCTAAGGATCCTTTTGACAGCTTGAAGATGAGACACTTTTGGAGCTGCTTGAAATCTTGCGCAGAGACAAACTGCAAACATGATATCTGGTCTTGAGGCAGTGAGATACATGAGAGAACCTATCATTGCTCTGTACTGATGTTGATCAGTGTCTTGTCCTTCTTTATCCGGAGATAATTGATGGTGCACTTGCATAGGAGTTCTTGCAGCAGAGCAGTCAGCCATTTTGAATCTCTCCAAGATGCTTTTGACATACTTGGATTGGCTTATGAAGATTCCATTTGGTACCTGTTTGACTTGAAGTCCTAAAAAGAAATTTAGTTCACCCATTGAACTCATTTCAAATTTGGAATGCATCAGAACTTCAAAGTCTTTGCAGAGCTTCTTTCTTGTAGATCTAAAGATAATGTCATCAACATAAATCTGGACCAACAAAATTTCTCCCCCTTCATCTTTGATGAAGAGTGTCTGATCAATGGCCCCCCTTCTGAAGTTGTTGCTAAGTAGATATCCAGATAGAGTTTCATACCAGGCTCTTGGGGCTTGGTGTAAGCCATAGAGAGCTTTGTCCAGTTTTAAGACTTTATTTGGATGTGCAGGATCCACAAAGCCTGGAGGCTGTTTGACATAGACCTCTTCACCAATCTTTCCATACAAGAAGGCACTCTTCACATCCATTTGATAGATCATAAAGTTTTTGGATGCAGCATATGCCAGAAAGATTCTGATGGCTTCCAGACGGGCCACAGGAGCAAAGACTTCATCATAGTCAATGCATTCTTCTTAAGTGTAGCCTTGAGCTACCAGTCTGGCTTTGTTCTTGATCACGATGCCCCTTTCATCTTGCTTGTTTCTGAAGACCCATCTTGTTCCAATGGCTGTTTGACCAGGTGGAAGATCAACAAGCTTCCAAACATCTTGTCTTTTGAATTGCAGCAACTCTTCCTGCATTGCTTCAATCCAGCTGTTGTGCTTGAGAGCGGATTCATCAACTGATGCCTTTGACAAAAAACATGAAACACTACCGGATGGAGTGGTTTCATTCATGTCAAGCACATATAAGTTGTCCTTTCTACGAGCAGTTAGGAGAATCTTCTCTGGAGGGGGTTTTGATAGACCAGGAGCTAACACAAAACATTCTTTGTCAGTGAAGAGCATCCAATGCTTCTGATCACATACTTGGGAAACACTCATGAGATTGAAGTCAAGTTCTTTAACATAGTTGACTCTTTCAATACTCATCCTTTCATTGGACACAGTTCCTTGTCCAGTGATAGATCCACCCTTTGAGTCACTCCCAAAGGCAACATATCCTCCATTGAAATGTCTGAAGTTAGAGAGGATGGACCTGTTTCCTGTCATGTGCCTGGAACAGCCGCTATCTACCACCCAAGTATTGTGTTTGTTGCCTGGCTGTCCCTGCACATGGAAGATATCTAATTAGTGGGAGGATCATTGTAGCATGCAGCATTGTAGAAGATCGTTGCTAATTTGCCATTGTCAGCATGCTTGCAGTCAATGGAACCAATAGTTATGCTTGAAGATTGTTTGGCCTTTCATTGCTGTGTTGGTGGTTTTCTAGCTTTCTTTTCATTGTCAGCAGAAGATGTTGTTGCTGACAATTTTGGCTTATCCGCAGCTGATTTTGCTGCTGAGGGCTTTGCTGGAGCAGTAGCAGTTTTTGCTTTGTCAGCAGCAGATACTTTTGCTGCTGATGCCGTTGTTTTTTATTTTGCTTTGTCAGCAGCAGAGACTTTTGCTGCTGGAGACTTTGCCTTTTGTTTCCTGGACTTTACTCTATTATCAGCGATTTTGTTTGCTGCTGATGGGTTGAACACAGATGAATGATTTGCAACTTGGTTAAAAGGGTTGAACTTGCATGTTGCAGCAAAGTGGTTTGATTCCCCACATATGATGCAAGTTTGTTGAGGTTTCTGCATCTTCACTCTTTGAGGGGATAGAGATTCTCTGAACTTTGTTGCCTTTGCATCATAGCTTCTCACCTGTTTGTTTCTGTTTGTTTTATCAAAGGCATGCTGCTTTGAGTTTCTTTGGTGTTCACGGTAGTGAAAGCAGGTGCTGGCAGTGTGATTGTATTTGCCACACACAAAGCATGATACTGCTATCTTGTCCCTGTGAGAGTCCACATAGTTCTTATTTTGAAACAAATCTTTGAAGTTCCAGGGATGAGCTTTGTTATGTTCAAAGGTGGCTTCTTCTAGTGTCCTTTGAACATATGGACCTTTTTCTCCAGGAGTATGAGAAACATCAAACGCCTTTGACTTTGACTGAGATTTGGGGTTGGTGAAGCCTGATGTCTCTCCCTTTTCAATGATTAGCTTTCTTCCACCTGGAGGATAGCTAATCTTGATTTGTTTGAATGGAATGGGAGCTGGAATGGTTGAGGTAACAACAGGACAACCGACTTCAGAGAGAGGAGCAGATGGGACTGTACTAGTTTCACAGTGGTTTGAGCAGGTTGACTCAGATTCTGAAGAGGTGGAGCAGTCTTCCACAAAACATGCATCCATTGAAGGATCAATGTTTCGGTTTGCCATGTCAAGGTTTGCAGTATTGAAGCTTGGTTGGTGAATGGCAACATAATCAGCAGGAGGAGGAACTGTCTGGTACTCGCCACTATGATATCCAAGTCCAGTTTTTACCCTTTCATGGACTTGAATATCTAACAATCTTTGTAACTTTTTAGATGAAAATTCATATTTTTTAATATGGACTTTCTGTTCAGCCAGTTCAGCTCTGGTAGCTTTAAGTTTTACTAATAGATCATCAATCTGAGTTTCTAGATTGGTTTGTTCATGTTTTAATGAAGAAATCTCTTTCTTAAGGCAGTTAATTTTTTCTTTGTAAGTATCTTCAACCTTTTTGAATTCAGATTTCATTTGATGAAACTCTTCATTTTGATCTATCAGATTTTGGTTATGCTTTCTATAACCTAAAACTTTGTCAATGCAAGCTTGAGAGCAAAGATGTTCAAATACCTGAGGTGGTATCTCTGCATTGTCTGCCATAAGTGCTTGGTTGGAGGCAGGAACATCTTCATATTGAAAACTCCAGTCAAAGTCTGAAGTTCCAACATTTGCACAGGCTGCAGTTTGTGCTGGAGGAGTTCCTTGCTGCTGCTGCTGCTGCCTGGGCTGACCTTGGTAAGCTTGTCTTTGATGGCTGGCACCCTGATTGGCTTTAGGTGCCTTGCACTCCCTAGCAAAGTGACCCATTTGGTTACAGTTGTAACATCGGATCTTGCTTTTATCAAGCCCAACTCTGGTGTTTGAGTTGTTGCTTGGAACTGATCTCCCGGTTCTAGAATAAAACCTTTTTGCTCTGAGGGAGAGCATGGCATATGAGTGCTGAATATCTATTTCTTCAAGATCATCTGGATGAAAGCATTCCAGATCCTCCTTTATGAAGTACATGCTGCTTGAGTTGTCAGAGACAAAAGCAGTAGAGGTTGGCTGTTGAGGAGGTGCCTCAAGAAGAAATGGTGTTGAGTTGGATTGTGAAGCAGTTGGTGTTTGAGGATGAGTAACAATGGGAGGATAGTAGTTGCTTGCACTAGGACCAGAATGATCAGAGTGAAGTGCTGAGGTGGTGGTAGAGGAAGTGGTAGCTGATTGATAACTGGAGCTCCTTTCTTTAGCTTGAATCATTTCTAATTCATAGGTTTTGAGCATGCCAAAGAGCTCAGTCATCTGAAGAGACTTCAGATTCTCTGTTCTTCTGATGGACACTGTATACAATGTCCAACAACTAGGAAGAGATCTTATGAACTTCTTGAGAATGTCTTCATTCTCCAGCTTTACCTTGGAGCACTGCAGTTCTCCAACCAGGTACGTGTACCTGTTATATAAAACTGTTAGTGACTCACCTTCTTTCCAGACGAAGTTTTCATACTGTTGCTTGAGAATGTCACGTCTGTTCTCCTTGACCTCCTCAGATCCAGCAAACATCTTTTCCAGGGCTCCCCATAATTTCTTAGCAGTTTTGTGAGCCTTGAAATTGTGAAAAACTTCATTTGGAAGGCACATTTGGATAGCTCCTAATGCCTTGAAGTCCACCTCCATTTTCTTGATGTCTTCTTCAGAATACTTGGAGGGTTCCTTAGGAACTAGTGGTCCTCCGGAGTCAGCAGAGGCCACCATGGGAACATAAGGTCCATCCCTTATGGATTTCCACATTCCGTATTCATGGTAGCAGAAGAAGCTTTCCATACGGTTCTTCCACATATCATAGTCCTCCCCAGACACCAACCTCGGTGGTCGGTTGATACTGCCGATGTCTTCAGATCCATGACTTTGTGCCATTTTTGTTTTGTGTGACTTGATCAAGAATAGAGTTTAGAATAGAATCAGAAAGTGATTAAACAAATGTTAGTTTGTTTAATCTTGAGCCAAAGCTCTGATACCACTTGTAGGATCGTAAGATTACAAGGTGATTCTACTCTAGTTGATATTGGCGGAAACAATAACAACCAACAAAGTAAACAGCAAGAATACTGATAAATGCACTGTTGTATTAAACTTCTGAGATTACAAGTTTACAAGTAAAATACTATCAAGAAGCACTATGAAAGCACAGCAAGCACAAGGCACTTTCAAAAGGCACACTTACTATGAAGTGTTTACACAATATATATAGTAACTTAGAATCAAGACAGACCCTTGATTCTAAGGATCAGATCTAACACAAGCCGTTGATCTTGTTTATAAATCTAAATTACACGCAAAGGCTAATCTAGATAACTTTGCTGAAACGTCTTCTTAGGCATCATTGTTTGCATGCTTGGAGACGCGCGTCATTGTCCTTTATTGGTTGCACCACTGAGGTTCCTTCTGCTTGGAGTGTGGCAGTTGCTTTGCAGAAAGGTGTCAGAGGCGCTTCACATGGGTAGTCAGCTGCAACGTTTGGTCTTCAGTGAATAAAGCTATCAGCAGCAGAGATGAGAATAATGCTACTGATAAGACTATCAGCAGCAACATTTGTTGGATGGTGCTGATAAGCCTATCAGCAGCAACAAGTGTTGAATGCTGCTGATAAGCCTATCAGCAGCAACAAGTGTTGAATGCTGCTGATAAGCCTATTAGCAGCAACAAGTGTTGGATGCTGCTGATAAGCCTATCAGCAGCATTTGTACTTAGAATAATTTGGTAGCAATCAGTCTTTGGTTCTACACGCATGGTTGCCGAGAACCAGTGGTCAGATCGCATACTGGATATATATTATGTGCACAACACATAACCAGCGATGGGCTATAGCCCGGCTGGTTATGCGTGTGCGAGTTATGTCTAAGGTCCCGAGTTCGAATCCGGTTCCAACCATTTTTACATTTTTTTCTTTTTGTTGAACTTCTGGATCCCCTCTGCCGACCCGGTTACCCGTTGACCCGCGCTTTTCCTACCTGGGCTGACCTGGTCCGACCATTTCCCTATTTTTATATATATACATTATTATTACTATTATTTATTAACTAACTTATTAATTTTAAAACCCCTTTAAATTATTTCGAGCCCGTTAACTCGGCCCGATTATTTTTAACCCAACTTTTGAACATATTCAAACCCGTTAAATTATATAAAATAATAAAACCGACGTTGTTCATAAGATATTTAACTATTTAAACCCACGAAAAATAATAAAAATAACATTTTTATAAATAAATGAAAATACGCGTTATTTAAAATATAATATTTTCATGAAATTTAAAATAGGTAATTTATGATTTATAAAAGGCAAGTGTTATTAAAAATAGATATATTTCGAGAAGTTTAAATATTTATTTTGGAATTTTATAAAAATACAAAGTCTTACAAAAATTAATATTTATTTGTACAATGATTTTAAAACATATAATTTTTCGCAAGGGTTATTCTATTTACAAATCCACATACATTTAAACAAATATACGCGTACGCGAATACATATTTGATACATATTCGTTTACATAGGATTTCATCGTGTATAACAACAATACAAATATCACCATCGCGCGTAAAGTAAAACTCTCGCTGCAAGGTGAGTCACATAGCCCCTATTTTACATTTTTACGCATTTTGGGGTGAAACATTATACATGCTACTCATTTTGTTTATACGTGTTATACATGTGGACTATATGCTTATTATCTCGGGTGTACATACATTTACTTTGAACACAAGAAAACCAACAGTAATATTAATAGATCTATTGTGCCTGACTAGCCCACCCGATTAGGGTGTTTATTACTGCATACTCGGATATAGCCGCGTGTTATATTCAAACATACCGGATATAGTGGGTAACTATATTCAAACATACCGGACTTAGCTGTTGTGCTATGTTCAAGCACGTCAAACAAGGTTTGAATTGTGATTAGATAAATGATACACCATATACATACTATGTTTAACAAGATAAACAATGAGTTGCAAAACGTTTTTATCTACTACTTATCGGAACTACAAAACCTATGTACTCACCAACTTTTTAGTTGACACTTGATTTAAATAATGTTTCAGGTTTGGATATGTGATTGCTTGCCGAAGATTCCTCCACTTAAGAACTATGGACCTAGTTAAATAAATCAATATTTTGAACTAGACTAGGTTATTTGAAATGTATTGTATTTGGATCTTTGTTATCTTTAAATTTAATTAATGAATTATGCAACATTTTAGTTATCATGTGCTTTTGAACAATCATTTCATTGTCCGCCTCGATGATTCCGCCATCGGTCGGGGTGTGACACCAGTGGCGGAGCTTGAAAAAATAAGTAGCGGGGGCCGAAAGTCACGAGACCCAATTTTTTTTTCTATCGCAATTTTTCGGGTTATATGTTCGGGTTGACGATTCAATTCGGGTCGGGTCAAACAAATCAACAATAAATAAGTTTAAATATCTAATTATATATGATGATGCGAGAGAAAAATGGTAAGTACCTGGAAGAAGAATTACAACTCAGTACGGCGTTTACTCTCTTGTTCATCATTCTTTCTTTTCTCTTGTTCATCATCAATTCTTTTGTAAAAAGAATTAATAGTTAAACTTTTCATTTTTCCCATGATATGCCTAACAAAAAAAATAATATGATTGTATTGAGAAACTTTTATCTTGTTCATTATCAATCATCCTAATTCATAAATCATAATCCATAAGTTTCTAATCATAATACTTAAAAATTTTAAGTTGGTAACAATCCATAAATTATACTTGAAATTATCAAATCAATGAATCATAATCCATAAGTTACAATTCTAATTTCTAAGTTAGTACCTTACCAAGAATTTGGTGTGTGAAGGACTGAAGGAGTGAAGACTGAAGCGGTGGGCCGGTGGCGAGCGACGAGCGGTAGCTAGGGCGCGAGGCAGATGGGGGATTTCAGATTTGAGATTTGGGTGTGTTTGGGGAAAGCGGGCATGATCGACGAAAAAGAAAGGGGGTCGAGAATTTTAGGGTGATTTATTTGAAAATTTCATTTCCCCCCCTAAACTTACACTTTTATTTTTTAAATGCATAAACTTTCTTTTCTTTGCTTTTTTTTAAATTTCATTATGATAAATTATCGAATTAATCTAAATAAAACATTGAACTGAAATTTTTAGGGATAAAAAATTAGAGGGGGCCAAGAAATTTTCAGCGGAAAAAATCAGGAGGGGCCGGCTCAATACGTATAAAAAAATTCGGACGAAAACGAGAAAATTTACACTACTAACGAAAAAAAACGGCGTGGCCCTGGCCCCTTATATCCCCCGCCCCTGCTTATAACGGTCGGCTAAGGTTAAATAGCTTAGACAGGGCGGCTATTTTTAGCCGTGAAATTTGCCACATGTCGATTTTTTATTGGACAAGCACTCTGTTGTGCATTGAAATTTAGGCCGGCTATTTAGCCGGCTTTAGTCGTCTGCTCAGAAAGAATATGTATAAATTTGTAGGCTAAAAGTCAATGTCTATTTTGAGAAAACCCTTTGATCAAATGTCTATTTTGGTAATTTTCCCCTTAGAAATTTGATATTTTACACGAGTTGAATAAATAAATACAATGTTATTTACTTAATAATAAATATTTATAGATTAATAATATATTAACTAGTTTTTTAATACAAATTTTTGAAATGTTATATACTTATTTTTTATAATGTTTCATAAAAAGAATGAAAAAATGCTTAATTTATAAAAATGTTTTATGAACAAACCTATTTTTCTAAATAAAAATGAGCAAATTACAAATTACGTTATTTAAGTATTACCCAAATTTCAGTATACGTTTTTTAACTAAATAAATTACAGAATTTGTCCTTTATGTTTAAATTTTGTAACTGTTTATGTCATTTCCTCTAACAGACGTTAATTTTGTTGTTAAATCCCGTCATGTGACTTGCACATGAGGGCATTTTCATCCATTTGCTTATTTAATAAAAAACTAAAAACAAAAAAACTAATAAATCTTATTTTATCCTTACACGTTTCATCCTTCTTCTTCACTCCTCCATCGACCGGTTTCCCCCGTCGCACCCACCGCCACACACACCTGAATCAAGCTGCATTAAAGAGTTGTACTATAGGCTTTCTGGGTTATGCCTTTTGGGTTGGGTGGCATGAGGATTTGTTTGACCTAAAAATCGAAACCACGCCATAACAACACCTCAAAATCGACTGTATATGTTAACGCCCGTTAGTGGAGGGCACATGACCTCATTTAACGGCATATGTTAACGCTCATTAGTGGAAAGGATGAAACGTGCAAGGTTTTCTAAACAAAAAAGGACAAAATCTATTATTTTCTATGTTAAAGTACGTATACTGAAATTTATGTTACATTTAATAAAATAAATTTGTAGTTTGCTCTATTAAAAAAACGTTTTATAATCATTATTATTTAATATGTGTGAGGCGAGAAACAAAAAATTATAAAAACAATTATAGAAATTTGTATATTTTTTTTAATTATTTGATGCAATATATATTTTTATTATGATTTTATAAATAATCATTTGTTTCTCTGTTATGAACAAATACAGAATAATAAATAATAATATTGTACACATATGCATACTAATTTAACGTAAAGTCATAATAAAATATCTATTTTAGCGAGTATAAAATATTCTGCAAAAGTGTCGAACTTGTATGGATGATAACATTATTGGTTGGTCATTAAATGAACATCTCCCACAATAATGAGTTAAAGCAATATAATAATATTTGTGTTTTATATATATGTCTACAATCCAATGTTTTCAGAACCGGATCGGACAACGAACCGGTCGTCTTACTAGTTCACTGGTCGGCCCGGTCCAACCGGTCGGACCGGATTTAAGAACCTGATGGCTAAATAAATAGTTTATATACATTTTAATATAGACTATAAATATTAATGGAGTAAGTTGAAGCTTATTACATATTGAAGGACTAAATATAAAAATAAAAGATAAATAAGATTAAAAGTGTACATATATCATTTTTTAAGGGGTAAAAAAGAAATATTTTAAGGAGTTCGTTTGATATCGTTTCTAAGCGTTTTGGTCATTTCTTAGAGTTCTTAGCGAAAACATACTTCTTATTTGATCCTCCCCTATATATACATATATATTTCTTTTAATAACAATTTTTAACTTTTAAATACTATATATATTTATGAGGAATCATTAAATGTCACTAGACTATCTATTTTTACTTGGCAAAATGGTTTGAATATTTCATGTTATTAGGGTACGTGTTACGCAATAAGCATATATATATATTTTTAATTTGTTTTCTATCACTGGATTATTTTTATTTTCTTCAACGTTATTCTTTTCTAAATATATATACTAGTTGACGTGAGGCTCGTTCATGAAGTCCTTTTTTAGCCCTATGATGTTATGTTATGTTGATTGATCAATCTTTACGTATAGCTTTTTGCTTACGATATCACAAAGAAACAAATGATTATTTATAAATAATATTTATATCAAATTTTCTTATTTATTATCATAAAAATGACACATTTATAATAATTACCTGCATATGTACTAATAGCACACACATAACATATACGTAATTTTAAATAATGAATAACAAAACCACAGTAAATATCAAAGTGATTGTTATAATTTTTTTTTAATTATATTAAGGATACCTTGGGTTGACAAAGTTTAGTTTTGCTATTGTTTTATTCCCTTTGGATACATATGAATTATCTTAAACTCGAATATTAATTATCTCTATCAGAATGAATGAACATTGAATATAGTCAAACTAATTTTATATACGTGGCATATATAGAATGATTCTAACGAAATTCAATTTGTGATGAACAAGTTACCAAATTTGTTAAATAAGATACCCCTTCATGGTTTTGGGAATTTCTCATTTATAGGCTACCAAGAGCCACTTACAATTTTTTATTCATGTTCTTATTCTTATATTTAAGAAAAATAAACACTTTAGATTAAAAGCAATAACCGAATTAGTTCCCTTGGATTAATAAAATAGAACATGAGGCTTTTTTAATAAATCAAATTTGTATTTGTTTATGTCATAAGAGGAGCGTACAGGGGGCGACCGTCCGGGGCCTTGTCTTCTAAAGAGTCCGTAGTTCTAAATCTTTTATTTATATTTTATATATTTATAAAATGCCCAACTTGTCTTATCACATTATCTTATTAACACACTTATAAATTAAAAAATGCACACTTATAAATGTGTTTTTTTTAAAAAAAAATCTATATATATAAGCCAAATTATTTATAAATCTGAACTGAAAACCAATAAATAAAAAAAATCTATATATATATATATATATAAGTCTGTATTATGTTTTTTTATATATGTTTATTGAGTTTATATCATACGACCCACTTTTTTTACATGGTCCGTGCCCATAACGTTTTGAGGATTTTTGGGACCGGCCGTGGGAGCGTACCAATCCAACTCATTTAATTGCAATTCTTAAAATGACACCTATGCATATACTTGTCAAAGTCTGAACCAACCGAACCAAGATGATTCATTTAAAAAAAATATTCTGATTTAAACCCTTCTTACCTATTATCCTACCCATCCGTTTTGTTATGTATACTTAAATATTTTAATATGCAATGATTGGGTACGAAATTAGAAAATGCGTTGATTTTTTTTTATCATAATGCTTGCCTTTTCAAGTCTTAAAATGATTATTTTACGTGTTGTTTGCGGTTTTATATTTTCAAAATTAGAACATAAAAATCATGAATACATGGCTGGAGTTTATTGGTGTCGTGTATGAAAAAGTACAACAACAATAAATAATAATATCGTACACATGGATGGTATTTTAACATAAAGTCGTAATAATATAATACATAAGGTATGATAACATTATTGGTTGGTAGTTAAATGTAACACGATATTTAATATGTGGATGTTATAATTATTTATTTTATTATTAAATGATCAAATATAATTATTCATTTATTTAATAACCTATGGCTAGTAATTAGTCGATAGGCCTAATTACTTTTAATGGGTCACTAATGTGTTTCTCTTTGGGTGTACATATAAATAGAGAGTTAATTAGAGGGAATAAACTAATCGATTAATCTATTCTATCACCCTAAATCGTCCCTCTCTCTCTCTCTGCTAAACCGTGAGCTCTTAAGAACTCACCTAATATCATCCTAATCGTACACCCTAAACAGGAACCTGATCCAGATCAGAGATCATGTCGTCTTCCCTATCATCGGTGAACTTAGCAGGTATGTTTTAATATATTGTTTTTCATTACATAGTAACAAGAACTGATCAACATGTAGTATCAGAGCAGATGTTGATAAATCAGTTCTTGTTTCTTTCCCTAATCTGGAATTAGAATAGGAGAACAAAAATCTGCTAAAATCCATAAGAAAATCGTTTTTAAATTAACCTTCACGGTTTTCTGTTTTACAAATAATGTCACGTTTTTTTATCTCATAAAACCCGAGATCATTAATATTTTCGAAATATGTTTAATATAATGTTCAATATTTCGATTGCAGTCCTTAATATGATATTATTGAACAACGGTTCATAAACTGTTATTCGTGTTCATCCTTAATTTTTGATGAAAATCCCCCTAATTTGGGATGAATAATGAATTTTATTATGTTTTCTAAAATTGTGTAACTTTATCTTCAAGTTTTCACATTAAAATATTAATTTTATTATTTTAAACTATGAAACTTGGATATACTTAACACCTAAGATATTTTCAAAATATAAAACATAATCAAATCCCTTAATTTTTGCACATTGCTTAACCGGAGACATTGCTTAACCGGATCAGTCTTCACGGTCCATGTTTCACGGATCTAAAACTTCACGGTTTAACTGTTCACGGTTTAAACAGTTCACGGGTATCTCAGTTCACGGTTTACAGTTCACAGTTCAAATTCACGGGTTCTACAGTTCACGGTTTACCTTCTGGAGTCGTGAACCTTATAGAAGCCGTGAACTTTTGATGAATCGTGAACCCTCACTGCCGTGAACCCTCACTCTGCCGTGAACCCTTACATTAGCCGTGAATACTTAATAAACCGGGAACCATTATTGAACCGTGAACCATTATGGAACCGTGAACCTAGCCTTATACGTGCCTAAATTTTTTTCCTCGTGGGGCGCGCTGCTCTCGCAACCCCCAAAGCACCCTGCGAGGAAAAAACTTTACAGGGATTCCTTACAATCCAGAAGCTGGAAAGAAACCGAAGAACACTTAAGATGGGGAATGGAGAAGAACTAGTTGTCAAAGCACCATGTATTAGTTGGAACGTTTAAATTATAGGACTCAAGTATCATATAAAAATGATTACCTCTCTAGCTCAGCCACTCCTTAAAGTCCGGGCAATCTTTCTGCCTATGTCCAGCCTTGCGACAGAACTTGCAGTGAGACTTTCCTTTGAAGTTCTTAGATCCGAAAGCACCATTTATGTATTAAACTTTATGATACCTTATATATTCCTGAGATTACTGGGAACCTTAGAATTAATTATAAAAACCGGTTTATGTATTAAACTTTATGATACCTTATATATTCCTGAGATAACTCGGAATCTTGTATCAGGACCAAAGTTAGACATTGGCGGTTTTGTTTGTTCTCATGGTCATGGCAAACTTTCTATTATGTTAAATTCTCAAGTGTTTGGACGTGGTTATCTGGATGATGGTCTCTATAGGTTAGAACTAGATGGCAAAATAGGTCATGCTGCCAAAGATTGTAGGGGTGAGTTGCAAGCCAAGCAGCCTTTTCAACAGCCTGGGTCTACAAAGGGTTGTTTCGAGTGTGGGAAGGAGGAAAATTTTTGGAAGAATTGTCCTCAGTTAAAGAAGGGAGGTAATGGAAACCACAAACCTAATCAGAATACCAACAATGGTGGCAACAACGACAATAACGGAGAGAATGGTGCAAAGGGACGAGCCTTCGTGCTAGGGTCTGGAGAAGCTCGTTATGATCAAATGTGGTCATCGGTAAGTTTCTCTTAAATAATTACTTTGCTTCTGTCCTTTTTGACACTGGTGCTGATAAGAGTTTTATATCTACGAAACTTAGTGATACGATAAAAGGAACTCCAACTCTGTTAGAAGCTAAGTATATAATAGAGATAGCCGATGGCCAAATAATTGAAGCAACCGACATTCTTAAGGGTTGTAAGCTTGAACTAGCTAGTCATATACTTGATATCGACCTTATGCCGGTAACACTTAGTAGTTTTGATGTAATTGTCGGCATGGATTGGTTATCTAAAAATCAAGCTGAAATCATCTGTTGTGAGAAAACTGTTCGCATTCCTCTCCCGAGTGGAGAAACTCTTTCTATTCAGGGCGAAAAGGTTGGTGCAGTCATGGGCATCATATCCTTTATGAAAGCACATAAATGCCTTCGAAAATGGCATACTGCTATTTTGGCTCTCGTAGCTGAGCATCCATCGGAAGAGAAGAAAATTGATGATATTCCCATCATTCGTGAATTTCTGGAAGTATTTCACCAAGATTTGCCTGGTCTGCCACCACACCGTCAAGTTGAATTCCAAATTGATCTAACACCCGGAGCGGCGTCGATCGCTCGGGCACCTTATAGATTAGCACCTAGTGAATTGCAAGAGCTATCTACTCAATTGCAGGATTTGTTGGATAAAGGTTTCATCCGACCTAGCTCATGACAATGGGGAGCTCCAGTTCTGTTTGTCAAGAAGAAGGACTGGACTTTCCGTATGTGTATCAACTACCGTGAACTGAATAAACTCACAATCAAGAATCGTTATCCTCTGCCTCGTATAGATGATCTCTTTGATAAACTCCAAGGATCAATTTTCTATTCCAAGATAGATCTTAGGTCCGGTTACCATCAATTGCGAGTCCGAGATGAAGATATCTCTAAGACTACTTTCAGGACAAGGTACGACCACTATGAGTTTATGGTCATGCCTTTCGAATTAACCAACGCACCAGCGGTATTCATGGATCTCATGAACCGGGTGTGTAAACCGTACCTTGATCAATTTGTCATCGTTTTCATCGAGACATCCTCATTTATTCAAAGAACAAGGAGGAACATGAGGAACATCTACGTTTAATCCTAGAATTACTTAAAAAGGAACAGTTGTATGCTAAGTTTTCCAAGTGTGAATTCTGGGTCTGGGTTGTGTTATAATGCAACGAGAAAAGGTGATCGCATATGCTTCGCGTTAACTAAAGATTCACGAGAAAAACTACACCACTCATGATTTAGAGTTGGGAGCTGTAGTTTTCGCACTTAAGATATGGAGACATTACTTGTACGGTACCAAGTGCACTATCTACACCGATCACAAGAGTCTTTAGCATATCTTCGAGCAGAAAGAGCTGAACATAAGACAACGTCGTTGGGTCGAGCTCTTGAATGATTATGACTGTGCGATCCGGTATCACCCGGGTAAAGCTAATGTTGTAGCTGATTCCCTAAGTCGAAAGGAAACCAAGCCCAAACGAGTTCGAGCATTACAGCTTACTGTTCACCCTGGATTACCTGACAAAATCCGTAGTGCTCAACTTGAAGCTCTGAAAGAGGAAAACCTACTGCTGGAAAGTACACGCGGTATGGAAGCACAACTCGAAGTCAAATCTGACGGTATTCGCTACTTCGTCGAGCGAATATGGGTTCCAGTATTCGGAAACTTAAGGGAACTAGTCATGGATGAGGCTCATAAATCTCGTTACTCCATTCATCCAGGTTCCGACAAGATGTATCATGACCTAAAGGTGTTGTATTAAAGGCCAAAGATGAAGGCCGATATAGCCACCTATGTGAGTAAGTGCCTGACTTGCGCGAAAGTCAAGGTTGAATATCAAAAGCCTTCTGGTCTCCTCCAACAACCAGGGATTCCCATGTGGAAATGGGAGCAGATATCCATGGACTTTATCACAAAATTTCCACGAACTCCTACCGGATGTGATACCATTTGGGTAATAGTCGATCGTTTAACAAAGTCCGCTCACTTCTTAGCAATCAAGGAAACCGACAAAATGGATAAGCTTACTCGTATTTACTTGAAAGAAGTAATCTCTCGGCACGGGGTTCCAATCTCTATCATTTCGGATCGTGATGCAGGATTCACCTCTCGTTTCTGGAAATCGTTACATAAAGCTTTAGGCACGCATCTAGATATGAGCACAGCATACCATCCTCAAACTGATGGCCAGACATAGCGTACTATTCAAACTTTGGAGGACATGCTACGAGCTTGTGTGATGGATTTCGGTAACACTTGGGAGTCTCACCTACCGTTGGTGGAGTTCTCCTACAACAACAGTTATCACACTAGCATCAAGGCAGCTCCATTTGAAGCACTATATGGACGGAAATGCCGTTCTCCTATTTGTTTGGACGAGGTTAGGGATAGCCAACTTATAGGTCCTGAATTCGTACTTGAAACTTCTGAGAAAATCGTTCAAATTAGAAACCGTATGACAGCTGCTCGTGATCTTCAAAAGAGCTATGCCGATAAGCGTCGTAAACCGTTAGAATTTCAAGTAGGGGATATGGTTTTGTTAAAAGTCTCATCTTGGAAGGGTGTCACTCATTTTGGGAAACGAGGCAAGCTAAATCCTCGTTATGTTGGACCATTCAAGATAGTGAAAAGAATCGGGCCAGTAGCGTATCAACTGGACCTACCTGAAGGACTTAGTGGTGTACACAACGTCTTTCACGTCTCAAACTTGAAGAAATGTCTAGCAGACGAGTCACTCGCGGTTCCTCTTGAAGAACTACACATTGATGAACAGTTGCGTTTCATCGAAGAACCTGTGGAAATTATGGATAGGGAAGTCAAAACTTTAAAACGCAGTAAAATCCCTATTATCAGAGTTCGTTGGAACTCGAAGCGCGAACCAGAATTCACGTGAGAGCGTGAGGATCAGATGATGCGTAAATATCCTAATTTGTTCAAGCAGTCCACGTCAAATCCTTAAGGTACTATTTTAATTTTCGGGACGAAAATTCTTTCAATTAGGGGATGATGCAACATCCGGAAAAAAAAATTTATTATTATTTTAATTTTCGGGACGAAAATTCCTTCAACTAGGGGATGATGTGACAATCCGGACTTTTAGGGTTAACCCCGTTAGCAATACAGTTAATTATTCCATTAAATCCTAACCCAGTTAATCTAATCTTGAATCCCATGGATTTATTCTGTCATTTCTTAATTTTAAACTGCTCTCAAACTGCAGGGACTAGTTCTGCCAAGTCCTAAAACCAAATTTGGACTTTCAAAGTCAAAATTGAAAGTGTTGCATTCCTGTTGACTTTCGAAAGTCAACCCATGTGATCATTGGATCCAATTTTGAATCCTTTGTCATCGAATTAGTTTGAGTTTGGCATACAGCTGGATCTGTTGTTCTCTGAGGAGAATGGCCGTTTTTCTTTCTTGAGCTTTTCTTAGTTCAGCCATCTCCTCTTCTTCTCTTCTTCTTCTTCTTCTTCTTTCCTCTTTTTATTTCTTCTCCTTCTCAATTCTCTCTTCATATTCTTTAGTCATGAGTCCCTTCCCCTTGTCTTTGTTGGATGCCTCTGCTTCAGCTTCATGGACCACAACAGCAGATGTAGTAGATGCTGTTGGGATCTCAGCTTCAGCTTCCTTGGCAATTTGGGGAATGGACAAGGGAATGACACTTTCTTCATTTTCCTCCCATTCCAAACCTGCCACTTCTTTCCAACAATCCTTCACCTTTTCCTTTTCTTTTCTCTTGGATTCTTCTTCTGTGGTCATTTTGAATGTTGGTGAAGAAAGGAAGGATATATCTGAGTCAGAGTCAGTCATTGCAGGTGATTCCTCCTTATTAAGAGAAGCCTTAATGAGTTTGATCATTTCTTGACTTTCTAAGGAGTTGATGTTGCAGATGAGTGTTCTGAGCTCAAAGACCTTGTGTAGGAATTCTGAAGGTAGGAGTAGGATCTCTTTGATGTTGATTGAGAGAGAAGATCCATTGCTTAGGAAGAAGGTGAAATTAGAGGTAGGATTGCTCACCCATCCTAACACTTCCAAGTCCCTGACCATTATGTTGTACATGAATCTTCGCCAACAGATAACTTCTTCTTCAGTTAAAGCACTGCTCCTGATTAGGTCAAGTCTTCTTGGAGCCAGCCTTTGTTCTGCTGTTGATGAAGATTCAGGATAAGCCACCCTATTTGCTTCTGTTAGTAGTCTTTCAAACCAGGGCATATTATCCTCCTTTAAGTCATAGAACCTGCTGATTGCAAGTTCTGCTGAGAGATCTGATGAAGTGTTGACACATTTTGTTAGATACAGATTAAGAACCTGGAGGGCATTGAGAGTGTTCCAGTTTAGCTCTTCTACTCCACTAAACTCCCATCCAATCTATAATCTCTCAGCTATGCCATCATACCCCCAAGCTAGAATAGAGTCGAACTCTAGCTTGTTTGAAGACAGTGTGAGGTAGATGTTTGACTTATTATGGCTGCAGTTTTAGGAAGTATGCTGAAAGATGGAGGGGTGTCTTCATGGAGAGTTTCATCTTGCAACACCTCATCTACAGCTCGGACAACTAGCTTCCAATCCTCAGTGATATCTTTCTCTTCATCAACTGAGTTTGGGAGATCATGGATTTGAACAAAGGCAGGTTTGTATAGCGAACTTTGAAACACAGTCTGCTCTTGTATCCATTCTTCTAGGTTGTCCGCATCATCTTCCTTGGTGATTACCTCCCCTTTTTTGGTTGCATCAGTGCATAAATTGTTATTTGTTTGAGTGCCCATTGATATAAGGGAGGGAGTAGTCACAGATGGGCATCGATGGGCTTCATGCATAGAGACTTGGTGCCTTAGTTTGGACACTTCAGCCTCTAGCATAGCCACCCTGGCTGTCAATTCCAAATTATGAAGTTTCAGTCTGTCCTCATCCACAGTTGTGGAATCCTTGGAGCTAGATGGGGTCTTAGGCCTAGCCTCTGCATCCCCATCACCCTGGTTTTCTTGGCGCCTGGGATTCCTCTCAGTGAAGAGTATTTCAAATGAAACATCTTCACTGTGAGTTGCCGTGGTTAGGGTCTTAGCTATTTTGTCACTGTCCTCCTGGGCAGTTCATGTACTAGAAGTAGTGACAGCCCTTTCCACATTCACTCTATCAGAACCACCAGAGTGAACCTTCTTGGGTGATGAACTTGGGTTGGGTGCATCAGCAGCCAGGTCAATCAATACCTCCGAGATAGTAGTTGTTGGAGAAGGTATATCATCTTGACAAGGTGCCCCTGCACTTAAGTTCAGAGAAGAAAAATGGAATGGCTCAGAGAGGTGTTCTATGGATCCGGGATGTGATCCTGATCCTAATAGAGAGGCTTCCAAGGAAGTCTCTCTAATGTTGTGGCTGTCCCTTTTGATATTCTCACCAGAATTTTGGGATTCTGAATGAGGGCTTTGAGGTTGGGATTGGGCCTTTGAGACAAGAAGAGAAGGAGTCTTCTTGCTCCTCTTTCTTGTGTATGTTGTTGCAACTGGGGCCCTTTGATCCAGTTGAACGATAACATCCAAAAGAGGTGTAAGTGATTTTTATACATGTGCATCCTCAGTAGAATGCACAGGGGTTCGAATTGTGGAAGCAGGTGGTTGTTTAGGATGTGAGGTGGAGGGTGTGGGATCAGTATTAGCTGGGATTGCTACACTGTCACCCTGGGTACTTTGTATGTTCAGCATTGTAGATAACAATGGAACATTGACCCCTAAGAACTTTTTGGAAACAATTCTCATTCTTTGAAAAATATTATTTTTATAACCCAACATGATGTAGATTCTTGCAGGTTTTGAGAGATCTTTTAGTTCCTGGTTGAAAACCTCCTGCAAGAATCTGGGGTACATAAAAAATTGTTGCTTTGCACCCTCTTGAAGGTTATATCTCAAACCTTCAAAGATGAGGTGTGCAAAGTTGAATCTCTGGTTAGTAATCATACCGTGAATAGCATAGGCAGGTGCAGAGCTCACTTGATGCCATCCACTTCTCTTCTGAGATATGCATTGTAAAAGAGTGTGGCAGAGATACTTCCACGGAGGGCCCATCAGTGCCTTCTCGATTATATACTCATTTTGATTTCCAGTGTACCCTATGGATACAAAGGTCCTCATGTATTCTTCATTTGAGTATGAGATGGCTGCCCATTCATCTTGAAGCTGAAGATATTTGCGGAGAGTGGCTTCAGAGATGGTAATGTCCTTGCCGTCTACCTTGGCTTTTATTTGGGGAATCCCCTGTTCGGTAGAGTAGACGGTGGTATTCCAAAAATCCTCCATGTGAGGAATGTATATGGTAGGTTTGACGGTGAGTGCATGGTGTAATTTTGATCGACAGAGAAAGTCGATCATATCATTGAAACCGTCGGATTTCTTTCCTTTTGTTAAGTATGCTGTAAGGTTGTGATAGGGGGAGAACTTATCATCTGGATTGTTGATGTCTGCCATTTTTGTTGGATTTTGGAGGGAAAGGGGAAGGTTTGTTTTAGAAGAGTGATTAGGAATGGAAGGCTTTGAATGTTGTGGGGGCTTGAGAGAAAGTGATGGGAGTTAGGGTGAAATTGAATGTTAAGGGGTGGTGAAGAAATTTGATTTGTTCTTATAACGGCAGAGGAGGGAAAAGCAGAATGACTTGTACAGTACAACCATATTCACTTTTTACTGTTACAGCTGTAATGCATTATTGCAGTCATAGTAAAGACTGAAAGGTATTTTTACAGCGGGTAAAATTTAATGTGGACTTAATTTTACCCATCAGCATCAAACTTGGTTACTGCGGATGGTTAAGCCTGTCCGCTGCAAGCTTGGTTGTGGCGGATAGTTAAGTCTATCAGCAGCAACCACTATTGCTGCTGATGGATGCATTGATACGCAGCAAGGGAGTTGCTGCTGACTGCCTTAAGACTATCCGCAGGAAACTTGTTCCTGCTGATAACTTAAAGCAGTCAGTGGTAAAAACTTTGCTGCTGATAATTAAACCTGTCAGTAGCAAAAATGGATGCTGCTGACTTGTAACTTTCAAAAGACAAACATATTTACAAAGACAAGAATTTTAGAGACATATTTTAATCAAAATTCATCATACCAATAGATTCAACTAAATATCTAAATCTAGCTTCATCAAATGGTTTTGTAAACAAATCAACATATTGCTCATTGGTATGAACTTCGGTTAAAATAATTCTCTTTTTTTCAGCTTGATCTCTTATGAAGTGATACCTGCTGTCAATGTGCTTTGTCTTTGAGTGCTGCACTGGATTGTTTGTGATTGATATAGCACTCATGTTGTCAATGTGAATGTGAGTTGCCATGAAACTCATCCCATAATCCAACATTTGATTTTGTATCCAGATAACTTGTGCACAACAACTTGAAGCTGCAATGTATTCTGCTTCTGCTGTAGAAGTTGAAACACATGTTTGCTTCTTGCACTGCCATGAACTCAGTCTTCCTCCTAGAAACTGACATCCCCCTGAAGTGGACTTTTTGTCCATGTTGCTTCCCCCATAATCACTGTCATTGTATGCATACAGATTGAACTTATCATTTTTAGAATACCATAGCCCAAGTCTTGGGGCTCCCTTTAGGTATCTGAAAATTCTCTTGACAGCTTGAAGATGTGAAATCTTTGGAGCTACTTGGAATCTTGCATAGAGACATACTGAAAACATGATATCTGGCCTTGAGGTAGTGAGATACATGAGAGACCCTATCATTGCATGGTACTGATGTTGTTCAGTGTCTTGACCATCTTTGTCTGGAGTCAGCTGATGGTGCACTTGCATAGGGGTTCTTGCAGCAGAGCAGTCAACCATTTTGAATCTTTCCAGAATGCTCTTGACATAATTGGATTGGCTGATGAAGATTCCATTTGGGACTTGTTTGACTTGAAGACACAGAAAGAAATTTAGCTCACCCATTGAGCTCATTTCAAACTTGGAGTGCATCAGGATCTCGAAGTCTTTACACAGCTTCTTCCTTGTTGATCCAAAGATGATATCATCTACGTAGATTTGAACCAGTAAGATTTCTCCCCCTTCATCTTTTTCATCAGCCTAAATAAAATGCAGCAATTAAAGATCCAGAAACAAAATTATACTCAAACTTAATTAAAATGCAGCAATTGATAAATGAAGATTGGTTGCTAGAACAGATTAAACCATATTGAGCTATGGTTTAATTAAAATGCAGCACTTATTATTCGGGTCGTGTTTGAGTTGACCCACTTTTTAAACGGGCCATGTACGTCACCCGACCCCAAAAATCTGTATTTTTTGTGTCAAGTCCGGGTCGTGTCAAGAATCGTCGTCTCTAGACATGATAAAAATATTAATTTTAGATAAAGATGATAAACTTTAATAATAGAACATCAAATAATGTTAAAAAAAAGTATTTGAATATTTATAAATTATAACTCTACTTTTTAATTTTTTATTATAATACTTAATACATAATTTCAGTAATTAAAAACTTTTAAAGATTTATGAGTTATATAGTTTTTATTATTGAATCCACATGCTTTTAAGCTGCTAATAAAATATATTAATACAAAATTTAAACTGTTTTAAATCATTAAATTTGATGATAGATTTTCAATCACAATGATACAGAAAAACAATCAAAACACATCTTCTTCTTTGTATCAGATGAACAACAACTAATCGTCTTCATTCATCTTCATCTTTTAACATCCATAACGACTTTCAACTAACTCAGTTCCGACGGTTTTTCTGTTTCAACAGAATTTCACGGAGCTCCGCCGCATCAATCTCGTTCGTAATTCCCTCCGGCCTGTAGTAACCTGTTACTGGATCTGGAACCCACGGAGTCGACTTCTTCGATTCCTCACTTCCTTTCTTCATCATCGCAACTCCACTTCCCCTCACGCTGCCGGAAACACCGCCCTGTGCCGCCGTCGCAAATCCACGTCTGTAAAAATCATTCAAAACAGATCAATTCGTTAAGTTTATTATCTTACTGAAACAGATGAAAATTCAAATTAGAATCGAACTGCAACTTGAAATTACCTGGCGGCAACGACGGCGAGTTGATCGGCGATGAAGGATGAGATGAGCTTGACGCTAGCCATTGCGTCGATTGAGGATTTGAATCGTTCGAACGGCCGGAGATGTAGAAAGTTCGAGAAAGAAAAGTAGGGTTTCAGAAGGCGGAGAAGTTGTGATTGAGGAATGAAGAAGAGAAAGGCGGGGGTATTTATAGAGGATGGAAGGAAGAAGGGAAGTGGGCCGGGTCAAGAAAGTAGGCCCCAGGTCCATAACGCGTGTGGAAGAGGCGTTTTCCGTTTTAATGGCTGGAGACTTTTGTTTTAACTTTTTAAACTTTAAAAAGTCGTCAAACACTTGATGAACATGTTGTTCTAGAGTCATCTAATAATACGATACGAGATTTATTTTATTTACTAGCTTAGAAATTGGGAAAGTTACTAAAATAGATATTTCATCAAGTAATTTTTTTTTAAATACACTTCATTTTTAGTGTACGAATTCATAGACGTTCTTTTTAAACAGACGGCTAAGCCGGCCTAGATTTCAATACCCAACAGAGTTTTGGTCCAATGAAATTGCGACACGTGGCTTAGCCGTTGGCTAAGGGCCTTATAACGTCCGCCTAACCTTATAACGGCGGCTCCCGGCTAAGGCTAAGCCTTATAACGGTCGGCTAAGCCGTCTCCCAGGCGCACGGCTAAGTGCCTTATAACGGTCGGCTAAGTGCAGAAACTCCCGGTTAAGGGCCTTATAACCAGTTGTGACATTTCAAAAAATTTCGTTGTGTAATTTATCGTGTAAATATTAACATTTTATTTCAAAACATATACACGTATATTTAATCAAATTTATACAAATTGGTGTGTTGACAAATTTCAATTTATGTATTTTTAAATTAAATTTTAAAAATATTTGAAAGTTATAAACTACATAAATTATCTTATTAAATTAAATAATTTATATAAATAAATCAATGGTTTTCAATTTTATTAAATTAACCATTCAAAATGATTAATTTTAAAAAAAACATAAGTTTTATAAAATTATATATACTTAAGTTTTATTTAGTTTAAAAGAATTTAAGTTAAATAAACTTAATATTTTAAATAAATTAAGTATTATTTCAGCAAAATAATTATTTAAAAATAATTAGTTTTAATAAAAATGAGTTTGTAAAATATATAAATAAAATTTAAATTAATTAAAGTTTAAAAAGAATTTAAATTTTGTAAATAAATTAAAGTCGAGGGGTTATTTTGGATTTATTAAAACTATAAGGTTTTAGATTAAAAATAAGTCGGAGGGCTATTTTGAATTAAACAGAACTATAGGGGTTTGTTTTGAAATTATTCCAAGGTTTATTTTAAACATTTTCAAACTCCAGGGACTAGTTTTGCCAACTTCTAATTCGCAATTCCGGTCACCCCTGTGCAATGTCCGGCGGTCCAAGAACTTTCCGGCGAACTCCGACACGCTTGTTCCCTGCCCCTCGACAGCCGAAAATGGGCTCTCTGAGCTCGTCGTCTCCACGCAAACCTAAGCCCCCGACCAATTTGCCTTTTCATCATCAGAATTTTCATGCGCATCAACTGACCCGAAAGTCAACGCCGCAATAAACCCTCGACGTTGTACCCCGACGCCAGTAAGTAAGCTTGTTAGCTTCGGCTTGTCCAGACGAGGGTCTAGGCACACTTGATTGCTTGTCCCGCTGTCGGAATCGACTTCGGGTATAAAAGGCCATGACCGGTCCTTCTCGAGCTCCCCCCCCCCTCGACACTCGCTCTCACTTCAAATTGAAACCACCATCGTGTTCGTCTCTTCTGTGCGAAGCTATACCACCCATACCGACGGCCTAACTCACTCTGGAACTCGGATTTCAACTTTGGTATTTTCGGACATTAGTTCCCCACTTCGCAGCCTATTTCGACCAGGTAATCACCTCTAATTCGTTCCATAGCTTTCGGTTAACATGGTGCTATCGATTTCGAGCACAATCGGGACCTCAGACCATTGATTCCCGGCCAAACCGTGGTTCTCGGGCACTGGTTCGCATGGTTGCCGAGAACCAGTGGTCAGATCGCATACTGGATATATATTATGTGCACTACACATAACCAGCGATGGGCTATAGCCCGGCTGGTTATGCGTGTGCGATTTATGTCTAAGGTCCCGAGTTCGAATCCGGTTCCAACCATTTTTACATTTTTTTCTTTTTGTTGAACTTCTGGATCCCCTCTGCCGACCCGGTTACCCGTTGACCCGCGCTTTTCCTACCTGGGCCGACCCGGTCCGACCATTTCCCTATTTTTATATATATACATTATTATTACTATTATTTATTAACTAACTTATTAATTTTAAAACCCCTTTAAATTATTTCGAGCCCGTTAACTCGGCCCGATTATTTTTAACAAAACTTTTGAACATATTCAAACCCGTTAAATTATATAAAATAATAAAACTGACGTTGTTCATAAGATATTTAACTATTTAAACCCACGAAAAATAATAAAAATAACATTTTTATAAATAAATGAAAATACGCGTTATTTAAAATATAATATTTTCATGAAATTTAAAATAGGTAATTTATGATTTATAAAAGGCAAGTGTTATTAAAAATAGATATATTTCAAGAAGTTTAAATATTTAATTTGGAATTTTATAAAAATACAAAGTCTTACAAAAATTAATATTTATTTGTACAATGATTTTAAAACATATAATTTTTCGCAAGGGTTATTCTATTTACAAATCCACATACATTTAAACAAATATACGCGTACGCGAATACATATTTGATACATATTCGTTTACATAGGATTTCATCGTGTATAACAACAATACAAATATCATCATCGCGCGTGAAGTAAAACCCTCGCTGCAAGGTGAGTCACATAGCCCATATTTTACATTTTTACGCATTTTGGGGTGAAACATTATACATGCTACTCATTTTGTTTATACGTGTTATACATGTGGACTATATGCTTATTATCTCGGGTGTACATACATTTACTTTGAACACAAGAAAACCAACAGTAATATTAATAGATCTATTGTGTCTGACCAGCCCACCCGGTTAGGGTGTTTATTACTGCATACTCGGATATAGCCGCATGTTATATTCAAACATACCGGATATAGTGGGTAACTATATTCAAACATACCGTACTTAGCTGTTGTGCTATGTTCAAGCGCCTCAAACAAGGTTTGAATTGTGATTAGATAAATGATACACCAAATACATACTATGTTTAACAAGATAAACAATGAGTTGCAAAACGTTTTTATCTACTACTTATCGGAACTACAAAACCTATGTACTCACCAACTTTTTAGTTGACACTTGATTTAAATAATGTTTCAGGTTTGGATATGTGATTGCTTGATTCCTCCACTTAAAAACTATGGACCTAGTTAAATAAATCAATGTTTTGAACTAGACTAGGTTATTTGAAATGTATTGTATTTGGATCTTTGTTATCTTTAAATTTAATTAATGAATTATGCAACATTTTAGTTATCATGTGCTTTTGAACAATCATTTCATTGTCCGCCTCGATGATTCCGTCATCGGTCGGGGTGTGACAGATCGGTATCTGAGCCAGGTTATAGGGAATTAGGTTATTAGACACAATGACCTAGACTATAACCCTAGGACTCCCTCTTATTTGTTACGTGCTAAATGATTATTTGCTATGTGAATTATTTGTAGTTAGGTGTTATTTAAATTTTCCCAAGTTTGGTACATGAGACTTATACACATACATACAAGACTTTAACCACATAATACATACTTTACATACACATTTGACAAACAAACATATGCAAACATATACACTACACCTCCTTATCCATACTCTTTCCTAATCCATATTAATTGCAACATTCCTACACATTTTATACTCATAGACTCTCAAGTCTATTAAAATCTTGAAAATCTCGTCAACGACTTAATTTCTTGAAACCAGTAAAGGACACGTGCAATCTGGAAGGGTGACACCTGTACATTGGGTTTTCTGTCTAGGAAAGCATTTCGTATAAATCCAAATAAACGGACCCGTATGCTTTCCTGGGAATTCCTGAAGTGAGTGTTTACCTATAGGCTAAAGCATGTCTCCTTGAAAGTTTTGAGGAATTATTTAACGTTGATAAGTCAATGTATTCGCAAGGATACGATCCGAACTTAAACTCAAAATTTGGGGACATTACAGTAAGATAGGAAGAACTAGATGAACATGCAAAACAAATTATTATTACGGGTGCACACGTAATAACGATTTGTAGTGCATGCGAATCTCGGCAATTCCTATTGCGCGAATAATGATCTATGTTGTCATATCCTCCCAGGAATAGATTTCATGGCTTATTTCCCCTATCCTTTAGTGTTATAAATTTTGAATGAATTATGTGATCAGTTTTAGTCAGAACATACATACATTATCACGCGACATGATGAGTGTCATCCCGCGTTCCTGCTTACATTATTATGAACAGTTTACCAACTGTGGCACCTACATGCCTATTTTATTCGAAGTCTCATAAATTCTTGTCTTTTCTTGTGGTACTTTATAGAATGCCTCCCCGTCGCACGGTTAATGCTAACTCTAGCAACTCCAACACCGACCTTGCTACACTACTTACCCAACTAGTAGGTCAACTGATCCAAGCTAACAACAACAGCAATGGGTCTAACATGCAAGGGAATGGTGCAAACCCACCATACTGCACATTCAAGTATTTCAATTCTTGCAACCCCACCAAATTCTTCGGGATGGAAGGTGCTACTGGCCTTCTTCAATGGTTTGAAAGTATGGAGAGTACTTTCCTAAACATCGATTGTCCCGACAACCTCAAAGTCCGTTATGCTGCCAGCGTCTTCCAAAGACGAGCACTCACCTGGTGGAATGGTGAGAAACGTACTCGAGGCAACGAATCTGCTATGTCCTTGTCTTGGGATGAAATGAAACGACTTATGACTGACGAGTTCTGTCCTCGCAACGAAATGAGGAAGCTCGAAGCTGAATTTTGGGATCTCACCCAAGATAGCGGAGAGAATTTGGCTTACACCACTCGTTTTCAAGAACTAAGTCTGCTGGTGCCTCACATGGTTACTCCCTTAGCACGGGGAATCAAAAAATACATAGGTGGACTGCCTATGCCGATCCAAGACACCGTATTGGGAAGTAATCCCTCCACTCTCGAAGACGCTATCCATTTATTTGCGGTATTGACTGACAATCACGTCAAAACGGGTACCTTATCTAGGAAGGGTACCAAGGAAATGGTCGACAAAGCTGCTACTTCCGTGTCCGACAAAGACTAAGAGCCCGAACCTTCCCATCATGATAGGAAGCGCAAGGCCCAAAACTTTGCAACCATCACTCCTGCCGTGCCGGTGACCCAAGTTACTCCTGCGGGTCAAATTCTGAAAAACTATGTAGGTTCATTTCCCCAATGCCCTACTTGCAAGTATCACCATGCCCCGCATGCTGCATGCCGTCTATGCTCAAATTATGGACGCTATGGACACGTTGTTACTACTTGCCGTGCTCGCACTATCGTTAATCAAGCTACTCAAGGCAATCATACAGTACCTTTCGCTATCACCTATGGACGGGCCTGTTACGAATGTGGAGATCCAAACCACTTTCGAAACCAATGTCCAAGACTTCAAAATCAAGGTGGTCCTCGTGGACGAGCACTTAATATAAATGCTAATGAAGCTCAGGCCAATGACGACACTGTCAACGGTACGTTCCCTTGTTCACTATCTTTATACATCCGTTTTATTCAAAACTCATGCCAATGGAAATTGTGTCTCTTGCTTTTAACCAACTATATTGCTAAACAACAAGCCAAATTTGATAACTCTTATATCATGGTAATAGCGGATGGGAAACCTATTGCTATAAATTCTATAATCCGTGATTGCATATAACCTCTATGCTTTCACCATGCATCTCATTCTTATACTTTTGTGAAACAAATCTATTATGTTTAAATTTAGTCATACAACTTGCTAGCTCTGTTAAAGTTTACTTGAATTGTGGAAGTTCTAAATCCTAGTAATTATGCACGGGGAATCCCCGGTATATCAAATGGGTGGTGGGTTATCCGCTGGTACACCCTATACATAAACCCACTTGATATAACGAGTATAAACCATGCATAAGTACTAGGAAGAGGACCGGTTTTTGAAAATGTTTTTTTTGCAAAAATTTGAAAAATGAACACCCGTGGGATGGAGTTTTAAAGGAAAATGCCATGTCACAAGGTGATTGGCACTAATATTGTTAAGTATGGTTCCTAGTAGTTTACATTCATGCGTCGTATGAACAATTGTATGCATAAATCTCACTATACTATTAGATCAACTAATTGACAACTCGACTCGAATTAAGCTGTCATCCGTTACCCAACTCTATTTCCCTCTAGTCACTCTTTTGTGATTAATTCTATTCTAAGTCCGTTGGCATCCCTTTTTCCGCTTCTATAACCGTCGCTAATCGAATTTCGGGACGAAATTCCTTCAACTTGGAGAGACTGTGACATTTCAAAAATTTTCGTTGTGTAATTTATCGTGTAAATATTAACATTTTATTTCAAAACATATACACGTATATTTAATCAAATTTATACAAATTGGTGTGTTGACAAATTTCAATTTATGTATTTTTAAATTAAATTTTAAAAATATTTGAAAGTTATAAACTACATAAATTATCTTATTAAATTAAATAATTTATATAAATAAATCAATGGTTTTCAATTTTATTAAATTAACCATTCAAAATGATTAATTTTAATAAAAACATAAGTTTTATAAAATTATATATACTTAAGTTTTATTTAGTTTAAAAGAATTTAAGTTAAATAAACTTAATAATTTAAATAAATAAAGTATTATTTCAGCAAAATAATTATTTAAAAATAATTAGTTTTAATAAAAATGAGTTTATAAAATATATAAATATAATTTAAATTAATTAAAGTTTAAAAAGAAATTAAATTTTGTAAATAAATTAAAGTCGAGGGGTTATTTTGGATTTATTAAAACTATAAGGTTTTAGATTAAAAATAAGTCGGAGGGCTATTTTGAATTAAACAGAACTATAGAGGTTTGTTTTGAAATTATTCCAAGGTTTATTTTAAACATTTTCAAACTCCAGGGACTAGTTTTGCCAACTTCCAATTCACAATTCCGGTCACCCCTGTGCAATGTCCGGCGGTCCAAGAACTTTCCGGCGAACTCCGACACGCTTGTTCCCTGCCCCTCGACAGCCGAAAAAGGGCTCGCTGAGCTCGTCGTCTCCACACAAACCTAAGCCCCCTACCAATTTGCCTTTTCATCATCAGAATTTTCACGCGCTTCAACTGACCTGAAATTCAACGCCGCAATAAACCCTCATCGCTGTACCCCGACGCCAGTAAGTCAGCTTGTTAGCTTCGGCTTGTCCAGACGAGGGTCTAGGCACACTTGATTGCTTGTCCCGCTGTCGGAATCGACTTCGGGTATAAAAGGCCATGACCGGTCCTTCTCGAGCTCCCCCCCCACTCGACACTCGCTCTCACTTCAAATTGAAACCACCATCGTGTTCGTCTCTTCTGTGCGAAGCTATACCACCCATACCGACGGCCTAACTCACTCTGGAACTCGGATTTCAACTTTGGTATTTTCGGACATTAGTTCCCCACTTCGCAGCCTATTTCGACCAGGTAATCACCTCTAATTCGTTCCATAGCTTTCGGTTAACATGGTGCTATCGATTTCGAGCACAATCGGGACCTCAGACCATTGATTCCCGGCCAAACCGTGGTTCTCGGGCACTGGTTCGCATTGTAGGATCGTAAGATTACAAGCTGATTCTACTCTAGTTGATATTGGCGGAAACAATAACAACCACAAAGTAAACAGCAAGAATACTGATGAATGCACTGTTGTATTAAACTTCTGAGATTACAAGTTTACAAGTAAAACACTATCAAGAAGCACTATGAAAGCACAGCAAGCACAAGGCACTTTCAAAAGGCACACTTACTATGAAGTGTTTACACAATATATATAGTAACTTAGAATCAAGACAGACCCTTGATTCTAAGGATCAGATCTAACACAAGCCGTTGATCTTGTTTATTAATCTAAATTACACGCAAAGGCTAATCTAGATAACTTTACTGAAACGTCTTCTTAGGCATCATTGTTTGCATGCTTGGAGACGCGCGTCATTGTTCTTTATTGGTTGCACCACTGAGGTTCCTTTTGCTTGGAGTGTGGCAGTTGCTTTTGCAGAAAGGTGTCAGAGGCGCTTCACATGGGTAGTCAGCTGCAACGTTTGGTCTTCAGTGAATAAAGCTATCAGCAGCAGAGATGAGAATAATGCTGCTGATAAGACTATCAGCAGCAACATTTGTTGGATGGTGCTGATAAGCCTATCAGCAGCAACAAGTGTTGGATGCTGCTGATAAGCCTATCAGCAGCAACAAGTGTTGGATGCTGCTGATAAGCCTATCAGCAGCATTTGTACTTAGAATAATTTGGTAGCAATCAGTCTTTGGTTCTACAAACTCCCCCTAGACTGATGCAACCAAAATTCTTCTAATTACTTTGCTGCTGAAGCCTTTGCATGTGGCTGACTATCCTTTCAACCTCATAGCCTCTTGGATCCTTGCTGGGATTGTTCAGTGGAAGTTTAGACAGAGTCTTGATGTCTTTGTGTGGCATTTTGTAGATTGCTTTGCTTGAGCATCTCATCTGCTGCTTCTTTACATCAATCAGAGTGAACTCATCCAAATCAGCATTGTAGGACCAAGATACAAATGGAGAGTGGGACTTGAGTGGTTTGATATCTATGACCACATCTTTGCTAGGGTTGAAGTAATGTCTGATTGCTAGCATAAGATGTTTCCCTCTCTCATTTGCAGGCTCATGAGCTTCACCCAGCTCCAAAATTCTTCTTAGGTCTGAATCTGGTAGTTGCAGAACCTCATCAACAGATCTGTATGTAGATCTTCTTCTTTCAGTTCTCCCCCTGAAGATCTCAAAGCTTTGATCCTGTGGATTGTAGGCCCATTCAACTATGTTTCTTGAGTCTTCAGGTTCAGATGAGGATTTGGATTTCTTCAAGGGAGGCTGTTGATGAGTGGGAGCTGGGTGGGTTGATTTGGACTTGTTGGGTGGAGGAGTGAAAGTTTTGGGGAGGAGAGTGGAAGGCTGTTGGATTGAGGAAGAGGTAGGTGAGGGAGAAGGCTTGGGTTTCTTTGTTTTTGGTTTTTCTTCTTCTTTGATAAGTACCCTTTTCTTGGAGCCCTTCTTCCCTAGTCTTTCTTCCTCATCCTTTTTAACTTTGAAGTAGAGGGCTTGCAGGTTCATGAAATTCATGGGACCTAGCCTCTTTCCACTATCTCCTCTAGCCTTAAGGAAGTCAATCATGACCTTCCTTTCTTCATGGGTTCTTTTATTCAGTGCAATGGTCTTCTTGGACTGTAGCTTGGATTTTTCTTCTTCTTCAGCCCTTTTCTTGCTAGCCAATTGACCCTGCTGACCCATGAAGGCTCTGTAGACTTCTTTAGTTGATAGTTTCTCAAGGTAGTCTGCATCCTCACCTTGAGAGACTAGAGTCTTTATCCACTCCTCCCTCATCTCTTTAGCTAGTTCAGAATCAGTTATTTTGAACTTAGCTTCTTCTTTCTTCTTCTTCTCCAACTCTTCCTCTTCTTTATTGAACTGTTCCTGCAGTTGACGAGCAAGAGCTGCATCTTCTTCAATCCGGTCAACTGCAGGAATCTTTCTTTTTAGTTCATCCAGCTGTTTAGCATACTGCTGGATGGTTTGTTCTCTTAGGAGAATGGCTGTTTTTCTTTCTTGAGCTTTTTTCATGTCAGCCATCTCCTCTTCTTCTCTTTTTCTTCTTTTCTCTTCCCTCTCTCTTTTCTCTTTAAGCAACCTCTCTTCATCTTCCTCTGTCATGACCCCCTTCCCTTTGTTTATAGTGGGTGCCTCTGCGTCAGCTTCACTGACCACAACAGCAGATGATGATGCTGCTATTGGGATCTCTGCCTCAGCTTCATTGGCAAATTGAGGAATTGAAAAGGGATGGTCACTGTCTTCATCAAGTTGACACTCAGGACCTTCTATTTCTCTCAGTTGATCCCTGATGGAAGATCTTGTGCCAAAAGCTGCAGATGTGATGTCAACTTGTGGAGTATCAGAGTTGGAGTCAGTATCAGAAGTTGACACAGTCTCTTCTTGAGGAATCAGTCCTTCTTTTTCAAGATGGGCTTTGATGATGACCATCATTGCCTGGCTCTCCAGTGAGTTAATATTACAGATGTTGGCTCTGAGCTGAAAAATCTTGAATAGGAAGTCTGAGGGCAGCTGAAGGATGTTCCTGGTGTTGATGATGAGAGAGGAGCCGTTACTGAGCAGGAGAGTGTGGTCAAGGGACTTAGTGCTCACCCAACCTAGCACGTCCAAGTCCTTGACCAGGAAGGCATACAGGAATCTTCGAAGGCCCAGAACTTCTTCTTCAGTGAGAAGACTGCTCCTTGTTATTTCAAGATTGCTAGGAGTCAGTCTCCTTTCTGCGGCCGCCAATGATTCAGGATAAGCTACCCGATGTGCTGCTTGTAGGAATCTTTGGAACCTGGGTAGATTATCCTCCATCAGGTCATGGAACCTGCCAATGGAAAGTTCTGCTAAGAGATCTGTTGAGGTGTTGATGCAATTAGTTAAATGCAGATGTAGGACTTGGAGGGCATTGAGAGAGTTCCAGTTCAGCTCTTCTACTCCGCTGAACTCCCATCCAATCCAAAACCTCTCAGATTATCCATCATACCCCCAAGCTAGAATGGAGTCAAATTCTAGCTTCTTTGATGATCTTAATAGTTGGGGGGTTGAGGATTGACCAATGATGGCTGCTGCTTCAGGGATGATGCTGAATGGTGTATTTGGTTGTTCTGTGTCTTCAGTACCATTCAGCATTTCATCGACAGCCCTGACGACCAACTTCCAGTCTTCAGATTTCTCTTCGTCTTCGTTATCTGGGACTGGCAAGTCATGAATTTGGACAAAGGCTGGCTTGAATAGTAAGCTTTGAAGTACAACCTGCTCTTGAATCCAGTCGTCAAGATTGTCTTTATCTTCTTCCATTGAGACCATCTCCCCCTTTTTGGTTGCATCAGTAGACAGGTAGGCATCAGTTTGGGTGCCTACTGATACAAGAGAGGGAGTGGCTAAAGTTGGGCATTGATGGGATTCATGCATAGAGACTTGGTGTCTTAGTTTGGACACTTCAGCCTCTAGCATATCCACCCTGGCCGTCAATTCCAAGTTATGAAGTTTCAGTCTGTCCTCATCCACAGATGTGGAATCCTTGGACACAGATGGGGCCGTAGGCCTCGCCTCAGCATCCCCATCACCCGCGGTTTCTTGGCGCCTGGGATTCCTCTTAGTGAGGGGAGTTTCCAAGGAAACACCCTCACCATGAGTTGCCGTGGTTGAGGTCTTAAAGATGTTGTCACTGTCCTCCTGGTCAGATGATGGACCAGCAGTAGTGACAGCCTCTTCCACATCCACTCCATCATAACTCCCAGAGTGGACCTTCAAGGGTGAAGAACTTGAGTTGGGTGTTTCGGAAGCAAGACCAATCAGTACCTCCTTGATAGTGGTAGTTGGAGAAGGTACATCACTTTGGTCAGGTTCCTCAACACTTAAGTCCAAAGAAGACAGGAATGGCTCGAACGGCTGTTCTATGGATCCGGGAAGTGATCCTAATCCTAATAGAGAGACTTCCGAAGGAGTCTCCCTAACAGTGTGGCTTTCCCTTATGATATTCTCACTAGAATGTTGTGATTCTGAGTGAGGGATGTTGGCTTGGGTTTGGGCCTTGGAGGCAAGAGAAGAAGGAGTTCTCTTGCCCCTCTTCCTTGTATATTTGGCTGCAACCGGGGCCCTGTGTTCCGGTTGAGCAAACAAACTGGGGGTGGGTAGATTATGTGCCTGTACATCCTCAGTAGAATGCACAGGGGTTCGATCAAAGGAAGCAGTAGTTTGAGATTGTGGCAGTGAGGTGGAGGGTGTGGGATCAGTATCAGCTAGGTTTGATGAACTGTCACCCTGGGCACTTTGCGTGTTCAACATTGTAGACAACAATGGAACATCGGCCCCTGAGAACTTTGATGAAACTGTTCTCATGCTTTGAAAAAAATTGTTCTTATGTCCCAAAATTGAGTAGATTCTTGCAGTTTTTGAAAGATCTTGGTGCTCAATGTTGAACACTTCCTGCAAGAATCTTGGGTACATGAAGAACTGTGATTTCACCCCTTCTTGAAGGTTGTATCTCAAACCTTCAAGAATGAGGTGAGAGAAATTGAAACCCGCCCCAGTAATCATACCGTGAATTGCCGACGCAAGTCCGGAGCTGAGTTGGTTCCAGCCACTCCTTTTCTGGGATATGCATTGGAGAAGAGTGTGGCAGAGATACTTCCATTTGGGACCCATGAGTGCCTTCTCTATCGTATACTCTGTTTGATTCCCAGTGTACCCTATGGATACAAAGGTCCTCATGTATACGTCTCTTTGGTAAGAGGAGGCGTCCCCTTCATCCTGAAGCTTGAGGTGTTGGCGGAGCTTTGCTTCAGTGATAATTTTCTCCTTGCCGTCTACTGTCCCTTTGATTTGGGGAGTGCCCTGGGCTGTAGAATACACGGCTGTGCTCCAAAAATCTTCCATGTGGGAAGTATAGATGGTTGGGTTGACGGTTAGGGCATGGTGGATTTTGGACCGACAAAGGAAGTCGATCATATCATCGAAGCCTTCTGATTTCTTGCCCTTTATTAGGCATGCCGTGAGGTTATGATATGGGGAAAACTTGTCGTTGGGGTTGTTTATGTCTGCACCTGCCATTATAATGGATTTGGAGGGAAGAGAGAAGGGTGTTTGAATGGAGGGATTAATTATGGAGGGCTTTGAATGCTGTGGGGACGGGAGAGAAAGTGATGGGTTTAGGGTTTGAAATTGAATATGAAGAGGTTGTGGGAACGTTTGAAATTGTGATATAACGGCAGACGAAGAAAAAGAAACCTTACTTGTACAGTACAACCTGTTTCACTTTTCATTGTTACAGCTGTAAAGCACTCGAGCAGTCATGGTAAAGACTGAGAGTAGTTTTTACCGCAGGTAAAAGTTAATGTAGACTCGTTTTACCCATCAGCAGCAAACTTGGTTGCTGCTGATGGTCTGCTATCCGCTGCAAACTTGGTTGCTGCGGATAGTTAAGTCTTTCAGCAGTAGATTTGGTAGCTGCTGACTGTTGTATTCTTACCGCAGCAAAAAGGTTGCTGCTGACCGCCTTAAAGCTATCCGCAGGAAACTTGTTCCTGCTGATAACTTAAAGCGATCAGTGGCAAAGACTTTGCTGCTGAAGAGTAAATCTGTCAGCAGTGAAAAAGTGCTGCTGACTATAACCTTTTATTAAGAACAAAAACATAGACATATTTACAAGGAAGGATAAAAATTGAGATATGTCTTATTCAAAGTTCATCATGCCAATTGATTCAACTAGATATCGAAATCTTGCTTCATCAAAAGGTTTAGTGAACAAATCAGCATATTGCTCATTTGTGTGAACCTTGGATAGGACAATTCTCCTTTTCTCAGCTTGATCCCTGATAAAGTGATACCTGATGTCGATGTGCTTAGTCTTGGAATGCTGCACTAGATTATTCGTGATAGAGATTGCACTCATGTTGTCAATGTGAATTGGAGTCTGCATGAAGGTCATTCCATAGTCAAGCATTTGATTTTGGATCCAGATGACCTGTGCATAGCAGCTTGAAGCTGCAATGTATTCTGCTTCAGCTGTTGAAGTAGAGACACATGTTTGCTTTTTGCATTGCCATGAGATGAGCCTTCCTCCAAGAAATTGACATCCCCCAGATGTGGACTTTTTGTCCAAGTTACAACCCCCATAGTCAATGTCAGTGTAGGCATAGAGATTGACATTTCCATTCTTTGGATACCATAGCCCAAGTTTTGGAGCTCCCTTTAGGTATCTAAGGATCCTTTTGACAGCTTGAAGATGAGACACTTTTGGAGCTGCTTGAAATCTTGCGCAGAGACAAACTGCAAACATGATATCTGGTCTTGAGGCAGTGAGATACATGAGAGAACCTATCATTGCTCTGTACTGATGTTGATCAGTGTCTTGTCCTTCTTTATCCGGAGATAATTGATGGTGCACTTGCATAGGAGTTCTTGCAGCAGAGCAGTCAGCCATTTTGAATCTCTCCAAGATGCTTTTGACATACTTGGATTGGCTTATGAAGATTCCATTTGGTACCTGTTTGACTTGAAGTCCTAAAAAGAAATTTAGTTCACCCATTGAACTCATTTCAAATTTGGAATGCATCAGAACTTCAAAGTCTTTGCAGAGCTTCTTTCTTGTAGATCTAAAGATAATGTCATCAACATAAATCTGGACCAACAAAATTTCTCCCCCTTCATCTTTGATGAAGAGTGTCTGATCAATGGCCCCCCTTCTGAAGTTGTTGCTAAGTAGATATCCAGATAGAGTTTCATACCAGGCTCTTGGGGCTTGGTGTAAGCCATAGAGAGCTTTGTCCAGTTTTAAGACTTTATTTGGATGTGCAGGATCCACAAAGCCTGGAGGCTGTTTGACATAGACCTCTTCACCAATCTTTCCATACAAGAAGGCACTCTTCACATCCATTTGATAGATCATAAAGTTTTTGGATGCAGCATATGCCAGAAAGATTCTGATGGCTTCCAGACGGGCCACAGGAGCAAAGACTTCATCATAGTCAATGCATTCTTCTTAAGTGTAGCCTTGAGCTACCAGTCTGGCTTTGTTCTTGATCACGATGCCCCTTTCATCTTGCTTGTTTCTGAAGACCCATCTTGTTCCAATGGCTGTTTGACCAGGTGGAAGATCAACAAGCTTCCAAACATCTTGTCTTTTGAATTGCAGCAACTCTTCCTGCATTGCTTCAATCCAGCTGTTGTGCTTGAGAGCGGATTCATCAACTGATGCCTTTGACAAAAAACATGAAACACTACCGGATGGAGTGGTTTCATTCATGTCAAGCACATATAAGTTGTCCTTTCTACGAGCAGTTAGGAGAATCTTCTCTGGAGGGGGTTTTGATAGACCAGGAGCTAACACAAAACATTCTTTGTCAGTGAAGAGCATCCAATGCTTCTGATCACATACTTGGGAAACACTCATGAGATTGAAGTCAAGTTCTTTAACATAGTTGACTCTTTCAATACTCATCCTTTCATTGGACACAGTTCCTTGTCCAGTGATAGATCCACCCTTTGAGTCACTCCCAAAGGCAACATATCCTCCATTGAAATGTCTGAAGTTAGAGAGGATGGACCTGTTTCCTGTCATGTGCCTGGAACAGCCGCTATCTACCACCCAAGTATTGTGTTTGTTGCCTGGCTGTCCCTGCACATGGAAGATATCTAATTAGTGGGAGGATCATTGTAGCATGCAGCATTGTAGAAGATCGTTGCTAATTTGCCATTGTCAGCATGCTTGCAGTCAATGGAACCAATAGTTATGCTTGAAGATTGTTTGGCCTTTCATTGCTGTGTTGGTGGTTTTCTAGCTTTCTTTTCATTGTCAGCAGAAGATGTTGTTGCTGACAATTTTGGCTTATCCGCAGCTGATTTTGCTGCTGAGGGCTTTGCTGGAGCAGTAGCAGTTTTTGCTTTGTCAGCAGCAGATACTTTTGCTGCTGATGCCGTTGTTTTTTATTTTGCTTTGTCAGCAGCAGAGACTTTTGCTGCTGGAGACTTTGCCTTTTGTTTCCTGGACTTTACTCTATTATCAGCGATTTTGTTTGCTGCTGATGGGTTGAACACAGATGAATGATTTGCAACTTGGTTAAAAGGGTTGAACTTGCATGTTGCAGCAAAGTGGTTTGATTCCCCACATATGATGCAAGTTTGTTGAGGTTTCTGCATCTTCACTCTTTGAGGGGATAGAGATTCTCTGAACTTTGTTGCCTTTGCATCATAGCTTCTCACCTGTTTGTTTCTGTTTGTTTTATCAAAGGCATGCTGCTTTGAGTTTCTTTGGTGTTCACGGTAGTGAAAGCAGGTGCTGGCAGTGTGATTGTATTTGCCACACACAAAGCATGATACTGCTATCTTGTCCCTGTGAGAGTCCACATAGTTCTTATTTTGAAACAAATCTTTGAAGTTCCAGGGATGAGCTTTGTTATGTTCAAAGGTGGCTTCTTCTAGTGTCCTTTGAACATATGGACCTTTTTCTCCAGGAGTATGAGAAACATCAAACGCCTTTGACTTTGACTGAGATTTGGGGTTGGTGAAGCCTGATGTCTCTCCCTTTTCAATGATTAGCTTTCTTCCACCTGGAGGATAGCTAATCTTGATTTGTTTGAATGGAATGGGAGCTGGAATGGTTGAGGTAACAACAGGACAACCGACTTCAGAGAGAGGAGCAGATGGGACTGTACTAGTTTCACAGTGGTTTGAGCAGGTTGACTCAGATTCTGAAGAGGTGGAGCAGTCTTCCACAAAACATGCATCCATTGAAGGATCAATGTTTCGGTTTGCCATGTCAAGGTTTGCAGTATTGAAGCTTGGTTGGTGAATGGCAACATAATCAGCAGGAGGAGGAACTGTCTGGTACTCGCCACTATGATATCCAAGTCCAGTTTTTACCCTTTCATGGACTTGAATATCTAACAATCTTTGTAACTTTTTAGATGAAAATTCATATTTTTTAATATGGACTTTCTGTTCAGCCAGTTCAGCTCTGGTAGCTTTAAGTTTTACTAATAGATCATCAATCTGAGTTTCTAGATTGGTTTGTTCATGTTTTAATGAAGAAATCTCTTTCTTAAGGCAGTTAATTTTTTCTTTGTAAGTATCTTCAACCTTTTTGAATTCAGATTTCATTTGATGAAACTCTTCATTTTGATCTATCAGATTTTGGTTATGCTTTCTATAACCTAAAACTTTGTCAATGCAAGCTTGAGAGCAAAGATGTTCAAATACCTGAGGTGGTATCTCTGCATTGTCTGCCATAAGTGCTTGGTTGGAGGCAGGAACATCTTCATATTGAAAACTCCAGTCAAAGTCTGAAGTTCCAACATTTGCACAGGCTGCAGTTTGTGCTGGAGGAGTTCCTTGCTGCTGCTGCTGCTGCCTGGGCTGACCTTGGTAAGCTTGTCTTTGATGGCTGGCACCCTGATTGGCTTTAGGTGCCTTGCACTCCCTAGCAAAGTGACCCATTTGGTTACAGTTGTAACATCGGATCTTGCTTTTATCAAGCCCAACTCTGGTGTTTGAGTTGTTGCTTGGAACTGATCTCCCGGTTCTAGAATAAAACCTTTTTGCTCTGAGGGAGAGCATGGCATATGAGTGCTGAATATCTATTTCTTCAAGATCATCTGGATGAAAGCATTCCAGATCCTCCTTTATGAAGTACATGCTGCTTGAGTTGTCAGAGACAAAAGCAGTAGAGGTTGGCTGTTGAGGAGGTGCCTCAAGAAGAAATGGTGTTGAGTTGGATTGTGAAGCAGTTGGTGTTTGAGGATGAGTAACAATGGGAGGATAGTAGTTGCTTGCACTAGGACCAGAATGATCAGAGTGAAGCGCTGAGGTGGTGGTAGAGGAAGTGGTAGCTGATTGATAACTGGAGCTCCTTTCTTTAGCTTGAATCATTTCTAATTCATAGGTTTTGAGCATGCCAAAGAGCTCAGTCATCTGAAGAGACTTCAGATTCTCTGTTCTTCTGATGGACACTGTATACAATGTCCAACAACTAGGAAGAGATCTTATGAACTTCTTGAGAATGTCTTCATTCTCCAGCTTTACCTTGGAGCACTGCAGTTCTCCAACCAGGTACGTGTACCTGTTATATAAAACTGTTAGTGACTCACCTTCTTTCCAGACGAAGTTTTCATACTGTTGCTTGAGAATGTCACGTCTGTTCTCCTTGACCTCCTCAGATCCAGCAAACATCTTTTCCAGGGCTCCCCATAATTTCTTAGCAGTTTTGTGAGCCTTGAAATTGTGAAAAACTTCATTTGGAAGGCACATTTGGATAGCTCCTAATGCCTTGAAGTCCACCTCCATTTTCTTGATGTCTTCTTCAGAATACTTGGAGGGTTCCTTAGGAACTAGTGGTCCTCCGGAGTCAGCAGAGGCCACCATGGGAACATAAGGTCCATCCCTTATGGATTTCCACATTCCGTATTCATGGTAGCAGAAGAAGCTTTCCATACGGTTCTTCCACATATCATAGTCCTCCCCAGACACCAACCTCGGTGGTCGGTTGATACTGCCGATGTCTTCAGATCCATGACTTTGTGCCATTTTTGTTTTGTGTGACTTGATCAAGAATAGAGTTTAGAATAGAATCAGAAAGTGATTAAACAAATGTTAGTTTGTTTAATCTTGAGCCAAAGCTCTGATACCACTTGTAGGATCGTAAGATTACAAGGTGATTCTACTCTAGTTGATATTGGCGGAAACAATAACAACCAACAAAGTAAACAGCAAGAATACTGATAAATGCACTGTTGTATTAAACTTCTGAGATTACAAGTTTACAAGTAAAATACTATCAAGAAGCACTATGAAAGCACAGCAAGCACAAGGCACTTTCAAAAGGCACACTTACTATGAAGTGTTTACACAATATATATAGTAACTTAGAATCAAGACAGACCCTTGATTCTAAGGATCAGATCTAACACAAGCCGTTGATCTTGTTTATAAATCTAAATTACACGCAAAGGCTAATCTAGATAACTTTGCTGAAACGTCTTCTTAGGCATCATTGTTTGCATGCTTGGAGACGCGCGTCATTGTCCTTTATTGGTTGCACCACTGAGGTTCCTTCTGCTTGGAGTGTGGCAGTTGCTTTTGCAGAAAGGTGTCAGAGGCGCTTCACATGGGTAGTCAGCTGCAACGTTTGGTCTTCAGTGAATAAAGCTATCAGCAGCAGAGATGAGAATAATGCTACTGATAAGACTATCAGCAGCAACATTTGTTGGATGGTGCTGATAAGCCTATCAGCAGCAACAAGTGTTGAATGCTGCTGATAAGTCTATCAGCAGCAACAAGTGTTGAATGCTGCTGATAAGCCTATTAGCAGCAACAAGTGTTGGATGCTGCTGATAAGCCTATCAGCAGCATTTGTACTTAGAATAATTTGGTAGCAATCAGTCTTTGGTTCTACACGCATGGTTGCCGAGAACCAGTGGTCAGATCGCATACTGGATATATATTATGTGCACAACACATAACCAGCGATGGGCTATAGCCCGGCTGGTTATGCGTGTGCGAGTTATGTCTAAGGTCCCGAGTTCGAATCCGGTTCCAACCATTTTTACATTTTTTTCTTTTTGTTGAACTTCTGGATCCCCTCTGCCGACCCGGTTACCCGTTGACCCGCGCTTTTCCTACCTGGGCTGACCTGGTCCGACCATTTCCCTATTTTTATATATATACATTATTATTACTATTATTTATTAACTAACTTATTAATTTTAAAACCCCTTTAAATTATTTCGAGCCCGTTAACTCGGCCCGATTATTTTTAACCCAACTTTTGAACATATTCAAACCCGTTAAATTATATAAAATAATAAAACCGACGTTGTTCATAAGATATTTAACTATTTAAACCCACGAAAAATAATAAAAATAACATTTTTATAAATAAATGAAAATACGCGTTATTTAAAATATAATATTTTCATGAAATTTAAAATAGGTAATTTATGATTTATAAAAGGCAAGTGTTATTAAAAATAGATATATTTCGAGAAGTTTAAATATTTATTTTGGAATTTTATAAAAATACAAAGTCTTACAAAAATTAATATTTATTTGTACAATGATTTTAAAACATATAATTTTTCGCAAGGGTTATTCTATTTACAAATCCACATACATTTAAACAAATATACGCGTACGCGAATACATATTTGATACATATTCGTTTACATAGGATTTCATCGTGTATAACAACAATACAAATATCACCATCGCGCGTAAAGTAAAACTCTCGCTGCAAGGTGAGTCACATAGCCCCTATTTTACATTTTTACGCATTTTGGGGTGAAACATTATACATGCTACTCATTTTGTTTATACGTGTTATACATGTGGACTATATGCTTATTATCTCGGGTGTACATACATTTACTTTGAACACAAGAAAACCAACAGTAATATTAATAGATCTATTGTGCCTGACTAGCCCACCCGATTAGGGTGTTTATTACTGCATACTCGGATATAGCCGCGTGTTATATTCAAACATACCGGATATAGTGGGTAACTATATTCAAACATACCGGACTTAGCTGTTGTGCTATGTTCAAGCACGTCAAACAAGGTTTGAATTGTGATTAGATAAATGATACACCATATACATACTATGTTTAACAAGATAAACAATGAGTTGCAAAACGTTTTTATCTACTACTTATCGGAACTACAAAACCTATGTACTCACCAACTTTTTAGTTGACACTTGATTTAAATAATGTTTCAGGTTTGGATATGTGATTGCTTGCCGAAGATTCCTCCACTTAAGAACTATGGACCTAGTTAAATAAATCAATATTTTGAACTAGACTAGGTTATTTGAAATGTATTGTATTTGGATCTTTGTTATCTTTAAATTTAATTAATGAATTATGCAACATTTTAGTTATCATGTGCTTTTGAACAATCATTTCATTGTCCGCCTCGATGATTCCGCCATCGGTCGGGGTGTGACACCAGTGGCGGAGCTTGAAAAAATAAGTAGCGGGGGCCGAAAGTCACGAGACCCAATTTTTTTTTCTATCGCAATTTTTCGGGTTATATGTTCGGGTTGACGATTCAATTCGGGTCGGGTCAAACAAATCAACAATAAATAAGTTTAAATATCTAATTATATATGATGATGCGAGAGAAAAATGGTAAGTACCTGGAAGAAGAATTACAACTCAGTACGGCGTTTACTCTCTTGTTCATCATTCTTTCTTTTCTCTTGTTCATCATCAATTCTTTTGTAAAAAGAATTAATAGTTAAACTTTTCATTTTTCCCATGATATGCCTAACAAAAAAAATAATATGATTGTATTGAGAAACTTTTATCTTGTTCATTATCAATCATCCTAATTCATAAATCATAATCCATAAGTTTCTAATCATAATACTTAAAAATTTTAAGTTGGTAACAATCCATAAATTATACTTGAAATTATCAAATCAATGAATCATAATCCATAAGTTACAATTCTAATTTCTAAGTTAGTACCTTACCAAGAATTTGGTGTGTGAAGGACTGAAGGAGTGAAGACTGAAGCGGTGGGCCGGTGGCGAGCGACGAGCGGTAGCTAGGGCGCGAGGCAGATGGGGGATTTCAGATTTGAGATTTGGGTGTGTTTGGGGAAAGCGGGCATGATCGACGAAAAAGAAAGGGGGTCGAGAATTTTAGGGTGATTTATTTGAAAATTTCATTTCCCCCCCTAAACTTACACTTTTATTTTTTAAATGCATAAACTTTCTTTTCTTTGCTTTTTTTTAAATTTCATTATGATAAATTATCGAATTAATCTAAATAAAACATTGAACTGAAATTTTTAGGGATAAAAAATTAGAGGGGGCCAAGAAATTTTCAGCGGAAAAAATCAGGAGGGGCCGGCTCAATACGTATAAAAAAATTCGGACGAAAACGAGAAAATTTACACTACTAACGAAAAAAAACGGCGTGGCCCTGGCCCCTTATATCCCCCGCCCCTGCTTATAACGGTCGGCTAAGGTTAAATAGCTTAGACAGGGCGGCTATTTTTAGCCGTGAAATTTGCCACATGTCGATTTTTTATTGGACAAGCACTCTGTTGTGCATTGAAATTTAGGCCGGCTATTTAGCCGGCTTTAGTCGTCTGCTCAGAAAGAATATGTATAAATTTGTAGGCTAAAAGTCAATGTCTATTTTGAGAAAACCCTTTGATCAAATGTCTATTTTGGTAATTTTCCCCTTAGAAATTTGATATTTTACACGAGTTGAATAAATAAATACAATGTTATTTACTTAATAATAAATATTTATAGATTAATAATATATTAACTAGTTTTTTAATACAAATTTTTGAAATGTTATATACTTATTTTTTATAATGTTTCATAAAAAGAATGAAAAAATGCTTAATTTATAAAAATGTTTTATGAACAAACCTATTTTTCTAAATAAAAATGAGCAAATTACAAATTACGTTATTTAAGTATTACCCAAATTTCAGTATACGTTTTTTAACTAAATAAATTACAGAATTTGTCCTTTATGTTTAAATTTTGTAACTGTTTATGTCATTTCCTCTAACAGACGTTAATTTTGTTGTTAAATCCCGTCATGTGACTTGCACATGAGGGCATTTTCATCCATTTGCTTATTTAATAAAAAACTAAAAACAAAAAAACTAATAAATCTTATTTTATCCTTACACGTTTCATCCTTCTTCTTCACTCCTCCATCGACCGGTTTCCCCCGTCGCACCCACCGCCACACACACCTGAATCAAGCTGCATTAAAGAGTTGTACTATAGGCTTTCTGGGTTATGCCTTTTGGGTTGGGTGGCATGAGGATTTGTTTGACCTAAAAATCGAAACCACGCCATAACAACACCTCAAAATCGACTGTATATGTTAACGCCCGTTAGTGGAGGGCACATGACCTCATTTAACGGCATATGTTAACGCTCATTAGTGGAAAGGATGAAACGTGCAAGGTTTTCTAAACAAAAAAGGACAAAATCTATTATTTTCTATGTTAAAGTACGTATACTGAAATTTATGTTACATTTAATAAAATAAATTTGTAGTTTGCTCTATTAAAAAAACGTTTTATAATCATTATTATTTAATATGTGTGAGGCGAGAAACAAAAAATTATAAAAACAATTATAGAAATTTGTATATTTTTTTTAATTATTTGATGCAATATATATTTTTATTATGATTTTATAAATAATCATTTGTTTCTCTGTTATGAACAAATACAGAATAATAAATAATAATATTGTACACATATGCATACTAATTTAACGTAAAGTCATAATAAAATATCTATTTTAGCGAGTATAAAATATTCTGCAAAAGTGTCGAACTTGTATGGATGATAACATTATTGGTTGGTCATTAAATGAACATCTCCCACAATAATGAGTTAAAGCAATATAATAATATTTGTGTTTTATATATATGTCTACAATCCAATGTTTTCAGAACCGGATCGGACAACGAACCGGTCGTCTTACTAGTTCACTGGTCGGCCCGGTCCAACCGGTCGGACCGGATTTAAGAACCTGATGGCTAAATAAATAGTTTATATACATTTTAATATAGACTATAAATATTAATGGAGTAAGTTGAAGCTTATTACATATTGAAGGACTAAATATAAAAATAAAAGATAAATAAGATTAAAAGTGTACATATATCATTTTTTAAGGGGTAAAAAAGAAATATTTTAAGGAGTTCGTTTGATATCGTTTCTAAGCGTTTTGGTCATTTCTTAGAGTTCTTAGCGAAAACATACTTCTTATTTGATCCTCCCCTATATATACATATATATTTCTTTTAATAACAATTTTTAACTTTTAAATACTATATATATTTATGAGGAATCATTAAATGTCACTAGACTATCTATTTTTACTTGGCAAAATGGTTTGAATATTTCATGTTATTAGGGTACGTGTTACGCAATAAGCATATATATATATTTTTAATTTGTTTTCTATCACTGGATTATTTTTATTTTCTTCAACGTTATTCTTTTCTAAATATATATACTAGTTGACGTGAGGCTCGTTCATGAAGTCCTTTTTTAGCCCTATGATGTTATGTTATGTTGATTGATCAATCTTTACGTATAGCTTTTTGCTTACGATATCACAAAGAAACAAATGATTATTTATAAATAATATTTATATCAAATTTTCTTATTTATTATCATAAAAATGACACATTTATAATAATTACCTGCATATGTACTAATAGCACACACATAACATATACGTAATTTTAAATAATGAATAACAAAACCACAGTAAATATCAAAGTGATTGTTATAATTTTTTTTTAATTATATTAAGGATACCTTGGGTTGACAAAGTTTAGTTTTGCTATTGTTTTATTCCCTTTGGATACATATGAATTATCTTAAACTCGAATATTAATTATCTCTATCAGAATGAATGAACATTGAATATAGTCAAACTAATTTTATATACGTGGCATATATAGAATGATTCTAACGAAATTCAATTTGTGATGAACAAGTTACCAAATTTGTTAAATAAGATACCCCTTCATGGTTTTGGGAATTTCTCATTTATAGGCTACCAAGAGCCACTTACAATTTTTTATTCATGTTCTTATTCTTATATTTAAGAAAAATAAACACTTTAGATTAAAAGCAATAACCGAATTAGTTCCCTTGGATTAATAAAATAGAACATGAGGCTTTTTTAATAAATCAAATTTGTATTTGTTTATGTCATAAGAGGAGCGTACAGGGGGCGACCGTCCGGGGCCTTGTCTTCTAAAGAGTCCGTAGTTCTAAATCTTTTATTTATATTTTATATATTTATAAAATGCCCAACTTGTCTTATCACATTATCTTATTAACACACTTATAAATTAAAAAATGCACACTTATAAATGTGTTTTTTTTAAAAAAAAATCTATATATATAAGCCAAATTATTTATAAATCTGAACTGAAAACCAATAAATAAAAAAAATCTATATATATATATATATATAAGTCTGTATTATGTTTTTTTATATATGTTTATTGAGTTTATATCATACGACCCACTTTTTTTACATGGTCCGTGCCCATAACGTTTTGAGGATTTTTGGGACCGGCCGTGGGAGCGTACCAATCCAACTCATTTAATTGCAATTCTTAAAATGACACCTATGCATATACTTGTCAAAGTCTGAACCAACCGAACCAAGATGATTCATTTAAAAAAAATATTCTGATTTAAACCCTTCTTACCTATTATCCTACCCATCAATGTTTTGAAAACCGAACCGGACCGGCCGGTCGGACCGGGAACCGGGACCTTCACCGGTACGGTTACATGCTCTGAGACCGTTTGCTGGTTGAACCGGGCGGTTCAGCGGTCGAACTGCGAACCACGAACCGGTGGTCGAACCAGGTAGTTTAATTTTAAAAAAAAATTTACTATTTTTTTATTTTTTTTATCCTATAGTCCTCCTACTTACTTCTATTTACAATTTTAACTCAATTTGGCTCTTTCCTTTTAACTTATACGCTGCCACAGGTCCTTCAAAACCCTAATCAAAATTAAAATTGAAGATTCAAAAGAATTAAAATTCATACAGACCTACAACCCTCGTCCTTGACTCAAAATTGTTGAAATGGTTGTATATGTAGTATTTGGAATTTTTATATTTTTCTATATATTTTTATGAATATTTATATTATTTATTGCGTCATCCGGTTCTTGAATCTGGTCCGACCAGTGAACCTCTAAGACGTCCGGTTCGTTGTCCGGTCCGGTTCTGAAAACATTGCTACCCATCCGTTTTGTTATGTATAATTAAATAATTTAATATGCAATTATTGGGTACGAAATTAGAAAATGCGTTGATTTTTTTTTATCATAATGTTTGCCTTTTCAAGTCTAAAAATGATTATTTTACGTGTTGTTTGCGGTTTTATATTTTCAAAATTAGAACATAAAAATCATGAATACATGGCTGGTGTTTATTGGTCTCGTGTATGAAAAAGTACAACAACAATAAATAATAATATTGTACACATGGATGGTATTTTAACATAAAGTCGTAATAATATAATACATATGGTATGATAACATTATTGGTTGGTAGTTAAATGCGTAACACGACATTTAATATGTGGCTCTTATAATTATTTATCTTATTATTAAATGATTAAATATAATTATTTATTTAATAACCTATGGCTAGTAATTAGTCGATGGACCTAATTACTCTTAATGGCCACTAATGGGTTTCCCCTTGAGTGTACATATAAATAGAGAGTTAATTAGAGTGAATAGACTAATCGATTAATCTATTATATCACCCTAAATCGTCCCTCTCTCTCTCTCTGCTAAACCGTGAGCTCTCAATAATTCACCTAATACCATCATAATCGTACACCCTAAACGGGAACCTGATCCAGATAAGAGATCATGTCGTCTTCCCTATCATCGGTGAACTTAGCAGTTATGTTTTAACATATTGTTTTTCATTACATAGTAACAAGAACTAATCGACATGTAGTATCAGAGCAGATGTTGATAAATCAGTTCTTGTTTCTTTCCCTAATCTGGAATTAGAATCGGAGAACAAAAGTTCTGCTAAAATCCATAAGAAAATCGTTTTTAAATTAACCTTCACGGTTTTCTGTTTTACAAATAATATCACGTTTTTTGATCTCATAAAACCTGAGATCATTAATATTTTCGAAATCTGTTTAATATAATGTTCAAGATTTCGATTCCAGTCCCTAATATGATATTATTGAAGAACAGTTCATAAACTGTTCTTCATATTCATCCTTAATTTTTGATGAAAATCCCCTTAATTTGGGATGAATAATGAATTTGATTATGTTTCCTAAAATTGTGTAACTTTATCTCCAAGTTTTCACATTAAAATATTAATTTTATTATTTTAAATTATGAAACTTGGATATACTTAACACCTAAGATATTTTTGAAATATAAAACATAATCAAATCCCTTAATTTTCGCACATTGCTTAACCGGATCAGTCTTCACGGTTTTGGTCTTCACGGTCCATGTTTCACGGATATGGTTTGCGGGTCTTAAACTTCACGGTTTAACTGTTCACGGGTATCTCAGTTCACAGTTTACAGTTCACAGTTCAAATTCACGGGTTCTACAGTTCACGGTTTACCTTCTGGAGCCGTGAACCTTATAGAAGCCGTGAACTTTTGATGAACCGTGAACCCTTAGATTAGCCGTGAATCCTTAATAAACCGGGAACCATTATTGAACCGTGAATCATTATGGAACCGTGAGCCCTTAAGGAACCGTGAACCTAGCCTTATACGTGCCTAAATTTTTTTCCTCGCGGGACGCGTTGCCCCCACAACCCCCAGCGCGCTAACAGGGGGTTTGCTATTAATAAATGCTTTAGTTTAGTTTTGTTAAACCTTAAAATTAAATGTTTTTCAAAACTTTAAAACTTACTTGAATAACACCTAATGCTTTACTTCTGCCCAAAAGTGATGTGATGCATGTGTATATTTATTCAAGCTTAAATAAGCATTACAACTTAGTGCTTGTCATGATATTAACTTAGAAAACATGATAAACAACCTAAAGTTTCACTTCTGTCCAAAGGTGATGTGTCACGCTTGTAAAGTTATTTAAGTCTAATTAAACACTACTTTGCCTAAAATAACTTAGTGTTTCTACTTTTGCCCAATGGTGATGTGTCACACTTAGTTTTCGCGAAGCTAATTATGTGAGTACTAAACAAATGTTTCACTTCTGCCCAAAGGTGATGTGTTATATTCTTACTGCACATACTTAAATTTGTTCCTAATACTAAACAATTGTTTCACTTCTACCCAAAGGTGATGTGTTACATTGTTTAACTAGAACCTAATTAATATATTATTTTGATGATTATAATAGATATTTATCACAACTTCATTAATATAATGGTTCTTAATTTCACCTGCCTTAGTTTAAGTTACCCCATAGACACTCTAAGTTCATCTTTAACAATTAGTATCTTATTCTTTCTCGTATAAAATCCACTGCAGCCCCTAACTTGGGAATCGAAACTTTGAACGGCACAAACTTCTCTACATGGAAAGATTCCCTGATGTTGTCTCTCGGCTTGATGGAATTCGATCACGCACTCGACAAGCCTGCACCTGCTGATCTTACTGACAAAAGCACTGCTCAAGACATTATCAAGCATGAGAAGTGGTCAAGGTGTAACTGCATGGCTCTTGTCCTAATGAAGAACTCAACCAGTCTGATCATCAGAGGAGCTATACCTGATTCTAAAGATACCAAGACTTATCTAGCTTCTGTGGAGGATCAATTCAAGGGAACTTCTAAGGCGCATGCTAGCACTTTAACTCTGAAGCTGGTGACTGCAAGTATGACGGGATCAGCGGTATTCATGATCACATCATGATGATGAATGACATGTCCCGTAAGCTCAAGGGATTAGACATGGAAATCAGTGACGACTTTCTAGTTCACTTTATCATGATCTCTCTTCCTAAGTCTTTTGAAGCTTTCAAGATCAACTACAACACATAGAAAGACAAGTGGATGATGAGTGAGTTGATTGCAATGTGCGTCCAAGAAGAAGAGCGTCTGAATCTATATAGACCGGATGTTGCTTATCTCATGTCCGCTGATTCAAAGAAGAGGAAGGGCAATTTCCGTAAGAAGGAATCTTATAAGGTCCAGAAACAAGATGCAAATGGTGCTTCCAGCTCTAAGAACTTCAAAGGGAAGTCTCACTGCAAGTTCTGTCGCAAGGCTGGACATAGGCAGAAAGACCCGGACTTTAAGGAGTGGCTGAGCAAAAGAGGTAATCATCTTTATATGATACTTGATTCCTATAATTTAAATGTTCCAACTAATATATGTTGGTTTGATTCTGGTTCTATGGTTCATGTAACCAACTCTTTACAGGGATTCCTTACAATCCAGAAGCTGGAAAGAAACCGAAGAACACTTAAGATGGGGAATGGAGAAGAACTAGTTGTCAAAGCACCATGTATTAGTTGGAACATTTAAATTATAGGACTCAAGTACCATATAAAGATGATTACCTCTCTTGCTCAGACACTCCCTAAAGTCCGGGCAGTCTTTCTGCCTATGTCCAGCCTTGCGGCAGAACTTGCAGTGAGACTTCCCTTTGAAGTTCTTAGAGCTGGAAGCACCATTTATGCTTTAAACTTTATGATACCTTATATATTCCTGAGATTACTGGGAACCTTAGAATTAATTATGAAAACTGGTTTATATATTAAACTTTATGATACCTTATATATTCCTGAGATTACTCGGAATCTTGTATCAGGACCAAAGTTAGACATTGACGGTTTTGTTTGTTCTCATGGTCATGACAAACTTTCTATTATGTTAAATTCTCAAGTGTTTGGACGTGGTTATCTGGATGATGGTCTCTATAGATTAGAACTAAATGATGATTTTTCCAAGTCTTTGCTATCATATAATATTAATGAAAATTTAACAAAGACTAAACGAAAGCGAGACTTAGAAGCTTCATCTATGTTGTGGCATCAACGCTTAGGCCACATTTCACGAGATCGCTTATCTCGTCTCGTGAAGGATGAAGTGTTACCATCTCTCGATTTCAATGATTTTGGAAGATGTGTCAAATTCCTTAAAGGTAAAATGACATCAGCAAATAAGAAAGGTGCCACTAGGAGCTCTAATTTATTAGAACTCATTCACACTGATATTAGTGGCCCTTACCCCGTTGCTGGTATAATAGGACATACTTCATTTATCACTTTTATTGATGATTATTCTCGTTATATGTACTTGTATCTCATTAAAGAAAAATTTGAATCACTTACGACTTTTAAAGATTATAAAACTGAAACAACTTGATCTTCAAATAAAAGTTGTGAGATCAGATAGATGAGGTGAATATTATGGCAGACATACAGATGTGGGTCAGGCTCCTAGTCCATTTTATGAGTTTTGTAAGAGCCAGGGGATCGTGAACCAGTACACCATGCCCGATACTCCTCAGGAGAATGGTGTTGCTGAGAGAAGAAATAGGACCCTAATGAACATGGTACGCAATATGTTAGCCAACTCAGGTTTACCCTCATTCCTCTAGACCGAGGCCTTAAAAGAAACTGTTCATATAATCAATAGAGTTCCTTCCAAATATGTCCCTAAAACTCCGTATGAACTCTGGACAGGAAGGAAACCGAGTCTTAGATATATGAAAGTATGGGGTTGTCTTGCCGAAGCTAAACTCTATAATCCTTTCTTAAAGAAACTTGACATGAAAACCGTCACTTGTTACTTCATCGGTTATCCCGATCACTCAAAAGGTTATAGATTCTACTGTCCTTCTCACGTCACTCGTATTGTAGAAACCAAGCATGCCAAATTCCTTGAGGATTTTAAGGTCAGTGGGAGCAGTGAAAATCCTTATCCAGATTTAGAAGAAGTACAAGACGCGGGGGGGGGGGGGGAGATACTCCGATTACTCCTCTTGTACACCACACTGCACCGCACGTCACTGCACCACTTCCTCCTTCTTTAGATCTTAATGCTACTCCTTTTATACCAGAGAATGAAGGCACATCAAACGACCGACATGAAGATAATGCCGAACCCGATAATCAACTCAGGAGGTCGTCTAGGTCCAAAAGGCCTACTAACTTTGATGATTTTATTACTTACCTGTCTGAAGCTGAAATAGATGCTGAAAAGTTTACAGATCCTACTTCTTATCATGAAGCCATTAGCAGTGATCAGTCTTCTGAATGGAATAAAGCCATGATTGACGAGCTTGACTCCATGAAGAAAAATGATGTTTGGGATTTAGTTGAATTACCCAACGGTGCTAAGCCCGTAGGATGTAAATGGGTATACAAAACTAAGCTAGATCCGAATGGAAACATTGAATGCTATAAAGCGAGATTAGTTGCGAAGGGTTCAATCAGAAAGAAGTAATCGACTATCAAGAGACCTTTTCTCCTGATTCTCGAAAAGATTCATTAAGGATCGTGATGGCCCTAGTAGCTTACTTTGACTTAGAGCTACATAAGATGGACGTCAATACCGCTTTCCTCAACGGCGACTTGAATGAAGACGTGTTCATGAAACAGCCTGAAGGTTTTCAACCTGAAGGTCAAGGACATCTAGTCTGTAAGTTGAAGAAATCCATATACGGGTTGAAGCAGGCATCACGTCAATGGTACCTAAAGTTTGATGAAGTCATGAAGAAACAAAGTTTCCTGAAGAATCAAGTGGATTAATGCACCTACCTCAAGATGAGTGGGAGCAACTTTACTATACTTGTCCTTTACGTAGATGACATTCTATTGGCAAGTAATAGTTTAGATATGTTGCATGAGTCGAAGCGTTTACTCTCGCATAATTTCGATATGAAGGATCTCGGAGAGAATGTAAGACGAGATTTAATATGTGGCTCTTATAATCATTTATCTTATTATTAAATGATCAAATATAATTATTCATTTATTTAATAATCTATGGCTAGTAATTAGTCGATGGGCCTAATTACTCTTAATGGGCCACTAATGGGTTTCCCCTTAAGTGTACATATAAATAGAGAGTTAATTAGAGGGAATAGACTAATCGATTAATCTATTCTATCACCCTAAATCCATCAAAAAATTTGTTCCAGATCAGGCAATCAATGCCATAAAAGAACCGTCGCAGCAGGCCAAAGGCTGGTGCCTTCTCGACTCCAAGTTATGACTCTCAAAACCGCAGAACTAACTAAGCTCTTATACAAATTGTTGGAAACAATTGATATAAACGAAATCACGAACACGGTATTTTGTGGGTGGACGATCCCACAACGGCTTTTCTGTTTTATTAAAATTAAACTCAAACTCTTTATTAATAAAACTCAACTCACACTCACTAATTTTCTATACATATAATAATAACACCGTCTTCAACTTCAAAGTTTATTTCGCCGACTTAATAAAGAGTCGTCTTTGAGATCAAATAACTCACTCCCAATAAGATTTCTTCCAATTGTTGCCTCATAGAGCAGTCGGAGGATTTAGAGTCTATGCCCTTTGAGGAAGCTATCGGGATGCTAAAAGCGTTCGAAGAACGGGTCCGTCTTTATGCCGGGAATGAAGGTGATACATATGGGAAGTTGTTGTTTTCCAAGAGCGATACCCACGGAAAACAGAAACGGTATGAAGCTCGCAAAGGACTGACACAAGAACGAGAGTATTCCGGGTCAGATAACCGGGGTCGAGGACGAGGCCGTGGACATGGATACGGTCGGGGTAGAGGATGAGGTAATTCTTCAAACCCTAATCGAAACACCCAAAGGCGAGATAAAAGCACGGTTCGTTGCTATAACTATAACGAACAAGGACACTTTGCATGGGAATGTCCAAAGCCAAAGCAACAACAACATCCACCACAAAACACAAAACAAAACGAAGAGATTATGATGGCGGCAGTGGTGGAAGTAAACGAAAAAGTGCTCCTTAACGAAGATAAGGTACACCCCAATCTCTACCATAATGACTCTAAAACTAACGAGACATGGTACCTTGATAGCGGAGCTTCTAACCACATGACCGGAGACAAGACTCACTTTTTAGAGATTGATTCTAATATCAATGGACTTGTTAAGTTCGGAGATGGGTCGTTGGTAAAAACGAAGAACAAAGGCTTGTCAACACCGACGTATACTATATTCCGAAGTTATGTAGCAATATTCTAAGTCTTGGACAATTATCCGAAACCAGTCATAAGATAGTCATAGTTGATGACTATCTGTAAAAGAAGGGTAGCTGTTAATGAAGGTGCTTCGCTCAAGTAATCGGTTGTACAAGAAGGAGTTGAAAGTCGGAAAACTGGTATGCTTACTCAACTCTATAGGTGACCAAGCTTGGTTATGGCATGCTAGGTTTGGTCACCTGAACTTCAAAACGCTCTCTAGTATGTCTAACATGCAGGCTGCAAGGGGCTTACCAAAGATATCACATGAAACTCATATGTGTGTATGATGGGCAAACAAAGTGAATACCGGACTACTAAACCATTGGAGTTGGTTCACACGGACTTGTGTGGACCAATTACACCATCAACCCGGGGAGGTAATCGATACTTTATGCTACTAATCGACGATTACAGTCGATACATGTGGATCCATACCATAAAGAATAAGAACGATGCCCTAGAAGTGTTCAAGAAATTCAAGAATGAAGCCTAGTTACAAAGCGGATTTAAAGTGAAAGCACTAAGGTGTGATAGGGGAGGAGAGTTTCTAAACAGACTATTTAACACATTCTGCCAAGAAACATGTATAAAACGTATGTTCTCCGCCCCATATACACCCCAGCAAAACGGTGTCGTCGAAAGACGAAACCGTACTGTGTTGAATACTACTAGAAGCATCTTAAAGGCTATGAGAATGCCGCAAGACTTGTGGGGAGAAGCTGCAAGACATTCCGTTTACTTGCTAAACCAAGTTCCCACAAAACCCGTAGAAAATGCCACTCCGTTTGAAGTCTGGACGGGTCGAAAACCGAGTGTGAAGTACCTCCGTGTGTTTGGTTGTAGAGGGTACATGTCTGCCCCACCAGTTGGATTGAAGAAACTGGTGGGAAGCGATAAGGGTCCGATTCTTGGGTGCAGATCGTATCCAAAAGGCACGACTACATGTTCTCAGATCGGAGGTTGAGAATCTGAAGATGAAGGATAATTAGTCAATTGATGAGTTCGCCGGAAAGATAAGCGCAATTGAAGGACGGTTCAACACTATCAACATCCATCATGTGTTGTGAGTCATTTTTTGGATGAATCATTCCCTCATCCCCTTCGATTAATCTCTATCTTTTAATTTTACGAAGCAATTGTTCAACTGATTTAACTATTGTTGACTGTTTTTCTGTTTAAGCAACAGTTCCCGGAGCTCCGCCGCATCAACCTCGTTCGTTTTTCCCTCCGGCCGATAGTAACCTGTTACCGGATATGGAACCCACGGAGTCGATTTCTTCGGTTCCTCACCGGCTTTCTTCGACATTGCAATTCCGCTTCCCCTCACGATGACGGACACACCGCCCTGTGTCGTAGTCGCAAATCCACGTCTGTTAAAAGTATCAAAAACTTAATTATGACATTATGAATCGCTCAAATAGAAACTAGGGCCGTAAAAGAGCCAAGCCGAGCCAGGATGGGCTTGAGCTTGGGCTCGAAGTTAAACGAGTCTCTCGGCTCATTTTAACGAGCTGAAAATTTGAGATCGAGCTCGGCTCATGAAAAGCTTGAACCAACTAGATGATTTAAAAAACTGACTTTTTTTTACATTTTGATATATGAATTTTTTTTTATTAGAACTAATAAAATAGTATTTAAGGTTGTACAAAAAAAAAGTATTATTCAGCAAGTTTAAAAAAAAATTGAAAGACACCTAGACATACTTAAAATAATATGTGCATTATTTTTTTTCCTCAACTTTTTTACATGTTATTTATTATTATTTTAAACGAGCTTAAGCATGAGCGAGCTAACAAGCCACGAGCCGAGCTTTTTTTAACTTTTTTCGACCGAGCCGCGAGGTTTTAGAAAAAACCCTAATTGAAACGTTTCTTCACTCTTTTGTCCTTAAACTCATGACTTGAAGTTGGAACATGAAATTGTAACGCGAAATTACCTGGCAACAACAGAGATTTGATCGGTGATCAAAGTTGAGATAAGCTTAACGACAGCCATTTCGCCGATTGAGAATTTGAGTAACAGAAATTTAGTCGAACAATTGGAAGAAGATGAACTTCTAGGATGAAAACTTGAAACAGATTGAATGATATTTATAGAAGAAACTTAATGAAGTGGCTTTGAAAAGGTTGAAAGGGGTCCATTTAGGGTTCTGTTTTTTTATTATTTGGAATTTTGATTTTATAGATTGAATTCTCGGATTCAAACTATAATTGATAAAGAGATTGGTATTGAAAAATTGAATTTGAATAGATTTAAATGATTCGAGAAGATAGAAAGATAAATAAAAAATATGTGTTAATTTAAAAAAAAATATGTGATTTGAACTCGAATTTTAAAGTCTATTTAACTCTATTTAAGTTTTAATTATTTTTTAAGTCTGGTTCAAATAACAACGCAGCCTAAAGAACCTAAAGCCACCTGCCACGTCATATGATGAGAACATGAAAAAAATTTATTGTCTAGACATCATAAAGAATTAAGAATTATAATTTTATATTGCTTATCTTGCAGCACATGTCTGTACACACCGCCTGGTATCCGTCGCTTACGACAAAATAATGTTGTCCATTACGCAGATTTAATAAAATTCGAACAATCATTTTTTGTCATTAAAGTGAAGAAATGAACCAACTCTTCACGGCTCAAAAAGAGGCTCGGTATATTTACATACTTGGAACACACCTTATCATATTTTGAGGAATTTAAATGATAACAAATTGTTGTTTTGATTTTGTTATGAGTATAAAGAAATTAACATGTTAAAATTTCATGTTTTTTTTGCAAAATAAGTATTACTTTTTATATTAAATTCATGTTATTTTAAAAAAATTGATATGTTAAAGAAATCTAAATTATAAATTATTATACAATAATTTTAAAAGTTTTATTTCATTCTATAACAATTCATTTCACATTTATTAAAGTTACAATTACATATATCCTTTTATTTTCAACACTAATTACATATATACCTAATCCAAAACTTAAATTACAGTTAATAAAGTTTTACAATTTAATAAAGTTTTTATAATTTAATAAAGGGGACTACTAATGGCACACGGGAATTGCTAAATGGACCGGATCTATACGCCTCGTATAGGCCAATACGGGGCGTATAGCCCCTAACCTTAAAAATCAGACATGCAGGTGTCAGTTCTGGTCTGGCGGCTGACCCTATACGACCCATATAGGCCTATACGCCGCGTATAGACCTATACGACCCATATAGGTCTATACGCCACCTCTTTTTTCAAACTTGAACAAATTTTGATTTGTATATGGTGAGTATAGCCCTATACGCAGAAGTCTATACGCCCCATATAGGCCTATACGACCCCTATACGACCCATATAGGTCCATACGCCACCTATTTTTTTCAAAATTGAGCAAATTTTGATTTGTATACGGTGAGTATAGCCCTATACGCATAAGTCTATACGCCCCATATAGGTCTATACGACCCTTATACGTCACCTATGAGATTTTGATGCATGTTAATGTTTGATGTATTAATCTAGTTGTATGGTTATTTCTATAATTATTCGCTCCTAAAACCAACTCTTGATGGGCTTTACTATACGAAACGGTACGATATTATACTATACTATATTATACTAAGCTATACTATACTATACTTAGCTATACTATATGATACTACACTAAGCTATACTATACTAAGTTATACTATACTATACTATATTTTATACTAAGCTATACTATACTATACTATCCTATACTATTCTATACTTAGTATAGCTTAGTATAGTATATTATAGCTTAGTATATGATAATATAGCTTAGTGTAGCTTAGTATAGGATAGTATAGTTTAGTACAATATAGTATAGTATAGGATTGTATGGTATAGTATAATATAGTTTAGTATAGCTTAGTAATAACTTAGTATAGTATAGTACAGTATAGTATAGTTTAGCTTAGTATAGTATAGCTTAGTGTAGTATAGCTTAGTGTAGTATAGTATAGTATAGTATACCTTAGTATAACTTAGTATCGTATAGTAAAGCCCACAAAGAGGTGGTTTTAAGAGCGAATAATTAAAAAAATAAACATACTAGATTAATACGTCAAACATTAACATGCATCAAAATCTCATAGGTGGCGTATAGGGGTCGTATAGGCCTATATGGTGCGTATAAGCTTCTGCGTATAGGGCTATACTCTCCATATACAATCAAAATTTGCTTAAGTTTCAAAAAAAGAGGTGATATATAAACCTATATGGGTCGTATAGCTTAGTATAGGATAGTATAGGATAATATAACTTAGTATAGTATAGCTTAGTGTAGTATGTTAATTTTTGACGTATTAATCTAGTGGCATGGTTATTTATTTAATTATTTTCTCCTAAAACCACCTCTTGGTGGGCTTTACTATACGAGACGATACGATACTATACTATACTATACTAAGCTATACTATACTACACTAAGCTATACTATACTATACTAAGCTATACTACACTAAGCTATACTATAATATACTATATTACACTATACTATACTAAGATATACTATCCTATACTAAGCTATACTATACTATACTATACTATACTATACTAAAGCTATAATATACTATACTACACTAAGCTTAGTATAGTATAGTATAGCATAGTATATGACAGTATAGCTTAGTATAGTATAGTATAGCTTAGTATATGATAGTATAGCTTAGAATAGTATAGTATAACTTAGTATATGATAGTATAGCTTAGTATAGTATAGTATAGCTTAGTATAACTAATTATAGGATAGTATAACTTGGTATAGTATAATATAGCTTAGTATAGTATAGTATACGATAGTATATTATATAGCTTAGTATAGTATAGTATATAGCTTAGTATAGTATAGCTTAGTGTAGTATAGTATAGTATAGTATAGTATAGTATAGTATAGTATAGTATAGTATAGTATAGTATAGTATAGTATAGTATAGTATAGTATAGTATAGTATAGTATAGCTTAGTATAGTCTAGCTTAGTGTAGTATAGTATAGTATAGCTTAGTATCGTATCACATCGTATAGTAAAGCCCACCAAGAGGTGGTTTTAAGAGCGAATAATTAAAGAAATAAACATACAACTAGATTAATACGTCAAACATTAACATGTATCAAAATCTCATAGGTGGCGTATAGAGGTCGTATAGGCCTATATGGTGCGTATAGGCTTCTGCGTATAGGGCTATACTCGCCATATACAAATCAAAATTTGCTCAAGTTTGAAAAAAAGAGGTGACGTATAGACCTATATGGGTCGTATGGGTCTATACGCGACGTATAGGCCAATATGGTGCGTATAGGCTTCTATGTATAGGGTTATACTCGCCATATACAGATCAAAATTTGCTCATGTTTGAAAAAAAGAGGTGGCGTATAGACCTATATGGGTCGTATAGGTCTATACGCGGCGTATAGGCCTATATGGTGCGTATAGGCTTCTACGTCATATACAAATCAAAATTTGTTCAAGTTTGGAAAAAAGAGGTGGCGTATAGACCTATATGGGTCGTATAGGTCTATACGCGGCATATAGACCTATATGGGTCGTATAGGGTCAGCCGTCAGACCAGAACTGACACCTGCAGGTCTTGTTTTTAAGGTTATGGGCTATACGACCCGTATTGACCTATACGAGGCGTATATGTCCGACGACGTGTCCAAATAGCAATATTCTGTGTCCCATTCGAATCTCCCAATAAATTCGCTACTGGTCTACCTTGGTTTTGTTTTACTTGCAAAAGGGAACCCTTATGTCCACGTGTCCCTGGTTGCTTGTCAAGTTGTATGCTTCAAATTAGGTCAAATAAAAGTCAATACACAACTTGCATTTTTATTTTATTTGGCAAATAATTACGTGTAAGGGTGAACGACGTAAACAAATTCTTCCTTCAACTAGTTTTAGATTTATTGCTTAATTTGTTAGTTATTCATATGTGTAATATTCATGAATTGTTTTTTACAATTTAAAATATTTAATATAAACCAACTATACAAAACATTTTATTAAAAGTTTGTTCAAATCATCAAACAAAACCGTTTTAGTCAGTTGGGTCGAATCAACTGATCAAGTCCCAACCAACCCATCTGGTTTGGTCTGGCTCAACTATTTACGATGTTTGATGATCTAGAAATAAAGATTGGTGGGTTAATTTATCTAGCTCTATAGTGATATTTTTAAATGTTCCGTGATTCACTCACTTTATTATCGTAACGTGACGAATTAAGCCACATTAAATGACCAATTTTGACTTGATCTTATAAATTTGAACTCTATAACCTAGTGTTTGGTTGAGACACTCAAATTGATTGTTTTGTTACATATTCATGTGATTTGCCACATAATATAGATAAAATAAATAGTTTATATTTTTATTTTATAACGGTATATATAAGAAATAAGATTAAAAAAAATTAAGAGAATTTATAAGCATAATACAAAATAAAAGAGAAAAGAAAAAATCATACTATTAAAAGAATTTCCATATCAAGAGAATTATGATGATGTCACCAACAATCTCTCTTTATATTATGGAAGTTAGGTTTTGCTATTATTTTAATTCATTGGGTACAAACGAATAATCTTAAAAAAACTTATCTTATATCATTACGAACAAATAAAAATGATATTGTCAACAAAATTAATACACGTGTCATAAATTACTCTATTAAAAAGTCAAATTGTGATAAAAGTTATCAAATTTGTTAAATAAAGAAGATATCCCTTCATGGACGGGAGAATTTCACATTTATAGGCTACTACCAAGAGCCACTTACATTATTTGATTCATGTTCTTATTCTTATATTCAGAGCCGTCTCCGAGAATTCAAATGCCCTACACGAGCCGTAAAAAAAGACCCATAATGAAAATTACTTTTTTAAAAAGGTCCAATAATTTTTTTTTAAAGCCTCGAAAATTTTAAATATATATTAATTTTTTTTTTGGGCCCCTCGAAATGTTGGGCCCCCTACGGTCGTGTTGCCCGCAGTGCCTTCCAGCCGCCCCTGCTTATATTTATTTTATACCTTTTTATGTATTAAAAGTTTAAGAAAAATATATACTTTTAATCAAAGCAATTATCGTATTAGTTCCTTTGGTTTAAGAAAATGGGATAACGAGGCTTTTAAAGGAAAAAAAAACAAATTTGAATATATTTGTTTAGGTGATAACAAGAGGATGCTAGTGAGTGGTATATTAGTTTTTGCATACATGTCTTGTATCATTATTTGATGCTTTTATATTAAGTTAGTGTTAAATCAAATATTATTCAAGAAAATTATAAATATGTTATTTTATGGATATGTTTATAAAATAACTAAATAGGCAAGAACTAACCCAAACTGATCCTCTAGTTGGGTACTTTATGTCCTGCACCGTATCGACAAGTGAGCGGTCATAAAATAGACTTGGTGAATCAGGGCCTACTCAAGTTTTTTGGGCGCCCAAAGCATATATTAATTTTTTTTTTGCTTTTGCTCTTATGGTGTGTAGATCACAAGTCTCAATATCAACAATCTCAAAGCCTAAATTGCCTAAATATACTTTATTTTTTGAATTTGGGGATCTTGAGGAAATAGGGGGCCAAAGCCCTTGTTTTATTTCACTCCCCTTAAGCTGTCTCGATAAACACTCATATTGTTAGTGTAATGTGAAAATTTAAGCCAAACATTAGATAATAGTTTCCAAATTAGGCTTTGCGTATGTTTGAAACGCTCAAATTAACTAACCATTTGTACATATTGTCAATCATACGTAATAAAGGAGAGAAATATAGTCTGTTTTATGATTGTGACCGTTTTACTTATTAAGAAAGGCCTTTATGCTATTCTTATATACTATGTTTAAAATTATTATTTATTATCCTACTTCCTATATAATTTGGTTCACAAAGTTAGGTTTTGCTATTACTTTATTCCTTTGGGATAAGAATGAATAATCTATAGTAATCTTATCTCAATCATGGTGAATGAACAATGAATATAGTCAACAATTCATTATACGTGACATAAAATGAATAAATGATTCTATTGAAAAGACAATTTGTGATACAAATTACTAAATTTATTAAACAAGGAAGACACCCCTTCATGGTATGGTATATTTCTCATTTATGTAGGCTACCACAAGCCACCTACTCCATTGTTTGATTCATGTTCTTATTCTTTTATTTATTTCAACAAACTTTTCATATATAATTAGTTTAAGAAAAATAAAAACCGTTAATTTTAAGAAAATAGAATATAATGAGGATTAAAAAAAGATATTTTGTATATTTATTGATGTGATAACTAGCTTAGAACCTGTGTACTATACATGATAAAAAAATATCAATACATAAAATTTTTGAATCTTTATATATATATATATATATATATATCTTATAGGTGAAAAAATGTATTACATGTACTAACATTAATAGAAAACAAAATCAAACAAATGTAAAAATCCTTATTCTAATAAAAAAAACTAAATAATTTACCACTTAGCATAACCACATTCATTCTTACACAACTTTTCCCCCCAAAACCATTCCATACCTATTCAATAATTCGCGGATCTATTATAACCCATTTGTTTTATATCGCGGGTCATAACCCAAATTTTATACTCATTTTAATAAAGGAGTTGTAAACCCTAAAGCTTTCTTTTATGTTCAAGGTTCATCCAAGCCAAGATCGATAACCATCTCAACTAATCGTCTGTTCAAAGTTCAATCGTTTATCTTTTTACCTTTTTCTATTTGTTTTTTTTATATGCAATCGGAATCCTTTAATTTAAGATTTTGATTTCGGTTTTATCCAGCTTCCAAAGTTTCATCTAAGCCAAGTTCGAAAATCATCTAAGTAGTCTGTTTATCTTTTTACCTATTTCTATTTGTTTTTTTTTATATGCAATCAGAACCTTTTAATTTAAGATTTTGTTTGTTTTGCTTGATCTCGATCTTCAAGGTTCAAGGTTTAGTCCTTTGTTCAAGATTCATTCGTTTTGTTATAATGTTTTTTTTATTCTGATTATGTTTTTTGTAGTTTTGAATTAGTTTACCAAATCCCTTTTATAATAAAAAAAACTAAATGGTTTTGCCACTTGGCATCACCACATTACATCTCATAAAATTTTTTCCCCAATATCACATTTATATCCTCCATTTAGTATTTCTATATTTAGTTTTTTTTTTTAAATTACATAAATAAACATTTAACAAATCATTTTATCATTATTACCACTAACATTTTTTTTAAATTATCATCAAAAGTGAATATTAAAAAAAAATCAAGAATTAAAAAATAGGAGATTTTAAAAAAGCGAGTTTTTAAAGTTTTATTATTAATTTTTTTTTTAAATTTATCATCAAAAAACAAGATTTTTTAATTTTACAAATAAAATTTAAAAATACTACGTTTGTATTTTCAATAAATAAGTGTTAAAATAAAGTTTCTAATATTTATTTAGTAGTTTTTTTAATTAAATTTGATATTTATATATAAATTTTTTATTTTAATTTATAAATTTTAGTACATAGATTTTAATAAAACTATGAAACTTGCAAATATTTATTTTAAAAAGTGTATTATATTTTAAACTTTATTTTTTTTAAATGACGAGAATTGTTTTTTTTTTCAACAAATATGTTTACAAGTATCAATTCTAATTTATTAGTTTTAATTTTTTCATATTTAATTTTGAAATTTTAAATTTAATTGTGTCGAAATATTAAGGAGTGAAATTTTTAAAATTTGCAGTTTTAAATTTTGAATTTAAAAGACGATATATTGTTGAAATTTAAATTTTATTTGTATCTTTTTTATTATTTTTTAATAAGAGATTTAGTATTAAAAGTTTAGCGAGATTTTCCGCATACAAGTACAAATAGTATCTGTCAATCAGAGCATCTTGATGAAAGTTTATAGTCTTTTGATTTTCTAAATTGACTACACTATCAGGTTTGTCAAACCATAAATTAGTTTTAAATGTTTGTGTTCCAGTTATGTTATTTAGAAATATTAATGAAAAAATGGTTTGGGTAATGTAACAAGATTTCAGGTCAAATCACTAGGTAATCGCGTTATAGAAGCGAAGATTATATTTGGAAGCAATATTGGTCATCACAATTTTATCCCTATAATTGGGTTAACATTTTCAGACAAAAGGATTTCATCAAAATTTCAATTAAGAAAATATATAATTGTTGTACGTTTTGCAGTGACCATGAATAAAAGTTTAGGTCAACCACTTTTAAATGTTGGTTTGTATTAAAAGATCCAGTGTTTATTCATGATCAACTGTATGTAGCATTATTAAGAGTTAAAAGTAGAGATTGACTCAAGCTATTAATCTTTGGTAAACATGGAAAAGTTACCAATACCAAGTCAAATGTTGCATACGATGAAGTATTTTCAAATTTGTAAATAATCATTGTAAAATTTCATTTGACATGTAATTTAATGTATTGTAAAAAGTACACAACTTATGAAATGTTTTTTCATGTAGTTTTTGATGTTGTGATTTCTCTCATCCATAAGATCTTAACATGTAACAAAATGAAAAATTACAAATACAATATCAAATTTGTATAAAAAAAGTTGGTAAGATATTTATCAATATAATTTTAACGTTTCATCCCGTGTAACACACAGGGTTAAAGATAGTAATTAATATTCTAAATTTGTATGTATAAATATTGATTGTTTGTATATTAATTGCATGTATCGAAAATACTGTGAGTATTCAATATTCATTAATATTGAACTAGCTTAGAACCCCGTATCTACATACGGAATGAAAAATATTAATACATAAAATTCTTTATTTTTTATGTATATATTTTAGATGTGTAAAAATGTATTACATATACGAATGATAGAAAACAAAATTCAAAATATATAAAAATTAATATATAATTGAGTTTTGAAAATACGTTAACTATTATTTAATGTAATTTGACTTTCATTACTATTTGATTCAAAGTAAAAGTTACATAGTTTTATTTCAAAGTTTCTTATAATAAGAGATAATTTAAAATAAATGTGTTTTATTAGTATAATTAGTATATTTTCTTTAAAAATATATTATTATTAAAATATAGAAATAGAAATGTATTTAATAAGAAAGAGCGCGAAAAAATAATAATGAGAATGAATATAGAAACGCCACGTGACATGTAAAAACTTTTATTTATTATATAGTATAGATGTATGCATAACTGGAAATTAGTTTTGAATTGAGGACTTTGATTTAGGATGCGTTAAATTATATATATCGCAAACTTTCCTTATTTATCTCCAATTAACTATTCGAAATTTGAATTCTCAATCAATATGATTATAACTGAAAATTGATTTTGAATTTTCAATCAATATGATTATAAAAATGTCAATACATAAAATTTTTAAATACTTATTATATATATTTTAGATGTGTAAAAATGTATTACATATACTAAGGATGAAAAACAAAATTCAAAATATGTAAACATTATAATTTGCACATACATTTTCATTTAAATTTTGTTAACAGTTGGCCCGACAACTACTGCGGACGTGGGGAACCTGCTAAGAAATAAAGTTTAACTTGAAAATTCAAAACATAGAATAATTGTATTTTCCTGATTTTATAGGCAAGAAAAACTCTAAGGATAAGAAATGATTGAAATGACTTGTGAAGAGAAATGATCGAAATGACTTGTGAAGAGAAACGATCGAAAGAGGTGTGAAGATATTTATCAATATGGTTTTAACATTTCGCCCGTGTAACACACGAGATTAAATCTAGTTAATATATAAATGAGTTTCAAAAATACACTAAGTACTATTCAATGTAATTTGACTTTCATTTACTATTTGATTAAAAACATAGTCTAGGTAATTACATTTCAAAGTTTCTTATAGTATGATATAATTTAAAATAAATGTGTTTTAATAGTATAATTAATATTTTGTTTAAAAATATATTATTATTGAAAATTTGGAAGTGTATTTATTACGAGAGAGAGACGGGAAAAAAATTATAAGAATGAATATGAAGGCGACACTTGGCATTGTAAAATATTTATTTATTATATAACTAGCTTTAACCCCGTGTGTTACACGGGATGAAACGTTAAAATTATATTGATAAATATCTTACAAACTATTTTTAGACAAATTTGATATTGTATTTGTAATTTTTCATTTTGTTACGTGTTAAGATTTTATGGATGAGAGAAATCACAACATCAAAAAATACATGAAAAAACATTTCATAAGTTGTGTACTTTTTACAATACATTAAATTACATGTCAAATGAAATCTTACAATGATTATTTACAAATTTGAAAATACTTCATCGTATGCAACATTTGACTTGGTATTGGTAACTTTTCCATGTTTACCAAAGATTAATAGCTTGAGTCAATCTCTACTTTTAACTCTTAATAATGCTACATACAGTTGATCATGAATAAACATTTGATCTTTTAATACAAATCAACATTTAAAAGTGGTTGACCTAAACATTTATTCATGGTCATCGCAAAACGTACAACATATATATATTTTCTTAATTGAAATTTTGATGAAATTCTTTTGTCTGAATATGTTAACCCAATTATATGGATAAAATTGTGATGAACAATATTGCTTCCAAATATAATCTTCTCTTCTATAACGCGATTACCTAGTGATTTGACCTGAAATTTTGTTACATTACCTAAACCATTTTTTCATTAATATTTTTAAATAGCATAACTGGAACACAAACATTTAAAACTAATTTATGGTTTGATAAACCTGATAGTGTAGTCAATTTAGAAAATCAAAAAACTATAAACTTTCATCAAAATCATCATCAAGATGCTCTGATTGACGTATACTATTTGTACTTGTACACGGAAAATCTCGCTAGACTTTTAATACTAAATCTCTTATTAAAAAAATAATAAAAAAGATACAAATAAAATTTAAATTTCAACAATATATCGTCTTTTAAATTCAAAGGTTAAAACTTTAAATTTTAAAAATTGCACTCCTTAATATTTCGACACAGTTAAATTTAAAATTCCAAAATTATATACGAAAAATAAAACTAATAAATTAGAATTGAAACTTCTAAACATATTTTTTGAAAAAAAAAATCTCGTCATTTAAAAAAATAAAGTTTATAATATAATACACTTTTAAAAATTAATATTTGCAAGTTTCTTAATTTTATTAAAAACTAAGTATTAAAACTTATAAATCTAAATTAAAAAATTATTTATAAATATCAATTTTAATTAAAAAACTACTAATTAAATATTAATAAACTTTATTCTAACACATATTTGTTTTAAATAACTTGTTTTTTGATAATAAAATTTAAAAAATCATTTTTTAATAATAAAACTTTAATGATAATTTTATTTAATAAATCCTATTTTTTAATTCTTTATTTTTTTTTAAATATTCACTTTTGATGGTAATTTAGAAAAATGTTAGCTAGTGGTAATAATGATTAATTGATTTGTTAAATGTTATTTTATGTAATTTTTTTAAAAAAAGGCTGAATATAAAAATAATAAATTGGTGATATAAATGTGGGTTTTTTTTTGGGGGGTGGAATTTATGAAATTAAATGTGGTGATGGCAAGTGATAAAATCATTTAATGTTTTTATTAGAATAAGGATATAGATATAGATATAGATATAGATAAGAGCAAGTGAATGGTATATTACTTTTTCTTACTTGTCTTATGTAATCCGTTGATGTTTAATGATAAATCAAATGTTATTTATTATTTAAGAATATTATAAATATATTTATTTTTTGGATATATTTATAAAATAACAAAACGAACAAGAACGCTCGTCGTTAACACCTATACCGATCTTTTTAGCGTTTACTTAATGTCAGACATGGGTGGACAACTGATTCTGAAACCAGGTTGGTAGAAACCAGTTTGGACCTAGACCGAACATAGGGTTAAAATTGGTTTGTAACCCCTGTATTGAAACCGGGCAAAACTGAACCGAACCTCATAAAACCTGAACTGATCATTTTCTCTTTAAAAACCAGTTTCAACCAAACCAGTTTGAGCCAGAACCCAATGTTGACCAGGTTTGACTGAAACCGAACTTGTGTTAAGCCCAAAAATCGATTTATGCACCTCTAACGATAGATTATCCCAAAATTAAAAAGAAAAACAAAACAAAATGTTTTATGAATTGGGTTACCGTGCAAGCCCTGTTTATCCCAAGCCCAATACATAAAACTAGCCCAATACAAATCCAAATTTTTTTGTTTTTTATATGTATCAATGAAACTTATATGTTTTATAGTTGAATACTTGAATGTGTTGCTAGACATTTTCGTGTGGCTAATCATGCATGGTTAGTGTAATTATATTTTTTTAAATATGACCTTAAATTTGTATTTCCATCCGTTCAACTTAGTTGAGTATAGTCAGAGGTATCCAACGTCGTCACTTTCTTCTACTTTGATCCTTTAACCTATCACCAATGGAGTTGTTGAAGATATGTAATAACAATATCTACTGTGATCCTAAGTTGTTCCATAAGTGTAACATACCAAATTTCAGGGAAACATATTTGAACTGTTTTAATCTTATATTAAATGATAAATTTTCGTTTGTAACGTTTTGACATAAATTTGTTAATGTTATTGTTAAAAATGTAAATACTAGTTTTAAACAAGATTGTTAAATATAAAAAGATGTTTAAAGTGGTATGTATTCACTCAATCTTGGCTAATGATTTTAAGTTAAATATTTTTGTCAAAACTTATTTACAATTTTGTACTCAATAATAATATATATTTTTTGTATAAAACTTAGGTGATTTGTACGAACTAATAACATATATGGGGTGACATTTGAACCAAATTCTTTTAAGCTAAATTTTTGAGGTCAAATATATTACGAATTGACCATTTCATAAGTAAATGTATCAAAATGATCACATAGCCGGTTTCCTTCTAAGCTACTGTGTTTTCTATGTTTTCTCTTTATGCAACGTGAAGAGAACGAAAGGGGAAATATGACATAAATCAAGCATCAACTGTGGCAAATGTTGTTTAGATGATCTACAATCAATGGTTTGTAGCTCCACCAAAACCGACGTGGAAAGAGGGGAAACGTGGAACAGAGAGGGCAAGGAGAGTGACACACGTGGTCCATGGACACGGACGATCCATGGGAGAGGAAATGGTTAGCTGTGAAAGGGGGAGGAGAGAGAAATGTCATGTTTCTGTAAGGGCAGTCGTATGACAGGGGGATGTGGAGGCGTCCTTAACCTCCTATCTTATTGTGTGTTTATATAATTTTTTTAAATATTTTCTTCTAATTATAAAATGCCTAGAGTAAAAGCATTAATTCTTGTGCAATGTAGTACAACATTAATAATATGTTTTTTTCTCTAATTATACTCGTCCAATATGATAATTTTATCTTTTTAAAGTCACTTCATCTATCATAATCTTTTTCAGACTAATTTGATAATTATACCTTTTTGAGTTAAACTAGTTTGATAATTATATACTTCTTAAAATGGGCTAGTTTTGGTAATTTAGTGGACAAATAACCGGTATAACGAGAAGACATCACAAGCCATTTCATCACAAAATGGACTAACTTGAAAATTATATACTTATAACGGGCTAAGTTGGCAACCATATATATTTTCTTAAATTGTCTAGTTTAATAATCATACTTTCTTAAACATACTAGTTTGAAAATCTTCTAGGTTAAAATCAACATGATCAAAGTTTCACATTTCATCAGTAATGTTAATCATTTGAACCGGTAACATATTGGATTACCTTTGATGACTTTTTCTAAATATTTTAAATGTTTTATGAGCATCATCAATGAGGGGCTTCGCCTCTCTCCCTCACGTTGGCACGCTACCAGTCCTACCTGATGGATCTCTCCATAGACCCGGACAGGGTGCCCTCTCCCCTCTCTCCTCCCCTGTCACAATCTACATCCGTGGCGTTCGTCCCCACAGATGCCTTATCCCTTTCTCCTCCTTCTTGTTGGATTTTATGGACCGACCCGATGGACAACGCGGCTGACCGAGCTATGACCCGTAAGAGTTACACCTAGGGCAACGAACATTAAATCCACTTAACCTGCTTAACTGGTAATTACGAACTGTTAGCGAGACGATATATTTTATATATATTCGTTAGACGCGAATTATTATTTATACTAGTTTATAAATAATAATTGTATATATATTGTTTTAATCTTTCATTAAAACAATTAAATGGATTCGGACTTTTCCATCTCGTATTGGACTATGGGCCCGAAAACAATTAGTAGGGTTTATTATTATTATTATATAATAATAACCTATTAATATGTTTTTAACCTACAAGTGTGCCAGCCGCAAAAAAAAGAGAAGAACACGTTTTATCACTTCTTGGCTCTTTCGGTCAATACCAATCAAGAAGCAAAAACCAAAGAAGTGTTTGACTTCCTTTTTTCCAATCTGATGTCGAAACAAAGGCAGGAGCCTTTGCAATTTACGGCACCTTCAAGCTGTCGTCGCCGACCGGCGCCGCCCCGTTCCCGCGTTTTCGGTTTGTGATCTAGCATCGGTTCGTTGTACCTAGATGTGTCAACAAGTTAATCATTAACCGAGGTATAATTAATATCATCAGTAGATTAATTGTTTTTTTTTGTGTTTGCGTGTTCATAACCAGATCCTGTTCGGTTTGTCAGTGCTGTTAAATAGGTTATGATTTTATTTTCCGCTGCGTATTTATTAATTAACTGAATTAATTAATTTCTCTGTCAAAACCCGTTTTTTAAAAAGTCAAACTGATCACCACTGAATCCCAACAGTGGTATCAGAGCCTGGGTTATAACACGCAAATCGGAACCGGTCTGGTTTCACCGGTTAGATTAATCACAAACTTTAACTATCTTGAAGTTTCTGATCTGATATGTTTATTTATTAATTTGGTCGATTTTTTATTTGACCAAATATATTGCCTGTATGTGATTGTATTGAATATGTAAATCTGGCCCGACCCATGTGATTGAGTTGTTTGTGTTTATTATTCAGTTTTTGGTTTTATGGTTTTGGCCCACTTTTGATGGCTCAAAGTTGTAATAGAATAGGCTTTTTAATTTTATGAAATTTTGTATTTTATGTAATGTAATAAAAACTCAAAGACAAATCTGAAGACGCAACAGGAATCATGGAGTCAGTGGGAGTCATCCGAGACGACTAGATGCACGGAAGTCCATCCTTGTGGTTGTTTTAATTTTGTGGACCCCGTGACCCGTTTGGTCTTGCTAACTGGCTCTAGCAAGATCAAACAAACTTGGCCCTATAAGATTTACATATTTATTTGCTTTATGGTTGCTTTTTAATTTTTTATAACTTAAATTTATTATAAACCAACCAAACACCAAACGTTTTAAAAGGAGTTTTAAAATATCACAATCTGTCACCACAAGTTCTAATTTTACAACTTGTAGAATTTTATAAAAAATAACAACTGGCTTGTTTTTATAAAATAAATAACCGCTAAAGTTTTGCAATTTAAACTAAATTTAATTTCAAAACTTATAACTTAATAGTTTTCAACTATTAACTTTAACTGGTTATTCAAGTCGCGACAAACTTAGTTTTAATAGGTTATTTAAAATTAAGTGTCCTGAGAGGTGAAAGGGTTCATCGAATTTGTCATGACTTTAAATAGTAAAACTGGCTTTTACAACACACGTATGATTTAATCATTCGTTGTGTTTGACACTATTCGGTAAACACTAAAATTGGAACTCATATTTAAAACCAATGGTCTATGTCATCCTATTATAAGGAACACTTGGAGCATAAATGAAACATCGGTGTTTGGAGCCACAGCACCGCACTGGATGCGTAGTTTATCCTTCCAAGGCGCAAGGGTTTCGTTGACACATCCGGCCCTTCCGCAAGTACCTGTTTTAGGACGACTATTACTTTTCTCTCTAGTTACATGCCCCAGCTGTCAAGAGATTAAAAGTGGGCATAGATGAGGCTAAACGTATCAATGCATAGACATGTCTTGTCTTAGCGGCCTCATACACGAGAATTGTGCATCTTTCCACAATTGACACTAATTGTCAGTCTAGTTACCCACTTACTAATGTTGTATGCCACAGATACCATTAGTGACTGATTTAGCTAGATTCTCACTCCTTATTCTAATTTCTGTAATTGGGTCATAAATTAATAAGGATTTTTCACTTTCTTTATACTAATTTATTTTCTTTGCTTATCTTGACAGATGTCTACTGAAAATAATAATACTAATAACTCCTTCGCTCTCAAGTCTATCCTTGAGAATGAAAAGCTGGATAACACCAACTTTCTTTCGTGGCAGTGCAATCTGAGAATAGTTCTCAAGATGGCCAAGAAGCTCTATGTTCTCGATGCACCAGTCCCTGAGGCACCCGATGATAACACGGCTGCCACTCGTAAGGCCTGGGAAAAACAAAGAAATGATGCCACTGAGGTGGCCTGCCTTATGCTAGCTTGCATGTCCCGTGAGCTCCAAAAGAGCATGGAGGACCTGGATGCCTTTGACATGATTGAGCAACTTAAGGGCATGTTCCTGAAACAAGCCCAACAAGAACGCTATGAAACCATGTCTTAGTTCATTCGTTGCACGATGCAAGAGGGCACGCCTGTTAGTGCTCATGTACTTAAGATGAAAGGGTACATCGACCAGATGAACAAACTTGGATATCCCATGAAGGATGACATGGATACTGATTTCATCTTAAACTCTCTCCCAAGCTCCTATGCTCAATTCGTAATGAATTTCAACATGAATGGCTTGGAGAAGACAGTGGCCGAGCTACATGGTATGCTCAAAACGGCCGAGATGAATATCCGAGGAAAGAAAAATCAAGTTCTAATGGTCAGATCTACTGGTGTTAAAAAAAACCTAACCCCAAGAAAAGAGGTTATAATAGAAAAGGCAAGAAGAAGGTTAATGTTGCTGCCAAGCCTGCCACCAACAATAACAAGGAAGCTTCAAAAGCAACCCCTCCTGAGGAGCGCAAATGCTTTGAATGCAACAAAATGGGACACTGGAAACGTAACTGTCCTGAATATCTAGCCAAGCTGAAGCTGAAGAGGGCCAGTGGTGAGGGCACCTCTTCAGGTATACTCATTTATGTTATTGAAATTTTTACTGTTTCTAGCAACATATGGGTATTTGATACTGGATGTGGATACCACATCATTAATGTCTTGCAGGAGCCTAAAAGTTGGAGGAAGCTGAAACAAGGCGACATGAAGCTCATCGTTGGTGATGGGAAAAGAGTACCAGTTCTTGCAACTGGAACATATCATCTCTCATGTCCTTCTGGCCTTGTGGTTGTTTTGAACAATTGTTTGTTTGCACCTGGTTTAACCAGAAACATTATTTTAGTTTCTTTATTGTTTGAACAAGGATTTAAGTACGTTTTTAATGGTATTGCTATTTCTGCCTACTTAAATGATATCTTTTATTTTGAGGCTAAACCTCAAAACGGTATTTATGAGATTGACGTTCAAATTGACAATAACATATATAATCTTTCTAAACGTATCAAATCTGGCATTAATGATACTTTTCTATGGCATTGTCGACTTGGCCACATAAGCAAGGCAAGCATTAAAAGACTCCAATCCGAGGGAATTCATGAACCTACCGGACAGGACTCATTTGATAATTACGAGTCTTGTTTAGCTGGCAAACTCACAAAGGACCCCTTCACCCATGTTGGTGAACGAGCCAAGGATCTGCTAGGCCTTATACACACTGATGTGTGTGGCCCTTTCAGAACCATGTCTAGAAATCATGCAAGATACTTCGTTTCATTTATTGACGATTATAGTCGATATGCTTATGTCTATCTTATGAAACACAAGCATGAAACATTTGAAAAGTTCAAAGAATTTCAAAACGAAGTAGAAAAACAACTCGATAAATCTATTAAGACACTTCGATCAGATCTAGGTGGCGAGTATCTCAGCTTAGAATTTCTTAATCATCTGAAGGAGCACGGAATTATTTCTCTGCCCACTCCTCCTGGCACACCCCAACTTAATGGGGTGAGCGAGAGGAGAAATCAAACCCTGCTTAATATGGTTCGATCAACTAACTTGCCTCACTCCTTCTGGAGTTATGCTTTTATGACCGCCACCCGCCTTGTAAATCTGGCACCGACTAAGAAGGTGGACAAAACCCCATATGAGATATGGCATGGGTCTAAACCCAATTTGTCTTACCTTAGAGTATGGAGATGTGATGCATATGTCACCAGCGATTCTGATGACAAGCTCGATCCCAGAGGTGAAAAAGTTGTTTTCGTCGGTTACTACAACAAAAGCAGATATTATTTCTATCATCCTGATGCAAACATTGTTTCCATCAAAAGGAAAGGACGCTTTCTCGAGGAAGATCTTCTAAATCGAGGAACCGGAAATAATATTATGGATCTTGAAGAAATTCGAGAAATACAAACTACCGCTGAGGAAGTCGGAGCGTCTGATCAACAAGAAGTTGTTGCTGATGAATCATACATAAACACAAGCGTTCGCAGAAGTAGCAGGTCTCGTAAAGAACCCAATAGATACCTATGGCATCTTGAAACTTCTGAAGTCCTGTTAGTAGCTGAGTCAAATGACGGACCTACAAACTACAAATCTGCTATCTCGGATCCTGAATCCGAGAAATGGCTTGAAGCCATGAATGCCGAGATGCAATCTATGCGTGATAATCAGGTCTGGGACTTGATTGAGCCACCCCCCGGTTCTAGGGCAATAGGGAGCAAATGGATTTTCAAAAGAAAAACCGACATGCATGGTAATGTACAAACCTATAAAGCACGACTAGTTGCAAACGGTTTCACTTAAACTCAAGGTATTGACTATGATGAATCTTTCTCACCCGTTGTTATGATCAAATCGTTCAGGATACTGCTTGCCATAGCCGCGTACCATGATTACAAGATATGGCAAATGGATGTCAAAACCGCTTTTCTTAATGGACATCTCTTTGAAGATGTCTGTATGGTTCAGTCTGACGGTTTTGTTGATCCAAAGTATCCTAGTAGGGTCTGCAAACTGAATAAGTCCACTTATGGACTTATACAGGCATCTCGAAGCTGGAATCTTCATTTTGATCAGAAAATCAAAGAATTTGGTTTTGTCAAGAATGAAGATGAGCCTTGTGTTTACAGAAAGGCTAGTGGGAGCACTATATCATTTCTCATCTTGTATGTGGATGATATACTTATCATTGGAAACAACATCCCTATGCTTAACGATGTTAAACACTGGTTGGGAACTTGTTTTGCAATGAAAGATCTTGGAGAAGCAGCTTACATTCTAGGAATCAAGATCTACAGGGATAGATCTAAGCGGCTTCTAGGGCTAAGTCAAGGCACATACATAGACAAAGTCATGGCATGCTTTCATATAGAAAACTCCAAGAAAGGAGGTGTTCCTATGACTAAAGGAACCGTGCTGAACAAATCGCAATCTCCTTCAGCGGACATTGAAACCAAGCGTATGGAAGCAATTCCATATGCTTTGGCGATTGGTTCTATCATGTATGCTATGTTATGTACCAGGCCTGACGTCTCGTATGCTTTAAGCATGACCAGTCGTTTTCAGCAAAGTCCTGGCATTGCCCATTGGACTGCAGTCAAGAACATCTTGAAGTACTTGAGAAGGAAGACATGTTCTTAATATTTGGAGGAGTGGAAGAAGAGCTCACTGTAAGATGTTACATTGACGCAGGCTTCCACAATATACGGGAAATTGTGGAACGTGGTGACATCATGATAAGCAAAGTAGACACAGATCAAAACCTAGCGGACCCGTTTACTAAGCCCATGTCTCAGGACAAGCATGATCTTCACAGAGATGTTATTGGTCTTAGATTTGATAGTGATATGTTTTGATTTAGTATTTTGAATGTGCGAACATTTAAACAATTGTACTTTTGAATTCTTTTGGTTTACTGATTTAAATGCAATTCTGAATTATTATAACTGTGTTCGATTTTAATACGTTTAATCCATGAATCTTGTATTCTTAATTATCCGTAGTCGGTCAGACTTGTGGGAACCTCTCTGAATTAAGACTTTTCTGAACTTCGGCTCAAGGAGTTGACTCCGAATTTCACAGGCCTCATTTTGAATGACGTTGGATGTAACTCGCAACAAATCATCTTCATGGATCTTTTTCATAAAATTTTTGCTATTGGTATACTCATTAGTATCCTCTGACCTGAGATTCGTACAAGAACTTTCGTTTACCAAGAACCATTCTTTAATCACTGTCAAACGCTGTCGCGTAACTGCCAGTCATAAAGGCTTTGATTAGGAATAGTTCTGAAGTTCAGTTGGAGTTGTATGTAGTCAATAAGGGATTCTGTACTCTTTCATTATATGTAACAGATAAGCATCGTGGCGCCCTTGTTGATTCAAACTGGTGAAGTGTAAGGCCTTACCCAAACTTACTGTGTGTTTGATTGGACTACTTTGATTCTTGATCGAGAACAATAATAATTGAACGCCATATGAGAATGAACTAAATCCATGTCTCATTGATTCAATTGATGTTTTTATATGGAAATGATGAATGACAACTATTGCCATAAGTCTATTGTCTTGCTTTAGTTAGCTGTTACTAACACCGAGATATTTGGTTAATGACTTTAAAGCGTCGTACCTTGTTAGGGACAGCCATGTGCAGCTAGAGCGCCGCTGACTGTTTGCGTTGATTTATCGTGGATCGTCCAAGTAGGAGATTGTTGGATTTTATGGACCGACCCGATGGACAACGCGGCTGACCGAGCTATGACCCGTAAGAGTTACACCTAGGGCAACGAACATTAAATCCACTTAACCTGCTTAACTGGTAATTACGAACTGTTAGTGAGACGATATATTTTATATATATTCGTTAGACGCGAATTATTATTTATACTAGTTTATAAATAATAATTGTATATATATTGTTTTAATCTTTCATTAAAACAATTAAATGGGTTCGGACTTTTCCATCTCGTATTGGACTATGGGCCCGAAAACAATTAGTAGGGTTTATTATTATTATTATATAATAATAACTTATTAATATGTTTTTAACCTACAAGTTTGCCAGGCGCAAAAAAAAGAGAAGAACACGTTTTTCACTTCTTGGCTCTTTCGGTCAATACCAATCAAGAAGCAAAAAACAAAGAAGTGTTTGACTTCCTTTTTTCCAATCTGCTGTCGAAACAAAGGCAGGAGCCTTTGCAATTTACGGCACCTTCAAGCTGTCGTCGCCGACCGGCGCCGCCCCGTTCCCGTGTTTTCGGTTTGTGATCTAGAATCGGTTCGTTGTACCTAGGTGTGTCAACCGGTTAATCATTAACCGAGGTATAATTTATCTCATCAGTAGATTAATTGTTTTTTTTTGTGTTTGCGTGTTCATAACCAGATCCTGTTCGGTTTGTCAGTGCTGTTAAATAGGTTATGATTTTATTTTCCGCTGCGTATTTATTAATTAACTGAATTAATTAATTTCTCTGTCAAAACCCGTTTTACAAAAGTCAAACTGATCACAACTGAATCCCAACACCTCTCTCATCCCATTGGCCGCCATCTCCTCCATGTGGCCTCAAAACATCCCAAAAAACAAGCACCATGGATGCTCTAACGAAGTGGCGGAGATACTAAGGTGGGTTTTTTGGGGTCAATTGAAACCATTGATTTTATAAAAAATAAAATTTACCCTATTTTTTTTTTAAATTTGAGTAAGCTAAAAATAAATAAACTTATTTTATTACGAGTGAGCTTAGTATAATTACTCATTTTGAATGATAAACACAAAAATAAATACTCATTTAGAGGCCCATATGTCCATAACTCATTTACCAAATCACCCAATTTCTTATTTCATCAAATCCACAATTTGTTTAACCGTAAAAAAACATCGTACCATATGTGCAGTGGCGAAGCTTAAAGATAACACAGGGGTGTCGGAACTATAAAATTTTCTGTCGAATACGTATAAATTAACAGTACTAAGCAAAAAATTTTGGGGGGGGGGGGGTTTACTAAACTTCGCCCATGCATACGTGATACGACTTACGGACTTGACGTTGATGACCGTAACTAAGGGTAAAACGGTCATTTCATGTTAAACATCTCTTGCAAAAACATAGCTAAGCAAGATTGTTGAGATGTAAATTTAAGGAAATTTGGGGTCAGTAGCAAGTGAAGCGCATGCATAAACTGTAGCTGAAATATATTTTGTTCTCAAGGGGCATTATTGGCAGAGAACATTAGAATGTACGGCCAGCATTAGCAACTGTACTATACTTCTGTTTATAGATTTGCTATATATGAGCAAGTAATATTAAGGCACCTCAACACGCCAACCTCACGCCATCACTTAAACCCTCATCACCACATTACTCTGATGTTAGCATGACGTCGTCCAGAATCTAATTTGTAATGTATTGCTACTTGTTCATTTCTTTTTCTCTAAAATTCACAAATATATTCAAAACTTTTACTTTTTATCTTTCAAGCTATAAAAATTGCTAACAAAATTCACATATCTACTTTATTTTCATGTATCGATAATCTTTCAAAAGTAAATATCTAATCCGCTTTTATTTTTTATTGTAATCCACGAATATAAAGTAAATATACGAAATATGTTCACTTAAATGGTTACAGAGGTAAAAATCTATATGAAATGAACAATAACGGATAGGAGTATTCAAATTCCTGAAAATTCGGGTATCCGAATTTTTCGTATAGTTGATTTCATTATCCGTATCCGAAATTTCGGATATCCGAATTTTTGGATAATTTGGATTCGGAATTTCGGATGATTCAATTTCAGATTTTTTTAACACCCCTAATAACGGATACATATACACAAAAAATAGACATATTTATGATACATATATTTTTTCTTTTTTTATTAAACAAAATATACTAGGTGATGTGATTTGATTAAATTTTTATTGTAATTATCCTTAATGTACTCTTATAAATAATTGATAAATAATACATAACGTCTCATGGGATTATCGTTATTATATATTTTCTTCCAACTAAAATAAACATGTTTTAATGCAGGAAGTACAACCCATAATAGCATGATTACGTTGGACTCTGGTTGCAATGCCAAAAAGTCTTCTTCCATATGGGTATGTTTCATTATTATTATTAATCCTTTTAAAAGGGAAGGTCGGTTAGGAATAGTAAACTTTAGTTCTTTAAGTTTTTGCCACACAGGTTTGGTTTTTTATAGAATGCACTGCTCCTATTCTACTAAAAATTAACAAATTAAATATTTAAATGTTACATAGATGTCCTTAGTCTTTTGAAAAATGACACTCTACCATCTCTATCGTTGTGGACTAACCTTTTAATATAATATTACATATTATAAATACTCTTCAAAATAAGTGTCGTCACAGAACACTTCTCCCCCAAATTTGATAAAATGTCAAAACTCATCCCAAACTTTATAAATGTCAATTTGATCCCCCGTAAGTTTCTAAAGTTTAGACTTTACCCAATTTATTATATATAATCTAATTTTTCCTTAATAACTTTTGCGTTTGTTTGTTTTTTTTTTCTTGACATCGCGGTATATATATTTTTTAAAACAGAGTCGTATTCAAGATAGCGTATTTTTTAGGTATCGTGGGTTTTATCGACTAACGGTGACGGGCTCGTACCATGATAACTGAGACCGACACCTACTGAAAAACATCAGTATCGTTACCTAACTGTATTTTATCTATGTTTTAATATCCACAACCGATTCGACGTAGCTTCATACGTTTCTTTTATGTATTTAACTACGATTTTTTTTTGTGTTTAACCATGTTAAAGTCACCGGCTTAACCGTTTAAGGTCTGCTTCCCGCCAACGGAACGCTGAGCAAAATTTCTAGTTATAAATTATTGTGCAAGTATGTAATATGATTTTATTATTATTATTATTATTATTATTATTATTTTAAATTACAAAAGAAATACAAGAACCTTAACATTACTACCCCACACCCCCATCCCACAAACCAGCAAACAGTCCCTTTGTCTTGTAGGTGCATCATGATTCATGAACTCATATCTCTTCTTACAAGTTTTCCTTTTTGTCCATGTGATGGTGGCATGGCCCCCACAAACTAATTAGCTTTTACTCCACACTATCTACCTTTGACACCTCTCTTTGTGGGCAACTATAAAATTGCAAGACTACCAAGACACCAATCACCACCATTACAATCCTCAATATTATACACATGTTTGTGGACTAAGCTTCACATGTATCATGATATATTGTATTCGGGTGAGAGACTTGCGTTGGAGAAGCAGGGCACGTGCACAGAAAATATTTTGCTGCATGTGCTCTTCATCTCCAACATAACTCACTCACCTTATCGTCGTTCTTGTCTTCATGTTTTTTTGCATGTGTGGAAATCTTAATTACCTTTCTTATGATACATGTACATGTGTTATTGTTTTATATGTTTATACTTTTTGGGTTGAAATGTATAAATAACTATATATCAACAAGATTGTTCACTATACACTAAAAGATAACCGACTCTTGTATGATTTCTATTTCATATTTTTATATAGTCAAACCTATATAGGTCGGGAAAATCATAATGTTTTCAAAAGTCGCAATCTTAGATAACTACTCTTTAAAAGTTTCAATTCACGTAACCGGAACCAATTTGCCCTTAAAATGGTTGATATCGGTAAAGTTTAACCGTTTTTGTTTTCTTTCTTTGTTGATGTAGCGCTAAATAACATCGATATGTCACATGAAAACCGGTTAAGTTCGATGATTACCTTAAATCATAATTTTCCAAACTTTGATTTTTTTTCTCTAGTCCAAAACAGTTGGTTAAGGTAGTTATTTTCTTATACAATTTACATAAAATACAAATATTGGGGCTTAAGTGATCGTCGTTAATAACCTCAATATTAAGTTTCGATTTTTAGTTAGTAAAGAAAATGTTTTTTATTAAAAAAAGGCTCACATTTCTTTAAAAATAATCTAAATATAAATATATTGTATTTTATTTTATTACCTTAAAACAATGAACCATTTTGGATACTTGTAAGTTGTAAACTGTAATCATTTAATGATAAGCCTAGGCCCGTAAACATGACTTTTCAATAATTGGGCTGGGCCTGATTCCTTCATAATGTGCTTTAAGTAACCAACAAGAACAATCCGTGGCTTGCCACCTGACCCGGATGATGGATGCTCTTAAGATTAAACAAATGAGTTTGAGCTTTGTATATTGAACTAGAATGGTACCCACGCGCGTTGCGACGTGTTAAACCGTGAAAGATTCTAACCGCCTCAAAAGCTTATAAAATAATGTAATAGAAAAATGACTGTTAAAAAAGTTATCAACACGTTGCAATGAAACAACTAGTAATATTCAAAAAAACTATATACAAAAATGCGAACCGTAACAAAGTCGTTAAAAAAAGTAAACCGATAAATTTTAGAAAAAGAGAACAAAACCGTTTAAAAAAAGTAAAAAGTAAAAAAAAATTTCATAACGATGTTGTACGCAAGTGATTAGATAACTTCACTCTCACGCGCAACTCCATTACAATTGTGCGTGTTACCCGCGCTCCGCAGCGGGTTTAAAACGTACATAAAATAAGCAAGACTCAATGGTATATTAGCACTAACTCGTAAAAAAAAATGCATGTTAAAACATTAAAAACATAGATAAAAATAAAAAAAAATTAAATTAAAAACTAAAAAAAAAGAAATTAAAACATCTAAGAAAAAGTTCAGGGGTTATATGATAAATTTACTAAAGTTAATGGTAGTGCATTTATCATTAAAGAAAAAAGAAATTAAAACATCTAGTCTTTTTCTTAGCCCCAAGACTTCTCATAGTGGAGGTCTTGGGTTCAAATCCTGACAACAACAAAAAAGGGGTCTGTGACCAGGTCAAGGGGGTTTACTCAGTTGGGGAGTTCCTCCTGTGGTGGGTTGCCCTAGATGTTCTAGGTGTTGCCCCGGGGAAACCCAATTATCCTAGAATATCTAGCGTTGCCGTTCAAAAAAAAAAGATAACCATAGAGGTCAAAAAAGTCCAATTGAAACTATTGGACCAAAACCGTCATGTTGACCAAACCACAAGGGCCAAAAATGAAGTTTACTCTAAAGAAAAAGACAAATTTAGTTATAGCATTAAAGAGTTGTACTTTAGGCATTATGTGTTGTTAGCATGGCTTTTGTAAGTATTCTATTTTGATAATAGTATTTATTTTTTTTTAACGACAATTTATATCACTCACTGGCCACTGACCCACCTGATCATCTCCACCTTCCTCAGGACCCTGGCCCAACCTAAACCCCTTTTGTTGTCACGACTGAACTTGAACACAAGACCTTCCCATTTTAGTAAAGTTTTGGTCATACACCTTTGCCACTTGACTAAGCTAGTGGTAACCCACTATAGGTGAGAAAACACCCGATCATCTCCACGTTCCTCAGGAGGGAGAGAAAACCCCATTTTTTTATCACAAGTGAGACTTAAAACCAAGACATTCACGTTTTAGTGAAGTCTTGAGTCCTTTACCACTAGGCTAAGCTATTGGTTGTCATAAATTTTTATTCTATATTTTTTTTTATTAACTACAAGAATGTTATAATAATTTGCTATACTTAATTAATTGTTTTTTGTTTAGCAATTTCATTGTTTTAGCTATAAGGTATTTTTTTTTAAGTTTAGATTATTTTTATTTTTGTAATTTCAATTTTGTATTGAATTCAAAAATTCAGTTAGGTTATGTTTTATATGAGGTAATAAAATGAACAATGAAATGGAATGGACAAAGAAAAGAAATAGACCATTACTATTCCTATGTCATATTTGGTTACCATGTTGGAATGAAATAATCATTACTTCGTGTTATTTAGTAGTCAGAAAAATATTTTATGAAAAATAAAATATTTATAATTAATAAACTTATACTATGGGTTGGATCATGGGACGTGTCATGGTTCGGGTCATGGGTCAGGACATAAGTTGGGTCATGGGTCGGGTCACAACACGGGTGATGGTTCAAGGCATGGTTTGGGTCATGGGTCCAAATGGGTTAGGTCACGGGTCGAGTCATGTGCCGGGTCATGTCGGTCCATGGTTCGGGTCATGAGTCAAATCATGGTTATAAAATAAACAAAATAATTTTATTCCTTGAAGGAATGAAAAAAAAAACACTCATCCCCAAGGAATGAAAATCATTAAAAAGGGAAGAATCACATTTCTTATGTAATGGTCAATTCCATTACTATGTAATACCAAACATGTTTTGTTTCATTCCAACATAACGAGTTATTCCATTCCACCATCAATTCATGCATACCAAATACTACCGTCGTTTTTGTATTGTAATCCCACGATTTAAAATAGTTTTTTAAAGTTCAAATTACAAGAATCGTGATGATCCCACGATATTTGCTATTGAATTTAAGGTTAACTAGTATTTTTACCTCACGCTTCGCGGGGGAGCGCGGTCTTTTTTTCTTCGAATTACGCGGCAGTAGTTTGGTCGTCATCGCTTCGACTTATCGAAACCATACAAGCAAACACTGATACCGGATACGATAATACCACAACACTGCTAACATTGTTGTTCGCTCATAAGCGACTGGGTTTGTTACGTCATCGCAACGGTAACGTCGGTCGCTATAGCGTACGACAAAAAAAAATTATACTCGATTTTGAATACTAACCCCGTTTTAATTTTCTTTTATACCTAGCTGAAGCTGAAGCAACGGTAAAATGGGTATTGTGTTATGGCCTAGCTGAAGCAAGTTTAGCTACAAGAGCAAGATCATTACTAGTAATGCAACTCACTTTTGTAACCTTAGTTTCCAAATTCATTTCTTTCCCTTTTTGCCCTTCAAAACCATCCAAACATGCGACTTCATCAGTTAAGTGCACTACAATCCAAGAAGTTACATCCTCCATTTAGGTATCAAATATCTCACCACTATTTTTTCTAAGCACCACTAATGATTTATGAAGTTTATCCAATGCATCTAGAAACACATCCACACAATCTAAAACCGCTACTCGGTTTCTTCTCTTAACGGAATTCTTCATCTTTAGGCCAATTAAGTAACGGGTCGTATTCTTGGTTTAACCTATGGTGACAGAAACACCAGTCAACCCTTAAGGTCACCTGCTCGGCACAAGTTGCGTTTTACTTGGTCACGTTAATTAGTATGGTATTGGTGAGATCCTATGAGTTTACTGGTAATGGGTTCTCACGGTCACCCAAAAAAATCAGGTAGTATAATCTTCATCAAGCCAACATGCATCATGGCAAAAAGATTTGTTCACAAGAAAGGTGATATTCATATAAAGCAATGAATAGGTTTGTATTTGCAAGATTAATATAGAAAAATAAAAAGTAGTAAAGCTCAATTTTAAGCAGAGCAAATAAAAGGGCGGAATGTAGAAACAATCTTATGAATTAAAAAGATATGACTCAAGGTAGAGTTATATAAATGAAAACAAAACTTCAAAATTATGATTGATTACGGAATAAAAAAATATTAGCATATAATGTCACAGGAAATAAGCTCACTTGCTAGTTTCTATAGTTCTTTATCAAGCAGATTTTTTAAGAATTTCTTCAGAAGGGATTTCAAGTGTTGCTCCTGCATGGTCCTTGCTGGCCTTCACTTCTGAAGAAATAAACAAGATAAAGATAATTAAGCTTGGAACCTTGATGTCAGAAGCAATATTAAGTAGATAATACAAATATAATCATCATTCTTCACATATGGTTATGAAATAACCATCATACCTACCAATATCACAAAGAAACACTGTACAGTAACAATTTTCAATACTTTTGCCCCTGATATTTTAAAATTCCCAATTTTACGATGAAATCAATCCATTGTGTGACTACAAAAAAGATCATCCCCGGGTAAGTTAACAGGGCTCTTGGTTTTAAAAAGTGTGAGGCGCACTGAAGCCATAGGATCCCGAGCCTAGGCACGAGGCGCAAAGCGTACCACTTTTCGTATGCGAGGCACAATTTAGTTATATAAATCTTTTTATACTTCTCATATGCTACTAGCATCACAAAATTTAGACATGAATAAGCTCTATAATCTATATATGGTTTAACACTTTAATATATAAATAGCCTATATATACAACCTAAAAGGCTATATGTACAACATCCTGATGCACAAAACCTACCCCATACAAGAAGCGTGCCTCAAGACTGCGTCTCATGCCGCTATTATGCGCGCATCGGTGCCTTTTGTACGCACTGCGTCACACCAAGTTAGAAGCGAGCTGCCTTGCACCTATATGCGCGCCTCAGGCACGTTTTTTAAAACCCAGGGTTGTCTCTAACCTTCAAGAGGTGGAGCAGTGGTAAGCATCTGATTCCCCTCCACGAGAAGTCTCAGGTTCGAATCCAGCTTCCACTTGTTTCCTGCCTTAACCCCTTGAAGGCCAACTGCCTAAAGTAAGTTGCGTTTAATCTAGTCCAACTGGTTACAAGGTTGTCCCTAAGATCCAAAGTTTAAAAGAACGGAATCGCGCCTCGAGGCGTTTTCCCTTCGCCTCACGAGGCGTAAGCCTCGAGGCGAACCGAGGCGTAAGCCCGAGGCGCAATTAAAAATTATATATCTTATAAATATAGAACTTTCCTTACTAATTTCATCATAGAAAGTCTAAAACAGCATATAAAAATTATATATCTTATAAATATAGAACTTTTCTAACTATTTTCATCGGAAAAAGTCTAAAACAGCGTGAGGCGCACGTCTTTCACGTTTTTTTGAACGCCTCAGCCCTTTGAGGCGTACGTACAAAAATGGCCCCTGTCGGTTTCTCACCGCCTCGCCTCGAGGCGCACGCCTCGACCGTTTTTTTAAACCATGCTAAGATCAGATTAAAAATGAAAAGAACTGAGCTACCGATCGCAACACATTCAGTAGCAGCCTCAACCCAAATTATGACCATGTTAACATCAACTAACCAGGTTAATTAGCTTCAGCTAGTAACTCGTAAATCTAGAACAAGATGCTTAAAAACTAATAAGTAGAAAACTGGAAATGAAATCTTTAGGTTTAACTTCATGATTACTGATAAGCTTTAACTTTAATGCTAACCCTAGAAAACCAATATTTTCAAATTGAAATTGAGTCACCTTAATTGGAGAGTCCATAAGCTCAATACCTAATCAAATCATTCAAATCCATGTCCACAATACCTAATTAAACCAATATTTCTCCGATGTAACAAGCAGCAACTGAATTAGGTAAATCTATAACAATACTGGAGCTCTTAACATTGCAATTTAAGAACTAATCACTTCTAAATCAATCACATAATCTTCTTTTGTGCAAACGGCGATTCATACAAAACATATAACGAAGAAAATGTTAATTGTGTAATAATACCGTATCCGCCGCGTGAAGTGAGCTTCGCCTGAACAATCATGTTAGATATGAAATCGGATGCCTCACGTGCCTCGTCGAGAAGCTTCCGAATCTCCGGCTCGGAGGTCACGTGACGATTCTCCTCAAACTTCTTCCGCACCTCCACCGCTGAGCCCTGGAGCATCTCGGTGTCTCCGGCGAATGATTTTTGAGTGGCTCGGAGCAGCGATCTGTACGCCGTCACCGCTTCCGATGATAATCCCCTTGCTGCCATCGTTACAGATCAAACCGCCGACTAGCGCAGGAAGAATGAATACTTGAAGCTACGACGTTCAACCAGATTTACAAGTCCTACCCTTCAACTTTATGTATTTACTCTTACGTCTTAAGTTTTAGATTTGATATTTACATACAAGAAGTAGATACAACTAATAAAACTTGTTGAATAAGAGCATTCACAACCCGTTTGATATAATTATGTAAGTAAGTTTTGTATATTTTAATAAGTGGTTTAAAATGGTTGTGAGTGGAGGAGGGAGAAAAGATATAAGGCTTTTTGTAAATATAAGGATAAAAGTAGTGGTTTTTAGTATAATTATAAAGATAAGGATAAGGAGAGAGAAAAGTAGAGATAAAAGATAAAAAAAAGTAGTGTTTTTTAGTGTAATTATAAGTATAAGGATACGAAATATAAAGAACGAGCTAAAAATGCTCTAATCAAGTTTATAAAATTGGGGGGTTTTGTGTGAAATTGGTCATATGCTTGATGATCTAAGGGTAAGAGAACCATAAAACCGAGTATAAATGATGGGAAAGATGACTTTTAACTTATGTTTTGATAATTGGAACGAAATGGATTGAAATGGGTTGAAACGGAAGGTTTCTATGCTGGATCATCTATACACATGGGCATGCATGGTGAACGGTAAGAGGGTTACGTTAAGCACATGCGGAAAGCACGGGCGTGCATTGTGTAACACCTGCCACAAAAATGTCTGAGTTTTGATAAAAGATAAACCCTAGGGACTATAAGTATAATCATCTTAAAGTTCAGGGTTTAAATTAAAAAATATGGAATTTAAGACCTTAACAGACCGCTAAGGTTACCCATAACGGTCCGCTATAGGTGTTGGTTTGGGTGGCAGACCGCCACCATATAGGGTAACGGTCCGCTACTTGTCGGTTAAGCAATGAATCCGGATTAGCCACGTGTATAGTGGCTAATGGTCGAGTATTTTGACACGTATACTCGTGGCAGACCGCCACGCCTGGTGATAACGGTCCGCCAGCAGCAAAACTCTAAGAATCTGCCACGCGTACTGGTGGCTGACCGCTACGCCCCTGGGTAACGGTCTGCTAGCCGCAAACTTATGTTCGGTCCAATAAAAAAGCGACGTGTAGGGCTGACGTCATCCCACGCGGTGGCGGACCGCCACCTGCCTTCTTAGCGGTTCGCTACTAACCCAGTTTTCAGCCTATAAATAGCTTGACGAATTCATTCAGTTCTTCACACCAAAAACCGAATCTAACTCCTCAATTGTGTTCTAGAGACTCCCTAGACAACTCCCGACGATCCCGGTTCGATTCCCGCTAGTTCTAGTGTCCGGTGTAAGAAGAAACACTCGTAGACAGGTCGGAACATTAGAGAAATCAGGTTAAGAAGCTAGACGTTAAAGCTTTGACTCTAGAGGCTCATTCCTATCTACAAGGTGAATACTTTATCTCTTTCGAAACTTGTGTCAAACATTTTATTTGCGAAATGGCCAAATAAAGGTTAACGAAGTAATGCTCAACGTTCTTCTACGAACAAGCATTCAGGCCATAAGTATACGTAAAATTTGCAAGGGATACACGGGTCTCGGGTGAAATTTCCGGATTGCGGATGGTACTTCCCTTTATAACAAATGAGACATGGAGTCCCCGTTGTTATAAAGACATACTACCGGTGTATACCGTGGTACGATTGAACAAGAAAGACATGTTGAGTGTGTAGATTGAACAGGAAAGTTGTGATTATGAAATTAATACTTGTTTGTGCCAAACTGATTTTATGTCAAGATATTGTATTCGCCAGCATTCGCGCCGACGTTTTTATTTTCAAAATGTTTTCCAGGTAATGAATAAAATATGATGAGAAGGGTGTACGGGCAGACATGAGATCTGACCCAGGAAATGATGGAATGCATGTAGAATTTTTAGGCCTCGTGTAAAGGAAATACTAAATAAAGGAGATGGGACCAGGGAACTGATCAACCCTGCATTGTACTATTTCCAGTGGCTCGTCATGTATTTGATTTCAAACTATGTTTTGTAATCAAATGAGAAGGGTATTGAAATCCTATGTTTATAAAGTAAATACAAGGCTTTTGTTTTCCCACTGAGTTTTGTTATTTACAAATACAACCCTTGATGTTGAGATAAATGATGAAACGATCCTTTGAAAAAGACTTCCGATGTATTTTACAAAAACTCCGAAATCAAAGAATCAGATATACCAATCGGGCTCGCACACGTCCAGGGGGTGCCCGAGGCGGGGTGTGACAGGTTGGTATCAGAGCCACATGTTTTAGCGAATTAGATACTTGGATCTAGTATCTAAGCTTCAACCGTTAATGCTTTTAAGATAAGAAAACAAGGTGATCTTCTGACCGGTATGTAGTTATCTGACAAACGGAAGTGTTCTGTCTAAGTAAATAGCGGTGTATAAATCTCTCCTAGACCCGTCGCTCTTATCTGGGAACATGACCGTTGGAGGTACTACTCTGGAAAGATAACCATCCTTGTAGAACTTTAGCTAAGATTAAAATACTGGCTTTCGTATCTAAGTCTTGAATAAGATAAATACTAATATGATAAGATTGCAGATGTCTGGAGGAAATACTGTTCCGTATTATGATCCTAATCGTCCTATTAAGCAAGAATATCTGGAATACCATCCGTTAGGTTCACAACAGAATCCTATTTGTTCGCCCTACTATAATAACGACCCGTTTGCTGTATTCCCTAATTCTCCCAAAACCGCCCACAATCCCAACACTCTTCTAGCCAATGGATGGATGCTGGATCAGACTTTAGCAACTGGAATACTGCTACCCAATCTGTGCAAGGAAATGAGGCACAATCCAGCCAGATTCAGTCGTCTGAAGAACACCCTTCTGAAGATCCCCAATATCAATCTGCTTCTGAAAATCCTAATGATTATCCTTTCAATAACCCTATTTCAAACAGTTCTGATTATCAGTCCTATAACTCTAGATCCCCGGTCATGTATGATCTATATGTGTTCCCTGAACCAACATGTGATCCTTACCAAGCTTACTTTCAATCACCACAAGAATGTCATCATGCTTATAATGATATGCTTATGGGTATTCATGATCCTCCTCCTAAATATGGTTATAAGTATACTATGCCTTCTTCCCATATCGAATATTTAGATTGTTCGTTAATTCAAACGGACGAGATAACAAAGAAGAAAATCATGGATAAGAAAAGAACTCAGTTTAATGGGAAGCAGGTATATGAGTATTGAAAGGATCTTAATACCTTAGGGAAGGAGCTGATGAAAGATTAAAGTTTTGTTGTATTTTACTTTTATTGTAATATGTTTTATGCTAATAAAATATTGTTTGTTTTTAATTTTCAGAATGATTAGAAAGGGCAAAGGTCCTAGTTTTCTTTGTAAATCCGCTTCTGCTAGTTACTTTGACCGTAAAATGAATGAAACAACTATAGAACTTAATGAGAAAACTGAAAGTTCTACTTTCAGAAGCCTCAGAGACATAGGAAACCCTAGTGTTCCCTATAATCCTTCTATAAGTTTTCATTCTGCTCCAACTTTTGGAAGCTATAATGTCACTCATGTTTATCCACAAAATTTTCATGAGAGATATGTTAATATTCCTTATGAAAATAAATATGATCCTGAAGAAGAAGAGCGTGCTGATTCTAATATACCTTATGTTCCATATTATGAGACGATTCATGTTCCTGCTCCGCATATAAATAAGAATGCGTCAGGAAGTGAGAGGGAACAAATAATGTTAAACCAGATAGCTGAACTGGAAAGAGAAAAGGCTTAAGTAGATGCACAGAATGCCTTTCTTGTTCAAGCCCTTGAAGAGAACAATTTTAGAAATTTTTAGAAAAAAATAAATTTTACATATGTATTTTCCTCTTGTAAATATTTTATCAATAAAAAGTTCTGTTTTAATTCAAGTATTGTCTCTTGATAGAATGTTGAAACAAATCGGACCTTCTCAAAACACAAGAGACAAGAAAAAGCAGGCAGTAATTGATAATGCCGCTGAAAATAACGAATCTCGAAAAGAACTTCAGAAGATGATCACGGAAGGAATAAATGATTCTTTTCCAATGATTTTTACAGAACTTGAAAAGAGACAAGCGGACCGAATATTTATTCAACCTTCAATTCCTTAATCTGTTCATTCTCGTCAAACTCGAACAATGACCCAATCGAAACCTATCACTCTGGAACCAAAGGGTTCTGTTTCTCACAAATCCAATAAGACTGAAAAAGAAGAATATTACCATAACTTCTCTGAAGACGAGGGTATAGGTAATAACTATGGTCACGTAGAAAGAAAAGGAATGTAGTAGGTTGTACCTATAAAATGTTCTAGGATTGTAATCCATACAATTTCTCTGGAAAGGAAGGTGGAATAGCCACATTAAGGTGGATTGAAAAGACTGAGTCAGTTTTGGCTATCAACAAATGTGTTGAGGAGGATAAGGTTCTATATGCCTCCAATTTATTTAAGGATCAAGCCTTAGAATGGTGGAACAACATTATTGCTGCCAAAGGCAGAAATGCAGCCTACGCAATGGGCTGGAATGCCTTTAAGGCAAGGGTGGAAAAGAAGTATGTTCCCCAGAATGAACGGGAACAGATCGAAGGACAATTTTTAAGTTTAAGAATGATCGGAACGAACCACCAGGAGTATGCCATAAAACTCCTGGAGTATGCTCACATAGTTCCTCATCTTGCCACTCCTGAATCACACCTGATCAAGCGTTATATCTGGGGTTTGATTGGTGAAATCCGCGACATGGTAAACGTCGTGAATTGTGAAAATCTTGATGATGCCATGGATCTGGGGGCATCATTAACTACAAGCTTGATAAGAAATCAGAAAGAGGGGATGGAGAAAGAAATAACTGGGTAAGGACAGAGTGGATCCAAGAAATCCAACTTTACTCCTCATAATAACAACTCTTCCGTCCCTGAGTGTCCAAAATGCAGAAGAAGGCACTTGGGACAATGTCGTGTTGGAAATTTCTGCAATTATTGTAAAATGTCCGGACACAAGGCAGAAGATTGCTTCAGGAAGAAACCAAATACTTGCTTTGGATGTGGCGAAGCTGATCACATCAAAATCAAATGTCCTAAGCTGAAGAAAACAGACGGGACAGGTCCCAAACCTACAGATGGAGTAAAGAAGAATGTGCGGGCATTCATTCTTAACACTCACAAAGCAACATGTATGCCCGATGTCATTACGGGTACATTTCTTGTTGATGATATTTATGCTCAAGTTTTATTTGACTCTGGTGCAAACCAAAGTTTTATAGATAAAAGATTCTGTAGACTGTTAAATAAAACTCTAGCTAAATTAGACAAGAAATATGTGGTGGAGACTGCCGATGGTGACCTAGTCCAAATCTCTGAATCCTTAGCGATTGCCATATCACATTATCAGAACATGTTATACCTGCAAAATTGTTGCCAATGACTTTGGAGGTTAGCCTCTAACCAAGCCCGTATCCTGTGTGATAAAAAGGCAATAGAACTTCGTTCGCCGAAAGGCAATACTCTTATAATCAGTGGCGATAAATTATCCAACTCTGTTGGAATAATTTCAATGCTAAAAGCCACCAAGTATTTAAGAAAAGGATGCTTAGCATACCTTGTTTCTATAACTACCGACACTAAGAAGAAGATTGAAGATGTGCCGATTATGGCTGAATTCCCAGATGTTTTCCCTGATGAACTGCCTGGAATTCCACCTGAAAGAGAAGTGGAGTTCAGAATAAATCTCGTACCCGGTACATCACCTATTGCTAAAGCCCCATACAGATTAGTTCTAAATGAAATGGAAAAATTGAAGAAGCAATTAGACGAATTACTAGAGAAAGGGTTTATAAGGCCAAGCTCATCACCTTGGGGAGCTCCAGTATTATTTGTTAAGAAGAAGGACGGATCAATGCGCATGTGTATTGATTATCGGGAGCTAAACAAAGTTACGATAAAGAATCGTTATCCACTCCCTCGAATCGATGATCTTTTTGATCAACTCCAAGGAGCTCGTTGTTTCTCTAAAATTGAGCTTCGTTCTAGTTATCATCAATTGAAAGTTCAGGAAGAAGATATTCCTAAAAATGCTTTCAGAACTTGATATGGTCATTATGAGTTCACGGTAATGCCGTTCGGACTTACTAATGCACCAGCAACATTCCTGGATATGATGAATCGAGTCTGTAAACCTTATTTAGACAAATTCATTATCGTATTTATTGACGATATCCTCATCTATTCCAAAAGTAAAGAGGATCATGCCAATCACGTGAAATTTTTACTTGAAATCCTGAGAACAGAAAAGCTTTACGCTAAGTTCTTAAAATGTGAATTCTGGCTGTCAGAAGTTAAATTCCTTGGGCATGTGATCAATGCCAATGGTATTCAAGTTGACCATGTCAAAATTGAAGCCATATCTAAATGGTAAATCCCGAAGTCACTGACTGAAGTCCATAGTTTTCTCGGGTTAGATGGTTACTATCGGAGATTTATCCAAGATTTCTCTCGAATCGTAGTACCATTAACTTCTCTGACTCGCAAGTCAGTCAAGTATGAATGGGGTCCTAAACAATCTGAAGCGTTCGAAACTCTAAAACAGAAACTAACTCAAGCACACATATTGGCTTTGCCAGATGGAAATAAAGGCTTTTCAGTTTACTGTGATGCTTCACACACCTATTTTGGTTGTGCATTAATGCAGGGAAGTAAAGTTATTGCTTATGCTTCTCGTCAATTAAAAAACCCTGAAAAGAATTATACAACTCATGATTTAGAGTTGGGTGCCATAATATTCGCCCTGAAATTATAGAGACACTATCTATATGGAGTCAAATTCACCATATTCACTAATCACAAAAGCTTGAAGTATCTATTCAGTCAGAAGGAACTGAATATGAGGCGGAGACGTTGGATGGAAGTCCTGAATGATTACGATTGTGAGATCTATTATCATGAAGGAAAAGCCAATGCCGTAGCTGATGCTCTAAGCAGAAAGGAACATGAGAAACCTAAACGAGTTCGTGCTTTAAGACTCGATCTCCAAATCGACCTTATCACTTGTATTAAGGAATCTCAGAAACTTACCTTGCAAGAACCCAACCTTGAGAAAGAGGGATTGGGAGGCATGATTAATCAGCTGATCAAAGGAGATGATGGAATTCTTAGAATGAATAAAAGAATCTGGGTTCCTATCTATGGGAATACTCGTGAAGATATCCTTGAGGAAGCCCATAAATCTAAGTATACAATGCATCCTGGAAGCGATAAGATGTATAAAAACCTAAAAGCCAATTACTGGTGGATAGGAATGAAGAAACATATCGCTATCTATGTTGCAAAGTGTTTGACCTGTTCTCAAGTAAAAGTTGAACATTAGAAACCATCTGGTTTATTACAGCAACTTGAAATTCCTATCTGGAAATGGGAAATGATAACCATGGACTTTATCACGAAACTTCCCCGGACGAGCCGAGGGAATGATACTATTTGGGTTATCATTGACAGACTTACTAAGTCTGCTCATTTTCTTCCTATGAAAGAAACATTCAGTATGGATAAGTTGGCACAGTTATACGTAAATGAAATCGTAACATTACACGGAGTGCCACTATCTATCGTGTTAGATAGAGATAGTAGATTTACTTCTCGATTCTGGAAAAGTTTTCAAAAAGCTCTTAGTACTAAATTGAATCTTAGCACTGCCTACCATCCTCAAATAGACGGGCAGAGCGAAAGAACAATCCAAACTCTTGAAGATATGTTAAGAGTTTGTGTCATTGATCTTGGAGGAAGTTGGGATGATCATTTACCTCTAATGGAATTCTCCTACAATAATAGCTATCATACGAGTATACAGGTTGCTTCCTTTGAAGCTTTATATGGTCGTAAATGTCGAACTCCAATCTGTTGGTTTGAAATGGGAGAAAATCAGTTGTCTGGATCTGAAATAGTCTTGGAAACAACTGAAAAAGTTATCCAAATAAAGGATAGATTGAAAGCGGCTCATGATCGTCAAAAGAGTTATGCTTATAAGAAACGAAATCTGTTAGAATTTAACGTCGGTGATAACATTCTGTTGAAAGTTTCACCATGGAAAGGCATTGTAAGATTTGGAAAGAAAGGGAAATGAAGTCCTAGATTCGTAGGACCATTCAAAATCTTGAAAAGGGTTGGGCCCGTGGCCTATCAACTCGAACTACCAGATGACATGAATGGAGTACATGATGTATTCCATGTGTCAAATCTGCGCAAGTGTTTGGCAGATGAATCTCTGGTAATGCCACTACAAGATGTAGAGGTAGATGAAAAGTTAAGATTTGTGGAGCAACCTTTGCAAATCGAGGACATGCAGGAAAAGCGATTGAAAAGAAAAAATTGATAATCGTGAAAGTGAAATGGAACTCCAGACGTGGACCTGAGTACACGTGGGAACTGGAGTCTGAAATGAAAAAGAAATATCCACACATGTTTGAGTAAACTCGAGGACGAGTTTAAATCAAGGTGGGGAGGATGTAACACCTGCCACAAAAATGTCTGAGATTTGACAAAAGGTAAACCCTAGGGACTATAAGTATAATCATCTTAAAGTTCAGGGTTTAAATTGAAAAATATAGAATTTAAGACATTAACGGACCGCTAAGGTTACCCATAACGGTCCGCTATAGGTGTTGGTTAGGTGGCGGACCGCCACCATATAGGGTAACGGTCCGCTACTTGTCGGTTAAGCATTGAATCCGGATTAGCCACATGTATAGTGACTAATAGTCGAGTATTTTGACACATGTACTCATGGCAGACCGCCATGCCAGGTGGTAACGGTCCGCTAGCCGCAAAACTCTAAGAATCTACCACGCGTACTGGTGGCAAACTGCTACGCCCCTTGGTAGCGGTCCGCTAGCCGCAAACTTATGTTCGATCCAATCAGAAAGCGATGTGTAGGGCTGACGTCATCCCAGGCGGTGGCGGACCGCCACCTGCCTGCTTAGCGGTCCGCTACTGACCCAGTTTTCAGCCTATAAATAGCTTGACGAATTCATTCAGTTCTTCACAACAAAAACCGAATCCATCTCCTCAATTGTGTTCTAGAGACTCCCTAGACGACTCCCGACGATCCCGGTTTGATTCTCGCTCGTTCTAGTGCCCGGTGTAAGAAGAAACACTCGTAGAAAGGTCAAAACATTAGAAAAATCAGGTTAAAAAGCTAGACGTTAAAGCGTTGACTCTAGAGGCTCATTCCTATCTACAAGGTGAATACTTTATCTTTTTCGAAACTTGTGTCAAACATTTTATTTGCGAAAATGGCCAAATAAAGGTTAACGAAGTAATGCTCAAAGTTCTTCTACGAACAAGCATTCAGGCCATAGGTATACGTAAAACTTGCAAGGGATACACGGGTCTCGGGTGAAACTCCCGGATTGCGGCTGGTACTTCCCTTTATAACAAATGAGGAGACATGAAGTCCCCGTTGTTATAAAGACATACTACTAGTGTATACTGTGGTGCGATTGAACAGGAAAGACCCGCTGAGTGTGTAGATTGAACAGGAAAGTTATGATTATGAAATTAATACTTGTTTGTGCCAAAATGATTTTATGTCAAGATATTGTGTTCATCGCCGTTCGCGCTGACGTTTTATTTTTAAAATGTTTTCTAGGTAATGAATAAAATATGATGAGAAGGGTGTACGGGCAGACATGAGATCTGACCCAGGAAAGGATGGAATGCATGTAGGATTCTCAAGGCTCGTGTAAAGGGAAATCCTAAAGAAAGGAGATAGGACGAGGGAACTGATCAACCCTGCGTTGTACTATTTCCAGTGGCTCATCATGTATTTGATTTCAAACTATGTTTTGTAATCAAATGAGAAGGGTATTGAAACCATGTGTTTATAAAGTAAATACAAGGCTTTTGTTTTCCCACTGAGTTTTGTTATTTACAAATACAACCCTTGAGGTTGAGATAAATGATGAAACGATCCTTTGAAAATGACTTCCGCTGTGTTTTACAAAAACTTTGAAATCAAAGAATCAGATATACCAATCGGGCTCGCACACGTCCAGGGGGTGACTGAGGCGGGGTGTGACACATTGGCCATGGACAGAACTATAACTTAGTTAAATAAGGGGAATTTACCAAGAGAACTTAACCGAATATTTAGAGAAACTGAATGAAAAGTTACCTTATTATTAGGCCATATATAACTTAGTTAAATAAGGAGAATTTACGAAGAGAACTTAACCGAATATTTAGAGAAACTAAATGAAAAGTTACCTTATTATTAGGCCATCCTATTTTATAGGGTGGCAAAGGAATGGAATTGTGCATGTTAACGAGTGTCGGTAGCAAGGAAACACTCAAGGTAAGTTTCTAAGAATTTTGCCTTTTGTTTTATGCTTTAGGTTAGAATGATTGTTTAAGGTTTGATGATGCAAAATGTTTATTTATTTAATGAATGTTACTTTACCTATAATAGTATTTACTAATCGGCCCATACAGTAACACGTAGGTAAGGTTATGCATATGACATATCTGAAGATTCGTCTGAAATGGGGATCGCCTGTTTTTGACTAAACAATATTTCGGCCCGTATGGTAGTACCTAGCATAGTAATTTGTTCACTAGAAGAGATAGCCTAGAATGGTCTCTTGATAATGAAGTAATATTGTGGGTAGTTGTAATGGCATTATGAATGAATGACTTATATAATCCCTAGGGCGACTATGAGATGTATGACAAGATATCTTAGGAAATGGTGTTTATGCATTAACATTCTAACTCATGTTTTATACTTGATATGTTTGTAAAGTGAAACTTAAAACTCACCGGTGTAAACTGACTCATTTAAATAACTCATTCTAGAAACGTTAGTGGCTTCTAGTAGTTGAGGAAAGGACAAACTATGATTCGCATCGGCAGGGCTTTTAGATAAGTTTACCTTTTGGCATAGTTAAACTCTGATGTAATGTCTTTTGACAACAACATAATTGTAATGAATACTTATGTTTAAACTTCTGTGAAATGCAAGATTTTTGTTATTAACTTTGTATAATTCCAACTTACATCCCGCCTCGGGTGCCCGAAACTTGGGGTGTGACAGTAACACTTAATTTCTTATCCCGTTTAACATCGGTATCACTTATAGTTGATATAAGCATATGAGATTACTTGAAGGTAGTATAACTTCGAGCTCGATCTCATGTTAACCCTAACTCGGAATTGTGGTGTCAAATGTGGCAAGTTTGTTCTTCATATCTTACTTTTCTTTCCTTATCATCTTCTTGCAACCTATCCATGATTCCTCACGTATGGAGATTTTCCTTTTTTGTTCCTTAGTGTAAATGTCACATGCTGAGTTAGGTGAGTGCCTAGGGTATCCATGTTTTTCCTCAACAATTCTTCAAACCTTTTTCTTATTCTGCCGGGGCAAAAACAAAAGGATTGGCATTGGGTTTTGGCACCGAGGACATGGTTGGAGATGTACAGACATAATTCATCGGTAGTTGGTGGGGTGTGTTGGTTGGAAGATGAAAAAAAGCTTAAGAGTTTATTTGGTTTTTAATAGTTTTATTTATATTTTTTTTATCAACTAGGGTAAATTGGTCATTTGAGTTAACAAGAAGTTTAACACTAATTAGTAGAAAGGATGAAATTCGTTACAAACCTTAAATGTGAAGGATAGTTCATATAACTAATGGAGAATAAGGATACAACAACAACTATGCCTAGTAAAATCTCATCTAAGAGTATTTACATCAGCTTCTTTATCCTTATTTTTATAATTTTACAACTAGGGTAAATTGGGCAACCGCTACGTATCGCCGTCATTGCCACAACCATACACTACGTGGGGTCAACCGTTACGTATCGCCGTCATTGCCCAACACGCATCTTTCCTTTAGGAATCAACCGTTACGTATCGCCGTCATTGATTTCCCTTACCTTATTCACTTAGGATGATCGTCATCACCCGAGTAACCGTCGTTACTCCCTTACCAGTTGTACAACATCAAAACCATCGACATGCCACCAAGACACCGCCCTGTTGTTCTTATGGTAACTATGGCTCGCTGTCCATAATCTACCACAAGGCTGGGAATCACATTCCCAGACTTCATTCGTCAATTCCATTCATTCGACAGATTAGATTTGTAACGACTTCTTTAAACCTTTACCTCTTTCCCTTTTCATTAAACATTTCCTCATTTAGACCGTTCATAAACATTCGTAAACCCTTTTGGCAAAAACACTTCATAACCTTTCCTTTCGTAAACATCGTTTCGTTAAAACATCATTTCGTTAAAACATCATTTCGTTAAAACATCATTTCGTAAGTATGCACACCAGCCCAAAACATTTAAAAGAGGGCTCTAGAACTCACCTGATACGCTAATATGGGTTGTCCTAAACGAAGGTCCAACAACGTCACTTCCGATCTGTTATAATAAAGCCATACTTGTAAGATAGTGCTCCTAGATGACACTTGACATCCCTATGCTTAAACCTAGTAGTTTCGATAGATTTGCTTATATCGAAACTTGATAGTTTCGATAGGTTGTTTATGTCGAAACTTGATAGTTTCGATGGGTCTGCACATATCGAAACTAGGTAGTAGTTTCGATGGGGTCTACACATATCGCAACTATGTAGTTTCGATGGGGTCTACACATATCGAAACTATGTAGTTTCGATGGGCCTGCACAGATCGTCTTCCCAAAAATCTGAAGTTTTTTGCATGCGAGTCTGATTTTTGCATGCGAGTCTGATCGAGTTAGTATCTCAATTTTTCTTAGATCAAAACGTTCGGTTTTCATTCTAGATGCTATACCTAAGCTCATTTTCAAGTTCCATCCGCAAAATCGTTACCTTTTTAGCCAAAACCCGAAAATCCCAAAAACGAACAAAAACTCAGATTTAGGCAAGATCATTACCTGTATCGAGATTCTGATCCGGAGGTTCTTCTCACGAGCTTAGCAGTAACGTCCTCCCTCAATTCCGGGATGATCCGTCAACTTTCTCTCTCTAGACCCGAGCTCTGCTTTCTCTCTCTAGAAGTTGCGTGAGTGGGGAATGAGCAGAGAAGAGGGCTGCCCTGCCTCTTATATACCTGGGCTTCCCTCGGCCCATTGAAGCCGAGCCCAAGCCCGCTCCCTTTTATTTCAATATTCCGACTAAATCCGGTCTCGCTATATTTATTCGTTTTATTATTTTTGGGATGTTACACTGGGAGAAAGAGGGGGGATACACGGCCGTGCATCCCAATGCACGGTCGTTCATTGTCCTCTTCTGCTCCCTACGGCCTAGTACCGTGTCCTCTGTACTCTGTTTGATTCCCTAGGCCTTTGCACGACCGTGCAACCCATTGCACGGTCGTGCATTGCACATTTTGAGGCCTATAAATAGGAGGCTTGAGTTCTTCATTCCACACACCAATCCAGACCAAAAGAACACTCAAGAAGAGAGCATTCTCGTAGTTAGAGTACATAGTAGAGAGGCTCTTCCTCCCTTTTCCACAATAGGGGAGCCTACGAAACTCATCATTACGCTAGTCGTTATGGCCATTCGTGGCTAAAACTTCTTTATATTGCTAGGGTGGAGATGATGTTTGGTGCATGTTAATGTTTAACCTATTAATGAAGTGGTATGTTTATGTCTTTAACTAATTTGTTCTCAAGAACCATCTTTTGATGGGCTTTTATTATTGTCTAAATCTGTCTTTGTATTTGTGAGTGTCTTGATTTTAAAGAGTAAGATCGTAAAACCCTTTTTAATCAAACTTCCTTTGAAACTTGTACGTCTTTATACGAGCAGAGATTGATAAGCCAAGGCTTGGTCTATACTTCTAAGATCGTACGTCTTTATACGAGATTATTATGCGACCAAGAATTGGTGAAATCATGTTGGGAACGGTACATTTTTATACTTGGTCCCATTGTTACACCGCCTCCCGGTGAGCAAAATATAATCACCTATTTAACTTTAATATAAAGCATTTTGAGTTCGATGTCTTAAACCAACCCGGAGATGACCATTCGATGGGTTGAGGGTAAATGTTGTCCCTAACGAGAGGCACTACCACTTTTTAAAGAATATAATTTGCCAATCAAATGTAGTGAGGACGAGGCTCTAGAGGTGACCCGGGTCACAAGTTTGTAGTAGTCATACCACTGAATTAGTTAACTTAACATTATCACGTACCAAGCTGATTTGAATCCTGAAGCAATACATTTCGTAATCTGATCATTTTCGCTTTATTTACTTTTCTGCTATTTACTATTCTACTAGTTACATTTCTGCTACACACTTCACGCACATTTTTACTTTTATGTTTTTTACTTTACCGTCATTTACTTTTCTGCGTCACAAGCACACAAAATCCACTCACTAATTAATCCGGCTAAACGATAACAAAAGTTGAGTATTGGAATTCGACCGTGTCCATTGGTTCGATACTTGGTTCTTACCTAACTATATTACGCTGCAATAGGTACACTTGTCTACTGTGTGTGTTTTAAGTTTAACGTAATTATCATTTTAATTTATAAATTTAAAACCAGGTCGTGTGAAACCAATCTAAAAATATATTTACTTATATTTTTATATTAAAACAAACACATCAACCGGCGAGGAGGAAGCTTTTGGAGCAAACGACCATCGCCGTTAAGTTCACTAACGAAAACCAGAGTCTTCTCATTCCGATTCTACCGAGGCATGAAATCACTGTTCTTCAGGTGGCGCAGAGGAAGCTTCGTGCCGTTATCGGAATCAAGCGTCCGATACGCCGACAACAGCGGCGGCGGTGGAAGCTCATCGCGTCGGAGAAAGTCGTTCGCAAGCCCAATTTTCATGAGACAGTTAGGTGTAAGAGAGGGGTGTGGTGGAGGTGGGGGTATATTGGTAACTTCACACAAAAACTAACTGAAGAGTTAACTGTCATTAGCCTCAGGGACTAGTACTGTTAAAACATCAAATATCAGGGACACAAAGTATTAAGAATGAACTGAACCTGTTAATAAGGGCAACCACCGGGACGAAAAATGCAATTTACTCTTAAAAAAAGCTAGTTTAAACCCTGAATTTACACGTGCACGACGATTGCCACATAAAGACTAACGTCAAACGGCAGCTATAGCCGATCTGTCGGTACGATCACGACAGAAATTTATCCTCCAAAAAGTTTCCACAATGTGTACGCAAATTCAGCCACTAAATCTGATTAATCGTTGTCGACTCATCACTTGCAACAGCAGCTCATGTCGAATTCTCTTCTTCTTCTTTTTGTTTTTCTTCTAACGGTGATCGGAAACAATGATAATGCACGATTCATTGCATACGGTGTTGTTGATGAATATAACCGAGATGATTTTCCGCCTGATTTCGTTTTTGGTTCCGGAACTTCTGCATATCAGGTGTTTGATGTTAATTTCTTCATTTGATGTCAATTTGGGGGTAACTAACTGACTGTGTGTGATTAGGTTGAAGGAGCGGTGCTGGAAGATGGACGGACTTTCAGTATTTGGGACACTTTTGCTCATTCAGGTAGTATTATGATTAGTAATTCGATTGGATAATGCATCTGTTTTTTTTCAACTGAATTTGTTATGTTGGATTTTGCGGTCAATGTAGAACTAATTACGTAGCTGAGCTCTAGATTTAATTAGGTTGTTCGTTTTGAGATTAAAGTATTTCGCCTAACACGAACTCAATAATAGAATAAGGCAGAAAGTTTCTTAAAGAACGAAACGAGATGTTCTTTTATGTGAAATTCGAATGGTTCATTGAAATCAGACAAAATGATTTTTTGTATACGGGCTAACAGGTGCAATCGCACTATTACACCCTTTCACGAAATGTGATTATTGTTTGCAAAATAACTGCCACAGCCGTCAACAGACGATGGTATTCTTAATCGCTGCTTCAATTGGTACTGAACACCAATTCAAAAAAATAATAAAAAAATTATAACTCAATATAAATCAAAAACTAAAAAAATGGTTCGGATACCATGTTTCCCACATCGTCCTCGTTCAAAAAAAAAACGCAATATTGCATATGTGTAGTACCACCCCAAAAACCTAAACCCCACACCCCACCCCCACCCCCTCACCAAAAACCCTAAACCCCCACACCCACCCCCAAAAACCTAAACCCCCCACCCAAAAACCTAAACCCACCCCCACCCAAAAACCTAAACCCGCCCACCCCTATTTGTAGAGGAGGTGTTTGGATGGGTGTTTTCAATTATGAATCATAGTTTAATATTGAATCTTCATAACTACTTATCTATTTCCTCAAATATATTTCTTTTGGCCCTAGAAAATCAGAATAAGGTTTGGGGTTTATTACACCAAGTTATTCTTTAATCATTTGATGTAACAAAATTTTATGTCGTTACTGTTTGATGCAATCCACATGCTATAACCGGGAAAACCTGTATCCTAGTCACGAGAAAACCTGTATCCTAGTCACGTTTTTCTGGTTATACAAGTAAAAAACCGGTGCCACATGTTGGGTTGTGGAGTCTTAGGGTCAGCCTTCCTGCGCAAATCAAAGTGAGGCCCAAGTTGGGCTGATACTTGGTGGTTAAGTTAGAAACCTAATTAACCCTAGATTGGTCCCTATAAATATATGTCTTATGTTATGTACCAAGCATCTGAATAATAAAGATCCCTAGTTGTTGCCTGTGGACGTAGGTCACACTGACCGAACCACGTTAAACCGTTTGTGTTGTTTATTGCTTCCAGTGTGCGTTTGCGTGTGTGTGTGATACCCCCTAACACCACATATTGTTTTTATTCCCGGTTATAGTAGGCGTTGCATTTAATGGTAGCGAAATCAAATTTGTTACATCAAATGGTAAAATTTTTGTTCATTACATACAAGGATAAAAAAATGTGACAGTTGGTTACATTTTGGTGCAATAAACCCTAAGTTTTTAGTACATCCGAACATTCTTCATATACGTTTCTTGTGCATGCGATGAAAGGATCCTCTTGTGATTGTTTAAATGTAAAACTAAGGTGGATAGTTCATGTGGCTGGTTATTGTTAAACCTTGGTGATCAAAACTGGCGACGTGAACCTTGAACGCAAACACAACTGCGTATGCCGACAGTTCTCTAGGTTGCGTCTCGAGCCCTTCTTTCTCGCCTGCCCTCCACCGATCGACACACCCGTCGGCGGAGGCTGCTACCCTAATCTCGGAAGTCGACTCTCAAACCCACGATACGAGCCCTAGGCTCTGATACCACTTGTTAAACCTTGGTGATCAAGAACACACACACAAACTTGAACAAACTTGTTCGACTCTTTTCTATTAATTGAAAGGGATTACAAAATACATGTTAAGATCCAGATTAAATACTAAAACTAATCTTGCAGCCTAAGTAAAGGAAACATAATCCTATACTAACACTTACGACTAACAAACAAACATTCAAAATTCAAATTACTAAACTTAATATAACTAGACACAAATAATCCTTATACTTTTGATCTTATTCGAGTTGATATTGATTCGTCTTTTACACTCCCTCTCAATACCAACCTCCATTGTTCCACCAAGGCCTTTCAAACCTCGTAACACTCGCTTCTCTTTGAGCTTGATACACACTCCTTCTTGAACCGAACTTCTTCACACCGATAAACCCGTTGCAATGTAAGACAGAGCTTTCTCCTCGCAAAAGTTATCCAATGCGGTTTCTCTCTCGTCTTGTTCTTTCCAGCGATCAGCCTGACTTCTTGATAGGTTTCTGGTTCTTCATCAATCGGAATTCATTGCTCCTGATTTGATTGGAAACTGGATTCTTTGATCGAAAACTAGACACTGTGATCGGAAACTGGTTTTGTAACTGCGATCAAAACTTACCACATGCGATCCGGACTTTCACGGTCATAAAAATCCTCTAGACCTTACCTCATGCGATCACTAGATATCGATCTTCCAACTCTGATAAATAGTCGAGTCTCCCTAATTGGGTCTTCTTCTAGACGGACTGAGTTATTTTCTTCTGATCACGGTGCAGACACCCAGACGAACTGGGTTCTTTTCTTATGATCACTCTGCAAATAAATCGTCGAGTCGCCCTAATTGGTCACCACCGCTTTCCCAACGGTACTCCCCGTGACACCCGCTGACTCGAACTACCATTCGCCGTTTGTATCAAGAAACACAATCAATCTCTGTTGTCGTAACTTGTTGATAACTCAAGGACTTAAACTTATGTTGATACACAAAAGTAGATATCACAAATTAAAATATGCTGACAGCCTTCAAGAGAACCAATCGAATTACACCACAAGTCCTTGAAGTCTTCTAGACTTTATTTATTTAATGTTAAATGAATAAAGTGATTCCACACATATCATATAAAACCTTCTTTGGTACTAGTGAGTAACTCTTGATCAACAACCACAAAACACATCACGTGAAGATCAGAACCACACTTAAAGCATAAGTTCTTATGCACGAAAACCGAGGAAGCCAGTAAGTAACCCTTCCTCAAAACTAATCTGCAACTTCAAAACTTCCTTCTTTAATCGGCTAATTCTGGTTCAAAATCGAGAGCAACAACACCGCAAGAAAGCAATTTGATCGGGCCTCCATCTTTTTACTTTGCCGACGATTGACGCTGACTAAAGCTGATCGGCGGTTGCTAGTTTCGATTTGTCGGCTGAAACAACCCAAACAACAACGGTCGAACCAATTTCCTTGTTCAATCATGAATCAAAACTGGCGACGTGAACCTTGAACGCAAACACAACTGCGTATGCCGACAGTTCTCTAGGTTGCGTCTCGAGCCCTTCTTTCTCGCCTGCCCTCCACCGATCGACACACCCGTCGGCGGAGGCTGCTACCCTAATCTCGGAAGTCGACTCTCAAACCCACGATACGAGCCCTAGGCTCTGATACCACTTGTTAAACCTTGGTGATCAAGAACACACACACAAACTTGAACAAACTTGTTCGACTCTTTTCTATTAATTGAAAGGGATTACAAAATACATGTTAAGATCCAGATTAAATACTAAAACTAATCTTGCAGCCTAAGTAAAGGAAACATAATCCTATACTAACACTTACGACTAACAAACAAACATTCAAAATTCAAATTACTAAACTTAATATAACTAGACACAAATAATCCTTATACTTTTGATCTTATTCGAGTTGATATTGATTCGTCTTTTACAGTTATGTGTTCTGAAAGTATCTGATTCAATAGCTTGTGTGTTCATAAGATGGATCTGTTTATGATAAATCTATGTTTGCTAAGGTCTGAGTGTTAATATTTTGGATCCAAATTTTCAGGCCACTATAATGGAGCAAACGGTGATGTAGCATGTAATGGGTACCATAAATACAAGGTACATACCATGTAGGTCTTCCACAACCCACAACTGATATTTTTATTACCATAAGAGCTGATTAGAGAACAGGTTAATTCAACATGTTTAAGCAAATGTTGGCTCTATGCAAGGCGAGCATTTCATGCTATGTGTAAGTGTGGCAAAACTAGTTGGAGCTTTGAGCTATAGTTTTTAGCTGTAGCTATTAAGTTGTATAGAAATGTTTGGGAAAGGTAGTTATACTATACCTGCAACAACAATAACCATACCACTAAAAGTCCCACCAATAGCATAGCTACTGGTAGGGTCTAGGGAGGTGGGATGTAGGCAACCCATACCTCTATCCCAAAGGACAGAGAGGTTGCTTCCAGTGAGACCCCAACTCCAAAACCCTAATTGGACATGAAAAGTATGTTAGAACCATACAATTCTTCACATAAGATCTAAACAACAGACACTAAAAAGATATAAAAATATAGTATTAGTAAGCTATAGTATCAATAACAAAAAAGTGTGAGTAGTGCAAAAAGTGAAAAAAGTATAGGTAAGATCATAGATACACGAAACCAAGATGAAGGTAACATGCATAGGCCACCATAAGTCTAGGTAAAAGGTAGGTGTAGCTATATAGTATAAAATGACTAAAAGAACACACATAAATAAATATTAGGTATATAATTTATGTGAAAGGGTAGTTGAGTAATTTTGCTCTCAAAAGCTTTAAGCTTATTTGTGAAGGTAGTTTGAGTAGCTTATTCTTTTAGTACTTCATTTTCCAAAATCAAAGCTAAATTTAAGCTTTGTCATCCAGACAAAACTTTTCTTTTTCAAATAGGAGTTCCTTTCCTCATTCTCCCAAAAAAAAGGGTATGTTTGGAGTTTGACATTGGGAGCTTTTGAAAACTTAAGCTTTTGGTTTTGATAAAATAAGCTTCAATTGAGGAGAAAAGAACTTTGTTTGGTTCACATATCTTTAGCTTTTATTTTGGAAAAATAAGCTCTTCAAGGTAGCTTTCAAAAGTTAGTTTGGATCTTTTGAAAGCATAACTTTCCAAATACCCTTTTACAATAATCATGTATCTAATAAATAATCATTCCATGCCGTGGGAAACAGCCTCATGCACCAAAGTGCTAAGGCCCCGGACCCTGCGTGAATGCGGGAGCTAAGTCAAGCACCGGGTACGCCCTTTTTATGTGTATACTATTTTTAGGGAAATCTTTATAGAAATGTAACCAACTTTTACAAATGTTCCAATTAAGTCACTCAAACTTTTTTTGTTCCAATTTAGTCACTCAACTTTCAGGTAATGTGCTAATACTAGATTTTTTACCTGTTTAACACGTTACATTCTGACGTGGCATTTATTTTTTACCTGTTAAACAGCTCACAACTCTAGCTCAAACTACTTGTGCCAAACATATCTTATAAGTAAAAGCTTATATCATATTATTCTTGAAATGTCAAATAGTGTAATACAATAAATTTGGATAACTGCTAGTTAACTAGAGTAGTAGAGTGCATCCCAACTTTAAATAATTTGCTCGTGTCTGATTTGAGTTTAGATGTGCAGGAAGACATTCAACTTATGGCAGACACAGGCTTGGAAGCTTTTAGATTTTCCATCTCTTGGTCCAGACTGATCCCATGTATGTTAACTTCACTGTCTTATATCAGTTATAACAAAGTTCAGTATATCTGCCTATCTTGCTTATGTGTAAATATATAAATTTTTTTTTGCAGATGGCAGAGGGCCTGTGAATTTGAAGGGATTACAATACTACAATGATTTCATCGACAAGCTTATAAGCCATGGTTAAATATAACTGAATTATTTGGTCAAGCTTACCACGTGGCATCTGATTTGACATTTAATAGTTAAAATACGATCATCTTTTTCAAAGTTTAAATAATTTTTTGTTCTAATTCTTTTCACATGTGATATGGGTGCTGGTGTGACATCAGCCGATGCAACATCGGCTAAAATATGTAATAAATTATAGTTGGTTTTTATTTTGCGCCTAATTCAAAAAGATTGCTAGAATCAAGAAAATTTGTAAAGTTCTTTTCTATTTCGTGCAGTTTATCCTACCTAAAAAAAGGTTAAATTACTCGTTTTCCACCCAACAAAATTTGACCTCTAATTTTTCAATGCTGATTGTTCAGGAATACAACCACATATTACATTACATCATGTTGATCTACCACAAATTCTTGAAGATGAATATGGAGGATGGATTAGTAGAAAATCAGTGTACATTTCTAACTTAAACTTTACTTTCATAACCATTTATGATAAATATTCGTTTATGGGTTGCTAGTTTTCAAATGCAGGAAAGACTACATTGCATATGCTGATGTTTGCTTTAGAGAATTTGGTGATAGGGTTTTGCACTGGACTACTTTTAATGAAGCTAATGTATTTGCTTTAGGTGGTTATGATATGGGTTTCTCGCCACCTGGACGTTGTTCTTACCCGTTTGGAGCAATTAATTGTACAAAGGGTGACTCAACATCTGAACCATACATTGTAGCTCACCATTTGTTGTTGGCACATGCATCAACTGTAAGACTGTACCGAAAAAAATACAAGGTAAAAGTCTATCTTTTCCATGATGTGTGGAGGTATCAAAATGGGCTGGTTGGGTAAGAGGTCAAAATATGTTTGGTTGAAAATAGGTAGAATTTTTTAGAGGTCAAACGGGTTGGGTTGGCCTGATATGATTTTTTGCCCAAAATTTTAAATTAATTTTACGTAAAATTAGTGTGTCGAATTTGACTACAAAAGTCATATCTATACTATATAATAAATAAAGGTTTTTCAATGTCACATGTCGTCTCCATATTGATCCTTATAAAAATTTTCCCGCCTCTCTCTCATAATAAATACACTTCCATATTTCAATAATAATATATTTTTAGACAAATTATTAATTATACTAATAAAACACATTTATTTTAAATTATCTAATATTATAAGAAACTTTGAAATGTAATTACCTAGCTTATGTTTTCAATCAAATAGTAAATGAAAGTCAAATTACATTGAATAATATTTTATGTATTTTTTAAACTCAATTATATATTAATTTTTACATATTTTTTGGTTTTGTTTTCTATTGTTAGTATATGTAATACATTTTTCCATCTATAAGATACATATATAAAGATTTAAAAAAATTTATATACCCTGTGTAGTACACAGGTTCTAATCTAGTTTAATAATAGTCTAAATTTTTTATAAGATGATTTAGGAGGTTTTATGCATTAAAGCTATACCTAGGGCGACTTTCGACACGTTTGAGCAATTTGATCCTTTTCTTTTCAAGTTAATTCTTTTATTTTTTCATTTTACCCCATGGACATGCAAGAGAAAGAAATGTATACCCATTTATCAGTAAAGGGCTGTAATTGAGACATCTGATGATTTGCAATGAAGTTGTCATGATCTTGCTGTTGGTTATTACCCATTATTCAATAAATAGAGTGTCAAATATGATTACAAAAGTTGTATTATTTCAATAGTAGTCTAGAATTTTTTAACGAAATGATTTAGGAGGTTTTATGTATTAAAAGTGCACCTGGGGTGACTTTTGACCTATTTTAGTAATTCAACCCGTTTTCTTTTAAGCTAATTCTTTTATATTTTTCATTTTACCCGTTTGACCCGTAAGAGAAAATATAACCTAAGTCAGCCCATTATTAGCAAAAGGCTGTAACTGAGACCTCCAATTGTTACACCTTTATTCAGTACTTATTCACTACTTGTTTGTATGATGGAGATTGGTGATGATGCAGGCCATGCAACATGGTTTTGTTGGAATAAATCTCTTTGCCTATTGGTATGAACCTTATACAAATACAATTGAAGATGTGAAAGCTACCCAAAGAGCACATGAATTCTATGTTGGTTGGTGAGTTATCATTAAATGTAACTATTATTTGAAGCTCTCGTGGTCATACTCTTGTGGGTTTTTTAGATAAATCCTGGAGGTGGTAACTACTCAAAAGTAGTAATTTTTTGTCGGGTTGACCTGGAACACTTTTTGTCTAAAATAATTATTTTTTACAAAATATTTTTTGTCAAATATGAATATATTTTTACAAAACTATATTAGATTAACAATTATCTAATTTGGGATGAATGATATAGGACGTTTTGTTAGGGCCGCAATTCCAACACGGCATGAAATAAACATGCAAGGGACTTAAGGTTGGGGCTAAACGGGTCGACATAGCTAACCAATTTAGTATTTGTGTCGGGTTTGGGTTGACCGATCCCCCATTTTCAAGCCACCAACATGTTAAATTTAGAATGTTTTCTGATTAAGCTTTTTTAATTTTTCTAAACATGTTGACCCACTAACCCATTTTACCTGTTTAGATAATTAGGTTATACAGGTCTTTTTCGGGTTACCGTGTTGTAAGTTTGTGGCAAATATGGATTAGGGTCCACAATTTGACATGAGTAATCAGTCGGGTCGTGTGTGGGTTGGGCTATACAAACCCACGAAACCTAACCTGACACAATATGTCATCCCTGGTTTTTTTTTTGCATTAAAAAATACACTTTAAGCAAGTTCTGACCTGTTTGACTCATTTCCTTTTAAGCTAGCTTTTTTAAATTTGACCCCTTTAGACCCGTTAAATATAAGCCATAATCAAGCCATTCATAAGTAAATGAGTCATGATTGACCCCTCTAATTTTCATTTCATGGTTTCCTATTTCAGGTTTTTGAATCCGTTGGTGAACGGGGATTACCCAGAACTAATGAAGAAAAATGCAGGTGATCGAATTCCAAATTTTACCAAAACTGAATCAACAAGAATTAAGGGTTCATTCGACTTTTTGGGCATAAACCACTATAGCACATTATCTGTCAAGGACAACCCCAGTAGTCTTGAAATGGAGATAAGGGACTTCAGTGCTGACATGGCAGCAACACTTATATGTGTGTTTTGATTTTATGATACAACTATGTTCAATTTAGAGGTGGCAAAATGGATCGATCGGGCGTGTTGGGTATAACGGGTTCAGGGGAAACAGGTAATTTTTTGTACTGGACTGGGTAACGGGCTGGGTTGTCCTGAAATACTCCTGGTCCAAAAATTCTATTTTTCTATATAAAAAAATGAGGGAATTGCATATATCCCCCTCTAAACTTGCAAAATTGCATATTTCCTCAAAATAGAAGGTTTTAATGCATAATGTACAATGCTCTTGAAGCATGATTTGGGGAAATATGCAATTATGTAAGTTTAGAGGGGGATATATGCAATTGGCCAAAAAAATTTGTGTCAGATATGATTACAAAACTTCTATCAGTTCTGTAGTAACTAAGTTCTTTTTTAATAAAAGGATAATACACTTTCAGCGAGTTTTTACTCTTTTTCACCCCATTTAACTTTTTTTTTCTTTAAGGCAACCTTTTAAACTTACCCATTTGACTCATTAGAGATGAAAATATATCAATCACTCGAACTCGTAAGTAAATGGTTCAAATTGCCACCTTTAAGAAGAATATTCATTTAAATACCCCGCATAATATGTGTTTTTTTTGGATCGCAGTCAATGGAACTGAGTTCCCTCCAACCCAGGTTTGGATTTTTTCATTTGTTGGTATTCTCTTATCATTACTTCCAGGGGCGAAGCTTCATTAGAGCCTAACCCCCCCCCCCTCGATTTTTCGCTCAGAAGTGTTAATTTATACGTATTCGGCCGAAAATTTTATAGGTATTAAGTTCCGGTCCCCCCCTGAGGGACCCCCCCCCCCCCCCGCCACGGCCCCCCCCCCCTTGCGTTTTTCTTCAAGCTTCGCCACTGATTACTTCCACTTGTTCTAATAAGTTCATTATATATATATATATATATATATGGGAATGATCATAAGAAAACTCAATGTTCATGAGTAAACCAAAAAACTATTTATTTAAGGTAAAAAATAGTTAAAAAAAATCATAACTCAAAAAATAAATCAAAAATAAAAAAACTGATTCGGAGACCTTGTTTCCCACGTCGCCCTCGTTCAAAAAAAAAACTCGAAAAGTAGTGGGTTTAGCTTTTAAGTTAGGTTTTAGGAGGGGTGGGGCGGGTGGGGGGTTTAGGTTTTTTTGGGGGGGGTGGGGGTGGGTGGTGGTTTAGGTTTTTGGGGGCGTAGGTGGGATTAGGTTTTTGGAGGTGGGTTAGGCTTTTTGGTTTAGTTTAGGTTTTTGGAGGGGTGGGGGGTTTAGGTTTTTGGGGGGGTGGGTGGGGTGGGGGGTTTAGGTTTTTGAGGGGTGGGTGGGTTGGGTTTAGGTTTTTGGGTGGGGGTGGGGTGGGGTGGGGGGTTTAGGTTTTTGGGTGGGGGTGGGGTGGGGTGGGGGGGTTTAGGTTTTTGGGTGGGGGTGGGGGTGGGGTGGGGGGGTTTAGGTTTTTGGGTGGGGGTGGGGGTGGGGTGGGGGGGGGGGGGTTTAGGTTTTTGGTGGTGGGTTGGGTTTTTGGGTGTACTACACATATGCAGTATAAGTTTTTTTGTTTTCTCATGAAAATGAGTTTTCTAGTGAACTCACCTCTATATATATATATATATATGCATGTATGTATGTATGTATATTTGAATCTCAGTTTGTGGTGGCTCCATTGGGTCTGCAAAAGCTCCTTGACTATCTAAAGGAAAAATATGGAAATCCTCCTATTTACATACATGAAAATGGTATATACAATAAATAACTATAAAATTTTAGCATTTGTTCACTTGTGTGATCTGCTAGATATGGATGTGCATATACTGAAAAATAAAATAAATAAAAATAATATTTTTTGACAGGCCAAGTACAACCACGTAATGGAACATTGATCGACACCCCAAGGGTAGAGTACTTGCATGCATATATGGGTGCTTTGTTGGATGCACTAAGGTACGGCTCGATTTTGTTTGTTAATAAGGTAGTTGATTTGTACACCACTAAAATTACTATGTAGACCAACAAAAATGCAATAGCAATATATGTTGATACATCACATCTCTTTCAATAAAAGAAGGTGATATGTACAAAACAAACATTTGTCATTTGACAAAAAAGAAGTGTTTAAAAGAAGGTGATACGTACAAAACGAACATTTGTCATTTGACAAAAAAGAGGTGTTTAAGATGTATGTGTAAAACTGGCAAATGCAAATTCTATGTATTTTTTTTACAAATCACCTCTTTAAATAAAAGGTAACATAATTAGGGGATGATGCTAGTTTCTTTCTTTTCCTCATAATATGCAATCTTTTTCAGAACCTTCTGGATTAGTGCCTATTTCTAAAGGCAATGTTTTCAAAACCGGATTGGAATGGCTAGTCGGACTAGGAACTGGTTACGCCTATTTGGGTCGTTTCTCTTTGAACCGGTGAACCGGACCGGATTTCAAACTTTTTTTTCCTTCAAAATCTCATTTTCTAGTTAATTTAATATTATAGGATCCATATTTTATTTATTTAAAACTTCATATTTTATTAAAGTTGTAAATCCACACCAAAACTTATAGTATTTTCATATTATGTTCTAAATTAAATATATATATGGAACGATTCAAATGTTAACCAACTTTTTATGTGATAACCGTGATAACCACTATCAAACAATCACATAATTTATAAATTATTTTTTCTTTTAATTGTTAAAAAAGTATTTAACTATTGTGAATATATATTTTAATCATAAATACGGAAATGATGAGTCTTACATATACGTACCAAATAATGTTACATATATGTGACACATAGTGTTTACGTATATGTAATACTTACAAAATGATAATTGTTACATATACGTAACACTATGTTTGAGGGTGGTTTTTATGGTTATCACATAAATATTGGTTATCATTTGAACTCATCTTATATATATATATATATATATATATATATATATATATATATATATATATACACATAAATAGTTTTAATTTTTTTCTATTGTTTTTAACATCATCTGGTTCTTAAATCTTGTCCGACCTGTGGACCGGTAAGGAGGTCGGTTCTCTGTCTAGGCTGGTTATGAAAAACATCGAGTAAAGGTGATAAAATGGGTTAGTTGGGTAAACATAGGTGAGGTTGAAATAAGTTGTTGTCAGAGTGGTCGAAACATTTGGGTTTACCTTTAGATTTGTAAAAAGTTCTTTTCATTCTATATAAATAGTTAACATAGTAGATATGATTACAAAACTATGTTATTATGATAGTTATTATTTTTAAAAATTAAAACAAATTAGGAGGCTCTACATAATAAAAGTACACTTGGGTAGGGGTGTTCAAAAAAATCCGAATCCGAAACCGAACCCGAATTATCCGAAAATCCGAATCCGAATTATCCAAAAATTCAGATATCCGAATTTTCGGATTCGGATAGTGATTTTCGGATATTTCGGATAATTCAGAAATCCGAATATCCGAAATATTATATTTATATATTTTTTTGATTGTTTTTATTATTTAAAATTAAGAAAATTTGAATCAAAACCTGATATATTATATTTATATTTTTTTTTTAATGTTTTTTAAGGTTTTTAATTATTTTTATAATTTAAAAATATTATATTTATATATATTTTTTTATATTTTCGGATATCATCCGAAATTCGGATAGTGAAATCCGCTATCAAATTTCGGATATTCGACTTTGAACACCCCTACACTTGGGTGACTTTAAACCCGTTTGACTTGTTTATTGTTTAGCAAAAAGAAGTTATTTGACCCGGTTTGTCAGTTAGAATAAACCATATTCCAAATCGAACCACTAATAAGTAAATGAGTTGAAATTGTCCACCTCTGTCTTATATCTTATATTTTTTTTTCCTATGGTGATAGGAATGGATCGAACACAATGGGATATTTTGTTTGGTCATTTTTTGATCTTTTTGAGTTTTTCGATGGCTATAAAAGCGGTTATGGTTTGTACTACGTCGACTTGGATGACGAGGAGTTGACTCGCTATCCTAAGCTATCTGCACACTGGTATGCGGGTTTTTTGAAAGGAAAGAACATGAGTGGCATTTTTGGAAGCATGGATGCAAAGGAGACTTTGTCTTCTACATGTTAGATTTTGCTTTCCTTAGTTTGCTTTACAACTAAAATCTTTTAGGGGTGTTTGGTTCACGAAATTTGTTGGAATTGGATTTGAAATTGTAATTTGTCCAAATGATCTGGAATTTAAAGGAATTGAAATCAATTAAAAGGATTTGAATTCCTTATCCATTTGAGTGATAAAACAATCCTAACGGAATTGGAATATATCGTCATGGCCACCACCTACTGAATGTTGTTGCCACCGACTACCCGCCACCACCGACCACCGTTGCAGCCACTGACCACCCCGACCACCGGCCCCGCCGCCACCCGACCACTCCTGCACCAACCACTTGTCGCCGCCATTTCGCCGTTGCCCGCTCCTTGCCGCCACAAATATGCGTATTGCAAGCCTTGCAACAAATTCAGGAATACGTTGTTCTTTCTAACTTGACTCCTGTTGATGTACCACTTGTGTCAGGACAAAGTCAGGATCATGTGTTTCCTTCTAGCTCGGCTAGTGCTCATCAAAGTTTCGTCGAGCAAGCTATTGTATTGATTAATGTTGAAACTTAATATATGAGAAACATGATTAAAAGTATATTTCACGTAGACTGAAATTAAGAAAATGAACATGTGATATCATGTCGTTCATTAATATTCTAAGCGAACATAAAGAATGAACAAACGTGAGTTCATATCGTTGATGCCAAAATCCACAACCAATCCTTTTGTTTTTGCCCTAACCCTATTCACCCCTCATCGATCAATCATGAATGTTCATTATCGGAGCTGCTAAACCTAGATATTCAATTACTTAAAAAAAAACATATCCATAACCTTCAATGCGCCTGGTACAACACATTATTGCCCACCTAACATCACCTTGACATCATCAAATGGCTCGATTTTCCTTTCTTGTTTAAATAGAATACTATATTTTATTTTTTCTTACAAAAGCTATTAATGCATTGAGTACAAGTATCACTGCCTTCTTATTTTCTTTAACTCATTTTCTTTTATCTTATAAACATAACAAGAAAAGGGAGACGCGTGTACTGCCTGAGGACACTTTATAAATTACAAAAAGTCTTGTGGTCAATGTATAAAGAATTTAAACTACACTATTGTGAAGGGTTTCTCCTTTAAAGCCTTTTGTTAATTAGAAAATGGAAATGTAATGGAGATGGTTGGAAGCTTTTGTTTGTATTGGATGGTAACTGGTTCGATCCAGGTGACATGCGATATTTTTTTTTTAATTTTTTACTTTTACATTACTTTTTAAAAATTCTTATACCGCAACGTTCGGATCATAATAATGTTTCTATATAAGTTTCAATATCCGTAAACGATCCGCTATAACTTCATACGTTTCTTTTAATTTAACACCGACTGAAAAACATCGGTACCGTTACATAACCGTACTTTAGCTATGTTTCGACCTCCGCAACCGAGTCATCGTAACTCCATACTTTTCTTTTATCTATTTTGACCACGTTTCTTTTTGTGTCTGGCCATGTTAATGTCACCGTCTCAACCGTTAAGATCCGCCTCTCGCCGTGAAGCGTGGGCGAACGAACCGAGTCAAATACAATACGTTTTCGTTCTTATTTGTATGTTTCGAGTTGGTCAACGTTTCGACGTAAATTTTGTTTGAAAACATGTCATATCATATATAATACGTTTTCATTTGACTGTATATTCAATGTAAATTTAGTTAGAAAATGAGTCGGATCGTTTGTAGTCTATACTTCATCACGTTGCAAACGGCCTTAAAAAAACTAGTTAGAATATACGACGTGTAAAAACCAAATAAATCTTTGAACCCTTTAAGAAGCAGGGGACCAAGAAGCAAAAAAAGTCTTTGAACCGATTGAGTTTCCGACGTTCTGATTCAGCGTAACTGTAACATCTTGAAGTTTCAAAAGCTAATGGTTCGGGTCGGAGGCGACCCGAATCTCTTTTAAACATATGTGTGAGCATAGATGGCGCGCGGATTTTATCTCGATGGGCTACAAAAGGGCTTGGTTATTCGTTTTCATCATAAACCGAGATAGAAACGTTACGAGAGGGATTAGGAGGGACCCGAATGGAATATTATAGGGGTTTATGTGTCACTTATATCACAAACCCTAGGCCATTCGGCCTAGGTAGGAGTTCGACGGCAGCAGAAAACGAGAAAGAGAGGGAGGCCAACAGTAGAACGACGAAGGTGGGTTCGAGCGAGTTCTCGTGATAGAGGCTAGTACACGATCATGTAAACGTTTCGATTAGTTTATGTGTTTACTCTCGTTTTGCTCGGAAAAGGATAGGGTTTCTGGGTTGTGGCCGTGATCGACGGCAGGGGGCGGGGTTGGTGTTAATGGCCGGATGTAAGGTTAGTATGGGAGTGGTAGGTGACAGGTATGGCGGCAGCGATGCATAGCAGGCTCGGTGGCGGAGGAATCTGCAAAGGGCAACCATGGTGGTATCCGTGGTAGCGTGACGAGAAGCCGACAGCAGCCATGGCAACGTGGCGTTGGCGGCTAACCTGATGAAGATGGGGACGGAGAGGGTGTAACATCCATGATTTCCTGATATTATTTTATTACAACAAAAATGACATTTTCATTTCAATCCGGCACATGTTCAAAACAATAGGTCGCATTAATTATTATTATAAACAAGTATTCATTTAAGATATCATCCTCGCATTTCATTTTAGTTTCTACTATATATAGATATGTATTTAATTATAAATAAATATGTAAACACACATACATTTGATTTTATCGAATAAACCATATACACAATTAGAAATTCTATTAAAACAAAATTTATTTTCTTTACAAATAATAATAACTAGATTTTTTTATATATAAATGTTGTAAATAAATAAAATAGATTCTTAAACCAAATAAATTGGTCTTGAACCTCTTTAGTCATTTGAACCCCTAAGTATGAACCCCCACCTTTGGAATTGGACCCTTTAACCTTAATTTTAATCTCCATTCATCATGATTGACTTATTTTGACCATCTAAGTCAAACAATCCCAAATCCTTGCAAATCGAAGCAGAAATCAACCAAACCTGATTGATAGGGACTTTCAATGTTCGCACAGCCGAGTATTGGCTACATCCAGACCATTTAACACTACAATTCGATCAAATCACGTGGCTAAATTCGTAATTTAAACAAGTTTAAACCGGTTTGGGTTAACCCGGTTTGGAAGCAAGGAAATCCCTAACCGTCACAGAGTCAAACCCGTATCAATCTAGCATCAATTCATACAATCAACACGTTCTAAACTCCGCAAATCACGCAGAAATGATTCTTGTATGAATTCAGACCTTAATCGCGACTCAATTCATCCCCAAACAGTCGAATTAACGCGTATATTGGCCCGGCAACTGTCATACGCAATGACATAATCAAATCGAGCGTTCCTATTAATTTCAATCAAATTAACTCACCCATTCACCATCGCTCCACTCATTTCAAACTCCCAAAATCCATAATCGCATCCCATTTCACGTCTGGCTCCCGATCGAGTACCAAGAACAACAAGCTTTTTGACCCAGTCGTTTACACCCGATACTACGCCAAAGCACGTAAGAATTTATGTCTTTAGATTCGTAACATTATGCTTTCTAATAGCCCCATATCAATTCGTAATAATAGGTTGTATCAGATTCGAATTCGTGTTGAGTTCAAAACCTTTTCATACGAGTTCGATTTGGGTTTCCATTTAAATTTCGTTTAACGCATTTATATTTTTGGATTCCATACTAGACCAGTGAAACCATCTTGTCCGACTGGCTAAGACCTTGCACCATCAGACCAGATGGCGTGGGTTCGAAACCCACATCCAAGTGTCCTTTTTGCGCATTCACCGAACCAAACCCAGCTCTGTTACAAATACATGTTAATACTCTTTCGAAACAGATCGATTACAAGGATTAGCCCCCTGGTCCAGTGGTAAGGGGTGCCCGACACAGAACCCACCCGGGTTCGAGCCGGGTGGTGTGCTTTTTGTTTAAACTCATTTTTACAGCAGTTTTTAAGTTATAAAAATTATTTTATAAAAACCCAATACTTTTATATCTGTTTGGGCATTAATGAACTGATTTCTAAAGAAAAAAAAAATTTTTATAATTTAAATGGCCTTTAAAACTCCATAAAAATTATGTAAAAGATAATATAATTAGAATAATTAGTTGTAAATTAAAGCATTCCAAATACGTATTGAGTAATTATTTTATGAAAAACTTTTCTAAATTAAACATCATTCTTGTTTCATTTGATTATCTAAATTAACACACAAATCGTAATTACACGAATATAACTTTACTAAATATATAATCACACCTATATTTACATTCTTCCACATTTTTAGGGAACACATCATTCTATCTATCATATATAATAAACAAGTAAAACATTGTGCCACTTGTCAGCACCACGTTTCACCTCAATTTTGGATCCACCAAAAACCATATGGACATAAAACGGGTTAACACGCGGGTTAAAAACCACCCGAATTAATACCCTATAAAAACTTTTTAAACCCGGTTAGACCTTTATCACACCACTTCCCTTTCAAAACAAAACCCTAATCGTCTTCCTGATCGAAGCTATCTCTCTTTCATCTTCAACAACCGAACTTCAAAATCAAATCAAGAATCGGTATGTAATCTATACTCTTCATCGATCTTACCTTTACGCATCGATCACTTTTTATGAAATTATTATGTCTAATCTCATTGAATCTGGAGATTTTATGAATCTCTTTTCAACTTATTGAAAATTCTTACCTTTACATGATCAAAATACCACTGTAAAGTTTTCAAAAAATGGTAAGACTTTTAATAGGGCTAACACTCCATCCAGCAAATACCTTTACGCATCGATCAGATTTTTTCTAATTATTATGTCTAATCTCATTGAATCTGGAGATTTTTTTGAATCTATTTTCAAATTTGTTAGGTTGTGAATCCTTAGAAAATTTAAGTTTTTGATGATAATCATGTCGAATTGATCTTACATTCTTATTGTATTTTGACCTTGCATCCCCTAAAATTTGTGTATTTTGACAGCGCTACACCTTTTAAAGTTACCGTTATAGATTAATTTATGTTAAAGTTGAATCCTGAGTATTATCAATCTTTTATGAATCAGTTTTTATTTCTATTGTATTAGAGTTATACTAAAGATGCATCCGTCATTCTTCAAAATTGTAAAGGACCCGGCAACCCCATATTTGGTAATTTTCTCATTCAAATCTGTTTACTTATTATTTTCCAAAAATTGTGTTAACAAATAATTTTTTTTAATAAAGTCATTGCCTCAAGTTTTAATACAGTAATTAATGACTCATTATATATGTTACACAATTACATCAACAAACTCTTTATTTATTTAAATTTATAATTACACCAAAAAAAACATGAATGTAATTATTTAACATTTTAAAATGCATGATTTACTAAAACAATTACCAACAATCCAATATAGTCAAACTTTGATTCAAAATTAATCATTCCCGTTTTTTAAAAGAATTGAAGATTATGATGTAAAAAAAGAAACTCTAACAATTAAATGACTAATTTATTTGTTAAAGTGAATATTTTTCTAATCTATTTATATTAGGAAATAAATGTTAGTTATATACGGTATACTTTTACGAATTATACTAGTCATTTGAATTTTATCAATCAATAGTTAATATTTTTTTTTGATTTGAAATTACTAAAAATAAGTCCCATGATTGAGATTTTTTTATATTATTACAAAAATTTAAGTATTTATTACTATCATTTAGAAAAACACCCATTTGGTTGCCAATTAAAATTATTTTTCATATTTACATCAAATTCAAAATGTCAGTTACCTATTACCAAAATTTAAAAATTTATAATTTAACAAAAGACCATGTAAAAAAGTATTCCTTGGTTAATTATTTAAAATTTGGAAACGATTTCAAAAATTAAAGTTTCACTATTGGTGTAATAGATATATTAAAATCTCAAATTTTAAAAATTATATTAATTTGGTAAAGATTTCAAATTTAATTACAATTTAACAAAAATCATGTAAAAAAGGCAACCTTAGTTAATTATTCAAAATTTGTGAACGATTTCAAAAATTAAAGTTTCACTATTGGTGTAATATACATATTAAAATCTCAAATTTTGAAAATTACATTAATTTGGTAAAGATTTCAAATTTAATGTTTGAAATCGTGTTAAATTTGAAAAAATATCATTAACTAATTATTTTAAAAAATATCATTAACTAATTACTTGCTCCGACAAATGAACTAGTGTAGGAGATTAATGATCATTTGTTGTCAATGTTTTCCGGTGAACAAAAAGAATATCTAAGTTCAGATAGCATATGCCAGTCAGAACAGTTGAACGATAATTTCCAACAAAGTTTATACTCGCCAGATGTTCTTAATGGTCTTAAACTTTCAGGATTGCCAAATCATAGTTTATTTTTGAAGGTAGGTGTGCCTGTAATGTTGTTGAGAAATATTGATCAGAAAAATGGGTTATGTAATGGTACTAGATTACAAGTCAAATCTCTTGGTAATCGTGTTATCGAGGCGGAGATCATTTCTGGAAGCAATATTGGAACTCACACATTTATTCCAAGAATCAGTTTGACGCCTTCAAACAAAAGAATCACTTTCAAGCTACAAAGAAGACAGTTTTCACTCTCGGTTTGTTTCACCATGACAATAAATAAAAGCTAGGGTCAGTCACTATCAAGGGTTGGATTGTTCTTGAGGCAACCGATTTTCACTCATGGTCAATTATATGTTGCACTTTCAATAGTTAAAAGCAGAGACGGGTTAAAAATTTTAGCCTTAGACAAGGATGGAAAATTTTCAAACAAAACATTCAACGTTGTATACAAAGAAATATTTACTGATTTATGAATTATATTTATCATTTTTTAGTCTCAAATTGTATTTTTTTTTAAATTTATTTTATTTATAACCCCGTGTAATACACGGGTTCTAACACTAGTTCATTAATAAAAAATAAACAAAAAGAAAGTTATTTATTTAAAAGCATTTATATTCATTTAAGGTTTGTATACTCATATATATTTACACTAATATTTTGTCACATTTTCATAAATAAATCAATAAAGTAAATTATTTATTTAAGTTATACCTAATTATTCAAATTGAACTCTAAGTCATTTATCATTAAAATTATATACTTTGAACTTATTTTTTTTTAAAACTATTATTCGAATACAAACACAAACATATACACATTCCGTACATAATGTAACACAAACCCTTGCACAAGTCCATACACTAAATCCCATTAAACCCTAGACCCTGCCATAGACTTTGTGCATGTTATTAACTCACATTCATGTAATATCCCGAATTTTTCCGACTCCTTGACACGTATTAAATTCTTGAAAATTTGTTAGTTTATAATTATATAAATATTATAATTCATAAACTTATATAGTTGTTTATACTAAGATCTATAAACTTGAGTTTCATAAAAATTTACAAAATAATAAAACTCATCAAACTTATTTAGTTTTCTAAAAAAATAAAACATATTTATTTGTTTATAAAGTTCGGGGGCTAGACTGTCTTTTTCGAAACTTAGATTAAACTTAAAATCACATTTTAACACGAAATGATAACACTTCGGAACTACAGGGACCGAATCTGTAATTAATCCAAACTTTCAGTTTGGAAACAGGACTCGGGTTCGAAACCTGCAGACCCCGTTTCCTCCCCTATTTTCGCGAAACCACGATTTTCCGTCCGGATTCGTTGAACCTCGGGTTCGCCTCCCGCATGCGACCGAAACCCAACATCCATCAATGCTCGACTTCGAGTTTGGCATCCGCGTGACTCGCGATTTAACACATTCGGCCATCCGAAATCGCCACACCTAATCCGGCATTAAATCGTGAAATCGGCTATAAATACCCACCGAAACACCTTAACAACAACACCCTCAATCTTCCTAAACACTCAATTTAAACGTTCGTCGCCTGCAACTGTCGATTTGGTCTCGTGGACAGCCGTTCTGAGGGTTGAACCCGTTCGTCCCCATTTCGACATCATAGTAGGTAACTCTCGTGGCCATTCTACTCGTTTTCTTACTTGAATCGAAAACCCTCTGTCAATTTACAAAGACAGAGGTCTAATCGATGTGCATTGGACCAAAATCGAATCTAGGGTTCATGCGAATTGGGGCTCGATTTGAGTAATTGGTTTTAAACTTTCTTTTCCGGATAAACTAGTAGCGAGACCCGTAGCCGGGATGGTTGGTGTGTGTGTGTATGTTCGACCCGGTCAGTCACCCGGGTTCGAGCCGGTTTTTGCCCATTTTATTTCTTTTTGCCTTTTAAACAATTTTTAACCCTTGCAAATATTTTTATAAAAACTGTTGGACATTTATAAATCGGGAATCGATTTTTATTTGTACTTTTATTACTCTGAGACATTCTTATTAAATAAAACTTAGTTAAAGAGTTATAAAGATTAAATCTTTAATATTAGTTTTAAATCTTAAAAAAAAACATTAATTTATTATGCATTCTTTTAGTGAATAGGAAACTTAAATAAACTTTTATAAGATCAAAAAAGTTTATAAAACTTAGATATTATTTAGAAAACAGGGAAATTTATAACTCATACCTTTTATAACATTTATATCTATTTAAACTTTAATCTTGGATATTCATGTACTCATTATTTATTTAAAAATCAAAAACTTATAAACTTATAAATCTTGTAAAATTTTATGAACAAATTTATTTGGGTATACAAAACAAGAGGAATAATTATACCTTACTAAATTCCTAAATATTTATAATCTTGTAAATTTTATAAGATTAAATGGGAACTTTAATCATTTATAAAATTTGTAAACCCTATTTAAAATACTTTAAAGAAACTTTACTTATAAACTTATAAACACGAAAGAAAAGTTATAATATAAACTTTATAAGAAATTTTATTTAATCTTTTATAAACTTATAATTACATAATAAAAGTTGTAACTACATTCTAAACATTATTTGTTTACAAGTCAAATTATAAAAATAAATATTTAATACTTGAAACTTTAACGATTTATATGGTTTGTTCTTATAAATAATTATTTATCCTTATTAATTATATACACTTTAAATAATTACTATTAATCTTAAATCACTATTAGTCTTAAAATACTTTGTATTTAATAATTATTTTACTCTTGAAATAATTATTATAATTAATTCTTATCTTAAATAATTATTTTAAACTATGAACTTATTAAACTTTGAAATCCAAGTCTTGCATGATTTTTCAAAACCTAATTTAAACTTTATAAATACGATCATTCCCATCTCTCGTTTGGAACCCTAGTCAATCTTGAGCCCTAGATCCTTGTCTTAGACTTATAGAAATAAACTTGAAACTTTAGACTTACATTCTTAGGCTTATTGTGAGGAGATTCTCCCTCAAAGTCTTGCAAACTTACTCTCGTCGGATACTCTTCCTCCAATCCATGTGAGTATACATAGCCCCTTTTTTTCCTTTCTATACTTTTGGGGTGAAACATGTTCAAAACTTATTCTTATGTTAAACTTGAGACTTGTATGCTTAGATTAAACTTAAAACTAGCATATTCATTAACTTTGATCAAGCCTATGGTAACAATGATAGATCTATTGCATTTGACCAATCCACCTTGATTGATTGACCCTTCGGGGGGAGCCCTTGGTGATTGTTACTGAATTAAACTTTTAAACTTGAGACTTATAAGGGTAACCTGCGGGTTATGCCTAAACTTGGTTAGAGGGTTGATATGCACAATGTTTAAGATACTTGTTTCTCATACTTAAATTATAGAATGCATATATCATAGTGAATTGTAATTCTTTCCAAATACTTTTTAAACTGTGTCAAAACCTTTGTATCTCATCAACTATTTTGTAGTTGACAGATTCTTTCACATGTTTCAGGTTCTACATCATGAGACTTGTTTGTGATCACATAGGACGCTTTGGACCTAGACTACTTATTAAATAAATGTTGTATACTTGTTATTTCCTTTGTATTGAACCTTTGAATCTATTATTAATGAAATATTGAAACTTTAATAGTCAACCTTGTGCTAATGAACAACCGCGTCCGTCCCGACGTATAATCCGCCATCGGTTGTGGTGTGACAGATTGGTATCAGAGCCTTGGTTATAGGGAATTAGGTTATTAGACACATGACCTAGACTATAACTTAGGAAACCCAAACATGAGTTATCTCATGTCCTTTACTAGGAACTTTCTCTTTATTCTATTCTTAATTCTTATATGTGAACGCTTGGAAATTCTACGCTTCTACCTACCTACGTATTACAAGAGTCTACTACATCAAGGATATAATCTTAGGCTTCAAGTCTAATCCACCAACAAACTCTCGTCAGTGGATACCTGTATTCTGTATTCTGGGAAATTCTGTCAAGGAAAGTGTCACACCCCGACCGACGGCGGAAAACGTCGGGGCGTGAAGCTGTGCAGACTGTTCATAGCTCATGGTTGCTAAAGTTTGAATAATTTAAACATTCATTTTCATTACACGTAGCAAGTTCATACCATACAAGAACCAAATGTAGCGATTACAAAATATAAATAGTTTAGATTAATTGCTAGGTCCAAATCCTATATGTAGCAGCTTGTAATACTTCAAACATTGTCACCTAAAACTTGGTTAAAAACAAAGTCAACTAAAAAGTTGGTGAGAATACATAGGTTTTCGTGTCATGTAATAGAATATAGTGTTGTGTGTATACAATTCATACAAACATGGCAATTAAGGCATTTATGGAGAGATACCATCGTGTGACTTGGTAGTACAATCAAACCTTTGTAACTAGCATGCAAAAACAAACGCGTGTTGGCAGTAACAGTCACCCTACCTGGGTGGGTTTGTCAGACTCAATAGATCTATCACTGTTTACTGTAGGCTATAAAATAGTTAATGATTGCACGTGAATAGCAAACTGCGTGTTGGTCTACACACCTAGTACTCAAGCACAAAGCTCAAAATTGTAACACATGATTGTAGGGTGGAATTGTATATTGTGTAGTTTGTAAACATAGTAAATAGAACGCATGTTCCACCCCAAAAGTTTGTAAATAGAGTAAAAGAGGGGCTATGTAACTCATTTGTGTTGGAGCGTGTAGTTTGCACAGATCAACAAAAATACCAAGCGTGTTGTAGGTCGCTACGTTTGACCTATTGAATGAGGGTATAACACGTGTCACTGTTTGTGTTATTTTGTGCCAAAGTGGGTTCGTTGGTGGTTTGTGTGTTTAGGGTTGGTTTTGGAATAATAAATTAGTAGCGATATATATATATATATATTTATTTAAATAAAATTTAATTAAACGATATTTGTTTAAATCAATATATATATATATATATATTTGTATAAATAAAAATGATTATATAAATTCACGATTTCATCGGTTTTGAAACTATCGGGAATTAATCGTTTTAAATTTCTAAATCAGCGATTTGGTATATAAATGATTCCCGGGTTTTGGGATTTTATAACTTAAATTTTTATAAACAAGTTTTGAAATGTTTAAATAAAAACATATTAAATTAAGTTTGAAAATAATAAAATTAAAGTTTCTGGTCAAGGAGCACGACCGTGCTCAAGTAAGGCACGACCGCGCTCGTTGCCGGGCGTGACCGTGGTGGTCTGAGCGCGCCCGTGGTCGAGTCAGAAGGTACTTCCTAGGTTCTGGACATAGAGCACGACCGTGCTCGTATCTGGCACGACCGCGTCTAGTGTTTGTTTTTGGTCAAGACATGTTTGCTCGGTAAGCACGACCGGGCCACACCTGGGGCACGACTGTGCTTGGTCAGGCACGACCGCGCTCATGGATGAGCGCGCCCGTGTCGGGCCTTTTTCAGACACAATTCGATCGATTCTTATATTAATAGCTTCTGGATTCTTAGGGCTTTCACTTAGTGGATGATTACGAATGTTTCTACAGAGTTTAATTGTATTTATATCTTGTCTAGAGTGTAATTCGAGTAAAATTTATGTTTCGGCTTTTTGGTTCAAAATCGGATCGATTTGAGTGTTTCTACAACGAATTGACATAGGGCTTTCGTAGTAGAGGTAGATACAAAGCTGAAGACGTGTTACTTACTTGTTGAAAGTGGGCAATTGAATGCGGTCGGCTACGGGTCGAGCGGCTTCCTTTCTTGGCGATCAATCGGACGACAGAGGTGTTGTGAGCGTCGAGTGAGAGTTCTGAGAGATTGAGTGGGTGTATATGAGGGTGTAGGAATCGTGCAACAGACTCTATATCGACAAATTTGAGAGGCTCAGTTGTGGTGTGAATGGGATTAATTAATTGTGCAAATTGGACGACAATTGATGCGTGTTTTAGACGAATTTCAGTCGAGTATGGTCTGACGCGCGAAGACCGGCTTTTCTTTATTTTAATTTTCACGAATTCAGAAGGTATGGTATGGTTTGACTTTCTGCAGTCAAGTGGGTTCATCAGCGCGACCGTGCCTACTTTAGGCGCGACCGTGCTTAGGTCGGCAGGCGCGACCGTGCCTAGTCCTAGGCGCGACCGTGCTTGCCTAGTTTTGTAGTTTTTGAGTTTTGTCAGTTTTGGTCCTCGGGGCTTGTGAGATAATTGCGTTTTTGTTTAATTTGTTATTGTAATAGAATAGTTTGTATATGTAACTGCATCGTAGTTTGTTTGTACACGAATCGAAACTGAAATGTGTTTGTTTATTGAAATCAAACGATTACATGATGAAAATCAGAAATGTTACAGTCTCCCCTTGTTGAGGGGATTTCGTCCCGAAATTCAACTAGTTGAGGCTGCAGAATTGGTGTTGGTGAATAGGTGAGGATACTTGAGTTTCATTTGGTCTTCACGTTCCCAAGTAAACTCAGGACCACGTTTAGAATCCCAACGGACTTTGATTATAGGAATGCGGCTGCGTTTGAGTTGCTTGATCTCACGGTCCATGATTTCCACCGGTTTCTCGACAAAGTGAATCGTTTCATCAATGCGCACGTCGTCAAGAGGTATGTGGAGGTTCTCATCAGCAAGACATTTCTTCAGGTTGGACACGTGGAAGGTTGGATGAACATTGTTGAGTGCTGGAGGTAGCTCAAGTTTGTAAGCCACTTTCTCGATTCTTTCAAGGATCTTGAACGGGCCTACGTAACGAGGTGCTAGCTTGCCTTTCTTTCCAAAGTGGATCACACCCTTCCAAGGGGATACTTTGAGAAGCACAAGGTCACCCACTTGGAATTCCAAGGGTTTTCGTCGCTTGTCGGCATAGCTCTTTTGTCGACTTCTCGCTACTCGGATGTTGTCACGGATTTGAAGGATTTTGTCGGATGTTTCCTGAATTAACTCGGGACCGGTGATTTGTGCTTCACCAATCTCGTTCCAACAGATAGGAGAACGGCATTTGCGACCATAAAGAGCTTCGAATGGAGCCATGTTGATGCTGGTGTGGTAGCTGTTATTGTAGGAGAATTCAATAAGTGCTAGATGTGAATCCCAATTGCCACCAAAGTCTATGACACAGGATCTCAGCATGTCTTCGAGGGTTTGGATTGTTCGTTCAGTCTGGCCATCAGTTTGGGGATGGTAGGCTGTGCTTAAATCCAATCGTGTGCCAAGTGTCTTTTGCAGTGATTGCCAAAATCTGGAAGTGAAACGAGCATCTCTGTCGGAGATTATGTTCAAAGGTATACCGTGTCGACTCACAATTTCGTTAATATAGATTCGGGCCAATTTCTCAACCCGATAGTCTTCACGGATGGGCAGGAAGTGTGCGGACTTTGTGAGACGGTCAATGATTACCCAAATGCTATCATAGCCATTTGAAGTACGGGGGAGTTTAGTAATGAAGTCCATGGCTAGATTTTCCCATTTCCACACGGGGATTTCCGGTTGTTCAAGTAAACCGGAAGGACGTTGATGTTCGGCTTTGACTTTAGAGCAGGTTAGACATTTTGCAACATAGAGTGCAATGTCTTTCTTCATACCAGGCCACCAATACTGTGGTCAAAGATTGTGATACATTTTATCCGCACCGGGATGGATAGAATACCGAGACTTGTGTGCTTCAGTCATGAGGAATTCCCGGAGATCATTGCGGTTGGGAACCCAAATACGATCCAAGAAATAAAGCAAGCCATTGTTTTTAGTCTCTAGTTGGAATTCAGCACCACACGACATTTCCTCATACATATTGCCCTCGGTAATCGAGACGTGTTGAGCTGCTAGAATACGGGTTTGAATGTCGGAATGAATCTTGACACTTTGGAGCATGACGCGTTCTTTACGGCTCAGCGCATCGGCTACAACATTAGCCTTACCGGGATGATAACGAATCTCGCAATCGTAGTCATTGAGTAGTTCAACCCAACGTCGTTGCCTCATGTTGAGTTCTTTTTGATTGAAGATGTGTTGGAGGCTTTTGTGGTCGGTAAATACCACACATTTCGTGCCATATAGATAATGTCTCCAAATCTTCAAGGCAAATATGACTGCACCTAGCTCCAGATCGTGCGTCGTATAGTTCTTTTCATGGATCTTGAGTTGCCTTGATGCATAAGCGATTACCTTGCCTCGTTGCATGAGAACACAACCAAGGCCTAGGTTAGAGGCATCGCAGTAGACGACTAGATCATCGTTTCCTTCTGGAAGAGTCAGAATAGGAGCATCACATAATTTCTGTTTAAGAGTTTGGAAAGCTTCTTCTTGTTTTGGCCCCCATTCATAAGGTTTACCTTTATGTGTCAAGGCGGTGAGGGGAACAGCAATCTTGGAGAAATTAGAAATGAACCTTCGGTAATAACCCGCTAAACCAAGAAACGAACGAACCTCGGTAGGGGTTTGAGGAGCACTCCAATTCTTGACAGCTTCGATCTTGGCAGGGTCGACATGTATTCCCTTTTTATTGACAACATGACCCAAAAATTGAACCTCCTTTAGCCAAAATTCACATTTGGAGAACTTGGCGTATAATTGTTCGGTTCTCAGGAGATCTAAAATCAGTCTAAGGTGTTGTTCATGTTCTTCCTCAGTCTTGGAATAGATCAAGATGTCATCGATGAAAACGATCACGAATTTGTCAAGGTATGGTTTGCACATGCGGTTCATGAGGTCCATAAAGACAGCAGGTGCATTGGTAAACCCAAAAGGCATAACCGTGAACTCGTAATGACCATATCTTGTTCGGAAGGCGGTCTTTGGAATATCTTCTTCTCGGACACGCAGTTGGTGATAACCAGATCGAAGATCAATCTTCGAGAAACAAGTAGAACCTTGGAGTTGATCGAAGAGGTCGTCAATCCTAGGTAACGGGTAGCGGTTTTTGATTGTAAGCTTGTTGAGCTCTCGATAGTCAATACACATGCGGAATGAACCATCCTTCTTTTTAACAAACAAGACTGGTGCACCCCACGGTGAATGACTTGGCCGTATGAAACCTTTGTCAGCGAGTTCTTGAAGTTGACTTGCAAGTTCTTGCAATTCGGAAGGTGCAAGCCGGTATGGAGCTTTAGCCACAGGGTTTGCTCCGGGTATAAGATCGATTTGAAACTTTACTTCCCGAATAGGTGGAAGACCGGGTAAGTCATCGGGAAAGACTTCGGGAAACTCCCGAATGATGGGAATATCTTCTATTCTTCTCTCCTTGTCTTCTTTTTGAATCACATGAGCTAGGAAAACCATGCACTTCTTTCGAATGTATTTCTGGGCAGTTATGCATGACATCAGTTTGAGTCCTTTGCAAGGTTTCTCGCCAAAGACTTTCAATATGTCTCCCGGTGGAAGAGGTACTCGGATGTACTTTTCAAAGCACATGACCTCGGCATGGTTTTTAGATAACCAATCCATGCCGATGATGACGTCAAAGCTTCCCAACGACATTGGTATAAGGTTGACTGGAAATGTGTGGCCATTGAGTTCTAGTGAGCAGTCATGAATGATGGAGTCAATAGTGATGGTGTTTCCATCCGCTACTTCAACGGTGAAGGTTTTCTCGAGTTTGGATCGTGTTTTTGCAAGTAAAGGTTCAAAGTTAAGTGACACAAAACTCTTATCGGCTCCGGTATCAAATAGTATAGATGCAAATTGTTTATTTACAAGAAACGCACCGTTGACCACATGATCGTTGGCTTGAGCTTCATTGGCGTTGATGTTGAAAGTACGCCCACGAGCTCCGCCCTGATTATTGTTCACAAGCTTTGGACATTGGTTCCGGAAGTGGTTCGGGTTGCCACATTCATAGCATGCCCGTCCATTTGCATTGATTGGAACCACTTGATTAGCTCCGGGTTGATTAACCGGGTTGGCTTGAGTAGTAAGTGCCTTTTGTCGGCAGATATTGGCCGTATGGCCAAGTTTCCCACAATGATTGCAAAGGCGACATGGGACAGTTTGTGGGAGATGATAGTTGCAGTTGTTGCAGAGTGGGTAGGTACCTCCATAAGCTTTCTTGGCTGGATTTTGAGCCAAGGGTGCAACTTGATTAATTGGGGCGGCTGGAGTGACTATTGCAAAATTCTTCGCCTTTCTCTTCCTGGTGTTTCAATGCTGTTCGTTTTGAACTTCTTTGACATGAGTAGGAGGAGTTGTGGTGTCAGAAACTTTCTTGGCCCCCTTTTTGGTAAGAGTACCTGCTTTAACGTGATTATCGGTCAGTGTGGCAGCTAGACGAATAGCATCTTCTAGGTTTGCAGGATTTCTTCCCAAAACAGTGTCCTGGATTTGTCTCGGTAGGCCACCGATATATTTTTCAATACACCTAGACAAAGGTGTAACCATGTGAGGTACCAGCATGCTCAGTTCGTGAAAACGGTTGGTGTACGCCAAGCTTTCACCGCTATCTTGGGTAAGATCCCAAAATTCCGCTTCCAGTTTCTTCATCTCATTTCGAGGACAGAATTCCTCGGTCATGATCCTTTTCAGCTCATCCCATGGCAGAGCCATTGCTACTTCTACTCCCCTTGTTCTCTTTTCCCCATTCCACCAGGTTAGTGCCCGTTTTTGGAAGACACTAGTGGCATGGCGGACACGCAGATTGTCCGGACAGTCACTATTGAGGAAGGTGCCCTCAATACTTTCGAACCATTGAAGGAGTCCCGTGGCTCCTTCGGTACCATAAAACTTCAGGGGATTGCAAGAGTTGAAATGCTTGAAGGTACATTGTGGCGGGTTGGCACCACCGCCACCACCAGTATTAGCACTACCACTGGCGTTCCCATTGTTGTTGTTATTGGCTTGAGTTAGTTGAGTTACCAGCTGAGTGAGGAGAGCAGCAAGGTCGGTATTATTGTTGTTGTTGGCATTGCTGGTATTGGTGTTGGTGCTATCGTTGGCGTTGTCGGTGTTGTTGCGGTTGATGTTACGACGAGGAGGCATTCTATAAAAAGAGAATGATACAAAAGTGTTGTGAGAATTTATAAAAATCCGTTGAAATTTAGGATAGGAGGAATAATAACACATTTATTTCATAGTTCGGATTGTTTTCAAGTAATCACATTTCTACTTGAACACAATGACATATTAAGGTTAATTAGACTTATATAATTTTCAAGGAGACGTGCTTTAGCCTATAGGTAAACACTCATCCCGGGAATTCCCAGGAAAGCATACGGATCCCTCGGTTGATTGGGATTTATATGAAATGCTTTCCTAGACAGAAAACCCAGAATACAGGTGTCACCCTTCCAGATTGCACGTGTCCTCTAATAATTAACAGAGTCTAAAACCTTAACGGGTATGAAAAATATTTTTGATAGGCATAGGTCCACGAGTATGAGTTTTTCCACAAGTTATGGCGATGATGACATAGAAGCAGTTAAGGAGGATATGCGGCTTAGGATACGGGTATGGATACGATTTATTTTATTATTTACGTATGCTTTTTAAGTCTTGTAGTCTAAACAATTTAAGTATCAAATAACTAACACATAAGACATGTGACATATAGCAAATAGCACGTATCACATAAAACATGTAGCATGGCATTGTTGGGTGTCCTAAAGTTATAGTCTAGGTCAATGGTGTCTAATAACCTAATTCCCTATAACCAAGGCTCTGATACCAATCTGCCACACCCCGACCGACGGCGGAAAACGTCGGGCCGTGAAGCTGTGCAGACTGTTCATAGCTCATGGTTGCTAAAGTTTGAATAATTTAAACATTCATTTTCATTACACGTAGCAAGTTTATACCATACAAGAACCAAATGTAGCGATTACAAAATATAAATAGTTTAGATTAATTGCTAGGTCCAAATCCTATATGTAGCAGCTTGTAATACTTCAAACATTGTCACCTGAAACATGGTTAAAAACAAAGTCAACTAAAAAGTTGGTGAGAATACATAGGTTTTCGTGTCATGTAATAGAATATAGTGTTGTGTGTATACAATTCATACAAACATGGCAATTAAGGCATTTATGGAGAGATACCATCGTGTGACCTGGTAGTACAATCAAACCTTTGTAACTAGCATGCAAAAACAAACGCGTGTTGGCAGTAACAGTCACCCTACCTGGGTGGGTTTGTCAGACTCAATAGATCTATCACTGTTTACTGTAGGCTATAAAATAGTTAATGATTGCACGTGAATAGCAAACTGCGTGTTGGTCTACACACCTAGTACTCAAGCACAAAGCTCAAAATTGTAACACATGATTGTAGGGTGGAATTGTATATTGTGTAGTTTGTAAACATAGTAAATAGAACGCATGTTCCACCCCAAAAGTTTGTAAATAGAGTAAAAGAGGGGCTATGTAACTCACTTGTGTTGGAGCGTGTAGTTTGCACAGATCAACAAAAATACCAAGCGTGTTGTAGGTCGCTACGTTTGACCTATTGAATGAGGGTATAACACGTGTCACTGTTTGTGTTATTTTGTGTCCAAAGTGGGTTCGTTGGTGGTTTGTGTGTTTAGGGTTGGTTTTGGAATAATAAATTAGTAGCGATATATATATATATATATATATATATATTTATTTAAATAAAATTTAATTAAACGATATTTGTTTAAATCAATATATATATATATTTGTATAAATAAAAATGATTATATAAATTCACGATTTCATCGGTTTTGAAACTATCGGGAATTAATCGTTTTAAATTTCTAAATCAGCGATTTGGTATATAAATGATTCCCGGGTTTTGGGATTTTATAACTTAAATTTTTATAAACAAGTTTTGAAATGTTTAAATAAAAACATATTAAATTAAGTTTGAAAATAATAAAATTAAAGTTTCTGGTCAAGGAGCACGACCGTGCTCAAGTAAGGCACGACCGCGCTCGTTGCCGGGCGTGACCGTGGTGGTCTGAGCGCGCCCGTGGTCGAGTCAGAAGGTACTTCCTAGGTTCTGGACATAGAGCACGACCGTGCTCGTATCTGGCACGACCGCGTCTAGTGTTTGTTTTTGGTCAAGACATGTTTGCTCGGTAAGCACGACCGGGCCACACCTGGGGCACGACTGTGCTTGGTCAGGCACGACCGCGCTCATGGATGAGCGCTACCGTGTCGGGCCTTTTTCAGACACAATTCGATCGATTCTTATATTAATAGCTTCTGGATTCTTAGGGCTTTCACTTAGTGGATGATTACGAATGTTTCTACAGAGTTTAATTGTATTTATATCTTGTCTAGAGTGTAATTCGAATAAAATTTATGTTTCGGCTTTTTGGTTCAAAATCGGATCGATTTGAGTGTTTCTACAACGAATTGACATAGGGCTTTCGTAGTAGAGGTAGATACAAAGCTGAAGACGTGTTACTTACTTGTTGAAAGTGGGCAATTGAATGCGGTCGGCTACGGGTCGAGCGGCTTCGTTTCTTGGCGATCAATCGGACGACAGAGGTGTTGTGAGCGTCGAGTGAGAGTTCTGAGAGATTGAGTGGGTGTATATGAGGGTATAGGAAGCGTGCAACTGACTCTATATCGACAAATTTGAGAGGCTCGGTTGTGGTGTGAATGGGATTAATTAATTGTGCAAATTGGACGACAATTGATGCGTGTTTTAGACGAATTTCAGTCGAGTATGGTCTGACGCGCGAAGACCGGCTTTTCTTTATTTTAATTTTCACGAATTCAGAAGGTATGGTATGGTTTGACTTTCTGCAGTCAAGTGGGTTCATCAGCGCGACCGTGCTTAGGTCGGCAGGCGTGACCGTGCCTAGTCCTAGGCGCGACCGTGCTTGCCTAGTTTTGTAGTTTTTGAGTTTTGTCAGTTTTGGTCCTCGGGGCTTGTGAGATAATTGCGTTTTTGTTTAATTTGTTATTGTAATAGAATAGTTTGTATATGTAACTGCATCGTAGTTTGTTTGTACACGAATCGAAACTGAAATGTGTTTGTTTATTGAAATCAAACGATTACATGATGAAAATCAGAAATGTTACAGAAAGCATTTCATACAAATCCAAATCAACCGTTGGACCCGTATGCTTTCCTGGGAATTCTTGGGATGAGTATCCACTTATAGGAATGCATGACTTCTCTAAACATTAGGGAACTTAAATTCCTCTTGATATGTCAAAATACTTATTTAGTGATGTGCACTAAATGAGTACCATCTAAAATGCTTCATACTTCATAAATTCTTGATTCTAAACTTTCCTACGCAACAATTACTCTATAACTCTTATGTTCGTACATTTCAAGAGTTGCTACGTAACTACATACTTACCCGTCACAACCCAAAGGCGTTGCCGTCAATGAGATTCTTATGACATCATGATGACGGTGGTGGTGAGCCTAGCCGTCACCAACCACCCACACTCCCTCTTTTCTTCTCTCTGCAGCCACCCGACATCCCAGTCAAGAACGACGGTGGTGGTGGCTTTGAGACCCGAAAGGGGCGTTTGTAACAGTGGGATCGACGGCGGCCCTAGGGTTTCAAAAGGGGATCTCCGAAGACATTTGGGCGGGGCAAGCATTGGCTGATGCTGCGATTTGAGTTCAGGCGGTGGATGTCGAGGTTCACGAGCTGACCCGGTCGTCCCTCTCATTAAAGATACGAAAACGATCTCCCATTTTGGTTTCCAGCGACTTTTCGGCGATGAGTTTGGCAAGACAACATCTTCTGGTCCGGATATAGACATATTTGTCTCTCCGGAGAAGAATCCGAACACCAACCCCGTTTTCCCGACAATCAGAGGTATAAACCCGAAACCGTTATTGTTAAATAAAGTCTTGCGACCTCCAGATCTGTTACTATTTGTGATAAAACTAGTGATTGGTTGCCGGGTTTCATTCCCGAGTATTAAAATTGTGATTTTTGGACAGATCTGAGCAACCCGAGTCATTGTCAAACCCGGTCAACGTTGGTCAATGGAAGCCAGACATGGTCAATAAGTGAAATAGGAGATTTAGGACATGTCGGTTCATAATCAGGGCTCCCGAAAGGTATAAAACTCGCACTAAAATATCGTATTTATCTACGAAAATATAAACGCGTGTGCGGTTATACACGTTGAGCTCTAAAAGGTTCGTTAACGAGAAATAAACTAAGCTAACGATAAATAACGAGTCGTATTAATGTGTTATCGGCAAGAGAACTTCGTGTGATCTCATATATAAATATATATATGTATATATATTGATTTTTTTAGACGTGAGCTATAAACTTGACCGCGTAATCAGTAATGAGGGTACTTTAATGCCACCACTAAACCAAACATACGCATAATATGTATTACGTGATAAATGATTACTTACACTATGATTGTAATATAAAAACAGTTAGGAGCGAATATATAATTAATATTATTAAACTTGAAAGTATATTCATAAACGTATAATCAGATAAACAAGAATTTTGAATACGATTGAGGAACGATACGTAATAGTTTTAAATGTTGTTACTTGGACATGAAAACAAATATGTTATATTTGTAATATGAAAGGTGTCATACAAATTAAATACTATTGGACGATTTTAACCTTAAATGGGTTGTAAAAACATAAATACATATATCTACCTCATACATCGTTGAATAGTGTCCAAAGGACTAGACTAGGATCGATACAACTACACATGTTATAAATATGAACGTGCCATATAAATATATCTATGCCTATATATATATACCATTCAAATGTTTGGATTTATGACTCAACCAAATTGTAAGCTTAAACAGTTGTGTTTTGAATAAATACATAAACCTAGACATATATATATATATACATAGGGGAAGCTTCCACTAAAAAGTGGGTTTTCACTAAAAAACATTAAGAAGTGGGTCAAACGAACTTCGATTGAGCTCATTCCAGCGGTGTTGGAACGGTCTCATCGAACTCTAATCCAGACCGAAAAACTAATCCCCTCCACCCGCACCCCCAAAAACCTAAACCCCCCTCCAACCCCACCTCAAAAAGTCTAAAACCACAACCCCCACCCCCTAAAAACCTAACCCCCCCCCCCCTCAAAAACCTAAACCTACCCCCACCCACCCCTAAAAACCTAAACCCCCACCCTCACCCCTCAAAAAAACATAAACTATAAAATCTAAACCCTAATGCTAAACCATAAGGCTAAAACCCTAAAATTCAAACGTAAAATCTAAACCCTAAAAGCTAAGATAATAGAGTTTGACGAGACAGTTTCAACGCCGCTTAAATGAGCTAAATCGGAGTTCGTTTGATATCGTTTCTAAGTGTTTTGGTCATTTCTTAGAATTTTTAGCGAAAACATAGTTCTTATTTGATCCTCCTCCTATAGGGGAAGGTTCCACTAAAAAGTGGTTTTTCGCTAAGAAACGCTAAGAAGTAGGTTAAACGAACTCCGATTGAGCTTATTCCAGCGGCGTTGGAACCGTCTCATCAAACTCTAATCCAGACCCAAAAACCTAAACCCCCCTCCACCCGCACCCCCAAAAACCTAAACCCCCCCTCCAACCCCACCTCAAAAAGCCTAAAACCACCACCCCCACCCTCCAAAAACCTAAACCCTCCCACCCCACCCCACCCCTAAAAACCTAAACCCCCCACCCCTCAAAAAAACTTAAACTATAAAATCTAAACCCTAAAAGCTAAACCCTAAGGCTAAAACCCTAAAATTCAAACATAAAATCTAAACCTTAAAAGCTAAACCCTAAAAGCTAAGATAATAGAGTTCGACGATACGGTTCCAACACCGCTTAAATGAGCTCAATCGGAGTTCGTTTGATATCGTTTGTAAGCGTTTTGGTCATTTCTTAAAGTTTGAACCAAATACTTCGTCACGGATATATATAATTGGATTTATATATAAAACTAAAGTCGTAAATGTTTATTTTTCATATTAGATAATACGAGGATTTTTACAATCACCTATACATAATATTAAGATGGTCCATGGGTCTTTTGCATAAACAGGAACGTGTGATTTCGAAATACCATATGGTACAAATATAATTCAAGGTTTTGAATGTATATAAATACGTATAATTATATATATATTATTATTAATTATACGTGCACTTAACTATATACGTCCGCATACATGACTAAGTAGTTTTGGAATATAACTATTGAAACATATTCGAGTGGAGAAACCCGACTATAATTAAGCAACTAATATTACCGAAGGTTAAACCAACATCGTATACCGAATCGATAATATCGTTAAGGATCAACAGAGATCGACCGCACACGTGATAACTCAATACGAGTTTAGACTCGCTTTACATTATTAGGGTTAGTCCTTAAAGCTTTCTAAACCTAAAGGTATTATATGACTCGAATAGGACGTAAACTCATGACTATCATATCATGTGGACATTATTGTTCTTGACACCATACTAGGTGAGTTCATGGCCACTCTTTTAACTTTTTAAACGTTTTAGAAACATCGGGGGAGAAACATACTTGCTTTATACGTTTGAAAACATGAAACATATTTACTTGGTACGTTTGAAAAACATGAAACATATATACTTGGTATGTTTGTAAAACATGAAACATATTTACTTGGTACATTTGGAAAACATGAGACATACTCGTACTCGTTTTTTTTACATGATAACAAGAAAACAAGACCCAACCTTTATGTTTGAATGAGTTAACATTGGGAGCTCGTAAAGTCCCCTACGTAAACAGTTTAATAACCATTAGCTAAGGACTTAGCCTGAGATTCTATGGATAATACTATTTGGGATTGACACCCCTGGTCATGATTCGATCGGTTTTGGTCGAATGGCCGCATAGTGTTCAAACGTGTGCTCGGGAGGTACGAGTTGGGGGCAGAAATACGTGTGTCATGGTTTGGTTATGCCTTATGTATGAACATATTATTCGTATCCCTTGCTAGTTTACGAATGGGTCAAACTTTACTGTTTTGTTTATCATATACATTGAATCATTTTCGTGCAGATGAATCTGCCAATCGTTTTCATGCAAATTGGTTTTGCCAATCGTTTACACACAAATGGTTTAGCCATTCGTTTACATGCAAATGCTTTGTCAATGTTTTCAAGGAAAACGGTTTCATATTATGGTCACGTATACATTATCAACGTTTTCAAGGAAAACTACTTTACATTGAGACAATCAAACCTATGAACTCACCAACCTTTGTGTTGACACTTTATGTATGTTTTTCAGGTAATTCATAGCTATGGCACGGTTGGAATATGATAATCATTTGGACTAAACCCTAGAAGCCGAAGACCTTATTTGATAAAGTTAGGCTTTTAGATCGTGCATCATTGTGAAGACACACTGTTTTCTAACCTTAAGTCGTGTTGACTTGCATGGTTTTAAGTCAATATAATAATTCTTTTGGTGTTATAAATGTGTTTAACACTTTAGAACTCTTTATTTTAGTTTTCGCCGTTGTGTAAATTTACCAATCGTTGTAACCTGGATTTATTTATTTATTATTAAGAAAATAAATTTGGGGGTGTGACATGAAACATGATTACACTTTAAACTCTTTGCAATTACTCATATACAATTCACTAATATGATGCTATGTGTTATTTGTGCTTTATGCTTGAATGCTATGAGTTAAGACTACATGACACTTGTACAATCATTAACTCAGTACAAGCCAACGGTTAACATTGATAGATCTATTGTGTCTGACAAATCCACCCGGTTAGGGTGTTTGTTACCGACTTTACATTAGGGTAACATGCGTGTTATGTCTCACAATAGTCACAAGATTTGATTGTACCCTTAGTTTAACTATAGATTCTCCATAAATGCCTTATATACCATGTATCGTATGAATTGTATAAAACATTTTTGAACTTTATTTGTGGTGTCAAAACCTATGTATGTTCCCCAATTATTTATAATTGACCCTCTCATTTAAATCATGTTTCAGGTTGAATTATTTGAAGTACAAGTTCATCACTTAGGAGCATATGGACCTAGTGACAATTTAACTAGAGATTTGTTAGTTTTCGATTGTTTGATCAATATGTATTGTACATTTAAATCATTTTGATAAAATTATGTAACTTAGTTGATCATGAGCTTTTGAACAGTCTACATGTCCCGCCCCGACGTATTCCGTCGTCGGTTGGGGTGTGACGGATTGGTATCAGAGTCTTGGTTATAAGGAATTAGGTTATTAGACACTTTTGACCTAGACTTTAACCTTATGACACTCATATTATGCCATGCTACTAAATGCTACATGATTACTACTTTGTGTGAATATTTTTACATGTTATTCTAAGTAATCACACCGCATAATACAATACCTAATAGTCTATGTGTCACACTACTTGATAACTCTTGTACTTATATTAATTGCTATCTACATGCTACATATTTGATTCATTAAGTGCTATCCTAAGTTTCAACACACACTTATACACACCTAATTCTTCATGCGCCCTTAATCTCACACACATTATACCATCATCTTTTGTGAACAAAAATTTAAACTATTGGGCCTAATGCCCATTAATAACAAACTAAGAAGCCCACTTATCCTCCAAGAAGAAGAACCTGCTAGAATAAATAAACCTCACATTCGGGCCTCCAAGCCCAGTCCACAATGATTCTTATCATGACCATGAGCCCAACAATAGTGCTATTAGTACATGATGGCTGGAAGAGTGTGTAGACCCATGAGAGATTCTGGCTAAGGAAAAACAGGGTACTTAAGTGTGTCCTTGTGACCCACCCCTCTTTCCTGGGAATTCTCCTCATGGATGCACTACTTATAGGTCAAGTGTTACTTCTAAAATACTATTGTGAAGACTCGGTGTTATGACTAGTCAAAACTCTAAATCTATGAGAAATCCTATATTTAGCACTTAGTATTTTATTATCGCTTACAACGCTTTCATTTTTTTCTGGTAGACATGGACTCCTACTAAGCTTCCTCCCTGTTATACCATCCCGGAGCAGAGTCTGACAAGGAAGAAGACATCGGGTCACCAGTGTATCAGTCACCAACACCCCAGATGCTAGGCCAAGGTTTGACATAAGAGCAGATTGGATTAGGAACACCGACCCAAGACTTCGAGCATCTGGATCACCCCATCAAGAAACCCGTATCAAACACCTCATCTACACAACCAGTTACCATCCCCTCTGAGAGACCCCTACCTAGTGCCCGATCCATATCATCCTAACCCTAGGGCAAGACATACCATGGCACCCCCTAGTGTTATGGGAGTCCCAATTAATGTCGTCCACCAATACGTGAGAACCTCAGAGTTTGAGAGACAATGGATGGAGCACAAGATAAGACACGACCTACTAGGTCAGCGAATAGATAGCCTATTGAATCAAGTGTGGTGTAAGTAGGAGAAGATTTCAAGCCTGGAAGATGACAAAGAAATACTCGAGGAACGCACGGAAGCAGCTAGAGATTTGCTATCCGAGTGACCATAGCATTATTCGTCTTGGTGCTCATCTGCTTCCTCGTTGAGAGCTATCTGAGACGCTAGTTGGATTGTTCTGCTTTGTCTTTAAATTCTCGTTTGAAACCGCTACCTTATGTTTGAATTAGGCTTTTAACATTTTATCATTCAATGTTAAGTTTTGTTTTACAACTTTAATGTCGTTACTCGTTGATTACCATCATATTTTCATCAATATCACCCAAACATCACATTCCAATTCATTGCAAATTAATACATGTACCTATGAACCTTCTTCGTAAACAAACCATCTTATTATCTTATTTAAACAACATCGGTATTTTATTTATCAAACCTTTAGTTTATAAATAATATCTGAAATATAAATTTTCAATAAACTTTTTTTTCACCTTGTGAGGAAACTTAATACAACTTGTTTTTATAAAAAGCATTATTTTTAATTAATAATTAAATATGACTTTTCTCGTTAAATTGATTATTATTAAATCTTGGCTTAATTATTAAATAATTTAGCAATTAATTTCTCTTAAAAAATATTCTTCTTATAAAAACTTTAACCTTGATGTTGTAACATATTTACAAATATTTAAGTTGTAATTAAATTTACTTATCAAAATTAAATTATTTTTTTTAAATCGCATTCTGTACGGAAAATCTCGCTAAACTTTTAATATTTAATTTCTCATTTAAAATAAAATAAAAAGTACAAATAAAATTTAAATTTCAACAATATATCATGTTTTAAATTCAAAATTTTAAACTCCAAAAATTAAAAATCGCACTCCTTAATATATCGACACAATTTAAATTCAAGATTCCAAACTAAATATGAAAAAAATTAAAACTAATAAATTAGAATTAAAACCAAACATATTTTTTTTATTAAAAAATCTCATCATTTTTTAAAAAAAGTTGAAGTTTAAAATATAATACACTTTATAAAAAACATTTATAGATTTCTTAATTTTAATTAAAAACTAAATATTAAAATTTTTAAATCAAAATAAAAAATTTACACAATGACCAGACCTTATATTACACAATGACCTGACATATTTGAGCGAATTACACAATAATGAGCAAATTACACAATGAGCTGGAAAAACGTAAAACACAATGATAAATACATATAACACAATGATGAAAAATATTTGACAAAATGATGAATATGCATAACACAATGATGAAAATTATTTGACACAATGACCAGACCTGACATTACACAATGGCCAGACCTGATGTAACATCCCAAAAACTCCTAAACATAAGATGGGACACGTGTCGATTGAAAAACGTGGCCAAAGAACCCAACCGGGTTCGAAACTGGAAGATTATTCACCCGGAAATAGCCCAAAACTTCGCATAAGCATATCTCGGGCTAGAAAATGAATTACGGGAGCCATAATATATGAAAATGGGGTGTTTCGACGAGCAGAATATGAAAATAAGGTATGTCGGACCGATATCCTAAGCATAACGGTCCGACGTGTGTTGCTGAAGCAAATGAGGAGGCTTTGACGCGTGTTTGGTGACTTAGCTTGACTTCGGACCGACATGGTTTTAAACGTTGGTCCGACATGCAGACGTTGGACCGATATCGTTTTAGATGTCGGTCCGACATCGGTGCAGTTTCAGCCTATAAATAGAAAGCAATTGCCGTTCAAATTAGAAACACAACAAACACACACACCAACACCACACAACACACACACACACTCTGAGGAGGATTAGAAGACCCGGTGCGGCGCGTTTAAGTACGAGTGCGGTTTAGATCCGGAGAGACGTTTAAGCGAGGAACGAGCGGAGGAAACGACCCGAGACTATCGTAAGTACACTGGACCCGTACCTTAGATAAATGTTTACATGAATTATGTGATTATGTGTTATGTGCTATGTGTGGAACTAAGGTACGGGGTAATGACGAAATAGTATAAACACTACACGGGAATAATGGAGTAGTCACGACGTATCCAAGGGGTGGTGGATACGCCGCTGGTACTTCCTATATATAAACCTTTTGGTACTTCGTGGTGAAACCATTATGAATGTTTAGGGGTATAGACTAAAGAAAAGTAATAAATAATATAGTAAACGTACGGGAGAACTTCCGACCGGTATATAGTTATCTGACAAACGGAATGTTCTGTCTAAGGAAAAAGTGGTGTATAAATCTCTCCTAGACCCGTCACTCTTTTCTGGGAACATCTCTGTTGGAGGTACTAATTTGGAAGAATAATCACCCCTGTTTACAATATACGATACGTATGAATAAGGAAACGCTTAATTCTAAATAAAGGAATATATGTGATGTGTTATAGGGGTGGTGGGTACGCCGCTGGTACACCCTATATATAAACCTCTTTAATACATCATAGAGACGCCTTTACGAGGAATTAGGACAAGAATGGAATAAAAGCATGAGGAAGTCATGTTATTAAATAAGTAACGAGAAACGCTTAATCTTAAGCAAAGGAGTGCCCATGAAATGTTAAAGGGGTGGTGGATACGCCACTGGTACTTCATATATATAAACCTCTTTAACATAACATGACGAAACCTTTGTAAGGGATTATAGCAATAATTAAGATAAAAGTATAAAGATATCATGCTTCTAAATGAGAAAGCTTAATTCTAAGTAAAGGAGTATTCATGGGACATTAAAGGGGTGGTGGATACGCCGCTGGTACTTCCTATATATAAACCTCTTTAATGTAACATGGAGAAACCTTTATTAGGAATTAGAGCAGGGATGAATATGAAAGTATGACAAGAGGTCATGCTATATAATGTGTGAATATATGATAGATGATCATGCTATATGTGTAAATATGAATGTATGATGGAAACGAGTCTAAGTCTTAAAATGGAATAACGGAGTACTCATGAAGTATTAAAAGGGTGGTGGATACGCCGCTGGTACTTCCTATATATAAACCTCTTTATTACATTATGGGGAAACCGTTAAGAAGTTTTAAGGTGAGGACTGGTTGGGAATACATTGGGAGGCTGTGAGTCTATGATACTCAAGGTCCCAATGAAAAGAGACATCCAGCCTACGGGGCGGGTCTCAATAAGAAATAAATGGAATGAGATGTCCAGCCTACGGGGCGGGTCTCAATAAGAAATGAGTATGGAAGAGATGTCCAGCCTACAGGGCGGGTCTCAGATAAAAAACTCGGATCGGAGGTACGCCCGAAGATGGTCGCGAGGGGGTTAGCACACCCAATAAAATATACGAAAAGTGTGATCGTAGGTACATACGGAGATGGTCACGTGGGCGCCGAGAGCTCGAGAAACTTGAACAATAAGAACCTAAAGGGTTCATAATAAAATGAACGATGCGGTGTACTTACTTAGCGTAAGCTAATTCAAAAATGTTTTCAAACACTGTAGGAAAGAGGCACGTGGAATAGAGCTTCCTGAGGACGGAGTAATCAGAGTTAGAAATCCCTATGTAGAATGATGTAATTATATCATCTTTTGTAAAAACAATATTATAATAAAAGTTACCTTAGCCGTTATGGCAAGGTTTTTGTCAAACTGTGACCGTTTTCCGCAATAAAATACTTTGATAAAATAAGCAAAATAAGTAGGGTGTTTCACCTGACATTACACAATGACTAGACCTGATATTACACAATGACCTGGAAAATTTTATAATAAGCTGAAAAACGTAAAACACAATGATGAATACATAACACAATAATGAAAAATATTTGATAAAATGAGCAAATTACACAATGAGTTGGTATACATAAAACACAATGAAGAATACATATAATACAATGGTAGAAAATATTTGACAAAATGAGCATATTACACAATAACAAGACCTGACATTACAGAATGACCTGACGCATTTGAGCGAATTACACAATAATGAGCAAATTACACAATGAGATGGAAAATGTAAAACACAATGATAAATACATATAACACAATGATGAAAAATATTTGACAAAATGAGCATATTACACAATGAGCAAATTACACAATGACCTGAAATATTTGAGCGAATTACACAATAACGAGCAAATTACACAATGAGTTGGAAAAAGTAAAACACAATGATGAATACATATTACACAATGACCAAACCTGACATTACTCAATGACCAGACCTGACATTACACAATGACCAGACCTGATATTACACAATGACCAGACCTGATATTACACAATGACCAGACCTGATATTACCCAATGAACTGATATTACCCAATGAACTGATATTACACAATGACCTGACAAATTACACAATGAGCTGAAAAACGTAAAAAAAATTCGTTTTTGTATATAACGACACTATACTCGTTTTAAAGATAAAAAACACTCGTTTTTTATGGTATAATTTTTTTTAAAATAATGTCGTATGTAAAAGTTATGAATGTTTAAAAAAGGGGGAACTTGATAAAAAAATCAACAAAAGTGGCCAAGACTAAAATACTGTTTCAACAACTTTTTCTCCTACAATTTAAACTCAACCATTAAATATTTTCTACAATTTGATCTAATTACCGTAAATCCTTCTCACCCTTTTTAGAATTAGAATATTTTTTTACCTGAACTTTTTCTTGTATAACTTAAGATACATATAAACTAGTTATGTAAATCAAAATTTTAGTTTCTGTGATTTTTTTATTATTTAAAATGACTTTTTTTAATCGTTAGGTGGATTGTTTATTTATTTATTTATTTTTTTACCTAAATCAGGAGAGAGGAGAGTAGTTTTAGGAAAATTTTATTATGGTTTCTAGATTTACTTTTTTTTTCTACCAGATTTGCCTTTATCCTAATTAATTAATCACATTTAAATGTCTATTAGATCTGGTTTAGAAGTTTTTTCATAATATCTAGTTTTCTGATGAACACCCCCTAACTATATATTTATATAAAAATTCTAATAAAAAACTAAATCTTTTGCTACTTGTTATCGCCATATGCATCGTCACAACTCCCCCCCCCCCAATCCACATTTACATCCGATATTTATCAATATTTCCATATTTTGCTTAACTTTTTTTTGAAAAATTACATAACTAAACATTTTACCAAATTAATTCATCATTATTACCATTAACTCCAATTTATTTTTAAATTATCATCAAAAGTGATTATTAAAAAATAGGGTATTTGAAAAAGACTATCTTTGTATTTAAATAAATATGTGTTAAAATAAAGTTTACTAATATTTAGTTAGTAGTTTTTAAATTAAGTTTAATACTTATAAATAATTTTTTTATTTTGATTTTAATGTTTTAATAGTTAGTTTTTATTTAAAATTAAGAAACTTATAAATATATTTTTTAAAAGTGTATTATATTTTAAACTTAATTTTATTAAATGATGAGATTTAAAAAAAAATATGTTTGGCTTCAATTCTAGTTTATTAGTTTTAGTTTTTTTCACATTTAATTTTGGAATTTTAAATCTAAATTGTGTCGATATATTAAGAAGTGCGATTTTTAAATTTTGGAGTTTAAAATTTTGAATTTAAAATATGATATATTGTTGAAATTTAGATTTTATTTTATTTTAAATGAGAGTTTAAATATTAAAGGTTTATCGAGATTTTTCGTATAAAATACGAGATTTAAAAAAAAGTAACTTAATTTTGATACATAAATATAAATTTAATTACAACTTAAGCATTGTAAATATGTTACAACATCAAGGTTAAAGTTTATACAAAAAGGCTGATAGAGTTCAAGAAACTAATAAAATGGAGAAACAACGTATGCAAGGAAATCGTTGACAAATTTGATTATCTTCGATTTATTTGAATCCCTACTAGCTTCAATAAGGTTCACACCGTTTGTGCCCTATTTTTCGAACGGTTTTGGCTATTTTGTGTTTCAGTCATTGAGGAAAATAAACTATATTTTTTTGTTATATTTAATGGGTGTTAAACATTGAAAAGTTACCAATATCACATCAAATGTTGTATACAATGAAATATTTTCAAATTTGTAAATGATCACTGTAAGGTTTCATTTGACATGTAATTTAATGTATTTTAAAAATACACCACTCATAAAATATATTTTCATGTATTTTTTTTTTGTTTGATGTTTTGATTACTATCATCCATATAATGTTAACATTTAACAAAATGAAAACGTTACCAATACAATATCAAATTTGTATAAAAAGATGTGTTAAGATAGTTATCAATATAATGTTAACGTTTCACTCCATGTAACACATGGGGTTAAAGTTAGTATATTTTTATAAAAACTAGCTCAGAACCCCATGTACTACACACGATATAAAAAATATCATACATAAAATTCTTAAATTTTTATGGATGTAAAAATGTATTACATATAATAAGAATAAAAAATTTTCAAAATATGTAAAAAATTAATATATAGTTGAGTTTCGGAAATACGTTAATTACTATTTAATTAAATTTGACTTTCATTAATTATTTGATTTAAAATAAAAGTTACATAATTAAATTTCAAAGTTTCTTATAATAAAGGATTATTCAAATTAAATGTGTTTTATTGGTATAATTAGTATTTTTTTAAAATATATTATTATTAAAAGATTGAAGTGTATTTAATACGAGTGGGCGAGAAAAAAATGATGAGAATGAATATGAAGACGACATGGCATGAAAAACCTTTATTTATTATATTGTATACATTATTATTATATATAAAATTATGATAAAAGTAATTAAATAATATATACCGTTTATATACACAAAATTATACCCGCTACCATTTTCTCATGTTTCGCAAAATAAATGCGATAGCCGGTGACCTAGTGAAGCGTTGTTTGGCCCGGACCGGGTTCTTAATGTCTGTAAATCTATATTTTTGTACTTTTTAGGATCAAGAGTTTAAACTATATCTTATATAAAAGGTAGAATTTTGTAAAGAATAGAGTACAACTAAAAATAAAAATGTAGTGGGCACTACTCACTGTTGCAGAGCTTCCTTAATGTAATGGAGGTTCTTCTTTTCTGCACAATTTCTTGGCCATCCCAAATTTGAAAACCGGGTTTGCGGTTGATTTCATGCTTCCATTGGTACCGCGCTTCACCTGATATTAACAATAATGATCCAGGTGTCAAGTATACCGGGATCTTGAGCACGGATTGCTTTTCATTAAAAGCAACTTCATTTTTGAAACGGCTGAAATGCATCACACAAGATGATTCTAATGAGATTACGGCTATTCCATCTTCAAACCGCATTAGGTCAACATGTGCACAAATTCCCTGGAAATTTGAACAATGGAAAATGAAATCGGATGAGGATTCTTGATTAGTAAAAAAATGAACTTATCCATGTCAATCTTGTTTAAGGAAAAGCTAATCGCGTAAAAAGGTAACAAACTTTGGTCCAATTCTTGTTTTTGTAAACAATTTTATTTAGGCAAGAAAAAACCTTAAGAGTTTCAAAATGGGGTTTATGGTAACAAACTTTCAAAAAGTTCAAGGGGAAGTAATTTGACTTAACGGGGTCAAACTAGTGATGTGGCGATTAGAGGTGTAAACGAGCCTAGCCGGTCACTAGCTTAGTCTAATGGCAAAGTGTATACCTAAGACTTCACCAAAATGTGGAGGTCTTGTGTTCAAGTCCCACTTGTGACAAAAATTAAAGGGAAGGTCCAAGTTAGGCCAGGGGTTTTTCTCACCTATGGTGGGTTTCCTCCTGTGGGGGCGGGCCAGTGGCCCGTCAGTGATCCAAATTGTTGTTAAAAAAAAATCAGCTCGCCAAAAGCTGGAATTGAGCCGAGCTTAAACGAGCTCGAGCTCCTAAAAATAAAGTTGTTAATAAACGAGCTCGAGTTCCTAAAAATAAACTTGTTAATATAAAAATAAACTTGTTAATAAACAAGCTCGAGCTGGCCTAAACAAGCCTATTATTTTTATAAATTTTATTTAATTATTTAAATATATATGTATATAATAATAATTAGTATATGCAGATTATGATAAAAATAACTAAATAATACATATTATGCTGTATATAAAAATTATAAATATATATACATATAAAACAATTAAAAATATATATAAATTAATTAATAATTAACAACCAAGCCAAGCCGAGCTTTATAAAAAAAGCTTGAAACAAGCCGAGCTCGAGTTTAAGCTCGGCTCATTTACATCCCAATTTGTAACCAAATTTATTTAGGTAAGAAAAACCTTAAAAGTTTCAAAATAGTGATTTATGATAACAAGCTTTCAAAAAGTTTAATGCAAGGTAAGTTGATTTAACCAGGTCAAACTAGTGATGTGGCGATTGACGTGTCAACAACTTTGACCATGTGGACGTTCTTTTTTTTTTAACAGCAATTTTGTATACCACCTAACCTTGCACTTGCTAGGATTTAAATCCACACCACTTTGATCATATGTGGACGTTCTTCTAATGTGGCATCCAAAATGGTTAACTTGGAAGATTACCTCAAATCGGCTTTCAATATTTTGATAGTTTTTGGGGACTTAGGTTACCTAAAATAAAATTTTGACAAAGTTGGTTACATTTTTATGCATTTTACCTTTTACATAACCGTACATTTTAATAGGTTTAAACGGTCTAATAGTAGTTTCAAAATGTAAAACAAGACGACCTCTAAATCTTGTAGATTCTAAACAAACCGGTTTAAGGTATTCCTTGATGATTCAGCTAAATTTCTCAGAGAAATAATCATGAAATTATTCATAACATGTATGTGTAAATATGTGCAAACATAAAGCATGTAATCTCCTGTTTTGTAAATTTAAAACTTTATCTAAATAGCTAAAGATATGATTATGGCAAAATCATAAATAAAAAGATCATTTCGCACCTCACCTGGCTGGTATGAGTTAGCAATGAGTTGATTAAAGAGAGGCTCTCTGTTAAGCAGCTTTGATGGAAATATGCAATCTTGTCCATCGATTTCGCAACTGCTTATGTCCATTGATTCAGGATCATAATTACTATACTGAATAAGCTCTCGTATGCACGTTGACAGCTCGTTTGCCCACACGGGAAGATCACCAAATCTCATAGCCTGCAATGTGATTATCACCAATCATGATTAACAAAACTATAGCTCATTAGTACACCTTGAATGACCTAAACTATAAGAAGAAATGGCTATTCTTCTTGATCCATGTTAAGAATCAATTTGCAACACTAAGACCTGGGTTTTAAAAAGCGCACCTAGGCGTCAGGCGCACTGAGGCACAAGGTGAGACACGCCTCATGTACATAAGAGGAATTTGTGCATCAGGATGTTGTACATATAGGTGACGCTTGAACGCAGGAAAAAAGCTCTTGAGGCACAGGTACGAGGCGCGCCTTATGTACATGGGAGGATTTTGTGCATCAATATATTGCACATATAGGTTATTCATATATAAATCATTAATAGAGCTTATATAAAGCTAAATTTTGGGTGCGAGGTGCTAGAAACTATGAGAAATATAAAATATATATATATATATATATATATATATATATAAATACCTTGTGCCTCACGTATGAAAAGCGATGCGTTTTGCGCCTTGGCATGGTTTTAAAAAGTGAGAAGCGCACCAAGGCGACAGGTTTAAAACCGAGACGCAAAGCGCACTGCTTTTCGCACACGAGGCGCAATTTATTGTATAAAATATTAATATATTTCTCATGGTTTTTTAGCATCATTTACCTAAAAATTAGACACAAATAAGCTATATGTATGGTTTAATATCTAAATAACCTATATGTACAACCTAAAAAGTCTGCTTTACAACATCCTCAACCACAAATCCAGCCCCCATACAAAAACCGTGCCTGACCTGCGCCTTTTGTACATCGCTTGACTTGCCTGCGCCTTTGCACTGAGTACGCTTCGCGCTTTTTAAAACCAAGACTAAGACATGATTATGTACAAGATATAAATCATGAAATTGTGATCAAAATCTAAGAATGATAAAACAATGTAGATATTATGTGTCTGTATATTCAGTAAACATTGTTAACTGTCAAACCTGATTGTGAGATACATCAGTGAACCATCCTTCTGCAGTCATATGTTACAAAAGAAAAAATATATTAGAGCAATAACTGCCAAATCACACAACAAATGAGAAATTTAGTCAAAAATTTTGACATCAAGGATTCAGATCAAAGACGTTAATGTTTGATAGGTGCGTAAACTAACCAAACCGAGCCCGTGCTAGTCTAGGCTCGAGCTCGGCTAGTTTAACTTAAGAGAGTTTGAGCTCGGCTCGTCTAGAGTTCAATTCCTAAAGCTCGAGCTTGGCTCATGAAAAGTTTTGATGCTCGAGTCGGCTTGTTTACTATTTATTAATTATTTTATTATTTTATTATATATTTTTATAAGTATTTATATGTATCTATACCTAATAAATAACTAACATTGTTTTATAATCTTTAAATCTTCATTACTAGCTATTTAATATTTCCGTTATTCAACTCGTGTAATACATAGATTTCTAACCTATATATATTTAATTATTTTTATTATAATTTTATATATAATAATCATTATTATATAAATATATATATTTTATACATAAAATAAAATTTGTATAAATAAAAGGCCAGATTAAGATCACTAGCTTACTCGAGCTCGATATTTGAAGCTCGGGCTCAAGCTTGTTTATTAAACGAATGCTCAGCCCTCGTTTAAACTCCACTCGATTCGAGTTGTTAGTGAACTGATATCGAGGAGCTCACAAGCCGCTCGGATCGATAACGATAACCAATCTTAACAGAACCGACACTGTAACTGAGATACGGAAGAATCTGAGATAGCATACGATATAGAAATAAGAAGATGACCTTGTAGAATTGATGCTAGCAAAGTTGATTGTTGATCAGGAGTTAAGAAATCTTTGCATAAGCTTAGTCCCTTGATTTCACTGATTCGCTCCCATTTAGGGCTTTCCCCAAAGACTAATTCAATGTTTGAGCCTTCCAGCTGCCGGTCGTCGCTATCTTCCGATGACTCGCCGAATGCTTCGTGAATTAGCGTCTTGTAATCGTCCATTTCCATGGAGCTTAATTCTAGGGTTTGCTGCGTTGATTGTGGAATAGTAAAATTATAGTGGGCTTATTTCAATGTCATATTTTAATTCTTACATTTTTAAATAAGTAGAAAACTAGAAATTAAGAACCGCGCGTTGCGGCATGGTTAAACACATAATCAAGCCCGTGTGATGCGGCACGTCGACGAACCTAGTTACACGTGATGCGACAATGATATTGGTGTGGTTAAGTAAATAAAAGAAACCTACGAAGTTCTGGCGGTTCAATCTAAATAGAAAAAAGTAAAGTATAAACATGGCGTAACATTGAAACGACAAAATCACTCTAAAAAAACCATTTGAAAAAAAAGTAAAAATAATGTTATTTGGCGTGGTTAAGCACATAAAAAAACTTACGAACTTGTGACGATTTGGTATAAACATAAAAGAGTATAGTGTAAACAAAAAAAGTTATTTGAGTTGCTTAAGCGAAACATATAAAGTTGTGGCGGTTTGTTATAAATAGAAAAAGGTATAACGTAAACATGATGTAATGTTGAAATAACAAAATCGTTCAAGAAAAAAGAAGCTAATTAAAAAAATAATTATTTGACGTGGTTAAGAAAATAAAGGAAACCTATAAACTTGCACCGAGTCGATACAAAATTGAAAATATTATAATATAAAAAAGGTGAAAAGAAAGCAGGAAAAATGGTGTCAAAAGGACTACCATCACACCAACTACAAACATGTAACAACTTACCACTCCTACCGAATCCACATTCAAATTATTAGTTGGAAAACAATATTATTAAATATTAGATGTGTGGTTGAGTTGGTGACCAATAATTGGTCACTGACACTTCTGATTGTTATTAAGTAAATATATTTTTGTATAATTTAAAAATCTCAATAGCTTTTTTGATAAACAACTAGAATTCTTCGGACGCGTGCTATGGCGTGTTAAATCGTCATAGAATGTAATATTTTTGAAAGTTTATAAAATAAAACTATAGAAAAAAAACCTGTTAACGCAACCGTAAAAAAATGTTGGACAATTTTCTTTAAAAGAAAAAAAATATTAAAAAGGTAAACTAAAAGTGAGGGGGATTATTCGTGTTTGTTACTAGACCACAAATATAAAAAAGAGGAATTTAAGATGATTTAAAGATTTTATTTTCTATTTGTGTGAAAACATATTTTAGGAAACTAAAATTTTTACAAAACTAATGAAGAAAGAAACACCAGGGATTTAAGTATATTAGTTTCATTTTTCCCAAACAAAAAAGAGATGGTTGATGCTGAAGTGTAGTAACGTCAGCAACAGTAAGGCTTTAACATATACCATGTCTTCAATATGATTTTTGTAAGTAATCTAATGTAACATCCTAGTCAAAATAATACGTATGATGTGTCTTAACCGTTTGGATAAAAAAGATCTATTCATGAGAAATGTGGATGAGAAGAGATCTCATACTCAAAATTATAGATCTTATATTTTGGACACGTTCAATGTGGATGAAAAGAGAAGTAGTCACAATATTAGTTTGTATAAGTGATTAAATGTTACTTTCAATGTATAAATTCATTATTGCGTAACAATTGATGATATGCTATATGGTCATGTTCTCGTACATGAGATGTATTTGTTGCTTTATAGTTGAATCGCACATCAGTTATTTCTCCAATAAATTTCCCCCTTCAATTTTGACGGAGTATATGCATTTAGATCTTTTCGTGGCATATAGATTTAGAAAGGAACTCAAATCGACCACATGAAACTTCATTATATAGTTTCTCTCCATTTTTGTGGGATGATTTGAACACATTTCGATTCTTAAATCCTAAAAGTTTCACTTTGTAATATGTGTATGCTTTATGATACGACAAAAGACGTTTGATATATAGGAAAGAACATCTCAAATAACGAATAAGCGAACTATGCATATGGTTCTTCCACTAGCACTACTACCACAAAAAAGATGAATCCATTTGAATATACAAACAGAAAACTAGTCCAACAATGTTCTATAAGCTAGATCACAAGAAATACAATGATCATAAACTTGAGTCAACACTAATAATATCAAATAAAGAACTTGAAACAAATGGGTCATTTAGACAGTGAATTCACGTCACGGATATTCTAAGGACTTATCTTTTATCCACAATCAGATTGTTAAAATTGAAACCCAACAGTACAGTTTATTAGATTAACTAGGTTAGATTCTCGTGTATTACACGGTCTGAATCATAAAAAAGAATACAATAAATAAATATCTTATATGTTGATAAATTATTATTAGATTTTAAAGGGTCACAGTTAGCAGATAACTTAATTTTATTAGATTTTGTGAAAGAAAAATTAATCTAAATTCTATGTTCATTACTGATTTAAAAAAATTACAAGAAATATTTTGTTTTATTTTTTAAGTAGTATAACTAATAAATAATAGATTTTATATATATGTGTGTGTTGTTTTAACATAAATAAAACACTTATATAGTAACAACTAGGTTAGAAACACGGTATATTACACGGGTTGGATAAATACAATTTTATATACTTTAGTAATAAATATTTATATATTATCTATTTTTTTTTAATAAAAAACGTTTTACAAGAAGAATTATAGAAAAAATTACTATTTAATAGGAGAGAGATGGGAGAAACAAAAAAAAATAAAAACAATTAAAAAAATTGTATAATTAATAGGAGAGAGGCCGAAAAAAAAGGGGTTGAGGAGGCATAAGAGAGTAACAAATGTCATACCAAAACATTTATTTATTAGATATTATAGATTTATGAATGATGCTTTAACAATTATTCAAAAGCAATTAGATATGACTAAATTTAGTTTTATTTTGAAAAAAAAGACTATTTTAACAAGACTTGTTACGACTTATTTTATTGATTGCTTATGCTTATGATTTTGAATGCAAACTAGGTATTTTTCTCTTCGCATAATATCAATGCAAACTAGGTATTTTTCTCTTCGCATAATATTAGGTAGTTTTCTAAGTTCGTTCCTTGCTAAAATATCTCTTTGTTCCTTGCTCGTGACTTTAACGCTTAACACTCGTACCCGTCTGGCTCGTAACAGTCGTGCTTGCCTTGCCTCGGTATGTGTGCAAGTGTGTTTGATGATGATGTTGGTGTTTGATGTTTCCATTTGAACGGAAAATGACTCCTATTTATAGGGATGTCCACACACCGATGGCAGACCGCTAAGATAGGTGGTGGCGGTCCGCTATCACCTCATGACTGGTGCTGGCGTATTGCCAACGTAGCGGACCATTAGGGTCCTGGGTAACGGTATGTGATGCGTGTCGGACGGTCTATAAAAACCTAACCTAGACACACTAGATTTAAATTTATAAATCTAGACTCAACCTAATACTAGACCACACAATCGACAAGTGTACCGATCAATGTAGTAAAGTCTAATAAAAGTCCGGATATCAAACCCACGAGACACTAGTGACAACTCTATCTAGACTTTGACTCAAATATCTAAACTGAATTATATGGGGGGATTTTTTGTGTTGAACTATTAATAAACTAATGGACTTTCTAACTAACGACAACCAAATATAAATTAAAGTATTTAGATGAATTCAGGAATGGGGAAAACACTACCCAGGTTAAGAATCCTACTTGATAAACATGAACTTATCTCGGTTATGACAACTATGATGGAATCGGGATCTTTGAATACGAAACCCTAAGACAACCTAAGGATCCCAGATCATTCTCCGAGTGTGACCTTGTAGGAAACCCTAAGGAACGTGTAAACTCACCGGTTGGTCGGATCACCTCTCAGCTATTTCTGACAATGCTAAAGTACCCTAAAGATATAGTCTCAATATCTCAATACGCCCAAGGACAAACGGGGTAACCTGAAGACTGTCGGTATGACACGGAATACCAATGATGCTAAGAAACCCTCCTTTCAGAGCAATCTACCTAAAAACCATAACACCAAGGAATACCTGACAACTTCACACCTTTCAGCTATTGAAGTAGGAAGAACACCTAACCCTAAGATACTCTCAATCTGCGTTTCTATGGAAGACGATATCAACAATCCATAAAATAGTTACAAACACACAGTAAGCAACATAACATGCATCTATTACTTGAAAGACATTCAACAAAATGCATGTGAAACACAAACCAATTGCAAATCAGTGCTAAATATGCAAATACATCATACCAATTGAATTCAAGTTCTTAACTTTATCATAAATCCATCAACAATTAACATAAACCGAAAGAAATCCAACATTCAATCAAATAATCATCAAGAACCAAGATAGCTTAAACAAGTTTAGCCAAAAAACATGAGAAAGATAGGACCCAAAAGTCAATAAAAACGTTCATCGTAAAACATAAAATAATTAAGCAGCCTGCTAGCTTAAATTAATTTACCTGCTTGCTTTCATAAATGTTTACGTGTATGCCTGCTTCCAATCAAATTCATGATGAAAACTTATTAGAGGTGCTTGGTTCAATTATTTTTCTTTGCTTTCGGGAACTCCAAACAAACAGCCGCCAAAACCAATTTCTTCGTGAGTCCCCCTTTGCTTCTGCCGTCAAATTCCAAAAACTCAATTCCACGACTCCTCACGTAAATAACAAATATCTATATTTATTTCTTTTTTTATTCTTTTATTATTTATTTATGACATAACCCACTCAACCCAAACAGAGTTAATGAGCCCAACTAAATTTAATCATGCACTAATTTATTTGGCCCAATCAAATTCCAAGCTTGATCCGTTCGAGCCCGTTAAACTCTTTTTCCTTTGCTTAAACCCGTAGTTGTTGTAATTGCTCCAATTCTCCAATGCCCAACTTTAGCTTCTACAAATTCTTCGTTTGAGCTCGTTTAAGCTCCATTTACACCCGATCATGTCACACCCCCAATTTCAACTAACGGAGTTTTACTGTTTGGGAAGTGACAAACCAGTATCTCAGTCATTAGTTACATTGAACTCTGGCGTCATTAGTTACATTGACTCAATTGAAAATATCATAACATTTAGAGTAAATGCGGAAGCGAATAAAGAAAGTAAATGAGCAAAACAAACGTGCCCAAAAAGTCGAGTCCAAACATAAATGAAAACAATCCAAATGTAATATTAAATCATAAATCAAAAGTAGGACTCCATGCATGTACTAGATGTGCACATGTGCCTTATCTTAGCGACATGAGAAAACATATAAGAAAAGATGTCAACACGAGGTTGGTAAGTTCACAGGTTTCAATATATAAATAAACGTTTACCAGATTATTGATCATTCAATATGTATCTATAGGTAGCTAACCAACGTTTCATGTTTAACTTAAGCGCTCGCAACCGAAGCTGACTGTTTGTTTATTTGCCTCATGCCAGGTCTATCAACTCTGGCGATGTGAGTAGGCTAACATTTCACTCGTTCGACCTCCAATCTTGTTAGCGCGACTAACGTGGTGGGATTTTTCAAACCCAGTAGTACTACTTAACATTACCTCGCTAAGATCCATATTAACGGTTCGATGTGTGTTGAGGACTTTCAGTGATAGCGTGTTACGCTTAGCTTTAACATTGATAACATATGAATTATAATAATCTCAAAAATAGTTGTGACATGTTTTCTTCCCCAAGTTAAAACAGTAAAAAGGGGCCGTGAAAACTATCCTGATTGCATAGGAAGTAATCACACAAGTATGAGATTGAAATCTCAAGCGTTAGCCCGACACGGCTCACGAATGCCCTAGAAGTACAACATAATTATTAGGGATAAAATGGGATATGTGACGACGACAAGGAATGAGGAACGTTCTAAAAGAAACGCTCTAACGATCAAAGAGTAGACGAACGTGTCCACGAGAATAAAAGAATTCTTAGATTAACCAATTAAGAAGGATACAATTTGCGACGAGTGACAAATAATAAAATATAATAAATATATCCGAGCGTTATCGCCATTAAATAATGGCCTAAGAAAATAATATAATATATATATTATTTTTTAGATTTAACAAAGTATTACAATAATTAATTGCGCGACAAAATAATAAATTTATTATTTTATTTGAGGATAACAACGAGTGTAAATAATACAAATAATTACATTATTTATTATTTTAAAACGTTACACGAAGTTTATAGCCAAAACGATATTATAATATATAATTTTTAATTGGGATAACGGTTTGAAAATATTATATATCATTTTTAGATGCAATTTAAATAATAACACGAGATACGAGGCTAAACCCGAGTCTATGGGAGGTTTTTCGGTTTAAACACACACACACACACACACATATATATATATATATAATAATATAGGGTTAAACTAAATATTAAAACAATAGTTTTTAAATTAAACAAAAATTAAAACAGTGGCAGGGGACTCGAACCCGGGTCCCCTTCCTCACAGCCCAACGACTTAACTATCACACCCGCTAGGGTAATCGCAACAGGTTCTGGACAGAAATAGTTTTAATATTCCCAAACCCCATGCCCTTTCCCCTTAGTCGCGATCCGACCCAAGTTCCATCCCAAAACCCCCGATTTCGACCACGATTGAATGCAAGTGAATAGGGGTTTTGTTAATAGCCTTATTACAAACCTATGGGTGTGATGAATTGCAAAAGTAACAAGTCTAGGTATGTTTAATTTATGTTTCAAAGATCCGAAAACCCTAGGGTGAACTTGAAATTAAATCGATCAATTCCGATAATAAAACCTGTTGGATTCATAGGGCTTTTACTCATATGAACAATGCGAATCTAATGGTGTGATCTAATTTCATTGACACTGTGCCTAAGATCGAAAGCCCCAAATTCGTTTACGTATGAACCCTAGGTTAATGATCTTAAACAATTCGATGTTAACAGATTAAATTGATAGAGGGCTTTCAATCTACAAGCAAAAACGAAAGTGTGGATGGAATCAATTACCCTAATAGCGCTCGAATTGAGGGTTCCCGACTAAAACGTGTTCCGACGTCGACGAATTTGGTCCTTTGCGTCTCCTGTTGCGGCTCCGGTCAAATTGGTGGGTGAGATAGTTTCTGAGAGGTGCGACAGAGGTGTGTGGGTGTTCAATTCGTGAGAATAATAATCGAGGCAGATGAATTTGATGCGTACGAGGAGATGGTCGACGGTTACGGGTTTAATACCCATAATTGAGATTAATTTGAACATAATGGCGACGTTAATCGCCTCAATGATTGTCGAAACTGACATTAACAACCATTTCAGTTACAATTTCAGACGAATTTTGGATATAGCTCGTAGATTTGGATTAAAGGGATTACGAGTTTGACTTTTAGAAGTCAACATAAACAAAGAACTCTTCAATTTTGACTTTCAAAGTCAACATGCTTGAGTTTAGGGTAATTACATAACTAGCTTGTAATTTCTAATTTAAATGATGGCAGAATTAGTCCCTAGGGTTTGAGTTAAGTTAATTAGGTTAACTTTAACTGGATTTAGTTAACGGATTTAACCTGAAAAGTTCGGATTGTCACAGATCACCTACAAAACATAACATTACTAAATACTAAACATAATAGAATCAAAACAACTCTAAAAACTTACTAAAACGATACGAAATACACAGGAATAAGAGGTGTGCTTTGCAACACATCAAACATCCCCACACTTAACCTTTTTTCGTCCTCGAAAAAGATACTTGCAATGGAATCATAACTGGACATAGCTTTATTAATCTCAATTATTAACTAGCACAAATATAATCACGTGTTAAAGTGTAATAACCGGTATTTCTATCCGACTAAACCCAAAACCAAATTTCAAGCCCTCCGAGAAGTGTTCTAATTCCATTTTATACAATATATCAATCAAACTATGGGTCTCACACTTAAAAGCTACAGTTCCATCTAATTCCGTCTCACTGTCATGTTTAGGCCCGAGTTAGATCATGTAAATCTTCCCACCACGTTAAACTAAGATCTACATGTGTTTAGAAATCTAGATGGATAATGGGTCGGATGTCAATAGCATTCTTAAATTTATGAATAAACCTCACCTAGGGGTGCGTCTCCCAAGTCACCATCCCGGAAGGTAGCACATAGGATGCAGTTATATCACTTAAAGCACATAAGACTTCAATTTAGAGGCGTATCCACCAAGATACCATCCCGATGGGAAACACATAAATCAAAGCTCATTTATCTAAAATATCGATCACAAGAGTTCCCACCCATTAGTGTATCCACCAAGTCGTCATCCCGGAGGGTAACACGTAGGTGAAAACTCAAGCTTTCAATTAATTAATTATGCTCATTAATAGATGGAATTATGGATGCGGGCGCCACCGAATCTCGAATTTATTTTCATAAAAAAGAGATTAGTGTGCCAATAGTGTGACAATCCGGACTTTTAAGTTAACTCTGTTAGAATTCCCGTTAAATATTCTATTAAATCCTAACTTATTTAATTCAATTCAAACCCTAGGTACTAACCTTGCCTATATTCAAACTCTCATGCATGAAATTAGAGGGACCAATCTTGTAATTAGCCAATAGTTGATTCCCGTTTACTTTTGAAAGTCAAACAAATCTGTTCTTAACCTTATCAAAACTTCAAGGACTATTTCTGCCAAGTTCCAAACTCAGAAACAAGAAATTACAAGGACTAGGTGTGTAATTCGACTAAACTTGATTTCTGTTTGACTTCTGAAAGTCAAACTCGCGACAACTAGCTCAAATTCAAACTCTCAAACCGATTTCGGTTGGATATTGTAACTGACTACCTACGATTATGTCATTAACGACCATTACCATCGAATTAATCAGCATAATAAACCGAATTAAACCGATTAATGAGTAATAACTCATAATCGTCGACTTCATTGCCAAATGCCATCAAATTCATCGTTTCCATATACCAATTCACGAATTGAGTCTCTGCACACGTTAGACGCAACCCTCTGAAGCTTCTTCAACCGCTAATTTGATCGGAGAGGCATCCACACTCGCCGGAGACCAACCCAGTCGCAGTAGACGTCGGTTTTGATCGAGCTCTGTCAATCCGAATCACATTCTGGTAATTTCTTACATCATCATTTTCGTTTCAGTCAATGGAGCAATAGCCCTAACCTAATTGGGGAATTATCAGATTTAACTCAATCGACACCTAGGGTTCATGCGGATTTCGTTTTAGTCGAACCCTATCAATCCGATATCAAATAATAAAATTGAAAATGTCCTTAGTGTCGTCCCTATGTATTGATTGAAAGCCCCATGAAACCTGGGGCTTCATTATCGAATTCATCATGAACCAGTTCTAGGGTTTATGTATTTTCGGGTTTAATTGAGTCCTACTCTAGACCCAATTACAATTCAATTAAATCACATGGTTAGAATCGCATTATGATTCTCTGTAAAAGCCCCATTATTTCAATAATTTTAAACATCAGATTTTAGCAATTCGATGTTTTAGGGTTTCGACCCTTAAATCCTTAATTAAACGACCTAAGATTAACTATTTCTGCAATCAAGCTCACACACAGATTCACAATACCATTTTGATCAAAACCCCCCTGTCTCTTGCTTCGATCGTGGTCGAATTTAGTGAATTCGGTTTTGGTTTGGGTTTGAAATTGGGTAAAAAGGAAAATCACAGAAGAGTGATTGATTAAAATCAATCGGGTCCGGGTTTTGGTGCGACACCCAAGCGGGCTGAGATGGTTAAAACTGTTGACTGTTGGGGAGGAGACCCGGGTTCGAACCCTCCTCCCCAGTTTCCTTTTATTGCTATTTTTGTTAATGTTTTAATTATAAAATAAATTCCTAAATTATTATAATATTGTATTAATATGTTTAAACCGGAAAAACTACCCGTGGACTTGGGATTTATTTTATAAACCATCCTTGATTCGTATTTCGCAATTTTATAATAATATGTATATATTATTATTTAACCGTCAATACCGAATAAAAGAATATAATCTATATTATTTTTCAAACCGTGACTCTTGTTAAAATAATATATTTAAATTTATTATATTCGCCACGTTTCTAATTTTTGTGAAAAGTTTCAAAACTAATAAATAATATAGTTATTTATGTTATTTACTCACGTTTATATTCTAGAATAAAAATAATAGATTTATTATTTTTAACACACAATTTAATTATTGTGTTATTTCGCTAAACTTAAAAATAATATAATAAATTATATTATTTTCCTAGACCACTATTTAATAACAAAACGTTCGAATATATTTATTATATATTATTTGTCATTCATCGCGAAACGCATTCATCCTAATTTAGAAATTCGTATTCCCGTAAACTCATTCGTTTACCCGTTAATCCTTAGAGTGTTTAAAGACGTTCTAATCTTCCATGTGTCGTCACAAATCCCAATGAGTCCCTAATTGTTGTTTATAGTTCTAGGGCATATGTAAGCCGTTGCAGGCTAACACTTGTGCACCAAATCTCATACTTGTGTGATTACTTCCTACGCAATCAGGTGAGTTTTCACGGCCCTTTTTTACTGTTTTAACTTGGGGGAGAAAACATGTCACAACTATTTTTGAGATTATTATAATTCATATGTTAAAGCTAAGCATAACACACTATCACTAAAAGTCCTCAACACACATCGGACCGTTAATATGGATCTTAGAGAGGTAATGTTTAGTAATACTACTGGGTTTGACAAATCCCACCCGCGTTAGTCGCGCTAACTCGATTTAAGGTCGAACGGGTGAAATGTTAGCCTACTCACATCGCCAGAGTTGATAGACCTGACAGGAGCCAAATAAACAAACAGTCAACTTCGGTTGCGAGCGCTTAAGTTAAACATGAAATGTAGGTTAGCTACCTATAGATGCATATCGAATGTACAATAATCTGGTAAACGTTTATTTATATATTGAAACCTGTGAACTCACCAACCTCGTGTTGACATCTTTTCTTACATGTTTTCTCAGGTCGCTAAGATAAGGCACAGGTGCACATATAGGACATGCATGGAGTCCTACTATTGAATTATGTTTTATTATTTCGTTTGGACTGTTTTGAATTATGTTTGGACTAGACTTTTTGGGCGCGTTTGTTTTGCGCATTTACTTTCTTTATACGCTTTCGCATTAACTCTGATTGATATGATATTTTCATTTGAGTCCCATATAGAGTCTTTCAATGTAACTAATGACTGAGATCCTGGTTTGTCACTTCCCAAACGATAAAACTCCGTTAGTTGAAATTTGGGGGTGTGACAAATAGAATTTTTAAAAACCTATAAATTTCAGCTTACCGTGGTACCTATCATCCTATGTTGACAGTTTCAGTTTTACCGTTTCCCTAAGATGGGAACCCACGAGATTTCATGATTTAATTAAGTTATTATGTAAGGCCCCAAACCCGGGAGGCCTCACTTGTTGGATTTACTCATTCACAAAGAGTTCTTATACTTGAATATCAAAACAACGCAGCAGAAAATTTCATTAAAACATAACCGTGACATTGTTCTACATGCAGAATCGTAACATAGTCTATTACATAAACAAAACATAAGCTAATTATAACGGGATGCAAGTCTTCATATCATCCGGGTAACTCATCAAGCCGCCCAGTATCACCATCCATCATCATAACCTGCCTTAACTAGAATGTGCATACTAAAAAGTCAGCTACGCTGGTGAGTTCTAGTTTTAACGTAAAATATTAACTTCAAATATTTGCCAAAAACATAACATCCTACTTCATTTAATAAAAGCGTACGTAAAATAATGCAATAACAAAACATAACACATCATAACCCATAAGTCAACGAACATATCGAATCTGCGCCTTCTCGTAACCGTCAAATCCAAACGTCACATACTAGCGGAATAACCTAAAGATCACCACCACTAGGCCCATCAACACCGTACTGTCCTTCGGGTGCAGAACTCCTAGGGCCCGATACTTAGGTTATTCAACACCAAACTTCAAGCACGGCATCACAAGGATGACACGTACCAAACTTCAAGCACTGCACCCCGTAAGGCACAAGTACCAAACTTCAAGCACGACTACCACGTAAGGTAAATCGTACCAAGGATCACGATAATCCCCTTGGTGACCGTTATCACCCCAGTTGTACAACAGTTGGCCAGCCACAAAGGCCCCTAAAAGGTAAAGGCCCATAACATATTTCCCATACCCATAACCTTCATTCCCTAAGGAATATTGGCAGATTCGTTCGTTTGTGACTTTCGTAAACATTCACTTCTTTTACTTCAAAACTTCAGTTAAGGCATTCGTACGTTTTATTAAAAATCATTCCTTCATTCATAAACACTTCATAAACTTTATAAACTTCTTTTGGCAAAATATTTCATAAACACTTCTTTCATAACCCTTCCTTCCAAAACATCGTTCATAAACATCATTTTATAAAACGTCACATACAACATTCATAAACATCGTTTTATAAAATAGTCACATCGTTACGTATGCACACCAGCCCAAAAATATTATTCAAAACATTTAAAAGAGGGCTTCTAGAACTCACCGAATAAGCTAATCTGGGTTGTCCTAAACAAAGGTCCAACAAAGTCACTTCCGATCTGAATTGATTAGTTAAATACACATCAGACCAAATCCCAACTATTACGGTTTAACCTTCTAAACATACTGACTTTACTTAACCAGCCTAATGCCTGCACACTTAGCAAGTGCGCAGGGCCTTGTTCTTGCGTACTTAATAAGTGCGCAAACTTTGCTTCATGCGTACTTGATAAGTACGCAGGACCCTCTTCATGCGTACTTGATAAGTACGCAAGACCCTATTCATGCGTACTTGATAAGTATGCAGGACCCTCTTCATGCGTACTTGATAAGTACGCAGGACCCTCTTCATGCTTACTTGATAAGTACGCAGGATCCTCTTCATGCGTACTTGATAAGTACGCAGGATCTGCTTCACCGCAAAAACCCTAACTTTCGCATTCGGGTCTGATCACGTCAAGATCCCGAACTTGTTTACATTCAAAACATTTGCTTTTAATTAAGGAACTCAAATCTATGTTTTTCTTCCAGTTTCATCCGTAAAAACGTTACATTTCCATCCAAAACCCAAAAAACCCTAAAACGAACAAAAACTCAGATCTAGGCTAGATCGTTACCTGTATCAAGATTCTGATCCGGAGGTTCTTCTCACAAGCTATGGAGCAACTCTTGGATGAAATCTCAGGTCGATCCGCCAACTTTCTCTCTCTACGATTTCTCTCTCTAGATGTTGCAAATGAGAGAAAGGGTGATGACTTAGGCTATTTATAGGGGAGGCTTCCCTATGTTCGCCCCTTCTAGCCCGCCGGCCCATCCGGCCCGGCCCGTCATGCCTCGTTCGTTTATCCCGTTATTATAACTGTTGTTTTATTTTTGGGATGTTACATATTAGTCCTAAAAAACACTTTCAGGATGTTTAAGCTTTCAGTACTTGCTGGGCCTACCTATTAATCACAAATTAGACACGTTTTCTATTATTTATTTTATTTAAACTCAACAGCATTTCTAGTTATACCTATAATCTCCCATTTATTATTCAAAAACTTATACTTTCGAAGGACATTTTTTCCGATTTTTAAAAAAAATTTTTTTTACCTTTTATAAACGAAAAACAAATTAGACTCAAACGTTTCCTATCCTCACACTTGAACGACACATTGTCCTCAATGTGAACCACGAAACAACGAAAAATAAAAAAAAGACTCAAAAAAAAATAATAATAATAAAGTGGAAACGACTTAGCTGGTAATGATAACATGATTCTGCCCAGCTTCGATCTTCCACTTATGCAACCGTATAGTATTTCATCCGCGGCTGCAAAGACTCTGTCAGGTTCCCTTTACATGATTATTTAAATAGTCTCCGCCCGATTGGAGATTGAGTACAGACGGGGCGATCTATCCCTGCAAAATAAATCTCACAGCAAACCCAAACATCATCAAACAGACTCAATATAAAATCAAAATTTATACAACCTATACACTCGGGTTCTAACCCGAGCAAAATGTCAATCTAATCAGGAGGCTTCTCCTTTATGCCGCCCCCACCCGGCCCGTTTAATATGATTGGTCTACCACCGATTTGACACACTCTAATAGCAGACCTTAAAACTGACTTAAAAAATTAAAACAAGTCGGGCCACCAAAATTTAAACTTACCTGGACCAAACCTGATACGTGGCATGTAGTGTAGGAATTTGTCTCTTCTACAAGCAATGTGCATCTTATCCGTATCCCAATGCAGATTCCTACAGCCCCTCTTTTGTGGCTTTGTTGATTTAGGTGGCAATCCACCATCTACTAGCTCCACGGGCCACTCATTTTCCTCTACTTCAGTCAACCTTATATTCTTCTCAGGCCGGCTGTCCTCAGGTTTATCCATCTTGATCCCCACACTTGGCTCTTGATACAATAGATCTTCAAGGAGCTTTAAATCGCCAAGCGGGTTAAATTCTCCTTCAATACGAGTCGGCAGGTCCCCCAAATCGTCACTAAACTCAATCTCCCAGGATGGGACCTGCTCCTCTTTTAACTCGTCCTCTATCTCAAACAGAACTGTCCAAGTACTTTCCAAAAAAACAAAAAAAAAAGAGTTTTTTAGAAATTTTCTTGGATAAATATTTTAACAGGATATTGCATAGAAGGAGAGGAGTTTTGGAAGAAAACTTGGAGACAACCTTTTTCGAGTTTTCGAAAATTTCGTTTCTTCGGCAATATACACGATGTTCTGCCTGATTCAGCCGTAATTCCTTTGATCAAAGTTCAAGTTTGGGCAGCGGGTAACAAAGTCAAGTATACTTGTGACAAACCGGATCATTAGTTGTCGATTACATGGTGATTCGATCCCTTATCTTTTACCTAGAAATAGGAGGGTCTACACTTCAAGGGGAGAATTACCACGAAAGACTTCAAATTATCAGCAGAGTTATGAAGATGCAAGACAAAGTCAGCCTTTGCTTGAAATTGACCTTTTTTTAGGGGGAAAGAAGGAAAAAGTTGATTAAGTGTTCGAGAATGTCGAGAATCCTTGTAGAAAGATGGTTATTTACTGCTAAATACTTGGGATTCAAACCTTTATCATTTGCCTACAAGATAGGAGGATCTACACTTGAGGGGGAGAATCACAACGAAAAGCATTGGATCATCAGTCAATCTATGAAGACGAAAGACAGAGTCGGACAAGAATTGATAGCATCAGTCTAGGGGGAGATTGTTGGGTATAATTTTGAGACTGATGCTGTCAATCGAAATTACAGTATCGAAACTACTAGTTTCGGTTGAACTTTTGTTCAATCGAAACTACTAGTTTCGGTTGAACATTTGTTCAATCGAAACTAGGTAGTTTCGATACCTGTTTTTCAGGCCCATTCGGCGGTGGCTTGGAAAACAAGGCGCATGTGCTTGGCCTCCTATATATAGCAGATTATGTCCTAGGAGTGAGTGTGTGTCTGTAGAGGGAATCACCACCCCAGGGGGAGCTCACCCTGGGGTGAGACTAATTGTTAGTGTATGATCGAACGTTTATTTTCATTTCAATCAAAGAATCATACGTTTTATGCTTTCTATTTACTTTTGAAACGTTTGCTTCCAACAACCTTGACTAAGTTTTAAACACGGTTGTTTTGCATGGATTGAATCTTAGGTAGTAGTCTTGTAGTTATTGGTTTCAATATGATCATACTAAATTTAGTCACAAAACTTGTAGACAGTGGGTGTTTTAGCTGATTTATGAAAATATATGTGGTTCGTATTCAACAACTCTTGTTCATTAGTATATTCTAACTTGGGTGAGGATCTTGTGATTCTAGAATTCCTTATAGAGCATTATTTCCTGTTGTCCCATTAGTAAGATATATCTTCTTGAAGATGACTTCTCTATTACTTATGAAAATCTCAATTCACATGGTATGCAGGAATAAAAACATTCTTTCTTTAGGACATTGATGAGACAAGTTTAAATCATGAGGTATGTACCTCAAATCCTTCATATTAGACAAGTCTTATGCCACGTCTCATATGGTGTCTTGTCTACTCTATAAGTTAGAATTATTTGTCTAGTTGGAATTCTTTCAAAAATAATTACTTTGCTTTAAAGAGTAGCATGATGATATGACTGATTAAATAATGTCTAACAAAACTGTCTTCCTTTTAAGTCATTGTATAAGAAACTATCATTTTGATCCAATAAGGTGTTTCTTATTATAATGCTTAAGTGTTTATACTTCATTAATTGCTTCAAACATTTATATTTTATGTCACAATATATATAGTTATAAAGTATTATTCACTTTTTATGGATGCATGGACATCTACCATTTATCTTTGTTGCTATTTTGGCTTGATCCGTCTATATCAATAGTTCCAAACTAGTGGATTCAAGAATCCATTAATATGGAGTAATGACATGTGTCTCTTACTTAAACAACATCAATGCTATAGATGTGTTACTGAGATCTAACCTCATTTGTAGGTGATTAATTGTATGTGGAACCATTTTGAAACGGTTTGTTTACATATTAATTTCATAATTGATATTTGGGTCCTGCCTCAAAATAAATACGGTATATACAAGCCAAATAAGTTGTTATCAAGCATAAAAAATGTTCACGATACCATAAACTGAAAAACGTCTCACAGTCTCAACTATGTACCAAAACAAAAGAAATGTTTTAAATCGGGTTGTTTGAAATAGGATATGGAATATCTTGATGCCTTCACAATTATGTGCACTTCAAACTGCATGTAGTTTCAGTATTCCATATTTCTATAGTTCCTGAAGTGCCAACAATATTTGCATTGCCACAATATACTTAGGGCAGTTCCTCTTCCGGTGTGAGGATTCTCCACAATGAAAGCATTTTCCTTCCTTGTGAGATTTTCTTGCAGTTTTCTTAATGGCAATTGCCTTGCTTTTAGATTTTTCTTTGCCCCTTTTTATCTTGTGTTGTCCCCTAGAATTTGAGTTCTTGATTCCCCATTCTTTGAACATTAACACTTGAGTTCCCTTGTTTGGGATGTTGATCTCAGCAGTCTTGAGCATCATGTGCAAATCTAAGATGGACTTATCCCAACCATTCATATTATAGTTCATGACGAACTGGTCACATGATTTAGGCAATGAGTTGACGATGAAATCCATAGCTAACTCTTTGCTTAACGAAAAGCCCAACTTCTCAAGGTGATCAATATAGCTCTTCATTTTCAAGACATGGGAGCTTACCTGAGTACCCTATTGCATACGACATGAGATGAGTGCCTTCATTATTTCAAAGCGCTCATGACAGGGCTTGTTGTTAAAACATTTCCTTCAGCTGCTCGATCATGCCATAGGCTGCCCGGTCCTCCAAATCTCTTTGGAGTTCCAAAACCATGGTCGCCAACATGAAGCATGACACAATGCTTGAGTCACCCACATGTTTGGTCCAGACATCCTTGATTGCTTTAGTGGCATTAGTAGGAGGTTCTCTAGGGATGGGAGACTCGAGCACATAATTCTTTTTGTCTGCCTTGAGAACTATTCTTCAGTTACGTTACCGGTCTAGGATGTTTTTGCCACTGAGTTTCTCTTTGTCTAGTATGAACCTGATAGAGTTTTTATTGGAGTTGGTTGCGTTATTCGAGCTTGTATTTGAAGACATCTACAAAATGCAAAGTTTGTTTTAGTATTTTTGATAAAATTCTCTTTAATAATTAATGACATTTGATATTATCTATGTAAACATTAATCTATTAAAGCTAGGATCCATATTTCGCCATATACTTGCAAGGACCGAGCGCGATACAAGGATAAGGTTATTTACGTAGGTAAGCCATACAACTCCTATACCTAATGGGATCGTTTAGAAAATTTTGTCTCACTGGCATGTTTAATCCTATCTTATGCCTACCATCCACTGTGGTTGGCTCGACCAGTGGCGGATCCAGAAAATTTTTTCAACGGATTCACTGTTTTTAGATGCTCAAATTTCACAGGACTAGACATAAAAAGTTTCGGGTCGGTTCAATTGTTCAAGTCGGGTTAGGTTTAACACATAATAAAAATACGATACAGTAATAAAAAAACATCGACATTAGAAATTAAAAAAACACATAATATAAATAAAATAGTTTTTATGAATTAAAAAAACTAGAGTTGTTCCCTACGGGTTTTCAATTTTCTTGACTTCAATTTCAAGAACACAAACGCAATATCAATACACTTTTTTCACTTATTTCGTGATTAATGATGTCAATGGATATGCAAGTATTTTTAATCTTGATTCCTTTATATGGGATTTTGATGTATGTTTGCTTATGATTAAACCTAATTTGCTAGATTTTTGTACTTGTATCATATATGTTCTTGTTTGTATATGTGAGGGGCGGATGTATGTGGAGGGCAGGGGTACCTGTTGGTACCCCTCAACTTTCGACGCGTAGTGGGAATTTTCGACGCGCAGCGGGAATTTTTTTTTTTTACCGTTTTATGTATCCAGATACCCCTGAACGAAATTTTAGATACCCCTGGATTTTTTTCCTAGATCCGCCACTGTATATGTGTTTCTTGTAATAATTTTGATTATAGTAATAAACAATTGAATTTGATTATGTTATTCAATTTAAATAAGTTAGCCTACAAGTTGTTGTAAGGTCTTAGATTATGTCGCCCTATCCATTTGAATTTTCAAAAAAAGCAAAAGCAGCAGTAGCCTGAACCCTCAGACACGATGTACTCAATTTATGGAAATTCTCTGAAGGTAAAAATTTTAAAAAAAATTAAAAAAAATTGACGTTATAGTCTACAGTACTCCTTTCTTTAATAATCTTTTGCAAGAATTATTATCAATTAATTAGACTCCAATTGAAAACTTCTCAATTGTATTGTAGGTGATTTAAAGAAGTTTTCTTGCATAGTACTGATGTGTAACAGAACCTCACAGCTACTCAAACTTTTTTTATTTTTTGAACGGCAAATTTTTATTCTATTTTTTTTTTGTGTTGGATGAGGTTAGAACCCACAATCTTTTTGATTGTGGGACTCTCCTCTTACCACTACACCCCAACCCCCCACCCCACAGCTAGTCAAACTTGAACTCTAATTCTGTGTTTTCTCATCAACGTTAAAACAGATACTCAAAAAAAAAGTTTTTAAACAAATGAGAGTAGAAGGATTCAAACTCAAGACTTATAGATTATAAAGAAAAGCCTAAACCACTTCAACACTTATTGAAATTTGTAAGGGGTTCATCATATAATTTATTTAAGGGTTCACCCTTTACATACCGTTCTATTAAAATTTTGAAACCCGGGGGGTTCCGATGACTCTCCGAGCCTAAGTAGGTCCTCCCCTGGGCTCGACCACTTTCTCACATGTTCAAGTGATATGTCATTCTTCTCTTGAAAGTGTGAACCGATCCAATTCGGCACGGAAAACGCTATTCACCTTGCTCCGACACACGTAGACCCAATATACCCAGGGTTCGTGTAAACCCTAGGGTATAACTAAGAATCAAATAGAATTTAAAGAAACAAATATCAAATACTATGGTTGCCAATAGAAGTTGAAAGGCTTGGAGTATGATAAGAGTTATAAAGATCTCTAAATGGGTTTTATAAAATCAAAATAGATTTATAAAAGTAAATATATTTTTAAGATAAATCAAATCATTTGATATTGCTTTTATTAAACTTATAAAAAGTGTGTAAACGTTTTTTCAAAGTTTTACAAAATACTTTAAAGTGTTCTATATTAGAAAGAATAGATGGGGTAGGAATGATCCTCCATAAAGGGAGTCTTCCAAAGTATTTTAGAGTTTTGAAAATTTAACATATACACTTTGATTAAAGACTCGACCGGTTGGGCTTTAACACAAATTTTCATTTTAGAAACATGTTCAAATTGTTTGGAGTAAATTATAAATTATCTTCTTTATCTATATATAAAATTGCAAATAGTCCTTTAGTTTTAATAATTACACTGAATGTTCTTTTTTTAAAACTTTTACATACTTTGAGTCCTTTATACTAACTTATGTTAACTTTTTTTTGTTAAATCAAGTCATGTGTCATGCACATGAGAACAATTTAGTGATTTCAATATAGTAAATGTAATTTTGTCTTAAAAATAAAGTAATAACTTTTTTATTTTCATATAAATCCCCTTCTCTTCTTCCTCTTCCCAAGCACCACCATGGTCAGACGTTAACCCCACTCTCACCACACCTGCAATACCACCGTCGATCACCACCTCGGTCACCGCACCACCAACTCAGCGTTATCGGTGGACGTCGGATCCGGTCTTCTCAAACTCCTCCTCCGCCTTCACTCCGTCGTGAATCAACAGCGTGGCATCACCGCCGTCGTAAAAAATTAGTTCCGGACCACTGCAAGGGCACTAATCTAGGGCATGCTCCCTGCACCCAGTGGCGGATCCAGAAATTTTTTCTAGGGGGTTCACTGTTTTTAGATGCTCCAATTTCATAGGGCCGGACATAAAAAATTTCGGTTTGGTTCGATTGTTCGGGTCGGGTCGGGTCGGGCAGGGGCGGCTCAACCATTTTGGAGACCTAAAGCGAAGAAAAAATTTCAAACGTAAATTAAAACTTTCTACAACATTTCCTATAGGGTGTAACATCCGCAGTTTCTTAGGATTGGCGGGCTACTATCGGAGATTCATCCAGGATTTCTCGAAAATAGCTTTGCCATTGACAAAGTTGACTCGGAAAGAAGTAAAGTACGAATGGGGTTCGACCCAAGATGAGGCGTTTAAGAAATTGAAAGAGAAGCTAACACATGCTCCAGTCTTGGCCCTTCCCGAGGGCAGTGAAGACCTGGTGGTATACTCTGACGCGTCGGGTCAGGGATTAGGGTGTGTGTTGATGCAACGCGGTAGAGTGATTGCATATGCGTCGCGGCAGTTGAAAGTTCACGAAGTCAACTATCCGACTCACGATTTGGAACTTGCTGCTGTCGTATTTGCATTGAAAATATGGAGGCACTACCTGTACGGGCTAAAGTTTACTATTTACTCCGACCACAAAAGTTTGAAGTACTTCTTCGAACAAAAGGAGCTTAATATGAGGCAGAGGAGATGGTTGGAACTCCTGAAGGACTATGACTGTGAAATAATGTACCATCCTGGAAAGGCAAACGTGGTGGCTGACGCTCTAAGCCGAAAGGATGTGCCTACTCCTATTAGAGTGAAAGCTTGCCAGTTGGTGGTAACATCGGATGTGATGAGCGAAATCGAAAGAGCTCAAGATGATGCACTTAAAGAAGAAAATATAAAGAAAGAAAGGATGGTTGGCCAACAGGACAAATTGAAATATAACACTCTAGGTGTTAGGACACGTTTTGGACGGATATGGATACCTATGGGTGGCGAACTTAGGAGCAAAATCTTGGATGAGGCTCATAAGTCTCGTTACTCTATCCATCCCGGTACCAATAAAATGTACCAAGATCTGAGGAGGGAATACTGGTGGCCTGGAATGAAATGTGATGTGACGAAGTATGTAAGCAAGTGCTTGACTTGCTCGCAAGTAAAGGCTGAACACCAGAAACCGTATGGAAAGATTCAACCACTTGACATACCAGAATGGAAGTGGGAACACATTACCATGGACTTCATAACTAAGCTACCTCGCACAGCTAAAGGTCATGACGCCATTTGGGTAATTGTGGACCGTTTAACGAAGAGTGCTCATTTTCTACCTATTCGCGAGGCGTTCTCGTCGGAGAGGTTAGCAGAGGTATTTATCAACGAAGTAGTAGCGCGGCATGGGATGCCTTTGACGATCGTATCTGACCGGAACACACGATTCACATCGAGGTTCTGGAAAAGATTTCACGAGGCGATGGGTACGAGGCTGAATATCAGCACGGCATACCACCCGCAAACGGATGGTCAGTCCGAAAGAACCATTTAGACTTTAGAGGATATGCTCCGTGCTTGTATTATTGACTTCGGTGGCAGTTGGGACAGCCATCTGCCGTTAGCCGAGTTCTCCTACAACAATAGTCATCACACGACGATAGGCATGCCGCCTTACGAAATGTTGTATGGGAGAAGATGTAGAACCCCGGTTTGTTGGGGTGAGATTGGACAGAAGGAATTAGGAAGTCTCGAAGTCGTAAGAGAGACGTCGGAAAGGTTTGATCAGATCAAAGCACGAATGAAGGCCGCACAAGATCGTCAGAAATCCTATGCGGATAGACGACGAAGGCCTATCGAGTTTGATGTTGGGGACAGAGTAATGTTGAAAGTGTCCCCCTGGAAGGGAATCATTCGATTCAGAAAGAGAGGAAAGTTAAGTCCGAGGTTTGTCGGACCGTTCAGGATAATGGCACGGGTTGGTGAAGTCGCTTATCGGTTGGAGTTGCCTGATGAGTTAAGTGGGATTCATCCTACCTTCCATGTATCACACTTGCGAAAGTGTTTGGCGGATGAATCAGCTCACGTACCACTTACTGACATCGAGGTCGACAACAGCCTTAATTACATCGAAGAACCCGTGGCTATCTTAGACCGAAAGGAAAAGCGTTTGCGTAATAAAGTTATTCCATTGGTTAAAGTCCAATGGAGGCACCGAAAGGGATCGGAGGCTACATGGGAAACGGAGGCGGAGATGAGGGAGTCGTACCCTCAATTATTTGACTTGTGATAGGTTTCGGGGACGAAACCTATTATAAGGGGGGTAGACTTGTAACATCCCAAAATGTCGAGAAATAAAGTTAACGAGTTCAAGCGGGCCGAAGTCGGGCCGGGTCAGTCGCGAACCGGGCTTGGGGAGGTCTCCCCTATAAATAGCCACGGTCACCACATGTTTCTCTCATTTGCAATTCTAGAGAGAGAAAACCGTAGAGAGAGAAAGTGTCGGAATCGCACAAGATTGCACCCGCTCGTTTCTCTTGCACTCGTGAGAAGAACCTCCGGATCAGAAGCTCGATTCAGGTAACGATCCGACCTAAATCTGAGTTTTTAGTTCGTTTTTGGGTTTTTCGGGTTTTGGGTGAAAAGACAAGGTTTGAACGGATGAATCTGATAAATAATCATAGATTTGAGATCCCTAAGGGAAAACGAACGTTTTGGATGCAACATGTTCGGGATCTTGACATGATCAGACCCGAAATGCGAAAGTTAGGGTTTTCGCGAAGAACAGGTCGTGCGCACTTGCTAAGTGCGCACGGAGCAGGTCCTGCGCACTTGCTAAGTGCGCAGGAGGAGGAACCTGCGCACTTGCTAAGTGCGCAGGAGGAAGGACCTGCGCACTTGCTAAGTGCGTAGGAGGCAGGGTCTGCGCACTTGCTAAGTGCGCAGGCAGCCGGGTCTGCGCACTTGCTAAGTGCGCAGGCAGCAGGGTCTGCGCACTTGCTAAGTGCGCAGACATCAGGCTGTTGAGTAGAGATTAGTATGTCTAGAATGGTTAAACCGTTAGAGTCGGTAATGGTCTGATGTGTATGTAACTACTCAATTCAGATCGGAAGTGACGTGGTTGGACCCTTGATTAGGACAACCGAGACTAGCTTATAAGGTGAGTTCTAGAAGCCCTCTTTTAAATGTTTTTATATAATGTTTTCGGGCTGGTGTGTACACGTATGAAATGTTGTTTTATAAAATGATTTTTATGAAACTACGTTTACGAAAGGAAATGATTTGGAACGAAGGATTTATGGAAAGAAAGTTTATGAACGGAATGTTTACGAACGAATGTTATAAAGAAATGGTTTAATGAAAAGGTAAAGGGTTTTGAAAGTGAAGGAAAGGTTTTATGAAAAGAAAACAAAAAGGGGCAAAGGTTTTAAAGAATTCATTACAAATCTAATCTGTCGAATGAATGGAATTGACGAACGAAGTCTGGGAATGTGATTCCCAGCCTTGTGGTAGATTATGGACAGCGAGCCATAGTTACCACAAGAACAACATGGGCAATGTCTTTGTGGCATGTCAATGGTTTTGATGTTGTACAACTGGTATGGGAGTAACGACGGTTACTCGGGTGATGACGATCATCCTAAGCGAACGAGGTAATGGGAAATCAATGACGGCGATACGTAACGGTTGATTTCCAAAGGAAATATGCGTGTTGTGCAATGACGGCGATACGTAACGGTTGACCCCACGCATTGAAGGGTTGGGCAATGACGGCGATACGTAACGGTTGACCCACGTAGTGTATGGTTGTGGCAATGACGGCGATACGTAACGGTTGCCCACAACATTAAAGGTTCCTACGGGGACATTGAGACGCGTAACGATACAGATTTAGATAATAATGTATGACTTAAATGAATGTTAATGTTTTAAACAAATGATTGTGTTTAAATATGCGAAGGTTTACGAATGAAAGGCCCTGTTTTCTTATACGAATGTTAAACCCTATTGAATGTTTGAATGATGAACCATTTCTTAAAACGAACGAAAACTAGAACTCACCAGCGTAGCTGACGTTTTTAAGTGTACACATTCAGGTTAAGGTAGGTTCTGAGGATGGACGGTGATGCTTGGCTAGAGATGAAGAGTTACCCGACTGCTTTTGAAGACTGGCATCCCGTTATGTTTAGTTATGATGTAAATATGTTTTAAACTATGTTTACGCTTCCGCATGTATGAACAACGATTAAGTTATGTTTAAATGAAATTTCCGCTGTGTTATCTGATATTCATGTTTAAGAACTGCTTGTGAACGAGTAAATCCAATAAGTGAGGCCTCCCGGGTTTGGGGCCTTACAAGTTGGTATCAGAGCAATAGTTTGAGAGATTCGGACACCCCCAGTGTCTGAACTTAAACTTTGAATGGGACCGAAAGCGGATGCCAGTACGGGTAACTCGAGCCAAAGCATCAGGTATGAAGGTAGTATATGTATTTACGTATATAGTATACCTTAGAAGAGGTTAAGTAAGGACTTGTGTTCTGATAGAATCACAAAGGTGGTCAAATAGAAATCGAAAGGTAGTGTAATGGTTAATTACAGATGGCCAGTGTATATTAACATCTTACAGTACTTATTGAATTTTATTTGTTAACTAGCGTGATGACATTAGATTTCTTGTCCTATAGAACGAAATGGCGAGAAGATGGAACGGAAGGCGTGGTGGCCGTACCGGTGGTCGTACCGGCGGTCGTAATGGTGGGCGTGGCAGGATCCCTGCACGCCAAGAGTATAGTGAAGAAGGAAGTGTTCACACTGAACCGGCGGTTAGTGTGCATGAAGCTGAGCAGACACAGGTTGAAGAGCAACCTTTCACTTTTGAACCAGAAGTGAGAGCAGCAATTGCTCGAGAATTCACAGAATTGATGAAGAATTCTCTGCCTGGTCTGTTGGCTGAAGCGTTGAAGCAGGTCAATGGGGCGGGTGGGTCTAGCGCGGCAATTGGTGCTCAGAACAATGAGACCGACAATGCACCGCCTGCTCGCGGATGTGATTATAAGTCCTTTAAGGCATGTGACCCGCCGATACTCACTGGGAAGAAGGACGCGGTAGCTACTTTTGATTGGGTAATACGTATGGAAGCCGCCATCCGTCTGAGCGAGTGTCGAGCTAATCAAGTAGTGAAGTTTGCTGCTAACTCCTTGAGAGAGGAAGCATCCCACTGGTGGGAAGGTGTACGTCAAGCTAAAGGGAGCGAGATTGTGGATGCGATGATGTGGGCTGACTTGAAAACTTTGGTAATCAAGAATTTCTGCCCAAGGAACGATATTGAAAAGGTAGAGAGGGAATTTCTGGGTTTGAAGGCCGGGAACATGACGCACCGGCAATACACAACCCGATTTAATGAACTAGCACGTCTGGTGCCACACCTTGTCACTACTGAAGAGAGAAAGATTGCCTGTTATATTCAAGGGTTGCCGGACCAGGTCCGCACCTATGTTAAGGCCAACGCCCCTACTACCTATGATTTGGCAGTAGAGCTAAGTGGCGTAGTATTTGACGATCTGACACTGAATGTTGTTGCCGTTGAAGAGCAAAAGAAGTGACCGAGCTTCTCAAACAAGCGAACTGGGGGAAAGATGTTTGGGTCTCGTGATAAGAGGGCTCGGGTGGGTGAGCCGACTGTTTGTAAGAAGTGTGGAAGGGAGCATGTAGGTGAATGCAGACTGGGATCTAGCTTGTGCTATAAGTGTGGCAAGACCGGGCACTACTCTCGAGAATGCCCGCAAGGCTACAAATGCTACAACTGTGGGGATTTCGGCCATATGAGCCGAGAATGTACCAAGCCCAGGATGGGGGAAACCGGGAAAGGAAAGGGCCCGGAAAAGAAGGGAGAAGGATCTCGTGCAAAGACTCGTGCGTACGCACTGACGCAAGAACAAGCCAGGGCGGATCCCGATGTGGCGTCAGGTACATTCGTCCTTGACAACACTCTTGTTTCTGTGTTATTTGATTCGGGTGCCGGTAAGAGTTTTATATCTGCGTCTTTTTGTAAACGAGTGAAGTACACTGTTAGTAAGTTAGAAAGGGCCTTTAGCGTAGAAACCGCAGAGGGTAGAACTGCGAGAGTGACCGATGTAGTCGACAACTCCACGATAAAAATAGAAGGTCATAGGTTCCCTGTCAGATTGTTTGTTATGGTTTTGGGAGGGTTCGATGTGGTGTTGGGTATGGATTGGCTAACTGCCAATGAAGCGCAAATTATATGTAAACGAAAGATAATCCAACTCAAGGCTCCGGATGGTAGCAAAGTCGAAGTCTTTGGAGATCGTGACGCCCCGATGCCAAACATCATCTCAATGATTAAGGCAACGAATTACTTGAGGCGCGGATGCGAGGCTTATCTGGTATATGTGATTGACAAGTGTAAGGAAGTGAAGGAACTAGACGATGTACCCGTGGTACGCGAGTACCCGGAGGTGTTTCCAGAGGATTTGCCTGGGATACCACGCGATAGAGAAATTGAGTTCCGAATTGACTTAGTACCAGATGCCCAGCCCGTGGCTAAGGCTCCATATCGACTAGCACCAGTGGAAATGAAGGAACTTATGGTCCAACTAGACGAGTTACTTGAGAAAGGATTTATCCAACCGAGCATCTCGCCGTGGGGTGCTCCGGTGTTGTTTGTAAAGAAGAAAGATGGTTCGATGAGAATGTGTATCGATTATCGCGAGTTGAATAAACGAACGGTGAAGAACAAGTACCCTTTACCAAGGATCGATGACCTGTTCGACCAGTTGCAAGGCGCAAGTTGGTTTTCGAAAATCGACCTTCGGTCCGGGTACCATCAGTTGAAGGTGAGGGAAGAAGACATACCGAAAACTGCATTTCGCACGCGTTATGGACATTTCGAGTTCCGCGTAATGTCTTTCGGATTGACGAACGCCCCCGCAGCGTTCATGGATTTAATGAATAGGGTGTGTCGACCGATGCTGGATCGATCGGTAATTGTGTTCATCGATGATATCCTTATCTACTCCAAGAATGAGGGTGATCACGCATGTCACTTAAAGGAAGTGTTGGAAGCTCTAAAGAAGGAGAAGTTGTATGCTAAGTTCTCCAAATGAGCGTTCTGGCTTAGGGAAGTCCAATTCCTAGGTCACGTCATTGGCCCGAACGGCATTATGGTTGACCCAGCAAAGATAGTAACGGTAAGTGAATGGGACATTCCTAAGACGCCAACTGAAATCCGCAGTTTCTTAGGATTGGCGGGCTACTATCGGAGATTCATCCAGGATTTCTCGAAAATAGCTTCGCCATTTACAAAGTTTACTCGGAAAGAAGTAAAGTACGAATGGGGTTCGACCCAAGATGAGGCGTTTAAGAAATTGAAAGAGAAGCTAACACAGGCTCCAGTCTTGGCCCTTCCCGAGGGCAGTGAAGACCTGGTGGTATACTCTGACGCGTCGGGTCAGGGATTAGGGTGTGTGTTGATGCAACGCGGTAGAGTGATTGCATATGCGTCGCGGCAGTTGAAAGTTCACGAAGTCAACTATCCGACTCACGATTTGGAACTTGCTGCTGTCGTATTTGCATTGAAAATATGGAGGCACTACCTGTACGGGGTAAAGTTTACTATTTACTCCGACCACAAAAGTTTGAAGTACTTCTTCGAACAAAAGGAGCTTAATATGAGGCAGAGGAGATGGTTGGAACTCCTGAAAGACTATGACTGTGAAATAATGTACCATCCTGGAAAGGCAAACGTGGTGGCTGACGCTCTAAGCCGAAAGGATGTGCCTACTCCTATTAGAGTGAAAGCTTGCCAGTTGGTGGTAACATCGGATGTGATGAGCGAAATCGAAAGAGCTCAAGATGATGCACTTAAAGAAGAAAATATAAAGAAAGAAAGGATGGTTGGCCAACAGGACAAATTGAAATATAACACCCTAGGTGTTAGGACACGTTTTGGACGGATATGGATACCTATGGGTGGCGAACTTAGGAGCAAAATCTTGGATGAGGCTCATAAGTCTCGTTACTCTATCCATCCCGGTACCAATAAAATGTACCAAGATCTGAGGAGGGAATACTGGTGGCCTGGAATGAAATGTGATGTGACGAAGTATGTAAGCAAGTGCTTGACTTGCTCGCAAGTAAAGGCTGAACACCAGAAACCGTATGGAAAGATTCAACCACTTGACATACCAGAATGGAAGTGGGAACACATTACCATGGACTTCATAACTAAGCTACCTCGCACAGCTAAAGGTCATGACGCCATTTGGGTAATTGTGGACCGTTTAACGAAGAGTGCTCATTTTCTACCTATTCGCGAGGCGTTCTCGTCGGAGAGGTTAGCAGAGGTATTTATCAACGAAGTAGTAGCGCGGCATGGGATGCCTTTGACGATCGTATCTGACCGGAACACACGATTCACATCGAGGTTCTGGAAAAGATTTCACGAGGCGATGGGTACGAGGCTGAATATCAGCACGGCATACCACCCGCAAACGGATGGTCAGTCCGAAAGAACCATTTAGACTTTAGAGGATATGCTCCGTGCTTGTATTATTGACTTCGGTGGCAGTTGGGACAGCCATCTGCCGTTAGCCGAGTTCTCCTACAACAATAGTCATCACACGACGATAGGCATGCCGCCTTACGAAATGTTGTATGGGAGAAGATGTAGAACCCCGGTTTGTTGGGGTGAGATTGGACAGAAGGAATTAGGAAGTCTCGAAGTCGTAAGAGAGACGTCGGAAAGGTTTGATCAGATCAAAGCACGAATGAAGGCCGCACAAGATCGTCAGAAATCCTATGCGGATAGACGACGAAGGCCTATCGAGTTTGATGTTGGGGACAGAGTAATGTTGAAAGTGTCCCCCTGGAAGGGAATCATTCGATTCAGAAAGAGAGGAAAGTTAAGTCCGAGGTTTGTCGGACCGTTCAGGATAATGGCACGGGTTGGTGAAGTCGCTTATCGGTTGGAGTTGCCTGATGAGTTAAGTGGGATTCATCCTACCTTCCATGTATCACACTTGCGAAAGTGTTTGGCGGATGAATCAGCTCACGTACCACTTACTGACATCGAGGTCGACAACAGCCTTAATTACATCGAAGAACCCGTGGCTATCTTAGACCGAAAGGAAAAGCGTTTGCGTAATAAAGTTATTCCATTGGTTAAAGTCCAATGGAGGCACCGAAAGGGATCGGAGGCTACATGGGAAACGGAGGCGGAGATGAGGGAGTCGTACCCTCAATTATTTGACTTGTGATAGGTTTCGGGGACGAAACCTATTATAAGGGGGTAGACTTGTAACATCCCAAAATGTCGAGAAATAAAGTTAACGAGTTCAAGCGGGCCGAAGTCGGGCCGGGTCAGTCGCGAACCGGGCTTGGGGAGGTCTCCCCTATAAATAGCCACGGTCACCACATGTTTCTCTCATTTGCAATTCTAGAGAGAGAAAACCGTAGAGAGAGAAAGTGTCGGAATCGCACAAGATTGCACCCGCTCGTTTCTCTTGCACTCGTGAGAAGAACCTCCGGATCAGAAGCTCGATTCAGGTAACGATCCGACCTAAATCTGAGTTTTTAGTTCGTTTTTGGGTTTTTCGGGTTTTGGGTGAAAAGACAAGGTTTGAACGGATGAATCTGATAAATAATCATAGATTTGAGATCCCTAAGGGAAAACGAACGTTTTGGATGCAACATGTTCGGGATCTTGACATGATCAGACCCGAAATGCGAAAGTTAGGGTTTTCGCGAAGAACAGGTCGTGCGCACTTGCTAAGTGCGCACGGAGCAGGTCCTGCGCACTTGCTAAGTGCGCAGGAGGAGGAACCTGCGCACTTGCTAAGTGCGCAGGAGGAAGGACCTGCGCACTTGCTAAGTGCGTAGGAGGCAGGGTCTGCGCACTTGCTAAGTGCGCAGGCAGCCGGGTCTGCGCACTTGCTAAGTGCGCAGGCAGCAGGGTCTGCGCACTTGCTAAGTGCGCAGACATCAGGCTGTTGAGTAGAGATTAGTATGTCTAGAATGGTTAAACCGTTAGAGTCGGTAATGGTCTGATGTGTATGTAACTACTCAATTCAGATCGGAAGTGACGTGGTTGGACCCTTGATTAGGACAACCGAGACTAGCTTATAAGGTGAGTTCTAGAAGCCCTCTTTTAAATGTTTTTATATAATGTTTTCGGGCTGGTGTGTACACGTATGAAATGTTGTTTTATAAAATGATTTTTATGAAACTACGTTTACGAAAGGAAATGATTTGGAACGAAGGATTTATGGAAAGAAAGTTTATGAACGGAATGTTTACGAACGAATGTTATAAAGAAATGGTTTAATGAAAAGGTAAAGGGTTTTGAAAGTGAAGGAAAGGTTTTATGAAAAGAAAACAAAAAGGGGCAAAGGTTTTAAAGAATTCATTACAAATCTAATCTGTCGAATGAATGGAATTGACGAACGAAGTCTGGGAATGTGATTCCCAGCCTTGTGGTAGATTATGGACAGCGAGCCATAGTTACCACAAGAACAACATGGGCAATGTCTTTGTGGCATGTCAATGGTTTTGATGTTGTACAACTGGTATGGGAGTAACGACGGTTACTCGGGTGATGACGATCATCCTAAGCGAACGAGGTAATGGGAAATCAATGACGGCGATACGTAACGGTTGATTTCCAAAGGAAATATGCGTGTTGTGCAATGACGGCGATACGTAACGGTTGACCCCACGCATTGAAGGGTTGGGCAATGACGGCGATACGTAACGGTTGACCCACGTAGTGTATGGTTGTGGCAATGACGGCGATACGTAACGGTTGCCCACAACATTAAAGGTTCCTACGGGGACATTGAGACGCGTAACGATACAGATTTAGATAATAATGTATGACTTAAATGAATGTTAATGTTTTAAACAAATGATTGTGTTTAAATATGCGAAGGTTTACGAATGAAAGGCCCTGTTTTCTTATACGAATGTTAAACCCTATTGAATGTTTGAATGATGAACCATTTCTTAAAACGAACGAAAACTAGAACTCACCATCGTAGCTGACGTTTTTAAGTGTACACATTCAGGTTAAGGTAGGTTCTGAGGATGGACGGTGATGCTTGGCTAGAGATGAAGAGTTACCCGACTGCTTTTGAAGACTGGCATCCCGTTATGTTTAGTTATGATGTAAATATGTTTTAAACTATGTTTACGCTTCCGCATGTATGAACAACGATTAAGTTATGTTTAAATGAAATTTCTGCTGCGTTATCTGATATTCATGTTTAAGAACTGCTTGTGAACGAGTAAATCCAATAAGTGAGGCCTCCCGGGTTTGGGGCCTTACATAGGGCCTAATTACTTCAACATTTCCTATAGGTCGGTTGAGTAGTCGACGGCACTGGCAGCAGGGGGAAGGGACGCAGACGCTGGTGCAGCAGGCGAAAGGGACGCAGACGCTGTGTGCGTAGGCTTCTAAATTGTTTTGTTTTGTTTCCCTAATTTGTATTGCTTGTAGCCCAATTAATTAAGCCCAACAAAAAAAATGAAAAACAAATAACTCTATAATTTGTAGGTTGGTAGCCCAATTGTTATTCTGGTAGGCTGGTAGCCCAATTGTTTTTCCCTAATTTGTATTCCAGATCAGTTTAAAAAAAAGTTCTAAAAATGTCGGTAAAGGGATTCGAACCCATAACCTCCATGTTATAATGCAAAGTCTAAACCACTACACCACTTGTTATACTTTGCGAGCGGTTCACCCTACAATTTTTTAAGGGGTTCACCCCAGTTTTTTACCTAGCGTTACACTACAATTTCGAAACTCGGGGTTCCTGTGCACCCCCCTCACACTAGTAAATCCGCCCCTGCCTGCACCACTGGTACTCCGACAAGGCTTCCACCTTCCGACGAGGTTTCCCCCTTCTAGGCGAACACGGCGGCGGAATCACTGGCGGCGGCGTGGTTTTGAGTATTACTGAAATCCAATTTACCCAAAAAAAAATACAGTAACCCATTTGATATTCAAATCAAATAAAAAACATAAAATTTTTAATGGTTTATACTTGTTGGGAAAGCTCTCGTGATGGTATCCGACAACAACTTCTGTAGTAAAGGAAGCAAGTAAGCAAATTTTACCCGAACACGTTTTCACTCGGGCCACATCATCCTGTTATTTTATCTCAAACCCAAAGCTTAGTTAAACAGTAGAAAAGAAACCATGTATGTTTAGGAATATTACAAACTTACAAGAACCAGTTGATCGAAAATTTGGTTCTGGTTGTGGTTTAGAATATACAAATTTTGGTTCAGGTTGGAAATTGAAAATTGGGTTTTAGTAGGTGTAGAGAAACAGGGAGAAGGGATGGAGGATGATTGGTGAAGGGGAAATGTGGGTCTATCATTTATAATTAAAGTAATAATAATAAAATATGTTGGATAAATAAGGGTGAAAAGACACTAATGCCCCTCATGAGGGGGCAACATTAATTTTGGATGGAAGTTAGTAGAAACGACTAAAGTATGTAAAAGTTTTAAATAAAGGACATTAAGTGTAATTATTAAAGTTAAAAGACAATATTTACAATTTCATATATAGATAAAGGACATAATTTGTAATTTACTAAATTGTTTGATATAACTTCTCAATGAAGTGGTCAATTTTGTTGCATGATAAAATATTTATTCTCAATAAAATAGTTTTGGGAAAATGTTTGAAAACCTAAAACACCCAAAATTTGGAACAATCAAGTATTCAGGAAGTCCACAATCTCGTTATTATTGAGTGTGACATTGAGTGTGGAGGGACACATCATTTTCCAAAAAATTATTTTACACCCTATTTAAGCAAACATTGTCTCCAAAGATAAACTAACCTCTTGTTATATACAGATTAAAGATTTAATAAACGAGGTAGCTATTCGAGATTGACTCGCTAAAACTTAAAAGGAGACGAGCTTAAACAACCTCGAGTTCAACTCATTTAATAAACGAGTTTGAGCCCAAGCTTCACATATACTAAACGAGCATTTTACTTTTAGATTTTTTACTTAATATATTAAATATATATTTATATAATAATAATTATTATTACATATAAAATTATGATAAAAAATAATTAAATAATATATTATGTTTTATTTAAAAGATGTAATTATAGACATATATAAATAAAACAAATAAATAATTAATAATATTAAAATTGCCGAGCTTGAGCTTTAAAAGTAAAAACATTAGTTAGTTACACGGATGGTCCCTGTGGTTTGCATAAATTGCAAATATGATTTTCAAGTTTGAAAAACTACACCGATGGTTCACAAGTTTGTCAAAACGTAACATGGTTGGTCCTTGGAGTGGATGGTCGTTAAGTTTTTCTGTTAAGTGGGTATGAAATGATCAAAATATCCATGAGTGATAAAAAATAAAACTATTAATAAAAAAGTCGTGGACTCACCAAACCTAAACCACACCATCTTCTACCTCTATCTTCCCCCACTCCGTTTTGCAAATCCGGCAACACTTGGACCAACTCCGACGACTTCGTTTTGTAATAAATAAATAACTATATATATATATTATATTTAGTGAGCCCATCTATTATAGTTTTTTTTTTAGAAAATTATCGTTTGCGTCCCTTTGGTTTACACGATTTAACACAATGTCGTCCATAACATGAATTTTTAACGCTTTGAGTACATGTGGTATACAATTTGTAACACTTTGAGTCCCTGGACCTAACTTCGTTAAAAAATCCGTTTAAATTCAGGTGAAATGTCTGTTGTACCCTTTTACTGTATAACAGTATGCGTCCCTTGAAACATGTAATATCTGTTTGCGTCCCTGTTTGAGTTACTGGACCTAACTCTCACTCGAAACTACTACATTCGCCCAAAACTACTACATTAGTTTGCGTCCTTGTCTTAGTCCCTATCGGAGAAAAATCAGTTTGCATCCCTGTCTGAGTCCCTGCTGGCAAAACTGGTGCACCACCACCCAAATTACAACTAACACAATCAAATAAACCATCAAACAAACAATTCTACCCATCCAACTTGCACCGTTTAAATTAGGATTTTGGATGGTTAGAATTGTGTTGTTTGATGATTTATTTGATTGTGTTAGTTGTAATTTGGGTGGTGGTGCACCAGTTTTGTTAGCAGGGACTCAGACAGGGATGCAAACTGATGTAGTAGTTTCGAGTGAGAGTTTGGTCAAAGGACGTAAACAGATATTACATGTTTCTAGGGACACAAACTGTTATACATGAAAATTATATAACAGACATTTCACCTGAATTTAAACGGAATTTTTTCACGAAGTTAGGTCCAAGGACTCAGAGTGTTATAGATTGTATACCACACGTACTCAAAGGGTTAAAAATTCGTGTTAGGGACGCATCGTGTTAAATCGTGTAAACCACAAGGACGCAAACGGTAATTTACTCTTTTTTTTTACTTTAACATAAGGGTATTTTAGTCAATTTTTTAAAAGTTTAACATGGGACCACCGATGTTACGCTTTGACAAACTTTTGAGCCATCGGTGCAGTTTTTTAAATTTAAAAACGATACTTTCAATTTGTGCAAACCACAACCATATAATTAACTCTAAAAACATAAATTAGCTACGTTCAAGATCTGTCTTTGGGTTGATGGCCCGGTGATTGAAAAAAATCCTTGAGTAGCTCATGAGTTTTGCCTTTCAAAAAAAGCTAGGCTCAAGATCTCTTTAAACCCCTAAATTTACACGCGCACGACGATTGCCACATAAAGACTAAGGGGGTGTTTGGATTGACTTATTTAACCTCCTTATAACTTATTAATTTTTTAGGAAAAGAGATAAGTCAATAAATATGTTTGGCTTACCTTACTTTTTCTCTTCTTTTTAATGATTTTTTAGAAGTAAGAAGAACTTACTTATTTTTTTTTAAGGCAAAAATTTATTAACGAAAAAACCACGCTAGCAAGGAGCTATGAAATTACAACAAAAGAGTCAAACAGGAAAGAACAAGACATTATATCTTGAATTCACACCATTTCCCCAATCAATGACCCCAATATCCGATCTATTCCTTACCCAAAGAAAGCTTGTACTTTTAAGGTCTTCAAAGAGCCACTTAATTGAAACCCGCCTATTACCAAAGACAACTCCATTTCTCATATTTCAGAGACTCCATATAGCCGTGTGAACAATGACCTGAATAGCATTGCTTCTTTTGGGAATGGCCGAAGCAGTTTTAAACAAGTCTAAAAGATCCCGGATCAAAAAGGCATAAATAGGTGGTAGATGACGCCACGAACTCACAAATACCCATAACATATCAGCATACGAAGGGCATGTTTGGCTTTACTTTTAAAAAATTACTTATGACTTTTTCAAAAAGTAAGTACTCACTTACTTTTGAAAAACAACTTTTTTATTCTTTAAAAACCAACTTTTATCCTATTATCCAAACAAACTTTTGACTTATTGAAGAATTTAATAAGTCAATAAGTAGTTCTTAAATAATCCCAAACACCCCTAAATAATAGTTTCAAATAAGTAATCCCTAACGTCAAACGCCAGCTATAGCCGATCCGTCGGTACGATCACGACAGAAATTTATCCTCCAAAAAGTTTCCGCAATGTATATGCAAATTCAGCCACTAAATCTGATTAATCGTCAGCAGCTCATGTCGAATTCTCTTCTTCTTTTTGTTTTTCTTCTTACGGTGATCGGAAACAATGATAAGGCACGATTCATTGCATACGGTGTTGTCGATGAATATAAACGAGATGATTTTCCGGCTGATTTCGTTTTTGGTTCCGGAACTTCTGCATATCAGGTGTTTGATGTTAATTTCTTCATTTGATGTCGATTTGGGGGTAACTAACTGACTGTGTGTGATTAGGTTGAAGGAGCGGTGCTGGAAGATGGACGGACTTTCAGTATTTGGGACACTTTTGCTCATTCAGGTAGTGTTATGATTAGTACTTCAATTGGATAATGCATCTGTTTTTTTTTCAACTGAATTTGTTTTGTTGGATATTGCGGTCAATGTAGAACTAATTACGTAGCCGAGCTCTAGATTTAATTAGGTTGTTCTTTTTGAGATTAAAGTATCTCGCCTAACACGAACTCAGTAATAGAATAAGGCAGAAAGTTTCTTAAAGAACGAAACGAGATGTTCTTTTATGTGAAATTCGAATGGTTCATTGAAATCAGACCAAATGATTTTTTGTATACGGGTTAACAGGTGCAATCGCACTATTGCACCCTTTCACGAAATGTGATGATTGTTTGCAAAATATAACTGCCACAGCCGTCAACAGACGATGGTATTCTTAATCGCTGCTTCAATTGGTACTGAACACCAATTCAAAAAAATAATAAAAAAATTCACAACTCAAAATATAAATCAAAAACTAAAAAAGTGGTTCGGATACCATGTTTCCCACATCGTCCTCGTTCAAAAAAAAAAAAAAACGCAATACTGCATATGTGTAGTACCACCCAAAAACCTAAACCCCACACCCACCCCACCCACCCCCTCACCAAAAAACCTAAACCCCCACACCCACACCCACCCCCAAAAACCTAAACCCCACCCAAAAACCTAAACCCCCCCCCCACCCCCACCCAAAAACCTAAATCCGCCCACCCCTATTTGTAGAGGAGGTGTTTGGATGTGTGTTTTCAATTATGAATCATAGTTTAATATTGAATCTTCATAACTACTTATCTATTTCCTCAAATATATTTCTTTTGGCCCTAGAAAAACAGAATAAGGTTTGGGTGTTTATTACACCGAGCTATTCTTTAATCATTTGATGTAACAAAATTTTATGTCGTTACTGTTTGATGCAATCCGCATGCTATAACCGGGAAAACCTTTATCCTAGTCACATTTTATCCGGTTATACAAGTAAAAAACAGGTGCCACATGTTGGGTTGTGGAGTCTTAGGGTCAGCCTTCCTGCGCAAATCAAAGTGAGGCCCAAGTTGGGCTGCTACTTGGTGGTTAAGTTAGAAACCTAATTAACCCTAGATTGGTCCCTATAAATATATGTCTTATGTTATGTCCCAAGCATCTGAATAATAAAGATCCCTAGTTGTTGCCTGTGGACGTAGGTCACACTGACCGAACCACGTTAAACCGTTTGTGTTGTTTATTGCTTTCAGTGTGCGTTTGTGTGTGTGTGATACCCCCTAACACCACATATTGTTTTTATTCCCGGTTATAGTAGGCGTTGCATCTAATGGTAGCGAAATCAAATTTGTTACATCAAATGATAAAAAATTTGTTCATTACATACAAGGATAAAAAAATGTGACAGTTGGTTACATTTTGGTGCAATTAACCCTAAGTTTTTAGTACATCCGAACTTTCTTATATGTTTCTTGTGCATGCCATGAAAGGATCCTCTTGTGATTGTTTAAATGTAAAACTAAGGTGGATAGTTCATGTGGCTGGTTATGTGTTCTGAAAGTATCTGATTCAATAGCTTGTGTGTTCATAAGATGGTTCTGTTTATGATAAATCTATGTTTGCTAAGGTCTGAGTGTTAATATTTTGGATCCAAATTTTCAGGCTACTATAATGGAGCAAACGGTGATGTAGCATGTGATGGGTACCATAAATACAAGGTACATACCATGTAGGTCTTCCACAACCCACAACTGATATTTTTGTTACCATAAGAGCTCATTAGAGAACAGGTTAATTCAACATGTTTAAGCAAATGTTGGCTCTATGCAAGGCGAGCATTTCATGCTATGTGTAAGTGTGACAAAACTAGTTGGAGCTTTGAGCTATAGTTTTTAGTTGTAGCTATTAAGTTGTATAGAAATGTTTGGGAAAGGTAGTTAAACCTGCAACAACAATAACCATACCCACTAAAAGTCCCACCAATAGCATAGCTACTGGTAGGGTCTAGGGAGGTGGGATGTAGGCAACCCATACCTCTATCCCAAAGGACAGAGAGGTTGCTTCAAGTGAAGCCCCAACTCCAAAACCCTAATTGGACATGAAAAGTATGTTAGAACCATACAATTCTTCACATTAGATCTAAACAACAGACAATAAAAAGATATAAAAATATAGTATTAGTAAGCTATAGTACCAATAACAGTAAGATGAAGGTAACATGCATAGGCCACCATAAGTCTAGGTAAAAGGTAGGTGTAGCTATATAGTATAAAATGACTAAAAGAACACACATAAATCAAAATTAGGTATATAATTTATGTGAAAGGGTAGTCGAGTAATTTTGCTCTCAAAAGCTTTAAGCTTATTTGTGAAGGTAGTTTGAGTAGCTTATTCTTTTATTACTTCATTTTCCAAAATCAAAGCTAAATTTAAGCTTTGTCATCCAGACAAAACTTTTCTTTTTCAAATAGGAGTTCCTTTCCTCATTCTCCCAAAAAAAGGGTATGTTTGGGGTTTGACATTGGGAGCTTTTGAAAACTTAAGCTTTTGGTTTTGATAAAATAAGCTTCAATTGAGGAGAAAAGAACTTTGTTTGGTTCACATATCTTTAGCTTTTATTTTGGAAAAATAAGCTCTTCAAGGTAGCTTTCAAAAGTTAGTTTGGATCTTTTGAAAGCATAACTACCCAAATACCCTTTCACAATAATCATGTATCTAATAAATAATCATTTCAAGCCGTGAGAAACAACCTCATGCACAAAAGTGCTAAGGCCCCGGACCCTGCGTGAATGCGGGAGCTAAGTCAAGCACCGGGTACGCCCTTTTTATGTGTATACTATTTTTAGGGAAAACTTTATAGAAATGTAACCAACTTTTACAAATGTTTCAATTAAGTCACTCAAACTTTTTTTGTTCCAATTTAGTCACTCAACTTTCAGGTAATGTGCTAATACTAGATTTTTTACCCGTTTAACATGTTATGTTCTGACGTGGCATTTATTTTTTACCTGTTAAACAGCTCACAACTCTAGCTCGAACTACTTATGCCAAACATATCTTATAAGTAAAAGCTTATATCATATTATTCTTGAAATGTCGAATAGTGTAAATACAATAAATTTGGATAACTGCTAGTTAATTAGAGTAGTAGAGTGCATCCCAACTTCAAATAATTTGCTCGTGTCTGATTTGAGTTTAGATGTGCAGGAAGACATTCAACTTATGGCAGACACAGGCTTGGAAGCTTTTAGATTTTCCATCTCTTGGTCCAGACTGATCCCAAGTATGTTAACTTCACTGTCTTATATCAGTTATAACAAAGTTTAGTATATCTGCCTATCTTGCTTATGTGTAAATATATAATTTTTTTTTTGCAGATGGCAGAGGGCCTGTGAATTTGAAGGGATTACAATACTACAATGATTTCATCGACAAGCTTATCAGCCATGGTTAAATATAACTGAATTATCTGGTCAAGCTTACCACGTGGCATCTGATTTGACATTTAATAGTTAAAATACGATCATCTTTTTCAAAGTTTAAATTATTTTTTGTTGTAATTCTTTTCACATGTGATATGGGTGCTGGTGTGACATCAGCCGATGCAACATCGGCTAAAATATGTAATAAATTATAGTTGGTTTTTATTTTGCGCCTAATTCAAAAAGATTGCTAGAATCAAGAAAATTTGTAAAGTTCTTTTCTATTTCGTGCAGTTTATCCTACTTAAAAAAAGGTTAAATTACTCGTTTTCCACCCAACAAAATTTGACCTCTAATTTTTCAATGCTGATTGTTTAGGAATACAACCACATATTACATTACATCATGCTGATCTACCACAAATTCTTGAAGATGAATATGGAGGATGGATTAGTAGAAAATCAGTGTACATTTCGAACTTAAACTTTACTTTCATAACCATTTATGATAAATATTCTTTTATGGGTTGCTATTTTTCAAATGCAGGAAAGACTACATTGCATATGCTGATGTTTGCTTTAGAGAATTTGGTGATAGGGTTTTGCACTGGACTACTTTTAATGAAGCTAATGTATTTGCTTTAGGTGGTTATGATATGGGTTTCTCGCCACCTGGACGTTGTTCTTACCCGTTTGGAGAAATTAATTGTACAAAGGGTGACTCAACATCTGAACCATACTTTGTAGCTCACCATTTGTTGTTGGCACATGCATCAACTGTAAGACTGTACCGAAAAAAATACAAGGTAAAAGTCTATCTTTTCCATGATGTGTGGAGGTATCAAAATGGGCTGGTTGGGTAAGAGGTCAAAATATGTTTGGTTGAAAACAGGTAGAATTTTTTAGAGGTCAAACGGGTTGGGTTGGGTTGGCCTGATATGATTTTTTGCCCAAAATTTTAAATTAATTTTACGTAAAATTAGTGTGTCGAATTTGACTACAAAAGTCATATTCAATAATAGTCTAAATTTTTTATAAGATGATTTAGGAGGTTTTATGCATTAAAGCTATACCTAGTTCGACACGTTTGAGCAATTTGATCCTTTTCTTTTCAAGTTAATTCTTTTATTTTTTTCATTTTACCCCATAGACATGCAAGAGAAAGAAATGTATACCCATTTATCAGTAAAGGGCTGTATTTGAGACATCTGATGATTTGCAATGAAGTTGTCATGATCTTGCTGTTGGTTATTACCCATTATTCAATAAATAGAGTGTCAAATATGATTACAAAAGTTGTATTATTTCAATAGTAGTCTAGAAGTTGTATTATTTAGTAATTCAACCCGTTTTCTTTTAAGCTCATTCTTTTATATTTTTCATTTTACCCGTTTAACCCGTAAGAGAAAAAATATGACCCAAATCAGCCCATTATTAGTAAAAGGTTGTAATTGAGATCTCCAATTGTTACACCTATATTCAGTACTTATTCACTACTTGTTTGCATGATGGATATTGGTGATGATGCAGGCCATGCAACACGGTTTTGTTGGAATAAATCTCTTTGCCTATTGGTATGAACCTTATACAAATACAATTGAAGATGTGAAAGCTACCCAAAGAGCACATGAATTCTATGTTGGTTGGTGAGTTATCATTAAATGTAACTAGTATTTGAAGCTCTCGTGGTCATACTCTTGTGGGTTCTTTAGATAAATGCTGGAGGTGGTAACTACTCAAAAGTAGTAATTTTTTGTCGGGTTGATCTGGAACACTTTTTGTCTAAAATAATAATTTTTTACAAAATAATTTTTGTCAAATATGAATATATTTTTACAAAACTATATTAGATTAACAACTAGTGTTAGAACCCGTGTATTACACGGGAACAAATAAACAATACAATGTGAAATGAAAACATATGTTACATAAAAGATTTAGATAATATCAGTACAAATATTATATTGTATAAGGAAGAAAACTTAAAATAAACTTGTAAGTTTCATTTCCTTCATACTTTTATAGCTTTGCTTATTCACATCCTCCATTCATGAGACCAAAAAACACAGTATATACACACAATTGGTTAAAATTTCATACAATGCCATAGCATGCGTAGAAATACCCTCCAGAAAAGAAAAAACAAACCACCATGGGAATCAAAGAAGTTTTTCTTATTTTTCATCCAAAAACTTAATGCACAATAGAAACCTATAAGTCATACTTTATTAAAATCAATCTAACCCAGTTGAGAAATTAAGTATCCAATATGACATATAAAATTGCGAAGTTTTCAAATTATTGTCAACAAACAACCATGCTTATCTTTGCATCATTTACAAAATTGAAGCTCATATATATTAGTCAATTAGCAGTAAAAAAAGCATGAAATTTGAACAAAACAACACTTTAGCCAAACCTTTGAGCTATAAAATCTTTCATAAAATCTGCAGTAAAAACTTCAAAAAAAACTACAGTAAAACTAAAATCTGCGATATTGTCAACAAACAACCCTGCCTATCTTTGCATCATTTACAAAATAGAAGCTCATATGCGTTAGTCAATTAGCACTAAAAAACATGAAAGTTGAACAAAACACTTTAGCCAAACCTTTGAGCTATAAAATCTTTGATAAAAACTGCAGTAAAACTGCATAAAATCTGCAGTAAAAACTAAAATTTGCGATAAAAACTGAATAGAATCTGCATGAAATTCTGCTGTAAAAACTGTATAGAATCTGCAAGAAAAACTGCATAGAATATGCAAAAAAATCTGCAGTTTTACTGCATTAAAAATGTAGTAAAAAACGTATAAAAACTGCTGTAAAAACTATGAAAAGTGCAGTAAAAATCCGTGTAATAAAAACGATATATATATCATAAAATAGTAAACTTGTATCTATTGAGCCTATCTCAATGGGATTATTCCACAATGTCTGCTTCCACATTTTGATTAGACGCACCTTGATAGTAAAATTGTCTTGTAAAACATCAATGGTGTTTAGCATAGATAGCTTTTTGGACTCCATCAATCTATATGACAAAAAGAGAATTGACTTTAATATACTATCATGTATGAAATACGATTATAATTAAAAAAATAAAATAAGAACATCTTACCTTGGTTTGCAGAGTAATCGAGGTAAAGAACTAAATGAGTAGTGCCTTGAGAGAATGACAGGGTATTGATACTTATAGAGTATTAAAATCTCTACCACATATAAATTAATTTGTACATTTTTTTTTAAATTTAACACGATTTCAAACTTCAAAATTTGAATTTGTTACCAAAATTGGATAAATAATCAAGGTTGTCTTTTTATAAATATTAACATGATTTCAAACTTTAATATTTGACCAAAATTGAATAATTAAGCAATGTTGTCTTTTTTAATAAATTTTAATAAAATTGTAGGTGTTTTAAAATTGGTAAAAGGTAACTGACGAGGAAATTATGATGTAAATAAGGAAAGTGATTTTAATTGACAACCAGATAATAATATATAAAAATAGAAATATTTCAAATAAGTCTCCATATTTCGAATTGTTTATATGATGTAAATATGTAATCTAAAAATAGTGCAACATTTCTGTTAATGAGCTATCTCTACCGTTGGCCATTTGGTGCAATGGTAGCCCCAAGACTTCCCATAATGGAGGTTTTGGGTTCGAATCCTGGCAACATCAAAAAAAGGGTTTGTGGCCAGGTCAGGGGGTTTACCTAGTTGGAGGGTTCCTCCTGTGGTGGGCTTCCCTAGATGTTCTAGGTGTTGCCCCGGGGAAACCCAATTATCCTAGAATATCTAGCGTTGCCCTTAAAAAAAAAGCTATCTCTGTTAAATGAGTATGATAAACTTTAAAAAAAATGTTATACAAAGGTTTTGCATTTGATATATGCACATAGTAATTTCAAAAGAGAGTAATCAGTATTACTAATAATAAAAAAATACAGAATCATGCGACTTATTTTAAGGAATGTCAAATCAAATTTAAAGTATTAACTCTCTGATTATAAAATTCAAATCACTCATTTAATTCGATAAATTTATCCTATATAATTAACAATTATTTCCTAATATAATATAATTAGAACAACTTTCCCATTTAATTTTAAATAACTTATTTAATTGTTAACTTTTTCCTAATATAATATAATTATGAACGTTTTAAAAAATTTGAAGGATTAAATATTTCAAATTTAGTTTAGTTTTCACTAATTTTTTTTTGGGGGGGGGGGGATTTTGTGAGGTGAAATGTGGTGGTGACGCGTGTCACCCCATTTTACTTGTTTATTATATAGGATAGATTATCTAATTTGGGATGAATGATATAGGAGGTTTTATTAGGGCCACAATTCCAACACGACATGAAATAAACATGCAAGGGACTTAAGGTTGGGGCTAAACGGGTAGACATAGCTAACCAATTTAGTATTTGTGTCGGGTTTGGGTTGACCGATCCCCCATTTTCAAGCCACCAACATGTTAAATTTAGAATGTTTTCTGATTAAGCTTTTTTAATTTTTCTAAACATGTTGACTATTAGATAGATAAATACATATTATTATATTAGAGGGATTAGAGTGTAATTATGTTCTCTATTTATACTCCTTGTAATCATTCTTATTACATACAATAATACAATACAATTACCAAGATTAACTTGGTATCAGAGCGTTGATCCAACCCTAAAAATTTACTGCCGCCGCCGCTACAGTACTGTGCTACAGTGCCGCCGCTACAATTCTTTTTTTTTTCTCCTCTCATGGCGTTGCTTGCATCCTTCTCCACAACTGAGAAAACAAATCACAACTCACAAGTTCGGTTTTACCCTCTCTCAAACCAACTATGGTTATTGGAAAACCATGCTTCAACCTTTTTTTATAACCAATAATCTCTTTGGTTATATCGATGGAACTATTCCTTGTCCCCCAACCACTATACAATCAGCGACATCTTCTGCCAAAGATGCTGAGCCAGTTACACAACCAAACCCTAATTACTCTATATGGGTATCTAATGATGCTCATATACGCATGTTGATTATGTCCACCATCTCAGAAAGCGCCTTCCAGCATGTCCAAGGTACCACTTCTCGTGAGTTATGGCTGTCTTTAGAGCGTGCCTTTGCACCTCAAACGTCTTCCCGGGAATACACCCTCAAGACAAAATTACTAAAGCTACAGATAAAAGATGATGAAACACCCTCTGCCTATCTTGCAAGGGCACAGGGCTATGCTGATGCTTTGGCAAATATTGGTGAACCTGTTAAAGAAAAAGATCTGGTTATGTTCGTGATGTCTGGTCTTCCTGATGAATACAACAGCTTGAAATCCAATCTGATTGCTCGCCAATTCCCCACCGCTTTTGCAGAACTTCATGGTCTTCTCTCTGACTATGACTATATGGTGAAGAAACCCGACTCCGTATCAGCACAAGCGTTCACCGCCACCACTGGCCAGCCGTCCGCTCCTGCTGCTGTTAATCAACCACCCACTGAGACACTTCATGCCCTTCAACATCTTATGTCTCAGCTTGGTGTTCAAATTCAGCCACAAACACAGCAATCACAGGCCTTCTATAGTTCTCGTGGACGTGGTCGTGGATCCTACTCTCGTGGCCGAGGATACAATAATGGTGGTGGACGCGGTTACGGTAACAATCATAACAACAACCGTAATTCTGGATACAACAACAATGCTGGTCACACCATGGGCGGTAATCGAGGTCAGTTTAATTGGGCTTCTAATCAAAATACAGTTTTTGGCACTTGTAACAGGTGTGGGATTGGCCATATACCATCTCAGTGTCCAAACCGAGACCCGAACACCCTCCGCTCAAGACAACCATCAGCGAACTATGCTGATTACCGCTCACAAGCTTCAACTGCTTGGCTTCCGGACACTGGTTCTAACAGTCATGTTGCACCGGATCTCAACAGCTTTGATAACTCAGAACCCTACAATGGTGAGGATACACTTCATGTTGGCAATGGTATGGGTTTACCTATCTTACATATTGGTTCCACAAAGTTTCACTCCCCGAACAAAACCTTTTCCCTTTCTGACATATTACATGTTCCAGAAATTAAAAAAAACCTTCTTTCAGTTCAGAAATTTTGTCATGACAATAACGTGTTTTTTGAATTTCATTCATCTTTTTTTGCTATGAAGGATACGTGTACGCGCACTACTTCACGGGTCCAAGTGAAAACGGGCTCTATTCCATCCGTCTTCCGTCTCTTCGTCCTCTTCACAAAGTTGCTTTCTCCGCTGTTCGTGCATCTTCCGACACATGGCATCAAAGACTAGGGCATCCCCATCCAGAGCTTTTGAAGTCCATGTTATCTATTTATTCACTTCCTGTTCAAAATAAAAGTTTGAGTACCTCTTGTAATTCTTGTCACATGGGGAAATCCTCAAAACTTCATTTGTTATCTTCGAATTTTAAGAGTAATAATGTTTTGGATTTAATTTTCTGTGATGTTTGGGGTCCAGCACCTGTCCAGTCTTTTAATGGTTACAACTATTTTTTACTTTGTGTTGATCATTTTACTAGATATATGTGGTTTTTCCCGTTAAAACATAAATCTGATGTTTCTGCCACATTTAAAAATTTTCATGTCATGGTAGAACGCCAGAAACAAAGCTAAAATCTGTCCAAACAGATTGGGGTGGCGAATTTCGACCTCTCTCCCCTTTCTTTTCTTCTCTTGGCATCATTCATCGTCTCTCATGCCCTCACACCAGTGAGCAGAATGGATTTGTTGAGAGACGCCACCGTCATGTTGTGGAAACAGGTCTTACTCTTCTCGCTCAATCAGGAGTCCCCATGAAATTCTGGCACTATGCGTTTGACACAGCAGTTTATCTCATAAATCGAATGCCTTCTCGCACTGCATCTAAAACCTCCCCATTTGAACACCTACTTAAACTCAAACCAGACCTTTCCTTTTTGCGTGTTTTTGGGTGCCAATGCTATCCACACCTACGTCCTTACAACAATCACAAAATGGCTTTTCGCTCCTTACCATGTGTTTTCCTTGGGTACAGTCCCTCACACCATGGTTATCGTTGTCTTGATCCCACAACCGATCGTATCTACATAGCTCGTCATGTTCGTTTTAATGAACAATGCTTCCCGTTCACCACACCTCCTCCTACAACACCTACACCTTCCCAACCTTCTCCATATGTCTCATCCTTCCCTACCCCTGTTCCTTCCAATACCGAGCCAAACTCACAACCTGCTACTACCGCATCTCACTCTCCAGGTCTCGGCCCACACCACACCACCACACCGGCCCATCCTCAACAACCCGCACCCACACCAAATAGTCCTATCGACCAGCCTTTACCCCCTAATCAGCCCTCATCACCTCTTAGAACATACAGTCGACGCTCCAAACAACCTACCCCACCTCAGCCCAACCAACCTCCCTCCACATCCCAGACCACCCAGCCTCAAACACGCACCCGCCCAACAAACCTCCGTCCACATCCCAAACCAACAAACCCCTACAACCCATCTGCCTTCAACGCCACTACCGACACCACCCAGACCGAACCCTCCACCTTTACTATCGTCACACGAAATAATAAACGAGGCGAAATAACCAAGATTAACTTTGACCCACTAACCCATTTCACCCGTTTAGATAATTAGGTTTTACAAGACTTTTTCGGGTTACCGTGTTGTAAGTTTGTGGCAAATATGGATTAGGTTCCACAATTTGACATGAGTAGTCAGTCGGGTCGTGTGTGGGTTGGGCTATACAAACCCACGAAACCTAACCTGACACAATATGTCATCCCTGGTTTTTTTGCATTAAAAAATACACTTTAAACAAGTTCTGACCCGTTTGATTCATTTCCTTTTAAGCTAGCTTTTTTAAATTTGACCCCTTTAGACCCGTTAAATATAAGCCATAATCAAGCCATTCATAAGTAAATGAGTTCTGATTGACCCCTCTAATTTTCGTTTCATGGTTTTCTATTTCAGGTTTTTGAATCCGTTGGTGAACGGGGATTACCCAGAACTAATGAAGAAAAATGCAGGTGATCGAATTCCAAATTTTACCAAAGCTGAATCAACGAGAATTAAGGGTTCATTCGACTTTTTGGGCATAAACCACTATAGCACATTATCTGTCAAGGACAACCCCAGTAGTCTTGAAATGGAGATAAGGGACTTCAGTGCTGACATGGCAGCAACACTTATATGTGTGTCTTGATTTTATGATACAACTATGTTCAATTTAGAGGTGGCAAAATGGATCGATCGGGCGTGTTGGGTAACGGGTTCAGGGGAAACAGGTAATTTTTTGTACTGGACTGGGTAACGGACTGGGTTGTCCTGAAATACTCCTGGTCCAAAACTTCTATTTTTCTATATAAAAAAATGAGGGAATTGCATATATCCCCCTCTAAACTTGCAAAATTGCATATTTCCTCAAAATACAAGTTTTTAATGCATAATGTACAATGCTCTTGAAGCATGATTTGGGGAAATATGCAATTATGTAAGTTTAGAGGGGGATATATGCAATTGCCCCAAAAAAATTTGTGTTAGATATGATTACAAAACTTCTATCAGTTCTGTAGTAATCTAAGTTCTTTTTTAATAAAAGGATAATACACTTTCAGCGAGTTTTTACCCTTTTCACCCCATTTAACTTTTTTTTTTCCTTTAAGGCGACCTTTTAAACTTACCCATTTGACTCATTAGGGATGAAAATATATCACTCACTCGTAAGTAAATGGTTCAAACTGCCACCTTTAAGAAGAATATTCATTTAAATACCCCGCATAATATGTGTTTTTTTGGATCGCAGTCAATGTAACTGAGTTCCCTCCAAGCCAGGTTTGGATTTTTTCATTTGTTGGTATTCTCTTATCATTACTTCCAGGGGCGAAGCTTCAAGAGAGCCTGAGCCCCCCCCCCCCCCCGATTTTTCGCTCAGAAGTGTTAATTTATACATATTCGGCCGAAAATTTTATAGGTATTAAGTTCCGGTCCCCCTTGAGGGACCCCCCCTCCGCCACGGCCCCCCGCGTTTTTCTTCAAGCTTCGCCACTGATTACTTCCGCTTGTTCTAATAAGTTCATTATATATATATATATATATATGGGAAGGATCATAAGAAAATTCAATGTTCATGAGTAAACCAAAAAGCTACTTATTTAAGGTAAAAAATAATAATAAAAAAATCATAACTCAAAAAATAAATCAAAAATTAAAAAACTGCTTCGGAGACTTTGTTTCCCACGTCGCCCTCGTTAAAAAAAAAACTCGAAAAGTAGTGGGTTTAGCTTTTAAGTTAGGTTGTTAGAGGGGTGGGGCGGGTGGGGGGTTTAGGTTTTTGGGGGGGGGTAGGTGGGGTTAGGTTTTTGGGTGAGGGGGTAGGTGGGGTTAGGTTTTTGGGTGGGGGGGTTAGGTTTTTGGGGGTGGGTTAGGCTTTTTGGAGGGGTGGGGTGGGTGGTTTAGGTTTTTTTTTTTTGGGGGGGGGTGGATTTAGGTTTTTGGGTGGGGTGGTTTAGGTTTCTGGGGGTGGGTTGGGTTTTTGGGTGTACTACACATGCAATAGGAGTTTTTTGGTTTTCTCATGAAAATGAGTTTTCTAGTGAACTCACCCCTATATATATATATGCATGTATGTATGTATATTTGAATCTCAGTTTGTGGTGGCTCCATTGGGTCTGCAAAAGCTCCTTGACTATCTAAAGGAAAAATATGGAAATCCTCCTATTTACATCCATGAAAATGGTATATACAATAAATAACTATAAAATTTTAGCATTTTTTCACTTCTGTGATCTGCTAGATATGGATGTGCATATACTGAAAAATAAAATAAATAAAAATAATATTTTTTTGACAGGCCAAGTACAACCACGTAATGGAACATTGATCGACACCCCAAGGGTAGAGTACTTGCATGCATATATGGGCGCTTTGTTGGATGCTCTAAGGTACGACTCGATTTTGTTTGTTAATAAGGTAGTTGATTTGTACACCACTAAAATTACTATGTAGACCAACAAAAATGCAATAGCAATATATGTTGATACATGACATCTCTTTCAATAAAAGAAGGTGATATGTACAAAACAAACATTTGTCATTTGACAAAAAAGAAGTGTTTAAAAGAAGGTGATATGTACAAAACGAACATTTTTCATTTGACAAAAAAGAAGTGTTTAAGATGTATGTGTAAAACTGGCAAATGCAAATTCTATATATTTTTTTTACAAATCACCTCTTTAAATAAAAGGTAACATAATTAGGGGATGATGCTAGTTTCTTTCTTTTCCTCATAATATGCAATCTTTTTCAGAACCTTCTGGATTAGTGCCTATTTCTAAAGGCAATGTTTTCAGAACCGGACTGGAATGGCTAGTCGGACTAGGAACCGGTTACACCTATTTGGGTCGTTTCTCTTTGAACCGGTGAACCGGATTTCAAACTTTTTTTTCCTTTCAAAATCTCATTTTCTAGTTAATTTAATATTATAGGATCTATATTTTATTTATTTAAAACTTCATATTTTATTAAAGTTGTAAATCCACACCAAAACATATAGTATTTTCATATTATGTTCTAAAATAAATATATATATATATATAGGGAACGATTCAAATGCTAACCAACTTTTTATGTGATAACCGTGATAACCACTATCAAACAATCACATAATTTATAAATTATTTTTTCTTGTAATTGTTAAAAGAGTATTTAACTATTGTGAATATATATTTTAATCATAAATACAGAAATGATGAGTCTTACACATACGTACCAAATAATGTTACATATATGTGACACATAGTGTTTACGTATATGTAATACTTACAAAATGATAATTGTTACATATACGTAACACTATGTTTGAGGGTGGTATTCAAGGTTATCACATAAATATTGGTTATCATTTGAACTCGCCCTATATATATATATATACACACACACATAAATAGTTTTAATTTTTTTCTATTGTTTTTGACGTCATCTGGTTCTTAAATCTTGTCCGACCAGTGGAACGGTAAGGAGGTCGGTTCTCTGTCTAGGCTGGTTCTGAAAAACATTGAGTAAAGGTGATAAAATGGGTTAGTTGGGTAAATATAGGTGAGGTTGAAATAAGTTGTTGTCGGAGTGGTCGAAACATTTGGGTTGGTTGGGTTTACCTTTAGATTTGTAAAAAGTTCTTTTCATTCTATATAAATAGTTAACATAGTAGATATGATTACGAAACTATGTTATTATGATAATTATTATTTTTAAAAATTAAAACAAATTAGGAGGCTCTACATAATAAAAGTACACTTGGGTAGGGGTGTTCAAAAAAATCCGAATCCGAAACCGAACCCGAATTATCCGAAAATCCGAATCCGAATTATCCAAAAATTCGGATATCCGAATTTTCAGATTCGGATAGTGATTTTCGGATATTTCGGATAATTCGGATATCTGAATATCCGAAATATTATATTTATATATTTTTTGATTGTTTTTATTATTTAAAATTAAGAAAATTTGAATCAAAACCTGATATATTATATTTATATATTTTTTTTAATGTTTTTTAAGGTTTTTAATTGTTTTTATAATTTAAAAATATTATATTTATATATATTTTTTTATATTTTCGGATATCCGTTTCACTATCCGAATCCGTATCCGAAATTTCGGATACGGATTCGGATAGTGAAATCCACTATCAAATTTCGGATATCCGACTTTGAACACCCCTACACTTGGGTGACTTTAAGCTTGTTTGACTTGTTTATTGTTTAGCAAAAAGAACTTATTTGACCCGGTTTGTCCGTTAGAATAAACCATATTCCAAATCGAACCACTAATAAGTAAATTAGTTGAAATTGTCCACCTCCGTCTTATATCTTATATTTTTTTTTCCTATGGTAATAGGAATGGATCGAACACAATGGGATATTTTGTTTGGTCATTTTTTGATCTTTTTGAGTTTATCGATGGCTATAAAAGCGGTTATGGTTTGTACTACGTCGACTTGGATGACGAGGAGTTGACTCGATATCCTAAGCTATCTGCACACTGGTATGCTGGTTTTTTGAAAGGAAAGAACATGAGTGGCATTTTTGGAAGCATGGATGCAAAAGAGACTTTGTCTTCTACATGTTAGATTTTGCTTTCCTTAGTTTGCTTTACAACTAAAATCTTTTAGGGGTGTTTGGTTCACGAAATTTGTTGGAATTAGATTTGAAATTGTAATTTGTCCAAATGATCTGTAATTTAAAGGAATTGAAATCAATTAAAAGAATTTGAATTCCTAATCCATTTGAGTGATAAAACAATCCTAACGGAATTGGAATATATCGTCATGACCACCACCTACTGAATGTTGTTGCCACCGACTACCCGCCACCACCGACTACCGTTGCAGCCACTGACCACCCCGACCACCGGCCCCGCCGCCATTTCTCCGTTGCCCGCTCCTTGCCGCCACAAATATGCGTATTGCAAGCCTTGCAACAAATTCAGGAATATGTTGTTCTTTCTAGCTTGACTCCTATTGATGTTCCACTTGTGTCAGGACAAAGTCAGGATCATGTGTTTCCTTCTAGCTCGGCTAGTGCTCATCAAAGTTTCGTCAAGCAAGCTATAGTTGTATTGATTAGTGTTGAAACTTAATATATGAGAAACATGATTAAAAGTATATTTCACGTAGACTGAAATTAAGAAAATGAATATGTGAGTTCATGTCGTTCATTAATATTCTAAGCGAACATAAAGAATGAACAAACGTGTGAGTTCATATCGTTGATGCTAAAATCCACAACCAATCCTTTTGTTTTTGCCCTAACCCTATTCACCCCTCATCGATCAATCATGAATGTTCATTATCGGAGCTGCTAAACCTAGATATTCAATTAGTTACAAAAAAAAAAAAAACATATGCATAACCTTCAATGCGCCTGGTACAACACATTATTGCCTAGCTAACATCACCTTGACATCATCAAATGGCTCTATTTTCCTTTCTTGTTTAAATAGAATACTATATTTTATTTTTTCTTACAAAAGCTATTAATGCATTGAGTACAAGTATCACTGCCTTCTTATTTTCTTTTATCTTATAAACATAACAAGAAAAGGGAGACGCGTGAGGACACTTTATAAATTACAAAAAGTCTTGTGGTCAATATATAAAGAATTATGAAGGGTTTCTTCTTTAAAGCCTTTTGTTAATTAGAAAATGGAAATGTAATGGAGATGGTTGGAAGCTTTTGTTTGTATTGGATGGTAACTGGTTCGATCCAGGTGACATGCGATATCTTTTTTTTGTAATTTTTACTTTTACATTACTTTTTAAAAATTCTTATACCGCAACGTTCGGATCATAATAATGTTTCTATATAAGTTTCAATCTCCGTAAACGATCCGCTATAACTTCATACGTTTCTTTTAATTTAACACCGACTGAAAAACATCGGAACCGTTACATAACCGTCTTTTAGCTATGTTTCGACCTCCGCAACCGAGTCATCGTAACTCCATACTTTTCTTTTATCTATTTTGACCACGTTTCTTTTTGTGTCTGGCCATGTTAATGTCACCGTCTCAACCGTTAAGATCCGCCTCTCGCCGTGAAGCGTGGGCGAACGAACCGAGTCAAATACAATACGTTTTCGTACTTATTTATACGTATGTTTCGAGTTGGACCACGTTTCGACGTAAATTTTGTTTGAAAACATGTCATATCATATATAATACGTTTTCATTTGACAGTATATTCAATGTAAATTTAGTTCGAAAATGAGTCGGATCGTTTGTAGTCTATACTTCATCACGTTGCAAACGGCCTTAAAAAAACTAGTTAGAATATATGACGTGTAGAAACCAAATAAATCTTTGAACCCTTTAAGAAGCAGGGGACCAAGAAGCAAAAAAAGTCATTGAACCGATTGAGTTTCCGACGTTCTGATTCAGCGTAACTGTAACATCTTGAAGTTTCGAAAGCTAATGGTTCGGGTCGGAGGCGACCCGAATCTCTTTTAAACAGATGTGTGAGCATAGATGGCGCGCGGATTGTATCTCGATGGGGTACAAAAGGGCTTGGTTATTCGTTTTCATCATAAACCGAGATAGAAACGTTACGAGAGGGATTAGGAGGGACCCGAATGGAATATTATAGGGGTTTATGTGTCACTTATATCACAAACCCTAGGCCATTCGGCCTAGGTAGGAGTTCGACGGCAACAGAAAACGAGAAAGAGAGGGAGGCCAACAGTAGGACGACGACGGTGGGTTCGAGCGAGTTCTCATGACAGAGGCTAGTACACGATCAGGTAAACGTTTCGATTAGTTTATGTGTTTACTCTCGTTTTGCTCGGAAAAGGATAGGGTTTCTGGGTTGTGGCCGTGATCGACGGCAGGGGGCGGGGTTGGTGTTAATGGCCGGATGTAATGGGAGTGGTAGGTGACAGGTATGGCGGCAGCGATGCATAGCAGGCTCGGTGGAAGAGGAATCTGCAAAGGGCAACCATGGTGGTATCCGTGGTAGTGTGACGAGAAGCCGACTGCAGCCATGGCAACGTGGCGTTGGCGGCTAACCTGCTGAAGATGGGGACGGAGAGGGTGTAACATCCATGATTTCCTGATATTATTTTATTACTACAAAAATGACATTTTCATTTCAATCCGGCACATGTTCAAAACAATAGGTCGCATTATATATTATTATAAACAAGTATTCATTTAAGATATCATCCTCGCATTTCATCTTAGTTTCTACTATATATAGATATGTATTTAATTATAAATAAATATGTAAACACACATACATTTGATTTTATTGAATAAACCATTTACACAATTAGAAATTCTATTAAAACAAAATTTATTTTCTTTATAAAGAATAACAACTAGATTTTTTTATATATAAATGTTGTAAATAAATAAAATAGATTCTTAAACCAAATAAATTGGTCTTGAACCCCATGATAATGCCTTGAACCTCTTTAGTCATTTGAACCCCCAACTATGAACCCCCACCTTTGGAATTTAACCTTAATTTTCATCTCCATTCATCATGATTGACTTATTTTGACCATCTAAGTCAAACAATCCCAAATCCTTGCAAACCGAAGCAGAAATCAACCAAACCCGATTGATAGGAACTTTCAATGTTCGCACAGCCGAGTATTGGCTACATCCAGACCATTTAACACTACAATTCGATCAAATCACGCAGCTAAATTCGAAATTTAAACAAGTTTGACTTCACAGAGTCAAACCCGTATCAATCTAGCATCAATTCATACAATCAACGCGTTCTAAACTCCGAAAATCACGCGCAAATGATTCTTGTATGAATTCAGACCTTAATCGCGACTCAATTCATCCCCAAACAGTCGAATTAACGCGTATATTGGGCCGACAACTGTCATACGCAAGGACATAATCAAATCGAGCGTTCCTATTAATTTCAATCAAATTAACTCACCCATTCACCATCGCTCCACTCATTTCAAACTCCCAAAACCCATAATCGCATCCCATTTCACGTCTGGCTCCTGATCGAGTACCAAGAACAGCAAGCTTTTTGACCTAGTCGTTTACGCCCGATACTACGCCAAAGCACGTAAGAATTTATGTCTTTAGATTCGTAACATTATGCTTTCTAATAGCCCCATATCAATTCGTAATAACAAGTTGTATCGGATTCGAATTCGTGTTGAGTTCAGAACCTGTTCATACGAGTTCGATTTAGGTTTCCATTTAAATTTCATTTAACGCATTTATATTTTTGGATTCCATACTAGACCAGCGAAATCATCTGGTCGGACTGGCTTAGACCTTGCACCATCAGACCAGATGGCGTGGTTTCGAAACCCACATCCAACCGTCCTTTTTGCGCATTCACCGAACCAAACCCAGCTCTGTTACAACTACATGTTAATACTCTTTCGAAACAGATCGATAACAAGGATTAGCCCCCTGGTCCAGTGGTAAGACGGGTGCCCGACACAGAACCCACCCGGGTTCGAGCCGGGTGGTGTGCTTTTTGTTTTAAACTCATTTTTACAACAATTTTTAAGTTATAAAAATTATTTTATAAAAACCCAATACTTTTATATCTGTTTGGGCATTAATGAACCGATTTCTATAGAAAAAATAATAATTTTTATAATTTAAATGGCCTTTAAAACTCCATAAAAATTATGTAAAAGATAATATAATTAGAATAATTAGTTGTAAATTAAAGCATTCCAAATACGTATTGAGTAATTATTTTATGAAAAACTTTTCTAAATTAAACATCATTCTTGTTTCATTTAATTATCTAAATTAACACACAAATCGTAATTACACGAATATAACTTTACTAAATATATAATCACACCTATATTTACATTCTTCCACATTTTTAGGGAACACACCATTCTATCTATCCTATATAATAAACAAGTAAAACATTGTGCCAGTTGTCAGCACCACGTTTCACCTCAACTTTTGGATCCACCAAAAACCATATGGACATAAAACGGGTTAACACGCGGGTTAAGAAGCGGGTTAAAAACCACTCGAATTAATACCCTATAAAAACCCTTTAAACCCGGTCAGACCTTTGTCACATCACTTCACTTTCAAAACAAAACCCTAATCGCCTTCCTGATCGAAGCTCTCTCTCTTTCATCTTCAACAACCGAACTTCAAAATCAAATCAAGAATCGGTATGTAATCTATACTCTTCATCGATCTTACCTTTACGCATCGATCACTTTTTATGAAATTATTATGTCTAATCTCATTGAATCTGGAGATTTTATGAACCTCTTTTCAACTTATTGAAAATTCTTACCTTTACATGATCAAAATACCACCGTAAAGTTTTCAAAAAATGGTAAGACTTTTAATAGGGCTAACGCTCCGTCCAGCAAATACCTTTACGCATCGATCAGTTTTTTTCTAATTATTATGTCTAATCTCATTGAATCTGAAGATTTTTTTGAATCTATTTTCAAATTTGTTAGGTCGTGAATCCTTAGAAAATTTAAGTTTTTGATGATAATCATGTCGAATTAATCTTACATTCTTATTGTATTTTGACCTTGCATCCCCTAAAATTTGTGTATTTTAACAGCCCTACACCTTTTAAAGTTACTGTTATAGATTAATTTATGTTAAAGTTGAATCCTGAGTATTATCAATCTTTAATAAATAAGTTTTTATTTCCATTGTATCAGAGTTATACTAAAGACGCATCCGTCATTCTTCAAATTTGTAAAGGACTCGGCAAACCCATATTTGGTAATTTTCTCATTCAAATCTGTTTATTTATTATTTTCCAAAAATTGTGTTAACACAAAATTTTTTTTAATAAAGCCACTGCCTCAAGTTTTAATACAGTAATTAATGACTCATTATACATGTTACACAATTACATCAACAAACTCTTTATTTATTTAAATTTACAATTACACAAAAAAAACATGAATGTAATTATTTAACATTTTAAAATGTATGATTTACTAAAACAATTACCAACAATCCAATATAGTCAAACTTTGATTCAAAATTAATTATTCCCATTTTTTAAAAAGACTTGAAGATTATGATGTAAAAAGGAAACTTTAACAATTAAATGACTAATTTATTTGTTAAAGTGAATATTTTTCTAATCTATTTATATTAGGAAATAAATGTTAGTTATATACGGTATACTTTTATTAATTATATTAGTCATTTGAATTTTATCAATCAATAGTTAATACCTTTTTTTGATTTGAAATTACTAAAGATAAGTCCCATGATTGAGATTTTTTTATATTATTACAAAAATTTAAGTATTTATTACTATCATTTAGAAAAACATCCATTTGGTTGCCAATTAAAATCATTTCCCATATTTACATCAAATTCAAAATGTCAATTACCTATTACCAAAATTTAAAAATTTATAATTTAACAAAAGACCATGTAAAAAAGTATTCATTGGTTAATTATTCAAAATTTGAAAACGATTTCAAAAATTAAAGTTTCACTATTGGTGTAACAGATATATTAAAATCTCAAATTTTGAAAATTATATTAATTTGATAAAGATTTCAAATTTAATTACAATTTAACAAAAGATCATGTAAAAAAGGCAACCTTAGTTAATTATTCAAAATTTGTGAACGATTTCAAAATTTAAAGTTTCACTATTGGTGTAACATAAATATTAAAATCTCAAATTTTGAAAATTACATTAATTTGGTAAAGATTTCAAATTTAATGTTTGAAATCGTGTTAAATTTGAAAAAAATATCATTAACTAACTATTTAAAAAAATATCATTAACTAATTACTTGCTCTGACAAATGAACTAGTGCAGGAGATTAATGATCGTTTGTTGTCAATGTTCCCCCATGAACAAAAAGAATATCTAAGTTCAGATAGCATATGCTAGTCAGAACAATTGAACGATAATTTGCAACAAAGTTTATACTCGCCAGATGTTCTTAATGGTCTTAAAATTTCAGGATTGTCAAATCATAGTTTAGTTTTGAAGGTAGGTGTGCCTTTAATGTTGCTGAGAAATATTGATCAGAAAATGGGTTATGTAATGGAACTAGATTACAAGTCAAATCTCTTGGTAATCGTGTTATCGATGCGGAGATCATTTCTAGAAGCAATATTGGAACTCGCACATTTATTCCAAGAATCAATTTGACACCTTCAAACAAAAGAATCTCTTTCAAGCTACAAAGAAGACAGTTTCCACTCTCGCTTTGTTTCGCCATGACAATAAATAAAAGCCAGGGTCAGTCACTATCAAGGGTTGGATTGTTCTTGAGGCAACCGGTTTTCACTCATGGTCAATTATATGTTGCACTTTCAAGAGTTAAAAGCATAGATGGGTTAAAAATTTTAGCCTTAGACAAGGATAGAAAAATTTCAAACAAACATTCAACGTTGTATACAAAGAAATATTTACTGATTTATGAATTATGAATTGTATTCATCATTTTTAGTCTCAATTTGTATTTTGTTTTAAATTTATTTTATTTATAACTCCGTGTAATACACAGGTTCTAACACTAGTTCATTAATAAATAAATAAACAAAAAGAAAGTTATTTATTTAAAAGCATTTATATTCATTTAAGGTTTGTATACTCATATATATGTACATTAATATTTCGTCACATTTTCATAAATAAATAAATAAAGTAAATTATTTATTTAAGTTATACTTAATTATTCAAATTGAACTCTAAGTCATTTATCATTAAAATTATATACTTTGAACCTATTTTTTTTAAAACTATTATTCGAATACAAACACAAACATATACATATTCCGTACATAGTGTAACACAAACCCTTGCACAAGTCCATACACTAAATCCCGTTAAATCCTAGACCCTGCTATATACTTTGTGCATGTTATTAACTCACATTCATACAATTTCACTCTAGGTTAAGTTTGTGATTTGCAAATTCACTTGTGCTACTTATTGCTCGTGTTATCTGCACCACTAATACATGTGAGTTTTACATAGCCGCCTTTTTACATTTTACACTTTTTTGGGGTGAAATGTGACACCTCTAAAATTCCAAAATCAAAAACCTAGTTGTTGGGCTAAACACAATTAGGCCCAATAAGGCTCTATAGAAATCCAAGCCCATTTGAGGCCCAATAAGGATCCAAACTCGTTATAGGTCCAAGTTTCTTAATCCGAACATCGTACTAGCCACTTGGTTTCGTCTAATGACTTGTTACATGATTATGAGAATCTAAGAAAAGATACAAGAACATACACGATTCCATAATTTTAAATGTTAAATGCGTTAGACATCGGTTCATAAATAGATATTCGGCAAAACGATTAAGTAAGATAATGAATTATTAATATTAAGTATTATTATCCATTAGAAAGACCGTTCAGATAAACACACGCATAGTACGTGTATGTGATCGTTAAATTGCGTCATATGCTTGTAAGATCAACGATAGCGGTACGGTTTTACCAATACGTATCGTGATACGAAAAATATTATAAATATTTATTTTAATAATGTTAGTAAAATAATAATAGTTATAATTGGAGTGCGAAACGTTTAAAAAGGATGAATGCGTTAAAAACGCGTTAACGCTGTGTACCGGTTCATACAACAATCGAAACGGATATTTTATGATTTAAAATACTTAGATAGTATTATTATTAACGTTTCATAATTTCAAGTACTCTAAAATAATTATTCGGGAACACGGGACGGAATTAATACAGAAACGAGACGAGACTGAGACGAGTTCGTTACGCGGGCTGGACACGTTCAAAACCCTAGATATAAATAGAATTCATCCATCCTACTCCTCATCTCAAACCCTAATCACTCCCACTTGGTGTTTGGGATTACTTTTCAAAACAACTTATTTACTTATTATCTTTTGAAATAAGGTAATAAGTTATAAGTTTGTTTGGTAAATTCAAAATAAGATGGAAGATGTGAGAAGGAGAAGTCAAAATCTAAAAGTAAGAAATTCTTACTTTTGGTGGAAAAGTCATAAGTAGCTTAAATAAGTAATCCCAAACACCCCCTTAGTGAGAGAGAGAGCGCCAGAACGGGTGAGAGAGAGAGGCGGAGGCCGTTCCGGCCGTTCCTCCGTCGAACACGACAGCAAACAGGGGAAACACAACCCCTCACGGCGGCAGGAGGCTGCTTCACGGTGGAGCTCGACGACGAGGGGACGATGGCGGAGATGAAGCGCAGCAGCAGGCAGCGGTGGGTAGGGTTCCTCCATGATGACGGTGGTGGTGAGCCCAGCCGTCACCAACCACCCACACTCCCTCTTTTCTTCTCTCTGCAGCCACCCGACAGCCCAGACAAGAACGACGGTGGTGGTGGCTTTGAGACCCGAAAGGGGCGTTTGTAACAGTGGGATCGACGGCGGCCTAGGGTTTCAAAAGGGGATCTCCGATGACAGTTGAGCGGGGCAAGCATTGGCTGATGCGGCAATTTGAGTTCAGGCGGTGGATGTAGAGGTTCACGAGCTGATCCGGTCGTTCTCTCATTAAAGATACGAGACCGATCTCCCATTATGGTTTCCGGCGACTTTCCGGCGATGAGTTTGGCAAGACAACATCTTCTGGTCCGGATATAGACATAGTTGTCTCTCCGGAGAAGAATCCGAACACCAACCCCGTTTTCCCGACAATCAGAGGTATAAACCCGAACCCGAAACCGTTATTGTTAAATAAAGTCTTGCGACCTCCAGATCTGTTACTATTTGTGATAAAACTAGTGATTGGTTGCCGGTTTCATTCCCGAGTATTAAAATTGTGATTTTTGGACAGATCTGAGCATCCCGAGTCATTGTCAAACCCGGTCAACGTTGGTCAATGGAAGCCAGACATGGTCGATAAGTGAAACGGGAGATTTAGGACATGTCGGTTCGTAATCAGGGCTCCCGAAAGGTATAAAACTCGCACTAAAATATCGTATTTATCTACGAAAATATAAACGTGCGTGCGGTTATACACGTTGAGCTCTAAAAGGTTCGTTAACGAGAAATAAATTAAGCTAATGATAAATAACGAGTCGTATTAATGTGTTGTCGGCAAGAGAACTTCGTGTGATCTCATATATATATTGATTTTTTTAGACGTGAGCTATAAACTTGACCGCGTAATCGGTAATGAGGGTACTTTAATGCGGCCACTAAACCAAACATACGCATAATATGTATTACGTGATAAATGATTACTTACACTATGATTGTAATATAAAAACAGTCAGGAGCGAATATATAATTAATATTATTAAACTTGAAAGTATATTCGTAAACGTATAATCAGATAAACAAGAATTTTGAATACGATTGAGGAACGATACGTAATAGTTTTAAATGTTGTTACTTGGACATGAAAACAAATATGTTATATTTGTAATGTGAATGGTGTCATACAAATTAAATACTATTGGATGATTTTAACCTTAAATGGGGTGTAAAAACATAAATACATATATCTACCTCATACATCGTTGAATAGTGTCCAAACGGACTAGACTAGGGTCGATACAACTACACATGTCATAAATATAAACGTGCCATATAAATATATCTATGCCTATATATATATATACACCATTAAGATGTTTGGATTTATGACTCAACCAAATTGTAAGCTTAAACAGTTGTGTTTTGAATAAATACATAAACCTAGACATATATATATATATACACACACACACACACACATAGGGGAAGCTTTCACTAAAAAGTGGTTTTTCGCTAATAAACGCTAAGAAGTGGGTCAAACGAACTCTGATTGAGCTCATTCCAGCGGCATTGGAACCGTCTCATCGAACTCTAATCCGGACCGAAAAACCTAAACTCCCTCCACCCGCACCCCAAAAAACCTATACCTCCCTCCAACCCCACCTCAAAAAGCCTAAAACCACAACCCCCACTCCCCAAAAACCTAACCCCCCCCTAACCCAAAAAAAAAACCTAAACCTACCCCCAAAAATCTAAACCCCCCACCCTCACCCCCTCAAAAAAACATAAAACATAAAATCTAAACCCTAATGCTAAACCATAAGACTAAAACCCCTAAATTCAAACGTAAAATCTAAACCTTAAAAGCTAAGATAATAGAGTTCGACGAGACGGTTCCAAGGCCGCTTAAATGAGCTCAATCGGAGTTCGTTTGATATCGTTTCTAAACGTTTTGGTCATTTCTTAGAGTTTTTAACGAAAACATAGTTCTTATTTGATCCTCCCCCTATAGGGGAAGGTTTCACTAAAAAGTGGTTTTTCGTTAAGAAACACTAAGAAGTGGGTTAAACGAACTCCGATTGAGCTCGTTCTAGCGGCGTTGGAACCGTCTCATCGAACTCTAATCCAGACCCAAAAACCTAAACCCCCTCCACCCGTACCCCCAAAAACCTAAACCCACCCTCCAACCCCACCTCAAAAATCCTAAAACTACCACCCCCACCCCTCAAAAACCTAAACCCCCCACCCCACCCCCCAAAAACCTAAACCCCCCACCCCACCCCCCAAAAAAACTTAAACCATAAAATCTAAACCCTAAAAGCTAAACCCTAAGACTAAACCATAAGGCTAAAACCCTAAAATTCAAACGTAAAATCTAAACCTTAAAAGCTAAAAACATATATACTTGGTACGTTTGTAAAACATGAAACATATTTACCTGGTACATTTGGAAAACATGAAACATACTCGAACTCGTTTTTTTACATGATAACAAGAAAACAAGACCCGACCTTTATGTTTGCATGAGTTAACATTGGGAGCTCGTAAAGTCCCCTACGTAAACATTTTAATAACCATTAGCTAAGGACTTAGCCTGGGATTCTATGGATAGTACTATTTGGGATTGACACCCCCGGTCATGATTCGATTGGTTTTGGTCGAATGGCCGCATAGTGTTCAAACGTGTGCTCGGGAGGTACGCGCTGGGGGCAGAAATACGTGTGTCACGGTTTGGTTATGCCTCATGTATAAACATATTATTCGTATTCCTTACTAGTTTACAGATGGGTCAAACTTTACTTGTTTTGTTTATCATATATATTGAATCATTTTCGTGTAGATGAATCTGCCAACCGTTTTCATGCAAATTGGTTTTGCCAATCGTTTACACACAAATGGTTTTGCCATTCGTTTACATGCAAATGCTTTGTCAATGTTTTCAAGGAAAACGGTTTCATATTATGGTCACGTATACATTATCAACGTTTTTAAGGAAAACTACTTTACATTGAGACAATCAAACCTATGAACTCACCAACCTTTGTGTTGACACTTTAAGTATGTTTTCAGGTAATTCATAGCTATGACACGGTTGGAATAGGATAATCATTTGGACTAAACCCTAGAAGCCGAAGACCTTATTTGATCAAGATAGGCTTTTAGATCGTGCATCATTGTGAAGACGCACCGTTTTCTAACCTTAAGTCGTGTTGACTTGCATGGTTTTAAGTCAATATAATAATTCTTTTAGTGTTATAAAGGTGTTTAACACTTTAAAACTCTTTATTTTAGTTTCCGCTGTTGTGTAATTTTACCAATCGTTGTAACCTGGATTTATTTATTTATTATTAAGAAAATAAATTTGGGGGTGTGACATGAAACATGATTACACTTTAAACTCTTTGCAATTAATCATATACAATTCACTAATATGATGATATGTGTTATTTATGTTTTATGCTTGAATTCTATGAGTTAAGACTACATGACACTCGTACAATCATTAACTCAGTACAAGCCAACGGTTAACATTGATAGATCTATTGTGTCTGACAAATCCACCTGATTAGGGTGTTTGTTACCGACTTTACATTAGGGTAACATGCGTGTTATGCCTCACAACAGTCACAAGATTTGATTGTACACTTAGTTTAACTATAGATTCTCCATAAATGCCTTATATACCATGTATCGTATGAATTGTATAAAACATTTTTGAACTTTATTTGTGGTGTCAAAACCTATGTGATGGGATGCGGATTTTGTGTGTTTATAGTGTTTTAATCCCGTGTTTTTACATATTTTTCTTATCACATATGTTTGGATAGCGAATACTACGAGGTAATATGTTTTGTAGGTAGACGGGATTAAAAGGAAGGTGTTAGAGCAAGTTGAAATGCAGGTTACGGGAATCGGAACGAAGAAACGAAGAAGTGAAAAAGGGCTGGCAGTAACTTACGGCCAGGCCACAGTAACTTACGGTGGGCGTAAGTTACGGTGAATCGAGCGTAACTTACGGTGGAAAGAAAATCAAAAAGTTTGGCCGTAAACCAGAAGCTACTAGCCGTAAGTTAGAATTTGGAATTTGTTGGCCGTAAGTTACGACCATATCACCGTAAGTTACGGTGGTCGGGAAAACAGAAAGACGCGGAACTTCGGGGACACAGCCGATTTTGAGGTTTATTTGGGGGTTTCTTCCCCAAATCGAAAGCCATCTCTTACACAACACTTTGAGGCGATTTTTAGAGGATTGACACACCCACTTGAAGATTGAAGATGATCTCCCTCACCATGAGCGGGTGATTCACTTGTGGCTTCCTCCAGGCGGACGGTTCGTATAGGTTTTTGTATTTGATTCAGTTTATTCATGTTTGGATCTTGTTAGTTTCTGACAATAACTTGAGAGATTGATGTATTAGTTGATTTAAACAGTTTATGATTATGCTTTGATTTTGCTTGCTTTACGATCTTGTTCGGTTGATGACAAAACCTAGTAGCAGGGTTGGGTGACTAAAGGGGGTAACTTGGTATTCATAAATTGGGTGATTGAATTATACTGGTTTGTGACGAAACTAGTTGTATAGGTTTTCTGACAAAGAATCTGTCTTCAATTACTGTTTCAACTAATTTTCCAACACTATGTCTATGTGGTGTCCAATTGAATAACTGAGTTTTGCATAAACCTAGAATCTGAAGTTTGGAGGAGGTTGCATCTTTATTTGATCTGTGTTTTTATTTTAATTATCAAACTAAGCAATTCCACTAACCACTGATTCCTCGTGGATACGATACTCTTCTTACCCTTACTAGTTAAGTGTTTAAGGATTGTTTTTGACCGACCTAACGACATCGATCAAAATGGCGCCGCTGCCGGGGAATCGGTGCGCTTAGTTTTGTTGCTTTAGTTTAGTGTTCTTTAGTTGATTTTTATTTTATTTTTTGTTTAACAAAAACTCAAAAAGATTTTTCTTATTTTTGCTTTTATTTTTATTTTGTTTATTTTTTCGTTCAGAACTACTTGGGTGTGTTAGTTGTGCAGGTCGGCATGGACAGGAATTATATTGATGATCAATACTACTATGAGCCATGTAGTAATTGTGGCATTACTGGCCACTGGGCTCAAGATTGCCCAAGATACAACTCACATGGTGGTGGTCCTGAGTATCAAAGCTATCAGGAAAATTATAATCAAGACTACCACCCGAGCGGACCACCGGAACAAGACAACTATCAATCTGAACTGGATGTCATCCGGTCAGATATGAAGGAGATGACCAAAGTGGTAGAAGCAGTGGTGCAACAACAGGAAAGCCAGGCAAAAGCTCATCAAGCTTTGATAGATCTTGTTTCCCACTTAACTGGGATTGTTGCAAGCATCATCAAAGAAGTATGTAAGCCTTGCAGTGCACATCAATTCTCAAGTTCCCAAACCATAAACAGTGCACACCTAAATGATGTAAGTCTTCAACCCTCATCTGATTTGTCTGATGTTGAACATACTCCACCACTGGTAGTAGAGAGAGTGGTGGAGTATAATGAGTCTGAATCTGATCATAATCAGGATTTTATTTCACAGAATAATTTGAAAACTGAAAATGTGAATGAACCTGTAAAAATCCCGTTTCCAGATGCTCTAATCAAACCATTTTTAAAAGAAAAAGATCCAACACAGGATGAACGATGGGAAAAGTTTGAGAAGCGTAAAATTAACTCGTTATTTTTAAATACGCTTAAACAAGATCCTGATAATGTTGAATGTCTAAAAGGTTTGAGTACCCAAAAGCGACGGCATAAATGTCCCGAGCAAGTAAAATTGAGTGTCAGTGTGAATGCCGTGTTTACGGGTACCCTTCCCCCGAAACTCCAAGATCCAGGGGCACCTATTATTTCAATTCAAATAGGTGAAATTACATTGAATAGAGCATTACTAGATCTTGGAGCATCTGTGAGCATAATTCCATGGAGCCTGTATGATCAACATGAATTTGGTCCATTACAGAGAGTTAACACCACCGTGGTGTTGGCTGATCAGACTCCCGCACATCCTCGGGGGATTGTAAAGGATGTGATTGTGAAGGTAGGAGAGCTTTATTACCCAGTGGATTTCTTGGTGTTGGATTGTGTCAAGAACACAGAGCCAACTATTATTTTGGGTAGACCGTTCTTGGCCACTGCTCAGGCAAATATTAACTGTGCTGAGGGAACGGTAAGGATGAGGTTTGGGGCTCAGAAAATGAGTCTTAAAATATTTTCAAACTTGCAAAACCCAAAAGCTAACAAAGGTGGATCACCTGAAAAGGTGAATCACATAGTCGAGAATGCTTGTGTTGTGTTTGACAGGTCAGCTGAAAAGGTGAAGTACAAGTTCATCACTTAGGAGCATATGGACCTAGTGACAATTTAACTAGAATTTTGTTAGCTTTCGATTGTTTGATCAATATGTATTATACATTTAAATCATTTTAATAAAATTATGTAACTTAGTTGATCATGAGCTTTTGAACAGTCTACATGTCCCGCCCTGACGTATTCCTTCGTCGGTTGGGGTGTGACGGATTGGTATCAGAGCCTTGGTTATAGGGAATTAGGTTATTAGACACTTTTGACCTAGACTATTAACTTAGGACACTCATATTATGCCATGCTACTAAATGCTACATGATTACTACTTTGTGTGAATATTTTTACATGTTATTCTAAGTAATCACACCGCATAATACAATACCTAATAGTCTATGTTTCACACTACTTGATAACTCTTGTACTTATATTAATTGCTATCTACATGCTACATATTTGATTCATTAAGTGATATCCTAAGTTTCAACACACACTTATACACACCTAATTCTTCATGCACCCTTAATCTCACACACATTATATTATCATCTTTTGTGAACAAAAATTTAAACTATTGGGCCTAATGCCCATTAATAACAAACTAAGAAGCTCACTTATCCTCCAAAAAGAAGAACCTTCTAGAAAAAATAAACCTCACTTTCGGGCCTCCAAGCCCAGTCCACAATGATTCTTATCATGACCATGAGCCCAACAATAGTGCTATTAGTACATGATGGCTGGAAGAGTGTGTATACCCATGAGAGATTCTGGCCAAGGAAAGACAGGGTACTTAAGTGTGTCCTTGTGACCCACCCCTCTTTCCTGGGAATTCTCCTCATGGATGCACTTCTTATAGGTCAAGTGTTACTTCTAAAATACTATTGTGAAGACTCGGTGTTATGACTAGTCAAAACTCTAAATCTATGAGAAATCCTATATTTAACACTTAGTATTTTATTATCGCTTACAACGCTTTCATTTTTTTCTACTAGACATGGACTCATACTCAGCTCCCTCCCCGTTATACCATCCCGGAGCAGAGTCTGATTAGGAAGAAGACATCGGGTCACCAGTGTATCGGTCACCAACACCCCCAGATGCTAGGCCAATGTTTGACATAAGAGCAGATTGGATTAGGAACATCGACCCAAGACTTCGAGCATCTGGATCACCCCATCAAGAAACCTGTATCAGACACCTCATCTACACAACCAGTTACCATCCCCTCTGAGAGACCCCTACCTAGCGCCCGACTCATATCATCCTAACCCTAGGGCAAAACATACCATGGAACCCCCTAGTGTTATGGGAGTCCCAATTAATGTCATCCACCAATACGTGAGAACCTAAGAGTTTGAGAGACAAGTAGGTCAGCGAATAGATAACCTATTGAATCAAGTGTGGTGCAAGGAGGAGAAGATTTCAAGCCTAGAAGATGACAAAGAAATACTCGAGGAACGCACGGAAGCAGCTAGAGCTGAGGCCCGGTTTGCTATCCGAGTGACCATAGCATTATTCGTCTTGGTGCTCATCTGCTTCCTCGTTGAGAGCTATCTGAGACGCTAGTTGGATTGTTCTGCTTTGTCTTTAAATTCTCGTTTGAAACCACTACCTTATGTTTGAATTAGGCTTTTAATATTTTATCATTCAATGTTAAGTTTTGTTTTACAACTTTAATGCCGTTACTCATTGATTACCATCATATTTTCATCAAGATCACCCAAACATCATATTCCAATTCATTGCAAATTAATACGTGTACCTATGAACCTTCTTCATAAACAAACCATCTTATTATCTGATTTAAACATTGGTATTTTATTTATCAAACCTTTAGTTTATAAATAGTATCTGAAATATAAATTTTCTATAAACTTTTTTTTCACCTTGTGAGGAAACTTAATACAACTTGTTTTTATAAAAAAACATTATTTTTAATTAATAATTAAATATGACTTTTCTCGTTAAATTGATTATTATTAAACCTTAGCTTAATTATTAAATAATTTAGCAATTAATTTCTCTTAAAAATATTCTCCTTATAAAAACTTTAACCTTGATGTTGTAACATATTTACAAATATTTAAGTTGTAATTAAATTTACGTATCAAAATTAAATTAATTTTTTTTAAATCGCATTCTGTACGGAAAATCTCGCTAAACTTTTAATATTTAATTTCTCATTTAAAATAAAATAAAAAGTACAAATAAAATTTAAATTTCAACAATATATCGTCTTTTAAATTCAAAATTTTAAACTCCAAAAATTAATAATCGCATTCCTTAATATATCGACACAATTTAAATTCAAGATTCCAAAACTAAATATGAAAAAAATTAAAACTAATAAATTGGAATTAAAACCAAACATATTTTTTTTAATAAAAAAATCTCATCATTTAAAAAAAAAAGTTGAAGTTTAAAATATAATACACTTTATAAAAAACATTTATAGATTTCTTAATTTTAATTAAAAACTAACTATTAAAATTTTTAAATCAAAATAAAAAATTTACACAATGACCAGACCTTATATTACACAATGACCTGACATATTTGAGCGAATTACACAATAATAAGCAAATTACACAATGAGCTGGAAAAACGTAAAACACAATGATAAATACATATAACACAATGATGAAAAATATTTGACAAAATGATAAATATACATAACACAATGATGAAAAACATTTGACACAATGACCAGACCTGACATTACACAATGGCCAGACCTGATGTAACATCCCAAAAACTCCTAAACATAAGATGGGACACGTGTCGATTGAAAAACGTGGCCAAAGAACCCAACCGGGTTCGAAACTGGAAGACTATTCGCCCAGAAATAGCCCAAAACTTCGCATAAGCATATCTCGGGCTAGAAAATGAATTACGGGAGCCATAATATATGAAAATGAGGTGTTTCGACATAGGGAATATGAAAATAAGGTATGTCGGACCGATATCCTAAGCATAACGGTCCGACGTGTGTTGCTGAAGCAAATCAGGAGGCTTTGACGCGTGTTTGGTGACTCAGCTTGACGTCGGACCGACATGGTTTTAGACGTCGGTCCGACATGCGGACGTTAGACCGATATCGTTTTAGACGTCGGTCCGACATCGGCGCAGTTTCAGCCTATAAATAGAAAGCAATTGTCGTTCAAATTAGAAACACAACAAACACACACACCAACACCACACAACACACACACACTCTGAGGAGGATTAGAAGACCCGGTGCGGCGCGTTTAAGTACGAGAGCGATACGCTACGAGTGCGGTTCGGATCCGGAGACACGTTTAAGCGAGGAACGAGCGTAGGAAACGACCCGAGACTATCGTAAGTACACTGGACCCGTACCTTAGATAAATGTTTACATGAATTATGTGATTATGTGTTATGTGCTATGTGTGAAACTAAGGTACGGGGTAATGACGAAATAGTCTAAACACTAAACGGGAATAATGGAGTAGTCACGGTGTATCCAAGGGGTGGTGGATACGCCGCTGGTACTTCTTATATATAAACCTTTTGGTACTTCGTGGTGAAACCATTATGAATGTTTAGGGGTATAGACTAAATAAAAGTAATAAAGAATATAGTAAACGTACGGGAGAACTTCCGACCGGTATGTAGTTATCTGACAAACGGAATGTTCTGTCTAAGGAAAGAGTGGTGTATAAATCTCTCCTAGACTCGTCACTCTTTTCTGGGAACAACTCTGTTGGAGGTACTAATCTGGAAGGATAATCACCCCAGTTTACAATATATGATACGTATGAATAAGGGAAAGGCTTAATTCTAAATCTATACTAATAAATAAAGGTTTAAGGCGGACACTTGTCACTTCCTCGTGCCTCCTCACATTGGTTTTCCCGCCTCTCTCTCCTAATAAATGTGTCTCTATCTTATTAAATAATAATGATAATATAAATATATTATTAAAGAAGAATACTAATTATATTAAATAAGAATATATAATAGGAAATCAAAATATAACTAATTAAAGAAAAATACTAATTTGTTATATACACACACATTTCCACTTCATATATCTCGAGACGATCATAATAGTCTGACAAATTATGACGTATTTACAAATTTATAAGTTTACATTTTTTAATATACAATCTCGTGTAATACACGAGATTTTAACCTAGTAAAGGAATATATGTGATGTGTTATAGGGGTGGTGGGTACGCCGCTGGTACACCCTATATATAAACCTCTTTAATACATCATAGAGACGCCTTTACGAGGAATTAGGACAAGAATGGAATAAAAGCATGAGGAAGTCATGCTATTAAATAAGTAATGAGAAACGCTTAATCTTAAGCAAAAGAATGCCCATGAAATGTTAAAGGGGTGGTGGATACGTCGCTGGTACTTCCTATATATAAACATCTTTAACATAACATGACGAAACCTTTGTAAGGGATTATAGAAAGAGTTAAGATAAAAGTATAAAGATATCATGCTACTAAATGAGAATTAAATGGGAAAGCTTAATTCTAAGTAAAGGAGTATTCATGGGACATTAAAGGGGTGGTGGATACGCCGCTGGTATTTCTTATATATAAACCTCTTTAATGTAACATGGAGAAACCTTTATTAGGAATTAGAGCAGGGATGAATATGAAAGTATGACAAGAGGTCATGCTATATAATGTGTGAATATGTGATAGATGATCATGCTATATGTGTAAATATGAATGTATGATGGAAACGAGTCTAAGTCTTAAAATGGAATAACAGAGTACTCATGAAGTGTTAAAGGGGTGGTGGATACGCCGCTGGTACTTCCTATATATAAACCTCTTTAGTACATTATGGGGAAACCGTTAAGAAGTTTTAAGGTGAGGACTGGTTGGGAATACATTGGGAGGCTGTGAGTGTATGATACTCAAGGTCCCAATGAAAAGAGACGTCCAGCCTACGGGGCGGGTCTCAATAAGAAATAAATGGAATGAGATGTCCAGCCTACGGGGCGGGTCTCAGTAAGAAATGAGTATGGAAGAGATGTCCAGCCTACAGGGCGGGTCTCAGATAAAAAACTCGGATCGGAGGTACGCCCGAAGATGGTCGCGAGGGGGTTAGCACACCCAATAAAATATACGAAAAGTGTGATCGTAGGTACATACGGAGATGGTCACGTGGGCGCCGAGAGCTCGAGAAACTTGAACAATAAGAACCTAAAGGGTTCATAATAAAATGAACGATGCGGTGTACTTACTTAGCGTAAGCTAATTCAAAAATGTTTTCAAACACTGTAGGAAAGAGGCACGTGGAATAGAGCTTCCTGAGGACGGAGTAATCGGAGTTAGAAATCCCTATGTAGAATGATGTAATTATATCATCTTTTGTAAAAACAATATTATAATAAAAGTTACCTTAGCCGTTATGGCAAGGTTTTTGTCAAACTGTGACCGTTTTCCGCAATAAAATACTTTGATAAAATAAGCAAAATAAGTAGGGTGTTTCACCTGACATTATACAATGACTAGACCTGATATTACACAATGACCTGGAAAATTTTATAATAAGCTGAAAAACGTAAAACACAATGATGAATACATAACACAATAATGAAAAACATTTGATAAAATGAGCAAATTACACAATGAGTTGGTATACATAAAACACAATGAAGAATACATATAATACAATGGTAGAAAATATTTGACAAAATGAGCATATTACACAATAACAAGACCTGACATTACAGAATGACCTGACGTATTTGAGCGAATTACACAATAATGAGCAAATTACACAATGAGATGGAAAATGTAAAACACAATGATAAATACATATAACACAATGATGAAAAATATTTGACAAAATGAGCATATTACACAATGAGCAAATTACACAATGACCTGAAATATTTGAGCGAATTACACAATAACGAGCAAATTACACAATGAGTTGGAAAAAGTAAAACACAATGATGAATACATATTACACAATGACCAAACCTGACATTACTCAATGACCAAACCTGACATTACTCAATGACCAGACCTGACATTACACAATGATCAGACCTGATATTACACAATGACCAGACCTGATATTACCCAGTGAACTGATATTACACAATGACCTGACAAATTACACAATGAGCTGAAAAACGTAAAAAAAATTCGTTTTTGTATATAACGACACTATAATCGTTTTAAAGATAAAAAACGCTCGTTTTTATGGTGTAATTTTTTTTAAAAATAATGTCGTATGTAAAAGTTATGAACGTTTAAAAAGGGGGGAACTTGATAAAAAAAATTAACAAAAGTGGCCAAGACTAAAATACTGTTCCAACAACTTTTTCTCCTACAATTTAATCTCAAACATTAAATATTTTCTACAATTTGATCTAATTACCCTAAACCTTCTCACCCTTCTTAGAATTAGAATACTTTTTTACCTGAACTTTTTCTTGTATAACTTAAGATACATATAAACTAGTTATGAAAATCAAAATTTTAGTTTCTGTGATTTTTTTATTATTTAAAATGTCTTTTTTTTAATCGTTAGGTGGATTGTTTATTTATTTATTTATTTTTACCTAAATCAGGAGAGAGGAGAGTAGTTTTAGGAAAATTTTATTATGGTTTCTAGATTTATTTATTTTTTCTACCAGATTCGCCCTTATCCTAATTAATTAATCACATTTAAATGTCTATCAGATCTGGTTTAGAAGTTTTTTCATAATATCTAGTTTTCTGATGAACACTCCCCTAACTATATATTTATATAAAAATTCTAATAAAAAACTAAATCTTTTACTACTTGTTATCACCATATGAATCCTCATAACTCCCTCCCCTCAAAACCACATTTACATCCAATATTTATCAATATTTCCATATTTTGCTTAACTTTTTTTGAAAAATGACATAACTAAACATTTTACCAAATTAATTCATCATTATTACCATTAATTTAAATTTATTTTTAAATTATCATCAAAAGTGAATATTAAAAAATAGGATATTTGAAAAAGACTATCTTTGTATTTAAATAAATATGTGTTAAAATAAAGTTTACTAATATTTAGTTAGTAGTTTTTAAATTAAGTTTAATACTTATAAATAATTTTTTTTATTTTGATTTTAATGTTTTAATAGGTAGTTTTTATTTAAAATTAAGAAACTTATAAATATATTTTTTAAAAGTGTATTATATTTTAAACTTAATTTTTTTAAATGACGAGATTTTTTTTAAATATGTTTGGCTTCAATTCTAGTTTTTTTCACATTTAATTTTGGAATTTTAAATCTAAATTGTGTCGATATATTAAGGAGTGCGATTTTTAAATTTTGGAGTTTAAAATTTTGAATTTAAAAGACGATATATTGTTGAAATTTAGATTTTATTTTATTTTAAATGAGAGATTAAATATTAAAGGTTTATCGAGATTTTCCGTATAAAATACGAGATTTAAAAAAAAAATAACTTAATTTTGATACATAACTATAAATTTAATTACAACTTAAGCATTTGTAAATATGTTATAACATCAAGGTTAAAGTTTATACAAAAAAGGCTGATAGAGTTCAAGAAACTAATAAAATGGAGAAACAACGTATGCAAGAAAATCGTTGACAAATTTGATTATCTTCGATTTCTTTGACTCCCTACTAGCTTCAATAAGGTTCACACCGTTTGTGCCCTATTTTTCGAATGGTTTTGGCTATTTTTTGGTTTCAGTCATTGAGGAAAAGAAACTATATTTTTTGTTGTATTTAATGGGTGTTAAACATTGAAAAGTTACCAATACCACGTCAAATGTTGTATACAATAAAGTATTTTCAAATTTGTAAATGATCACTGTAAGGTTTCATTTGACATGTAATTTAATGTATTTTAAAAATACACTACTCACAAAATATATTTTCATGTATTTTTTTTTTGATGTTTTGATTACTATCATCCATATAATCTTAACATTTAACAAAATGAAAACGTTACCAATACAATATCAAATTTGTATAAAAAGAGGTGTTAAGATAGTTATCAATATAATGTTAACGTTTCACCCCATGTAACACATAGGATTAAAGCTAGTATATTTTTATAAAAACTAGCTCAGAACCCCGTGTACTACACACGGTATAAAAAATATCATACATAAAATTCTTAAATTTTTATATATATATTTTATGGATGTAAAAATGTATTACATATACTAAGAATAAAAAAAATTCAAATTATGTAAAAAATTAAGATATAGTTAAGTTTCGAAAATACGTTAATTACTATTTAATGAAATTTGACTTTCATTAATTATTTGATTTAAAATAAAAGTTACATAATTAAATTTTAAAGTTTTTTATAATAAAGGATTATTCAAATTAAATGTGTTTTATTGGTATTACTAGTATTTTTTTTAAAATATATTATTATTAAAAGATTAAGGTGTATTTAATAAAAGAGGGTGGCGGGAAAAAAAATGATGATAATGGATATGAAGACGACATGGCATGAAAAACCTTTATTTATTATATTGTATTTATTATATATAAAATTATGATAAAAATAATTAAATAATATATACTCTTTATATACACAAAATTATACCCGCTACCATTTTCTCATGTTTCGCAAAATAAATGCGATAGCCGGTGACCTAGTGAAGCGTTGTTTGGCCCGGACCGGGTTCTTAATGTCTGTAAATCTATATTTTTGTACTTTAGGATCAAGGGTTTAAACCATATCTTATATAAAAGGTAGAATTTTGTAAAGAACAGAGTACAACTAAAAATAAAAATGTAGTGGGCACTACTCACTGTTGCAGAGCTTCCTTAATGTAATGTAGGTTCTTCTTTTCTGCACAATTTCTTGGCCATCCCATATTTGAAAACCGGGTTTGCGGTTGATTTCATGCTTCCATTGGTACCGCGCTTCACCTGATATTAACAATAATGATCCAGGTGTCAAGTATACCGGGATCTTGAGCTCGGATTGCTTTTCATTAAAAGCAACTTCATTTTTGAAACGGCTGAAATGCATCACACAAGATGATTCTAATGAGATTAGGGCTATTCCATCTTCAAACCGCATTAGGTCAACATGTGCACAAATTCCCTGGAAATTTGAACAATGGAAAATGAAATCGGATGAGGATTCTTGATTAGTAAAAAAATGAACTTATCCATGTCAATCTTGTCTAAGGAAAAGCTAATCGCGTAAAAAGGTAACAAACTTTGGTCTAACTCTTGTTTTTGTAAACAATTTTATTTAGGCAAGAAAAAACCTTAAGAGTTTCAAAATTAGGGTTTATGGTAACAAACTTTCAAAAAGTTCAAGGGGAAGTAATTTGACTTAACGGGGTCAAACTAGTGATGTGGCGATTAGAGGTGTAAACGAGCCTAGCCGGTCACTAACTTAGTCTAGTGGCAAAGGTTTATACCCAAGACTTCACCAAAATGTGGAGGTCTTGTGTTCAAGTCCCACTTGTGACAAAAAATAAAGGGAAGGTCCAAGTTGGGTCAGGGGGTTTTCTCACCTATGGTGGGTTTCCTCCCGTGGGGCGGGCCAGTGGCCCGTCAGTGATCCAAATTGTTGTTCAAAAAAAAATCAGCTCGCCAAAAGCTAGAATTGAGCCGAGCTCGAAACTTGTTAATAAACGAGCTCGAGCTCCTAAAAATAAACTTGTTAATAAACGAGTTCGAGCTCCTAAAAATAAACTTGTTAATAAACAAGCTCGAGCTGGCCTAAACAAGCCTATTATTTTTATAAATTTTATTTAATTATTTAAATATATATGTATATAATAATAATTAGTATATGCAGATTATGATAAAAATAACTAAATAATATATATTATGCTGTATATAAAAATTATAAATATATATACATATAAAACAATTAAAAATATATATAAATTAATTAATAATTAACAACCAAGCCGAGCCGAGCTTTATAAAAAGAGCTCGAAACAAGCCGAGCTCGAGTTTAAGCTAGGCTCATTTACATCCCTATTTGTAACCAAATTTATTTAGGTAAGAAAAACCTTAAAAGTTTCAAAATAGTGATGTATGATAACAAGCTTTCAAAAAGTTTAATGCAAGGTAAGTTGATTTAACCAGGTCAAACTAGTGATGTGGCGATTGACGTGTCAACAACTTTGACCATGTGGACGTTCTTTTTTTTTAACAGCAATTTTGTATACCTAAATACCACCTAACCTTGCACTTGCTAGGATTTAAATCCACACCACTTTGATCATATGTGGACGTTCTTCTAATGTGGCATCCAAAATGGTTAACTTGGAAGATTACCTCAAATCGGCTTTCGATATTTTGATAGTTTTTGGGGACTTAGGTTACCTAAAATAAAATTTTGACAAAGTTGGTTACATTTTTATGCATTTTACCTTTTACATAACCGTACATTTTAATAGGTTTAAACGGTCTAATAGTAGTTTCAAAATGAACAACAAGACGACCTCTAAATCTTGTAGATTCTAAACAAACCGGTTTAAGGTATTCCTTGATGATTCAGCTAAATTTCTCAGAGAAATAATCATGAAATTATTCATAACATGTATGTGTAAATATGTGCAAACATAAAGCATGTAATCTCCTGTTTTGTAAATTTAAAACTTTACGTAAATAGCTAAAGATATGATTATGGCAAAATCGTAAATAAAAAGATCATTTCGCACCTCACCTGGCTGGTATGAGTTAGCAATGAGTTGATTAAAGAGAGGCTCTCTGTTAAGCAGCTTTGATGGAAATATGCAATCTTGTCCATCGATTTCGCAACTGCTTATGTCCATTGATTCAGGATCATAATTACTATACTGAATAAGCTCTCGTATGCACGTTGACAGCTCGTTTGCCCACACTGGAAGATCACCAAATCTCATAGCCTGCAATGTGATTATCACCAATCATGATTAACAAAACTATAGCTCATTAGTACACCTTGAATGACCTAAACTATAAGAAGAAATGGCTATTCTTCTTGATCCATGTTAAGAATCAATTTGCAACACTAAGACCTGGGTTTTAAAAAGCGCACCTAGGCGTCAGGCGCACTCAGGCACAAGGTGAGACACGCCTCATGTACACAAGAGGAATTTGTGCATCAGGATGTTGTACATATAGGTGACACTTGAACGCAGGAAAAAAGCTCTTGAGGCACAGGTACGAGGCGCGCCTTATGTACATGGGAGGATTTTGTGCATCAATTTATTGCACATATAGGTTATTCATATATAAATCATTAATAGAGCTTATATAAAGCTAAATTTTGGGTGCGAGGTGCTAGAAACTATGAGAAATATAAAATATATATATATATAAATACCTTGTGCCTCACGTATGAAAAGCGATGCGTTTTGCGCCTTGGCATGGTTTTAAAAAGTGAGAAGCGCACCAAGGTGACAGGTTTAAAACCGAGACGCAAAGCGCACTGCTTTTCGCACACGAGGCGCAATTTATTGTATAAAATATTAATATATTTCTCATGGTTTTTTAGCATCATTTACCTAAAAATTAGACACAAATAAGCTATATGTATGGTTTAATATCTAAATAACCTATATGTACAACCTAAAAAGTCTGCTTTACAACATCCTCAACCACAAATCCAGCCCCCATACAAAAACCGTGCCTGACCTGCGCCTTTTGTACATCGCTTGACTTGCCTGCGCCTTTGCACTGAGGCGCGCTTTTAAAAACCAAGCGCCTCAGTACGCTTAGCGCTTTTTAAAACCAAGACTAAGACATGATTATGTACAAGATATAAATCATGAAATTGTGATCAAGATCTAAGAATGATAAAACAATGTAGATATTATGTGTCTGTATATTCAGTAAACATTGTTAACTGTCAAACCTGATTGTGAGATACATCAGTGAACCATCCTTCTGCAGCCATATGTTACAAAAGAAAAAATATATTAGAGCAATAACTGCCAAATCACACAACAAATGAGAAATTTAGTAAAAAATTTTGACATCAAGGATTCAGATCAAAGACGTTAATGTTTGATAGGTGCGTAAACTAACCAAACCGAGCCCGTGCTCGTCTAGGCTCGAGCTCGGCTAGTTTAACTTAAGAGAGTTTCGTCTAGAGTTCAATTCCTAAAGCTCGAGCTTGGCTCATGAAAAGTTTTGATGCTCGAGTCGGCTTGTTTACTATTTATTAATTATTTTATTATTTTATTATATATTTTTATAAGTATTTATATGTATCTATACCTAATAAATAAGTAACATCTTTTTATAATCCTTAAATCTTCATTACTAGCTATTTAATATTTCCGTTATTCAACTCGTGTAATACATAGATTTCTAACCTATATATATGTTTAATTATTTTTATTATAATTTTATATATAATATAAAGGGCCAGTTTAAGATCACTAGCTTACTCGAGCTCGATATGTGAAGCTCGGGCTCAAGCTTGTTTATTAAACGAGTGCTCAACCCCCGTTTAAACTCCACTCGATTCGATTTGTTAGTGAACTGATATCGAGGAGCTCACAAGCCGCTCGGATCAATAACGCTAACCAATCTTAACAGAACCGACACTGTAACTGAGATACGGAAGAATCTGAGATAGCATACGATATAGAAATAAGAAGATGACCTTGTAGAATTGATGCTAGCAAAGTTGATTGTTGATCAGGAGTTAAGAAATCTTTGCATAAGCTTAGTCCCTTGATTTCACTGATTCGCTCCCATTTAGGGCTTTCCCCAAAGACTAATTCAATGTTTGAGCCTTCCAGCTGCCGGTCATCGCTATCTTCCGATGACTCGCCGAATGCTTCGTGAATTAGCGTCTTGTAATCGTCCATTTCCATGGAGCTTAATTCTAGGGTTTGCTGCGTTGATTGTGGAATAGTAAAATTATAGTGGGCTTATTTCAATGTCATATTTTAATTCTTACATTTTTAAATAAGTAGAAAACTATAAATTAAGACCCCGCGTTGCGGTACGTCGGCAAACCTAGTTACACGTGATGCGGCAATAATATTGGTGTGATTAAGTAAATAAAAGAAACCTACGAAGTTCTGGCGGTTCAATCTAAATAGAAAAAAAAGTATATTGTAAACATGGCGTAACATTGAAACGACAAAATCACTCTAAAAAAACTATTTGAAAAAAAAGTAAAAATAATGTTATTTGGCGTGGTTAAGCACATAAAAAAACTTACGAACTTGTGACGATTTGGTATAAACATAAAAGAGTATAGTGTAAACAAAAAAAGTTATTTGAGTTGCTTAAGCGAAATATACAAAGTTGTGAAGGTTTGTTATAAATAGAAAAAGGTATAGCGTAAACATAATGTAATGTTGAAATAACAAAATCGCTTAAGAAAAAAGAAGCTAATTAAAAAAAATTATTTGACGTGGTTAAGAAAATACTTGCACCGAGTCGATACAAAATTGAAAAGATTATAACATAAAAAAGGTGAAAAGAAAAGGGGAAAAATGGTGTCAAAAGGACTTGAACCCATCACACCAACTACAAACATGTAACAACTTACCACTCCAACCAAATCCACATAAAAATTATTAATTGGAAAACAATATTATTAAATATTAGATGTGTGGTGGAGTTGGTGACCATTAATTGGTCACCGACAGTTCTGATTGTTATTAAGTAAATATATTTTTGTATAATTTAGAAATCTCAATAGCTTTTTTGATAAATAACTAGAATTCTTCGGACGCGTGCTATGGCGTGTTAAATCGTCATAGAAGGTAATATTTTTGAAAGCTTATAAAATAAAACTATAGAAAAACAAAACCGTTAACGCAATCGTAAAAAAAAGTTGGACAATTTTCTTTAAAAGAAAAAAAAATATTAAAAAGGTAAACTAAAAATGAGGGGGATTATTGGTGTTTGTTACTAGACCACAAATATAAAAAAGAGGAATTTAAGATTTTATTTTCTATTTGTGTGAAAACATATTTTAGGAAATTAAATTTTTTACAAAACTAATGAAGAAAGAAACACCAGGCATTTAAGTATATTAGTTTCATTTTTCCCAAACAAAAAAGAGATAGTGGATGCTGAAGTGTAGTAACGTCAGCAACATTAAGGCTTTAACATATACCATGTCTTCAATATGACTTTTGTAAGTAATCTAATGTAACACCCTAGTCAAAATAATACGTATGATGTGTCTTAACCGTTTGGATAAAAAAGATCTATTCATGATAAATGTGGATGAGAAGAGATCTCATACTCAAAATAATAGATCTTATATTTTGGACACGTTCAACGTGGATGAAAAGAGAAGTAGTCACAATATTAGTTTGTATAAGTGATTAAATGTTAGTGCTAATATTTAATGGGTAAAACCTTTAGACTAAAGCGGTCAAAGCCTAAAACTCAAAAGCCCAATGCGAATGCCATATAAATAACACCCAAAACTCAAATTGGAGTGCCAATAAAGTCTTAAGGCTTATTAGGCGTAAAACTTACGGCCTTGAAATCTTAGGTTCGTAAAGCGTAACACAATTGATGATATGCTATATGGTCATGTTCTCGTACATGAGATGTATTTGTTGCTTTATAGTTGAATCGCACATCAGTTATTTCTCCAACAAATTTCCCCCTTCAATTTTGGCGGAGTATATGCATTTAGATCTTTTCGTGGCATATAGATTTAGAAAGGAACTCAAATCGACCACTAGAAACTTCATTATATAGTTTCTCTCCATTTTTGTGGGATGATTTGAACACATTTCGATTCTTAAATCCTAAAAGTTTCACTTTGTAATATGTGTATGCTTTATGATACGACAAAAGACGTTTGATATATAGGAAAGAACATCTCAAATAACGAATAAGCGAACTATGCATATGGTTCTTCCACTAGCACTACTACCACAAAAAAGATGAATCCATTTGAATATACAAACAGAAAACTAGTCCAACAATGTTCTATAAGCTAGATCACAAGAAATACAATGATCATAAACTTGAGTCAACACTAATAATATCAAATAAAGAACTTGAAACAAATGGGTCATTTAGACAGTGAATTCACGTCACGGATATTCTAAGGACTTATCTTTTATCCACAATCAGATTGTTAAAATTGAAACCCAACAGTACAGTTTATTAGATTAATTTATGAATGATGCTTTAACAATTATTCAAAAGCAATTAGCTATGACTAAATTTAGTTTTATTTTGAAAAAAAAGACTATTTTAACAAAACTTGTTACGACTTATTTTATTGATTGCTTATGCTTATGATTTTGAATGCAAACTAGGTATTTTTCTCATAATATCGGGTAGTTTTCTAAGTTCGTTCCTTGCTAAAATGTCTCTTTGTTCCTTGCTCGTGACTTTAACGCTCAGCACTCGTACCCGTCTGGCTCGTAACCGTCGTGCTTGCCTTGCCTCGGTATGTGTGCAAGTGTGTTTGATGATGATGATGTTGGTGTTTGATGTTTCCATTTGAATGGCAAATGACTCCTATTTATAGGAATATCCACACACCGGTGGCAGACCGCTAAGATAGGTGGTGGTGGTCCGTTATCACCTCCTGACAGGTGCTGGCGTATTGCCAATGTAGCAGACCATTAGGGTCCTGGGTAACAGTATGTGATGCGTGCTGGACGGTCTATAAAAACTATTAATAAAAATCTAACCTAGACACTCTAGCTTTAAATTTATAAATCTAGACTCAACCTAATACTAGACCACACAATCGGCAAGTGTACCGATCAATGTAGTAAAGTCTAATGAAAGTCCGGATATCAAACCCACGAGACACTAGTGACAACACTATCTAAACTCTGACTCAACTATCTAAACTGAATTATACGGGAGGATTTTTTGTGTTGAACTATTAATAAACTAATGGACTCTCTAACTAACGACAACCAAATGTAAATTAAAGTATTTAGACGAATTCAGGAATGGGGAAAGCACTATCCAGGTTAAGAATCCTACTTGATAAACATGAACTTCTCTCGGTTATGACAACTATGATGGAACCGGGATCTTTGAATACGAAACCCTAAGACAACCTAAGGATCCCAGATCATTCTCCGAGTGTGACCTTATAGGAAACCCTAAGGAACGTGTAAACTCACCGGTTGGTCGGATCACCTCTCAACTATTTCTGACAATGCTAAAGTACCATAAAGATATATTACCTCTCAGTCTCAATATCTCAATACGCCCAAGGACATACGGGGTAACCTGAAGACTCTCGGTATGACACGGAATGCCAATGATGCTAAGAAACGCTAGGAAACCCTCCTTTCAGAGCAATCTACCTAAAAACCATAACACAAAGGAATACCTGACAACTTCACACCTTTCAGCTATTGAAGTAGGAAGAACACCTAACCCTAAGATACTCTCAATCTGCGTTTCTATGGAAGACGATATCAACAATCCATAAAATAGTTACAAACACACAATAAGCAACATAACATGCATCTATTACTTGAAAGACATTCAACAAAATACATGTGAAACACAAACCAATTGCAAATCAGTGCCAAATATGCAAATACATCATACCAATTGAATTCAAGTTCCTAACTTTATCATAAATCCATCAACAATTAACATAAACCGAAAAAAATCCAATATTCAATCAAATAATCATCTAGAACCAAGATAACTTAAACAAGTTTAGCCAAAAAAACATGAGAAAGATAGGGAAAAACGTTCATCGTAAAACATAAAATAATTAAGCAGCCTGCTAGCTTAAATTAATTCATCTGCTTGCTTTCATAAATGTTTACGTGTGTGCCAGCTTCCAATCAAATTCACGATGAAAACTTATTAGAGGTGCTTGGTTTAATTATTTTTCTTTGCTTTCGTGAACTCCAAACAAACAGCCGCCAAAAACAATTTCTTTGTGAGTCCCCTTTTGCTTCTGCCGTCTAATTCCAAAAACTCAATTCCCACGTAAATAACAAATATCTATATTTATTTCTTTTTTTATTCTTTTATTATTTATTTATGACCTATCCCACTCAACCCAAACAGAGTTAATGAACCCAAATAAATTTAATCATGCACTAATTTATTTGGCCCAATCAAATTCCAAGCTTGATCCGTTCGAGCCCGTTAAACTCTTTTTCCTTTGTTTAAACCCGTAGTTGTTGTAATTGCTCCAATTCTCCAATGCCCAACTTTAGCTTCTACAAATTCTTCATTTGAGCTCGTTTAAGCTCCATTTACACCCGATCATGTCACACCCCTAATTTCAACTAACGGAGTTTTACCGTTTGGGAAGTGACAAACCAGGATCTCAGTCATTAGTTACATTGAACGACTCTATATGAGACTCAATTGAAAATATCATAACATTTAGAGTAAATGCGGAAGCGAATAAAGAAAGTAAATGCGCAAAACAAACGCGCCCAAAAAGTCCAGTCCAAACATAAATGAAAACAGTCAAAATTTAATATTAAATCATAAATCAAAAGTAGGACTCCATGCATGTCCTAGATGTGCACCTGTGCCTTATCTTAGCGACCTGAGAAAACATGTAAGAAAAGATGTCAACACGAGGTTGGTGAGTTCACAGGTTTCAATATATAAATAAACGTTTACCAGATTATTGTACATTCGATATGCATCTATAGCTAGCTAACATACATTTCATGTTTAACTTAAGCGTTCGCAACCGAAGCTCACTGTTTGTTTATTTGCCTCCTGTCAGGTCTATCAACTCTGGTGATGTGAGTAGGCTAACAATTCACCCGTTCGACCTCAAATCGAGTTAGCACGACTAACGCGGGTGAGATTGGTCAAACCCAGTAGTACTACTAAACATTACCTCGCTAAGATCCATATTAACGGTCCGATGTGTGTTGAGGACTTTCAGTGATAGCGTTTTATGCTTAGCTTTAATTTTGATAACATATGAATTATAATAATCTCAAAAATAGTTGTGACATGCTTTCTTCCCCAAGTTAAAACAGTAAAAAGGGGCCGTGAAAACTCACCTGATTGCGTAGGAAGTAATCACACAAGTATGAGATTGAAATCTCAAGCGTTAGCCCGACACGACTCACGAATACCCTAGAATTACAACATAATTATTAGGGATAAAATGGGATATGTGACGACGACACGGAATGAGGAACGTCCTAAAAGAAACGCTCTAAACGATCAAAGAGTAGACGAACGTGTCCACGGGAATAAAAGAATTCTTAGATTAACCAATTAAGAAGGATACAATTTGCAACGAGTGACAAATAATAAAATATAATAAATATATCCGAGCGTTATCGCCATTAAATAATGGCCTAAGAAAATAATATAATATATATATTATTTTTTAGATTTAACAAAGTATTACAATAAATAATTGCGCGATAAATAATAAATTTATTATTTTATTCGAGGATAACAACGAGTGTAAATAATATAAATAATTACATTATTTATTATTTTAAAACGTTACACGAAGTTTATAACCAAAACGATATTATAATATATAATTTTTAATTGGGATAACGGTTTGAAAATATTATATATTATTTTTAGATGCAATTTAAATAATAACACGAGATACGAGGCTAAACCCGAGTCTATGGGAGGTTTTCCGGTTTAAACACACACACACATATATATATAAATATAATAATATAGGGTTAAACTAAATATTAAAACAATAGTTTTTAAATTAAACAAAAATTAAAACAGTGGCAGGGGACTCGAACCCGGGTAATTGCAACAGGTTCTGGACATAAATGATTTTAATATTCCCAAACCCTATGCCCTTTCCCCTTAGTCACGATCCGGCCCAAGTTCCATCCCAAAACCCCCGATTTCGACCATGATTGAATGCAAGTGAATAAGGGTTTTGTTAATAGCCTTATTACAAACCTATGGGTGTGATGAATTGCAAAAGTAACAAGTCTAGGTATGTTTAATTTATGTTTCAAAGATCCGAAAACCCTAGGTTAAACTTGAAATTAAATCGATCAATTCCGATAATAAAACCTGTTGGATTCATAGGGCTTTTACTCATATGAACAATGTGAATCTAATGGTGTGATCTAATTTCATTGACACTTTGTCTAAGATCGAAAGCCCCAAATTCGTTTACGTATGAACCCTAGGTTAATGATCTTGAACAATTCGATGTTAACAGATTAAATTGATAGAGGGCTTTCAATCTAAAAGCAAAAATGAAAGTGTGGATGGAATCAATTAGCCGAATAGCGCTCGAATTGAGGGTTCCCGACTAAAACGTGTTCCGACGTCGACGGCTTTGGTCCTCGACGTTGTGTGGGTGTTCAATTCGTGAGAATAATGATCGAGACAGATGAATTTGATGCGTACGAGGAGATGGTCTACGGTTACGGGTTTAATACCCATAATTGAGATTAATTGGAACATAATGGCGACGTTAATCGCCTCAATGATTGTCGAAATTGACATTAACAACCATTTCATTTACAATTTCAGACGAATTTTGGATATAGCTCGTGGATTTGGATTTAAGGGATTACGAGTTTGACTTTTAGAAGTCAACAGAAACAAAGAACTCTTCAATTTTGACTTTCAAAGTCAATAGACTTGAGTTTAGGGCAATTACATAACTAGCTTATAATTTCTAATTTAAATGATGGCAGAATTAGTCCCCAGGGTTTGAGTTAAGTTAATTAGGTTAACTTTAACCGGATTTAGTTAACGGATTTAACCTGAAATGTTCGGATTGTCACAGATCACCTACAAAACATAACATTACTAAATACTAAACATAATAGACTCAAAACAACTCTAAAAACGTACTAAAACGATACAAAATACACAAGAATAAGATGTGTGCTTTGCAACACATCAAACATCCCCACACTTAACCTTTTTTCGTCATCGAAAAAGATATCTGCAATGGAATCATAACTGGACATAGCTTTATTAATCTCAATTATTAACTAGCACAAATATAATCACGTGTTAAAGTGTAATAAACCGGTATTTCTATCCGACTAAACCCAAACACCAAATTTCAAGACCCCTGAGAAGTGTTCTAATTCCATTTTATACAATATATCAATCAAACTATGGGTCTCACACTTAAAAGCTACAGTTCCACCTAATCCCGTCTCACGGTCATGTTTAGGCCCGAGTTAGATCATGTAAATCTTCCCACCACGTTAAACTAAGATCTACATGTTTTTAGAAATTTAGATGGATAATGAATCGGATGTCAATAGCATTCTTAAATTTATGAATAAACCTCACCTAGGGGTGCGTCTCCCAAGTCACCATCCCGAAAGTTAGCACATAGGCTGCAGTTATATCACTTAAAGCACATAAGACTTCAATTTAGAGGCGTATCCACCAAGTTACCATCATGATGGGAAACACATAAATCAAAGCTCATTTATCTAAAATATCGATCACAAGAGTTCCCACCCATTAGTGTATCCACCAAATCGTCATCCCGGAGGGTAACACGTAGGTGAACACTCAAGCTTTCAATTTATTAATTATGCTCATTAATAGATGGAATTATGGATGCAGGCGCCACCGAAAATCGAATTTATTTTCATAAAAAAGAGATTAGTGTGCCAATAGTGTGACAATCCGGACTTTTAAGTTAATTCCGTTAGAATTCCCGTTAAATATTCTGTTAAATCCTAACTTATTTAACTCAAATCAAACCCCAGGTACTAACCTTGCCTATATTCAAACTCTCATGCATGAAATTAGAGGGACCAATCTTGTAATTAGCCGATAGTTGATTCCCGTTTACTTTTGAAAGTCAAACAAATTTGTTCTTAACCTAATCCAAACTTCAAGGACTATTTCTGCCGAGTTCCAAACTCAGAAATAGGAAATTACAAGCACTAGGTGTGTAATTCGACTAAACTTGTTTCTGTTTGACTTCTGAATGTCAAACTCGCGACAACTAACTCAAATTCAAACTCTCATACCGATTTCAGTTGGATATTGTAACTGACTACCCACGATTATGTCATTAACGACCATTACCATCGAATTAATCAGCATAATTGGCCGAATTAAACCGATTAATAAGTAATAACTCATAACTGTCGACTTCATTGCCAAATGCCATCAAATTCATCGGTTTCGTATACCAATTCATGAATTGAGTCTCTGCACACGTTAGACGCAACCCTCTGAAGCTTCTGCAACAGCTAATTTTTTCGGAGAGGCATCCACACTCGCAGGAGACCAACCCAGTCGCAGTCGACGTCGGTTTTGATCGAGCTCTGTCAATCTAAATCACATTCTGGTAATTTCTTACATCATCACTTTCGTTTCAGTCTATGAAGCAATAGCCCTAACCTAATTGGGGTTCACATTATTGGATTTAACTCAATCGACACCTAGGGTTCATACGGATTTCGTTTTAGTCGAACCCTATCAATCCGATATCAAATAATAAAATTGAAAACGTCCTTAGTGTCGTCCCTATGTCTGAATTGAAAGCCCCATGAAACCTGGGGCTTACATTATCGAATTCATCATGAACCAATTCTAGGGTTTATGTATTTTCGGGTTTAATCGAGTCCTACTCTAGACCCAATTACAATTCAATTAAATTACATGGTTAGAATCGCATTATGATTCTTTATAAAAGCACCATGATTTCAATAATTTTAAACATTAGATTTTAGCAATTCGATCTTGTGTTCTTGTTTTAGGGTTTCGACCCTTAAATCCTTAATTAAACGACCTAAGATTAACTATTTCTGCAATCAAGCTCACACACAAATTCACAATACCATTTTGATCAAAACCCCTCTGTCTCTTGCTTCGATCGTGGTCGAATTCAGTGAATTCGGTTTTAGTTTGCGTTCGAAATTGGGTAAAAAGGAAAATCACAGAAGAGTGATTGATTAAAATCATTCGGGTCCGGTTTTTGGTGCGACACCCTAGCGGGCTGAGATGGTTAAAACTGTTGGATGTTGGGGTGGAGACCCGGGTTCGAACCCTCCTCCCCAGTTTCCTTTTATTGCTATTTTTGTTAATGTTTTAATTGAAAAATAAATTCCTAAATTATTATAATATTGTATTAATATGTTTAAACCGGAAAAACTACCCATGGACTCGGGATTTATTTTATAAACCATCCTTGATTCGTATTTCATAATTTTATAATAATATGTATATATTATTATTTAACCCTCAATACCGAATAAAATAATATAATCTATATTATTTTTCAAACCGTGACTCTTGTTAAATTAATATATTTAAATATATTATATTCGCCATGTTTCTAATTTTTGTGAAAAGTTTCAAAACTAATAAATAATATAATTATTTATGTTATTTACTCACGTTTATATCCTCGAATAAAAATAATAGATTTATTATTTTTAACACACAATTTAATTATTGTGTTATTTCGCTAAACTTAAAAATAATATAATAAATTATAGGATTATTAGATTTTAATAATCCCACTTTTTACCAATTGACCAATAATAATCCCAACTGAGAATATTCTTACCACCGGTCACTACATTCATACTATTTTTTTACATTGGACCATCCGTTAAAAAAACTTAACGCCGTTAGAGTTTATATGACGTGGCCATTTGCAAACCGCCAGAATGTTGAGACAAGCTAACAGTGGTCTCGTGGTGGCTTTTGAAATTGGCTCTGGTGGTGTTTAACTGGTCTCGTGGGTCCGAAAAGTCCAAACAGAGACAACGGTGGTGTTTAACGAGACCAGTTAAACACCACCAAAGCCAATTTCAAAAGCCAACACGAGTTCACTACTAGTTTGGCTCGACTTTCCGGCGGTTGGCAGATGTCCAATGTAAAAAAATAGTTTGAAAGTAGGGACCGGTGATAAGAATATTCTCAGTTGGGATTATTATTGGCCAACTGGTAAAAAGTGAGATTATTAAAATCCAATAATCCTAAATTATATTATTTTTCTAGACCACTATTTAATGACAAGACGCTCGAATATATTTATTATATATTATTTGTCATTCATCGCGAAACGCATTCATCCTAATTTAGAAATCCTTATTCCTGTAAACTCGTTCGTTTACCCGTTAATCCTTAGAGTATTTAAAGACGTTCTAATCTTCAGTGTGTCGTCTCAAATCCCAATGAGTCCCTAATTGTTGTTTATAATTCTAGGGCATACGTAAGCCGTTGCAGGCTAACACTTGTGCACCAATTCTCATACTTGTGTGATTACTTCCTACGCAATCAGGTGAGTTTTCACGGCCCCTTTTTACTGTTTTAACTTGGGGAAGAAAGCATGTCACAACTATTTTTGAGATTATTATAATTCATATGTTATCAATGTTAAAGCTAAGCATAAAACGCTATCACTGAAAGTCCTCAACACACATCGGACCGTTAATATGGATCTTAGCGAGGTAATGTTTAGTAGTACTACTGGGTTTGACCAATCTCACCCGCGTTAGTCGTGCTAACTCGATTTGAGGTCGAACGGGTGAATTGTTAGCCTACTCACATCGCCAGAGTTGATAGACCTGACAGGAGGCAAATAAACAAACAGTGAGCTTCGGTTGCGAACGCTTAAGTTAAACATGAAATGTATGTTAGCTACCTATAGATGCATATCGAATGTACAATAATCTGGTAAACGTTTATTTATATATTGAAACCTGTGAACTCACCAACCTCGTGTTGACATCTTTTCTTATATGTTTTCTCAGGTCGCTAAGATAAGACACAGGTGCACATATAGGACATGCATGGAGTCCTACTATTGAATTATGTTTTATTATTTCGTTTGGACTGTTTTGAATTATGTTTGGACTGGAATTTTTGGGCGCGTTTGTTTTACGCATTTACTTTCTTTATATGCTTCAGCATTAACTCTGATTGATATGATATTTTCATTTGAGTCCCATATAGAGTCGTTCAATGTAAGTAATGACTGAGATCCTGGTTCACTTATCAAACGATAAAACTCCGTTAGTTGAAATTTGGGGGTGTGACAGATTGGTATCAGAGCCATTGGTTATAGAGAACAAGGATTGCATACTAGACTATAACCACACATTAGTTACATGTCATGAGCGTTTTTGGGTTGGCACTTATATATTACATTACAGGACAATGTCGTCAACCCCACCACCATTACCCAAAGCACCAGGATATGACGCACCTATTTCATCATCTCCGGAGCCCAAAAGGCGCAGGACTAGTTCTAGTGACACTTCGGTTGATCAGGGTGAACCGAGTAGCGCACAAGCAAGGAATCCAGCACACAATTGGGATGCATACCCGAAAATGATCCAAAGATGGATCGAAATGGGAAATGTCCCATCACCCTACTTTGGTTCCACTTCCTCATCATCCACCTTACCAAGCTTGCCATGTACCATGGAACAAGCTTTTGTATTTTTCATGTCTAGGGAGTTAAGCATTGTGAAAGATACTACTGATGAGATACCCGGCATTCTACAACGGGAGTTGCAAATGGAAGAGAACAAGGAACAAATTGAGCATCTGAACACTGAACTAGCAGCAACGGACCAGATCCATGACCATCTGGTGGATAGGGTGCAACATTTGGAAATGATGGTTGACACCTCGGACCATGCTGCTGAAGGGATTCTGGAGAGAGTGACCCATCTAGAAGCCCAAATGCATGCAACACTTTGGCCGGAGAATATCCCACTTTCTGACGACGAAGAGGAGTCGTTTGAGGATGAGCCCTTAGAGGGGGAGCCACCCGAGGAGGAGCCGGTCGAGATTGATGATGCACTATCGTGTATTTCCTCCGACGACGAGGATGTTTGACGATTATTCTATCTTTTCTTTCCTTTCATTTATGCTTTGATTATGTTCTTTCTATTTCAAACCTAGATGGGTAAGGTTGTTCCCATTCAATAAAAGCATGAGACGTTTGATGTTTTGAGTTTTTTTATTTTGTAGCTTTACAATTTATTTAATTTCAAAATATTAGATGATGTGTTATCTTTTCCTTACTTGTACATAAATAATGTTTGATATGTGATATATTCTCATTATTTTGTATTTGTGAATGTGAAGTATCATGTCGGGAAGAGGACGTGGAGGTCGTGATGGTGGCCGAGGTACCATCAACATGACAGCAGTTAAGCTGGCGGCACTAATCAACGATAGTGTGGCTGAGGCTCTGGCAGCATAGAATGCTGCAGGTAAATACTATAACCATTGACTAGTGAGGTCAATTCATCCCTCAAAGCGCATTTCCCAAGCTTCATAATCTCGATCCAATATTATGTTTCTAAATCCAGGTCAACAGAATCAGCAACCAGCATGCACATTCAAGACATTCATGGACTGTAAGCCCCACACCTTTAGTGGAGCTGAAGGAGCTGTCGGACTACTCCGATGGTTCAAGAAAGTGGAGTCGGTATTTGCCATGTGCAACTGTCCCCTGCGAATCAGGTCAAGTTTATATCTGGTACTTTGGAGGGCCCGACTCTCACATGGTGGAACGCTCAAGTCCAAATGTTGGGTCTAGCTATGGCCAATGCACTCCCGTGGGAGGAATTTAAGACGATGATGAAAGAGGAGTACTGTCCTCGGGATGAGATTCAGAAGTTGGAAGGGGAATTCTGGAACCTGAAAATGGATGGTTCTGAAATTGAACTCTATACTACTCGCTCCCATGAGCTTGCTACCATGTGCCCACACATGGTGACCCCGGATTACAAAAGGATTGAGCTATACATTGGAGGTTTATTGCCTCAGATTCAGAGCATGGTCACGTCATCCAACCCTACTACCATCCAACAGACCATCAGACTTGCCCACAAGTTAACTGACTAGGCAGTGACTCAAGGGACTCTACCCCCGAGGGGCTCGGTCTCTATATCCACCTACAATCATAAGAACAAGTTTGATCACAACTACAACTCCAAAGGACCCCATTTTAATCAACCTCAGCAGAAGCAACGTAAGTTTGAGGCTGCTAAGAACTTCAATCAGATGACCTCTTCTGGTCAAAATCAAGGTGGATATTCGGGGAAGTCCCCCAAGTGCAACAAATGCAACTTCCATCTTTTCGGGGTTTGTAACCATTGTCAGCGGTGTGGTAAGATAGGCCATGCTGCCAAGGATTGTAGGGGTGAGTTGCAAGTTAAGCAGCCTTTTCAACAGCCTGGGTCTACAAAGGGTTGTTTTGAGTGTGGGAAGGAGGGACACTTTTGGAAGAATTGTCCTCAGTTAAAGAAGGGAGGTAATGGAAATCACAACCCTAATAAGAACAACAACAATGGCAACAACAACGGTAATAATGGAGGGAATGGTGCGAAAGGACGAGCCTTCGTGCTAGGATCCGGAGAAGCTCGATATGATCATAATGTGGTCACCGGTAAGTTCCTCTTAAACAATTATTTTGCTTCTGTCCTTTTTGACACTCGTGATAATAGGAGTTTTATATCTAAGAAACTTAGTGATATGATAAAAGGAACTCCAAATCTGCTAGAAGCTAAGTATGTAATAGAAATAGCCGATGGCCAAATAATTGAATCAACCCACATTCTTAAGGGTTGTAAGCTTGAGTTGGTTGGTCATAAACTTGATATCGACCTTATGCCGGTCACACTTGGTAGTTTCGATGTAATTGTCGGCATGGATTGGTTATCTAAAAACCAAGCCGAAATCATCTGTCGTGATAAAATCGTTCGCATTCCTCTCCCGAGTGGAGAAACTCTTTCCGTTCAGGGAGAAAAGGTTGGTGCAGTCATGGGCATCATATACTTCATGAAAGCACAGAAATGTCTTTGAAAAGAGCATACTGCTATTCTGGCTCTCGTCGCCGAGCAGCCATCTGAGGAGAAAAAGACTGAAGATATTCCGATCGTTTGCAACTATCCGGAAGTATTTCCCGAAGATTTGCCTGGTCTTCCACCTCACCGTCAAGTTGAATTCCAAATCGATCTAGCACCCGGAGCAGCGCCGATCGTTCGAGCACCTTATAGACTAGCACCTAGTGAATTGCAAGAGCTATCTTTTCAGCTGCAAGAATTGCTAGATAAAGGTTTCATCCGACCTAGCTCATCGCCATGGGGAGCTCCAGTCCTGTTTGTCAAGAAGAAGGACGGGACCTTCCGTATGTGTATCGACTACCGTGAACTAAATAAAGTCACAATCAAGAATCTTTATCCTCTGCCTTGTATAGATGATCTCTTTGATCAACTCCAAGGATCAAGTATCTATTCCAAGATAGATCTTAGGTCTGGCTACCACCAATTGAGAGTCCGAGATGAAGATATCTCCAAGACTGCTTTTAGGACAAGGTATGGCAACTATAAGTTTATGGTCATGCCTTTCGGATTAACCAACGCACCCGCGGTGTTCATGGACCTCATGAACCGTGTGTGTAAACCATACCTTGATCAATTTGTTATCGTTTTCATCGAAGACATCCTCATTTATTCCAAGAACAAGGAGGAACATGAGTAACATCTACGCTTAATTCTGGAATTACTAAAGCAGGAGCAGCTGTATGCTAAGTTTTCCAAGTGTGAATTCTGGATTCGGGAAGTTCAATTCTTAGGGCATGTGGTTAATGAGAAGGGAATACATGTGGATACATCAAAGATAGAAGTCATCAAGAATTGGGTGGCACCGACGACTCCGACAGAGGTGCGACAATTTTTGGGATTGGATGGTTATTATCGACGATTCATCGAAGGATTTTCTAAGGTTGCACAACCTCTCACTGCCTTAACTCGGAAGGGTAAAGCCTATAACTGGGGCGACAACCAGGAGTCATGTAATCCCCAGGAAATTCCCGATTTTATTTTAACCTTCCGGCATATGTAATTTCACCATTTTATGATTTTGTATGTATGAAAGTATACTGTTATTCAATATAACTCATGCAAACATATATTGAGTATAATTATTTCAAATTCAAGAGAAATAAATATTATGTAAAGGTTACATAATTATTAGTATCTTAGGACGTAAATAAATACACACACACACACACACACACATATATATATATATATATATATTTTACAAAAAGTCAAAATTGATGAAGTTTGTTCCTGTTGACTTTTAATAAGTCAAACTATCAAGTCCTTAACCAAGTTAACTCAACTCAAACCCTAAGGATCATTTCTGCTAATTCCCAAACCCTAACACAAGAAAACTAGAGGGACCAGTCCTGTAATATACTCAAATTTAATCCTGTTTGACTCTCAAAAGTCAAACTTGTGATTTTAATTCAAATTCAACACTCATAAACGATTTCTGTTGAATTGGTAACCGATTTGCATAATTAAGCTATTAACGAGCCTAGTTAATGCTTTAATCATAGTTTATACAACGAATTAATCACAATCATGACCATTAAACTAAAACCGTCGACACATTCATGACTTGTTAATCAAAATCGACGAAATCAGGTAATAACATCACAATCGAACATCTGCACATCACATACGAACCTCTCGGAAGTCCTTACACGCGTTAATTCAATCGGAGAAACGGATAAGCTCACTGAGAACCAAGCCGGTCACCATCGGCTGCAGTTCTAGTCGATCCCAAGCAATTCGTCATCAATTCCGGTAAGTAAATGCACTATTAGTTTCGTTTCCATTCTCAGAACAAAAGCCCTATGACAATTGAGGCTTACAACATCAATTCGATCAAAATCCGGAAATTAGGGTTCATACGAAACCAATGTGATAGAACTCTATCTTAGACCTTGTTTAAATTCAATTAAACTGCACCATTAGATTCGTAAACATCTGCTTAACAAAAGCCCTATGCCAATTTAACATTTTATCATTGAATTGATATTGATCGTGATATTAGGGTTTGTTCGTAATGTGTTTTGGGGCTTTTGATCTTGAACGCATCCTTAATGAAATTAAACCACAACCACAGATTCGCAATGTTTTAATTAGTGAAAACCTCATGATTTCATCAGTTTCTAACATCAAATTCAATCGAATCAATTCTATGTTCATAACTAGGGTTTCGTTTTCTATTCCAGTAATTAACGATCTTTAACTTGTTAGTTTTACAATTAAACTTTTACACAGATTCGCACATGCTCGATTTACAAAACCCCTATTCATTTGAACCAAATCGCGATCGTTTTGGTTGGATTCGGGACTGGATTTGTCTTCAGCTTCGAAGGGAGGAGGAAACACTAGGTTTGCATGTTAAAACCTATTGGATCCATGCTTGTATGCGATACCCTAGCGGGCAGGTGTGGTTAAGTCAGTGTGTTTGTGTGGGAGAGACCCGGGTTCGAATCTCTCCACACGCATTTCTTTTTAAAACCATTTTTAATTACTATTTTAATATAAATATCAAACCCCATATTATTATATTATTATATTAAAGTGTCTTAACCCGGAAAACAACCCGTAGGCTCGGTTTTGGCTTCATAACCTATTTTTATTATTATTCACACTTTTAAAAATAATATATTTATATAACTTTCAAACCATAACTTCGTATAAAATAATATGTTTATATTATTTTTAACCCGTGACTCATGTTACTAAATAATATATATTTTTATATTATTTCGTATCGCTTAATAACCTCGTGTAACGTTTGGAACTAAATAATAATATAATTGTTTATATTATTTACTAGCGTTTATTATCTCGAAATAAAAATAATATACTTATTATTTTTGTCACAATGATTAATTATTAATCATACGAACTTAAAAATAATATATTAAATTATATTCTCCTCCTAACTTTTGTAAACGACTCTAACGCACAAATTTATTTATTTATTTAATATTTGTAGTAGAGACGTTCGACACGCATCGTATTTATCCAAACTATTATATTAAGAAACCTTATTCCCGTGGACAAGTTCGTCTACTCCTTAATCGTTAGTGCGTCTTAAGATGTTCACTCTTCCGTGTCATTGTCACAATCCCTCATGTGTCTCTAATTATTATAATTATAATTTTAGGACATACGTAGATGGTTCACGGGCAAACTCTCGTGTTATCTGTCACACCCTTGTGTGGTACTACTTACACACCACTCAGGTGAGTTCATAGCCCCCTTTCTCTTTACTATTGTTTACAAATACTCAGGGTGGAACATGTCTACTTACCATGCTTACCAAATTTAATACCATTGTTTTCATGCTATTCACTATGTGCTTTATGTCTTAAACTACTTGATGACCATTACATGTGTTTATGCTAGTACATTCATTAACCTGCTACCCAGGCCTAAGGTAGTACCTAACATGATCATTTATAGGGGAATCCGATTCCAGTTAACACGAACCTTGGCGGGTTTTGTGTGTAACATATTACTATTTTTCCAAAACAGAATCTGTGAGATTGTACTTACCAGTTTTTCCATTTACTACGGATTGAATTGTACGCTTGGAACTTTGTATGTTTTCACATTTATGTCATAGTTACGCTTTGAACGGTATTGAATTACAAACACTTTTTACTTAACTTTTGTTAGTGTCAAAACCTATGTTACTCACCAACTACTTGTAGTTGACATTTACTCACATATTTCAGGTGCAACCATTTGAGGACCCTACCTGCTCATCTAGGACTTGGACCTAGTTTAATTTAAATTATGTTATGTTTTGATCGTTTCGTTTTCCATTCCCTATGTAACGAATGATTTTAAGTTGATGAATAAATATTGTCATTTAATAATAGATGATCATGTGCTTATGAACAACCGCGTCAGCCCCGGCGTTTAATCCGCCGCCGGCCGGGGTGTGACAGATTGGTATCAGAGCCATGGTTATAGAGAATTAGGTTATTAGACACATGACCTAGACTATAACCTAGGAGTCCCCAAACATGAGTCCAACTCGTGCCTTTTATTATGAACTCCACTTTATTCCTACCATGCATACTTACCTACACCTATCTATTTTGAATACTTGATACAACTACATGAACTTCAACATTCAAGAGTCTACTTGAAACTATTTGGAACTACTTGAACTACATGAAACTTACACTTAGACTTAATAGTCTAATCCGAAGGAAACTCTCGTCAAAGGTATGTAAGTTCTAACTAATGAATGAGAACTTGTGCAATCCGGAAGGGTGGATGCCTGTATTCTGGAAGTTCTGTCTAGGAAAGCATCTCGTATAAATCCAAATCAACCGATGGACCAGTTATGCTTTCCTGGGAATTCTTGGGATGTGTGTCCACTTATAGGCTAAAGCATGACTTCTCAAACATTAGAAAGACTTAAAGTACTTTGATAAGTCAATGTGCCCATTAGGGTACCATGTATGCTTCATCTAACATCTCATGATTAAATTGCAAACTCTTATTCATGATTCATATCTTATGAACTTTCTATTCAACCATTTGTAGAATGCCTCCCCGTCATGAGCGTAGGAACAACCTCACCGATAGGATCATCCAGCAAATGGCTACGATCCTACCAACTATGGTCAATCAACTGAACCAGAATGGTGCACCAAGGAATCCCACGTGTACATTCAAACACTTCAACTCCTGCAACCCCACCAAGTTCTACGGGAACGAAGGAGCTACTGGACTTCTCCAATGGTTTGAAAGCATTGAGGGGACTTTCATCAATGCTGACTGTCCTGAGAACCTAAAGGTTCGTTATGCTACTAGTGTCTTCCAAAAAAGGGCACTCACATGGTGGAATGGAGAAAAACGTAACCGTGGGATAGAGGTTGCACTAGCCTTGCCTTGGGCTGATGTAAAGACACTCATGACAAATGAGTTTTGCCCTCATAATGAGGTCAGGAAACTAGAAGCTGATTTCTGGGATCTCAAACAAGACAGTGGTGAAAGCCTTGCCTACACCACCCGCTTTCATGAGCTTAGCCTACTGGTGCCCCATATGGTCACTCCTCTCTCCCGAGCCATTGAGAAGTACATCAATGGTTTGCCCATGCAGATTCAGGATACCGTGTTGGGTAGTAATCCAGCCACTCTTGAGGAAGCTATCCGTCTAGCTGCCACTCTATCAGACAACCACGTTAAGGCAGGAACCTTGTCCAAGAAAGATGCTAAGAGAAATATTGAAAAATTCACCACTGAACCCACTAAAGAGACCAAGGTTGAGTCCTCTTTCAATGGCAAAAAGAGAAAAGGCAAGAAATTTGCCATTATCGCACCTGCTACTCCTTTAGCCCAAGTAGCCCCTACTGCCTTCAACCCTAACAAGAAGCCTTATGTGGGGACTCTACCTCTATGCAACACCTGCCAGCTCCATCATACTACCTACATGCCATGTCGTCTATGTACTAATTGTGGACATTCTGGGCATACGGCTAACATCTGCCGTACTGCTCCCCGAGCCTACCAAGCTAATCAAACTGATATTCCTGTTCATGCTGCTTTCGCTCAGGGTCGTGCTTGTTACGAGTGTGGAGACCCAAATCATTTCAGGAACTGTTGCCCTAGGTTGATCATTGTGAACCAAGCCAACATGAATCAAGGCAACATGATACAGGGGAAGGGGAACCAAGGTAACATGATTCAGGGAAACAGGAACCAGGGGAACATGAATCGGGGAAATATGAATCAGGAGAATGCAAACCCCGTAGCTCGAGGACGTGCCTTCAACATTAATGCCAATGAGGCACAAGCCAACAACGATGTGGTGAACGGTATGTACCCAATTAATCACCAATATGCTTCTATCCTATTTGATACTGGTTCCGATAGGAGTTTCGTGTCCTTTGAATTTGAACCACAACTCGCTATGAGTCGAGCTAAGCTAGACAAACCCTTTGATATTTTAGTAGCGGATGGTTATCCTATTTCATGTGACACCATTATTAGAGATTGTACCTTAACCTTGGGCGATCGTGACTTTTCAATCAATCTTATTTCTATGGCTCTCGGAGGTTTTGACATCATAGTAGGCATGGACTGGCTGACCAAGCACCATGCTGAAGTCGTTTGTTTTGACAAGTATATCCATATCCCTCTTGACTCGGGGGAAATTTTGAACGTCTATGGTGAGAAGCCGTCAAAAGGACTCAAGCTTATGTCTTGCACTACCGAACAGAAGTATTTACGAAAGAAATGTGTGGCATTCTTAGCCCATATTGTGGAACGAAAAGTCAAGGATAAGAACTTCCAAGACATTCCTGTAATCAAAGACTTCCCTGAAGTTTTTCCCGAAGATTTACCCGGTCTTCCTCCCATACGTCAAGTTGAATTCCGTATTGACCTTGTGCTAGGAGCAAACCCCGTGGCTAAATCACCTTACCGTCTTGCACCATCAGAGATGCAAGAACTTTCAAGTCAACTTCGAGAACTTTCTTATAAGGGGTTTATTCGTCCTAGTGTTTCCCCTTGGGGAGCACCTGTCTTATTTGTCAAAAAGAAGGATGGTTCTTTTCGGATGTGCATCGACTATCGGGAACTCAACAAACTTACCGTGAAGAACCGATACCCACTCCCGAGGATTGACGATTTATTTGATCAACTTCAAGGCTCGACTTATTTCTCTAAGATCGATCTTCGTTCTGGTTATCACCAGTTACGAGTCCTCGAATCCGATATCCCCAAGAAAGTCTTTCGTACAAGATATGGCCATTATGAGTTCATGGTTATGCCCTTCGGACTAACCAATGCACCCGCGGTATTCATGGATCTTATGAACCGTGTGTGTAAGCCGTACTTGGACAAGTTCGTGATCGTCTTCATTGACGACATCCTTATATATTCAAAATCCAAAGTGGAACACGAAGAACACTTGCATTTGGTTTTGGATCTCTTAAAGAAGGAGAAATTGTATGCTACGTTCTCCAAGTGTGAATTTTGGCTAAAGGAAGTCCAATTCTTGGGACACATAGTCAACGAAAAGGTTATTCACGTGGATCCCGCTAAGATTGAGGCAGTAAAGAACTGACAAGCCCCAAAGACCCCTACCGAAGTCCGCTCATTTCTAGGTTTAGCAGGCTATTATCATCGTTTCATAGCGAACTTTTCAAAGATCGCGGTACCACTCACAGCCTTAACTCACAAAGGTAAGCTCTACGAGTGGGGACCAAAACAGGAGGAAGCTTTTCAAACCCTAAAACAGAAACTATGTGAGGCTCCTATCCTTACCCTCCCCGATGGAACCGAAGACTTTGTCGTTTACTGTGACGCTTCCCACTTAGGCTTTGGTTGTGTACTAATGCAGCGGGGCAAAGTGATTGCTTATGCGTCCCGACAACTCAAAATCCATGAGAAGAATTATACGACGCACGATCTTGAATTGGGTGCGGTCGTATTTGCTCTAAAAATTTGGAGACATTACCTATATGGTACCAAATGTGAGGTTTACACCGATCATAAGAGCCTCCAGCACATTTTCAATCAAAAAGAACTCAACATGAGACAAAGGCGTTGGGTTGAACTCCTAAACGACTACGACTGCAATATTCGTTATCATCCTGGTAAGGCGAATGTCGTGGCCGATGCTCTTAGCCGTAAGGAACCTATCAAGATCCACAGCATTCGAATCCAAAATGATATTCAAAGTCGCATCCTTGAAGCACAAAATCTTTCCGTCACTGAAGGAAACATGTACAACGAAATGTCATGTGGTGCTGAACTCCAACTTGAAACCAAACCCAATGGGTTACTTTACTTTCTAAATCGTATCTGGATTCCGGACCGTGACAACCTTCGTACCTTTATCATGAACGAGGCTCACAAGACTTGTTATTCTGTGCATCCTGGTGCAGACAAAATGTACATGGATCTTCGTACCCAATACTGGTGGCCTGGTATGAAAAAGGACATTTCCTTATACGTGTCCAAATGCCTTACATGTTTAAAGGTTAAAGCCGAGCACCAGCGTCCATCCGGTTTACTTGAACAACCCGAGATTCCTGTGTGGAAATGGGAGTGTATTGCCATGGACTTTATAACCAAACTCCCACAAACATCTCGTGGTCATGATAGCATTTGGGTAATCATCGACCGCTTGACAAAATCTTCTCATTTCATACCCATACGTGAGGACTATCGAGTTGAGAAACTAGCTCGAATCTATATTGATGAGATCGTTAGTCGTCACGGTGTACCTCTCAACATTATTTCTGATCGTGATGGACGATTCACCTCTCGCTTCTGGCAATCCTTGCAATCAGCACTAGGTACTCAGCTAAATCTTAGCACTGCTTATCACCCGCAAACTGATGGTCAATCTGAGCGAACGATTCAAACTCTCGAAGATATGCTTAGAGCCTGTGTCATTAACTTCAAGGGAAATTGGGATTTACATCTACCTCTAGTCGAGTTCTCATACAACAACAGTTATCACACGAGCATTAACATGGCCCCTTTTGAAGCACTTTATGATCGGAAGTGTCGCTCTCCTATCTGTTGGACTGAAGTTGGTGAATCACAAATCACCGGTCCCAAACTTATTCAAGAGACTTCCGATAAGATAATGTTAATCCGAGACAACCTTCTGGTAGCAAGAAGTCGACAGAAGAGCTATGCCGACAAACGTCGAAAACCCTTAGAATTTCAAGTTGGCGATCTGGTCCTTCTCAAGGTATCCCCTTGGAAAGGCGTAGTTCATTTTGGAAAGAAAGGGAAACTTGCGCCAAGATTCGTGGGTCCCTTTAAAATTCTTGAACGGATTGGGAAGGTAGCTTACAAGTTGGATCTACCTGAAGGACTCAGTAACGTTCAGACGACATTTCATGTCTCGAACCTAAAGAAATGCTTAGCTGACGAGAATCTCCACATACCACTTGACGAGGTTCACATTGATGAAACAATGCACTTCGTGGAGAAGCCCGTGGAGATCATGGACCGAGAAGTTAAGCAACTCAAGCGAAGCCGAATTCCAATCGTTAAGGTTCGATGGGAATCCAAGCGTGGCCCTGAGTTCACTTAGGAGCGTGAGGATCAAATGAAAGCCAAATACCCACACCTATTTTCACGACCCTCTTCCTAACCAATTTCGGGACGAAATCTCCTAAAGTAGGGGAGACTGTAATCCCCAGGAAATTCCCGATTTTATTTTAACCTTCCGGCATATGTAATTTCATCATTTTATGATTTTGTATGTATGAAAGTATACTATTATTCAATATAACTCATGCAAACATATATTGAGTATAATTATTTCAAATTCAAGAGAAATAAATATTACGTAAAGGTTACATAATTATTAGTATCTTAGGACGTAAATAAATACACACACACACACACACACACACACATATATATATATATATATAAATATATATATTTTACAAAAAGTCAAAATTGATGAAGTTTGTTCCTGTTGACTTTTAATAAGTCAAACTATCAAGTCCTTAACCAAGTTAACTCAACTCAAACCCTAAGGATCATTTCTGCCAATTCCCAAACCCTAACACATGAAAACTAGAGGGACCAGTCCTGTAATATACTCAAATTTAATCGTGTTTGACTCTCAAAAGTCAAACTTACGATTTTAATTCAAATTCAACACTCATAAACGATTTCTGTTGAATTGGTAACCGATTTGCATAATTAAGCTATTAACGAGCCTAGTTAATGCTTTAATCATAGTTTATACAACGAATTAATCACAATCATGACCATTAAACTAAAACCGTCGACACATTCATGACTTGTTAATCAAAATCGACGAAATCAGGTAATAACATCACAATCGAACATCTGCACATCACATATGAACCTCTCTGAAGTCCTTACACGCGTTAATTCAATCAGAGAAACGGATAAGCTCACTGAGAACCAAGCCGGTCACCATCGGCTGCAGTTCTAGTCGATCCTAAGCAACTCGTCATCAATTATGGTAAGTAAATGCACGTTTCGTTTCCATTCTCAGAACAAAAGCCCTATGACAATTGAGGCTTACAACATCAATTCGATCAAAATCCGAAAATTAGGGTTCATACGAAACCAATGTGATCGAACTCTATCTTAGACCTTGTTTAAATTCAATTAAACTGCACCATTAGATTCGTAAACATCTGCTTAACAAAAGCCCTATGCCAGTTTAACATTTTATCATCAAATTGATATTGATCGTGAAATTAGGGTTTGTTCGTACTGTGTTTTGGGGCTTTTGATCTTGAACACATCCTTAATTAAATTAAACCACACCCACAGATTCGCAATGTTTTAATTAGTGAAAACCTCATGATTTCATCAGTTTCTAACATCAAATTCGATCGAATCAATTCTATGTTCATAACTAGGGTTTCGTTTTCAATTCCAGTAATTAAACGATCTTTAACTTGTTAGTTTTACAATTAAACTTTTACACAGATTCGCACATGCTCGATTTACAAAACCCCTATTCATTTGAACCAAATCGCGATCGTTTTGGTTGGATTCGGGGCTAGATTTGTCTTCAGCTTCGAAGGGAGGAGGAACCACTAGGTTTGCATGTTAAAACCTATTGGATCCATGCTTGTATGCGATAACCTAGCGGGCGGGTGTGGTTAAGTCAGTGTGCTTGTGTGGGAGAGACCCGGGTTCGAATCTCTCCACACGCACTTCTTTTTAAAACCATTTTTAATTACTATTTTAATATAAAAATCAAACCCCATATTATTATATTATTATATTAAAGTGTCTTAACCCGAAAAACAACCCGTAGGCTCGGTTTTGGCTTCATAACCTATTTTTATTATTTTTCACACTTTTAAAAATAATATATTTATATAACTTTCAAACCGTAACTTCGTATAAAATAATATGTTTATATTATTTTTAACCCGTGACTCATGTTACTAAATAATGTATATTTTATATTATTTTGTATCGCTTAATAACCTCGTGTAACGTTTGGAACTAAATAATAATATAATTGTTTATATTATTTACTAGCGTTTATTATCTCGAAATAAAAATAATATACTTATTATTTTTGTCACAATGATTAATTATTAATCATACGAACTTAAAAATAATATATTAAATTATATTCTCCTTCTAACTTTTGTAAACGACTCTAACGTACAAATTTATTTATTAATTTAATATTTGTAGTAGAGACGTTCGACACGCATCGCATTTATCCTAACTATTATATTAAGAAACCTTATTCCCGTGGACAAGTTCGTCTACTCCTTAATCGTTAGTGCGTCTTAAGATGTTCACTCTTTCGTGTCATTGTCACAATCCCTCATGTGTCTCTAATTATTATACTTATAATTTTAGGACATACGTAGACGGTTCACGGGCAAACTCTCGTGTTATCTATCACACCCTTGTGTGGTACTACTTACACACCACTCAGGTGAGTTCATAGCCCCCTTTCTCTTTACTATTGTTTAAAAATATTCGGGGTGGAATATGTTTACTTACCATGCTTACCAAATTTAATACCATTGTTTTCATGCTATTCACTATGTGCTTTATGTCTTAAACTACTTGGTGACCATTACATGTGTTCATGCTAGTACATTCATTAACCTGCTACCCTGGCCTAAGGTAGTACCTAACATGATCATTTATAGGGGAATCCGATTCCAGTTAACACGAACCTTGGCAGGGTTTGTGTGTAACATATTACTATTTTTCCAAAACACAATCAGTGAAATTGTACTTATCAGTTTTTCCATTTACTACGGATTGAATTGTACGCTTGGAATTTTGTATGTTTTCACATTTATACCATAGTTACGCTTTCAACGGTATTGAGTTACAAACACTTTTTACTTACTTTTGTTAGTGTAAAAACCTATGTTACTCACCAACTACTTGTAGTTGACATTTACTCACATGTTTCAGGTGCAACCATTTGAGGGCCCTACGTGCTCATCTAGGACTTGGACCTAGAGAGAAGAAGAAGAAGAAGGAAGAGGCCAAGTTCAGAATAACTAATTCTGAACTAGCCAAAGAAATGAGAGAGGAATGGATAGAGGCTCTGATTTCTCAAGGTGAGGATGCAAACTACCTTGAGAAACTATCAAATAAAGAAATCTACAGAGCCTTCATGCGTCAGCAGGGTCAATTGGGAAATAAGAAAAGGGCTGAAGAAGAAGAAGAAAAAGCCAAACAGAAATCCAAGAAGACCATTGCCTTCAACAAAAGAACCCATGAAGAAAGGAAGGTCATGATTGACTTCCTAAAGGCTAGAGGAGATAGTGGAAAAAGGCTGGGTCCCATGAGCTTCATGAACCTGCAAGCTCTTTACTTTAAAGTCAAAAAGGAAGAGGAAGAAATGCTCAAAGAAGAGGGTAATCAATCAAGAAGAAGAAAGGAAACCAAATAAACCCAAGCCTTCTCACTCATCCACCACTTCCTCTATCCAACAACCTTCCACTCTCCATCCTAGACCTCCCTCCTCTCCACCCACAAAGTCCAAATCCTCCCAACCAGCTCCTTCTCATCAACAACCTCCCAAGAAGAAAAGCAGTCCTACTACCAAACCATAAGACTCAAGAGAAATTGTCAACTGGTTCTACAGCACTCAAGATCAAAGGTTTGAAGTCTTCATGGGAAGAGCAGAAGAAAGAAGATCAATTTATACAACTGTTGATGAGGTATTGCAGCTTCTAGATTCTGATCTAAGAAGAATGATGGAGCTGGGTGAAGCCAATGAGCCTGAGAATGAAGGTGGGAGACATCTGTTGCTGGTGATCAAATATTACTTCAACCCCTGCAAAGATGAAATCATTGATGCGAAACCTCTCCAATCCCACTCTCCATTCATCAGTTGGTCCTACAATGCTGAAAAGAATGAGTTCACATTGACAGATGTTAAAGGACAGAAAATGAGGTGTTCAAGCAAAGACATCAAGACTCTATCTGAGCTTCCTCTTAATAATCACAGCAAGGACCAGAGAGGATATGAGGTTGCAAGAATAGTCAGCAACATGAAAAAGCTTCAACAGCAAAAGAAGTAAAAGAGTTTTGGTAGCATCAGTCTAGGGGGAGTTTGTAGAAATAAAGACTGATGGCTACAAAACTTTCTAAGTACAAATGCTGCTTACCTCAGAGTTTGCTACTGACCAACAAACTGTTGCGGATAAGCTTATCTGCAGCGGATACTTGTTCTTCTGCTGAAGAACAAATCTGCTGCGGATAGCCTTATCTGCTGAAGACCAGAGTTGCTGCGGATGGGCTTTTCATCAGCATCAACACTTGATGCTGCTAATAGGCAAATCATCAGCAGCTTTGGATGGTTGCATCTTGTTGCTGATCTCCAACTTTGCAGCTGATAGCCATTTCCACTGAAGATCAAACGTTGCAGCTGACTGACTTCGATAAAGCAACCATTACCACTGACAACTTTCGGCTACACCACTGACACACTCCACGCAGAAAGAATGTCACTGGTGCAGACAATAAAGCACTACAATGCTCTTCTCCAAGCATGCAAGCAATGATGCCTAAGAAGACGTTTGAGTAAAGTTAACCTTTATAGTGTTTATTGTCATTATACATAGAATAGCTTCAATACAAGATCAACGGTTTGTGTTAGATCTGATCCTTAGAATCAAGGTCCTGTCTTGATTCTAAGTTACTATATAAGTAGTACTTAGAGTCATTGTATCTTAGTGCTTTTCTTAGAGTTTTTTCTGTAATCTTGTAACCATTTAAGCTTAATACAAATTGCATTTATCAGTACTTCTTGTGTTTACTTGTTTACTTTTTAAGTTTTGATTGTTTTCGCCAATCTCAACTGGAATAGAACCATCTTGTATTTACCGATCCTACAGTCATTCATCGCGAAACGCATTCATCCTAATTTAGAAATCCGTATTCCCGTAAACTCGTTTGTTTACCCGTTAATCCTTAGAGTGTTTAATAACATTCTAATCTTCCATGTGTCGTCACAAATCCCAATGAGTCCTAATTGTTGTTTATAATTATAGGGCATACGTAAGTCGTTACAGGCTAACACTTGTGCACCAAATCTCATACTTGTGTGATTACTTCCTACGCAATCAGGTGAGTTTTCATGGCTCCTTTTTACTGTTTTAACTTGGGGGAGAAAGCATGTCACAACTATTTTTGAGATTATTATAATTCATATGTTATCAATGTTAAAGCTAAGCGTAACACGCTATCACTGAAAGTCCTCAACATACATCGGACCGTTAATATGGATCTTAGCGAGGTAATGTTTAGTAGTACTACCGGGTTTGACCAATCCCACCCGCGTTAGTCGCGCTAACTCGATTGGAGGTCGAACGGGTGAAATGTTAGCCTACTCATATCGCAAGAGTTGATAGACCTGACAGGAGGCAAATAAACAAACAGTCAGCTTCGGTTCCGAGAGCTTAAGTTAAACATGAAATGTAGGTTAGCTACATATAGATGCATATCGAATGTACAATAATCTGGTAAACATTTATTTATATATTGAAACCTGTGAACTCATCAACCTCGTGTTGACATCTTTTCTTACATGTTTTCTCAGGTCGCTAAGATAAGGCACAGGTGCACATATAGGACATGCATGGAGTACTACTATTGAATTATGTTTTATTATTTCGTTTGGACTGTTTTGAATTATGTTTGGACTGGACTTTTTGGGCGCGTTTGTTTTGCGCATTTACTTTCTTTATACGCTTCCGCATTTACTCTGATTGATATGATATTTTCATTTGAGTCTCATATAGAGTCGTTCAATGTAACTAATGACTAAGATCCTCGTTTGTCACTTCCAAACAGTAAAACTCCGTTAGTTGAAATTTGGGGGTGTGACAAATAGAATATTTAAAAACCTCTAAATTTCAGCTTACCGTGGTACCTATCACTCTATGTTGAGAGTTTCAGTTTTACCGTTTCCCTAAGATGGGAACCCACGAGATTTCATGATTTAATTAAGTTATTAGTCCTAAATAACACTTTCAGGATGTTTAAGCTTTCAATACTTGCTAGGCCTACCTATTAATCACAAATTAGACACGATTTCTATTGTTTATTTTATTTAAACTCAACAGCATTTCTAGTTATACCTATCATCTCCCATTTATTATGCAAAAACTTATACTTTCGAAGGACATTTTTTTCGATTTTTTTAATTTTTTTACTTTTTATAAACGAAAACAACCTAAACAAACTAGACTCAAAACGTTTCCTATCCCCACACTTGAACGACACATTGTCCTCAATGTGAACCACGAAACAACGAAAAATAAAAATAAAGACTCAAAAATAAAAAAAAAATAAAAAAATAATAAAGTGGGAACGACTTAGCTCGTAATGATAACATGATTCTGTCCAGCTTCGTTCTTTCACTTATGCAACCGTATAGCATTTCATTCACGGCTGCAAAGACTATGTCAGGTTCCCTTTACATGATTATTTAAATAGTCTCCGCCCGAATGGAGATTGAGTACAGACGGGGTGATCTATCCCTGCAAAATAAATCTCACAGCAAACCCAAACATCATCAAACAGACTCAATATAAAATCAAAATTTATACAAACTATACACTCGGGTTCTAACCCTAGCAAAATGTCAATCTAATCAGGAGGCTTCTCCTTTATGTCGCCCCCATCCGGCCCGTTTAATATGATTGGTCTACCACCGATTTGACACACTCCGATGGCAGACCTTAAAACTGATTTAAAAAATTAAAACGGGTCGGACCACCAAAATTTAAACTTACCTGGACCAAACCTGATACGTGGCATGTAGTGTAGGAATCTGTCTCTTCTACAAGCAATGTGCATCTTATCCGTATCCCAATGCAGATTCCTACATCCTGTCTTTCGTGGCTTTGTTGATTTAGGTGGCAATTCACCATCTACTAGCTCCACGTGCCACTCATTCTCCTCTACTTCAGTCAACCTTATATTCTTCTCAGGCCGGCTGTCCTCAGGTTTATCCTTCTCGATCCCCACACTTGGCTCTTGATACGGTAGATCTTCAAGGAGCTTTAAATCGCCAAGCGGGTCAAATTCTCCTTCAGTACGAGTGGGCATGTCCCCCAACTCACCACTAAGTTCAATATCCTAGGATGGGACCTGCTCTTCTTTTAACTCGTCCTCTATCTCAAACAACGCTATTACACCCTCTTCGATACACTTGTCTTCGCTTTCTAGATCATGCATCACATTACTCTCAAAGAACAAGCGTAAAGTATTAAGTGCATTCAAAGAGTCAAGCTCGTTACCTGGAAAGTTAGGATTATCAAAAATATGCTCAATTAGATCGGGTTCCAAATACTTACCTAGGCCATTACCCATAGTGTCATCCAAGGACTCTTCCACCTGTGCTTCATCCTCATCACTAAAGAAGTCATCCTCGAAGGGTTCTAACCCGAAGCTCTATGGTGTAGGAACCGGAGGTGGGTCTGGCACAAAGTGTTGTACGCTTTTGACTTGCGCCTTTTCCATTAAAGTCTCCGATTCTCTAGCTAGCTTCATTCTCTTCCTATTCGATCCTTCTTTGTTCATCCTTAATCCTCCTTTCCTCTTTCATGTGAGCAAGCATATCTTTTGACGGTTGAAGCAACTCTTCCCAGATTGGGGTATTCCCCGCTTGAACTCTTTTTCTCTCTTCATCACTCTCCATCCATTGATTAAAGGTTTCCACTAGGGCCTTGTGGCTTTCAATCAAGGACGGGCTTACCTCTTCTTCAGGTGGTGGCAGGTTGCAACCCTCATATGATTGCGGGTGTAGATAAGGATTACTATAGCAATATGTGGAATGATCCGATGAATATGGACAATTTTGGGTGTAATGGGGCCCTCCACATATCTTGCACCACACATTCCTGTATTGATCCCTCTGAGCATAATAGTGTCCTTGGTAGTTGTGCCCATAATAACGCTCCATAATAAATCACTGCAATAGACACTCAAAGAAAAAGGATCACGGGCACCAGATATATAAAATAAATAAATAATAAAAATAAATAGAAAAAATTAAGAAGAATACTAAGTTAAACAAATATGCAATTATTTACAAAGACTCGCTAAAAACAAAGAAAGACACGGACAACTAGACGCTTTACGACTCAAAACACAAATGCGACCAAATAATCAGTTAAGTTCAATCAAAGTTAGATACGCTATCGCCTAAGTATCCCCAGCAACGGCGCCAAAAACTTGATGCGTGCTGGACGGTCTATAAAAACTATTAATAAAAACCTAACCTAGACACTCTAGCTTTAAATTTATAAATCTAGACTCAACCTAATACTAGACCACACAATCGGCAAGTGTACCGATCAATGTAGTAAAGTCTAATGAAAGTCCGAATATCGAACCCACGAGACACTAGTGACAACTCTATCTAGACTCTGACTCAACTATCTAAACTGAATTATATGGGGGGATTTTTTGTGTTGAACTATTAATAAACTAATGGACTCTCTAACTAACGACAACCAAATGTAAATTAAAGTATTTAGACGAATTCAGGAATGGGGAAAGCACTACCCAGGTTAAGAATCCTACTAGATAAACATGAACTTCTCTCGGTTATGATAACTATGATGGAACCGGGATCTTTGAATACGAAACCCTAAGACAACCTAAGGATCCCAGATCATTCTCTGTCACACCTCCAATTTCAACTAACGGAGTTTTACCGTTTGGGAAGTGACAAACCAGGATCGCAGTCATTAGTTAGATTGAACGACACTATATGGGACTAAAATGAAAATATATCATAAATGATCAAAGTAAGTGCGGAAGCGTAAAACGAAAGTAAATGCGCAAAATAAACGCGCCCAAGAAAAGTTCCAAAGTGTTCAGTCCAAACAAAGTCCAAAACAAATCAACAATAATAATTTAATCATAAGACTCCATGCATGCCCTATGCGTGCACCTGTGCCTTATCTTAAGCGCCTGAAAAAACATGTAAGAAAATTTCAACACGAGGTTGGTGAGTTCACAGGTTTCAGTTTGCAACAAAGTTCAATAGGTTAATGTACATTCAATATATAAATCAATAGGTAGCTAACCCATAAGCATGTTAACTAATGCGCTCGCAACCGATAGCTTACTGTTTATGTTTTTGCCTCCCACCAGACCTATCAACCATGGTGCATGTTTAGGTCAATATTGCACCCGTTCGACTTCCAATCGAGTTAGCGCGACTAACGCGGGTGAGGTTTGTCAAACCCAATAGTACTACTCAAATTACCTCGCTATGTTCATATTAACAGTCCGATGTGAGGACTTAATGATAGATGTGTACGCATAGTCAAACAAGTGATAACATATATGGATTACATAACCAACAATGTTTACGACATGTTTTCTCCCCCAGTTGTAAAACAATAAAAAGGGGCCGTGAAAACTCACATGAACGGCGTAGGTAGTAATCACACAAGTACGAGATTGAAATCTCAAGCGTTAGCCTGACACGGCTCACGAATGCCCGAGAATTACAACATAACAGTTAGGGACTCAATGAGATTTGTGACGACACACGGAGGATTAGAACGTCTTTAAACATTCTAAAGATTAATGGGTAAACGAACGAGTTTATGGAAATACGGATTTTTAAATTAGTATGATTGCGTTTCGCGATAAATGACAAATAATATATAATAATTATTGTTTTGAAAATAAAAATATAAATACTAATCAAAACATTCTGACAAAAGGGTTTCTCACACACGACCGCGCCTAAGACAAGGCACAACCGTGTTAAGGTTACGGGCGTGACCGTGCTGGTCAGGGGTGCGACCGTGTTGATCAAAACAAAAGACACAGCAAAGCTGATCACTAGGCACGACCGTGTCTAGGGTTCTGAGGCACGACCGGGTCAGAGTGTGAGGCACGACCGTGCTAAAACCTTGGCACGACCGTGTCTCCTGTATTTATAGTTACAGAGTTTAACATAATAACCCAATAAATCCAAATCTGTTTGGTTTCGATCGTGATTGACCAAAAGGACATGGGGTTTTTACAAAACAGAACTTTGCGAATCTATCAGTATAAGTTAATTTGATTGAGAGCAGGTTTAAGATCGAAACCCCCAAAATATTTTACGAACAAACCCTAATTACAGATTATGAGAAATTCGATGATAAAGAATGAAATTAAAATAGGGCTTTTAACGAGTGAAGGGTTACGAAACTATCCATATCAGTTAATTGGATTTATAAGGTTGATAATGACAAAAGCCCCAAATCGATTTATGAACGAACCCTAGGATTGGGTTCGTCTCCAATTCGATGTTAATAGATCAAATTGTCATGGGTTTTCAATCTATGAATAAAAACGAAACTGAGGGAACGCTTAATTACCAGAACGATGTACGAATTGATAGTGATCGATCAAACGCAGGTTCGACCAAGACTGTCTCGACCTCCGGCGACTCCCACAGCTTTTTTGGTTGAATTGGTGCGTGTAACTGCTTCGAGATTGATCGCTTTGTGTGTGTAGAGTGTCTGTACGAAAGAATAATACACGAATTCGTTAATTTTGAATGAAAATGGCATTGAGGTCGACAATTACACAATAATTACCCATAATTGGGTTTAATTCAGAGTAATAACGAGGATTAAAGCCCCAATGATGGTCGTTAATAGTTAAGACGTGCATAACGGTTACGAAATCGAACGAACTTGCGATTAAAGACTGCGTTTACGTTTTAACCAATGTTTTGAAACCCGGACCGGACCGGCCGGTCGGACCGGGAACCGGTGGTCTGACCGGTCCGGTTACATGTGTTGAACCGTTTCTGCAGCGAACCGGTGGTCGGACCGGTTGAACCGGCGGTCGGACCGGAAACCGGGTGGTCGGACCGGTTGAACCACTTGACTATTTTTTATTTTTTTTTTAATCTTTTTTAAGTCTCTTGGCTTCTTATTTCGTAGGTAATTGTTAGTTTAAAATTATTGGAATTGACTTGTTGGTGGTTTTTGAAAGGATTAAAAGCTATTTAGACTGATATATTTTTATAATATTTATGACGTCGTCCGGTTCTTAAATCCGGTCCGACCGGTCGGACCGGTCCGACCAGTGGACCGGTAAGGAGACCGGTTCGACGTCTGGTCCGGTTCTGAAAACATTGGTTTTAACTGACAAGAGGCGCGACCGTGCCAAAACAAGGCGCGACCGTTCCTACTAGGGTTTCTGGTTATTTACAAAACCAGCCCTTGCAACTTCAACTTTGACAGAAATGATCCCTCGGTTTTAGAATTAAGTTAACTTGGTTAGGATTTAACATAATATTTAACGGAATTACTAACGGGGTTAACTTGAAAAGTCGGATTGTCACATTCTCCGAGTGTGACCTTATAGGAAACCCTAAGGAACGTGTAAACTCGTCGGTTGGTCGGATCATCTCTCAGCTATTTCTGACAATGCTAAAATACCCTAAAGATATATTACATCTCAGTCTCAATATCTCAATACGCCCAAGGACATACGGGGTAACCTGAAAACTCTCGATATGACACGGAATACCAATGATGCTAAGAAACCCTCCTTTCAGAGCAATCTACCTAAAAACCATAACACCAAGGAATACCTGACAACTTCACACCTTTCAGCTATTGAAGTAGGAAGAACACCTAACCCTAAGATACTCTCAATCTGCGTTTCTATGGAAGACGATATCAACAATCCATAAAATAGTTACAAACACACAGTAAGCAACATAACATGCATCTATTACTTGAAAGACATTCAACAAAATGCATGTGAAACACAAACCAATTGCAAATCAGTGCTAAATATGCAAATACATCATACCAATTGAATTCAAGTTCCTAACTTTATCATAAATCCATCAACAATTAACATAAATCGAAAGAAATCCAACATTCAATCAAATAATCATCAAGAACCAAGATAGCTTAAACAAGTTTAGCCAAAAAACATGAGAAAGATAGGACCCAAAAAGTCAATAAAAACGTTCATCGTAAAACATAAAATAATTAAGCAGTCTGCTAGCTTAAATTAATTGATCTGTTTGCTTTCATAAATGTTTATGTGCGTGCCTTGTTCCAATCAAATTCACGATGAAAACTTATTAGAGGTGCTTGGTTCAATTATTTTTCTTTGCTTTCGTGAACTCCAAACAAACAGCCGCCAAAAACAATTTCTTCGTGAGTCCCCCTTTGCTTCTGCCGTCTAATTCCAAAAACTCAATTCCACGGCTCCTCACGTAAATAACAAATATCTATATTTATTTCTTTTTTTTCATATTTATTTATTTATGACATAGCCCACTCAACCCAAACAAATTTAATGAGCCCAAATAAATTTAATCATGCACTAATTTATTTGGCCCAATCAAATTCCAAGCTTGATCCGTTCGAGCCCGTTAAACTCTTTTTCCTTTGTTTAAACCCGTAGTTGTTGTAATTGCTCCAATTCTCCAATGCCCAACTTTAGCTTCTACAAATTCTTCGTTTGAGCTCGTTTAAGCTCCATTTACACCCGATCATGTCACACCCCCAATTTCAACTAACGGAGTTTTATCGTTTAGGAAGTGACAAACCAGGATCTCAGTCATTAGTTACATTAAACGACTCTATATGGGACTCAATTGAAAATATCATAACATTTAGAGTAAATGCGGAAGCGAATAAAGAAAGTAAATGCGTAAACAAACGCGCCCAAAAAGTCCAATCCAAACATAAATGAAAACAGTCAAAATTTAATATTAAATCATAAATCAAAAGTAGGACTCCATGCATGTCCTAGATGTGCACATGTGCCTTATCTTAGCGACCTGAGAAAACATGTAAGAAAAGATGTCAACACGAGGTTGGTGAGTTCACATGTTTCAATATATAAATAAATGTTTACCAGATTATTGTTCATTCAATATGTATCTATAGGTAGCTAACCTACGTTTCATGTTTAACTTAAGCGCTCGCAACCGAAGCTGACTTTTGTTTATTTGCCTCGTGCCAGGTCTATCAACTCTGGCGATGTGAGTAGGCTAACATTTCACCCGTTCGACCTCCAATCGTGTTAGCGCGACTAACGCTGGTGGGATTTGTCAAACCCAGTAGTACTACTAAATATTACCTCGCTAAGATCCATATTAACGGTTCGATATGTGTTGAGGACTTTCAGTGATAGCGTGTTACGCTTAGCTTTAAAATTGATAACATATGAATTATAATAATCTCAAAAATAGTTATGACATGCTTTCTTCCCCAAGTTAAAACAGTAAAAAGGGGCCGTGAAAACTCACCTGATTGCGTAGGAAGTAATCACACAAGTATGAGATTGAAATCTCAAGCGTTAGCCCGACACGGCTCATGAATGCCCTAGAATTACAACATAATTATTAGGGATAAAATGGGATATGTGACGACGACAAGGAATGAGGAACGTCCTAAAAGAAACGCTCTAACGATCAAAGAGTAGGCGAACGTGTCCACGGAAATAAAAGAATTCTTAGATTAAACAAATAAGAAGGATACAATTTGCGACGAGTGACAAATAATAAATTATAATAAATATATCCGAGCGTAATCGCCATTAAATAATGGCCTAAGAAAATAATATAATATATATATTATTTTTTAGATTTAACAAAGTATTACAATAATTAATTGCACGACAAAATAATAAATTTATTATTTTATTCGAGGATAACAACGAGTGTAAATAATATAAATAATTACATTATTTATTATTTTAAAACGTTACACGAAGTTTATAACCGAAACGATATTATAATATATAATTTTTAATTGGGATAACGGTTTGAAAATATTATATATTATTTTTAGATGCAATTTAAATAATAACACGAGATACGAGGCTAAACCCGAGTCTATGGGAGGTTTTCCGGTTTAAACACACATATATAAATATAATAATATAGGGTTAAACTAAATATTAAAACAATAGTTTTTAAATTAAACAAAAATTAAAACAGTGGCGGGGGACTCGAATCCGGGTCCCCTTCCTCACAGCCCAACGACTTAACCATCACACCCGCTAGGGTAATCGCAACAAGTTCTAGACAGAAATGGTTTTAATATTCCCAAACCCCATGCCCTTTCCCCTTAGTCACGATCCGGCCCAAGTTCCATCCCAAAACCCCCGATTTCGACCACGATTGAATGCAAGTGAATAAGGGTTTTGTTAATAGCCTTAATACAAACCTATGGGTGTGATGAATTGCAAAAGTAACAAGTCTAGGTATGTTTGATTTATGTTTCAAAGATCTGAAAACCCTAGGTTGAACTTGAAATTAAATCGATCAATTCCGATAATAAAGCACGTTGGATTCATAGGGCTTTTACTCATATGAACAATGCGAATCTAATGGTGTGATCTAATTTCATTGACACTGTGTCTAAGATCGAAAGCCCCAAATTCGTTTACGTATGAACCCTAGGTTAATGATCTTGAACAATTCGATGTTAACAGATTAAATTGATAGAGGGCTTTCAATGTACAAGCAAAAACGAAAGTGTGGATGGAATCAATTACCCGAATAGCGCTCGAATTGAGGGTTCCCGACTAAAACGTGTTCTGACGTCGACGGCTTTGGTCCTCGACGTTGTGTGGGTGTTCAATTCGTGAGAATAATGATCGAGACAGATGAATTTGATGCGTACGAGGAGATTGTCGACGGTTACGGGTTTAATACCCATAATTGAGATTAATTCAAACATAATGGCGACGTTAATCGCCTCAATGATTGTCGAAACTGACATTAACAACCATTTCAGTTACAATTTCAGACAGTGGATTTAGATTAAAGGGATTACGAGTTTGACTTTTAGAAGTCAACAGAAACAAAGAACTCTTTAATTTTGACTTTCAAAGTCAACAGACTTGAGTTTAGGGTAATTACATAACTAGCTTGTAATTTCTAATTTAAATGATGGCAGAATTAGTCCCTAGGGTTTGAGTTAAGTTAATTAGGTTAACTTTAACTGGATTTAGTTAACGGATTTAACCTGAAAAGTTCGGATGTCACAGATCACCTACAAAACATAACATTACTAAATACTAAACATAATAGACTCAAAACAACTCTAAAAACTTACTAAAACGATACGAAATACACAGGAATAAGAGGTGTGCTTTGCAACACATCAAACATCCCCACACTTAACCTTTTTTCGTCCCCGAAAAAGATATCTGCAATGGAATCATAACTGGACATAGCTTTATTAATCTCAATTATTAACTAGCACAAATATAATCACGTGTTAAAGTGTAATAAACCGGTATTTCTATCCGACTAAACCCAAACACCAAATTTCAAGACCCCCGAGAAGTGTTCTAATTCCATTTTGTACAATATATCAATCAAACTATGGGTATCACACTTAAAAGCTACAGTTCCACCTAATCCCGTCTCACAGTCATGTTTAGGCCCGAGTTAGATCATGTAAATCTTCCCACCACGTTAAACTAAGATCTACATGTTTTTAGAAATTTAGATGGATAATGAGTCGGATGTCAATAGCATTCTTAAATTTACAAATAAACCTCACCTAGGGGTGCGTCTCCCAAGTCACCATCCCGGAAGTTAGCACATAGGCTGCAGTTATATCACTTAAAGCACATAAGACTTCAATTTAGAGGCGTATCCACCAAGTTACCATCCTGATGGGAAACACATAAATCAAAGCTCATATATCTAAAATATCTATCACAAGAGTTCCCACCCATTAGTGTATCCACCAAGTCGCCATCCCCGAGGGTAACACGTAGGTGAAAACTCAAGCTTTCAATTTATTAATTATGCTAATTAATAGATGGAATTATGGATGCGAGCGCCACCGAATCTCGAATTTATTTTCATAAAAAAGAGATTAGTGTGCCAATAGTGTGACAATCCGGACTTTTAAGTTAACTCCGTTACCTTGCCTATATTCAAACTCTAATGCGTGAAATTAGAGGGACCAATCTTGTAATTAACCGATAATTGATTCTCGTTTACTTTTGAAAGTCAAACAAATCTGTTCTTAACCTAATCCAAACTTCAAGGACTATTTCTACCAAGTTCCAAACTCAGAAACAGGAAATTACAAGGATTAGGTGTGTAATTCCACTAAACTAGTTTCTGTTTGACTTCTGAAAGTCAAACTCGTGGCAACTAGCTCAAATTCAAACCGATTTCGGTTTGATATTGTAACTGACTACCCACGATTATGTCATTAACGACCATTACCATCGAATTAATCAGCATAATTGGCCGAATTAAACCGATTAATGAGTAATAACTCATAACCGTCGACTTCATTGCCAAATGCCGTCAAATTCATCGTTTCCGTATACCAATTCACGAATTGAGTCTCTGCACACGTTAGACGCAACCCTCTGAAGCTTATACAACTGCTAATTTGATCGGAGAGGCATCCACACTCGCCGGAGACCAACCCAGTCGCAGTCGACGTCGGTTTTGATCGAGCTCTGTCAATCCGAATCACATTCTGGTAATTTCTTACATCATCACTTTCGTTTCAGTCTATGGAGCAATAGCCCTAACCTAATTGGGGTTCACATTATCGGATTTAACTCAATCGACACATAGGGTTCGTACGGATTTTGTTTTAGTCGAACCCTATCAATCCGATATCAAATAATAAAATTGAAAACGTCCTTAGTGTCGTCCCTATGTCTGGATTGAAAGCCCCATGAAACCTGGGGCTTACATTATCGAATTCATCATGAACCAGTTTTAGGGTTTATGTATTTTCGGGTTTAATCGAGTCCTACTCTAGACCCAATTATAATTCAATTAAATCACATGGTTAGAATCGCATTATGATTCTCTGTAAAAGCCTCATGATTTCAATAATTTTAAACATCAGATTTTAGCAATTCGATCTTGTGTTCTTGTTTTAGGGTTTCGACCCTTAAATCCTTAACTAAACGACCTAAGATTAACTATTTCTACAGTCAAGCTCACACACAGATTCGCAATACCATTTTGATCAAAACCCCTCTGTCTCTTGCTTCGATCGTGGTCGAATTCAGTGAATTCGGTTTTGGTTTGGGTTCGAAATTGGGTAAAAAGGAAAATAACAGAAGAGTGATTGATTAAAATCATTCGGGTCCGGATTTTAGTGCGACACCCTAGCGGGCTGAGATGTTAAAACTGTTGGCTGTTGGGGAGGAGACCCGGGTTCGAACCCTCATCCCCAGTTTCCTTTTATTGCTATTTTTGTTAATGATTTAATTATAAAATAAATTCCTAAATTAATATATTATTGTATTAATATGTTTAAACCAGAAAAACTACCCGTGGACTCGGGATTTATTTTATAAACCATCCTTGATTCGTATTTCATAATTTTATAATAATATGTATATATTATTATTTAACCGTCAATACCGAATAAAATAATATAATCTATATTATTTTTCAAACCGTGACTCTTGTTAAAATAATATATTTAAATATATTATATTCGTCACGTTTCTAATTTTTGTGGACATTCAATCAAATATTCATCAAGAACCAAGATAGCTTAAACAACTTTAGCCAAAAAACATGAGAAAGATAGGACCCAAAAAGTCAAAAAAAACGTTTATCGTAAAACATAAAATAATTAAGCAGTCTGATAGCTTAAATTAATTCACATGTCTGCTTGCTTTCATAAATGTTTACGTGTGTGCCTGCTTCCAATCAAATTCACGATGAAAACTTATTAGAGGTGCTTGGTTCAATTATTTTTCTTTGCTTTCGTGAACTCCAAACAAACAGCCGCCAAAAACAATTTCTTCGTGAGTCCCCCTTTGCTTCTGCCGTCTAATTCCAAAAACTCAATTCCACGGCTCCTCACGTAAATAACAAATATCTATATTTATTTCTTTTTTTTTCCATATTTATTTATTTATGACATAGCCCACTCAACCCAAACAGATTTAATGAGCCCAAATAAATTTAATCATGCACTAATTTATTTGGCCCAATCAAATTCCAAGCTTGATCCGTTCGAGCCCGTTAAACTCTTTTTCCTTTGTTTAAACACTTAGTTGTTGTAATTGCTCCAATTCTCCAATGCCTAACTTTAGCTTCTACAAATTTTTCGTTTGAGCTCGTTTAAGCTCTATTTACACCCGATCACCTACAAAACATAACATTACTAAATACTAAACATAATAGACTCAAAACAACTCTAAAAACTTACTAAAACGATACGAAATACACAAGAATAAGAGGTGTGCTTTGCAACACATCAGTGTGCTACCCAATTCTTTCACGGGAGTCAGCTTACATGTGTCGCACACTCGTTGTCTGGGCCAAATTGCGGTTGGTGGGCCGTTTCCCGCCTTGGTGGCAGTCCGCCATAGGGCTAAGTCATCAGATAAGCCACTTCCACGTGTCATTCCCTCGTCATTTCCTTTGTCAACACGTAGCAGACCGCAGGAGGCTTGGTAGCGATCCGCTACCGCCTGGATTTCATAATTCTTTGGTTTTCAGCCCCTAAACTTTGGCCTATTTACATTCTAGCCCCTGGACTTTCACTTTCATTAAATTTTGGGATGTTACACCTCGGGCAACCACTGCCGCCATTTTTGAAACCACTATCGATGTTGCCTCCTTAACCCCAATGGGTTTTGGTTTTTCATGTTTCAGATCTAGCGACCGGATTGTTATGATCGAGGTATTCCAACTTAGTTAGTTGTCAACTCGTACATGTACGTTTATTTGATCTACTCTATGGTTGTTGTTTTTTTGTTTGCATCTGGGCTCCTAGTGTGCGGATCAAAGATTGGTATGGTCCGATTCGTATACGTGCTTCCACCATTATGTTTACTTATTAAAGGTTTTAAAATATATATACTAAACCCAACATAGATGTATTATCTTTTGGTGAGTAAGGAATGAAGGTTAACTTGTTAACGGTGCAGTGCAGTTATGTGAGTTTCTATGAGCCTTTTTATACGAGTTTAGGTTGGAATACTCGCTAAAGTGTTTTGAAGTGAATAACTTGTAGTAGTAAACTATTTAATTATTTTTTGCAACATTTTTTATCCGTTAAATTGTGTCATGTTTGTTACTTGTAGCAGTGGCGAAGCTCGAAGAAAAACGATGTTACACCCCGGTTTCAGGACACCCTCGGCGTGTGACCAGATTGGCGCCTCCAATCTTATTTTATTTAGAAAATTCAAAGTTAGTTTAGCAACGGAATACTTTTGGATCGAACTTGTAATAAATCTCAACCCGAGGGTTGATATTGTATATTTTTCAAATCCGGGGATAAATAAAATATCATTTCATTTCACTGGGGATTTAAATACCCCTTTTCTGTACAAAACCATGGTCCATTACCATTTACATTGCCACCTGCACAAGCAGGGTAAAACTAGAGCCACAAGGTAGTTGGCCTGTGCCTGGGGAGTTAACCCTGTCGAATACCAAGCTACACAAGCATTGGTATCTAATGGTTTTACCTTCCGGCATCTAACCTTGTGTACAAGGGAGTATCCATATCTAGGAAATCGTCATCCTAAATATATCCTCTTGTTTCCTTATCACTGCAGAGATATCTCCGTGCTACCAGCACATAACCCTGTCAAAATATTTTATGTACAAATTTATCCCCAAGACTATCCCGTAGGACTAGCCTTAAGTAATCATTGATTACCTGAAAAACATTTGAAAAATAAAACGTCAGCGCGAACGCTGGTGAACATGATTATCATGACCAGTTTCATTTGGCAAATACAGTATCAAAACATTTAACCATAATGCGGGTACAATCTACTATTCAACAGAACTATTTCATCTGAGTGTACAACCACTGCATACACTAATAATTTCCATAAAAGAACTACGGGCATTACCAGACTTACTTACTCCGATGTCCCTTAACTGAGACCCCGTCTTACATCCGGTTACAGATAATTATCAGCCCCAATATGGGAATTTCACCCATAAAGCGTGTATCCCTTGATCAAGTTTTACGTATACTTATGGCCTGAATATTTTACGTAGACGCCCTTATGCATCAAACTTTTGAATACCGGTATTGTCATTTCGTAAACGTAAAACTTTCAAAGTTTTGAAAATAAAAGACAGATAAACATATTCACCTTATCAGTAGCTTGATCTTATCTCAGGTAGTATGTAAGCTTAGTGTAAACCTTAAAGCAAGTTCTAAGTTAAGTTAGAATCTTAACGCACGAATACGGAATTAAACGAAAGTGCGAAAATAAGCAAAAGTCTGATATTTTACCGAAACAAGAGCATGAGGATCGAGGTAGGGTCGTTCCAAGATGTTTGGAGTAGTTGAGAGTGGTTAGGATGCTTCAAAATGAGCAGCCGAAGGCTGCTATTTATAGTTGCCCGATAGAACCCGTAGCGGACCGTTAGCCTGGTGGTAGCGGTCCGCTACCGCCCAGGGCATGCGTCAGCCCTACGCGTCCCTTCCTGATTGGACCGATCCTCGTTTTGCCCCGGGCATCTTACAGTTGGTTCTCATAACGGGTCATTTTCATTAAAAATGCATTTATTTCAATTCAAACTACAGCGGAAGTCTTTCAAAACTCATTTATTACATTTAACGTTATTAACTTACCTCACGAATGCCTGCACACTAATCCGAGTAACGTCGCTTCCAAGCCAAGATACATCTATACGCCGCTTACGCGCAAACAATCTAACGTACACACAAATTCAGCTACGTTGAGTGAGTTCTAATAGTTTAGATTAAAGAAAACCACCACACCAAGTTATTTGGTTTGATTCACTCGGACACTCCGGTCCTTATAAAATATAATTACACTTTATTAATGAATGACTAACCCCGAGTCATCCCATGAGAACCCGTAACCATTTAATTACCCAAGACTCAACTCGTACAACTAATATAAATAGTAATAACCTTACCATCACAACCGCATAGACTCAACATGCTATGCTAACAACTCGTATCCCAGAATGCATATTAACTCGACTTTGGGTTAACACGCCCTACCCTAGACATTATCACATCCGGACTTAACCAAGGCTCTCATAAATAACTGACACGACTCATAGACACGTCACGTCACAAATCCTGACTCATCGGTCAGTCTAACTCTACACGTCACCATTCAGCACGTCAAAATAACACAATCTCATGCACAATAAATACGACTAATCACTAGCATGCAAATTAACACATATATGTATGCATGCAAACACATACCTCATCACTGCACCCTCGTCAGGGTATCAACACACCCCGAGCTCATCGTTAAGTTGTTACATAAACGTCACCCCTGGTGACTTCCCGAAGGACCTCGTCCTCCACGATCCCGTTTGCCGTGCCACATGGACCACGAAGCAAACTCGACATTTAAATATAAGCAAGTAAATTCACACCTATGCACATAACCCACTAACCACACAAACTCCACGCATAACCCTAGAACAACATATTTAATATGGTAAACTCTTTAGCATTTAATACAGGGCACGACCGTTCCCGTTCGGCCCTTAACACGTCACGCACTAACAACCCCTATGATTGACTCACACATAAAATCATGGGCATTTAACTTTAAGCCCGATTCTTCACGGTCCACCCTTAACACACCATTGACCCTACGACTCTTACTACACATTTTATACTCAAAATATAGCGGGTTAGAACCTGAAACCCTTAACACGGTTTATTATGTTAACACCACGTGAATGTATGTACGTTAGCCCCAAAACAGTAAAACGTTTAAAAGAGGGGGATTAGAAACTCACAGGTTATGTCGAGTCTCTGTCCTTGCTCTGCAACTCATTCGTCCACGTTAGAATCCCAAACCTAACAAACGTGTGGTCACATGATCAGAACGCGTTCTATATATACGTTGCATATCGTATAATTAAAATTAACCCCGACTCTTGGTCTCATCCGTCCGTCATCCCTTCGTCACCAAACCCTAATCTCTCGGGTTTCATGCTATAAGTTACTAAATCCAAACTCCCATACGTGCACGTACGTGTGCCACGCAACAACCTTAGCCATACTCCTCTTGCACTACAAACCCGTGTCGTCTCGTCTTTGATTTGTTTAGAAATCGAATGTTCAAGTCGGGTTCCCATGCATGCACGTACCCCGCCATGCACAACCCTAACTCACAAAAACCCTAGCTTGTCCAAACCCGTACCCGAACACTATAGCGTACCACCGGGTGCCACTCACACACTCACCACCGTGACCGGTTATCACCGTCGTCCTCATCTCCTGTTCGGTGCGATGCTAGCCCATCCATCGAGCCCCGTCGCCTCCACATCGTCGTCCACATCCTCTAGCTGGGTCCAGACCCTAGCAGGTCTACACCACGCACCACCATCGCAGCCCTCTCCATGGCCATCGCCGCGCTTCACCGATGTCGGAACCACCGTAGTGCGCTGCCACCACTGTCAACGTCGCATGTCGCCTTCTCCTCGCCGTGTCTCCCTGCTCATCCCATCTCTCTCTTTCTCGCTTATTGCTCACCATCCTAAAGAGTCCTCACAGCCTGGTCGTGCCTTCACCGAGCCATCACCGAACCATCGATGCTACATGCTACCTCCATATCCGCCGAGCCTTCGTCGGCCACCATCATCACCGTCACCGTAGAACGCCTCTTTGTGAGCATGTATTGATTACAGGTGCATGAGAAATCTCGTACCTGTACACACGCACTCAACCACCATCCGTGACCGGTTTTACCCTACCGTACACCACCGTTGGCTTCCACCATGGCCGCCATGCGTGCCGCTGCAACCGCCGAACACCAACAACCCCGACAGCCTCCTTTCGAATCCCTCCGCATGTCGGATACTCCGCTCTTCGCTCTCCACTGCGCACCTGTGACAGGAGTTCTAGGCTAGTAGTTGTGGTGTCGTTTTCCTTACAATTGTATTTAAGCCTCAAACATCTTCATCCGGGTCCCTGCGGTTTCCGACTCGTACGCTTCAGTCCTTCTCTAACTCGTTGACACATTTTTTTGTCCGATCCTTCGCAATGATGACCAACCCGTCCTTTTTATTTCGAAAACCCGGTTATTTCATGAGGACCTTGTTAACCATTTTTATTTATTCAAGATTCGGGTTATCCATTAACCCAAAATATAACTTGCCGGTTTCCGGGATGTTACACGCCACCAAGACACGCGTCAAATTTTGAAGATGAGTCACTAGACATGTGGCATCATGAGAAGTTGCGGCTAGCGGACTGTTACCCATATGAATTCAGGTCCACGTCTGGAGTTCCATCTTACTTTTACCAACAGCAGCCTCTTCCTTTTCAGCATTTTAACCTGACGATCCTCAATTTGCAAAGGTTGCTCAACGAATTTCAGATTTGGATTCACCTCTAGATCTTGCAGAGGCATCAATAGAGTTTCATCGGCCAAACACTTTCGTAGGTTTGACACATAAAAGACACCATGAACACCGTTCATTTCTGCTGGTAAGTCAAGCTGATAGGCAACCGGTCCGATTCTTTTCAAAATCTTAAATGGTCCAACAAATTTTGGACTGAGTTTTCCTTTCTTTCCAAATCGTACTACACTTTCCAGGGCGAGACTTTTAGCATCACCCGGTCACCCACAGAAAATTCTAATGGCTTATGACGCTTATCAGCATAACTTTTCTGTCTATCACAAGCTGCTTTCAAACGTTCACGGATTTGTAACACTTTGTCAGTTGTCTTTTGAACTATTTCAGGTCCTGGCAATTGATTTTCTCCAATTTCTGCTTAGCAGACCGGAGTTCTGCATTTTCTGCCATACAAGGCTTCAAATGGGGCAGCTTGGATACTGGTGTGATAACTATTATTATATGAGAATTGCATTAGAGGTAAGTGGTCATCCCCAGCTTCCTCCAAGGTCTACTACACAAGCTTGAAGCATATCTTCCGGAGTTTGTATTGTTCTTTCACTCTGACCATCCGTTTGAGGATAATAAGCAGTGCTAAGATTCAATCGTGTTCCGAGAGCTTTCCGGAAACTTTGCCAGAATTGAGACGTAAATCGACTGTCTCTATTGTACACTATGGATAGTGGCACACCGTGTAATGTTACTATTTCATTAACATATAACTGTGCTAACTTATCTATACTATATGTTTCTTTCATTGGAAGAAAATGGGCAGACTAAGTTAGTCTATCAATGATAACCCATATAGTATCATTCCCACGACTGGTTCGGGGAAGTTTTGTAATGAAGTCCATAGTTATCATTTCCCATTTCCAAACAGGAATTTCGAGTTGTTGCAGTAGTCCAGATGGTTTCAGGTGTTCAGCTTTGACCTGTGAACAAGTCAAACATTTTGCAACATAGGAAGCGATGTGTTTCTTCATACCGATCCACCAATAATCTGGTCTCAAATTTTTATACATTTTGTCGCCTCCTAGGTGCATGGTATATTTTGATTTATAAGCCTCTTTAAGAATTCGCTCTTGAAGATCTCCTATCATAGACACCCATACTCGATCGTTCATACGAAGAATATCATCATTTCCTTTGGTTAATAAATTAACCATCTTTCCCAGATTTTCTTGTTCACTATTAGCTTCTTCTAAGGGTATCTTCTGTGCTTCTTTAATTTGTTCGAGCAGATCGAATTTTAACTCGAGTTTTAAAGCACGTATTCTTTTAGGTTTTTTCCTTTCCTTTCGGCTTAAGTCAACGGCCACTACATTAGCTTTGCCTTCATGATAACACATTTCACAGTCATAATCACTTAAGATTTCTAACCACCTTCTCTGTCTCATGTTTAACTCCTTCTGACCAAAGATATATTTCAAACTCTTATGGTCAGTGAACACAATGAATCTGACTCCATAGAGATAGTTTCTCCTTAATTTTAATGTAAAAATTATAGCACCTAACTCCAAATCATGAGTAGTATAATTTCGTTCATGAGTTTTCAATTGTCAATATGCATATGCAATAACTTTGTTTCTTTGCATTAACACACTACCAAGACCAGTGTGTGAAGCATCGCAATAGACTACAAAATCTTCTGTTCCATCTGGCAAAGCCAGTATTGGAGCATTTGTTAACTTTTGTTTTAACAGCTCAAAAGCTTCTTCCTGCTTTGGTCATCATTCATATTTTACAGATTTCCTTGTTAAGGAAGTAAGAGGGACTGCAATTCGGGAAAAATCCTGGATAAATATCCTATAATATCCAGCCAAACCCAAGAAACTTCTAACTTCGGTTGGTGTTCTTGGGATTTCCCATTAAGTAATTGCCTCAATTTTAGCAGGATCGACTTGAATTCCATTGACATTTATCATATGCCTAAGAAATTGTACTTGAGGTAACCAGAATTCACACTTTGAGAATTTGGCATACAATTTCTCGTTCTTGAGTAATTCAAGAATTATTCTCAAATGATCTGTATGATTTTCCTTATTCTTGTATATCGTCTATGAATACGATAACAAACTTATCCAAATAAGGTATACAGATTCGATTCGTCATATCCATAAATGTTGTTGGACCATTAGTGAGTCCAAATGGCATCACAGTGAACTTATAATGTCCATACTTTGTTCTGAATGCAGTTTTGGGTATGTCTTCTTCTTGTACCTTCAACTGGTGGTATCCTGAACGAAGATCAATTTTCGAGAAGCAGCACGCTCCCTGAAGTTGATCAAACAGATCATCAATTCGAGGAAGAGTATATATGTTCTTAATTGTGACCTTGTTCAGTTCACGGTAATCAATACACATGCGCATTGACCCGTCTTTCTTCTTTAAAAATAACACTGGAGCTCCCGAAGGTGAAGAACTCGGTCTTATGAATCCTTTATCTAATAATTCCTCTAGTTGTTTCTTCAATTCCGCCATTTCAGTTGGTGCTAACCTGTATGGTGCTTTAGCTATTGGAGCTATTCCCGGTACCAGATTAATTCAGAACTCAACTTCTCTTTCTGGCGGTAATCCAGGTAGTTCCTCCGGGAATACTTCCGGATACTCGGATACTACAGGTACATCTTTCAACAACTTTGCTTCCTTCTTAGTTGATACTGATACGAGGTATGCAAGGCATCCTTTGTTCAGACATTTTGTTGCCTTAAGGAATGATATTATTCCAATTGGATTGGAATTTTTATCTCCCTAGATGGTAATTGTCTTTCCATCAGGCACTCGAATCTCGATAGATTTCTTGTCGCAAAATATTTGGGCTTGGTTGGCAGATAACCAATCCATTCCCATAACAATGTCAAATCCAGCTAGTGTCATGGGCAACAGTTACATAGACAAGACATATCCAGATAGAGAAATATTACAGTCATCTAAGGAATTAGAGATTTTAACTAGATCTCCGTTAGCAGTTTCGACCTCGTAAGATTTTTCTAATCTAGCTAAAGGTTTATTTAATAGCTTACAAAATTTAATGTCTATAAACTGTCACACCCCCAAATTCCACTAACGGAGTTTTACCGTTTTGGAAGGTGACAAACCAGGATCTCAGACATCAGTTACTTCAAACGACACTATATGGGACTTGAAATGTAATAACATAAAAGATCAAGGTTCAGAGTGTATATGCAGAAGCGTTAAACGAAAGTAAATGCGCAAAACAACGCGCCCAAGTTCAATTACAAACAAAACATAAATATTATTCAATAGATAATTATTTCAATTGAAGTCCAAGACACATGCATGACTTAACGTGATCCTGAGTGCCAACCTGAGAAAACATGTAAGAAAACGAGTCAACACTAGGTTGGTGAGTTCACAGGTTTCAATCATTTCAAATAAAACATTTGCGGATTATGTACATTCAATATGCATATCAATAGGTTGCATGCCTATATTCATGTTTTGCTAAAGCGCTCGCAACCGAAACTGACAGTGTGTATGTTTGTTTGCCTCCGGTCAGCTCTATCAACTCTGACTAATGTGTTAAGGTCAATATAACACCCGTTTGACCTCTAATCGAGTTAGCGCGACTAACACGGGTGGGGTTTTTCAAACCCAGTAGTACTACCAAAATTACCTCGTTCATACCATATTAACGGTCCGATGTTTGTGAGGACTTTTCATGATAGTGTGTTACGCTTAGCCTCAACACTGATATCTTATGAATTACAATAAATCAAAAAGTTGTGACATGTTTTCTCCCCCAAATAAAAACAGTAAAAGGGGCCGTGAAACTCACCTGCGTTGCGCAGTAGGTAGTATCACACAAGTATGAGATTTATAATCTCAAGTGTTAGCCTGCACGGCTTACGTATTCCCTATAATTATAACACATAAGTTAGAGACATATGGGATTTGTGACGAAGACAAGGAAGTTAAAACATCTTAACGCTTTCTAAGGATTTAAGAGTAGACGAACGTGTCTACGGAATTAGATAAATTTCTTAATAAAATCATTAAGGAAAAAAAGCGTTACGTGTCGTACGTTAATAGCGAATAATAAATAAATAAATACATTCGTATGTTAAAGTCGTTTACAAAAGTTAGGAAAATAATATAATTTAATATATTATTTTTAGGTTCGAATGATTAACTAAATAGTCATTTGTGTGGAAAATAATAAATATATTATTTTTAATCGAGTATATAAACGTGGGTAAATAATATAATAATTATATTATTAATTGGTTTGAAACGTCACACGAGGTGTAAAACGATACAAAATAATATATACATATATATTATTTAATAAGATTAGTCACGGTTTGAAAATAATATAAACATATTATTTTATACGAAGTTACGGTTTGAAAATAATATAAATATATTATTTTTATTCGATAATAACATAAATATATTATTTATAAAAGTGGGAAATAATATAAAAATAGGTTAATAATTCAAACCCGAGCCTACGGGTTGTTTCCCAGGCTAAAACACATTTATATAATAATATAATATTACAGGGCTTGATTTTTATATTAAAATAATACAAGAAAAGGCCCCAAAAATAAAATGTGGGAGCCCGGTCTCGAACCCGGGTCTCTCCCACACACGCACACAGTTCTAACCAGTCCCGGCCGCTAGGCTATCGCAACAGATCTCGGATCGAGAATGGTTTTAATCAAAAATTTCAGTGGGTTCTTCTCCCATAACCACTCGCGATCGAATCCCAAGCCAAACCCCACGATTTCGAATACGAATTGGAACAAAAGCAAAGGGGTTTTGATTATGGAGCATATGTGAACTTGATTACAAGTTTAATTGGAAAAACATCAACCTTAAGGTCGTTAATTGCTCGAAATCAAAGCCGAAACCCTAGTTTTCGAACACAGAATCAAATCGATCGATTTTTATAATGAAAATGCTTGGAATCATAGGGATATCATTAAACGGAGGATTGTGAAACTACTCGTATGAATTAATTGAATTGAAATCGTGTGCAGATTAGGATTTGATTAAACCCAGATCGTGATGAACCCTAGAATCAATTCGGTTTCAATTTGATGATATAAGCCCTAGATTTCATAGGGCTTTCAATCTGGGCATCGAGACGATACTAAGGATGCGTTCAATTTCATAATTTGATATCGGATTGATAGGGTTCGACTAAAACGAAATCCGTATGAACCCTAGGTTTCGATCGAGTTAAATCCGATAATATGAACCCCAATTAGGTTAGGGTTATTGATCTAGACACAGAAACGAAACTGTAGGTGCAAGTAATTACCAGATTTCGTGATGGATTGATAGCGTCCGACTAAAACGATTGTCGTCGGCAACGGGGTTGATCTCCGGCGATTACGGATGTGTCTCCGACCCGATTGGTGTGTGAAAAAGCTTGAGTGGAACTCGTTTGATGTGCGCAGACGATCAATTGGGGAAGTGATAACTGATTTAGTCAGATTTGGTTGATAATAAACCGAGAGTCGACGGTTTCGACATAAACACCCATAATTGGGATTAATTTCGAATCATTAACCAGTTAATTGCTGTAGTAGTGGTTGTTTATGACAGTTAATGTATATTGCAGTTATGAAGATTAAACGAATTTGTGTAAATCGCACGGATTTGAATCAAGAACGCTAAGGTTGACTTTCCAAAGTCAACAGAATCGTAATTGGTCTAATTACAGATCTAGTCCCTGAGATTTTCATGTAATTGAGTTTGAGATTTAGCAGAACTGGTCCCTCAAGTTTGGATGGGGTTAGGAACTTGACTGTTTGACTTTAAAAAGTCAACAGAATTGAAATTTGGGCAAATGACAGAACTAGTCCCTGTAGTTTAAGTTTGAAAATAGGCAGAATTAGTCCTTGGGATTTGAGATAAGTTAACTAGGTTAACTTTAACTGGATTTAATTGACGAAGTTAAACTGAAAAGTTCGGATTGTCACATCATCCCCTAGTTGAAAGAATTTTCGTCCTGAAAATTAAAATAAAAATAAAAATTTAGAGGTGTCACATCATCCCCTAGTTGAAAGAATTTTCGTCCCGAAAATTAAAAAAAAAAATTTTCATAGGTTTCGAACACAAGTTCGGGACTTGTAAGTTGGCTATCCCCAACTCCAGTCCAACAGATAAAGGATCGGCATTTACGTCTGTACAATGTTTCGAATGGTGCCGCCTTGATAATAGGGTGATAACCATTAATGTAGGAGGACTCCACTAGAGGTAAGTGAGACTATTATTTGTGCCTACATGAAGGATATGATGCCCATAACAGCACCACTCCTTTCGCCTTGGACGGAGAGGGTTTCTCCATTAGGAAGAGGAAAGCGAACGATTTTCTCGCGACAGATAATCTCAGCTTGGTTCTTAGATAATCAGTCCATTCAGACAATCACGTCGAAACTACCGAGTGTGACCAGCATGAGATCAAAGTCAATTTTGTGACTAGTCAGTTCAAGTTTACAACCCTTAAGATCATGGGTTGCTTCTATTATTTGTCCGTTGGTTATTTCTATGGTGTATCTGTCTTCTAACAGGGTTGGGGTTTTTCTTAGTAGGTTGCTAAGTTTATTAGTCATGGAATTCCCATCAACATCAGTGTAAATAGTACAGAAGCAAAATAGTTGTTTAGAAGGAACTTACCGGTAACCACGTTGTGGTCATAACGAGCTTCTCCGGATCCTAGCACAAAGGCTCGCCCCTTTGCACCATCCCCTGTATTATTGCCCTGGTTGTTATTATTGCTTTGGTGGTTGTTGTTGTTGTCGATGTCACCCTTCTTTAATTGTGGACAATCCTTCCGGAAGTGTCCCTCTTTTCCACATTCAAAACAACCTTTGGTAAAACTCGGTTGTTGGAAGGGCTGCTTGGCTTGTAATTCCCCTCTGCAGTCTTTGGCAGCATGGCCCACCTTGCCACACCGCTGGCAACGGTTTTTGTCACAAGAACCGAGGTGGTGGTAGTTACATTTGTTACACCTGGGGTGTCTCCCAATATAACCACTTTGATGCTGACCCGAAGAGGTCGACTGGTTGAAGTTCTTCGTAGGTTCAAACCTACGATGTTGTTGTTGCTGTCACAACCCCGGGCTACCCCTGCCCGGGCGTCGCGAGACAACGCTGGTATCTGAATGAGGTCCCATAAATTTGGACAGCGGAAGTCTTTGTTTTTACTTGATGCCTTTTTGTAATGAAATGTAATGTAAATAACCTCAAGGGTTAATTCTGTACTTTTTGTCAAAACTTGGGATCCACGTCCCTTTTCATTTCATGATAATAGATCTTCAAAAGTCTATTATATAATGTACAGTGATTGAAATAATTTACATAATACAAGCCATTCAAAATGTCTAGGATCTACGTCCGTTCCAACATTTGGTCTTGTATTAGTCTGCCACAGGGATTTTGATATGCCTAAAGATCTTGTCTTTACTGCATCACCCTGAATTTAATGATTTCTTTCATTACCTGTGAAAAACGTTTTGAAAATGAACATCAGCATAAAGCTGGTGAATCACATTTAACTGACACGAAAATGATTTCTAACATAAACCAAATTAAAGCCTTTAAGCACGTTTTTGTATGGTAAATCTACACATTCAGCAGTCTATTTCACCTGAAGTATATACCACCTACATACACTGGGTTAACTGCCATGGGGTCAACTGGCTGAGCGCTATGTCTCAGACTGATAGCCTATTCCCAGGGTGATGATGCTAAGAACCTTGTTCTTAGTCTTACATGATACTCAGGAACTCGTCCCTCGTATAATCTGCTAAGGAAACCCATCCTTAGTCTTATGATTTCCCATTACATGATCTGTACCCAGCCACGGACCGGACTTTCACCCGTCACATGTATACCATTTGATCAAATCTACGTATGCTTATGGCCTGAATGCTATCACGTAGATTACCCTTATGATTAAAGCATTTAATTTGTTTCATGCCGTTTTCGTAAATAAAATGGTTTTATCGTTTGAAAAACGTTAAACGTGTTCACCTTGATTTTGATGGCTGGTAGGGTTGTAGGCTTCGGAATTTGAGCAGAACCTCGATACGTTTCTTCCTAGGGAAGACACGATTAACGAGAATATATATGAGAGAATATATATATATAATTGCGGTTATATATATATGAATAGTTTTAACGATACCTACTTTGCGGGATTTGGACAGAACTACGGCTTGAGTTGGGTGTCGTAGGATTCTTGAACAGCGCTTCGGGACGTTGTGGAGTTTTGAGAGATCGGGTTTGTGTGAAACGAATGTTTGGAAACTGTACAGAATTTCAATCCCGTTGAAGGCCTTTTATAGGCTGATTTTCCAGTCCCTCGCGTACCGCGAGGCCGGCCAAGGAAATCCCTCGCGTACCGCGAGAGGATGAGGTGTCACGAACGGTGCTGAGTCAGCATGACACGTGGCGGCTGGTGGCAAGGGTGAATGACACGTGTTTTCTGGCCCTGACGCGTGTACTATTCCCTCGCGTACCGCGAGGCTTGGTTGGGAATCTTCTCGCGTACCGCGAGAAGGTGTAATTCTGGCGTATAAGCAGTCCCCTCGCGTACCGCGAGGTTTTGTCAAAATCTCCCTCGCGTACCGCGAGGGAGTGAAATTTTGAATTTTTCTTTTCTTTTTATTTTGGGTGTTACATCCTCCCCTCCTTTAGAATAATCTCGTCCTCGAGATTCATTGAAAGAGATGTGGATACTTTTTGCGCATTTCTGACTCAAGTTCCCAGGTATATTCTGGGCCACGTCTGGAATCCCATCTTACTTTGACCAACACCAATTGTTTCCGTTTAAGCTTTTTGATTTGTCGGTCTTCAATTTGTAACGGTCGTTCAATGAATTTGAGCTTTTCATTTACTTCCACATCTTGTAAAGGCATCAGCAAGGATTCATCAGCTAAACACTTACGTAGGTTTGATACATGGAATATATCGTGTACCCCACCCATCTCTACTGGTAGTTCAAGCTGATAGGCAACAGATCCGATTCGTTTAATGATTTTGAAAGGTCCAACAAAACGTGGACTTAACTTTCCTTTCTTTCCGAAACGAATAACACCTTTCCAAGGTGAAACTTTTAATAACACCTTGTCACCGAATTGGAATTCTAACGGCTTTCTTCGTTTATCTGCATAACTTTTCTGTCGATCTCGAGCCGCTTTTAAACGTTCACGTATTTGTAATACTTTATCAGTGGTTTCTTGGACTATCTCTGGTCCTGATAACTGATTTTCTCCGATATCTGACCAACATACAGGCGTTCGACATTTCCGTCCGTACAATGCTTCAAATGGTGCGGCCTGAATACTTGTGTGATAACTATTGTTGTAGGAAAATTCCATTAGAGGTAAATGATCATCCCAATTACCTCCAAAATCTATCACACAGGCTCGGAGCATATCTTCTAGGGTTTGTATAGTTCTTTCGCTCTGCCCATCAGTTTGTGGATGGTAAGCAGTACTAAGGTTCAATCGAGTTCCTAGAGCTGTTTGAAAACTTTGCCAGAATCGAGATGTGAAGCGACTATCTCTATCTGACACTATGGATAAAGGCACACCATGTAATGTTACAATTTCATTAACGTAAATTTGTGCCATTTTGTCCATACTCATGGTGTCTTTAATAGGTAGAAAGTGAGCTGATTTGGTTAAACGGTCAATGATAACCCAGATTGCATTATTTCCACGAGTGGTTCGAGGAAGTTTGGTAATAAAGTCCATAGTTATCAATTCCCATTTCCAAACTGGTAATTCTAACTGTTGCAATAATCCAGCTGGCTTTTGGTGTTCGGCTTTGACTTTGGAACAAGTCAAACATTTTGCTACGTAGATAGCAATGTTCTTTTTCATACCAATCCACCAGTAACTTTCTTTGAGGTTCTTGTACATTTTATCACTTCCTGGGTGCATGGTGTATTTGGACTTGTGTGCTTCTTCGAGGATTCGCTCTCGAAGATCACCTGTAACTGGTACCCAAATACGTTTATTCATGCGAAGGATATTATCTTCTCCTTTGATCAGTAAATCAAGCATTCCTTTCATTCCTTCTTTTTCAAAGTTACCTTCCTTCAAAGCTAACTCTTGTGCCTCTTTTAACTGACTTACAAGATCAATTTGTAGTTCAAGTCTGAGAGAATGTACTCTCTTTGGCTTGACATTTTCTTTTCGGCTCAAGGCATCTGCTACTACATTTGCCTTTCCTTCATGATAACAAATTTCACAATCATAATCATTCAGGATTTCCATCCATCTTCTTTGTCTCATATTTAACTCCTTCTGGCTAAATATGTACTTGAGACTTTTATGATCAGTGTAGATTGTGAACTTAACCCCATAGAGATAGTGTCGCCATAATTTCAAAGCAAAGATTATAGCGCCCAACTCTAGATCGTGGGTTGAGTAGTTTTTCTCATGAATTTTCAACTGACGAGATGCATAAGCAATGACTTTCTTGCGTTGCATTAATACGCAACCTAAACCAGTATGTGAGGTGTCGCAGTAAACTACGAAGTCTTCAATACCATCTGGTAAAGATAGAATAGGTGCGTTTGTCAGTTTTTGTTTCAAAGTTTCAAAAGATTCAGATTGTTTGGGTCCCCATTCGTATTTTACAGATTTCCGAGTTAAGGATGTGAGTGGGATTGCTATACGAGAAAAATTTTGAATGAACCGGCGGTAATATCCCGCTAATCCCAGAAAACTACGAATTTCGGTGGGTGACTTGGGAATTTCCCATTTGGATATAGCTTCAATTTTGGAAGGATCTACTTGAATTCCGTTCACGTTGATGACATGACCAAGAAATTGTACTTCCGTTAACCAAAATCCGCATTTGGAAAACTTAGCATATAGTTTTTCCTTTCGAAGAAGTTCAAGTATGGTTCGGAGGTGAGTTTCGTGTTCAACTTGGGTTTTGGAATAGATAAGTATGTCATCAATAAAAACTATGACAAACTCATCTAAATAGGGTTTACAGACACGATTCATCATGTCCATGAATGCGGCAGGAGCATTTGTAAGTCCAAATGGCATAACCGTGAACTCGAAATGTCCATACCGTGTTCGAAATGCAGTTTTCGAGATATCGTTATCATGCACTTTCAACTGATGATAACCTGAACGAAGATCGATCTTTGAAAAATGACAAGCTCCTTGGAGTTGATCGAATAAATCGTCAATCCTTGGGAGTGGGTATCGGTTTTTAATGGTAACTTTATTTAATTCCCGATAATCAATACACATGCGCATTGATCCGTCTTTCTTCTTAACAAAGAGAATTGGAGCTCCCCAGGGTGAAGAACTTGGTTGGATAAAACCTTTCTCAAGAAGTTCATCCAATTGTTTCTTGAGTTCTGCCATTTCTGTGGGTGCCAGTCTGTACGGGGATTTGGCAATTGGAGTTGCACCAGGTACAAGGTTGATTCGAAATTCTACCTCTCGTTCTGGTGGTAATCCAGGCAGTTCTTCAGGAAAAACGTCTGGAAATTCAGATACTACATGTACTGATTCTATCTTCTTCTCCTTTTCCAAGGCAGTAATTGATACCAGACATGCCAGATATCCTTTTCTTAAACACTTGGTTGCTTTAAGTATGGAGATTATCTGGATAGGTTTTGTGGGTTTATCACCTTGGATAGTTAGAGTTTTGTTTGTTGGTGTAACGAGTTTTACAACTTGTTGATTACAAAGGATTTCGGCTTGGTTATTGGATAACCAATCCATCCCCAAAACAATGTCAAAGCCAGTTATTGACATTGGTAACAATTGTACTGGGATAGTGAAACCAGCCAATGTAATGTAACAATTGTTCAGTGATTGGGATATTTTTATCAAATCACCGTTCGCTGTTTCTACTTCATATGTTTCAGCTAAGGGACTTAATGGTTCGTTTAATAGATTACAGAAATTATAATCTATAAAACTCCGGTTCGCACCTGAGTCAAATAAGACCTTAGCATAAACATTATTAAGAAGAAACGTACCGGTAATTACGTCTGGCGTTCTCTCAGCTTGATTAGCATTCATGACAAATGCTCGCACGATCTTTTTGGTTTCTGGAGTTATCTTAACTCCTGATTCTCCAGCTCCTCTGGTCTTTGCAAACTTAGGGCAATTCGTTCTGATGTGCCCTGGCTCTCCACAATTGAAACAAGTAATCATTCCCTTTCTCTTGAAGCAATTCTCAGTAGTGTGACCTGAGACCTTGCAATGATTACAGAATGGAGTTTCAAAAACACACTTTCCACTATGCCTGCGTCCGCATGTTTTGCATGATGGATTGTTAAATGGTAACCCCTTTTGCCCAAAGTTCTTGCTAAATCTTTTGGCCTCGGGTTTTGATTTTATAGAGGATTCGACTTTCTTCTTTTCCTCTATATTTCTGATTAGTCCAGCCGTCATGGTACCGGTCAATTCTACGGTGGACTCAATGGTTTTTGGTGAGACAACCTTCACCAAATCACGGATCTCTGGAACTAAGCCATAAATATATCGAGTTATGAGAACTGATTCAGGTTTAGCCAGGTGAGGTGCCAATCGAGCATATTCAAAGAATTTGGTAGTATACTCTCGATCATTGGTACCCACCATTCGGTGCTCCAGAAATTTTCTTTCAGCTTGTTCTTTCTCATTCTTGGGGCAAAATTTCCTTTTCACCTTTGCTCGGAATTCTTTCCAATCCATAGCATTGGTCTTTCTCCTCCCTTTGGCAGAAATGATTGAATTCCACCATTCCAACGCTTCATTTTTGAAGGAGTTTGAAGCATACAGTACTTGATCTTTCTTAGCACACTTGCTAATTGCTATTACTGACTCCATCTTCTCTAGCCAGTGAAGAGTAGCAATACCGCCTTCGGTGCCCTTAAATTCATAAGGTTTACAGTCCTGAAAGGTTTTGTAAGAACACCCCTTGTGTTTATACCTTTTTGTTTCATTTTCTTCTTCTGAGCTTTCACTGCTTAGATTTAACGATTCTTCAGATTCAGAATACTTATTGCTTGATGTTCTGGATCTTTTCGAGGTTTGAGGTTTACGAGAGCTTGCTACTTGCTTTGTGTGGGTTTTCGAAGGGTTTTCCATTCTTTTTGAAGGAAGAGTTACATGGCTTGGAGTTTTGATGTTTTCTTGTACTTCCTTTATTATGGCAGGAAGCATTTCTTTAATGCTTTGTTTGACCAGTTGTTGCAATTCTAGTTGTGGAGTAGTTATTTCAGGATTATTATTAATTTCTTTTCCTTTTTCCTTGGTAATGTAGGTAGCTGGACCGCTATTGTTATTTTGTTGAGACATCTAAGAATACAAGACAAGAATTTGGGTCAAAATTTGAAGTTTATTATCGCTTAAACTTCATCTATTTGTTACAAATACAGAAATATAGATATGCATCTATATCACTTAAAGTTAGCTAATTATACAAATACTATCATTAACTTTAATCGAGAAGCACATCTCCCAAATCTTGATAGAATCTCCCCAGGGTCTCGGTCATAGCACCCTTCTGGATCAACTGATCTGCCACCCATTGTTCTGCGTACTTCCTGTCTTCCTGGGCTAGTTCGTAGTCAAATATAGTTTGTTCGTTTTTAACTACGACTTGTCTGGTGAAGTACAGTTCAGCACGTAGATCGTCAGCCTCTCTAAGAGCACGATCGAGGTGTTCATCAATTGATTTTGGCAGTTCATCATGGTATCCATAACAAGGAGGTGGTTCCCTGTGTCCCATCCTAAGATCGTGATATGCTGAGTTAACAGACCACACGACTTTTCCATCGGTTGCATACTGACGTCCATCGGAGGGATCTACATAGAAGAAAGGTTCCTTGAAAACGGGATGTTCTGGAATAGGGTCAAAGAAGTATTTTCCACCACTGCCTTCACAAACGGCAGCCTTGTCAGATTCAGCAAATGAACGCGAAGTTTCTTCACTTGGACTTGGTGGATGTTCTGGAATTGTTCCGGTATGATCTACCACGTCTAATGATTGAGGTGGTGGCATAGATGTCATAACAGGACGTAAAGATTCTCTTGAATCTTCCATTTCCACTGAATACTCTGATTCTTCTCTCAGAGGTTCAAGCCTTGCTTGAGTCTGCTCCACTTGTTCTGCGACCATTCTGTTCCAATTCTCCGGGGTCGGTAGATAGTGGACATAATCATCATAGCTTGGTACTATTTGATCGTTTCTTGGATTAGATAATTCTCCAGGAAACAAGTTTGGGTAGTTATGAGGGTAATAGTATGGATCTGACATCCTGTAATTTATTGGTTATGTTAAAGGCATCTTCCTATCGTTTGTTCAGTAGGCACAACTATTGGTTAAAGCCTAGATACAATCATATAAGTATCTAGTTTTGCTAAAAACCCTTGAATGTGGCTCTGATACCAACCTGTCACAACCCCGGGCTACCCCTGCCCGGGCGTCGCGAGACAACGCTGGTATCTGAATGAGGTCCCATAAATTTGGACAGCGGAAGTCTTTGTTTTTACTTGATGCCTTTTTGTAATGAAATGTAATGTAAATAACCTCAAGGGTTAATTCTGTACTTTTTGTCAAAACTTGGGATCCACGTCCCTTTTCATTTCATGATAATAGATCTTCAAAAGTCTATTATATAATGTACAGTGATTGAAATAATTTACATAATACAAGCCATTCAAAATGTCTAGGATCTACGTCCGTTCCAACATTTGGTCTTGTATTAGTCTGCCACAGGGATTTTGATATGCCTAAAGATCTTGTCTTTACTGCATCACCCTGAATTTAATGATTTCTTTCATTACCTGTGAAAAACGTTTTGAAAATGAACATCAGCATAAAGCTGGTGAATCACATTTAACTGACACGAAAATGATTTCTAACATAAACCAAATTAAAGCCTTTAAGCACGTTTTTGTATGGTAAATCTACACATTCAGCAGTCTATTTCACCTGAAGTATATACCACCTACATACACTAGGTTAACTGCCATGGGGTCAACTGGCTGAGCGCTATGTCTCAGACTGATAGCCTATTCCCAGGGTGATGATGCTAAGAACCTTGTTCTTAGTCTTACATGATACTCAGGAACTCGTCCCTCGTATAATCTGCTAAGGAAACCCATCCTTAGTCTTATGATTTCCCATTACATGATCTGTACCCAGCCACGGACCGGACTTTCACCCGTCACATGTATACCATTTGATCAAATCTACGTATGCTTATGGCCTGAATGCTATCACGTAGATTACCCTTATGATTAAAGCATTTAATTTGTTTCATGCCGTTTTCATAAATAAAATGGTTTTATCGTTTGAAAAACGTTAAACGTGTTCACCTTGATTTTGATGGCTGGTAGGGTTGTAGGCTTCGGAATTTGAGCAGAACCTCGATACGTTTCTTCCTAGGGAAGACACGATTAACGAGAATATATATGATAGAATATATATATATAATTGCGGTTATATATATATGAATAGTTTTAACGATACCTACTTTGCGGGATTTGGACAGAACTACGGCTTGAGTTGGGTGTCGTAGGATTCTTGAACAGCGCTTCGGGACGTTGTGGAGTTTTGAGAGATCGGGTTTGTGTGAAACGAATGTTTGGAAACTGTACAGAATTTCAATCCCGTTGAAGGCCTTTTATAGGCTGATTTTCCAGTCCCTCGCGTACCGCGAGGCCGGCCAAGGAAATCCCTCGCGTACCGCGAGAGGATGAGGTGTCACGAATGGTGCTGAGTCAGCATGACACGTGGCGGCTGGTGGCAAGGGTGAATGACACGTGTTTTCTGGCCCTGACGCGTGTACTATTCCCTCGCGTACCGCGAGGCTTGGTTGGGAATCTTCTCGCGTACCGCGAGAAGGTGTAATTCTGGCGTATAAGCAGTCCCCTCGCGTACCGCGAGGTTTTGTCAAAATCTCCCTCGCGTACCGCGAGGGAGTGAAATTTTGAATTTTTCTTTTCTTTTTATTTTGGGTGTTACAGTTGCTGTGGCTGATTTGACTGAAATCCCATATTGTTATTGCTACTGTCAAATTTCCTCTTGTTGTTGTCAGTAGACTTGGATGCTGACTTCCTGGGAGGTAGTGTCCCTTGGGTAACGGCTTGGTCCGTCAGTTTATGAGCAAGACGGATAGTTTGTTGAATGGTAGTGGGGTTGGATGAAGTAACCATGCTCTGGATTTGTGGTACTAATCCACTGATGAACATTTCAATTCTCTTGTAGGGTGGTGTGACCATGTGAGGACACATCCCCGCTAATTCATGCGAGCGAGTAGTGTAGAGTTCTATTTCAGAACCCTCCATTTTCAGATTCCAGAATTCTCCCTCGAGTTTCTGAATTTCATCCCTGGGACGGTACTCTTCCTTCATCAGGATCTTGAAGTCTTCCCATGGTGATGCATTGGCCATGTCCAGACCTAGCATCTGGACCTGTGCATTCCACCATGTGAGGGCATGACCTTCTAGAGTTCCCGATACAAATTTGACTCGGTCGGCTACAGGGCAGTTACACATGGAGAACACAGATTCAATCTTTTCAAACCATCGGAGTAATCCGACAGCTCCCTCAGCTCCACTGAATGTGTGGGGTTTGCAGTCCATAAATGTCTTGAAGGTACAGACATGCTGACTGTTCGGTGGATTGTTCGCTTGCCCTGGATTTGAGAGGGTAGGTTGGGTTTAGGAAAGGGTGGAATAAATGTGTACAGTTGGTTGTCTTGAATTAACGGTTAACAGGTTTACCTGCAACGTGTGCTGCTAAGGCTTCAGCAACACTGTCATTAATCAACGCGGCCAGTTCGGCTGGTGTCAGGTTGATATTTCCACGACCACCGTTACGACCGCCACGTCCACGTCCGGCCATGATTCTTCATATTCACAAACACAAGAAATGAGTAAATACATCGCATATTGACATCACTCATGTGTAAGCAAACAGAAGGAGATGTGTAAAGACATGCAGGTTTATGATTTTAGTACAAGGCTAACTTAAATCATAAGGCCATAGGATAAATGGTTCAACTCAAACAGTTCACTAAGATTTTATTGGAATGGGAACATCCTTACCCATTTAGGTTTTTATTTGAAACATAAAGAAATGACAAAATAAGATAAGATAGAATAGAATGGAATATCAAGCTCCACTGCCCGCGGATGAGATGACTGATTCAGCATCATCCTCCTCTACTTCCTCGGGCTCATCCTCAGGCTCAAAATCGGGTACTTCAGCTGGCTCTAGAGCTGCTGCAAGTTGTATCTCTAATTCTCCAATTCTTTCCTGAGATTCTACTTCAGCCTCCTCGAGTACATTCACTCTAGCCTGTAACGCCCTTACCTCGTCCACTAATGCATTATGCAAGCGGTCAGTGCTTGCCAGTTCTGCTACTAGCAGATCTATCATGTGATCCGTTTGTTTCTCTCCTCTTAACAGACCTGTGATCGCTCCTGCTGCGTCTCTCATATTTCGGATCTCTCGATCCATAGTTGCTACAAATGCTGCAAAGGCTTGCTCCAAGTGACAAGGTAGCAATGGTAAACGTGGTTCTGATGATGATGAAGCTCCAAAGTACGGTGATGGAACTCGTTCCTGTCTAACCCATTTGCTCAGTAAACCGGGGTACCAATCCCAGTCACTCCCATTCCGGATATGCATGGGCTCTCCATACACAATAGAGTTATCAATGGGCTCAAGCCTACGCCTCTTGGGCTCCGGTGATGCAATGGCAGGAATGTCATGTTCCTGATTGGTAGGTGGTGAAGATGGTGGTGTAGACATAATTCTTGAAACATAAGGAGTAAGTGTCTATACCAAGTAACTAATGTGTGTGGCTATAGTCTAGAATGCAGTCCTAGTTCTCTATAACCAATGGCTCTGATACCAATCTGTCACACCCCCAAATTCCACTAACGGAGTTTTACCGTTTTGGAAGGTGACAAACCAGGATCTCAGACATCAGTTACTTCAAACGACACTATATGGGACTTGAAATGTAATAACATAAAAGATCAAGGTTCAGAGTGTATATGCGGAAGCGTTAAACGAAAGTAAATGCGCAAAACAACGCGCCCAAGTTCAATTACAAACAAAACATAAATATTATTCAATAGATAATTATTTCAATTGAAGTCCAAGACACATGCATGACTTAACGTGATCCTGAGTGCCAACCTGAGAAAACATGTAAGAAAACGAGTCAACACTAGGTTGGTGAGTTCACAGGTTTCAATCATTTCAAATAAAACATTTGCGGATTATGTACATTCAATATGCATATCAATAGGTTGCATGCCTATATTCATGTTTTACTAAAGCGCTCGCAACCGAAACTGACAGTGTGTATGTTTGTTTGCCTCCAGTCAGGTCTATCAACCCTGACTAATGTGTTAAGGTCAATATAACACCCGTTTGACCTCCAATCGAGTTAGCGCGACTAACACGGGTGGGGTTTGTCAAACCCAGTAGTACTACCAAAATTACCTCGTTCATACCATATTAACGGTCCGATGTGTGTGAGGACTTTTCATGATAGTGTGTTACGCTTAGCCTCAACACTGATATCTTATGAATTACAATAAACCAAAAAGTTGTGACATGTTTTCTCCCCCAAATAAAAACAGTAAAAGGGGCCGTGAAACTCACCTGCGTTGCGCAGTAGGTAGTATCACACAAGTATGAGATTTATAATCTCAAGTGTTAGCCTGCACGGCTTACGTATTCCCTATAATTATAACACATAAGTTAGGGACATATGGGATTTGTGACGACGACACGGAAGTTAAAACATCTTAACGCTTTCTAAGGATTTAAGAGTAGACGAACGTGTCTACGGAATTAGATAAATTTCTTAATAAAATCATTAAGGAAAAAAAGCGTTACGTGTCGTACGTTAATAGCGAATAATAAATAAATAAATACATTCGTACGTTAAAGTCGTTTACAAAAGTTAGGAAAATAATATAATTTAATATATTATTTTTAGGTTCGAATGATTAACTAAATAGTCATTTGTGTGGAAAATAATAAATATATTATTTTTAATCGAGTATATAAACGTGGGTAAATAATATAATAATTATATTATTAATTGGTTTGAAACGTCACACGAGGTGTAAAACGATACAAAATAATATACACATATATATTATTTAATAAGATTAGTCACGGTTTGAAAATAATATAAACATATTATTTTATACGAAGTTACGGTTTGAAAATAATATAAATATATTATTTTTATTCGATAATAACATAAATATATTATTTATAAAAGTGGGAAATAATATAAAAATAGGTTAATAATTCAAACCCGAGCCTACGGGTTGTTTCCCGGGCTAAAACACATTTATATAATAATATAATATTATAGGGCTTGATTTTTATATTAAAATAATACAAGAAAAGGCCCCAAAAATAAAATGTGGGAGCCCGGTCTCGAACCCGGGTCTCTCCCACACACGCACACAGTTCTAACCAGTCCCGGCCGCTAGGCTATCGCAACAGATCTCGGATCGAGAATGGTTTTAATCAAAAATTTCAGTGGGTTCTTCTCCCATAACCACTCGCGATCGAATCCCAAGCCAAACCCCACGATTTCGAATACGAATTGGAACATAAGCAAAGGGGTTTTGATTATGGAGCATATGTGAACTTGATTACAAGTTTAATTGGAAAAACATCAACCTTAAGGTCGTTAATTGCTCGAAATCAAAGCCGAAACCCTAGTTTTCGAACACAGAATCAAATCGATCGATTTTTATAATGAAAATGCTTGGAATCATAGGGATATCATTAAACGGAGGATTGTGAAACTACTCGTATGAATTAATTGAATTGAAATCGTGTGCAGATTAGGATTTGATTAAACCCAGATCGTGATGAACCCTAGAATCAATTCGGTTTCAATTTGATGATATAAGCCCTAGATTTCATAGGGCTTTCAATCTGGGCATCGAGACGATACTAAGGATGCGTTCAATTTCATAATTTGATATCGGATTGATAGGGTTCGACTAAAACGAAATCCGTATGAACCCTAGGTTTCGATCGAGTTAAATCCGATAATATGAACCCCAATTAGGTTAGGGTTATTGATCTAGACACAGAAACGAAACTGTAGGTGCAAGTAATTACCAGATTTCGTGATGGATTGATAGCGTCCGACTAAAACGATTGTCGTCGGCAACGGGGTTGATCTCCGGCGATTACGGATGTGTCTCCGACCCGATTGGTGTGTGAAAAAGCTTGAGTGGAACTCGTTTGATGTGCGCAGACGATCAATTGGGGAAGTGATAACTGATTTAGTCAGATTTGGTTGATAATAAACCGAGAGTCGACGGTTTCGACATAAACACCCATAATTGGGATTAATTTCGAATCATTAACCAGTTAATTGCCGTAGTAGTGGTTGTTTATGACAGTTAATGTATATTGCAGTTATGAAGATTAAACGAATTTGTGTAAATCGCACGGATTTGAATCAAGAACGCTAAGGTTGACTTTCCAAAGTCAACAGAATCGTAATTGGTCTAATTACAGATCTAGTCCCTGAGATTTTCATGTAATTGAGTTTGAGATTTAGCAGAACTGGTCCCTCAAGTTTGGATGGGGTTAGGAACTTGACTGTTTGACTTTAAAAAGTCAACAGAATTGAAATTTGGGCAAATGACAGAACTAGTCCCTGTAGTTTAAGTTTGAATATAGGCAGAATTAGTCCTTGGGATTTGAGATAAGTTAACTAGGTTAACTTTAACCGGATTTAATTGACGAAGTTAAACTGAAAAGTTCGGATTGTCACATAAAGCTTCTATTTGCACCAGAATCAAATAAAACCTTTGCATAGATATTTTCGACAAGAAATGTACCGGTAATGACGTCCGGTATTTTGGCTACTTCGTTTGCGTTTAAAACAAATGTTCTGGCGTTTTTCTTAACGCCTTTCGCGGGTTTAGCTCCAGATGGTCGTGCTTATTTTGTCTTTGGGCATTGGATTTTGATATGCCCCGGTTCTCCACAACCGTAACAAACAATGGGCTTCTTGCTTTTGTAAAAATTCTCAGTTGAGTGGCCAGGAATTTTACATGTGTTGCAAAAAGGCCTTGCACCACATTTGCCGTAATGTTTCTTTTTTGCATAAACGGCATTCATGAGCAGAAAAACGGGTATCTTTACGATTGAAGTTGTTTTCGGATCATTTTTGCCCGTTTCTGTTTTGGTGCGTGTTATCCTTTTTCTTCAACTCTTCTCTATTCCTAATCAAGCCATCCGTGAAGCTAGCACCTAATTAAATGGCATCATCCATTGATTCAGGTTTAGCGGCTTTCACTAAATCTCGAATTTCTAAAACTAAACCCCGTATATATCTTTTGATGAGATTTGATTCGGGGGTTGCTAAATGAGGCACCAGTCTTGCATACTCAAATAGTTTTATCACATAATCTTGATGGTTTGTGCCCGTCATTCTTAAATTTAGAAAGTTATGCTCAATCCTTTCTCTTTCATTCACCGGATAAAATTTCTTTTCTACTTTTTCCTTAAAAACATACCAACCCATGGCAAATGCCCTATCTCTGCCTTTGGCGGATATGACTTGATTCCACCATTCCAATGCTTGGTCTCTGAATAGATTTGAAGCATAAAGCACTTTGTCTTCCTCAAGACCTTTACTTATTGCTAGAACTAACTCGGTTTTCTCTAGCCACCTCAGTGCAGCTATAACTCCTTCTTTTCCTGCAAACTCATAGGGTTTCCAGTCTTGAAAATTCTTGTAACTACATCCAAGATTCCTTTACTTCTTATACGAAGGTTCATATCTGTCCTTGGGACTGATTACAAAAGAACCATGACTTTCCTGGTAGGTCCTCTTGGTAGATTTACTATGAAAGTTTGAATGACCTCCTTCAGTATATTTTGAAAGGTGATTTGAATGTCTACCCTTAGTATGCTTGGAATATTTAGGGTTAGAAATCTCATTCTCATTTTCGTTTGCTTTGGATTTTAACAAAAGAGATTCTCATTTCTTAGTAGCTTTTGCTTCTTCAATAGCTGCTACTATTTTTTGAATTGCTTTGTCTATTCCGGTATCAATTATTTTTGTTAATTCTGCTCTTTGAGCTTCCGGCTCAGCAGTAGCATTTTCCATGGCTTGTTTCTTTTTGCCTATGGTGTTATTAGATGGTCCACTTTTCGACATTCTAAAACGTTGAAAGTTTTGGAATTAGAAACAAACTTTTTATTGATAATGATATATATACAAGAAATATATACATGTAGAAATCATTGTTTCTATAAATTCCTAAAATTATTTTCTTTCAAAACTTGAACTAATAAAGTATTTCGAGCTTCGACTTCAGCTTTTTCTCTTTCCAGCTCGGCTATTCGATTCAATAGCATTTGTTCTCTTTCACTTCCAGGCGTATTTTCGTTTATACGAATAGTAGGAATATTTTAATAATACGGTACGTAAAATTTATTAGAATCGGCTCGTTCTTCTTCTTCATGATCACATTTATTTTCATAAGGTATCTCGGTATGTACCTCGTGAAAATTTTGTGAGTATAACGGAGTGATATTATAACTTCCAGCAGTTGAAGCAGAATGGAAACTTATTGAAGGATTATAAGTAATACTATGGTTCCCTATGTAACACCCCAACCCGATCTAGGGGTAACGTGTCACTTATACAGTAAACAGAATTTAAAACATTAATCCATTAATGAAAAACGATTACATTTAATGAAATAACATACAAAACATTACAATTTATTTAAATTAAAAACTCTTGATCTTTATTCTCTCGGTCCTCTCGCCAAGTATTCCCAATAATCCCTGTAACCTGACGTACATAAAGAGGAAGAATGTACGCCTGAGTAAACTTGGCTTTACTCAGTAGGACAACAACTATATAATAAAGAAAATCTTAACAATATATCTATCAGACAAATACATACATACACATTCAATACACATTCGATGAGTTACATAACGATAGTTCACATTCGATAGATCACATTCGATGAGTCACATAACACATTCAATAGTTCAATGCGTACGGAGCGTCATATTCAATAGTTCAATGCTTACAAAGGGCCAATGCGCACAAAGTGTCATATTCAATAGTTCAATGCTTACGAATGGACAATGCGCACAAAGCGTCATATTCAATAGTTCGATGCTTACGAAGGAACAATGCGCACAAAGCGTCATATTCAATAGTTCGATGCTTACGAAGGGTCATATCCAATAGTTCGATGCGCACGGAGCGTCATATTCAATAACTCAATGCTTATAAACAATATATCTATAAATATACATATAATACACATAAGCATTTAACAACGAATTTAGGTACCAACAACGGAGTATTGGAAACCAAATTCGTACACGTAAGTTGTTCGAAAGTCCGTACTTTAATGACGATAAACAATAACCGGAATAAAACATTTGCGAACGAAAATAAACGGTGCGGAAGCCTACAATAATTATAATAACTTAGATTTTAAAATCCTTTTGGTGATCGTGAACACAATTTAAAACGTTGAGAAAAATATGTTTATAGCACTTTTAGTTATAGTTAAGTAAAATACATGATTTCAATAACTTTTAAAGGAGTATACATTTTATCTTTAATTAAACAATATACATCATCTTGATTCTTGAAAATCCAGAAAATGATAACAATTTATTTATCTTTTTGAAAACAGATTATACATAAACACATATATTAGTATGTGAATTGAATTAAAACCCAAAACAGGAAAAAGAAAAAAAAAAGAGGGTGCTGCATGTGCGAGGTCTAGAACCCGAGACCTGTGCTTGGCTATCAAGGGTTTCAACCACCGGAACATAATAGTTATTTGATTTATTTAACAAGAAAAAACGTTTTTAAACAGGAGGCTGCAGTTAATCGTCTTCCCCAAACAAACCTAAGACGCTCTCAGATTTTTAAATCAAAATTAGATCCTCAAGATTACGGTTTGCAAATCAATATCTTAGGGCTTTTGTTCAGAATTCAAAAACGAGTTCATTGGGGTATTACATACCTCGAATCGGTACCCAAAACGATGACGGTGGAGCTTGCCGGAGTTCAAACGCGGCGGTAGAATTCCATACGGAGGGGTTTTCAATTGATTGAGCGAAACGGGTTTTGTAAGCGAGGTGTGTCCGTACTGAACGAAATCGTTCGCATTTATAGGGTTTTCAACGCGTTTTACAAATATGGAAATCCCGTGATTTTGGGGGCGGCGATAAATGCCTGAATCAAAGGGATTTGAAAGCTTTAACGTGTGCGTGATTCACGGTTTACGCGTATGATTCTTTTGGCAACGTTTCCATGAAATAATTTGATGGTTCAATTCAAGGGCTGTATTCATCGCCGGAATCAAAAGATGGTGGCTGGAATTTTGTATCGGGAAAACGATGCGAAGCAGGGAAATGATTTTTGTTTTAAAAATTTTCACTTTACCCCCCCCGAGCTTCAAACTGTTTAAAAATAGCCCTTGAACTTTCATAAAAAGAGATTGCCTACTAGCCCCTCCACTTTAAATTAATAAAACTTAACCCCTTTAACTTTTATTTCAAACAAATCTTAACTTTTCCATAAACTGTTTAACATTTATAAACTTTAAAACCAAGTTTGTATTTACAAATAATTAAAATAACTACATTAAATTCTCATAAATTATGTATTCATGATTTAACAACCCATAAAAACATTTAATTTTAATGTCTTAAAATTTTGGGGTGTTACACCCTATTTCTCCAAGACTTTTAAAAATAGAACTTTCTGTCTTTTCATTATCTTCTATAGTAGTCTCATTAGTCTTACGTTCGAAATAATTTGTCGGAGCAAACTTACGAATAAAACTAGGACCTTTGCCTTTCCAACCATATCTGTAAAATAATAAAATGATATTTTATTAAAATATATTACAAGGAAATAGATGACAAAATTTCTATTCTTTCATCAGTTCTCTTCCAAGGATCTTTAGATCTTTTCCAAAATCATATACTTGTTGACCATAAAACTTCGTTCTAGCCTTGTTCATAATTCTTTCCCTGTTTATTTCGTCCGTTTGGCGCAACGAACGATCTAAACATTCTATGGGAGATGAAAGCATACTATCCTCATATCCATACTTGGGAGGAGGTTCACGAATACCAAACAATATATCATTATAAACATTCTGGTATTCAGGTGGCGATTGAAAGTAAGTTTGATATGGGCCACCATATATTGGTTCAGGGAATATATATGGATCATAAAGAACAGGAGAATTATGATTATAAAAGGGATAATCCTCAAGATTTTCATATACAGGAACATACTGGTGAGATTCTTCTTTGGATGTTTCCTCCATTGGTACATTTTGATATGCTTCTTCTATTTCAATAAAAGGAATAGAAAATCGTTCAGTAGGCATTCCTACTCTTATTCTAGGCTTTCGGGACATACTTGGGACAGCCTGATCTTCCATTGGTGGAGGAGTGGTAAACTACCAGTTACTAAAATTAGAACCGAAATCCATCCAAGAACTCTCAGCCTCGTATGATTGCCGGTGATACTCAGGTGTAGGAGTATCTAGATTTATGACGAAAGGATCATCATCATCAGGAATTGGAATTGGCATCATCTGAGATCCGTAAGGATGACGCTCAGGGGTTACTTGTTTAATCGCACGGTTAGGATCATAATAAGGCACGTTATATTCTCCAGACATCCTGAAAATCTTAAATATTAATAACTATCTTAATTAGGTATTCTGTCCTCATGATGATCAAAACTTAGATACTAAGGCCAGTATCCTTATCTCAATCTTTGAGGTATTATAGCTAAAATTATGGTTAAAGCTTAGATACTAAGACTAGTATCTAATTCGCTAAAACCTTGGACTCTGATACCAACCTGTCACACCCCGGTTTCAGGACACCCTGGGCGTGTGACCAGAATGGCACCTCCAATCTTATTTTATTTAGAAAATTCAAAGTTAGTTTAGCAGCGGAATACTTTTGGATCGAACTTGTAATAAATCTCAACCCGAGGGTTGATATTGTATATTTTCCAAATCCGGAGACAAATAAAATACCATTTCATTTAACTGGGATTTAAATACCCCTTTTCTGTACAAAACCATGGTCCATGACCATTTACATTGTCGCATGCATAAGTAGGGTAAAACTAGAGCCACAAGTTAGTTGGCCTGTGCCTGGGGAGTTAACCCTGTCGAATACCAAGCTACACAAGCATTGGTATCTAAGGGTTTTACCTTCCAGCACCTAACCCTATGTACAAGGGAGTATCCATATCTAGGAAATCGTCATCCTAAATATCTCCTCTTGTTTCCTTATCACTGCAGAGTTATCTCCGTGCTACTAGCACATATCCTTGTCAAAATATTTTATGTACACCTTTATCCCCAAGACTATCCCGTAGGACTAGCCTTAAGTAATCATTGATTTGTAACGCACTGAATTATCGAATTACTGAATATTGACACCCTAGGCAAATCCCACATCGGCCGTGGACAGGAGAGATCCTTGGTTCATAAGTAAAGGTCATGCCTCTTACATCAACTACGCGTTTTGGGCTTAGTTGGCTATGGAGCACAATGAAACTCCACAGTTAAGCGTGCCCGGGTGGGAGTAATCCAGGGATGGGTGACCCTATGAGAAGTTTTCACCCAGGCAACCAAAAACAAATATGTGAGATCTTAGGGGCAAAACGGATAATATTGTTGGTACGAGAGGCCGGATTTTACAAATGGTATCAAAGCTACTCCTGTGTCGTTCGGGATGGCGGGGCAAACCTCATCGAGGACGATGAGTCCCTAAGGGGGGTGAATTGTAATGCACTGAATTATCGAATTACTGAATATTGACACCCTAGGCAAATCACACATCGGCCGGGGACAAGAGAGATCCTTGGTTCATAAGTAAAGGTCCTGCCTCTTATATCAACTACGCGTTTTGGGCTTAGTTGGATGTGGAGCACATGAAAACTCCACAGTTAAGCGTGCTCGGGTGGGACTAATCCAGGGATGGGTGACCCCTGGGAAGTTTTCACCCGAGCAACCAAAAACAAATCTGTGAGCTCTTAGGGGCAAAGCGGACAATATTGTTGGTACGAGAGTCCAGATGTTACAGATTACCTGAAAAACATTTGGAAAATAAAACGTCAGCGCGAACGCTGGTGAACATGATTCTCATGACCAGATTCATTTGGCAAATACAGTATCAAAACATTTAACCATAATGCGGGTACAATCTACTATTCAGCGGAACTATTTCATCTGAGTGTACAACCACTGCATACACTAATAATTTCCGTAAAAGGACTGCTGGCATTAATAGACTTACTTACTGCGATGTCCCTTAACTGAGACCCCATCTTACATCCAGTTACAGACAATTATCAGCCCCAATATGGGAATTTCACCTATAAAGCGTGTATCCCTTGATCAAGTTTTACGTATACTTATGGCCTGAATATTTTACGTAGACGTCCTTATGCATCAAACTTTTGAATACCGGTATTGCCATTTCGTAAACGTAAAACTTTCAAAGCTTTGAAAATAAAAGACAGATAAACTTATTCAACTTATCAGTAGCTTGATCTTATCTCAGGTAGTATGTAAGCTTAGTGTAAACCTTAAAGCAAGTTCTACGTTAAGTTAGAATCTTAACGCACGAATACGAAATTAAACGAAAGTGTAAGCGAAAGTCAGATATTTTACCAAAACGAGAGCACGAGAATCGAGGTAGGGTCGTTCCAGGAAGTTTGGAGTAGTTGAGAATGGTTGGGAAGCTTCAAAATGAGCAGCCGAAGGCTGCTATTTATTGTTGCCCGATAGAACCTGTAGCGGACCGTTAGCATGGGTGGTAGAGGTCCGCTACCGCCCAGGGCATGCGTCAGCCCTACGCGTCCCTTCCTGATTGGACCGATCCTCGTTTTGTGGCTAGCGGACCGTTGCAATACGTTGGGGCTGACGCGGCTGACAGCGGATTATACGCTGGGGCGATGCGGCCCGCGGCGGATTATACGTTGTGGCTGACGTGGTTGTTCATAAGCACATGATCATCTATTAACAAGTGATAATATTATTTCATCATAATTAAAGCATCCGTTACAAATAGAAATGAAAAACAAATAGTTCAAACATGACATAAGTTGAATTTAACCTTCAATAAAGCTAGGTCCAAAGTCCTAAGTGATCACGTAGTGTCCTCAAACTAGTGCACCTGAAACATGTGAGTAAATGTCAACTACAAGTAGTTGGTGAGTAACATAGGTTTTGACACTAAACAAAAGTTAAGTAAAGGTTTACAATTCAATATGTTCAAAGCGTGTCTAGAGCATAAATGTGAAAACATACAAGGTTCCAAGCGTACAATCAAGCCATGTTATATGTATGCACAATACCCCGGATTGCATGGAGTTCTAAATATAAACACTAACTCGCCAAGGTTAGTGTTAAGTAATGTATCGGATTCCCGTATAAATGATCATAAAAGGTACTACCTTAGGCTTGCCACACAAGTGAATGATTGTACTAACATGAACACACGTTTTGGTCACCAAGCAGTTTAAGACATAAAGCATAAAGACCAACGCATAAGAACACAGGGTATTGAATTGTGTAAGTAATGTAATTGTAGACATGTTTCACCCCAAAAGTATAAAAATGTAAAAAGGGGCTATGTAAACTCACCTTACAATGAGTAGCTTGGATGTCACACAAGTATATTGTTTGTTGCACAAATGTTCTAATTAACCACAAGGTTAACCTATGTTTGATGGAATATATGTATCAATGATTTGTACAACTGAAATGGAGAATCCTAATGTGCGAGGAGATTGATGTGGTTGTCCTCATTTTAATAATAAAATAATTATTTGAGTTGCAAATAATATTTTATATAAATCTTTGATAAATATTTGTATTGTAATAAGTGAAAGAATAAATAAAGATTTTGTTTGTTTGTAATAATTATATAAACGTATGAATAAATAATTATATTTCTTTTGTTTGTAAATAAATACACAAATAAATAAATGACTAGTTTTCTTTTGTTTGTAATCGCATAAATTAATAAATTGATAGATGAATAAATAAATGAGTAATAATTAGTTGAGTAATTAAATAATTTACTACATAAATAAATGAATAAAACCTTTTATTTGATTTATGAAAAATAAGTGTTTTAAAAAATAATAAAAAATAAATTATATAAAAGTTTGTATAAATATTTGTAAAGAAATGAGTTTATAATCATAATCATAATTAGTTGAATGTGGTTGTTATACACTAGAATGGTTATCATTCCAGAGTAGTACCTCCAACAGAAAAATTCCCAAGAAAGAGTTGGTCGGATCAGAACCCCGTCTTTTCCTAGCCAGAACTTTAATGTTTGCCGGATAACTACATATTGGTTTGAAACTTACTCTATTTGCGTACTTAACTAAGTTTAGGTTGTGTTTGGAAAGTATATGGGCTAAAGTGAAAATATGAGTTTAGTAAAGATAGAAATTGAATATTAAATAATTTAATTTGAAAATAAAGATTTTTAGTAAAAACATGATTTTTGAAATTGAAATGAGTAAGAAAGATCAAACCAAGCTTTTAAATAAAAGTTTAAACAAGTTTAATTAAAATAGGGCTTTTGATCTTGGATAGGTCTATGATTATAACATAAACATGTAGGGATCATAGATCTATCTAGTTATGATGGATTCTTGAAAGGAAAAGTATGAACAAGCAAGAACATAAGAAGAACTTACTTAGAATGGAAGGATTTAAGCTAGAATATTTCAAAAGATGAGAAGAACGACCTTTAGTAGCTAGAGAACCCTAGAGGATCGTTGAGGTGCGAATAATACATGAGAAATAAGAGCTCTATTTATAGGGTAGTATAAGGGTCTTATTCACAAAATTTAATTTGTTATAGGGACTAAGATTGCAAAATATGAAGAATAGTTTTTAATTTCATAACATATTTTAACTTAAGTGCTCATTAATTTTATGTTTATGACTTCATTTCATCATAATTCATATTTAAAATGTTTATAAATATAATTATATACTTATTTGTTTTATTTACCTTTAGTAATTAAAAATACTAGCAATGTTAATTAACAAAGTTATATTTTCATAATAAATTGTTTAAATGGTTTATTTATCATGTGTGTATATATATAGTCACATATATATTTATAAGTACACACATAAAAGATATCAATTTATAATCAAAGCTTGTAAGCTTAGATTTTGTTATTATAACAAAGTGTATATATTTATTTCATAACAATCATATAAGTATGTATGCACACTCATGAATTATAATGAATAAATATGATACCTTCATAAATGCAAGTCATAAAGTAATGAAATTACAATTTGTCGGAATAGTTAAAATAAATGACGGAATTTCATGGGGATTACAACCAAGACACGCGTTAGATTTTGAAGACGAGTCACTAGACACGTGGCATCATGAGAAGTTGCGGCTAGCAGACCGTTACCCAAGTGGTGGCGGTCCGCCACCCAACCTTAAAGCCTGTAGCGGACCATTATGGAATACGGTAGCGGTCCGCACCCTTGAATCTTAGGGATTTGGTAATTCCAACCCCTAGGGTTTCCATTTTGGCAAAAGAGGACCTTGGATTTGGCCTGGTCTTACAAACGCAGGGGGCCGGGATTTTTTTTTCCCTATCAAGGGGGCCGGAACTATAAAATTTTTGGCCAAATACATATAAATTAACACTATTGAGCGAAAAATCAACCGAGTACGTATAAACTAACACTACTGAGCAAAGCATCGCCCCCCACCCCCGGGCCCTAAGAAAGCTTCGCCCATGTGTGTGTAGCCTTTTGGCAATGAGTTGGATCTAATCAGTGTGTCTAGGGAACACATGGTATTTCAAGTTAGACAATAATGTGGTAGGAACTTGTAACGAGTGAATGTTGAAGTGTGTTTTGAAATGTTTGCATAGAATTCACCACCATAAGCTAACTTGTTTAAGCGTGTATTTCAGAAAGGTTTGAGGCCTCATATAGTAAAAGCATGGGTTATTTTTTACCGGTGGCAGTAGATCGGGTATGGCATTGATGAGGATTCGGCATATGATGATTATATGAACATTTTCATTAATGTTTCGTTAGACAGTTGTTCAGTTTGATGGTTTGTAGTAAGATGTAATATCTGTACTTTTCCGTTTACAATTTCCGGCCATTTGGCATTTATTGTAAATCCTAATTATCCATATTTAATAATATGTGAAAATTCTTAAATGAATTTCTTAAACTATGTGGCTAAAAACCATACTCAAACTATGTATTAGGGCTAATATTCATGGTATTTGAATAAAGTCCCTAAACTATATAAAATAAATCTCATAAATTATCTAAGTGTAAAAAAAAATTGTACTTATTTAATTTGGAAAATCTTAATTATGTTTTATTCAATTAAAACACGAATTATATAAATTAAAATGATTTTTTTATAAAATTTTTATGACTGAACAAATAATATTTAAACTTTCATAAATATTATAGAAACCATTTTATGAATAATTAGGATGAATTTAAAACAAATAGTTAGGTTTTGAACCCCTCAATCCAATTTGAACCTCCATGAATACACTTGAAACCCCCCCCCCCTATCCATTTTGGACTTTATCTAGTATTTTGACATTAAAAGTCAACCATGCTGCCTTTTGACTCAGAAAAGTCAACCGGATCCAACCCGACTACCAAATCATCGATACATAGAATGCTACTGCCTATTGACCATTCGAAAGTGTTATATGATCATAACAGAATGCTCGTGAGGATCTAGTTGCATTTGAACGAATCAAATTGACCTAATTTGTCAAGTTTGACTTCATAGAGTCAAACCTAACAAGTTTCAGTTTCAATTCGCGGATTTAAACGCATTCAATGATCTCTGATCATGTATGAACGTTATATGAACGAATTCAAACCTCAATGATGAACCAATTTAATCCAATCATGACCAATTATCTCGAATCAATGGCCGCGACCGTTTCAAACGATTGAGAATCAATTCATGCGTTTGAGTTGAAATCGAATCCTTATATCAAGTCCTACACGTTCGCAACATACCTTTTACACTTCCTGAGCTCTCAAATCCAACGCAAAACACCTCTGGATCGCGATCAAACTCCGAAGAACACTAGGCTTACGGTTTCAATCGATCTCATCCATCACGTAACCAAAACAGGTAATGCTTGTGCCTTTAGTTTCGTTTTTGTACAGGGTACAAAAGCCCCTTAAAATCGCAGTCGATCCGTATCGAATCGAGTGAATTTGGAGCTAGGGTTTGGGACGGGATTGTTTGGGGAAGAGGATGAGTGGGGGTTATGTGTTAAAAGCAATTCGCGCCTGATGTTAGACATGGCATAAGCCCAGGTCTATTGGTTAAAACCCTCGTCTCCCTCGAACAAGGTCGCGGGTTCGATCCTTGCCCCGCACCTTGTTTTTGCGTGTGATTCTGCCCTGAAACCCGGTCCCCTCGTGGACAAGGGTTATCAAATAAACTACTGGACTATTAGCACAAAGACCAGGCTGGTCCAGTGATTGCGCGCCTGTGTCCACACCGAACCCACCCGGGTTCGAATCCGGGAAAAACCCTTTTTTCCTATTTTTTTTATTTTTATTAATTAAATCTTTAATCTTTAAAAATTCATAACTTTTTATTTACAACTCGAAAATGTACAAATAAATAGCCCAAATTTTTGTAATAAAATTCTCTACTGTTTTATAAAATAAAAACAGAAAAATTTCTGAGTTTATAAAATTATTTATTTAAAAGTCTAATTTTAAAACTTGGATTATTTATTTAATATTAGCAAACTTATTCCAAAAATCCTACAAAAATTAAAGAAACTTAATTTATATATTCTTAACGAAATATTAAGTTTCTGGAACTTTTAGACATTTTTACTAATTTTCACAAATTTAACTTGTAATTAAATCAATAGATTTATTGATTTAATTAAACTAAAAATAAATGAATTTTATAAAAATTCACTATTTAACAGAAAATATTCATATGATTTATATCTAAATTATATTTATTTTTTTTTCACTATTTAGTTAATAAAAGGATTTATTAATTAAATTTTTAAATGAGTAATTAAATAATTAATTACTTAAAACATATTTAAATTACTAAACATAATAATTTAGTAATACTTACATCTTAATTACATACCTTAAACTATAACCTAATTACATTTTCAAACCTTAAACTTTCCAAAACCCTAAATTCCCAAATTCGAGAACACGAACGAACCTTAGCTTATTCCTTTAAACTAAATGACTAAACTACAACTATAATAGGTTAATTGTGACCTACTTTGGATTATATCTTTGGATCAAACTTAGCTTGGAAACTACCTACAAATCCAATGTGAGTTTTCATGCCCCTCTTTATACATTTTATCACTTTTGGGGTGAAACATGTTCCTATATAATTACACTTACACTATTGACAAATCTCACAACTTGAAACAAATTCCCTTATGTTAGACTTGTTTAATTGCATTATGTGGCTTATTTGTTGATTACACTAGTTCATATTATTAACTGTTTCGACAGCCTATGAATGGAATTAGTGGTACCATGTGGGTTAGCTACCCCATGCATTTCTTTGATCTAGGATGCATGTAATGAATTCTGAAACTGAAAAACTGTTAACTATATGTTGGACAATCTGAATTGGATAAATCTTAAAAGGAAGGTTTAATTTGGACTGTGTGTATATACAATAAGACTATAATGTATTACTTGTCTTAGCATGGAATTTGTACTTTATCTAAACTACTATATCTATATCTACCATGATTGCTCACCAACAATTCATTTTGTTGATAACTCTTATTTTAAACATGTTTCAGGTGCACCAAGTTCAAGCAACGCTTGATTTATGTTCAACACTTAGGCTTGGACTTAGAAATTTGAAATCTGATTTTATCTTGTTTGGAACTATGTTTTGTCTTGTTTAGTTGAACTATTTGTAGCCTTTGAGGCACTTTTAATATTATTGAATAAAATTATGAAATTTTAATAGTTCCAAGTGCTACGAGCAATCTGGTCACAACTCGGGTCATACTCCGACGTGTTCCGCCGCCCGGTTGGGGTGTGACAGATTGGTATCAGAGCCTTGGTTATAGGGATTTAGGTTATTAGAAATCTTTAACCTAGACTATAACTTTAGGACCCTCTTTTAGTCTTGCATGATTAGGAACTTATGTGTTTATTTGTCAAATTCTAAATCTTTAACACAAATCTTACAAATCCTCAAAATTCTAAGACTTTACCTTATATTTCCATCAATATTCTTTTATATGAAATTCTTCAATGTTTTAAAATATTTTATAAAACCCCCTAGACTTTGTAAGTCTATCCAAAGTCTCGTTAAGGTTTAAGACTTTGACAATGTTCAGAAACTCGTGCAATCTGGAAGGGTGAATGCCTGTATTCTGAGTTTCCTGTCTAGGCAAGCGTATTCGTACAAATCCAAATTACTGGACCTGTTACGCTTACCTGGGGATTCTCGGGATGAGTGTTCACTTATAGGCTAAAGCATGACTTTCTCAAATATTGTTGAAATCTTATTAACCTTGATATGTCCTGAGGTAAAACCCAACCAACACAATTACTAACTATGTGTTTAAACTTAAGCCTATCTTTACTTTCAAAGCTTAACTCTTGAATATTATTATTCATCTCAAACTTGCATTTTACTTTATTTTCTTATAGAATGTCTGATCCCGCTGATACAAATCCGGCACTCACACAACAAATTGTTGATCGGATTGCTGCAATACTACCAGCTCTGTTTCAACATCGTGATCAAAGCTCTTCTAATAACAACAACAATGCTTGCAACTTCAAATACTTTAATTCGTGTTCACCACCAAAGTTTTCGGGTCATGAAGGAGCCACTGGACTACTCCAATGGTTTGAAGGCATTGAGAACACCTTCCTTAATGCTGGTGTTCCCGAGGCACTCAAAGTCCAATATGGCTCAAGCGTCTTTCAAAAGCGTGCACTAACTTGGTGGAACGGCGAGAAAACTACTCGCACCGTTCTTGTTGCTATGGCTCTTCCTTGGGCTGAATTCAAGGAACTCATGATCAATGAGTTCTGTCCTCGAAACGAAATGATGAAGATCGAGGAGGAATTTTGGACTCTCTCCCAAGATAGTGGTGACAATTCTGCTTATGTCACTCGTTTTTATGAGCTTTGTCTACTCGTTCCTCACCTAGTCGACACCTTGGCTAGGAAGATTGAGAAATTCTGCAAGGGACTCCCAATTCAAATCAGGAGTGCTGTTCTTAGTAGTAGACCTGCTACTATCGAAGAAGCTATTCATCTTTCAGCCACACTTACCGACACTTATGTCGATGCGGGAATCCTTCACCACAAAGGAGGGAAGAAACTTGCTGTGGTTGCTGCTGTGACTTCTAAACCTGAACCTACTGGTAGAAACAGGAAGAGAAAGTCCAATCATAAACAAAATTATGGGACTCTTACACCTGCTCAACCTGTGAGCCAAGTAGCACCTGCTACTACTACTACTACCTTCAGTCCAACCAAGAAGGCTTATTCGGGGAGTTATCCTCAATGTGATATTTGCAAGTCTCACCATCTTCCCAATGCACCGTGTTGGGTTTGCACAAAGTGCAAAAGGTTGGGACATACTCAAGATCGTTGCCGAACCCCAAGCAACACTCAATCTCAAGTGCAAGGCCATAACGTGATACAAAACACACCATCCTTAACTGTTAAGGCTTGTTTCCAATGTGGAGATCCAAGTCACTTCAAGGATAAGTGTCCATTACTGGCCAATGCAATAAAAGCTTCAATCTCTGCTTCCAAAGGCCGAGTCTACACCATTACTGCTAGTCAAGCTCAAGCCGACAACGATGTTGTCAATGGTACGTATCTGATCAATAATCAATATGCTACTATTTTGTTTGATTCTGGTGCGGATAAAAGTTTCGTGTCCTTTGACTTTGAACCAATGCTTGCTAAGACTAGAACCCAACTAGACAAAACTTATAATGTAGAAGTAGCTAACGGGAAATCCGTTAAAGTTGACTCAATCATTGCAAACAATCAACTACAACTTAACGAACATACTTTCTCTATTGACTTAACTCCTATGCAACTTGGGAGTTTCGACGTGATCGTCGGCATGGATTGGTTATCCAAACATCGTGCTGAGATCGTTTGTGCCGACAAATTCATAAAGATTCCTCTGCCGTCTGGTGAAATACTACACGTGTATGGAGAGAAACAACCCAAAGGCTTAAAACTGATGACTATAACAAAAGCTCAGAAGTACCTCAACAAGAATTATCCAGCTTTTCTAGCTCACGTTGTGAAAGAGAAGGACAAGGGTAAACTTATGGCTGATATTCCTGTGATTAAGGACTTTGCTGAAGTATTTCCGGAAGACCTATCGGGAATTGCCCCTACACGACAAGTCGAGTTTCGTATCGACCTTGTGCCTGGTGCAACTCCTGTGGCAAGAGCACCATATCGTCTTGCACCATCTGAAATGCAAGAACTTGCTAGTCAACTTCAAGAACTCTCTGATAAAGGATTCATACGTCCTAGTTCCTCACCATGGGGAGCACCTGTCTTATTCGTCAAGAAGAAAGATGGATCTTTTAGAATGTGTATCGACTATCGGGAACTCAACAAATTGACTGTCAAGAATCGATACCCACTTCCAAGGATTGACGATTTATTTGATCAACTCCAAGGAGCTTCTATTTTCTCAAAGATCGATCTTCGTTCGGGTTATCACCAACTACGTGTTAAGGAGGAAGACATTCCCAAAACAGCTTTTAGAACTCGCTATGGACACTACGAGTTTGTTGTCATGCCATTCGGTTTGACTAACGCACCTGCCGTGTTCATGGATTTGATGAATCGTGTTTGTCGACCTTATTTGGATAAATTCGTCATTGTCTTCATTGACGATATTCTTATCTACTCAAAATCTAAGCAAGAACATGAAGAACATCTTCGCTTAGTACTTGATCTTCTTAAACAGGAACAACTTTATGCTAAATTCTCCAAATGTGAATTCTGGCTAAAGGAAGTCCAATTCCTAGGTCATGTTATTAACGAGGCTGGGATTCATGTTGATCCTGCTAAAATTGAAGCTGTAAAGAATTGGATTGCTCCTAAAACACCAACAGAAATCCGTTCTTTTCTTGGACTAGCAGGATATTATCGACGCTTTATTTCTAACTTTTCCAAGATTGTTGTTCCTCTCACTGCCCTAACTCATAAGGGTAGGATCTTTGAATGGGGACAAGAGCAAGAAGAAGCGTTCCAAACTCTTAAAGAAAAATTGTGCCATGCTCCAGTCCTATCTCTTCCCGATGGCAGCGACGACTTCGTTGTTTTCTGTGATGCTTCAAAGCAAGGACTTGGATGCGTGCTCATGCAAAGGGGGTAAGGTGATTGCTTATGCCTCAAGACAACTTAAGGTTCATGAAGATAACTACACCACTCACGACCTCGAACTTGGTGCGGTCGTGTTTGCTCTCAAAATTTGGAGACATTATCTCTATGGAACCAAATGTGAAATCTTTACCGATCACAAGAGTTTGCAACATATATTCAACCAAAAAGACTTAAACATGAGACAACGTCGTTGGATGGAACTGTTAAATGATTATGATTGCGAAATCAAATATCATCCAGGGAAAGCTAACGTGGTGGCTGATGCGTTAAGTCGGAAAGAATATCCTAACATATGTTGTGCTCTTATTCAATCGGATATCGAGACCAAAATTCTTAAAGCTCAACAAAAGGTTCTTTCCGAGGACAACATGCAAAAAGAATTGGGTTGTGGAGTTGAAAAACAATTGGAGACTCGACCCAATGGGTTACTACACTTCTTAAACCGCTTATGGGTTCCTGATCGGGATGATCTTCGTACTTTAATTTTTGACGAGTCTCACAAAACTCGTTATTCTATACACCCAGGAGCCGATAAAATGTACAAAGGCCTTCGCCAACACTATTGGTGGCCCGGCATGAAGAAAGATGTTGCCGTGTACGTTTCAAAATGTCTTACTTGTTCTAAGGTCAAGATTGAACATCAACGACCTTCGGGTTTGCTTGAACAACCCGAGATTCCAATGTGGAAATGGGAGTGTATTTCCATGGATTTTATCACCAAACTTCCAAGAACACCTCGAGGATTTGATAGCATTTGGGTAATCGTGGACCGACTCACGAAATCAGCTCATTTTCTCGCAATTCGAGATGATTGGGGAGCTGAGAAGTTGGCTCAAGTTTATTTGGATGAGATCGTTCGTCTACATGGCGTTCCTCTTAATATCATATCTGATCGTGATAGTCGTTTCACTTCCCGTTTTTGGGGATCTCTACAATCGTTCATGGGTACTCAATTGAATTTGAGTACAGCTTACCATCCCCAAACTGATGGTCAAACGGAAAGAACGATTCAAACTCTTGAAGATATGTTACGTGCTTGCGTCCTTGACTTTGGAGGCAATTGGGACAAATATCTTCCACTAGCTGAGTTTTCGTATAACAACAGCTACCATGCTAGTATCGAGATGGCACCTTTCAAAGCTTTATATGGTCGCCATTGTCGTTCTCCTCTTGGCTGGGATGAGGTCGGTGAAGCACAAATCACTGGTCCCGCTCTAGTCCAAGACACCACTGATCGAATCATCCAAGTTCGCGACAATCTTCGTTTGGCTCGGGAGAGACAAAAGAAGAATGCTGATATTCGTAGAAGACCTCTTGAATTCCAAGTTGGTGACATGGTTCTTTTAAAGGTATCACCTTGGAAAGGCGTTGTACGATTTGGGAAGAAAGGGAAATTCTCACCGCGATACGTTGGACCTTTCAAAATCATCAAACGTATCGGGAAAGTTGCTTACGAGTTGGAATTACCCGACAAGCTTAGCAATGTACATCCCACGTTTCATGTATCTAACCTCAAGAAGTGTCTTGCCGAGGGAAACCTCCAAGTTCCTCTTGACGAAGTTCACATTGACGAGTCGATGCACTTCGTGGAAAAGCCTATTGAAATCATGGATCGAGAGATCAAACAACTTAAAAGAAGCCGAATTCCGATTGTGAAAGTACGTTGGCAATCTAAACGAGGACCCGAGTTCACTTGGGAACGTGAAGATCAAATAAAGGCCAAGTACCCACACCTGTTCACAAACTCCACTACTTAATTTCGGGACGAAATTTCCTAAAGTAGGGGAGACTGTAATATCTGTACTTTTCCGTTTACAATTTCCGGCCATTTGGCATTTATTGTAAATCCTAATTATCCATATTTAATAATATGTGAAAATTCTTAAATGAATTTCTTAAACTATGTGGCTAAAAACCATACTCAAACTATGTATTAGGGCTAATATTCATGGTATTTGAATAAAGTCCCTAAACTATATAAAATAAATCTCATAAATTATCTAAGTGTAAAAAAAAATTGTACTTATTTAATTTGGAAAATCTTAATTATGTTTTATTCAATTAAAACACGAATTATATAAATTAAAATGATTTTTTTATAAAATTTTTATGACTGAACAAATAATATTTAAACTTTCATAAATATTATAGAAACCATTTTATGAATAATTAGGATGAATTTAAAACAAATAGTTAGGTTTTGAACCCCTCAATCCAATTTGAACCTCCATGAATACACTTGAAACCCCCCCCCCCCCCCTATCCATTTTGGACTTTATCTAGTATTTTGACATTAAAAGTCAACCATGCTGCCTTTTGACTCAGAAAAGTCAACCGGATCCAACCCGACTACCAAATCATCGATACATAGAATGCTACTGCCTATTGACCATTCGAAAGTGTTATATGATCATAACAGAATGCTCGTGAGGATCTAGTTGCATTTGAACGAATCAAATTGACCTAATTTGTCAAGTTTGACTTCATAGAGTCAAACCTAACAAGTTTCAGTTTCAATTCGCGGATTTAAACGCATTCAATGATCTCTGATCATGTATGAACGTTATATGAACGAATTCAAACCTCAATGATGAACCAATTTAATCCAATCATGACCAATTATCTCGAATCAATGGCCGCGACCGTTTCAAACGATTGAGAATCAATTCATGCGTTTGAGTTGAAATCGAATCCTTATATCAAGTCCTACACGTTCGCAACATACCTTTTACACTTCCTGAGCTCTCAAATCCAACGCAAAACACCTCTGGATCGCGATCAAACTCCGAAGAACACTAGGCTTACGGTTTCAATCGATCTCATCCATCACGTAACCAAAACAGGTAATGCTTGTGCCTTTAGTTTCGTTTTTGTACAGGGTACAAAAGCCCCTTAAAATCGCAGTCGATCCGTATCGAATCGAGTGAATTTGGAGCTAGGGTTTGGGACGGGATTGTTTGGGGAAGAGGATGAGTGGGGGTTATGTGTTAAAAGCAATTCGCGCCTGATGTTAGACATGGCATAAGCCCAGGTCTATTGGTTAAAACCCTCGTCTCCCTCGAACAAGGTCGCGGGTTCGATCCTTGCCCCGCACCTTGTTTTTGCGTGTGATTCTGCCCTGAAACCCGGTCCCCTCGTGGACAAGGGTTATCAAATAAACTACTGGACTATTAGCACAAAGACCAGGCTGGTCCAGTGATTGCGCGCCTGTGTCCACACCGAACCCACCCGGGTTCGAATCCGGGAAAAACCCTTTTTTCCTATTTTTTTTATTTTTATTAATTAAATCTTTAATCTTTAAAAATTCATAACTTTTTATTTACAACTCGAAAATGTACAAATAAATAGCCCAAATTTTTGTAATAAAATTCTCTACTGTTTTATAAAATAAAAACAGAAAAATTTCTGAGTTTATAAAATTATTTATTTAAAAGTCTAATTTTAAAACTTGGATTATTTATTTAATATTAGCAAACTTATTCCAAAAATCCTACAAAAATTAAAGAAACTTAATTTATATATTCTTAACGAAATATTAAGTTTCTGGAACTTTTAGACATTTTTACTAATTTTCACAAATTTAACTTGTAATTAAATCAATAGATTTATTGATTTAATTAAACTAAAAATAAATGAATTTTATAAAAATTCACTATTTAACAGAAAATATTCATATGATTTATATCTAAATTATATTTATTTTTTTTTCACTATTTAGTTAATAAAAGGATTTATTAATTAAATTTTTAAATGAGTAATTAAATAATTAATTACTTAAAACATATTTAAATTACTAAACATAATAATTTAGTAATACTTACATCTTAATTACATACCTTAAACTATAACCTAATTACATTTTCAAACCTTAAACTTTCCAAAACCCTAAATTCCCAAATTCGAGAACACGAACGAACCTTAGCTTATTCCTTTAAACTAAATGACTAAACTACAACTATAATAGGTTAATTGTGACCTACTTTGGATTATATCTTTGGATCAAACTTAGCTTGGAAACTACCTACAAATCCAATGTGAGTTTTCATGCCCCTCTTTATACATTTTATCACTTTTGGGGTGAAACATGTTCCTATATAATTACACTTACACTATTGACAAATCTCACAACTTGAAACAAATTCCCTTATGTTAGACTTGTTTAATTGCATTATGTGGCTTATTTGTTGATTACACTAGTTCATATTATTAACTGTTTCGACAGCCTATGAATGGAATTAGTGGTACCATGTGGGTTAGCTACCCCATGCATTTCTTTGATCTAGGATGCATGTAATGAATTCTGAAACTGAAAAACTGTTAACTATATGTTGGACAATCTGAATTGGATAAATCTTAAAAGGAAGGTTTAATTTGGACTGTGTGTATATACAATAAGACTATAATGTATTACTTGTCTTAGCATGGAATTTGTACTTTATCTAAACTACTATATCTATATCTACCATGATTGCTCACCAACAATTCATTTTGTTGATAACTCTTATTTTAAACATGTTTCAGGTGCACCAAGTTCAAGCAACGCTTGATTTATGTTCAACACTTAGGCTTGGACTTAGAAATTTGAAATCTGATTTTATCTTGTTTGGAACTATGTTTTGTCTTGTTTAGTTGAACTATTTGTAGCCTTTGAGGCACTTTTAATATTATTGAATAAAATTATGAAATTTTAATAGTTCCAAGTGCTACGAGCAATCTGGTCACAACTCGGGTCATACTCCGACGTGTTCCGCCGCCCGGTTGGGGTGTGACATAAGACTTTCGTTTTATATTTGGTTTTGAACTATAGTTTCTTATGTAATTCCAATAAAGACACGTGCCCGTATTTAGGGGTGTGACAATATTAAGGTTTGTTAATCGCAATAGGAGGTCGAACATTAAGTGGGTGGAGTGGTTAAAAAACCCGCTATTATAACTTATTTTTTTGTGTTCTTTCTCTCTTCTAGCAGTTTACTAGTTGTGTGGTTTATAAAATATCTCTTGTCGTTAAAAAAAGGTGTGACAATATTAAGGTTAATTACACAAAGGGTGCTCCATGTAACCAAACATAAAGCTGTAACATGCCCAATAAGATATAGGACCATATTTTACATCGATGACAGCTACGTACGTTATTATGAAAAATGGTTCCAAATATGTCGTTTCATTAATACGCGAAAGGTAATAGTGTCTCTCATTAACGAAAAATAATAATAATAATAATAATAAAATAGATGGAATGCTCAAGTACATTTCTTATTATTTATACCCAAGCGTACCGGTTATGCCCGTTGGTTTGATAAAAATCATATCATTGAGATTCTCAAATACCTTTCTTATTATTTATAACTTTTATATAATGTTATTAGCAAAAGAATTAGAAAATAAAAAAATTAAAAATAGAGGGATTAAAAATTACTCTATTACCCAAGAAAATAGAAAAATAAAAAGTACTTACGAATATATTTCAAGTAATCAGACAATGTATCACTTAATACCATACCAGTCTCATACTTATAAAATTCTTTAAAGTTAATCTCATCATATACCCAAATAGGGATAAGATCACTACTAGTACTAATTTGCCAATACCGGTACCGGTACTCTTTACAAAATGTTCATCTTTAGAAGGTATCAGTACCGGTACCGAAAATATTGATACCGAATTTCTAAAAAAATGATTATTGAATACCGTACCGAATATAACAGTACGATATTGGTTCGATACGATAGAGTATCGGTAGCGTACCGAAATGCTCATCCATGTACGCAAATACCCATTCTAAATGCTTCTAGTTCTGGGTTTCTTATTCGGGTTCGGGAACACAAAATACCGACAAACCGGTCTCTATTCTGAAACTGCTCCAAGACATCAAGTTTTTTTCATTCTTATGAATAAAAAACCGTTCCAAGTTTAATTCAATAACTTAGAATGACTCGTGTAATTTTTCTTTTTGATTTTTTCTCTTGTTTGCTCTTTGCTACCCCTGGCTAGTTGTTATTCAAGTTTGCTTTTTAAAAAAAAGATAAACCTATACTCTCACAATATTTTATTTACATCCATCATCTTCAAAACTAGAAACGAGCGGTGAGAATCGGGGTTTTCATTTAAAACCCTCAACTTTTGACGAGTTTTCCGCACCGTCCTTGTATTAAAAGCTAATAATAACATTCCATCGGTTGACGTTTGCCTTAGAATCTCTTTCTACTTTCTAGTTCCTCCTCTTTCTTCCTATACAAATTTCCGTCAAACTCTCTCGAAGCTTCTCTTCTTGAAGATCATGGCGGAGTCTCAAGCCAATCACACAACGGAGCCTCTGGTAAGCCTATTCTATACAATCTCCTTACAAAAAAATCATAATAATTGTACGTTAATTCGATTTGTACGTATTCTTCCGTCTAAACGACGACGATGTTGCTGTAAATCGTATTCGATGTCTAGAAAACTGATTTTCGCATCAGTTCGTTCTATTCTGTAATCAAATACAATCACAGATCTGCGTTAATTTGATTTTTCCGTATTTCGCTGTTTAAATGAGAACGATGTTGCTGTAAATCGTACTCGATATCTAGAAAACTGATTTTCGCATCAATTCGTTCTTTTCTGTAATCAAACACAATCACAGATGTGCGTTAATTTGATTTTTTCGTATTTTGCTGTTTTAACGACGACGATTTTGCCGTAATTTGCGATTGATGTCTGTAAAATAGCTTTGGCGATCAGATTCATACCTAATTTTGTATGAATTCATTTTGTTCTTCACAATATAATAGACACGTATGAACGTTAATCGGATTTTCGTCTTGTTTTGCTGTTTAAACGACGACGATTTTGCTGTAAATTGTCATTTCGATGAATTCGTTCTATTCTGTGATAAAACACTATCACAGATGTGCGTTAATTTGTTTTTTCCGTTCTGTTTCAACGACGACGATGTTGCCGTAAATTGCAGTTGAGATCTATAAAATAGCTTTTGCTATCAGATTCAAAGCTAATTTTGTATGAATTCGTTTTGTTCTTCACAATAAGATACGTACATTAATCGGCTTTTTTCTCCTTATTTTGCTGTTTAAACGAGGATGATTTTGCATAAGATAATCTGTCAAACAGCTTTGATTTTGGATGAAATTTTGATTTTGTTATCGGATCTGGTTTTTCTATTTTTCAATTTTAGTTAATATTGATTCGGTTATGAAATCATAGGCACAGAAGGATGGAGGAGAGAAGCATCTGAAGTATCTCGGTTTTGTGCAAAGCGCGGTGATCTATTTTGTTATTTGTTCGTCGACTGTTTATGGATATGCCAAGGAGAACGCCGGTAGGTTAAAGCCTAGCGTTCAAACCGCTGAAAACGTCGTTAAAACTGTCATCGGACCGATTTACGTGAAGTTTCACTACGTTCCTTTTGAGGTACTCAAGTTCCTTGATCTAAAGGTATGTCTTTTGGGCATCGTTTCCCTGTCATCTTAATTTCAGCTTAACTCGATTTGTTATTTGTTATTTTTATATGGTTTAGTTATATTTTATTTATATTAATTATGTTTTATTTTATGTACTTAGATTATAATTATGTAACATAATATATTATTTTTTACTATGTTAGAATCTCGTGTATTACACGAGTTTAATAAATGTAATGATATATATACTTACTAATAAAAAAATTATATCTTAAAAACCTGTGTATTACACGAGTCGAATAAAATTTTACGTGACAGATAAATTATGTTAAGTTAATTTTTAAAACATTTTTTAGCTAACTATTATTTTTTTATGTAACTGATAAATGTTAATTCATGTTAAACTTTAGAAACTCGGTGTATTACACGGGTTAAATAAAGGCAATGTTATATATACTTAGTAATAAAGATTTACATATTTATGAAAAACGTTTTAGAAAAACAATTTTAGAAATCATTATTATTTAATAGGAGAAAGATGCGGGAAACAAAAGATTATAAAAACAATTAAAAAATTTGTATAATTAATTTTCATAATTTTTTTATGTAAATGATAAATGTTAATTCATGTTAAACTTTAGAAACCCGGTGTATTACACGGGTTAAATAAAGACAATGTTATATATACTTAGTAATAAAGATTTACATATTTATAAAAAACGTTTTACAAAAACAATTTTAGAAATCATTAATATTTAATAGGAGAGAGAGGCAGAAAACAAAAGATTATAAAAACAATTAAAAAATTGTATAGTTAATAAAAGAGAGAGGCATGAAAAAAAAGTTAAGGATGCATGAGAGAGTGACATGTATCACTTCAAAACCTTTATTTATTATATAGTATAGATATACACGTGTCTAAAACAAGTAAGAGTCTAAACCAACTTGTAAGCTCACATTCAAATAGGATTGTAAACGGGACAGGTTGGGCTTGGGCTTGGGCTTGAAGTTAAACGAGTCGGCTCGGCTCGACTAGCTTATCTTAATGAGTTTAAAAGTTGAGCTCGCGTTCGGCTCGTAAAGAGCTTAGGGCAACTTGTATATTTTTTAAAAAAATTTAAATTTTGTATTTTTTGTACATATTGATACTTATAAAGACAAAAATATCTTAAAAACACACACACTGACACACTATAATAGCATGTATGTACATTGTGTGCGTGTATATATATGTATGTATGTATGTGTGTATGCACATATTAAATTCGGGAATAAGCCAAACGGACGAGCCAACGAGTGAGCTTACCTTGACTCATTTACAATCGAGCTGACTTAAAGCTAGCTTTTTTTTCAAGTGAGCCGCGAGCTTTTTGAATAGCCCTACACTCAAACTATTAGTTTGTTTATTATATGCTAGTTTAAATTCAAATTTGTTTTTTAGCGAGAAGATATTTAGTATAATGGCCCGGCTCGTCTACACTCTTTATAAAAAAAAAGGCGATTTTACTAAAGAATAACATGTTGGCGTTGGCGTGACAGGTGGAAGACGCATTGATCTGTCTCAGTCGCTACGGGCCGTCACTAGTGAAACAAGTCTCAAACCAAGTCAAATACGCTGCACAGAACCTTCCAGAAGTGTCTAGAAAATTGGCTTCCGAGGCACTCAAATCAACAACAAAAGTGGCTAATACATTATACATAAAATACGAGCCGACGGCTAAAGAGCTCTACAAAACCTACGAACCCGTAGCCGAAAAATACGCGGTCTCGGCCTGGCGGTCAATGCATAAACTTCCATTGTTCACGCAAGTAGCTCAAGTAGCCGTCCCGACGGCCGCGTTTTTGCTTGCAAAATACAATTACATAGTGTGTTACACGGCGGAGAAAGGTTATCCAGTGGCCCAGTATCTACCGTTGGTTCCGATTGATAAAATTGCAAAGGTGTTTAAAGATGTCGGAGACGGGTCAACGGTTGGTCAAAGTATTCAGGTCGGTACATGATTGCTTTGTTACGTATTTTGATACGGTTTACAACCTTTAGTTGTGTGATAAGTGATCACTTTTTTCTATTTTTTGTTTATTTATGTCATGGGTTGATTTTCTTATATATGTAGTCAGATGGTTTTCTGGTGTCAAAAGGTGTTTTGTGTAGGAATTTTAGTAAGAAAGAATTAGGGGTGTTTGGCGTTGTTTCGAATGTAACTGTTGTGAAACGCGATTATTGTGATTTTAAGTTCGATCAGTTGTGTTTGAAACTGATTTTGATTATATGATTGTTTTAAGTTATTTAGATAAAAGTAGCGGTGTTGGGTTAGCGGGTCAACTTAAATTAAAGTAAAGATAGCGATCCTAATTCTAATATAATTAAACTAGGTTAGAATTTTGTTTATTACACGGGTTGAATAAATGTAATGTTATATACTTAGTAACAAAAAGTTTATATTTTTAAAACCCGTGTAATACACGGGCTGAATAAACCCGTGTATTACACTGATTGAATAATATAATATAATCTATTAATATATACACTCGTTAAAATTGAACAATGTGAATATGTAAATATATGATCAAAAGTTTTTTTTTTGAATCCTAGTTAGCTATAGTTTGTAGAATTTATAAAAATATTATTAAACAAATTAATGAACAATAAACACAATTTTAAATTAAAAAATGTGTAGATAAAAATTGAAACAAATAATTAATTTTGCTGCCTAAAATAATGGAGTTGATTATTAATAGGAGAGAGATACGGGAAAATGAGAATGATAATGCCTAGAAATGTGACAAGTGTCCTCTTAATTTACTTGTTTATTATGTAATACAGATAATAGAAGTTAAATGATTAGTTTGGTTTACAAGGTCAATTGTAAGCTCTAAACTGTCACTCGAACTATTAATCTCGATTTTCAAATCTGTGATTAACAATATAAATCTTAAATCGGTTGTACCGACCAATTTGCTATAGTCTTGGCAGTTCAGTTGGGTTGAACGTTTATAAACATTCATACTTAAAAATCGTGTAATCCAAGCAAGGCTTATCTATACCTATATCTATATTATATAATAAATAAAGGGTTTTCATGTCATGTGTCGTCTTCATATTCATTCTCTTTAGTTTTTTTTCGACTCTCTCTCTCTCTTATTAAATATATCTCTATCTTTTAGTAATAATATATTTAAAAAAAATACTAATAAAACACATTTATTTTAAATTATCCTTTATTATAAGAAAGTTTAAAATCTAATTATGTAATTTTTATTTTCAATCAAATTGTAAATGAAAGTCAAATACATTAAATAGTAATTAACATATTTTCGAAACTCAACTGTATATTTTTTTAACATATTTTAAATTTTGTTTTATATCCTTAATATATGTAATACATTTTTACGCGTGTAAATTATATAAATAAAGATTAACAATTCTATGTATTGATATTTTTGTATTACACGGGTTCTAAGCTAGTATAGCTTATATATCCAAATGAGTAAAACGGATTGGTAGGTTGTAATAAAATTATAAAGGGATTTCTAGGTTATATATCTTTATGTTTATTAGTTCCAATTTAAAATGGTCAATTTGTTTACACCCCAACCAAACAAAACTAAGGATGTCTACGAATCGACTTTCGAGTTGCAGGTGTTAATCGAATCGAGTTGAATTTTGAATTTTGAACCTGAATTTAAATTGGCTTTGTAAATACCGATCGAATTCAAAATCCGAACCCATACTGAATTTGAAATTCGATTTGATTTCAATTTGAGTCGATTCCAAATAATAAATAAAATATAATTCAATTTAAAAGGCTGATAATTTTTAAATTATATATAATAAAATTATATACACAATTCGAATTGAAAATCACAAATTCGAATTCGGTAGAAATTCGAAATATAAATTCTAATCAAATGCTAGCTCAACTAGTTTTTAAGTCTAGTTCGAATATCCTAATCATAGAACCAAGTGTTAGATAGGTTTGATGGATACTATTTGGGTTGGTAGTACAGGATCAGAGCATCTAGGTTTAAGGTTTTGGGTTCAAGTCCTACAGTAGTATAAAAGAAATTCACCGTTCTAAAAAAATAGGCTTGACTTGTCAACATATTTTTTTACTTGAACCCAGTTTTATCCAATCTACTATTTTCATTTTGGGTCGAAAATTATCATCCCTTTGGAAATCCCTATTTTTATAAAATGTTTCAAAAGGGTAGGGCTGACAATTTTTGACACGTATCTGTTAACACGACACGACACGTAATTAACATGTCACGTGTTTGACCTTAACAGGTTTTGTGTCTTAAACAGGTCGACACGTTAGGGACATGTTAAATTCGTGTCTTAACAGGTTAAAGACATGTTAACCTGTTAAGACCCGTTAGGGACATGTTAACACTTAACATCCTATTTGCATCTACATTCTAGGCTGATTCCATTAATTAATTTCGCTTTTATGAGTTTTTGTTTTAAAAAGGTTTTAGATTTATTATGTTAATGGATGTTATGATCGGTGCTACTCGGATTGGTGTGCCGGCATTCGTGAGTTATATTAATAACATTAAATGCTAATAAATGATTTTAGAAAGACTTCCGCTGTAATTTAACTAATAATAAATGCGTTTTTAATGAGAATGACCCGTTATGAGAACCAACTGTAGGATGCCCGGGTTGGGGTTTTACAATCTTGAAGAGAACAAGCACACGGGAAAATGAATGAAAAAGAAAACAAACTTTGGAAAACTAGTTCTTGGAGTGTCGCGAAGAACCAAGAGCAGGTCTTTGCGTGTCGCCAAGATTGAAAAATGTATATGTTTTAAAAAATTTAGGCACGTCGCTTTCTTTTTATGAAAATAAATTCGAGAGTTTGTGGCACCCCAATTTCCATGATTCCATCTATATGAACATAAAAAAAATTGAGAAATTAAGTTTCGCCTACGTGTCACATGCCGAGTTACAGCTTGGTTGAAACACCACTGGTTAGATTCTTAAGTGCTTATTGTCATAACTACAGCCTATGTGCCACACTTCAGGTAACAGCTCGATTGAAGCACCACTAGGTAAGGTTCAAATGAACTTGTTATAAATGAAAAGAAACTTCATCCATTCTGTGACAATCCGAACTTTTAGGGTTAACCCCGTTAGCAATCCAGTTAAATTTTTCGTTAAATACTAACCCGGTTAATCTAATCTTGAACCCCAAAGACTATTCTATAAATTCCTAAACTTAAATACTTGAAAATAGAGGGATTAAACTTGTAATTAAGTCCTTTTCTATTTCTGTTGACTTTATAAGTCAAAATCAAGGGAATTGGAACTCTGTTGACTTTTTAAAGTCAAACTCATGATCAATGGACTCAAATTCGAATCCCACGTTCGTTTTCATTGAAATATGTAACCGATACGCACGTTATAACTGCTATCGATCATCATTAGGACATTAAACTCCGGCATTGATTCAAATTAATCCCAATAATGGGAATTATTGTCGTAACCGTCGACCACATCAAGTGTTCATCAAAATTCGACGGATCTTTGTATTGTTTTCACAAATTGAACCCTTGCACTAGTCGTACGAACCTCTGAGAAGCTTTTGCACACACGAGTTTGGTCGGAGTCGCAGCAGGTGTCGTCGGAGACTATCTCGCATGTTGTCGGATTCGGTTTTGGTCGAGCGCTATCAATCCGTCATCCTTTCTGGTAATTGAATCTGCCTACACCTTCGTTTTTATTCATGGATGGAAAGCCCTATGCTAATTAGGGCTTAGAACAACTATTTTAACATGAACCCAAATCTAGGGTTCATGCTTTTACAGTTTAATCGATCTCTATCCTAGAATCAATTATAATTCAGTTAAACCTTAACATCAGTTTCGCAATCACCTATTTGTTGAAATCCCTCTATCAATTTTATCTCTTAACATCGAATTGTACTCGATCTATAAACTAGGGTTTGATTATATACGGATTTGGGGGTTTCAATCTTAAACGTTGTCTTAATCAAATTAAACCATACCATTGGATTTGCCATGTTCTGTATAGTAAAAGCCCCATGATTTCGTTGAGTTTTAACATCCATTTTGATCAAATCGATTATGTGTTCATACTTAGGGTTTTCGAGTTCTAAAACTGAAATTAAACCACTTTAAACCTGTTTATTTTGAAATTAAAGCCTACCACAGATTCGTGACTACTTGATTTACAAAACCCCTATGCTTTCTGGTTGATTCGATATCCAAATTGATGGATTTGGGAGGGGGTTTGGGATTCGGTTTTGTGTAAGGGGATTTCAAGGAGCATGGTATGATCAAAACCATGCAGATCCTAATCTTGTCGTGATTCTCTAGCGGGCTGTGATGGTTAAGTCGTTTGACTGTTGGGGAGGAGACCCGAGTTCGAATCCACCTCCCCTGTTTTATTTTTAATTGCATATTGTGTTGGTATTTTAGATTTAAAATCATTCCCTATAGTATTATATTAATATATAATGAGTTTAAACCGGAAAACCACCCGTAATTTTGGGTTTGTTTTTATAAATCATTTTTAATATTATTTCATAATTTTATAATAATACGTTTAAACTAATAAAATAATATATTTATTTATATTATTCTTCACGTTATTACAATTCGAATAAAATAATAGTATTATTATTTCGTCACAAAATTTATTGATCTTGTTAATTCTCTAAGTTTAAAAATATTATATTAAATTATATTATTTACCTAAGTCATAATTTGATGGTTCAAATGTACGGTTATGTTTATTATATATTATTTTGTCATTTGTCGTGTATCGTAATTATTCTAATTATTTAACTTAGAAATATGTATTCCCGTAGCCATGTTCGTCTACTCTTGATCTTTAGAGCGTTTCTTTTAGGACGTTCAACATTCCGTGTCGTCGTCATATATCCCAATATATCCCATTTTTATCCCTAATAATTATGATGTAATTCTAGGGCATTCGTGAGCCGTGTTGGGCTAACGCTTGAGATTCAAATCTCATACTTGTGTGATACTACCTACTACGCAACGCAGGTGAGTTTCACGACCCATTTTTACTGTTTTAAACTGGGGGAGAAAACATGACGTAAACGCTTTTGGTTTTGTAATTCATATATGTTATCACTTGTTTGACTATTTGTACACATCTATCATTAAGTCCTCACATCGGACCGTTAATATGAACGTAGCGAGGTAATTTGAGTAGTACTACTTGGTTTGACAAACCTCACCCGCGTTAGTCGCGCTAACCCAATTGGAGGTCGAACGGGTGCAATATTGACCTAAACATACACCATGGTTGATAGGCCTGGTGGGAGGCAAAAACATAAATAGTCAGCTTTCGGTTGCGAGCGCATTAGTTAATATGTATACGGGTTAGCTACCTGTTGATTTATATATTGAATGTACATTAACCTGTTAAACTTTGTTACAAACTGAAACCTGTGAACTCAACAACCTCGTGTTGACATCTTTTCTTTCATGTTTTCTCAGGTCACTAAGTTAAGACACATGTGCACTTACAGGACATGCATAGAGTCCTACTTTTGATTTCTGATTTAATATTACGTTTGGACTGTTTTTCATTTATGTTTTAGACTGGACTTTTGGGCGCGTTTGTTTTGCGCATTTACTTTCTTTTATTGCTTCCGCATTTACTCTGAATGTTATGATATTTTCATTTGAGTCCCATATAAAGTCGTTCAATGTGATTAATGATTGAGATCCTGGTTTGTCACTTACCAAACGGTAAAACTTCGTTAGTTGAATTTGAGGGTGTGACACATTCACCCATTGTCCATCAAAAGAAATTCTTAAAACATATAAGTTTTTTTTTATCGTGGTGGAAAAATCTATTTGGTTTAACCCGAACCTTGAGATGAGAATCGGTCGAGCTGTGGCTTTCTGAGTGTAAGACCCATAAATAGAATAATAGTTTGGTAATGTAATGATAAAACACAATTGGGCCTGATTAGTTGGTGGTTGGGTTTAATCGGACAAAAATACCAATGATTCCAGTTAACGCGTGAGTATATTACAATCAATAAATAATAAGGAAATCAAAAGCCAGTTTTCTAATTGTGATTCCATTGCAGATTTTTTTGAGGACGAATTAAGTGTGGGATGTTTGATTTGTTGTATAACACATCTGCTTTTCCTACTGTTTTTAGCTAGTTTTAGTTGTTCATTTAGTGGTTTTTGTTAGTTCTTAGCTTTTATTTAGTTGTGATGTGTTTACAGAGGTTCGTGCGTATAAAGAGCGGAAATCGAAGTTGAATCTTGAAGAGAACGCGCACATGGGAAAAGGAATGAAAAAGAAAACAAATTCCGGAAAACTAGTTCTTGGAGTTTCACAAAGAACAAAGAGCAGATCTTCGCGTGTCGCCAAGATCAGGAAACTGAAAATTTACTAGGCCGATTATTTTGTCCTTGGCGCCACGCCAAGGCCCCTGCTTAAGGCTTCGCAACACGCGAAGACCTTTAAAATCCAGAAAAAACCTAATTCGAATTTAAAACACTTTGGGACCATTCCATTCGACATCATCGACTTCCATCCATCACAACTCAGTTCTTTGGGCGATTTTGGAGTGGAGAAAGCTTTCCAGGTCAAAGTTTGAAGCTTTGGATTGAGAATCGAACCTATTGCAATGTCTAGGTTTAAGGTTTTTTAATCTTTCCGTTTAATCAAACTGTTCGATTGTACTTTTCTGAATATTATAACTTTTTTACTGTTTTTAGACATGATTGTTGGCTAGATCTTTTAACTACCTAGGTTTGATGAATATTTGTTGAATTGAGGGTGATTTCTCGGTTTTTGGTTATGATTGATGGGTGAATGCTATTGTAACGAATCTTTACACAATTGGTTTGATGTATATGCATGCTTAGCTCAGATTTGTCATTGATTAAATTTTCGCATGTGTCTTGTTGAATGTCTCTTAGTTATAGATGCATGATTAGGTCGCTTACTGTGTGTTTGTGATTATTGTATGGTTTGCTAGATGTAGTAATCCATAGGAACATTGGTTTGTGATTTGTTAGAGTTGCGTGTTCTTCCTATCTCGATAGTTGAGAGGTGAGAGATAGTCGGGTTGTTTTTGGTATTTAGGTTTAAAGACTTTGAGAGGAGGTTTCCCTAGATTTCTTGGTATCTTTGTTATTCCATGTCTTATCGATTGTTTTTACGTTACCCCTTGCATCCTCGAATGTATTGAGATAGTGAGACTGAGATGTAATCTGTCTTTTGGGTACTTTAGTGTTGTTGGAGAGACTGAAAGATAATCTGACCAACCGATGAGTGTCACACGCCCCTTAGGGTTTCCTTTTAGGTCACACCTGGAGAATGATCAGGGATCCACTAAGTTGTGTGATGGTGTCGTATTCTAAAATCCCGGTTCCATCATAGTTTCAAAGTCCGAGAGAAATCCATGATTCGCAAATAGGATTCTTAACCTAGGTTATGCTTTTCCCACTTTTGAAGTCGTCTAAGCATTATTTTGATAGTTCGTTGTTTTCACTCGTCTTTCTTTTAATTCATTTTAATTTACTTTCATTTAAATCATTGAAAACATTTTCTAAAACCAAATAAATCAAATATTTCGTTTGTTAAGTTACTTTTCGAAGTCTAGTTTTACTTATTGTCAATGTCTCGTGAGTTCGATATACAGACATCTTTTAGCTTTACTGCATGCGATATGTACACTTGCATGTCATTGTGGTTTAATTTAGGGTTTTTCAGAGTTTAACTCGAGTATCTAGGTTAGCTTTTTGTTTAGTTTTTCATAGACCCTTATCTTTATATCATCTGTATTTGTATATATACCATATCTTTAAATTATAAGGGGAAAAAAAATAAGATTTAAGTTAAAAGAGTCTTACATCAGATTCTTTGAACCTTATCTTTATACTTAAAATTATAAGAAAATGTGCACTAAAATCTTAAATATAGTAATTCCTTAACAATTTATTTAAAATTATAAGGATAAAAACGAGATGTGAAATGTTTTTTAAAAAATGAACAATTTTTTTATGAAATGATGGTTTTTAGTTAAATTATAAAGATAAGGATAAAGAAACTTATGAAAATACTCTTAGGCATTCATACGTTTGTGATTGTTTTTCTAAACTATTTATCTGATTATTTAATTATAAAATAAATAATTTTCAACAACCAGGTTAAGTGTATATTCTAAACGGTCATATAACTATTATAAAGCATAAGAGTTCTAAAATGTTATTTAAAACACTTAGATTCCCATAATTTAATCTTTTAAAAATCATCTAGTTCTCGTTATTTACCAAAGTAATATTTTCTTTTTTTCAAATTTAATGTCAAAGAGTCTTAGTGATGAGTTCTTTGACGATTTTTGATAGTTAAGTCAAAGTACTTAAAAACGATAAGATTAAAATTGTTTTTTAGCTGTTAGGTTGTCGGTTATTTGTCTTACTTGTATGACATATCTATCGCTATACGAATCTGTTAATGGAGTTGATGGATTAGAAGGTGTGTTGATAATGATGTGTTAATGCAATATACATTAGGCTCGATCACTAGGAGATTAGTTGTGTTGATGTGTATGTTTCTATCCATATTATTTAAACGTATCTAGAAATTAGCAATTGTATATGTTTTGTGAATGGACATATATCACTAGAGTCCAATTTGAGATGCATCACATGCCAAGTTCATTGTTATATAACTTTCTGTGGGTTGAGAAAGCTATAAATTTATTTATATGTTAGTATTTATGTTATATAAAATTTTATTTTATACTCTTTAGTTGCTTTTTAATTTCACAAATCATTAAAAATTTTGAAAGTATAAAACCGACATGTTTTCTTGTGATGTGTCTCATCTATCCGCACAAGTTTTATCCTTTGCCTACATTTAAATGTTTAGTTCTTTTATTTCTTAAAAATTCACTCACAAACACTAAAGAAAAAGTGGATAACGTTTCTATAATTTTGAAGGTTTACACAATTTTTAAAAAAAATCAAGGTTAATTCTACAAATTCTTTTTTTTTTAGAATTTATAACTATTAATGTGAAAAGTTTGTTTCACATATAAATACACCTAATAAATAAGCATATATATGATTTTGTATTAGTTCATCCCCAACTCATAGGTCCGTGGCCGCCAACTAGTGAGGTGGCAAATCTGTGGGACGGGCAAAGGGTTGGAAGGGAGACGCCCAATGACGGGTGGGGTTGGAATTCATGCCTTGTATCACATGTACATTATATTTGTTTTAATTTTTAAATTATTTCGAATATAGTAATTAGGCAGAGTAATAAAAATATGTTAATGTTTTAATTTTAAGAACATTAACTTTTATAAGTTTTATACTATTTATTTCTCTTATGCAATACTATATTTTTTATAAATTATTTTACCAACAAAGTATTTGTTTATTATGCTAAGTTAATTAAACTCTTATAAATAATTTAATTTATTATTAAAACAATTTGATTTAAGCTATGTGGGTCAGAGGGTGTGGATGATGTGGTAGCGTGATGGGGCATGGAACACCGCCCCATCGGACGTGATTTTGGCGTCATGTGTACGGGTGTAAGGTGAATAACGAGTGTGGGGTGCGAGTGTGGGGGCATTCTAACTAATGAAGAGGTTAAAAAAATAATTATATTTAAATTAACGGTGGATAGTAAAACCATTACACACTTTAATGGTTTTGGTAAGTGGGTTCACTCTCGACTACATGGCAGGATATTTTTCACTTTTTATTAAAATCATTGCACATAGCCTTATGAAAATTAAATGTAAAAGAGATGATGACGTGAAAATGTAAGGATACGTAAGCAGTGGCGGACCTACTGTCACACCCCGACCGATGGCGGAATCATCGAGGCGGACAATGTGATGATTGTTCAAAAGCACATGATAACTAAAGGTTGCATAATTCATTCATTTAATTTAAAGACAACAAGTTCCAAATACAATACATTTCAAATAACCTAGTCTAGTTCAAAACATTAATTTATTTAACTAGGTCCATAGTTCCTAAGTGGAGAGATCTTCGGCAAGCAGTCACATATCCAAACCTGAAACATTATTTAAATCAAGTGTCAACTAAAAAGTTGGTGAGTACATAGGTTTAGTATTTCCTGTAAATAGTAGTTGTAAATCGTTTTGCAACTCATTGTTTATCTTGTTAAACATAGCATATGATGTAACATTTATTTAAACCACAATTCAAACCGAGTTTGACGCGCTTGAACAGAGCACAACAGCTAAGTCCGGTATGCTTGAATATAGTTACCCACTATATCCGGTATGATTGAATATAACACGCGGTTATATCCGAGTATGCAGTAATAAACACCCTAACCGGGTGGGCTGGTCAGACACAATAGATCTATCATTATTACAGTTGGTTGTCTTGTGTTTAAATGTATGTACATCCAAAGAATAAGCATATAGTCTCATGTATAACACGTATAAACAATGTGAGTAGTATGTGTAATGTTTCACCCCAAAACGTATAAAAATGTAAAATAGGGGCTATGTAACTCACCTTGCAAGCGGGTATTTTTCCACGCGTGTAGGTGATAAGTATGTGGAAGCCTAAGCACGTTGATACCCTATGTAGATAAATGAGTATTATTGTATGTTTATATGTATGTGCGTATTCGTATTTAAATGAGTATAGGTTTTATAATAATATCCGTAATATAAAATGTGGTAGAAAATGAATATGATTTTGTAAAACTTTGACTTATGAAAATTTTACATTTTTAAATAATTAATCATTATGTTTAATGTATTTAAACAATAATAATAAATAGAAAGATAAGTCTTTATTTGACTAATTATGTCGATGTTTTATATATTAAAATTCATTTTAACAAGTTTATTAAAAATATTGCTAGGATCATATATAATTAGAAATTTTATATATTAAGTGTATTTTAATAAGTTTATAAAATGTTACAAGATTTATAAAAATATAGAACATTTTATATGTAAAATGTAATTAAATAAGTTTATAAAGATATTACAAGATTTATAAAAAAAACATAGGACATTTTATATCAAAATGTAATTAAATAAGTTTATAAAGATATTACAAGATTTATATAAATATGGACATTTTATTCCTAAAAATGTAATTAAATAAGTTTATAAAAATTATTACAAGATTTATATAAATATGGACATTTTATTCCTAAAAATGTAATTAAATAAGTTTATAAAAATTATTACAAGATTTATATAAATATGGACATTTTATTCCTAAAAATGTAATTAAATAAGTTTATAAAAATTATTACAAGATTTATATAAATATGGACATTTTATTCCTAAAAATGTAATTAAATAAGTTTATAAAAATTATTACAAGATTTATATAAATATGGATATTTTATATATATTATAATGTATTTTAATATATATATATATATAAAAAAAAATGGGATGGTTTATAAAAATATAGTTTAATTGATTTTAAAATAAACGAACGGGTAAACCGACTCGTTTTAGTATTTATTGTATAAAAATGGCATTAAAATAAGTTAAGATAAATAAATAAAATAAATAAAATGATAAACAGAATAAAAAGTTTGGGCCGAAGGCCAACCGGGCTCGAACCCGCGACCTTCCGCACAAACACACACACGCATAACCAGCCGGGCTACTGCCCATCGCTGGTTATGTGTGTATCATTTAATTGATATACTCAACCGTGAAATTGGTCGCTGGTCCTCGGCAACCGGCAAACCGTGTCCGAGGACATCGGTTTGCCCGGCAATCGATGGATTGAAGCCGCGAATTCGATTGGGATAGATTGCCAGTCGGTAATAGAAGGTAAAGGAACCAATTTGAGGCTCGAACCTGGTCGCGAAGGGCCTGGTCGGCAAGGCTTTTTGTTCGAAAATACCAAGGACTTGAATTCCAGAATTTGAGTTGGGTTGAGCCTTATAATCTGGTCACAGCATCTTCTGAGGATGGCGAAGGCGATGGTAGTCTCAATTTGGAGTGAGAGTGGGTGGAGGAGGGGTGGCGAGCTCGTGCAGGTCTGTAAATGGTCATTTGCAGCCGAGCTCGATCCTTATATTAAAACATGCAATTGAGTGTGTCTGGACATTCGTCTGGACGAGACGAAGCTATCGAGCTATCAAGCATGCGTGGAGGTTAACTGTCGGGCTCGAATTTGAGGCGTGGGTTCTCGGCCACCAACCGGATCAGACGATCCGTATTTTTAATCGACAAATTTGTCGAGGGCTTTTGTTCGCGTGGGGACGACGAGGCCAGAGCTGTCTTTAGCGGCTGTCGAGATGCAGGGAAACAGCCTTGTCGGGTGTCGTCGGAAAAAGGGTCTTGGACCGCCGGACAATGGGAAGGGGCGACCGGAATTGCGAATTCGACTTTGGCAGATTTAGTCCCTGGAGTTTGGTTTGTTTCAGAATAGCCCTTAAATTAAATACCGAATGAATCCCTGTGGTTTCATTTGACCAGAAACAGCCCCTCAACGATTTTAGTTTTAAAACCTTCTAGTTTAGTTAATTACAAAATGAACCCTGAACTTTTATTTAAATAAATTAATTTAATTTCTTTTAAATAAAATTAATTTAATATTATATTTTAAATGTTTTTATAACTTATTTTATCAAAATAAATTATTTTATATAAATCAACTTATTTTTTATCAAATCACTTTATTTGTTTACAAAGCCATTTATCTTTATAAAATTTAAATAAATTTATATAATTTTATAAAATTCAAATATTTTTAATATTTAAATTAAAAATACATAATTTATATATTATTGATACATTAATTTGAACAAATGCAATTGTATATTATTGAATCTAAATTGTTTACAAATACGGGATAAATTTATACCATCATTTTAAATATTTAATTTATTAAACATAATTGATATATATATATATATATATATATATATATATATATATATATTATATATTTTTAAGACTTTAATTTAAAAATTGAAATTTGTAAACACACCATTTTGTACAAATTGGGTTAAATACACGTGTGCATAATTGGAATGAAATGTTGAAATTTTTACGTGTTAATATATATTATAACTGAAATTTTGAAATGTCACAGTCTCCCCATGTTGAAGGAATTTCGTCCCGAAATTCGATTTACGAAGGTTATAGAAGCGGGAAAGAGATGAGGGTTTGGATTCTCAACGCGTCATGATGGTGGGTTTAGTTTTGAAATGAACTCAAGGAGAAAGTCTGTTGAATAATAATTTTGATTCTAAGGATGAAATGTATTACTTGGAATGGAATTGATGGGAACTAGATGATCAAGGTTTGTTTAAAATGTAATCTAATATGTTCAGGAATTATCAGTGGATAAGAGATTTCACAAACATTGACCCCGTCAAACAACATAAAACTTTACGTGACACGAATAACGCTACTTCTTATAATATGACTGGAACACTTATATATAGGAAGTACCAGCGGCGTATCCACCATGTCCTTATCATATCACATTAGTTTTGTTATTATGTACCATGATAGGTTCCATGTCATAACACACAACAGATTTTACTATGTCTTCCATGTGCTGATTTTTATAATTACGTGTGCACCCGTAATTATCCAAATCGTCGCATGGTCCACATAGTTCATCTCATTGTGTGTGGGGTCCAGGGGGGTAACACAAAATCACATAATTCGTAACTATTGTTTTCACGTATGTGTTGCTAACAAATAACTATGTTCATAGATAGTAAAGTCAATCAGGTACTAAAGAGTAATAATGTGGCAGAATTTAGGGTTCCATAGCTTTCTCGTGTTTGAACAAGAATACGTCAAACCCCGAGTAGCTTTCATGAATAGGGTGAATAATAATGCCTTGTAAAATGTGATTGCAACGATTGTAAACAATTTGGTTCCGTGTATAATGTAAACACATAAGTTCCATGTATGGTCTAGTGTAATGTACATTGTAAACAACTAGATTTCATGTATAATGCGAACAATTTATTATCATGTGTGTTGTAAACAAATAAGTTTCGTGTAGGATGTGAACAATTTAGTATCAAATAAGTTTTCATGTATGACATGGACAATTTAGTGTTTAGTATAATGTATTTTGTAAATGTAAACGATTTAGTATTTTACATTTTGTAAACAATGAAGTTTCAGGTATAATATGAGCAACATAGCATTACGTATATTGTTTAGCGTGAACAATTTGGTGTCATGTATTTTGCAAACAAGTTTCATGTATTATGTGATGTATATTGCAACTACTAAGTTTCGTGTACCATGTGATCGTATATAATGTGCTCAATCTAGTATTATGCATCAAACCAACAAGTTTCATGTATCATGTGATTAACCTAGTATCATGCATATTGTAATAACTAAGTTTAATGTATCATGTGAATGTTCACATCTAAGTGATTGGGCCTTATGTGAAATGCAGACTATCGAATTTTACACGTAGTCGTGTATTGTAGACAAGCGTGTTGTTTAGCGTTCACTCATAACGTGGGTAGTTGGATTTTAACTTTGAAATTTTGTTGAGGTTTATATGGATGACTACATGAATTTATTCATCTCATTGCAGTGCCTAGTACAATCATGCATTTCTAAGGGAGTAAGATAATGAGAAAGTTGTGTAGATATTCAGAGTGATTTTTTTTTTTTTTTTTTTTTTTTTTTTTTTTTTTTTTTTTTTTTTTTTTTTTAAAACGAGTTGTATTAAATTTTCTTACCAGGTTAAAATGTTTATAGAAGTTTATATTTCAGATACTATCTAGAGGTTTGATAAACGTTTTGTTTGAACAAAATAACGATGTTGTTTAATTTAGATAATAAAATGATTAGTTATAAAGAAGGCTTAGATATGTGTACTAAATTGTAATAAACGAAACGATGGTGTTTAGATTGTACTCATTTGATAATATAATCAAATGGATACTTTGACAAATCAGAGTGACTCAAATTCATGTACTTTCAAGAAGACATGCTTTAGCCTATAAGTGAACACTCACTTCGGGAATTCCCAGGAAAGCATACGGATCCTTCGGTTGATTTGGATTTATATGAAATGCTTTCCTAGACAGAAGACCCAAAGTACAGGCATTCACCCTTCCGGATTGCACATGTTCTTTACTAATTTTCAGAATTCAAAAACTTTGACTGGAATTAAAATCTTAATAGACTTTAAGCCTAAGAGTTTAAATTTTTGTTCACAAATGATGATGGTGACATGTGTGTGATATTAAGGGTGCATGAAGAATTAGGTGTGTATAAGTGTGTGTTAAAACTTAGGGTATCACTTAATGAACCAAATAGGTAGCATGTAGATAGCAATGAATATAAGCACAAGAGCTATCAAGTAGTGTGTCACATAGACAATTAGGTATTGTATCATGCGGTGTAATTACTTAGAATAACATGTAAAATATATATTCACACAAAATAGAAATCATGTAGCACATAGTAGCATGGCATAGTATGGGTGTCCTAAGGTTATAGTCTAGGTCAAAAGTGTCTAATAACCTAATTCCCTATAACCATGGCTCTGATACCAATCTGTCACACCCCGACCGATGGCGGAATCATCGAGGCGGACAATGTGATGATTGTTCAAAAGCACATGATAACTAAAGGTTGCATAATTCATTCATTTAATTTAAAGACAACAAGTTCCAAATACAATACATTTCAAATAACCTAGTCTAGTTCAAAACATTAATTTATTTAACTAGGTCCATAGTTCCTAAGTGGAGAGATCTTCGGCAAGCAGTCACATATCCAAACCTGAAACATTATTTAAATCAAGTGTCAACTAAAAAGTTGGTGAGTACATAGGTTTAGTATTTCCTGTAAATAGTAGTTGTAAATCGTTTTGCAACTCATTGTTTATCTTGTTAAACATAGCATATGATGTAACATTTATTTAAACCACAATTCAAACCGAGTTTGACGCGCTTGAACAGAGCACAACAGCTAAGTCCGGTATGCTTGAATATAGTTACCCACTATATCCGGTATGATTGAATATAACACGCGGTTATATCCGAGTATGCAGTAATAAACACCCTAACCGGGTGGGCTGGTCAGGCACAATAGATCTATCATTATTACAGTTGGTTGTCTTGTGTTTAAATGTATGTACATCCAAAGAATAAGCATATAGTCTCATGTATAACACGTATAAACAATGTGAGTAGTATGTGTAATGTTTCACCCCAAAACGTATAAAAATGTAAAATAGGGGCTATGTAACTCACCTTGCAAGCGGGTATTTTTCCACGCGTGTAGGTGATAAGTATGTGGAAGCCTAAGCACGTTGATACCCTATGTAGATAAATGAGTATTATTGTATGTTTATATGTATGTGCGTATTCGTATTTAAATGAGTATAGGTTTTATAATAATATCCGTAATATAAAATGTGGTAGAAAATGAATATGATTTTGTAAAACTTTGACTTATGAAAATTTTACATTTTAAAATAATTAATCATTATGTTTAATGTATTTAAACAATAATAATAAATAGAAAGATAAGTCTTTATTTGACTAATTATGTCGATGTTTTATATATTAAAATTCATTTTAACAAGTTTATTAAAAATATTGCTAGGATCATATATAATTAGAAATTTTATATATTAAGTGTATTTTAATAAGTTTATAAAATGTTACAAGATTTATAAAAATATAGAACATTTTATATGTAAAATGTAATTAAATAAGTTTATAAAGATATTACAAGATTTATAAAAAAAACATAGGACATTTTATATCAAAATGTAATTAAATAAGTTTATAAAGATATTACAAGATTTATATAAATATGGACATTTTATTCCTAAAAATGTAATTAAATAAGTTTATAAAAATTATTACAAGATTTATATAAATATGGACATTTTATTCCTAAAAATGTAATTAAATAAGTTTATAAAAATTATTACAAGATTTATATAAATATGGACATTTTATTCCTAAAAATGTAATTAAATAAGTTTATAAAAATTATTACAAGATTTATATAAATATGGACATTTTATTCCTAAAAATGTAATTAAATAAGTTTATAAAAATTATTACAAGATTTATATAAATATGGATATTTTATATATATTATAATGTATTTTAATATATATATATATAAAAAAAAATGGGATGGTTTATAAAAATATAGTTTAATTGATTTTAAAATAAACGAACGGGTAAACCGACTCGTTTTAGTATTTATTGTATAAAAATGGCATTAAAATAAGTTAAGATAAATAAATAAAATAAATAAAATGATAAACAGAATAAAAAGTTTGGGCCGAAGGCCAACCGGGCTCGAACCCGCGACCTTCCGCACAAACACACACACGCATAACCAGCCGGGCTACTGCCCATCGCTGGTTATGTGTGTATCATTTAATTGATATACTCAACCGTGAAATTGGTCGCTGGTCCTCGGCAACCGGCAAACCGTGTCCGAGGACATCGGTTTGCCCGGCAATCGATGGATTGAAGCCGCGAATTCGATTGGGATAGATTGCCAGTCGGTAATAGAAGGTAAAGGAACCAATTTGAGGCTCGAACCTGGTCGCGAAGGGCCTGGTCGGCAAGGCTTTTTGTTCGAAAATACCAAGGACTTGAATTCCAGAATTTGAGTTGGGTTGAGCCTTATAATCTGGTCACAGCTTCTTCTGAGGATGGCGAAGGCGATGGTAGTCTCAATTTGGAGTGAGAGTGGGTGGAGGAGGGGTGGCGAGCTCGTGCAGGTCTGTAAATGGTCATTTGCAGCCGAGCTCGATCCTTATATTAAAACATGCAATTGAGTGTGTCTGGACATTCGTCTGGACGAGACGAAGCTATCGAGCTATCAAGCATGCGTGGAGGTTAACTGTCGGGCTCGAATTTGAGGCGTGGGTTCTCGGCCACCAACCGGATCAGACGATCCGTATTTTTAATCGACAAATTTGTCGAGGGCTTTTGTTCGCGTGGGGACGACGAGGCCAGAGCTGTCTTTAGCGGCTGTCGAGATGCAGGGAAACAGCCTTGTCGGGTGTCGTCGGAAAAAGGGTCTTGGACCGCCGGACAATGGGAAGGGGCGACCGGAATTGCGAATTCGACTTTGGCAGATTTAGTCCCTGGAGTTTGGTTTGTTTCAGAATAGCCCTTAAATTAAATACCGGATGAATCCCTGTGGTTTCATTTGACCAGAAACAGCCCCTCAACGATTTTAGTTTTAAAACCTTCTAGTTTAGTTAATTACAAAATGAACCCTGAACTTTTATTTAAATAAATTAATTTAATTTCTTTTAAATAAAATTAATTTAATATTATATTTTAAATGTTTTTATAACTTATTTTATCAAAATAAATTATTTTATATAAATCAACTTATTTTTTATCAAATCACTTTATTTGTTTACAAAGCCATTTATCTTTATAAAATTTAAATAAATTTATATAATTTTATAAAATTCAAATATTTTTAATATTTAAATTAAAAATACATAATTTATATATTATTGACACATTAATTTGAACAAATGCAATTGTATATTATTGAATCTAAATTGTTTACAAATACGGGATAAATTTATACCATCATTTTAAATATTTAATTTATTAAACATAATTGATATATATATATATATATATATATATATTATATATATTTTTAAGACTTTAATTTAAAAATTGAAATTTGTAAACACACCATTTTGTACAAATTGGGTTAAATACACGTGTGCATAATTGGAATGAAATGTTGAAATTTTTACGTGTTAATATATATTATAACTGAAATTTTGAAATGTCACACCTACTTCTTTCGAGGTGGATCGGCCGACCCCGATAACTATTTTTTTTCTTTTTGTTATATATGTGGTATTTTTCCGACCGACCCCCATAAATTTTGACGCTGACCGTCGAGAAAAAACAATTTAAAATTTTAGATTTTATAAATAATACCACTGACCCATAAATTCATAACCTATTAAATTTTTTAAATAACTAAACCATAAATTCATAACCTATTAAATTTTTTAAATAACTAAACCAGACCTTTAAGTCTTTAACCCAATAACCAACTAACAATTTAAAAAAAAATATAATAAGCCCAATAAACAATTTAAACCCATAAAAAATAAACCCAACCTAATAACCATTTTAATCTTTTAAACCTAATAAAAGTATAAAACTATTAGAACAATTGGGTAATTTTACACAGTAATAATCAAGTTTTCCTAAATTTCAAAGTGTTCCAAACTTTCAATTTCATCTTATCACCCTAACCAACGAGGCGAAATAAGACTTACCTAACTTAAGGACCATATCAACAAAAAAGTCATGATTTTCCCAAAAATAATGGTTGGTCACGAGGCAAGACGTTTTAATAGTGACTGGTTTGATACGTATGCAAGTTGGTTAGAGTATAATATTAAAGCCGATCGAGTATTTTGTTTGTATTGCTACTTGTTTAAGAACCTATTTGTGAATCACAAAAATGCGTTTGTTATTGTGTTTTGATTATGCATTTCTAATGACGAACTTCGTATTATTATTTATATATAATTTTATTTGTTTTTAGCGTTTTATTATGTGACCCGACCCGACCCAAAAAAAAATATATATATTGAACTATTATAATCGACCCCGAAAAATCTCCGACCTCCATAAAAAAAATTCCTAGGTCTGCCACTTTATGTAAGAGGTTTGTAGGGTTGAAGAGAAAATAAGTGTTTTTGAAGAATGAGTGGAATATAAGATGAGAGCTCGTTGGACACAATTATAGGTGTTTTTAGGCTATTACGGTGGACGGAGCGTTCATGGGTTCAACTTGCGGGTAAGGGACGGTTGGACGGGAACGCCGCCACAACCTCCTATGGTTCAGTGCTAGGGTTCAATGTTCGTGAACCCCACTGCTTGTGAAGATGCAATGTTTACGTTACCCAACGGTCCTTTGACTGTTACATATTTAAAAAAGAAGAAAAAAGTTTTTTTTTCCCTATAAATTAAATATAACCCACTCATTTTTATACAAACAAAATTACATCCACTACTCTTAAAAATTATTCTACTTAACACGATGAATTTCACACCGATCAAGTCGGTGACGATGATATCATTTTAGAGTTGCATAATCAATATACACTTTGACTTTGATATGATCTTGTAGAACACATTACAAGTCTACCAAACTTGAACATCCTAGATTCTGACAATGATTAGTTTAATTTAATATTTAATATATTTTTTGTTATTTATGTATTTTTTTTATTAACTTTTACTTATTTTAACTATAATTTTAGTTTATTTTAATTAATGAAATTATGAGTTTATTTAATTTTAATTTAACAAATTTTCTAGGGTAGTTGTGAGTTCAAAAGACGGGGACCCCTCCCTTTAGGCCAAGTGTTATCGCCGTGATTTGGTATGGAACACCGCCCTTAGAGGCGTGATTGGGGAGGTGAAGGTGTGTGTGTGGGTAGGGGGTAGCTGTTGGGATATCTGCTGGAAGATTAAAAAAATATGTTTTTCCCTATAAATACATAATCAATCTATCACTCAAACACTACAACAATTTCTCAACTATAACAACCATCTAAAAGTGATCACGGTGTTTATGTAGAAGCATGTGATGAGTATAAAGCCGAGATGGGTATGGGGTTTGCTTTCGAAAAAATGTGGAATATTGTGAGGAAAAGTTCAAAGTGGAAGCAAGTCTCATTGATGGGTCAATCATCTAAACGTTCAAAGACGACATCGTCCGGTGATTACCCTTCAAGTCAATCGTCATCGTCTAGATGTTCCCGAATTAATCTTAACGATGTCGATGACGGGCTTGATACACCGGATGAATTGGTTCGTCTGCCCGGGAGAATCGCTTCTAAAGGTAAACATGCAACGTCTTCAAACGTGCTGACAACGAGTTTTTAAAGGTTAAAAACAAATAAACCAAGACGGTAAAATCCTCTATATGAACCTTGATCATTTGACAGACGTAGATCGTGAAATTATGGAAAAACGAAATGCATAAATAAGGAGAAAATAAGAATGTACACGTTGCTTTACAAATGGTAAAGCACTATTCATCTAGTTAGTAATTGTATTGATTAATAATAATAAGTATGAAACACTTGTAACAAATCTTTGAACACAACAGCAAGTTGTACAGGCTGCTTTACGAATGGTAAAGCACTATTCATCTAGTTAGTAATTGTATTGATTAATAATAATAATAATTTGTGATTTGCCAGTGAAACTATTATAGAGCTTAGTGGTTTTGTTTAGTGATTGTATATGTGTTGTGATTATGTTATTGATTGCTAATGTGCTAACGTGACAATGACATGGTGGAGCATGATTACAAATTTTAGGAAAAGCACTACACTTATCCTTAGCGTAGTATAGGGCTCAAATGACGTGACACTATATAATTGGATGTAATCGGATGTAGGGCAGTTGTGGTTAAAATCAGGAGTCCCCCTTGGTGTTTGACCCACTAAATTGGCTGATATTTATCATTCATTTACCCCTTTTTTATTCTTTTACTTTCATTTACTATTTCACTTTTTTTTAAAACAAGCGTGCTAGTCAATGTAAACTATTACAAATGTTTGCCACATTTGACTGGGGTGAATCTTTTCCCCTCAAATGGCTAGTTAGTTTATAAATGGCACACAACCAACATAGGACATAACATAAATAACAGCTAAAAAAGCAACCATCATGGATTTATACTTAAAACCTCCTATAAGAAAAACTCAAAGGACCTATTAATACCCTGTGAACCTATTGAATCATATGAAACATAGCTTACCATATGAACCTATTTGAATTGTATAAAACGTAGCTTACGCTAGACATATGAGATTCAAAGGAACTCAAGAGTTTACCAGGGTTCGATTACACTGTCTCTACAAGGCATGTTGGAATAGCGTCAAGTTATCGGGTCGATTTTATTTTTTTATTTTTCTTAAAAGTCGGTTATATGACATTTAATTAAAAAGACGACCCATGTGCCATGTAAAACTAGTAGCAAAATATAAGTTGTAAACATCCAAAATGTTAACTAATGATGATAGTGAGAATCATTTTTAGAGATCAATAAATGATTAGGTTTATTTATATAGATAAAGTAAGGGTTAGTCTTGACTTGGCTTTATAAATGTTACTATAAAACAACATAATATCATGCATGCAGAATGCAGATAAACTATGTATATAGCAAATGCATATATGTGATGCACAAAACAACAGAACCAGCTGCTTTAAACAGAAGTAGATTCACTGTATACCCTCATAATTTGATCTCATCTTTATAAGGAGTTCATAGCACAAAAATAGAACAGTAAACAAAAGCTTTCAACTGCTTCATTTCTAAATCAAAGTTTAATAGTTAGAGTACCTCTCACCAGCATCAGACCGCAGTTTCTTGTAAGCTGAAAGAACCGAAGGAATAATCGCTGCAAGCGCGAGTGAAAGATATTCCGAGCTGCTAGTTTTAACCGTGATCTGACCGCTCATCTTATTATTAATCCCGGCTCGAACTGCCACTTTTGAGTTCCTCCCAGCTGAGATCTGAGCCAAACTGTTAAACCCTAATGCCTAATCCCCTCTCCATAATCCCCTCTCCATTTTATGATGGATAATCCGATTGTTGACTGGATTTGACCGATGGGGTAATCTAGCTCACGGCGCTGGACCTCGATGTTGGCTCCATAAGCTGAATCAGTCTGGAACCGAACCGTACCCGCACTCCCGATGATCGAGTATTGTCTCCCGAGTGTGATCTGATCCTCGACTTTGAACCCGGTTACAATGTTTTCTCCAAGAAACGTGACCGAGATTCCTGCTGCGGCTTTGTTTTTCTTCAGATTCTTGAACTTTGTCTCGCCTCTAACTATGTAAGCGAGCTGTTTACCGATCGGTTGGATGTCAAAACCGGCCATCGAGGATGTTTTTTCACCGTGTTTAGCGGAAACTGAGGAATCCAAGTTGATGCTGAAGTCCTTTTTATCTTTAGTGATTTGGACGGAAACCGCAGCAGGAAACCTGTTTGCGATCGCAAGGGTTTGTTCAACATTGACTCCATCATAACCACAGTCATGGTCCCAACCATGGGTGTCGAGAACGGGTCGGGCCAGGAACTGTGAAGTTGGCTCCAGGAATCGGAATCTGTATGCAGGGTTATCACTATCGAAAGACGGTGGTAACACCATGTCAGGTAACGGGACTGCCACCGATCCAGGTGCGTCTCCTTCGCCTTCTTCTTCCTGGTAACTTTGACTTGTCAAACCATCAGTTCCTTTCCTTTTCATTTCTTTCATTCTTTTTACTTCTTCTTTCCATTGTTTCTTCTGTAAAAGCTTAACCCTGTAATCATACTCATCAAAGTAAGCTTTTTTCTGCTCTCTGTTAAGCTTTGCAAGCTGGGATCTTTTCAAGGGTTTGAAAGGTGGAAGATGATCATACTCATCTTCATCATCTTCACGGTCCGAATCAGTCAACTCCGCCAGGTCAACATCCGAATCACCACCATCACCTCCCTGATCTGCAGACAACTTCGGGTAGGCACGCGACTGTAACATTGAAGACAACATGTATGGCAGTGGTGGGGACCGCATACGAAACCCGAAAAGCTTCCTGCTGTCATACGGGTCTTGTGGTTTACTCAAAGAATTCGCTTCTGCTAAAATTTTAATCGAGTAACACAACATAAGTAGCTGCGGCCGCCAAGTTTGCCCATTCGGAAGCACCTTTTGACCTTCACGATTCTTACGACAAGACTGATGGTTTTCAACTAAAGAAACCGGGTTCATCAAACTCGGGCTCATCATCCTCAAATCACCAATAGCTTGACCTATGGCTTGTTGAACCACATGTGACCGTTGAGTCACAAACATTTCATAACTCAATGGAATCCCATTTGATCCTTCTGGTGGGGCGGACGCGCCATGTGTGAAAGTTACAATCGCGCTTCGCCAGATGGCAGGACCCAGTGAGCTGGTGATGGTTTTCAGTAATGGAATATCATTATGATCTCGGGTTCGTGCATCTAAACGGTCTACATAAAGAACAACATCTGCTGGGGTTTTCTTCATGAACTTTTTAGCTGATGATAATACACTCCGGTTAAACCCTTGTTCCATTATGGATGCCCGAAACCCTGGTGTATCAAAGACCCGAAACATAACTCCACCTACCATGCCCCGTATCTCCTTCACTGAACTAGTGGCGGGCTGAAACGCGCCCACAAGGGTTTTTTCTTCACCAAAGATGGAGTTTATTGTAGCACTTTTACCAGCCCCAGCTTTACCCATGACTAGGATGTTGACAGAGAAGTCCAAGTCATCATTTCCATCAGATTCAAGCTCTATAGCTTTCTGTTTAGCAGCATCAAGACTAAAAGTTGGACCCGTTTGTCAACCCGCAATGAGTGCCAGCCTGTAAAGAACCTGTGCAGCTACTGGTTCATCTGGTGTAAGCCCTAATCTATGAACAAGTCTTAAAAACTTCACCCTGATGGATTGTAATTTCTCAAGTTTTTTCCTTTCTTCTTCACTTAAATTGGGATTGCTTTCAACTGTCGTGAGACCAGAAGGGTTAAAAATGTTGGCCCGTTGCGGTCTCGGGGCGGCTCTCAAGGCCTGCAGTGACGGGCCCAACCCTGCGGGCCGCTCAACTGTGAAAAGCCTAGAACCGTCTTGAGAAGAGAATGTGATGTTGCCGTCTTCTGAACCGCCATCAGCCGCTGCTTTCAGAAGGGCTGCTAAAGCGGCTGAGTCAAATAGTTCCTTCCCGTCCTCTTCATCATCTTCGTCATCAGAATCAGTAACGATCTGACTATCGATCATTTGTGACTGCTGATCTTGAGAACTTTCTCCACCAGTGTTGGAGCCACCACCGCCGCCTAACTCCTCCATGCGCTGCTTAGTGGCATCCGAACCATCAATGTTGTCTTCTCCACCAGCATCAACGTTTTCAGCAGATTCTTCAAGAACAAATTTATCAGCTGGCCCGTTTTCTTGACCATTATCCGCATCATCAGGCACTGCATCACCCGCCAAACCAGTCTTGACCACCACTGACCCATTTTCTTGACCCACATAATCAACTTCTTTCTCTACATCTTCACCTTCAACATCCAAAGGTGAAAACTTGCCTTCAGTTACTCCAACAACCTCCTTATCCACCACTTCTTCCAAAACAGAATCCATCTTCTCAGATAAACCAGACTCACCCACCACCTCCACATCACCACTACCGCCTTCTTCCTTCTTCATAACCACCGCCACCCCCGCCACTCCTGGTAGCGGCAAATCAACATCTATAGCTTCCACAACAGAATCCCCTTCAGAAGTAACCTTCACATCATTCCCACCAACAGAATCTAAACCAGGCGTTTCATCATCCATCTTAGTAACTACCGCCACTCCTGGTAGCGGCAAATCAACATCTATGGCTTCCACAATCGAATCCCCTTCAGAAGTAACCTTCACTTCATTCCCACCAAAAGAATCTAAACCAGGCGTTTCATCATCCCTCTCAGTAACCACCAGTGGCGGCGACAAATCAACATCTTTGGCTTCCACAACAGAATCCCCTTCGGAAGTAACTTTCACATTCTCTGCATCAACCAACTCCAAATCAGGTGTTTTAACAACAGAATTACTATCACCAAGTCCACCAACTAACAGCACATCCTCATCCTCATCATCATCTTCTACCACCTCTTCCATGCTAGTAACCACCGCCACACCTGGTACCGGAGTATCAACTTTCACCTCTTCCACAACCGAATCCCCTTCCGTAGTAACCCTAACACCATTAACCACAACCACCTCAGATTTCAATTCATCACCAGTTACGACCTCATATTTCACAACATCACTCGAATTCAGTTCCAAATTCGAATCCAAACTCAAATTCTCCACAAACCCTAACTCATCCTTCACGGCATCATCACCAGCCTCACCAACCTTCAACACAGGGAATTCAGAAGCCTCCGAAAACGTCTCAGTTTCATCCTCACCTTCACCTACACCTACATTCGATTTTATATCCAAAATTGTCTCAAACGCCTCCTCCTCACCACTCACATAACCCTCGGTTTCATCATCAGAACCAAATTTCAACCTACTGTCATCTCTAATACTATCAACTACATTAACAGGTTCAATTTTATCAACACCGTTCTTATCGTTAACAGATTCAATTTTATCGGAAGAAACAGAAACAGAACCTAATAGAGACGTATCTTCCTTCGAATCCATGGATTTTGAGCTTCTTCAACGACCGTGATTAGTGGAATTGAAACAACGAACAAGTGAATTAGATAATTAGGGTTTATGATAAGTGTATGAATTTGGTGATAAGATTTTGGTACAGAGTGGTGAAATTGAAATCCATAGCAACCGGTAAAGTATTTGTCTGGTTGGGGGAGGGAGTTGGCCGTTTGGGACTTTGGGGGATTTTTGGCATAATGACGATTTTACCCCTGATAGGCACCTGAGTAGGAGATTTTTATATTTTTTGGTGTTGCAATATCTTGAGTAAATTACGTTTTACGTAATTTAATTATTTATTAAATTTTATTAAATAATTTTTTACGTATTTCCCCCTATTAAACTTCTAAATTACATATATACCCAACCCTTAACTTTAATTATATATTTCCTCAATTAATTTAAAATTACTCAATTGTCCTTCACAAATATTTAGAAAGTAAATATATGTAAATAATACTTTAATTGGTTCATTAGTGGTAAAATGATAATAAAATAAGTTATTTTAAATAAATTTGATAAATCACTCTTATAATAAAAAACTATATTTTTTGTCATTATTCATCACCACATTCAATCTCATAAAATTTCCCCTCTCAAACTCATATTAAATCCTCCATTTAATTTTTTCATATTTATTTTAATCCTTTTATTTTAGAAAAACATATAAATAACATATTTTACCAAATCAATTCATTATTATTACAGTTGACTCACATTTTTTAAATTATCATCAAAAATTAAAATTTAAAAAAATTCAAGAATTAAAAAGTAGGAGATTTAAAAAAAATGAGTTTTTAAAATTTTGTTATTAAAAAAACGAGTTTTAAAAATTTTATTATTAAAAAATAAGTTTTTTTAAATTCTACATAAAATATTTAAAAATACTAATTTTTATTTTAAATAAATATGTGTTACAATACATTTTATTAATATTTCATTAGTAGATTTTTAATTAAGTTTGATATTTATAAATAATTTTTTTTGTTTGATTTGTAAATTGTAATAGTTAGTTTTTAACTAAAATTAAGAAACTTGTAAATATTTTTTTCTTATAAAGTGTGTTATATTTTAAACTTTAATTATTCTTTATATAAAGACAATTTTCTTTTTAAAAAAAATATGTTTGACTTCAATTCTAATTTATTAGTTTTAATTTTAAAATTTTAAATTTAAGTTGTGTCAATATATTAAGGAGTGAGTTTTTTTTAATTTAAAAGATGACATATTGTTCAAATTTAAATTTTATGTGTATCTTTGTATTTTCTTTTTTAAATAAGAGATTAAGTATTAAAAGTTTAACGAAATATTCCGTGTACAAGTGCTACTAGAAATTCGGATAAAAAATGTTTATGTAATGGAACAAGACGTCGAGTCAAATCACTAGGTAATTGTAGAGTCATATCTTATGTATAAGCTGTTGTCATTTATTGTTTGTTTAAACAGTTTTAGACTAGTTTACTTTCTGTCATTTCATTAAATGTAATTTCAGTTTTCTATAATTTACTGTTTTTATTTCTAAGTCTGGGCCATCGAAACTACTTAGTTTCGATTGAGTGTGTTCAATCGAAACTACTTAGTTTCGATTGAGTGTGTTCAATCGAAACTAGTAGTTTCGATAGATGGTAGTTTCGACAGTTCTGTGTATCACTTGTAAATGGTCAATCGAAACTATTAGTTTCGATTGAACATGGTTTCGATACCTGTCACTACTATAAATAGCCTGGTTTGAGAATGTTTAGGGTGTGAGTAGCGGCTGTAACCCTGAACCTTTTCTTTCACATTTTTCCTGAATCAATACAATTTGCAGTTGTTTATTCACTGTGTTCTTACACTTTCATACCATTTGCGTGTTGATTCATAGTGTGGTTAGCCTGTTATCTTCACCAACACTGTTTCTATTATCTGTTTCACCACCATACACACAGTTTCCGCCTGTGTGTGTGTGTAATCGATCAAATCAGTGATTTCAAGAGAAATCTGGACCTACAATTGGTATCAGAGCTTTATGCTCTAGTGTTTTTGAGTGTTATCAGGTTTTGTGATCGATTCTAGGTGATTTGTGGTATTTTGAGCTTATTTCGGGTTTTTGCACATCTATTCTCGGAAGTACTGTTTCATCGATTTCCAAGGGTTTTTGCTCGTATTTTCAAAATCGGGAGTTGGATTAGTGATCAGGAGGGTTAGTCGAAGGTTTTCGTCGGATTGGTTTGTCATTTCTGCACTATTGATTTCTGGAGCTTATCATCAATGGAGTATTTCTGAGCTTGGAGAAGAAGGCATCGAAACTACTGGGGACGGTTTCTGATTTCTGTTGATCATCGAAACTTCTTGTCTACATTTTGTCGGGAGAATGTACTATCGAAACTAAATTTTGTCTTATCTCTATCGAAATTGTGGTTATCGAAACTTGCCTTGAAAATTTTCAGTATCGAAACTAGTTGTTTCGATAAAAGCTGTCATATCGAAACTAGTTGTTTCGATAAAAGTTGTCCTATCGAAACTAGTTGTTTCGATAAAAGTTGTTCTATCGAAACTAGTTGTTTCGATAGAAGTTGACCTATCGAAACTAGTTACTGTTTTAGTTTCGATTCAAAATATTATGGCCACTTCAAGTTCAACAGAACATTCTGGGGGAAATAGACCACCTGTTCTTGTGTCCACAAGAGAATTTGATGACTGGACTAAAAAGATGAAGCTTTTCTTTCAATTTCACGATTATACACTGTTGAGTTCTATCACCGATGGTACCCACAAGCCCGTAACTACCACTGCTGATGTTCAACGTCCTAAGTTAGTATCTGAGTATGATGAGAAAGATCTTGCCTTGATTGCCCGAGACAACAAGGCCTACGGGACTATTGCCATGGCTCTTCCTATGGATATTTTCAACATCTTTGCTGAGTACACAACTGCCAAAGACTTATGGGCTGCACTGTGCACAAGATATGAGGGAAGTGAGGATGTCAGGGAAAGCAAAAGAGATCTGATCAAGAAACAATATGCGATGTTCAGCAGTGTAAGGGGAGAATCAATATCTGATTTGATCAACCGTTTCTCAAGCATTGTATCAAGGTTGAAGGTAATGGGAGTTGAGTACCCTACTCTTGATCTAAACAAGAAACTCCTAGATTCTCTTCCTGAGGAATGGAATATGTATCGAATCATGATCAAAAAGACTGAGAATCTGAGTGCTCTGTCTCAACAAGAAGTCTATAGCATTCTTGAATCTTATGAAATTGAGATTAAGAAGGGAGCAGTCACCCCATCAAATCAGTCTGGAAACACAGCTCTCATTGCTGGATCAAGCTCATCCGGTAGCCCATACTTTCAGACTGATGTCTCTCCTTCAGCTGCTGCAATTAATTCTACCAGCTCCTCTGCTCCTCAAAAGACTATCACCATGATTCCTGATGAATATGTCCCAATCATGACTGCTTTCATGTCGTGCTATGATGCACTGATCTCTGGAAATCTAACACCGGTTAGCTTTCAACCTGATGACTTGGAGCAGATTAATCTTGATGATTTGGAGAAAATGGACATTGATTGGTGCATGGCCATGTTGACCTTAAGAGCCAAAAGATTCATTAAAAGAACTGGCATAGACAGATTCAAGCAGGGAAAGACACTTGGGTTTGATATCAAGAAGGTGAGATGCTACAATTGTGATCAGCCGGGTCACTTTGCCAGAAACTGCAAGGAACCGTCCTCCAAGGATCAGCAAGAAAAGAAGATCTCCTCTGGAAAACAAGCTGCCAATCCTCCAAAGACAAACACATCTTCAAGCTCCACAGCTCTTGTGTGTCAGGCTGATGGACATTATCATTGGGGAGATCAAGCTGAGGAAGCTGTTGATAAAGCCTTGATGGCTGATGTGGAGGACATGGGCAAGTGTGTCATGATTGAACCTGCTGAGGATCTCACTACTGTGCCTACTGAGGTTATTTCTAAACTGTGTAATTCTAGATCTTGCTTGAATGAAATTCAAAAATATAGATTCATCAATCAAGCCTTGATTGATGAACGAAATCACATTAAGGTGATGTATGACTCTGTAACCAAAAATGAGAAACTTTACTTAAAGAAAATTCGTGATATTTCTGGTGAAAATCGCTCTTTAATTGTACAACTCAATACTCAAACCATTAATAATACAATTTTAACTGAAAGAGTCCAAAAGGCAGAAAAAGCCAAATTACAGGTTGACCACATGGATATGGATCAGAAAATTCTGTTTGGAATAATTGATAAACAATTTAATAGAAAAGGCACAGAAGGTCTTGGGTATAACTCTCATCCACCTCCTTATTCTAAATCAGGGAGATTTGCTGATATGCCAACTCCACATGTTTCCACACCTTTTGTTTGCACATTATCTCCTGATGATTATATTACATCCTCTGATTCTGACAGTTTTGCTTTTTGTGCAGAGTCAAATTGTGTAAATTCCGAAGATGATTGTGATAAGAGTGCTAATGATAGAACTATTTTAAAAGAACTTGAGTCGGATGAATGTAATAATATGTCCGTGTCAAAACCAAATATTTATGAACACGTTAAAAACTTGTATTTTGATTCTATGCCTGCTGAGCATACGGGTTTGGGATGTGATGTTTCTAAATTTAAAAAAGCTTTGCCTTTTGTTCCTAAATCTTTGAATGTTATGCCATGTGTTACAAAATTTAAAAGTGCAGGAATTATTGTGAATGATGTACCACGTGAAACCATGAGCAACATGGAATTTTTCAGATTAAAGGAAGCACATCGTCTTCAAGACAAAGTTATTGATGAGAGAACCGTCTCATGTTCAGATTCCTCAACATCACAATCATCTTCATCTTGTGATGACTATTATCAGGCTAAGTTATCTTGTGAAAACGTCTGTTTTAGTTGTGGTGCCTCAAATCATGTTTCAAAAAGTTGTAAATTGACAGCCACAAATTCTAATAAAAAATCGCCTTCCGAAAGTTCATTAAATTCATACATGTTGCCTAAGTCTTCTCACAGTAGGAAATCTAGGCGTAAAAGAATTAAAAATGCTAAAAATCATTTAAAACGAACGTGGAAAATTAAAAATAATGTTCTATTTGATGACCGTGTTTCATCGAAGTATGGTTGTAATTTTGATTCCAATGAGATGTCATATCCTGACACTAAAATCTCTTGATTGAAACAATGTTGGTCAAAACGTATAAATGGTTGATGTGTAGGTGTTCGTTAGGTATTTATGATGCTTAACTATACGTTTTTATGTGTGATTTAGCATGGAACGCGTTTACTTTGCATGTGTTTATGATTTGTAGGTGTTTGGATGCTAAGTACGTGTTTTGGAAGCATTAGAGAGGAAGTAGAGGGTTTGGATCGGAAACTATGCAAAAGATGGAGGCTGATGTGGAAGTTCTGGAAGCTGAATCTTGAAACAGACATATCTCGAGCTAGAAAATGAGTTACGAGACCCATAATATATGAATCTTGGGTAGCTCGAGAAGCCGAATCCAAATATTTGGTTAAAAAAAATACACTAGGGGCGTAAGCTTACGCCGGTAGCATTTTCTGAACAGAAGCTTCAGCTCGACGGAGTAAGCTTACGCCCCCAGCGTAAGCTTACGTTGGTTACGTTTCAGACGCGGATTTTTAGTGAAACAGCCGATTTTCAGTGTTTAATTGGGGGTTTCTTCCCCAAATTCGAAATCCTCTTTTTCACATCAGTTCTTGGGCGATTTTGGGAGTTCTTGGAGGCTAAGGAACACGATTCTAACATCCAATTGAAGATTGATACTCGAAAGATTGAAAGATTGAAGATGAATTCCACAACCATGAGCGGCTAATCCACCGGTAATCATTCCCGGGTGGATTGTTTGTAAGTTTTTAGGGTTTTATCATGTGCTAGCTTTGAGAAACAATTCTTGTAATCGTTTGGTTTGAAACACTTGAATCTTTGTGTTTAGTATGGTTATGAACTCACAGGAGTCGATAAATTCTTGCACCATTGACCCTGTTAGATGATAATTGCTATGAACTTTGATTTGTGTTGAATCTATTGATTAATCTAATTCTATATTGCATACATTTGTCTCGATTTCATTCGTGAATATTGTTTTACACTATTTGCCGATGATGTATGAATGTTGATGTTCTTGGTTAGATTTGGTTAATTTGATTTGGATAACCATTCGATTGTTTAAACTCATATGTTGGTGTGATAATCCCTAATTACTTGTGAACTTGAAACCCGAGCGTGATTCCTTTTTAATTATTGTTACAATCTAAATCGTTTGTTTGGTACTTGATTACTATTGATCATAATTGTTACTTGATAATCCTTGTTTGTTGAGTTTGATAAGTTTCACCTAAACCATTGCTTGTGTTTGGTCAGAAAGACCCATTGCAACTTCATAAATCACATTGTTAATTGAAGTTAAGCACCGACCACAAACTCTTCGTGGTTCGACACCCTTCTTACCCTAACTAGTTTAAGGTGATTAGGACACTCTAATTCTTTATCTTTGACCGGTCCCTTCGACACCGTTCAAATTTTGGCGCCGTTGCCGGGGAGTGTGTGCGCTTGGTGTTTTATTTTAGTTGACTTTTGTGACTACTTGTTCCTTGTTTTGTTTGGATAATATTCTTCTATTTTTGTGTTACGCGTGGTGTTTGTTTGTGTGTGCAGGTGACAGAATAGTGCATGCGTACCCGTTCATCCGGGAGGACTTCACCGCTTGTTCATGTATTATAGAATTTCAAGCATGTTGATCTCACCATGAATATAGACTTTAGTGAATGCTTTCATTGTAGGAGCACGTCTCATCGGAACAATGATTGTCCATATTTTTTGAAATTATGTGGGAAAGTCTGGTGGCGTCGAATCCCTTATCAATATGAAGATTGTGAGAAGCGTCGAGTACAATATTGTTTATCTCGAGTCGATCGAGAGTTGGCGCAACTTCATCATTCGAAGAAATATCGCTTAGAGTTGTTAAGTTACAAATATGATCTTTTATGCACGGGAAGGCGAAGGGGAGAGCGAGGCCTTTCAGTTAACGAACATTCTCAGGCAAAACAACTGTGGATGTCTTCACAAATTGGAGATGCCTTCAATTGCTGAAGAATTAACGAGTGCACTATCCTTGAATGATGATGATGATGAGGGGGAAGAAGAGGTTGTGGATCTTTCGGAGCATATAATTGAATGTTTAGACTCAGTCAATGACATGGCACCTTCTGAAGAATCAGTGACTGAGATAGTGACGGTTTATTCTAATCCTCCTCCTGTTTTAGTTACTTTAGGCAATAAAGTTGGGGATGAGGGTCCGAGGATAAAGATTAGGAAGGTGGGACTACAAGACATTGGAAAGTCTAGTCAGAAGCAAACCCGCATCGATTTAGTCGACATATCGATCAAAATAAGGCAGGATTGGACACGACACGTCAACTACCGGGCATACATTGGAAATTCGGTGGGAAAATGTGGAGTTAAATTTTCGGACATGGCATCAATTTACATGCAGGTTTTGAGAGAACGAGTTTGGAGGGAACACATAAGATATCGGGCTTTTGTTGGCAATGTGGTCGGTAAGTGTTCATTGCGACCATCATGAGAGACACATGAGGTAATGTCGGGCTGAGGACAATAAACTTAGCGCTAACCGGGAGGCAACCCGGCTTGTGATTGTCTTTATTTTGTCTTTGTTTTGTTTTGTGTTGTGTGTTTTAGTTTCATCATCATAGTAACACTCAAGTGTGGGGAAGACTCATGGAAGACTTACGAGTCCATTTTTGGTGGTGGTTCAGGCACTCTATGATCTCCTCTAATCAGGTCCATGTACTCTTTCTCATATTCATGTTGTTTTGATTGAACTATATTATTTTTGTTTGTTTTTGTGTGTTTTGGTGTGTTTTTGTTTGAAACTTGGTTGATTGTGGTTGGGTTGGTGCTTATGGTTATGGTAATATTTGAGTTGGATATTTGGAGATATTGGGTATTGGATGTTTTGGCACCCACAAACCGCACTTTTATATTTCATAACTATTTACATTGGGACATTGTAAGGTTCAAGTGTGGGGATGTGGGAAATCTTAGAAACCATACAAATTTTTTGATAATTGTTTTACAAAGTGTTTGGTAGAGGTATTTGGTCATGGTTAATTCACTAAGTACTTGATTAAGTCTTTCCAACAAATATATATATAAAAAAAAAATTGGAAATGTTGAATTCGGGAGTAACAAAGTTGAAGGTGATGGTTCGCATGCACATGTCAGTAACCTATTCCCACCGTTTTTGTGAGATTTTGAGCCAAATTGATATAAATATTCTCTTACTTGAGTGGTTAGCCACTTTGTTTCACATTTTAGAACTTGCATATTATTGATACATGTTGAGACCTTAAACCAATTAATTGCACAAAAATGATAAAGGCATTAGGAGAAACCTTTTTATTTTTAGCCATTTTTATACCCTTACCCGTTAATATCCACTAGATGCCCATTCTGAGCCTATACCTTTTCTGTTGACAAAACCCATAACATTAGCCCATTCACATTTTTAGCCTTTTCTTTTTAAACCTGTGAGTTGGAATTCAATTAATTTAGATTGTTGTAGTTGCGGTTGCAATTGAGATAAAAAAAAAGAAGAAGAAAAAAAAATAAATGAAAAAGAAATACAAAAATAGTATTGGGTCAACATTTGCCCAAAGGTTTTGAGTATTAGTTTGAGCTACAATAAAAGATGTTATTGGGTCAGTTTAACCCAAGTTTCATTTGATAGTTTGAAAAAATAAGAACTTTAGTGTTGATGGGTCATTTATACTCATAGTAGAGATTTGAAAGTTTTAGATTGATTTGTAACTTCATTAGTTGAATTCCACTTACCTATAGCCACTTTAAAAAATCATTATTCATGCCCATAATCCTAGCCTACATTACAACCCTTAAAAGACCTTTTGATTTGTGCATGTTAGTTGTGTTAGTAGGAGGAGATGTGATCAATATGCAAGCTTATGATAATGTGGTTCATTGTTTGGGTTTGAGTGAAAAATACTAGCATATCATCGCTAGTCCAGATATGAAACCGAGGGGAGTGATTGATTGTGAGGGTTGTGTGCATGCAAAGCCATAACTAGATATGAGTTAAGCGCGTTCCAATATCTCCTTTTGTTTAAAAATTCATCGATGGTTTGTTGGATTGTAAATCTGTTGAGAGTATAATTCTTATGAATTTTGCATGACCTTGGACCTTAGCTTATGTTTAGTTAAAACAATTGTTTGAGATTTTGAAATGTGGATTTGAAGCAAAAGACTTTGCTTGAGGGCAAGCAAAACTCAAGTGTGGGGATGTGATGTGTAGGTGTTCGTTGGGTGTTTATGATGCTTAACTATACGTTTTTATGTGTGATTTAGCATGGAACGCGTTTACTTTGCATGTGTTTATGATTTGTAGGTGTTTGGATGCTAAGTATGTGTTTTGGAAGCATTAGAGAGGAAGTAGAGGGTTTGGATCGAAAACTATGCAAAAGACGGAGGCTGATGTGGAAGTTCTGGAAGCTGAATCTTGAAACAAACATATCTCGAGCTAGAAAATGAGTTACGAGACCCATAATATATGAATCTTGGGTAGCTCGAGAAGCCGAATCCAAATATTTGGTTAAAAAAAATACACTAGGGGCGTAAGCTTACGCCCTAGGAGCGTAAGCTTACGCCGGAAGCATTTTCTAAACAGAAGCTTCAGCTCGACGGAGTAAGCTTACCCCCAGCGTAAGCTTACGCTGGTTACGTTTCAGACGCGGATTTTTAGTGAAACAGCCGATTTTCAGTGTTTAATTGGGGGTTTCTTCCCCAAATTCGAAATCCTCTTTTTGACATCAGTTCTTGGGCGATTTTGGGAGTTCTTGGAGGCTAAGGAACACGATTCTAACATCCAATTGAAGATTGATACTCGAAAGATTGAAAGATTGAAGATGAATTCCACAACCATGAGCGGCTAATCCACCGGTAATCATTCCCGGGTGGATTGTTTATAAGTTTTTAGGGTTTTATCATGTGCTAGCTTTGAGAAACAATTCTTGTAATCGTTTGGTTTGAAACACTTGAATCTTTGTGTTTAGTATGGTTATGAACTCACGGGAGTCGATAAATTCTTGCACCATTGACCCCGTTAGATGATAATTGCTATGAACTTTGATTTGTGTTGAATCTATTGATTAATCTAATTCTATATTGCATACATTTGTCTCGATTTCATTCGTGAATACTGTTTTACACTATTTGCCGATGATGTATGAATGTTGATGTTCTTGGTTAGATTTGGTTAATTTGATTTGGATAACCATTCGATTGTTTGAACTCATATGTTGGTGTGATAATCCCTAATTACTTGTGAACTTGAAACCCGGGCGTGATTCCTTTTTAATTATTGTTACAATCTAAATCGTTTGTTTGGTACTTGATTACTATTGATCATAATTGTTACTTGATAATCCTTGTTTGTTGAGTTTGATAAGTTTCACCTAAACCATTGCTTGTGTTTGGTCAGAAAGACCCATTGCAACTTTATAAATCACATTGTTAATTGAAGTTAAGCACCGACCACAAACTCTTCGTGGTTCGACACCCTTCTTACCCTAACTAGTTTAAGGTGATTAGGACACTCTAATTCTTTATCTTTGACCGGTCCATTCGACACCGATCAATGGTTCGTTGTGTATAGGGTCAATCAAGAAGAACCGGTGATAACATCTGGCATGTAGATAGTGGATGTTCAAGACATATGACTGGGCACTTTAACTTGCTGCAAGATTATCATCAAATTAATGGAGAGTATGTTGCTTTTGCTGGAAACCCAAGAGGAGGAAAGATTGAAGGACAAGGAACAGTATCAAAAGGAGTAAATAGTCTAGAATTTGTCAACTTTGTTCTTCAGTTGAAATACAATCTGATGAGTGTTTCACAGATTTGTGACAAGGACTTTTGTGCCTTATTCAATTCAAAAGAATGTCTTATCTTGAAGCCAGGAGTGGTGATTCTCGAAGAACTTATTCTCATGCGTGCTCCCAGAAGATACAACACATATAGCTTGGATATGAACAACCCATCGGGCATTGAATCGTGTTTTCTCTCAAAGGCTTCTTAAGATGAATCTTTCCTGTGGCATAAGAGGTTGGGACATGTCAATTTCAAAACAATGAATCGGCTGGTTCGAGGCAACCTAGTCACTGGATTACCTCTCAAAGATTTCACTCCTATGGAACACTGTATCTCATGTTCCAAAGGAAAACAGCACAAATCTTCACATAAGCCTAAAGCCACAAATTCCATTGACTCTCCTCTCCAATTGCTTCACATGGATCTTTTTGGTCCGGTGAGTGTCATGAGTCTTGGACGAAAGTCATATTGTCTGGTGGTAACAGATGATTTTTCTCGATTCACTTGGGTGTTTTTCCTAGCCACAAAAGATGAGACGCCAGAGATTTTAAAAACCTATCTGCTTCAAATTGAGAACCTCTTCAATCTAAGTGTGAAGACTATCCGCAGCGATCATGGAACAGAATTCAAAAATGCAACTCTTGATTCCTTCTGTGAAAGCAAAGGAATCTCTCGACAATTTAGTGCACCTCGTACTCCTCAACAAAACGGTGTAGCTGAAAGAAGAAACCGCACTTTAATTGAAGCTGCACGAACTATGATTGTCGACTCTAAGCTTCCCGTGACTTTCTGGGCTGAGGCGGTCAACACTGCATGTTTTGTGCAAAATCGAGTTCTTATCACTAAAAGTTGCAACAAGACACCTTATGAGATCATGTACAAGCGCAAGCCAGTTATTGATTTCTTCAGAAAATTTGGGTGTGTATGCACAATGCTGAACACTTTAGATCAGCTCAACAAGTTTGAAGCCAAAGCTGATGAATGCTATTTTGTTGGTTACTCATCCAATCAACGTGCTTTTCGTGTCTACCATAAGAAGAAAAGGATAGTGATGGAGTCCATTGATATCAATTGGCATGAAAACAATCATACGGACGCAGGAGACGGTCCCAATTGGCTCTTTAACGTCGATTCAGTTTTTAAATCATTTAATCTTCCTGATTTCTCTATTGAATCAACTCATGCTAATCCTTACTTCTCTGTGAACAATCTAGGGAACATAAATGATCAAGGCTTTTCCTCATCTGCTAAGGTTGAAATTCCTGTGGTTGCTAATGCTGAATCTAATATGGAGTCTTCCGGTTCTGGTGCAACAAGTGAAACTGTTGAAGACAACTCCATTCCAATAGTAGATGTTGCACCACAATCACCTACTGAAGATCCTATTAATGATATTGCCGATCCTCCTGCTGAAAATCTTACCAATTTGGAAGAAGTCGTGGAAGAAGATGCAATTCCTCAACTGCGAATTCACAAGATTCATCCCACAACTAACATCATTGGACCACTCAATGTGGGTGTTAGTACCCGAAGTGCCTGTGAAGCATTTGAAAACAGCATGTTTTCTTGCTTCATTTCTCAAGCTGAACCAAAGAACATCAAAGCAGCTCTACTAGAAAACAGCTGGGTGGAACCGATGCAGGAAGAGCTACAGCAATTCTCAAAGCTGCATGTGTGGAATTTGGTAGATCTACCTAAGAACAAAGTTCCAATCGGTACTCGTTGGGTCTTTCGCAACAAAAAGGATGAAGGCGGCACTGTGATTCGAAATAAAGCTCGTCTGGTGGTTCAAGGTTTCTATCAAGAAGAAGGGATTGACTATGAGGAAGTCTTTGCACCAGTGGCTCGCTTGGAAGCCATCAGAATGTTTCTCGCCGATGCAGCCTACATGGACTTAACCGTCCATCAAATGGATGTCAAAAGCGCATTTTTGTATGGCAAAGTTCAAGAGGAAGTATATGTCAAGCAGCCGCCGGGTTTCATTGATCCTAATTTTCCAGACCGTGTTTACAAGTTAGACAAATCATTGTACGGTCTTCACCAAGCACCTCGTGCGTGGTATGAAACTTTATCAAAGCATCTGCTTGAAAATGGTTTCACACGAGGAGCAATTGACCAAACCTTGTTCAAACGGAAGGATGAAAAGGACACAATCATGGTGCAAATTTATGTGGATGATATCATTTTTGGATCTACAAATCCCCGTCTCTGCAAAGAATTTGAAGAAGTGATGCGATCTAAGTTTGAGATGAGCTCCATGGGGGAAATGAAGTTCTTTTTGGGACGACAAGTTGATCAGTCTGAGTCAGGAATCCTTATCCATCAAGAAAAATACGTAAAAGAAATCTTGACTAAGTTCAAAATGGCTGATTCCCATCCAGTAAAAACTCCTTTGGAAGTTCGATATTGTTTAACTCCTGATGTGGATGGTGAAAGCGTTGATCAGCATCTTTATCGCTCTATGATAGGATCTCTCATGTATCTCACGGCCAGCAGACCCGACATCATGTTTGCAGTATGCTTGTGTGCACGTTTTCAGGCTAATCCTAAACTCTCTCATTTATCTGCTGTCAAACATATTTTAAGATACTTAAGGTATAAGCCAAAATTGAGTCTGTGGTATCCTAAAACTGACTTGTTTGATCTTGTGGCTTATTCAGATTCAGACTACGGGGGTTGCAACTTAGACCGAAAATCCACTTCTGGAGGTTGTCAATTCCTTGGCAACCGCCTTGTCTCATGGCAATGTAAGAAACAATCCACCGTTTCCCAATCCACCGCCGAAGCCGAATACATTGCCGCAGCCCTCTGTTGTTCCCAAGTCAGATGGATACACCATCAGATGCTTGACTATGGGATCACATTCCATGAGACACCCATTCTGTGTGACAACGTTGCCGTTCCTCATATCACCAAAAACCCCGTTCAGCATTCCAAAACCAAAACATTGAAATTAAACATCATTTTATTCGTGACTGTGTTGAAAAGAAGCATATTCGAATTGTTAAAGTCAAAACTAATAAACAAACCGCAGACATCTTCACAAAGGCTTTTGACTCTACCAGATTTGCCCAACTGGTGGAAATGCTTGGAATGATCAACTTTCAGTAAATTGTGTAAATAATTTTTTATTTTTTATTATTAATTCTGTTTAAATTGTCTAAGAAAATTCAAAAAAAAAAACAATTTTTTTTAAGTACAGTATCCACGCAAATCTTTTGGGGGAGAAATATAATATTTTAATATTGAAAAGAATTGCTGTGTATATAATCTTACAAATTGCAAAAAAAAATTGAATTTAACCTTTGAGAAATGATAGTGTCTGATCTCATCTCTTGGACATGGAATAGACCAAAAGCGATGGTGTTTACTGAGATATAGCTGGTAGGCCCGACATATGGTTAAAACTTGTAAATAGTGTGAAAACCTAATATATATCTCATACTTGTGTGTTTGAATCCATTATTGAAACATCTAACCCATTTTTATATCTAAGAAAACCGATTCAATCAGATACAGGCTTACGTAATGGATTCCTATTCATACGCCAAGTGACCGTCAATATAACGATATTTACCACCGATGACACCGTATGTTTTGCTTACGTAAAGATCTCGGGTGCTCATCCTTTTCCCATCCACTTGGATGATTTGACCCCGTCTGTTTTGCTTACGCAAAGATCTCGGGTGTTCAACATTTTCCTATCCGCTTGGATAATTTTACGACTTCTTCTGTTTTGCTTACGCAAAGATCTAGAATGCTCGTACCTTTTTAATATCTACTTGGATATATTTTATTTTAATTTTCTAAATCCACTTGGATATCTTATTTTATTTTGGTGGTACTTTGACATTACTAAGACGGTACCTTGGTTAATCAGAAAGAGACGATAGGATGAAGATGGGTACTTCTTGAGGATTGATAGGTTTTCAAAATCATTTTATTTTAATATGTGGGGTACACCTTGTATATTGCTTAAATGGTACCTTCTAATCACATGAAATCTTTGTATAAACAAATGTTCGGGTTTACTTTGCACAAATACCAGCTATCTTCAGGGACTCACAATAGTGAATTGCAAAAGGAAGTGTTTCAAGAGACTGACCAGATCTGATCTCATGTTGGATCTTTTTCAAGAAGAAAAGTGTAAATATCTTGTGTATAATTTTATTTATTAAATATCGAAACTAGTTATACATATCGAAACTACTTTGAACTATAGAAACTAGTTGTACATATCGAAACTACTTTGAACTATCGAAACTAGTTGTACATATCGAAACTAATTTGAACTATCGAAACTACTTTGTGCATATCGAAACTACTTTGACATATCGAAACTACTTTGACATATCGAAACTACTTTGTGCATATCGAAACTACTTTGACTTATCGAAACTACTTTGTACATATCGAAACTAGTTTGTCCTATCGAAACTAGTTGTTTCGACAGGGGAAATTTTGTCTTTTGTCTCACGAGAATTAAAAGCCTTCATAAGCAATCCCTCCCGTCATACTGATTCTTACTCGTATTCTTCAAAACCTTTTCGCCTTCTCCGTCATTCACAAAATCTCTCAAACCGTCGGTCTGAGTTGCAAGATATCAGCTGATTTTCCCCGTTGTCTCTATCGTCTCCATCATTAGGTAACGTCTCACTACTTCTTTTTGATGATTTTTGCAAATACGGCAGACCCAGGGTTTCAAATTTTAAAATTTGTTCGACTAAATCTTCATAATAACAGTCGTTTGTGTGCTTCTCTGTGTTTGCATACATTTCAATCATCTTAGAACTCACGATTATTTGTGTATTCTTGCAGATAACATCTCACATTCGGTAAGATGAAGTTCCGTCACTTACAGGCCACTCTAAACCTTTCTTTTAAATTGTTTATAGTATAACGAATTAGAGAGGTTTGGGTTTCAAAACCAAGTAGTTTCGATAAAGGGGTTTAACGCTTTCAAAATTTTCTTAAAAGGTTTTTTAATCGAAACTACTAGTTTCTACACCCAAACTTGCCCTAGTATCTCTGATCGAAACTAGATAGTTTCGATAAGTTCATCTCCATCGAAACTAGTTGTTTCGACAGTTTTGATCTCCATCGAAACTAGTTGTTTCGACAGTGTTGATCTCCATCGAAACTAGTTGTTTCGACAGTGTTGATCTCCATCGAAACTAGTTGTTTCGACAGTGTTGATCTCCATCGAAACTAGTTGTTTCGACAGTGTTGATCTCAATCGAAACTAGTTGTTTCGACAGTTAGGAATTCAAATTTTTTCTAAGTGTTGATATACCTTGTTTCAATTAAGTATTTTCAGAAATCTTACTTACTGTGCAAAATTGATGAATTTTACAGGTATGGATCTCTTATTTGTAAAAAGACACAATGTCTGTGCATTCCTCAATGCCAATGATCCAAAAGCTGCAAAGTTCATTCCTGTATTAAACTTCCTAGCAAACTCCAACATTAGCTTTGCCATCAGCAATAATCTGCCGGTGTTTGAGACAACTATAAGAGAATTTTGGGAGACTGCAGAAATCATCACAATTGAGAATATATAGCACATTAGAGCAACTGTGCGTGGCCAAGAAGTCTTACTTTCTGAAGCTACAATTAGAGAGATGCTTCAGTTTAATGATAATCCAGATGCACCCATTGAATTCCCAATCTTCTATGTTAAAGAATGCTTCAGAAGATTGGGTCATCCAGATGAATTCAAAAGTGGCCAGATAATCAAGGACTCCTTACCAAGCCACTGGAGATACATAGTGCACGTGTTTATTCACTGCCTATCAATCAGAAAAGGAGGGTTTGATTCAGCAAACAACACTCTGGGCTCAGCTATTTTGGGGATAATCAAGGGAAGAGATTACAACTTTTCTGGCTTCATATTCAGACAGTTAAAAGACAATCTAACAGGAGCCGTGAAGGAGAAATTCCTGGCATATCCTAGATTTTTACAAATTATCATCAATCATCTTCATCCTGAGCTGCAACAAGGTGGGAACACCTTTGTGTTCGATCATATGATTGCCAAGACTCTCAGCTATATGAGAAGTACTAACAAGAGAACCAACAGGGCTATAGCTGACGTTCCCCTGTTTGGTCATATTATTGGTGAAGAAGAAGAATTTATCCCTGATATTGACCCTGATCTTGAAGAAGAGAACTCATCATCTGAAGAAGAAGAAATGGAAGTTGAGCAAGATCAAGGTAATGCACCTATTGATGAAGCTGAGATTGAGATAAACGTCCATGATGTTCAAGAACAAGAACAACCCATCATTGAGCCTGTGATAGAGGCTCCTTTTGTTGAACAAATTCAGATAATTCAAGAGCCAGCAGTTAATGTTGAAGCTGGCATTCATGGAGTTGAGGAGGAAGTTGCAGAATCAAGTGGAACTCTGGATGCATGGATTTATGAATCTGACTACTACAAGTCTGATTCAGATGATAGAACAATGCATCCTGCATCTTCCTCCAAACGAAAAGTTGAGTCAGGTTCTGATTTTGAGGAAGAAGAGCCTAAGGCAAAGAAAATCAAGACTGGATTTGAAGACTTGTCATCCTCATCAGATTCTCTATTAGCCACTCCACAACCATCTCCACAACCTACTCCACAACCCACTCCACAACCATCTCCACAACAATCACCCATCCATACTACTTCCACATCACCAACTCATGATTCAGTCTCTCCTGTACCAAGAGTTAAGACTCTAAGCCTTGAACTGAAGAAAATGCAGGATACGATTCAAAAGAAAGATGAAGAAATTGAAGGCTTAAAAAATAATTTGCATAATGTCCAGGAAGAGGTTAAAGACCGGAAGCTGGAAGTTAGTGGTTTACATACCCAGATTGAGGTCCAACAAACTCAACTTGAAACACAACAGAAACTAATCTCAGAACAAAAAGAAGAATTCAAGGCTTTAGCTGAAGTGGTAGAACAGCTCAAAGCCTCAATGGTTAAACCTGTGCAAAAACAACCAACTACTTCAACAGCTCAGGGGGAGACCACATCTGTAGTTGAACCCTCATCTCCTGACCTTGTGACTAATCCAGAGTCTGCACTAACTATATTTGCTGGCCATATTGAAAAGACAAAAAAGGCGGTTGAAGTCAAAGTTGAAGGTACAGAACTAAACTTTCCCTCAGCTAGTGAGAGAAGATATGCAAGGAAGAGAGGGAAAGGGACTTCCACTGAAATAGAGACCGTGATTATTGATGAAGAAGACATCCCATCTGATGATGAGCTGAATGCCCTTTTAGAATACATTGAAAACTTTGGGTATAATGATCTTTATCCAGAAATCCTGACCACTGAAGAAAAGGAGGCTGAGCGAACTAGATACTTTACGGAAGACGAAGATGAAATTCAAACCTTATCTGACGAAGAAAAAGGTGAAGAAGATGTTCAGATTAATCTTATCAAAACAGTCACTCCTGAACCAACCACTACAGTCTCCGAATCCGGTCCAGCACAAGATTCACCCTCAGTTGCTCCTGAACCTCCAATTTCAAGAAAGTCTTGGTTTAAGAAAATAATTCAGGAGGAAACTCCTAAGACATATGAATGGATAGCAGAGCATCAAGAACTAAAAAGGCCTCCAATTGGCTGGAAGTATGATGCTGAAAGGAAGCTCTTTATCATAAGAAGATATAGAGGGGGATTTCAGCACTTTAAAAATATGACTGACTTCCAAACCCTTCCTTTCTATGACCTCAGGGATTTAGCCAAACTTCCCCTTCAAAACCCTGGGAAGGTCATGATGGCTTATGACTTTGAGAAATTTCTGCATTCTCAAGTCAATAATGATTTCAAAGGAATGAAGCCTAGGAAAACTCAAAAGAAGATCTCAAAGACAAGGTTTCATCCTAAGACTAACAAGCCATATGTGTTCTTAAGGTACAAGCCTGCCCAAACACACAAGACCATCACCATTCCAAAATCTGTACCTGTCCAGCTACAAACTTTCAGAAAATGGTACTACGACCCAATCATTGGCAGTGCAGTGATAGAGTGTGAGGGCAAGGAAGACATCACCATCTTTGAGCCCATGGAGCTGTTGAAGTTTCAGCCTGAAGATCTGGAAATCCTTTTTCAGAATCACATTCAGGCATACAGTGATGAAGATGAAGATGATGTTAAGGCCTACCAACGGGTTGTATCTCTCCATGTTAAACCTTTTATACCGAGGACAACTGAAGGACCAGCTACTTGATGAAGAGCTGAAGACGGTAATGCAACAGCTTAGGGGGAGATTGTAGAGTCATATCTTATGTATAAGCTGTTGTCATTTATTGTTTGTTTAAACAGTTTTAGACTAGTTTACTTTCTGTCATTTTATTAAATGTAATTTCAGTTTTCTGTAATTTACTGTTTTTATTTCTAAGTCTGGGCCATCGAAACTACTTAGTTTCGATTGAGTGTGTTCAATCGAAACTAGTAGTTTCGATAGATGGTAGTTTCGACAGTTCTGTGTATCACTTGTAAATGGTCAATCGAAACTAGTAGTTTCGATTGAACATAGTTTCGATACATGTCGCTACTATAAATAGCCTAGTTTGAGAATGTTTAGGGTATGAGTAGCGGCTGTAACCCTGAACCTTCTCTTTCACATTTTTCCTGAATCAATACAATTTGCAGTTGTTTATTCACTGTGTTCTTACACTTTCATACCATTTGCGTGTTGATTCATAGTGTGGTTAGCCTGTTATCTTCACCAACACTGTTTCTATTATCTGTTTCACCACTATACACATAGTTTCCGCCTGTGTGTGTAATCGATCAAATCAGTGATTTCAAGAGAAATCTGGACCTACAGTAATTGCGTTATAGAATCGAAGATTATATCTGAAAAAACATTGGTTATCACAATTTTATCTCTAAAATTTGGTTAACACATTCATACAAAAGAATTTCATTTAAATTTCAAAAAAGAAAAATATACAATTGTTGTATGTTTTGCAATGATCATGAATAAAAGCTTAGGACAATCACTTTTAAAGGTTGGTTTGTATTTAAAAGTTCCAATGTTTATTTATTACCAGCTGCATGTTGCATTGTAAAGATTTAAAAGTAGAGATATACTCAAACTATTAATATTTGTTACACGTGGAAAAGTTACCACTATCTCGTCAAATGTAGTATACAATGAAGTATTTTCAAATTTGTAAATCATAATTGTAAGGTTTCATTTAACATGTAATTTAATGTATTATAAAAAAATAAAAAGTACACTACTTAAAAATGTATTTTCATGTTTTTTTTATATTTTGATTATTCTTATCCATATAATCTTAACATTTAACAAAATGAAAAAATTATCAATACAATATTAAACTTATCAATATAATATTAATATTTCACAATGTGTAACAAACAGGGTTAAAGCTAGTATGTAATATATAGATTTTAGGAAAGAAAAATATGTAATTAAATTTTATGGTTAATTAAATCTTACTATTCTAATAAATGAAAATCTCTTCAAGACACATGTCACTCTCTGGTTACTCCCCGTCTTTATTTTCTCGCATCTCCCCCTATTAAATATTAAATTTCTATTTCTCTTTCCTATTAAATAATAATCTTTATATTAATAAATCTAATTACTAATACTTATTATTTAATTATAAATAATTATTATATCATAAATCAAATGAACTTAATATGAACTAACATTTATCAATTAAATTAAAAAAAATTAATACTCAGTTGAAAAAAATGTTTTAAAAACTAACTTAACAAACCTTATAATTGTCACGACAAATTACATTTTTTAAAAACATATTTTGATAAATGTGTTTGTTAACAAATTATATTATATTTTATTCAACCGATGTAATATACTTGTTAATTCAACCCGTGTATTACACGGGTTTTTAAATTTGTAAAATTTTATTACTAAATATATAACATTTTATTTATTTAACCTGTGTAACACACGAGATTTTAACCTAGTATGTAATAAATGAACTTGAGAAAAAGATATATGTAAATGTCCCTTATTAAATTAAGAAAACTATAGATTTTGTTCTTTATGTTTACAAAAATTTACATGTTTCATTATTTTCACTAACGAAAATTTATTTTTGGCGTTAAGTCCAGTCATGTGTCTGCATATGAGGGTAAAAATTGTCATTTCATCGTTACATGGACTATTTGTGTAATTAACTTAAAATTTTGTTCTTTACGAAAATAGTCCTCCCCCTTTAACATTGTCGGATCTTTACAAATCGATCCAAAACCATAAATATATGATCAACATTCACCATCATCATCATGTCCTAATTGATCCACTTATCACCAAATTTGTTCTCAGTCAACCAAATTTGGAATCATATCACAAAACTAAACTTAACTCCCTTTAGTTTCAACATAAGTTCATATATCAGCATACATTAGAATGAATGATGCAACCAGTTTCAAGGATCATTGAATATAACTAAAAGATATTCATTTGTACTAGTTTGAATTGATATGCAAGATCCCCTTTTAATTACATTCAAAATTTGAGTTTTATACACACTAGAACATCGATTAATAACCAATATGTACAAGAAAGTAATAAAAAGGAAATTATTATGTGAACTTCACTTCTTGAATCAATAACTAAAACTTAAACCTTTTGATGACGATTTTGATTTGAGGTGGTGTGTGTAACGTGTGTTCTAGTTAAGAAGAAGTTAACATACTCATATGAGTTCTAGATCTCCTTTTATGCATATTTTTGGGGTGGTGTGCATATCGTGTGTTTTATTATAATTGTGTGTTAATAAACAAAAGCAAGTTAAGTGTTTATCAAAATTGTGTGCTGGTAAATGAAAGAAATGTTAGTTTAAAGAAAGTTTAAAAGAAGGTAAAGACGTGTGTTTATACAAAAGTACAGAGGTTTATGAAAGTTAATGAAAGATAAATGACGTTTTTAAATAAATTAAGAAGGTAAACGTCTAAATCTGAGACAAGGAAGGAAAGGGTTAATTTGGGAACTAGTTTCAAGATAGTTCCGGGCTATGCGCCCTCTATAAGACCTTTGTGGTTCGCTAACAGTTGTACAATTAGTTCTTTGTGATAAGGAGTAGCGACTGTTACTCATGGGGTAAACGTAACCGCAATCTTCGTGATAAGCTAAGTGTGTTGTCTTCATAATGGACAGTCGTAATGAGAAAGACTATACATATATTTCATGGACGATCGTCATGGATGTTGCATAGCTCTCTGGGCGGTCGTCATGAAAAATAGTAACAAGTGTGAATCGACAGTTATGGTATGCATTCCATGGACGGTAGCCATGGATGGTGCTGACGGGGACGGACAGTTTAAGAGTAAAAACATATTAGACATAATAATGTATGACTTGAAATGAAAGGTGTGTGGATGTTATGCCTTTATGGGCTAGTGTGATAGTGCGTGTAAATCCTTCTTCTTTTATTAAATTGTGTGTTTATGAATGTATGGTTTATGTAAAGCTATACCTTACTCAACGTTAGCTGACTTTTAGTATCGAAGACTTATGGCATCCCGTGTGTTTATGAATGAAAGTTGAAATAGTTGAGACAATAGTTTAAATGTTTTAATTGGTTGACACTGATGTGATGTGATGACTTCAATTTCCACTACAATTAATGCGTTTCGAGTTTAAGAACTGTTTGTGAATGAGTAAACCCAACATGCGAGGCATCCTGGGATCGGGGCCTTACATTATAACTCATAGGGGGGCGTTTGGTTCGCGAAATTCGTTGGAATTGGAATTAGATTTGGAGTTTAAAGGATTCATTTGAAATCCATAATGTGTTTGTTTAGCATATTTGTTAATGAAATTGTAATGTAAAAATACATAAAAGACAAAATTACTCCTAAAAATGGCAAGGGATTCGTTTCCAGTAAAACTGGGAGGAATTTTGAATTATTTTAGTTGAGTGACTTGGTTAGAATTGATTAAAATTCCAATTACTTTTCTTAACCAACTAAACATGTCAATGAACAGAATTTAAATTCCAATATCATTATTTCATACCAATCAAACAAGTCCATATAATTCAAATTGGGTTTCACTCACATGTGAACAACAGGTTATTATTGGTTGGCTTGGGCGACCACGCCGCGTGTCAACTTTTAATTGGGTTAATATACTTTTAAGATTCCAACATTTTTATTTGTGTATTTATGTATTTCCATCAATCGGAAACAAGAAGCTTGATCGGTGGAGTTGGTTTGCGCCCCCTCTTTAAGTCTAAGAGGAAAGTTAATTTCAGAACAAATAAATTATGCGAGAATAGAGGGAACAAAACTAAATCGTTTAATTTTTTGATAGAATTTATACGTTTTACATACAAATATGTATGTTTATGTATATAAAAAACCATTAAACTAGATTTTTCATATGTTTTTATATATTTAAATGTTTACCTACACATGTGTAGGTAAAAAAACCTAAACATGAATTACACATGTGTAGGTATGTATATAAACGAAATATGTTTATATTTTTTGTTTGAATTTCATGAATAACGAGTAAACATTATATTTATATTATTTTCTTGTATTTCAGAACTTTTAAAGATTGAAAAAGTGAATGATTCATTTTGTTCTGCGTGTTCTCGCAATATTTAGTGCTCTGAATTGAACCCTCCCCGTAAGTCTAAACCCCCCCCCCTTGTTCACTCGGGTTCAATCCCTAGGGGTGGCAAGATTTTTTTCTTTTATTTTATTTGTTGGTCCTTTTTTTATATTTATTTTCATTTTTTTCCTTTCCTACGTTTTAACACTTTGATTTAACATACAACCCGTGCCCCGTCGCGTATTAATTGCTAGTACTGGGGTGAGCAAATCTTAAGCGTTAACCGATAACGAAACCGAAATAACTGATAACCGAAATTAACCGACGATTATGGTTAAGATTCTTGGATTAATATATCAAACGTTATTGTTATGGTTAAGGGTGTCCCATAACCGAACCGAACCGATACAACTCTATGCCTAAATCATATGCACAAAATATTAATGATTTCTCCCATTCATTATGATTTATGATTAAGGTGCACAAAATATATATTCACAAATTATTCTATCTATTTTCAAAAACAATTGTAGATAACTAATGCATTAATTATTAATTTATGACTAGAAAAATATAATGTTACTAACATAATCACAAGTCTTTTACTAAAAAAATGTGATTCGTGATTATGGAATGACATTGATTAATTAACCGAAACCGAAGGTTAACCAACCAATCGGTTACGGTTATGTTATGGAAGATGGCATAACCGACCAAGCGGTTATAGTTATGGAAGAGGGCAAAATCGACCCATAACCGACTTTGCACACCCCTAGCTAGTAGTTAAACATTAAAAAAGATTTTTAAATTATTAAAACTTTAAAAGGCAATGTCGGTGGTCACTTGGAAGCCACTGACAAAGCCATGTTGTTATTAAATATGTTTGTTTCAGTATCAAAATCAAAAGTTGGTTTGGTTTCAGTGGTTTATTTTCAACTTAGGTATCTTGGGTTCGAATCTAATGGACACCACCTTTTGTTTTGTGTTTTTTTCTTTACCTTTATTTTGCCAATAACTTTTTTTTTCCAATAAATTTTTTTTTTGTGATTTTTTCGTTTTAATGCAAGGTAATGTTTACGCTACATCTTGCTATGCATAATACTTTTTTCTATTCATACCGAACCGTAGTAACTTCATACTTAACCACGTCAATATATATTTTTTTCTTGAGCGATTTTGTCGTTTTATTGTTTGGTAAGGTTCACGCTACACCGTGCTATACATAGTACTTTTTTATTCATACCGAACCGTCGCAACTTTGTACTCAACCACACCAATATCACCTCCGCAGCACGCGTAACTAAATTCGCAAACATGCCGCATCGCACATGCTTAGTATCTAGTTTCAAACAACCTTATAAACACGACAATTTTATTTATTTTATAATTCACATATATCATTTATTATCTTGTTATCTAAAAATACACGTGTTCTATTTATTCAACTAATTTAGAGCCTTTTCCTCATAATGATATAGTTTAACCCCAACACTAATGAATACGAAACCTTGATTAAGACTATAATTGCAAGTGTACGGCTTTATAAATAATAACTAGCAATTAGCTTAAACACAATCGAATTCATACTCGACAGAGTGAAATTGACCATGGTGGAATCACGCCGGAGCTCGTCGTTATTGAAACAAACACTCTTATCTCCATGTTCGTCACCGATTCGTACCGGCAAGAGATCTAAGGTATCGTTAATAGAGGGTTTGTAGATTGTAGAAACTTGTTTGTGTTGAATTGTGTGTCGAATTTTGGTGACCAGTGGTTGCAGGTGGTGGAGCACATTGAGGCAGAACCTAAAGTCCGGTCGAAGAAAGACTCCGGCGACTGTGAGGATGTGAACGGTGCCAGTGATCTTGACAAATCTCCGGTTGTGCAAGTGTGTTGAAATTTCATCATTACAGTTAAAACACTTTAGAAGATAGAATTGGGGGTTTTTAATATTTGGTTTGAACTCGATTACACCGAAAATTAGACCGAAACCGAAATGGAATAACCGGTTTTATTGTTCGGTTCTACAAATTTTCTGAAGTGAAATGTCTTGGCTTCATAGCTTCTTACCTTCTTGTTCTTCTTTGTTTTCTCAAAAGCAAGTCGCTTGAGGTTTCTTTGCTGCTGAAGGTAGTAGAAGCAGGTGCGGTATGGTTGTATTTGCTATAGACAAAGCATGATTTAGCCAGTTTGTCCCTTTGAAAGTACACATAGTCCTTTCTCTTGAATAGATCTTTAAAATTCCAGGGATGAGATTTGTTGTGCTCAAATGTGGCTTCCTCTAATGTCTTTTGAACATGTGAAACTCTCTCTCTAGGTGCATGCCAGATGTCAAACACCTTCCTGAGTTGGTTGGATTTTGCTTGGAGATTGGTGGAAGTTGAAGATTGTCCCTTTTCAATAATTAACTTTCTTCCTTCAGGAGGATAACTAATTTTGATCTGATTGGTAAGTTGAGGTACTGGTATTGAAGGAGTGAAAGGGCATGGACCATTTGTGGGAGGTAATAGAGCTTCACTGGTTTTAGTGGAATTTGAGCATGTGGACTCAACTTCAGATGAGGTACAACAGTCTTGCATAAATGGTTCTTCCTTAGAGGGATCAAGGTTTCGGTTTGCATGCTCAATGTTTGAGAGATTGAAATTTGGTTCATGGATGACTACATAATCAGCAGGTAGAGGTACAACATTATATGGCTTTTCATTGAAACCCAAGGCCAGCAGTCACCTTTTCATGAATTTGAGCATCCAAAAGTCTTTGAAGCTTTTTGGATGCAAACTCATACTTATCAACATGGACCTTTTGGTCTGCCAACTCAGCTCTTGTAGATTTTAACTTTACCAGTAGATCATCAATATGAGTTTCAATATTTGTTTGTTCACGTTTTAATGATGAAATCTCTTTCTTTAGACAGTTAATCTTTTCTTTGTAATTGTTTTTAACCTTTTTGAATTCAGATTTCATTTGGTGAAACTCTTCATTTTGATCTATAAGGTTTTGGTTATGCTTTCTGTATCCTAGAACCTTATCAATACAAGCTTGAGAGCAAAGGTGTTCATACACCTGAGGTGGTATCTCTGATGTGTCTGCCATGAGTGCTTGATTGTTTGCAGTAAGATCTTCATATTGAAAGCTCCAATCAAAATCAGCTGTTTCAACAGCTGCACATGCTGCAGTTTGAGCAGGAGGGGGTGTTACCTTGACCTGCTTGACCTTGATGGGCTTGTTTAGGTTGTACAGCAACTGGATTTGCCTTTGGTGCCTTGCATTCTCTGGAAAAATGACCAAGTTGGTTGCAGTTGTAACATCTAAGCTTGCTTTTGTCCAAGCCAACTCTAGTGTTAGAGTTGTTGCTTGGAATGGGTCTTCCAGTTCTTGAGTAGAACCGGTTAGCTCTGAGAGATAACATGGCATAAGAGTGTTGTATGTCCATTTATTCTAAGTCATCTGGATGAAATCACTCCAGATCTTCTTTAATGAAGGACATGTTGTTTGGATTTTCAGAGACAAAGGCAGCAGAGTTTGTTTGAGGTGGAGCTTCAAGATAGCATGGTGAGTTGTTTGATTGTGAGTTGGGAGTCTGAGGATGGGTAACAATGGGAGGATAATAGTTGCTTGAACTGGGAACTGAGTGGTCAGAGTGTAGTGCATAAGAGGTGATGGTGGATGATGAGGCTGTTGAATGACCTGAGCTTCGTTCTTTTGCTTAAATCACTTCTAATTCATATGTCTTGAGCATACCAAACAACTCAGTCATCTGCAAAGTCTTCAGGTTTTCAGTCCTTCTAATTGACACTATGTAGAGTGTCCAGCAACTTGGAAGTGATCTAATGAACTTCTTGAGAATATCTTCATTCTCCAGCTTTACTTTAGAGCACTGCAGCTCTCCCACAAGATAAGTATACATGTTGTACAGAACAGTAAGAGACTCACCTTTCTTCTAGACAAAGTTTTCATATTGTTGCTTCAAGATGTCTCTTCTATTCTCCTTCACTTCTTCTGATCCAACAAACATCTTCTCAAGAGCTTCCCATGGCTCCTTAGCAGACTTGTATTCTCTTAAGTTATGAAAAACTTCATTTGGCAAGCACATTTGTATGGCTCCCAAGGCTTTGAAATCTACCTCCATCTTCTTGATGTCTTCTTCAGAGTACTTCGAAGCTTCTTTGGGAACTGATGGACCTCCGGAATCAACAGAGGCAACCATGGGTACATACGGATCATCTTTTATGGATCTCCACATTCCATATTCTTGATAACAGAAGAAACCTTCCATTATGTTCTTCCACATATCATAGTCTTCTCCAGACACCAGTCTTGGTGGTCTGTTGAGGCTTCCAGTATCATCAAATCCAGTGTTTTGTGCCATGCTTCTGGATAGATGATTTTTAGCAAAGAGATAGTAATGAACAGAACCAGAGAGTGATTACACAAGTGTGAGTTTGTTTAATCTGAGAGCCAAAGCTCTGATACCACTTGTAGAATTGGTGTTTACAAGATGGTTCTGTTCTAGTTGATATTGGCGAAAACAATAACAACTATACAATGCAAACAAGAAACAATGATAATACTTATAAATGCAAATTGTATTAATCTTTAAAGTTTACAAGTTACAGAGAAAACTCTAAGGAAGCACACTTGTACAAATGGAAGATACAATACATATAAAGGAACTTAGAATCAAGACAGACCCTTGATTCTAAGGATCAGATCAAACACAAGCCGTTGATCTTTGATAGTTACAAGTTACACTACAATTGGTAGACAACTAAAAGACAAGATGTAGTAAACAATAAGGTTCAGGTCAAAAGTCTTCTTAGGAATCTTTGCAGGAGACTTCAGAAGTAGTAGCTTTGTCTTTAATAATCTGCACCAATAAATTCCTTCTGCTGATAGATGTGTCAGTGTTGCAACAGATGTGTTAGTAGTAAAGTCAAAGCTGCTGATGATTTGCCTATCAACAACATCAATGTTTGATGTTGCTGAGAAGCCTATCGGCATCAACTTTGGACTTCAGCAGATAAGGCAATCTGCAGCATAGTTGTTAATCAGCAGGAGAACATAACTATCCGCAGCACTTGCCTTATCCGCAGCAACTTGCAGGTCAGCAGCAAAATTGTGGAGTCCGCATCATATGTACTTAGTGAATTTTGTAGCCATCAGTCTTTATATCTAAAAAATATTGTTCCTTTCTACCAAAGAACACAAAATAATGATTTATTTCATTCCCATAGGGTAACCAAATAAGACAATAGAATGGTAATGATCCATTTATTCCCCTTGTGTATTCCATTCACTCATCCATTCAATTTCCTCATTCATTCCATTACCTAATACCAAACAACCTTTTAATAATACATATTTTACCAAACAACCACCTAAAATAGTTGCATAATAATATAAAAAAACCCTAAATTGATAATATTCTGATGCATATAACCCCCCACCCACTACACACAACCCAAAATATGTCCCTTGCTTCCTGCCGCTTAACAACCCCTTGGTTGCACAGCTATTTATCCCCAATCTCAATCAATTTTATAATCTTCTTTTTACCAAATTAATAATTATTCTTTTCCATATATAAATTACAGCTCTCCCTACAGATTTTCCGAATCAACTGCAACCAAATTAATAATTATTCTTTTCCCCCTTTCTTCTTTGCAATCATCTGCAACCAAATTCCGAATCGGTGGAGACAAATTCACCATGGTGGAAACAAGGCGGAGCTCATCGTCATCCAAACGCACGCTTTCATCGCCATGCTCGTCTCCAATTCCTACCGGAAAAAGATCCAAGGTATCGTCAATTTAGGGTTTCGAATTTGTGAAAATGAAAAATTAGGTTTTTAATTTTGGTGATCGGTTGTTGCAGGAGGCGGAGGCGGAGGCGGCGTCTTCGTCTACCACCGGAACGCCGGTGGAGCCAATTGAAGCGGTGGTGAAGGAATCCGGTGGATGCGAGTCGCAGGAACAGGAGGTTAGATCGTCTGATCCGTGTAAGAAGGAGTCCGATGCTTGTGAGGAAGTGACTGGTGTTGATGTGCCGGAGAAGTCTCCGGTTGTGCAGGTGGAAGACCAGCCGTTGGTCTCGCCGATGTCTCTAGGTTGGTTGAAGTTTTAATTTCATGAAAATACTTCTAATTTTGTGGCGTGTTGTTATTGATGTTTTATCTTATTTGATTTGCAGGAACTTCATTGATTGATGTAGAGAAGACGAAAACAAAGGCTAATGGCGGTTTGACTGGTTTGAATCGTACCAAGAAACGACAGTCGAAATCGAACGTTGGAGTTGCTTGGGGGAAGCTTCTTTCCCAGTGCCCTCAGGTAGTTCTTTCAGTTCATTCACAAGAGAAACTAGTACTGCATTTGAATCAAGTATTGTTTTTTTTTGAAAGAGATCATGTGGTATCGCGTGATAACGATATGTTACACACGTGTAATGATTAAAGAATGTAGTTTAAGTGGAGACATTTGATTATAAGATGTTGAATAACTAGTGTCAGGCAATCTGATTTTGATACTTATTGCAGAATCCTCATATTGTTATGGAACGTGAAATTTTCACTGTTGGTCAAGGCCACCAGTGTGACTTGTGGCTTAGTGATAAATCCATCAGTAAATCTTTGTGTAGCTTGAGACATATAAAGTCGCAGGTATTATCATCTTCACTCATTATTTATCACAGTTAGTTAATTGCTATTAATATGAATCTTTTTATTTTGCGTAGCAAGGAGGTGCACCAATTACTTTACTTGAAATTACTGGTGGCAAGGGTGCAGTCAAAGTCAATGGCAAAGTTTGTGCTAAAAGGTCAACCTTACCGCTTAGAGCTGGAGATGAAGTCGTTTTTAGCTCTTCGGGAAGACATGCTTACGTATCCTTCAAGATATTGTTTTTAATATGTCTTTAAAGTTAGAGCTGCCAATTTTGATCTATTTACTTACGGATTGTTCTTGTAGGATCTAAAACGGCTATTCAAAAAGTTCTTTTAACGCACGTGTTCCTTTTAGTTGTACAAAAAAATGTATGGTTTTTGCAAATTTGCTAAGACATTAATTATTTAAAAAAAAACTAGAAGACGACAAAAAAGTTTTTGCAATTTTCTTAACAAATGGTCAGATATTTCAGCAGCTATCGAATGATAATGTTGCTGCTGATATGGCACCTTCCGTGAGCATATTAGAAGCAAACAGTGGCTCATTAAAAGGATTACAGTTAGAGGCAAGATCTAGAGACCCATCTGCAGTTGCAGGAGCATCCATATTAGCATCTTTATCTAGTATTCAAAAAGAATTATCTCTTCTTCCACCACCTTCTCGTAAAGGCAAAGGTTTACAAACTGGAGTTCCAAATCTATCCCCTGCTTGTGAAGATAATCGTGTAATTGACACCGACATGAAAGATGCTTCTGATACTAATGATAATGTCGCTTCTGATGTGGCACCATCGAGCGATAAAGGTGTTAATGATAATGTTGGTGCTGCTGATGTGGCGACTCATGAGTTAAGACCTTTACTGCGTATGCTTGCCGGATCATCTGCTGCTGAGGTTGATATTTTGAAAATTCTAGATGAACGAAGAGAAATTAGAGAACTGCTTAAAGATATTGATCCACCGATCTCGTTGGCCGCAAGGCGTAAAGCATATAAAGATGGATTACAACAAGGAATTCTCGATCCTGATACTATTGAAGTTACATTTGATGACTTTCCATATTTTTTAAGGTGCAACCTCTGACTCACTTTTTAAAATATCTTGTGCTGATTGTTGTCCTTATTGGTTCTTTTTTTATACCAGATTTCTTGTACATAGTACTTGTGAGCTCTTAATTACATCACACATAAGTTGGGATAAAATTCGGTCCTAACTGTTGGAACCAGCAAACCGTACTGAAATCTCACCGGACAAGGAGTGGTTATGTTTGGTCCGGTTTTGCTATCCAGTCCGTTCCGTGTCCAGTCTAAAACTGGATGCTTTTAAATACTTCGATGAAACGATGCTGTTTAGTTAATGAATTAGGATTGAATCACTAAACCATAAGTTTGAGTCTGGTTTGGGACCGTACTACCAGCTGTAAATCGGTACCAAACGGGTAGTATACAGTCTGATTCTAGGTTCCAAGATTTTCAAATTTTCAGTTCTATTCTGTCCGGTTTTGGACTGTTACGCATCCTTCTGTTTGTGACTAAATTTTGACAACATCCATCAGTTCAGAAGCAATGGGTAAAAACTTTTTAGGCCTGCAGGTACCATAGACGATGAGAATTTGACGTAGATGAATATTGATAATTTGTTTTTTAATAAATTGATTGAGTAGAGAATACTGGAGGTCTAGGTCTGTTTGATGGGTGCCTCATGTGATTAGGGTGATTGCTCATGAATTTTATATTTTAATGCGACACAAACCGGAGGCGTTTATTTTTCTTGCAATTCTGACTCCGAATAAGGTCTAGGATGCCTACATATTCAAGTTGGTTAATTTTTTGTTAGTTCTTTCTTAAACCTACCAAGGTTGTCTTTATATTCATTTCATTTATCTTAAGTAATACTTTCCTCTTAAGGTTGAAGTATTGTTTAAGATAAATGAACACATAAAACACAACCAACGGTTTATCGCCTCTCCTTGACTTATTTGTGTTTATTAAGAGGCTAGAAATTGCAGTTAACATATTTTAATAGAATAATAAAAAGATACTTTAGTCCCATTTATCTTCATTAAAAATGGATCCATTTGAAATAATATTGCTATTTAAAAGGTATTGATCCATGTAAATAGTTCTTCTCTATTAGAATGAACGGGCAAACAAATAACAAATTGGCGATGAACTTTGCTTGTTGGCTTTTTGTGTAAACTAACAATTATTCTTTTAGGTGAGGTTTTTCTCGATCCTTTTAAGTTGATTATCATATGATATCAAGCAATAATGTTATCTTCAGAAGCAAGTCTTTTAATGCATAGTCTTCTTTTTCTTTTATATATAATTGCATTTAGTACACATTTTGAGTTACTTTTTTTTTCAAATTACAGTGAAACCACAAAAAGCGTGCTGATTGCTTCCACATATATGCATCTTAAACGCAATGAGTTTGTGAAGTATGCCTCTGATCTGCCTATTTTGTGCCCTAGGATACTCTTGTCTGGTCCAGCAGGTATGGGATTGAATCCATCTAGAATAAAGGAAAAAATAGTGTTTTTTAGCCTTCTCTTTTTAACTTATGAATCATACAACACAGGTTCAGAAATTTACCAGGAAACATTGACAAAGGCTCTTGCAAAACATTTTGGTGCTAGACTGCTTGTAGTTGATTCTCTTCTATTACCTGGTGTAAGTTTTTTTTTTGTTGTACATCTACAGTTTCTCTTTAATAATACATCAAACAAGACTTTACCTTTTTGCCAATTTTCAACCTAGTTACTTTTATGGGTCATTCGAGCTATGTTTTATCTTTAACCGGTCAGACATAGAGAACAAAGTAAATTAAAAGGAAATGGGTCGAACCCATTAAAAGTCGGACCTTACTTTTGTATGATTAAAATCCCTAGTTATAAAAACTCAACAAAAAGGTCCTTGTAAAGTTTAGGGACTTGTGTGAAGTCCATGGATATTTTCTTTGAGCTTGTATAAATTAAGTGATTTTATCATATGCAAAAATAAAGTAAGTACTTATGTGTGAATTCGGCATAAGTCCATAGATTCTTGCCGACGTTCCCTTTTTCTAATCTTACATGACACTAATTATTTTTCAAAAATCTCATAATATAGAAAAAACGTTTCTGTTCAACCCGACACAGTTAATATTTACCAGTTACCCAACTCGTATTTTGCCACCTCTATGATTAATCGTTTTCCAATGCTAGGGGTCAGCTTCTAAGGAAACTGAGACTTCAGTAAAGGAGAGTAGCAGACTCGAAAGAGCAAGTGTGTTTGCTAAACGGGCTCCACAGGCGGGGGTTATGCACTCTAAGAAACCAACATCAAGCGTTGAAGCTGATATAATCGGTGGATCTACTACTTGCTCTCATGCTCAGCCCAAACAGGAGGCATCTACTGCATCATCAAAAACCTACACTTTCAAGAAAGGTATATTCTACTTTCGTTTTTGTATAAAACTAAAATACCTTGAGCTCTTTAAGATGCAAGGCATTTGATACCGTTTACTAGACAGAACAATTTTGACTCGTTCACTCATGAATAAGTCAATTTAGGTTGTATTTTATTTCAAACGGTTCAAACCAACAAATTTAGGTTAAAGGGAAATGGGTCAAGTGAGGTGAAAGTTTATTTGAACGGGGCTAGATTCTTATTGAGAGTTAACAAACAAACATAACCAGTAAAATCCCACTCATAGCAAAGCTATTGGTAGGGTCGGGGGGGGTGGGTGAGGACAAACCTTACCTCTATCCTAACGGATAGAGAGGTTGCTATAACTGAGACCCACAACTCCAAAACATCTTTCACCATACATAGATAGAAAACCATATAGCAAGAAAATAGATGGCATACAATAAAGCTTAGGAATCAAAGCGTGTGAGCATACTGTTAGGAATACGCAGCGGAACACAATCACACACACACGAAAAAGCAATAAACAGAACACGAGAATTATAGTGGTTCGGTCGGTAGACCTACGTCCACTTTGCAACTAGGGATCTTATTATATTTCAGTGCACACCTTTTACAATTACATAGACACGACTTAAATAGAGAACAATTGTTAAACAACTTAGGGAACAAGAAACCCAAATAGTAAGCCCGCTTAGAAACTAAGCCGACCCTACTAGCCAACTTAACCCTAATTGGCCTAAAGGCCTTCGAACCCAACAATCTCCCACTCGAAGGCCTTGCGATAAACACCAAGTGCGCCAATGAGTACACAGTAGTCCATGTCTTCAGTAAACAGTAATCGGTAACAGGAACAGAAGTCTTCAGGTACAGCTCCCAATGAGCAAACCAACTTCAATCCACACATCCCAATTTCACCTAGTTGCAGTCGGCCCAAACACATCAGTAACCTGATGGGCTCGTTGAAGCCTCAGATGGCTTCAACCCAGTCTCAAAAGACCCTGTCTTTACATCCTCAATCCCAACTAATCCCAACTGATCCCCATAGACTCGAATCATCAGATACAGGGATCCTCAGAGGAACACTCCCCACTAGCAGAATCATAACAGGAGAGATTTCATTTGGAACTTTAGTCTTCCGAACCCATCGTCGATTTCCAGACTGTGTCGGAACACCCCTCGTGCTCCCATTGTCACCAAAATCCCGTACACGTTCAGACCTCCGAATACGCTCAACCGAATTTCCTGAAGTCCCAGAGTCCCTTTCTGCAACCTTGACTCGTTTAACCGTTGAGTCGGTGAGCCCGACTTTGGAGTTCGTCTTAACAGGGGTGGTCACTTCCCTAGACGGAACAGGTACCATGTATAGCGACCCCTTCTTGAATCCCCTAGCAATCACGAGATTATTCTTCAGAACCTTCCACTTACCACTACCAAACTTCACGTCTAAACCCTGTTCATCCAATTGCCCAACGGAGATCAACTTCGTTTCAAACTTTGGAATAATTGTGACGTTCTTCAAGGTCCAAGTAGTACCCAGAGTAGTAATCAGATCCAAATCTCCCATGCCAGTCACCTCAAGAACATCACCATTTCCTAGCCTAACCTTCCCAAAATTGCCTACTTTAACATTCCGCATGCCATCATTGCTATGGGTAGCATGGAATGATGCACCAGAATCCATGACCCAAGATTCAGTGGCAAATTCTACACTGCAGACCGGTGCATCACCATAGCGAACAACTTCTTTTTCCACATTGTTCACTTCCTTTTGCCCAGATTCTTCCTTTTTCTTTCCTGGACATTGACTCCTAAAATGTCCTTTCTCATTACAATCCCAACCATAGTTACCAAATTCGCTTAGCCACCCACGAACCCCGTATTGGATCGCCTTGTACCAAAACGAAATTCGGAGCGTACCAAATCGCTATGGTACGGCGAATTCGAATAACCTGGTTCGGCGATTTACTAACAATGGTTCGGCGATCCAATAGCATGAAATCGTTGTACCATTGCTGCCCCAATTCGCGATTTTGGGAAAGGAATTCGCTGTGGTTCGCGATTTTGCAATGAGATTTTGATGGAGAGATAATTTCGGAATGAGATTTAGATGGAGAGATAATCTCGGAATTGATTGGGATAATCTTCTGCGATCTACTAATTTACAGCTCATGAGATTTAGATGGTGTTTTAATGGTTTTTTTTTAAAGGGACTTCAATGGTGTTTTATTTGAACTTTAAAACTTGTTAGCCTTTATTGAAACTAGTTCAAAGAAGAAGAAAATACAACCTTTATTGTCAGCCTGTATTGGGACTTTAAAACTTCAATGGTATTTCAATAGACTAAATCAAAGTAATTAAATGAATTTTATTACTTAAGTTTTTTAAAAATTAGAAAATACAATAATAGTTTTATAATAAAAATCATTATTTTTTATGTTTTTGTCTATTATATATTTTTTAAATTATTATGTATTTTGGAATTTTGGTAATTTAGATTTGGAATTTGGTAATTTCTTTTTTGAATTGTGTACACCGAACCAAACTACATGGTACACCGTACCAGTTCGTACCGAAATGAACCTACCCCCCTCGGTACCGAATACGTTAACTCTAGCGAATTGCGTACCCGTACCGGACCGAACCGCGTATTAGGTAACTATGATCCCAACAACGCACACTAGGACGAGCCCTAGACGAGCTCCTGCTCTGACCCTTGCTGCTCCTACTATTCCTACTATTATCCCTTCCCCTGCCAACATGTAACATCTCAGAAGAAGAGCCTGCAGTATTTCTACGGCGAACATCTTCACCCAATACCAAGTCACGCATCTTTTCAATTGTTAAACTATCAGACCCTAAAGAGTTAGTGACAGTTGTCACTGTTCCAGACCAACTATCAGGCAGTGAAGATAGCAAAATTACAGCCTTGGTCTCATTTTCAAACTTCGTTCTAGCAGATGATATTCTAGCCAACAGTGTAACATCCCAAGCAAACCGTACCAAGATATTGTCCGCTTTGCCCCCGATGGGTTGCCCATCCAGGAACTCACGATTTTGTTTTCACTCGACGAGTTCCTGGATGGGCAACCCATTGGGGGCAAAGCGGATAATATCTTGGTACGGTCTGCTTGGGCTGTTACAAATGGTATCAGAGCCACTCCCGTTCTGTTCTGTTTACGATAGTGGGGGCAAACCTCATCGAGTACAATGAGTCCCAAAGGGGGTGTTTGTAACACCTTAGGCAAATCCCATATGGTTATGTTCTGTTCTGTCCACGGGTGAGATGTTGGGTTCATAAGGAATGTCCCCCCTCAAATACCACAACACGTTTTGGGGCTTAATGTAGTGGATGAGAGGAGAACTCCATAGTTAAGCGTGCTCGGGTGGGAGTAATCTAGAGATGGGTGACCCCCTGGGAAGTTTTCACCATGGCAACCAAAAACAAATCTGTGAGTTCTTTGGGGGCAAAGCGGACAATATTGTTGGTACGAGAGGTCGGGTGTTACAAACAGTTAGTTCAGATTGTTAATGTGCTTGGTCACTGAACTTCCCTCTTTCATTCTCATCGTGAACAGTTCTCTCATCAGGAACACTTTGTTAGAAGCAGACGACTTCTCATACATGTTCGAGAGAGCCAACATCATACCACGAGCCGTGGTTTCAGACATGATGTTAAAATCAACCCTCCTCGATAACGCCAGTATGATAGCCCCTCTAGCCTTTTTGTCCTTGGCATCCCACAAAGTTTCCTCGGCTGTTTCCATCTTCTCAGGTTTCTCTTCAAGTACCACATCTAAATCCTTTTGACCTAGTAATGCCTCTATTTGCATTTTCCACCAACTAAAGTCAGACCCGTTGAACTTTTCAATCATCAATTTCCCGTCATCGCCCATAATGCTGACGAAAAATAATAGATTAAAGTAACTAGGTTCTAAAGTTGATAAACACCCGCCAAAAGAAAATAAACCTTAACAAAATAAATCCCAAGCAACAGAGATCGGCGGCTGCGATTCTAGGGCTGAACCCTAATCTCGGCGGCGGCGGCCCAAAGGGTGGAAACCCTAATCGGCGGCGTCGGCTTGGCAGAGAACGGAGACGTCGACTCAGGGTTACCAGAAACCCTAATCGCGAACGTGATGTATGATTAAATCTTTGATACACGATCGACATGTAGGAAGATCGAACAGAGAACTGAGAGCCTAAGCTCTGATACTAGTTAGGTATACGCAGCGGAACACAATCACACACACACGAAAAAGCAATAAACAGAACACGAGAATTATAGTGGTTCGGTCGGTAGACCTACATCCACTTTGCAACTAGGGATCTTATTATATTTCAGTGCACACCTTTTACAAATACATAGACACGACTTAAATAGAGAACAATTAGGTTAAACAACTTAGGGAACAAGAAACCCAAATAGTATGCCCTTAGAAACGAAGCCGGCCCTACTAGCCAACTTAACCCTAATTGGCCTAAAGGCCTTTGAACCCAACACATACTAAGGCAAAGCTAGACTAAGGCACACAAAAATATAGGAACAAGCCAATAAGCTAAGGCAGCAAAACAAGAGCGTAGATGCTAAGATAAGGCCAACAAAAATGTAAAGCTAAGCTAAGGCAAAACAAGATTGTAGAAGCTAAGACAAAGCAAGCTAAGGCAAAACAAGAGTGTAGCAGCTAAGATAAAGCAAGCTAAGGCACACAAAACAAAACAAGCTAATGCCCCAAGATAGATTTATTTCTAGTTAATTGATAGGAGATAAACAAGACAAACAAACATACCCAAGAATATCCCACTTGCAGAGTAGGGTCTGAGGAGGGTGAGATGGGGGCAAACCTTACCTCAATCCCATCACTCACAAGGGATAAAGATGCTAGTTTCAATAATTCAATGAAACCCCTAATTCCAAAACAATAATAAGGGCAAAGGCAAAAAAAAAACCAATATACTTTATTGTTTTTTCTTACAAAAGTCCCTCAACAAATTTTTGCACATAAAAAACCAACATACTCTCTTTTTTCTCACATAAGTTCGTTGACAAAATTTTGCTCATAAAAAACCAATATACTTTCTTGTCTTCACACAAAAATCCCTCGACAACTATTTACCCTAGCAAATGATTCGGTAAAAGCAAGACAAAGGAAATCGACCGACAGAAACAAGAGCAAAACAAGCGATTTGATTGCAAAATGATTTGATTGCTTGTATGTTTTCATAGATTTTATAGGTATTTTTACAAAATGGATTTAATTTGATTATGGATAATCTCTTTAAAGAATGAATTTGTCAATCGATTTCTTTTACCTTGCTTCTGCCGATTCATCGCTAGAGTAAATAGTTTTCGAGGGATTTTTGTGAGAAAAAAAGAGAATATATTGGTTTTTTTATATGCAAAAAATTGTTGAGGGATTTTTGTGAGAAAAAACCAGAAAGTGTGTTGGTTTTTTTGGCATTTGCCCTAGTAATAAATACTATGGCTTCAGATGCAAGATAATAATAAAAGACAACCGGTTAATATTAACTAAGCCCCTGTAGGCTGCAGTTATGAAAAGTGCATTCCAATGCGTACAATCTCCTAATTTGTATAATTCAAATATATATATATATATATATATATACTAGTTTAGAATCCCGTGTATTACACGGGTTAAATGTAATGTTAAATACATAGTAATAAAAAGTTTATGTTTTTAAAACACGTAAATACACGGGTTGAATAAACCCGTGTATTACACAGGTTGAGTAAAATATAATGTAATCTATTAACACATACATTCGTCAAAATGGAACAATGTGAATATGTAAATATATGATTAAAGGTTTTTTATTTGAATCCTAGCTGGCTATAAAATTGTTTTCAGTTTGTAGAGTTAATAAAAATATGAGTGAACAAATTAATTGATGATAAACACAATTTTAAATTAAAAAATGTATAGATAAAAATTGAAACAAATAATTAATTTAGTTGCCTAAAATAGGGAGTTGGTTATTAGTAGGAGAGAGAGGCGGAAAAATGAGAATGATGAGGCCTAGAATTTTGACAAGTGTCCTTATATTTTACTTGTTTATTATGTAGTATAGATATAGATAGGGGGAGGTTCAAATAAGAAATGGTTTAGGTTTTTGGGGGCGGGTTAGGGTTTTTAGGGGTGCGTGTGGAGAGGGGTTTAGGTTTTTGGGGGAGGGTTAGGGTTCGATGAGACGATTCCAACGCCGCTAGAATGAGCTCAATTGGAGTTCGCTTGACCAATTTCTTAGCGCAAAACCAATTCTTAGTGGAACCTTCCCCCTATATATATACTTGATGCATTATATATGTACTAGTGGGCGCTACGCTGCAGGAATTTGATTGATGTCGGTTCGGTTCGGTTCGTTACGGTAACCGATCGGAACCGGCCGCGGTATATAAATGAAAGAGAGAACGTAAAAAATAATATAGTTACATACGTAAAATGATATAGAAATGTGTTTAACATCAACCGAAACAACAAATAATGATACCAGTTCCGATAATACCTACGAGGCTACGACAATATCGATGTTGTTCAATCAATATCGGTTAAGTTTTAAAATTTACGACAATAATATTGATTAAGTTGGGTTCTAGTGTTATTTAGTGTTTTGAGTGAATAAAAAGTAAAATGTGTAAGATTTTGCAAAATGGAAAGTTTGGTGGTTAAAATAAAAATGATGAAACTTGTATATGAATGATTAGCGCTCCACAAATTGTTCATCTCCTTTTACCTAATATTTAATGAAATGGGTTAAATGATATATAATAGGGTTTATAATTATAAATAGGGGTTACAAGGTAATTATACACATTTGAGTTTTTGTCGATGTGTGCATTAAGCAATAAAATAGGTACAAGGTGTCTTAGTTTTTTAAGTAAATTACATTTCTATTATTCTAATCTCTATTATGTAGTAGTATATAGATATAGATAAAAACGGACAAAAAGTGTTTCCGAGTCAACCCTGCCTGGCCTGTTTTGAACCGTACTAAAAGCACATCCGTTATCTGAGCCCAACTTGCAACCTCTACTGTCTTTGAGCTTTATTGCGATAAGAATTGTTAATTTTGTCTTGATGCAGGTGATAGAGTTAAATATGTGGGTTCTCTGTCTTCTAGTTTCTCTCCTCTGCAGACTCCTTTAAGGTATTTGAACTTCTGCATCAAATGAAATATTTGATTTTTTTTGTGTGTTTTACCAAATATAGAAGTTACTTTTTGTATTTCTAGGGGGCCCACATATGGTTACAAGGGGAAAGTTCTACTTCCATTTGAAGGAAATGGGTCTTCCAAGATTGGAGTTAGATTTGATAAATCAGTTCAAGAAGGCAATGATCTTGGAGGAATTTGTGAGGAAGACCATGGCTTTTTCTGTTCTGGTAAATCATATAATATGCAATTAGTGAATTTTGTAGCAATGGTATTTTGTTACCTTTTGTTATTAGCAAAATGTAAATTAGTATGTACCTTTTTTTCTGGATTACTTTTCAGCTGATTCACTTCGCCTGGATTCTTCAAGTGCTGATGACATTGAGAAGCTTGCCATTAGTGAACTTTTTGAGGTGATGATAAACCATTTTCTTTCTTCTAAAGTTAATATTATTTGAACAATCATATTATCTTGTTTGTTTTCTCAAGAGATAATGTACATGATCCTGTTTTTCAACCTAGCATGAAACTGAGGTTTGCATGCGGTATGGTGATTTTGGTCAGTTAAATGGATAATAAGCAGTTCAGTTTTAACTTTTACAAATATAATTTATACATAAATAGACATGTAGTCTTAGAGCATCACATCAACTTCTTCATCTCCATCTCCATCTCCATCTCCATCTCCATCTCCATCTCCATCTCTATAATTCAACTAAATATCACCTTTTTTTCAAATTTATCTTTAAATTTGTTTTAACATCCCACATCTCATTCTCCATCTTTAACTCTATCTCACTCACAAACACTTATTTTATTATTCTCTTTCCTACACACTCACAAAATATATAGAGATTTATGAAAGTGGATCTCTATATTTTGAGAATCTCTATCTACTAAACTATAAAATTTAAAGATAGAGATGGATATAGAGATCCTGATGCAGGTTCAAAATAGAAGAAAACTCTAAATAATAAAGATGGAGATGGATATACACATCCTGATGTGAATGCTCTAAATACTTAGGTTTAATAAGATGTTTTTGGTGTTCTTAACTAACCACTATAAGTAATATTAAGTGCCAACTGTTGTAATATAAAGGATGGTAAGGTATAATAATATTCAGTAATCAATGAAAATATAACATACTAAATTGAAGTGAAGGGAATCAACAGTTAGCAAGCTTTATGAATAACTAGATACGAATAAAATAAAACAACAAAAAAGGAATATAACAAGGGCCAACTGTTGTAGTTAAAGTAATAATAAAGTATATTATATTTGATAATTAATAGAAAATAATATAAGTTGCAGCGAATTGTATTAACGGTTAATTTAGTAGCAAGCAATATCTCAGCTTTGTAGGCAAAACTAAAAAATAACTAACAATAAAGAAAAGCACAAGATTGCGATGTTCAGCTTGTTTAATTTTACTGCCATTTATTACAACATTTCAAATTTAAATTAGCATACATAAATTTGGTAACTTTTCTGTAATTAAGTTAACAAATTTTCATGACTTTTGAATGAGGGCATAGTTAGCTAATTTGAAAAGTCTATTTGTGTATGCAGGTTGCTGTTAAAGAAAGTAAAAATGGTTCATTGCTTTTGTTTGTAAAAGATATAGAAAAATCAATGCTAGGAAATCCGGAGGCCTATAGTTCCTTCAAGAGTAAGCTTGAAAATGTACCTGGGAATGTGGTTGTCATTGCCTCACACACTCAGATGGACAGCCGAAAGGAGAAAGTAAGTACACACATACCTATTTGCATTCATTTTCATGATCTCTAGTTGTCTTGCACAAACATATGCATGCGTACATATACATGGTTTCATACATGAATAGATGTACACACGTTTATGATATCTAATCATCGAACTTAAACATATACCGATATACATACATATTTTGACATGATATCCAATCGTCCAACATACTTGCATACGTACTTACAGACAATCATAAATCTAATCGTATACATAGTTAGATATACCTGCATACATGTTTACACACATTCATGTCACCTATTCTTCGAACTTACAAAAACATATACATACTTACAAACTTCTTTATACACACATTCATGACATATAGAAACATACAAACATATATACACGGACAAAAATAGATATACATACATGCATATTTGCACACATGATCATGCTATCTAATTGTCTAGTTTACACAAACATATGAATACATATACATACATGTATCCATGCTTACATGCACATTCATGACATCTAATAACTAAACTTACACTTTTTTTTGCAGTCTCCTTCTGGAGGATTATTGTTCACGAAGTTTGGTAGCAATCATACAACGTTGCTTGACTTAGCTTTCCCGGTATGCAATGGATAATTAGTTAAGCTTAAGTTATATTATTGAGTAATAACATAAATGATCATGACATATCCCTAAATTATTTGATATTGTACATCTCATCAATAATGGCGGTTAAGTAGGATTTGACCATGCAAACATGTAGTAGGTGCTAATTTTGCAACCCAACGCCATGGCTCTAGGAAACCCTAGTTACTCTCCAATATGTTCTAGAACTCTCCTATACCTTGTTGCATTTTATAATTTTCTTGTTGCATCTGATGCAAGTTCTAGAATATGTATGAGGAACCTTGAACCTATAGGAGTGTAGAAAGATCCATTCAAGAAACCGGAGCAACTTAAACTTCTTTTGCTAAAATATTATTCATGTGGTTATATATGTTCTGATGGCATATATTGAAGGGATGTTTATATTAAAATAACTCCACAAGATTATTAATGTATTAAATGTTAAATGTTATTCAGAATGATTTTGGTAGACTGCATGATAGAAGCAAAGAAACCCCCAAAACAATGAAGCAACTCACTCGTCTTTTCCCAAATAAAGTGACTATACAGATGCCACAGGTAAGTGAAAGTCACTTTTTCTCCAATAATTTTGGCGTTCCGTAAATGTTTATAGCCCTTGACAGTCTTCTTAAAATCATGGTAGGATGAGTTGCTACTTTCAGACTGGAAGCAACAGCTGGATCGTGATACAGAGACATTGAAATCACAATCAAATATCATCAGCATCCGTACTGTAAGTGTCTTTTGAAACTTGTTTATAAATAATTGTTGTATTAAACATGATTATATACAACTATATCATTACAATAATAATCAAGTTTCTTTGAATCAAAAGATTTAAGAGGCTGTATGCATATTCTTCTGATTTTACTCATTCATTACTCACTGGTTCGACCAGAATCCTCATGCATACACAAATGGGTCAATGTAGTCACCTTTAACGGATTATTAATCCCATTTCATGATTTCAGGTTCTGAACCGCATCGGTCTTGATTGCTCCAACCTCGATGCACTTTTGATCAAAGATCAAACTTTGACAAATGAAAGTGAGTACACCTTTTTTATGTTTTTGATTTTTACCGAGGTTGTCTTTGATTTCTGTATTTTTTGACCAATTTTGACTTTTTAATCTAATAGGTGTGGAGAAAGTTATTGGATGGGCTTTGAGTCATCACTTTATGCAGAGTTCTGAACCTTTTGTAAAAGATGCTAAACCTGTGATCTCTAATGAAAGGTATTGTCACTCGCTCTTGTTTGTTTTAGGTGACAACTTATTAAGACAATTAACAGAATCATTACAATAATAATCAACTTGTTTGTGTTTGGATGTGCGTTTTAAAACTGGTTATGTGATTTGGAATAATCAGAATCAAATAATCGACTGTAATAATATGGGATGTAGTAGATATTGATTGGATGTGCTTTTGCTGTTTGAAGTTGTAATAATTATTAATCAGATAATCACCTGTTTGAGTAATCTCCAAATTTTTGATTTAAAAAAAACTAATACGTAAAATGACAAAAAAGACATTCTTGTTAAAAAAGAGATACCTTGTGAAATGGGACAACATTTCTTTCGAGTTAACACGAGCAATTAGGTAGTTTTATTTACCCTTTAATATAATGTTCTGTTGCACTTAAAAGTTACATTAAGACGTAAAGTGACAAATAAAAAGGATGTTCTTGTGAAAAAAACGACACACATCTTGTGACAGTGGACTAAATGTTTTGCAAACTAAGCAAACAGGTGTATATAGGTAATTTTTTTTACCTTTTAATAAAAAGTTATTTGCACCTAGTATGAAACTAATAATCCAAAACCGGTTATCTGACCACTATTTAATACGATAATGATAAGCAGGATCTGTTATCCAAACATTAAAAAGGTGTAATAACCAGATTTAAAAAGTATACTCCTACACCCCCTTTACTACTTTTACTTATTTCTGTTTTATGTTGTGAATTTTAGTCTCGAGTATGGAATTAACATACTGCAAGGTACTCAAAACGAGAGTAAAAGTTCTAAGAAGACACTGAAGGTGAAGATTATGCTTTGCATACATCTTTTGATAATTTAATTAATATAATATTTTTAAGTTAAGTTTAAGGTAAATAAATATCTTGTGATATTTCAGGATGTGGTTACCGAAAATGAATTTGAGAAGAGACTTCTTGCTGAAGTTATTCCTCCTACTGAGCTTGGTGTTACTTTTGAGGATATTGGAGCCCTAGAATCTGTGAAAGATACTTTAAAAGAATTGGTGATGCTACCCCTTCAAAGGCCTGAATTGTTTTGTAAAGGACAGTTAACCAAGGTAAAAACACAAGTATATTTTTGTTAGATGTGGGAAAAATCATCTCATTTATAAGTATATATTTTTGAAATTGGCACCTCTAATTTCTTGTATTATTTTATTCCATCGTAAATGCAGAGTAAGTTCTTAGGTGATCTGACTAGTTTTTTTTGCTAGCCTTGTAAAGGAATCTTGCTTTTTGGACCCCCTGGTACTGGTAAAACGATGCTTGCTAAAGCTGTTGCAACTGAAGCTGGTGCAAATTTTATCAACATATCAATGTCAAGCATTACTTCAAAGGTATCGATTATTATTTCACTCGGTACTAATTTATTGATTTTTTAAATATGGATTCGTTACTAGAACCTAATATTTTATCCCCATGATGATTTTTTTAGTGGTTTGGCGAAGGAGAGAAATATGTTAAAGCAGTTTTCAGCCTTGCTAGTAAAATCTCGCCTAGTGTCATTTTTGTTGATGAGGTTGGTACATTTTTTAACGGCACTAGAGTAATTTCTCATTTTATTTTTGGGTTTTATATGAACTGATCCAAACCTACTCAATACTTGGCTATTCTTGACTCTTTTGTTCTTTTTGTCATTTTTTCGAGTTAAATATATAAATCCAAGTTTGAAACTCTATTTTTTGCATTGTTAAATCCCTGAACTTATAAAAACTCAAAGAGAAGTCAGGCTTCAGTTTGAACTTTGAACAAATGTCCTCTTTTGGATTATTTAGTTCCTGAACTTATAAAAACTCTATGAATAGGCCTCTTTTGCATGATTTAGTCCCTAAAGATATAAAGAACCCATTCGTGAAAAGTTTATATTAGTCTAGGGACTTAGAAATGATCATATGAAAAGGTGTTGTGTATTATTCAAGGTAAAACTGTACAATATAAAGAGAAATAATTACATATAAGACCCCTCAACTATTGAGTAATAACATTGACTAATATTCCCCCTCAAGCTAAGGCCGGGAAGCGACCTGTAGCTTGGATCGTAATAAGAGAAACCGTTGTGATGATAGAGGTTTGGTGAACACATCAGCGATCTGGTCATTAGTGGAGATAAATTGGACCGAGAGCTTCTTTTGAGCAACTTTCTCTCTAACAAAATGAAAGTCAACCTCCACATGTTTTGTACGCGCGTGAAACACGGGGTTTGCTGATAGATAGGTAGCACCAAGATTATCACACCATAATGTGGGAACAGAAGCCATGGGGATATGAAGTTCGCGCAGGAGGGTCTCAAGCCAAGTAAGTTCAGCAACCGTATCAGCTAAAGCTTTGTATTCGGATTCGGTAGAGGACCGAGAGACAGCTCTTTGTTTGCGGGCAGACCAGGAAACAAGGTTGGAACCAAGATATATAGCAAATCCCCCGGTGGATCGGCGGTCGTCGGGACAACCAGCCCAGTCAGCATCTGAATAAGCAGTCAAGGAGGAGCATGCAGCATCAGTGTAAGCATGAAGATGGGATCCGGACTTGTGGTTGAAGAGAAGGCCAAAGTCAGAGGTCCCCTGTAGATAGCGGAGTATGCGCTTTACTGCAGACCAGTGATTCTGGGTAGGAGATTGCATGAACTGGCAAACCTTGTTAACAGCAAAGGTGATATCCGGGCGGGACAAAGTAGCATATTGAAGTGCACCCACAACTTGACGATATTTGACTGGATCTTCAAGTAAAGGGCTGTCCAAGAGAGATAAATGGGTGGTAGTGGTGATGGGAGAGGCAACAGGTTTGGCATTAGAGAGGCATGCTCGGGTGAGAAGTTCCTTAATATACTTCCGCTGAGATAACAGAAGATCAGCCCCTTTGGAGGTAACTTCAATGCCTAGAAAAAAAGCAAGAGGACCCATATCCTGAACGGCAAAGGAGGAACTAAGGCTGGTCACCACTTGTTCAATTGCTTGAGAATTGTTCCCAGTCAGGATAATATCATCAACATAAACCAGCATGTAAAGAAGAGTGCCACGAGCCGAGTAAATAAAAAGGGATGGATCGGTTTTGGACCCCTTGAAACCCAGCAATAGGAGAGCTGATGATAACCTCTCAAACCACGCCCTAGGAGCCTGCTTGAGGCCGTACAAGGACTTGTGAAGATGACAAACATAGTCTGGTGTATGTGGGTCAACGAAGCCGGGAGGTTGTGCTAGGTAGACAGTCTCTTTAAGATCCCCGTGCAGGAAGGCATTTTGAACATCTAATTGCCTCAAGGGCCACTTATTAGTGACAGCAGTGGATAAAACAACCCGAATGGTGGTGGGTTTTACAACCGGGCTAAAGGTTTCATGATAATCAATGCCGGCTTGTTGATGAAACCCCTTGGCGACTAGACGGGCCTTGTATCGCTTAATAGCACCAGTTGGATCCCGTTTAAGTTTATAGACCCATTTGCAAGCAACAATATTGGCATTAGCGGGTCGCGGGACCAAGGACCATGTATTATTTTTTTGGAGGGCATCATATTCTTCGGTCATAGCCTTACGCCAGCGAGGATCCTGGTTAGCAATGGTAAAGGTGGTGGGTTCCGAAATAGAGGCTGTGGTGGTGTGGAAGGAGGTGTGGTGAGGTTTGGTAGTTTGCTTGGGGTTGGGCCGTAGGTGGGCAGGGCGAGTGCGAGGTGGAGGTGGTGGTGGGGCAGTAGGGGATGGGGGTGCTGTGAAGGACTGCTGATCAGAAGTTGAAGCTGGAGGAGCCGTTTGCTGTGGACGGCGAGAGTAGGTGCGTAAGGGTGGTGAGGGGGGGGGGGTGCTATTGGGGAAGTAGCAGGAGGAGTAGGCTCGGGTGGGGATGGTGATGTGGGTATAGTGACTGTCGGGGAAGAAGTAGGAGGAGGGGTGGGATAGGAGGAGATATATGGATCAGGAGAGGGAGAGGGTGTAGTGGTGGAAGATGGAAGCTTAAAGGGAAAGGATAGTTCGTTAAACCGAACATGACGAGCGATGTAGAGGCGATCAGATGAGAGATCTAAGCACCGATAACCATAATGGGAAGTGCTATAGCCCAAGAAGATACACGAGGTGGAACGAAAGTCCATTTTGTGTTTGTTGTAGGCACGAAGATGAGGAAAACACTCACACCCAAAGACCCGAAGGAAGGAGAAGTCGGGTCGGTGATGATGGACCTGTTCAAAGGGAGACATGCCGGTCTGTAGGCGGGATGGCATCCGATTTATGAGATAGACTGCTGTATCAAAGGCGAAGTGCCAAAAACGGGGTGGAACAGTGGAGTGGGCTAATAGAGTGAGACCGGTTTCGACAACGTGTCGATGGCGGCGTTCAACAGTGCCGTTTTGTTCACTCGTATGTGGGCATGATAGCCGATGAATGATGCCAAGAGTGGCAAAAAAGGGAGAGAGGTTTCTAAATTCTCCTCCCCAATCAGTTTGGACAGATTTTAACTTTGTGTGAAATTGTCTTTCGGCCATAACTAAGAAGCGTTTAAAGGTGTCATAGACATCAGATTTACGTTTCAAAGGAAAAAACCACATAAACTTGGTGAAGTGGTCAACACAAAGTAGGAAGTAATTATGTCCTTCAAAAGAGGTAACAGGAGCCGGGCCCCATACATCACAAAAGACCAAATCTAGAACTTTAGAACTTTTAAATTTAGATGGTAATAAGTGAAGTTTTGAGGACTTCCCAATAGCACAAGAGTTACAAAATGAACTTGATTGTTTATTAGTTATTGGTAGACAATATTTTGATAACATAGATTGCAAAAGCTGGAAATGTGGATGGCCAAGCCGTTGATGCCAGGTAGTTGAGGAAGCACGAGCAGTAGAAAAAGATATCTTCGGAACCGGTGTAGCCCGAGGAAGACAAAACGAGTAGAGCCCATCTTTACTTGGACCCGTGAGGAGGGTAAGGCGGGAAAGCTTGTCCTTCACAGCAAAGAAATCAGCATGAAATTCAAAAAACACATTATCGTGGCAGAATTTTTGGACAGAAAGAAGGTTTTGTTTAATTTCTGGGACATGTAGAATATTCGTAAGGCTAAAAGTTTTATTAGGTGAATAGAATTTGGATGAGCCAATATGGAGAATGGGTAAACCTGTACCATTGCCGACATGAAGGTTGTCCTCACCGAAGTAAGGCTCAGAACCGTCGAAGCATGAAAGATCCGGTGCCACATGATTGGTTGAACCTGTGTCGGGCAGCCAAGAAGTTGTTGTTTGGGACCTGTAATCAGCAAAATTAGCAGAGGGTTGTCTTACCCGAATGGTGGCAGGGTCACGATTGGGGCACTGTGAAGGAATGTGACCAATCCCGCACCTGTTGCATGATCCGTACACAGTATTCTGATTCGAGGCCCAGTGAAATTGGGTGCGATTCCCACCTCCTTGATTGCGGGAAAAATTGGAAAAGTTGGTTCGTCCACGGCCACGGTGACGCTGGTCACGCCCACGTCTACGGCTGGTAAAAAGGGCCTGTGGAGTGTGCATGGATGAAGTTCCAATAGGTTGAAGTTGAAGTCCAAATTGAGCAACAAGTTGTTGCAAGGATTGCTGAATATGGGGTAGCCCCGAAACAGGTGAAGAAGAAGACCCAGCTGAGTTTGGGTTGGTGGCAGCAGCAGCGAATGCTTGAACAGAAAACACATCAGGGGCAGGCTTCTTGATCATAAAATCATGATCAGCTAAAAGAGCATGGAGATCAGTGAAGGCAGCAGGTGTTTCTCGGGCAAGAATATTGGTTTTCAGGTTATTGTATTCATCTCTAAGTCCAGATACAGCAAGCATAACGAGATCTTTATCCTTGATCGGTTCTCCAATATTAGCAAGGGCATCAGAGTATTCCTGGGCACGGGTTAGATAAGCGGATGAGGTTTCATCTCCGGTCATTTGGATTCTCAACAACTGAGTTTTAAGGGTGTATTCTCGTGAGGAGGTAGTTGGTGCATAGGCACGCTCAAGAGAGAGCCAGAGTTCACGAGAGGTATTACCGTGAACATGTTTGAAAGATGCTTCGGAGATGGTGGACAGCAGAATCATCCGAACATGGGCATCGTTGGAAAGCCAGGTATGGTGGTTAGGGTTTGGCAGCGGTGGCGGGACTGAGTCTTCTTTCCCAGAGGCAGCCGCTGGGGTGAGAGTAGCAGGTGGGCAGGGGATCGTCCCATCAATATACCCGTATAGATTGTTGGTCACAAGGAAAGGCTGAATCATTTGCTTCCAATAGCCATAGTTGTTGGGGGAGAGAGAAAACCCAAATTTGTGAGAGTTGTGGGTGGTTTTGTCAACTGCAGAGAAGAGAGCAAGGAGGGCCATTGTGCGGCTGTGAGGGGTGTCACCGGCGATGTCTCCGGGAGAAAAAAAAGGTGGTCAGCGACGATGTATCTGGGGCTGCTAGGTCACCGGCGATGTCTCCGGGAGAAGGAAGAAGAGGCCGATCAGAACCCAGAAATGTGATCGGGCTCTGATACCAAAATGATCATATGAAAAGGTGTTGTGTATTATTCAAGGTAAAACTGTACAATATAAAGAGAAATAATTACATATAAGACCCCTCAACTATTGAGTAATAACATTGACTAATACTTAGCCATGCAAAGGGAAGTCGACTTATGTGTGAATTCTGCGAAATCCGCATGTAAAAGAACTTGTTTAACTTTAAATTTTTTGAAATAAACCTTTTAATTTTCAAAAATATCAATTCAAGGTATCCTGTATGCCAAATACATATGTCTGCACCTTTAATTATGTTGTCTCTTTTCTTTTGATGTGGTGCTGAGAAACTGGTTTACCTGCTTTCAAGGTGGACAATTACTTTAACTTGAAAATTTTGAAAATGTAATGCTTTTCACTTTTTAGTAGTGAAAACAAAGTTGGCTGCCTGAAATAGAAATGGGATCAAAGTTGTTTACCTCTTTGTGTCTTTATTCTTCTTGGGACCCAAGACTATTTCTCTCTGTAATCATATTACAGATATTACATAATGATTCTTGATACTTTTCAGTAGTATTTTATCGTTTTCTGCTTTTAATTTCAGGTAACTATCATTTTTGTTTCTTGAAGAAAAACCCTAAAAAATTCCAAAATTTTCCATATATATCTTTAACTTTAAAAAATATCAATATAAGGTAATATCTACGTCAATAGATACGTCGGTATCTTTGACCATGCTGACTTCTTTTTAATGTCGGGCTGAGAAACCGGGTTACATGTTTTTTAGAGCTGGGGTCTCCCTGGAAGCAACCTCTCTATCCTCTTAGATAGGGATATGACCCTCCCAGACCCTACCAATAGCCTTGCTATTGGTGGGATTTTGCTGGGTATGGTTGTTGTTCTTTTCATGGGAACAAAGACTATTTGTCTCTGTGATAAACTTTGGTCTTCAAATTTGATTTTGTATATTTTTATGACAGGTGGACAGCATGTTGGGAAGACGTGAAAATCCCAGTGAGCATGAAGCAATGCGTAAAATGAAAAATGAATTTATGGTAAATTGGGATGGTTTACGTACAAAAGATAAAGAGCGCGTGCTTGTACTTGGCGCAACCAATAGGCCTTTTGATCTCGATGAAGCTGTAATTAGGAGATTACCTCGCAGGTAAAAATTGAGGAAAACTAAAATATAATGTTAATTTTATTGATTAACCAAAGTAAATGAGCTTATACGTGTGTGTCCACACACAAATATATTTTGGCTACCCAAGTATTCAAAAGTTTCACTAAGACACCCAGATATTAAAACAACTATAGAGGCCACCAAAGTACAATTGTGAAATGTTAAAATGCACTTAAATTTAAAGGTTTTGTCGTGTCATCTATAGTGACTATAGTTTGTAGAATAGCAAAAAGGCCATTGAATGTAATCAAATATGTTTTGACAATCCATCTATAGTTGATTCTTTCTAGTAAACTTCAGATGACAAGCTTCGAACATAGGGTATTTTGTTATAATCCACATTTTCCTTCTTTGTTGGGAATCAGGATTGACATAAACAAGACCAAGTTGATTACTTTGGTAGCCTATGTATATTGTATACGTTGTCCCTCATATTTATCTAGAAAACAAGATATGTGATGAACTCTAATATCTGAAAACTAAACTCTCAACAGTTTGTAATTTAAATCTTATTTTCTGTAGTTTGTACTAATGGAATTTTTTGTAGTGCCTATAGTTGTCAAGATGCATTGGCCTCGCCTGCCCGAGTGCAAGGCGCATAAAAAGCGAAGGCTTTTTTAAGCTAGGCGCATAGTATAAAAATACCATTTTTAGGGGTTTTAGACATGTTTTAGGCTTTTTTTAGGGGCTTACGGCTAGTTTAGGCTGTTTTAGGTTGATTGCAAGCTTGTTTTGGGGTTCTGGACATGTCTAAACAGGTTCAGATGATTTTTGGCCAGAACTTGGCCGGAAAACTCGCCTGGTAGCCTGAAAGTGCACCTATCCTTGCGAGGCGCTATCTTTGTGCTGCGCTTTTGACAACTATGGTTATGCCACAAAAATCTCATGCACATTAGTTCCTGGTAGAGGTGGGGCAACACCGTGTGTCTTTTGGGTTGGGATAACAGGTCAAAATGGTTAGTCACACGCTCTTTTAGTTTCATTATTACTTAGGGTAACTGTTGAAAAACCCTATGGACTTGCTGAATTTGCACTTAGGTCTCTACACTTTTTTTGTGATAATTTCCCTAATAACTAATGTATAAAATAAGATTTATAAAAACAAAATTGTTAAAAGTAATAATGTTTTCTTATTAAAGGGCTTTAAGAGGGGTTAGGTAATTTGATTTTTGAGAACGCTTTGTGCGACTTTTTCCCGTTTGTCCTGTTGGTGATGAAATGCAACCCAAATTGATCCACTTTGAGGCTGGTAGAATTTGCCACCTCTGGCAGTGTTTGGTAGTTGGTATGCAGGAATGGAATGGGCCATTTGTACGGATAAAAAGAATGTGTTTGATTATCATGTAATGTATTCTTAATTACGATGTAACGTTTCTTATTCTGAGGAAGGGGCATTCTTAATCATGATGTAATGTATCCTAACTCATAATAACACTAATTTTTCAACTCCTATAAATTTGGTTAAAATATATTGTAATTTGTTGAAAGTAACTCAAAAATATATGTTTTAATAATGTTTATATTATAATCTTAGTTGGAGATTTTCTTAATTTTTTACTCTGTTCTATTTGATATTTGTGCAAGTATAAAATTGTATATATATTTTTATTGAACTCTGTACTAACTAGAAGTAAATTTACATCTAAATTTTTATTATTGCTGTCTGAATTACAGGTTGATGGTAAATTTACCAGATGCCCCAAACAGGGAGAAAATATTAAGAGTGATATTGGCAAAAGAGGAACTGGCATCCGATATTGATCTTGAAGCAGTGGCTAATATGACTGATGGCTACTCAGGAAGCGACTTGAAGGTCTTGTTTTCTCATTATTATTATTATTATTATAATTTTTATTATTATTGTCATTGTTATTATTGTTACTATTTTGTTATTAGTTTTGAGAATTTGGTTCTGTTCAAAATTTCAGAATCTTTGTGTGATGGCTGCTCACTGTCCAATAAGAGAAATTTTGGAGAAGGAAAAGAAGGTATTTTTTTTCTCACTTATTTATATCTTTTATGTTAAGATTAAGCAAAATCACTAGTGATCATGCCAACCCGTTTATATGGAAATGGGTCAAATGTAGAAAGTTAGTTGAACATGAAAGTAGTGATTAGTGAAATGGGTTCAACAGGTTAAACTAGGTCAAAACAAAACTATTCAATCGAATCGCTTACATTCTCCAAACATTAAAAAAAAAATGAAGTGGTCATGCTAGTTAAATTTGTTACCTTTATCATGAAATTTTGCAAGTTATCCAATCGGCATTCTTCTAGTTAAAATCAGTATTTACTAAATAGTGTCTTTTTTGGTCATGGATAATATTTTCTGGATGGAGACAGTATAGTTTTTGTAATCATATTTTGTACTATAATTACAAAAATAGGACAAAAAGGTGTTTTGAGTTGGTGTAACCTGACTCGACCCCATTATAATAATTACCCATTTTGATCTGTTCTGAACCCATTACCCAAACCGCCCGTTTTCACCTGAATCCATTCAAATTTGTTTATTAGTTAAACGGGTGTCTGTTTTGTGGCTTATGATTCTATCATATTTGTCTTGTTTGCAGGAGAAAGCTTTGGCATTGGCAGAAAATAAACCACTACCTGCTTTGCATAGCAGTGCAGATGTCCGTCCCTTAAATTTGGATGATTTTAAATATGCACATGACCAGGTACATCAACTAAACACACTCTTTGTCCACTTTTTAAAAATTAGTTAATGCGTTAATTATGATTATAAGACTATTATTTGAATAATAGTCTACTTCTAACATAAAACGATTTACTGTATGCATGCCTTCCTTGTAAGCAAAATCAAGTGGAAATAAAGTACAAATCTATGATGATTATGCATGTGGAATTGCCCTTGATAACAAAAGTTAAAGTTAGGAGTGACAATGTGACATTGGTTAAATTGTGGATTATTAATGGCGAATAGGTCATAGTTTGGGTTATTAAGTCCGATTTGTTTTTTTATTTTAATATAGTTTTTACCTAGTTTAAAAAAATGATATAATATACTTTTTATGTTATATATTTAATAGTTTATGAATTATATAATCCACTTAAAATTACCACCATTCTGGTGTCATGTCTGGAGATGGTTCATGCATTAGACCAATTTTGTCTCGGTTCATGCATTAGAGACGGTCTTAGGACTCTTAGCCTCTTCTTAATTTTTATTTTTCAATTTGACCCGTTTGAGATAAAACAGATGCTGAAGCAACGTATTCATAATTAATTTTTATGCAGGTATGTGCAAGTGTGTCATCAGAGTCTTCAAATATGAACGAGCTTCTTCAATGGAATGAACTATACGGTGAAGGCGGGTCCCGGAAGAAAAAACTCCTCAGTTACTTTATGTAAAACAATGTATTAAGTGTATAGGCGTCCCTTTGTTTCCTTAATTTATAATTAATTTCGGATGTCGTTGATGCTGATTAGTCTTTCTTTTAATCATAAAAATCCCGTCGTCCTAATATACGAAGGACCTGCATCAATGGAAATCCCGTTGCAGTTGCAGGACGTTGTTGAAGAGTTTCTTTCTTTTTCTTTTTCGGATTTTATTATGTTTGTTTGTTTGTTTTACGGATCTAATTATTTAGCCGTTTATATTTTCTAATGCTTGTATAGACTAATTAATTTAATTCATGATCGTCTAATGTACACATCCTATGTTTAGCAATGTTTTGAAAGCAATCTAATATGAAATAATACTAATATAATAGAAATGAACTGTCTTTTCTGTATACTTTTCCTGGTTCTGCTGCTATAGTGGGGTCTACGCAATTGATCGGATTATATAGATAACCCTTCAACACAACATAACATGGGCCATCGAAAGGATCTTGAAGACCCACTAAAGCATGAAAGCCATGATCTTTCAGAACCTATTTGAAGAGTGCATAACCGCATGGGTAAGCTAACACTAACCTAGAGGTGTACAAACCGGGTCCAAAAGCCAAACCGTTCCGGGTTTAAAACCGGGTCCGGTTAGGCAAACCCCGTTTGGACCGGGTTAGTGGCCGAACTGGTTCGGGTCTCGACCCGGGTTCGAGGAACATCGAACCCAAACCTCCTAAACCGGATCGGACCGGGTTGGGTAGCCAAACCAGTTCGGGTTCAGAACCGGTTAACCCGGTTTAAAAAAAAAATTAGCCTTTGGAATTTTAAAAAATAGCCCTTTTTTATTTTTATTTTTAACCGTTTTTTTTTTTTTGCTTTTTTGACCCCCACAAATTTGTATAAATACTTATTGGTTTGTGTGGGTGTTGAACACACAATTTTCTACTCTAAAAAATAGCCATTTCTACTTCTTTAGCAAAAAACGATCTCAAAAATAGCCGAACACGCTGGTCTATCCTTAACGGTTGTAAGAGTTCAACCACACGAAAGCCAAGTATTTGGCAATACTTTGATTTGTGTGAGATGTCAAGCAGACCGAACAAGGCTTGTTGCAAGCCGTGCGAGTCGTTTTTTAGTAAATAGTCCAATACAACTTGAAGCCGTCACATAGAAAAGTATTGCAAGTTGTATGACGAGACGAAGATTACAAATCCGAACAATGTGAATAATAAGCAGACCGAACAAGGCTTGTTGCAAGCCGTGCGAGTCGTTTTTTAGTAAATAGTCCAATACAACTTGAAGCCGTCACATAGAAAAGTATTGCAAGTTATGACGAGACGAAGATTACAAATCCGAACAATGTGAATAATTAGTAACGTGTTATGTAAGTTTTAGTCGGTCTTGATGTTGTATTTCAATAAAATGGTTTAGTAACGCGTTATGTAAGTTGGTATTGATGTTGTATTTCAATAAAATGTTTTAGTAATGTATTATGTAAGTTGGTATTAATGTTATATTTCAATAAAATGGTTTAATAATTTAAAAATGCACTTTAATATACCAACTTAATTTAAAAATTAAAAAACATACAAGATAAAGTTTAGAATTTACAAAACAAATAATTAAAAGTTTACAAATCGAAATACATTGAAAATAAAAGTTTTCTTCGTCAATATATTGAAAATCCGGGTAGTTGGTACTAGTCGGATCCCAAACTCCCTCGTAGGCTCTTGTCGTCGATTGCTTCAATCGGTCCTCCTTCCACCCCGTTCTTGTATATCTCTCCCTCGACTTCGATTTCGCCTTCAAGAGAAGATACATTTTGTATTCTTTCCGCCGCGTCCAAGTAATCTTTTAAGCAAAGGCACGTTTCCACCGATTCAGGAGTTAGTCTTGTTCTTCGTAAAGAAACAACCTTGCCACTAGCAGAAAAAGTAGATTCCGAAGCTACCGTAGAAGCTTGGACGGTTAGTAGATCACGGGCCATAGCGAATAGGACGGGAATATGGTCACCGGTATGGGGGTATCCAAACATATCGAACGCAATAGTACGTTTCATAATTTGCTAACTTTCCGGATTTATCCAATGAGCGGTAACACAAAGGTAAGAATCCGGCAAGTTGTGGGGAGCCGACCAAGCATCACAAGTTAAATTAATACCGGTTTTTAAACTTTCAAATTCATTTATTATTTCTAATTTAGCTTTTTTCCACATATTTATACAATCTCGTCTAAGAGTAGCACGACGTACATGAGTGTAGCGAGGTTGGAGGGTTTGTTGAATAAGCCGAGTCAAACGCTCGTTGTCAAAGTGTTCGAAAGGTAGATTCTCTTGAATCACAAAATGCGCCATCCTCTCCCGAACCAAGTCAACATTATACGTAAAAATACTACCTTCGTTCGTCATATTTGTTTGACCTTGTGAAGTTTAAGCATTCAACACCGAACAATAGTTTTTTTCAATGTGATTCTTCAAAGTCGTGTTTGCGTCTTTTCCAAAAAAAATGCCCGCACAACTTGTACCGAGCCTTATGAACACCATTCAACATTTCGCATAAATCGAAATGTTGCCAAACATTGGGATTCCTTGTTGTAGGAATGACCCGCACAACCATGGGAGCATTAACACTTTTAGAAGCACCACCATTATTAGATTGTTGAGATTCGTTTGCCATTATGAGAGTTTCGACTTTCGAGTGTGGTTAAACCAATACAACCTACACCTATTTTACAAGTTTAGGGGGTCAAAATTACAAAAAAAGGGTCATATAGCAGTTCTAACGGCTATAAAGCCGTTGAAAAGTGCAACTCCAACGGCATGAATCGGTTTGAAAACCAGGTCGGGCCCGGAACCGGTTTTAGTGTAGACCCGGGTCGGGTCAAAACCTGGTGACCCGGTTTGGAACCGGTTTGACTGTACACCTCTACACTAACCCGTCAACCTAGGATCCAATTCGATATTTTCCTTAAAGAGGTATCCATTAAGAACCATGAACCTTTGGTGTTTTTGATTTGATTATTATGAGGTACAAAGCTTATGCTAAGAACATGAAACTTGGTTCATCGCAACACAAGTCTAAAAGAAAATTTTATTAGTAAACCTAGAAATTTGTTTGAAGCTTTACTATGAATTACAGTTTGAAACTACAAGACAACTATGTCAATAGTGATGGGTTCATATGTGCGTGGCATAATTTATCAACATTGTTATTTAAATATGATCTTATAGGGTAACCTACTGAATCATTAGTTAAACGTTTTTATATGATTTAACGTGAATCTCATATGATTATAATTACCAGGAGAAATTATAATATGTAATTAATGTTAGGAAATTAGATATTAAAAATCTAAACAATGACCTACTAATCGATAATAATTCATACTCGCATTTTGAAAAACGTCACTCCTTTGTCAAGGGTAATCTACTCTAATGGACATAAGATGTAAAAAAGGAACAAAGGGTGAGAACGAAGAAGTAACTCCGTCTGCCCTTGATAACATATCTACCTGGAATTTTTTTTCGTAACACTAGCATCTATGTGGATCTCATGTTTAAAGATGAATCCCACCCATCTTTTACATCTTAGTATGTTCTTTTACATGTTACGTCTATTAAAGTCGCATTGCTGGTGGTTAAAAGTGTCATTAGTCAAATTGCCTCAACCAATGGGTCATTGGTAAATGAGTTATAGTTTGATTATTAGTAGTTAGATTGGCTAAAAAAGTTTCAAGTAGATGACACGTCATGAAATGCGGAGTTATTTTTTGTTATATTGGGATTGCCTTGACTACAAAATTGAAAGTTATGTTATGAGTGTTATTTGTCAAATTAGCGGTACAAAATTATTATCTACCAATGTGTCATAGTTTAGATTATTAAAGTGCAGTTTGCCTTAATGTTATATAACATAAATGACATTTTTACATTTAATACATATACATTTATATCATTGGGATAGATTAAACACTTGCAAGATACAAGATAGAGACACAAAGATGTATAAATATAAATGTTTTTCTACAAGCAAAATCATGCATGTATTTATTTTTAGAGTAAATTACACTTTTCGTCATTTAAGTATAACATAATGTTGCACGTTTCATCCTTTAGCCTAACTCCCGTCTATTTTAGACGTTAAGTGAGACCACGTCTGTGACACCCGACAATTCAGGTCAATATCCGTACATGTTATAAACAAGTTTACATTATAATTGTTTTTGTGATTTACTTAATTTCACAAACAAGGACATTAAGGCCTAACAAAAACCGTACATGGTCTCATTTCATATTTTGGTAATTCTAGGAGTTACCGGTTCACGTACCAGGATAACCCGACTAAATACGAACACTAGTGGTTAAAATTACACTTAAATCAAATGGTTTGATTTATTTAAATCCCAACCCACTTGCTTGACTTTCTCGACCGAAAGTCAGGGGAGCCATTCCCCCACTTGCTAATTCACTCAAATTCAGATAAAAACCATACCTCCTCAATCGAAATCCCACAATCCCTTTCATACTTCTCATTTTCTTACGGCAAATTCCCAATTCTCCTTCAAGTCGAAGTCCAGTTTAAGGTAAAAATCCACCGTATTTCGGTGCTATAAGAAGAGTTCCAAGTGTTGTCTCAAGAATCAAGATAAGGAGCTCAAGATCATTCTCTGTTTCTCTGAAAATCATCATTCTCTGTTTGAGGTAAAAACTCGATATTATCCACTTTATTTTCTTTAAAACCGTATCTAAGCCTACAAAAGGTTCAATCGCAAGTAAGATAACAAGAAAAGTGTGTCAAATTCAAGATTTGAACATAAAAATATACAGGACGAATTCTGTCAATCAAAGTGCAGTAATCGAAACTAGGAGTTTCGATACCTGTTCAATCGAAACTAGGAGTTTCGATACCTGCTGTTCAATCGAAACTAGGAGTTTCGATACCTGTTGATCGAAACTAGGAGTTTCGATACCTATTACTCAATCGAAACTAAGTAGTTTCGATATCTGTTTACTCAATCGAAACTAAGTAGTTTCGATACCGATTGCCCAATCGAAACTAGGTAGTTTCGATACTATTCTTGCCAATCGAAACTAGGTAGTTTCGATACCCAATTTACTCAATCGAAACTAGGTAGTTTCGACATCTGTTCTGTTCAATCGAAACTATGTAGTTTCGATACCCATTCATCAGTCCCATGGGGCAGTAACTTAGAACTATTTTATAACGAAACAATTGTGGAAAAACTAAAAAGATAGTTAAAACAAAAGCAATCAGATCTGTTAAGTCGGATGAACAACTTATGTATAAGACGGGTAGCTTTAACACATTAGTACCCTTGTGTGATTAGGGTACGGATATACAAGAACTAGCATAAGTTTGTTTGCTAGGATTTCATCGGACACAAGGTGAGTTCACGGCCCCCTTTTAACTCTTTACTGTTTTGTAAACATCGGGGGAGAAATATACTTACCTGTTATATTTTGAAAACATGAATTTCATTGCTTATATGTTTGACGATATGAACATTTCGGTTTAACTTTTTGTAAGTCTCCCGGCCCTACTTTTACTACTTGTTCTTAAATTGTTTTTTTAAACAAACGGGGAGAAAACTTGCTCAACTAAACAGCCGGACACAAGTACACACAATGATTGTTCGGATGAACAACACACAACGATTGTTCGGATGAACAACACACAACGATTGTTCGGATGAACAACACACAACGATTGTTCGGGTGAACAACACACAACGATTGTTCGAATGAACAACACTCAACGATTTGGGGGAAAAACATACTTACAACTATTTTATGGGATAACAAGAGAATAAGGCACGACTTTTATGTTTACATGAGATGAGAACAACAATTGGAGGCCGCTAAAGTCCCCTGGAACAACGTAGTAACCATTAACTGTAGCCTAGGGTCCTATGAATAGTACTATGGAGAGTGACGTCTCCCGGTCATGGTTAGTCGCGCTAACCACAATCTGGAGGATTTATGGCCGCATAGAACCGGATAACGAAATTAGGGGCGTGTACAATTGTCATGGTTTGGTTACGCCTCATGTATGAACATATTATTTGTATTCCTAGCTAGTTTACAAATGGGTCAACAATTCTTATTCTGATTATCACATGCAACTTGAACTATTTACGAACAATTGAGTTTAAACAAAAGAGTTTTGATCCGGTTAAAGAAATCATGTTTATACAAAAGGATTCTGATCAGGTTATAAGGATCATGTTTAAATATTGAATTTATGACGGTTAAGTCATGATAATGTTTTCAAAGGACAACTTCATATTTTATGACGGTTAAGTCATGATAATGTTTTCAAATGAAAACTACTTAGTTTTATGACGGTAAAGTCATGAACATGTTTTTGGGAAAAACTATAAGCACTATTATAACTAACTCTGTGAACTCACCAACCTTTGTGTTGACATTTTCAAGTATATTTCTCAGGTAACTGTTAGCCATGGCACGGTTGGAATAAGCTAGCTATGTTGGATCAATTCCTAGTAGCTGGAAGGACGTAGAATATCAAGACTCAAGTCTATCGTTGATCTAGAAGAACTTAGATCCTAGTATTACTTAGTCTTAGTATTTGTGTATGTAATCAAGTCTTAGAAATCATTATTACAGCTTCCGCTATCGTGTAATGAACCAATCGTTACAACCTGTATTTATTTAATAAGTAAATAAAATATGGGGGTGTGACAGATTGGTATCAGAGCAATGGTTTTAGCGAATTAGGTGTCCTTAGTGATACCTAGGCTCTAACCGGACTCATTTAGGGACCAAGATTTCTAAGACTTGCATCACATTAAAAACACCCAAGACTTGAGCATAGGAATTCCAACCGTTGCCGAACAATTTGTGTAGACTATTAGTGTATGGAGTTACACTAGGGTACCATTAGCTACACTAATACAATTACATGGCACATATAGTGAACACTTAAACACATACAATAAAGTGAAAATAATAAACACTTATAACATGTTATTGTTCGGGTTACGAGTCAAGAATAACGGGTACTCAGCATACTGCAACCTTAGAAGATCGAGTTACGAGCTGAGCTTGAACGACGACGGCGGCGATCGTCAGTTACCGATCTTGGTATCACAACAGGTTGAACTCGTACCAGAATCTGTACCTATACCTGCACCACAACTACTCCAGCCATGGAGGCAACTATCTTTCTAACGTATTTGCGATATAAATACTCTCATTCATAAGTTGTCGGATCGGATGCCTAGACTCTCGCCATGATGTATGGCAGGCATGATTGCCCAGACAGAAGGGAATTCAAGGTGAATAAGCAGGACTAAATGGGAGAGAACTCCAAGGGTCAGGAGACCCAGACATACATCAGGATCATGTGGATCCATGCATATATACAGACTTGGAGCAGGAGTTGCTCGACACTCGTTTGAGGATCTCTGCCCAACACATAGTGCCTGAATTTCACCATGCACATTTTTTTTAAGAGACACTGGTGGTGCCTCTCTACCCTTAGCCTCATCCGACAACTGCCGTATTCGGCAGATTCATGAGTATTGGTACACATAATTAACAGTAATCCGATAAAACAATACACACTCATGTACAAATGTGCAAACGCAATCTAATGATCGTTTCAAATCACTTTTGATTAAAAGCTAGGGATAGAAGAAACACTATAGGGATCAGGCAAGGCAAATCATCATTACGGGTGCACACGTAATCATAATTTGCAGTGCATGGGAACTTTAGTGAGTCTTGCTGTCTAAGCTGATAATCAACTCATGTTCTCCATCACTTGATTAAGGATTGGATCTCAACAAATCAGACTTCTCAATTTGGTGCTCACAAAGCATTCTCCTAGTTTTGGAGGAACGAGAGAAATTCAAATTGAATTCAACCAATCCTTAGTAAATCCTGAACGACGAAGAAATTCGCACATTCACTCTTTGAGATTCTACTTGTCAGGAATGCTTCAAATTGAGCGTTACCACAACTAACACTTACAGTAATTGCACAACTATTGTGGGAGATTACGGCATAATCTCAGGATCCATCATACAGTTCAATCTCACAATTGCTTGAAAGTTACGCCAAGAGTGTTATGCGCTAACTTCAGTAATAGGGCAGGGTATTATTTTGACCCGCATACACATGGCACTTATGGATATTGTGGAAGCTCGTCATGAGACAAGTAGGAAATCGGACATTTCAGAATGTCGGTCAAACAGGATTGCTCTCGCAACCATTGACATTCAATATACCTTTAAGTCTGACTATTCTCTCTGCAATAGATAAGCCGGGGTTGATGCTCAAACGAATGCCAAAGAAACCTAAGTGTGGACTAACGACTATTGTCGCACTAACCAAAACGACATGCAAAACCCTTAAAGGAGTCCCAAATGCGGAATCTCATGCTAATCTCATTAGCTCATGATATGCATAAAGGACGTAAACTCGAACTATTCACAATAGGCCACTGTCCACAAAGAGTTGAGAAGAATAATTTATTACTCTTTTATACTCGCACTTCCCCAAAGTTCATCTTGTTGGATGGATCCCAGATTTAGCCTAGAAGAGAGGTGTGATTGCATCTTTCACTCCTAGTTTTCTATAATTGGGAAGCTCTAGAGCATCTATTGTTAAGAAATGATCTCTTAGAGTAGACTCAGTTAGAATACAAAAGTCTCGACGTTCAACACTCATTACCTCAAGTTTATCCTTGTGCTAAGGATTTTAAGGCTATAACCTGAATGAGTGGAATACGTAATGGTAAGTCACCAAAGTACCATTCAAACACTAAAGGAGTGCATACACACCGTATGACTAATAGTTGACTATCAACTCTTTCTGCCAACTTAATGAGTTGACAAACCCATAGCCCATTTTGGGGAAAACACTAATTCGATGAGACCATTCTTACAGTATTATTATTCATTCCCTCAGCTAGACGGAATATGAATATCCCAAACAAACATCAAACTTCGTATGGCTTACATACCTTGAAGGTATGGTAGTCGAGACATGAGTTTACATATCAGGACGCTACAACCCAAAGGCTAGTATGCCTTGAAAAGTAGTGCAAACAAGGGGGTAAAGTAGTGATTAGACTCGAAGTTTGCAAATAAGAGCTCCCGAGGAACATCAATTCCTAGCTCCATGAAGGCACATGGAGAGGAAAATCATAGAAAAGATGAAACCTGAAATAAGAGAAAAGTCTTAGTCCGGGAAAATGCTTTCGAAAAGCATAAGAGGGACAAACATAAAGTTTCATTTTCATACTTTTTCATTTCTACCCAATATACAACAAAAACTTAGACACCTCGCCGAGTAATTCTTTCATAAGACCGAGTTTCTCACCATGGGGAGTTCCGGTCCTGTTTGTAAAGAAGAAGGATGGAACCTTTAGAAGGTGCATCAATTATCGAGAGTTGAACAAGCTGACAATCAAAAACCGGTATCCTCTTCCTCGAGTAGACGATTTGTTTGATCAACTTCAAGGGTCCAGTTTCTATTCTAAAATTGATCTACAATCAGGATATCCTCAACTGAAAATTCAGGAAGAAGATATAACAAAAACGACTTTTAGGACTCGTTACAGTCACTACGAGTTCCTAGTTATGCCATTTGGCTTGACTAATGCACCGGCCGTTTTCATGGACCTAATGAACCGCGTGTGCAAGCCATACTTGAATAAATTCGTGATTGTATTTATCGATGACATATCAATATATTCACAAACCAATGAGGAACATGAACATCATTTGAAATCAATCTTGGAACTACTCCGGAATGAGAAGCGTTATGCCAAATTCTCTAAGTGTGAGTTTCGGATTCGAGGGGTTCACTTTCTCGGACACGTCATCAATAAGAAGGGTATTAACGTAATCCCAACCAAGATTGAAGCTATCAAAAACTGGGAAGCACCAAGAACTCCGACTGAGGTGCGTCAATTTCTGGGTTCGGCAGGATATTACAGGCGATTTATCGAGAATTTTTCAAAGATAGCCTTGCCTTTGACCACGTTAACTCAGAAGGACAAAAAGTTTGATTGGACTGATAAACAAGAATCAGTGTTTCAATTGTTGAAGCAAAAACTTTGCAGTGCACCCATCATATCCCTTCCCGAAGGAACTGACAATTCCATCGTGTACTGCGACGCATCACACCAAGGTCTGGGATGTGTATTGATGCAAAGAGAAAAAGTCATAGCGTATGCATCCAGACAGCTAAGAGTACATGAGAAAAAAAAAAAAAAAAAAAAAAATTTATACGACTCATGATCTGAAATTGGGTGCTGTCGTGTTTGCACTCAAGATTTGGAGATATTTCTTATATGGTACAAAATGTATTATCTTTACAAACCACAAGAGTCTCCAGTACATCTTTAATCAGAAAGAACTCAACATGAGTCAACTTCGTTGGGTAGAACTACTGAATGATTACGACTGGGATATCAAGTATCACCCTGGTAAGGCAAATGTCGTAGCAGATGCCTTGAGTCGTAAAGAACGGGTTAAAACTCTCCGTGTTCGTGCCCTAGGATTGACAATTCATGCGAGTCTCACGATTCAAATCCGGATGGCACAACAGGAGGCAATCAAAGAAGAAAACATTCAGAGTGAAGCTATACGAGGAATGATCAGACAATTAGAGCCAAAATCAGATGATACTTTATACTTTGCAAATAGAATTTGGGTGCCATGTTTTGGTAACTTACAGGAGTTGGTTATGGACGAAGCCCACAAGTCCAGGTACCCCATTCACCCAGGTTCGGATAAAATGTATAAGGATCTGAAAGAACTCTACTGGTGGCCGAACATGAAAAGAGAAATTGCTATTTACGTCGGTAAATGCCTGACATGTTCAAAGGTAAAGGCAGAACATCAGAAACCGTCGGGATTGTTATAACAACCCGAGATACCTCAATGGAAATGGGAACAAATTTCAATGGATTTCATTACAAAGTTACCCAGAACACCTAGCAACTATGATACTATATGATAATCGTCAGTCGTTTGACGAAATCCGCGCATTCCCTACCAATAAAGGAGATAGATAAAAGTAAGACGCGTGCAAGGCTAAATATTAAGGGAATTAAGGCTAGGCATGGTATGCCAGTTTCCATTTTCACAAAAAGGGACAGTCGATTCATGTCAAGAACCTGACAGTCTGTACAAGAAGCCTTGAGCACACGCCTTTACATGACCACTACATATCATCCCCAGATGAACGGTCAAAGTAAAAGGACTATCCAAACTTTAAAAGATGTGCTCCGTGTGTGCGTAATCGATTTCAGAAGAAATAGGGATACTCACCGCCGTTGGATGAGTTTTCATATAATATCAACTACCATACCAGCATTAAAGCCGCTCCGTTGAGTCTTTGTATGGTTATAAGTGTCACTCATCGCTATGTTGGGCGGGGGTTAGCGAAAAGCATTTGACTGGTCCTGATATTGGCTAGGAAACCACTGACAAGATCGTCGAAATAAAAGATCGTCTGAAAGCCACTCAAGACAGACGAAAGAGAGTGGAGCTAGCAACAGACGAAAACCATTAGAATTCCAAGTGATAGACAAAGTCACGTTGAAGGTCTCACCTTGGAAAAGAGTGGCAAAAATTTGGCAACCGTGGCAAGCTTAACCCTAGGTACGTTGAACCATTTGAACGAGAGGATCAAATGAAAACAAAAATACCCATCCTTGTTTAAGGATACAACAGTTCAAGAGGACACAAATTGAATTTCGGGACGAAATTCTTCTAACATGGGGAGAATGTGACACCCGACAATTCAGGTCAATATCCGTACATGTTATAAACAAGTTTACATTATAATTGTTTTTGTGATTTACTTAATTTCACAAACAAGGACATTAAGGCCTAACAAAAACCGTACATGGTCTCATTTCATATTTTGGTAATTCTAGGAGTTACCGGTTCACGTACCAGGATAACCCGACTAAATACGAACACTAGTGGTTAAAATTACACTTAAATCAAATGGTTTGATTTATTTAAATCCCAACCCACTTGCTTGACTTTCTCGACCGAAAGTCAGGGGAGCCATTCCCCCACTTGCTAATTCACTCAAATTCAGATAAAAACCATACCTCCTCAATCGAAATCCCACAATCCCTTTCATACTTCTCATTTTCTTACGGCAAATTCCCAATTCTCCTTCAAGTCGAAGTCCAGTTTAAGGTAAAAATCCACCGTATTTCGGTGCTATAAGAAGAGTTCCAAGTGTTGTCTCAAGAATCAAGATAAGGAGCTCAAGATCATTCTCTGTTTCCCTGAAAATCATCATTCTCTGTTTGAGGTAAAAACTCGATATTATCCACTTTATTTTCTTTAAAACCGTATCTAAGCCTACAAAAGGTTCAATCGCAAGTAAGATAACAAGAAAAGTGTGTCAAATTCAAGATTTGAACATAAAAATATACAGGACGAATTCTGTCAATCAAAGTGCAGTAATCGAAACTAGGAGTTTCGATACCTGTTCAATCGAAACTAGGAGTTTCGATACCTGCTGTTCAATCGAAACTAGGAGTTTCGATACCTGTTGATCGAAACTAGGAGTTTCGATACCTATTACTCAATCGAAACTAAGTAGTTTCGATATCTGTTTACTCAATCGAAACTAAGTAGTTTCGATACCGATTGCCCAATCGAAACTAGGTAGTTTCGATACTATTCTTGCCAATCGAAACTAGGTAGTTTCGATACCCAATTTACTCAATCGAAACTAGGTAGTTTCGACATCTGTTCTGTTCAATCGAAACTATGTAGTTTCGATACCCATTCATCAGTCCCATGGGGCAGTAACTTAGAACTATTTTATAACGAAACAATTGTGGAAAAACTAAAAAGATAGTTAAAACAAAAGCAATCAGATCTGTTAAGTCGGATGAACAACTTATGTATAAGACGGGTAGCTTTAACACATTAGTACCCTTGTGTGATTAGGGTACGGATATACAAGAACTAGCACAAGTTTGTTTGCTAGGATTTCATCGGACACAAGGTGAGTTCACGGCCCCCTTTTAACTCTTTACTGTTTTGTAAATGTAGAGTCTAACCTTTTTGTATAAGCTGTTGATCAATGTATTTCTGTTAAACATTGTTTAGATAGTTTATTTTCATGTAATTTCTTTTAAACGAATTTACTGCTTTTTAGTCTAAGTCTGGGCCATCGAAACTATAGTTTCGAGTGAGATTTGTTCACTCGAAACTAGTAGTTTCGATCGATAGTAGTTTCGACAGGCACCTTTTTCCACTTGTAAATGTTCACTCGAAACTAGTAGTTTCGAGGAACATAGTTTCGATACCTGTGAAACTACTATAAATAGCCTAGTTAGAGAATTTCTAGGGTGTGAGTTGCGGCTGTAACCCTGAATTCTCTCTTTCAGATTTGTTTTTGAATCAATACAATTTGCATTCGTTTAATGCTTGTTCTTACACTTTCACATATTATTTGCATTGATTCTTAGTGTGTTTGGCTGTCTTCTTCACCAAGTCTGTCTCTAATCCTCTGTTACAACACCATACATACAGATTCCGTCTGTGTGTGTGGGTAATCGATCACTTTCGTGATTTCCGACTGAAATCTGGACCTACAATTGGTATCAGAGCAATATGCTCTTGATTTCTGAGTATTACCAGGTTTTGTGATCGATTCTAGGTGTTTTGTGAAGTTTCTCGAAGTTTTTCTGCACTCGAGTTTTTGGAGCACTGTTTCATTGATTTCTGGCTTTATTTCTTCGGGTTTTTCGGATCTGAAGACTGTTTTGTGTTCGAGAGGTTACTTGGAAGCTTTTCGCTGGATTGGATTCTTATTTTGTCATTATTAATTATTGAAACTTTTCTTCAATGGAGTCTGCTGAAGCTTGAAGAAGAAGGTATCGAAACTTCAGGGAGACATTTTCTGCTATCTGTTGGTCATCGAAACTACTTGTCTGTACCTTTGTCTGTTGAAGGTACAATCGAAACTAGCATTTTTTGTCCTGTTATATCGAAACTTACCCTGCAGATTTCCCACTCGAAACTAGTCTCACTTGAAGCTGGGAAGTTTCGAGCAAGATTTCTCACTCGAAACTAGGTGTTTCGAGCAAGCTTGGTCATTCGAAACTAGTTTCACTCGAAACTAGTCTCACTCGAAACTAGGTAGTTTCGAGCAATTTTTATTCACTCGAAACTAAGAGTTTCGATCAGTGCTTCTCACTCGAAACTTGTTGTTTCGACCAAAACTGTTCACTCGAAACTAGCTACTGTTGGAATTTCTTTTTCTAAAACTATGGCATCTTCAAGCACCAATGAGTATGCCGGAGGAAACAAACCACCTGTCTTGGTGTCTACCAGAGATTTTGATGACTGGACAAAGAAGATGAAGACTTTCTTCCAGTTTCATGACCACACTCTCTTGCAATCTATCACTGATGGTCCACATAAGCCAGTTACTACTACTGCTGATGTTCAACGTCCGAAACTTGTGTCTGAGTATGATGACAAAGATAATGCCTTAATTGCCAGAGATAACAAAGCTTATGGATCTATTGCTATGGCACTTCCTATGGATGTTTTCAACATTTTTGCTGAGTACACTACTGCCAAAGATCTTTGGGTTGCTCTATGTACAAGATATGAGGGAAGTGCTGATATCAGAGAAAGCAAGAGGGATTTAATCAAGAAGCAGTATGAAATGTTTAGCAGTGTCCCTGGTGAACCCATGTCAGAATTAATCAACCGTTTCTCAAGTATTGTCTCTAAGTTGAAGGTTTTGGGAACTGAGTATCCCGTTCTTGAGTTAAACAAGAAGCTGCTTGATTCATTGCCTGAAGAATGGAACATGTACCGGATTATGATAAAGAAAACTGAGAAGCTAAGTGATCTGTCACAACAAGAACTCTTCAGCATCCTGGAGTCATATGAGTTGGAGATAAAGAAGGGTGCAGTTACTCCAACTAATCAGTCTGGCAACACAGCTCTTCTTGCAGGTCAAGGCTCCTCCACTTCGTCCAAATCTACAATGGCCTATTTTCAAACTGATGTTCCTCCATCTGCTGCTGCAATTCAACCAACTGGTTCCTCTGCTCCTCCAAAGACTACTACCATGATTCCTGATGAATATGTCCCGATCATGACTGCTTTCATGTCATGCTATGATGCACTGATTTCTGGAAACTTGACGCCGGTCAGTTTTCAACCTGATGACCTGGAGCAGATCAATCCTGATGATTTAGAGAAAATGGACATTGATTGGTGCATGGCAATGTTGACTCTACGGGCCAAGAGATTTATCAAAAGGACCGGAATGGACAGGTTCAAGCAAGGAAAGACTCTTGGGTTTGATATCAAGAAAGTACGATGCTACAATTGTGACCAGCTAGGTCATTTTGCCAGAAATTGCAAGGTGCCGTCTTCAAAGGAGCAGCATGAACAGAAGACTTCCTCTGGAAAGCAAGCTGCTGTCCCTCCCAAATCTTCTACATCTTCAAGTTCCACAGCTTTGGTCTGTCAAGCTGATGGACATTATCATTGGGGTGATCAGGAAGGTGATGCAGCTGACAAGGCTCTGATGGCTGACATTGAAGAAAAGGATAAATGTGTCATGATTGAACCAGCTACAGATCTTACTGCCGTGCCTACCGAGGTAATATCTAGACTTTGTAGCGCTAAATCTTGCTTAAATGAAGTTCAGAAATATAGATTCATCAACCAGGCCTTGGTCGATGAACGAGATCACTTTAAGGTGATGTATGATTCTGTGGCTAAAAATGAGAAACTTTACTTAAAGAAAATTCGTGATATTTCTGGAGAAAACCGATCTTTGATTGTGCAACTTACCACACAAAAGAATAATAATGATATTTTAACTGAAAGAATTCAAAAGGCTGAAAAGGCTGATTTTCAAGTTGAACATATGGGTATGGATCAGAAAATTCTTTTTGGTATCATTGACAGTCAAATTCATAAAAAGGTCACAGAAGGCATTGGGTATAACTCTCACCCACCTCCTTATTCCAAGTCTGGAAGATTTGCTGATATGCCGGTTCCTCATGATCCCACACCTTTTGTTTGCAATTTATCTGCTGATGATTATATTCAAACTTCAGATTCTGACAGTTTTGCTTCATGTGCAGAGTCAGATTGTGTAGGTACCGAAGATGATTGTGATGAGAGTTCTTGTAAGGAAAATGTTTTAAATGATCTTGAGTCGGATGAATGTAATAATATGTCCGTGTCAAAACCAGATATTTGTGAACACGTTGAAAAATTGTATTTTGGTTCTATGCCTTCTGAGCCTGACAATTTGAGGAATTCGATTTCTAAATTTAAGAATGCTTTGCCTTTTGTTCCTAAATCTGTAAATGCTATGAGTCGTATTGCAAATTTCAAAAGTGCAGGGGTTGTTGTGACTGATATTCCACAAGAAACAATGAGTAATCTGGAATTTTTCAGATTAAAGGAAGATCAAAGGCTTCAAGAAAGAAATATTGAAGAACGAGTTGCCTCATGTTCAGATGCCTCAACATCACAATCATCTTCAGTTTGTGATGGCAATTATCAGACTAAGGCGTCTTGTGATAAAGTTTGTTTTAATTGTGGTGCCTCAAATCATGTTTCAAAGAGTTGTAAATTGACAACAGTCAATTATAATGAGAATTCGTCTCCTAAAATTTTATTAAAATCAGATGTGCCATCTCCTCATTTTAGAAAATCTCGGCGTAAAAGAATTAAAAATGCTAAAAATTATTTGAAAAGAACTTGGAAAATTAAAAATAATGCTCTATATGATGACCATACTTCTTCAAAGGAGGATTCTGCTTATGATTCCCATGTGATGTTTTATCTTGCCAAAAATTCTCTTAATAGCAACGGTCTTGGACAAAACGTGTAAATAATTTGTTGTGTATAGGGTCATCCTAGAAGAACGGGAGATAACATCTGGCATGTAGATAGTGGATGTTCAAGGCACATGACTGGTCAATTCAATCTGCTGCAAGATTATCATCAAGAGGATGGAGATTATGTAGCTTTTGCTGGAAATCCAAGAGGAGGAAAGATTGAAGGTCAAGGAACTGTGTCGAATGGTGTAAATAGTTTGGAAAATGTCAACTACGTTCCACAGCTAAAGTACAATCTGATGAGCGTCTCTCAGATCTGTGATAAAGACTTTAGTGCCTTGTTCAACTCAAAAGAATGTCTGATTTTGAAGCCTGGTGTAGTAATTCCAGAAGAACTCATTCTTATGCGAGCTCCTCGAAGATACAACACTTACAGTCTGGATATGAACAATCCATCAGGAATCGAATCATGTTTTCTTTCCAAAGCTTCAGAAGATGAGTCTTTTCTCTGGCACAAGAGATTAGGACACGTTAATTTCAAAACAATGAATCGCCTTGTTCGAGGAAACCTTGTCACCGGTTTGCCTCTGAAAGACTTCTCACCAGTGGAACATTGTCTCTCATGTTCCAAAGGCAAACAGCACAAATCATCTCACAAACCCAAAACCACAAATTCCATTGACTCTCCCCTTCAATTGCTTCACATGGATCTTTTCGGTCCTGTCAGTGTCATGAGTCATGGAAGGAAATCATACTGTTTGGTGGTAACCGATGACTTCTCACGATTTACTTGGGTATTCTTCCTGGCAAAGAAAGAAGAGACGCCAGAGATTCTGAAGATTCACTTGCTTCAAATCGAGAATTTGTTCAATCTAAATGTGAAGATTATCCGCAGCGATCATGGAACAGAATTCAAGAATGTCACTCTCGATTCTATTTGTGAAAGTAAGGGTATTGCTCGGCAATTCAGTGCACCACGTACTCCTCAACAAAATGGTGTAGCTGAAAGAAGAAACCGCACGTTGATTGAAGCTGCAAGAACTATGATCGTCGATTCTAAACTTCCTGTCACGTTCTGGGCCGAAGCAGTCAATACCGCATGTTTCGTACAAAATAGAGTTCTCATAACCAAAAGCTGTAACAAGACTCCTTATGAAATCATGTACAAGCGCAAGCCTGTTATTGACTTCTTCAGGAAATTTGGATGTGTTTGCACAATGCTGAATACTTCTGATCAGCTGAACAAGTTTGAAGCCAAAGTAGATGAGTGTTATTTTGTGGGATATTCATCTAACCAAAGAGCTTTTCGTGTTTACAACAAGAGACGAAGGATTGTGCTGGAGTCCATTGATGTCAATTGGCATGAAAGCAATCATACAGACGCTGGGGACGGTCCTGATTGGCTTTTTGATGTCGACTCATTGTTTAAATCTTTTAATCTTCCTGATGTTACTAATATATCTGTCTCAGCTAATCCTCTTTTGCCTGTAAATATCTTAGGTACTGCTTCTGCTTCTGCTTCAAGCTCCTCTTCATCGTCCACTCCAGCTTCTTCAGACTCTGTAGCAACAAATGAAACTGTTGAGGAAGAAACTCCTCCAATAGTGGATGTTGCTCCACAATCTTCTGTTGACAGCTCAAGTAATGAAGAAGCCGTTATTCCTGATCACAACTTTACCAATCTGGATGAACTTGTAGAAGAAGATGAGATTCCACAGTTGAGAGTTCACAAGAATCATCCCACAGAAAATATCATTGGTCCACTCAATGTGGGAGTACAAACAAGAAGTGCCACAGAAGCAATAAATGATGGTCTTTTCACCTGTTTCATATCTCAAATCGAACCCAAAAATATTAAAGCTGCTTTGCTCGAGAACAGTTGGGTGGAGGCCATGCAAGAAGAACTGCAGCAGTTCAGCAAGTTACATGTGTGGAATCTTGTAGATCTTCCGAAGAACAAAGTCCCAATCGGCACTCGTTGGGTATTTCGTAATAAGAAGGATGAAGGTGGAATTGTAATTCGTAACAAAGCCCGCTTGGTGGTTCAGGGGTTTTATCAAGAAGAGGGAATTGATTTTGAGGATGTCTTTGCACCAGTGGCTCGCTTGGAAGCCATCAGAATGTTTCTCGCCTACGCAGCCTACATGGACTCCACGGTTCATCAAATGGATGTGAAAAGTGCATTTCTGTATGGAAAGGTTCAAGAAGAAGTTTATGTCAAGCAGCCACCGGGTTTCATTGATCCAAGCTATCCTGATAAAGTTTACAAACTTGACAAGGCACTGTACGGTCTTCATCAAGCACCTCGTGCGTGGTATGAAACGTTATCTACGCATCTGCTGGATAATGGTTTCACACGAGGGGCAATTGACCAAACTTTGTTCAAGCGTAAGGATGGTGCGGACACTATTATGGTGCAGATCTACGTGGATGATATCATTTTCGGATCCACCAATCCTCGGTTATGCAAGGAGTTTGAGGAAGTGATGCGATCTAAGTTTGAGATGAGCTCCATGGGAGAAATGAAGTTCTTTCTCGGTTTACAAGTAGATCAGTCTGAGTCAGGAATCCTTATCCATCAAGAAAAGTATGTTAAAGAAATCCTGACCAAGTTCAAAATGACTGAATCTCATCCTTACAAGACTCCCGTGGAAGTTCGTCATTGTCTATCTCCTGATTTGGATGGTGAAAGCGTGGATCAGCACCTCTATCGCTCGATGATAGGATCTCTTCTGTATCTCACTGCCAGCAGACCAGACATCATGTTTGCAGTGTGCTTGTGTGCACGCTTTCAGGCTAATCCTAAACTCTCTCATTTGATTGCTGTTAAACGTATTTTAAGATACTTAAAGCACAAGCCAAAACTTGGGCTTTGGTATCCTAAAACTAATTTGTTTGACCTTGTTGCTTATTCAGATTCAGACTACGGGGGATGCAACTTAGACCGAAAATCCACTTCTGGGGGTTGTCAGTTCCTTGGCAACCGTTTCATCTCCTGGCAATATAAGAAACAAACCACCGTTTCTCAATCCACAGCCGAAGCTGAATACATTGCTGCAGCCCTCTGTTGTTCTCAAGTGAGATGGATCCACCACCAGATGCTTGATTACGGGATCACTTTTCATGAAACCCCCATCTTGTGTGACAACACCGCCGTTCCCCACATCACCAAAAATCCCGTTCAGCACTCTAAAACCAAGCACATTGAGATCAAACACCATTTCATTCGCGATTGTGTCGAAAAGAAACACATCAAGATCGTTGAAGTGAAAACCGACAAGCAGACCGCTGACATCTTCACTAAGGCCTTTGATTCTGCCAGATTTGAGAAACTGGTGGAGATGCTCGGCATGATAAACTTTCAATAACCCTTGTGCATACTGTTTTTCTGTTTAAACTTGTTAATCGGGAAGATTTTCAAAAAGATTTTCTGCTTTGTACAGTTATTTTCTTCTTTATTTTTGATAGCATAACTTTTGGGGGAGAATTAGATAGTTATGTCGGAAAGTAAAAGTTTTGCTTCGTATAGTTAAAAAAAAAAAAAAAAAAAAAAAAAATCTTTATTGCTTTTTGTCTGTTTCAATTGTATTTACTGTGAATATTTTGTTTTGTTTCAGGAAAATCGGATCTGACCTTGTGAGAAATGATAGAGTCTGATCACACTTCTTGAACATGGAATGGACCACAAGCGATGGTGCTTACTGAGGTATAGCCGGTAGGCCCGACATATGGTTATAACTCTCTAGTAGTGTGAAAACCTAATTCTCTACCGTACACGTGTGTTTGAACCCATTCTTGAAACATCTAACCCATTTTAAGCTAAGAAAACTGATTCAATCAGATACAGGCTTACGTGTTGGATTCTGATTCATGCACCAGGTGACCGTCAAAGTAACGAAAATTACCGCCGATGACCCCGTCTGTTTTGCTTACGCAAAGATCTCGGGAGTTCATCTTTTTCCCATCCACTTGGATGATTTGACCCCGTCTGTTTTGCTTACGCAAAGACCTCGGGTGTTCAACTTTTTCCTATCCGCTTGGATAATTTTACGACTTCTTCTGTTTTGCTTACGCAAAGATCTAGAATGTTCGTACCTTTTTTTAATATCCACTTGGATATTTTTCATTTTACACCCATCTTACATCCTGTTGGATTTTATTTTACTTTTGGCGGTGAATTCAACTTACCAAGATGGTACCCTGGTTAACCTGCAAGAAATGATAAGATGAATGTGGGTATGTCTTGAGGATTGATAGGCTTTCAAAACCATTTTATTTCAATATGTGGGGTACACCGTGTTTCGTGCATTAAATGGTACCTTTTAATCACATGAAATTTCTGTATAAACAAATGCTCGGGTTTATCTTGCACACATATCGGCTATCTTCAGGGATTCACAGTAGCTGAGTGCAAAAATGAAGTGTTTCAAGGGTTTGACCAGACATGATCTCACGTTGGATCTTTTCCAAGGCTAAGTGTTTATGTCTTTTATTTTGGTTATTAATAAACTTTTTTATCTTCCTTATTAACTTGTTTAAATTGTACATTGTCTTAATTTTCTGTCTTTTGCTTTTGACCTAATCAAAACCTACCTATCGAAACTTTACTTCATCGAAATTATGCTCAAGCTGACCAAAGCTTGAAGGTTTGCCCGAAACTCCATCCCACTCGAAACTCCATAGCCACTCGAAACTTCAGGTACTCGAAACTACTCTGCCCTATCGAAACTAGTAGTTTCGACAGGGGCATTTTAGTCTTTTGCCAAAATCAAAATTAAATACCCTCATTACCAGATCATGCTCATGCCTTGTTCACTATCACTCACCCGAAACCGTTTCACCTTCATTTTCACACACTAAAGCTCTCGATCCATCGGTCTAAGTTCGCAATATCAGTGTTGTTTTATCTGATTCCCCCGTCGTTTTCTTCTTCAGGTACTGTCTTATGTTCATTGTAAGCGATTTTGTGAATGAACAGGCCCTAGGGTTTGATTTCTTAAAGCTTTTACGACTAGTTCTTAATAATCCAGGTCGTCTGGTGTTAATTTCATGTGTTTGAGCTTATCATTGTTAAAATCTCACTCTTTATGTGTTTAATTTTGCAGATTTAGGTTGTTTCATCGGTAAGAAGAAGTTTCGACACTTACAGGCTCTTTTCTTTATTTTTTTTCTAAGTGTTGAATATTAGTTGTTTCGATCGAAACTTGTAGTTTCGATAGTGTCTGATTCAGAAATTTTCTAAGTATTGAGACTAATGTAAGAAATCTCTTTTGTGATTCTCTTGTGCAGCTATGGATCTACTGTTTGTTAAAAGGCACAATGTCTGTGCTTTCTTGGATGCAAATGACCCGAAGAGTGCTGACTTCACTCAAGTCATGAACTTCTTGGCAAACTCTAACATCAGCTATGCCATTAATCAAAATCTACCTATATTTGAGATCACAATCAGGCAATTCTGGAGTACTGCAGTTATTGAAGTAATAAATAATGTGGAACACATCAGAGCAACAGTCCATAATCAAGAGGTTGTATTCTCAGAAGCAACTATCAGAGAGGTGCTTCACTTCAACGATAATCATGAAGCACCAGTGGATTTTCCAATTTTCTATGTTAAAGAATGTTTCAGAAGATTGGGGCATCCTGATGAGTTTAAGGGTGGACAGATAATTAAAAATGCCCTTCCACCCCTGTGGAGATACATTGTCCACATCTTCATCCACTGCCTGTCCATCAGAAAAGGTGGATTCGACTCTGCAAACACTACAATGGCCTCTGCAGTTCTTGGGTTAATCAAGGGAAGAGACTATAACTTCTCGGGGCTTGTGTTCAAACAACTGAAGGAGAACTTAACAGGAGCTGTGAAAGAAAAATTCTTGATCTACCCAAGATTCCTTCAGATCATCATCAATCACCTTCTTCCCAATCTACAACAGGGTGGAAATTTTCTTATCCTTGACCACATGACAGCCAAGACCCTTAGTTACATGAAAAGTACCAGCAAACGGACAAACCGTCTAATTGCTGATGTGCCTTTATTTGGTCACATCTTGGGAGAGGAAGAAGAAATCATTCCTGATATAGATCCAGATCTACCTGTTGAGTCTTCATCATCTTCAGAAGAAGAAGAAATAGAACAGGATCAGGAAAACCAACAGCAAGAGGTTCAAGTTGAACAAAACATACAACAGGATCCTGATGAACCAATCGTAGAAGCCCCTTTTGTGGAACAGGTTGCAGTCAATCCTGAGCCTATTGTGGAAGAACAACATGTGGATGTGGCTGAAAATTTTGATGCAGAAGCTGACTCTGAGGACACCTTGGATGAAGGGATTTATGGAACCAAGTATGATGTCTCAGACTATGAAACAGACTCAGAGGACAGGGTTGATCCTCCTGAAGCTTCTTCAAAGAGACAAGCAGAGTCTAGTTCTGATTTTGAAAAGGAAGAACCCCAGGCTAAGAAAATCAAGACAGGGTTTGAGCCCTTGTCATCTTCTTCAGAATCACTATTCTCTGATCATGACATTCCTACTCCACATCTGTCTCCTATTCACACAACTTCTACTCCTCAACCAACTCCACAACCTACACCACCTGCATCTCCCATTCCTGATACTTCACCTTCTGTTCCCAGAGTAAAAAACCTAAGCCTGGAGGTCAAGAAGCTCAATGATACTGTGACAAAGCAAGATGAAACAATAGAGAGCCTAAAAGCAGAACTCAAAGAATGCAAAGATGAGATAAAGGACCTGAGGCTAGAGGTTGGTGGGATGCATACTCAATTGGACATACAACAAACTCAACTGGAGACCCAGCAAAACACTATAGCACAACAACAACAGGAACTCAAAGCCTTATCAGATACTGTGAAACAAATCCAAGCCTCCATTGCAAACCCTCACAACAAGGAACTTCATCCACTACTCTAATAAGAATACCTACAACTGACAGACCATCCTCTTCTAGTGCCACTACTACTGACCCTTCGGTGGATGTCAAGATTGAAGAGGTAGAACTTACCCTTCCCTCAGCTAGTGAAAGAAGAGCTGACAGGAAAAAGGGAAAAGGAAAGGATAAGGATGATGAAGTTGAGGTGGTGGTCCTTGATGAAGAGGATGTACCTTCTGACGATGAGCTCAATACTCTACTGGATGAGATAGAGAACTTTGGATACAACGATCTACATCCTGAGATCCTTCAGACAGAAGACAAGGAGTCTGAAAGGACCAGGTACTTCACTAAGGAAGGTGATGAAATACAGACATTGTCAGATAAAGACCTAAATGAAGATGATATCCAGGTAGACTTATTGATGCCTGAAGAACCCTCCATAGCTAAAGCATCTCAAGCTCCCATTCAACAAACTGATGATCCAAAGAAATCTTGGTTCAAAGAAATGCCAGAACAGGAACCTGTCAAATATTATGAGTGGCTTGCTGAGCACCAAGAGCTGAAAAGGCCACCAGTTGGATGGAAATATGATAATGAAAGGAGACTCTTCATTATTAGAAGATTCAAAGGGGGAGTACAACATTTCAAATCTCCAAATGAATTCAGCTCCCTCCCCAAGTATGACTTAAGGGCTCTTGCCAAGCTACCTTTGCAGAATCCAGAAAATGTGGGCATAGCTAATGATTTTGCAAATTTTCTAAGGAATCAAACTTTTAATGACTTCAGGTCCATGACCACTGCAAAATCAAGAAGGGTTATCTCCAAGACAAGGTTTCATCCAAGAACCCAGAAGCCCTTGGTAAGCCTGAGGTACAAACCAGCAGAAACTGTCAAAGAAATCATACTGCCTAAGTCTGTGCCGGTCCAGCTTCAAAACTTTACAAAATGGTATTACAACCCCATTATTGGAAGTGCTGTGATTGAGAGGGAAGGAATGGAAGATATCAACATATTTGAGCCCATGGAGCTGTTAAAATTTCAACCCGAAGATCTTGAGGTGCTCTTCAAAAATCCAATCAAGCTCCTTAACAATGATGACGAGTCTGATGCTAAGGCATACCAACGGGTAGTGTCTCTTCATGCAAAGTCTCACGTTCAGCAATTCAAACAAGGGCATTTCTGATTTGAAGACATTGATGCAGCAGCTTAGGGGGAGATTGTAGAGTCTAACCTTTTTGTATAAGCTGTTGATCAATGTATTTCTGTTAAACATTGTTTAGATAGTTTATTTTCATGTAATTTCTTTTAAACGAATTTACTGCTTTTTAGTCTAAGTCTGGGCCATCGAAACTATAGTTTCGAGTGAGATTTGTTCACTCGAAACTAGTAGTTTCGATCGATAGTAGTTTCGACAGGCACCTTTTTCCACTTGTAAATGTTCACTCGAAACTAGTAGTTTCGAGGAACATAGTTTCGATACCTGTGAAACTACTATAAATAGCCTAGTTAGAGAATTTCTAGGGTGTGAGTTGCGGCTGTAACCCTGAATTCTCTCTTTCAGATTTGTTTTTGAATCAATACAATTTGCATTCGTTTAATGCTTGTTCTTACACTTTCACATATTATTTGCATTGATTCTTAGTGTGTTTGGCTGTCTTCTTCACCAAGTCTGTCTCTAATCCTCTGTTACAACACCATACATACAGATTCCGCCTGTGTGTGTGGGTAATCGATCACTTTCGTGATTTCCGACTGAAATCTGGACCTACAGTAAACATCGGGGGAGAAATATACTTACCTGTTATATTTTGAAAACATGAATTTCATTGCTTATATGTTTGACGATATGAACATTTCGGTTTAACTTTTTGTAAGTCTCCCGGCCCTACTTTTACTACTTGTTCTTAAATTGTTTTTTTAAACAAACGGGGAGAAAACTTGCTCAACTAAACAGCCGGACACAAGTACACACAATGATTGTTCGGATGAACAACACACAACGATTGTTCGGATGAACAACACACAACGATTGTTCGGATGAACAACACACAACGATTGTTCGGGTGAACAACACACAACGATTGTTCGAATGAACAACACTCAACGATTTGGGGGAAAAACATACTTACAACTATTTTATGGGATAACAAGAGAATAAGGCACGACTTTTATGTTTACATGAGATGAGAACAACAATTGGAGGCCGCTAAAGTCCCCTGGAACAACGTAGTAACCATTAACTGTAGCCTAGGGTCCTATGAATAGTACTATGGAGAGTGACGTCTCCCGGTCATGGTTAGTCGCGCTAACCACAATCTGGAGGATTTATGGCCGCATAGAACCGGATAACGAAATTAGGGGCGTGTACAATTGTCATGGTTTGGTTACGCCTCATGTATGAACATATTATTTGTATTCCTAGCTAGTTTACAAATGGGTCAACAATTCTTATTCTGATTATCACTTGCAACTTGAACTATTTACGAACAATTGAGTTTAAACAAAAGAGTTTTGATCCGGTTAAAGAAATCATGTTTATACAAAAGGATTCTGATCAGGTTATAAGGATCATGTTTAAATATTGAATTTATGACGGTTAAGTCATGATAATGTTTTCAAAGGACAACTTCATATTTTATGACGGTTAAGTCATGATAATGTTTTCAAATGAAAACTACTTAGTTTTATGACGGTAAAGTCATGAACATGTTTTTGGGAAAAACTATAAGCACTATTATAACTAACTCTGTGAACTCACCAACCTTTGTGTTGACATTTTCAAGTATATTTCTCAGGTAACTGTTAGCCATGGCACGGTTGGAATAAGCTAGCTATGTTGGATCAATTCCTAGTAGCTGGAAGGACGTAGAATATCAAGACTCAAGTCTATCGTTGATCTAGAAGAACTTAGATCCTAGTATTACTTAGTCTTAGTATTTGTGTATGTAATCAAGTCTTAGAAATCATTATTACAGCTTCCGCTATCGTGTAATGAACCAATCGTTACAACCTGTATTTATTTAATAAGTAAATAAAATATGGGGGTGTGACAACGTCCCCCCCCCCCCCCAAATCTGCCTTTTCTTCTGTAGTTCTTTTCCTTCCTCTTTTAATAACCCCTTCTATCTAAAGAACTTACATTTCGTTCATGGGCATCAAAGTATGGTTTGTTCTTCGTTCCAGAGCCTCCATCAAGACAAAGTTGAAGAACGGTGTGTTGCTGGTGTGGTAAAGAAGAACTCATACGAACATCATGGACATCTCACAACCCTGGTCGTCGTTTCTATGCATGTCCCGACAAGGTACATCCACGATTAATATCATGTAAGCATCAATTTCTTGCACTAACAACTATTTGTTTCTAATTTAGGGATCAAAGTCGCTTTGTTGGATGGTTTGATCCTGAATTATGTCAAAGATCTACGTACATCATCCTTGGTCTTATTAAATAAAAGAACAATCTTGAAGAAAAAGTCAAAGCAAGTCAAGCTGAAGTAAGGAAATTGAAGAAGCTTTTGATTATGAGTTGGATAGGATTTATAATCTTTGTATTTTCTATTAAGAGCAACTAATTCCAAATGTTGTTAAGAAAGGAGCAGTTTGGTTAAGTTTTTGATCTGCGTGTAAACTATTGTAATGTAATTTATGTGAAGCTTTTGATCACAACTATTATAATGATATTTCAGCTTTCTAGTGGAAATTTGCTATTTGGTATTTAATTTGGAACTTTAATACCAGATTTACATAAAGGTTTTGGTATGCTACATTGTGTTGGTATGCTGCCTTTGGGCACCAAATTTGGTATGCAATATGGTATGTTGAAATTTGGTACTAGATGTGGATCTATAATAATACATTTTACCTCTAATGCATACCAAATTGCCACAAAATACATACCACAAACTGCCACAATATGACAACATTATGTTTTCAACAAACCATTTTCATTGCAATATGACCACAAACAAAACTGCCACAATATGACCATAAACAACCATTGTAAATGCATACTATACAAACCCATTACATTGTTCCATAAACACAAAACATAGACAACAAATACAATACATACTAAATCAAAGTTCCTAAAGAGTTTAGATTGACCAAAACATAAACAATCAAGGTCGAACCAAAAGACATTACAGAAAACATAAAAAACCAAGGTCGAACTGAAGTTCCAAAAGACTAAATCAAGGTCGAACCACTGCCATTAAGCTAACCTTCTTGTTCTTCCTACCCTTTGTATGACCTATTGTTATGGCCATGTTTTCGAAATTTGTCACATGTTACTGTACCATTAATATTTTATAACCTCCCACCCTTAGTGATGTTATCCATTGATCTCTTCCTTGCCTTGTTGGATCTTCCTACTTGTTTGTGATGATTTGGTGGTGTTAGGGTTATAGACACTTCAGACTTTGGCCATAATGCCCTGCAATTAATTGGGTTAGTCTTGAAAGCATAAACCTGTCTCCACTTATCTATCCTATAGATTGGATGAACCCAACTTTCTAATACACCAACCTACTGACCATTTGTAGCTATGAACCAAATTGTTGGCACTCATGTTTGCATGCTGTAACATCCCAAAAACCCGCTTATTTATGGTTCGGTCTTATGGGTGGCCTGAACTCCAATAGATGGCATGGTTTGTAAGGCTTTCACGTAAAACGAAATTTAAGGAATTAAGAGGACCCGGTTTGCCAAAAAGAGAACGGTTTGGGATCGAAAGCACGCGAAAAGGAAACCCGGGGACTAGAGTGTAAACCTTAAAGGTTTAAAAGCCACTTAAGGGAAAAACCCTAGGCTATTCGGCCTAGGTGTGTGCGCAACAACAGGGAGGAAGACGAGAGCGGAGGGAGACGATCGGAGGAGGCCGGAGGGAGGAGCTTTCATGACGGTTTTCGAGCGGGGAACTCCACGTCTAGCGAAGGTAATCCTCGTTTATTCTTTTTACGCGTTTGCTTACATGTTTGGTGGGAAAACCCGTTTAGGGTTTGGGTTTCTTGATCACGGACAACGACAACCAAATGTAATGATGACCGACCAGATGGCGTGTGCGGCTTGGGGATGGTGTGACAGGATTGTGATGACCTGCTGGGTTGGCGCTTGACGGTGGAATGTGATTGTAGGTCCCAGGAGCCTCGTTGCACAACGGAAATACTTAGATCTGTTCAGTGATTTGTGTGGGAACAAAGAAACGAGACAGAGAAAACATGAACAAACAACAAGAGAATCAAATGATACGTAATACATAACAAAGAAGTCATCTTGTATTACAAACCACATACTGAAGGAGTACACATCTCTCGTCTACGCTCATGGTCCAGGGGCGGGAGAGCTCATCCAGCCCGGACACCTCTCAACCTAGTTCCAGAGTTCTACCTACAAATGAGGAAAAGTCTTCTATTTATAGGGACAAGAACACTACATGCGTACTTAGTAAGTACACAGGTGATTAGTCATGCGTACTTGACAAGTACGCAGGGCAAAAGCCTTGCGTACTTACTAAGTACGCGGGACCAATCTGGTGTACAAGCTAAGTACTCAGGAACACCCTCCTGCGTACTAACTACGTACACCGATACATAGAATTTTATCTATAGTTATTAAAACATGTTTCTACAGCAATTAAGCAAGGGGGCTAGCGGTGGTGCACGATGAGGATGGTGACGAGCGGCGACGGAGGAGCCGACAATGGGAGCGACTGGAGCGGGCTACGAAGACGACGGTGATATTAACGTGGCAAAACACAAAAAAATGTGTTAAAATAAATTTTGCCCCACCTTAAATGGTTGAGGGGTGACATCAACGTGGCTAGCCACAAAAAGAATCATAGTTAAATACATAAAAGAAACGTATGAAGTAATGGCGAGTTGGTTGTGGAGATCGAAACATAGATAAAACACATCTAGATAGCGGCACCGATGTTTTCAGTCGGTGGTGCATAGATAAAAGACAGTTAAATAATGATACCAATGTTTTTCAGTTAGTGTCTCATTGTTCATGGTACTAACATATCACCGTCAGTCGATATAACCCATGATACCTAAAATATACGCTATTTTGAATACGACTCCGTTTTAATTTTTTTTTACACCGGTATGTCAAGAAAAAGATTAAACAAATAAACGCAAAAGTTATTAAGGAAAAAATAGATTATATATACTAACGGGGGTAAACTCGAAACTTTATAAACTTAAGGGGGTCAAATTTATTATTTATTCATAGTGTGGGGGGGAAGAAGTTGTTGATGGCCAAAGCCATCAACACTTCTGTTTAAGTAAGATTGTTATCCCGACGCGTTGCGGTCGTGGCGCGTCACGACTCGTTAAACAATGGACGCTAAACGACTTCGAATTTTATAAAAAAAAGAATGCTAAACCGTTAAACAAATCAAAGTTTTCAAAAAGCTTAAAAGAACGGACACCAAACCGCGTCAAGACTTAAAAAAACTAAAACGTTAAATAAATCAAAGTCTTTCAAGAGCCACTCGATTTGAGGCGCATTAACTTGCACATAGAGGTACGTTAAAACACACAATACATAAAAAAAGCAAAACATTTAATAGTGTTGATAATATTAAAGATATTAAATATAAAAACAAAACTTATCATGTACGAAATAAATAAACATATTCAGAACTTTATATAAAGAAAAGAAAACTTTTACTCAAACCCATGAAATGAAATAGCTAGCAACATTCCCAAAAATTTAAATAAAAAAAATGAGACTATAACAAAGTTAATCGTAAAAAGTTTAGGAAAAAAAAAAGCAAAACCATTTAAAAAAAGTAAAGGGTTAAAAAAAGTTCAATGACGTTGTACGTAAGTGTTTATATCAATACGTAGATTAAAATAAGTAGGTTGTAACGGTATATTCAGAGTTTTAGAAATCATAAAATTTTAAAAGTTACAAATAAAAAAAAAAAAGGAAATGAATAGGTAAAAATTAATATTTCTAATTTAAGATTCCATTTACTTGTATCAGATTAAAAGAACTTGAATTATGAGAAAAGAAATTAATTAAAAATTATTTAATAATTGAATAAGAGAGAAAGAGAGAAAGTACTGAAAAGTTAGAGAGAGAGAGACTGTGTGTGTATATCCGATTTTTAAGTGTGAGAGAATGGATAAAAAAACAAAATAAAAACTTGTATTATTTGCTTGTACTCAGTGTTGATGGATATGGTATTTATAAGAATTAATTATACGGATGGTATTCGTGGTTTATTCAGATTTTACTTTTAACCCTTAACAATAAGAAACTACAAGTTTGGCCTAATAGTTTACACGATTGTAACACCCATAACATCTGAATTGAATGTCCGTTAAGTTTATTCGTTAAATGAGTGTAAAATAACTAAAATACTCTTTTACATCAAAATAAAAACAAAAACACAATGATTATAAATCATAAAACCAATCTTAAACACCCTCTTTCTTCGTCCTCAAACTCCCACCTCACCACCACACTCCCTCAATGTTTCCAAGCAAGACAAGAAGAAACAACCACGTTGATTCACCACCGCCATTTTTCACAAGCACATACAATGCAACTGGAGATTCACCACCGCCATTTTTCACCAACAGCAAAGACATCGATAATAAGCTCAATCGAAGATGACGTTGAAGAAGAACAAATACAGGAAACCCCTTACGGACTTCACTAATCTCTTCGTCGACTCTCTCAATCAATCTCCAGTAACTTCACCTGCAGTTGATTTTCCGAACCACGGATGGTGAGGGGCGTTGCAAATCCTTAAGGTTTAATTTTAGATGAAGACGTTTAGTTTAATTTGGTTTTGGAAATAGGCATGAAATTTATTAATCTGGGTTATTAATTTTGGGTTTTGATTAAAGTTTTTAAAATCAAAATTTGGGCTTTGGTTGGGGTCATCACTTGCTTTTATTGTTTCCTAATTTTGCAGTTTTGTTAAGATCCCGGTTTCATTTGTAACTAAATCTTGAATTTATTTGGTTTTTAAACTAATAGTCATGTTCAAAATAACAGACCAAATTTGTAGATATGCCATGACATTAGTTCTAACAGTAGCCGGAGAGTTGACGGCGACGGCGATGGCCGGGATCTTGCCGGAGAGTTTGTTCATGGTGGTGGAGGAAGGTGGGAATTTGGGGATGAAGAATGGGGTGTTTGTGATGGGTTTTATGATTTATAATATTTGTTTTTTATTTTTTAATATAAGGGGTATTTTGTTCATTTTACACTCACTTAACGGATAAACTTAACGGACATCCAACCCAGGTGCCATGAATGTTACAATCGTGCAAACTATTAGGTCAAACTTGTAGTTTCTCATTCGTAGGGGTCAAAAGTGAAATTTGAGTAAACCACATGGGTCATCCGTGTAATTAATTCTATTTGTAAGTAAATATGGTGTTGGATTGTATCAAGAAAATAAAGATTAGATTTCGACAGATGATTGAAACAGTCCGTGTGTGTTGTGTTTTAACGTAAATTCTTGATTAGGTTCTAAAATTAGTTGTGATTTTGATGTTGATGATGTAATTAGGATATGCAAATTTAGATCAGGTGTGAGTTGCAGCATCCGGTTTTCTTGATTTTTATTAATTGCGTGGGGTCCATGCGTATTCATATTTTTTTATTTTTTAACTAAGAGTTAATATAGTTATTGCACACTTACTCAACAACTAAATTAAACGTACATCCATTATGGAGGCCAATGGTGTTACAAATTTGAAAGTTGTGGACCATCTTGTAATTTCTCAAAGTTAAAGGTCAAAACTGAAATCAGGACATACCACAAGGGCCATCCGTGTAATTAACTCTTAATATAATAAAATTATTCCATCATATAAAAGATATGAGTTTTATAAAAGAATAACTCTTTTATACATTTTTTACAAGATTTAAATAAACTAGATATTTTATTATTATTATTGTTTAAATAAACAAATGGGAGGTGTTCCCATCACTACTCACAACCATATTATCTTGATAGGGTCTTAAGACTTGTTTAATGTAATGAGTACAAGCATAGCATGCATGTCTTTGTTTTATTGGATCCATATCACCACCATCATGTGGCTTTAGACTGCAAATGTGAAGTCATTGGTGGTCTTAGCAAACCAAGAATAAAACTTGGATATTCTTGTCCAAACATTATAAACGGACAATATGAACAATGAATGAAAAACAAATAAACAATATTGTCTCTTTCTAATTTTTTTTTAAAATGAATGAAAAACAAATAAATGAAAACGTTTTTTCAATTAACATGTAGTAGTTAACGACGAAGAAAAAAAATTCACAAAATAATAACAAGTTTCATAATTATTAAAACTTTATGTCAAATTGAAAAAAAAAATGATTAAGTTACACCGAAGAAAGCCAATATATTAGTGGAGTTGATTAAGCCCTAGATGATTCGATTGGTATACAACTCGTTCCCATCTGAATCGTTGGTCGACCATCGAAACTCATTCCCATCTGAATTGTTAGTCCCCTCCCTTCTATGTCTCTCTCGTTCCTACGGATGAACCAAAAGTTTCCCAAGCCATTGTTGCACCATTGTCGGATCCACTGCTCGAAAAAGTACGGAATTTGGAAATCATATAAAAGATGGTGTTGGATTGCATCAAGAAAACAAAGACTAGATTTCGACATGAATGATTGATCTTGAAACAATTCGTGTGTGTTTTAATGTAAACTAGTTTTTAACTCTCGCGCTTCGCGTCGGGAGCCTGGTCGTTATTGGTTTGACTCGTTTGCGAGGATAAAACTTAAATCGAATTGTAGACTCGTTATAGTGTATGATATACAAAAAAACACTCTAATTTGAATACAACTCCGTTTTGAAAATCGTATAAAGCACAATTTGGTATATAACTAAACGAAAATCTTTGTAATTTACTCTATATAAAAAGTGACAACATGCTCTTACAATATAAAACTTAGAAAGATTTTTATAAAAAGAAGAAAACAAAATAAACTAATTCACACGTTAAAATAAAATATAGCAATATTACATTATTAGGGAATGAATTATTTGAGAACTTCTATATATTTTGAGAACTCGTAAAAAAACCAATCAAAACCATTTTTTTTGTTTTTACTACCTTTATTATTAAAATACATAAAAATGAATTTATATATGTAAATTTACATATATGTATATATTAAAAAAATCTATACGTGTGTAAGTATTTACTAATTACACATGTGTGTATAAAATGTTTTAAAAATAATTTAGAGAGAAGATATAATTAGTTAAAAAGATAATTATTTTTAAATTCTATTTTAACAACAAAGACAGTGAAAAAAGAATAGTTTTCATTAATTTTTTTACGAGTTATTTATATCAGGGAATAACTACCAACCTAACGAAAATAAATCATCAAGAGCGTTTATAAAGTCCTCCCTTCAATCGCCGACAGATTTCGTCAACAATATATTTCTTATATCTTCTCTCTAAGATTTAGTTTTACAAATATCGATGGCGGAAAAGCTTCCGATGGCTCATTGTTCGACTTTCTTATTGCCGCCGGCGATTACAGACGACGGTAACGGATCTCCGACAACGACTTACGCACTTATTATTCTTAATCAACGTCTCCCTCGGTTTTCACCCCTACTCTGGGATCACGGTGAGTATAAACTCGTTCCTCTTTAACCGTGTTTTCATTTCGGTAGATGTTCTAGATTTTATTTCGGTTAATTTTACTAACCAATTGTGTTTCATTTAAGTTACTTAAAGCTTTTTTTTCTTTTAAACTCACTTAAATTTGGTTAAATAACTTTTTTATAAAGAGTTAAGTACACTGATAGTACCTATGGTATGTTCAAATTTTGGATTTAGTCTCTAAGTTTAAAAAATTACACTGTTAAAATATGCATAAACATAACATTTTTTGTCTCTGAAGTCGGAGTGGATGACGGTAAATTTTTTTTTAAATATTTTGAAAATGATCAAAATACCCCTAATTTTAAAAAAAATAGGTGTTTAAAAAAAGTGATGGTGCCGCAAATATAGGTTTTTTTAATTTCTACATTTTTTATTTTTTATTTTTGAGGTTTTTTGGTCATTATATTTAATATAAAAGTTAACCGGCATCCATTCTAGGGACCAAACATGTTGCGTTTATGCATAATTTAAGACTGTTAGTGTAATTTTTCAAACTTAGGGACTAAATCCTAAACTTGGACATACCACAGGGACTCTCCGTGTACTTATAGAAAAGATTAAAATTAAGCGAACAAATGAAACATATATGAATCGTGATTATTATTATTATTTAATTTGACTCAAATTTAAGAATTATGAAACTTGGTTAATATTTAGGGTTGTAAATGAGCCGAGCCGAGCCGCTTGTCAGCTAGTCGATATCGGCTCGTTGAAAAATCTAATCGAACCAAGCTTAAACGAGTTCGGGCCCAACCTGGTTCACGAGCTTAAACGAGCTTTTTTATATAAGTTTTATTTAGTATATAGTTATTATTATATTCAAAGTTATGATTATAAAAGTTATAATTATAAATATATTAAAAATTAGTTATATATTAAATAAAATAAACGAGCTTTTTTTGTATAATTTTATTTAGTATATAATTATTATTATATTTAAAGTTATGATAAAAGTAATTAAATAAAATATAATATGTTATATATGAATATATAACTAATTATGAAAATATATAAATAAAATAATTGAGTAAATAATAAAAGAGCCAAAACAATGTCGGGCTCTGGCTTAAAAAAAATACTCACGAGCTGAGCTCGAGCTTTAAAAATAGAGCTCTTAACGAGCCGAGCTCGAGCCTCTCTTAAGTTAAATGAGTCGAGCTCGGGCTTGGCTTGGCTCGTATACACCCCTATTAGTATTTAGTGAATTTTTTCTCCATTGTTACCTCCTACTTCAAGTTAATTGAAAAAACGTTTCACTTATTAGTAACCAAAATCCATATATGTTTTATTTGCCTCACTTATTATAATATTACATTGGATTGGAACAAATGGTGAAAGTTGAGTGATGGACAAAAAAAAAAACTTTGAGTGACTTTACTGGAACACTTAGGAACTTGATTACTGTTGGGTGAAGTTTTCCCTTTTCGTTCTTTATTGACTGCTGTTGTTGCAGCAAAAATTCGTGTGTGTGCTGATGGCGGAGCGAATCGTTTGTTTGATGACATGCTGGAGCTCTGTCCTCAAGAACACGATGTATCCGGTATCCGTGAAAGGTTTTGTTTGATTGACTTTAAACTGTTTAATTTTATGTTTCTGAAAGTGTTATGTTGAAATTGTTTGCTTGTTTTAAAAAGGTAAGTGAGGTTTAACAGTTCTTATAGCATCCACAAGAGTCATTTAGTATATTGACCTTGAGTGCATATCTGTTGTAGGTACATGCCAGATGTAATTAAGGGAGACATGGATTCAATTAGACCAGATGTTTTGAATTTCTATCAAAATCTGGTAAGTTGGTTATAAACTTATAATCTTTATATGAAATTATAAATATTCTTGCAATTTTGCATTGTTTATGCTCTAGGTTTTGATAAGGTAAACAAATTATAGTTGGCAAAAGGGTAGGTGAGGCAACGGGTTAAAATGAGTCGGGTTGGATTGACCCATCAACACTTTTTCAGTCCATTGTATGGAATTCATAATTTTACTTAATGACCTCTTTGTAACCTTAACTAATGAGTCAGGCTAGCACCCATCAACATTTTTAGGTCCATTGTTTGGATTTGTAATTTTACTTATTTTTCACATTTTTGGACCTCTTTGTAACCTAAATTTAGGAGTCGGGCTGGGTTGACCCGTCAGCACTTTTTCAGTCTATTGTTTGAAATTCGTAAATTTTACTTATTTTCATATTTTTGGACCTCTTTTACTTTTTTCACATCTTTTAGTTGTTTAAAAGATTAACCTATATATTATTTCCTAATCAAATGCAGGGAACCAAGATTGTAGATAATTCTGATGACCAAGACAACAGATTTGCATAAATGCATTACATATATACTTGATTTCTTTTCTGATGATAGGAAGTCAAATGTAAGTAGAACTCAGTCATTCATTACACAATAATCTTTTGTTAGATTAATTTCTTGCATTTTACAAATTATAATATATCTCGTATTCTTTCGAGCCCACAGCTGTGCATACTTGTTGCTGGAGCTCTCGGTGGTAGGTTCGACCATGAAATGGGAAATGTTAACACGTTATGCCTCTTTTCAACAACGCGGATCGTTCTTTTGTCTGATGATTGTCTTATCCAGCTTCTTCCTAGTGCTCGGCGTCATGAGATTCGTATCTTGTCTTCGGTTGAGGGCCAACATTGCGGCCTTATTCCCATTGGTGCTCCTTCCGGAAGCTCTACAACTACCGGGCTACAATGGAATCTTGGTAGGTACTTGGTTTAGATATCAATTCATTGTAAGTTGAAATTTTAACGGGTCGGGCGGGTTAGGTAACGGGTCAAAAAGGGGTAACTTTTAGTATAAGTAGAATTTATCGACACACTTTTGTCCAAATTTTTAAATATTTTATAATAAGGGATAATGTATGTGGAGGCCACCCAAGTATTCAACCTTTTTCGTTAAAGATTTATATTGAAACTACTTTATAGGTCCTCAAAGTATGTATCATGTTTCATTTAAACCCGTTTGACCTGGTATGATAAAACACAACATGAATTTAACACATTCATAAGTAAACAGGACGATATTTCCATCTTCAGAGATGTCACAAACTGCGATTTGTGAAATTACTAAAATACCCTTGAGAATCTTGTGAACCCAATTGCATACCAGTGTCAGTGAACCCAATTGCATACCAGTATACTGTCAGTGAATTTGTAAGGGCAAACTGGGTATTTACAGTTTAATGTTTCTTGATAGCTGATTTTTTTTAAACACAACTTTCATAATGACAGATAATACAGAAATGAGATTTGGGGGTTTAGTGAGCACATCAAATATTGTCAAAGGAGAAACGGTAACCGTTAGATCTGATTCTGATCTTTTGTGGACAATATCTCTCAAGAAAAACAGTCATGAAGGTGAAGAAGGCAAACCCAATGATTCTCAACAAGTCAGTCTCATCTGATCATCCTAAAATGTAAAATTTGTATTTTTTATATTTTTTTGTGTGATGATAACAATTACAGTTACTCAAGTCTATCAAGAGATTATATAATTTTTGTGCCAAATTTTCAATCCCTAGTGATGTTTATTTCTTTTATAACTTTTAAGTGTTTACCGTCAGTATAGTTTTATATATTTTTTTAAAATTTTTGGGTTTAAGTTGTTTAGGGTTTTGATTGTTAAAAGGACATGGTAGTATTACTATTTTCTCTTGCTATTATGTTTTTTGGTATGCAAAGGCAAAATGGGTTGGGTTGATCTTGCAAATATTTTTTTGTTTGTTTGTTTATTATAAAAAATATGATTTTGGACGTCTTATAACCTGTGGTTGAAACGAGTTACTTTTATTGTTTATTTATTTATATTTTAAATAATTAGTATATTAAATATGACTTTGATCCTTTGTCTTTTTAAGTTATAACTAGAAAATTTGACCCGCCCGCGTGTTGCGGCGGGGGTTGTGCGGTGATATTAACACGTTTAACTGCATAGTTAAAGCACACGCGATGCGGCGGGTTTGCGAAGTTGGTTACTGGCGTTGCATACGACGACAATAGCGTGCCTAAGTACATAAAGAAACGTACATAATTGCCACGATTTGGTCTTTCGCGCGATGAGGTGCCAACCTCGTTACGTGCGTTGCGGCGGTGACAACAAGGTGACTAATTACATAAAAGAAACGTATAAAGTTGTCGTGACATGATTATATAGATCGAAAAAAAGATAGATTGCGGCGCGGATAGGAGTTGACATTGAAACGACAAATTCGTTAAAAAAGTTAGTAACAAATTAAAAATAGAAAAAGGTAATTTTTATAAACGAATATTAAAAAAGTACGAAAAAAACGAAATTTGAGTGGTAGAGTGTACACTAAGAATCTGCTGTTGAAACTGATTTACTTTTAGTAGGTGTGAAATGTTGCGTTTTCTTATTATCTTATCACCAAAATTATTTGTAGTTTTCTTTTAACTGAATATAAATGTTTGTGAGAACTACAACCTTCAAAAACATAAGAGAATAGGAGATGGTAAATTTGTCTTTGGTTATGGTTTAAGAATGAAATGAACTATTTATTTCAATCGTTTAAATGCTGAGTTTTAATATCTATTAACTCATTCACTTGAATAAAGGTTCAAGTATAATCATCTTACTACTCTAATAAATAAAAATATTTTCAGTACACGTGTCACTCTCTGGTTACTCCTCATCTTTATTTTCCCGCCTCCCTCTCCTATTAAATATTAGATTTTATATTTCTCTCTCCTATTAAATAATAATCTTTATAGTAATAAATTTAATTACGGATACTTATTTAATTATAAATAGTTATTATATCATCAATCAAATGAACTTAATATTAACTAACATTTATCAATTAAATAAAAAAATTAATACTCAGTTGAAAAAAAATGTTTTAAAAACTAATTTAACAGACCTTATAACTGTCACGACAAATTACATTTTTTTAAAACGTATTTTGACAAATGTGTTTGTTAACAAATTATATTATATTTTATTCAACTGATGTAATATACTGGTTTATTCAACCCGTGTATTACACGGGTTTTTAAAAATATAAAATTTTTATTACTAAATATATAACATTTTATTTATTTAACCCGTGTAATACACGAGATTTTAACCTACTTCTTTAATATAGGGAAAAAAACAACAATTAATGGGTGATTTTGGCCCATAAACCGGCCTAGAGGTGGAGAAACCGGGTTTTTCTACCAACCCGATTCGGGTAGTAAACTGGTTCAGGTTTTTGGTGGAGGTGGTCATACCGTTTTGGATGGAAACCGGTTCGGGGCATAACCGGGTTTTGGATATTTTGGTCTTTTTCAAATTGTTTAACAGAAAGGTTAAATGTCCTCCACTCTATGGACCAAACTGAAAGATTTAATCTTGATTAAAGATATCTATTAATATTAATTTATTAATTGTTTAATTGAGTTCGTATTAGACTAGGAGTGCGCTTGTTTATTTATTTGATTATTTAATTAAGTTTGAGTTGAGTTAGGATTAGTATAAGGTTTATTATAAATAGATGGTTAGGGATTAATTGTAAAGGGTGAGTTGAATTTTATTAACAAAGAGTCGATTTTTAAGATCAAAATTCGTGTGTTTGATGCTAGATTTCCAACACAAACATGTTACGTTTATACATAATTTAAGACTGTTAGTGTAATTTTTTAAAGTTAGAGATCAATTTTAAAATTTGGACATATTACAAGAACCATTCATGATCCGTGGACTTAACTCGATAATTTATCACTTCATCCCATTCTCATAAACCTTTTGGACTATTTATTCTCTCTCATTTACCATATTTTGTGACTTCTTGTAATTGTAAACGGAAGGAAAAAAAATATATTAATAACTATCTTAAAAACCAATCTCGGTGTCTAAATTAGGAGGCACCACCTCACCTCATAAATAATGTTTAAATGTGATTTTTTAATTCCATACACTAAAGTTTGTTAGGTTGGAGTGTTAGAGTCCGTAGAGTTTGAGGGTGTTGTCCTGGTTCGAGCCCCATGGTTGACAATTTTTTGTTCTATTTTTTTTTACTAAATTTTTTCCCAATAGCTCTTTTGTTCTTTAAAAATTTTACCGTTTTATTTCTTTTTTACGTGATACTCTTTTCTATTTATACTTAACCGTCACAACTTTGTAAGTTTCTTTTATTTACTTAACTGCGTCAATGTTACCGCCGCAACACACATAGCTAAGTTCGCATACGCGTGGGCAAAACTTAATAAAAAATTAGTGTTAGTTTAGTGGTTTGGCGCAGGTGCTCCTTTATCGTTCATGTCATATGTTCGAAACCTATGACTACTAAACTTTTTTTACGCGATACTCTTTTCTGTTTTTTATTTCTTTTGATTTTTTTTTAATTATTAGGCACAATGTGAGAAACATAATACATTTTTATATCTATGATTTGATCTTCAAAACGACACGCCTCAAATTCGTACGTCACTTTTATGTACTCAAGTACGTTAGGGTCAACGCCAAAACATTTTTTTTCTTTGTTTTTTACATTTTTTTCAGGGTTAAACGAGTAGTCATAACCTCATATGTTTTCATGTACCTAACTATGTTCCTTTTTTAACCGTCTCAAATGTCTAAGATTCGCTTAACGCCGCCGATTGCGAGAATTCGAGTTAAGCTACATTTTGACACCGCCGCAACTCGCGATGGGTAAAATTACTAGTAATAAAAAAAAGGTAACTTTATATAATTGTAACCAAGTTTCTCATATATTTAATTTTAATTACTCAAACTTTTTTTTATCACATTTTAGTCACTCAAGTTTATCATCTGTTTCATTTTAGTCACTCAAACTTTTGTCTCAATTTAGTCACTCAAGTTTCATATATTCTAATATTTCATAATTACCATGTTACTAGTAATTTTTTTTTTTGGTTTTTTAGTTACTCAACTTTCATATATTCTAATCTTTCATGGTTACCATGTTAGTAGTAATTTTTTTTCCTTTGTTTTTTTTTTATTTTTTATATTTTTTTTCAGAGTTAAACGAATAGGCCATAACCTCATATGTTTTTGATGTACCTAACTATGTTCATTTTTTAACCGTCTAAGATCCGCTTAACGCCGCCGATCGCGGGAATTCGAGTTAAGCTACATTTTGGCATCGCCGCAACGCGCAACGGGTAAAATTATTAGTAATAAGAAAATGTAACTTTATATAATTATAACCAAGTTTCTCATATATTTAATTTTAGTTACTCAAACTTTTTTGTCACATTTTAGTTACTCAAGTTTATCATCTGTTTCGTTTTAGTCACTCAAAACTTTTTTCTTCATTTAGTCACTCAAGTTTCATATATTATAATCTTTCATAATCACCATGTTACTTGCAATTTTTTTTATTTCATTTTATGGACATGGTGAAAATGAAATCAAAAGAGAGTAAAAACATTTTCATCACATTCATAAAAGAAAATAAAAAAAAAGTAACACGTTAACCTTATAATTACGTAATATTAGACCAATATGTGAAACTTTGGTAAATAAAATAAGACAAAAAAGTTATAAGAAAAAAGAAGTTTAAATGACTAAAAAAAATATATGAGAAACTTGATTACACTTCTGTTAAATTTTCCCATAAAAAGTAGGGTAACTAAACCGATTACTAGTTTAGATGGTTTTATGACCATGAACACCCCTAGTTGTCAATTGTCAAACAGGTCTAGTAACCTTTCAACACATAAAACTTCATATATATTTTTTTTCTCATGAACCCTCGAAACTTAAAAGGAGAAACAACTAAATATAACAGTACCAAAGACCATACAACACTCAAAAGTCAAAAGGTTCAATAATAAAAGGGATAGTAAAATGGTTTTCCACTCCCTAAGGAGTAGAAAACATAGTTTTAGTCAAATAACACCAGTCTTGGGATAGATCAGGTAAAAAGTGTGCAAATATCATCCAAACTCAAAACCCTAAACCAGGTCAATGCACCAACACATGGATCAGATCTATGTGCTAGCTGCACCTTCAGTTTTCTCCGCAGAGCCAGCGTCTGCTGCTTTGCTGGTTGCACCCGATTCTTGACCTACATCAAGAAATTATTATTATTATTTAACAGTAATAACTTGATTTATCAAATGTTTAAACGAACGGAATCGAGCCTTGAGGCGTTTTCCCTTCGCCTCACGAGGCGAACCGAGGCGTAATTAAAAAATAAATATAAAAGTTATATATCTTATAAATATAGAACTTTCCTTACTAATTTCATCATAGAAAGTTTAAAACAGCATAATATAAAAATTATATATCTTATAAACATAAAACTTTCCTTACTAATTTCATCATCTAAACCCTAAAACAGCAAGAGATGTGCCTTGAGGCGTACGACTTTAATGTTTTTTAAACAATGGATTTATCTCAATAATCAGTTTCAGTTTCTTGACTGTATATCCATTCAAATGTGGTTATTTTGGCCATGGAAATTTGTACTCAAAATTACAAAAACAAGTTACCTTCATCGTCACTGTCTTCGTCGTCACCGCCCATAAAATCACCCATATCTGGCATGCCTTCCATTCCCATTCCGGGCATACCCATTCCGCCCATCCCCGGCATACCCATTCCGCCCATCCCCGGCATACCCATTCCGCCCATCCCTGGCATTCCCATGCCCCCCATCCCTGGCATTCCCATGCCCCCCATACCTGGCATTCCCATGCCCCCCATGTCACCAAATTTCTGCAAAAAGTCAATTAATAGAATAAGAATTTAGGTAGATTAAAGGAAAATTAAGATGATTGTTTAAAAGACAATTTCATTACTGAGAAATCCATTCCTCCCATGTCAAGATCTGCAGGACCTGAAACATTAAATCAAATATAATTAATCAGGGGTTTAATGGTTGAGGAATAAATATAAAGCTGATACGGAAAGAAGTGCATCTTAAATGCATAAAACATCTTACAACATTAGACTCAAAGATTGAAGAAATGTGATTCCTGTAATAACATTGTATATTCATAAAAAGGTTTATATTTCTAAAGAAAAAGTTTTTCTGCCCAACCCGACTTGGTTGAAACCGCAGCATAAGTATCTAATTTAACCCTTTAAGAACCCATCCATTTTGCCACCTCTATAAATTTCATCTCTAATCTCTAACACATCAACAAGTAAACTCAAAATATACTGCTAAAGGAGAAACAGGTCAAAAGATGAAACCTTTTGAATCGATTTGTTCAAAAGATTTAAGCCATTATTGAAATAATATTATTTTCGTGATCATATTAGATAAACTAATGGATATAAAAAACCATTATTGAAATAATATTATACTCGTGACGGTGAATCCAAACACTTATATAACCTATAAGTTGGAATATGAGATGGCATACCAGCATCATCATCTTCATCTGCCCATTTGTCCCAATCAACTTTCACATAATGCGGGGTTCTGGCATCCCCAGCCAAAAGTTTACTCCACCATTTGGCTTCTGCTTTCTCCAAAATACAAAATATACTTCTCTCGCCTATATTTATTTTGCTTTCCTACATAATACAAAACCAAAATAAAGTGAGGACCAATTTGTTTGCGTATTACTCGATGATTCACTGAGATGAAGTTTTGGTTAGATTGCATTTCAAAACCTTCCTCCAAAAGGTGAAAAGATTTAGAGAAACTACTTTATGACAACTACAAACGAAGAAATAATAGTAAAATCACAATTAAAGAAAACGACTTGTCTTTCAAGTTATAAGAACACAAAAATAGTTCATTAACTTGAAGACAGATGTTCAGGCTTATTAAAAATGACAAATGACAAAAGATAATGTAAATATGGCAAATTTAGTTAGTTACAAAAGCAAATAACTTCATTTCATGTCGTGCTCATTAATACTTGGTGGAACCACATAACTGAATAAGGACTGTTAACAAACTGATATACTGAAGGGATGGTTTCAAAAATCCTTATAAAAGCTCAAAATTTCATGCACACACACACACACACATATATAGAGAGAGAGATAAGGCAGTTTTTAAGGCACCTCTCTTTCACTCTCCCACTACGTGTGATTATCTTCTGTGTACAACGTACAAGTGCTTATGTGGCATTCGCAATTCCCTATAAAAATGGTTCTATACTAAACACACCCCTATATTGTGTATATATATATATATATCCTTTTAAATTCTGTAACATCATATTTACCCTTTCACAACATTAAAAACACCATATTCACCCATTTTATAGCAAAGAAATAAGTTGCTTCTTAACATGATGTTGTGAAACTACAATGATAATGATATCTGTGAAATTTCAGAACATATATGAAATTAACCTCATATTAAAAGATTACTTTAACTTACCTCTACATTAACTTTGTCAAAAAGCTCAAGCTTAAGATCATACTCATGCTGACCAGCTTTAGCAGAAAATGTAAAAACACCTTCAGGGGCGAGATTGACTTTTGCATCTTTTGTGTCAGCCAATACTACGGTGATAAAAACTTTGTCCTCCCTCTGAGCCCACTTCACCTCAGGATGTCGACTGTAAATATAAAAAAAATATTATATATATATTAAATCAATTGAGAAATAAAACATGGTATACCACCAAAGTGCAACCTCAACAAAATGATATTAATTGATAATGGGCCAAATATGTGTAATATCAAAATTTTAGCTGAAAAGGCAGCATGTCAAACCGTTATAAAGTAACCAGAATTAACTCAACTATATTGTTTTTCCCAAAAAAATTGATAACTATTTTGATAACGTATCTGTTCATATTTAATCTACTAATTACTTATAAACTGTTTAGTACCTTACAATGAAAGAGTAGCTTTTGTTAGGTATCAATCAGAATCAGAACGCAGCGGAAACACAAAACACACGCACAAACAAAAGCAAATAATAAACACAAGAATTAACGTGGTTCAGCCAAGGTGACGTACGTCCAGGGTTGCAACTAGGGTTCTCTTTTTATTATTAATCAGGAGGTAAAGATTACAATTACATAGCATGGTTTAAATAGAACGAGATTAGGGTTAATAACTTGGTGACAAAGAAACAAGACAGGCCACTAGGGTTAATAACTACTCAAATCACAAATTTACTCTCAACTGCCTAATATTTTGGGAGAGCACGCACACACATATATACATACATATATATACACACACACACACACACAAAGAAACAGTTATCGATTACTCATATCACAAATTTACTGTCAACTGCCTAATATTTTGGGAGATCACACACATGCTGCTAATCCAGCACTTCAAAATCCCTAAACATGCTTATAAAAAATAATAAACAATCCAACAACATTAATCACAGAAAACAAAACATTCTGCCTAATTGTCACTCAAATCCCAAATGTTGATCATCTAGGGGGCCCAATTCATCACTCGGATACCAAATTAGACTTCCAAACCGCTGTTATTCCAAACACAAATGTTGATCAAACATCAACCTTCAAATCCTAAAAACAAAATTTCACAAACCACAACCAACTATCGTTACTCGAAATCACAAATTCACTCACACCAATAGACAAACAAATGCTAATTTTTCGAAAAGCCTAAAACATGATTACTATTTGAATCGAGCTAGGGTTTCGAAATCGTGAAGGAAACCGAAATTATGATGACATAGAGCTATAAACAGTGAATTAGAAAGAAGATCGAAAAGAAATTGAAGTGAAGTGAAGTGAAGTGTACGAAAAGAGACGATTACCTCGTCATGTTTGTATCTGAGAGTGGGAGTAACGAAACCCTAGAAAACGCTGTTGTTATGATTGTGAGTGATTAAGCTGCCTCTTAAACCCTTTAAGAGATTGATGCCGTACGTAGGGTAAAAGTGTTGCGTACGTTTTGAGCCCAAGTCTTTTTAGCCCAATTGTTTTGGGCCCATGTAACTAGTGATATATTAAGCTCAATGAGGTTCCGACGATATGTCGCCGGTATTCATTCGTGAAAATATATTACGTCGAAACGGTAAATTTGAAATTTTATAAAACATTATATTTTAAGGGTTGTAAGAAAAAAACAAAAAAAGCGAAACATTGAAGCATCTTCGATGGCTTATATGCTCGTGCTACGATGACTTGTATATTTTCACGAAAACTCGGTTTTTAATGAAACTTATATTGAAAGGTAAAAAAATAAGCATGTCACAGCCACAGTTCATTTTGGAATTCGTAATCGTCATATTTTAAAAGTCGAAAGCGAAAAGCAAAAGAAAAACTATAAAGAAATAATTTTCTTAAGTAAAGAAACATGCCTTTAGTATTTGAATATTTAGGTTTTATTTTGAGCGGCATTTTGAGCTTTGGGCTGAGTTATAAGTTATTAGGTACTAGCTTAGAGCCTGTCTCTATACGCATGATGAAAAATATCAATATATAAAACTGTTAAATCTTTATGTATATATTTTGTAGGTGTAAAAATATATTACATATACTAAGTATAAAAAACAAAATTCAAAATATGTAAAAATTACTATTTAATGTAATTTGACTTCCATTTACTATTTGATTGAAAATAAAAATTACATAATTAGATTTGAAAGTTTCTTATAATAAATGATAATTTACTATAAATGTGTTTTATTAGTATAAATAGTATTTTCTTTAAATATGTATTATTATTAAAAATAGAGGTGTATTTAATAGGAGAGAGAGAGACGGGAAAAAAATAATGAGAATGAATTTGGAGACCGCACGTGGCATGAAAAAACTTTTATTTATTATATAATATAGATATAGATTTGAGTTTTTAGTTTTTTTTTCTTTTTTTTAAGTCAAACTCAGCCCGTTGACCGAGTTGCCGACTACCTCCGCCTAGACCCGAGTTTGACCAAGTCCGACTAGTCTTGGCTGAGTTGTATAAAAGCGCCTCGGAACCTACCTGAGTACCGGGTACTCGCCGAGTACCGGGTACTCGCCGAGTACAAGGCCAGTTTTACAACACTGGTCAAAACCGACAAAAAGGATAATCTGCTAGGGCATGCCAGGTAACATATGGCAGGTAACGTTGTATTGTTTGTCAATTTGGGTTGTGTTTTTAGATGGTTTTAGTCACTTCAGGCTCTTTTCTCTTCTTTGATGGAGTTGTTGCAGTCGCTTGAACATCAGATTCTTTAATCACTTCTGTATTCACACTCATCACATCATCATTTTCAATCACTAACTCTTCAGTATGACTTAACACTGGTTTAGTGATTTCAGCATTAACTTCTAAAGCTATATTATCTTCAACATTTACATTAGTAGCTTCAAGTTCACCAACATTAGTATCAACTGTAACGAACCAAAATCCGGGTCTCGTTATAAATGAATAAATATTTCTAAATAAATATTATGGGAAAATAATATTTTAGAAATAAGTTGAAACAAGCGGGTTTCAAGTTAGTAACGGGGTTATACTAGTTTTTAACTAGTTTTGGAAAGATATGGGTGAAATTGAAAGTTGAGGGACTAAAGGTGTAAAGTGGCCAAAATCTGCTATTTGACTTGGTGAAAGTCAAAATTGAGTCTCATTTGGTGTTTAGGTCGTTCAAGAGCAAAGGAGAAAAAGAGGAAACGGGTTTGGAGCTTGAATCTTGCATTTGAAGCTCGGAATGAGGAGGTTTTGGCTCACACAACACTTTCCTAACATCAAGTAAGTGTTAATCATCCTTTTGATCTCACTTTAGATGTGTTCTTGATGGGTTTTGAAAGAAAACCGAAATTTTGTATGCATGTGATGAAATGGTGTTAGATTATTGATAATCTAGCTAAACTAAAGGTAAAGAGTAGTGATTAACATCCTAGAACCCTTTGATTATGATTTTGAAAAGTTAGGGTTCATATGGTGGAAATTGGGGGTGTTTGGATCATGATGATAAATGGCGAATTAATGAAGATTAAGTGTTTTTAAAATGTTAGACACTTGAGCAAACACCAAATTAACTTAATAATAATTTTTGAAAGAAGAATTAGTGTTAAGATTAAGTTAATGAAACTCAAGTAGGTGAGTTTGTGGTGAAAGAGGGTGTTTGGCTATGAGGATAACCCAAACGGGTCAATTTGGGTTGGAATTGGGAAATTGGGTTGTGAACTCAATTGTAATGAAATGTTGGTATATGTTAGATTACTAAACTAGGCGAATGTGTTTAGGTAATCAAATTGCAAGCTTGAGAACGGTGCGGGATCTTCTAACCCGAAAGGTAAGTGCCTATGCACTTACTTAGTATTGATGATAAATGGTGAATTTTGTGAATTATGTGTTATGTGATTGTGTACATACTTGTGATATGATAAATTGTGAATGATTTAGTGTGTACAATGAATGAATGTAATTATAGTGTTAAGCTATAATGGAAATGGATCATGTGTTGATCATAAATGAAACGGGGATAAATGAGTTTTATGCAAGATTGTATGCATAATGTGTAAAGTTGCATAATTTGTTATGTGGTATGAATGAGCATGAAATTGTATGCAAATTTGAAGGAATGTAGTTATAGTATTTATACTATAATGGATATGTCGATATGGAGTTATGGTCTATGAACCATAATGGATAGAATGGATATGGAGTTATGGTCTATGAACCATAATGGATAGAATGGATATGGAGTTATGGTCTATGAACCATAATGGATAGAATGGATACGGAGTTATGGTCTATGAACCATAATGGATAGAATGAATATGGAGTTATGGTCCAAGTACCATAATGGATAGAATGGTTATGGAGTATAATCTCGTATCCTAAATGGATATGAAGTTATGGCCTACGTGCCATAATGGAAATGGAAATGTGGTAATGAAATGATGAAAGAAACTTGTATGTGAAAAGTATGTGTATGAAAACCTTAATTGACCAAATGGGTGCAAACGGGTCAAATGGGTGAATTATGATCTAGTGTTATGATGGAAATGAGATTGTGGCCAATGTGCCATAATGGAAAAGGAAATGTGTTAATATGAATGATAAATGAAAAGAATGAAACTTGTAGGTGAAATACAAGTGTTATGTAGCCAAATGTTAAAATTTGGTGGAAACGGGTCAAATGGGGGAATGGGTGGAAACAAGTAGAATTTACTTGTTTGTTATGTTTTATCTTCATTACTAATGGTGTTATGTTTTGTGGTTATGTAGGAAAAGCTCCGATGTAGTCCAAGTCAAGTCCAAGGCTCTGGCGGGTTCTCGTATGTGCAAATGATTGGTTTTTGGGCTATGTATTGAAATCCTCGAAAGGGGTGTGCGTTTGGGTCAAGAATTTATGTTTTGGTGATTTTGGGGTGTAGGTAAACTTTTGGTCAAAACCCAGGTGTCGGGTATTTTTAGTTTGTGTTTTTGGATGCAAAAAGTTGGAAAAATGGCAAAGTTTGAAATCTGCAGCTGAAGGGAAACTCACTGGAAATCTGGTGCCTCGCGGTACGCGAAGAACCTGGTATGGTTCTTTCGCGGTACGCGAGGGACAAGTTGTCCGGATTGCCTTCCTTTGGCTCTCTCGCGGTACGCGAAGATCATAGTGGTATCCTCTCGCGGTACGCGAGAGGTTTGAATTCCGGGTAAGAATTTTGGGACTCCCTCGCGGTACGCGAGGGAGGTGGCCAAAACGCCTCGCGGTACGCGAGGATAAAAAAAAAAAAAAAAAAAAAAAATCTTGGGATAAAAGTCTTCCGCGCGTTTTCGTATTTTAAAAGTGGTGTGTTACAACTTGGTATCAGAGCAATGGTTTGAGGGATTTGGTGTGGTGGCACCAAACTCAAACCGGATGCTCTTGATATGGGGGAAAATGATACGAGAATCCATGAAGGACTTGACTAAGACTCGGAGCTTGCGGAAATGAAAGGTTAGTAATGATTTGATAAAATGATAATATATATATATGGTGTATGTATATATGTATGATGAATGTTGTTAAGGTGTTATGTGTGCCGAAACTTGTTTTGTGACTTGTTATATGGAGATGGTAATTACAATTGGGCATGGCGTACTATTAAACATGTCTGGCCAATATGTTTAATAAGACGGGATGTGCAAGGGTCTTTATGATAACCATATGACAATGAACATTTGCAAGGATTAGGTGAAGGTGATTATATGTGTATGTATGTTTATGGATGATTATATGGGGATAATACATATGCACAAAGATAAGATATAGTGCCTTAACAAGTGGGTAGATTAAAGACCTATAAGCAGGTAGAACATCTACAACTTGGTTAAAATTTCTCGGGAAGACTAAGGGGCACATGTGTAAGTAGAAGAAATGGTGGACGCAAGTCATCTTAAGGACTCGAGTACGTTAGAGTCTAGACGTGTATCACCTCGTGGGTGGTGAGGAACATGGAATGTGTTGGGAGAAATAGAATGCATCAACCTAGCGGAGGATGGCTAGAGCTTTCTATCATGTGGTATTGATCTTCCTTCGAGGAAGATAGGGATATTTGAGGCAATCCTTGAGAGGAACAGAATGAAGCCTTGAGAGCGGAAAGTATATCGTTTGGCGAACCGAAGTGGAAGGAAAACCTTGTTTTCACAAGGGGATTCGTGGTGTGCAAACCAAAAGAGTTGAAAGGTGAGAGAATTAATCTTTGATTAATTAGCAGTTGATCACTATAATGGTATTGGCTTTGAAGCAATCCATGGTGATTGAAAGAAGGTGCATCACTCGCGATGAGTTGACTTCAGGTCGTGGCGGAAATTTGGTAGATTTTGATCCGATGATTGTAGAAGAGGTGATGGGTTACTTAGTAACCATATCATAGTCAAGTATGATAAAGGGGTGACGTGTTAATCTGTTCTCATTAGAGACAGTGAAACACGAGGCATACGAATTGGTGTGTATACATGGCTTGTGCCATTGACATCAACCGGGGATATAAAGGGATACTTAGTATTCCAGTTGAGAAAAGGGGATTTGATAAGGGTCATTGCACCCATGTGATTGTTCTATAGTACATAAACTTTTCGGTGGAAAAGGAAAATGGAAGAGTGCGTTTTGGCACTGACAGTCGGTGATAGGATAAAACTGACTAAAGGTCTCACGGTTTGTGGACTTTATGGTCAAGGGGTAAATGATAAAATGTACATAGGTGGAATGTGTACATAAATGGTGGATGAAGTCTTAGAACTTCATAAATGATGTTGGAAGTCTTTTGGACTTCACAAACGGTGTTTGAAAGCGAAGTCTTCGAACTTCAAAAGGTGGATTCGGTGATTTAGATCCTTAAATCTCAAAGGATGACTTACGTTTAAGTCAATGGAAATTCTTAGGATGTTTGGGTCGCAGATAGGAATCTTCCTCCCAGTGTTGTAAAAGAGGATTCAAGTAAGGAAGTTATCGTATCCTTACTTGAGGAGGTTGCATGCTTTATCGATTAAGAATTGATGAGCTGAAGACTCGAGCTTCAAGGGGTATTATGTTTGGGTGTTGGGATCCTCGAATCCCAAGAGGTATGAACTTGAGACCTTGAGTCTCAATGGGTGGATTGGTGAGATAGCTTTGAAATTTTCATTTAAGAGGTGAATGACGTGGGATTAGAACTTGGATTTCCTTAGTTGTCAAACGTGTTGACTACTCGTATAAGGTGGTTCAAAAATCCAAGTATCCCATGGTTAGGAGTGTTGAAATTCAAGTGGAAACTTGACGTCATAAAAGTTTTCCTTTGAAATGTGGTGTTTCGGGTTTGAGATCATAGGAGGATAGGTTCACGTATCGTTGGGTTGTCCATCATGGGGACTTTATTGGTGGATAGATTAATGTTTGGGAACTTCTCAGATGAAACGAGTGGGCTCCATAATACATTATGCGTGACCAAACACGAAATCGTTAGGAGGTTGGAACTGTTGTTATTTCATTATGGTGAAGATAAGATAAATGATAAACGTTTCGCCTAATTGAAACAGAGACCATCTTAGATAGTGGGCGATCTAATTGGTGCAAAAAGTAGACAAAATGCGTTTTCGTCGTCGAAGGAACCATTAAAGACGGAGTTAACACTTGGTGGGGATTTGAAGATGGAACGGGTGGTTCTTATGTTGACAAGCTTTGGGAAAATAATTCGGGGTTAAAGACATGCTTTGATAGGATTTGGATTCCTAGGTTGTCAAGTGTTTTGACAACTATTTTAGATGAGGCGCATAAATCCAAATATTCTATCCATCCGGGGGCCACAAAGATATTTTATGATTTAAGGTATCATTTTTGGTGGCCGGGTACGAGGCGTGAAGTTGTTAAGTATGTTGAAGGGTGTCTCACATGCTTAAGAGTAATGGCGGAACACCAAAAGCCGTATGGAAAGCTTCAACCGCTTGAAATACCGCTTTGGAAATGGGAGAATATAGCTATGGATTTGATCACTAAACTACCAAAGACCCGAAAGGGTTATGATGCGATATGGGTAGTAGTGGATCGGTTGACGAATAGTGCATAATTCCTTCCTATAAAGGAAACGTACTCATCGAATAGATTGACAGAGTTATATGTACAAGAGATTGTGTCACGCCATGGGGTGCCGGTGTCGATTATATCGGACCGGGATACGAGATTCACTTCTCGTTTTTGGAAGAAATTCCATGAGGACATGGGAACGAGGTTGAACCTTAGCACCGCCTATCATCCACTAATGGATGGGCAAAGCGAGCGAACGATTCAAACGCTCGAGGATTATGATGCGAGCGTGTGCTCTGGATTTTTGGGGAAAGTTGGGACGATCATTTACCGTTGGCAGGAATTTTCTTATAACAATAGCTACCGTTCTAGTTTTGGTATGCCGCCTTTCGAGGCGTTGTATGGGAGAAAGTGTCGAACACTCGTGTGTTGGGGTGAAATTGGTCAACGGGAACTTGGTAATGTCGAGGCGGTCAAGGAAACTAATGATAGTATTGACCAAATTAGAGCACGCTTGAAAACGGCTCAAGATCGCCAAAAGTCCTATGCGGATAATAGGAGGCGGGCGATTGAGTTCCAAGTGGGGGACGTTGTGCTTTTGAAAGTCTCTTCTTGGAAATGGGTGATACGGTTTAGGAAACGGGGAAGTTAAGCCCACGTTTCGTCGGACCGTTTAAGATGATAGTAAGGGTGGGTGCGGTAGCTTATGTTTGGAGCTACCGGAGGGACTAAGCAGACTTTATAGCACGTTTCATGTGTCTCATTTGCGAAAATGTTTGACGGATGAATCTACTTTTGTCCCATTGGAGGATATTGAATTGGATGATAAGTTGATTTATGTTGGGGAAACGGTGGCAATCTTGGATAGAAAGGTGATGCGTGTACGCATTAAAGAGATTAGCCAAGTTTTGGCAAGGTGGAAACGTAAGAAGGGAGCGGAAATGACTTGGGAAACCGAGGAGGAAATGCCCAAATATTATCCGAACCTTTTTATGTGAAGTCGGGTTTCGGGGACGAAACCCAAATAAGGGGAGGTGATTTGTAACGAACCAAAATCCGGGTCTCGTTATAAATGAATAAATATTTCTAAATAAATATTATGGGAAAATAATATTTTAGAAATAAGTTGAAACAAGCGGGTTTCAAGTTAGTAACGGGGTTATACTAGTTTTTAACTAGTTTTGGAAAGATATGGGTGAAATTGAAAGTTGAGGGACTAAAGGTGTAAAGTGGCCAAAATCTGCTATTTGACTTGGTGAAAGTCAAAATTGAGTCTCATTTGGTGTTTAGGTCGTTCAAGAGCAAAGGAGAAAAAGAGGAAACGGGTTTGGAGCTTGAATCTTGCATTTGAAGCTCGGAATGAGGAGGTTTTGGCTCACACAACACTTTCCTAACATCAAGTAAGTGTTAATCATCCTTTTGATCTCACTTTAGATGTGTTCTTGATGGGTTTTGAAAGAAAACCGAAATTTTGTATGCATGTGATGAAATGGTGTTAGATTATTGATAATCTAGCTAAACTAAAGGTAAAGAGTAGTGATTAACATCCTAGAACCCTTTGATTATGATTTTGAAAAGTTAGGGTTCATATGGTGGAAATTGGGGGTGTTTGGATCATGATGATAAATGGCGAATTAATGAAGATTAAGTGTTTTTAAAATGTTAGACACTTGAGCAAACACCAAATTAACTTAATAATAATTTTTGAAAGAAGAATTAGTGTTAAGATTAAGTTAATGAAACTCAAGTAGGTGAGTTTGTGGTGAAAGAGGGTGTTTGGCTATGAGGATAACCCAAACGGGTCAATTTGGGTTGGAATTGGGAAATTGGGTTGTGAACTCAATTGTAATGAAATGTTGGTATATGTTAGATTACTAAACTAGGCGAATGTGTTTAGGTAATCAAATTGCAAGCTTGAGAACGGTGCGGGATCTTCTAACCCGAAAGGTAAGTGCCTATGCACTTACTTAGTATTGATGATAAATGGTGAATTTTGTGAATTATGTGTTATGTGATTGTGTACATACTTGTGATATGATAAATTGTGAATGATTTAGTGTGTACAATGAATGAATGTAATTATAGTGTTAAGCTATAATGGAAATGGATCATGTGTTGATCATAAATGAAACGGGGATAAATGAGTTTTATGCAAGATTGTATGCATAATGTGTAAAGTTGCATAATTTGTTATGTGGTATGAATGAGCATGAAATTGTATGCAAATTTGAAGGAATGTAGTTATAGTATTTATACTATAATGGATATGTCGATATGGAGTTATGGTCTATGAACCATAATGGATAGAATGGATATGGAGTTATGGTCTATGAACCATAATGGATAGAATGGATATGGAGTTATGGTCTATGAACCATAATGGATAGAATGGATACGGAGTTATGGTCTATGAACCATAATGGATAGAATGAATATGGAGTTATGGTCCAAGTACCATAATGGATAGAATGGTTATGGAGTATAATCTCGTATCCTAAATGGATATGAAGTTATGGCCTACGTGCCATAATGGAAATGGAAATGTGGTAATGAAATGATGAAAGAAACTTGTATGTGAAAAGTATGTGTATGAAAACCTTAATTGACCAAATGGGTGCAAACGGGTCAAATGGGTGAATTATGATCTAGTGTTATGATGGAAATGAGATTGTGGCCAATGTGCCATAATGGAAAAGGAAATGTGTTAATATGAATGATAAATGAAAAGAATGAAACTTGTAGGTGAAATACAAGTGTTATGTAGCCAAATGTTAAAATTTGGTGGAAACGGGTCAAATGGGGGAATGGGTGGAAACAAGTAGAATTTACTTGTTTGTTATGTTTTATCTTCATTACTAATGGTGTTATGTTTTGTGGTTATGTAGGAAAAGCTCCGATGTAGTCCAAGTCAAGTCCAAGGCTCTGGCGGGTTCTCGTATGTGCAAATGATTGGTTTTTGGGCTATGTATTGAAATCCTCGAAAGGGGTGTGCGTTTGGGTCAAGAATTTATGTTTTGGTGATTTTGGGGTGTAGGTAAACTTTTGGTCAAAACCCAGGTGTCGGGTATTTTTAGTTTGTGTTTTTGGATGCAAAAAGTTGGAAAAATGGCAAAGTTTGAAATCTGCAGCTGAAGGGAAACTCACTGGAAATCTGGTGCCTCGCGGTACGCGAAGAACCTGGTATGGTTCTTTCGCGGTACGCGAGGGACAAGTTGTCCGGATTGCCTTCCTTTGGCTCTCTCGCGGTACGCGAAGATCATAGTGGTATCCTCTCGCGGTACGCGAGAGGTTTGAATTCCGGGTAAGAATTTTGGGACTCCCTCGCGGTACGCGAGGGAGGTGGCCAAAACGCCTCGCGGTACGCGAGGATAAAAAAAAAAAAAAAAAAAAAAAATCTTGGGATAAAAGTCTTCCGCGCGTTTTCGTATTTTAAAAGTGGTGTGTTACATCAACCATCTGTTCTACTTCTTGTACTTGTACTTCTGGTTGCACTTCAGGTATAACATTACCCTCAACACCATCATTATCTTGATCATCATCATCATTGTTACTGTCAATACCATCTTCAATATCACTAGCCATCAGATCATCTACCTCGTCATCTATATTGAAGTCTGGATCAGGATTCTCCCCCAACATGTTTGGGAACAACGGTGTTACTGTTCCACTAAACCTGCGTGTCTTTCTCACGTTGTTCATACTACTGAAGATTACTTCTTGCATTGGCTCCGGTGGAAGTTCAATCCCGTCATTTGGAAGATCTGGAAGTAAAGTGTTGATAAACATTTGAATGAATCTCGGGTACATCAAAAACTTGTAATTCTGCCTCGGCCCCACAAAGTTATTAATCATGGCTTCAAAGATCATTCTTGAGAAGTTAAACCTTCTGTGTGTAGCCAAACATACCAATGCCCTACTAAATACTTCACCGATTTGATCAAAAGCTGATGTTCTAGGACTCATGCAATGAATCAGAACATGTACCAAATATCTCCATTGTTTTCCAAACATTGTCTTTGTAACTTGCTTTCTTAGAAAAATTCCTTCTAACCCATAGTCATGATAATTCCAGAAACTGTTGTATGACTAATCTTGTACGGGAATTCTGGTGAGTCTATGAAATTAAGAACTTCCCGAATAACCTGTTATGTAATCTTTATTGTCTTTCCTTCAACAGTGCTTTCAATCCATATCTCTTTATTCACGTGTCTGTACTCAACATTGTCCCAAAACTCTCTGATTTGATTTTCAAACACTCTGACTTGTGTAGATATTGCAGTATAAATCCTTGAGTTTATTAAGAATCAGACTATCTCTTCATAGCCCCGAGATTTCTTTGTTCTTGTGGTCAAACAAGCAAAGATGTTATGCCTCGGCTCGAACTTCGAACGATTCATATCTGAAAGTAACAATCAAAACAAAGTTAGAAATATTTTGAAAATTTTCTGAAGTTTCATAACTTTGTACTTTTCGGTCAAAAAACCCTTTAACAAACACTTTTTCGATCGAAAAACCCTTTAACAAACACTTTTTCGATCGAAAACTCTCTTTAAACTTTTGACCAAAAACTGAAATTTCAAACACTCAACATTCAACTTTTCGATCGAAAAATCTTCTAATAAGATACCAACATTTCAATCGAAAACTCTGAGTTATCATTTTGATCAAAAACTCAGAAGTTTTAACTCTCAACTTTTCGACCGAAAACTTTATGATCACACTATCCACAATTTGATCGAAAACTCTGATCAACCTTACACTTCAAACTATGAACATTTCGACCGGAAACTCCTGAACTCAAAATTTTCGATCGAAAAACTCTGATTTCTAAAATTTTTCAAACTTGAACTTTTTCGATCGAAGACACTTTTCGGTCGAAAACTCATTTCGGACAAATCAGAACCGACTCTTCATTTTCATCCGAAACGACATTTCGATCCATTCATGATACTTTCCGGGAAAATCATACAACTTTTCGGGCGATTAAAATATTCAAACATTCAAACTTAATTTAAGGCTTTGGATCTACCCTATGCACCTCTACGAGTCACGAAAACATACCTTGATGATCGGAAAGGTGTAAGGCACACAATGACGTCACAAACAACGGATTTTCGCACGAAATCGTAGCACTTGATAAAATCAACAAGACGACGGTAACAGTGATAATCAAAGTGGGAAAAGGCTTTTGATCGAAAATTCTAATATTTATAGATTTTGACGGAAAACTTCGGTTAAGACTTTTCAATCGAAAACGCTTTTCGGACGATTTTTTTCGGTCAAGGAGATTTCGACTGAAAACTTTGAACTTTATTAAAATTTGTACAACCACAATTTTTATTTTTTATCTTTATTTTTCATGTCCATTTTGACATCATTAAGACCTGTTCCAGATTTTATATTTCACAAACACAAACACCGACTAAATTTAACACAAAATCTAGATTATACCAACAACTTTATTTACATAACCTACAAACACTTTGTAATATCCAGTATTTTCCCTACCCTTTTTATAGATATTCAAAATATAACATTTATTGTAAGGCCCCAAACCCGGGAGGCCTCACTTATTGGATTTACTCATTCACAAGCAGTTCTTAAACATGAATATCAGATAACGCAGCGGAAAATTTCATTTAAACACAACTTAATCGTTGTTCATACATGCGGAAGCGTAAACATTGCTTATAACATAATTACATCATAGACAAAACATAACGGGATGCCAGTCTTCAAAAGCAGTCGGATAACTCTTCATCTCTAGCCAAGCATCACCGTCCATCCTCATAACCTGCCTTAACCTGAATGTGTACACTTAAAAATGTCAGCTACGCTGGTGAGTTCTAGTTTTCGTTCGTTTTAAGAAATGGTTCATCATTCAAACATTCAATAGGGTTTAACATTCGTATAAGAAAACAGGGCCTTTCATTCGTAAACCTTCGCATATTTAAACACAATCATTTGTTTAAAACATTAACATTCATTTAAGTCATACATTATTATCTAAATCTGTATCGTTACGCGTCTCTATGTCCCCGTAGGAACCTTTAATGTTGTGGGCAACCGTTACGTATCGCCGTCATTGCCACAACCATACACTACGTGGGGTCAACCGTTACGTATCGCCGTCATTGCCCAACCCTTCAATGCGTGGGGTCAACCGTTACGTATCGCCGTCATTGCCCAACACGCATCTTTCCTTTGGGAATCAACCGTTACGTATCGCCGTCATTGATTTCCCATTACCTCGTTCACTTAGGATGATCGTCATCACCCGAGTAACCGTCGTTACTCCCTTTACCAGTTGTACAACATCAAAACCATTGACATGCCACAGAGACATTGCCCATGTTGTTCTTGTGGCAACTATGACTCGCTGTCCATAATCTACCACAAGGCTGGGAATCACATTCCCAGACTTCATTCGTCAATTCCATTCATTCGACAGATTAGATTTGTAATGACTTCTTTAAAACCTTTGCCCCTTTTTGTTTTCTTTTCATAAAACCTTTCCTTCACTTTCAAAACCCTTTACTTTTTCATTAAACCATTTCTTTATAACATTCGTTCGTAAACATTCCGTTCATAAATTTTCTTTCCATAAACCCCTCGTTCCAAATCATTTCCTTTCGTAAACGTAGTTTCATAAACATCATTTTATAAAACAACATTTCATACGTGTACACACCAGCCCGAAAATATTATATAAAAACATTTAAAAGAGGGCTTCTAGAACTCACCTTATAAGCTAGTCTCGGTTGTCCTAAACGAAGGTCCAACGACTTCACGTACGATCTGAATTGAGTAGTTACATACACATCAGACCATTACCGACTCTAACGGTTTAACCCTTCTAAACATACTAACTTTACTTAACCAGTCTGATGTCTGCGCACTTAGCAAGTGCGCAGACCCTGCTGCCTGCGCACTTAGCAAGTGCGCAGACCCTGCCTCCTGCGCACTTAGCAAGTGCGCAGGTCCCCCCCTCCTGCGCACTTAGCAAGTGCGCAGGTCCCCTCCTCCTGCGCACTTAGCAAGTGCGCAGGACCTGCTCCGTGCGCACTTAGCAAGTGCGCACGACCTGTTCTTCGCGAAAAACCCTAACTTTCGCATTTGGCCTGATCATGTCAAGATCCCGAACCCCTTTGCATTCAAAACGTTCGTTTTCCCTTAGGGATCTCAAATCTATGATTATTTATCAGATTCATCCGTTCAAACCTTGCCTTTTCACCTAAAACCCGAAAAACCCAAAAACGAACTAAAACTCAGATTTAGGTCGGATCGTTACCTGAATCGAGCTTCTGATCCGGAGGTTCTTCTCACGAGTGCAAGAGACACGAGCGGGTGCAATCTTGTGCGATTCCGACACTTTCTCTCTCTACGGTTTTGTCTCTTTAGAATTGCAAATGAGAGAAACATGTGGTGACCTTGGCTATTTATAGGGGAGACCTCCCCAAGCCCGGTTCGCGACTGACCCGGCCCGACTTCGGCCCGCTTGAACTCGTTAACTTTATTTCTCGACATTTTGGGATGTTACAAGTTTACCCCCCTTATAATAGGTTTCGTCCCCGAAACCTATCACAAGTCAAATAATTGAGGGTACGACTCCCTCATCTCCGCCTCCGTTTCCCATGTAGCCTCCGACCCCTTTCGGTGCCTCCATTGGACTTTAACCAATTGGATCACTTTGTTACGCAAACGCTTCTCCTTTCGGTCCAGGATAGCCACGGGTTCTTCGATGTAATTAAGGCTGTTGTCGACCTCGATGTCAGTAAGTGGTACGTGAGCCGATTCATCCGCCAAACACTTTCGCAAGTGTGATACATGGAAGGTAGGATGAATCCCACTTAACTCGTCAGGCAACTCCAACCGGTAAGTGACTTCACCAACCCGCGCCATTATCCTGAACGGTCCGACAAACCTCGGACTTAACTTTCCTCTCTTTCTGAATCGAATGATTCCCTTCCAGGGGGACACTTTCAGCATTACCCTGTCCCCAACATCAAACTCAATAGGCCTTCGTCGTTTATCCTCGTAGGATTTCTGACGATCTTGTGCGGCCTTCATTCGAGCTTTGATTTGATCAAACCTTTCTGACGTTTCTTTTGTAACTTCAAGACTTCCCAATTCCTTCTGTCCAATCTCACCCCAACAAACCGGGGTCCTACATCTTCTCGCATACAACATTTCGTAAGGCGGCATGCCTATCGTCGTGTGATGACTATTGTTGTAGGAGAACTCGGCTAACGGCAGATGGCTGTCCCAACTGCCACCGAAGTCGATAATACAAGCACGGAGCATATCTTCCAACGTCTGAATGGTCCTTTCGGACTGACCATCCGTTTGCGGGTGGTATGCTGTGCTGATATTAAGCCTCGTACCCATCGCCTCGTGAAATCTTTTCCAGAACCTCGATGTGAATCGTGTGTACCGGTCAGATACAATCGTCAAAGGCATCCCATGCCGTGCTACTACTTCATTAATAAACACTTCCGCTAACCTTTCCGACGAGAACGTCTCGCGAAGAGGTAGGAAATGAGCACTCTTCGTCAATCGGTCCACAATTACCCAAATGGTGTCATGACCTTTTGCGGTGCGGGGTAGCTTGGTTATGAAGTCAATGGTAATGTGTTCCCACTTCCATTCTGGTATGTCAAGTGGTTGAATCTTTCCATACGGTTTCTGGTGTTCAGCCTTTACTTGCGAGCAAGTCAAACACTTGCTTACATACTTCGTCACATCACATTTCATTCCAGGCCACCAGTAGTCCTTCTTCAGATCTTGGTACATTTTATTGGTACCAGGATGGATAGAGTAACGAGACTTATGAGCCTCATCCAAGATCTTGGTTCTAAGCTCGCCACCCCTACGTATCCATACCCGTCCAAAACGTGTCCTAACACCAAGAGTGTTATATTCCAACTTGTCCTGTTGGCCAACCATCCTTTCCTTCTTTATGTTTTCTTCTTTAAGTGCCTCATCTTGAGCTCTTTCGATTTCGCTCATCACATCCGATGTTACCACCAACTGGCAAGCTTTCACTCTAATAGGAGTAGGCACATCCTTTCGGCTTAGAGCGTCAGCCACTACGTTTGCCTTTCCAGGGTGGTACATTATTTCACAGTCATAGTCCTTCAGGAGTTCCAACCATCTCCTCTGCCTCATATTAAGCTCCTTTTGTTCGAAGAAGTACTTCAAACTTTTGTGGTCGGAGTAAATAGTAAACTTTACCCCGTACAGGTAGTGTCTCCAGATTTTCAATGCAAATACGACAGCAGCAAGTTCCAAATCATGAGTCGGATAGTTGACTTCGTGAACTTTCAACTGCCGCGACGCATATGCAATCACTTTACCGCGTTGCATCAACACACACCCTAATCCCTGACCCGACACGTCAGAGTATACCACCAGGTCTTCACTGCCCTCAGGAAGGGCCAAGACTGGAGCTTGGGTTAGCTTCTCTTTCAATTCCTTAAACGCTTCATCCTGGGTCGAACCCCAATCGTACTTTACCTCCTTCCGAGTCAACTTTGTCAATGGCGAAGCTATTTTTGAGAAATCCTGGATGAATCTCCGATAGTAGCCTGCCAATCCCAAGAAACTGCGGATTTCAGTTGGCGTCTTAGGAGTGTCCCATTCACTTACCGTTACTATCTTTGCTGGGTCAACCATAATGACGTTCGGGCCAATGACGTGACCTAGGAATTGGACTTCCCTAAGCCAGAACGCGCATTTGGAGAATTTAGCATACAACTTCTCCTTCTTTAGAGCTTCCAACACTTCCTTCAAGTGACACGCGTGATCACCCTCATTCTTGGAGTAGATAAGGATGTCATCGATGAACACTATTACCGATCGATCCAGCATCGGTCGACACACCCTATTCATTAAATCCATGAACGCTGCGGGGGCGTTCGTCAATCCGAAAGACATTACGCGGAACTCGAAATGTCCATAACGCGTGCGAAATGCGGTTTTCGGTATGTCTCCTTCCCTCACCTTCAACTGATGGTACCCGGACCGAAGGTCGATTTTCGAAAACCAACTTGCGCCTTGCAACTGGTCGAACAGGTCATCGATCCTTGGTAGAGGGTACTTGTTCTTCACCGTTCGTTTATTCAACTCGCGATAATCGATACACATTCTCATCGAACCATCTTTCTTCTTTACAAACAACACCGGAGCACCCCACGGCGAGATGCTCGGTTGGATAAATCCTTTCTCAAGTAACTCGTCTAGTTGGACCATAAGTTCCTTCATTTCCACTGGTGCTAGTCGATATGGAGCCTTAGCCACGGGCTGGGCATCTGGTACTAAGTCAATTCGGAACTCAATTTCTCTATCGCGTGGTATCCCAGGCAAATCCTCTGGAAACACCTCCGGGTACTCGCGTACCACGGGTACATCGTCTAGTTCCTTCACTTCCTTACACTTGTCAATTACATATACCAGATAAGCCTCGCATCCGCGCCTCAAGTAATTCGTTGCCTTAATCATTGAGATGACGTTTGGCATCGGGGCGTCACGATCTCCAAAGACTTCGACTTTGCTACCATCCGGAGCCTTGAGTTGGATTATCTTTCGTTTACATATAATTTGTGCTTCATTGGCAGTTAGCCAATCCATACCCAACACCACATCGAACCCTCCCAAAACCATAACAAACAATCTGACAGGGAACCTATGACCTTCTATCTTTATAGTGGAGTTGTCAACTACATTGGTTACTCTTGCAGTTCTACCCTCAGCGGTCTCTACGCTAAAGGCCCTTTCTAGCTTACTCACAGCATACTTTACTCTTTTACAAAAAGTCGCAGATATAAAACTCTTACTGGCACCCGAATCAAATAACACAGAAACCAAAGTGTTGTCAATGATGAATGTACCTGACGCCACATCGGGATCCTTTCTGGCCTGATCCTGCGTCAGTCCGTATGCTCGCGTCTTCGCACGAGATCCCTCTCCCTTCTTTTCCGGGCCCTTTCCCTTCCCGGTTTCCCCCATCCTGGGCTTCGGGCAGTCCCTACTCATATGACCATTTTCCCCACAATTGTAGCATTTGTAACCTTGCGGGCATTCTCGAGAGTAGTGCCCGGTCTTGCCACACTTATAGCACAAGCTAGATCCCAGTCTGCATTCACCTACATGCTCCCTTCCACACTTCTTACAAACAGTCGGCTCACCCACCCGAGCCCTCTTATCACGAGACCCAAACATCTTTCCCCCAGTTCGCTTGTTTGAGAAGCTCGGTCTCTTCTTTTTCTTTTCAACGGCAACAACATTCAGTGCCAGATCGTCAAACACCACGCCGCTTAGCTCTACTGCCGAATCATAGGTAGTAGGGGCGTTTGCCTTAACATAGGTGCGGACCTGGTCCGGCAACCCTTGAATATAACAGGCAATCTTTCTCTCTTCAGTAGTGACAAGGTGTGGCACCAGACGTGCCAGTTCATTGAATCGGGTTGTGTATTGCCGGTGCGTCATGCTTCCGGCCTTCAAACCCAAAAATTCCCTCTCTACCTTCTCAATCTCGTTTCTTGGGCAGAAATTCTTGATCACCAAAGTTTTCAAGTCAGCCCACATCATCGCATCCACAATCTCGCTCCCTTTAGCTTGACGTACACCCTCCCACCAGTGGGATGCTTCCTCCCTCAAGGGGTTAGCAGCAAACTTCACTACTTGATTAGCTCGACACTCGCTCAGACGGATGGCGGCTTCCATACGTATTACCCAATCAAAAGTAGCTACCGCGTCCTTCTTCCCAGTCAGGATCGGCGGATCACATGCCTTAAAGGACTTATAATCACATCCGCGAGAAGGCGGTGCATTGTCAGTCTCATTATTTTGGGCACCAATTGCCGCGCTAGACCCACCTTCCCCACTAACTTTCTTCAATGCTTCAGCCAACAGACCTGGTAGAGAATTCTTCATCAATTCTGTGAATTCTCGAGCTATAGCTGCTCTCACTTCTGGTTCAAAAGTGAAAGGTTGTTCTTCAACCTGTGTCTGCTCGGCTTCATGCACACTAACCGCCGGTTCAGTGTGAACACTTCCTTCTTCACTATACTCTTGGCGCGCAGGGATCCTGCCACGCCCACCATTACGACCGCCGGTATGGCCACCACGCCTTCCGTTCCCTCTTCTCTCCATTTCGTTCTATAGGACAAGAAATCTAATGTCATCACGCTAGTTAACAAATAGAATCCAACAAGTACTGTAAGATGTTAATATACACTGGCCATCTGTAATTAACCATTACACTACCTTTCGATTTCTATTTGACCACCTTTGTGATTCCATCAGAACACAAGTCCTTACCTAACCCTTTCTAAGGCATACTATATACGTAAATATATACTACCTTCATACCTGATGCTGTGGCTCGAGTTACCCGTACTGGCATCCTCTTTCGGTCCCATTCAAAGTTTAAGTTCAAACACTGGGAGTGTCCGAATCTCTCAAACTATTGCTCTGATACCAGCTTGTAAGGCCCCAAACCCGAGAGGCCTCACTTATTGGATTTACTCATTCACAAGCAGTTCTTAAACATGAATATCAGATAACGTAGCGGAAAATTTCATTTAAACACAATCATTTGTTTAAAACATTAACATTCATTTAAGTCATACATTATTATCTAAATCTGTATCTTTACGCGTCTCTATGTCCCCGTAGGAACCTTTAATGTTGTGGGCAACCGTTACGTATCGCCGTCATTGCCACAACCATACACTACGTGGGGTCAACCGTTACGTATCGCCGTCATTGCCCAACCCTTCAATGCGTGGGGTCAACCGTTACGTATCGCCGTCATTGCCCAACACGCATCTTTCCTTTGGGAATCAACCGTTACGTATCGCCGTCATTGATTTTCCATTACCTCGTTCACTTAGGATGATCGTCATCACCCGAGTAACCGTCGTTACTCCCTTTACCAGTTGTACAACATCAAAACCATTGACATGCCACAGAGACATTGCCCATGTTGTTCTTGTGGCAACTATGACTCGCTGTCCATAATCTACCACAAGGCTGGGAATCACATTCCCAGACTTCATTCGTTAATTCCATTCATTCGACAGATTAGATTTGTAATGACTTTTTTAAAACCTTTGCCCCTTTTTGTTTTCTTTTCATAAAACCTTTCATTCACTTTCAAAACCCTTTACTTTTTCATTAAACCATTTCTTTATAACATTCGTTCGTAAACATTCCGTTCATAAATTTTCTTTCCATAAACCCCTCGTTCCAAATCAATATCACACGTGAGTGTAGTTTCATAAACATCATTTTATAAAACAACATTTCATACGTGTACACACCAGCCCGAAAACATTATATAAAAACATTTAAAAGAGGGCTTCTAGAACTCACCTTATAAGCTAGTCTCGGTTGTCCTAAACGAAGGTCCAACGACTTCACGTACGATCTGAATTGAGTAGTTACATACACATCAGACCATTACCGACTCTAACGGTTTAACCCTTCTAAACATACTAACTTTACTTAACCAGTCTGATGTCTGCGCACTTAGCAAGTGCGCAGACCCTGCTGCCTGCGCACTTAGCAAGTGCGCAGACCCTGCCTCCTGCGCACTTAGCAAGTGCGCAGGTCCCCCCCTCCTGCGCACTTAGCAAGTGCGCAGGTTCCTCCTCCTGCGCACTTAGCAAGTGCGCACTTAGCAAGTGCGCACGACCTGTTCTTCGCGAAAAACCCTAACTTTCGCATTTGGCCTGATCATGTCAAGATCCCGAACCCCTTTGCATTCAAAACGTTCGTTTTCCCTTAGGGATCTCAAATCTATGATTATTTATCAGATTCATCCGTTCAAACCTTGCCTTTTCACCCAAAACCCGAAAAACCCAAAAACGAACTAAAACTCATATTTAGGTCGGATCGTTACCTGAATCGAGCTTCTGATCCGGAGGTTCTTCTCACGAGTGCAAGAGACACGAGCGGGTGCAATCTTGTGCGATTCCGACACTTTCTCTCTCTACGGTTTTCTCTCTCTAGAATTGCAAATGAGAGAAACATGTGGTGACCTTGGCTATTTATAGGGGGGACCTCCCCAAGCCCGGTTCGCGACTGACCCAGCCCGACTTCGGCCCGCTTGAACTCGTTAACTTTATTTCTCGACATTTTGGGATGTTACATTTATACTCGAAAAGCTATATAAATAAATAAATAAATATATATATATATATATATATAAATAAGACTCATTGAAATATGTATATATATATATATACATATTTAATAAGATACTTTTTGAGTCTAACTTATTTTTATAAAAAAATAATATAACTAGTAAATACATGAAGTCTCGAAACTACGAAAATGATTTTAACAATTTAAAACAATAAAACTTATAAGACTTTAAAGGGATTTTATAAATAAAAACATAAATATTTGTTTTATAAAAGCCCAGGGACCGAAACTGTCATTATTGAAACTTGTTTTAAACTAAACTTTAACTTTAACATAAAAGGTAAACTTAGAAAACTTCAGGGACCTGTTCTGTCATAAAGTCAAACTTCCAGAAAACCAGTCCGGTCGTGGGTTCGAGTCCCGCAACACCCGTTTTTCACCCTCTTTTCTCAAAATCGCAAATCCGGCTAGATTCAACGAACCTCGGGCTTCCATTCGCGCATGCGACCAGAACCCGATGTGTTTCAATGCTTGAACACAGTCCCAGGCCCGCGTATATTTGAATTTGAAATCGTTTTGATCAACCGTGAACTCCCCAATTGTTTTCGCATTTAAAGATGAATATGCCTATAAATAACCACTCAAACACTTAGACGACACCACACATAAACTATCTAAACTATCAATTTCATCATATCGCATCCACATTAATCGTTTGATTCCAGCGACCGCCGACTACGAACCCAAGCTCGTTCTCCCTCGATTCGATACCATTTCAGGTAATTCTTGTGGCCATTGTACTCGTTACACCTCATAGATCGAAAGCCCTCTGTTTAATTCCATTAACAGAGGGCAAATCGACACGTATTTGACGAATCTTGATTCTAGGGTTCATACGGGGAATTGGGGGTGGATTGAGAGTTTGTTTAAAAACTTTATTTTCTGAATATAATCTCAGCGAGGCCCGTAGCCGGGTGGTTAAGTCATGTGTGTGTGAACTGGGCGACCCGGGTTCGAATCCGGACGACCCCAGTTTTGTGCTTTTATTTTTTTTGCCTCTTGTGATCAAGATTAACTTTTCTAAAATTTTTTATAAAATCTGTTGAAACTTTATACACTTAAAATCGATTTTTATTTTTATTTTTAGTTTCAGGAAACATTTTAACTAAATAAAAATCGATTTTAAACTATGAAATTTAATACTCGAAATTTGTTGTGAATACAAAAAAAATCTACAAAAATTTCCTTAAGTTTTATAAAACTTAACACTTAACATATTTAAAACTAAATACTTTACTTGGTTATTTAAGAAAATAAATACAATTTTTTTAAATGGGATGCTTATAGACTTAAAAACTTTATAAAAGTATAAAAAGGTTTATAAAACAAAATTTTGTATAAGTTTGTAAGAAAACCATTTTTATAAATTATTTATTTAAACTTCTAAACAACATTTTTAAATATTATTTGGGAAAAATTATAATTTGTAATAAATTCTTAAGTGAATAAATATTCTAGAGAGTTATTTATTTCCTTAAATAATTATTTTTCTCTTTTAGATAATTATTAATTATGCTTAATAATAATTATCTAAGAAACTTAATATTTATTATTAATAGATATCATTCTTTTAAATGTTATTTAACCATACTAGGGAATTAATTACTATCCTAAATGCTTGTTTATTATTTTAAAAAGAAAAGGATACTTGGGAAACTATTTAGAAATCTATTTACTTAACACACATAAACAATAATTATCTGTTAAACTTCAAACCAAATAAACTTTATATTAGCTATCTAAAACTTGTTATGAATCTAAACTTTATAATACAATTACTCCCATCTCCCATTGGAACCCTAGTCAAAATCCTGAAAATCTTAGAATTTTTGTCCTAGACTTATAAGATCATACTTAAAACTTTAGACTTATATTCTTAGGCTTATTGTGAGGATATTCTCCCTCAAAGTCTTGCAAACTTACTCTTATCGGATACTCTTCATCAATCCACGTGAGTATACTTAGCCCCTTTTTCCTTTCTATACTTTTGGGGTGAAACATGTTCAAAACGTTAAACTTATACAATTCTTGTACAACTATGACTAGATGCTTATTCTTATGTTAAACTTGAGACTTGTATGCTTAGATTAAACTTAAAACTAGCACATTCATTAACTTTGATCAAGTCTATAGTAACAATGATAGATCTATTGTATTTGACCAATCCCCTTGATTGATTGACCCCTTCGGGGGGGAGCCCTTGGTGATTGTTACTGAATTAAACTTTAAACTTGAGACTTATAAGGGTAACCTACGGGTTATGCCAAAACTTGGTTGGAGGGTTGAAGTGCACAATGTTTAAGATACTTGTTCTCATACTTACATTTGTAACATCCCAAAAATAAAACGACAGTTATAATAACGGAATAAATGAACGAGGCATGGCGGGTCGGGTCGGATGGGTCAGCTGGCTATAAATAGCTTATGCCACCCTTTTTCTCTCATTTGCAACTTTTAGAGAGAGAAACCGTAGAGAGAGAAAGTTGGCGGATCAACCCGAGACTTCAGCAAAGTGTTACTCCATAACTCGTGAGAAGAACCTCCTGATCAGAAACTCGATTCAGGTAACGATCCGACCTAAATCTTCGTTTTAGTTCGTTTTTGGGTTTTTCGGGTTTTGGGTGAAAAGGTAAGGTTTGAACGGATGAAACTGAAAGATAATCATGGATTGAGTTCCTTAATGGAAAACGAACATTTTGAATGCAACAGGTTCGGGATCTTGACATGATCAAACCCGAATGCGAAAGTTAGGGTTTTTCGCGAAGAACAGGTCGTGCGCACTTGCTAAGTGCGCACGGAGCAGGTCCTGCGCACTTGCTAATTGCACAGGAGGAGGGACCTGCGCACTTGCTAAGTGCGCAGGAGGAGGGACCTGCGCACTTGCTAAGTGCGCAGGCAGCAGGGTCTGCGCACTTGCTAAGTGCGCAGACATCAGAACTGATTAAGTGAAGTTAGTATGTTAGAATGGTTAAACCGTTAGAGTCGGGATTGGTCTGATGTGTATTTAACTAATCAATTCAGATCGGAAGTGACGTTGTTGGACCTTCGTTTAGGACAACCCATATTAGCGTATCAGGTGAGTTCTAGAGCCCTCTTTTAAATGTTTTGTTAAATGTTTTGGGCTGGTGTGCATACTTACGAAATGATGTTTTAACTAAACGATGTTTACGAAAGGAAAGGTTATGAAGTGTTTTTGCCAAAAAGGTTTACGAACGTTTATGAACGGTCTAAATGAGGAAATGTTTAATGAAAAGGGAAAGAGGTAAAGGTTTAAAGAAGTCATTATAAATCTAATCTGTCGAATGAATGGAATTGACGAATGAAGTCTGGGAATGTGATTCCCAGCCTTGTGGTAGATTATGGACAGCGAGCCATAGTTACCATAAGAAAAACAGGGCAGTGTCTTGGTGGCCTGTCGATGGTTTTGATGTTGTACAACTGGTAAGGGAGTAACGACGGTTACTCAGGTGATGACGATCATCCTAAGTGAATAAGGTAAGGGAAATCAATGACGACGATACGTAACGGTTGACCCCACGTAGTGAATGGTTGGGCAATGACGGCGATACGTAACGGTTGACCCCACGTAGTGTATGGTTGTGGCAATGACGGCGATACGTAACGGTTGCCCACAACACCAAAGGTTCCTTCGGGGACACTGTGACGCGTAAAGTAAGATACAGAATTAGATAACGATAATGTATGACTTAAATGAATGTTAAAAGTTTTAACGAACGATCCGTTCAACGGTTTTTATGATAATGATGTTGATGATGATATGGGTACGAAACCTTTTTAAAGATGTTAGATTATTACATGCTTTTGTGAAAGGTTTTACTAAATGAATGAATGATATGTTTTTGGCAAATGTTGATGTTAAAGTTTTTATGAAATGCTAGAACTCACCAGCGTAGCTGACTTTTTAGTATGCACATTCAGGTTAAGGCAGGTATGGACGATGGACGGTGATGCTTGGCAAGCGAGAAGAGTTACCCGGTCGATCATGAAGACTGGCATCCCGTTATGAGTTGTTTATGTTAAGTTTATGTATTTGACAATGTACGCTTCCGCATGTATGAACAAGTTTTTAGTTATGTTGAATGAATGATTCCGCTGCGTTATTTGATATTCATGTTTAAGAACTGTTTGTGAATGAGTAAATCCAACGAGTGAGGCCTCCCGGGTTTGGGGCCTTACAACATTATAGAATGCATATATCATAGTGAATTATAATTCGTCTCAAATACTTGTTAAACTGTGTCAAAACCTTTGTATCTCACCAACTATTTTGTAGTTGACAGATTCTTTCACATGTTTTAGGTTCTACATCATGAGGCTTATTTGTGATCACATAGGATGCTTTGGACCTAGTCTACTTATAAATTAAATGTTGTATTTCTTGTTATGTTCCTTGTATTGAATCTTAAATTATTATTTAATGAAATATCGAAACTTTAATAGTCAATCTTGTGCTATTGAACAACCGCGTCCGCCCCGACGTATAATCCGCCGTCGGTTGGGGTGTGACACACTTGATATCAAAGAAACATTTACTTTGTTTAACCAGAAACATTGCACTTAATCAACATATTAAACTTTTAACACATAGCTATATGCACAATTATTTATTTACTATAAACATCTCTTTTTGACCTTTTCTCAATCATTTAATAATCAATTATTCTCTATTTTCCTTTTGATGATCTGAACTGACATATGATCATAAATGTATACTGTCTTAATTATACTACATATCAAATCAGGATCTAAACAGTTCAACCTTGATTGCCTGTATATTAATCAGCATAAACTCAAACATCATATTTCAACAAATAATGTGTGACATTTAAGGTAATATTTATCAATACAGAGTGTATCCAAACATCGAGATGGATTGAACCGACACTTAACACAAAATTTCACCAAAACATGATCCAATCACCAGCATGAGGGTAGCGTTCTTAGCACAGAAAAATTAATCCAAGTGGATTTAATATGAATCTTTTTGATTCTGAATCATTTGATTCTTTTTGTCTTGGTTTCTGATGAGACGAACACTGAATCATGTCGATTTGTATGAGATGGAGTGTGTCAAGAATCATGTTTGATTTAGGTGAATGAATATGTGTATGATATTTAGTGATGAACTTTTTGAATCAGATTTGATTCGAGTATGCGGATATCAATAGGATATTGGATATGTCAACTGAAATCATGAATGATTCAAAGGGCGAAACAGACTGACTTCCTGGTTTCCATCCTAGATTTTCACCAGAACCATCAGTTGTATAAGGGTGTTTAACTCTAAATCGTATATTTGACGGGTATAGTCAATAGAGTAAATAAATTGTGTTAAGAACCCATCAAGATCCTGGTCTCATGGTATGAATGGATTCACTTTGCATTCGAAGAATGAAAGTACCGATATTCGATTAGGATAAAACTAAGATTGCAATTTAGTTAATCACACAAATACCGCCTAATTTACATATGCAGAGCCTACCGACACATCAAAAATTGTAACCGATGTCACCATCATATCCAATTCAAGCATAAGCTCAGTACACAAATGTTCTAGCATTTCCTATATGCACGTCAGTCAGTTACACAAATTTTCTTTTCGACTTATATTTTTTATGATTTTTAGAATTTTCTTTTCTTAATATCACGAATTTCAACTTTATTCACATAGTACATCATACTTATCAGGAGATATAATGCAACACACTTAAGATCAGATAAGCCAGCATATCTATTTTTCTTTTTCTTTTATTCTCCTCCTAAAATTGTGATGTAATTTTATTTAATACTAATACCACTATGAGAACAAATACGTACTATACTAGCACAAACACTTATTATTCTAGCACCCGGTTAACAAACAGAACCTTCAGAAACATAAAGCACAAACTTCAATACAATTTTAAACACTAAAATAAAATCTTTTTGAGGAACATTTTTGTGGTCTTTTAGTTCAAATATGGACTTTTATTCTGTTGAAAACTTGTTATTTAAGATGTGACTCCTTTTTTTTAAACAAATGAGATCATCCCTAACATCTCAACTAGAGAGTTAAACTGATCTGTTGAAAATGCTTTTGTAAAAATGTCGGCCTTTTTGCTCTAAGGTATCGACGTGGACCAATTTAATCAAACCGTTCTCAAAACAATCACCAATGAAATGTAACCTGATTGCAACGTGCTTCGTTTTTTAGTGTTGATTGGATTCTTTACTATACCAAGCACCGCCTCATTGTCACAAAAGATCGGAGTTAAGAAATTTACTCCAAAGTCCAACATTTGATGTTGTATCCAAATGACTTGAGAGAAACAGCTCGAAGTGGTTGTGTATTCTGCCTCATCAGTTGATGTGGATACATTTGTTTGTTTCTTACACTGTCATGATACAAGTCTCTCTCCCAAAAATTGACAACCACCTGATGTAGATTTTCTGTCCAAGTTACATCCACCATAATCGCTGTCAGTATAAGCATAAAGATCAAATTCAGAATCAGAAGGATACCATAAACTTAGATTTACTCGACCCTTTAGATAACGAAAAATTCTTTTAACAGCCGATTCATGAGATTCTTTTAGAGCTGCCTGATATCTAACACACGAGCAAACTGCGAACATAATATCAGGTCTAGTTGCAGTCAGATATATCAAGGAGCCAATCATTGACCGGTACATCTTTTGATTTATTTCAACTCGTGATAAATCAACAATGAGAGGTTCATGGGGAGCACATGGTGTAGAAGCGGATTTACAATCATTCATTTTGAACTTTGTCAGAATATCATTCACATATTTGCCTGATGAATAAGAATTCCACCATCAGACTGTTCCACTTGCAAACCCAAAAAGAACTGCATATGTCCCATTATTTAACATCCATGATTTTCCGGCCTTATTTTTTTGTATTTTATTTTTATTTTTAAACAATAATGAGACTTTACTTCGATCCCGTACCTACCACCTTAATTATTTCAACGGGTATCAAATTTAAAATTTCAATCCTTGCAAATACATATCATTTATCTCCTACTATATATATATATATATATATATATCATAGGTACATATACATGTACATTTTCTTTTGTCATAATAAATATGTCAAAAATAAAACTTTGAGTTTTAATTATGTAGCACCATTTTTTATATATATATACATATATTTATTTTTAAATATAAACACAAGTATATTTGATTATTTTAAACAAACAATTTATACAATTTACAAGTTTATAAAAATGGAAGTTATTTAAAAAAATATCTAAAATCTAATTAAATAGGTTAGATTTATAAAAACTAACTTTTTAAAAGAATTTATGTTTAGATTTATAAAATAAGATTTATGAATAAATTAAAACAATTAGATTTGATTTTAAACAAATAAATCAAGTTTTAAACCCCCTCTAATTACCTTTGAACCACCACCTTTAGTTTTGAACCCTTCCCATTTAATTGAACCCTGGAACCAATTTGTAGCCAATTTTGACTTTGGAAAGTCAAACACACATCAAATCCCCGATAAATCCCTTTAATTTCGAGATTTAAGGTTCATAACACTTGCATTTTCACTACAAGTTTCATTTGTCATTCATGTGTCATCACCCATTCACCCATTTGAAGTATTCCACACTTCTTATTGGGTTACATCCACTTGGTGCAAGTATCACAACTCGTCTTACCCATACTTGGAGTAATTGACTCCAAGTCCACCCTTTGAAGTATTCCACACTTCTATTTAATTTCCACCTCTTGGTACGAGTACCACAACTCGTCTTAGCCATACTTGGAGTATTTGACTCCAAATCCACCATTTGAAGTATTCCACACTTCTATCCACCATTTCACCAATTTACCACATTATGATTGACTATATTCCACATATATCAATTTCACCAAATTCTCCACATTGCACGTATTTGTTTGACTATTTACCACATAAGTCAATTACACCATTATCACCACATTGCACATTTACATTTTGACTATTAACCACATAAGTCAATTTCACCCTTTACACCACATTGCACATTTACATTTTGACTATTAACCATATAGCCTATTTACACATATTTCCATCATATAGTTTGACCTTCTACCACTAAAGTCAAATTTATACAATTCATACATATTACATTCAAGCAATGAGCATAAACATTCATATCAACTTATAGTATGCATTCATATCACATACACCACACATTTATCTACATTACTAAGTAAGTGCATAGGCACTTATCTCTTGAGTTAGAAGATCCTGCACCACCTTCTAGCTTTGCAATTTGATTACCTAAACATGTACACCTAGTTTAGTAATCTAACATACATCATCAACACAATACAATTGAATCCACAACTCAATTTTCATTTCCAACCCAAAATGACCCGTTTGGGTTGTTCCCATAACCAAACACCCCCTTTCAATACAAACTCACCTACTTGAGTTTTCTTTCCAATACCTTGACACTAATTTCTCAATCAATAACTTTTATTATGTCAATTTGGTGTTTTTCAAGTGTCTATTACCACCTAAACACTTAATCATCACTAATTCATCATTCTAGCATAATGATCCAAACACCCCCAATTTTCACCATATGAACCCTAACTTTTCAAAATCAAAATCAAAGGGTTCTAGGATGTTAATCACCTCTCTTTACCTTTAGTTAAGCTAGATTATCCACAATCTAACACCATTTTTATCACATGTATACAAAATTTTTGGATTTTTACAAAAACCCACCTACTAACACATTCAAAGGTGAAATCAATGGAAGATTACACTTACTTGATGTTAGAAGGATGACATGGAAGCCAAAACCTTCACCAATTCAAGCTCAAAATGCACGATTTTGCTCAAAACCCGATTTTATCCTTGCTTTGAACGATTCTTGAACTCCAAACGAGTTCAATTTTGACTTCAATAAGTCAATATGACAGATTTTGCCATATTTACACCTTTAGTCCTTCCACTTTCATTTCACCCATTTCATTTTATAATTAGTTATAAACTAACATAACCCCATTACTAATTTGAAACCCACTTGTTTCAACTTATTTCTAATATATTAGTTTCACCATAATATTTATTAGAATATTTTATTTATTTGAAAAACGAAACCCGGATATTGGTTCGTTACATAAGTGTCCCTGTCATATTGTCAGAAGTGGCATCATTCGTGTCGCGAAGGGTTTTATATTATTTTGACCTTGACTAATGTTTGTGAAATCTTTGCCCAATGATACCTTTGGATCATAATAGACTACATCCTAAACACGCCTTGCTCACCAAGTTCCCACCGCTCCCATTTCAAGTAATGCACTTCAGCTTTGAAATCCTAATTTATTCATCGATAGTTTACGCCTTAATTCTTTTAAACTAAATTCATTATCATCATTTATATCTGACCTTGAGAAACAGACCTAAATCTTGTTATCAATCGTACTCCTCCACCCAATCTTAAAATTTCATTAAGGATCAAAACGTGGCCCATAGTTTACCTGGGAACGTGAGAATCAGATGAAGCTCAAGTATCCACACCTCTCCCCTGAAACAGTAGACTCAACTAGTTAAATTTCGGGACGAAATTCCCTCAACATGGGGATACTGTAACAACCATGATTTTTCGGCCTTATTTTTTTGTATTTTATTTTTATTATTAAACAATAATGACACTTCACTTCGATCCCGTACCTACCACCTTAATTATTTCAATGGGTATTAAATTTAAAATTTCAATCCTTGCAAATACATATCATTTATCTCCTACTAAATATATATATATATATATATATATATATATATATATATATATATACATACACATATACATGTACATTTTCTTTTGTCATAATAAATATGTCAAAAATAAAACATTTGAGTTTTAATCATGTAGCTACATCTTTTATATATATATATATATATATATATATATATATTTAAATATAAATACATGTATATTTGATTATTTTAAACAAATAATTTATATAATTTACATGTTTATAAAAATGGAAATTATCTAAAAAAAATATCTAAAATCTAACTAAATAGGTTAGATTTATAAAAACTAATTTTATAAAAGAATTTATGTTTAGATTTATAAAATAAAATTTATGAATAAATTAAAACAATTAGATTTGATTTTAAACAAATAAATCAAGTTTTAAACCCCCTCTAATTGCCTTTTTGAACCCTGACCTTTAGTTTTGAACCCTGGAACCAATTTGTAGCCAATTTTGAATTTGGAAAGTCAAACACACATCAAATCCCCGATAAATCCCTGTAATTTCAAGATTTAAATCTCCCAAATCAATTGCCCACTTATTTGCGATCAGTAGGAACTCGTAATCAACCAAATTGATTGAGAAATCAATATTTCTAAGACCTATTTAAGGGGTTACGGTCATGGGTTTCAAACCCACAAATCAAGCCCAAATGTCCGCTTCCAATTTACAGCTGTTAAACGCGTCTCAGTCTTCGGTTAACACCCTTTAATCTCTATATCACCTCACACTTAAATGGATTACACGAAGTTCGTCCATCTCTTTTTTTTTTCCGATCGGTGCTAGGGGAGGGGAGAGAACCTCTCAGGTAACCGTTTCTCCGTGATATTTGGTCCATCTTTCTGCTTTTCCTGCTAAATCGTTTTGTCATTTATGGTTTAAGGGGAGTAAGGTATGGGTGTTGCGACTGAGATGTTTGGGGAAGAAGACTTCTGAGACCAGCATGTTAAAACTGATCCGCTTCTGTTCCTTATCAATATAACTACCTAGACTAACTGGTTAAAGCTTTACACATGCGCAGCAAAGGTCACGAGTTCAAGACCTGTGGCTGCACCTTTTTATAATTTTTTGTTCTTTTGCTTTCTCCATCACACAACACACACACGGAAACCATATTACTTGTTTAAATCATGGAACTTTTAAAAATAATTTGATTTTCTAAAAATTTCAATAGTTTGGTTTCGATTATCAAATTTTTGTTTTATGAATAAAGAAACCTAAATAATTTTGTCTAAATAAACTAAAAACATTTTAAATATATTTTAATCAAAACATTTTATCTAAAAAGATTCGATCCTAATCCTTGGGATCGGTTGGTGTTTTACATACAAATATTAATATTTAACGTGATTATTACTTATTAATAAATTAGTTTTGAATCGTTAATAGCTCTGTCCTATTAAAAGATTTACACATAATAATATTTAAAAGTGACGATTATTGTATTAATAACGTGATTTTGGTCCACCTTTTGGCATTGTCTTAATAGTGTATTAAAATAATTATTACATTTATATTTTTACAAATAATGTTTGTTATTGACACCCAAATTCCTTTTATAAATAAAAACATCATTTACACACTCTATTTGTATCCTCGATCGTTCGTTCATTCCGAAACCCTAACATCCCAACTCATTCCATCGTTGTTCCCTTAAATCGTTCTACATTATAATAACATATCTTATTTAACTTAGGGCATCCTTAATTATTGTTGCTACAAGTTTCACGTCCAACCCTCTACTTACAAGGTAAGTTTACATAGCCCCTTTTACACTAGTTACATTTTTGGGATGGAACATGAGTATAATTATACAATGTTTACAAACTACACAATACAATTCCACCCTACATTCATGTGTGCAATTTGAGACTTATGCTTGAGTACTAGGTGTGCAAACTACAATTTGTGTGCAAACTACATGTGCAGTCATTAACTACACAAGCCGACGGTTAACAATGATAGATCTATTGAGTCTGACAAACCCACCCAGCTAGGGTGATTGTTACCGACGACACATTTTGGTTTTTGCATGCTAGTTACAAATGTTTGATTGTACAATTTGGTTTCACAATAGTAACTCTCCATAATTGTCTTATTAACCATGATATGTATGGATAGTATACACACAACACAATGATACTATTTAGAGTCAAAACCTATGTATGCTCACCAACTTTTTAGTTGACCTCGTTTTTATCATGTTTCAGGTACTAACTTATGAGATTATTTATAAGATGCTACATATAGGATTGAGGTCTTAGTTGAAAAAAAATGAATTGAACATTTATGGTGTACTTTGTTTTCCTTTTGTATAATTGAACATGTTTTGTTGAACAAGTGTTATGAAAATTTGGATTCAATTAATATATGAAACTTTAGTTTGACCATGTGCTATTGAACAGTCTACATGTCCCGCCCCGACGTTTCCGTCGTCGGTTGAGGTATGACAGATTGGTATCAGAGCCTTGTTTATAGAGAATTAGGTTATCAGACGTTTTTGACCTAGACTATAACCTTAGGACACCCATCAAATGACATGCTCTATGATTTTTGTCATATTACTAAATGCTACATGATTACTACTTTGTGTGAATATTTTTACATGTTATTTTAAGTAATTATATCGCATGATAAAATGCCTAATAATCTATGCGCCACACTATTTGATAACTCTTGTACTTATAAACATTGCTATCTACATGCTACATATTTGATTCATTAAGTGCTACCCTAAGTTTTACCACACACTTATGCACACCTAATTTTTTATGCACCCTTAATCTCACACACATGTACATTTTCTTTTGTCATAATAAATATGTCAAAATAAAACATTTGAGTTTTAATTATGTAGCTACATCTTTTATATATATACATATATTTATTTTTAAATATAAACACATGTATATTTGATTATTTTAAACAAATAATTTATACAATTTACAAGTTTATAAAAATGGAAGAATATGAAGAATTTCTCATAAAATAACACTCATCTTCAACAGCAGCAAATTTTGGCAACAAATCTTTTGTATTTAGTAGTGTACACGAACAAACAAAATCTCTAAAAAAACTTGATATACGGCTTTCTCTTGAAAAACAATTCATAGGAATTTTTTGTGTGTTGCTTCACCATTAGAACTCGATTCATTACATAACATGCCGTGTTTACTGCTTCAGCCCAGAAAATAATTGATAACTTTGAGTCTACAAGCATCGTAAGAGCAACTTCAATTAATGTTCTGTTATTTCTTTCAGCCACTCCATTCTTTTGTGGTGTCCTAGCTGCACTAAACTGATGTGTTATTCCTTTTTCTACACAAAATACATTTATCGGTTTATTTTTAATCTCGGTTCCATTGTCACTTCGAATAATTGAGACTTTGCTATCACATATGTTTTCAATCCTTTTTATAAATTCAATGATTGTTTCAGGTGTCTCATCCTTTGTTGTAAGAAAAAACACCCATGAAAATCTTGAAAAATCATCTATGATAACAAGATAATAAGATTTTTTCGCAATGCTCTTGACCCGAACTGGACCAAATAAATCCATATGAATCAGAAATAAAGGTCTAGTAAACGTTTTCACAGTCTTTCTCGGATAGGATTTTTTGTGTTGTTTTCCCTTTGCACATGATATGCAACTCTCCTAAATTATGAATTCTTTCTTGGGTAAACCTCACACCAAATCTTTATGAACCAAATTATTCATGTTTTTCAAATTCACATGACCCATTCGACGATGCCACAAATAAGATTCTGAACTAGTTGCTTTTGATAACAAACATGAAACATTTACTAGTGTTGTATGATCATTCATATCAACCACATATGTGTTGAATTTTTTTCGAGCACGTATCAGAATCATGTCTTCAGCAATCACCAGTCTAGGCTTTAAGAATAAGCACTCCTTTGTTGTAAAATGAACTGGTATATCTTTATTGCACACTTGTGAGACTTTAAGTAGATTAAATTCCAACTGAGACACGAAATTAACTTTCTCAAGCTTAATAAGATCGTTTGACACTGTTCCCTAACCAGTAATTTTCCCTCCCTTTTTGCCTCTAGTAAAAGCAACAAAACCACCATCAAAAGATCGAAAATTATCCAGAATCTCTCTTTGTCCTGTCATATGCCTTGAGCAACCGCTATCAACATGCCAAACATTATTAATAGTCCTCCCGGTTAAACTTTGCACATGTAAGACAAACTTAATGAGAAACAGGTACCCATATCATCTTTGACCCGGGCTGACTTTGACTTTTTACAGTCTTAGTCACAACGACTTGTTCCTTTAAGTTTACATCATTCTTTGTTCCAACCATATGTGAAGATTGTTCATTTTTAATATTAAAAAACAACCAACATTTTCCCATATTTCTTAGTGAAATTTTCTTTAGCAAAATAGCTTGGTTGGTTATTTTTTTCACATATCTTGAACTATTTTGAACTCTTTTGTCCACAAATTTTGGTAACACATAATCACAACAAGCAGTTGAATATGAATCATAACAATCTTAAGAAAGCAAGTAAGCACGACTGTAACGTTGTTTCACTCCGGACTTAGACACACTGTCGTTCTCAGACGTTTTCTTTGTCATCAGTTTTGAGTGCACAATCACTAGCAATTTCAGCTATTTTCTTTGAGATCTCAATTTCTGCCATCAGGGCCTCATCAAACTCTTCCTCAGCATCTTCAATTTCAGCATCCCACTCACAGTTTGTAAGTTGCTTTGACATAAGAGAAGTTGGAGCTTTATTTGATTTATCATCCTCTTCAATCATCTCGACAAGCATCAAACTATTACCTTCAACTTTCTTTTTCTTATCTTTTGGACATTTATGAGCAAAGTGTCTAAGTTGTTGGCAATTGTAGCATCTGAGCTTTGATTTATCAAAACCAACTTTCTTTCCGAACTGAAGTTTGTCTTTCCCGACCTTTTGAAGATATTTCTTAGCCCTCACAGCAATAATGACCATTTACCATTGTAAATCCATGTACTCGAGATCATCAGGATTTATTTGCACGAGGTCCTCCACATCATGCACAGTTGGTTGAAGCTTTCCAGTTACCAAGGCATCATATCTACTCATAAAAGCTCCAAACAAGGCAATTTGATCCTCAGGAATCTGACTAGTTGACTTAACTTTTTCTCCAGAAGAACTCTTCTCAGACTTAGAACCAATGCTTCCATCACCATTTCCAGAAAATAAAGCTGCATTAGCTGAACCCGAAACACTTTTCTTAACTTGATTATTCAGCTCTCGTTTCTTTGCATCCAACTCATAAGATTCAAGCAAGCAGATTATATCATCAAGTGATTTGTTCTTCAAGTCTGGAGTAGTATTTTTAATCAGCATACATGGTATACTCCAACAATCAGGTAGAGAATCAAGTAGCTTCTTTCCCAAATCATATTCTTTAAACCTGATACCCATCTTTCTTAATATGTTAATCATAGTAGTGAATCTTGTAACTTGTTCACTAAGAGTCTCATTCTTTTTGTAACTGAACATGTTGTATTGCTTCAGCAAAAGATCAGTTCGGCTTTCTTGTATAGCTGCATTTCCTTCAAACCTCAAACATAAGGCATTCCACAATCTATGACACCCACATCCCGGATGTCCCGAGATGCCGGCCACTTGTCGGTTTTACTCATGAACATATAGCAAATAGAGATCATACACAGCGGAAGACTTTTACTACATTTATTTCATAAACTTGTCTTAATGTACATTCTAAAGAAAGTACAACATTTCTAATGCCAACCCTATCAGAGGATGCAAGATAGCCTGCATGATGCCTCTATTCTTGCCCCTTGCCTCTACTGCAAGAGGCTACATCTTTACCCGATACACATGCTTAAAACATGTAACATCCCAAAAATAATAAAACGAATAAATATAGCGAGACCGGTGATTTAGTTGGAATATTTAAACAAAAAAGGGAACGGATGGGCTTGGGCTCGGCTCCAACGGGCCGAGGGAAGCCCAGGTATAAAAGGGGCAAGGCAGCCCACTAGCTCATTTCACCTTCATTTTCACAATCTTAGAGAGAGAAAGGGAGCTTGGGTCTAGAGAGAGAAAGTCGACGGATCGTCACGAGATTTGAGAAGCACGTTACAGCTGAGCTCGTGAGCAAAGCCTCCAAATCAGAACTTCAATCCAGGTAATGATTCAACCATAATCTGAGTTTTTGTTCATTTTGGGGTTTCTCGAGTTTTAGCTAAATAGATGATGTTTTCATGGATGAAACTTGAGAATAAGCTTAGAACTAGCATCTAGGGTGAAAACCACACATTTTGATCAAAGAAAATTGTAAGATTAGCATGATCGGATTAACATGCAAGAATTCTGAAATTTTGGTCCAAGAACCAGGTACTGCGTACTTACCAAGTGCGCAGGAAGGAATCCCTGCGTACTTACTAAGTGCGCAGGCAGCAGTCCCTGCGTACTTACCAAGTACGCAGGAGGAAGACTCCTGCGCACTTGCCAAGTGCGCATGAGCAAGTCCCTGCGCACTTACTAAGTGCGCAGGCAGCAGACAGCAGGCAACAGTTTGGTTAAGTAAAGTCAGTAAGTTTAGAATGATTAAACCATTAGAGTCGGGGTTGGGTCTAATGTGTATTTAACTACCTAATCCAGATCGGAAGTGACGCTGTTAGGCCTTTGTTTAGGACAACCTAGAGTAGCTCATCAAGTAAGTTCTATGTGCCCCCTTCTATGTATGTGCAAATGATTTATAAATGTTTTGGGGCTGAAGTGTATACACTAAATGAATAAATGCTATAAGTGTCAATGTGATCATACGTGTATATATATAAATACTTATATATGTGAAAATGAATTATGAATAAAGAATGAAGCGTATGATATAAAGAATGAATGAAAGAAGGACATAACGTAAAAGAATGAAATCTTGCTTTATATTACATATATATTGCATGTTATGAATGAATGTAAACGTTATAAACCCTTCTATGACAACGGCTACTTCGGTAGACGGACGACCACGTGATTATTTTGCAACCGGGACGAAAACGTTCCTACGTAAGATAGGATGTATGAAAAGGTAAAAATGGACGGTCGAAACAATTGCCTTAACTAATGTAGAACGGTTGCATACATAATGGTCACGTGGGAAACGGATGTCCTAGGTAGACGGACAAAAATGACGGACTACGACGGTAGGACGGTAAAGAGCGGACGGACAAAAGTTGCCGGACGGATTTAATGTTATGACGGACGGTTTTCTAGAGCCGGGCGGTAATGAGAAGGGCTACGACGGTAGTTCTGACTGCGATGTCTTCGTGACAAGTATGATGGGTTGATCTCCCTTAAGATTATGGCCAATATGTGTTCTCCCAAAGAAAGTATGTATGTACATATGTATATACCCTCAATGAATGTTATGTGAGAACAGTAAAGTAAAGAATATTTAAAAGTATGAATATACATATATACATTATATTCAGGATTAAGATAAATATTATGTATGATTGTCTTTAAACTAGAACTCACCAGCGTTAGCTGACTTTTAGTATACATTTCAGGTAACAAAGGAAAGGGTCGTGCGAAGGCGTGAAGGTTACCCGGCACAAGACTGACATCCCACTTTTTGTTTGTTAAGAATATGATATGTTTTATTTGTAAAGACTTCCGCTGTTATGATTATGTAATTAAATGATGAATGTTTTAATTTAAGTTCAGTATTTATGACTATGTTTATGAGTAAATCCAAAAAGTGAGGTCATCCGGTTTAGGGGCCTTACAAAACATATGTCAGCTTACGCTGGTGAGTTCTAGGTTTTAGTCAAAATATCTTTGACCTCTGTCTCATACATAAAGGGTTTATATGACACGTAGTAAAACATCACATTAACTTATTGCCCAAACATAATACTTTATACTTGCACACTTATCTTCCTTCCAAGGTCACGTTAACCTCCAAGTGGTCGTCACCACTTATACATACCCTTGCACAAGGTGTCCATGTTACATCCCACAAAGGAACGCAATGCGTTTCTACGTCTTAAGTTGTAAGATATTATGTGGCATTTGGCCAGACGTGGCAAAACCTTTCTTTACAGACCAATATGGTCAAAACATTTGACATAGCAATGTATGCCAAAACTCTATTTCCTTTCCTTTACTATTTGTCAAGACCTTTACAAGTCATGGTAAAACCCTGACTTCTCTGCCATTACTTATCTGGGTGCACCATAATAAGTTCTAAAATGTTTTACGTGTCAAAACCATTTTCTTTCTCAAGATGAAATCATGTCAAAAGACAAGGATTCCTTTCTTTCAAAATCAATCTTTATCTCAAACCCTCGTAAATGTTTACCATGGTACATCAAAGAAATAAGGTGGTTATCTTTCCAGAGTAGTACCTCCAACAAAAATGTTCCCAGGAAAGAGTGACGGGTCCAGGAGGGATTTATACACCACTCTTTCCTTAGACAGAACATTTTGTTTTCCAGATAACTACATACCGGTCATATGGTTACCCAACACTTCTTTAATATCTCATGAATACTCCGTTGCTTAGTTTTAAGATTTAGACATCTTTTATACATAACTTCTTGAAACATGATTGCTATTCCCAAAAATTAAATCAAGTTATATAACATTTATGTAAATCATACTAGCATGCATACCGGCCCAAAACATTTAAAGTAAAACATTTAAAAAGGGCCTCAAAGAACTCACCTCTAACTTCCTTCCTGTTCAGATAACCTTTACGTGCTAATGTAAACAACACAATGATTTGGATCAATGTCCTAAGTCATCATAACATTACTTAATCAAGTCTTTAGAAACTGATCATAACCTTACCTCAGAACTATCTCCTGTGTATTGGGATCGAAAGACTGGAAACCGAACTTCTCTACGCGAATCGGGGCTCGGGCGCGTTTCCCTAGGTTAACTAGGTGTTTTTGTATGTGTGTTTGTTGTGTGAATGCTCTAAAACCAAGCTCATGGTCCATCTACTTATAGTGTGCTCGACAAGCCCATAACGGACCACTAAACATATGGGCGGCGGTCCGCCACCCCTTTAAGGCGGCTTAAATGGCTTGGATGCTATGTAGCGGACCGCTATGCTACTCAATGTCGGACCGCTAAGAATTGTTTGCGGCCGGCGGACCGCTAACGAACCAATGTCGGTCCGTTACCTATGTTACACGCGTCAGATTTCAACGATTAGTTAGCTGACATGTGCCATCTTCTGATTTATCCGTTGCTCCCTACGTAGCGGACCGCTATCCCTTTGGTGGCGGTCCGCCACCTGGCCAGTTTTCAAAATTTTCATTTTCAGCCCTTGAAGTTTAATCTAATTACAACTTAACCCTTTCTATTCTAACATAGTGTCATTTAAACCCTTAGGGTTTTATTAAATGACATATTAGTCCCTCTACTTATACTTTCTCAAACTTGGGGTGTTACAAATCTACCCCCCTTACAAAGGTTTCGTCCTTGAAACCTGTTCTTACTCGAATAAGTAGGGATAGGATTGCTTCATTTCTTCCTCTGTCTCCCATGTGGCTTCAGATCCCTTTCGATGTTGCCACTAAACTTTCACTTGCTTGATTACTTTATTTCGTAATCTCTTTTCTTTCCAGTCGAGTATAGCCACTGGCTTCTCGAAATAATTCAATCTTTCGTCTACCTCTATATCATTCAGTGGTACATGAGAGGTTCCATCTGCCAAACACTTTCGTAAGTGTGATACATGGAATGTCGAGTGAATTCCACTCAACTCTTCTGGCAATTCTAATCGATAAGCAACCTTCCCTAATTAAATGGTCCAATAAATCTTGGACTCAACTTTCCTCTCTTTCTGAATCTAATGATTCCCTTCCATGGAGATACTTTCAGTATAACGTAATCTCCGACTTGGAATTCTATCGGTTTTCGTCTTTTATTTGCATAGGACTTTTGTCTATCTTGAGCAGCCTTTAAACGAGCTTTAATCGGATCAAATTTTACACCTGTCGCTTGGACAAATTCTTTACTTCCCAATTCTTTCTGTCCAATCTCTCCCCAACATATGGGAGTTCTACATCTTCTTCCGTATAACATCTCGTATGGCAGCATACCGATACTTGCAGGATAGCTATTGTTATACGAATATTCTACCAAAGGTAGATGACTATCCCAACTTCCACCAAAGTCAATAATGCAAGCACGCAACATATCCTAAAGTGTTTGTATCATTCTTTCGCTTTGTCCATCTGTTTGAGGATGACATGTCGTGCTAATCAACAACTTTGTTCCCATTTCTTCATGGAATTTCTTCCAGAAACGTGACGTAAAGCGTGTGTCTCTGTCAGATATTATTGAAACCGGAACTCCATGCCGTGAAACAATTTCTTTAATAAATGCTTCTGCTAACCTTTCAGAAGAGTAAGTCTCACGTATTGGCAAAAAGTGAGCACTCTTAGTTAGCATATCAACTATCACCCATATAGTATCATAACCTTTAGCTGTTTTCGGTAGCTTAGTTATGAAGTCCATAGTGATATGTTCCCACTTCCATTCTGGAATATCTAGTGGTTGTAATCTGCCATAAGGCTTTTGATGCTCTGCTTTGACTTGAGAACAAGTCAAGCATTTAGCCACATATTCCATGATATCGAATTTCATTTCGGGCCACCAATAATCTTGGCGTAGATCTTGGTACATTTTTGTAGTACCCGGATGAATCGAATATCGAAATTTATGAGCTTCATCTAAAACTTTAACTCTGAATTCACCCATATGTGGTATCCACATATGACCGAATCGAATCTTAACCCATACTCATTCTCTTCCAAGTATTTTTCTTGTCCAGCCATTCTCTGCTTCTTAAGATTTTCTGCTTTCAATGCGTCTATCTGAACATTCCCGAGCTGAGTCATAAAGTCAAGAGTTACAACTAACTTATATGATTTCACCCTGATAGGAGGATGCACTTCTTTACAGCTTAAAGCATCTGCCACTACATTGGCTTTCCCTGGATGATACAGGATTTCATAATCATAATCCTTTATCAACTCTAACCATCTTCGCTACCTCATGTTGAGATCTTTTTGCTCAAAGAAATACTTTAAGTTTTTATGATCTGTGTAGATTGTGCACTTAAATCCATACAGATAATGTCTCCATATTTTAAGTGCAAATACTACTGCAGCTAATTCTAAATCATGGGTCGGGTAGTTAGCTTCATGGGGTTTGAGTTGTCATGAAGCATAGGCTATAACCTTGCCTCTCTGTATTAGTACGCACCCCAATCCCTGATAGGAAGCATCAGAGTAAACTACCAGATCCTTTGTTCCTTCCGGTAAAGACAACACCGGAGCCTGAGTCAATTTCAGCCCTTGAAGTTTAATCTAATTACAACCTAACCCTTTCTATTCTAACATAATGTTGTTTAAACCCTTAAGGTTTCATTAAATGACATATTAGTGCCTCTACTTAAACTTTCCTCAAACTTGGGGTGTTACACAATCCCTGAGCTGTCTCGTGCTGCTCAAAGTTGAGATATAATTCAGTAGGAAGTGCTAATATGATTGAACCCAAAGCTCGGTTATCTCTCTCAATCAGCTTCTTGTCTTTCTCAGAGTACAAATCAGGATCTGCAATATGGACTAACCTATCTGTATTTGCAGTTTTCGGTATATGAGGACCCTTCACAATTGACTCCCGAAGAGTATGTTAAGTGAACTTGAAATACCCTTTTATCATAATTTTCCAGTTTGAGAATTCTGAGATTGACTTTAGCATCGGTGGTGACTTTCCCACAACCCTCTAAATATCGTAAACCTTTCCAGCCATCTTACACTTGTACTTATAACACTTGGTAGAAATATGAAAACTTCCAGGTCTGGACTTTTCGGTCGAAAACTTATATCGATCGAAAATTCGTTTCGGACAAAAAGTCTAGATTTCGAACACAGGAGATTTCGATTATGAGATTTTGAATAACTTTATCAATCGAAAAATGCACACTTTTCGGTCAAACAGAGATTTCAACTCCTTCAAACAACTTTTCGGGCAATTCTTCTAAAGAACACTTGAATCGACAAAAAACTCCCTGCAACAATCCGAATTCAAAATCAAGGACTTTTAGCTCTAAAAGGACAACAGTGGCACAAAAACACTCTGATTCAATCGATTTTTGACTAAAAAATACTTGAATACCAAGAGCTTTAACCTGGCTCTGATACCACTTGTGATCCCTTCTGATCTGATGATATCCAAGCCTAAACTTCTCAAACAGTCTCTGAAATGGCAGAAACACTCCAGAAATCAACTAACACCGAGAAGATCGAATTAAACACGAACTAGAATGAAAAACGTCACAACCATAAAATGCACCACCAAACATATTAATTCCATTGATAATCTGTTGTAATTACACCTTGATTCAAACACTACAAAGCTATGATTCCTCTACACCAATTCTGATTGAAACAATATAAATGAGAAATCTGCTAACAAAATACAAAAGAAAACACACACACACACACACACATATATATATATATATATATACTAGAAGGAATTCGATCGAAAAACTGTGATCGAAAAGTGTTTTCAGCTGAAAACCTTAGAGTTTACAAAATCAGCCTATAATTGATTTCTATGGACTACTAGGTTCCAATAGAGAAGATTACCTTGAATGGAGCCAATACAGCAAAAAAAAGTGGAGACTAAATTAAAGAAATAAATTGATTGAATTAAAAACTTTCACACCGATTTAAGCATCGCATAAAGATTGGGAGTTCAAACCCAAATTCATCGTTCCCCCATAAAGACTAAATTATCATTAACCCAATGTGAATCCCTAGATACGGAGTTTAAACCCTAATTCATTTCAACAGAAATTGCTTGGGTCATCACAACATAAAATGAACAGATAATCGATCCCAATTCATCTCCTATCCTTATCGAAAACGATCGGAATCCATGTTTGGTACACCGAATTCGAGCAATTTGGATCGCCGTACCGGAACGGATTGGATCAACGTACCGAATAGATTTGGATCGTAGTAACAGAGCGATTGGGTACGATGCGAATTCCGATTGGGAACAACGCGATCCAATACGGGGATCGCAGGTATACTAGCGAATTCGGTAACTATGATTCAGACATTCCAGTGAACGTGAGATATGGATCGAATCATTCTCACTTAAGTTCATGTATTCTATTTCTCGATCAAGATTTAAATAGGTCTATCCAAACTCTCAGTTTGAGAACAACCATGCATTTTATGCCAGTTTGAACCAACGAGGGGCCCATAGATGTCTTCCGCTCACAATAGTAAGGGTACATATTCCTTCTTGACTACATGCAACTCTCACTACACATCTAGTCATTTCTGACTAAGGTCATTGATGTCTCTTTGAATTAAGTATATAAAAATATAAATAAATATATTTATAGGATTATTTCACAAGATCAGGTTTTAAATTTATAAATTAAAATGATAATTACGTTAACTTAAAGCACACACAATAGGAAAATGTACCTATCGCAGCGTAATATAGTTCGGCAAGAACCAAGTATCGAACCAATGGACACGGTCGAGTTCCAATACTCAACTTTTGTTATCGTTTAGCCAGATTAATTAGTGAGTGGGTTTTGTGTGCTTGTGAAGTAGAAAAGTAAATGACGGTAAAGTAAATAGCATAAAAGTAAAAATGTGCATGAAATGTGTAATAGGAATTTAAATAACAGAAAAGTAAATAAGGCGAAAATGATCAGATTACGAAATGTATTGCTTCAGGATTCGAATCAACTTGGTACGTGATGATGTTAAGTTTACTAATTCAGTGGTATGACTACTACAAACTTGTGACCCAGGTCACCCTAGAGCCTCGTCCTCACTACATTTGATTTGCAAATTATATTATTTAAAAAGTGGTAGTGCCTCCCGTTAGGGACAACATTTACCCTCAAACCATCGAATGGTCATCTTCGGGTTGGTTTAAGACATCGGACTCAAAATGCTTTATATTAAAGTTAAATAGATGATTATATTTTGCTCACCGAGAGGCGGTGTAACAATGGGACCAAGTATAAAGATGTACCGTTCCCAACATGAGTTCACCAATTCTTGGTCGCATAATAATCTCGTATAAAGACGTACGATCTTAAAAGTATAGACCAAGCCTTGGCTTATCAATCTCTGCTCGTATAAAGACGTACGAGTTTCAAAGGAATTTTGATTTAAAAGGGTTTTACGATCTTACTTTTTAAAATCAAGACACTCACAAATATAAAGACGGATTTATACAATAATAAAAGCCCATCAAAAGATGGTTTTTGAGAACGAATTAGTTAAACACATAAACATACCACTTCATTAAAAGGTTAAACATTAACATGCACCAAACATCATCTTCACCCTAGCAATACAAAGAAGTTTTAGCCACGAATGGCCATAACGACTAGCGTAATGATGAGTTTCGTAGGCTCCGCTATTGTGGAACAAGGAGGAAGAGCCCCTCTACTCTCTACTCTCTACTCTAACTAAGAGAATACTCTTTTCTTGAGTGTTCTTTAGGTCTGGATTGGTATGTGGAATGAAGAACTCAAGCCTCCTATTTATAGGCCTCAAAATGTGCAATGCACGACCGTCCAATGGGTTGCACGGTCGTGCAAAGGCACAGGGAATCAAACATGGTACAGAGGACACGGTACTGAGCCGTGGGAAGCAAGGGACAGCAATGCACGACCGTGCATTGGGATGCACGGCCGTGCATCCCCCTGCTTTCTCCCAATTTTGTCTTTTAGTTGCATTGTTGACTTTTGTTGACCAATTTTGACTTCTTGGGGAGAATGCTCCGGAATGAATCTTCTAGAAGCTTGAATTCTTGGTGCTTTTGGTAGGATTTATCTTGATTTATATTTTCAATACCGAATAATCTGCAATTACAAAATATAAGTGTTTTAAGCACAAATTGCAAGATTATTATTCAATTAGTACCATAATGTGGGAATATTATGCATGTAAAATATGTATAAATGATGACATATCATAACACCCCATACTTAAACTTTGGTTGTTCTCAAGCAAACTCATGCATGATCACACCCATAACTAAAAACTTACAAGGGTAATGGAATTTCAACTGCTTATTCTATTTTTGGTTTTTTTGGTTTAAAATGATGGAATCCATGACAAGCCTACTAGAACGTTGATTATGCAAAAACTCCTCACTACTCACAATGTTCACTCAACTCTAGGGTTATATATATATATGGATAATGTAAGTTAAGTGGAACACTCGAGTTTGAATCGAATTATTCAATGGTCATAAGCTTGTATGCAAATCAAGTCTCTACCAACTAACTAAGTAGTATGCATGAATCAAGAGGACTTTTAATGGTTGTAATATGGCTAAAGTAAAACTAAAGGTGAAAATGAAAATCTTTTGGATTTTTAGGGGTTTTAAAGGGGTTTAAAGGGCTGCAACTATTGCGAAACACTCAGCTATGACCTCATGGCTTAAAATGGAAACTACAAAAAGGTCCCTCTATAGTACTCAGATCATGAGGGCATAACTAATCTGAGGGCTCATTTATGGTCAGATTGCCAAGACCAAGATCCTTTTATCAAATTCAGTTTGTCCCTTATTGCGCAATACACATCTTTGCCTTTTTGTATGGTTACTTCGGCTAGTCGCCTAACATCACCTACTTCGATCTGGTATGTATATTCACTTTGGGCTCGAGTTTGATTCTTGCTACACTTTCCGTCATGGCTCCAGTTGCCACACTTTCTACATTTATCGTATCTTTTGGCTCTTCTTTTGGCGGCACTTTTTAACAAGCCGCATAATGGTGGCAATTGTTATTGATTGCGCCACCATTTTCTTACATTACTGGTTGCTTGAAAAATCTTTTCTTGGAGTTCGGTTGGTAATTCAGGCTTTGCGAAATGAAGGCAGAAAAGCAAATTAAAATCAAAAGGATGCATGTCCAGTTCTTTAAGGTCTCCCGGTAAAAGACCAACTTTGTCTTTTTTTTAAACAAGACAAATTCTTCAATAATCCTTCTTCCTCAATTTCCTTGAAACAATGTTTCTATGAATTTCATGCAGATAGTTCGGATTTTTCCTAATTCATCCACCATTTGTATATTCCAATTCTTCTGAGTAGGGCAGATTCTTTCCAAAATTGTCTTGATGATAATAAACTTGAAATGACAAGATAGGATAATTTTCCCATTTTTGAAAGACAGTTAGCCAATAACCGGTATTATGAAAAGTTGGTTAGGTGATAAATATGGGTAATAGAAAAAGAAAAGGCTAAGACTCAGATGGCTATTTAAGCGGATAATATTTTTATGATTTTTGGATAATAAGGGTAATAGAGTACTAGGTGCCTCAATCATTTTCATACTTCCACTAGTTCATGGTCTTGATATGTATAAGTCATACAAGTTCTAATTATGCATAGAATTCAATCGAATAAACACTCAATATACCAAACGAAAGAGCATGCAAAAATAATGATAATAATGCTCGTGAAAATGCTCAGATTATTCTCCCATGGAAACATATGGGATAGGGTTTAGTGATTTGTTATGCATAATTTCCGTTTGTTTCTATTTGTCATGTCTTCATTTTATTTAATAGGTACAAGCTCCAAGAGGCTTTGATTTAAAGGGTTTATATTTTTGAAAATTTTTTGGGTTTTCTAAAATGTAAGTTTTTTTGTAATGTTTTAGTCAAATGGGTAGAAAATCATAAGTTAAATTTTACTGTTCTGAGGTTACAAGTAGTCCTGAATCTCTAATTCCCCACCCCACACTTAAAACTATGCATTGCCCTCAATGTACAAATGCATGTAGTGGAATGCTATGTAGGAATTTAAATGCAGGGAGTTTTAAGGGAAAGGAAACTGGTACTCCCCCGGTCAATTCGGTGTATAACCTAAGGCCAAAACTTATTATTGCTGTCAGGTTGTGCCCATCGGCTACTTGTCAACATGTTGCTTCAAATACTTCATCGAATTTCTCAGAAATTTGATGTGGTTTCCAGCTCCATGCTCGTAGACTTGGAGTGTAACTCCTCAAAGTAGAGAGAAGATCTGGTGATGTTATTCTACATGAAACTAAAAGAAAACATAAAAACGAACAAGGAAAAATAAAAGATAGTATTTAAGCTACTAAGGTCCTAGTATCGAGAAGGCATACCTGGGGGCTGAAGTAATTAGAAACTTAAATTTGGAGAAACCAAACCTGAGGTCCATGCTTTATGCCATATGCACCAACTTCTCAATTTATTCCTCATCATCGGGTTACCTCCCAGAAACGCTACGTTTATTTATGGGTCTTTAGACCGACTCGTACGTGTTGCATCAGTCTTTTTCTTCTAATGTAAAATCATCCACTTCTTGATCAATTGGTCCTTCGAGGTAACGTTTCACTCGATGACCGTTCACTTTGAAGGTTGTCCCATCTGATTGCTCTAGCTCCAATGTTCCATAAGGGAATATTTTTCTAACTATGTATGGTCCAGTCCATTTTGATCGTAGCTTCCCTGGAAATAGTTGTAGTCTTGAGTTGTAAAGTAAGACTTTTTCTCCTTCTTGAAATTCCCCCTTCTTCAGCTTCTTGTCATGGAGTCTTTTTGCTCTGTCCTTGTATATTGTTGAGTTTATATATGCTTGATTTCGTAGTTCTTCTAATTCGTGAATTTGTAGAAGGCGGTGTTCCCCTGCACTGGATAATTCTAAGTTTACTGCTTTAAGCGCCTAGTATGCTTTATGCTCAATTTCTATTGGAAGGTGACATGCTTTTCCATAAACCATTCGGTAAGGGGTAGTTTCGATAGGTGTTTTGTAAGCTGTGCGCAGAGCCCATAGTGCATCTTCAAGCTTATCAGACCAGTCTTTTCGATTTGGACTTACTACTTTTTTCCAAAATTCGCATGATTGCTCTATTTGTAACTTCTACTTGACCATTTGCTTGGGGTGGTAAGGTGTAGAAAGCTTGTGAGTACACCCATAACACTTAAGAATCTTTTCTAATTGAGAGTATCAGAAATGTGTTCCTCTATCACTAATTAGCGCTTTTGGTGTGCCAAAACGAGTAAACAGTCTTTTGAGAAACCGAATGACTACTTTTGCGTCATTGGTTGGTAGGGCTTGTGCCTCGACCCATTTTGATACGTAGTCCACTGATACCAAGATATATTGATTTCCTTTTGATGGAGGAAAAGGACCCACAAAGTTGATCCCCCAAACAGAAAAAAATTTACATACTTGGATGCTCGTTTGAGGCATTTCGTCGCGTTTTGAAACACCCCCTCTCCTTTGACATGAGTCGCATGTACTTAAAAGCTTATGGGCGTCTTTGAAAACAGAAGGCCAATAGAATCTGGCCTCAAAGACCTTACTTGTTGTATAACTTCCTCCATGGTATCCTCCCGTTGGTCCTTCATGGCATTGTCGTAGTATCTCATGCGCCTCTTTCCCATATACGCACCGTCAAACTATTTGGTCTGGGCATACTCGAAATAGATATGGATCTTCCCAGAAGTAGTATTTTATTTCTAAGAAAAATTTCTTTTTCTCTTGGAATGTCATTCCTTTTACTAGTACCCCACTTGCTAGGAAGTTTGCGATGTCTGCAAACCAAGGATATTCATCAATGTCTTGCACATGTAGTATATATTCGTGAGGGAAGCTATCATTTATAGCTACTTCCTGAGTTTTCTGAGTATTTTCAAGGCGAGATAGATGATCTGCTGTGAAGTTCTCTGATCCTTTCTTATCTTTGATTTCTATGTCAAATTCTTGTAATAGGAGAATCCATCTAATTAGCCCTGGCTTTGCATCTTGTTTGTTGAAGAGATGCCTTAATGCTGTATGAGCGGAATTTATCGAAAGCAAAAACTACAGCTAATAGCTCTTTTTCAGTAGTGGTGTAACTCCTTTTAGCATCATTCAAGGTCTTACTTGCGTAATGAATCGGGTGAAAGTGCTTTTTTTCGCTGTCCGAGAACTGCTCCTACTACGTAATCACTTGCGTCGCACATAAGATCGAATGGCTTTGTCCAATCAGGAGCTGTCATGATTGGTGCGTCCACGAGCTTCTTTTTAAGAGTTAAAAAGCTGTCGGACAATCTTCGGAGAATAGAAATGGTAGATCTTTTTCTAACAGCTGAGTTAGTGGCCTAGCAATTGATGAAAAATCTTTTATGAATCTCTTGTAGAATCCTGCATGACCGAGGAAGCTTCTGATTCCCTTCACTGAATTTGGTGGAGGAAGCAATGATATAGTTTCAACTTTTGCCCTGTCGACTTCAATACCATCTTTTGAAATCTTATGACCCAGAACTAATCCTTCTTTGACCATGAAATGACATTTCTCCCAATTTAATGCCAAATTTGATTCCTCGCATCTTGCTAACATCTTTTCTAAGTTTTTTAGGCAGTGGTCGAAGGAATTTCCAAAAACTGAGAAGTCATCCATGAATACTTCCATTGACTCTTCTATCATATCATGGAATATAGCGATCATGCACCGCTGAAATGTAGCATGAACATTACACAGGCTAACGACATACGTCTATAGGCAAAAGTGCCATAGGGGCAGGTGAACGTGGTTTTCTCATGGTCTTCGGGAGCAATAGGGATTTGGAAGTAGCCCGAAAATCCATCAAGAAAACAGTAGAACATGTTTCCAGATAGTCGTTCTAACATTTGATCTATGAAAGGAAGCGGAAAGTGATGTTTTCTTGTAGCATCATTCAACTTGCGATAATCAATACATACCCGCCATCCTGTGACTGTACGGGTTGGCATTAGTTCATTTTTCTCGTTTGTAACTATTGTTTTCCCTCCTTTATTTGGGACGACTTGTACAGGACTAACCCAGGCTGAGTCTAAAATAGGGTAGATAACCCCTGCGTCAAGTAATTTGATAACTTCATTCTTTACTACCTCTTGCATTTTTGGATTTAGCCGTCTTTGTTGCTGCACATTAGTCTTGCAGTTCTCTTCCATGAGTATCTTATGTGTGCAGAATGATAGATTAATTCCTTTAAGATCCATTAGCTTCCATGCAATGGCCTTCTTATGCCTTTTTAATACTGCTAGTAATTTTTCTTTTTCATCATCTTTTAATTTGGAGGAGATGATGACCGGAAGCTTGGATCTTAAAGGAATGATGGATTAATTCCTTTAAGATCCATTAGCTTCCATGCAATGGCCTTCTTATGAAAGGTCACGAGGAAGCTCTTTTAACTCCAATGTGGGTGGTTCTTCAATGGACGATTTTGTCTTTTCACTCTCGTCTCTATCTTCCAATTCTTCAATAACTAATGTATCTTCATCATCATTAGTGTGTTTTATCATGAACCCTTCACAAACTAAATATTCCTCATGTTCTTTGGCCGGCCATTCTTCCTCCTTCCCTAAAACGTCATGCATGTAGTAGCCTACAAGATAGTCAAAATCTTTGAATAGGAAAGCGAGATCGTCGTGACTGCTTGGTCACTTCATGGCCTTCTTAAGACCGAAAGTAATTCGTTCTTGTTGAACGATCAACGCTAGTCTTCCTCCCCAAACATCGATGATGGCGAGAGCTGTATTGAGGAATGGTCTCCCCAAAATAAGAGGACTACGTGTTCCTCCAATTATGTCAACTACCACAAAATCCACTGAAAAAACGAATTCATTAATCTTTATAAGCACATCTTCAGCGATTCCCTTTGGATAGCGAACCGTTCTATTGGTTAGACACAGTTCTAATTTTGTGGGTTGGAGTTTCTTAATGTTCATTTTGTTAAATATAGCGCCTGGTAGGATGTTTTCGCCAATATACATATCTGCAATGACGTTGCCTTAAATTGAGTCGCTGATGTACCACAATTTATACATGTTTTACATGCACAATTATCCCTATAAATAGCACAAATTATAGAGAATATGATAAGATATGATACTTAATCCACTTGTTTGTGTTATAACAGGATAATTAACCCTCGCATACAAAAACATGAAGAAAACACCAAAAAACAAGGCAAAATCAGCATTCGGAAGCCAATTGAACGAAACCGGACGCATGGAGTCAACCCAGAAGTCAAAAGGTCAGCAGGGACCCAAATATGGCAATGCAGTGCAAACCCTATTTTGGGTCCCTGTACTTCTCTGCTCTGCCAGATTCCCTCACGTGCAAGAGATGTGTGCTTTGCACGACCGTGCATTCCAATGCACGGCCGTGCATTACCAAATTCAGAGTCTATAAATAGCAAGCTAATTCTAGTGTTTTAGGTGTCCAAGATCAAGAGGTGTGAAGGCCTTAATGCTCTGCTAAGAGCCGGATCTCTCTCGGTTTTGGTCCATTTAGGTTTTTCTTTCTATTTTTTTTCTAAGTTGTGTAATATGAACTTATTCTTCTCGTTCGAGTAAAACAAGAGGCAACCTATACCCACTCTCCCTTGGTGTTAGAACACTTCCACACATTATCTAAGGGTTAGTGGAGTCACTTGTATGGTCGTTTATGGCTAGTCCTCTTGTGTTGCTCGAGTTGGTTGAACTTTAATTAATTAATGAAGTATTTCTTGTAAGTTATGTTTTTAAAGTCTTTACTATAAGTTATCTAAAAAAGACCAGAATAAGTGATCTTTAAATCGATCTAATAATATTTTATCTCGTGAGTTACTCAAGCAAGACTTCTTGTTTGGGAAGCTTATTCGATATTTGTACTGTCTATATACAAATATTGGTGCTAGTCCATCCGGTTAGTATAGATTTAATATTATGGGTTGATTGGAGGTTTGGGTATTCAGCAGGCCGTTTGAGCCCTAAACAGACCGGGGGGTTTGTGTCGGTAATTCTCTGCTTCTCTTGTATCGGCTTGCAGAGGACTTCTAGCGGGAGCCATGAGGTTTGATCTTGAGAAGGAAAGTCTTATTTATTTGAAATAATATTATAAGTAAAGACAACTATTTAAGAACATAATTAGTTAGCTCCGAGCATTCATAAAGTACCTTTGGAGGAAGTAGTGCATTCCGACTTACCGGAAGAAGTTACAAGACCAGACGTACGTCAGTCACAGGGATAATAAGTCTGAATAATGAGTTGTGATGATACCGACAGACTTCACGCCCCGTTTAGGGTCTGTTATACTCATTAAGGAACAGTTGGCCGACCGTATCCACTGTTCCGTTACGGCATACTAACTCCCATATCGAAAGGGTTAGTACTAGTAACTATGATCAACCTTACTTTAAATATAACATTAATTAACAAGGAATAACAACTAGAGTAACACCTTAAACATAATTCTTAACTTTTTATTTTTCTTTTAAAACAAAACCCATTTTCCAACTTATTATTCTAGTCAGACAATAGCGAGGGTTGAGTACGGGATCCGTGTCCATGGTTCGATACTTGGTTCTTACCTAAACTATATTACGATGCGATAGGTACACTTGCCTATTGCGTGTGTTTTAAGTTAAAGTAATTATCAATTTATAAATTTAAAACCTGATCTTGTGAAAACATCTTAAAAATATATTTATTTATATTTTTATATATTTAAACACACGACATCAGTCGCCTATAAGACACGAAATCATAAATTGGTCGGGAGGTTTCCTTCCTCTCATAATGGCTGAGCACTCTTCATTCAATGTGATTTGTGGGAGTTCTTCCATTTTCTCACGGTTGGTCAACATATCTTTGAGGAACTTTGCATGAGATGGCATCTTATAGAGGAACAGCTTCTATGGTAGATTTAGCTGAATTTGATTTAGTAAAGATTGAAAACGTTTGAACGACTTCTCTAATATTGGTGGTTCTAAGGTTTCTTGTATGATTTCAGCCCCTACTATGTTGTCTTCGCCGATATTCCCCATATTATCCATAGGATCATGGTCACCACCTCTATGTTCTGTTATGCCTGGTTGTATTCGTCACCTGGTGGGTGATCAAGCACTTCAGACAGATCTTCATGCGGTTCTGTAGCATAGAGTTTAATGATTTGATACTTTATTTCCTCTAGATTACGGAATAAAGTGTCTGGTTTCCAAGGATCTGGTTCATGGAAGACATAATCCATGTCTACCGATGGAGGTGGGGAAGGAAGCATTTCTTCAAATGGTGTTGGGTGAAGATTCATCTCATGATCCATAGGGCGCCATACGAAAAGATAACACTTCTCAGCGTAGTGTGATCCTCCACATAACTCGCACCATGAATCTGAGAAATCCCCATCAAATCTGAAGAATTCTTTTGTTATATGAGTCCATTTTATATTTTTAGGAATTTGTTTTTCTTGTAAAAAGGCTAATCCGTTAACTTGAATTTTTCTTGAAATCACCGTGTCCCCTGCAACGGCACCAAAAACTTGATGTGTCTGTGAATTAAGTATATAAAAATATAAATAAATATATTTTTATGATGATTTCACAAGATCAGGTTTTAAATTTATAAATTAAAATGATAATTACGTTAACTTAAAACACACACAATAGGAAATTGTACTTATCGCAGCGTAATATAGTTAGGCAAGAACCAAGTATCGAACCAATGGGCACGGTCGAGTTCCAATACTCAACTTTTGTTATCGTTTAGCCAGATTAATTAGTGAGTGGGTTTTGTGTGCTTGTGAAACAGAAAAGTAAATGACGGTAAAGTAAATAGCATAAAAGTAAAAATGTGCGTGAAGTGTGTAACATGAATTTAAATAACAGAATAGTAAATAGCAGAAAAGTAAAATAAGACAAAAATGATCAGATTACGGAATGTATTGCTTCGGGATTCGAATCAACTTGGTACGTGATAATGTTAAGTTTACTAATTCAGTGATATGACTACTACAAACTTGTGACCCAGGTCACCGCTAGAGCCTCGTCCTCACTACATTTGATTTGCAAATTATATTATTTAAAAAGTGGTAGTGCCTCCCGTTAGGGACAACATTTACCCTCAACCCATCGAATGGTCATCTCCGGGTTGGTTTAAGACATCGGACTCAAAATGCTTTATATTAAAGTTAAATAGGTGATTATATTTTGCTCACCGGGAGGCGGTGTAACAATGAGACCAAGAATAAAGACGTACCGTTGCCAACATGAGTTCATTAATTCTTGGTCGCATAATAATCTCGTATAAAGACGTATGATCTTAGAAGTGTAGACCAAGCCTTGGCTTATCAATCTCTGCTAGTATAAAGACATACGAGTTTCAAAGGAAGTTTGATTTAAAAAGGTTTTACGATCTTACTCTTTAAAATCAAGACACTCACAAATATAAAGACGGATTTAGCCACTAATGGCCATAACGACTAGCGTAATGATGAGTTTCGTAGGCTCCCCTATTGTGGAACAAGGAGGAAGAGCCCCTCTACTCTCTACTCTAACTGTCACACCCCAACAAGGCGGAAATATGGGATGTAACCGGTATATCGCATTGAACACAAGTACAAGAGAAACTTAAAGAAAAATTGTGCATTACATTGAACCATACTACATGCTTCTAACGAAAGTACAAATACAAGAAAAATCTCTAAAACAGTACAAAGTGTCTAAATGTCTGACTACACCCAAAGTATATAATCATAACTAGAAACAATAGTTCTAATCCAAAAGCATGCCCTCATAAAAATCTCTTCTTCAATTCTGTTTACCTGAAAGCATGTTTCGAAAACGGGTCAACTATATAAATAGTTGGTGAGTTCGCAGGTTTTGCGACTCTATAAAAAGTTTCGGATAAAAATCCAAAGTGATCAAAAATCCATTGATCGAGTACACATGTATTAAACAACATATTACCATGAGCCGCAATCAAAGCCTCGACGGAATAAAAATAAAGTACCACATACGGAAGTCTAATGCAAACAACCGCCTAAAAAATTGGCTAGCTTTGCGCCCAAGTGACCCTACAAGTCTGGTTGGCGCGACCAAACCATGAGCGGGGGTGTCAACCCAAGTAGTACTACTCAAAATTCCCAACGGCTACGCTCAGCTAATTGATTGCCTAAAATTGGGGACTTTAAGGCATTATAAAAAAAAAATAACTCATGTAATCAATGTATCATGTAACATGTGACTAAAAAAAATGAAACAGCTTTCCCCCAAAAACAGTAAAACAGTAAGTAAAAAGGGGGCCGCGAAACTCACCTGGACAATGCGGGCGAGTGATGCGACACAGTCGATAAAAACCGATAAAATCCGAGTCCTAACAGGGTCCTACTAGTCAAGTGGACACAAACGATGCATTCAGGACTCCTAAAGGTTGTGACCAAGTCAACAAAGCAAAAAGTGGCTATGTAATCGGTTGCATACCCAAAACCTGTGCACGTGCGTACGAACCGTTAAGAATTGTAAAACCGGCTTTTATATGAATTAATAACCTTAAAAGTTTAAGTTTTAGATTTTAATAAATAACATCAGTAGTTAAAAAGTCACATTTGATAAAATCTCATGTCACGGTTTCGTATGATCAAAAACGCGATTACGCGCGTAAAGTCCGGTTTACAGTTTGAAAATCAGATTCGTCCGAAATTAGGGTTTTAGTGTGATATTAGCACCCAATTTAAAAGTCAAATTTTATGTTTTAAATGGGGTTATACTTCTGCCCAAAATCCCTTAGAATTTTTATAAAATTAATTTTATATAAAAATTTTCCAAAATTAATAACTTTTTATAAAATTTAAATGGACCATAATTCCAAAACCATACTTAGACATAAAGTTACTGCTTAAAATTTATAATTTTGATCATGTATATAAATAAAAATTTCAGACAAATTTTCATATTTTTTTAATATCCAGATTATTTAATATGAATTTAATATTGTTAAAATTTTACAAATTCGGAAAAAATAGCTAAACACATCAAAACTTTACCAGATTTTTATCATATTAATTTTAAGTCAATATAAGATCTCATACCAAGTTTCAAGTCCTGATTTTATCCAGAAGTATACAAACCCTAAATCGTCCGTTTAAACTTTATAAATACTAAACGTATACTTAAAAAACTCCAATTTTCATAAAATTTGGACAGGAGTCTTAGTTAATCATATAACTATCACTGTCCAATTTCCAGAATTTTTCAATACTCATAAGTATTTTTCCCAAATTTCCATATATTAAACTTGTGTGAATTTTAATAAATAATCTATAAAGAGTTAGATAACCAAATTTTTCAGATACTCATTTTAAAACATATTCTACTGATTAAAACCACTTTTGAGTGCTAGATCAACAATTTTTAAAAATTCATCAAAACAATTGTCGCATAAAAATAAATATATTAGTTTCATTATTTGTTTCACGTGAAAGAGGGTTGGGTGTATAACCTAATAACCACTAAAAATACCAAATATCTCAATACTAAATATTTTCGGGTTCAATTCTCAAACAATGACTTATAAAACTATTCTAACATAAAATCAAAGCTTAACGGGTAAAGTTTATACCTTCCGTATAAATGGTTCGCATACGCGGAACCTCCCGTATCACATGCAATACGAACCAAAAACACCATTAGGATCGTTTTTATCTCCCGAGCATTCCCACATGCTCAAAATTGACATGCAATGCCGTTTCGATGGCCATGCAACCCGATCAATTTCCTGTTTTCGATCCTAAAAACTGTTACAATCTGTTTGTATTCAAAAATATACTTCCCAACATCTGATCGGAATTTCATTTGGTTAAAACATTCATATATGTTCTAAGAAACAACTGTCCAAATATCGTCACGATCCAACGGTCGGATCTCCGGGGATCGACGATTCTTTGAGCCCCAGTTTTTCAAATCCGAAAATCCGATCAGTCACATTCGAGGGTATGAAAAGCATACCTAGAGAGCTCTGATCAAAAATTCCTCCAGTAGGGTTTTGCGTCTATGTGTTAGAAAGATCATATCCAAAATTCATGCATTTCTAACGGTCGGATTTCCGGGGATCGTTCGATCTTTAAGACTGCGCATGCATAAAACTTTCTAGACAGATTTTAAAAACTCTTTTTAACGAATTTAAGCAAGGATTTAGACAAATCTGAGCTTACCATTGCGTTCGTAGCGTCGAGAAATGGTTCTAGGGGAAAAACGGGCTTCGGCCGCCACCGGCCACCGCGCCGGACCACCACTGACCGCCAACCACCACTACTTCACCGGAAACCTCTCCGGCCCTCTCCACTCTCTCTCTCTAACTTTTGCTGATTTTTTTGTAAAATGAGAAAGTGGGTGAAGATGGGGTATTTATAGCCCCTGTGGTCTCCGATCGCGTGTCAGTTTTTCGCTTAAACGAACCCGATAAAAATAGTGGCGTTATTTTACCAAAAAATAACTCGTTAGAATTTAATATTTTCTCTCGAGTCCTTGCGTCTCGTAAATATATATCCTTTCGGATTTAAATTAAATTTTACGAAACTGCTCGACTCGGGTGTTAACACGTATAGACCTGAACTTGATCAACTTTTTGACATTATAACACCAAAATAAATCTTGCTATTATCTTTCGTTCACTAAAGAGTTCCTTTCGTATGAAAATATATTTCAACATAATAATAATACTATTATTATACGAACTCGTCGAACACAGGTGTTGACCGTAAAAGTCACGGTTGTGACACTAACTATGAGAATGCTCTCTTCTTGAGTGTTATTCAGGTCTGGATTGGTGTGTGAAATGAAGAACTCAAGCCTCCTATTTATAGGCCTCAAAATATGCAATGCATGGCCGTGCAATGGGTTGCACGGTCGTACAAAGGCACAGGGAATCAAACAGGGTACAGAACACACGGTACTGGGCCATGGGAAGCAAGGGACAGCAATGCACGACTGTGCATTGGGATGCACGACCGAGCATCCCCCTGCTTTCTCCCAGTTTTGTCTTTTAGCTGCCTTGTTGACTTTTGTTGACCAATTTTGACTTCTTGGGGGGGGGGGGGTTTAATGCTCGGGAATGAATCTTCTAGAAGCTTGAATTCTTGGTGTTTTTGGTAAGATTTATCTTGATTTATATTTTCAACACCGAATAATCTGCAATTACAAAATATAAGTGTTTTAAGCATAAATTGCAAGATTATTATTCAATTAGTACCATAATGTGGGATTATTATGCATGTAAAATATGTATAAATGATGACATATCAGTCATCATGACCATCCGATTAGGGATAGTGTTAGACAATATCAACAAATAACCTTTTGTATAATCAAGCTTCAAGTATGCATCTCAGCTGGATTACCACAAGGACGATCGTAATTCAAGAAGATTACGGCCATAAGGACGATCGGGACAAAGAAGATGATAGCCACGGGACGATTGTAATATGGTGATTAGGTTAATACAATTTAAGGGGACGAGGGGAATAATCATGGGTTTAAAATGTTGATAAAATAAAGAAATATACAAAAAGATCTAAATACCCATCATTTAAAGTTAAAATATGGATAGAGTTAACTGATCGGATGAAAATAACAAGTTTTATAAACCACGGGTATACACAGAAGAAAAATAAATTTTTTCTATGAAACTGACATAAGTGACTAAACCACATGAACGAAAATGACAGTTTAGAAAACATAAAATAGAGTTTTAAATAAAAAATAATAATATACTTACTGTACAAACCGACATCTCTCTTTAATATACAAGTATATCTATATCTATACTATCTAATAAATAAATTTTTTTTTTGCCACGTGTCGGCTCAATATTCATTCTTGTCGATTTTTTCTCGCCGCCCTCTCTTATTAAATAACCTTTATATTTTAATAATATTTTTTTAAGAAAATAATAAATATACTAATAAAGCACGTTTATTTTAAATTATCTCTTGTTATAAGAAATTTTGTAATCTAATTATTTAACTTTTATTTTCAATCAAATAGTAAATGAAAGTTAATTTACATTAAATAGTAATTTATGTATTTTCAAAACCCAGTTATATATTAATTTTTACATATTTTGAATTTTGTTTTGTATACTTAGTATATGTAATACATTTTTACACCTATAAAATATATATATATATATATATATATATATATATATATATATATATATATATAAAGATTTAAGAATTTTATGTCTTGATATTTTTCACCCCGCGTGTATTACACGGGTTTTAAGCTAGTGTTATAATATAACAAAAGTTTCTTTTCGCTTACCGTCTCCTTTTAGTCGTGTGTGTATATGTAAATATATTTGAGTATTTATAATACAGATTTTAATCATCATATAGACTTACTATCGAAGATTTAGGGTCTGAATCAACATTAAAACACCTTATAGTGATCCAAAGATGACAAAAATCATTTGTTAACAAAAGTAAAGGTACGATATTGTCGTAGTGTATTGTATTATTAAAAAAAACAAAGGGTTATATAATTTCATTTAAATAAAATGATTTATAACTTTTAGCTTTCTAACTTATTTTATATTTTGATTATTTTATATTTCTTACATGTTTGACTCGTTATCAATAAAATACTACCAAGGATATACAAATTGATTATCTGCTTTATGTACATATGTGAATTAAATCAAGGTTAGTCAACACAATTAACTTTGAGAATTTACCTTAGCTCGCTATTGTATCAATAGATTTATGTTATACCAAAAGCATACAATAAAATATCTAATCTTTTTACTTGATTGTCCAAACTGCTATGCATGCATGTTTTTCTAGATCCCTAAGAATGCTCGAGATTGCGCTTCCCAATGCTCCTTTGATTGTCGAATCCTTTCTGCTCTCTCGGTTTGAAGCCTTTCCTCCCAATATTCAGGACAACTGCACAAATTATTAAGAATTTGTTAACTTTTTTTTTCATAATTTGTAGACGTGGTAAAATGGGCAGGATGGGTAATGAGCCACGTACGTTTAGATCCATTGGTTAATTTGTAGCCTAGATCAAACATCGGTTAGGTTTCCTTTTTATGTTTACAACTAACTTTTCATTAAATATGACTACAAACGTAAGAATGTTAATATGATTTAGTTTTAGAATAAAACAATTTAGGAGGTTGTAAGCATTTTAGTAACATGGATAATGCAAATGTAGGTCACTCGTCACCCAAGTATTCAACCTTTTTATTAATGTTCTGAAACTACTTTTTAGGTCATCTTATCAAATTTCATTTATACTAAATTCTCTAAGTTTTTTACATTAAATTGTTGCCTTTTGAATTTTGATACACTAATACAAGGGTTTTTCAGAACTCTTAAGGGCATTTTCATTAATAGGCGTGTTTTTAGCGATTTTGGTTTAAACGAATGCATATTTTTAACCCATTTGAGTAAAATTTTCTTTTTGTCACAGAAAAAAACGAACCTTCGACTCAGTAAAATGTTAAGCTCGTCCAAATGGAGAGATCCATGATAAACTCGCGTCTGAAAAATAACAAAAACAATTAACCAAATGTTTATGATGGAAGACTTTGCTAAAAAAAATGGAAAATATGTATTTACTTCTCTACAAAGAGGACATTTTGTTGCAGGATGTGTTGCCTTAAGTCCATCCACAATTGTTACTGATCCAGATTTGCAAGCACATATGAAGCAAAATATGTGTCCACAAGTCAAACATACAGGGTCAAAGAAAGTTTCCTGCAAAACAAATATTAAAACAATGATTAATAACATTCTTTTCATAAATAGTGCATGCATAGATGTAGCAATTTGACCAATTCATATAAAAATGGATCAATTTTGGTTATCTTTAATCTCTAACGGATCAATGGCTTAGATTTTAATTAAAAGTTAACTAAATAAAGGATATGTTAAAAATGTCAAGTGGTCGGACATTGTAATCTAATGTTTATTACCTCATAAATTGTTATATTAAAAAATCCCGCAATATTTTTTAATATAGTTTCGTATTCATAAAAATAAAACAATAATTCGATATAAACAACATGACACCTATTAAAGTTTACCCCTTCTGACCTGTTAGCCAATCCTTTCGTCCCATGTATTTTGCCACCTCTGATTGAATAAAGTAAGACTTATTTAATTCGGTATAATATAAAGTCATTGCGTAAAAAACACTTAGTTAAAGTTAAAATGGGTCAAACATGTCAAATAGATTTAAAAAAATGGACAAAGTGTATTCAAACACTTACTGCCTTCTAAGTGGCTCTATTCAAATAACCATAATATTATTTAACAATATAGTTTTGGTAATCATATTCAGAGTAAATTACACGGATAGTCCCTGTTTGGGCCAAAACAAATGGTAGAGCAGAATGTATATCTGATTATTTAATAAATGTTTATATCTTACAATGAAAGAGATAGAGCTACAAATAGGGAGCGAATATAACTTACAAGAGAATGAAAAGACACAAATATAAAGAGTTAGATGAAAAGACTATTTTACCCTTTTAAAATTACACAGATTATATAGACATTTCAATTTTAAAAATAAGTGATGTTAGCAAGTTAATCAAATCCCACCCGTATTAAAAATGACCACTTTAACCTGATTCCCAACCCGCTCACCCAATCCCGCTAATAAGCAATCGGGCTTGTTTTAAGTGGTTGGAGCTAATTCAAAATAAATGAGTTTGATTCACACGAGGATGGAATGTTCTTTAAAAAAGGACTAAATATAAAAGAGTAAGAAGAACTAACCAAACATATTGAGCATGTCAAGTCGATCTCAAGCTTGACAGCATGCGATAGGTCACAAGAAAACAACAGTTTTCCATCGTTAAATATGATACCAAAACCCTCAAATATCTCGGAATCTTTTCCCATCGTACCCTTTCTATCGCTTAAGTTAATATGGAAAGCAATAAGCTCGTAAAGCCATGGAGACCGGAGGATTTCCATGTGCATGCTTTGGACTTGTGACCTAAATGCTTGGCCTTGCTTAGTGTCATGAATCTGCATTATAAAAATAAAAGTATTTGTCTAAGACGAAAAAACATAGAGGTTGCAAGTCGGGTGGGTCGTTAATCGATCAAAACATGTTTGAGTTGAAAAAAAATCATTTTTACTTTTTAGTTGAGATAAAAACACAATCCAAATTAACCTACTTATTAGTAAATGGATTGAAATTGCCACCGCTAAAAAAAGAGAAACTTTTTATGGGACAAACAAACCTTATCATATTTTTTAAGGATTTTTGGCATAGCAATGGCATTAATAATCGTGTAACCAACAAGATCTTTGCCTTCTTGAATCAAAGCACCATGGTTCCTTTGAGACTTGTCACTACACCACAAAAAGTACTTGCGGAACCCGGTTGCTAGATGAACATCAAGCACCCTTTGTGCACATTCATTAAAACATCCAACCACCATAGACATCTCCTTTGTAAGGGAAGGAAAGAAACTTCCATCACAAACTACATAAAGATTGTTAGAATCAAATGAGAAGTATGCAAAATTACATGAATTGCACAAACAGAGAACCAAAATCATGAAATAATATCAGTCAAAAGAAATTAATAACGCTAATAAGAAAGCAAACTCATACGGAGTTGATCCAGACGTAGCTAGACATGGGTAATCAGGCAGAAAAATGCCCAACTTAAAAAGGGTATAACTTGAACTACGTTTAGAGTTACGAGACCCATAAGAAGTGGATGGAAAGGTCCTGATGAGCAGGATCGTGTGGCAAACGCCTTAAGCGGTCTGGCCCAACTACCAGAACCGAATTCCATCATTTAGATTTGTTGATTTTAAAAATAGAAGATTTTCTCATGATTTTAGCATTTTTCGATCATTCTATTTAAGTGTAAAACAAGTATTAGCTAAACTTATGCGTTTAGTTATTCTTTTAGTTTCACTAACTAGCTGTCATTTTTCAATTTCAAAGATTTGACAATGTCTGTAAAATTTATAATTCCCATATCAATTACTTATTCAATCATAGGGAAAATGGATTTTTTTTTATCGGCGAACATTGAATGTTGTGACGTAGCACCCTCCGTCACATGGGAGAGCCTTGTCCAACTCCGGCCAATATGTTGTCTTAACTGGGCCCACTTGGCGTCAGAGTTGAAGAGTATCCAAGGAAAAAATTCCACCCAATACGGCCCCTTTCGGGCTTGAGGGAGAGCCGAGGCTCGAACCCTGGATTGGCGAGGGTAAAACTCTGGTGCATCAACCTAAGAACTAGGGCTCATTTGCATGCGTCATGAATTAATGGGAGAGCAGGAATTAAACCTGGGTCACAAGGAACACTAGGTCTCTTCCTTACTACTCCACCACAAACTCATTGGCGAAAATGGATTTCATTAATCACGCATTTTATCAATTGGCTAATAATAATCTCAACTGAGAATATTCTTACCACCAGTCTTACTTTCAAACTATTTTCTTACAATGGATCGCCGTTAAAAAAAACTTAACCCCGTTAATTTACATGACATGGACGGCTGACTAGGCGATTACGTAGCATATCTTTTAACCCTTTAAAAGGATTAAAAGGTTAAAAGATATGCCACGTAATCGCCCAGTAAGTTGTCCACGTCATGTAAATTAACAGGGTTAAGTTTTTTTTAACGGCGGTCCATTGTAAGAAAATAGTTTAAAGAGTAAACTGCCATTTTCGTCCCTGTGGTTTGGTCAAAATTGCCACTTTCATCCAATAGTTTGTTTTTTTGTATCTGGGTCCTCGTGGTTTTAAAATATTGCCATTTTCATCCTTGTGGTTTTAAAATATTGCCACTTTCATCCAGTCAGCTAACACCGTCCGTTTTTCTCAGTTAAATGAGGGGTATTTCAGTCCTTTTACTTATTTGTTTTATTTTTTCATCTTTTTTACTCTCACTTTTTAATCATCCCCAATTTAACCTCTAATTTAATCATCCACCTGCTGGCCTTCTTCCTCTTTTTCTGACCAGTTTCTGACGAGCACCACTGGAACACCTCCGTCGCTTGTTTCTATGATTAAAAAGTGAGAGTAAAAAAGATGAAGAAATAAAACAAATATGTAAAAGGACTGAAATACCCCTCATTTAATTGAGAAAAACGGACGGTGTTAGCTGACTGGATGAAAGTGGCAATATTTTAAAACCACGAGGATGAAAATGGCAATATTTTAAAACCACGAGGACCCAGATACAAAAAAACAAACTATTGGATGAAAGTGGCAATTTTGACCAAACCACAGGGACGAAAATGGCAGTTTACTCTAGTTTAAAAGTAGAGACCAGTGATAAGAATATTCTCAGTTGAGATTATTATTGGTCAATTAGTAAAATGTGATATTAATAAAACCAATAATAATAATAATAATTAACAAATTGACATAAATGAATGGAATTAAACATACCATGGCAAGGGTGAATGCAAGTAGCAGAACTGTTATGAGAAGAATCATCAACAACCAATGACGGTTGTCCCTGCAATAACTTCTGTGAATGAGTCATGTCTCTACGACATCGTTTCAAGATCTTCTTGAGATTTCTAAAACCTACACAAGGTAGCTTCTTCTGATCCTGTGTTTGCATGTACTCTTCATATTTCTTACAAAACTTCATCTTCACCGTTGATACAATCAACAAAAATAAAAATTCAATTCAATGTTATGAAGGAAAAGAAATTAAAGAGTCTTGTTGATTGACAAAGTGAATATGATGCCTTCACTTTGTTTGATGCTGTCCCTATGTACAAAACAACGGTGTGAAAGCACCTGAAAATAAATACAACAAATTGCAATAAATAAATAAATTATACTTTTTATTTTTGTTTTTCTTATTATCTTAAATCTCTTAGAAGAATTTTCAGTTTAGATTTATTTACGTATTAGTACGTTATAAACACATATATTATACGGGTTGAATAAATGTAATGTATACTTAGTAATAAAGATACATACTATATAGTTTTTTAATACAAATTCTAAGAACGTCATATAATTATTTATTAAAATGTGTTATAAAAAGAATGAACTAAATGGTCAATTTATAAAATTGTTTTACGAGCAAACCTAATTTTTTTTAAAATAAAAAACATTTTATAAAAAAATTATATAAATATTTATTATTTAATAGCAGAGAGAGACGTGAAACAAAAAATTATAAAAACAGTTAAAGAAATTTACATATTTAGTAGGAGAGAGAGACGGGAAAACACAAAGAAGACCTAGAATCATGTCATTTGTCTTCAAAAATTTTTATTTATTAGGTGATATAGATTTTATAGTCTGTATCTAGTTTGAATCATATCATTTGTCTTCATAAGGAAGAGGTTTAGGGTACAAATTCGTTAAAAAAATTTCTTTTGTTATGATTGAGTTGTGTTTTGCAATCATGTCGAGATTACGAGTTGAAACTGATGAACTTTGATACAATGGATATATTTATTTGTGTTAAAGGCGTTAATTTTATTCCATACACACCTAAAATCATTTAACTCAAACACGACCCGTGTAACATATTTAGCTAAACACGTCAAACGAATAGATGGGTTATAATAAAGTTGTAAATTAGTTAAATGGTGTAAACGGGTTAGTGAGTTGAATTTATGAATTATATACTTTTAAATCTTTTATTATAATTTTAATTTGGTAGACATGTTGAATTTTTGAACATACCAAACACAAATTGTTTATTAAACATTTTAGATGTTACAACGCAAAATCTAATTAATTTTCATTTACCATCTTGGAATGTTGCTAATAATATGTTGTGTTAAAAACACAAAATGTTTTTTTTCTCAAAAACAATAAAGTGGTTCATGTGAACCTTTACCAAATTAAAGAAATTGATGTTATGCTTATCCATTATACCTTTTGTCTAGTGGATGTCGTTTTCGATTTCAAAATTCGGGTGACGTGTCGAAATGTTATTACATTTCACATGCTCTAAAAATGATGAATTTTAATGTAGACAAACTGATGAAATCGATTTAGTAGGACTATCTTGTATAACATGACACTGATTACCCGTGGATTCAGACGTTTTTATGACATGGTATAAATAATGGGTCGGGTTAAAATAATCGTTACAACAAAAATGAGACAACACAAAAACTTATAAGGAGCCAGTGTTGTTTTTAATCAACACTTTTGAGGGGATAATTTTTTTTCTTTTTCATTTTCTCTCAATTTTTGACAACTAGTGGTAAAAACCCACGTATTACGACGGATCGGTTTTGAATAAAATGTAAATCTAAACATAGATAAAAATTAGCACGTTCCAACGATATAAAATAAGGAAAATGTATATTAAACGAAGTAAAAAAATAGTAAATCTATGGTACAATGTTTTCATAAATTAGCTAAGAGGTTATGTATATGTTTGTGAGTCTATTATGTATATTTTAGAGTATGTGATATACTCTTACTTGACTCTCCCATGTAAGAGTTCTTTTTCTATCACGTGAGCGTCACATCACCTTGGTTGCTTTTTCACTTGGGTCTTACTTGACAATGGGAATACCCAAGTGAGTGAAATACCACATATTTGACCATGGAAGACCCACCCAACACCCACACACACAATGGAGGACCCACTCAACACCCACAATTTTTCCCCTCACCGCGTGAAGCCACTCACGGGAACTTGCTCACGCCCCCTTCACGCGAGAGGGGGCTGGTGTTCCATCTTCCTTCATGTCGTGAGAATGCTCACATGGGGGTATCTGTGAGAGTATACCCCTTACCCTTAGAGAGTGGTTTAAAGTGTTTGTGAGTGGTGGAGAGAGAAAATGTTACTCTTCATCTGTATATTTGTGAAAACACCGTTCACCTCTATTAGTTTTTTAATATTTTTAAAAAATGGTTGTGAGTGGAGGAAAAAGGAAATGTAATGATAAAGATATAAATAAAGTTTATTTAATTAAAAATGAGAGAGAAAATATAATGATTTTTAGTGTAATTATAGAGATGGGATAGAGAATCTACATTGAATGCTCTAACGGGTTATACACCAATTTGAAACTCCTATAATTTGAAAGGAGGAGAGAAGGATATTTAGTGACAATGTTTTTAGAACCGAACCGAACAGTATATCGGTCGTCTTATAGGTTCATTGGTTAGACCGGTTAAATCGGATTACAGAACCGAACGATGTCATAAATAATATAGAATTTAAAACTATTCATGTATTATATATACAAAATATACAAAAAAAATTTTGTTTTTTGTAAATTTCCAATTTTAATGACATATAAATGTTTAAATGAATAAAATATGCAACTTGAAATAATAAATTCATCAGAAAATGAGATATTGAAAGAAAAAATATAAAAAAAATTAAAAAAGTTTGAAATCCGGTCCGACCACCGGTCCGGTTCACTAGTCCAACCGGTAACCGTTTCGAACCGGTCGGTCCAATAAAAACAGTTCAACTACACACAAACGGATCAATTATATATCTGGTTCCCGGTCTAACAGGCCGGGCCGGGCCAGTTATAAAAACATGATTATTTACAAATTGATGTTTCTTTTTTTAATTATTTTTTTGGAATTCCAATCACTTATTTATGATGGAAAGAGTTTGTAATTGAGTCTCTAATAATTATATATCCGATTTGCCCTATGGACGAATATGCAAGCATGATAACTTATATGATGTTCTATATCTTCATGAATCTAGGAACTTTTGTTTGCATTGTCATATTTGGTCTACGTACAGGAACTGAGAACATTCGAGATTATGCAGGATTATACACGAAAGATCCTTTTTTGGCTCTCTCTTTAGCCCTATGTCTCTTATCCCTATGAGGTCTTCCTCCACTAGCAGGTTTTTTCAGAAACTCTATTTATTCTGGTGTGGATGGCAGGCAGGCCTAGGGGTGTCAATCGTGTCGGGTTGACGGGTTGAATTCTTCAACCCTAACCCAACCCATATAATTATTCGGGTCAAAAATTTTAACCCTAACCTGAATACATTAAATTCGGGTTAACCCGAACTTGACCTGTTTAACCCATTTATTTAAATTAAAATCATGAACTACTAAATTCAAAATCGAAATCATTTAAGTTAAATCGAAAAATAATTGAATACTCATCTATTGAAAGAAAAAAAAAAGAAAAGTTTTGGTTTAAATCAATTTCTTTTACGGTAAACAGCAAATACAAAGTAATTGAACAAACGTTTCTAGAAAAGGAAATATATATAAAAAAATGAAATATAAACGGGTTATCGGGTCAACCTGTTTTTTAAACGGGTCAACCCAGACCCGACCTGTTTTCTAAATAGCTCAACCCAGACCTGGCCCATTTTTTAAAAGGGGGGTTGTATTTTTCAACTCAAAACCTGTTTTTTTCGTGTTGGGTTTGGATTCGTGTCAGGAATTGACACCCCTAGGTAGGCCTATATTTCTTGTCACCTTCGATTTTGGTGAACTCTTCCCTTTTCACATGAACACGTATAAGTTGTTCTTTTTTTTATTATCTACTCAATTTAATCTCGCATGTTACACGATATAAACCTTATTATATTGATGAATATATGAACATGTTTCTTTTATAACATTTGATTGAAAGTACATTTTACGTATAATAACGACAAAATAAAATTACAATTACTTACAGAAATCAATTAACTTAACAAGCGTAAAAAAAAGGTGTGCAATTACTAAACAAGTAAATATTAAGCTTAAACTAAAAGCCATTAGAAAAAACAAAACAAAAATTACCTGAAAGAAAATGGATCAAGTGGACCAAACGTGTAGGCTTATTTTGGTAATTTTTGTTTGCTTAACGTGTTCATTTGGGTTTTACTAAATTCATACAAATACACTACAAGAATTTTAGGCAGATTCAACGACATGTCGTCGAAATAACCTTTCTCGACGACATGTCGTCGATATTGCCTCGTCGGCAGAGTTCCGTCGGGACTGCTTGAAAAGTCGTCGATATAGATTACCCTTTTATCGACGACAAGTCGTCGATATTTTCCCGTCGGTAATAGCTTTTCAATTTAAAAAAAAAGATTAAATAAAAATTAAATACAATGCTAAAGTTATATTTTATGGAAACATCAGTAACTTGACTACATAAAGTTATGAACCAATCTACATGAGGAAACCTCCAACGGTACATTCGACCGGTGGCCTTCTTTCTTCTATAAACATGTACAGTAAGAACCGTTGTGCGTATTCCAGAAAAAATAAACATAAAACACAAACCAACAATAACAATAATGAAGACATATGTTAACTTATAACACATGGTATATGTGGGTTCATCCTTCCTCATCCCAATTATTTTCAGCTTTCACCTCCACCGGATGCACATGGCAAGTACATGCAGTTACAAATATTGAGTTTTAGTGGCAATATAACATTCATTGTATGAAATTCTTGAAAATGATTCAAATGCATTCAATAGGCATTATCCCTTTGCTAAAGTTTTCACTTCTCCAAATTAACTATAGCATCATCATCCTCAGAAACCCGAAGTTAAAAGGAGACATGATCAAGTCCGGTTTAAGCTTACTCCGGCTCGAGCCCAACTGAGTTGGTTTACACTACTAAATTTTTTACTTAAATCACCCCCCCCCCCCCACACCCTTCCCCCTTCACAAAGACCTCTTCTCTCCTTTACCATTTGTCCCACCTTTCATACCCGCTCACTTGCCTTCTTCTTGTACCTCTCTCCGAACGCCATCATCGTTTGATTTTGTACCTCTGAAACCATCAGCGGCTATGATTTGATACAACATCGCGTGATTTTACAACCATCTTCTTTGTTCTTATGAAACAATATACTTAATTCTTCCATTTCGATCATTTTACGTTCGTAGGTTTACACAAAATATTAACATGTTTTAGTTGTCACCATTAATATTAAGCCATGTTGTTTAAATGGAGCAAAAAGAAACGCATGCTAGAGGTGCACAAATCGGTTTTTTAACCCAAACCGGTTCAACCCGACCCGAACCGGTTTGGTCAACGAAAAGTCAAAACCGGTTTGGGCCCAAACCGGTTCGGGTTAAACCAGTTCGTGTAATGGAAATATGTAAACCGGTCAAACCGGTTCGGGTAGGTTTTAAACCGGTTTGTCCTTTAAACCGGTTTAAACCGGTTTTTATTAAAAAAAAATCCAAATAAATTTTATATTTTTAATATAAAATGCATAATAAAATATAACAAAATTAAAACGTAAAGTTCAACGTTTATTATTATTTGGAAAGTTCGGAAATTAAAAAACATGACAAGATAAAATTGTAAAAAATTACAAAAAATATAACAAATATAAAACATTAAGTTCAACGTTTTATTTTTTGGAATATTGATTGATTATTCTTGTGCGTTGTCTTCGGAACTAGAGCTTCGTAGCCTTGCATCTTCGGCTAGTTCTTCATCCGTGACGGGTTCAGATATTCCAAGATCAACCTCGTTGTTGTGTATGACTTCTTCGGCTTGAATTTCATCTTCGAGAGAAGTTTGGTCTTGTATCCTATCCATCGCATCCAAATGGTCCTTCAAGCAAATGCACATTTCCATCGCTAGGGGTGAGTCTAGTCCTTCGTATCGATAATACCCTGCCACTAAAAGAAAACGCAGATTCCGAAGCTACCGTGGAAGCTTGGACGGTTAGTACATCACGGGCCATGGCGGAAAGAATCGGAAACGAAGCTTCGTTTGTTTTCCACCATGCCAAAATATCAAAGTCCTCAAAAACGGTAGGAGGCATAAACGCTAAAAAGTTTGTGCCAATATACCTTCCGAGTTCGCTACTCGGGGTGGTACCTCGAGCCCGTTTACTAAATTCATTTAACATTTCGTTATATAAATTCAAATTAACATCTCTCGAGGTACCACTTGATGATGTACCTATTGTATCATGTGGAGTCGGAGTTGTACCATATTTATGTAAATAAACATCAAATAAATCTTGTAAACATTTGTTAAAATATGTTTTTGTGCCTTGTGCAAAATGGATGTCTTCACTATCCAAATTCAAAGCGTAAGTAATTCTATCAATCAAGGTTTCAACCCCGTAAAAATTTATGGTAGGGTTTAACGCGGCGGCGCAAGTTATAACGGGAGGCATTTCTTTAAAATGTTTCACTAATTTTTCTTTCATCGGTTATATCATTTTTGTAAAAAGATCGCTTTTATTTTCAAGCTCAGACAACTTGTTAGCCATTAAATATATTTGTTTTAGTGTTAATGGACTTGTGGGATAATAAACACCGGATAAAAAAGTGGTGGCGGTTTTAAAAACTTCAAGCAATTCGGTTACGTCTTTTAAAATATCCCAATTTGGAGACGGAAACTTTTGAATTTTACGACGAGGTTTTGAGGCAAGCATATCATGAAATAGTTCTAAAGTTTCTCTTTGTCGTAAAGCGCTATAAAACATAATATAAGTCGAGTTCCATCTTGTCTCGACGTCCCAATTCGGGCCTAAGCAAAGATTATTCGTATCACGACAAAATTTAATATAATCATGGTATCTTTTTCTGTTACTAAAAATATCTTTAAGCATTTGTCGAAAAGTATATGTTAAGTTTGAAACCTCTTCAATTGCAAGCCCGGCTTGCACCGCCAAGTTAATGATGTGTGCGACACATCGACTATGAAAAAAAACGCCGTTGCAAACGGGTTTATATTTAATTTTTAGTTTTTGAACCGCATTTGTATTATTAGATGCATTATCAAAAGACATTGAAAAAAGTTTATTTTGTAATTTAAATTCGTTAATAACACCATCCAATATATAAAATAAATTTTCGCCGGTGTGTGGATATTCAAACAAGTCAAAAGCGATTGTACGCTTCATCATTTGCCACGTATTGGGATCAACCCAATGCGCGGTAACGCAAAGGTACGAATCGGGTATACCATGTGGAGCCGACCAAACATCGGTGGTTAAGTTTACACCGGTTTGCAAATTTTCAAAACCCAAAATTAATTCTTTTTTTGCTTTTTTCCACATTTTTATACAATCTCGTCTAAGGGTTGTGCGACTTACTTGGTGATAACGAGGTTGGAGTGTCTCTTGAATCATCTTTGTCAAGCGCGGATTGTCAAAGTGGTTGAACGGCAATCCTTCTTGAATCACTAACCTCGCCATTCGATCTCGAACAATATTTGGATCAAAGTTCCAAATTCCTCCTTCACTTGTCATCGAGGCTTGACCTTCACTTGGAATTCCCTTCAATGACGGGCAAGATTTTTCCATATGCATTTTCAAACTAGTGTTTGAATCTTTCCCCAAAAACGCACCACACATCTTGCACCGAGCACGTTCCTTCCCGTTTGACAACAAACATAGATCGTAATTGCACCAAATTGCCGGATTTCTCGTTGTTGCTCGAATTTCCACAACGGTAACTTCGTTTGAGGAACCACCAACACCAAAACTTGCCATGCTTTTTTTTTTTGAGTTTAGAGAGCGTTTTTGAGCGGTTAAAGAGAGATTTTAGAGATTAGAGAGTGTAAAGAGATGTGTGATCAACCCTAAACACCCCCACCTATTTATAGTGTTTTAAGGGTGCAAAAAACTCAAAAAAAAACGGCCAAAATCGACCCCAACGGCCATATAGCCGTTGGCCAACGGCTATTTTTTGCCCAGCTCGAAAACCGGTTTTTAAACCGGTTTATCAAACCGGTTAGGATGAACCGGTCCCTAACCCGATCTCATCCAGGAAGTTTCAAACCGGCGGTTTTTGGGCAACCCGAACCGGTTTGGCCCAAACCGGTTTAAACCAAACCGGTTTGCCGGTTTGGAACGGGTTAAAAAAAACGGTTTTTTTTGTGCACCACTAACGCATGCTAAAGTGGAAATAACCAAATGTAGCTATTTATTATATGCGTTTAACACTTTAGTATATTAGGGGAAAGTGAATATGGTGATGTTAGACATCTAAGCTTAGATGTGAAACCAATCAAAACTACGTCATTTTGATAAAAAAAAAATCACAATTCAATTAAAATAACATCCTTAATCATAACATCATCTAAAATTGACGAGATATCACAAAATTGTAATTCTTGCAGCCCCTGTTCCTGATGAAATCGACACTCCAAAAATATGAATTTTTGTATCTAGGAAGATGCTAACACAGAACTAAAAATAATTTTTCTATCCAATGCATACCTGCACACATTCTTTCTACTCCTAAATAACTGATTAACCTTCTTGTCGCAATTCTTTGATATTAATGTCGCAAGGCTTCAAGAAAAATAACGTCAAAAGAAAAATAACGTCAAATAATTACGGTGCATAATTTGTTAAGATAATCGTAAATTTGATAGAAGGCTACAAATTAATTGGAAAATAAAGATGAAACAGGGAAGGGGGCGAAATTATCTCTCTTCTAATAAAAACTAAATGGTTTTGGCACTTAGCATCATCATATTCCATCTTACAATTTTTTCCCGCCAAAATTATATTTATATCCCCCATTTATTAATTTCACATTTAGCCTTTTTTTTAAAGTACATAAATACACATTTTCATTATTACAATTTTTTTAAAATTATCATCAAAAATTAATAGTTTAAAAAAACAAAAAATTAAAAAACAAGAGATTGTAAAAAACGAGTTTTAAAGTTTTGTTATTACAAAAACAGATTTTTAAAATTTTATTATAAAAAACAATATTTTAAAATTTTACATATAAAATTTGAAAATACTATATTTTTATTTTAAATAAATATTTACTAAAATAAAGTTTAGAGTAAATTACAAATTGTGTCCTTTAACTATGTATGAAATTGCAGATATTGTCCTTTGACTTCAATAATTACACTGGATATCTTTTTTTTTAAAACCTTTGCACAGTTTAAGTCCTTTTCACTAACTGAGGTTAAATTTTCCTGTTAAATCCTCTCATGTGCATTGCATATGAGGGTATAAGTGTCATTTACCACAAAAGGACTATATATGTAATTTATTTAAATAATAAAAAATACTTAAATCTATACACATAGTCTCTCTCTCTCTCTTTCTATTCATATCACAGCAGACAAAAACAAAACCCCCACCCCCATCGGTGCACCATCTCCATCATCGCCTGTTCTGCAAGATTTTTTTTGGCGAATTTCAAGTGCAAAATATTTGATTTCGAAGGATGAATTTGGATCTGTGGAAGAAGGCCATCTCCCCTACAAGAATCAGACAACCTGAGCCGTTGATTCATTTGAGCGTCACGGAGGTGCCGGGGGATTACTGGGTTTACAGGGTTTATTTGTGCGTCACGGAGGTGTCGGTGCACCATCTTCATCATCGCCCTGTTCATTTGAACGTCACGGAGGTGTCGCGTTTTTCTGCACATCCAGTTGTCTACCACATCGTCGCTACCTCTCTGGCGGAAAGACGACGCCACCGGAGGCTGTGGTGGTTGCCGGAATAAATCACAAACACAAACTCTCTCCACACTCTTTATCACTCTACTCTCTCTCTCTCTCTCTGTTCTATACACACACTTTCACTCCACAACCAACGCCGGCTTGAAACTATCACAGCTACCGCCATACAACAAAAATGGGCATCTGTTGAAAAAATATCAACTGAAAAATCGATTGGCCAGTGTGAGGAAATGGAAAAAATCGTCAATTGAAGTAAAGGAAATGGAAAACCCATAAAAAGTGAAGATGAAGAACTCCCATTTATGGGGTTTTTGATTTTATCAAATGAAAAATGGGTAAAATTAATTCAACAAGAAATCAAATGAATCAACGACTTGCTTTAAGACTTTATTAGAATGAACTCCCATTTATGGGGTTATTGATTTTATCAGATTTGCTTTGAAATTTTGTATGAAGATGGGCGGGGCGGCGTTTTGAGAGAGAGAAACGAGGTGGAGGGGATGAAGGTGGTGATTTAAGTGGGTCTCAAATTATTATTATAATTAGGATAATAGTCTAATTACTAGAAAATTTAAAATGACAGAAATGCCCCTCATGTGAGGGGCACATGAGTGGATTTAACAATGGAAATGGATGAGAGTTAGTGTAAAGGACATAAACTGTGCAAATGTTTCAAAAAAAGGACATCCAGTGTAATTATTGAAGTTAAAGGACAATATCTGCAATTTCATACATAGTTAAAGGACACAATTTGTAATTTACTCTAAAGTTTACTAATATTTAATTAGTAGTTTTTAATTAAATTTGATATTTATAAACAAAACTTTTATTTTTATTTTTAAATTTTAATACATAGTTTTTTAATAAAATTAAGAAACTAGCAAATATTTATTTTTAAAAGTGTATTATATTTTAAACTTTAATTTTTTTAAATGACGAGATTTTTTTTTCAAAAAACATGTTTACAAGTTTAAATTATAATTTATAAGTTTAAAATTTTTCATATTTAATTTTGGAATGTTAAATTTAATTGTGTCAAAATATTAAGGAGTAAAAATTTTAAAATTTGTAGTTTTAAATTTTGAATTTAAATGATGATATATTGTTGAAATTTAAATTTTATTTGCATCTTTTCTTATTGAAAGATTTAATATTAAAAGTTTAGCAAGATTTTCCGCATACATGTACAAATAGTATCCGTCAATCAAAGTATCTTGATGATAATCTTGATGAAAGTTTATAATCTTGATGAAAGTTTATAATATTCTGATTTTGTAAATGAACTTACATTATCGGGTTTGTCAAACCATAAATTAGTTTTAAATGTCGATGTTCCAGTTATGCTATTAATAAATATTGATGAAAAAATGATTTAGGTAATGTAACAAATCTTTAGGTCAAATCACAAGGTAATCGCGTTATAGAAGCGATGATTATATTTTGAAACAACATTGATCATCACAATTTTACCCCTATAATTGGGTTAACATATTCAGACAAAAGAATTTTATTAAATTTCAAAGAAAAAATATACAATTGTTGTATTTTTGCAATGACTATGAATAAAAGTTTAGGGCAATCACTTTCAAATGTTGTTTTGTATTGAAAGATCAAGTGTTTATTCATGACCAGGTGTATATTGCATTATCAAGAGTTAAAAATAGAGATGAACTCAAGCTATTAATTTTTGGTAAACATGAAAAAATTACCAATACCACGTCAAATGTTACACACAATGAAGTATTTTCAAATTTGTAAATAATCATTGTAAGGTTTTATTTGACATGTAATTTAATATATTGTAAAAAGTGCACAACTTATTAAATGAATTTTCTCGTTTGTTCAGAAAGTCCAAACAGAGACGACGATGGTGTTTAACGAGACCAGTTAAACACTACCAAAGCCAATTTCAAAAGCCAACACGAGACCATTGCTAGCTTGGCTCGACTTTCTGGCGGTTTGCAGATGTCCACGTCATATAAACTCTAACGGTGTTAAGTTTTTTTAACAGGGGGTCCAATGTAAAAAAATAGTTTGAAAGTATGGACCGGTGGTAAGAATATTCTCAGTTGGGATTATTTTTGGCCAATTGGTAAAAGGTGGGATTATTAAAATCAAATAATCATTTTTTTTAAGTTTTAATTACTCTCATGCATATAATCTTAACATGTAATAAAATAAAAAAGTTATAAATACAATATCAATTTTGTATATAAAAAGTTTGTAAAGATATTTATCAATATAATCTTAATGTTTCACCCCGTGTAACACACGGAGTTAAAGCTAGTTGGAGAATAAATAGATAAATCAAATGATCATATTAAATTTAATTTAAAGTACGTAGTTTTGATTGGTTTCGCATCCAAGCTTAGTTGCCTAACAGCACCATATTCACTTTCCCAAGTATATTAATATCTTATAAATTATAAAATTTAGAGTAAACTGTCATTTTTGTTCCTGTGGTTTGGTTAAAATTGTCACTTTCATCCAATAGTTTGTTTTTTTGTATCTGGATCCTCATGATTTTAAAATCCTGTCACTTTCATCTAGTCAACTAATATCATCTATTTTCCTCAATTAAATGAGGGGTATTTCAATCCTTTTACATATTTGTTTTATTTCTCTATCTTTTTTACTCTCACTTTTTAATCATCATTTGTTAAACCCCTTTGTATTTCTTCTTCCTGATCTCCATCTCCGCTTGATGTTCAATCATCGATTGTTCTCTTTAACCCAAATAACGTGAGATAGACACAGCAGAGGTTTGAACCTGTTTTGTGGGGGGTAGAAACGGTGGTGAAAGTGAGGTAGAAACAAGCGATAGTGTGGTGGTCGTCGGAAATTGGTCGGAAAAAGAGGAAGAAGGCCAGCAGGGGAATGATTAAACTAGAGGTTAAATTGGGAATGATTAAAAAGTCGGAGTAAAAAAGATGAACAAATAAAAAAAAATATGTAAAAGAACTAAAATACCCCTTATTTAACTGAGAAAAATGGATGGTGTTAAGTGACTGGATGAAAGTGACAAGATTTTAAAACCACGAGAACCCAGATACAAGAAAATAAACTATTGGACTAAAGTGACAATTTTGAAGACGAATGAAAATGATAGTTTCCTCTAAGATTTAAAAATAAACAAAATTGTAATAACACTTGATGGGCTAAAAAGGTATTAATTGGCTATCAACTCTTAGATGTTCTTGTAGGGTTGTACACTTGCACATTACTTTATTCATTTAATTGGGTCTAGTTAAATAAGATGGGCTAAAACAATGAACCGAGAAAGATGGAGAGATTTTTTGGGCAATTTGTGGGTGAGTGGGTCACTAACTCAAAAGACGAGATGATAGAATAAGATGATAGCCAAAAACGTCACCTCTCTTCTTTATATCCCCGATCCCCAATTGCAATGCTACTTTTAGCATCTTTTAACCAACACTCCTTATCTTACTTTCGTCGCGATCTCATCTTCTTTACATAGATGATAAAAGTTGCATTTTTAGTTCACGTGTTATTATTACAGAAGGAGAGAAATTATATGAAATGAAATCTTTGCTTACATCCATGTTGTATTTATTCGATGATACACTAGAACGAAATCACAAATTCCATTAAGAAAGAAAGTAAACATGCGTTTTTACAGATCTAATAACACACGAGGATTTAACTAGGGGTGTCAGTTTCTGACACGACCCGAAACATGACACGAAAATAATCAGGTTTTGGGTTGGCCATTTTAACCCGTTTTTAAGAACATGTCGTGTTCGGGTTGACCCATTTAATAAACGGGTCGGTTCGGGTTAACCCATTTAAAAACTGGTTGACCCGTTTATTTTTGTATTTAGTGTTTACCATAAAGGAAATGAGTTATACCAAAACTTTAATTTTTTTCTTTTACCGAAATAACTATTAAATTAAATTAAATTTCGGTTTATCTTAAATGAATTACATTTTGGATTTAGTAGTTTATGATTTTGATTTAGATAAATGGGTTAAACTGGTCAGGTTCGGGTTGACCCGAATTTAAGTGTATCCAGGTTAGGCTTGAATTTTCTTACACGGATAAGAATATAGGTCGTGTTTAGATTGCATAATTCAACCCGACATGATTGACGCCCCTGATTTAACCATGAATAAAACATTACATACAATACAATAACACATAAAGATGAAAAGAACGCCACAACTTGCTGATAATGACTTTATTGCAATTCTAACACGTGGTTATCTTCGACTCTAATGTATTTTGAAAAAAAAAAGTTATTAAATTTCGTAAATGGAATACTAAAATGCAACATAGTCAAGTGCAACACGACCTTGTGGTAGTACTAGACTATAGGTTACTTAATCATGCAGAGCCGTCCCCGAGAAATTAAGTATCCGGCTCAACATAAAAAAAATGCCCCATTCCCCCCTCAATATGCACGTATATAAAAAAATTCAATAATACGGCGATAATAGTAATTAAAATAATAAAGAAAATAAAGCTACCATAGAAAAGTTTTCCGTTACTTTACGTAAAAGGATTCATAGATTCATTGTTTTGCAATTAGGTATTTGGGTTTTAAGTTTGGATCATTGGATTGGATTTAATCACTTAAGTTTTAAAACACAAATATGTGCCTACTTTAAAAATTAAAACATTGAATTTTAAACTCTTTTGGGCCCAAATTAAAACACAAATATTTTCCAGATTTAGAACTTATTTATGATTTTATAAGGTATTTAAATTATTTTTTTATAATATATATAAAAAAAATTATAAAATATATGCCCCACTCATAAACATGCCCCGGTGCAGCGGCCCAACTTGCACCCCTTATTGGGTCGGCCTTGTAATCATGTAATATGATTACGAGCCTAGAGCCAGTGGCGGATTCAGAAATTTTTTTCAAGGGGTTCACTGTTTTTAGATGCTCCAATTTCGTAGGTGTGAGGATAAAAATTTCGGGTCGATGGTTCGGGTCGGGTAAGGTTCATATGCAATACAATAATAAAAAAACATTGTCATTAGAAATTAAAAAACACATAATATAAATAAAATATTTTTATGAATTAAAAAAAATAGAGTTTTTCCCTACGAGTTTTCATCTTTTGAAATCATTGCAATCGACATCTAAACCATCAATTTAACCATTAAATTGAACCTAAACAATTGACCATCCTTTTGAGGGCGGATGACTGGTTTGTGTAATTGTGTGGACAGCATATTCAAAACAAGAAACAAATTAAAGGGTCACTTGAAATAATTAAAAGCCCCATCAGTTGAGAGTGTGACAAAGCCCATATGAAATCAGCTAAAAAAAAGGTTTTAAAGAATGTTGGTGAAGGGATTAGAACCCACAACCTCCGTGTCATAAAGTAAAACCTACACCACTACACTACTTGTGAAACTTTATAAGGGGGTTCACCCTATAATATTTTAGGGGGTTCACCCCAGTTTTTTTACTTAGCGTTACACTACAATTTCAGAACTCGGGGGTTTCTGTGAACCCCCTCCGTTACATGTAATTCCGCCCCTACCTAGAGCCCGTATCATGATGTAGACAAAGAAACTCATAATAGGTCTAAGCCTGTATAGAAGGAACATAGAAAAAACCAAGATATACGTTATGTTCTGAATCCCCATAATTCAGAAGTGAATTATTTCAGAATCCCCATAATTCAGAAGTGAATTATCTATAATACAAATTTATTTTTTAAAATTGACATCATAAATTATATTACAACTATTCATAATTAATTTCATATTAAATTTACATAGTTAGTTATATATATGATAACTATTTATAATTAAATTTATATTAAATATAAAAAATATTATTTTAATATCATTATTTAATAAGAAAAAAAAACAGAAAAATAAGGGTGATAAGAAACCAGATAGTGACACGTGTCCCCTCATTTAAGAAGAGAGACATGCGGGAAAATAAGGGCGATGATGCATTAGAGAGTGGCACGTGTCCTCTTATTTAATAGGAGAAAAATACGGAAAAATAAGGGTGAGGAAACACCAGAGAGTAACACGTGTCCTCGTAGTTACTTATTTATTATAATAAATATTTTAAAACAACAATCACCGGACCTTATTTCATACCTTTAATAAAATTGGTTACCCTAAGAGTACAACAAATCAATGTTTTCATAATCGGACAGACAATCGAACTAACCTTCTTACTGGTCCACTAATTAGACCGGTTTCAAAAAACAAAAGACGTCGTAAATAATTTAAGTTTTAAAATATTGAACCACTCTATCTTTTGGTGTGGATTTAAAATTAATTCTTATGATAAACAAAATATAAAGCCTTAAGTAGTAAATAAATTAGCAAATTATATATATTGAAAATCAAGTTAGAGTTGTGAGTGGAAATCACTATTCAAATTTCACATGTTTTTATGCATACTGTGCAAGCATGTCATGCATGCTTTTGGTATTTTATTTTTGTTTTTTTTTCATTTTCTCATCACATTTGTTTAAAAGATTACTTAAGGAAATAAAAACAAAAAATGTGTGTTTAGAAGAGTAGTAAGCTTGGTTTAAGATTATTCAAGAGATGTGGGTTCAAAACCCACAAGCCACCCCCTTATGCAATTTTAATTTTTTTAAAGCGTTTTTCATGCTATTTATATACTTTTATCTCGCAGAGTGAGTTTACGTAAATTTTTTTGCTTTATCTTATAATCTTTTGTTACTTTAATTTCCGTCGCAACGCGCAGGACATAATTATTTCTACCTAAGTTTCGCTTTGAATCGTCACAACGCGCCACCCGTTGCAACGCGTGGGGTATAATTCTAGTTATATTTTAAAAAGAAAATAAATAAATAAATAAAAATTTGAGAACCCGGTCGTCGGTTCAACCCAAAAATAACCATAGCCCATACAGCTGGTCCAAATAAAGACGGTTCAAAAGCATTCAACTAAATCAGTTACATAGTCGGTTCCCCATCACCGCCGGGTCAAATCCAGTTTCGAGTGCAACTAATATGAAATCAAAGTGACTAACTTCGATGAAAATGGAAATAAAATGTAATTGATATTATCATTAACATAACAACGCTACCGATAAAAAGTACCCAAAACATCTCACTTCATACTTTTTTTTGCATGTATCGAAACTAACGGCGTTAACTCTCCGTCTAATCGGTTCCCGCTGGCCCCCTTTTTTCTTCTATTTAAACTCCGGATTCTGAAATGTGATGCAACTGCTTCAACAACACACCACAACACACACACACACACACACACACACACACACACACTAACACACATCAACAACAATGGTGGCAACGGCCAAACCGGTGATCGTCGTCGGAGTCGAAGACAGCGAGCAGAGTTCTTACGCACTGGAATGGACACTGGATCACTTCTTCGTAGCCTCTGCACCAAATCCTCCATTTAACCTAATAATTGTTCACTCCAAACCTACTCCGGCTTCTTCCATGGGATTCATCGTCTCCGGTAGTTAAACTTATCTTTCCGAGATGATGTTCGTCTTCTCTGGTACTAATTGTTGCTTAATTTGATGAAATTGCAGGTGCGGATATTTTGTCGCATGTGGATGCGGATCTGAAGAACATCGCTAATGGAGTTGTGGAGAGGGCGAAGGAGCTTTGTGTTTCGAAATCGGTTTGTGATTTTAGCTTCTGAACTCTAAATTATAACGAAATTAGCTCGGATTATAGTTGATTTTGAACTAATCAGACCTGAATCAAATTTGAATGACGTTTTAATGCAATGTATTTCAGTTATTAATGAGATTGGAAGTGAAACTGTTTCTAATTTCAGGTTCATGAATCTGACTGTGATGAATTACGGGAAATTGGACCTGTTTCTAATTTCAGCTTCATGAATCTGGCTATGATGAATTAGGGATAGGCGGTAAACAAGACTAGACGAGCTGGATCAGCTCGTTTATCTTAACGAGCTGAAATGTTAAGCTTAGGCTCGGCTTGGCTTGTAAAAAGCCGAGCCAACTTGTTTATTCAAACAAAAACTAATATTTTTAACATGTAATCCAAAATTTTATTATGCAAAAAGAGAAAACATCAAAAACATATTAAAATATAAAGAGCTGGCCACTTTTTCCACTCATATTAATTAATTTTTGTATTCCTTTATATTTTTATATTTATTTATATCATTAGAAAATGTTAAAATGACCATATAATTATAGTCTATACGAATATTGGACTGATAATAAAAATTTAAGTTTAGAAAATACGTTACAATTCTAAGTTATAATTTATATATATTTAAATTTATGATTTAGTTTAAACGAGGAAACAAGTCAGTTAACGAGCTAGCCAATGAGCCGAGCTTACCTTAGCTCGGGCTCGGCTCGTTTACAATTTAAAGTTTTTTCCGAGTGAACTGCGAGTTTTTTGAACAACCCTGTATTTAGGGGGAAATTAAAACTTGTTTCTAACTTCAGCTCCAGGAATCTGATTAATGATGAAATTAGAGGAAATTAGCTTGAAATGTTTAAGTTTTGAATTAATTGGACTTGAAGTATTGATTAGGTTATCAAATTTGAATGATGTTTGTATTTAATCTGAAGGAATTGAGGGTTTAATGGTTCAGTGTTATCGTGATTTATTCAGGTGAATGATGCAACAATAGAGATTGTGGAAGGTGATGCTAGAAATGTTCTATGTGATGCTGTTGAGAGGCACCACGCTACCATATTGGCTGTTGGTAGCCATAGTCATGGAGCTGTTAAAAGGTAATATATGTTTATGAAAGTGCTTATAATAAAACGAGTCGGGTGGGTTGAGTACGTGTTTTCACGTTAAGAAAATGTGAAAACGTAAATCTTTAGCCCGTTGAAACGGGCTGGGTCAACCCGTAAACGATATTTTATGCATAATCATTATGTTAAATAAGGTATAACAAGTGTGTTACTATAATATTAAGTTTTAACTATTTAATAAAATGGTTGACATGTTGTTTAGGAGTGATAATCGTGTCGGGTTAACAGGTTGATGGATTGATTTGATGAACCCGAACATGACAGATATACTTATTCGTGTTAAAAAAACAATCCTGATCCGGATACACTTAAATATGTGTAACTTGAACATGACCCGTTTAACCCATTTATTTGAACTAATCAAACTTGTTGGTGGGTTGTAATTAAGTGGTAAACAGGTTGGAAGGTTGACCTATTTAATTAAACACGTTAAACAGGTCAACTCGAACACGATCTATTTATGCTTATCAAACAAATTATATATGACAACTCAAAAGTTGATTATCTTCGTGTCGTGTCAGAAGTTATCACCCCTATTACATCCATCAATCATAGTACCTTTTTATACATTCGAGTCATTAAAAGATGGTTTGAGCTGTATTTTAATGACGACTCAATGTAACACCCCAACCTCGAGTTGTTACACTCAAACAAGGTTAGTACTAGAGCTGTAAACGAACTGAACCGAACCGAACGAAGCCTTGTTCGTGTTCGTTCGTTAAGCATTGAACTTGTTCGCGAATGGTTCACGAACACTAACCGGACGAAATTTCATGTTCGTGTTCGTTCATTAAGGAAATGGGTTTGTTCACGAACGGTTCACGGACGTTACCGAACAGAGCGTTGTTTAGGACTTTTGATGTCAACCCTAATGTTTACATGATTTAGGATTGATGAAAGCTTACATTATTTAGAATTGAGAACTTAGAACCCCTAATCGAGTAATAGTAGGGAAATGACGCATAAAAATTTTAAAAATTAAAGAATATAAAATGTTTAGACAAAATAAAATAGAAGTATACAAAAATCTTAATGAACATCTTAAACAAACGAAAATAAACAAACATAAACGAACGTAAATGAATGAACGTTCACGAACAGATTACCGAACGTTCACGAACACAACTGAACGAACGAGACCTCTATTCATGTTCGTTCATTTAGTTAATCGAATAAAATTTCTTGTTCATGTTCGTTCATTTATTAAACGAACGAACGTAAACGAACTTCCCACCGAACGGTTCATGAACTGTTCGTTGAACGTTCAGTTCGTTTACAGCCCTAGTTAGTACCCAAAGGGTATAAAATAATAAAAATAAGGTGTAAAATGCTTTTTGTAGGGCGGTTTTGGGAAGTGTAAGCGATTATGTTACGCATCATGCTCACTGCACCGTGGTGGTAGTGAAGAAGCCAAAGGGTAAACACTAAGGCACACATCATTAGCAGTTATTTGCAACAGTTAATCTTCCATTAATTGTTACAATTTGCTTTAAAATATGGTCATGTGTTCAACATCATCTATGTGTAATTTCATAATCTAAGTTTCCTTCTTGCAAATTGTAATTTGTTTGTTTTGTTATAAATAAGGTTTTATACGTGCGAATTTGTGTGTTCCGTTAATATATCCAATTTTGACATAAGATTATACATTGCGATTGGGACATTAAGATTACGTTCAATGCAAAATTCGACATTGTAGAACTTATGATACAAGTGGCGAATAATAAGTAAAATTGGTGAAAGTTATAACCTTGATCAAATTTAGGCATAAATGAATGTGTTATCTTTCTAGTTTGCTTAGCAATGCTTCCATTGGTGGCAACTCCTTCACAATTTGGTTCCAATCAGGCAAACCCTGTGAAAAAACACAACATTTGTTTATATAAAATCTTGATGTTTGACCACAAAAGTCAAACTAGTCTACAAATAAGAATTAGCAAGTGATTAACTTCTTTTGGCCCGTAAAACGTGGTGATCTGGGTCAATTAAGTTTCAACATTTTGACGTTTTAACCCCTTGACTTTTTTTTGTTACGTTTTATTTTTATTTATTTTTATTATTATTTAGTCAATTAGGTTAATGGGGTTAGTGGCTATTATTGTTAGTTGGGGGTGTCTTTAGTATTTTGTTTGATTATATATTTGGTATCAAATCATGAATGAAATCATGAGATTGTTTGAGTTATTCTCTTCTCCTAATTCTTAGCTTTTCTTCTCCAATTCTGGTTTAACCCTATCATTTTTTTACCGGTTGAAGCTGTTTTGAGCCGTTGGATAAAGCCAACCGACTTTTAACATTTTATCTTTTTGGTCCCTTAACTTTTTCTCGTAGTGGTTATATCCCTTACCTTTTTTTACTTTGATTTTTTTTATATATGTACTTTTGTACATATGACATCTAAATAAACATCTAACCTGTTAAACAAGTCAAAAAAAGTTGAGGGATATACTACTACAAAAAAGAGTGAAACGACTAAACCGTTAAAATGTTAAAAGTTAGTTGGTTTTATCAAACAATAGCGGTTTGTTTGCAACGAAAGCCAGTTTTTTTTTAAAGACGACTTTCTTAAACCCCTACTCCCTTCGGGAGCAGGCCGGGTGTTCTTGTGAGTCATGCATGTCTTTCCCAATGGGTTGTAACTGCAGCGGACTCGAACCCGGGACCCACCTAGGAGGAAACCCACAACTAGGAAAACCCCTTGGCTCAACCTAGAACAATTTGTCTCAAGCGAGACTCGAACCCATGAGTCCATGACCTTCCATTTGGAAAGTCATGGGGCTACCACTCCACCAAAAGGCTTTGTGATAAAAGCCAGTTACTATGGTTATAAAGTTCATTAAAATAATAATATGAAAAAGAATATGAACACTAACCCTTCCTGATATTCGAACACGACCATCTAGACGCAGTATAATATATACATCTTCACCAGGAGTAACACCTTCTGATTTTTGTTGTTCCTTTATCCACCTTCTCAGTTTGGAAAAAGTAACTAAAGTTAAGAAAGAAAGAAATCACATGCACCATGAAAATTGCAAAGGCTGTATTTTAAATATTCCATGTCAAATTCTTTTGCTGAATCTTCAAAAACTGACTAGGGTCTAGGCAGCTTTTTTGTCATTTTAGTGTGTATGTATATGCCACTTGGCACCTAATTTGGCATTTAATAATTTTTTTTGTAAAATTCATAAGTTTCTAAAAACAATAATCTTTTTTCAAATTTGTACAAAAATTTATTTTTTATTTTCTTCCCTTTCACTTAAGCATATTTTTCATATGTGGCAATTGGCATGACATCAACAAGTGCCAAATCAGCAATTCACAGGTAAAATCGGTTAACATGAGGTTGGTTGCTAAAACCGGTAGTAGAAAGTAAGTTGGATTCTATTTTCAGCCTAATTTAAAACTGGTTCCTAAAATTGGGAAAAACTGTAAAGTTATATGTTTGCCATAAACAAAACATACACACGAAATGATAACACAAGCATCTTTATATGTGGCAAAATGGGTGGGTCAGACGGGTTGGGTAATGGGTCAAACAAGTAAAATTTTAGGGTTGGTAAAATGAGTTGGGTTGGCCCACCAACACTTTAGTCCAACTTTCTTTAAACCAGAGCAAATTAAGAGGTAGTAAACACTTGAGTATGCTTTGGACAACTCTCCAACTGGTCAACCAGTTTGACCCGTTTCTTTTTCAGCTAATTTTTTTTTTGTTTTACCAATTTATGAAAAGTGTAAGCTTCAAGTTTTTGACTATATAGGCATTAATAACATAATCACTGACCTTTCCCATTCCCCTGGTGACACAACCTCAGCCTTGAATCGAATCTCGGACTTCAATTTTGTTTTTTCGGTTATTGACTGAGCTCGTGCCTCAAAATCTTCCTATGATGTCATCCACATAGTACCGATAAAAATAAACAAAATGAAATCAATTACAGTTCTATAACAAGATGTTAATGTGGCAATTTCAACCTATTTATATGAAAACAGATCAATTTTGGGTTTCATTTGATTGGTAACAGGCCCAGTGGGTTAAAACGGGTCAAAAGTCATTAGACATGTATTCAAATCTTTATGATGTCCCAACTCAAATTCAATATATTAATTATTTACAACATTTAATAAAATGAACCAAAATGTGTTGGCAATCTGGCCAACCGACCTGTTTTGACCCGTTAAGAGGTGGCAATTTTGATCAATTTTGATTTTTGACCAATTTACTTAGAATATGTCAATTGGATTATGCTTTCTCTCTAACGGGTGAAACGAGCAAAATAAGAAAATGCCTTAAAAAGAACACGGATTGAAGGGGTCAAATGGGTCGAAAGTCGCCCAAAGTGTATTACAGTGCTTAAAACCTCCTCAATCATTTGATTAAAAAAAAGATTATTACTGAATAATATATTAAAAATATATTAAAAAAGGATAAAATAATATTCAGAAAAGTTCTTGTAATCATACATGACAGTATGACACATTAAAAATATATAAAAAAGCTAATTTTTTTTGTGTCCTGACCCACCCGCCCGTTTTGCCACCTCTAAAAGATGCAATATGGTTTCAAGAAGTTAATTACGGTTTTACCCCAACAGAAGGAAGAGATGAAGCTGCTTGTTTTGGACCACCAAAACCTCTTTTCTCAATTAGTGAATCCTTTTCACCCCAAATAACAGGAACCAATATAACACCTCGGTTAAGGAGGTCCGTTCTGAACCTCTCTGCCTTTTTGATGGCCAAAGAAACCGTTTCTTTTTTTCCCGCCAATATAACCTTGACTCAAAAAAAAAACACACGAAGAATATGGTTTAGGGGGCGTTTGGATGTGCATTTTGAGTAATCAGAACATAGTTACCGAATTCGCTGAGATGTACGCAATCCCCGAATTGGATCGCGAGGTACCAAAATTGCAATTCGCATCGTACCAATTCGCTATGGCACGCCGTTCCGGATCGATCAGGTTCGGCGATCCCTTTACCTCAAATTCGTTGTACCAAATCCTAATTCCGATCGTTCCGCACGCTATCTAATTCACGATTTTGGTCTTGGAATTCACTTGTTGGGAACAGCGACTGCCAAAATTCAAGGGAATTCGGCATTCTTGATAGAGTCTAGCATCTTTTTAATAAAATATTATTAAACTAATTTAATATATAATATATATCACTGCCAAAATTCAAGTGAATTCGGCATTCTTGATTATAAATTTTACTTTTATAATTGTTATGTTTGTGATTTCTTTTTCTATTTTGGATTAAATGGTATTTGAAGTTATGTTTTAATTTGGAATTTGACAAGTATTATATTGTATTTGAAGTTTGAACTTATGTTTCATTCGGGTACATCGAACCGAACTAAATGGTACCGGTTCGTACCGAAATGAACCTACCCCCCTCCGTACCAAATACGCTAACTCTAGCGAATTGCGTACCCGAACCGCGTACCCGTACCGGAGCGAACCGCGAATTCGGTAACTATGAATCAGAATCATATAATCACTTATAACAGAAGGTGTTTGGATGTACTCTGTTTTACCCTTTGATAACTAGTTTTTTTGAAAACAGCATTAAACTGACTATCCAAAACAATATTTTTTAGCAACTTAAAAATAAGATAATCAAAAGCAGAATATGTTTATCCAAGCATTCAAAACTGAGCAAAGATAACAGGCTTCAAAAAGCAAATCCAAACACCCCCTAATCTTGAATGATGTAGTGATAATGGTTAAGTTTCTTTGATAAGGGTATGATTGTTACGCAAACAAAATCACAGATTATATCATTCAGAATTAGACCATGGTAGCATGAGCTAAAAGTGAAATTTTAAATTTTCAATGCTATGTCAGCAAAATGATACACATGGAATGCCATGTGTGCGCCCGGTCAGAAACCAATGAATAAATCATTCAAAGTTTTATCTCATGACTCTTGGACGGACCTACATGAAAGCAATTTCTGTTTAGTGTTTTATAGTTTAAAAAGGTAATAAAAAATGTTGTTGAAGCGAATTCCCTGAAAAGATTTTGTTATGGTGGTGCATTACCTAGTAAAAAATCCTGGATCCGGCCATTGTGATGACCAAATTGTTACAATCCCAAAACCACCAAAAGGAAAAAATATATGAGTTTTGGTAATCATTATTGGAAACTTAGTTTTAGTTTCTTGAAAGGGTATTTACGATAGGAAATTTGAAGGAAAAAATACAAAATTTTGAATTTGGAGAATGATAAAAATTTCCTCTTTTTCTTGAAACCGCAACAAGAATTTAAAAGAAACCAGTAATAAGGAAGCTAGAATACTAACAGGTCTTGCAGTCTCTCTTAATTGCACAAGTTCAACCACCCGATTAGTCGATAGGCGTAGTGGCAATCTTGATAATGTTTCATTTCTAGAAATTTGAGCAAGTTGTTCTTCCTCTTTCTTATTATCCCAAATATATAACGCTACAAACACTACAATACCTGCAAATAGCATAGCATATTAAAACGCTTAGACAGAGGTGGCAATTTTACCTATTCAATTATGAATGGATTGATTTAGGTTGTTCTTTATCACAACGAGCCAAGTCGATATATTTGGTGAAAAACCGTAAGGGGGAAGGGTCAAACGGTCAATTGTGTTGATACTTTAAATGCATATAGCATGTTAGATTGTTTCATTCAATGTTGAAATTATGTAATCAAGAAATTAATATATTTAGAAAGTCAAATAACAAAAGTCAATGTCTGCATGTTAGGGAAAATCACGGGTCAACTGGATAGTTGATTACCCGCCAAATAATTGTCTTTAGACAGTTAAACAACTGTCATTTGTTTGGGTATATATAACCCCTGCTTGTACCGATAAGTTTGTGCAGAACCCAAATCTTTGTTCATCCTAAATGATCTTCATAAGTATACGATCCTGGGCTAACATTCAAAGATTTAGATCATTATTTTATGACTATTGTTTTCTGGTCAACTTCATATATACTTTTCAAAAAGTTTCATAATTCATATTATCATATTTACCCTTACAAAACACTAAAGGTATCATATTTACCCTTTTCATATTATAATAGTATGTTTAACTGAATAAACAACTTTATTACAAGTAATTACCTTAGCTCATAATGTTCTTTTAACTCCAAAAGTAACTGATTTTATAAAGTTATATATGGAATGGGTAATATAACTTTTTTAGTGTTTCAAAGGGTAAATAACTAAATATTATATAATGAAATTTGGAAGGGGAAATAAGAAATTTTGAACTTTCAGAAGGGTATATACGAAATTCCCCCTACTGTTTTTATGAACATCTTTAACACACCTAGTATCTATAAAAAAACTGGACAAAAGAAGTTGTTGCGGGTCAACTCCACCCGACCAATATTAAAAATGACACGTTCAACGTGAACCCGTTACCCAACTTGGCTGACCCGCCCACATTGCTACCTCTAGTTACATGCAAAATGATAAACTCATGTAACATTTTTACCTCCAACATTAATGGCAAAATTTTGAGCAGTTGCCAAGATATCTGGGGCTCCCTCACCGCCTTGTATTGCAAGGAACAATCTTGGTATAGTAAAAAACAACGATATTCCAGCTGCTGCTGTAAATGCCACATAAAAGAATTTTCTGACCCCACGAAACGGGGCTTGGACTTCACTAATAAGTTTAAGATCTCTTCGGAAACCGTAACCTATATCTTCCCCACCTAATCTAGCCTGTAAACAGCTTAATACATCATTTAACTTATTTTGATGATAAATTTGTTTTTTTTTGTAACAATGAGAACCAGTTACCAGAAAACTCAAGGGGCCCGCCAATACCTGCTATACTCGATAAATCTTCAAATACATGTTTAGGGTTTCAAACAAAAAATTCAAACTTTTTGGAAGGGTTAGTTCGATTGAGTGTTTAAACTTTAAGCTAATTTTAAGTTGCAATAAATAACTTTAGTGTTTGGATAAAAGGTATTACAATTTAAATTCGTTTCATTTCTGTTCTAGTAGCCATCTTTGTTTTCACCCAAAAAAAGGAACCAGTTTTCAAATATATAGATTTAAGGTAATTTTCAACCTTGTTAGCAAGTGACAAGTCACCAAGAAAGGAAAAAGTAAACACACACACACTAACACGTCATCATTTTGACATGGAAAACTTTATGGATTACCTTAAGGGGTGTTTGGATGTGCACTTTGAAAGTGATCATCAGGCGGCTGCTTAAATCTTGGGATAATTAGGTGATTTTACATTTATCACAATAATCAGTTTTCTTGCACCAAATATGATCAAGATTTATGATTAATTACCATCAGAAAATAGCAAATAGCATTAAGAGTAGTATGTTTATTAGAAAATAATATTATATCTTGTTACCCAAGTTACTTGGTGAAGAAGCTATAATATTAAATTACTATTAGTAGAATTGGTATTAGGGTAAATGTAGTACATCATTAGTATTCAAAGGGCATTAGGGTAAATGTAGTACATCATTAGTATTCAAAGGGCATTAGGGAATGTAATTTCATTATGCTTTATATTGATCGGTTCCTACCCCAAATCTGATCATTCCCAAAATAATCAAAGTACAACACAAAACAGATTACTGTGACTTGAAATCACAGTATAAGTTTAAATATATATCCAAGCACCCCCCCCCCTTCCTCTCATCACCATCTCTCTAATCAACTAAGTAACTCCGGTTATCTAATTATTACGTTCAGATTCGCCAAATTACACATCCTAAGAATGGTCACAAGCAAAGAAGAAACAAGGGTGCAGATGAAAAACCTCTTCTTGTAGCTCTTTAAATTCAGGCATAACTCTGAAGGATGCCAAATCTGGATCATTTAAAATTGTACCAAATTTTAAATCATATTCTTTAAGAGCGGTTCGAAGACAATCAGCAGCTTTCTTTCCCTCACCTCTTCCTCCAATTAATAAAAATAAAATTCAATCAGAAGGTCCCACAACATGAATGTATCAAAAGATTTATGGTGATATAAGAGACCTTTTTGTAAAAGAAATATATACAAAAACTTTATCTTTTATTGGTGTACCCCTTCGTCGTTATATACAATGACCAAAGCAAATAGGCTATATTTTCAATTCAATTAAAAAACTAAGTTAAACACTTAAGATCAATTTTCATAAAGTCATCAAGTCCCATGGAGAGAAGTGATTTCATTTACCAAGCACAACATATGAAACATGTTATTAACTAAAAAAAAAATTGATACCTATAAGCGTGACAACATGCTTTGTTATAAAGTGCAGCTTGAGCCTCAATAGGATTAGGATTCAAGGTCAGTGCTGCTTCAAACTGCAAGAGGGCATCTTTAACCTGGAAAATTTACATAAATTATAAACATGCATAATATTGATCTCTTTAAACAAATTGAAAAAAAAATAGTTTTGGTTATTTTCCGTCTTCTGTTAACAACATATTTGACCATTTGTCAAAATGTTTAAAAGTAACCTCTAATAATAACAAAATAAGTGAATCTTGTGAACCAAAATCAATAGCATCAAATTCTTGTAATGTTGACAACAGGCAAACTTATGTTTTGAAAAAATTCAAAAGTATGAGAAAATTGTTGCAATTTTCTTGGATGGGAATATTACATAGTAATTTTGAGGTTCAAGGTAAGAAATGCTGAAAAATCCCCACCATTATTCATCTCAATTCTTTTGATACATATTATTTTCACAATGCATGATTCATGTCAAAATGGATATCTAAAAAAGAGAGTAAAGTACACGGATGGTCCTTGTGGTTTAACAAAATTTTGGATTTGGTCCCTAGCTTTCCAAAAGTACACGGATGGTCCATGGGGTTTGCACTTTGTAACGCAGTTAGTCCCCAAATTTGTCAAAAGTACATATATGGTCCCTGTAGTTTGCACTTTGTAACACATTTAAACTCTAACTTGGACCTTCTAAAACTTTTAAATTTGTTGGCTAGGGACTAAATGCGTTACAAAGTGCAAACCACAAGGACCATCCATGTACTTTTGAAAAACTAGGGACCAAATCCAAAATTTTGATAAACCATAAGGACCATCCGTGTACTTTAATCAATAAAAAAAATTGTAATGTTTTATAACGTAAATAAAGGAGATCAAATTTGTTACTCTCATCCATATAGTGAAAAGAATTGTTATGGTAGTGCATAGCCTGATAGAAAATCCTACATTTTCCACAACCAATTTCAACTTTCTGATCCAAATTTAGGATTTTTCTGGTTGTTTTGATCATTTGATTTACAAAATACTTCATGATCTTAACACCCTTCTCTGCTATAATATAACAATAATATCATAATCTACAGTCAGTCCAATTCATATTAAGTAGGGGCGCGTTCTTTTCAAAACCAATAGTATATTGAGAACCGCGAGAACAACATAAGACGTGTACATATCGCCTCAATGAAAAGAGTGAAACTAAAAAACAATGATTTGTATCCTCTCCCCACTATTTATCTGATTTTATCTCCTCTCTTCTTAATTTCTTTTAAACGAATATAAAAATATGCACATATGCATATAGTGTATATGTGCATTTAGATAAAAGACTATCATATCATATTTTTTTAAAATAAATCTTAAATATATTGAAATCCATATGCTTGCTAGTCAATTTATATATCAAATAATGCAAGGGTTAATGCAGTTCTCGCAGTTCCCAACATGCCTATTGGTTCTTAAAAGAATGCCCTACTAAGCATTATAAAGCATTTAGGTTTTCATTTTAAGACATCATAACATTAGGAGTTTCCATTTAGGCCATCCAATACTATTTGGATTATGACCATTTAATCAAGGACATCCAATTCTATTTTGATCATATGACTACTCAACTAAAACAAAATATATATGAGAAAGTGAGGGTGATAATTATCCTCAAACCATGATATTCTTCTAGTTATTAATTTCAAAGAATTTGACTTTCAAACTCATTCCCAAATATAAATTCAAAAATTATAATAACATCAATAACAATGGAGCCACTAAATCACTAATTAAAATCCTAAACACTAAAACTAATCAAAAACATAAATCATTTCCAATATTAAAAAAAAATGCATTAAACAATGAAATTAAAAGATGGAAATCAAAGAAAGTACCCTTCCTTTGGAGAAAAGGGTAAGACCCAAATTGACGCAAGATTCTGCTGTCTCCGAACCAACTTCCGGCGACGGGGAGGGTGGCGACGGCGAGGTTGAAGAAGAGCAAGAAATTGGTGGAAAGATGTAATTTTTTTGGGAATTGAAAGTGGGTTTTCTGTGGAGGAGTAGTGATGGGGATGATAAGTGATTTGGGGTGATGAGGGAGTAGCGGCGGCGGTGGTGGTGATGGTGGTGGTGGTGGTGGTGCCGGAAAACAGGATTTATCACATCCATTGAGGTTTCATGGAAGACAACCGTTTATGTTTATCCACTTGTTTATTTGTATCAAATAGACCTCTCTTTCCTATGAGTTTAGAGTTTTTTTTAATACGTGTCATTATATGTTTTTTAAAATTGTATATAATTTTTTTTAAATTGTATATAAAAAAGGGATTAATCATCATATTCTCATGTGTTATAAATCTAAGCAAAAAAATGTTTTGTTTCTATGGAAAGAGCTCCGATTTTAGAATTTCGCTTTAAAACCCTAAAAAAATTGAGTCGAGCCTATATTCACCAACTCAATAATGTCAAGGATACTTAGACTCGCTAAACCTCACTTTAGTAGTGTATTCAATCAGAATTCATTGTGACTTCAATAACATGATCAAACTACAAAAATATATGAATAGTTTGAGCAAGTTCTTGACCACTTATCATTCAAATCTCTTCTCCTCCCCCCTTCTTGAAAATCTCGGCGGCCTACACTAAGAAAAAGGTGCAGAGTTTTGAGTTTCAAATAGGGGTGTTCATCGGGTCGGGTTACGGGTTTTTCGGGTTGGGATTTTTTTTTTTGAAAACACAATCTGAACCAAACCATATTTGAGGAATCTAATCCGTACCTAAAACCACATTGTAATTCGGTTTGAACATAGCAAACTTAATTAGCAAAAAAAACACATTTTTTTTTTCTTTTGGGTAGCCATAACTTATTATGTTTAAACATCACAATATTTTGAGAAAGTCTAAACAAAAATATACCTTCATCAAATAATGATTTATAATTCATATATGGGTATTAGTTATTGATATAAATGAATTGTGTTAACTATAAAATATGTATTAAAATAGTGGTATAACCTAATTCAGGTTTTTTGGTTCAAACAATATTCAAAATCTTGAAACCTAAACCAAACAATATTACATATTCGGTTTTCAGTTTGAACCAAACCGAAAACCAAATATGTAATTCGGTTTGGTTTTAAACGGTTTCGTTTCGATTCGGTTACCGGGTTAATCGGTTTGAAATCAAATATTGAACACCCCTAGTTTCAAACTTGTGTATCTCTCTCAAAAGTTCCCTCCTCTTTTAACAAGGAGAAAGAGTAACTTGAAAGTAGGGAGTCAAACAAGACAAGGAGGACTGCACCTCCTTGCTTTCGACCCTAGGAGAGGGAAAAGAGGAAAGATCTTGTGTAAAGCAAAGCAACAATGATACATACATGTAACATACCCAAAATTAATGAATTAATTTCACGTAACATCATATTATTGCAAGTGTTATAATAGATGTCTTACGCGTGTTATAAAAACTCGTAATTAACCACCATATGTAAATAAACGTTTTATGTATGTTCACATTAATATTTATATTTTTATGTAACTCCATAAAATAAATATTAACTATGAATCGATTCATAATATTGCTCAACAATAATACGCTTGACATTGATCGGGTTGTACACGCGGTAAACTACGTTTAAATGCGTATATTTATGTGACATTTTGGGATCAAATATCAATGGTAACATTGTCATACATTGTATCTTGAGCATATAACTGCAACAAAAATAATAATGATAATAATAATAATAACATTAATAATAAGAAATAGAATTAATTACACGGATGGCCCCTGTGGTTTACTAATATTTCACTTTTGACCCCTGGGAATGCTAAATTATAAGTTTGGACCAATAGTTTGCCCACTTATTTCACTTTTGGCCCCCAACCTGGATGTCCGTCTCTTTTAATCGTTAAGTCCCCTCACGTGAATCTCACGTGAGGGTAATTAGGTCTTTTCTTATGCCCCTTTCTAGAATAAAATTAAAATGCCCATTTATACCACGTGACTTCATCTTCTTCAATCTATCTTCATCTTCTTCTCCATGACCTAGATTCATCTTCCCTAATAAATCCTTACCTACGAAACCTAAATCTCGATGGTTGTATGCTACTGTGGAAGAAGGGCAATCATTCGCACTTCTTGGACTAATCAAAATCCTGGTCGACGGTTCTACTCTTATCCTCTACCGGTAAGTACATGGATTTCTTCTTCTCCCTTAAGAAATCTTTGTTTGTTTTTTTTATGATTATTGGTTTATTTTTTTGCAGAATTCCAAATGCACATTTATCTGTTGGATTGACCCACCAATGTGCCCACGTTCTGTTCAGATTATTCCGGGTCTCCTGAAGTCAAAAAACAAACTTGAGAGGGAGGTGAAGGTGTTGGAAGCTAAACTTCATAGGAAGAAAAGTCTAAATGTATTCATGTTCTTAGGGTTAGGTTTATTAATTGTGATCGTTGCTTTTCTTTTGTAAAGTATATCAATCATGTAATGGGAATGCTTTATGTTTTGTAATGGTAATGTTTGATGTTTTTTAATGCCTGATTCAGTGTGTTTTGTTAGAAATGCTTAGAAAATTACAGTCCAAATGGTAATGTTTGATGTCCTGCATACTTACAAAATTGCAGTCCAAATGTAGAAAATAATTGCAGTCAAAGATTGCAGTCCTTTACCTGTGAAATGGTTCCAAACTGGTATGCTTTTTTATTCAAAGATTGCAGTCCAAACTGGTATGTTTTTTTATTCAAAGATTGCACAGTCCATTACCTGTGAAATGGTTCCTGCATACTTACAAATTTGCAGTACAAAATTGCAGTCCAAATGCAGACCATTTCCTGACCTGTTTTGTATTCACAGATACCAAAATGCATACATTTCATAAACTAATAAACCTGAATTCATAAACTAATAAACCATTGTCTAAAGCATTCCAAAAAACATACCAAACATTGTCTAAAACATGCCAAACACTGTCTAAAACATATCAAACATTGTCTCAAACAAACCAAAATACATAATACATATTCAAATTAAATAGAAAATATTAAGTGCATCTGATAAAGGACTTTCAAACAGTAGGTGGAAGATTTCCCTGTCCTTTGCAACTCCTTGCATTGTGGGCATAATTCTTGCATTTAGAACACGTCACTGATTTATACCTTCTTGTCAACTTGTTACCTTGTTCCAACTCATCCTGAAGTTCGACTTGGTTTTTTCTCCTCTTCCTTTTTGGCCTGCCAACTGGGTTGTTATGCAATTGAGGGGGGGGGTGAGAGTGGTTAGACAGTCAAACTTAGGCCACATGTTCTTCCCATTCAGTGGGCCAATTTTAAAAGAGTATACATCCTTCCTAAACGATCCACCATGATGAATTCTTAATGAAAACATGTTTAAGGAACCTCCTGTCATTTAATGAAAAAATTACAAGTACATTTTAAAAATCCAACCTTGTTTGAGTATTGTAAAAAAAAAATTACAAATTTAAGAGAGATTGAATACGTACTGTAAGTTTCTTGCTCATCAATGTCAAGACCAGAACCTCTAATGCACCACCCCATCTTCGATTGCAGTGTCGTTGAACCTTTCGAAACTTCCAAACAAAGGGTTTTTACAGAGATGTAGGTTAGCTTCGAAGTGATGAGAGCGATGGTAGCGAAGAAGAAGGAGGGATGGAATGGGAGGAAACTTGATAGGTCTCTGATACTACTATTCTAGAAAGGGGCATATGAAAAGACCTAATTACCCTCACGTGGGATTCACGTGAGGGGACTTAACGATTAAAAGAGACGGACATCTAGGTTGGGGGCCAAAAGTGAAATAAATGGGCAAACTATTGGTCAAAACTTGTAATTTAGCATTCCCAGGGGCCAAAAGTGAAATATAAGTAAACCACAGGGGCCATCCATGTAACTAAATCTAAAAAATAATTAAAATAATATCAATAACAACAACAATAACAATAATACATAGTTATCAAACATTAAAAGAAACCGTATAAGGCAGGGTTTGAACACTCACCCTCCTCTAAGGAGGTGTGGAGCCCAACTAGTTAGGTTGGTTTTCATTTGTGTTTCAACCCACATGAATAGTATATAAAGTGCATTACAAGCGATAAATTTTTGATTGGTCACATTACTATTCAATAGAATGGAAATTCCTGAGCGTATGATCCGACACCTTAATGAGATCATGCTCACCCTTCTAACACACGCGTCTCTCCCACATCAATTTTGGGTAGAAGCACTACACACGGTGTGTTACTTGCACAACATTCTTCCCACCAAACTCTTAAAATTTACCACCCCTATGACAGCCCTCTACTGCCGTCAACCCGATTACGATCATCCAAGGGTTTTTGGCAGTGCTTGGTATCTAAACATTGCCGCCACTCGACTAGACAAGTTAGAGCTTTGCTCCAAACGTAGTGTTTTCCTTGGCTACCCGGCCCATTTCTGCGGCAACCGATGCCTTGACTTATCATCTCGCAAAGTTCTCTCTCTCTTCACGTCACATTTGACGAGACTTCCTTTCCCTACACCCACAAAAACCAACCCAACATCACAGACTACTCGTTTCTGGAGTCTACCAATTAACCTTCATACCACGTCCACTCCCAACCTTTCACCTCAAAGCCTTATCTGATCCAGATTTGCGAGATGCGATGACCAACGAATACCTAGCTCTAATGGACAATCATACGTGGGACTTAGTACCTAGACCCCCAGATGCAAACATCAGTCGGTGCCTTTGGTTATTTCGACACAATTTTAATGCCACCGGTACCCTACAACGGTACAAAGCTCGGTTAGTCGTAAATAGTAAATGTCAGCAGGTCGACATCGATTGCATTGAGACCTTTAACCCCGTAGTCAAACCAACTACCTTCAGAATGGTACTCAGTCATGTTGTTTCCCGGAGTTGGCCAATTCACCAACTCGATGTTAAAAATGCTTTTTTTCACGGGAACTTGAATAAAACGGTCTACATCCGATATCTCAAAGGGACTATCCAGTATGGTCTAAGAATATCACACTCCAACTCAGATCAACTAATTGCCTACTTTGACGCGGATTTTTTTTTTTTTGGGGGGGGGTAATATGTAAAACGTGCAAAACATTCTGCACCTAATTAAAGCAACTATAACACAACCTAGGCAATACTTGTTAACACATGACACAATCTACAACCACAAAAAAAACATATACAAATCCACTTATGTGGCATGTCATATCAAATAAAAAAATTAAATAGCTATAGCACAATTGAAGCAATTTAAAAATAATAAACATGATACAATCTAAAACCAACAAAAAAAAGCATATGTTATTCCAATTCTGTAACAATTGAAGCAAATTTTCTCTCATATGAAATTATAAGCAAATTGAAAATAATAATCATGATACAAAAGCATATGTTATTCCAACTCTGTAACATGCTGTATCAAATTAAAAATGAAGATTGGGGGGGGGGGGGGGGGGGGGGAGATGCCCCGATTCCTGACGTTCCACCTTGGATTATTGCATATTCTTAGGGCATAATTTGGTGTCTTGGTCATCAAAGCGATAACCAACAATATCACGATCGAGCGCCAAAGCCGAATACCATGGGGTTGCAAATGCAGTCGCCGAAACGACCTTGCTTCACAACTTGCTTCTTGAATTATTTGTCCCAACTCGTAAGGCAACCTTGGTTTATTGTGATAATATATTCGCGGTCTACTTATCTGAAAATCCCGTGCAACATCAGAGTACAAAGCATATAGAGCTTGATATTCATTTTGTTAGGGAAAATGTTCGAATTGGTGCAATTCGGGTTCTACACGTACCAACAGATTTTCAATACGCGGACATCTTCACAAAAGGGCTACCACGCTAACTTTTCACTCGGTTCCGTTTCAGTCTGTGCATCTGTACTCCTCCCGCCCAGATTGAGGGGTGATTATATGTACGTATCAATAGAATCACTTTTGAATTCTCATTTGCCTTTCTATGTGATAAAAATTTGTCCCCTTAGAAGACTGAAAGTAGTATCTATGAAGATTTACCCTATATATTCTAAAAGCAGATTGTGATAAAAAAGAGGAATTACTTTACCCGATAATACAGTTCGGGTTGTTATAAACTAAAATTAGGCTTGTATTTTTTGAGTTCATTTTTGTATTTGAACACAAACTCGATAAAGTATAGACTCGAACACTCATCTTAATTGGTTCAATTAGCTAAAAAAGCTACATCAATGTACACAAAAACAAATACAAGAGTGACAGCAGCAGAAACAAACCTCTCAGGTTCATACCTTTTCACAACATAGATGACCTGCCCGAAAGAATATCAATATATAAAAATCCAATAAGAGACGATTTCGAATATTTGTGACATCAAAGTGCTACCATGATCATATGATTACATATTCCGCGCTTTTAACAGATCTATAAAATCGTGCATCCACATGTATTCAGTTTTCCAGTCTCATCTTGTTTTTTGGCTGTATTGCATAAAAGATGGATTATAAAGGATTCAAATTTTTTGTTAGAAGTGACAATTTCGACCCATTTGCTTAGAAATGGGTCGATTTGGGTCGTATTTTAAAACTTGTCTAAAAAAGAAATGGGTTGACCGAGATAAACGAGTACTCAAAAGTTGCTTAGTGTTTACGGTGGTTAAAACTAGGGATGAGATCGGTACCGTACCGGTACCGAAAATACTGGTACCGAATTTATGGAAAAGTGGGTACCGAATCTATCGGTACGGTACTGGTTCGGTACGGTATCGGTACGGTACCGGTATTCGTTACAAAATGTTCATCTTTTTCGGTACCCGTACCGTACCGGTACCGGTACCGAATTTATGAAAAAATGGGTACCGATACAGGTACCGAATCTATCGGTACGGTACCGGCACGGTAGCGGTACCGGCACGGTAGCGGTACCGGCACGGTAGCGGTACCGGCACGGTAGCGGTACCGGTACTCAGTACTAAATGCGCATCCCTAGTTAAAACCTCCTAAATCACTTTACTTAAAATAAAATAAGTCATTATTTTTTGTTTTTTTTTTAATTTTTTTTGAAACCAAATTAGTTAAAAGGTTGTTTAGCATTTCCCTAAATTTAATGCAATGAACTTTCGGTGACTTTCACTTGTTCAATCTTATTAAATCCAATCTTTATTCAAATTTTTGTTAGAAGTGGCAATTTCAACCCTTTTGTCTAGAAATGGGTCGATTTGGGTTGCATTTTATCTCCAACGAGTCAGACAGGGAAGATCTTTAAAACTTGTGTCTACAAGAGAAGTGAGTTGACTGATTCAAACCGGTCAAAGTATGCGTAGTGTTTTCAAAGGTTAAACCTCCTACATCACTTTATTTAATAAAAAAGTTCTTATTTTTATTTTTATTTTTTTTTACTTTTTTCTTTTGGAACCAAAAGGTTGTCTAGCCTTTCCCTAGATTTAAATGCAATAAACTTTGGGTGACTTTCACTTGTTCAATCCAGTTGTCCGGTTTCCTTTTTAGCTATTTTTCTTAGCTTTCCGTTTAACCAATTAAATTCTACGTAAATGGGCTGAAATTGCTGCCACTAAGCATCATGAACAAATTTGATGAAAGATTGGATTTAACAAGATACAAAATAACTGTTCTGAACAAAAATTCATGACCTTCCCCCCAAAAATAAACATGAAAAAGCATTATAAAACTGACCTGATTTATTTTTGGCGAGAGCGGGTTGAATCACTACATGCATTGTGATAACTCCACCTGCAAACGCGCCATCACGTACCCCACATTCTGATAATGTCTTATTATTTTCCAAAACTTTTCCTGAATGTATAAGTTTCATGTCGTTCATTGTTTTTGGTACTACAGATTTACCTATAAAAAGGCCAAATTCCGTTTCAGAAAATATCATTACCTGTGTGTCACAAGTAAATAAAGGAATAGAGAAATTAAATTTAGGTGAAACCAACTTACGTTTATTACCAATTTTAGTAACTAACTTACATTTTTTTGCAGATTTTTCAAAAATTGCTGATGTGGCGATTTTAGAGCATTCACAACCCGTTTGGTATAATTATGTGAGTGAGTTTTGTATATTTTAAGGAGTGGTTTAAAGTGGTTGTGAGTGGAGGAGAGAGAAAGGATATAAGGTTTTGTAAATATAAGGATAAAAGTAGTGGTTTTTAGTATAATTATAAGGATAAGGAGAGAGAAAAGTAGAGATAAAAGGTAGAAAAAGTAGTGTTTTTTAGTGTAATTATAAGGATAAGGATACGGAATATAAAGAACGGGCTGAGAACTTGGTTTTAAATTGCACGATGCGCTCCGATGCCTTTGGTCCCAAAATACGATGCGCGAAGTACTAAAATATTATTTATACATAACAAGTTGTAAAAACATACTTAAACAAAAAAGAAGTCATACAATAAGAAGATAGAATTTCATTTTTTTTTGTCCAAATGACTAAATGAGGCATGCTAAAATACTTCCAAAAGCACAAAAAAGCATACTAAAGTATTTCCAAGAAAGAAAATGTTGAATAAGCCAAGGAAGAACCTACAATAAGAAGATAGAATTTCAAAAACCCAAAAAATCTGCCAAAAAAACCTAAAAAATCATAGTTGCGCGCATCAGAGCGCTACATGCGAACACCGCATAATGCGAGCAACGGCGCAATATCCACGCATCATGTAATCGCTACGCATCAGGTGCAGCAATGCGCCAACTCCAGCGCTACGGCGCAAAACGTATTATGCGCGCAATTTAAAACCAAGGCTGAGAATGCTCTTACTTTTCATTTTAGTGTGTATATATGCCATGTGGCATTTAATTATTTTTATAAACAAATTTTTAAAAAAATATCATTTTATCAATCTTGCAAATAATTTTTTTTTCACAGGCATTTTATGAACATGTGGGACATGCAGTGGTTATGGGTGAAATATGTTAAAATGAGGTTGGATGCTAAAAATCGTTAATAAATTATAAGTTGATTTTTATTTGTGCATAATTTAAAGGTCTAAAGTTCATTTCTATTACATCAATTATCCCTATAGAAGTGAAGTAACATAAATTTTTTTCACCTTTACATCCTCATGATATGAATGACTTGAATATATTAGAAAACATAAAACTATATAATCGATATAAGATACACAGAAAAATTACACTATACACCAGGATATCGTCTCGAGCTAAGAATATTGGGTTATGTAATTTGAAATACGAAGACAATTCAACTTTAGCATTCTTTTATCAAAGATCAAGTGCATGTATTCACAAAAAATATATATAAAATATGATATGTTTAACTACTCTACAAACAGGGATAACATGGTGTATCACAATTTTTAAAGATAAAACTGTTCAATCACATACATATGTAAGTCACAAGCATAATGGGGATTAATTTCACATTATATAGAGAATATTAGAACTCAATATTAGTCTACTACGCACTGTTCCCAGTGGTCCATGAAATTTAGATATCTACGCCACATAATCTACTTTTTCAACTAGTCATACAGTTTTTGAGGGTGATTAAAAGAAGCATGTATCAGCGTTCACGGAACTTAGGGTTTATTACACCAAAATGTAATCTACTTTCATCCCGTTGTCATGTACGTAAGAAAAAAATGTTTCTTTTTTCTGTTGTATGTAAGTAAACCTTCTATAGCAGGTAAGATGGTGATGTGGCACACTGCCACATCACCAAAAATGGTGACACGTCACCACTTTACCTGCTATAGAAGGTTACTTACACATAACGTTAAAAAATTGAAAGTATGGTACATATACTACAAAGAGGTGAAAGTAAGTTACATTTTGGTGTAGTTACTAATCAGTGCAGGAACATACAGTAAAACAGGAAAAAGAAATAAGATCAGTGAGCGTATGGACTGAAAAAAATTATTTCAAACCTGTAGGCCACTCAGAAACAAGCTTTTGCTTAAGAGCAGTTACAGTAGTTGAAGACGCATAGCTACCATGGCTTATATCTGTTCCATCATATATTCTGAACTTAAGCTCTACATTTTCATTGCCTTCAGCCATTATATATTTTTTCTTCCAAACTAAGCTTCAAGATTGGCTCTAACTTGTCAACAAAACAATCAGACACAAGAATGTGTCTCCCAATTTACCTACACAAAACTCTCAAAGTTTAATACACCATACGGCATACGCATATAGCACGTTATCAAGTAAAATGTCATTTTCGTTTCATTCTCTCTCATCATCCTATAATTGCTTGGATGAGGTGGATTTGTAATGTGTACAAAGAAACATTTCACAAGTGTGGCCACTTATCTTTGACAATGGGAGTGTTTGGATGTGCATTTTGAAAGTGATATGTGACACTGGATAATTAGATTAGATTCAGATAACCAGATATAATAAAACATGGTGCACGAATTATAGTTTGGATGTTTTCTTTTTGAAGTTATTAGAGTAAATTACAAATTATGTCCTTTACGTTTATATAAAATTGCATGTTATGTCCTTTGCCTTCAAAAATTACACTGGATGTCCTTTGTTTGAAACCTTTGCACACTCTAAGTCCTTTCTACTAACTGGTGTTATCTTTTTCTGTTAAGTCAAATCATGTGCTATGCAAATGAGGATACATTCGTGTTTTTACATACACAAGAGCCATTTATGTAATTTATTCAAACATAAAAAATAAAAGAAATAAAAAAAAATAATTAAAACCCCCTCTACACACACCATCTCTCCCACTTTACTCTCTCTCTCTACTCTCTGTACCAGCAATTTCCTCCGACCAATCTGATGACGTCCAACGGTCAAGTACAAATCCACTACCTTGAACCACCATAGCCAGAAACAAACAATTTCAAGTTTTTAATGATCCATCCGACTCATATGAGCAAAATCAAACTAGATGAAATTGAACCACAAACCACCACTGCCCTCAATTGATTATATCCATACTGCCCCCAATTAATCAAATTGGATGAAAATCCACCTTGCAAACTTGATTTTGAAGCAAATGATGATAATATTCAAACTATTCCAGAGCAACCTGTTCAACATCGACTCAAATCGAATTCTCCCCATTTGATTTGATATTATCGATCTAAACCCATAAACCAACATGGTTTCTTGAAGAAATCCAATGAAAACCGGGAAAGGCGATGATAAGTAGGAGAAGAAGGGATTGGAGGCCCACTGTCATCGTAACCACCACTGGTAGTGTCGGCCATATCCCTTGCATCCCGTCGGCCGGATCCCTTGCATCTCTGTGGTCGGATCCCTGGCCGTCTACATCGTAACCCTCACTCCCGACTCCAAATCCGAAACACGAACGACGCTGCATCACCGTTGGCCGGATTCCTTGCCGTCTACATCGGTCCAGAACGCCATCGATTTGTTGGCCGGAGGCGGCGTTGAGGTCGTTTTGGATCCATCCTTTTTGGAGCTTGAGGTTTGTTGGCGGTCTGGCGATATGCAGTCATAGTTTTCTTCGGCTCATGTTTTGGTTTCTCGTCAGAGGGGGTAAGGGGTTTGACGGTGGTGGGAGGTGTGTTGGGGGTGAGAAGAGAACTGGAGGGAGGGAGAAGGTGCACTTTTTTCAGGTGGGAGGTGGTTTGGGGAGGCAGGAGAATAGATTAGGGTTTGGGAAAGATGACTTTTAATTTTTTTTTGTTATTTAAACAAAATTACACAAATAGTCCTTCTATGGGTAAAATGACAAATTTATCCTCATGTGCATATTAACTTAACAGAAAAAGATAACAACAGTTAGTAGAAAGGACTCAAAGTGTGCAAAGGTTTCAAAAAAAGGACATCCGGTGTAATTTTTGAAGGCAAAGGACATAACCTGTAATTTTATATAAACGTAAAGGACATAATTTGTAATTTACTCAAGTTATTATAATCACTTTTAATAGTAAAAGAAAGGGTAAAAAAGGTAATATAGCAATTTTAATTCCCTTATGTAAATCAATTTTATTGCAGCTAGAATTAAACTGATTAAAATCAGATAATCACATACAACATGTCTATCCAAACACTTTTGACATATCTTCAATTCTTTTTTTTTCTTGTAACCGTGAGAATCTGTTACCGGAAAACAACTAGGTGAACCAATAGCATAATAATTACTGTGATCCTAAATTCACAAACCAATTCAAAGAGACTTACATAATATTGATTTTCTTCTTTTTATTACATAATTCACTAATTCCTTTAACCAGTGTTTTCAGAACCGGACCGGGAACCGGTCACAGAACTAGTCCGGTTATACCTATTTGAATCGTTTCCATTTGAACCAGCTGTTGACCGGTCAGACCGTGTACCTGGTGAACCGGACCGGGTGATCGTACAAGATTTTATTTGTTTTTAAATTTTATTTTCTTTTAAAATCTCATTTTCTAATTAAATTTGTATTCCATGGTCTGTGTTTTAGTTATTTAAATCTTTATATTTTATTAAAATTGCAATTCCACACCAAAACACATAATATTTTCATATTTTGTTTTAAATTAGATATATGTAAATAGTTTTAAATTTTTATGACGTCATCCGGTTCTTAAATCCGGTTCGACCGGTGCACCTCTAACCGGTTCAGTTGGTTCCAAAAACACATCCTTTAACCAAACAGATCACCAACCACAAACAAATATAACATAAAAGGCAAAATCAAAATAAATCATCTTCAACGGAAGCCAAACCTGAAAAAGTCTGCAATCACTAAGAACACGAGCAGATAACACATCTGAGTCACAGCTTCCAGATAATACAGCTGACGAAACACCGATTTTTAACTGACACACACACTAACAAACTATCACAATCAACAACACAAGTTGTAACTTCCAAATCACTAAACACGACTCAAACAGTCAGAACCCTAAAAAACGGATCTCCGTCAAAAAAACATTGAGCGATTCCAGTTTAATCGTGACCTAATCGTTTAAATTATGATTATACGTACGAAGGAAAGAGAAATTGAAGATTGTACCTGACATAGACGCCATTGACGAAAGAGAAATATGATCGGAAGCTTTGATTTGATTTGATTTGATTTGATTGATTCAAACGGTTAGGATGTGAGAGATTGACAATTTCAAGCAATTTGGGAGAAAGCCCTTTCTGTTTAGATTTGGGGATATTTATTTCGGTTACACTTCTTAACCAATTTTTGCTTTAATTTTAAAATTTTAAAAATCGATGTAGACATTCGATGTTTAGTTGTTTATTTCTTCTCTTTGCTAACCTACCCGTTCTAGTCTTTTTTTTATTCTTAAGGATTTTGGTGGTGTCGAAACCTTTTATCATTTGAATAAGAAGGGATATGACTTCATCATTCTTTATTCTATTTTCCATCTAGTTTCGAATCCTTTTATGTGTTGTCACAAAACTTTAACTTTCTTGATTACCTTATTTCGTAATCTCTATTCTTTTCTATCAAGTATAGCCACGGGCTTCTCGATATAACTCAACCTTTCGTCTACCTTAATATCGTTCAGTGACACATGAGAGGTTTCATCTGCCAGGCAATTTCGCAAGTGTGACACATGTAACGTTGGGTGGATTCCACTCAAATCTTCTGGCAATTATAATATATAAACAACCTTCCCCATTGGAGCGATTATCTTAAATGATCCAATAAATTTTGGACTTAATTTTTCTCTATTTATGAATCTAATGATTCATTTCTAGGGAGATACTTTCAACAAGACATAATCTCCGACCTGGAATTATGTCGGTCTACGCCTTTTATCTGCATAGGACTTTTGTCAGTCCTAAGCAACTTTTAACCGAGCTTTAATCTGATCTAATTTCTCACATGTAGCTTGGACAATCTCTTTACTTCCTAATTCTTTCTGTCCAACCTCTCCTCAACATATGAGAGTTCTACATCTTCTCCCGTATAACATTTAGTATGGTGGCATACCAATACTTGCATGGTAGCTATTGTTATATGAGAATTCTACCAAAGGTAGTTGTTTATCCCAATTTCCACCGAAGTCGATGATACAAGCACGTAACATATCCTCAAGTGTTTGTATCGTCCTTTCAGTCTGTCCATTCGTTTGATGATGATATGACATACTGATTAATAACTTAGTTCCCATTTCTTCGTGGAAATTCTTCCAGGAACGTGATGTAAAGTGTGTATCTCTATCAGAGACAATTGAAATCGGCACTCCATGCCGTGAGACAATTTCCTATGTCTTGAGGATTATGCCATCTATCTAGGACAACCATGGGGTTGTGCCACATTGTTATTTTTTGATTGATTTTATTATCTACATACATGCTTGCTTGATAATATGTTTATTTAAATCTTGTTAATGAATTGTATAAAATCTTTTAGTATGTTTTTATCTAAACCTATGTCTCTCACCAACTTTTAGTTGACTCATTTTTTTACATGTTTCAGGTAATCAAGATTTAAGATCAGGATTCAAGATGACATAGGATGGCCTAGATATCAGGATTAGAACTTAGTCATTTATTTTTGAATGAACAATATGTTTATTTGTTTTATATGAAATTAACATTGTAAATTCAATTATTCAATTAATAGTAAATTTCTTTATTCAAATGGTTCTTTAATCAAATCATGAGGTCACGCACCGCGGATTCTGCACGCGGTGAGGCTGTGACATCTGGACCTGAAATAGTCGAGGAAACAACTGATAAGGCATTACAAATAAGGGACCGATTGATAGCGGCTCATGATAGACAGAAAATCTATGCTGATAAGAGAATAAATCAGTTAGAATTTAATGTAGACGATCGGGTTTTGTTGAAAGTATCGCCTTGGAAAGTTGTCATACGATTTGGAAAGAAAAGAAAATTAAGTCCACGATTCTTAGGACCTTTCAAAATCCTGAAACGAATTGGCCATGTGGCCTATCAACTCAAACAACCGGAGAAAAAGAGTGGAGTACATGATGTATTTCACGTATCCATTCTGTGCAAGTGTTTGACAGATGAAACTCTGATAATGCCCCTACAAGATGTAGAGGTAAACGAAAAGCTCAAATTTATGGAACAACTTTTGCAGATCAAGGACAAACATGTGAAAAAATTGAAAAGAAAAATATATGTGATAGTCAAAGTGAAATGGAACTTACACGTGGGAATTGGAGTCTGAAAAAAAAAATATCCTCACATGTTCGAATAATACCGAGGAATAGATTAAAACAAGGTGGGGAGGATGTAACACCTGTCATAAAAATGTCCAAGAATTGCTAAGGATTTAACCACATGGACTAGAGGTGTAAAGTTCCAGAAGTTCAAGGTTGAAAATAAAAAAAATATGAATTTTGAGACCTTAGCGGACTGCTAAAGCTTTGTATGGACGAAAATGCCGATCACCAATTTGTTGGGCTGAAGCTGGAGATAGCCAACTTACGGTCCTGAACTTGTGCACGAAACTTTGGAGAAAATCGTGCAAATCCGAAACCGTATGGTGGCAGCCCGTGACCATCAAAAGAGTTTTGCAGACAAGCGCAGAAAACCGTTAGAATTCCAAGTGGGCGACAAAGTGCTATTAAAGGTTTCAACTTGGAAAGGTGTGATTCGTTTTGGAAAACGAGGCAAGCTAAACCTGCGTTACGTTGGACCATTCGAGATAGTGAAAGGATTGGCCCAGTAACATATCAACTGAACCTACCGGATGCACTCAATGGAGTGCACAATGTCTTTCATGTCTCAAATCTAAATAAATGCCTATCAAATGAGACACTTGTGGTTCCACTCGAGGAGTTGGAAATCGATGAACAGTTACGTTTTATTGAGGAACCATTTGATGGTGTGTTTGCAAAGCCAGAGACAAGAAAAGGGAAAATTAACGTGAAAGATAAAAACAAAAGAGCTAGTGGGCCTTGCTCTGTTGGTGGACCGACTACAAGGAAAAAAAAGGCCTGTTTTATTGTGGGCTGTTTGTGACATCCGACATTTTCAGGTTAACTCCGTTAACACAAATATCGTTATCTCAAGCATTGTTCATACGAACTCTGTCATCTCAGTTAGTCACACGTGCATTGCATTTAATTAGGTTAATTAAATGTGTCAATTAATTCACAAACACTCACAAAGTGGTAACTCGTAGAATTACCGGATCACACTTGAGTCTAACCCGGAACGTTGGTGATTAATCAAGAATAATATTTCGAACAATTAATAATATATAATTAATATAAATTATGTGATTTTACGTGTTATATGATTTTATGTGAATTATATGAATTTCTTGATATCGCATATGTTTATCGAATGTTAACCGTGTTAGTTATTTTTATAGAAGATGGAGTTTTAAAAAAAATAATAGTTAAGGGATTTAATTATTATTAGTGTAATTGTTTTAAAATTTTCATGGACCATTTATATAAGCCCATGAATTACCCATAATCCATTTTAAACCCATCCATGCATGTATATAAGGAATTTTATATAAAAAAAAAAAACCTAAACCCTTGTTGCTCCCCTTTGCCGTCGCGATCAACCCCCCTTCTTGGCCGAGAGCAAGAATCAACCCCAACACACCCTATTTGATCTACAATCTTGCAATTGGAAGTGTATTTGGTCTAGTCTAGGCGTTCCTAACAATCCTAGGTAAGTTATTTCATCCGATTTCGTTACTTTATGATTCCAAAAATTATGATTGAAACCATAGTTCATCCAAACATGAGTTTTTGTAATAAAGTTGGTGAATTGGTCATTTAATTGATGTTATTGCACACATATGATGAGTATATTGTTATTTGGAAAACCCTAGTTGCATGTAGTTCATAACTTAACTAAAATGGAAACTTTTTGAATATGTGATGTTGTAGGATTGCATGCTAGACGTGTATGATGATTGTTATGATTATATTTATGCTAGTTAGGTTGTATGCAACTGAATTGGTGTGTTGAATCTTGTTAACAAAGCTAGAAATCGTAGACCTTCCTAAAGAGGAAACTTTATTGAAAGGTTATTGTTGAATATGAGTTGTTTTACGTGCATGATGTTATAGGATGATGCTAGCATGTTATTATAAACGTATTAAAGCTTGTTAGAGTGTTGTTTGGTACAAATCACATGCATTAATCATAACTTACTAGAAGTGGAAACTTTTAGAATTTGAAACTTAATGTCTAGTCCTAATGTGTATGTTGTGGTGATCATTCATGTATTAGTAGGTATGTATAAACATGATTAGGGTCATTCAAATGTGTAATAGATGATGTAATCTATGAAAACCAAACATGTTACACCCCAACCGACGGCGGAAACGTCGGGGCGGGACATGTAGACTGTTCCTGAGCACAAGGTTCACTAGATTTCAATATTTAATCATCAATTTCATTTCAAACCATTCCAACACAAATAGCAAAATTCAACAAGTACATAAATAAAAATACAAATTGTTTTTTGAGTTTAAATTAATTAAGTCCAAACTTAAGTGCAGCATGTCTTGTTCAAATTCACACGTTAGCACATGAAACATGAATAAAATAGGGTCAACTAAAAAAAGTTGGTGAGCATACATAGGTTTGTACATAGATAGTGTATAAATATGAATAAGCAAATCCTTACATGTCATGATAAATAAGGCATTTATGGGGAGCAGCTATTGTGTAACTAAAGTACAATCAAACATTTGTAACTAACATGCAAATTGTGTTGTCGGTAACAATCACCCCAATCTGGGTGGGTTTGTCAGACTCAATAGATCTATCATTGTTAACCGTCGGCTTAAATAGTTAATGATTGCACATAATTTGCACACAAAAGTTAACACACCTAGCACTCAAACATAAAACTCAAATTTGCACACATGAATGTAAATAGGATTTGTGTTTTTGTAGTTTGTGTAAATGTAAACTATTGTTTGTATAAAAATTCATGAATCACCCCAAAAGTGTAAAAGAGAAAAGGGGGCTATGTAATACTCACTTGTTTCGAGAGTGTTGCTAGTACGCAAGACTAAGTAGCAAAACGGTCTTTGTAACTCACCACGTTAACCTAGTGTGTAATGTATATTGAGTTAATAGCGGGTACAAAAGTCTATGTCTAAGTCTAGGGTTCAACAGGTTTTGATGTGTGTGGATTTGTAAAAAAAAGGTTTGTGTTATTCCATGTAAGGCATGCTATGCTTGTATAAGAATTTAATGTATACTATGAGTTCAAGGTATATATGTATGAACTTAATAGTCATTGACGTAGGGTTGGATTAAAATAAATTAAATAAATAAATAATTTTATTTATTTATTTGTGAAAGATATGTTAAAATATATAGAACGTAAATATATGTTTAGAAAAAGAAATTCTACTTATGTGGATAGTGTTTAATTTAAATAAATAAAATAAATAAATAATTTTATTTATTTAAATAAATTAAATAAATATTTTTTTTATTTATTTATTTGTGAAAAATATGTTAAAATTTGTAGAGTGTAAATATATATTTATATTTAGAAAAGAAATTTTTATTTGTAATAAATAAATTTTTATTTATTTATCATCTTTAAAATAAATACTAGTTTGCTTTAAATGAGTTAATATTTTATAAACTTTTATAAAAAAAACAATCTCCTTAATTGAAAATTAATCTAAATATTTTTAAAAATTTTGTTTTAAACCTTTAATATTCAATTCAAATCATAAATTCAAAACAAAAATGGATTTATATTGAAAATTAACGAATCTGGTTTTATTCTGTTAGAAATATGGTGAGGTTTTATAAAATTTTTGAAGCTTTAAAATCGGTTTAAAAATATATGCAGACCACCCGGTTCGAACCCGGGTGGTTTCTGTGTGGGTAATGCGTAATACCCCTAGACCAGGAGGACTGATGCTGATACTAACCGGTTCACAATTGTATTAATGTGGAATCGAGAAGGAGCTGAGTTTGGTTATATGAAACACGCCAAAAGGGTTGATGTGTATGGTTTCAAACCCGCAATCCCTCGCATACGAGTCAAGTGATTTAACCGGTGGTTCTGGGCGAAAGCCTTGACAATAAACGAGTGTGAAAAATAGAAAAACCCTTACAAACCCAAGTCCCTTTGCCCCTTCGTCCCCGATTGAAGTACCCAACCCTAGCTACGCCTTTAAACCCGATTACGCAGAATCAAATGCCCAAAACATGGGGCTTTTGATCCTTGGATCAAAACGAAACTATTACCTGAAACGATTACGAATCGAAGACGATTGACGGGATGCAGGGGCTCGGTGTTCTTGGAGCTCGCCGGAGTTCCAGAGGTGAATGCCGAGTTTGTAAGTGCTGAGAAGGTTTGCAAAAAGGTTTTGTGAAGATGTGTGAATAATCCAAACTGATCAATTTCGCTTAATTTGCTTGATTTGATTCGGAAGAGTAGGGAAACAGCTGTAACGTGGTTTACGCGTGAATTAAACAGAAATTTGATGGATTTAGTCGCGATTAGTGTCCCAATTCATAGTAGTAATGACTGAGCGTGATTTACGGACATCAATGGGTTTAAATTTCTTAATTTTGAATTCAATTTGGCTTGGTTTGACTCTGTAAAGTCAAACCCATTTGAAATTTGAATTATATCGTGAAATTAGTTAACTTGATTTGAAAACTGTGTTGGAAAGGGTCGGGAATCGTTCAAGCATAACAGGGCAAGTCCATTGAATACGGATTTGACCGATTTCAAGGTTGAATTGCAAGATTTCATCTCTGTTGACTTTTAAAGTCAAAGAGGGGTGTTTAAGTGTTCTAAACTCTTGGATGGGTTCGATTTGAGGTGAACGGGTCCAAAATTAAAGAATTCGAGACCATTTGTATATATTTAGAAGATGTATAATCATGGTTTAAAACTAATCTAACTGATTATATACAACTTTACATATATGCATATAGAGTATAAATTTATTTAATTAAAAAAAAATGTATATACATGTGTGTATATAAAAATCAAAATTTAAGAATTTCATTGAAACTTTGAGATCTAACGTTTGCAAATAATACAAGAGTAATGCACTAAAATTGGAATTGAAATGTTGTTTTTTGCTTGAAAGCCAATACAGGGAAAATCAGAAATGTTACAGTATCCCCATGTTGAGGGAATTTCGTCCCGAAATTTAGCTAGTCGAGGCGACTGCATCAGTAAAGAGGTGGGGGGTACTTGAGCTTCATTTGGTCCTCACGTTCCCAAGTAAACTCGGGACCACGTTTTGATTCCCAACGAACTTTGATAATAGGAATACGGCTTCGCTTGAGTTGTTTGATCTCGCGACCCATGATCTCTACAGGTCTCTCAACGAAGTGCATCGTTTCGTCAATGCTCACGTCGTCAATAGGTATATAAATATTCTCATCGGCAAGGCATTTCTTTAGGTTGGACACATGAACTGTAGGATGCACATTGCCGAGTGATGGAGGTAACTCGAGTTTGTAAGCCACTTTCCCAATCTTCTCAATGATTTTGAATGGACCTACATAGCGAGGTGCTAAATTACCTTTCCTTCCAAAACGGATCACGCCCTTCCACGGAGACACCTTTAGAAGGACAAGGTCACCGACTTGGAATTCCAAGGGTTTTCGTCGTTTGTCAGCATAACTCTTTTGCCGACTCCTCGCTACTCGAATGTTGTCACGGATTTGAATGATCTTATCGAATGTTTCTTGGATTAGCTCGGGACCGGTGATTTGTGCTTCACCAATCTCATTCCAACAGATAGGAGAACGACACTTACAACCATAAAGAGCTTCAAATGGAGCCATATTGATACTTGTGTGGTAACTATTGTTGTAAGAAAACTCAATTAGGGATAGATGTGAATCCCAATTGCCACCAAAATCAATTACACATGCTCTAAGCATGTCCTCCAGGGTTTGGATTGTACGTTCGGTCTGACCATCAGTTTGGGGATGGTAAGCCGTGCTCAAATCCAATCGCGTACCAAGAGCAGTTTGGAGAGATTGCCAGAACCGGGAGGTGAATCGAGCATCTCTATCAGAGATTATGTTTAAGGGAACACCGTGACGGCTCACAATTTCGTCAATGTAAATTTGGGCCAATTTCCTAACCCGATAGTCTTCACGGATAGGTAAGAAATGAGCAGATTTGGTGAGGCGGTCAATGATCACCCAAATGCTATCATAACCACTTGAGGTGCGAGGGAGTTTGGTAATAAAATCCATAGCTAAGTTCTCCCATTTCCACACGGGAATTTCCGGTTGTTCAAGTAAACCGGAAGGACGTTGATGTTCGGCTTTGACTTTGGAGCAAGTTAGACATTTGGCAACATAGAGGGCAATGTCTTTCTTCATACCGGGCCACCAATATTGCTGACGAAGATCTTGGTACATTTTATTCGCACTAGGATGAATAGAATAACGAGTCTTGTGAGCCTCGTTCATGAGAAATGCATGGAGATCATCGCGATCGGGAACCCAAATACGGTTCAAGTAATAAAGTAAGCCATTGGGTTTTGATTCAAGCTGAAGTTCAACACCACACGACATTTCCTCGTACATGTTACCCTCGGTGACTGAGAAGTGTTGAGCTTCTAAGATGCGATTTTGAATGTCGGTTTGAATTCGGACACATTGAAGCATGACATGGTCCTTTTGACTCAATGTGTCGGCTACAACATTCGCTTTGCCGGGATGGTAATGAATCTCGCAGTCATAGTCGTTAAGGAGTTCAACCCAACGTCGTTGCCTCATATTGAGTTCCTTTTGGTTGAAGATGTGTTGGAGACTTTTGTGGTCGGTGAACACCACACACTTTGTGTCATAGAGGTAATGTCTCCAAATCTTCAATGCAAATACGACCGCACCCAACTCGAGATCGTGCGTCGTATAATTCTTCTCGTGAATCTTGAGTTGTCTTGATGCGTAAGCGATTACTTTGCCTCGTTGCATGAGGACACAACCGAGACCTTGGTTAGAAGCATCACAGTAGACAACTAGATCATCATTCCCGTCGGGGAGAGTCAAAATAGGAGCATCGCACAACTTTTTCTTGAGAGTTTGGAAGGCTTCTTCTTGCTTTGGTCCCTGGCGTGCTACGAACTATACGCAAAAACCTACAAGTTCTAATATTTATAATAAAACGGACAAACCTAAACTAACGCGCACAATACGGCAAGTGTACCGATCATTTGCAGAATAGATAGATAAGACCGAGTATCGAACCTACGGATACTGTATGTACAGCGAAATACTGACTCAGATGCATGATAACTAATTACAAAAGGGGGGTTTCTTTTATTTAAGAGAGAAATAAACTATAGAAAATAAAGGAAAAGACGAGGACAAACAAACTAGCGTGAGAATAACTACGGAACGAAAACAGATAGGGTGAAAGCACTACCTAGGCCCGAATCCTACACGTGTCTGACGAAGGTTCTATCGGTAATGGAACTGATGTGATACCGGGATCTTAAAATACTAAACTCAAAGGGAACCTAGAGCACCCTCGACCCTTCTCAAGGATTGTCAACTAAGAGACCTAAAAGCCGTTAAACCACCGGCCGGACGGGTTCCCCTCACAGGTCATCCAGTCTACTCAAGAAGTATCCGCTAGACAATCTACCTCACAGCGCGAAAGTCTCAATACACCTAAGTGCAAGGGATAACTAAGAATTTCCTATTGGACTCGGTAAACAAGATGTGAACGACGAACTAGACAGACCTTCTCACAAAGATTCTAAACTAGCGATCAGACACACGAGATAAACCGACAATCTCTCACCTCACAGCTATTAAGATTAGTTGAATATTTAGATTTACCAATTCATGAATTTCATTCCTATGGAATACTACGTCTAGCAAACCATCCAATAATAAAAAACACACGGCAATTGATCTAGCATGCACCTATTATATGAAAGACATTCATCAAAGCACATGAGGACTGAAAAATCATTTAATTGATAATACTAAATACGCATACACATCCAATGATCAAAACCAAGTTTGTTACATCATGAGTTCTTCACATTCAAAAGTTCTAAAAACCAACAAAAACCAATGTCAAACATGTGCAATCATCTAAACCTAGGTAGTTCTAAAAGTTTAGCCAAGAAACATCATATAAATACAATTCATAATCTGTTAATAACAAAGGAAGAACAAGAAATCAAAGAGAAACAAAGAATCAAGGTAAACCGAACGATGAACACCCGATATCCTTGATCCAATGCTTTGATTCTTCGATCCTATACCTTCCCAGCCTTTGATTCCTCTTCAAAACACCTTTTTCCGTCACTTTTCGTCACCTCCAGCCGCTCCAGGCTCGTTTCTCTTTTCTAGGGTTTTCTAATTTTTGGTTTAAAAGGAGATGTCTGCGAAAAACCACCCGTCGCGTAGCGCGACGGGGATCTTGATTCATCCTCGCGTAGCGCTAGGGCGAGAAAAGATAAAATAGTCGGCAATAAAAAAGGGCAATTCTGTCATTTTGCATTCCTCGCGTAGCGCGACGAAATTCCAAGACCTGTCGCGTAGCGCGACGGGGTTAAAAAAATCCAAAATCTTCCTTTCTTTTTATCCATAGCCCTCTCGCACGAACCGGAAACTCGTTCTTCTTCGTTTTCAATCATATCCGCTTCCTTTGTGACCTAACAACCAAAATATATAGAAATATTAAGTACGAGCAGTTATAGAAGAAAACCGACGCAAAACAAACACAAAGTGGGAATAAAATAGACAGTAAAACGGATGTATTTTGCAATACACCACATCCCCACACTTAACTCTTTTTCGTCCCTGAAAAAGAAAAGAATAAAGAGATCAAAGATTAGCGAGCCCGAATTAAATCATTTCATATTAACAAGGGGAAATACCGACATAGAAACCATGATTGCTGGTATACTGGTCCATTTTAAATCTAGGAAACTAAACAAGCCAAAAATATTTTATATATTTACCCAATTAACCGTGACCCATATCCTCTTGGCACTAAGCTACCTACTTTCGGGCTTGGCAAGGATTAGTTATGATAAGCTATTTTAACGAATTAACTCGTGAATATAAAATACTCTTATGTTTTTTCCATCAGATCACTTGCAATAATTTACAGCTGGCCCATATTTATTTATTTATTTATTTTTTTTTATTTATTTTTTTTTGCTATAAGCTTATAGCTTTTTGGGCATCTTTTAATTTTGATCAGCAGCGTGAACCCGTTATGCGTCTATAGCAACAGGGCGACGCGCTCCTTTCCCAGGTCTCTGCCATCGCAGAACAGAGGAAAAGGGGGAAATAAACTAGAGATTCTATAGACACAAGATTCGAGCAAATCAAGACTTTACCTACCGCACCCTACCGGTTGGAATTACACTATCGGCCTAAAGGAATGTAGAAACCACAAGTTAATATTATTCTTAATTAAATTTTTCAAGGGCTTGCTAGATAACTAGACCTACAAACACATCACAAGTTTGCTATGATTTCCTTCTCACAAGTTTCAATTAAATGATAATCAACGAACTGCTAAATTATTTTTCTCATAAACTCACAATCAATTCAGGAACAATTTCAATTTTTTTTTCAAATAAAAAAAACACACTCTAAACGAAAAAAACAAAACTAAACGACAGTGTCCCATCTCCACACTTAAACTTTGCATTGTCCTCAATGCAGGAATGGAAACACGACTCAAAAACAAAAACAGGGAAAAGTAAAAGAAAATGGAAAAGACTTAGCTGGTATTTTGGCGGGTCAATATGCTCCAAGCATGCAGCAGCTCCCAAAGCCTTGTTGAGGATTCAGCATCCCCACACTTCGCTCTCGTTGTGTTCTCGCTGCTAATTTTTTTTTCGCGTAGCACGACGGTGGACGAGCAAAGCGTCGCGTAGTGCGAGGGGTGGATTTTGACAGAAAGTTTCGAAATTTTCCAACACTTAGTCAAATTTCTCACCCCTTATTTCTCAAACCTTCCAACCACCATTTACAAAAACAAACATGCCTGGGGACCCGCATTCTGCTGCTAAAAGCTCTTCCAAAAATCAATTATAATCCCTGCATGCAAACATCAAAACACAAAACCTGCAAACCGGGTACTCCAATGATATGTAACTAGTTTTCCACAACTCGAATGGAGATTGAGTACGGGTTATGAAAAACCAAACCTGCAAAACAAAAACAAGCAAAACCCGAGCAGCATAACACTGACACAAATAATAGAATAAAAATAAAACTAAACTAAACAGATAATGTACAAAATACAAGCAACCATAATAATGAGGACGAATCACAGAACAGGAGAAACAACAAACACAATGACAGCTAAAATAAAGCAAATAAATAACTAAAGCGAAAATCTGGGTTGCCTCCCAGTAGCGCTAAGTTTACAGAAGAGTCTTCAGCCAGACTCGTGCCTTACAAGTAAACTCAATCAGGAGGCCTCTCCTTAATCCTCTTCCCATCATTTTTACTCAATCTCATTCTCTTGTCGATGGACGGGAAGAATCCAACAACCAAGCCCCAGAAGACTCGAAACAGACTCGAGTCGGGCCACCAAGACTTGAATTTTCCTGGACCGAACTGTATGCCATGCATGTAATGAGGAGCATGGTCATCTCTGCAGTCTGGAACAACTGCAGGACCTCTAATCGACCAGGTTTGTGTCTTTGAAATGCGCCGGTCCAGGCGCTCTCTCACCCTATCCCGTGGCACGTTGGATCTGGATGGCGATCCATAATCATCGTCGTCATCCACGAGCTGGCTATCATCATCAGCAATCCCCACACTTGGGGTTTGCTCATCCTCAACAAGAAGTGGTCGCTCCATCTCCATCACTTCTTCTTCATCCTCTCGGTTTGGTGACTGCTCGATAACCGCTGCTGGCTCTCCATAAAGTAATGTCTCGAGAGTAGTAATGTCACCAACAGGGTCAAACACCTCATCAGCCTCTTGAGTTGTAAAACCAACCAACTCGTCACCAAACTCAAACTCCCAGGATAGTACATGCTCCTCCTCCTTCGTCATGTCATCCTCTATCCTGGCTTTCTCACTTTCCTCATCAATCTGATCATTAGGATGCTCTGTGGTCACGGGATCAGATGAAAACTCCAACTCATCATCAGAATCGGCCCACAATGCGGAAATCGGCTGAATTGGGACATCCTGCTGAACCAGAGGTGGGACTGACTCGTCCATTAACGTCTCTGGTCCTGGTGTGTCGAATACTTCACCTTCCTCTGCCCACCGGGCCTCCATCTCAGCAAACCGGGCACTCCAATCAATCTGCCTGACTTCTTCTGCTGATGGGATGTGAAGACTCTCCTCCTGCGCTCGGAAGTGAGCAATTACAGCCTCATCTACACTCGGAACAAGTGTATCCTCTACAGCAAAAATGACGACTCTCTCCACATCAGCTGGTCTGTCCGCCTGCAGATCGTGCCTCAAATAAGCTTGGATGTGTTCTTCTACATCCGGATCCTCAAAATCAAATATATGCCGAGCCGGAGGTGGGACTTGGGAAGAACTATCGGAAATAGCAAAAACTCCGCTGTCCGTTCTCGTCTCCGGATCTAATGAATCATCAATCACAGGATCCTCTATCTGCTTCATAGATGTAGCCATTGCAAGTTTAAGTGCTTCAATCTGACTTGTCAGAAGATCCATCTCAGCTCTCCATTTGATGTCTTTGGCTCTCGCTTCCTTCTCCATCAGCTCCTTCAAATGGTAAGATCTCGCCAACGCATCATCCTCCTGATATCTCTCATCGTACCGGTGCGCATAATACCCATATGAATAAAAATGCTGACATTGCTGCGTCCAATGGGGTCCACCACAATTCTCGCACCACATCTTCCTCTTCTTTCAAAATAAATAAAAATAAAAATAAAGAGAAAAATAAAGAAATACAACCTAATCTAAAACACCCAAATAAAAGAAAATATACACAAATCCTAAAATCAAAGTCAATTTCGCTATTGCCAAGTGTCCCCGGTAACGGCGCCAAAAACTTGTTGTTGGCGCAAACTATACGCAAAAACATACAAGTTCTAATATTTATAATAAAACGGACAAACCTAAACTAACGCACACAATACGGCAAGTGTACCGATCGTTTGCAGAATAGATAGATAAGACTGAGTATCGAACCTACGGACACTGTATGTACAGCGAAATACTGACTCAGATGCAGGATAACTAATTACAAAAAGGGGGGTTTCTTTTATTTAAGAGAGAAATAAACTATAGAAAATAAAGGAAAAGACGAGGACAAACAAACTAGCGTGAGAATAACTACGGAACGAAAACAGATAGGGTGAAAGCACTACCTAGGCCCGAATCCTACACGTGTCTGACGAAGGTTCTATCGGTAATGGAACTGATGTGATACCGGGATCTTAAAATACTAAACTCAAAGGGAACCTAGAGCACCCTCGACCCTTCTCAAGGATTGTCAACTAAGAGACCTAAAAGCCGTTAAACCACCGGCCGGACGGGTTCCCCTCACAGGTCATCCAGTCTACTCAAGAAGTATCCGCTAGACAATCTACCTCACAGCGCGAAAGTCTCAATACACCTAAGTGCAAGGGATAACTAAGAATTTCCTATTGGACTCGGTAAACAAGATGTGAACGACGAACTAGACAGACCTTCTCACAAAGATTCTAAACTAGCGATCAGACACACGAGATAAACCGACAATCTCTCACCTCACAGCTATTAAGATTAGTTGAATATTTAGATTTACCAATTCACGAATTTCATTCCTATGGAATACTACGTCTAGCAAACCATCCAATAATCAAAAACACACGGCAATTGATCTAGCGTGCACCTATTATATGAAAGACATTCATCAAAGCACATGAGGACTGAAAAATCATTTAATTGATAATACTAAATACGCATACACATCCAATGATCAAAACCAAGTTTGTTACATCATGAGTTCTTCACATTCAAAAGTTCTAAAAACCAACAAAAACCAATGTCAAACATGTGCAATCATCTAAACCTAGGTAGTTCTAAAAGTTTAGCCAAGAAACATCATATAAATACAATTCATAATCTGTTAATAACAAAGGAAGAACAAGAAATCAAAGAGAAACAAAGAATCAAGGTAAACCGAACGATGAACACCCGATATCCTTGATCCAATGCTTTGATTCTTCGATCCTATACCTTCCCAGCCTTTGATTCCTCTTCAAAACACCTTTTTCCGTCACTTTTCGTCGCCTCCAGCCGCTCCAGGCTTGTTTCTCTTTTCTAGGGTTTTCTAATTTTTGGTTTAAAAGGAGATGTCTGCGAAAAACCACCCGTCGCGTAGCGCGACGGGATCTTGATTCATCCTCGCGTAGCGCAAGGGCCCCAGAAAAGACAAAATAGTCGGCAATAAAAAAAGGGCAATTCTGTCATTTTGCATTCCTCGCGTAGCGCGACGAAATTCCAAGACCTGTCGCGTAGCGCGACGGGGTTAAAAAAATCCAGAATCTTCCTTTCTTTTTATCCACAGCCCTCTCGCACGAACCGGAAACTCGTTCTTCTTCGTTTTCAATCATATCCGCTTCCTTTGTGACCTAACAACCAAAATATATAGAAATATTAAGTACGAGCAGTTATAGAAGAAAACCGACGCAAAACAAACACAAAGTGGGAATAAAATAGACAGTAAAACGGATGTATTTTGCAATACATCAGTCCCCATTCATAAGGTTTACCCTTGTGGGTCAAAGCGGTGAATGGAACAGCAATCTTAGAGAAATTTGAAATGAAACGACGATAATATCCTGCAAGACCAAGAAATGAACAAACTTCGGTGGGGGTCTTAGGGGCATTCCAATTCTTAACAACTTCGATCTTAGCAGGGTCCACATGAATTCCTTTTTCGTTGACAATATGACCCAGGAATTGAACCTCCTTTAGCCAAAATTCACATTTGGAGAACTTGGCATATAGTTGCTCTTTTCTCAAAAGGTCCAAAAGCAATCTGAGGTGTTGTTCATGATAGGATTTAGTCGTGGAGTAGATTAAGATATCATCAATGAAGACGATCATGAATTTTTCGAGGTATGGTTTGCACACACGATTCATGAGGTCCATGAAAACCGCGGGTGCATTGGTTAGCCCAAAAGGCATGACCATGAACTCGTAGTGACCATACCTTGTTCGGAAGACAGTCTTTGGAATATATTCCCCTTGTACACGGAGTTGGTGATAACCAGATCGAAGATCAATCTTCGAGAAACAAGTAGAGCCTTGAAGTTGATCGAAGAGGTCATCAATTCTAGGCAATGGATAGCGGTTCTTGATAGTAAGCTTGTTGAGTTCGCGGTAGTCAATACACATGCGGAATGATCCATCCTTCTTCTTGACGAATAAGACTGGTGCACCCCACGGTGAATGACTTGGACGGATAAAGCCCTTGTCGGAGAGTTCTTGGAGTTGGCTTGCAAGTTCTTTCATTTCAGAAGGTGCAAGACGGTATGGAGCTCTAGCCACTGGGTTAGCTCCGGGTACAAGGTCAATGCGAAATTCTACTTGCCGAACGGGTGGAAGACCGGATAAGTCTGCGGGGAATACTTCGGGAAAGTCCCGGATGATGGGGATGTCTTGAATATTCTTCTCTTTGACATCCTTTTGAACAATATGAGCTAAGAAGGCCACGTACTTCTTTCGTAAGTACTTTTGAGCGGTAGTGCATGACATTAATGTGAGTCCTTTACAGGGTTTTTCACCAAAGACTCTCAACGTTTCTCCCGACGGAAGGGGTATTCGGATGCACTTCTCAAAACAGATGACTTCGGCATGGTGTTTTGACAGCTAATCCATGCCTATGATGATATCAAAACTTCCTAGCGGCATTGGCACGAGGTTGATTGGAAATGTATAATCATTAAGTTCTAGGGAACAGTCATGGATAACGGAGTCTATTGTAAGGGAGTCACCATTTTCTACTTCGACAGTGAAGGTTTTCTCTAATTTGGACCGTGTTTTTGCAAGTAAAGGTTCAAAGTTAAGTGACACAAAACTTTTATCTTCACCGGTATCAAATAAAATGGAGGCATATTGACTATTAACAAGGAACGTACCGTTGACCACATCATTGTTGGCTTGAGCTTCATTGGCGTTGATGTTGAAAGCACGCCCACGAGCTCCGCCTTATCTAGCATTGATAAACTTCGGGCACTGGTCACGAAAGTGGTTTGGGTTGCCACATTCATAACAAGCACGCCCATTTGCTACGGCGGGAATACCTTTATTAGTCACTTGTTGATTGGTTCGGGTTGGTGGGTTGACTTGGCCTGCAAGTGCTTTGGCTCTACAAACATTAACCGTATGGCCATACTTCCCACAATGAGTGCAAAGGCGACAGGGAATGGTTTGGGGATGGTGGTAATTTCATGTGGCACAGAGTGGGTAGGTCCCCACATATGGCTTCTTGACTGGTGCTTGAGCCATGGGAGCAACTTGGTTAACAGGCATAGCAGGAGTGACCACAGCAAAATTTCTAGCCTTTCTTTTTCTATTATTGTGGTAGGGTTTAGTTTTGGCTTCTTTGATGTGTACAGGAGGGGTTGTGGTGTCGGGAGCTTTCTTGGTGCCTTTCCTAGTCAGAGTACCTGCTTTCACGTGGTTGTCGGTTAATGTAGCAGATAAACGGATAGCATCTTTGAGTGTTGCGGGATTTCTTCCTAAGACAGTATCCTGAATCTGCCTAGGTAATCCACCGATGTACTTTTCAATGCAGCGGGATAAGGGTGTGACCATGTGGGGCACAAGAAGACTTAGTTCATGAAACCGGGTCGTATAAGTCAGGCTTTCACCACTGTCCTAGGTAAGATCCCAAAACTTAGCTTCCAACTTCCTCACTTCGTTTCGAGGACAGGACTCTTCGGTTATTAGTCTCTTAACCTCATTCCATGGTAAGGCCATGGTTGCCTCTACACCTCTGGTTCTCTTTTCCCAATTCCACCACGTGAGTGCCCGTTTTTGGAAAACACTTGTGGCATGATGGACACAAAGGTCATCGGGGCAGTCACTATTGAGGAAGGTGCCCTCAATACTTTCAAACCATTGAAGGAGTCCCGTAGCTCCTTCGGTACCATAGAAATTGAGAGGGTTACATGAATTGAAGTGCTTGAAGGTATATTGCGGTGGGTTGGCACCACCACCACCATTAGTTCCATGGTTACCGTTTGTGGCACCATTAACTTGAGTGAGTTGAGTTACAAGTTGTGCAAGGATAGCAGCAATATCAGTGTTGTTGTTGACCACGGTAGCACGACGGGGAGGCATTCTACAGATTTGCACAACACAAGAAGAGATGTAAGAACTTATGAAGTTTGATTGAATTTAAAAGATAAGATACAAATAAAATAGTAAATCATAGTTTGGATTGTACTCAAATAGTGATATAATCACTTGAATACTGTGACACATTAAGGTTAATTAAACTCATATAATTTTTCAAGGAGACATGATTTAGCCTATAAGTAAACACTCATCCCGGGAATTCCCAGGAAAGCATACGGGTCCCTCGGTTGATTGGGATTTATACGAAATGCTTTCCTAGACAGAAAACCCAGAATACAGGTGTCACCCTTCCAGATTGCACGTGTCCTCAAATAATTAACAAAGTTTAAAAGCCTTAACGAGGAAATAAAGAAATTTTTATAGATATGATGATAATGATAAAGAAGTAGGCAAGAAGGTTATGAGGTTTAGGGTAAGGGTAGGGATATTGTTTAATTTAATTTATTATTTAGGTATAGTCTAGTAAGTCATGAATTTTAACAAATAAGGTACTATAATGAAATAAATATTAATATAATAGGCATGTAACACATAGCATGTAGCACATAACACATAATCCTGAAGCATGGTATAAGTGGCTGTCCTAAAGTTATAGTCTAGGTCAAGGGTGTCTAATAACCTAGTTCCCTATAACCAAGGCTCTGATACCAATCTGTCACACCCCAACCGACAGCGGAAACGTCAGGGCGGGACATGTAGACTGTTCATGAGCACAAGGTTCACTAGATTTCAATATTTAATCATCAATTTCATTTCAAACCATTCCAACACAAATAGCAAAATTCAACAAGTACATAAATAAAAATACAAATTGTTCTTTGAGTTTAAATTAACTAAGTCCAAACTTAAGTGTAGCATGTCCTGCTCAAATTCACACGTTAGCACCTGAAACATGAATAAAATAGGGTCAACTAAAAAAAGTTGGTGAGCATACATAGGTTTGTACATAGATAGTGTATAAATATGAATAAGCAAATCCTTACATGTCATGATAAATAAGGCATTTATGGGGAGCAGCTATTGTGTAACTAAAGTACAATCAAACCTTTGTAACTAGCATGTAAATTGTGTTGTCGGTAATAATCACCCCAATCTGGGTGGGTTTGTCAGACTCAATAGATCTATCATTGTTAACCGTCGGCTTAAATAGTTAATGATTGCACATAATTTGCACACAAAAGTTAACACACCTAGCACTCAAACATAAAGCTCAAATTTGCACACATGAATGTAAATAGGATTTGTGCTTGTGTAGTTTGTGTAAATGTAAACTATTGTTTGTATAAAAATTCATGAATCATCCCAAAAGTGTAAAAGAGAAAAGGGGGCTATGTAATACTCACTTTTTTCGAGAGTGTTGCTAGTACGCAAGACTAAGTAGCAAAACGGTCCTTGTAACTCACCACGTTAACCTAGTGTGTAATGTATATTGAGTTAATAGCGGGTACAAAAGTCTATGTCTAAGTCTAGGGTTCAACGGGTTTTGATGTGTGTGGATTTGTAAAAAAAAGGTTTGTGTTATTCCATGTAAGGCATGCTATGCTTGTATAAGAATTTAATGTATACTATGAGTTCAAGGTATATATGTATGAACTTAATAGTCATTAACGTAGAGTTGGATTTAAATAAATTAAATAAATAAATAATTTTATTTATTTATTTGTGAAAGATATGTTAAAATATATAGAACGTAAATATATGTTTAGAAAAAGAAATTCTACTTATGTGGATAGTGTTTAATTTAAATAAAATAAATAAATAATTTTATTTATTTAAATAAATTAAATAAATAATTTATTTATTTATTTATTTGTGAAAAATATGTTAAAATTTGTAGAGTGTAAATATATATTTATATTTAGAAAAGAAATTTTTATTTGTAATAAATAAATTTTTATTTATTTATCATCTTTAAAATAAATACTAGTTTGCTTTAAATGAGTTAATATTTTATAAACTTTTATAAAAAAACAATGTCCTTAGTTGGAAATTAATCTAAATATTTTTAAAAATTTTGTTTTAAACCTTTAATATTCAATTCAAATCATAAAATCAAAACAAAAATGGATTTATATTGAAAATTAATGAATCTGGTTTTATTCTGTTAGAAATATGGTGAGGTTTTATAACATAGTTTTTATAAAATTTTTGAAGCTTTAAAAATCGGTTTAAAAATATATGCAGACCACCCGGTTCGAACCCGGGTGGTTTCTGTGTGGGTAATGCGTAATACCCCTAGACCAGGAGGACTGATGCTGATACTAACCGGTTCACAATTGTATTAATGTGGAATCGGGAAGGAGCTGAGTTTGGTTATATGAAACACACCAAAAAGGGTTGCTGTGTATGGGTTTCGAACCCGCAATCCCTCGCGTATGAGTCAAGTGATTTAACCGGTGGTTCTGGGCGAATGCCTTGACAATAAACGAGTGTGAAAAATAGAAAAACCCTTACAAACCCATGTCCCTTTGCCCCTTCGTCCCTGATTGAAGTACCCAACCCTAGCCACGCCTTTAAACCCGATTACGCAGAATCAAATGCCCAAAACATGGGGCTTTTGATCCTTGGAGCAAAACGAAACTATTGGTATAACTATTACCTGAAACGATTACGAATCGAAGACGATTGACGGGATGTAGGGGCTTGGTGTTCTTGGAGCTCGCCGGAGTTCCAGAGGTGAATGCCGAGTTTGTAAGTGCTGAGAAGGTTTGCAAAAAGGTTTTGTGAAGATGTGTGAATAATCCAAACTGATCAATTTCGCTTAATTTGCTTGATTTGATTCGGAAGAGTAGGGAAACAGCTGTAACGTGGTTTACGCGTGAATTAAACAGAAATTTGATGGATTTAGTCGCGATTAGTGTCCCAATTCATAGTAGTAATGACTGAGCGTGATTTACGGACATCAATGGGTTTAAATTTCTTAATTTTGAATTCAATTTGGCTTGGTTTGACTCTGTAAAGTCAAACCCATTTGAAATTTGAATTATATCGCGGAATTAGTTAACTTGATTTGAAAACTGTGTTGGAAAGGGTCGGGAATCGTTCAAGCATAACAGGGCAAGTCCATTGAATACGGATTTGACCGATTTCAAGGTTGAATTGCAAGATTTCATCTCTGTTAACTTTTAAAAGTCAAAGAGGGGTGTTTAAGTGTTCTAAACTCTTGGATGGGTTCGATTTGAGGTGAACGGGTCCAAAATCAAAGAATTCGAGACCATTTGTATATATTTAGAAGATGTATAATCATGGTTTAAAACTAATCTAATTGATTATATACAACTTTACATATATGCATATATAGTATAAATTTATTTAATTAAAAAAAAATGTATATACATGTGTGTATATAAAAATCAAAATTTAAAAATTTCATTGAAACTTTGAGATCTAACGTTTGCAAATAATACAAGAGTAATGCACTAAAATTGGAATTGAAATGTTGTTTATTGCTTGAAAGCCAATACAGGGAAAATCAGAAATGTTACAAAACATTGTGTTCATACATTATTAAAAGTAGGAACTTTTACGAACGTGCATCGTGTAGACATAACTTGCTATGCTAAGTTAGTTGTGAGTTATGTAGCATGAAACTTGAATTGCTTGTGTACTATGTGTGTTAGTATTCAAACCAAACATTAAATCACTAAATGGGTCATCAACGGGTCGTCAGGTCAAACTTGGCCAATCTTGGTCAAACTATTAAATATTTTCTAAACACTTAAAACAATGGGATTGTTTGGATACTTACGGTTCATGTCAACCTACAGCAGCACACACTTATAAACCGATGTTTATCGGTGGCAGTTAGTAGTCCAGCAGTTTTTACTTAGCTTTCAGCTACACGCATTCTAAGGTGAGTCTCACGGCCCCTCTTTACATACTTCATTTTCGGGGGATAAAACATGCACAAACATTTTGATTTTGTATTATTATTATTATATCGTTTGTGTACTAAAGTGCAAACGTTACCACCCAAGTCCTTACATCTCGAACCGTTAATATTGTGACATAGCTAGGTAATATTGAGTAGTACTACTGGGTTTGACAGACCCCACCTGCGTTAGTTGCGCTAACTCGACAGGTAGTCGTACGGGTGTAATATTTACCTAAACACTTAACCGTTGTTGTGGTAGACAAGGCGGAAAGCAAACAAACCAAATAGTCAGCTTTGGTTGCGAACACTTTAGTTACTTGTTTATAGACTAGCTATCTATCGATATAATTATATTTACATTATCGTTCGAACATTCAAACACTTACTTGTTTTATTAAACATGTGAACTCACCAACCTAGTGTTGACACATTTTAGCATGTTTTCTCAGGTCGCTAAGGTACGAGCACGAGACTAGGGCATTCATGCATTGGAGTCTCATTTATTTTTCAATCATCGGATTTATTTATTTACTTATTTTAAGTTGCATACCTTTGTTTTTGAGGGTGTGACACTGTTTTTTGGTTCAAAGAAACTTGGGCTATAAACAAATATTTTGTGTGGAACAGAGATAAAAGACACAAGGAAATTGGTGCTCGAGAATGAGGAAGAGACCGACAACAAAGGATACGAGAATATACGAGAGGTATTTTAATTTCTTAGACTCATATTACAGGGTTGTGGTCAAGGACCAAGGGAATACATAGCAAATTAAGGAGCAGACCATGGAGGGTGTTAGTGGTGCAGGAGACAACTGGAAGCCATAAATGGAGTGTGGTGTTGTGAGCACAAGGCCAGGAGGCAACCTTGTTTCACTAAAGGAAAACGAAACTGTAGCAGGTGTGGATGTTGTGAACTGGTCAAGTGGATGGAACCAATATGATGGTCAAGATCAAGCCAAAGAGCAAGACCCACTACAACATGCTCAAGATATAGAAGATGGAGCTTGAAGAAATGTAGATATTGAAGACATGGATTAATAAATTGAGGGGGAGTATTGAAAGTTAATATATTAATCCATGTTGTTTTAAAACTGAGGGGTCATTATGTAATTGGTCATTTTATGTATTTAGAGTCAAGTATGTAAAGTTTGTATAGTCAAAGGTCTAGAATGTATAGTCAAAGGTCTAGAATGTAAAGAACCAAAGTCAACAACCGATTTGGCAGTTAAATTCGGTTAAAGAAGTTGACAATTATAAAGGTTATGTTTGTTAGGAACAGACACGATGGTTCGTTTGTAAGCCTATATAAACAAGTCTTGTGATTGTAATAGATTATCAGATTTTAATAATACAAAAGTTCTTTGTACGTGATTTTTGTTCAAGATATGAGTTTTGATTCGAGTCAATGAAGATCCGAAATGCCAACAATAACGAGGGTATCGTCATCATGTATTTTATTATTATTTAGTATCGTCATCGTGTACGGTGCAAAATAAATGGCAAGACGTGTCAAGCGGCAATTTTAGAATTTCATAAGGTGATTAACCATCCAACATGCCATTTTCATGATTCTACAAGAACTTTGCAAGTGAGATCGATGGGAACTGATTCTGAAAAGATCTATATATATATATTCACCATTCTTGGATTCTCCGGGGCCAACCTTTATTGGCTTCTTTTTGCTACTACTCAAGAAAGAATCAAGCTGCAATCTTTGAGTATCTATTATTCTATCAACTTGATTTTTGTTGATTTTTGAAAAAAAACATAAAACATTGCTATCTAAGTGTGTCAAAACCATGCAACAAAAAGAATGTAACTTAATTCGGCACGTAAGTCTCTTGCATGGTTGCAACTAGACGTGACAGTTTTATAGCCCGTTTGCTTATGAGTTTGTTGATTTTGATTATGTTTTATATTTGTGAAACGGGTAAAATAAAAAGTAACTTAAAAAGAAAAAGGTCAAACTGGTTTATATTCACCTATTGTACATTTAAATAATATAAGTAAAAGCATTTCAATAAAAAAATAAATAATTATTCAACTAATGTAACTAGGAATTTTGCCCGCCTTGCGTTACGGCGGTGTCGAATTTATACGGTAGGAAGCTGAACCTAAGTGCTACGCAACGAGAGTTTGGTAATTATCGATTCGGCTTGTCCACGGGCATAAAACTTACATTTTTACACATATACTCGCTATAACGTAAGATACAAAAAAAAAAACACTCGAAACACTGAAAAAAAAAACAAACAAACCCGTGCATCCTGCTTAAAAAAAATGTTAACGAAAACTATTACCAATAGCCAGTAAAATTTTGTTGTAATTTTATAAAAAAATTGAAGCTTTGTGGCAAATCTATAAAAAGAAAAAAACTGAGTAAAAAGGAATTTGTGTCAAATGTGCAAATACACAAACTTTTGTGTCAAAATAAAACCCATGGAGAGGTTACTATTAAATTTCTAAGGTTTTGTGTCAAATATGTAAATACACAAACTTTTGTGCCAAAATAAAACCTATTTGAATTCTTAAGGTTTTGTGTCAAATGTGTGGCCAAAAACATAAACCACTAAATACTTTTGTGCCAATTTGAAAACAACAAACTTATGTGGTCAAAACATAAAACACTAAAACTTTACTATAGAAGGCTAAAACATAAACCACTAAAATGTTTTATGGCAATTTGAAAACAACAAACTTGTGTGACCAAAACATAAAGCATTAAAACTTTACTATAGAATAAGTAAGGTAATTCAATATAAAGGATAATTTGCAACTATATTTAACAAATAAGTAAATACTTAAAGAAAGAAAAGAAAATTTGGAGAAAAGATGAACCCAACTGACTACACCCATTTTGATACCATACCTCCCCATTGCCCAAATCTCTAGCTGAGCTACTCTAGTATGTTTATGAAGGTGTTGATTTATATTTTATCTTTTAAAGGGGTTGAATAAGAAATTGGCTTTAAAAGAACTTGGTCACAAATGATCAGCAACAATTAAAGTTTTTTAAATAGCTATCTGAAAACATTTCACTCAAAAAATAAATAATTTTTAAAAAAATAAGAATTATTGTAACCATATATATAGCAAACAAGGTTATATCCTTGTTTTACACGGATTGAATAAAAAAATTAGATAGTTAGTAATGAAAATTTATGAATTATAAATAAAATATTAAATAGTTAGTAAGGAAATATTAAATAGTTGGTAATAAAGAAAAAATAAATAGGAAAAAATCTTGTGGTTACAGAATTGTGACATATGTGACGCATTCAGTTACTTATTTATTATGTATGTAATAGTTATATTTAGACAAAAATTATTTAAGGTAAACCAACCAACCAACCAACTATGTGTTTATGTATGTACCAAAAAGCATCTGTTTTGACTTGTTACACAACACATCTACCCTCCCATTTTGAAGTAGATGCAGTAATGTTTTAAGTCGATGCAGGACTATACCCAACTCAATTTCGATGAATTCTTAACTCTCATATATTGATATGCATATATTTTCTGTATACACCAACTTATTTACAAGTGATTGGTTAGCTTAGAAAAAAACATAACTCATTAGCTACTTGTGACGCACTGAATTACCGAATTACTGAATATTGACACCCTAGTCAAATCCCATATCGGCCGTGGACATTAGAGATCCTTGGTTCATAAGTAAAGGTCATGTCTCTTACATCAACAACGCGTTTTGGGCTTAGTTGGCTGTGAAGCACATGAAAACTCCACAGTTAAGCGTACTCGGGTGGGAGTAATTCGTGAGCTCTTAGGGGGCAAAGCAGACAATATTGTTGGTATGAGGGGACGGGTGTTACACTACTAAATGTAACGAAATTTTGACAAGTTCAACTCATGATAGTAACATTTTTAATTGCATCTTTAAATTTGACCCACCGTCCTTTCTAGACCTTTGTGCTCCTATGTTTAGCATCAAGACATGCGTCTTGTTGGTAATTTTAGTGTGACCATTGTTATTTTCTGTAACTAGAACTGCTTAATACTAAATGGGAAATTAGAATATACATTTGTTTGAGTTAGAAGGTGTGAAGTGCATACTCAATCAAGACTATTATATTTTGTAGAAGAAGATAACCTTTAAGGTTATTAGGGGAAAGGCCCCTAGACCATGGGGGTTCAAAGGGGGCGCTGTCACTGGTGGGTTCAAGGGGCAACGCCCCTAGCAGGGGTCTTGTTATTTGCTTGATTAACCGAAAACTTTATTTTTCATGTTTAGTTATACATTGGAAGTTGCTTTGGATTTGCTTGATTAGTGGAAAATGATTACGATAAAGGATGATTAGTTCAATAGTTGATTAATGACAGATCGGTAGCAACTAATATTTAGTTTTTGTAGCAACTGAGCATCAGTAGCAACTTGATCAACAAAAGTTTGATCCACAATAACAAAGTTTTTGCTAGGTGCAAACCATAGAAGAAACATAGTTTTGTTGCTACTAGTTGTAAGTAGCAATATAATTTGGAGTTTGTGCTGATGTGACGGTATAATTGCAACAGTTATAACTATCAATTATCATGTCATATATTTTTATGAAGAGTTGTAACCGTTCGTTGAGGTGGTTTAACCCTTATATAAAGGATTTACTTGGTTTGTTTTCATCATCAAATTTTTAACTTCATTTTCACATAAATTCCCTACTTGTATTCTAGAAATCACTTTTTGCCTTATCTGATTAATAAAAATTTTGTGTACCCACGAAATACTTTAATCTGAAACTAAGTTCCAACATGATCCAAAAAGCTATCTAGAGTAATCTTGAAATCAAGAAAAACCTACACGTCTTTGCAAAACGTTAATATGAACTCACAAATTGAATGGTTTTCTTTAAATTTCATCCATGCTTCATAGAATTTGGGTTGTCCACTTCCATTGTGCTTATGTGATCAACCTATATGTTAATGCTTGTTGGTCCAGACACGTAGACAATTCGATATCATGCCTAATGACGTTTAGTAAACATGCTTAGTTAAAAATGATCATGTTCGGGAAATCGTTTTTCTTAGGTAGACAAACACATGGATTCATGTTGCATGCATGAACTACTTTATATATATGAAAGAGGAATACGCAAATCAGAAACGAAGCAAGTTTAATGAAGAAGCTAAGTATGTTTATATTCCAAGGCAATCTTCTTTCTGGGAACTTTTCAAAAAGAAAGTATATGAAAGAAACAACAAGCTAAGTATGTTTATAGAATTTGGGTTGTCCACTTCCATTGTGCTTATGTGATCAACCTATGTCACACCCCAACCGACGGCGGAAACGTCGGGGCAGGACATGTAGACTGTTCATGAGCACATGGTTAACTAAATTGAAATAGATTAATACATTAAATTTCCATTCATAATTCCAACAAAACAATTTCCATAATACATGAGCATTGAAATACATAACATGTTCATTCTTGTTCAATTAACTAGGTCCACAACCTAAGTGAAGCAAACTTGATCAACTCATATTTTGTACCTGAAACATGATGAAAACGAGGTCAACTAAAAAGTTGGTGAGCATACATAGGTTTTGACTCTAAATAGTATCAAAGTGTTGTGTGTAAACAAATCCATACAAGTCATGATTAATAAGGCAGTTATGAGGAGTCACTATTGTGTAACCAGGTAGTACAATCAAACATTTATAACTAGCATGCAAAAATTGTGTTGTCGGTAACAATCACCCCAATCTGGGTGGGTTTGTCAGACTCAATAGATCTATCATTGTTTACCGTCGGCTTGATTAGTTAATGATTGTACATGTAATTGCACATAAGTAGTTAACACACATAGCACTCAAACATAAAGCTCAAATTGCACACAAATTGTAAAGTGGATTTGTATTGTGTAGTTTATGTAAATCATTGTAAATTGTGATCATGTTTCACCCCCAAAATGTAAAAACAGTGAAAAAGGGGCTATGTAAAACTCACCTGGTTCAAAGGCGTAGTTAACACGCGAGGCTAGATAGCAAAGTGATCCTTGCAACTCACAACATTAACCTAAAGTGTAATGTATATGTATCTAGATTAATAACATGCACAAAAGTCTAAGGCCAAATCTAGGGTTTCAATGGGGGGGAGAGTGTAGGGACTGGTACAACGCGTTCGTGTTATATTATGTGAAAGAATTGTGTATGAGTTTGTGTTGGTAATTGTATAAAAGTTAAATCCAAAAATGTAATGCATAGGTTTAATAACAGTTTACTTAGGGTTTAACTCACCATAGATAAATAATAAATAAAAATATTTTTATTTATTTATTATAATAATGCGTCATAAGAATGAGTGTAATTATATATTGGAGTATATATAATAAGGAAAATATACCTAATATAAATTAAACCCTAAAAGGACTTTTAATATGAAAAGGGTAATTTAAATAAATAAATTCTTTTTATTTATTTATCTTTACATTATAATAGTGAAAAAGGCAATAAATTTAAATACATTTTCTTTTATTTATATAGAATTAGTATATTCTAAAAAGAATGGAAAATGTGTAAATGTATATTAGTATATTTAAAAGTTTTATTTGTGTAAATAGGATGTAATCTTATAAATAATTTGTAGAAAAACAATGATTTATGAAACTTGTTTTATAAAAATGATGATGTATTTTATAAACTCTTAATAAGATTTTATAAGATTATGCTCTATTTTTGTAATTTATTAGTTTAATTTACAATACATGTTTAAATGTTTTTTTTTATATTGGAACTTTGGATTTCTAAACAAATTAAATTGTAAAAATAAAGGTTTTCTGTTTAAAGTTGAATATTATTGTACAAACCTGTCTAGATTATGTTAGGTTTATAAAATAATTTTTTTTATAGAATTAAACTAGTGTTAAAAACTGATTTTTTAAAAGATTGGGGCTTGCCCGGTTCGAACCGTTGACCTCCTGTGTGCATTCAAGGTTATTAACCGGTGGACTGGGCTATATGCCTTGTCTAGAATGGATGAGAAAATGAATTAAGACAGAAACTCGGTTCATCTCTTTCCCAAATTCTTTTTCCCGAAACCCTAGCCCTTAAATCGACTCGATTAAGCCACCGATTGAACTCGGAAACATGGGGCTTATACTCGTGAGATCAAAACGAAGTTAGAGGAGTAAGGATTACCTGCTTTGGTGAAGTAACAGGTGAGATCGACTAAAATGTTAGATTCGATGTTCTTGGTGCTCGACAGGAATCCAGCGGCGAAATGAGGGTCAAATGAAGGTGCAGAGGGTTTGTAATGATGATTGCGCAACTGTGGGGTCATGTTGATTCGTTTAATTTTATCCTAATCGCACAATTTTATTACGGTTTGGAAGTGACAACCGTCGGAGCGATTAACGCGTGAATTCGATCAGTTGGGAGTGAATTGGGTCACGTTATGATACTAGGTACATGTGAGATGTATTAGAGCGTGATTTATGGGTGCTAATTCCATCTGATTTCTATATTGAAGGTTGATAACGCGTTTTGACTTCTAAGAAGTCAAACTATTCAAAATTTGAATTTCAGTCGCGGGTTTGATCAAATTGTAACTGTAATTGGGCTTGGGTGTGGTCTATAAGCGTTTGCACATGAATGGGAAGTCCATAGAAATGGTTTTGACGATTCTTAATGCGGAAATTCCTTGATTTGGGCCTTGTTGACTTTCAAAGTCAAAATAGATCAAGAATTTGAGTGGCAAGTCAAAATTTAGGTCAAAAGATTCGATGCCAAGAGTGAAGGTTCAAATCCAACCTGTTAAAATAAAACATGTATATATATAAATGTATGCATCAACTTTTAAAGTTAATACTTTGTTAATGTAAATGTGTTATAGTCCAAATACACATCTCACGTGCTAATATAAGTATATCTGTTTAGCATAAACTCTCACAAATACTTGGTTCTCTAATTTGGTTTTAGATTAGTATGTAGGTATGAAAACTCAAAAATTGTTTTGATGAGACTTTGAATTTAAAATGTAACATAGGGTATGGAATAATGATTATTGTATAAACACATGAAAATCACGGATGTTACAACCTATATGTTAATGCTTGTTGGTCCAGACACGTAGACAATTCGATATCATGCCAATGACGTTTAGTAAACATGCTTAGTTAAAAATGATCATGTTCGGGAAATCGTTTTTCTTAGGTAGACAAACACATGGATTCGTGTTGCATGCATGAACTACTTTATATATATGAAAGAGGAATACGCAAATCAGAAACGAAGCAAGTTTAATGAAGAAGCGAAGTATGTTTATATTCCAAGGCAATCTTCTTTCTGGGAACTTTTCAAAAAGAAAGTATATGAAAGAAACAACAAGATAATAATAAATAGAAAAGAGTGAATGAAAATGAAATCTTGAAGCATTGAATTCCTTTCTTTATGTAAAAGTGGAGAATATATCTTCTATAAAACTTTCTGCAAACACTATAGTAGTAATGTCAAGAGGTTCAATATATTCTTCTCCATCAAATATCTTTCGTTGGGCACACAAAAAGTGAAAACCGAAGTAATCAAAGTTACCAAAAACGACATGAGCTTCGTTTATAGTATTCTTAGAACAGCAATAAGCTAGGTTGGTTTTAGTGGGTTATCGTGATTTTCCAATAGAATATCCAATTATTACATTTTAAAATCAAGGATACTCGTTTTCGAGTGTTTGAATGGAGGCCATCTGATTCTACTTATCTGATTATTTTCAGTTTGAAAGTATAATAGTTTATTTAAAAAAATATTATTATCTAATGTCATATTTGCATAATGTATTCAAAATGCAATCTCAAACACCATTTAGGGTTAAAATCTGAGTTTGTTGTTGGTAATCACGAACAAGAATTGAAAAACTACAAACTTTGATTGATGATCGTTCTAATTGTTTACATAATTTTCGATGGGTATATATACCCATTCAACAGCACAACGTTTCAAAAGAAGCGATACAACCCTAGACTAAATAATTGTTCTTGCAGTTTCTAACTTTGGGTTTATCCATACACAACTCTTGACTTTTATACAAATGCATAAAAAATCTAAAAATACTTTCTATGAATGACTAAGAGACCCATATATTCTATTTAGTTTAATACTTCAATACTCCCCCTTAAATTAACTATAGTTAAAAGGTCTTTCACTTGCTTGATTTGTCTTTATAGCAACACTGGTTTATCATCACACATAAGGTGAACCTCTTGATCATCTCTTTGTTCCTTATCTTTCAACTTGGTGCATTCTTTTGCAAAATGACCGTAGTTACCACATTCATAACAACTAACATTGCTCTTGTCTTTGTTTCCTCGATCCGTACTTGTTTCGTGCCCTTTTCCTCCTCTGAAAGTACCTCTTCCATGTCCTCTACCATGGCTTTATGTACTACTTCCTTTACCATGATGCCAACTTACAGAATTACTTGCATTTTTCATTAGGAGCTTTCCTTGATTATCGTTCGGTTCATCTTGGCTTTTGAGGCACTCTTGAAAGGCTATTATCCTTCATACTGCTTCTTCGAATGATATTTTACCAACTTCCAAATAGTGCTCTATAGTTGCCACAATTGATAGAAATTTCTTTGGAACTAGTTAAGTAGCTTTCTCACAATTATTTTGTCTTTAAGAGTTTCACCGAGGGTTTTAAACTTAACCCTTATACTACCCAACTTTCCCGAGAAGTCACTTACTATTTCAATTTCTTCCATCCTCAAGACCTCTAATTCTCAACTCAAAGTTTGTAGACGTGCCTTCTGAATGAGGTCTGCTCTAAGGCATCAAACTTTAATAGATTCCCACTCTTCTTTTACACTTGGATATTGTGCAACTTGGAATAGGACATCTTCTAGCAATGTTCGGAGGATCATTGCTTTTGTTGTACTGATCTTATTTTCGTATGCTTCGTCCTTACCACCAATTGTCTCCCAAAGTCCATAGGCCTTCAATATTGTTTCCAGCCCACATAGTGTAGTTTGTTTCAGTCAATTTTGGGCATTTAAAGGATACATTCCCTTGTTCGTGTGTTGATGCTGACATACTACCTTCTTTCTTATCTTCCTTTCCTATCACGCTTTCTCTCCTTTTTCTTGCCTTCTTGCTTTGAACTTGCTTAATCCTTGCCTTTTATTTCTTGCTACTTGCTTGTACCGCAAAAATTGTTTGTTGTTGCCACACAAGTCTTGGTTCGCACGCATGTCTTGGTGCCACACAGGTCTTGATGCATAACAGGTCTTGATGCCACACATGTATTTTTTTTTTCTAAATTTATGATTCTAGATTTTGAATCAAAGGGCTCTAACACTTTTGCGTTATCGTTTGCTTTAAAAATCAAAATGGGATGATTCGATTATTATACCGATTCGTTATAGATATTGAATTTACTAGAAGACGTAAATTGTCACACCCCCAATTTCATCTAACGGAATTTTACCGTTTAGGAAGTGACGAACCAGGATCTCAGACATTAGTTACTTTGAACGACTCTACATGGGACTCAAATGAAAATATCATAATAATCAGAGTTTCAATGCGGAAGCGTAAAGAAAGTAAATGCGCAAAACACACGCGCCCAAAACAAAAGTCCAAAACGTCCAACCAAACCAAGTACAATACAAAATAATCCAAACAAGCATAAATAAGCCATAATCAAAATAGTTGAATCCCATGCATGCCCTAATGTGCACCTGTGTCTTATCTTAGCGACCTGAGAAAACATGTAAGAAAATATGTCAACACGAGGTTGGTGAGTTCACAGGTTTCAATATATGTAAATAAGCGTTTACCAGATTTATGTTCATTCAGTATGTATCTATAGGTAGCTAACATATGCTCATGTTTAACTCAAGCGCTCGCAACCGAAGCTGACTGTTTGTTTATTTGCCTTCTGCCAGGTCTATCAACACTGGCGGTGTGAGTAGGCTAACATTTCACCCGTTCGATCTCTAATCGAGTTAGCGCAACTAACGCGGGTGAGATTTGTCAAACCCAGTAGTACTACTAAATATTACCTCGCTAAGATCCATATTAACGGTCCGATATAAGTTGAGGACTTTCTGTGATAGCGTGTTACGCTTAGCTTTAACATTGATAACATATGAATTTGCAAAATCTCAAAATAGTTTAATCATGTTTTCTCCCTCAGATTAAAACAGTAAAAAAGGGCCGTGAAAACTCACCTGCGTTGCGTTGTAGGTAGTATCACACAAATGATAAGTTGGAACCACGTGTGTAAGTCTCAAACGACTTACGAATGCCCTAAAATTATAAACACATAAATTAGGGATAAAAATGGGAATTGTGATAGTGACACGGAATGAGAAACGTTCTAATATTCAAGAGTGGACGAAAGTGTTCACGGAGTTAGGAATTACTTTACGCAACGAATGACACAAATAATAATAAATATAACCGGGTGTTTTGTCATTCACAAAAATTGAGAAAAATAATAATATATATATCTACGAGTAAATAATATAACTAATTATATTATTAAATAGTTTAAACGTCCCACGAGGTATAAAACGATACGAAAATAATATAAAAATATATTATTTTTAACTGGTGTCACATGTTGAAAATAATATAAACATATTATTTTATTCGAAGTTATGGTTTGCAAATAATATAAATTTAAGAGTGGAATAATATTAATTATGAGTTATAAAACCAAACCCGAGACTACGGGTTGTTTCCGGAGCTAAAACACATTAATATAATATTTTAATAATATATAGTTTGAATATAAAATGAAATAATCCCAAGAAAAAGCTTAAAAAAATAATACAGGAGACCGGTTTCGAACCCGGGTCTCCTGTGAGTGTGTATATAGTTTTAACCAAGTCAGCCCGCTAGGGAATCGCATTAGGATCCGGTTCCAAAACTTTTTAACATACAGGCCAATTGTTTATCCCTCTCATACACACACAAGTTCGAACCCAGTCCCAATCCAACGAATTTAACACTGAAATGCAATGAAAGGTTAGGGGTTTTGTAAATCGATGTATGACGAATCTGCAGTTATGTTTAATTGCAAAAATTTTCATGTTTCCAATCGATTTGGAACGGATCTAAGGGCGGAAACCCTAGACGAAGAACACAGAATCAATTTGATGGAATCCGATGATGAAACTGGTTGGAATTAGAGGGCTTTCAATGATTAGGACCTTGCGAAGCCACTAGAATGGTTTAATTCCATTTAAAAAGCTGTTAGTGTTAAAATCCCTAAAATGTTTTTATGAACAAACCCTAGATCTGGATCGGGTCAAATTCGATGTTATAATTTCAAATCATCATAGGGCTTTCATTACACACATTAGTACGAGTCTAAAGGTGTAGGTTAATTGGATTAAAACAGGGTCTAATGTGGTGATCGATTCAACCGGTTTCTCATGAACCCTAGAATCTGGTTCATGTAAATTTCGATAATGGAAGCCCCAATTAGTATAGGGCTTTAGTTCTAGATGTTGAAATGAAGCTAAGAGTAGAATCAATTACCAGATTTGTTGACGGATTGATGATGTTCAATTAGAACCAGTTCCGACCCTGACACGTTAGTCTCCAACGACTCTGACCGCGCCTCCGGCGAACTTGATGTGTGCAACAGCTTCAATGGTGTACGTACAATGTGCGCAGAGGTTTGATTTCAGTAACAATGATTGGATTAATCGGATTTGGCGAGTACTTGATGAGAAGTCGACGGTTATGTCTTGAATGGTCATAATTAGGTTTAATTCAAATCAATGTCGGGTTTATTGAGTTAGTAATGGCCATAAATGATCATATTCGTGTAGTTTCAGTTACAATTCCAACAGAAATTCGATTTACGCATGCGAATTAAGCTCAAGAACAAGTGGGTTGACTTTCAAAATTCAACAGAATCGAGATTGGGTTAATTACAGTTTCAGTCCCTGAAGTTTCATGCATTAAGTTTAGGAATTGACAGAATTAGTCCCTAGAGTTTGAAATATGTTAGGATTTAACTGGAAATGATTAACGGGGTTAACTGGAAAAGTCCGGATTGTCACATAAACAATCAAGAGATTTGATTGTAATGGATAAGCAATTCAAAACTAAAAACGAATTTAAAAGAAACGAAACCTGATTTAGATGATTCCCGACTACAATCCTTTCTGTTCCTTTTGCAATTGTGTTCCAAACGATGTGATGTTTTTAACCAGAAACCGAAATTCCCAATTCTCGTTCACTGCTTCTAATTGATCACAACCTTGATTCCTTAGAAATTATGAATGTATTACTGAATCAAAAAACTTTGTTCGTTGCCTTCCTTCTGATCGAACGACTCATTCTCTTTCCCAATTGATTTGACTTGCTCTTTGGTTTTGATTACGGATTCAGGCGTGCTTTTCTGACTTGCGTTTGCAACTTGCAATTCGATTTTGACTTTGATTTCCCTATGTGACTTTTGTTCTGACTTTGATTGCCAACTGTTGGTGACGTTGGTTTTAGTCCTAAACGTAATTTTGATTTCTAATTCCTCCTGTTTGTATTTGATCAATCGACCTCCTTGAATTTCCTTACTTCCAGATTGATTCTTGAACGAGGAATTGATTTGATTTCTTGGTGATTCAATCGATTTCTTCTTTCTCCCAGATTTGTAACATGTGCTGCGATACCACTGTTGGTAATAACAAGAATTGATAAACTACAAACTTTGATTGATGATCGTTCTAATTGTTTACAGAATTTTCGATAGGTATATATACCTATTCAACAAACACAACGCTTCAAAATAAGCGATACAACCCTAGACTAAATAATTGTTTCTGTAGTTTCTAACTTAGGGTTTATCCATACACAACCCTTGACTTTTGTAAAAATAAATAAAAACTTTAAACATACTTTCTAAGAATGACTAAGAGACCTTTATATTTTAATATTTAATTTAATACTTCAATATTTGTAACATTAACAAATATAAGGTATCATGTATACGATGTTGGCAACTTTTATAATTTATTTTCATATACTATTGTAAATCTAGACAACTCTAGACTAATCCATATTTGAGAAAGTTTTATATCGAGCAATTGTGTTTTCTATCTTAGTTCTTGAATCCATTAGATAAACTTTAAGTTACATCTTGATATGTCATAATTTATACATATTTTACATGCATAATAATCCCACATTATGGTACTAGTTGAATAATAATCTTGCAATTTGTGCTTAAAGCACTTATATTTTGTAATTGCAGATTATTCGGTGTTGAAAATATAAATCAAGATAAATCCTACCAAAAACACCAAGAATTCAAGCTTCTAGAAGATTCATTCCCGAGCACTGACCCCCAAGAAGTCAAAATTGGTCAACAAAAGTCAACAAGGAAGCTAAAAGACAAAACTGGGAGAAAGCAGGGGGATGCACGACAGTGCATCCCAATGCACGGTCGTGCATTGCTGTCCCTTGCTTCCCTCGACCCAGTACCGTGTCCTATGTACTCTGTTTGATTCCCTGGGCCTTTACACGACCGTGCAACCCATTGCACGGCGGTGCATTGCACATTTTGAGGCCTATAAATAAGAGGCTTGAGTTCTTTATTAGACACACCAATCCAGACATAAAGAACACTCAAGAATAGAGCGTTCTCGTAGTTAGAGTAGAGAGTAGAGGGGCTCTTCCTCATTGTTCCACAATAGGGGAGCTTACGAAACTCATCATTACGCTAGTCGTTATGGCCATTCGTGGCTAAAACTTCTTTGTATTGCTTGAGTGAATATGATGTTTGGTGCATGTTAATGTTTAACCTATTAATGAAGTGGTATGTTTATGTCTTTAACTAATTCGTTCGTAAAAACCATCTTTTGATGGGCTTTTATTATTGTCTAAATCTGTCTTTATAATTGTGAGTGTCTTGATTTTAAAGAGTAAAATCGTAAAACTCTTGTAATCAAACTTCCTTTGAAACTCGTACGTCTTTATACGAGCAGAGATTGATAAGCCAAGACTTGGTCTATACTTCTAAGATCTTACGTCTTTATACGAGATTATTATGCGACCAAGAGTTGGTGAACTCATGTTGGGAACGGTACATCTTTATACTTGGTCCCATTGTTACACCGCCTCCCGGTGAGCAAAATATAATCACCTATTTAACTTTAGTATAAAACATTTTAAGTCCGATGTCTTAAACCAACCCGGAGATTACCATTCGATGGGTTGAGGGTAAATGTTGTCCCTAACGGGATGCACTACTACTTTTAAAGATTATAATTTGCAAATCAAATGTAGTGAGGACGAGGCTCTAGCGGTGACCTTGGTCACAAGTTAGTAATAGTCATACCACTGAATTAGTAAACTTAACATTATCACGTAACAAACTGATTCGAATCCCGAAGCAATACATTCCGTAATCTGATCATTTTCGCTTTATTTACTTTTCTGCTATTTACTTTTCTGCTAGTTATATTTCTGTTACACACTTCACTCACATTTTTTACTTTTATATTATTTAGTTTACCGTCATTTACTTTTCTGCTTCACAAGCACACAAATCCCACTCACCAATTAATCCGGCTAAACGATAAAAAAAGTTGAGTATTGGAACTCGATCATGTCCATTGGTTCGATACTTGGTTCTTACCTAACTATATTACGCTGCGATAGGTACACTTGCCTATTGTGTGTGTTTTAAGTTAACGTAATTATCATTTTAATTTATAAATTTAAAACCTGATCTTGTGAAATCATAATAAAAATATATTTATTTATATTTTCATTTACTTAATTCACAGACACATCACATCTATAACGACGATTTTTTTTCCTCTAATCACTTTCAAGTTAAAAATAAATAAATACTAAGCAACTTATATTTTCTTCACACCTCTCACATTCTACTCCTAAATTTCCTCTAATCACTTTTCAAGTTGAAAAAAAATTGGATTTATCATCATCCTCCCGTCATCGATGATTCGCGATTAGATATTCATTGGTACGGTTCAAGTCGCGGTCCAATTAATGGTTCATTATACCAAACTTCACACCTACTTACAAGACAAACTCGAATTAGCCGGAATTATGAGGCTGCTAATGCCCGTCCATGTATGGTGATACGCAACAGATAAAACACATAACAAACTTCACGATTTGGTTGAATAGATGGGAGGCATCGTTCACATGATATTGAACATAGTTGAAGTATTGTTTTTCTCATTCGTAGTATAAAGAAAAGTTAAATTTGTATTAGTATTTTATGTTAAATGATTAGAAATATTTATGGTAAAAATAATTAATAAGGTGGATTAAAAATTAATTAAAAACCAACTCATATTCACATGACCATGACCCACCTACGTGGCGTTTTCGGGCAACACTTTCTTTTCACAGTTCACATAACCATTACAGATGATCTTAATGAATGATTTTGATTGTTCTCTCGAGTGAGTTCTTGCATTATTCGTTGTTATGTAAAAAGCTTGCCTATATGTGTGTATGTGGAGATTGAGAGGCAGATGGAGAGAGACAGATTTTAATACCACAACATCAACATGTCATACTTCAAGCCCATGCAAATATAAATAAAGGCTTTCGATTGTTTCCCAACATTTAACTATGTGTTGTTGCAACTAGAAAGGCTAAGTGCATTAGATAATATAAATAACAATAACATTCATATGAAGGATACCCATGTCTTTTCATCAAACACATGTGATCAAAACAGGAATTCATAACCTAAACCCACAAATAATATCATCCTACATTTTAACTTCCACTAATTAATGAAACCTAAACAAACTTGTCATGGTCTTTACCCAAACTTATTTCTTCAAATTATAAGTAGATAGTCTAAGCCAGAATCTGGTATGGCCTGATGAGTGGGATGAGGGCACCCCTAAGGTGGAGTGACATCACCTCATTGGTTGACCCCACAAGTTTACCCCCTATGAATACAGCTGGCACAGGGGGGGAGTTGCAACCCTGGTTAACTAGGGCCTTCTCAATCTCCCAGCCTTCTGGATCATGGTCCAGTTCGTGAATTAGGGGCTCGACCCCAAGTTCTTGGAACAGAATGGTCACAGCATAGCTTAAACAACATGTGCTCTTGCTAAAAACGACAATTGCGTTCTCGGAAGTTAATGATTGTATCTTGTCCATCTTTTGAAACTAGTTTGAGTAATGCAAGTGACAACAACCACTTGGATCAAGTTCAAAGGACAGTTTGGGAGATATGGGATTTGGTTTACTTTGAGGTTTCGCGAGCTACGCCTATTTATATAAAATAACAGGCAACATTCCGTCTTGTTTTCTCCAAACAAGAAAATTCAGTTGAGATGCTTGAAAACTACTAAAGGTACTTTGAAAGATAGATACTTTATACTTTTTTTCCACACATTTAGGAAAAAGTACCTCTTATGTTCTTCCTTGCATGTGCATAAACATCCATCTTAGATATCTTATAATAAGAGGTAGAAATTTTGACCCGTTTACATATATAGAAGATATTTTTTTTGTTATAGGTGGTTTTTCAAACCACTCATGCTTTCTAGATGGGTTTGAATTGGTTTTATGGTTTCTAGTGATCCGCTAGTTAAACTATTGCATGAATATGAATAGTGCATGTGGTGATCCGCTGAACACTGGAAGTGAATAGGACAACTGAACATTAACTTTGTTAATTGTGTTTTATTCACTTTACTATTCACATCTGCTAGTTTAACTAGCGGATCAGCACATGCACTGTTCACATCCGTTATTTCAAGTAGCTTATCATTTAATTAGAAACCATGAAAAATATCAAAACCCACCTAGAATCATGAGCGATTTGCAAAACCAATTATAATAAAAAAAACATTTCTATATATAAGTGAGTCAATTTATGTTATATTTATGTGGTAAGGGATCAAATAGGTAAAACAAAAAGAATGAAGAAACATGGCTGAAGAGGTAGAAAATAACCCAAATATATATTTATTGTAAAAATTTTAAAGTGTCCTAAATCATTTTATTAAAAAAATTACATTATACTTGAAAATATAATTTTTAATCATACATCACTCACTAGTTATTTAGTAAAAAAGATTGATAATATTGTAAAAACGTGTCTATGATCAACCAATCTAACTTTCATTGGAATAAGTGGATAGGAAACTTTGACCCATTTACACACCTCAAAAGTGAATTTATTACTCATAATATATGTTTAGTAATCAGACTCATACATCTTGGTGATTTTAGTTTCATCAAACAATTTTATATATTTGGATTTACTTGGTGATCAAACAAGAACTGGTATTAAAACATCAAACAAGTTGCAAAGTGTGGAGTATACACATGTTTGAGGATCTTATAACTTTCGGTGCTAAAGACACCTTGTTGTTTCAAGGGGGCAAAACCAACTGAACAACTGGGTCCTGGGAGAGCAACCCCTAGTGGGCCAAGGTCCAAGGGGCAACGCCCCTGGTTGATGTTAAGCTGCTCTCCAGAATAACTTTGGCTCTACGAAGTAACTTTGCCTCTTCAGAGTAGAATGACTTAGCAATTAATAATTAATAGCCGGTTGTGACGGTTTTTAACCAATAACCGTCATAACGCTCCCTTGCCTCTGATTACCCCTATATACATGCGGATTTGGTACTTGTAGAGGACACACCGGAATTTCATTATAGATCATAATTTTCCGCTCTTTAAATATATGATTCTTATCCGATTAAATAGTTGTATACATGAGATATAGTAAATATGAATTAGAGTATATCATTGAAGATATACGAATCTAATTTTCTAAGAACACATTAATTATGTATGAAAGAAACTAGTTAATAATTAGGAAAAATTCCTGAAATAAACATTTTCATTTTCAAATTTCTTAAAATAAACAAAGAATTTTTTCTCCTAAATAATCATCAAATTTTCGTCAGAAAATTCTTAAAACTAGGCAAATTCGTCGAGTTACGTGTCTCATTTTTAAATTTACATGTGTAATTTTCGCCAGAACATTTACCTAACTCGGTGAAATCGCCAGAACATATGTTTCGTCATGTTTTATTGATGTTTCGCCGTTCAGAAAATTGACTGGTTACTTTAATTTATATTTTTTTCGTGTAGTTTTCGCTGAAATACGCCGGAACATGAAGAGGTTTCGTCGGAATATGATTCATATTCCCACGAAACCTCTTCATATTTCGGCGTTTTGTTCTATTATTCAAATATTCAGGCGTTTTGTTCTCTTATTTAAATATTCAGGCGAAACGCCGGGTTTTGGAAAGCATTTTGGCGAAAATTACACGAAAAAAATATAAATTAAATTAAAGTAACCCGACAATTTTCTAAACAACGAAACATCAATAAAACATGACGAAAACATGTTCCAACGATTTCGCCAACTTAGGTAAATGTTCCGGTGAAAATTACACTTATAAGGTTAAAAATGAGACACGTAACTCAACGAATTCGCCGAGTTTCAAGAAATTTCCAACGAAAATTTGATTATTTTGGGGAAGTGGAAAATTATTTGTTTATTTTAAGGAATTTGAAAATAAAAATATTTATTTTGGGAATTTTCCCTAATAATTGTGAAGAAAAAGTGCTTTGAGTCAACCCGCTACACAGTCTATGAAAAGTTGCAGGGCATATAACCTGAGCCTAAGTTAACCCCTTACCCAACTAAACTTAAACATTTGCTCGAGGTGTACAAGCTAAAGACCACGAGTTTAGTTCGTCAACGGATCTTACTAGTTAGCATCAAAAGTCCACTAGAAAACTTAAAAAGCTATATTCTAAGGCCGTTATGTTCTATTCTCAGGATCAAGAGATTTAGAATGGGATTTCTTTTGTGGGGCTATGATTCTTCATAACATGGTCACCAACTTGCATACGAGAGTTTTTTCATATATATATTTTCTTCCCTTACTAAGTCAATTTAATGAAGTCCAAAAAAATGCATTATGACTAAAAAAAACAATGAATTTTGATTTCAGAGGAGAGTTTTCTACACAACCACAAATATTGCTAGAATTGTGAGGACTAATTAGTATCACTTACTTAATTGTGTATTTATCTAAGATTATAACATGACTAGTAAATACATCTTTCTATGTGAATATACTTGAATTGATACATACATATTCTTAAATTTATGTGTATTCATATGTTATAACATCTACACATTTATTGATTCACTATAGTTCTACGATATATACATGTGTACGAAACGTTTTACGAGGAAGAGAGAGAGCATATAAAGTAGAGAAATTAATTAATTAGAAACATAAATCATTTAATATTTTACAAGCATACTTTTTTCATTTAGTTTTTCATAACTAGGTTATGTGTAATGGGTGCATAAACGTAGAGAGTGGGGAGGGGTGCCACATAAGCCCCACACCCACAGAACACCGCGAGGTGGTTTTTGCAAGCAGTGTGTGGGGTGCTCTTCCATGGTTGCACTCACGATCTTTGGGGCTTTGGGAGACTAGAAAAATAGCAGTTCCAACGACTAGTTTGTTTAAAAAATCTAACTGAAAAAATTAATTTTAATTACTATAAATACTAAGCAACTTATATTTTCTTCACACCTCATATTCTACTCCCATTTTTACTCTAATCACTCTTCAAGTAATAAAAGATGGATTTAGCATCATCCTCGTCGTTATCGATGAATCGTGATGAGATTTTCATTGGTATGGTTCAAGCAACGGTCCAATTTATGGTTCACTATATCAAGCTTTCACGTCCACTTACAAGAGCTCGAATTAACCGGAATCATGAGCCTGCTAATGCCCATCCATGTATGGTGATACGCAACCTAGAATACGCATAACACACTTCACGACGATTTGGTTGAATATATTGGAGGCATCGTTCACATGATGTTGAACATAGTTGAAGTATTGTTTTATTTTTCCTTTATAGTGTAAAAAAATTAAATTCATATTAGTATTTTATGTTAAATGTTTAGAAATGTTTAGAAATGTTTACGGTAAAAATAAATAACGAGGTGGATTAAAAACCGACTCACATTCATATGACCATTACTCAATTACGTGGCGTTTTCGTGACAACACTTTCTTTTCACACTCACAAAACCATTACATATGACCTTAATGAACGATTTTGATTGTTCTAATCTCGAGTTCTTGTATTATTTGTTGTTATGTGAAAAAGCTTGACCTATGTGTGTATGTAGAGATTGAGAGGGAGATTGTCACACCCCCAAATTTATTCACATAATAAATAAATAAATAAATTAGGGTTGCAACGATTGATAACATTACACAACAGCGGAAACTAATTGAAGACTTCTAAGGTATTAAATACCATTACAAAACTAAAATAAAATAAAAGTCTATCTTGATCAAACAAGACCTTCGACTTCTAGGGTTTTAATCCAAATGGTCAACCTATTCCAACCGTGTCGTAGCTATGTATTACCTGAAAAACATGCTCAAAAATGTCAACGCAATGTTGGTGAGTTCACGGGTTTTAAATGGATACAGTTGGCAAAACCCTTTGTACGAAATCGTTTGGCAAAAACCATTTAAATGAAATCCTTCGGCAAAAACCATTTGCACGAAATTGATTGACAAAACTGTTTGTACGGATACTGTTGGCAATATCATCGGTACGTATATACCATTGGCAAAACCATTGATACGTATACCAATGGCAAAACCCTTTTCTTGAAATTGTCTGGCAAAACCATCTGTCACACCCCAACCGACGGCGGAAACGTCGGGGCGGGACATGTAGACTGTTCATGAGCACAAGGTTGACTAAATTGTAATATATTAAACATCAATTTCATTTCAAATAATCCAAACACAACCAAATCCAAGAAAGAACATAATTGAAATGCATAGAATTCTTTATTCAAATTAACTAAGTCCCAAGGCCTATGTGTAGCATATCTTGATCAAATCACACATTAGTACCTGAAACATGAATAAAATAAGGTCAACTAAAAAGTTGGTGAGCATACATAGGTTTGTACATAGATAGTGTATAATTATGAATAAACAAATCCTTACAAGTCATGATAAATAAGACATTTATGGGGAGCAGCTATTGTGTAACTAAAGTACAATCAAACCTTTGTAACTAGCATGCAAATTGTGTTGTCGGTAACAATCACCCCAATCTGGGTGGGTTTGTCAGACTCAATAGATCTATCATTGTTAACCGTCCCGCTTAATTAGTTAATGATTGCACAAAATTTGCATACAAAAGTTAACACACCTAGCACTCAAACATAAAGCTCAAATTTGCACACATGAATGTAAATAAGATTTGTGTTTGTGTAGTTTGTGTAAATGTAAACTATTGTTTGTATAAAATTCATGAATCACCCCAAAAAGTGTAAAAGAGAAAAGGGGCTATGTAATACTCACCTGATTCAAGAGTGTTGCTAGTACGCAAGGCTAGGTAGCAAAACGATCCTTGTAATTCACCATGTTAACCTAGTGTATAATGTGTATTGAGTTAATAGTGTGTACAAAGGTCTATGTCTAAGTTTAGGGTTCAACGGTTTTTGATGTGTATGGGTTTGTACAAAGAGGTTTGTGTTTCTCCATGTAAGGGCATACTATGCTTGTATACGAATTTAATGTGTATTATGAGTTCAAGGTATGTATGTATGAACTTAATAGTCACCGACGTAGGGTTGGATTTAAATAAAATAATTAATTTTATTTATTTAATTGTGAAAAATATGCTACCATATATATAGAGTGTAAATATATATATATGTTTAGAAAAAGAATTTCTACTTATGTGAATAGTGTTTAATTTAAATAAATAAAATAAATAATTTTATTTATTTAAATAAACTAAATAAATAAATAATTTTTATTTATTTATTTGTGAAAAATATGTTAAAATATATATGTTTAGAAAAAGAATTTCTACTTATGCGAATAGTGTTTAATTTAAATAAATAAAATAAATAAATAATTTTATTTATTTAAATAAATTAGATAAATAATTTTTATTTATTTATTTGTGAAAAATATGTTAAAATATATGGATTGTAAATATATATTTAGAAAAAGAATTTCTACTTATGCGAATAGTGTTTAATTTAAATAAATAAAATAAACAAATAATTTCATTTATTTAAATAAATTAAATGAATAATTTTTATTTTATTTATCATATTTTAAAAAAATAAATACTAGTTTGCTTTAAATGAGTTAATATTTTATAAACTTTTATAAAATTTATTGCTTTTATTTAGAAATTAATTTTTTATATTTAAAGCTTTTGTTTTAATTATTTTAATATACAATTTGAACAACGAAATTCATAATAAAACTGAATTTATATTGAAAATTTACAAATTTGGTTTTATTCTGTTACAAATAGTGTAAGGTTTATAAAAATATTTTTTATAAAATTTTTGAAGCTGTAAAACTTGTTTTAAAAATTTAAACAGGCTGTAGGGACTCGAACCCGGGCCTTGGGCGTGTGGGTCTAGCGACTGAACCGCTGGACAAAGGGCATTTTCATTACAGGTTCGATCTCGGATGGGTCTAAACCCATGATTCCAGGCCGGTACTAGTGGGCGCAAAATGGCAAAACAGGCCGGTCGTAGGCCGTGGGTCGTGGGTCGTGGGTTTCGAACCCACGCCACCCGGTTCAATGGTGCAGTGTCTTAACCAGTTGAGCCGGGTGGTTCGCTGGTCTAAATGGGGCGCCGTTTATTTAAATATGAATGTGAGTCCATGTCCGGTTAAAGGACATGCGCAAAAAGGAGCCGACCGGTTTAAGACTTGGGAGGGGGTTTCGAACCCACGCCATCTAGCCCGGCAGTGCAGTGGCTTACCGGCTGGGCTAGATGGTTTCGCTGATAAACTACGGATCTTAAATGATTAAAACAAATCCAGAATTCAAATACGAGATTAACTCGCTATGCACCCTAGTTTCAAATCGGTAGCGATACCCTCTGTCATCACGAATTGGCAGAGGGCTATCGATAGCCATGTGATTACGAATCGAATGATACTAATCTTACTTGAAATGATTAGGGCACGAATGCAGACGGCTACGAGTTTGATACGACTGTTTCTTGATGATCGACAGGCGTCCAAAGGTGGAATGCGGATAACTCAGAGGTTGAGAGAGTTTGTGAGTACGTATACGAGAGTCGGTGAGGGATTTAATTTGATTAATTTCATTCGTATAAGCCAATTCGACTTCCAATTGACCGAGATGGTTGCGGTGACTGATTTCGCGTTAATCCGCCCGCTGTGGAGTGAATTGGGTCTTGATACAGTCCAGGTACACTCGAGATTGACTGGTGCGTGATTTCTGGGCTTGATTACGCGTCAATTACACGAATTGATTTGAGATTTACACGGGTTTGACTATGTGAAGTCAAAACTCTTTCGAATTTGAATTTGGCCGCGTAATCGGTCAATTAAATTTGATGTTTGGGCCGAGATTGGGTCGTTTATTGGTTGCACCTGAGATGGAAACCCATTGGAATGGTTTGGGTCGACATTGAGACTTCGATTTTTGAGGATTTAGCCCTGTTTGACTTTTAAAAGTCAAACAGGCGGTTTTGTGTTGGTCTTGAGCCAAATTCACGATTTTAGGGTTCAAACTAAAGTGTTAGGGTTCAAAGCATTGTGTTAGGGTTCAAACCATTATGTGCTTGTATTATGTGTATGTGTTTGTGTGATATATATATAAATACGCATACATCTATATACATACATATATATATATATATAGAGTTGTTTTTTTTTTTTTTAATAAAGTATACCCGTGAAAAGGTTTGTAGATTTGTATTGGAGTCAAAATGTTTAATTGTTGATAGGAATGAAATAATCCCGGTGCACTAGATTTTGAAATTTAAATGAGTTACATCGAATTATAAATAAGAATAGTAAAATCAGAAATGTTACACCATCGGTACGTATACCTTTGGCAAAACCCTTTGCTCGAAATTTACTTTATGCATATGATAAACAAAACAAGTTAGCGGCTGATTCATCGATGTCTAGCTAGCACAACGAATTATGTGATGCACAAGCCTATAACCAAACCTTTAACGAATTCTAGAGTTTGCCCCCAACCCAGTGTCCCTTTAAACAATGAGAAAAACAAGACCTGATATGCAATCATTTGACCCTGCTGGTCGTGGTTAGCGCGACTAACCATGATTGGGGGTGTCAACCCGAATAGTATTATTCATATCGATCTACGGCTAAGTTCATAGCTAATGGTTATAGTTCGGAATACCGAGGACTTTTAGGTGGAACTCATGCACACAAATGAATCAGATGCTTGTTTCTCGTTTTTTAGTTATCATACCACTTGAAATCATCATGTTTTCCCCCAAATATAGAAAACAGTAAAAAGGGGCCGTGAAACTCACCTAATAATGTTGCGGCAAACCGTAATAGATGACAATGTTGGGTATACATCCTACTTAAGTTCCACGATACACATAAGATTTATAACTACCCTATGATCCATATAACAAGGTCAATATATTTATCCATGCATGAATAGAATTATGTTCTACTTCTATATGCTCTGTGTTTAGCTCCAAGTTGCCGACACGTCTCTCAAGCTCTCGTTATTAACGCTCGTGTCTATAATTAATATTTGTGGAGACAAAATATCTAAGGTTGATTCACGGTGGAATAATGGTAGGTTCGTACATAGAATATATCGTTATTTTTCTTGAAACATATGATGTGTACATATATATTTATATATATTTAGTTAACATAATCAATAATGAAATAATTATTTCAAATAAATCGAAGTACTCGTGTAATAATTGTATTCAAAATTTTAATGTATTAGTAAAAGGAGTAATGATGTCGTAATAAGCACTGTAACGGTAAAGGCGATATTATATGATGAAAATATAAAGCATCATTGCTAGTTAAAATAATATTGATAATGATCATATGTTTAAAAAGAGATTAATGCTTCTAAAAATGATGTTTATATAAAGGTATTCATATTACCAACAAAATAATAGTAAGATTCTATTCATATACACACCTAAATAGATCATCGAGCGTATTGCGACTTAATAATCAATACAATAAAAAATAGCTCGTATAAGTATTTTATGTCTTTGAAAATTAATCACAGGAAATATATATATATATAACACAACAATATAATTGTTGAACGGTATAATTGAAATTGTATCATTATATTTAAATCGATCTTATCCAAATTATCCATTTGTTGTCAAAAGTGTTAATAAGGATCAAAATCAATACTATTATAATGACATTGATGAAATGCTAATAGTGGTACGATGAAATTGTTGTCTAGTATCATTATAGGGTGATCAAGTTTTGCATGCAAGTTGTAAAAATATGCATATGAACAAACTATAATATGTTGACTAACTAGCTTAGACCTCGTGTATTCACGGGGTGAAAAATATCATACATAAAATAATAAAATCTTTATATGTATTTTTTACAAGTGTAAAAAATGTTTACATATACTAAAGATACCAAACCAAACCAAACCAAACGTACCCAGTATAATCCCACACATAGCTAACGCTATCTTTACATATACTAAAGATAAAAAATAAAATTCAAAATATGTAAAAATTAATATATATATGGGTTTTAAAAATACGTTAAATATTATTTAATATAATTTGACTTTCAATTACTACTTGATTGAAAATAAAAGTTAAATAATTAGATTTCAAAGTTTTTTATAATAAAAGATAATTCAAATAAATGTGTTTTATTAGTATAATTACTATTTATTTTTTAAATATATTATTATTATTAAAAGATGAAAATGTATTTAATAGGAGAAAAAGACAAGAAAAAAATGATGAGAGTGAATATGGAGGCGACATGTGACATGAAAAACCTTTATTTATCAGATAGTATAGATGTAAATATATACTTTGTCATTAATATATCCATTTGTTTCTAATGTTAACATATTTTATCTAAACAAAGTTTCTAAATGAAATTACCAACAACAATTATTATTAATAGTTACGTTTCGTATGAAAAAATACTTATATATAATAATTTATGTAACTAATGCTTCATATAATACATTATTAATAATGTCGCGTTGTAGATCTAAATAATTATGCATGTTTTATTAGCCGAAGACTCAATAAGTATATTATAGTTTCTCGTTCGTATTAGCGCCTAATTATTCGATTTCGTTTCGTTTTCATCCCACGCACGCTAGATTTATTATTATTATTTATTCATTTTTATGCGTATGCAAATATATAAAACTTCAGCACGCGTATATACCTATTCATATGACCCGTTTACAAACCGACATGTCCTAAACCTCATGGCTCACGTATTGACCAAAGTTGACTGAGTTGACTCGTTTGACCAAGTTTAATCGAGACTCGTCGAATTTATTCAATAGGACAGAAAATGAATAGCTTATTCATAATCTTAGAGGCCCTGCAACGCAATCCACAGAAATTCCACGAATCCCTTGGTGGATAAGTCCGACGACTCGGGACGTTGTATCTTGTTAAAAAAAAACATGTATTTAGCACCCCGGAAATGTAAACCTAGCCGCTTTACTCACTCGGTCTAACCAAAAATGCTTCAAACACAAAATCGTCAATATCAAAGTGTAGATCTGGAACGTGCAACCAGAAATAGCGCATGGATCTTGCCGAAAAATCGAAAGGGAATCCGTATTCTTACCTTGAGTCACCGGGAACCGCAAATCTGACCAAATGAAAGCCACCAAACAACCGCCGTCGCATGTGGTGGTTTTCACCACCGCCGTCGTCGTTCGGGGTGACGGGTCTTCGCTGGGGTAGCCTGAGATGGCTCCACCGCCATGACGTCTGTGCACCGGGCCACCGTCTATGGTTAGAAATCGCCGCCGTCAACGATTGCAGCTGGTTTTACCTCCGGAGATCGCATCACAGAGGTGGGGGGGGGGTCTTTGAAGTGTTGCTTTGCCGTTTGGATTGCTGCCGCCACCGTGAGGCTGCCTGATGCGACTGAGCCGCTGGTCACCGCCGGAGTGTGGCCGGCCCTCCTCTCTCTCTCTTACACTCTGCCTCTCTCTCTCTCTCTACACCAGATCTTGTGAAAGTCAATGATGGATTTCTTAAAGGAATTTAATAATAATTAAATTATTTAAATAAATTTTGTATGATAAGCAGACAATTCCCTATGCAAACCGGACTGATTTCTGTATATCGCGTGCATACTCGAATCCTCGAAATGTTAGTTAATTCAAAGTTTTCATTCTATAATTCTTAAAATAACAAGACGCGGTAATAAATGTAATTAAATAATTTATTTCATTAAGTTCTCGTTCGTGTTGTTATCCAACCCGGTATGCGTCGACACCGCATATCTCATACGCGTTTTCTTGAATAAACGTTTCACGGTCCGTTCAAAATAATCTTATTAATATTAATATCTAATAGATATAAAAAAATATTTATCTTATTTACTTAATCGCGCAGTTCTAGAATAGTCGGATAACACTCTGGTACCGCGTGTCTAACCGCGTATGCTTAGGCTAAACGTCTCGAGTCCTGAAATTTAGTTATTATTTCCTAATAATAATATAAACATTTTTAACATGATAGATATAAATTAAATAGTTGCTCATATTATTTAGTTATACCGAATCTAGCAACACTCGCGGATCTTGTATAAACCGGTATTTGTCGTTATCGTGCACTCCATGTCATATAGCTCACATGTGAATGTTCTTAAACTAATCGTCCAAGGTAAATATTAATAGTTGTTAGTAATATTTAATAATTGATAGGTGTTGTATCAGGTATATGTTACTAACCGTGTGTGCATTAATTTATTTAACCGTACACAATACAACTTATGTAAACACTATGTGTTAATCGAATATTATCCTGAATCATTCTGTGATCCGTCAAGTAAGGTTACATAAAAGGTTCACATATTGGGCTGTTAATGGGTTGGGCCTATTTATGATGAACTAACTATCAAGAGTTATTGACCCTAATTCAGGGTTGTTACATTCTCCTCACGTTAAAGAAATTTCGTCCCGAAACTTAGTTTAGGTTATCCTCTGGGATTACCTAAACTTACTCAGTCAAGGGTTACACATCCTGAGTTCATTTCTAGCTTTTAGGGAGTATTCTCCATTTTATTCATTTGGCGATATATGATATCCAATACTTACAAATGACGGCTATTAGCGGACAGAACTGGAATTAGTAGATATCCGTATATCAAGATTGCCAACAAGTAATTACAAGTATTCCCTTAGAATTTTAACCAACAAGACGCGGACCATTATACTTCAAATAAGAGACGAAAATCGAAAAGTTATCGTCGTGGAATAGGTAGTTGGTTTAAAATATGAATCAGAATGATAAGTTATGTGAGAAATCTAAGTGTGACGTGGGTACGCTTGAAATTATCTGTCAATAAGTACTAAATGAAAATGTTGTTGTAACTATCCCTTGTTCGTAGTATTACTCATGAGGTTAATATAATTTGGATAAGGTCTACATGTCTAGAGGTGATGGGATTAAACGAAGGGTGCTAAAGTCATTGAAGGGAATGGCTGAATGATAAAAGATTTTCGTTTTCAAAATCTACAAGGTAACATATCAAGAGGACAGTAATTACCACACCACGAGGTGCTAAAGTCATAACCAAGTCTCATAAACTAACAAGTTCATAATAAGGTAGGTCCCCACAGAGAAGAATAACATGATATGGTTTCATATAGGGTTTATTCTCCTTATCGATGTCTGATAATCATTATGACAAGTACTAGATTATGAAAAGTTTTTAACAATGCAAGCAAACAGATGTTGATAAGAGATAAAGGCTTACTATGAAACATAGATGAATTTAAAATGTTTTTCCGAGTTCTACAAATTAGTTTTTGATCATATAGAAGTTTGCTCATTACAACTGAAAATTGTCATGATATGTTCACCTTTGAAACAACAAGGTTATCACTGTCATGGAACAATAAATTCTTTCCGAAATAGGTGTCGTACAATAAGCTCAAAGCAATAAAGATCATAGTAACGTTGAATTATCCAGATTTCTATAATTCATCTAAAGATGAGGGTGGATCTAGATGAAGAAGGAAGAAATGCTAAAGTATTTGAGAATCATTGAATTGATTTGGCTTAACAACCACTAAAGGTAAATGAATTTTCATGAGGTTCAAAGAAAAGTGAGAATGAACTTTTAACCATCATTTTTTTTTGTACTTCTACTGTAGTCTATCATTGGGGTTGTAACGTCATGATTTGTGGATTCATGACTCGACCATCATGTCAACGAGGTAGATAAGTCTTGAGAAATTTTAGACTGTAGTTCGTCTAGATGAGAAGGTAAACAGTCACATCGTGGAAATAGTCTCAAGGAAGTAATGTCTCCTGAAATCGATTTTGTGGTTTTCTCTTGATCCTTCCCATATGTGTGTGTATATATATATATATATATATATATATATATATATATATATATGGGAGGGATCAAGAGAAAACCACATCATTTCAGGCAATTTTTTATTTACGTATACGTATCCAAAAATAATTTTTTTGATTTACGTATACGTAACCGCAATTTTTTTGTTTTATGTTTATGTATACGTAACACTATGTGTAAAAATGTTTATTGGTAAAAATGTTTAATATTACATTCATACTCTTATAAATAAATAAATAAAAAATAAATAAATAAATATTATTATTTGATTGGGTAAAATTGGTTTTTTTAGTGGTTTTCTCGGTTTTCGCCTAACTTGTGGTTTTCTCTGGAACCCTCCCCCTATATATATATATATATATATATATATATATATATTGAAAATGGATATTTTGAAAACCCACATGAGTGGAGAAAACCTTGAAAACTTTACCAAAAAACAGGTTTTAAAAAAAATTAGGAATCATTCTTAGAAACTTTTATAAATATTTCGTAAAAAAATACAAAAAACGCCAAGCGGTTTTTTTTTTAAAATGGACAAAAATCCCCATTTTTTGTGTAAAAACAAAAATTACATATGTAAAAACACATGTTACATATGTAAAACAACTTAGCAGAATTTTAAAAAAAAATTTATAAAAATATCTGGTCGGTGCTTTTTTGATTTTTTTATATAAAGTTATGAAATTACATATAAAAGGTTTTACAAAAAAATAAAAAAAAACCTTGTAAAAATCCGATTTTAGACAGTTTTCAAATGTTTTCATAACTAGGAGGGGTTTTCATCCTATACATTCTCTCTTTCTCTCTCTCTCTCTATATACATATATTATAAATTTTAAAATCTCCCAAATTATTTTATCAAAAAGTTACATTATACTTGAAAATATAATTTTTGAATCCTACTTGATACACTAATTATTTATGAAAAAACCGATAATTTTGTAAAAACATTGTTTCCGATCAACCCAACTAACTGATTTGAACCATTGCCTTCTTTTTTACCCATTCACACACATCAAAAGTGAATTTATTAATATATTTTTTTGTACCCATTCACACACGTCAAAAGTGAATTTATTAATACATTTTTTTTTGTAATCACACTTGACACATTAATTATTTATAAAAGAAAGTAACTAGTAATTGTAAAAAGAAAGTGCTTTGGGTCAACCCGCATCACCCGTCCAAAGAGTTGCAGGGCATTTAACCTGAGCCTGCATTAACCCCTTGCCCAACCAAACTTAAACATTTGCTCGAGGTGTACAAGCTAAAGACCACGAGTTTAGTTCCTGAACGTATCTCACTAGTTAGCGTCAAGTCCACTAGAAAACTTAAAAAGCTAGATTCTAAGGCCGTTAAGTTCTATTCTCAGGATCAAGACATTTAGAATGAGATTTCTTTTGGGGGGCTATGATTCTTCATAACATGGTCACCAACTTGCATACGAGAGTTTTTTCATATATATATATTTTCTTCCCTTAGTAATAAGTCATAATTTAATGAAGTCTATTTTCTTTCCTCGGTAATAAGTCATGATTAATGAAGTAAAAAAAAATGCATTATGACTACAAAAAAAAAACAATGAATTTTGATTTCAGAGGAGAGTTTTCTACACAACCACAAATATTGCTAGAACTATGAGGACTAATTAGTATCACTTACTTATTTGTGTATTTTTTCTTCCCTAATTAGTAGTAAGTCACAATATAATGAAGTCCAAAAAAATGAGTACAAAAAAAAATCAATGAATTTTGATTTCAGAATTGATCTAATACAAAAGGAAAGCAGTTTCTATCTACATACACTAACGATATCATTGGCGGGTCCTGCGGACAAGAGGGTTGAGTAACGGGTCAAACGGTTGAAACATATCATTAAACTAAATTACAATTGTTTTATCCTTTATGTTTTACCAAATTATGGAATGACTTTCACTCATTATTCTTTATTTGAATAGTTCCCTTGCAATCGTCGCCGACCGGCCACCATTGAGAAATCGTAAGGTTTCTTCCCCTCCTCTCTCTCAGTCGTAAACCTAAACACTATCGTCCTTCTCCCCCACTCTACTCTACGATCTATCGCGCTCTCTCTCTCTACTCTACGCTCTGCTGCAACACGATCTATGTTCTTGGCAGATCCCGATTTCTCCCCGGCAAGTGGGTTTACACAGCTACCATCACAGTTCTGCAACATATGTGTTTGTTCTTGCTTGCGGTCAGGTTGTTTGAGTGATACCAAGTTACATCAGTTTACCACACTAGTATAAGAGCTACGCTACACTACCTGATTTTCTGGTTGTCAGAGGAGTCAAGAACCTTAACAGTCAAAACTACAACATATGGTCTACTTGTATGATGTCGTGTCTACAAGGACATGACTTGTGGGAGGTTGTTAATGGAGTAGAGACAACACAACTGAGAAACGATACAAATATGAATAGGGCCATACATAAGCGGAAGGTCTAGGTCGGGAAGGTTATGTTCGTCCAGAACACTACGATGGAAGAAGAGACGCATGGAGAACGATCACATCAATGTGGAGCACATCGGTGGTGGATTACGAAGGGCGGGTATATATATATATATATATTCACAAAATCTCTCGCTAAGATTAAGTTCATCACTATGAGGCAAATTCTCGGTGTTCAAGATCTATGGCAAAGCAATGAGCGTGATTAAAGGGGTGAATGTGTAGTTAATCCCTCTCATCACTTAATGTTAAAGTTTAGGGGTTGTAGTGTAATTACTAGAAACTATGTTTAGTTTGTATTTTATAGTTTGTAAAGTCAAGAGGTTAGTGTGTCAAGAACCAAAGATCCTAACCTACAAGTATCACGTGGCATACATACGTGATTTAAGAATCGACCTCTTCAAACCATCGCAACCCTAATAGAGACATTCCATATGAAATCGATGGCTATGATAAGGTTCAAAGATCAGTATTTTGTAATCACAAGATTTCTCATTAAATAAAGATTCACTTTATGTTATTGTATTTCAATTGTTGTGTACAATCCAATTTCTAGGCAACACATATTACCGCATTATTTATTTTGGGAAAATTTTAAAAAGATGGATAAAGAAGAGTATTGTGGATTGGCCCAAACTCACAGAGTCCAAACTTATAATTTATTGTTACGATATTAATAAGTGTAGGGACCTAATTGTAAATAAAAGTAGTTCATTTGTAATTCTTAGAAGTAGAGGGACTGAATTGTAATTCTGGTATTCTTGTAACTGTGGCTGTTATAAGTCAGTTAGTTGTTAATGACAGTTTACGCTTGATTTGGATTAATCTTCTCCTCTGATTCTCTTTTGATTCTATCAAGTGGTATCAGAGCCACAGCTCCTCAGTGCTCTCGCTTATCATTCTTCTTCCACCATCAATTTCACCTGCAATCGTTAATCAGCACCACCATGTCGACGCGAAACTCAACCCTAGAGCAGAAAATTTAGGAACACGACAGCACACTAGTCCGTTTGGAGGCCGCTGCCCGTCAAAATTTGACGGAATTAGAGGCGATTAAAGCAATAACGACGAAGAATTCATCAGATTTGGAAGCTTTGAAGAATAAATTGACGGAATATTCAGCTCAATTTACTGAAATTCTCAACAATTTTCAGTTCTTCACTACTGATTGATCATCTCAGTCTAATGGATCTGGCCTTGCTAATGGTGGTCCAGATAAATGGAGTTTCCGAAGTTCCATGGTATCAATGTGGAGGGTTGGCTCCGTAGAGTTGAACATTTTTTCTCTATCGATGAAACTCCTGAGCATATTAAGGTCAAATATGCAATTGTTCACCTAGAGGATATAGCTTTGCTGTGGCACAAGTCTTTTGTTCAATATAGAGGTGGTTCCATTGAAGGCTTGCTGTGGCCAGAGTACAAGGGATTCATTTCAACTCGTTTTGCAATAGTTATTCGTCAAGAAGCAATGGTGCATTGGCTGATTTAAAACAAACAGGTTCTTTACAAACCTTGTGCCAAGAATTTGATTTAGCTCTTACTAAAGTGGCTATTTGTGATGAATATGCTGTGAGTTTATTTTTGAGAGCTGTTAAACCAGAAATTGGTTATCCCCTTAGGTTGCTTAGACCTAAGAACTTACTTGAAGCATACATGTTAGCAAGGATTCAGGATGAGAATATTGCCTTATTGTGTAATAGGGGATGGGGACAGTCTTATAAGACTAGTACTAGTTCTGCCAATGCTAATAGGGCTATAGATTCTTTTCCTAAAGGTAACACTACAGCTGCCAATTTGGCATTATTACCTACACCTCCTATTAGAGCTAAGCCCTTGAGAAGGTTAACTCCTAAGGGAATTGAAGAAAAAAGAGCTAAGGGTGAATGTTTCAGTTGCAATGAAAAGTTCACTTCCAATCATAAGTGTAAGAATAAACAGTTGTATTCTATTGAAGTGTGGGAGGAGGAGGATGAATACTCAGATTTTGATCAAGGAAGGAATGTACCTATCGATAGTTTGGACCCCCAAATTTCTTTGAATGCTATAATGGGAGTATCTTCCTATTCTACTATGAAGATGACAGGGTCATTGGTACTAAAACCCTACACATTCTCATTGATTCTGGTTCTACACACAATTTTTTGGATGAAAAAATAGCTCACAAAATGCAATGTCCTACCACCACTATTCCTGCTCTTAAAATCACTATTGCAGATGGCAACACTATATCTTGCAATAGGAGCTGTGAAAATTTGCAGTGGCTCATGCAAGGCAACTGGTTTAAGGTAGATGTCCTTATCATTCCATTATCTAACTATGATATGGTGCTTGGCATTCAGTGGTTACAAAGCTTGGATGACATTACTTGGAACTTCAAGGATTTAACTATGAAATTCAAAGTCAGTGATGTTACCTTTGAATTGAAAGGGGCAAAAGATGGAGGGGTTAGTTTGTGTTCCAGTGAAGAGACCCGTAATCTTATAGCTAAACTTCACACATTCTCTCATGCTCAATTGTTTAGTTTGCACTCTGCAACTAACACAGACCCATTACATGTTCCAACTATGAAGAACAAGAGTAATAGCTCTGCTCTTGAGGCTCTCTTATCTTCCTATGAAGATGTTTTTGCCATGCCTACTGCCCTACCCCCCCCCCCCCAAAAAAAAAGGTTATTTGATCATCAAATTGTATTAAAAGAGGGTGTTACGTATATCATACAGAAACCTTATAGGTATCCTGCAGCTCAAAAGGATATAATTGAGAAAATGACTCAGGAATTGTTGGACATGGGGATTATAAGGGAGAGTACCAGTTCATTTGCTGCTCCTGTAGTCTTAGTTAAAAAGAAAGATGGTTCTTGGCAAATGTGTGTGGATTACAGACGGCTTAATGATGCAACTGTGAAAAACAGTTTCCCTATACCTCTCATTGATGAACTATTGGATGAGTTGGGTGGGTCTTCTATCTTTTCCATACTTGATTTAAGGTCGGGATATCACCAAGTAAGAATGCATGAACCAGGCATCTACAAGACTGCTTTCAGGACTCATCAGGGTCATTTTGAGTTCTTGGTATTACCATTTGGCTTAACAAATGCACCTGCCACATTTCAGGCCCTTATGAATGCCACTTTCAAGCCTCTTCTCAGGAAGTGTGCATTGGTTTTTTTTTATGATACACTAGTTTACAGCTCTTCTATGGAACAACATTTAGTGGATCTGTCCCAAGTCTTACAATTGTTAAGAGCTAATTCTCTATTAGGCAAGCAATCTAAATGTATATTTGCTGGATCACATGTGGAATATTTGGGCCATGTAATCACTAAGGAGGGAGTTCATACAGATCCATCAAAAATTGAAGCTGTCTTAAACCGGCCTGTTCCAAATACTGTCAAACAGTTAAGGGGATTTTTGGGATTGGCAGGATATTACAGGAGATTTATTAAATCCTTTGGATGCATTGCTAGGCCTTTGACCAATTTATTGAAGAAGGATGCCTTTAATTGGCATGAGGAGGCTCAACAAGCTTTTGAACAACTGAAACTTGCTTTATCTTCTACACCTGTTTTAGCCCTTCCTGATTTCACAAAAATGTTTGTGATAGAGACTGATGCTTCTTCCAAGGTCTTAGGGGCTGTTCTTATGCAAGAAGGTCACCCTATTGCTTTCCTTAGCAAAGGTATTTCAATTAAGCAACAAGCTATGTCAGTTTATGAGAAAGAGCTCCTGGCCATTCTTATGGTTATCAAACACTGGCATCACTATTTATTAATCAAGCATTTTGTAATAAGAACTGATCAGAAGAGTTTAAAGTTCTTGTTGGAACAGAAGATCAGCACACCATTGCAGCAGAAATGGTTAGCTAAGATGTTGGGATAGGATTATGAAATAGTTTACAAACAGGGAAAGGATAATTCTGCTGCTGATGCTTTCTCTAGAGTGGATGGTCTAGCTTTGTTTCAAATGAATATCAGTTCTATTGATCCTTCTTTGTGGCCCAGAATTAAAGACAGTTGGCAGAAGGATCCCACTATTCAACAACTTTTAGGGCAGTTTGTCACACCCCGCCAAGGCGAAAACGCGAGGCGCAACGTTCATGGTTTCCAAAGCATATGATTACCGCAAACACATACATGATAAATGGATACATTAACAAGTTTAATGTTTTACATTACAAAACATAATCTGAGTTTACAAAAAGTTAAGATTTCACAAATATGACTCAATTTAATGAGTTATACAGGGGAAATCCTCCTTGAGTAGTATCCATCGTGCATGCATGTAATCTACATTGCTAACCTTGAAATCACGGTCAGTTACCTGAAAAACATACTTAAAATCGTCAACGCGAGGTTGGTGAGTTCACATGTTTAATCAAATAGTTCTTTGTAAAATTCAATTGTTCGTAAATAGTTTCAAGTGTATGTGATAAACAGAATAAGAATTGTTGACCCATTTGTAAACTAGCTAGGAATACAAATAATATGTTCATACATGGGGCGTAACCAAACCTTGACATGTGTACACGCCCCTAATTTCGTTATTCAGTTCTATGCGGCCATAAATCCTCCAGATTGTGGTTAGCGCGACTAACCATGACCGGGAGACGTCACTCTCCATAGTACTATTCATAGGACCCTAGGCTACAGTTAATGGTTACTATGTTGTTCCAGGGGACTTTCGCGGCCTCCAATGTGTTGTTCTCATCCCATGTAAACATAAAAGTCGTGTCTTATTCTCTTGTTATCCCATAAAATAGTTGAAGTATGTTTTTCCCCCAAATATTAGAAAACAGTAAAAAGAAAGGGGCCGTGAAACTCACCTTGAGTTTGTGTATATACTTGTAATAATACTTGTTGTAGTCAACCTTGACTATTTGTACCCTAGATACCAAGGGTAAATTGTTGTTAAGACCAACGTCTTAATTGTAAATTGTTCACCGACCTTGTAAATCTGATTGTGTTTGTTTAAATATCGTTTTAGTTTTCCAACACATGTTTTGTTATAAAATAGTTTTGAGTTACTGCCCAACTGGGACTGTTGTACAGGTGTCGAAACTTCTTAGTTTCGATTGGGCATATGTGTGTCGAAACTACTTAGTTTCGATTGAGTGATCAGGAGTCGAAACAACTTAGTTTCGATTGAAAAAGGGTATCGAAACTACCTAGTTTCGATTGAGTATTTGCTATCGAAACTACCTAGTTTCGATTGAGTAAAAGGCATCGAAACTCCTAGTTTCGATGGATCAACAGGTATCGAAACTCCTAGTTTCGATTGAGTTAAATCGAAACTCCTAGTTTCGATTACTGGACTTCTGTTTGACAGAATCAGTCCTGCATATTTTTATGTTTTAAACTTAAATTCGACACACTCTTCTTGTTATCTTTCTTGCGTTTAAATAAGATGTAAGTTTAGCTACGGTTTTAAAGAACATAATATGAAAAATATCGAGTTTTTACCTTAAAAACAGTGATGAAGATGATGAGAAACAGAGAAGTGATCTTGAATCTTTTGTTAAACTCTTCTTCAGGAACACTTTAAAACACTGAGTTTTGATGGATTTTGCTTTAAAACTTGACTTCAATCTTGAAGAGAATGGGAAGTTTGCCGTATGAATATGGGAGATAAAATGGTTTGTGAGAGTTTTGATTTGAGGAGAATATAGTTTTTGTCTGAGTTTTTGCAATAGGAGGTATGGGTTAATTTGAAAATATGGTAAATGGGACGTGAGATTGGGGATGGTTTTCTCTGGCTTTTTTCGGCCAAAAGTCAAGGGTGGGTTGGGGGATTTGGGTTATAAAAGAAAACAATTAGATTTTTGGTATTAATACCAATTAGAGTTTAAAAAGGGGTAGTTTAATTCGGTTTATTTTCCCCACGGTATAATAAATTTATTCCAAAATAATTTATCGCTCTACGTCAAGTTTGTGTAAAATAATATATATATATTTTTCTGGTTATTTATTTTAACCACTAGTGTTCGAATTTAGTCGGGTTATAAGTGTATGTGAACCGGTAACTCCTAGAATTACCAAATGTGAACTGAGACAATGCACGGTTTTTGTTAGACTCTAAAGTCCTTGTTTGTGAAATTAAATAAATCACAAAAATAATTATAATGTAAACTTGTTTATAATGTGTACGGATATTGACCTGAAATGTCGGGTTGTCACACAGTTACAATCTGATACTGTTGTGAAACAATATACTTGGGATGGTCCTGTTCTTAGGAGGAAGAATAGGGTGTTGGTTGGTTTTGACCCACAATTAAGGAATGACATTCTGCACATTTGTCATGCTTCTCCAATGGGTGGTCACTCTGGGTATCTACCTACACTCACCAAATTAAAAATGATGTTCTATTGGAAAAAGTGCAATCAAGCTGTTGAGGAGTATGTTAGAGCTTGTGTTGTTTGTCACAAAGCCAAGTATGAAAGGGTTGCTTCTCCAGGGTTATTGCAGCCTTTGCCTACTCCTACTTCTGTCTTTAGTGACATCTCTATGGACTTCATTGGGGGGCTGCCTAAAGCTTATGGTTCATATTCTATTATGGTCATCATTGACAGATTTACAAAGTATGGCCATTTTATTCCTTTATGTCATCCTTTTGGTGCAGCTAAAATTGCTCAACTGTTCTTTGACAACATATTCAAACTCCATGGATGTCCTAGCACCATTGTATCAGATAGGGACTCTATCTTTCTAAGCCAATTTTGGCAAGATTTTATGAAGCTGCAAGGTGTGGCTTTGGCTTTTTCTTCAGCTTATCACCCCCAATCTGATGACCATACAGAGGTTCTAAACAGATGTCTAGAGACTTATTTGAGATGCATGATTATGGAGGACCCTTTGCAGTGGCCTAAGTGGCTTACTCTTGCTGAATGGTGGTATAATACCTCCTTGCATTCGGCTATTGGAATGTTTCCTTTTGAGGCCCTTTATGATATACCTCCTCCTGTGCATATACCCTACATTCCTAATGAAACTAAACTGGATTCTTTGGAAGAATGGTTTAAACTGAGAGAACTCAAAATGGTTAGTCTTAAAGCTCACCTGGCTAAAGCTAAAAATCGCATGAAGCAGTTTGCAGATAAGAAGCGATCTGAAGAGGATTTTTCTGTGGGTACTTGGGTCTATGTGAAACTTCAGCCTTATGTCCAATCCACTTTAAAGAAACATCATTGTCAAAAGCTGAGTCCCACTTATTATGGACCTTATTTGATTGTGGAACGAATTGGCAGTGTTGCTTATCTTTTAGACTTGCCCGATTCGGCTTCTATTCACCATGTCTTTCACATATCATTGTTGAAGGCTGCTCCAGGTCCACCTTCCCAGGTCACTCCTTTACCTACTGGTCAACGGTTTGACTTACAGCCGCGGGCTATTGTGGACAAACAATTGGTTCAAAAGCGGGTAAAAGCCTCAACTCGCATTTTGGTTCATTGGCATTCGCTACCAATTACTGAAGCTACATGGGAAGATTTGTAGGATTTTCAGCTACGTTTTCCAGATTTCCATTCTTGAGGTCAAGAATGTTGTTAACAGGGGAGATTTGTTACGATATTAATACGTGTAGGGACCTAATTGTAAATAAAAGTAGTTCATTTGTAATTCTTAGAAGTAGAGGGACTGAATTGTAATTATGGTATTCTTGTAATTGTGGCTGTTATAAGTCAGTTAGTTGTTAATGACAGTTTACGCTTGATTTGGATTAATCTTCTCCTCTGATTCTCTTTTGATTCTATCATTTACCCATTTGCTACATGTAGCACGATTTCAAAACAAAGTTGAACCAACGTTGGTAGGGGATCAAGGCATGCTCCACTCATGAAGATCACCCTAGATTTATTCTCGAAAGAATAATTAGACATCTCCATGATAAGATTAACCACTCTAAAGATTAAATATGCATATTAACTTAGGGGAGGGTTCCAGAGAAAATCACATAGTTAGTCGAAAACCAAGAAAACCACTAAAAAACCAATTTTAACCAGTAATATAATAATATTTATTTATTTATTTATTTTTTTTTTATAAGAGTATCAATGTAATATTACACATTTTTACCAAAAAATCATTTAAACAATGGATTACGTATACGTAATCCATAGTGTTACGTATACGTAAACTGAAAACAAAAAAATTGTGATTACGTATACATAACCCATAGTATTACACATTGTTTTAGTGGTTTTCTCGGTTTTCGCCTAACTTTATGGTTTTCTCTTGATCCCTCCCCCTACTAACTTAAACCTAATATTTCTCCAATACAAACTGAATATTTATGATTATAACTTTTACTTTCTCTTATGAACCTACAATACAAGGAACTCAAGAACATGAATAGTTTTTTGAAAGATTCTGAGTTAAGTATGCTTCCAACCGGGTGGGGGGTTGGGTCCAATGGCAAAGCCATTTGGAGTTAAGTGGTGAAGCTCCACTTGAGGTTAAGGGTTCGAATCCCGTCTATGACGGATTGGTGTAAATTATTAAGAGGGCCCCCAACATCCAGTATTTGCTGCTAAAAAAATATGCCTTCCAACGATTTGAATTTTTCCTATGTCAAACTTGATGTTCGTAATTATTTAGGGGTTGTTTGGTAGTCTCTTAATTACCTCTGACAGAGGTAAGGGTGTTTGTTTCGCTGAAAACCCACCTCTTATTGGTTTTGCAAGCCTCTTAATGGTCAAATCTTATAACTTAATCCGAATCCGGTAATAATCCTAAACTGTGACTTGAAACTCAAGCTTACTGGAATCTGTTATATTCCATTCATTCACAGCCTCACATCCCTGTAAACAATTAGGACTAACCATGTAATTTTGTATTGATCAGGGATTTGATAAGACTAAATAACATTACAGGTGAAATCTAACCCAAGTCAGCGGTCAAAGGTGTAATAGATGGGGAGACTTTTGTGTAAAAAGTCAAAGAACCAAGTCAATGGACATAGTTTTCACAATACCAACTCAAGTGAGACATAACCTGGTCAGCTAACATCATTTTTTTTTATCAAAAAGTATATAAACATGAAAAATAACCCTTTTTATGTTTTTCTTTCTCTGCAAAACATGTCATATTATCATAATTTTGAAGTGTTTCTTTTTATTAAAAGTGATGTTTATCTTATTTATCATTGATATCTTATGTAAGTAAACTATGATGATGAAAATAACATAAAGAAAGTAATAATTTACAATAAAGTATGTATCTTGAAGAGTAGGAAGTCAACTTAACAAAGTGTAAAGAGAGCATGCAAAAAACATCAGCTCTTAGTATACTTATAGTCGTGTTATTCTAACACGACGTACGCATTTTTATTTTATTTTTATGATCATACGACCGGCTAAAACCAGATAGCCCTTGCTTCAATAAGCTTCTGTTTCAAAGTTCCATCAACATGAAGAGAAATGACATCACGAGCCGATCCTACATATTTACCACCTATAAACACTGCTGGAATGGCGGGATTACAACCTAGGCGTCGTAGGGCCCACTCCATATCAGCATCATGATCAACTTCATGAATTGCAGGACTAGCACCAAGTTCATAAAAGAGTGCTTTAATACTGTGGCACATGCAACAAGTGCTCTTGGTGAAGATAACTGCCGCTTTCTTAGATGCCAAATCAGTTACTCTATCCATTTAATAATATTGTCTAAAATAGTAGATCAAATGTAAGATGTTGGTGGTAGACATTGAGGTTTTGTTGCTTCTTATATAGGGGATATTAAAAGGAATAAAAATGTATAAAATATGAAAAGAAAAGTTCTTTCTGGATAAGAATAATGTTCCTGATTATTTGTTTCAATAATAATCCGTTTGTGCTATAAACAAGTTGACACATTATGGTATCTCTTCCTATTCACAATGCAAATCATATAATCATAGAAAAATATCATCTATTGAGGTATCGTTCCTTGCATCAAGTAGCAGTAGTAATAATAATATGTTTTGGCGATGAGAGGTGGAAAATGGGGATATATTCTTTAATGAAGGATACAAATCTTCAATTTCTAGCAATGTTTTTAAAACCGGACCGGCCCGACCGGTCGGACCGGGAACCGTGACCTCCACCGGTCCGGTTACATGCTCTGAGACCGTTTGCTGGTTGAACCCGGCGGTTCAAGCGATTCAACGGGCGAACCGCGAACCGGTGGTCGAACCGGGTAGTTTAATTTAAAAAAAAAAAAATTTATTATTTTTTTATCTTTTTTATCCTATAGTCCTCCTACTTACTTCTATTTACAATTTTAACTCAATTTAGCTCTTTCCTTTTAACTTATACGCTGCCACAGGTCCTCCAAAACCCTAATCAAAATTAAAATTGAAGATTCAAAAGAATTAAAATTCCTACAGACCTACAACCCTCGTCCTTGACTCAAAATTGTTTAAATGGTTGTATATGTAGTATTTGGAATTTTTATATTTTTCTATATATTTTTATGAATATTTATATTATTTATTGCGTCATCCGGTTCTTGAATCCGGTCCGACCAGTGAACCTCTAAGACGTCCGGTTCGTTGTCCGGTCCGGTTCTGAAAACATTTCTAGTGTCAATCTAGTGAATTTCTCACTTCAAAACTATAGGTTGGCTAAGTCAAAAACAATATTAATAGAAACAACCCATTCTTAGTAATTAGATTTCTTAACTAATGTACTTCAATTCATCTTCTCAGCCAAATTTATTTGCATTCTATATTTCTGTTTTGAAATTCATTTATATGGATTCTATATTTCTGTTTTGAAATTCATTTATATGAGTTCTGGTTGGATGTTGCTTCGTTGATGACGTATTTTTTACTATGTGCAAGCAAGAGGAACAAGGGCAGGTGTTAGATGGTGATGAAGTAGTATTTCGAAGGATTCTATGGATGAGCATGGAAAGGAACTAGAGAAGATGTCCAAGATTATACAAGATCTGCTGGGTGTGGAAAATTCTAGTGAAGATCGTGGCGGTCCAAATCAGAATCAGGGGGATAATTGTTGGCATAACTCTGTTCGATATTGTTGGAGAGGATCTAAGAGGAGTTCTAATGGATCAATGAAGTTGTGTATAATTCAAGTGATTGGGGACAAAGAAATAAGGATTGCTTTAGAGATTGAATTTAGGATTGTCGGTTTGTTTATTAATTAAGTTAGAGTTGATGAAAATATAAACTAAACTTATTAACTTTAAGTACAAGGGTCATATTGTCATTATTCAAAACTATGTTTAGGGGTCAAATGTCATATTGTATTATGCAAGACTTTAAGCTGTAATTAGGTTAATAGTGTATTTACCAAACGATGCGTTGTTTACTACTCATTGGTTGGTGATGCAAATAGGGATCGATCGTGTAGAACAAATGTTTGTAATCAAGAACTATCAATCAAAATCACGTTTATCAATCTCTACTTCATCTTCATTCAACTTGTTGTCTTTGATACCAACAATTGTTATCACAACCTTGGTCTAGGGCAATTAAGATCAACAACCAAAAAAGTAGGTTTGAGTATCAACGGTGGAAAAGGAGGGATTGATTATCAACAGTGGAAATGCGGGATTGATTGGGCACATGAGATAAAAAAACCATGCTTATTTTTCTTGAAATCTTGTACAAGTATAATCAGTATGATCCCTTTTATTTTTCGGCATAGAGGTAAAAATAGAAGTAGAATCTAATTAGTACTTGTGGGAAGAGAAACTCATTGGGGAAAGGAAGACACGTTCCATGGCTGAGGACTCATCCAAGAACAAGAACAAAGAAATTGTAGCAATAAAGGAAGAATGGACGCCAATGACTTTTTAACGCCTAAATCTCAAGTCTATAGATACACTCTCTCGGCTGTAAAGATTAGAGCAATCTTTAACGTCCATGGAATATTGGAAGCATTCGAACCAATACAAGAAACAAAAATTCATTCAAAAGAAGAATAACCCGGTATTGCAAATTACAAACCTTACTTCAACCACAGATATCTGGGAGGTATTAAAGGTTAGATACATAGGATTTGATAGGGTTAAATAGGCGTGGTTACAGATACTCGAATCAAATTTTGAATCTTTAAAGATTAGAGTTAATGAATCACTTGGTGTTTGTGCGGGAAAAGTTTGTGAAATTGTGTCTGCAGCAAGGAGTCTTGGACATACACAAAAACTGGTTCGAAAACTACTCGGTTCCGTACCAGAAAAATTCATTCAGATAGTTGCTGCAATTGATCAGTTTGTCGGTCTTAACACAATGCCATTCCAAGAAGTCATGGGAAGATTGAAGGCTTTTGTAGAATGCACTAAGAAGCAAACTAAGGAGGAAGACGTGTCTAATAAACTGGTACTCACTAAAGCAGATAGAACTGAAAAGGCTAAACACCACAATGTGAGCATTGCGGTTGTGGAGTCTCAAATCGGGAGGAGGTTGGACGTGACCGAGGAAAAGTTTGGGAGAGTACAACGGGACAAAAGTCACATAATGTGTTACAAGTGTAATGAGTTTGGACATTAAAGGAATGAATGTCCAAAAGAGAAGGTGAACCTGTTTCGGCATGAGGACGATGACCCAACACTACGATGAAGACCTCGCTTAAACTAAGTTTAGTTTAAGGGGGAGTGTTGAAAACATAAACTAAACTTATATATTTTACGTACAAGGGTCATCATGTCATTATTGTAAACTATGTTTAGGGGTCAAGTGTTATATTTTATTATGCAAGGGTTTAAGTTGTAATTAGGTTAATAGTGTATTTACCAAACAATGCGTCGTTTAGTATATGCATCGGTTGATGATGCATATAGGGATCGATTGTTTAGAACAAATGTCTGTAATCAAGAATTATCAATCAAAATCACGTTTATCAATATCTAATTCATCTTCATTCAATCTTTTTGTCTTTGATTACCAACAAAAGTTATTGTTTAGTATATATAGAAGTCCATTGTAATTGTTTTGAAATTGTTTTGACAGTAGGTTTTTGATAACATAAAAGTCGAACCGGGTTGCTTCAAAAACCCTATTATGTTCTTCTTCTTGTGCTCGATATCTGTCATAAGTTTATTTGCATTCTATCTTTCTGTTTTGAAATTCATTTCTGTGAGTTCTGGTTAATTGGATGTTGCTGACGTGTAAAAATATTTATCTTATTCCATACCGCTTTCTGCATTGTCCTCTTAATGGATTATTTTCACCAAGAACAAAACAACTGGCATTAAAAACTTTAATCATGCAGTCACTATCCAATAGAATTCTAGGGAATAAAAAGTTCTATTTCATTATTCTGGATGACGACGACTGTTTAAGAATCACAGGAAGATTATGAGAACTTTCAAAATATTCACCTTATGAAAGATATGTATGGCCAATCACAATGAGCCACTGATTCTCTAGATAAGTCCTAATCTTTTAGTGCATCACAGGTACTGGATATTGCTCACTTGTAAAATTTTAATGCTTCCAAAAACTTGCTTTCAGAAAAATGCAGATTAATGTTGGATATGTATTGTTACTAATCATAATACAAATAACAATTTTGGAAAAGAAAAATGTAATTTCATGTTCCTGACTTCAAATTCACCGTCCGATCACTTTGATCATAGAGCGGATGAGGAGGGGAAATGTTGAAGGTTGTTATGGTTCACAATTATGAAAGTTTGTGATTGAGATAAACAAGAAAGAATGAGAAGAGATCGGTTGAGGATTAGGAGGGATAAGCCGATAATGCACGAAGAGAGGATAAATGTGAAGTTTATCTAGTTGTTAAAGACCAAATGGGCTTTGTTCTGGTGGTAACCCGGTGACATTCAAATGGGAGGTCGCCGGTTCAAATTCGGGCCACAACAGAAAAGGGGGAAGTGGTCAAGTCAGGGGGTTTACCCAGTTGGAGGTTCCTCATAGGTGGACTGCCCTAGATGTTCTAGGTGTTGCATGGGGGAAACCCAATTATCCTTTAATAACAAGTGTTGCCGTTCAGAAAAAAATCTACACTACAAGGAAGTGACCCTGTGCCGACATCGCCTATACCGACGACGCTAGTCGTCGGCATAGGTCACCTATGCCGACGACATGTCGTCGCTATAGGTGAAAACCAAAATTTTGAATGGGACACCCTATACCGACGACATGTCGTCGCTATAGGGTTGAGGCAGATTGGAGGGAAAGTTGGCGCCCAATGAATTTTTTTCTCAACCCTATAGCAACGACATGTCGTCGGTATAGAGTAATTTTGATTTTCTTTTTGTTTTTTTTACTATAATAATTTTTCTTAGGTCAAAAGTTTTTTTTTTAAATTAAAAAAAATTCTTGAATGCCCTATGCCGAAGACATGTCGTCGGCATAAGTTTTTTTACTTTATTGACTGGTCAAAACCCTATGAAGCCTATACCGACGACATGTCGTCGGTACAGGGGCCTATTGCGGCGACTTTCGATCCTATACCGACGACATGTCGTCGTATAGGGTTGAGGCAGATTGGAGGGAAAGCTGGCGCCCAATGAATTTTTGCCTCAACCATATCCTGACGACATGTCGCCGGTATAGGGTAATTTTGATTTTCTTTTTGTTTTTTTAATATAATAATTTTTATTCGGTCAAAATTTTTTTTTAAATTAAAAAAATTCTTGAATGCCCTATACCGACGACATGTCGTCGGCATAGAGTTTTTACTTTATTGATTGGTCAAAACCCTACGAAGCCTATACCGACGACATGTTGTTGGTACAGGTTATCTATTGCGCCGACATTCGAGCCTATACCGACGACATGTCGTCGCTATAGGTCTCAGCGAGAATAAACCAGGAAACAGGTTTCTGCTTCCCATTTCCACGAAAAAAACCTCAAAACTCTCTCATCTTCTCTCTTTGGAGATTTCCCGTTTTTGATGTGTTTTGTGGAGCAATCTTCACCAATATCTTCGGTTTTGAGGTGAGTTAACATCTATTGTTCAACCTTAACAAGAAAATCAACATTTTGGTGTTTTTTGCTTAATTTATTTGATTATTGTTAGGTGTTTGAAGCTTTAACCATTTTTAAAGGATTTGAAGCTGAGAGGAAGCTAATTTGCAAACTTGGTTAGTAATTTTTTCTAAAAATTAGGTTTAAATGTATGTTTGTATGTATATGTTTGTGTTTATTTGTATGTATGTATATATATGGTTTAGATGTATGATTTTATAAATTATTTTTGAAATTTTATGATGAAATTAGGTTTAGATGAAACTTGGGAATTTGGGCATTTATATATGTATGTTTGTATATAATATGTATGTATATATGTGTATGTATTTTTATGTATGTAATTGTGTTTGCGTATGTAATTTTAGAATTTGGGCATTGTTGTGTTTATTTGTATGTAGAGTAAACTGTCATTTTCGTCCCTGTGGTTTGGTCAAAATTGCCACTTTCATCCAATAGTTTGTTTTTTTGTATCTGGGTCCTCGTGGTTTTAAAATATTGCCACTTTCATCCTCGTGGTTTTAAAATCTTGCCACTTTCATCCAGTCAGCTAACACCATCCATTTTTCTCAGTTAAATGAGGGGTATTTCAGTCATTTTACGTATTTGTTTTATTTCTTCATCTTTTTTACTCTCACTTTTTAATCATCCCCAATTTAACCTCTAATTTAATCATCCCCCTGAAACACCTCCGTCGCTTGTTTCTATGATTAAAAAGTGAGAGTAAAAAAGATGAAGAAATAAAACAAATATGTAAAATGACTGAAATACCCCTCATTTAACTGAGAAAAATGGATGGTGTTAGCTGACTGGATGAAAGTGGCAAGATTTTAAAACCACGAGGATGAAAGTGGCAATATTTTAAAACCACGAGGACCCAGATACAAAAAAACAAACTATTGGATGAAAGTGGCAATTTTGACCAAACCACAGGGACGAAAATGGCAGTTTACTCTTGTATGTATGTATATATGGTTTAAATGTATGATTTTAAAAATATTTTTAAAATTTTATGATGAAATTAGGTTTAGATGAAATTTTGGAATTTGGGCATTTATATATGTATGTTTGTATATAATATGTATGTACATATGTGTATATGTGTTTGTATATATTTGTATTATGTTTATGTATGGAATTGTGTTTATGTATGTAATTTGGGAATTTGGGTATTTGTTTATGTATGTTTGTAAAGGCTATGTATGTATATACGTGTATGTGTGTTTGTATGTATTTGTATTATGTTTATGTATGGAATTGTGTTTAGGTATGTAATTAGGGAATTTGGGTATTTGTTTATGTATGTTTGTAAAGGCTATGTATGAATATACGTGTATGCATGTATTTTTATGTATGTAATTGTGTTTGTGTATGTAATTTTAGAATTTGAGCATTTATTTATGTGTGTTTGTATATAATGTCACACCCCAACCGACGGCGGAAAACGTCGGGGCGTGAAGCTGTGCAGACTGTTCATAGCTCATGGTTGCTAAAGTTTGAATAATTTAAACATTCATTTTCATTACACGTAGCAAGTTCATAACTTACAAGAACCAAATGTAGCGATTACAAAATATAAATAGTTTAGATTAATTGCTAGGTCCAAATCCTATATGTAGCAGCTTGTAATACTTCAAACATTGTCACCTGAAACATGGTTAAAAACAAAGTCAACTAAAAAGTTGGTGAGAATACATAGGTTTTCGTGTCATGTAATAGAATATAGTGTCGTGTGCATACAATTCATACAACATGGTAATTAAGGCATTTATGGAGAGATACCATCGTGTGACCTGGTAGTACAATCAAACCTTTGTAACTAGCATGCAAAACAAACGCGTGTTGGCAGTAACAGTCACCCTACCTGGGTGGGTTTGTCAGACTCAATAGATCTATCACTGTTTACTGTAGGCTATAAAATAGTTAATGATTGCACGTGAATAGCAAACTGCGTGTTGGTCTACACACCTAGTACTCAAGCACAAAGCTCAAAATTGTAACACATGATTGTAGGGTGGAATTGTATATTGTGTAGTTTGTAAACATAGTAAATAGAACGCATGTTCCACCCCAAAAGTTTGTAAATAGAGTAAAAGAGGGGCTATGTAACTCACTTGTGTTGGAGCGTGTAGTTTGCACAGATCAACAAAAATACCAAGCGTGTTGTAGGTCGCTACGTTTGACCTATTGGATAAATGTATAACGCGTGTCATTGTTTGTGTTATTTTTATGTCGAAAAATGGATTTGTATGTTTAGGGTTTGTTTGAAATAAATAAATAAATAATTTTATTTATCTATTTAGTACATTTTAAATAGTAGTGATATATATATTCTTTAAAATGTAAATTTAAATAACTGATATATATTTATATTTATTTAAATATAAATTTAAATAAATAATATTTGTTTAAGTCAAAATATATATTTGTATGAATGGTTTTATAAACTCACGATTTCATCGGTTTCGAACTATCGGGAATTAATCGTTTTAAATCTCTAAATCAAGGATTTGGTTTATAAATGATTCCCGGGTCTTGGGATTTTATAACTTAAATTTTTATAAACAAGTTTTGAAATGTTTAAATAAAAACATATTAAATTAAGTTTGAAAATAATAAAATTAAAGTTTCTGGTCAAGGAGCACGACCGTGCTCAAGTAGGGCACGACCGCGCTCGTTGCCGGGCGTGACCGTGGTGGTCTGAGCGCGCCCGTGGTCGAGTCAGAAGTCACTACAGAGGGTCTGGACATAAGGCACGACCGTGTCCGTATCTGGCACGACCGCGTCTAGTGTTTGTTTTTGGTCAAGACTTGTTTGTTCGGTAAGCACGACCGGGCCACGTCTGGGGCACGATTGTGCTTGGTCAGGCACGACCGCGCTCAGTGATGAGCGCGACCGTGTCGGGTCTTTTTCAGACACAATTCGATCGATTCTTATAATAAACGCTTCTGTATTCTTAGGGCTTTCATTTAGTGGATGATTACGAAGCTATCTATATAGTTTAATTGTATTTACATCGTGTTTAAGTGGTAGTTCGACTAAAAGTGTAGTTTCGACTTTTTAGGTTCAAAATCGGATCGATCGCGTATTTTTACTACGAATTGACATAGGGCTTTCGTGGTAGAGGTAGATACGAAGCTAGATACATATTACTTACTTGTTTAAATCGGGCAATTTAATGCAGTCGGCTACGGGTCGACGGCTTTGCTTCTCGGCGATCAATCGGACGACCGAGGTTGTATGAGTGTCGAGTGAGAGTTCTGGCTGATTGTGTGGATGCGAATGAGGGTGTAGGAAACGTGCAACTGGCTCTATATCGACGAATTTGCGAGACTCGGTTGTGGTGTGAATGGGATTAATTAATTGTGCAAATTGGACGACAATTGATGCGTGTTTCAGACGAATTTCAGTCGAGTAAGGTCTGACGCTCAAGACCGGCTTTTCTTTATTTTAATTTTCACGAAATCAGAAGGTATGGTATGGTTTGACTTTCTGCAGTCAAGTGGGTTCATCAGCGCGACCGTGCCTACTTTAGGCGCGACCGTGCTTAGGTCGGCAGGCGCGACCGTGCCTAGTCCTAGGCGCGACCGTGCTTGACTAGTTTTGTAGTTTTTGAGTTTTGTCAGTTTTGGTCCTCGGGGCTTGTGAGATAATGGTGTTTTTGTTTAATTTGTTATTGTAATAGAATAGTTTGTGTTTGCAATCGCATCATAGTTGTTGTACACGAATTGAAATTGAAATACTTGTTTATTGAAATTAAATGATTCCATGGTGAAAATCGGAAATGTTACAGTCTCCTCATGTTAAGGGAATTTCGTCCCGAAATTTAACTAATGGAGGCTGCAAAAAAATCAAGAAAGAGGAGGGAGTTTTGGGTTCTCGGGTAGTTTTGAGTGTTGGATTCTGGGGTGTGTAACCGTTGACATGACTTAAACCTGATACTTTGAATATGAAGAGTGATAATAAATTTTGTTTTGAAATGAAGATTGTCGAATAAAAATTTGAATTCTAAATGTGAGATGTGTTACTTGGGATTGATTTGATGGGATTTGATATTTAGAGTTTGTGTAAGATATATTCTAATATGTTCTAAATTGTTAGTGGGTAAGAGATTTCATAACCATTGGTCTGAGTCAAAACCTCACGTGACACGAACAACGCTACTTATGATAATACGATAGGACACTTATATATAGGAAGTACCAACGGCGTATCCACCATGCCCTTGTCATATTACATTAGTTTCGTTGTTACATATCATGATAAGTTTTAGGTCATAACACACGACAAAATTTCACTATAGTTTCCATGCGCTGATTTTCATAATTCCGTGTGCACCCGTAATTATTCAAATCATCGTATGGTCCGTATAGATTGTTTCGTTGCGTGTGGGCAAGGGGGCACAATTTTGCTATGATCACGTCTATTGTTTACACATAGAAAGTCGCTAACAAGTAACTAAGTCCCTAATCAGGTCAGTTCGCAACTAAAGACTAGTAAAGTAGTAACACTTAAAGTTTCTTAGTTTGCTCGTGTTTGAACAAGAATACGTCAAATCCCGAGTCGTTTCAATGTATTATGGTCTTCAACTTTGGTGTACAAAGTGCATGACCATGTCTTGTGTATAATGTAATCAGTCCATTGCAATAATTGTAAGCAAATTTTGTTTCGAGTATATAGTAAGCACACAAGTCTCATGTATGATCTAGTGTCACGTAGTTTGTAATCAAATAGGTCTCATATATAGCGTAAATAATTTAGCGTCTTGTATTTTGTAAATCAAGAAGCTCTAATGTGTAATGTATACAACATAGTATTATGTGTATTGTAGGAAATGGATCTCATGTATAGTGTTAGCAACTTAGCATCATGTATTTTGTATAATGTACACCGTTTAGTATAAAGTGCTTTGTAACCAAATGAGTTTCATGTATAGTGTGGTCAATCTAGAATTATGTATCAATGAAGCAATTCTTATGTATAACATATATTGCAAACAACTAAGTTTCGTGTATCATGTGCTCAATCCAGTAGCATATGTATTGCAAGTAAACATGTTTCGTGCATTACGTGATCAATCGAGCAAATTGTGATTTGTAGACAAACTAGTTTCATGTATTATGTAGTTTGTGTAGAATTGGGTATATTGAGGATAATTGAGTTTCATGTACCATGTGATTGCGTTGAATATATTGTGAACGTGAGTATCGAACTTCGCGTGCGATGTGTACTAACGGGTTTTGCATGGGTTCGAGTGCTGCAGACAAACGTGTTGTTTGGCGTTCTTGCATAATGTGGTAGTTAGGTTCAAGTCCCCAAATCTCATTGAGGTTGGTGGGAAAAGTTAACGTTTACGCGGTATGGATCGTCTCTTGAAGCGTCAAGTGAAAGGTAGCGAGGAGGTTTTGGAAATATTCGGGAATTTGTGTTTACAAATACAGGTCTTTGTTTGAACATAGAAAGTGGGAAATTGTTCTTGGTTGTAGATATATAAAGTAGTGAAATCATTGAATCGCATATTTTAAATGAATATGCATTTTATGAGAAAATATTTTTAATTTAAAAATTTCAACTTTTGGCTAAACAAGTAGTAGCATATTAATTTAGCCAAAGTTTAGAATTATTTACTTAAAAAGTTTTTTTTTTTTTTTTTAAATTGATTGCATTAACTTTCCTTATTAAGTGAAAAAGTTTTATAGAGAACTTTTGTTTTTGATATTATCTAAAAAAATTTAATAAACATTTTGTTAAACAAGATAGCGATGTTTTGTTTAAATCACAAAATAGGATGATTTATTTATGAAAGAGATTGTTGGTAATGTACTAAATCATGTTGAGTGAAAGAAGTGATATTTGAGAAAGTTTGATGAAAATATAACAGGTGTAATTTACGCTCCACGGGTCAAATCAATGAACAATAACTGTAGAGTTGAAATATATGGAATTGACTAGATGCTGAAATGTTAGACATTACTCAAAACATAAGGAAAGGTACTCAAGTTGAAAATTTAAGGACAATAAATAGAAATTTCTGCTAACGCCTCTGGTAGTTTCCCACTAGAAGGAAGATAATCACCAAGACGAGCACCGCTATGGTCATTCGGGTAGCTGATCTGGCTTCGGCCCTAGCTGTTTCTGTGCGATTCTCAAGCATTTCTCTTTCGAGGATGGAAATTAACTCCTTTTGGTGCCCTAATTGATTCACTAGGCTATCCATTCTCTGTCCTTGCAAGTCATGTATTACCTCGTGCTCCATCCTTTGCCTCTCAAACTCTGAGGTCCTCACATATTGGTGAATGTCATTGATTGGAATTCCCATAGCACTAGTGGGTGCCATGGTATGCCTTACCCAAGGGTTAGGATGATACGGGTCGGGCATCAGATACGGGTCTCTTAATGTGGGTGATTGAGGTGTTCGAAGTCTTGGGCCGGTGTTCCTAGTCCAATCTGCACTTACATCAAATCTTGGTCTAGCAGCTGGGGGTGTTGGTGACCGATATACGGGTGTCCCGATGTCTTCTTCCCAGTCAGACTCTGCTCCAGGACGGTAAACTGGGGAGGAAGGAGAGTAGGAGTCCATGTCTAGTAGGAAAACAATGAACAGGTTGTAAGCGATAATGAAATACCGAGTGTTAAGTACAAGAGCTCTCATAGGTTTTGAGTTTGACTAGTCATAACACCGAGTCGTCACAATAGTATTTTAGGAGTACACTTGACCTATAAGTAGTGTATCCCTGAGGAGAATTCCCAGGAAAGAGGGGTGGGTCACTAAGACACACTTAAGTACCTTGTCTTTCCTTAGCCAGAATCCCTCATGGGCCTACACACTCTTCTAGCCATCATGTACTAATAACACTATTGTTGGACTCATGGTTATGATGAGAATTGTTGTGGACTGGGCCTTGTGGCCCAAATGTAAGGTTTATGCATTTTAGTGGGCTTTTTCTTCATGGAGGATAAGTGGATTCTTAGTTTATTATTAATGGGCATTAGGCCCAATAAGGCCCAATAGTCTAGATTTTGATCACAAGAGATGGTGATATTTTATGTGTGAAATTAAGGGTGCATGAAGAACTAAGTGTGTATAAATGTGTGTTGAAACTTAGGATAGCACTTAAATGAATCAAATAGGTAGCATGTAGATAACAATGGACATAAGCACAAAAGTTAGTGAGTAGTGTGACACATAGACTATTAAGCATTGTATCATGTAGTGTAATTACTTAGTATAACATGTAAAATATTCACATAAGAAGTAATCATGTAACATGTAATAGCATGGCATAGTATGGGTGTCCTAAGGTTATAGTCTAGGTCAAAGGTGTCTAATAACCTAATTCCCTATAACCAAGGCTCTGATACCAATCTGTCACACCCCAACCGACGGCGGAAAACGTCGGGGCGTGAAGCTGTGCAGACTGTTCATAGCTCATGGTTGCTAAAGTTTGAATAATTTAAACATTCATTTTCATTACACGTAGCAAGTTCATAACATACAAGAACCAAATGTAGCTATTACAAAATATAAATAGTTTAGATTAATTGCTAGGTCCAAATCCTATATGTAGCAGCTTGTAATACTTCAAACATTGTCACCTGAAACATGGTTAAAAACAAAGTCAACTAAAAAGTTGGTGAGAATACATAGGTTTTCGTGTCATGTAATAGAATATAGTGTCGTGTGCATACAATTCATACAACATGGCAATTAAGGCATTTATGGAGAGATACCATCGTGTGACCTGGTAGTACAATCAAACCTTTGTAACTAGCATGCAAAACAAACGCGTGTTGGCAGTAACAGTCACCCTACCTGGGTGGGTTTGTCAGACTCAATAGATCTATCACTGTTTACTGTAGGCTATAAAATAGTTAATGATTGCACGTGAATAGCAAACTGCGTGTTGGTCTACACACCTAGTACTCAAGCACAAAGCTCAAAATTGTAACACATGATTGTAGGGTGGAATTGTATATTGTGTAGTTTGTAAACATAGTAAATAGAACGCATGTTCCACCCCAAAAGTTTGTAAATAGAGTAAAAGAGGGGCTATGTAACTCACTTGTGTTGGAGCGTGTAGTTTGCACAGATCAACAAAAATACCAAGCGTGTTGTAGGTCGCTACGTTTGACCTATTGGATAAATGTATAACGCGTGTCATTGTTTGTGTTATTTTTATGTCGAAAAATGGATTTGTATGTTTAGGGTTTGTTTGAAATAAATAAATAAATAATTTTATTTATCTATTTAGTACATTTTAAATAGTAGTGATATATATATTCTTTAAAATGTAAATTTAAATAACTGATATATATTTATATTTATTTAAATATAAATTTAAATAAATAATATTTGTTTAAGTCAAAATATATATTTGTATGAATGGTTTTATAAACTCACGATTTCATCGGTTTCGAACTATCGGGAATTAATCGTTTTAAATCTCTAAATCAAGGATTTGGTTTATAAATGATTCCCGGGTCTTGGGATTTTATAACTTAAATTTTTATAAACAAGTTTTGAAATGTTTAAATAAAAACATATTAAATTAAGTTTGAAAATAATAAAATTAAAGTTTCTGGTCAAGGAGCACGACCGTGCTCAAGTAGGGCACGACCGCGCTCGTTGCCGGGCGTGACCGTGGTGGTCTGAGCGCGCCCGTGGTCGAGTCAGAAGTCACTACAGAGGGTCTGGACATAAGGCACGACCGTGTCCGTATCTGGCACGACCGCGTCTAGTGTTTGTTTTTGGTCAAGACTTGTTTGCTCGGTAAGCACGACCGGGCCACGTCTGGGGCACGATTGTGCTTGGTCAGGCACGACCGCGCTCAGTGATAAGCGCGACCGTGTCGGGTCTTTTTCAGACACAATTCGATCGATTCTTATAATAAACGCTTCTGTATTCTTAAGGCTTTCATTTAGTGGATGATTACGAAGCTATCTATATAGTTTAATTGTATTTACATCGTGTTTAAGTGGTAGTTCGACTAAAAGTGTAGTTTCGACTTTTTAGGTTCAAAATCGGATCGATCGCGTATTTTTACTACGAATTGACATAGGGCTTTCGTGGTAGAGGTAGATACGAAGCTAGATACATATTACTTACTTGTTTAAATCGGGCAATTTAATGCAGTCGGCTACGGGTCGACGGCTTTGCTTCTCGGCGATCAATCGGACGACCGAGGTTGTATGAGTGTCGAGTGAGAGTTCTGGCTGATTGTGTGGATGCGAATGAGGGTGTAGGAAACGTGCAACTGGCTCTATATCGACGAATTTGCGAGACTCGGTTGTGGTGTGAATGGGATTAATTAATTGTGCAAATTGGACGACAATTGATGCGTGTTTCAGACGAATTTCAGTCGAGTAAGGTCTGACGCTCAAGACCGGCTTTTCTTTATTTTAATTTTCACGAAATCAGAAGGTATGGTATGGTTTGACTTTCTGCAGTCAAGTGGGTTCATCAGCGCGACCGTGCCTACTTTAGGCGCGACCGTGCTTAGGTCGGCAGGCGCGACCGTGCCTAGTCCTAGGCGCGACCGTGCTTGACTAGTTTTGTAGTTTTTGAGTTTTGTCAGTTTTGGTCCTCGGGGCTTGTGAGATAATGGTGTTTTTGTTTAATTTGTTATTGTAATAGAATAGTTTGTGTATGCAATCGCATCATAGTTGTTGTACACGAATTGAAATTGAAATACTTGTTTATTGAAATCAAATGATTCCATGGTGAAAATCGGAAATGTTACATATAATATGTATGTATATTTGTATGTATGTTCGTATGTATGATTATGTAATTGTATGATTTGTATGTATATAATTGTGTATGTATTTATGTAACTGTGAATGTATGTATGTATATATCTTTGTATGTATATGTAACTTTATTTAATTTTGTTGCAAGTTCGGAACTCATTGCGGTTGGAGAGGTGTGAATAACATCTTATTTGTGTTTCATTGAATTTTTTTAAGGTACGCATTCCGACTTTTATACCTTTATGTACGTCTCATGTTATGTACACTAATATGTTTATTTAAGATATCTCTTTAGAATATACCCGTCCGAAATTTATCTGATAGAGATAAATTTTGGATTGTCCCCTTTGGGACTGCTTTTTGAATATTATTAGTATTTGTTGTTATTAGCGTTGGTTGATTGGAATTTGTGAGTTTGGGTCGTTTATAACTTATAGTTTAACAGGTTGGTTATCCATTTTACAGCAGTTATGCTGTCGAATTTTAGTAAAATAGTCAAGTGATTGTTTATTACATTGTGTAATGCAGGACCGAATCCAAGAGGAGTATACAAGATCCTCTGCTGAGTCTGGTGGTGACTCGTCTGTTGTCGATGAGTTTGCATGCATGGAGCGTGCATTGGGTCATCGGTGTGGCCATATCAAGGGTGTCGGTCGGGTGGTGAGTAATCCCACACCGGATTTGTTCAGTACCCCCCCTCCACAACCAAATTGACAAGAAGTGGATGAGCGTGTAACTCAACTTCAACAACAAGTCCAAGACCAACAACAACGCGAAGCCCAACGAGATGAAGAACGTCGTGTGTATAATCAACAAATGCTTGAAATGCAACGACAAACGGATGAAATGCGTCGAATGTGGGACGCCGAACTAGCAGCGACGATAATTAGCTGGAATTTGTTGCGCCTTTGCCTTTGTTTTCGGTGTTATTGTTGAATGTTTGAACAATTTTTATGTTTGTGTGTCGGACAACTTTATGTTTGAATATTTGGTTTGTGTGTCGAACAGGTTTTTGTATCGAACAATATGTTTCGGATTTTAATTTTTGAATGGTTTGAATTATCTGACTTTCAGGTTTTGGTAATTAGAAATTAAATATTTCTGGAAAATTTTGAAAAAAAAAAAAAAAACAGAAAAACCTATACCGACGACGTGTCGTCGGCATAGGTCTTTTTCAAATTTAATTAAAAAAATTGGAAATAGCCTATACCGACGACATGCCGTCGGGGTAGGTTGGGTCTGTCCCGACGACTTGTCGTCCGGATAAGTCCAGAACCTATACCGACGACATGTCGTCGGCATAGAATTTCTTTTTGAATTATTTAATTAAACCCTATAACGACGCCATGTCGTCGGCATAGGTCGACCTATGCCGACGACACCTATACCGACAACATCTTTGACCTATTGGGACGAGGCAATACCGACGACATGTCGTCGGTATATCCTATACCGACGACAAGTCGTCGCTATAGGGTCAAAAAAAATCGTCGGGATAGGGTGATAATGTTGTAGTGCTAATTGTTAAAGGTTTCTTATTATTAGGATTTAGATCTGGTTTAGAAGTCTCGTTTAGCAAGAAATTGTTAATATAAATAGGGATTAATGTATCGAGTTTATTGTGTGGTTTTTGTTCTTAAAAACAGAAGACAAATGTCAAGTTTTTCTAGTTTTAAAGGTTCTTTATCAGTAAAACCAGAAGTAGTTTAGTAGTCTCATTTAGCAAGAAAGTGTTAGTATAAATAGGGGTTAATGTGTGGTTTTTGTTCTTAATAATATCAGAAAGAGTCGTGCGAGTTTCCAATCGTTGTGTTTTTTCGCGTGTGACATATGATTATGGACCAACACCAATTTACAAATTTAATGAATCAAATTCTTCCCACAAGAATTAACTGTATACACACATACACACATATATACATAATTCCTTTAGCTTTGTATCCTGTCATGCTAACTAATAACAACTGCTATAACCACCATCAGCTGAAACTTTCCTGTGTTAAAAGCTTAGTCTGCTTAAGGAAATAAAATAATAGTTTATATATAATCAATTCCTATATAAGGTGACAGTGTGACAGTGAGACTACAAGAACAAAGTTAAAAGGGGATACTTCAAAATAGATCTACCCAAGCCAAGCACCCTGAATTGAGTTAAAGCCTCATTCCATATATTGTCATATCAACATACAGGATTTCATAAGCATACTGATTATTGGTAGCTGTAAACCTCAAGCTTTTGCTAGCCAATAGATTTGAAGAAAAGGAGGGGCCATGCTGGCATGTATTATTGGTGTAAGCATAATATGATGTAAATTTTATTCCTGAAATGTCTTTTCTAAGGTAGTGTGCTCAAGCATAAATGCAGCATCACACCAAGTGTACAAAGCATCTTCCTGTTTGTCTCCACAGTATAGAAGATATTATACGACTAGAATAGGAGTGAGATGAGGAAAAAAGAAACGATCAAATTGCAGTAAATGTTGCCCAAATGGATCTTTGATTGCAATTGATAAACATAAATATAAAGAAACGGTTATGAATTTTGTTGATCAAATGCGTAACTTGATACAGAGATTGTCTGGTTCCCTTATTAACCCTAAATGAAAGGACGCGTCGTTTCTACAAAGCACACACATACATATGTAAATACAGTTTGGTATTTATAGACTTGACACTTACAACCTTTGAACTAATTACATTGACATGTTTGACTTAAACATAAATATAAATAAATACATAAATGACCCTTGAAATTTAACTTGTGAATGATTGATGATTAACCTCACATTCACCCTCTTAATCATTGATCATGCTTATTGTTATAGATTTTGGACATCGAGTAGTTCCCGCATTGTGATGAACTTCATCTTTGCCCGTGCTTTAGTTAGAATACATGTTTTCTTTAGTTATCCACTAATATGTTCGACTGTGATAATTAATGTTCATTTTCCACACATTCCCTTAATGTGCTTGTTTCTCCCATGAAATATTGGGTTTTTCATTAATGCAATTGTTGATACGTTATCAACATATAAGGTTATCTTTTCTTCTTTCCATCCAGTTATTTCACTGTGTAAGCGTTAAAGCCATAGCATTTGAGGTGTTGCTAAGGTTGCAGCCATATATTCATATTCTCATGATGATAGTGTCACAGTTGGTTGCTTCTGTGTACTCCAAGTTACAGATGCATTTCCAAAGTAGAATATTATGCTAGTAGTTCATTTTCCTTCCTCTGTATTTACTCCCAAAACTATTGTAACTGTATCATGTAATTCTTTTCATCCATTCATCTTGTAAGTAATACCAAAGTTTTTATTCCTTTGATATAGCGCATTACTTGTTTGATAGCTTTCAAATGATGCTCTTTAGGTTCTTGCATTAATATGCTAAGTAATCCTACTGAATAACTCAAAGATGGCCTTGTATGTAGTGGTATATTGATGTACCATCATTTATACATACTTTGCATACATAATTATCCCCATATTCATCATAATTATAGAAAAAATGATTGTTATTGATACTTAATCAATTTAATTGTGTTACAACAATATAATTATCCCTTACATAAAAAAACATGAATAACTCACTAAAAAATAAGGGAAAATTAGCATCCGGAAGCCAATAGGACGTTTGTGCACCCAAGGAGTCAAAATCAAGCACTGGTCAAAATTGGAGGATGCATGGTCGTGCATCCCAATGCACAGCCGTGCAAATGGTGAAACGTGTCCATGTACTCCCAAAATCTTCCAGATTCCTCACGTGCAAGAAATGGGTACTTTGCACGCCCGTGCATTGCCCAGATGTCATCCTATAAATAGCAAGCTCATTCCAAGCATTTAGGTGTCCAAGACTAAAAGTTGTAAAGGCCTTAGTGCTCTGCTAAGAGCTGGAACTCTCTTAGTTTTGGTCCATTTTATCCTTTTTTTTTAAAGTCTTGTAATATGAAATGATTCTTCTCGTTCGAGTAAACAAGAGTCAACCTATACCCACTCTCCCTTGGTGTTGGAACACTTCCACACATTGTCTAAGGGTTAGTGGGAGTCACTTGTATGGTCATTCATAGATAGTCCTCTTGTGTTGCTCGAGTTGGTTGAACTTTAATTAATTAATGACGTATTTTTAGTATGTTATGTTCTTAAAGTCTTTCTTATAATTTATTTTAAAAAGACCAGAATAAGTGATTTTTAAACCAACTTAATAATCTTAAATCTTTTAAGTTACTTAAGCAAGTCCTCTTATTTGAGAAGCTTATTCGGGTTTGTACGGTCTTTTATACAATCTTGGTGCTAGCAATGGTCGAGATAGTATTGATTTATTATTATCGGTTGATTGGAGGTTTGGGTATTCAACGGTTCGTTCGAGTCCTGACTAGACCTTATGAAACGTGTCGGTATTTTTTACTTCTCTTGTGTTAGCTTGTAGATGACTTCTAGCGGGAGCCATGGGGCTTGATCTTGACTCAATGAAAGTTTTATTTAATTAAAATAAATTTATAAGTAAAGACAACTATTTTAAGAATATAATTTGTTAGGTCAGAGCGTTCATAAAGTACATTTGGAGGAAGTTACAAGACATGACGTACGTCAGTCAAAGGATAATCTTAGTCCGAATAATGAATCACGGGATAGCCGGCGGACTTGAGGCCACGCTTAGGGTCTCGAGATTTATTAGGAACAGTTGGTCGATTGTATCTCCTGTTCCATTACGAAATACTAGCTCTCCCATCGAAAGGGTTAGTACTAGTAACTATGACCAACCTTACTAAAAATATAACGATAATTAATAAGCAATAACAACCATAGTAACATCTTAAACGGGATAATATTTCTAATTACATTTCTTATCTTTTTTACTTCCTTTTTAAACAAAACCCATTTTCCAACTTATGTCCTAGTCAAACAATAGGGTTGAGTACGGGATCCGTGTCCATGGTTCGATACTTGGTTCTTACCCGGACTATATTACGTTGCGATAGGTACACTTGCTTATTGTGTGTGTGTTTAGTTAAAATATTTATCATTTTAATTTATAAATTTAAACCTAATTTGTGTAACTCTAAACATAATATATTATCTGCACTAAAACACGCACATCATATATCTTAAACAACCAATTAGACTTTTAAATTCAGTTGCATCAATTGGATCTCTTCCTTTAGTTTTTACTAACTTTGTATTCATTACTATCTAACATGTTTGCATCTTTAAGAATCTTGTTTATGTAGCTAGTTTGTTTAATAGATATCTCACCCCCTGATTGGCTGACCTCTATTCCTAGATAGTATATATGTCAATACTAAGTCACTCATCTAAAATTTCTCTTCCATTTAAATGATGTAAACTTTATTATTGAAATGTCTCTTCCATTTAAATTCAACATCACACCAAGTGTACAAAGCATCTTCTGGTTTGTCTCCACGGTATAGAAGATATTATATAACTAGAATAAGAGTGAGATGAGGAAAAAAGAAACGATCAATTTGCAGTAAATGTTCCCAAATGGATCTTTGTGTGCAGTTGATAAACATAAAAATAAAGAAACAGTTATGAATTTTGTTGATCAAATGTGAAACTTGATACAGAGACTGACCGGTTCCTTATTAACCCTAAATGAAAGGACGCATCGTTTCTATACGATACACACGTGCGTATGTAAATACAGTTTGGTATTATAGACTTGACACTTACAAACTTTGAACTAATTATATTGACATATTTAACTTAAACATAAATATAAATAAATACATAAATGACCCTTGAAGTTTGACTTATGAATGATTGGTGCTTAACCTCACATTCACTGATCATGCTTATTGTTGCAGAGTTTATGAACACCGAGTAGTTCCTGCATTGTCATTAACTTGATCATTGACAGTGCATTAGTTAGAATATCTACCTTCTGTAGTTCTCCACTAAAGTGTTCAACTGTAATATGGTTATTTCCACGCATTGCCTTATGAAATGTACTTGCTTCTTCCATGAAATATTGAGTTTTTCATTAATACAATAGTTAATATGTTATCAACATATAAGGTTATATTTTCTTCTTTCCATCCGGTTATTTCACGGAGTGAGCATTTCAGCCATAGCGTTTGACATGTTGTTAAGGCTGCAGCAAAAAATTCATATTCACAAGATGATAGTGTCACAATTGGTTGCTTCTGTTTACTCCAAGTTATAGGTTCATTTCCAAACTGGAATACTATACCAGTAGTTCATTTTCCTTCATGTGTATTAACTCCATAATTGATATCATCGTATTCTGTAATTCTGTTTCCTCTATTCTTCTTGTAAGTTATACCAAAGTTTTAATTAGGTTGATATAGTGTAGTACTTGCTTGATAGCTTTCAAATAACGCTTTATAGGTACTTGCATGAATCTGCTAAGTAATCCTAGTAAATAACTTAAAACTGGCCTTGTATATAGTAGGTATCTTAAACAACCAATTAGACTTCTATATTCAGATGCATCAGCTAGATCTCCTCCTTCGGTTTTTACTAACTTTGTTCCAGGTCCATTGGAATTTTTTACTCATTACTATCCAACATGCTTGCATCTTTAAGAATATTGTTTATGTAGCCTACCTGTTTAATATCTCACCCCCTGGTTCGGTGACCTCTATTCCAAATAGTATGCCAATAACCCTAAGTCACTCATCTCAATTTTCTCTTCCATTTGAGATTTGAAGTATTCAATTTCTTTCTTTGGAGTTCCTGTTACTATCATGTCATCAATTTAAACTCCAATTAACAAGGTTGAGTCTTTGTTCTTCCTAATACAGACTACCTGCTCCAATGTGCATTTCTTAAATTCCAGTGATTATAATGTGTGATCTAATTTCACATTCCATGCACGTGGTGCTTGTCTCAGTCCATATAAAGCTTTAAAAAGTTTATAGACGTTGTCTTCATTTCAGGATTTCACAAAACCTTCAGCTTGTTAAACATAAACTTCTTCTTTATTATTGGTGTAAGCATAATATGATGTAAATTTTATTCCTGAAATGTCTTTTCTAAGGTGATCTAGTGTGCTCAAGCATAAATCCAGCATCACACCAAGTGTACAATGCATCTTTCGGTTTGTCTCCACTGTATAGAAGATATTATATAATTAGAATAGGAGTGAGATGAGGAAAAAAGAAACGATCAAATTAATGTTACCCAAATGGATCTTTGATTGCAGTTGATAAACATAAAAATAAAGAAATGGTTATGAATTATGTTGATCAAATGTGTAACTTGATACAGAGATTGACTGGTTCCCTTATTAACCCTAAATGAAAGGACGTGTTGTTTCTATACGTCACACACATACGTAAATACAATTTGGTATTTACAGACTCAACACTTAACTCTTGAACTAATTACAGTGACATATTTGACTTAAACGTAAATATAAATAAATACATAAATGACCCTTGAAGTTTAACTTGTGAATAATTGGTGATTAACTTCACACTAAATGTATATTATTAAGCATCGTAAAAAACATGCAAACATATACAGAAATATTGCCTTGCACATACCAGTGATGACAAATAATATTCTGCTTCATATATTATTATTATTCAAGTATTGTGTGCCTTTGAAAGATGTATTCATAAAAACTCAAAGGTTTTAAATGACTCTTCGCTTTGTTTTGAGCCAATTATGCAAATTCTTCCTCACCAATTTGTCAGATTGTTATTCTTTACTTATTAAGGCTGCAAAAAAAAAGGATTTCATTATCTAATATGGGAAAATGGTTCTTTTTTGTAACAAGTCTAAAACATAAATTTGCAACACCTTACACCCATCTGGTGGATTAAAATATCTTTTCATCTTGCACATCAAGTAGATGCTAGTACTTATCTGAATAACACAAGTCCTAAAACAATATTATCGGTTTCTAATGGGTTATTGAATAATGATGAAGGATATTAATTGTCTATTAAATGCGGGTTCCTGATATTATTCTTATCACTACTAGAAAATATGTAATCTTTTACAAAAGTTTTCGATGAGTTACCAACAAAAAAAATTTCACAAAAGTTAGCGACTACTTTCCGACAAAGCAAAAACAAAAAAATAACCATAAGATTTCCTACAATTTTATTTAATAAGTTAACTTGTTTATTTAATATAATTGTCGAAATATTGTCGGAAATGACCGATGAAAGGCTTTTGTCGCTAATTCGTCGGACAATTAGTCGGAACTTTGTCAGAATAAACATTTCCTACAGGTTTTTTCCATAAACACTTTTTTATTGGAAACTCGTCGCTAACGGCCAATTCTGACAAACTTTCCACGAAATCTAATGTTGCAAATTTTTCAATTTTTTGCTAGTGTATGTTCAATATGCTAGCAAGTTAAAGGGACATGTGAAATTGCCTCATTTGAGTAACGTATTATGTCATCACAACCAAATGTTATATTCAAAGTAATATCAAAACATTTGATGCCTAAACAAGCATAATTCATGAGAATCATTTGATGTGAAATAAATTGTGTTCATATCTTGTACAGCCTCGTGTAGATGTGGATCAAAGGAAATCATTCCTTGTGATCCAAATCAATAAAGTAAACAATGTTAGGTATTTGTTTGATTATCAAGTGGTAATTTCGTCATTTTACGATATTTTCGTGTCACGACAACTTGATTCGAGAGCTTATCTCTAAATGATCATTTTCGCGGTTGGGCACTTTTCACCTTAGAATATTGCATTGAGAAAGGTAAGGTGTCTACCCAATATGGGAGCCCAAATACCAAATTACCATGCTGCCCTTCCAAGAATAGTTGCGTCAATGAACTTATTGAAGGCTCTATCAAGGTTAAAATCGCCATTCTACATGTTAGATGCTGCCATGCATATCGATATACGGAGATACAACTTGTTGTAACTTGTACTACATTGTGGAAATAATATCAATAAGTTTCTGAGATCTGATAATGATGCTTTAGTATCTTTTAGTGAAAATAAGAATGTATCCTTTTCAATGTCAAGGCCTACTATATCTATATATAGCATTAGCATGAGCTTAGTTTACTCATAACAAAATCTGATTATTTATTTCTTTAACAGCTTCAAGATGGCTATGGTTGCAGCTTTGGTTAATGAAAGATCAGTGGTTATATTCAGCAAGAACTCTTGCTGCATGTGCTACACAATTAAGACATTAATAAGCAGTTTTGGAGCTAATCCCACTGTTTATGAGCTTGATGAGCACCCAAAGGGACATCAACTAGAGAAGGAACTCAAGGGATTAGGGTGTAAGCCAAGTGTCCCAGCTGTGTTCATAGGGCAGGAGCTGATTGGTGGGGCTAATGAGATAATGGCACTTCATTTGAAGGGTCAGCTGGTGCCATTGCTACTCAGGGCTAATGCTATATGGGTTTAGTGAAAGTACGTCAAGAATGTTAAGGTTTTTAAGTTATAGAGTTAGAGTTATGTTGATACAACTATAGAGCAGGAAAGATGGGAGTTGTTTTTTGGCCTTCTTTTCTGTGGTTGTTTTCTTTTCTTTTTTTCCTTTTTTTCATGAGTTGATGACCATGTAATTTTCTACTTTTGAGAAGCAACAGGAATTTGCTTATTGTTGGAGTAATGAAATCTCAAGAATGCACATGTGCAACTATAAGGGTTTTTAGTGTCTTTTAGCTACAATAACAAGGGATTATATATTGATAGGCATAAAAATGCTTTCAAAGGATTTCTTTTATCTAGAAATCATCATCTAGTCCTCTCCATGTCATCATTAACTTCGAAACAATATTTGTAATTCAAGAAAAGCTTATTTGAACATCCCTAATTTAGACATGAAACTTCATAAGGAGAGTATCTTAATTAGGGAGAAACTAATTCATTTGGTGATATTTACCTAAAGAATAAGAGAAAGAACCAACTGATATCTTATTCGGGTGTAGAGACCATGTTATGAGTGGTCAAGGCTTATCTGAATTGAGAAAGCAGGAGACTATCGGTGGTATTCAAGACGGTGAGGTAGAGTTTTGTAAGCATTGTGTAATAGGAAAGGCCAAAAGAGTCAAGTTCACAATGGGCAGTCACAAAACAAAAGATGTTATTGAGTATGTAGTTATGGAGACCAGCCAAAGTTGAATCACATGGAGGAGCAAAGTATTTATTGAGTCTAGTGGATGATTACTCTAGGAGGGTATGGATTTATGTCCTAAAACACAAGGATGATACCTTTGAAAAGTTCATGGAATAGAAGGCTTTAGTAGAAAACCAAACAGGAAAAAGGCTGAAGAAGCTGAGAACAGACAATGATCTAGAATTCTGAATTCTGTAGTGGCTGGTTTAACAAGTTTTGTAAAGACCAAGGGGTAGGCAGACACCTATCTGTTCCAAGGACTCCACAACAGAATGGTTTAGTGGAAAGGATGAATAGGACACTATTTGTAACACCCTAGGAAAATCCCACATCGGTCGTAAACAGAAGAGATTCTTGGTTCATAAGGAATAACCCGCCTCAAATACCACAATGCGTTTTGGGCTTAATGTTAGTGGATGAGAGGAAAACTCCACAGATAATCGTGCTCGGGTGGGAGTAATCCAGAGATGGATGACCCTTGGGAAGTTTTCACCTGGGCAACCAAAAACAAATCAGTGAGCTCTTACTGGCAAAGCGAACAATATTTTTGGTAGAAGAGACAGTTAGTTACACTAACTCTCACATGATTAAAGAAAATTACCTTTAAAAAAATCCAAAAAAAATATAAATAGGCATATTGGTATGAGACGGAGCGTCCATGGTTGCCCCAATTTTTTTGAAGATCAATTTGGATTACTGATGGGTCACTGGTCCACCCGATCATCTCCATTACCCTTAGGAGGAAACCCACCATAGATAAGAAAACCACTGGCCCAACCTGGACCCCCCTTTTCTTTGTCACATGTGAGACTTGAATCGATGGTTACCCCAATTGGTTGAATAAATATGCGTTATAAATTTATTAATTATTAAAAACCATGTTTTCTTTGTGAGATAAGAGTTACTGTACAAACTTTATCATTTGGTTTGCATATGGTACAAATGATTGTTCATTGTTTTATTATTATTTTTTTCTTTTCTCACTTACTTCCCATGTTTAATGCAGCAAATGTAAAACTATTACCGTGTTTGGTGCAGTAGTTGGGAAGCTTATGGTAAGGCATCCCCTAATCATATAACATGTGTTCGAATCCCACCTATATGTAGCTTTTTTTTTTGTCTTTTTTCATGCTATTTTTCTTTTGCGCTTGAATTTATAATCATACATCTTATACACCCTTCTCGCGTAGGGTAAGTTTACTTAAAACTTTTGGATTTATTTAATAAGCTTTCGAGGACGTTAATTTTTTTCACGGTTTAACGCGCCGTACCTCGCGTGGATAAAAGCTAGCATTATCGCCCCAAGACCGCTGCAACGCGCGGGGCCTTCCCTCTAGTTTATACTTAATTAACATGCATCTAGGCTCTAGCTAGGTGAGCGGAGCCAAGGACTATTCATGAGGATCTTGTATAAGAATAAAGAGCTTGATAAAGAATCAGATCGTATCCCATAAAATAAGAGATCAAGATTGATGATTTTCAAGAATATTAATGACCACCACCTTTAAATTATTATAACATCAATATGCAATCTTGCTCGAGTGACATTATTATTATTATTTTAACTTATTTAAAGGCTATGGGGAGGAATAGTAGTACAGTGGTTTACTACTTTCTTTGCATCGGGTACCAGTCTCATTCTGTGTTTCCTTTTGTTAGGGTTTCCCCGATTTGTTTTCACAGGCCTTGCAGACAAGCACAGAAAGGTGAAGTGTTGCTTCAATCTGTAAGCCCTCAACAATCGTCATGCATCGGTTCATCTAAGTTCTTCGCTTGATTATGAAGCGTGGACATTGAGAACGATGCTCGCGGCTGCGGAGATGGTGCCGACACTCAGATTAGGGTTTCCCCCATTTGTATTCATTTTAAGTGGTAAATGAGTGTGTTGGGCAGATGACAACTATTCAAAACGCTATGTGGTTGTAAATTATTTCTTTAGTGCTTATAAATATGATAGATTTTATCGGATCTTTGTGTGGTAGCCTATGTCAAATGTAGTTTGTCATGATTTTTCTTTCTAGGTTTTCTGTTCAAAAACTGGTGATTGATTTGATTCTTTGTTTGCATTCACTACAACAGTATCACCCTATCCCGATGATTTTTTTCACCCTATAGCGACGACTGTCGGGATAGCCTATACCGACGACATGTCGTCGGTATAGATGTCGTCGGTATTGCCTCATCCCAATAGCCAAGATTGTCGTCGGGATAGGTGTCGTCGGGATAGGTCAGCCTATAGCGACGACTTGTCATCGCTATAGGGTTTTTTGTTTTTTTTTAATAATTTTTTAAAAAGGCCTATAGCGACGACATGTCGTCGGTATAGGGCTTTTTGTTTTTTTAATAATTTTTTAAAAAGGCCTATAGCGACAACATGTCGTCGGTATAGGTCTTTTCTGTTTTTTTTTTATTTTTTAATTTTTAATATTTTATCCAGAAATATTAAACTTCTAAAAACAAAAACCTGCAAATAACTAAATATAAATCATTCAAATCAGATAAAAACTAATATCCGAAACATAAACCAAACATCCAAATTGTTCGACACACAAACTTGTCCGACAAATCAAACATTCAAAACATAAACTTGTTCGACACACAAATATACAAATTACACACATACATACATATACATACAAACACTAATTTACATAAACTAAATTATATAAAATAAGCACATATCTAAACCAAATGACCTAAACTAATCATAATTTAATAATTTCATCATACATACAAATATACATACTCAAACATACATACATACATACATACAAAATCATAAAAATCTTAGATCTAAACCAAATTTTATCACAAATTAGTAATTAAAACGAGTATTTACCTTCACAAAGCTAGAAATCTAAGAAATGATGAAATTCCTCCAAAACCTAACCAAAATAAACAAACAAAACTTCAAAATCTTGAAAAAGTAGCTAAAATATGAAACCCGGATGTTAGCTCACCTTAAATCCCGAGAGTTTTTGTGAAAGTTGCTCCCAATAAATACTATCTTATATACCTACACATCACAATTACATACATAAATAAAAGCCCAATTACATAATTACAAACATATACATACAAACATACGTACATAAATAAATGTTCAATTACATAATTACAAACATATACATACAAACATACATACACATATATACATTCATATTAACTAATCATCATAAACACAAATTACACACATACATACAAACTAATCATCCAAACTAATCATCATAAACACAAATTTTACACATACATACACATACATACAAACTAATCATTATAAACACAAATTACACACATACATACATATACATACAAACACTAATTTACATAAACTAAATTATATAAAATAAGCACACATCTAAACCAAATGACCTAAACTAATCATAATTTAATAATTCCATCATACATACAAATATACATACTCATACATACAAACATACATACATACACATACATAACACATACATACAAAATCATAAAAATCTTAGATCTAAACCAAATTTCATCACAAATTAGTAATTAAAACGAGTATTTACCTTCACAAAGCTAGAAATCCAAGAAATGATGAAATTCCTCAAAAACCTAACCAAAATAAACAAACAAAACTTCAAAATCTTGAAAAAGAAGCTAAAATATAAAACCCGGATGTTAGCTCACCTTAAATCCCGAGAGTTTTTCCAAAAAGCCCAAAAACCGTGAAATCACCGGAGAGAACAATTTGGGGGAGTTTTGGAGAATTTTGGGTGGAAATGAAGGTCTGTCGTCTGTTTTCCCTATTTGTTCGCGCTGCACCTTATGGCGATGACATGCCGTCCGCATAGGCCCAAATGTCGTCGACACATGTACACTATGCCGACGACATGTCGTCGGTATAGCGTTCGTAGGATGTTGACCAGTCAATAAAGGAAAAAACCCTATCCCGGCGACATGTCGTCGCCATAGGGTTTTCCAGAATTTTTTTAATTTAAAAAAAAAAAATTTGACCGACGGAAATTGATTAAATAAAAAAAACAAAAAGAAAATCAAAATTAACCTATAGCGACGACATGTCGTCGCTATAGGTTTTCCCCAAAAATTCATTGGGCGCCAGCTTTCCCTCCAATCTGCCTCAACCCTATAGCGATGACATGTCGTCGCTATAGGGTGTCCCATTCAAAATTTTGGTTTTCACCTATCCCGACGACATGTCGTCGCCATAGGGTTTTCCAGAATTTTTTTTAAATTAAAAAAAATTTTGACCGACGGAAATTGATTAAATAAAACAATTCGGAGTTTTTGAGATTTTATTTTATACTTTCACATATTATATATATATATAACTTGGACCCTGAAACAAGAAAGAATAACAAGTTTGACTTGAAAAAGTCAAAACCCATTTTCACTCTTTTATTTCCGTTGAATTCGCAATCAAAACTCAATTCTTTTGAATCCTAAATATTCAAGATCGTTTATTAATTGCGTATCAAGCCCCAATTTGGTATGTCACGTAAATGGGTATGAGATTGCTTAAATCACCAAAATCAAGCCCGTAATCCCGCAGATCTCGTCAATTTAAAGTTGTAAACGTGTTATAATCACCCTATATATAATCCCTATCATCTTACAACTCGAAAGCACCTCCAAATTCATTTTTTTCTTCCTCTCGGTTTGCAATCGGCGCAAGGGGGGCTCTCGATCTGCGACGACTCAAGGACAACTCGGTTTCATTCTTTCCTTCGGAATCGATAGCAGGTACCCATTTACATCTGATGTCGCCCAGACGGTCTATATAAAAACTAATAAAACCTAACCTAGACTCCTAAGTAATAAATGGAGTACCTTCGAACTAAACCGCACTGACATGCAAGTATACCTATCGAGTGTAGCACAGCTTAACGGTAAACCGAGTATCGAACCCTAGAGACACTACGAATAACAAAACTAGACTCTGACTTGGACTAAAGAATGATTATTGGTTTGGGGGGTTTGACTACACTACCGATTAAACTAATGAATGCCGAAAACTAGAACGACTCAACTATCAAGATAAGAACTGAGGTGAAATCAAGAATTGAGAAGAATACTACCTAGGTCGGAATCCTACGTGCAAAGCACAACTTCTACCGGTTCTGGAAACTAAGATGGATCTAGGTTTCTAAGGATGACAACTAAAGACTACCTAGTGGATCCCTAATCACCCTCAGGGTGTCACCAATTAAGCTACCTAAAGCGTACTAAACTCACCAGATAGTTGGGTCAACTCTCGGGTATTTCCAACAATGATAAAGTACCCACATGACAGATTACCTCTCAGTCTCACTGTCCACAATACATTCGAAGAATGCACGGGGTAATCTTTGATAACAACTATGATTTAACCTAGCAACAATCACTAGACACCTTATACTAACGTCATCTCAGACTGTTAACACTCGGATTCCTAATGATGAAGACTAGACAACTACTTCTCACCACTCGGGTATTAAACTAGGACACACATTCACTCTAATCAGCAGTCCATCACAACTCCTATGGTCACTATCTCTAGCAAACCATACACAATCACAAACCCTAAGATCTATGACCTAATTACACAAATCAAACTGACAGACAACTAAAATCAACGCATGGAGTTATAATCAATCTCACAATCAGAGTTAAACATGCTTATACATCATAATTAATATTCAAAGATCGTTTACAAAATCATCCAGCCATCAAATAGATCTAAAACCGGATAAAAATCTAAACTTTACGCATATTCATCAATTGACCTAGGCAGTACTATGGTTTTAGCCAATAATCATCATCCAAAACATCATAACAGAAGTAAAAGACAAAGACATGTTATCAAACATAGCAATCAAAACGCAAAGATTCAAACTTGAAAACTTAGATCGCCATTACAACGAACCCGAGATCCAAAAGCTTTGATCTTGCACTTGAATCGATCTTCTTGCTCCCAAAATCGCCCTAGGCTCTCTCTCAAACGGCTGGAATGCGAACTTCTCAAATTATGGCATTAAAAATCTATTAAAAGTCGATTTTAGGGTTTTTCGCGATTTAGGGTTCTCTCGCGTACCGCGAGAGACTGGGCTGAGTTCCTCGCGTACCGCGAGGAACAAATTAGTCGGGGCCGGTATTGCTTTCCCGCGCGTATTGCGAGCCATTTGTCTGTCTCTTTCGCGTACCGCGAGGAACTGAATTTCAACAAATTCTTCTTTATTTCTCACGGCTTTATTCTCTTGCTCGTTTTCTTCGGGATTTAGCTTCCTATTCCACATGAGCTCCTAAAAGTATACAATAGACTCAAATACAGACGGAAATTAAAAAAAATTTTGACTGACGGAAATTGATTAAATAAAAAAAATCAAATTAACCTATAGCGACGACATGTCGTCGCTATAGGTTTTCCCCAAAAATTCATTGGGCGCCAGCTTTTCCTCCAATCTGCCTCAACCCGTCGCTATAAGGTGTCCCATTCAAAATTTTGGTTTTCACCTATCCCGACGACATGTCGTCGTCATAGGGTTTTCCAGAATTTTTTTTAATTTAAAAAAAAAGTTTTGACTGACGGAAATTGATTAAATAAAAAAAACAAAAAGAAAATCAAAATTAACCTATGGCGACGACATAGGTTTTCCAGAATTTTTTTTAATTTAAAAAAAAAATTTTGACCGACGAAAATTGATTAAATAAAAAAAAAAATTCAAAATTAACCTATAGTGACGACATGTCGTCGCTATAGGTTTTCCCCAAAAATTCATTGGGCGCCAGCTTTCCCTCCAATCTGCCTCAACCCTATAGCGAGGACATGTCGTCGCTATAGGGTGTCTCATTCAAAATTTTGTTTTCACCTATACCGACGACATGTCGTCGGTATAGGCGACGTCGACACAGGGTCATTTTCTTGTAGTGTTTACAGGTACTAATATTCAAATGGAAGAAGTTACTATTAAGCTGGTGCATAATCAATATGCCATTTGTAGTTTTCTTTGATTTTCTGTGAATTTTATAAATTAATTGCTTTTACATAGAGAGTATAGTTGTGCTTCTAATCATAGATAAACCTATTACAGCTATATCACTAAGTATGACTTTTTTTTTGGCTTAGAAGGCATAATATGATATTTTAGTTACTGAGATTATGGATAATGGACCGTTGGTGACATGAAGTTCCCTTCAGTATAAAGTTTCCCCTCTTTGATTTCCTGCTAAAGCATGATTTTAGAAGCAAAAGTTCAGGAAAAAAAACACCTTAATATAATTTCTTACACCCAGATACATAATTAGCAAAATGGCAACCATATCTAAACGGGTATTAAACTGCATTTTGTGAGCCTGAATATTTTAATGTGTATCAAACTACAATTCATGAGTCTTTCATCCACCCATTTAGGCTACTAGAATCATTGCTAATTATAGACAGAATAAGTATGTATATTGAATTTTTTGATTTTCTTTCTAAAACTTGACTTAAGTGGTTTGGGCTTCACATATGCAGGTTGTTTTGGAATCGGTTAGCAATACAGTCAACATTATGGATTTGGGATTATTAAATTATGCAATTAATGTTCTGTTCTGCTAACTCAAAATGGCGCGAACGTAGATCTGAATTTTCAGTCAATGGCCATTTTGATAAGGAAAAAAAATCAAAACGTTAGTATACGTAGCCTAATTTGTCAACATGGTTGTTTTGATCGCCATTTTGAACACTTCTAGATGCATTTTCTGACTCTTATCATGATCTATTGGTGTGCAAGAGTTACAGCAAATGTAATTACTTTATTTCTTTACTTCTGCTTCCATTACATTTTCCTCTTCATTTTTTTATGTGTGCAGGGTTCTGGGTTCATACAATCAATGTTGCAGCTGCAAAGCCTTAAAGTGTAAAAATAAGGTTTATGCTTCTTAGAAGGTCAGTAGGTTGCCAGTACACTTATTGGACTGGTGAAATTATAAATTCGCATACAGGGGATTTTTGTGTTTTGATTACTTGTACTTATTTCTTCATTTAGTTTTACAAGATCTATCTTCAGTTGGATTCATATGCTTATTTACCTTTCAATTTCTTCTATTTGCAAGATTAATTTCTGTATTTTTTAGTCTTGAAATAATTGAAAACACTTGACAAGCAATTTTTAAGCATGCTAATTGTCACACCCCAACCGACAGCGGATTATATGTCGGGACGGACGCGGTTGTTCAAAAGCACAAGGTTGACTAATAAGGTTTCAATATTTCATTAATGGAATTTAAAGATTCAAACATAACAAGGAAAACATATTGTTGAACGATAATAATGAAATACAAGATTAAATTGATAGTCTTTCTAGGTCCAAGCATCCTACGTGTTCACAAGATAAGCATCAAACTTGAGCACCTGAAACATGTTAAGTAAACTGTCAACTAAAAATAGTTGGTGAGATACAAAGATTTTGACACCGCTTAACAAAGTCTTTAAAAGTTTTACAATTCACTATAGTTAATATATCTAAGTTTAAATGTGAGAACAAGCAAGTTAAACATTGTGCATTTCAAACCTCCAACCAAGTTTAGGCATAACCTGAAAGTTACCCTTGAAAAGTTTTAAGTATAATTCTAGCAACAATCACCATGGGCTCCCCCCGAATGGTCAACCAATCTAGGTGGATTGGTCAAATACAATAGATCTATTATTGTCACTTTAGGCTCGGCCAAAGTTAATGAACATACTAGTCTTAAGTTTAATTTAAGCATGCAAGTCTCAAACATATAACACATAGAAAGCATACAAGTATAGTTATGTTTGAATTGTATAAGTCTGAAAACTTTGAACATGTTCCACCCCAAGTTTATAAATTAAAACAAAACAAAAAAAGGGGCTAAGTATACTCACTTAGAATGATGCAAGAGTGTCCGACAACGAATAAGTGTAGTAAAGCTTTGAGGAAAGATACTCTTACAACAAGCCTAAATAATAAGTCTAGAGTTTAAGGATTTGATCATAAAAGTCTACGACAAGGGTCTAGAATTTCAAGACTTTCTAGGGTTTCATATGAGAAGCGGGGATGATTATGTTTATAGAGTTTAGATTTATATCAAGTCTTTAGAAGAATTATTATAAAGTTTATTAAGTTTGAAGTTTAGAATAATAGTTTTTCAAGTATCACATTTGAAATATTAATTGAGTATAAAATAACCTAGCATTAATGATAAATAAATAATTATTTAGCTAGAAAACAATAACTATTAATTATTTGATCGTTTAAATAATTATCAAGTATGAGTGATAATTATCTAAAATAGAGTAAATAAATATTAATAATAAAAAGTTTGGATATTTTCTCTAATTAAAATGATTAATTAAAATTATCTAAAGTGTTTAATCATTAAGTATTTACTTTCTAAAATATGACTAGTAATTATTTAGAAAGTGTTTGAGATTTTAAATAAACTGTGATTTTTAGTTTATAAAATGGTTTCTTGTTATCCACAAATGCATAAGTATTAAAATAAGTTTATGTTTTATTTTAAAGTTTTTATAAAGTTTTTTTTTTAAGTTTATAAGTATTCTATTTTTTTTCTTATAAATAAAAATGTATTTATTTTCCTGTTTTAATTAAATAAATACTTAAGCTTTAAGTTTTAAATCAATTTGAATTTTATAAATCTTACAAGTTTGAAAGTTCCTGATTTTTAAACTTAAAAATATAAATTTTATAAATTTTCTGATTTTAAAAAGTTTACATAAGTTTTTCTTTTAAATTAAAGTTTCTAAAATAAATCAAAGTATAATAATTTATTTATTATAGGAATTAAATAGTAAATAAAATTCCTGATTTAATAAAATAATTCCACATTATTTGATAAGTTTTATAAAAGTTTAGATTATTTTTATAGTTTCTAGGTTTTTAATATTACAAGTTAAAGAACTTTTAATTAATTAAAAATACATTCTGAAAATAAATGTTTGAATAAAATCCGGTTTTGGGTTTATATAAATATAATCGATTTTATAAAAACAAAAGGGAATATAAAAACTGATTAAAAATTCAATAAAAAAATAAAAGTTCAAAACTCAGGCCGGCCGGATTTGAACCCGAGCCGCCTGAGCCAACACACACGCGCACAAACCACTCGACTACGAGCGACGTTGAGTTATAACCTAGAAAATAAAATACGTAAACACAATCCTGAACCAGCCCCAATTCCATATGAACCCTAGATTCTTCAACCATTGAATACGAATCGAATTCGCCTCTATCATTGTAAATTGACAGAGGGTTTTCGATCCTTGGGCATAAACGACGGAGATGGGCATTCGAATTACCTGATTTGGTGATGAAACATGATGGGACGAGTTCTGGGTTCCAAGTCGGTAGACGTGAACTTCAATCGGCAATGCAGGTTCGATTATCACAAATTGAGAGTTTAAAGTGTTTGTGAGTGGTGTCGTTGAGGTTTCTAAGTCGGTATTTATAACCAATTTTGCCAATTAATGCGTGTACCGTTGGAACGAATATGGTTGAGCAAACGGATTAAATTTTGAATCCACGCGTGTTTACGGTTGGGATTTAGCATTGATTCACCTCGGGTTAGGGTCGTATGCGTGAATGGAAGCCCGAGGTGTAGTGAATCTGGCTGTATTACACGTTTTCGAATGAACAGGGTGAGAACCGGGTCTTGCGAGGGTCGAACTCGCGACTGGTGTGGTCTCCGAAAGTTTGGGCGATTTACACTACAGGTCCCGAAGTTTGAAAGTTTTATCATTTCATGTTTAAACTTGTAATTTTTTGTTTAAATTAAGTTTCAAGAATGTCAGTCTAGCCCCTGGACTTTATAAAATGAATAATATGCTTTATTTTATAAAATCAAATAAGTTTTATACCTTCTAGGTTTATAAGTTTATTAATTTAAGTATTTAAAGGTGATACGTTTAATATTTATTTTATTTACACTAATAATTATAACTTATAAAGTTTTAAGGTTTTATCCTAAGGATATATATATATATATATATATATATGAGACGTATCAAATGAAAACCCAAAAACTCTATCTAAGCCACATATTATTTTTTGAATGTTTTATTTTGTGGTTATTAATGAATCTAAGTTTTTTTATTTTTAATTAAAAAAAATATGTGGTCCATATTTATTATGGGGGTATAAAAGTAATTACACTTTTTGTTTCTTTTTTAATTAATCTAGATTTTCCTTATTTTTTTTACAACCATCTATATATCTATGAAAATAAATGATAACTCTATTTATCTTATATTTATTATTTTAAGGATGAGAATCAAATAATAGGTGCAAAGATTTTTGAGATGATACGTTCATTGACTTTGAAAATAGATAGGTTACAATGGATTGAAACTGATAATAGAAATTTGATAAATCGAAAAACCCTGGATATTACACTAATATGAATGTTTTATCATTTGATTAAAATGAACAAAGATTTAACTTGGTTTACACTTGTGTAAATTCAGTTTACACAATTGCAAAAACTCATATCTGGGCTGTTATTTAACATAAATAACAGATCAGGTTTTCAACGGCCTCATTAATTTCGATTATTAATTTAATCATCTTTGAATATAGATAAAGTTTGCGAAATTCCCTCCTTTCTTAATAACAATCATATTCCAGCCTAGATTTTGAAATCTTGATTAAAAGCTACTCATATCTTTTAATTTATGCAAATTTTGCACAAAATCATTTAAAATGTTTAAATGATTCAAACCCATCTGTTAAATAAAAAATAATTATGCAACCAAATAAATAGTTAAAAAACGATATTTTATTTAGCCATAAAATTAATCACTAACATTAAAAATATATAATTATTCGAACATATAATAACTCCATTAAACTTCAAGTATATAACTCCGTGAAATTTCAAAAATTCAAATATCTACAATACTTTAATATTTACCTTCTTCACAACAAACTTGTTAGCATGATTTGAAAAAAGATCCATCTCAGCCAGAATCTTCTTATGAGAGCCTTCCATCCTCGGAGAAGCTGCACCGTGATAACAGATCAGGATTTTCTTGGTCAGATCAGGATTTTCTTGGTCAGATCAGAGATGGGTTCTAGTGGTTGAGGCTGTGACAGGCGGCGATGATGGTGGTTTCATGCTCTAGTGGTTCAGATCTTCATCTTCATGGTGGAGGTGGGTTTTAGAGAGAGAGAGAGATGAGAGTAGATCTAGAAATATGATTTTGAAATAGTACAGAGAGATAATCTGATGTAGGTTTAGATATGAGAGGGTAGCAAATGACGTAAATGCCACTTTGTAATAAAAGCAAACAAAAAATCAATAAAAATAATGTGTGGCTCATATTGAGTTTAAGGGTTTTCATAATAACATAGGGTTTTCAATATATATATATATATATATATGTGTGTGTACTAAATGATAACCTTATTTATCTTATATTTATTATTCTAAGGATGAGAATCAAATAATAGGTGCAAAGATTTTTGAGATGATACGTTCATTGACTTTGAAAATAGATAGGTTACAATGGATTGAAACTGATAATAGAAATTTGATAAATCGGAAAACCCTGGATATTACACTAATATGAATGTTTTATCATTTGATTAGAAGTATGTATTGTTATCTAGGTTTACGCCAGTTTTAATTACTTTTTTCTTTTACTTATGCTTCCATTTCATTCGCATCATCTTCGATTTTCTAATGTGCGCAGGGTTTCACGTTCATACAGTAACTGTCGCAATCAATAAAACATTGACGTCTAAGACAAAGTAATCCTTATTTAAGTTAAGTTTTACATAGAATACGTTACTACAAGGCTTTCTTACCTTAGTGTTTTTCATCTATACATCACATTTGGAAAATATAGATTTGTATGGGTCAGATTGTCAAAACCTTTTGCTTCAGGTATTCTCCAACTATAATATTGTGAGTTTTTTATACTGAACTATTTCAATTCTTATAGGTATATTTTCAAGAATTTGGGACCCCTTATTCATTCGTTTTGGACTTTCAAAGTCTCTGCCTACGTTTTTATTTTCATGTCACATTAACTGCATGTGTGTCCGTTTGGAAAATTTTTTTAAAATGGTGTGTATAGAAGAAAAAAAGAGGAAAATGGGAAAGTCAAAAAAAAAAGGGAAATGGTTGAGCCGCTATTCCCAATAGCGGCTTAGGAGTAAATATGAGAGGGAGCCGCTTTTGGCAATGGAGGCTTAGGTAGAGAAGTGGGAGCCGCTTTTGGCAATGGAGGCTTAGGTACAAACCAACTTAACCCATTTAACCTCCCTCCGTTAGTTATAGTATAACCTCATTTAACCTCCGTTAGTTAGTTATAGTATTGAGTGATGTTACATGAGAAGACAATACATGCATGCACCCAAATTATTAAAGCAGGAATCAAGAACGCCAATTTCTGATAGGCATGCAGGAATCAAGAACGCCATGGAAAACTTGAAAACATCTATGGTAGGCATTGGGTTCCTGCCAGGCTTCCAAGTTTTCCATGGCGTTCTTGATTCCTGCATGCCTATCAGAAATTGGCGTTCTTGATTCCTGCTTTAATAATTTGGGTGCATGCATGTATTGTCTTCTCATGTAACATCACTCAATACTATAACTAACTAACGGAGGTTAAATGAGGTTATACTATAACTAACGGAGGGAGGTTAAATGGGTTAAGTTGGTTTGTACCTAAGCCTTCATTGCCAAAAGCGGCTCCCACTTCTCTACCTAAGCCTCCATTGCCAAAAGCGGCTCCCTCTCATATTTACTCCTAAGCCGCTATTGGGAATAGCGGCTCAACCATTTCCCTTTTTTTTTTTTGACTTTCCCATTTTCCTCTTTTTTTCTTCTATACACACCATTTTAAAAAAATTTTCTGTCCGTTTGCTTTAATGGTTCCCGTGGAGCCAAAGATTGTTACATTTTCAACAAGGGTGCTTTCATCCGATTTGAAGCCCCCACCATGCAGCCAAAGATCGTCACATTTTCAGCAGTGGTTAGTCCTTTTTGTCTTTTTTTTTAATTTTCCATCTCCATTGATATTTTTTAATGTTCAGCCTCACCCCGACGTGAAGCCAATGGCATACGCTAGCAATTTCCTCCGCATGTTCAAGCAGTGGTTAACTCTATGGACGTGGAAAAAGAAGACGCTTTAGATGGCATATGGGAGACCAAGGTTTATGCAAGTGTTATGATGCAAATGTCATCTTCCAGGATCGCCATTAACAGCAAGGTTTATGCAAGTGTTATGATGCAACTGTCATCTTCCAGGATCGCCATTAACAGCTACACAATGGTTACGCTGATTGCTATGTTCTTGAAGAGTGTCCCAGTTTGAGGTGGCATGAAGTCATTAGTTTTTATTATCTTCAACTTTGACATCTAAATCTAATTATAATGTAGATTAGATGTTAAACTGTACAGTTTAAGGATTGTACTGTTTCTAGACCGAGGATGTAATTATTTTTTTTGTGATTCAACGCGCCGCAGCACGCGCGGGTTTAATACTAGTACAATTTAAGATCAGTGTCTAGGGTTAATCTTGGAAATTAACCAAATACTACTTGTATCTAGGGGTGTCAATTTGTGACACGAACTTGAACCCGACATGAACCCAACACGAAGAAAAAAAAACGGGTTTTGGGTTGGACAATACAACCCGTTTAAAAAACGTGTCGTGTTCAGGTTAACCCATTTACAAAACAGGTGGGGTTAGGGTTGACCTGTTTAATAAACGGGTTGACCCGCTAACCCATTTAGGTTTCAAATTTATTTATTTGTTTATTTCACTTTCTAAAAACGATTGTTTAATTACTTTTAAATTTAGTGTTTACCATAAAGTAATTAATTTATATCAAAACTTTTCTCTATTTTGCTTTCTAGATAATATATATGACTATTCAATTATTTTTCGGTTTACCTTAAATGAATTAGAATTTGGATTTAGTAGTTTATGATTTTAATTTAGATAAATGGGTTAAACGGGTCAGGTTCGGGTTTACCCGACTATAAGTGTATCCAGGTTAGGGTTATATTGTTTGACACCAATAAAACTATAAATCGTGTTCGGGTTGCATAATTCAACCCACCAAACCGTCAACTAGCCAACCTGTCAACCCGCTACCCCGACACGATTGACACCACTAATTGTATTTACATTTTCCCTCCATTTTGTTCACTAATTTAAAATATAAATAAAGGACAATCTCTGAAATTTACTATATTAAATTGGGAAAAATACCAAAATAGACATAGTTCTCTAAAAAATACCAAAATGGATATTTAGCCGGTACTAACCCGGTTAAGTCTTTAGTTTTTACCGGGTAAGCTTTTGAATTCAAAAGGCTTAGCCTTCGCTTTTTTTATTTAGATGGACAAAATGTCCATTTTGACATTTTTCCCTATTAAATTTCACTTCAAAAATACTAAATAAAATAATGAAATGACATGTCATTATAAAATTTAATAATTATAATAAAGATTAAAGTACAGAATAATGTCATTCCCAATTAGATTTTGACATATAATTCTATTTGGCTTTTTTATAGTTTTTATTTTCTATCTTTTATATTATATATAATATACAATTTTAACCGTTAAATTTTGAAATAATTTCGTTTTCTTTAATAACTTGTGTTCGTTAATTTTTTTCAAAAAACGAAGTGTACGACTGTTTTTAGTTTTTTTTTTGTCAACGTTCTAATATATAATTTTTTTTTGAAAACGATGTTGTATTCAACATAGATTTAACCCCAAAGTTTTTTTTGCCTTTTTTAACTGGTTTTTATTTTCTTAATTTTTTCGTCAATCACCAAAATATACAAAACAAGTGTCAAAGTTTTAACTTCATTATTGTACCCAAAAAAAAACATGTGAAAAAACAATCTATGGAGTTTTGGGTTACGTATATATGTAATTATGTTTTAAATAAGGGGATATATGTAATTTAAGTTTTGTGTTCAGTATATATGTAGTTAGGTTTTAAAACAAGAGAATACATATAACTCCCCCTTTTTTTAAATTTATTTTTTAATATATAAAGTTATATATATATATATATATGGTAAGGATCATTTGTAAACTTGTAAACCAAAAAATCAAATTCTGGCCACACACTTATTTCCATCTTATTTTAATTTATTACACAATAGTCAAACAACCAATAAACTATAATAAATATGTGGCTGGATGTAACGAACCAAAATTCGGGGTTCGTTTTCAAATAAATAATAAAATATTATGGAGAAAATAATAATTTAGAAATAAGTTAAAATTTCAGGTAAGGAGAAAGCATGAGCTGGTGGCTTCTGGATGGCGTTTGGTTACCGTGATTGTTATGATGACATTTACTTTTCCGTTATGATGTTGAATGATTAGGATATTATTACTTGTTGGATTATGTTGAGATTTGGGTCGTTGACCGCATTTGTTTCCAGATAACGCAGGTTTCGAGTACGAAACCTCTTTAAGGGGGAAGACTTGTAACATCCCAGTTTTTCGTTTAGAAAACGGGTGTGTACATTTTGTAAATAAAGGTTCTCGGGTACAGGAAACTAGACGGGGAAAGTACGTTAGTGTTATGTAAATAAATAGGCAGGGGTTATTATATAATTAGCAAGACTTGCGGGGTCATTTTTATAAAATGGATTGAGGCGGGCCAAGCCCGAGTGGGGGCCGTTGGGACGCAAGGGTCGAAGCCTGGTCCGAGGAGCCACACCCTAAAGGGTGTTACGGCAATGGGGGTTCCCAATTTGCGACATGTGGCTGCCGAGAGAGAGAATGGAAGAGGAGGAAACGATCCGTAGAGTTCTTGTCGAGATCAAGGTAAAAATCGTGAACCTCTAATCATCGTATGCGTGTATGTAACCCCGTTTAACCATGATGCTTGCGTTTATGATCCTAGGGTTAACGCAGTGCCGGCCAGGGGCTGTTCGCGACAGATGAAGGCCGGAAAAGGGTGGCGATGCATGGCGGCAAAGCGGTAAGCGCGTGGCAGCACTGGCCGAAGGCCAACGGGTTGCGGGTGGTGTCCCGAGACGGTTCGGATCGGTGGGACAGTGCCTGTGACCGTAGATGAGAGCCGAGGTAGCCGAGGTGTGTTCGGGAATACCTTGAGACGCACATGAAGTGCGTGTACGCGCATTGGTGTTCGCATGGCATATATGGTCTTTGCATTGCGTAATACACGTGCATGTAACCATGCGTGACGTCAAATTAGTCAAGTAGACGAAGGGTTATCGTCGGGTCATGATATTGACTCGTGAATTGTGTGTGATATAAGTGCAAAGTCAAAGGACGAATACGAGGTGTTAGCGGGTTCTAGGGATCAAGTTGCGTCTAACAAAGGTGAGTTTCTATCGTCCACGTTTAAATGTTTTATAGTTTTGGGCTTGAATACATGCAACGTGCCTTATAGTAAGGGCATGAAATGATAAGGGTTTTGATGTCGATATTTGTGTATGAAATGATAGTGTAATTGTATGCGTAGGATTTGGTGTCAACTTATTTAATGCAGTGCTTTGGTATTATGAGGTTAATTGTTATCGGGACGGGAATTGAATCTGACCTTAGTCGGATGAAAAGGGTTGCTTAAGCGTGATAGTAAGTCGGTGTTGGTCGGTGTGTGGTCATAACTGACAATGATCAGTCAACGAGTCATGAGCGTACGAGTTTTTAGACCGGTCGACATGATTTCGTGTATGTCGGTAAAATACATAATTGATTAACCGGTAAAGAAGTGATAAAACCTTTGTGACGTAAATCGTTTTTAATAAAGGTTCAGGATCTAATGTCCTCGAACGAACTACTATACAATTCACTCAGCGTAGCTGACTTTTTAGCATGTATTTCAGGTAAGGAGAAAGCATGAGCTGGAAGTTTCTGGATGGCGTTTGGTTACCGTGATCGTTGTGATGACATTTACTTTTCCGTTATGATATTGAATGATTAGGATATTATTACTTGTTGGATTATGTTGAGATTTGGGTCGTTGACCACTGTTGACTGTTTATTTTCCGCTGCATTTATTGTGTATGCCAACGTGTCGGGTTCCCGGGTTTGGGGCCTTACAAAATAGCAACTCGAAGTCATTGGATGATTCAGGAGGAATCAACAATTCACGATCATTATAGACGGTTTTGAGTAGAAAAGGAGATGAAGGAAAGTTTTTGGTGTGAAAATTATTCTATAATTGTATTTATAATGGTAAAAAATATATTTTTTTGTTTTAAATGCCCCCAACGACATTATAGCCGTTAATCCCACATTTTTCAAAGAATGGAATTCGGGTACATATACCCGCAAAAGCAAAGAATGGAGCTCGGGTAGCACATCGGCGGTGGTGTACCCGCAGGTATCCGCTAACCTGATGTTTTTACCCGCGTACGCCCCCTTCACCCTTAGCCATATCAAAACGTTTATATTTTCCTTGAAAGTGATAAAAAAAACACCTTTTTAATGCTATCTGGATCTTTAATCCAGACCCCCTCACTTTTAATACAACTGATAGCTAATTGCCTTCTTTTTGTTTTATTAACAATACCATGAAAAAATTTAAAATTTACATCCACCTCGATCGTTATTTCACCTTTGCTTTTTGTATATAACTAGCTGGCTACCCGCGCTTCACAACGGGTGTCAGATCATCTAATTCGTGTATAATATGTTTGATTCGTTACAGTACCACAACGGTAACAACACTCGATGTAGGTACGATACCAAAAAAATCCACAATTTTGAATAAAACTCCGTTTTCAAATAAATATAAATCGAAACGCTTAAAAAAATCTTCATCTGGTTCCATTATTAGTTTAAGCTAAGACATTGAGGCTCCATCGCGGGTGTAAGACTGATCGTTAATAAAATTTAAACAAAAATGAAGGTGTAACGTTAATATTAAAAAAAAAGAAACCTAAACTAAATAATTAAAAAGGGGCAAAAGTTTGGATCGTCGAAAACCATAAAAGCGAAGACCGAGAGTGGATTCGCTAATATCAATACCGGTATTTATGTTGTTCTCTCGTAACAGTTTCGTTCCGGGACTGTTCCACAACGGTAAGGGCACGCGCTATAGGCCACGATAGCAAAAAAACTCGAATTTGAATGCAACTTCGTTTTCAAAAAAATTATATTGAAACATTGACAAGAAAAACTAAAAACAGTCACGCACTTGCATTTTTGAAAACGTTACCGAACGAAAGTTACTAAAAGAAAAACGAAATTATTAGATAATTAAACGGGTTAAAAGTGTAATTTACACGTGTCACACAAAATTTTAACAAAAACGCATGCGCAAGGTTAAAAATAAATGTTAATAATGAAAGTAACATAAAACTAAATTATAAAAAAAGAAATAAGACCGGTTCTGGTAATACCAATACCGACAGTTATGTTGTTCGCTAATAACAGGTTTGTTTCGACACGGTATCACAACGGTAACGGCAAACGCTATAGGCCACGATATTAAAAAAAATTAACTCGCTTTTGAATATAACTCCGTTTTCAAAAAGAATTATATCAGAATGTTGATAAAAAAACAAAAAACGGTCGCGCACTTTCTTTGTTTGAAAACGTTAATGAACAAAATTTATTAATGAAAAACGAAATTATTAGATAACTAAACGGGTTAAAATCGTATTTTATATATAGTATAAGGGTGAAAATGAAAATAAAAAATATATATATAAAAAATAAATATTTCCACAAGCATATCTTGAAGACTTATTTGCTTGCTTATTTTCCACAAATCAAAGCAATACGTGGAATTGAAATATGGAGGCAACGGGCCAAAGGAACCAATGTCAATTTACAACTCTACATCCGTTGTTGAATTGTTTTAAGTTACAATAATAACAAGGTGACTTATTCTATCTAATGTATTTTATAAAAACATTTTCTAATGTATTTTTAAAAGCGTATTTTAAAGAAAATATTTTTTTATATTTTTCTTTAATGTTTTTTTTCTTTATTAAAATTAGAGTAAACTTCGTTTTTAGTTCCTGTGGTTTAGTTAAATAACGGTTTTGGTCCATTAATTTTATCTTCACTTTTTTAGTCCTCATGGTTTCATTTTCTTCTCGATTAAACTCAAAACACTAATAACGTCTATATTTTCTGTTAAATGAGAGGGTACTTTAGACATTTTACATCTAAGAGACTACTTATTTAATTTATTCAAATTAATAATATATATTTTTTTATGTGGTATCTTCTTCATCACCCACCTCAACCCAGACTTCTCCCCCCCCCCCCCCCCACCAACCCCTCTGGTTGACATCTCTGATCAATCCAAATGCAACTCTTAATTGGTGAACACAAAAGAGCAGGTTGGGGTGGTTTTCCTTTGTTCAATCAGTTTGCTCCAACCTTTAAAAAACTCGGAAATGGCGACCGGTTCTGATCAAAACCCACATCACCATCACCACAGAGACCGCCACTGAATTTGTTCCTGTGACACCTTTTTTCCAGTAGCGGTGATGAAGTTGTAGGGGGTTCACAGCCGATCGTTTTCATACCTCCGCGTTAACAGATCTGGCGTTTCAACTCGTTTTTCCGGCGACACCCACACGCCACAACGAACACTCAGCAGCCACCGTTGCTCTCTTTTCTTCTTCGATTCAAATAGCTGTCCTGCAGGTACGGAAAAGGGGAACATAGTGCTAATTGAAAAGGGGAACAGAGTTAGGGATAATCAATTAGACCTCAGCAACCATCGTACCTCCAACTCAAATACCTCCATCCCTGTACCTGTAATTGTTTTCGACCAACATATGCAAGATCGTAGGGACTCGGTAGTTTTCCTGTTCGCCTGTGATGGTGGTGAAGATGAGGTGGTCGCCGGTGGTGTTCCTATTCGCCGGTGGTGGTGGTGGCGGTGTTGGTGCCTGTGTGTTTGAAGGTGAGTGGAACACAAAACGGATTTATTATTATTTTTATAAAAAAGAGTGGGGTCCACAATTATTTATTAATTTACAAAAAAGGTTCATGTAATAGTTTAAGAAAATGACAAAAATAGTCCTTATTAGTAAAAAGACAAATATATGCTTATTTTTAACCGAAAAAACTAACGAGATTAGAGGGTTGGTCTTAATTGAGACAATTAGGTAACAACAGGGAGCAAAAAAGACAAATTAAAAATAATGGATCAAAACCATTATTTTGACCAAACCACAGGGGTCAAAAACGAAGTTTACTCTTAAAATTAAGTTATTTATTTAATTTTTTTAAATCATTTTCTTCTTTTTATAGAAATTTCTAAAAAAAATTCAAAAACATTTATTTAAATTTTTTATAGAATTTTTTTTATAATACATTTTTTAAAGTGTTTTTAACCTTTTTTTTTAAATAATGATTTTTCTATGAGAGAAATAGAATAAGTTTATTTTGATTTTTTTTTAAAGTATAACAAGTAACAATGGGGTTCGTATAACCTACCTTTCTTTTTTTCTTTTTATCTTTTTAGGGCAATGGGTGTGGTTGGTTTTGATATTCGAGTTACTTTATAAAATATTAAACATTTTACCTGTTAAATATTAAACAAAATTTTTACTGTTAAATATTCATCATGTGGCATATTCATTGATATCACTGCATGAAAATTATGTTTTTGGAATTTATCCTCACCAGAGTTTAGTGATGGACCTAAGAATTTTTTTCATGGAGGTTGGAGATTTTTTAGGGTTGATTGTCAATAATTAAATTTTTTTTTGCCCGAGTTGGGTCGGGTCGAGTCACACAATAAAACGATGAAAACTAACAAAATTATAAATGAACAATAATAATACGATGTTTGTCATTAGAAACGCATAATCAAAAAACAATATCCCTATAATTGTTCTTTACGGGTTTCATTTTTTGAAACCGAACCATTACATTATCTATAGAAACTTTTCTAAGCAACTTTTTTTCAATATAACAAATACAACTATCACTCAAATTCTCATCACCAATCCGATTATGCAAATCCGACTTCACGTACTTCATTGCAGAAATGCATCTCTCAACACTTGTTGTTGCGACGGGTAAAACGAGAGCCAACTTCAATAAACGATACACCAACGTAAAGTTCTGGTGTTTTTTTTTTTTGTTTCAATCATCAATCTTACAAAGGCTAGATAAACCATTCAAGCTTGCAAATCTTATATCCGCTTTCAAATTATCCATGTAGTTCGGGAGTTCAATCTTAAGGTTTTACTTATCATGTTCATTAAAATCATATGGATACATCTCGGCTAACAATAATATCTTTGGTATATCAAACTCACGAAAATTATCACAAGGACTCAAAGCGGATATATAAATAAATAAAACGGTTGTTACCTCGTTAAAACGGTTTCCAAACTATTTAAATGTGTATTGGGTTTATTTATGGTTTATGTGTTATTTGGGCCTATTTTGTTTAAATGTTAGGTTTAAGAGGTTTATAATTAATGGGTTACGGGTCAATTGTTATAGGGTTAAAGGTTTGGTTTAATTGGTTTTTATTTATAAAATCTATAATCCTAAAAAATATTTCTTTGGGGTCGGTGTCAACATTTTATGGGGGTCGGTGTCAAAATTTTATGGGGGTCGATAAAAAATATACCATGTATATAACAAAAAAAATAAAAAAATTATCGGTGTCGACGAAGTCCGCCAATGCAAGAGTCACCTACCTCTTGTATACCGGATCCTTCATGTATGTTTCGTGGACTCATGTTACTCAAATTCTTTAGAATAAATAACTTAACTTATAATCCAAAACTTTTTTTCTATAGTTGAAGTACATGGATGATTCTTGAGGTTTAATGCCGAAGAGTCGTCATGACAAGAGATTAGGTCGGTGGTGTAGAAAAAATGGTCGTTGTGAAGGATGATGTGGGCCCTTTTTTTAATATTATGTTTCGTGGACTCATGTTACTCAAATTCTTTAGAATAAATAACTTAACTTATAATCCAAAACTTTTTTTTTTTACAGTTGAAGTACATGGATGATTCTTGAGGTTTAATGCCGAAGAGTCGTCATGACAAGAGATTAGGTCGGTGGTGTAGAAAAAAGGGTCGTTGTGAAGGATGATGTGGGCCCTTTTTTTTAATATTGAGGGGCATTTTGATCATTAAACGTCCACTTAACTGCAAAACTTAACATCTATCCAATTCAGGGACCAAATCCAAAACGAGGTAGTTGTGAAGGATTACGTTACGCTTATGCATAATTTGATATTGTGGTTGTAGTTTCTCATACTAATTAGGGAACAAATCCAAAATTTAAACATATCATATGAATCATATGTGTAATTAACTCTTTTCTTTAATACATTAATATCTATTTTGCACAAAATTGATCTTTAAGGGTAACAAACGTTAAAAAGAGATTTTTTTTTCTTTTCTTATTATTTTCACTATCATTATTAGTACAACTATGAAACATATATTTTAAGTAACAATGTTACATTTATTAATTGTTATAGTTATCAACAATAATGCTAATTTTATTATAATTACTAATAATATCATCAAAATACAATATTTTACTTTTGATACATCGTGTTATTACCAAATTACATTTTTATTTGTACCAAACGCATATTATAGAATATGTATAGCTATATTAGGAGTCTTAAACACTTGTTTGAATATAAACGTAATATCCAAGAATACTAAGTATTTACTCACACAATTATTGTAAGGCCCCAAACTCGGGAGGCCTCACGCGTTGGATTTACTCATTCACAAACAATTCTTAAACTTGAATATCAAATAACGCAGTGGAATCATTCATTTAACATAATTATAACTTGTTCAACATACGAAAGCTTACACATTGTCTAAAACATAAACATGACATAATCAAAACATAACGGGATGTCAGACTTCATAATCAGCCGGGTAACTTTTCTCGACTGCCAAGCATCACCTTCCATCGTCCATACGTGTGCTTAACATGAATGTGCATACTAAAAGTCAGTTACGTTGGTGTGTTATAGCTTTACATAAAACCTTATCATGAACATTTTGTCAAAAACACAACATACATTTATTTAACAAAAATGTACGTAAAAAATGCAATAACTTAACATCTTCATAACATCGTAACATAACATCATAACATAAGTCAACATTAACCGAATCTATGCCTTCTCGTTAACTAATTATTCTCCATGTCAAGGAATAGTGTCAGGCACCTGCCTGGCACTTCCTGATTGGCTCGATTTTTTTTTCCACATTTTCATTTACAACCCTTATAGTATACATAATATACGTTTTTAATTCAGTTTCATTTTCTATTAAATTTGTTTTCCTTTAATAACTTCCATTCGTTATCATTTTTCAAAAAACGGGGTGCACGCCTATTTTTAGTTTTTTTGTCAACGTTCCAATATATATTTTTTTTAACGGAATTGTATTCAAAATCGAGTTTTTTTTGTATCGTTGCCTATAGCGAGTCCCATTACCGTTGTGATAGCATGACGAGCCGAACCAATTAGGAGCGAACAACATCATTGTCGGTGTTGGTATTATCGGTACCCGTATCGGTATTCGCTTTTATGTTTTTCGACGGTCCGAACCGGTAATATTTTTATTTTGTTTATTTTATTTTTTATTATTTAGTTTTATGTTTCTTTTTTATTAACATTATTTTTTCCGTTGAGCCTACGTTTCCATTTAAATTTTACCAACGATTGGCCCGACACCCACCGCGAAGCGCGGTTAGAACCATCTGGTTTCTTTGAAATCTGGTGGTAAAAATAGTTGTTTTTTAATCCTTCAACAATTCTGTCACTAAAAAGCTTGTTGGTAATCTGTGTGTAATATGTCCCAAATCAGATTACCCATCTCCAATTACCTGAATGATTTTCGGTCGGTAAAGGTGTTTACCGAAGGATTAGGCTAAGTAACAGTGTGACACTCTTTTTCCTACTGTTTAAGTTATTTCTTGTTCTATTTTTACTGAAAATATATATTAATAACACACTAGTTTTTAGTTCCAATTTTGTTTCAAACATAACTTCACATATTTTTGGTGAACCGAGTGTGACGGTTAACGAGAGTGAAGTCGATCGGTTTTGACAAAAAGTAAATAACTCTTTCGATCACGCTCTCACTATATACCTCAAACTCAAATATAAAACGAGAATCAAAATGTTACAAAAGTAAAAAAAATAAAAAGTTATCGTCGGGCGAAGAAGGAGTTCACCTTAGCTGAGAGAACGGGCGGGCCTAGCTGCGATCCGGAAGTTTCATACTCAGCACAACGCTGATCACCCTAGCCACTTTTGGGCAGGTCTCCAAGCCCATTCTGGGCTGTCACTAGACAAGGCTCTATTCTGGCCTTGCTATTCTCCAACGGTGAACACCAGCAATCTTTGGTGCCACCTTTACTCCTCATTCAACTTGCAAACTAGCCCCCACAGACTCCCAGAAACCAAAGTGGCTCCTAGCTCTCCATATAACTTTTAATGCCCCCACTTGGGTCACAGGTCCACGTTACTAAACCCGGCGATTTAAATGTGTCGAAATGTCTTTGGTGCCACCTTTACTCCTCATTCAACTTGCAAACTAGCCCCCACAGACTCCCAGAAACCAAAGTGGCACCTAGCTCTTAGCCCTCCATATAACTTTTAATGCCCCCACTTGGGTCACAGGTCCACGTTACTAAACCCGGCGATTTAAATGTGTCGAAATGTCTATTATAAACAGCACTTTGGTTTTTAGTTCTTCCGATGTGGGATATCAAAATGTTTTGTAATAAGTTAATAACTCCAATATTTTTAACACTCTAAAACAATTTTTTTATTTGTTTGATCAGGCTGATTGTTCGCTTTGATTCTCGTTATTAAAAATTATTTCCGAAATTAACGAGTGAGGTCGATTGAAACCCGATCCAACACCCTTCGATCTTCTCCGGTTTTGCAATAAAGGGTGGAGAGATGAACTACGGCTCACCACCTCCGGTAGTCTTCCTCTGCATAAACTCGCATGCGAGATTAATATGATCATTTTAACATGTGCGTGTGTGTTTTATTCTGTTCGTATTTGCATAACCATGAATAAAATTATCAAAAAGAAGTTAGGTTGGACGATTATTATGTCGTTTTTGTTATCTTTATTGAAGTCGTCTAACATTTTTAAAACAAAGTGTGAGGTGAACTAGATATAGGCTATTGGGTACGGTTTTGGTTTTAAGTTTTCGTAAAATATGTTATGTTTTTATAATAGTAAAGCCTTTACTGTAAAGGTTAAAAGGTATATGGTTCAGATTTTGGTTCTGTTTGGATTGAAGTCATGGAGGGAATAAGTTAAACATATAATGGCGTAAAACTATGCTCATTAGACGAGTCGGGGTCTCTCTGGATGTAACCCCTCTACCCTTATGGGATAGAGGTAAGGTTATTCTCTGAGTGGGATTTGAATAAAAATAGTATGAATCATCTTTAATATGTAAATTATATTGAATTAATTCACTTATAATGGTTTTTCATGTCACGTATCGTCTCCATATTCATTCTTATCATTTTTTTTTGCCCCTCTCTCTTATTAAATAACTAGCTTAGAACCTGTGTACTATACAATGTGAAAAAATATCAATATATAAAATCATTAAATCTTTATATATGTTTCTTATAGGTGAAAATGTATTTCATATACTAACAATAGAAAACAAAATAAAAAAATATGTAAAAATTAGTATATAATTGAGTTTAAAAAATACATAAAACACTATTCAATGTAATTTAACTTTCATTTTACTATTTAATTGAAAAACACGAGCTAGGTAATTACATTTCAAAGTTTCTTATAATATTAGATGTATTTAAAATAAATGTGTTTTATTAGTATAATTAATAACTTTTTTTAAAATATATTATTATTGAAATATGGAAATGTATTTATTATGAGAGAAAGGCGGGAAAATTTTTATAATGATGAATATGGAGACGACACGTGTCTTTGAAAAACCTTTATTTATTATATATCTTTTAATAATAATATATTTTTAAATAAAATATTTGTCTTTACATTAATAAGAGAAAGAGGCGAGAAAAAAATAATGAGAATGAATATGGAGACGACACGTGCTATAAAAAACTTCATTTATTATATAGTATAGATTCCACGGGTTTATTCAATACGTGTAAAACTGTGACAAGCACGAATTTTCAGGTCTATACCGCGTTCGACGAGTTCATATAATAATAATAATAATAGTATTATTATGTTGAAATATACTTTCAAACGAAGGAACTCGTTAGTGAACGAAAGATAATAGCAAGATTTATTTGGGTGTTATAATGTCAAAAAAAAAATTGATCAAGTTCGGGTTTATACGCGTTAACACCCGAGTTGAGCGGTTTCGTAAAATTTTAATTTAAATCCGAAAGGATATATATTTATGAGACGCAAGGACTTGAGGAAAAATAATAAATTATAATAAGTTATTTTTGGGTAAAATAACGCCTCTATTTTTTTATCGGGTTCGTTTAAGCGAGAAACCGACACGCGATCGGAGACCATGAGTGATATAAATACCCCACTACACTCTCTTTTTCTCATTTGCTCAAGTCATTGAAAGAAATTAGAGAGAGAGAGACAGGGCTGGAGCTGGTGGTGGTCCGGCGGTGGTCCGGTGGCGGCCGACGGCGTTCCGCGGTGGTCCGGTGCGGTGGCCGGTGGCGGCCAAAGCCCGTTTTTTCCCTAGAACCATTTCTCAACGCTACGAACGCAATGGTAAGCTTAGATTTATCTAAATCCTTGCTTAAATTCATTAAAAAGAGTTTTTAAATTTTGTCCAGAAAGTTTTATGCATGTACAGTCTTAAAGATCGGACGATCCCCGGAAATCCGACCGTTAGAAATACATGAATTTTGGTTATGATCTTTTCAACACATATATACAAAACCCTACCGGAGGATTTTTGATCCGAGCTCTCTAGGTATGCTTTTCATACCATCGAATGTGACTGATCGGATTTTCGGATTTGAAAAACTGGGTCTCAAAGAATCGTCGATCCCCGAAGATCCGACCGTTGGATCGTGATGCATTTTGGACAGTAGTTTATTAGCACAAATATAAATGTTTTCACTGTAGGAAATTCCGATCAGATGTTGGGAACCATATTTTTGAATACGAACATATTGTAACAGTTTATAGGACCGAAACAGGAAATTGATCGGGTTGCATGGCCATCCAAACGGCATTGCATGTCAATTTTGAGCATATGGAAATGCTCGGGAGATAAAAACGATCTTAATGGTATTTTTGGTTCGTATTGCATGTGAAATACGAGAGGTTCCGCGTACGCGAACCATTTATACGAAAGGTATAAACTTTACCCGTTAAGATTTAATTTTATGTTAGAATAGTTTTATGAGTCATTGGTTGGGAATTGAACCCGAAAATATTTAGTATTGAGATATTTGATATTTTGAGTGGTTATTAGGTTATAAACCCAACCCCGATTCACGTGGAACAAATATATTTATTTTTATACAACAATTGTTTTTGATGGATTTTTTATAAACTTTTGATTTAGCTTCCAAAATTATTTTTAAAAAGTAGTATTTATATAAAAAGTGAGATCTGGAAATTTTGGTAACTAAACTATTTATAGATTATTTATTAAAATTTCTACAAATTTAATACATGAAAATTGGGAAAAATACCTCTGAGTATTTGGAAAAATATGGAATTTGCTCAGTAATTAGTATATGATAAAACATGACTCCTGTCCAAAATTCATAAAAATTGGAGTTGTCTAAGTAGGTGTTTGGTATTTTTGAAGTTTTAACGATTGAATTTGATATCATATACTTCTGGACAACATTAGGACTTGAAACTTATAATAGAATCTCATATGGAGTTAAAATTTATTTGGTAAACATTTGGTGAAGTTTGGACAATTATAACTATTTTTACCGAATTTATTAAATTTTAACAATATTATATTCATAATAAATAATCTGGATATTGAAAATTATGAAAATTCGTTAAAAAAATTTATATATGTATATGAACAATTAGTGAAAGTTTCAAGCATTAATTTTATGTCTAAATGTGGTTTTACAATTATTGTCCATTAAAACTTTATAAAAAGTTATTATTTTTGAAAATTTTTGTATAAAAATATTTTTATAAAAGTCTTAATGGGAGTTTGGACAGAAGTATTATCATATTAAAAATATAAAATTTGGACTTTTTAATTGGGTGCTAAAATCACACTAAAACCCTAATTTCAGACGAATCGGATTTTTAAACCGTAAACCGGACTTTACGAGCGTAACCGCGTTTTTGATCAAACGAAACTGTGACTTGAGATTTTATCATATATGATATTATAACTACTGATATTCATTAATAAAATCTAAAACTTAAGGTTTCAAAGTCACGAATTTATATAAAAGCCTGTTTTACAACTTTTGAGCGGTTCGTACGGGTTTTGGGTATGCAACCGACTGCATAGCCACTTTTGAGTAGTAGACTCAGTTTTATACTTTAGGCGTCCTAAATGCTATTTTTTTTTGTTCGTGTCTACTTGGTTAGTAGGACTCGGTTAGGACACCTGTTTTTGTGGTTCTTGCGGATTTAGTCGTACCTTAGTAGCACTGAGTTGCTAGCCACACTTTGATTTCATTTGGCTGCTGGCCTTTGATAGAATTTGGATGTTAACCGTACTTTGCGGTTTTTGTTGACTATGTCACACTTATCACCGACGTTGTTTAGGTGAGTTTCGCGGCCCCACTTTTCAATTTTTACTGTTTTACGGGGGAAAAGCTGTTTCACTCTACACGTTGTTACTTGGGATTAGGGTTACCTGGGTTTACTTATGGATGTATTAAGTCCCCACTTTAACGCAATCAATTAGTTTGGATAGCCGGTGGGAATTATGAATAGTACTATTTGGGTTGACACCCCCGCCCAGGGTTGGTCGCGCCAACCAGACTTGTAGGGTCATTTGGGCGCATAATTAGCCATAGTAGGTGTTCACATTCGACACCTGGATACAGGGGCAACAACTAGTCTGACGGTTTTGATTGTGCCTCAGGGTAATTAAATCTTAACACGTGTACTTGATCATCTGTGGATGGTTACTATTACATTTTGAAATTTATTTACTTACTTTTTCTTATCTAGACGCAAAACATGCGTACTCACCAACTATTTTTATAGTTGATCCGTTTTCGAAACATGCTTTTCAGGTAAACAGTTATGGGGATCACGAGATTTAAACGGCTTGCTTTTGGGAATAATTATTATTGTGTACCTTTGGTTGTAGTCATGCATTTTAGACACTTTGTATTGATTCAGGGTTTTCATGTATTCGTACTTTCGTTAAAAGCATATAGTATGGTTTAATGTAATGCACAACTTTCCTTTTAGTTTCTCTTGTACTTGTGTTCAATGCGATATACCGGTCCCACTCCGTGTTTCCGCCTTCGGCGGGGTGTGACAAAAACACAAGTTTTTAAAAAATAAAATTTTAATCCATGTAATACACGGCATTTTAACCTAGTATAAAAGAGTTAATTACACAAATAGGTACTATGGTTTGGGTAAAATAACATGTATGAGTCTTAAGTTTAAAAAGTTGCAAGTTTGTTTGGGTAAAATAACATGTATGAGTCCTACGTTAAAAAAGTTGCAAGTTTAAGGCTTGTGGTTTCAATTTTATAACAGGTTTAGGTACTAAGACTATATTTCATTAAATTTTCTTTTAATTTTAAGTAAAATGACTTTTTTTTATCATTGACTATTAAAAAATAGGATTATTGGATTTTAATAATCACACGTTTTACCAATTGGCTAATAATAATTTCAACTGAGAATATTCTTACCACCGGTCCCTATTTTCAAACTACTTTTTTACATTGGACCCCCCGTTAAAAAAACTTAACGCCGTTAGAGTTTATATGACGTGGACATCTGCAAACCGGGGGAAAGTCGAGCCAAGCTAGCAGTGGTCTCGTGTTGGCTTTTGAAATTGGCTTTGGTGGTGTTTAACTTATCTCGGTAAACACCACCGTTGTCTCTGTTTGGACTTTCCGGACCCACGAGACCGGTTAAACACCACTAAAGCCAATTTCAAAAGCCAACACGAGATCACTGCTAGATTGGCTCGATTTTCCAGCGGTTTGCAGATGTCCACATCATATAAACCCTAACGACGTAAGTTTTTTTAACGGGGGGTCCAATGTAAAAAAATAGTTTGAAAGTAGGGACCGGTGATAAGAATATTCTCAGTTGAGATTATTATTGGCCAATTGGTAAAATATGGGATTATTAAAATCCAATAATCCTAAAAAATAAAAAGAATATATATTACAGGGGCTAGTTTGTAATTTACTTAAACAATAATTAAAAATATAACAATAGCAAAAAACTTAATAAAAAAACCCGCAATCATCCCCATATCTCCTCCAGCTCCGTGTAATACCTCTGACGTCTACTACGAACGTCCATCTCTATCTCGAATACCCATCTGTTTCGTAAATGGGTGTTCGAGATAGAGATGGGTGTTCGTAGTAGACGTCGGATATTCGTCGGAGGTATTACACGGAGCTGGAGGAGATATGGAGAAGATTGAATTTTTTTTATTAAGTTTTTTACTATCGTTATATTTTTAATTATTATTTAAGTAAATTACAAACTAGTCCCTGTAATATATTCTTTTTTAATAGTCAAGGGTAAAAAGTTATTTCATTTAAAATAAAAAAAGTTAATAGAATTATATTGTTAGTACCCAAACCTATTATAAAATTAAAACTAGCCGAAAGAAAATATGCGAGCCTAGCTGCTCCTGGGATATACAAAGTGCCAGCTTAAAGTTGATCCACCCTATTAGCCACTCTAGGCTGTGATTAGCCAAGGCTCAAACGAGACCTTGCTACTGGTGCGCACCACAATCTGTTAGCCAAGGCTCAAACGAGACCTTGCTACTGGTGCGCACCACAATCTGTGGGCCACAACTCTCCTGAAATCCACACCATGCACACTAGCCGCCACACCAAAGCAACTCCTAGCTTTAGGCCCTCTAGATAACCTTAATGCCCCACTTGGATATACAAACTCAGCTTAAAGCTGATCCACCCTATTAGCCACTCTAGGCGGCTGTGATTAGCCAAGGCTCAAACGAGACCTTGCTACTGGTGCGCACCACAATATGTGGGCCACAACTCTTCTGAAATCCACACCATGCACACTAGCCGCCACACCAAAGCAACCCCTAGCTCTAGGCCCTCTAGATAACCTTAATGCCCCCACTTGGATATACAAACTCAGCTTAAAGTTGATCCACCCTATTAGCCACTCTGGGCGGCTGTGATTAGCCAAGGCTCAAACGAGACCTTGCTACTGGTGCTGGTGCGCACCACAATCTGTGGGCCACAACTCTTCCGAAATCCACACTTTGGATATATAAACTCAGCTTAAAGCTGATCCACCCTATTAGCCACTCTGGGCGGCTGTGAGTAGCCAAGGCTCAAACGAGACCTTGCTACTGGTGCTGGTGCGCACCACAATCTGTGATCCACACCTTGCACACTAGCCGCCACAATCCCACGCACTAAAGCCCTCTAGATAACCTTAATGCCCCCCACTTAATCCCCCAACTTGGGCCACAAGCCCAAGTTACTGAGCCCTGCAATTTGGTATCAGAGCCATGTGCTCAAAAAATAAAAATGGAATATTAAATTTTTCTTAAAGTCTATTAAAGTTTATTAAACAATGTTTATTTTTACAATCGTAAGAAAGAATTGAACTTTTCAATTTAATCATGCGCTCATTTAAATTAAATAAAATAACATGAGTTTATTAAATAATGATTTGAATGATTCTGAGGAATCAAGTCAACAATCAACTGAAGTTATTAACTTCAGAGAAAATGAAAAAGGTTTTTGTTCCGATTATATGATCAACTCTGATCAATTAACAAAAATAAACAAGCTTAAATTCAAGCTTGACACAAGACAGGTTTTTAATCAACCTACAAGTTTACAGAGTTTAGTTTCAAAAGCTTTCTCTAGAAAAAATAAAATATTTTATTGTTTTAATACTGAAGAACTTTCAGTAGATATAAAAGACACTTCTGGAGAAGTATTTTTGCCACTAATAACAAAAGGAGAAATAACTAAAAGACTTTTATCTATTAAACCTGAGTTAAGAAAATCTATGAATATGGTGCATACAGGAGCAGTAAAAATCCTCTTAAAAGCACAATTCAGAGATGGAATTAATTTTCCTATAAAAATGGCTCTTGTTGATAATAGAATCATCAACAGACAAGATGCTCTTTTAGGAGCAGTACAAGGAAATTTAGCATATGGCAAATTTATGTTTACCATATATCCTAAGTTTGCTTTACATCGAGATTCAAAAGATTTTGATAAAACATTAAGTTTCATACATCAGTGTGAAAGAACTGATTTAATGGAACCAGGAAATAAAGTATTTTCGATTAATTATTTAATCTCTTATGCTTTAACCAATAGTACTCATTCAATAGAGTATAAGGAAAAAGAGAATATAGCTATAGAAGACATATTCTCAGATATTAGCACAGTTGAAGAAAGTAAGTTCTCAGAACCTTTACAAGTGCAAGAAAATTGGGCCATTAACATAGCCCGCAATAAACAAACTCTAGAGACTAAACCAAGACAGAGTTTTTCTTTTAATACCTATAAAATAGGAGAGACTAGTTCTAGTTCATCTAGTCCTACAGAGTTACAATTGGTTCAATCCATGTCGGAAAGAATTGATAAATATGGAGAAATCCTTAAAGAAGTTATTGGAAAATAACGACTTTAAATCTTGATCATGAGTTCACTCTTGAAAATAGAAGAATTAATCAAAGAATTAATTAATAAAGTAGAAAAACTAACTACTAATGAAAATCTTGAAGCAATAGCTGCAAAGATTATAAATGAAATATCTGAAAAGATTGAAAATAAGGAACTGAAAATAGATCCTTTAATTATAGAAAGCACGGATCCTTTGAAAGAAATTCCAAAAATATTCATTTCCTAACTTCAATGTTGGAAATCCTTCTTTAGGAAGCTCTAAAAGTCCAAACGCTCTAAAATGGCCTTTTGGATCAAGCTCAAATGACTAATAAAAGTCAGATGAGAATTCCTTTTAGGAAGATAAACATGAAAATTGGAAGACAAAAATTACTTCGTAATATAGTCATCCAAAGAATCATGGAACTCCATAGTGATTGGAGTATTCATCCAAAAGAAAAACTAAATGAGTTATCTCATTTATACAAACAAAAACAGTATTTTGATAAAAAAATACAAGATCTTAAAGAAACAAAAATTATTCTATCTTGTGGATAAATGGAATCCATTTCTCAAAAGTTAGAACAAATTTTTTTTGATCAACTTGATACTTTTTCAGTTGAGCAAACAAAAGAACTCGTTCAATTAATGTCTCTAAGCGACAACGAGTGCGAAAAAATCTTTTTAGAAAATAAGGGTTTACAAGAAAAATATTTTCCTAAAAATCCCAAAAATACAGTTTTTACGGTCAAAGAACCTAATACTGAAGAAGAATACTCTTCAAATTCAGAAGAAGAAGAGGAAATTCCAAAATTTAATAATAGGATGAATCAGACTTACGCTAGCAGTAGCAGTCACAAATCCTATAAGAAAAGAAACTCGGAATTTACTATGCCCTACCACAAAGGCATACCAAATTCTAATAATGGTAGTTCAACCGCGATTGACACCATTAAAATTGACTGTATCTTCGATCTTAAGAAAAGAAAAGAAGTTATAGATAAATGGAATACTGAGATTAGTTTAATAATCCAGTCCAACCCTGAAGAATTCTCTAAGGCTAAGGCTTTGTTACTATTAATAGAACACAAGTCAGCAGGAATAATTCAGGATTTCATAAAAGGCACTTCTTGGAACGAAGATCTACATGGTGAAGATCTTTTCGACCAAATTATAAACGCCATTTATATGATGTTTCTAGGTCTTGATTTTATTACAAATAAAGATCATGAAAATCAAAAATTGCTCGAAAAAGCAAGACAAGTTCTTACAAAATCACAGATTTGAACAGAACTTATACAAATTAGGAACAGGAGAGTTTCACTCCTGGATAGAAGTATACCTAATGAAAATTCCGATCGTAGGCGAAAAAGCTAAAGAACGATGGAATAACGAAAAAAACAATCTAACCGTGCATTCCTTAGGATTTGCAACAAAGATTGTTAAAGAAGAAATCGCAACCTATTGCGATCTATCCGACAAACAAAAGCAGTTAAAGAAATTCAACAAAGAATGTTGTAAAAAATTGACAGAAGAACCACAGTTATCTTTCGGCTGTAATCCTATCAAAGATAAAAAATATTTTAAAAAGAAATATAAACCAAAAAGAAGATTTTGGAAAAACAAGAAACGAAGATTTACCCCAGGTAAATATTTTTCTAAAGAAAAATCAAAAATCTGTCCGCAAGGAAAGAAAAAATGCCGTTGTTGGATATGCTCCGAAGAAGGACACTACGCCAACGAATGTCCCCATCGACAAAAGTTTCCAGAAAAAGCAAAGCTTATTCTAGAAGCAGAAAATGAAGGATATTTTCCTTCAGAAAACATTTTTGAAGGATATATGCAAGTATATACCTCAGAAATAAGATATGATTCATCTGAATCATCCTCTGAAGCCAGTTCAGACGACTCAGAATGAATAAAATTGACAATCAAATGTTTTGTCAAACAATTCAAAAGGAAGATGAATTAGTATACTCCAATATAACTAATCCAAATTCCATTTACATAAAAGGAAAAATCTTCCTAAAAAGCTACAAAGCCATAACTCTACACTGTTACGTAGATACTGGTGCAAGTCTCTGTCTTGCAAGTAAATATGTTATTCCTGAAGAACTATGGGAAAATGCTCCCAAAGACATCAGAGTAACAATCGCTAATCAAGAAACTATTAGGCTAACTAAAGTCTGTAGAAACTTGATTATTTATTTCTCAGGAGAACCTTTCTCTATTCCTACTATTTATCAGCAGGAATCAGGTATTGACTTACTCCTTGGAAATAATTTCTGTCAACTCTATGGACCTTTTACCCAATGGTTAGACAGAATATCCTTTCATCTAAATCAAGAAATAGTTTTGATTAGAAAAATCACAAAAGCCTTTCAATTTGGAAAGCCCGACTTCCTTGAATCTATGAAAAAAGATTCAAAGAATAAACTAATTCCTGGTACAAACATAACTCATGAAGTTATCAAACCAGAAGAAAAAAGATATTTTCTTGAAATACAAAAATATCAAAAAATAGAAAATTTACTTGAAAAAGTATGTTCGGAAAATCCAATTGACCCCGATAAAACCAAAAAATGGATGAAGGCGTCGATAGAATTATTAGATCCTAAAACTATAATCAGGGTAAAACCAATGAAATATAGTCCACAGGATAGAAAGGAATTTAACAAACAGATTAAAGAATTACTTGATCTTAAGTTAATCATTCCTAGCAAATCACCTCATATGTCACCAGCCTTTCTAGTCGAAAATGAGGCTGAAAAACGAAGAGGAAAAAAGCGTATGGTTGTTAACTATAAGGCAATAAACGCAGCTACCAAAGGAGACAGTCATAACCTCCCTTGTATGCAAGAATTATTAACTCTGTTAAGAGGAAAAACCATCTTTTCTAGTTTCGACTGTAAAAGTGGATTTTGGCAGGTATTGTTAGATGAAAAATCTCAGCTCTTAACTGCATTCACATGTCCAGACGGTCATTACCAATGGACAGTAGTTCCTTTTGGACTAAAACAAGCACCTAGCATATTCCAAAGACATATGCAAAATGCTCTTAGAGGATTAGAAAACTTCTGTACCGTCTATGTTGACGATATCATAATTTTTTCAGAATCTGAAGAAAAACATTATTTTCATGTTCTTTCAGTTTTAAAATTAATGGAAAAATATGGAATTATTTTATCTAAAAAGAAAACTAATCTTTTTAAACAAAAAATTAATTTTTTAGGTCTAGAAATAGATCAAGGGACCCATTGTCCACAAAAACATATTCTCGAAAATCTTCACAGATTTCCTGACATACTTGAAGACAAAAAACATCTTCAAAGATTTTTAGGTATTCTAACCTATGCAGAAAGCTACATCCCGAAATTGGCGGAGCTCAGAAAACCTCTACAGGTAAAATTAAAAAAGGAATATGTATGGGAATGGAAACAGTCCGATACAGACTACATAAAAAAGATGGTAATATGTGTGGGAATGGAAACAGTCCGATACAGACTACATAAAAAAGATAAAGAAAAATTTGACAAATTTTCCTAAACTTTATCTTCCAAAGGAAGAAGATTTCCTTATAATAGAAACCGATGCTTCAAATGACTTTTGGGGTGGGGTTTTGAAGGCTAAAACTTCTGAAAAAGAAGAAATATGTAAATATACTTCTGGAAGTTTTAAACAAGCCGAAAGAAATTACCACAGTAACGAAAAAGAGTTACTAGCGGTAAAAAACACTATTTCAAAGTTTTCAATCTATCTTACTCCTGTACAATTTTTAGTAAGAACAGATAACAAAAACTTTACTTATTTCCTTAGAACAAAAATCTCAGGAGATAATAAACAAGGCCGTCTTGTCAGATGGCAGATGTGGTTTTCTATATACTCCTTTAAAATTGAGCATCTGGAGGGGACCAAAAACGTGCTTGCTGACTGCTTGACACGCGATTTTCAGAATACGTAAGCACCTACGTATCACAATCCAAAAACTTTGCCTATTTATAAAGCAAAAATCTTTCAAGAAAAATCATCACTCAATTCAGCAAACACAAAAATTTAGAAATGGAAGAATTAAAGGCTTTACGCCTCAAAGAAAAAATCCTTCTCATAGAGTTGAAAAACCTTCGAGAAAAAATAGCCATCTACGACGAAAGTCTAGAAACAACTGTTAATTCAGTACAGGAAACCGAAAGGTTGCAAACTGAATCTATTCCCCAGCAAACGGCTAAGGGTAAAGAAAAATCAAATCCGTTGATTCATGTTGCTTTGGAAAAAAGCAAGATAAATGAAGAATCACAATCTTCATCTAGCCCAGAAGCAAACGGCTCTGGTAAAGGCATATCAAATCCGTTGATAGCTGACAGTTTGCTAAAAACTGAACAGGTCTCTCTAAGACCAAGCTACTCTCAGGTCATCCAAGAACCCATGAAATCTGGTAAATCCAAATTTTATGTCATTTTTTATGAAGAACACAGAGGCATATACCAAGACTGGTCTATAGTCTCACGGTACATCTCAGGAAATTCGTTTCCATTTAAAAAATTTGGGTCCTTATTACAAGCCCAACAAGAAGCCACCCGATATTCAGCAGAATTCGGAAAGAAGGAAATACCCCTAAAGGTAACATGCTTCGTTGAACCTCTGAAGATCATGAAAAAAGAAAGAATTGTTGAATTCAAGAAAACTTTTCAAAAATCCTTTATAAACGAGGAAACAGAAGAAAGTAAAGACATCATCTCTCTAGATGAATTTAGATCAATTTGGTCTAAAGCCAGGTCTCTTAGTCAAACTGACTTTGAGAACGAATACATCTACACTGAAGATAAGGCTACTAAAAGTCTAATAATATTTTGTCCAGGTGCAGATACAAAGCTTGTTTCTCTAACATTTATTGCTGGATTAACCAAGTTCATTTACCCCTCTCCCAATCTGTTAGAAATCAGTCTTTTCCCAGATGGAGTCAAAAAAGCGATCAAAAACTTTCGCAAAAAGATTGCAGCAGCAAGAGATGCTGATATCTTTATCAAGTGTAACTCTACACTCCCAGACTGGTACCAAGGAAGTTCTTTCCAAAGTTATCATCACCTAGAAATCGGTATTGCCAAAGCAAGAACCGTCAGTCCTTCTAAAATTATGGAGGAAAATTATGAAGACCCAGAAAACTGGGTAGACATCAGAGTCAGAGGATTTCTTAAAATCCTTGAAAATCTACAAAAAATAAAAGTAGGAAGCTTTAATAAAGTAAACCATTGCAGCCACAACTGCATTATTACACGCTATAGTGGAACCCCACTACCAAGGCACGAAAAAGATGCTTTAGAAAGAATGGAACAAAGTATCATGTTCAATAAAGTGGAAGCAGGACCCACCACTAAAGAAAAGCTTTGTCAAAAGCTACATCGCACTTATGAAAATCATAATTGTGATTACTGTACAAACAGTACAAAGAAAAGTGACAGCCCTTATTCTGACAGCTACTCCACTGAAGACATCAATAATGAAGATACACGTGAATTAGACCCCACTCACGGATTCATTGATTGAAAAATGACGTATGCACTTACGTTATCAAGAAATGGACAGATGTCCTTTTTAATTATTTAGTTTTGCTTGTAACTTCCTATATAAAGGAAGATAGTTTATTAGTAGAGATCATCGAATACTTCCCCCCCTTTTTTTTCAATTTCTTATCTTGTAAACAAATGTGTATGTGTGAGTAAAATCTCCCTCTTAAGGAGAGATGTAAATATCAAGAAGTTCTTCCTTTTGGAAGAACAGTTATGAAATAAAAGTACTATCTTCTTTAAATTTCATTATGTTCATGTTATCTCTTTACAAAACCTGGAGTCCTGGAGCCATAGAAGAGTACCGTTTAGGCAGGTGGCCGTAGGGAAATAATGGTTGGATTGGTCCCTTGTAAAGAACAGTTAACAGCAACGGAATGAACGACATCGAAGAGGTATAATTTTATTTTATACTGTCAAATACTTCAAGGATATTTATTTAATCTTTCCTTAAGCATTAAATCAAAAAGTTTTATATCAAAACATACATCGATTGATTTCGAAAAAATGATTTCTACAATTCAAAACATACATCGATTTTATTCGAAAATTGATTCCGCAATTTGGTATCAGAGCCATGTGCTCAAGCTCCAGACTTGGAACGGGCAAGTCAGACACGGCAACAACTTAACCCAACCAGGCCGGGTTAGATCATTGTCCATCCCACCTTAAAGCCCTCACTTCAGTCACAAGCCCGCGTTACCAGGCTCGGCCTTAATCTGTGGGCCACAACTCTTCCGAAATCCACACCTTGGATATATAAACTCAGCTTAAAGCTGATCCACCCTATTAGCCACTCTGGGCGGCTGTGAGTAGCCAAGGCTCAAACGAGACCTTGCTACTGGTGCTGGTGCGCACCACAATCTGTGATCCACACCTTCCACACTAGCCGCCACAATCCCACGCACCAAAGCCCAAGATGATTTGATATTTTTAATAGAACTCATTTTTAAGTATATCCAACGGCATTATGACCGTTATAACTATTAACCCAACGGCATTATGACCATTTTTAAGTATATCCAACGGCTCCAGACTTGGAACGGGCAAGTCAGACACGGCAACAACTTAACCCAACCAGGCCGGGTTAGATCATTGTCCATCCCACCTTAAAGCCCTCACTTCAGTCACAAGCCCGCGTTACCAGGCTCGGCCTTAATCTGTGGGCCACAACTCTTCCGAAATCCACACCTTGGATATATGCTGATCCACCCTATTAGCCACTTTGGGCGGCTGTGAGTAGCCAAGGCTCAAACGAGACCTTGCTACTGGTGCTGGTGCGCACCACAATCTGTGATCCACACCTTGCACACTAGCCGCCACAATCCCACGCACCAAAGCCCTCTAGATAACCTTAATGCCCCCCACTTAATCCCCCAACTTGGGCCACAAGCCCAAGTTAGCCCTCTAGATAACCTTAATGCCCCCACTTGGATATACAAACTCAGCTTAAAGCTGATCCACCCTATTAGCCACTCTGGGCGGCTGTGATGAGCCAGGCTCAAACGAGACAGATTGTGATGCTGGTGCGCACCACAATCTGACGCACCAAAGCAACCCCTAGCTGTAGGCCCTCTAGATAACCTTAATCCCCCCACCACGTTACTGAGCCCGCCGATTTAATTGTTGAAAATGCCTGTTATAAAGAGCACCTGGGTTCTTAGTTGTTCCGATATGGGATATGTTAAGGTTTAGTATTCACTCCAATATTATTAACTATTTTACACTCAGAAACGATTTTTGTTTTATAGATTTATTGTTTGTATCTAAATGTCAAAGCTAAGGGTGGAAGAGTTTGACGTGTAACAAAAACCAATGACTTTTAGTTGTAATTATAAATATATCGTTTACAATTCGAAAATTGGGTGTTAATTTAAAATGTAACTCAATTCATATAAACTTGACTAGTTTAAACTTACACAAACTGTTAAACAAACAATATTTATTTAGTTCGATTCCTAATCCCAAACTCAATAATCTATTTTCATCCAGAGACACTTTTTTTCACCTGGAAGCAAACATTTAAATAACATATTAGCAATTCGAATTTGAAGTGAGAAAACAGCTTAAAGTATTTGGGAAACTTGGTTAAAACAAAAGAGGGCATGATGTATGGTCGGTGCATGCGTACACATTTGCAACTTAACGTTTTCTAACGGGTTAACACGAATGATCCTTTGTGCTAATAGAGTTACAAAATAATATGTTTAAATACAATTTAAATGACTACTATACCCCTTCACTAACGGGTTAACACGGATGGTTCTTTGTATTTTTGGCCGTTGGACTTTAGCTTAATTGTAGTTTCTTAGTCCTTCGAGTTTTATTTTGTACAAATTTGGGATCGTAATTTGTTGGGTGTTACAGATACCCCGACGGGTAAATACCCGATATATGCTGAACGGTTTTTGGGCCGGGTATGGTACATACATTTATAATCGGGTATTAGATTGGGATTACCAAAACCCATCACATTGCGATCACTATATAAAGCTAACGACAAAAACTAAAGCAAATGTTGTACCTGATTGGTGTCATACAACCCCCTCCCCCCACCTGATTCATTGTCGTTATTGTTAGGAGATTCGACGTCTTCATCACCTCCATTATACTTAGGATGGGACTGACCGCCGTTATCACCACGGTTATAGTTAGGAGGAGACTGACCGTCGTTATCACCCATGTGATAGTTAGATTAGAAGCTTCACCGCCATAATAGTTAGAAGCTTCACCGAATATATAATTGTTGTCCCACAACGACACCTCAAACGATTTTTCATGATAGATTATCGAACTGAATAAAGAAAATTGAACGATAGAATGAAGTAACAAATAACGGTTTATATAGTAATTTTGACAAAGTCTTACATCAGGTCAAATAATTGACAAGTATATCAAGGAATTATATGTCGTGCCAAATAACTCAAAAAAAATTCATCAATAACTAAACATCAATACGGGTCGTATGGTAATATACGACCCGTATGTAACAACGTCAAGTGGTCGTATCCAACAGTATGACCGATATAACATGCGTCTGTATTGTACTATACGGCCCATATGTGGACACGAATTACTGATGTCATGTGTGACAACTTTGTCGTTTGACTAAGGGGAATACATGTTATATGGTACAATACGACCCGTATTAGGTTTGTGTGTATAACAATTTCGTTTGTACCTATAACAGCTCTCATACATATTTAGGTTAGTAGCTATTATATATCTTACTAGATTAGAATCTCGTGTATTACACGGGCTGAATAATTGCAATGCTATATACTTAGTAATAAAAAGATTATGTTTTTTAAAAACCCGTGTATTGCACGAGTTAAATAAAATTTTACGTGACACTTATAAATTATGTTAAGTTAATTTTGAAAACACTTTTTAGCTAAGTATTAACTTTTTTTATGTAACTGATAAATATTAATTCATATTAAACTTTAGAAACCCGATGTATTACACGTATTAAATAAATACAATAATATATATATATACTTAGTAATAAAGATTTACATATTACATATTCATGAAAAACGTTTTATAAAAAAATTATTAAAGTCATTATTATTTAATAGCAGAGAGAAAATAATTAAAGAAATTTGTATAATTAATAAGAGAGAGAGACGGGAAAAAAACTTGAGGATGCATGAAAGAGTGACAAGTGGCACATCAAAACGTTCATTTATTGTATAGTATAGATTAAAAATTCAAGTTGATGAATAGTATCATCACCACACACCATTTGTCATGTGTAATTCCACTTCTTTTTCCCTTTTTTTTTGGCTTGTTACTATTATTATTACTATATTTAATATCTTATTAAAAATCCAAAGCGTTTGACATGTGACGGCTTTTAGTTGGGTTTTTTTTTCACCTTTCTTGGTTTAGTTTAAATTAAGATGCTTTGGAACTTAAGAACAAAAGAAAGCTTGATCCAGTGGTATGCATGCAATTAGGTCACTAAGTAGTGTGCCCCCCTTCCTTGGCCAGTTCGGTTGCCTTTTAAGTTTTGGTTGAGTTTTTTTTTTCTTTTCTTTTCTTTTCTTGAGTTCTTTTTTATAATTCTAGTTTTTATTTGCACTTACTTGTTTGCCTTGGGATTTTTATTTTATTTACCCTTTCTATATACAAAATAATCTAAGGGCGCACCTTGAAACAACTGATAAGGTCAGTTGCTACTTTGTGACCTGATGTCATGAGTTTAAGTTGTAGGAAACAACCTCATGTACAAAACGTATGGTAAGACTACGTACATCATATCGCGAAGCAGGCCCTCCCCAGACCATACACAAATGTGGGAGCTAAGTCAAACGTCCATTTTTTCTCTCTTGCTCTCTCACTACATTTTAAATTATTTATGATATTTTTTCATTTTTGAAACTGAACTAATCAATGAATTAATAAGACCCCTAGTTCGATTATTGTTCTGGCTATGCAAATTATGAGTTTAGGGCAAGGTCAAAGATGGAGGGTATGAATGCAATTAAATTCGAGTCCGCCAAAGTAGACACATCCGTTTCAAACAAGCAACGCACTATTTTTTTGTATTGTAATGTGTAGATAAGATTGAAGTTGATAGAAGTTTAAAATAATTAAATAAAATATATGTATTTTATAACATGAGCATGGAAATAACTTTTAATTATTATTTTAATTCAAAATGAGAGAGACCGGAGGAGATTTAAGGGATTTTTTACATAACTTATTAGTTTGTCTAAAACATTTATTTTATGGTTTTCTTAAAACTTATATCCCTTAACAAAACAATATTAATGGGTTTGAATATGATGTAAACGAGTTGAGCCGTTTGTAAGTTTTTAAAGATTGGTTTGTTAAATATTTGAAACGAGTCTAAACAAGCTCAAGCTCAAGCTCGAACTTATATGAAACTCGTTTAATAAATGAGCTCTAGTATGCAGTTTATAATCGAGCTTAACCGGCTAACGAACTTAAATGAACCTATTATTTATAAAAGTTCAATAACTTATATTTAATATAATAAGTATTTAATTACATAATGTATTATTATAAATGATTATAATAAACTACCTAACTAAATAATATATATCATATTATATAAATTATAAATATATAAAAGGTAATTGAACAATTTATAAATAAAAAACGAGTCGAATCCGAACTCGAGTTTAAAAGTTACTCACTACTGGATATGAATCTTAGAAATATAGCTCGAAATGAGTCGAGGTTAACCTCGACTAGGTTCATTTACACCCTTGAGTATTTCCTTCAAACCATAATCATAAAACTAAACACACTTGCGTATGTTACACCGGAAAAATAGTTAGATAGTACAAGAATAAGAATAAGGGGATGATATTGATGTTATACCATTCTAACCTCTAAGTTTAATGCTTTTAATTTATGTTGTTAGACTAAAATTTATGTTATCGAACTAAAATAAATGATTGAAATTGTTTTTCAAGTAATAATCAGATCATCGGGCGTGCTCATCACACCTCATGATGTGGGCTCAGGTGGCGTCGTGGCCACACGTGAAACACCACGTCTCTGTAGCATGAGTCACAACAGTGAAGCCTTGGCGTGAATGTATGCACGGTGAGTTTAGTCTTTTTTAATAATATTTCATTTATCATTTAATTTGATTTTTTCTCTAATAACTTGTGTTCGTTAACTTAAAAAAATCTACATACAAAGTGTTGTTTGTTTTTGTTATGAACAATCTCATATAAATTTTATTGAAAACCGAGTTTGTTTCAAGATAAAGTATTTTTTGGTCTCGTAATCGGCTTTAACACGTGTTTGGATCGTAACTTTGATGGAACATAATTACGCACTTTGACCACTCGACGACGATGAGAAGTAGATATTTTTTATTTATTTTGTATTTTACATTGTGATTTGTCAAATTATTTTTCATTATTACGTATTTATTACTGTTTTTATAATTATTTTATTTTTTATTACATAATAATTGTTAAAATACAATCATATTATTTGTATTTAAAAAAACAGTGGAGCGAAAAGTGATGAAGAGTAAAAACCATTTACGTGGTTTAATGGTGTGGGAATGAAAGTTGATGTGTCAGTGAGTGAAGAGTGATATGTACGTCTGATATCCTCATATACATATACATCCACACATATATTCCTCCAAAAGATCTTTCGACATCTTCTCAACTTAGTATTTCTTTATATACATAATCCGGTTTTCGAAACCTAACAAGTAAAAACCGGTTTTCAAAACATTGGTTCTTGGCTTTTTGTATTAAAAGGACAAGAATTTATTTAACGATTGCATAAACCGTAAAGTTCAAACATGGTGAGAAAATAACCTTTTTTTAACACTAGTTTTTACTCTTAAATACCGCTAACATGCACATGTAGGATTTGAACCCACACCATTTTTCTTAAGTACAATGACAATCATTTATGCCACTAAGCTATAGGTTGCTGAGAAAATAACTAGTAATTAAACAAGGGAGTTGTAATACAAACACCACCCTAAAAGTGTACACGAGGCTCATGTCACATTATACGGGCAATATAATTTGTTGAAAAATGGTTATACGACTTTATCAATCATTTCAATGTCAATCAATCGATGATGCAAGCCGTATCACTTGATGAACACCACTTTATACGTGCCATATAAAAACATCATGCATGTTGTATGAACATTTTCGTTATATTATATAGGCTGTATATATATTTTTGTATAATCATACCATACGAGTCGCATGACCGGTTAGCGATGACCGTACAAACTTATCATAAAAAAAACTTTTTGCTTTAAATAAGGGAAGTATTATTACTATTTGAATTGAACGCAAACCAGATCCTCCGTCTTTTTATCGTTTACCTCCTCATTGATTTTAGCTCCAATTTCTGTGACTTTCAGCAATTTGATCAAGACTTAATTATATATTTATGTATAATTTTACATAAATTTATCTGTTTTGGTGAAACTTACCTTTCCAGCTTAGATCTTCAAGTTTTGGAGAAATCTTTTTGTGGGTTTTGATGGGTTTTCTGTTATCTGAATTGGGTCGATAAAATTTTCAAGTTTTATCATCGTTTGGTGAATCAAGTTCTTGTTTTTTTTTTCTTTTTTCAAGAAAACAGTTTATTTTGGATTGTTGGGAGTAGAGATGAGAGGAAGGGGTTGAGTTTGAGGTATGGTTTTGAAGGTGAAAAGATGGAATTAAAGACTGAAATTGAAGAAGAGGAAGCTTGTTTTCAGAACAATAATGATGATGATTCAACCATTGACCCTGATGTATCTCTCTCTTATATTGTAAGCAATTATTCATCTTTCATTGTCAATTTCATCATTCAACTTTTGATTATTTGTTACATGGATATATTCTGTAATGAAACCTTGAATTTAAGTAATTAGCATAAAATATTTTTGTAAGTAGGGTAATTGTGGATTTGAGTATGTTGGATATGATTTAGTTCTTGTGGCATAGATTGTGGAAAGGGTCCTACTATAGATACACTAGGTGACGTCATCATACGGACGTATAGATGACGAAAAAGGGTTATATGGCCGGAATAGCATCTATCTGTGGTGTACGTTGTTACATCAGTCGCTTCTATAGCTTTCTATCATACGGTCTGTTTAAGAGAAATAAAACAACTCATTCGGCATGCATATGAAAAGATCACAACTCATACAACACGTATAAGAAACGATTACCCTGCATAGCATCTGGTGTCTGAATAGTAGAGGGTTGGTGTCTGTATAGCCTCCCCCTTGTGGAAATTGAATTTTTCTAGTTACAAAAGAACTCATTAATTTCTTGCTTATATTTCCTTTTTAATGAAAATCACTACAAGCTTGGCAAGTATCATCCCCAACTGATTTATTTAGGGGGTGTTTAGATGCTTGATTTGTGTATTAAATAATCATTTGCTTAAAGATAGGGAGAATTATGTAATTTACTTTACACATTTATCTCAGTAATCAGTATTCATACAACAACTTCTTACCTGAGTATCCAATTATGACTCTAAATAATTAGGAAATCATAATCATTTTACCCAAACATCATTTGATGATTATTGTGATCAAGGTTACAATTTTCTGTTTATTTAGGGTCAGAACATTTAGATTTGGGTAATCAAGGAATTGGTATAGGAATATTGATTATTGAGATAATTGTAAAAAGTACTAGAATTTCCCTACTATACGCCAACTTTAAGAAATTGTTATTCGATTATCTGATTCAAAGTATGATTCTTTAAGTTCAATAATTACTTTGAAAACGCACATCCAAAAACCCTATATAACGAAGTATCATCTCTTCAACTATAGCTACATAATGTATTTTTCCAAGTAGGAATATACACACAGAAGGTGGAATGTAAATCCATTATCTGCTTTTAAATGAACATCATTGTTGTAATTTTAGGATGAGAAAATTCAAAACGTCTTGGGACATTGTCGGAAGGATTTTGAAGGTGGATTTTCAGCTGAAATTTTGGGTAGGTTAAATTCATCATTTTAAGCTATTTTTTCTGCCCTTCACACCAAATAAATAAATACAAATATGCTCATATGTAAGATGTAACTAAAAGAGTTGAAAATATTTATGTGAATTTTTGGTTATTTTCAGACGCGAAGTTCGGGGATTACGGTTCATTTTTGCCTACTTATCAGCGTTCTCCTGTTTGGCCTCATCCAAACACACAGCCAAAAGATCTTTATTACAGCGCCCCCGTGTCTCCAAATAGTGCACCTATAGAGGTATTTGCAACATTATATTAATATTCTACTAGTACTATAGTTATTGGTTTTGTTTTTTTATGGTTTAAAGTTATAGTTCTTGAACTGGAAGCATATGGATACGTACCCTGAAATTTTTTTGGTAGCATTTTTCTGTGTAAACTGATGAAAAATAAAAAAAAAAGATGTTGTTGGTAGTTATAAAGCCTACCCTGGTATATTAGGTGCCGACATCCATTTACATATGAATTGGTCAATTCAGGTTATGTATTAGTTTAATCTCTAATGGGTCAAATGGACACACTAGAAATGTGAATCAGAAAGGAAACGTATCGAATGGGTTGAACCCAAATTATATTTTCAATGTACAAAATCTCTGAAACATTTTATTGAAAACAAATTATTTATATAATTAACTAAAAAATAGTTTGGACAAAAAGTGTTTGTGGGTCAACCCGACCCGTCTTGTTTGACCCATCACCCATCCTGCCCATTAGCCACTTTACTGGTAAAATCTTGGATCCGCAATCGGCTACATATATATGTGAAGTTATGCATGTTTCCTACGAGATTTTGATTTCGTATGGGTACTTGTGATACTATTCTGCATAAATGTTTCAACTTATATGACTATGCAGGGTGGTAATCAGAACTCTGTTTCCCACTCAAATGCATCACAACAAGTAATAAACGATCCAGCCTCGTTTAGTGCCAGATCAGGGTCAGCACCAAGGGAGTCAAAGTCAAACAGTAAACTTAAACAAAAAGTCAAAGTTGTCTCTGATAATATGTTGACTAAAAGAAATGCTGAAATCTACAGTGGGCTTGGGCTCGATGTCTCTCCCTCATCGTCATTGGAAGCCAGCCCTGTAAATAGTGACTGGCTTTTTCATGGGACTCAAGATGGCCCAGATGAGTCTCCCACTAGTATTCTTGAGGTTTGTAATTTCACCGACATTTTGTTCTTTAGTTTGAGATGAAAGAAGGGAAAAAGTGACTTTTTGTGTGTTCTCGAGTTGGAAAAAGGAAAAAAGAAGTGTTATGCTCTAATTATCTTTTTAGGTTCTCGAGTTGGATAAAAAGGGATAGAAAGCTTACCATTTTACAATTATATCTTTCTTGTGTAAATTAGGTTAGTTTTGTCATTGAAAGAAATCTTACAACATTTACAAAAATAATTAATACCCCCTGTAAATTAGGTTAGTTTTGTCAAGGGTAATTTTGTCATAAAAAGGAGTTTAAAGAACCTTCATTTTCCTTTCTTTCCAACTTTTTGGTGAGAAATATGCCAAAAATTCAAGAAAACAGAAAATTTTGAACCCGAGAACACAATGCAGGTGACAAGATTTTAAATTTAATATTGAAACAGATGATGACATCATTTCCGGTTTTGGGAAGTGTTTTATTATCTCCTCTTCCATATGATTTGTTGCACTTGACCGATACGAAGCGAGATGATAATAGTTGTGGGCCTGTGCATAAGGGGAGCCAAGAAAGTATCGTGACAGCTGCTCTCGGGTCTGATTCGGTCAAAGTTGATCCAAATGTTGTTGGAGAGAAGTCAAGGTCAACTGAAAAGAATTCTGTCTCAGTGGAATCAACAAATGATATTCTACCAAAGAAGGAAACGAGTGTGGACAATTTTGCCCCTAGGAATATGACATCATCTTCAGGTGGCAAAAGGAAAGCAGAAGGCAGTTTAAAGAACGAATCTTTTACATCTAAAACTAAAAAATATGATAACGGGTCAAAGAGCCATACAGAAGATTTCAAGAAAAATGATAGGAAAGCCAAAGAGACATATAAAGATTTCTTTGGGGAACTTGATATAGAACAGGAACATGATGACGAAATGGCTTCGGAGAAATCTTTGGAGGGCATTAACGTAAAAGAAGCACCGGAAAATAGTAATTTATTAAAAGAGAGATTAAATGGAAAGAAAATTCAAAACCTATCTGCATCAAGAATGGGAAATGGGCTAGAATCTGATGCAGCTGCCCGTACGGTAGTTCCTGTGGTCAATGAAGATTGGGTTTGCTGTGACAAATGTGAAAAATGGAGGCTTCTTCCACCTAACGAAAATCCGGGCAGCCTTCCCGAAAAGTGGATTTGTAGCATGCTTGACTGGCTGTAAGTCTTTTATTTCTTAGTGTTTGCGGTTCATGTGTTTTCCATGTTCCAAGTGCTACATGATTGTGTTTTTTTTCCATTTGTTTCGCATAGAGATGGCAAAATCTGCGGGTCGGGTTGGTAAACGGCAACTTTTGGTACAAGTAGAAACAAGTTGGTTGAGTTGACTTGAAACACTTTTTCTCTTAATATTTTTGAAATATATTTTAATACTTAGAGCTTCTCTAATAGGCTCTAAAACCAGCTCCACGTCATCCCTGCCCACCCTGCTCGGGCTTTTCCTCTCCCACAGCCAAAACCGGCTCCAAAAACGCACACACTCTCTCCTCCCCCTTTCACATAACTCGTTTTGGGCGTTTTTTTCACAAGAATGTCCCTCCTCCCTTCTCTCCTCCACATCATCCCCTCATCCCATAACAAGCTAAATCCCACTATTGTGGGTGCTCTTAATTTGTAATATGATTACAAAAATAAATTGTTACAATAGGAGTCTAGTTTTTGAATTAAACGTTTTAGCATGTTGTATGCATTAAGAGTCGACCTTAGGCAGCTTTTGGCCCATTTCAATTTTCGCTAAAAGTTCTTGATATTACCATTTTACCCGACCCAAATCTATCCATTCATAGGAGATGGGTCAAAGTTTCCATCTTTAGACTCTAGTTTCACATTACTATTATTGAAGGTTAAAAACTACTACTTTAAAACACATTGTATTAAAAATCCCCCTATAATGCGCCATTTCTTTCTTTATATTGCATTTTGGATTTTTGGTGAATATTTTAACGTCTCTACACTCTAGGCCCGGTATGAATCGATGTAGCATCAGTGAAGAGGAAACGACAAAGGCTATTACATCTCACTTTTCCGGTCCTTTTGTTCAAGGTTCTCAACCTGTTCATCCCGGTGGGCCCAACTTAGGAGCGGTCTCACTTGATGGGACCCACCAACGTGTCTGTCCCGAAATTCCTTCTAATAAGAAAAAGCATGGATTAGAAGATTTAACAAATGAAGCCAATCGGGACGGGCCTTCACTATCTTCTAACTCTTCAAAGAAAAAACTTCATTCCTCATATGAAACCAGAAGTCTGAATGGTGTAAATCATTCTTCTCTCGTTAATGAAGTGGAATTTCAAGATTCAGGTCAATCTCGTGATTTGATTATGGAAAAGGACAAATTAAAGCAAGAAGAGAACAAAAAAATATTTGAAAACTTTGCGGATGAAGGTATTTCATTTATTTTGACATTTATTTGCTATTTGTTCTTTGACTTATGCATATCTGGAAGAAGAAAAATTCTAGGGTCTGGATGGGTTGGGTAACGTGTCAAAACCTGTATTATACCAATCGACACGGATTGGTTCGGTTTTGACATAAAACATTTTTTGTTCATTATTTCAATTAATAACTAGTGTGTTAAATATGATTAAAAAGCCGTATGACTACATTAATAATGTCATTTTGTAAAATAAAACGGTTTAGGAGGTTGTAAGCAGTATGCATTAAAAATACACTTTGGCTGACTGTCGACCCGTTTGACATGCTTCACTTTTAGCTAAATTTTTTAGTAAACTTAACTTGAATTGACCCACCCATTAGCAAATAGTTCAAAACTGCCACCTCTACTAGAAGTAGACGTGACATAGTGGGCTGATTGTGTAAGAGTCAAGTAGGGCAACTTTTTAATACATGTTGAAACATGGCCGGGTCGGGTTGACCGAGTTAACTGTTTTATTCGTTCTTTTCTAATTTTATAAATAACTACCGCACTAAATATAATTACGAAAAACTATATAGTTAAAATAGTAATACATTGGAGGTTGTGAGTATTTGAATATACTTGGACCAACTCTCAGACCCGTCTGGCCGTATCCGCTCTAGCTAAGTTTTGAAGTTTACCCATTTGATCTGTTGAAGATAGTTTATAAACCCAAATCGACCCATTTTTAGGTAAATGGGTGGAAATAAAATTATCACTTCTATCCAAAAGGATATAATGCATTTCCTTGGTACAACAATTTTGCAGGTTATAACATTCATCACTCCAAGATCAGCAACAAAAGTGAGAGTACTCAAGATTTTCCCAAAAATTTCAAGAAAGAAGACGGTTACAGTGGACCTTCCCACATGGGAAAATTTGATAAACGAGACGTTTTAAAGAAAAGGAAAAAAGTGAAAGAAACAAGTGAAACGAACCACAGATTGGAAAAGAAGTCAAACGTATTGAAAACTTTTGATGAAGCAATATCTGTAAACAACATTGAAAACATTGAAGATATGAAATTAATAGATTCTTCAAGACACAATACGGATCGGGCTGCCACTTCAAGCTCTTCAAAGGTGTCTGGTTCTCATAAAACTAAACCAAATAGTCGGGAATCTAAAGGCTCACCGGTGGATTCGCTTACTTCTTCGCCTATGAGAATCTTGAATATTAGAGGCGATAACGCTTTGACCAAAAATGTTGATACCCTACCTTATGAAGGAAAATCTAAAGGAGAAAGAAACAAATCTAAGGAGTTATTGAACAAAAATGTTAGAATTGATACTGTTTCTACTAAGGATTCCAAGAAATCTTCGAAGAAGGATGTTTCTATAAAAGGAAAGTCAAACTCCTTGCCACCAACGGGTCAAGGTGAAATTGAACGGAAAGAAAATACTGGAAATAATTTGCCATTGAAGGGATTAAAAGATAATAAGAAATCTCAAAATGGAAATCAGCACTTGAATGTAAAAAATCCCTCACCCGAAAAGCACAAGGAGAAAACTCTAGATCCAACGGTTGTTCTTGTTCGGGAGTTATCTAATCAAGCAACAACAAATGCTTTAAGAGAGGCGGCTAATCTTAAGCATATGGCTGATCGTGTAGAGGTAATATCTTTTTCTTTCACATTAATTTTGGTCTTCACTGGGGTGGCAAGACGGACGAGTAGGCGGGTTGAGTAAGTGGTCAAAACAGGTTTGGGTTGACACGTGCCATTGTTAGTACGAGTTGAAACAGTCCAAAACTCCAGATTGGATTGGGCTGACCCGCAAACACATTTTTAATACAACGATATCATTACGATAATTATCTTTATTTGAATAAAGAGATTTAGGAGGTTGTGTGCATTAAATACAGTCCTAGGACTCCATTCAACACGTTTGACCGTGTGAGATAAAACACAACTTCAATTTGACCCATTCATAAGTAAATGGGTAGAAGTTGCCACCTTTGTTGTCATGTAAAGGTGGTAAAACAAGTACTTTTCTAATGCATGACGAGTCGGGTTGGATTGATCAGCAGACACATTTTTGTCCATATTTCTTATAAAATAATTAGTATTTTTAGAAAAAAAAAACTATAGTTAAGCAATTAAGGATGTTGTAAGCATTGAATACACTTTGGCATTTTTTACTCGTCTCATTTTTAGGTAAATTTTCCGGTAATAATATATCAACCAAAATCGACCCATTTTCCTGTAAACGGGTCAAAATTGACACCTCTGCTTTATAATTTATACTTCCTTTTTTTTGTTGTAACCCAAAATTATTCCCACAATTTGCTGAATATTTTCAGAAAAATGGATCAAGCCTTGAAAGTAGAGCCCTTTATATGGAAGCAGCCCTTAAATTTCTTCATGTAGCCTCTTTATTTGAATCATGCCATAGCCAGACTGGGAGATATGGTGATATGATTCAATCAGTATCCATATACAATAGGACTGCAGAACTATGCAAGTAAGTATCAAAAGATAATAAATATTTTTTTTATTCTAGTGCATTCATTAAATTGTATTTCCAAAGAACTTTATAACAGAAGTGGACCTACATGGAAGCCATAACATGCATAAAAAGATGCTCTTTCATGTACAAAATGAAAAATAAAAAATGATAGATGTTATTGTGGTGCGTTTCCCTTGAAAAACGTTAATGTAAAATAATAAAGAATTGTTATTGCAGTGTATTTCCCTGAATGAAATGTATTTTCAAAAGTTATGTTGTGTAAAAACTAAAACATTTTGTGCATTCTTTGAACTTCCTTTGTAAAATTTGGATTTGTGTGCCCTCTTTTACTACTAGGGACATTGGTTTTTTAAAGTGTTAATTTGGTTTTTATTTTATTTCGATTTTTTTAGTTTATTAATTATTGATTGTTAGATATTGTGCTCATGAATATGAGAGAACCAAGGAGATGACCACCACATCTTTGGCCTACAAATGCATGGAGGTCGCATACATGAAAGTCATTTGTTCTTCAGTTGCAACTTCTTGCAAAGATGTGGACGAGTTGCAAGCGTTTCTTCACATAGGTCCCACGGGTCAGTCTTTTATTTCTTGTTTCCTGTCTTTTTTAAATTAACTTTTTGAAGATCTTGCATCTAGGGTTTTGTTTGATGTGTCACTTGTGTGTGTTGAAAGTGATTACCTGATTTTTGACTTGATAATAGGCAAAGCTTTTGTTCCTAACAAAAAAGAAAGCACAATTTAAAATATGTACAATCAATGCAGATGTTAATTAGCAAAATGCTAACTTTACCCTTGTAATACCAATTGACTTGGAAAACTTGTAACATTTAATGATAAAGGTAATTAAGGGTAAAATAGGAAAACTAGTCAACTATAATAATTATCCATTTTTGAAAGTGGACAACTATTTTTGGACCAGTCAAATTTGAAATATGTACTAATTATAATTATGATATGTAAAATAATTGAGAAAACATAACCCAAATTGACATGCACTAATTATAAATGTGATATGTAAAATAATTGAGAAAACATTATTACATCTGATGATAGAAAATATTTTTTCAATATTAAAGCGAAATGCTTCAAAAATATACAACACTCTTTTTTGCTCATTTTACATCTTAAATAATTAGAATTTTCCGAACACTTTTTATGACAGCTAATTATCTGATTATTCAATATCACATAATTATGGGGATAATTATTCTTGCTTTTTTGATTTGATAGGCGAGTCTCCGTCTTCCATTGCTTCTGCTTCTGATCTTGATAACTTGAAGAACCTGGCGGTTGCTGACAAGGAAACAGTAGCCAAGGGTGTTAGTGTTCCTCAAGTGGTGGAAAATCATGTTATTGCTGCCAAAAGCAAACCCAACTTTACACGGATTCTTAACTTTGTAAGTTAACTCTTGAAAGCCAGTAAATTAGAGGCGGAAAATGGGCCCGTCCATTAGGTTAGGTAGTGAGTTGAAATGGGTCATTTTTAATACGGGGCAAAATGAGGTTGGGTCGGTACATCAACATTTTTTGCCTTTTTCTTTAATTATATAAACAAATATTAACCTGAATTTCTTGACTAATGCAATTTAGGAGGTTGTAAGCATTTGAATCCACTTTAGTCAACCCATTTGACATGTTTTATTCTACTTATGTTCTTGTAACTTTGCTGATTTGATCCATTGGACGTAAAATATAACCTAATTTTCGTTAGCGCACTCTAGAAAGCCAATAAATTTGATGTAGAAAAATGGGCAAGTCAGACTGGTTGGGTAATTGGTCAAATAGGGTAGCTTTTTAATATGGGTCAAAATGGGTCAGGTCGAGATCACTCCTCAACACTTTTTGTCCATTTTCTAAAGTTTAATAAATAACTATGCTAAACCAACATTTTTACTAGTGTGATTTTATGAGGTTGTAAGCATTTGAATACACTTTAGACCCATTTGACCCAATTCTTGTTAGTACACTTCAAAGCCAGTAAATTAGAGATGGAAAGCCAGACAGGGTTGGTAATCGGTCTAAGTGGGTAGTTTTTATTACGCGTCAAAACGGTTTAGGTTGGATCAAACCTATATTTTTAAAAAAAAATTATGAATATATATTATAAAACTAATCATCATGTTTTGAGAATGCAACTTAAGAAGTAGTAAGCATTTGAATACACTTTGAGCTACGCGTTTTGACCCACTGGGGATAAAATATACCCAATATCACCTCTACAATAAACCAATGATCTCTTCATGGTTTTGAGCTTTTTACTCTGAAATAATTTGCAGATGCAAAATGTAAATTCGGCGATGGAAGCCTCAAGGAAATCAAGGCTTGCATTTGCAGCTTCTAGTTCAAAAGAAGAGGCTGTTGTATCTGCCATTAAAAGGGCTCTAGATTTTGATTTTCATGATGTTGAGGAGTTATTGCATCGGGTTCGAGTGGCAATGGAATTAATTAATAGGTGATTCAAGGCCATGGTTAAAAGATCTTGAAATTTAAAATCCCACCACAAGAGTTGCTTTTTGCGGTCATTAGCATTTCAGTATGCAATAAAGATCAAGCATTTAGATTCATATGGAATGGAAAGTTTAGCCACAAACACAGGATCTTTATCGGTCTTTTTCAGTCTTTTTGAACGAAGGATGATTCAGACGCGCTAATTTGTAACCAAGATTGTTACTTTTGAAAAATCTCAAGAGCTATGCGCTATTAAGATGATCATCGACTTGAATGATCTAGTTGCAGTGTAAAGAGAACATAAAAGCAACAAGCTTCAGGTAAAGCATAGTTGTATTTTTTTTATATATATTTTTTCTAGTAAAAGTTAGAGATGGCAAAATGGGTGGGTTGACGGTAACATGTAATGGGTTAGGGTCACAAAACAAATACTTCTTATGTGCGGATCAAAAAGTGGATGGGGTCATGCTACACTTTTTGGTCCATTTTGTAAATAATTAGGGTATTGAGATTAGGGTCCAAATCAATGTGTTGAAATGAGTTTTCTTTCTATAACAATGATGCATTGAGATTCTAATATAATTAGTTAATTACTAGTCTCTTCTTTTGCAGGCAGTATTATAAATATGCCCTTAGTTTCTGAAGCCAAATACTCGTTAAGTAAATACTTAATGTTGCGGTGATAAAGGTTATAAAGGTAATTTTGTACATGAATTCACAACAATTTCTAGTTCTGGAAAATTTTCATTACTGAAGTTTTCCCTGCACAACAAAGTTGATATTGATTTGGACTTACATAATCCCCTGTTTAATCAATATTGAAGGGTATTTTAGACATTTTTAAATAATTTTAACATTTTCTTTAGTTGAGATGCTCACTTTCCATGTTTTGCTAATATTCTTTTCTACAGAAGAAGAGCGAGAAATAATCCCGATGAGTGCGAGTAATATATCATTGGTCGCAGGTATTCTTTTTTCATTTTCGGGCACGGGTTAAAGAATATTGAATTTGTAATTAGGGCTTCACATAGGTATCTAGGATTGTGGACTCCTGTTGATGCATTGTTTATCAAGTGTAGACTTTTGATATATTAGATTGTATTTAACTGTAACTATCTCTAGAAGTTATCTACGTGTAATGTCAAATTCTGTATATGGAATATATAAATATCATAGTATTACAGGTTTTGACCCGTTTGCCCCATATGGGTCTGTCACCAAGTTGGTCAATTTCAACCTCTCTATATAAAATAGGGTCATTTTTGGGTTATATTTATTTGTAAGGGTAACTATGTAGAATAGTAACCAAGTTTCAAAAGTGTTGTAATTAGGTCACTTAATACGCATTTTACACTGTATACACCCTCTGGTATACTATGATTAGTGACCTAATTTGAACACTTTTGAAATTTGGTTATATTATGTGGTGTTTTCCCTTATTTGTAATATGTTAAATGAAGGAAAATTAAATCAGATAAAGAAGAAAAAGGATGAAAGCCGGTAAAGACAATGCGGTCGGACCAGGAACCAGTCAGTGGACCGTGTTTTATTTTTTTGGGTTGTTACAATAAGCCAGTGTTTTTTTGTTAAACCAGTCAGTGGACCGTGTTTTATTTAACTTGTTTGGATGATTAGTTTTGAACCTATTTTATGTTAAACTTTTTAAGTGATTTATTCTTGGTTGCTTAATGTTGTATTTTTTTATATAAAAGTTTTGTACCTTGTATATTTTATTTTATATTTTACATTGGATATAACATCATCCGGTTTTTAATACCAGTCGAGAAGTGGCCCACGGTTTGATTCGATTTTGAAAACATTGCTTATTTCAGATCAAATTCAAAAAATTGACAGGATATGTGAAACAGAAGAAATGCACAAAATTTTGTTAGAATATGATGAAATTCAAACCTACCAAAAAACACAATTCAGCTACCTTTTATTCATTCTCACCTTCTTGTAATCAAAACATTGAAAATTCTATCTTACTTCAACCCTCCAAGATGTAAATAAAGTACACTAACCAACACAATAATTTAAACATATAATGAACATAACACGACAAGGCACGTCCCACCCATTGCGGTTTAGCTTCGCAATAGTCGGAATGAAAGGCGGTAGCTTATTCTTGGATCTTGAAAAGAGATTGTTTCAAAGTCATGAATAAAGTAAAGCTTATTTGTTTGCAGTGCAGACTGCAGATGTGGTTTGAGTTAAGAAGGCGAGTATGGGAGCCATTCAAGGGATTCACCAGCAGACATTGGAACTATACTTCCAGATGCATATGAGTATGATTCTGGAACCTTCCATGTCGTCTTTTTCAACGTGATTTTTCGCGTGTTTCTTGGAAGACCGTAAAAATCTGGCCCGTTAAGGCTCGTAAATGCCTCCAGTTTGTCCAATGCACCCGCCTAAAAACAAAATTATTATAAGACAATGTCAATATGCGCGCTTACAACTTTCTAAATTGTTTTACCTGAAAATGGAATCATAAGTTTTAATCTAATTAGCTAATTATTATTAAAATCATCTAGTTATTTATAAAAATTTTAATATGTGATGGCATGTTGGTCTGACCCGCTTTCCTCCATTAGCCAACCCACATGACCTGCCCATTTTGCCACCTATAAAGGACTTGGTTTTAAAAAGCCTGAGGCGCAAGGCGATGGGAAAAAGTGAGGCGGTGCTTCATGCACATCCAAGTCAAAATTAGGGTCTGTAGGAGGTTGATACGTAAAACGACCTTGGTTTTAAAAAGTGAGAAGCGCACCGAAGCGACAAGGTCTAAATCCGAAGCGCAAATCGCAAAAGACCGATTTTCGTACGCGAAGCGCAAAGTGCTTATATAAATTTTTTTATACATCCCATTGGTTTTTAGCATCCCCTACCCAAAATATAGCCATAAATAAGGTTTATATATGATTTAATGTATAAATTACTTACATGTACAACCTCTTTAGCTAAATGTATAACACTTTGAAGCACAAAAACAAACCCTGTACAAGAATCGAGCCTTTAAGTGCGATTTTTTTTCAATTGTGCGAGTCTTGTACAGTGTGCGAGTTGTGTGACAAGACTCGCAAAAGATGGCGCCCCAAGTCGAGTCGCGAGTTACTCGCGCTTTTTAAAACCAAGAAAACGACCAAAGAAATGAAGAGATTATGAATGGTTTCTTAATAAAAAAAGGCTGATATGTAAAAGGGAAGAGAGAAATGCAACTTTTGGTTGTATATAGAGCAACACGTCACGTACGTGAAGCTCTCGCCTGATGCCTTTGCTTTGAAAAGCAAAACACCTCGCACTTTTTAAAACCAAGATAAAGTATGGCCTGCATATTCTTATATGGGCCTTCATATTTATGAGGTTTCCACAAAACCAAAATCCTTGGTAGATGTACTAATCTGTGTTGTCAAAAGCCCTCTAGGCGAGCGCCTAGGCGCAAATTTAAAGCCCAGCGTAGCTATAGCGCCTGGAGGTGACCAAGGCGCAAATATGGGTTTTTTTTTGCAAAGGCTAGCTCAGGCGAAGGCTTTGTCAGGCGCCAAATCAACCAAGGCGTGGGCTTTATTCATTCAGGCGCAATCGAGTAATTAATTTCTAATTTTTTTGACTATTTTTTAGTCATGCACTGGCAGCTGGCCCTAGAAAAAATAGGGACTACCAAATTAATTCCAAATCAACGATCTTTTGTATATACATACACACCATTGAAGGTTACAGAATAACCAAATGAAGTTTAAAGAAGCAAGAAATGGTATTCAAATTTTGGTATTACTTTTGATTATTTATTACTTTATCTTTTGGTACTTATTATAATAGTTTTTTTTTAATATTAGTGGTGTGGTGTTAGTTTTCAATGTATAATATACTTTTTTTATTTTTTTCCCTCAGGCACACGGTTTTCTTGCGCCTAGGCCCGAGGCAGTGCCTATGCGCCTTGAGTGCGCCTATCGCATTTGACAACACAGGTACTAATTTGACTCGTCTACTTTTAATCTCTAAACAGGTCAAATAAGTAAATTAGTAAATAATTAGCTAAAAAGAAAATAGTTCAAATGGGTTGAAAGTCTCCTAAACTGTTTTTATGCACACTAACTAGTTATTGACATTAAAACTTCAAATACCTCTTCAAAAACCTTAGCATAGATAGATAGCGCGACAGGAGAGTTAAATACACCAGCACATCCACACGCGCATTCTTTTTGTTGCCTGTCATGTGGTGCACTATCCGTTCCTAGGAAAAATCTTCTATTTCCACTTGTCACCGCAGCAACAATAGCCTGTCCTACATTAATAATAACAATAACAATAATATAAATAATGATACTTGTGTGTTAGAAAAGAGAAAATACATACTGTGGGTCTCCCTCTTGAGTACTGGAAGGCAGTAATTATGTGGCTGCAATCCTCCTTGGAAAAGTGAATTTCTATTCAGAAGAAGATGTTGCGGGGTAACCGTAGCTGCAACACAACCTAAAAACCATAGATTCATGTTATACAAGTACATCTAACAATCACGGCCCGTTCTTAAACATATGGGTCGATTTGGGTAAATTTTGTTAGCTAAACAGGTCGATCTGGGTCCCTCAAATTTAGCAACGGGTCAAAATGGTTCACGCCCATAAAACTAGCTAAATTAAAAACAGGCCCAAACGGTCAATAATTACCTTCCTCACAAGATTCAACAAATTTAACAGCGTCCATTGTAGTTACATGCTCCATCACAACCTTCAGTTTTGGCAACTTTTGTATCAATGGTTTTAGAATCCTATCAATGAATACCTTTTCACGATCAAATATGTCGATCTCGGGATCAGTAACTTCTCCATGGACCTGTCATACGATCAACATAACCATAAAGATGTAAGTTCTAAAAAAATATTTACAAATCGCGTGTTATTGGACAGTTAAAGATGTAGAAAATAAGAGTACCAGAAGGGGCATATCCTGATTAACCATTTCTTCCAACACAGGTAGACATTTCCCGAATAGATCGGTAACACCATCTTGAGAATTTGTAGTGGCACCAGCAGGGTACAACTTCACACCATACACAACCCCACTCTCTCCTGTAAAGTACACAAGTTATATATAATATAACATGTTTGGTTGAAAAAAATCAAAATGCTCAACAATAAGATTTTAGTTGTTTGCTAATTACGTGCCGTGTAATCAGCAAAATTTTAAATATCATGATGTTTCGGTTTATGTTCTTTCCAACTATTTACATATACCAAGATTCATGTTATTAATCTTTCCAGGTTCACATTTGATTTGATTTGTTGGGTTTGGGTTGTTAGGGTTGGTATATTTTTGGTGGAATTAAATATATGCAAATTATTAAAATTACATAATGTAATTAGAATTCTATACCAATTAGTTTTAAATCATTACCAAAATCTGAACCAGGACTTCATTGAAAATGATAAAACTTTTAACTTTAAATAGGTCTCTTAGCCTATCAAATAAACTTCTAAAATCACAAATAGTGCAAATAAGAGCATAGTATCTAATAAGGGTTAAGATGGTCCAAGGTAAAAGAGACTCACTTGCTAGTTTGATTTCATGTGGGCTTGTTTTATCAGTTAAATACAGTGTCATCAATGGTGTGAAGTTAGTGTTGTCTGGCAGTGCGTTCAGGATGGAATCATGATATGCCACAGCAGCAGAAGTAGTTGTTACTGGTGGTCTCAAATTTGGCATGATTATCGCCCTTCCAAATTGTTTTGCACTATATTGATATAATATTATCAAAGAAAATAAACTCAGTATTTAGTAGTCGAAAAAGTATTTACAATACACATAAGAAAAGAATATATAAAAGTCTTAAGTTGAAACTGAAGATAATGATCTGTGAATAACCTGTGAGAGACAACAGCTTCAAGAAGTTCACCATCACGAAGATGAAGATGCCAATCGTCTGGTTGAGCAATAGAAAGTTCCATCCTCACTCCGTATCCGTAGCCTTTAAATCGTTTAAAACCTCCAAATTTTGGATTATATAATCTCGAGGGCTACAAAAAAAAGTAGCAGGTTTTTACTCTAAAAGATGTTACTTCCCAAAAAATGATGAAAATATATGTTTTTCTCATAGCTATTGGAAGTGACATGCATCTCTTGAATGACAATAAGTGATGGATTGAGTGAATAATGTATAGATTTTACAGTTCCAAGATATAAACACGTTTGTAATAAGAATATACTACATGACACCTGGAAGCAAATGTAATGTAATGTAATAGGCAATAAATTAACCTTAAAGGGGGTGGTGCAGTGGTAAGCGCCTAAGTCCAACTCCCACTGGTTTTTGACTTTAACCCCCTTCAAGGTCATCTGCCCAGTGCAAGCTATAATCGCAGGGTATTGGCGGGTCCCGTGAGTTCTTGGTTTAAAAAAGCGCGAGAAGCTCCAAGGCATTTTTGTCTCAAAATCCAAGGCGCGAGGCGTGCGCATCACTTATGAGTGGCGCATGTCTATGTACAACCAAACAAGCTTTATTTACAACGAGAAGTCGCATCTCTCTCACTTGTTTTACATATCAACCAATTTATCAAGTAAACCTTTCATAATTCCTTTATCCCTTTGGTTGTTTTTACATATAAACCTCCTAGAGACCCTAACTTTGACCAATTTTGACCCAGCATTACATGAGGCGCGCCTTTTCGACCCTGATGCTTTTTCTAGAGCGCCTCGCTCCTCACGCATCTTTTAAAACCAACTGTTCTCACGGTCACCAAAAAAATAGGTAATATATTAAAAGCAACAAGTAGCAGATTGCATTGGCTGCTTACTCTGCTAGGAAGAGCAAATTCTTTTATCATTTGGGCAATTGCAGGATCAAATCGTTCGTCTGTGTACAGAGAACAAACATGTAACTACAACTTGAAGTTTTTTAGGGATAAAGAAGTCCATTATTTAGCATATTTACTCAAGATTTAATTTTACTGGCATTCATCTTTATACTCACTGCTATGGATGAGATTCAACACCTCTACATTCAATAAAACACCCACAAAAATAATCAATCGCATAGAGTAAGTGTGGGCAACGGTGAAAGAATCAGCCCATACATCCTTACAAACACACATAAAAACATATATTCATATGATGATATGAAAACATACATAATTAGTATATATAAAACCGAAATAAAATCTACAATATTCAATTACAGCAGCACTTGTCTAACCAATCTTAGCTAGATGTAAAATCCCCTTAAACTAGACAGAAAAAATAGCATAAACTGCAAAAAAGCAAACCAAGTAACTAAAACAATACCAAGTTTTAGCAAAGACCCAAAGAAATACACACGGTTTATAGCATAAAAATACAACCTGAAAAACTAAAGAGCATTCAAACACACGTGGTCTGAGATGATACTACAATCTAAAATTCATCAACCCATTTGCATTGCATATTGTGTAACCCTAAAAAGATTCAGAATTTAAAACAAGTGGAGATTAAAATCACATTAGCAGATAGTTGGATTCAGAAATTTTTGTCTCCAACAAGGGTCAAATGCAGGCCGGTCAACACGAGTCAAAGGGGATAGTTTTGACCTACAATTCTACAAATTACCCTATTTATTATCAAAAAAGTTGGTAATTTCTTTAAATGGTTCTCAAATTGGAAGCCACAACAAGTAATTTTTGACGATTTCATCTTCTTTTCATCAACAAATAGAAAATTGACTGCCATTATCACAAAGGGTATGAACAAAGTACTAAAATTGAACACATTCTAAATTACTCATTTTTGATCAAGTTACCCATTTGAGCAAAACGCCAATTGTTAGATCAAACTTCAGTTTGTTAAGTTTTCAACAAACCCAACTGACTAACAAACTAACAATTTGCAAAAAAAATAAAAAAAAAGAAATAAAAGAATGGAACAAGTGCTGCCTACTACCGAGTGAGTGATGCTCAGTGCTCCGATATTGCCGACGGCGACAGGGGCGAGGGTGCGTCGGGTTACGGCGACAGGGAAGAGGGATTTTAAGACGTGGGCTTAATTTAGGCACTTGGGTTTAATTTAGGTGGTTTTAATCATTAATGGGTTGGGTTAGAGCGTTCAAAGTCCGTTTGGTATAAATATGTGAGTGAGTTTTGTATATTTTAAGGACTGATTTAAAGTGGTTGTAAGTGGATGAGAGATAAAAGGTATAAGGTTTTTGTAAATATAAGGATAAAAGTAGTAGTTTTTAATATAATTATAAGGATAAAGATAAGAAGAGATATAAGTAGAGATAAAAAGTAGTGTTTTTTAGTGTAATTATAAGAATAAGTATACGGAATATAAAGAACAGGTTGGGAATGCTCTTATTCATGTATTACATGGGGTTATTTAATAAAAATAAATAAAATTCTTTGTTTCCTTAATTAAGTAATAATTATAATTCAAATTTTAAAAAAAAATATTATAATTAGATTTCAAAATTCAAGTTTACTTAAAATAGAGAAAATTAGAAAATTTTAGTGAGAAAAAAAATATGATAATGACACGTGACATTTTTTGAAATCGTTTATTAGAATAAGAATTTGAGTTAAAAAGTTTTAAAATATTTCATTCTTTTCTTTTTGGTTTTTTTACATATTTCCCCTATTAAACTTTTAAATTACATATATCCCTAACCCCTAATTTTAATTACATATTTCCCCAATTAACATAAAATTACTCAATTGTCCCTCACAAATATTTAGGAATGAGATATATGTAAATAGTACTTTAATTGGTTCATTAAGGGTAAAATGGTAATAAAATAAGTTATTTTAAATTAATTAGATAAATATGTAATATATAGGTTTTAGGAAATGAAATATGTAATTAAATTTTAGGGTTAGGTAAATCCTTATTCTAATAAATGATTCCAAGAATGTCACGTGTCATCACCAATACATTCAGTCTGGAATACAATTACATGTGTAGGTTAATTGCGAGGAATCCTCACGAAGCCTATCTTTCATTTATAATTCATACAACATACTAGCTTCATTACAGTGAGTTTCATAGCCCCCCCTTTTACCTTACTTTTTTTTACAAATACTCGGGGTGTAACATGTTTACAATATTTTACTTATTCAATTCAATTACTATGTTCTTATGCAAAGTCTATGTGCTTTATGTCTTAAACTACTTGATGATACATGTGTTCATGTTTTAGTACAATCATTAACTTGTGTTGCAAGTCTAAGGTAGTACCTATTATGATCATTTTTTATGGGAATCTGATTCATTACTTAACACAAATCTTGGCGGATTTGTGTATACATTTTGGTACCTTACATAACACAATCAGGTGGAATGTGTATACATTATTCATAGTATATGGCTTGAGTATACACTTGGAACCTTGTACGTTTTCACATTTATGCCTTAGATTTGATTTGGATATATTCAATTGTAAATTATTTTAAACTTTTGTTGATATCAAAACCTTTGTTACTCACCAACTACTTGTAGTTGACTTTTACTTAACATGTTTCAGGTGCACCAGTTTAAGGACAAGTCTTGATCATATAGGACTATGGACCTAGTTATATTTAATTCAAACTTTAATTATGTCGTGTTTCTTTTGTACTGTGTATTTCTTATTTCCTTGTAATGGTTACTTAATATGATTGAATTAATATTGAAACTTATTTAATAGTTGATCATGTGCTTTTGAAAAACCGTGTCAGCCCCGCCGTATAATCCATGGTCGGTCGGGGTGTGACAAACATGAGGATTAATTTATTGGATTAGTATAAATACAAGAGTTAAGGATGAGAATTGAGCGAGAAAAACAACTAATTGTAAAAGTTGCAAAACCCTAGTCTCTCACCCTTCCAAATCATCGTGGCCGCCACTTGCCCCACCGACCGCCGTCCACCACCAATAGTCGACCATTGCCAGCTCCGGTGTTGTCTGCCTTCGGTCTCCAAATCTCCAACAAACACCCACGTGCTCTCACGCGTCCTCGGCTGGCCCACTCGCTGTCGTGAGACCGTCTCACGCGTTGTTTTCGTTTTGTTGTGGATCGGAGATTCGTTTGGAAGGAATCAAATAGATATTCGATTTTTGGATTTGGGTGCTTTGGAGATAAACCGGATAGAGATATGGGTTTGTTCGAGTGATTAGACTCTAGGGTTTGTTTTGTGTAGCCGGATCTAGCGACCGTATTGTTGTCACGTGGTGTTCCGATTTGGTTGCCATCTCTTATTCGTGAAACATATATAACCCTAAAATTCCTATGTTTGTGCTATTAAATGTTTGGTTTACATCTGGACTACTGGTGAATGGACGCTCTAGGGTTTTGGCCTAAATGACCAAATCGGAGTGTCTTATTTCCGCTGCGTTTAAAACGTAAAAATCTATGCATGAAACCCAACACTATTATCTTTTTTTATTTTCCATGTTGATCCATAGCTTGAGGACTCCCTTTATAGACTTTAGTTTCGTCACAAAAAACTAGGGGGGGAGCAATGGGCTTCACTTTTTTGATAGCCTCCTAAACGTTTTCTTCCAATCCTTCTTTAGTCAACTATGAATTAATGAATTTAAACGGTTTCAGGCCATAGTCCATAGAATACAGTTGTAACAAGAGAGGGCTATGATCTAACTTTATCCAATACAGTTAAGGATGCATTTGGGTATTTGGCCACATAGCCATGAACCTAGCACTCACCAAGACCCAGTGACAGAGCCACATAGTAGGGAATGAGTTCACACGACACTAGTAAATTTCATGTCTTATATGTAACGTGTAATAGGAAAATTTTGAGCGACACGATTGTTTTTTTTACAATTAACACCATTGGTTTCATAAAAAGAAATATTGATCTCAATGGCATGAAAAAACTATATATATTGAAGGTCAATGTTTTATTTTTTGTGACAATCCGGACTTTTCAGTTTAACTCCGTTAACAAAATCCAGTTAAAGTTAACCTAATTAACTTAACTCAAACTTTAGGGACTAATTTCGTCAATAATCCAAACTACATTACTTGAAACTTCAAGGACTAATTATGTAACTAGTCCAAACTCAATTCGGATTGACTTTGAAAGTCAAAGTTTGGTAATTGTATTCCGATTGGCTTCTGAAAGTCAACTAACCAGGTATCTAACTCCATCCAAACTTGAGAGACCAATTCTTTCTATTTCTAATCTTGTAAACATGAAACTGCAGGGACCAAAACTGAAATCCACCCAATCTTGATTTGGTTTGACTTATGAAAGTCAAACCGTGCTATTTTGATCGAATTCGAATCCCACGATTTGGTTCTGTCTGAATTCTGTAACTGAAACTGCTTGATTATAACATTAACAGTCTTAACAACTGAATTAAGCACCACCATGCCGAATTATACCAAGTAAATAAAACGAAAATGATCAGATTACGAAATGTATTGCTTCGGGATTCGAATCAGTTTGGTACGTGATAATGTTAAGTTAACTAATTCAGTGGTATGACTACTACAAACTTGTGACCCGGGTCACCACTAGAGCCTCGTCCTCACTACATTTTATTTGCAAATTATATTCTTTAAAAGTGGTAGTGCCTCCCGTTAAGGACAACATTTACCCTTAACCCATCGAATGGTCATCTCCGGGTTGGTTTAAGACATCTGACTCAAAATGCTTTATATTAAAGTTATATAGGTGATTATATTTTGCTTACCGGGAGGCGGTGTAACACTGGGATCAAGTATAAAGACGTACTGTTCCCAACATGAGTTCACCAATTCTTGGTCGCATAATAATCTCGTATAAAGAAATACGATCTTAGAAGTATAGACCAAGCCTTGGCTTATCAATCTCTGCTTGTATAAAGACATAAACATACCACTTCATTAATAGGTTAAACATTAACATGCACCAAACATCATCTTCACCCTAACAATACAAAGAAGTTTTAGTCATGAATGGCCATAAACGACTAGCGTAATGATGAGTTTCGTAGGTTCCCCTATTGTGGAACAAGGAGGAAGATCCCCTCTACTCTCTACTCTAACTACGAGAATGCTCTCTTCTTGAGTGTTCTTTTGGTTTGGATTGGTGTGTGGAATGAAGAACTCAAGCCTCCTATTTATAGGCCTCAAAATGTGCAATGCACGGCCGTGCAATGGGTTGCATGGTCGTGCAAAGGCCCAGGGAATCAAACAGGGTACAAAGGACACGGTATTGGGTCGTGGGGAGCAGGAGAGACCAATGCACGGCCGTGCAATGGGATGCACGATCGTGCATCCCCCTGTTTTTCTCCGGTTTTGTCTTTTAGCTGCTTGTTAACTATTGTTGACAAATTTTGACTTCTTGGGGGTCAATGCTCCGGGAATGAATCTTCTAGAAGCTTGAATTCTTGGTGTTTTTGATATGATTTAGCTTGATTTATATTTATGGCCATTCAATACTTGGTTCTTACCTAACTAAGTAGTTAACGTAATTATCATTTTAATTTATAAATTTAAAACCTAATCTTGTGAAATCAATAATCTTACAAATATATTTATTTATATTTTTGTACTTATCTCACGACACATCAATCTGTTGTTTTATTTTAAACTTTTTTTAAAACATTTTAAACCAATCAATCACCATTATTTAATATAAACAGTATAGTTATTTGATATAATAAAAAAATCATTATGTTTGGGATTCTCAATTCTCATACTATGTTTGTGTTTAATATTTTGGTAAATTCTATTTTCAAGTTAGTGTATTTTTAAATGATATTTGCAGTTTCTGTTTTATTTAACTAAAATGTATTTATTTTTTAGATATTACAACTTCGGGTTATAGTGATCTTATGTTTGGATTAAAAAAAAACATGTTATTTTCCTCTGTTCCGTTTCGTGCAGCTAAGGCAGTTTAATGGAGAAGTTTGCGCTATCCTACACAATCTTGCATTGTAAAGGTAAGAAGCTATCAATTTGTACTTTCTAAATTTCTCAAAAGTTTCATGAACAAAACTTCTACACGGTTTTGTATTTTAGTGGTTTACCACATTATCAAAAAGTTCATACGTATGACCTGTGGGAATTATTAATCATATATATAAAATATGTTTTAATGTATGAATTGATTAAATGGACATGAGTTGTTTTCGTCTTTGGATTAAGAGGAATTTATTAATCATGGATAGAAAATCTATATCTATATCTATACTACTATATAATACATATTAAATGGATATAATTGTAATTTTCTAAAAATCTTAAGACACTTATTACATAAGATACAACTTAAAATGTATAAAATAATATTGAATTACCATTTAACGCAAACCCCCAAACCCTAGAAGTTCCTTGCCCAGATATCACACATCCACTCTCAAACATCAAACCCGCTCACCACTCTCCCGTCTACCCCTTCCTCCTCCAACCTCCGGTCGCTTGCGACCCCTCACCCACTTCAAACATGCAGGCAGACTTTGAGTTCCCATTTTGGGTTTGGAGATGCGCCTCTTTCTCCACCTTCTTCTCTCGCTCTCAACGCACCCCTGCCCTCCTTGCCATCCTCCACCACCGTCATCTGACCACCACCAGTCTCCTTTGTCGTCATCTGACCACCATTCTTCTTCACCGCCGCCATCTGTTGATGGCTGAAATTTTTAATTTTGATATCATATCATATAGATATCTGTTCATGTGGGTTCACTAAAATGGCTGCAATATTCCATTTTTTTCTTGTTTTGAACTTGATTGGTTTTGTAGGACCGTTTAGAGCCATGGCTGCAAATTGTTCCGTAATGTTAGCCAATAGAGACAGAACATATATGCATACTGCACACTTTTTGTTCACTTCTTTTTGTTTGATGTTTCATGATTTCTTTCTTTGCTGATTCATGTGACCACCATTATCCGGGTATGATGTGTGGCACAATGTGTAAATCATGTTCAATTAGTTAACTTGACAAGACATAATAAGATGTTCTTATCAATGCAGAGTAGCTAGCATAAATAACTGTCATAATAATACATTTGGCTAAATAGTGTGTTAAATGATAGTTAAACATGTTACTCATAAGATCATTCTGCTTGCTGTTTTTTACAGATTATTTTGGCAAGGGAATATTTAAAAGATGTAACTATTAGCAGAGACCAACTGAAATACCTAAAAGAGTTGGTGGGTTTGCAAAGAAATTGAATATTTGTTAACCGAATCCACAATTCGAATACGGTTAGGAACCAAACCTAAATCCAAATTCATGACTCGTTTTGATTTTTTTTCAGTTACTGATACGGTTTTTAATCTACTAGGGTTTTTAATCTACTAGGGCATGCTTAACCTCTTGTTGCAGGCGGGTTGGTGGGATTTTCTGTTTTGGTTATTTTGATCTCAATAGACTTGTTAAGTGATTTCAAAATTGCTTATTTTCTTCCTTAAAGTCTCATCCATATTAATCTTTGTTTATCTGTCCTCAAAACATTTGTTTCACATACTATCAGGATGTTTCTTTAGATTGATTATTTGGTTGCATTTTTTACTTCTATATGCTGATATTTTCATGATAATACAGCCACTTGGGATGTGACGTGCAGAGAATGTTGTGAAGGAATGTGAGGAAGAGGCAGGAATACCAAGATGCATTTCCATCAGGTAAGTTTTAATTGGCATTGGATCATCACCCTCTCCACCTTCACCCCCCATCCTCCGTCTCCCATAACCCTAGCCATCGCCGCTCCGTCTCCGCCTCCACCTCCGTCATCACCGCATCACTCTCCTCCTTCGTCTCCCACACTGGTTTCCTTAATCTCCACAATCCTCGAACCAGGTACCATAGATTGTTTCATTCTTGCTATTTCAACATGTACTTTAGTGTTTATTTCAGGTTTTCATCTTGTTGTTTCAAATTGTAGTTTAGATCGAGACATCTTGCAAACATTACAAGTCAATAGAACATGATATTGATGTCTTTGCTTTACTTTCTACCTTTTGGTACCTAATTATATGTTTTGCAAATTTCAGGACAACGTGTTTGTAATATCAAAAAACAAATCTAAATATCCAATAATTAGATGAATATTTGAGTTTTAGGTAGATTTGTTAATGAAAAGCTGGTTGTCCTAGGTTTCAAGTTCATATTGTTCGTATAATAACAAATGTTGTTTGTGTTTCATGAAAAGATGGCTTCTTATCGAATTTCTTTTGCTGATTAGTGGCTGGCATTTTAAGTTTTGCAGGTGGAACTGTTTGCAGGGAAGAATCTTATTGGCGCTAATCTAAATGGCATGTCAGATATGCAATTATCACTTGTGGACTGTGGAATAGAAAAGCGGTTTAGGTAACTCGTAGGATTAGTCTATGCTGTCAATCGAATTCACGTTCACCACAAATTCACATACTCGAAAATCCAAATTCACATACAAATTTCAAGTCCTCTAATAGATTGTTCGATACCTTTAAATCCTATAATTAAAGGTATCGGGTTTACTTCGTTCTATAAAAATAAAATGGACGAATCAGGTGCAGCGCATCTGCATAAGGTTCGGGTGCACCACTTGCCACATTTTGTGCATGCATGTTTTGAGCCAATGAGCCATTGCAAACAATCACCACGATAGAACTCATGCCATCAAAATGAAGTCGAATTGAATGCAAGTGATGAATTGTTGTGAGAAATAACGATGGTGAAAGAAAAGGGAGAGGAAGAAGTGTAACGTAAACGTAAAAGGGCCATTGAATGAAGTTAATGATCATCATTGCAACGGAAGAGGAGGGCAACACAAGGGGTAGGGCGGCGATTGAGAACAGAGGCGGCGACCCCCACGTCTTAAAACCGGCATAAAACAAGCGTCTTAAAAATGTGTATAAAAAGAGAAGATATCGATTGACATCATAGATTGTTATTCTTGTTGTTCCGATTGACAGCATAGATTGGCAACATCGATTGAGAACGAATTGAGAACATGGTTGCATCTATTTCTTAAATATGTAATAATTAACTAATAGGTTTGTGTCAGGTAAATTATGAAATTGTTAGGGTGAATTTTAAGGAACAAAAAGTTTATAACTAATATAAGGTTTGAATGAAATCTTAATAACTTAAGCACAACGAATATCAAGTTTGGTTTAATTGTTAAATCAATATAAAACATATCATATATTTCTATATAAATTACTAATTTTATATTTACCGATCAATCCATATGTTTACCGATGAGTCCTGCCAAGAGATAACACGTTATGTCATCAAATATATATAGGACATAGTGTAAGAGTCAATATAACAACGTTTCACCAGGTTTCTATTTTATTTTAGAAAAAGAAATTTATGATGTTGAATATAAAAATGATCAAAAATTGAACATCTTAGAAAGTTGTACCGTTCTTTTCTGTAAGATGATTTTGAATCCTTAAACAACCACCAAGAGTATGAAATTGAGGTTGTGTTTTCGATATATGTATGCTACCTTTTGAACAATATAATAAACTGTAGATTGTTTAATTTGCATGGATTTTTTCATGCAACAGAGTACAAATTTACTGCAACTTCACATGCCACCAAACCAGCAGTTCCATTGATGATGCTGAATACCTTTAGGATTGTTTTTTTTCCTGATGTTCCTGTTTTTTCACAGTTACTCAAAGGAATTCCCAACAATTCTCAACCATGGTATTTGTTCTTTTGCCTTTTGGTTTTAATTTTTTTTGTTTTGCAGTGTGTGTTTTAGTATATTTTCTCATGAAAATTTGTTTTTAATAGTTTATAGTTTTATAATGCAGGTTAAATAAAATATTACTAACCGGACCTTTTTAGACTACTAACTGCAGAGAGGATAATTGAACCAAATGTTCAAGTTTGTTTTTCATTCCTCCTTTCACTGTTATTAATAAGTTTAATATGCAATTGATTTATATTTTATTTAACCAAATGTTCAAAACTGGTATTGAATGAAATTTGTTAGATTCATTCGTTTATAAAGTTACGATTTGAATAAGAAACAAGGTTAAAATTACTGTTTTTTATAATTGTAGAACGACATCATAAGTATGGCGGGTCTCTTGGAGACATGTTATATTTCTATTCCTTTTGCAATCCCGGTTTTGTTATTGATGTAGTACAAGGTGAGCATATTCCTTCTGCCTTTTTCTCAAGCCAAGTAACCCAAGCAAAGCCTGCTGCCAGTGATCTTCCTTCTGTCTTTTTCTCAAGCTCTAGCCCATGTGAAAAATCTATAGGGGTAAAAGCCTCTCTTCAAATGAAAAGAACACTAATGGCTCTCAAGAAGAAATTAAATATACGCTAAATGTTCCCATCAATTTTGCAAATTTACATACATACTTTAAAACCAAAAGCTTAAAGTTAGCTTTGAAAAACTCAATGAGGCATGTTCCGTTATGCAATCAAACAAACAATTTAAAAAATAAACAACATTTAAAACACACTGGGATAAATAGTAACTTAATAATTTTTTTTAAAACAGAAAACTTATTAAAACGCTAAATCAATATCCACATAACAAACTTAAAACCTGTCATTGTATGCTTTGATCTTGCTACTAAACAACAACATTTGCCAATGGGGTTGGTGGCCCATTGGTAGAGGAAAATCCTCTAGGAACACCAAGGTTTGAGGAGGTCATGGGTTCAAGTCCCACTCCCAATAGGAATTAAGAAGTTTACCTTAAAAAAAAACTAAACAACATTTGCGAGAATTATTTTCATAAAAAAATCAACAGTGGGGGATTTATGCATCTACATACTTGTGTAACTGATACATGTACAGTTTTATTTTCTTTGTGTGTGTAATAGTTCTATATTATTTTTCTTCAAAGATCTAAACTGTACTTTTTTCTTTGCAGGGTGTGGTATTGGAACTGAATTGTGCAGTGCCACTATTTTAGATTCGAAAGCACAAAATGTTACTCCTCCCATCCCAAGTAGAAAATGATTCCAACGACGATGGTGGTTAAAATTCCTCCCATGCATCAATCGGGATTATAATCCCTCCCCCCGACATCAGAAGCAGGGTGGACAAACCTAAAAGCAATTGTGTATAAAGGATTTGAACCCGGGTGGCCTCCATAAGCAATTGTGTATAAAGGCGCACATGATCATTCCTAACCTCAACCTAGCTGCCGATTTATTGCTGGTGCTCTTATGTCCATACAGGAGGAAAATCATGATAAACATTAATGTCAAACTTATCAAGCAAGTAACTTGGAGCTATTTTGAACCATTTACTCATGAAAGGATTGATTTGAGTTGTTTTTTTTAATCTGAAATGTCGTCAAATGGGTCAAATAAAAATTAGGTAAAGGGGGTGTGTCAGATGGGCCAAACGGGTTTAAAGTCACCCAATCTCTCTTTTTTTAATCCATACAACATCCTAAATCATTTTATTCTAAGTTTAGATTATTATTGTTGTAATCATAATGAATGCATTAACTATTTATTAATTTTTTTCAAAATATAGACAAAATGTGTGGGTCAACCTGCTGCACGTAAAAAATTCTTCTGTCAGAAAGACTTTGGATGATAGTAACTCTTGATTCTTTGAGTTTAGACCACATACCTATACTACATCAGTTCAACAATTTTCGTCTGCAGGATTTCAAGTATGGCTCTAATAAGCTTTTGAAGTTGATCTTTGTTTATGACATGTGAATAACAGAGAAACATACCCAGTAAAATGCCACCATTTGATAATCCGATCAATGGATAAGCTGTTATCTCTCTCCTTTCTAAAATGCCCTTTTGAATTAAGAAATGAGTGCCAATTCGTTATCCTTCTCTCTTGTCCATTTCTCATTGCTTCAGTTTGGTTGAAAACTTGTAAAACAATTCAAAGTTTTTAACTTTTAACCCTAAATCCTTATTAGTTTTAGTTTTCTTTAAATGTTTATTCTTTTATGATCTCAGGCTAGGGATTTCATACCCGAAGCAAAAAGAGATGCATGTTCGTGCAATCTTTCAAGCGGCCATGTCTATGATCAATTAGTGCGTAACGATTATTCTAGAGATCATGGTCCCGTTTTGTGTCATGATCATTTTTTGCCCTTAATATTTAACATACATTGTTTGAATACTTGATGCGAGTGGGTTATAGGTTTTAACAAAGATGATTGAATATCAGGGATTATGTATTGATTTTTATAATTTATAATTACATATCTCGCGTAACTTGGTTGCCATAATTAGGGTTTTAGTTCTCACTTTTTTTTTTGTCAAAGGTGCCATTTGAATGTTGTAGCCAAGTCAATAAAAAATGGCTAGCATTCTAAACTTCATTACTTTGCCAAATAACAATTAAAGATGTTGGTATTTGTAATCATAGGTCTTAATATTATTAAAATTCGGTATGATCTACTTACCAAAGTTACTAAATTGATGCACTAATAAAAAACTTACAGACGTAATATACAATATATCACAAGATGATTGATAAACTTAATGAAAACAAGTATTGCATTGTATGTTGCCGTTGTCGTCGTATCGCGCGGGTTTGCGACTAGGATTTTTATTTATTGTACACTCCGCCGAGGCGTGCGGGTTCCCTACTAGAGTATACTTTTTATCTTATTTGTGTATTTTTGGACTTTTGAAGTTAAATAAATTACATTGTAAACCGCGTTTCTCCGCTGCAACATGCAAATTTAGCAATCATAGATAGTATGTTATGTGTTGTAAAAGTCTATTCCCTTGACTACAAACCAATTAATAAACTAACGAAAGACGAGTACAAACCCGTAAATTGTACACTCCGCCGCAACGCACGGGTTCCCCACTATATATATTAAAGGTCAATGTTTTATTTTTAACCCAATATATGACTGACGCCGTCCACCACCAATAGTTGATCGTCGCCATCTCCGATGCAGTCTGCAACAAGTCTCCACACCGCCGACAAACATCCACGTGCTCTCACGCGTCTTCAGCTGGCCCACTCGCCGTCGTGAGACAGTCTCACGCGTCGTCGTACGCTTTGTTTTCGTTTTGTTGTGGATCGGAGATTCGTTTGGAAGGAATCAAATAGAATTCGATTTTTGGATTTGGGAGCTTTGGAGACAAGCCGGATAGAGATATGGGTTTGTTCTATTGATTAGACTCTCGGGTTTGTTTTGTGTAGCCGGATCTAGCGATCGGATTGTAGTCACGTGGTGTTTCGATTTGGTTGCCATCTCTTATTCGTGAAATGTATAACCCTTAACCTCCTATGTTTGTTCTATTGAATGTTTGGTTTACATCTGGACTACTGGTGGACGGACGCTCTAGGGTTTTGCCCTAAATGACCAAATCGGAGTGCCTTATTTCCGCTGCTTTTAAAACGTAAAAATCTATGCACGAATCCCAACACTATTATCTTTTTTATTTTCCATGTTGATCCATAGCTTGAGGACTCCCTTTATAGACTTTAGTTTTGCCGCAAAAAACTTTGGGGGGGGGGGGGGGGCAATGGGCTTCACTTTTTTGATAGCCTCCAAAACGTTTTCTTCTAATCCTTCTTTAGTCAACTATGAATTAATGAATTTAAACGGTTTCGGGCCATAGTCCATAGAATATAGTTGTTTTATTTTTAACCAAATATATATTGACTGACGCCGTCCACCACCAATAGTTGACCGTCGCCAGCTCCGATGCAGTCTGCAACCAGTCTCCACATTGCCGACAAACATCCACGTGCTCTCACGCGTCTTCGGCTGGCCCACTCGCCGTCGTGAGACCGTCTCACGTGTCGTCGTACGCTTTGTTTTCGTTTTGTTGTGGATCAGAGATTCATTTGGAAGGAATCAAATAGAATTCGATTTTTGGATTTGGGAGCTTTGGAGACAAACCGGATAGAGATATGGGTTTGTTCTATTGATTAGACTCTCGGGTTTGTTTTGTGTAGCCGGATCTAGCGACCAGATTGTTGTCACGTGGTGTTCCGATTTGGTTGCCATCTCCTATTCGTGAAATGTATAACCCTTAACCTCCTATGTTTGTGCTATTGAATGTTTGGTTTACATCTGGACTACTAGTGGACGGACGCTCTTGGGTTTTGCCCTAAATGACCAAATCGGAGTGTCTTATTTCCGCTGCTTTTGAAACGAAAAATCTATGCACGAATCCCAACACTATTATCTTTTTTATTTTCCATGTTGATCCATAGCTTGAGGACTCCCTTTATAGACTTTAGTTTCGCCATAAAAAACCTGGGGGGGCGGGGCAATGGGCTTCACTTTTATGATAGCCTCCTAAATGTTTTCTTCTAATCCTTCTTTAGTCAACTATGAATTAATGAATTTAAATGGTTTCGGGCCATAGTCCATAGAATACAGTTGAAACAAGAGATCCAACGAAGTTATGGATGCATTTGGGCATTTGGCCATGAAGCTGGCTCTCACCAAGACTCGGTGACAGAACCACATAGTAGGGAACGAGTTCTCCTGATACTAGTCAATTTAATGTCTCATATATAACATGTAATAGAAAATTTTCGAGCGACAACATTGTTTTTTTACAATTAACACCATTGATTTCATAAAAAAAATATTGACCTAATTGGTATGAAAAAACTATATATATTAAAGGTCAATGTTTTACTTTTAACCCAATATATATTGACTGACCGCCATCCACCACCAATAGTCGACCGTCGCCAGCTCCGGTGCTGTCTGCCGCCAGTATCCTCATTGCCGACAAACATCCACGTGCTCTCACGCGTCCTCGGCTGGGCCAATCAACGTCGTGAGACCGTCTCACGCGTTGTTTTCGTTTTATTGTGGACCGGAGATTCGTTTGGAAGGAATCAAATAGAGATTCGATTTTTGGATTTGGGTTCTTTGGAGACAAACCGGATAGAGATATGGGTTTGTTCGAGTGATTAGACTCTCGGGTTTGTTTTGTGTAGCCGGATTTAGCGACCGGATTGTTGCCGCGTGGTGTTTCGATTTGGTTGCCATGTCTTATTCGTGAAATGTATAACCCTAAAACTCCAATGTTTGAGCTATTGAATGTTTGGTGTACATCTGGATACTAGTGGATGGACACTCTAGGGTTTTGTCCTAAATGATCAAATCAAAGTGTCTTATTTTCGCTGCGTTTAAAACGTAAAAATCTATGCACGAATCCCAACACTATAATTTTTTTTATTTTCCACATTGATCCATAGCTTGAGGACTCCCTTTATAAACTTTAGTTTCGCCGCAAAAAAACTTAGGGGGGGGGAGCAATGGGCTTCACTTTTTTGATAGCCTCCTAAACTTTTTCTTCCAATCCTTCTTTTGTCAACTATGAATTAATGAATTTAAACGGTTTCGGGACATAGTCCATAGAATACAGTTGAGGATGCATTTGGGCATTTGGCCACACAACCATGAAGCTGGCTCTCACCAAGACTCGGTGACAGAACCACATAGTAGGGAACGAGTTCTCCTGATACTAGTCAATTTAATGTCTCATATATAACATGTAATAGAAACTTTTCGAGCGACACTATTGTTTTTTTACAATTAACACCATTGGTTTCATAAAAAAAATATTAAACTCATTGGCATGGAAAAACTATATATATTAAAGGTCATTGTTTTATTTTTAACCCAATAAGGTAACAACCATTATAAGTCCATGCTAATTATTTAACCTAAATTAAATAAAAAGGTCGCTTAAAGAGACTTTCTTGAACAATTTCTTGTATTTATATTATGTTTTTTAATGACATTGCACTTTTATTATGTGATTCGAGCCGACCCGATCCTAAAATGACTTCAGGTTATTATAAATCCAAGTGTCGGAAAAAATAACACAATAGAATAAAAATTACTGTCTCCACCGGCTACTTGCAAGCATGGCTGACCTATTGGGTCTGCAGACAACACACCCGTAGTGGGCCTAACATTTTCAAGGGGCCTAATTTTTTTTTATAAGTGTTGAAACAGGCATGCAGCGAACCGACCAGTTAGACCGGAAACCGATGGTCGAACCAGAAGCCCAATGGTTGGAACGGTTGGGCCGCTGACACTTGAAAAACTAAGGTTGCTTGTGGGAGATGCTTGGTATTTATAGAGGGAACTGAGGCTAAAGTTTCTTTTAACAATCAATGTGGGATGAAGTGTGTTAGAGTTTAAAAGGTTGTTAATAAGGTTTCAAAAATCATCTCAATGAATCGAACCTGAGACCATATATTTCTGTAATGGTGTGTTTAGCAACTATTCCATTAGATATTTTGTAATTTGTATGGATGAAAATGAATAAATACTCTTACTAACTATTAAATTTAAATTATATCAGATACATACAAATATATTTTTTTATGAATGGCAGATACATACCAAAAATTGTTATTAAATATATATAAACAAGAAAATTTACGTATTATTAAATATATATAAACAAGAAAATTTACGTAAAATTACTTATACTTGTTATTAAATTATATATATATATAGGGTATATATAGGGTGAAAACCCATATGAGTTGTGAAAACTTATGAAAACTGTATATAACAACTTTATTTTTTTTAAATAAAGTAGTTTTGTTACATATTTTCGTCACTTTTTATAAAAAAAATAAAAAAAAACGCTGAAGGATTTTTTTTAAAAAGAAGATGTAACAATTGTAAAAAAATCTCGTTTTTCAGTTGTAACAACGTTGTGACGGTAATTTTTTTACAATTTTTACTCATTTCGGCGGCGTTGGAACCGTCTCGTCGAACTCTACGATATTAGCTTTTAGGGTTTATATTTTAGGGTTTAGTTTTTTACTTAGGGTTTAGCCTTAGGGTTTAACATTAGAGTTTAGTTTTTAGTATTTAGGCTTTGGGGGGGGGGGTTTAGGTTTTTGGGGGTGGGGCGGGGTGGGGTGGGGGTTAGCTTTTTTTGGGGGGGGGTTGGGGTGGGGGTTTTAGGCTTTTCGGGGTGGTGGTGGGGTTTTTAAAATACTTTTTACACTTTATATCTCTTTTAAAATATCCATCCCCTATATATATGGGACGTATCAAATGAAAACTCTAAATTATTGTGAAAACCCTTAAACTCATTCTGGATCATATATTTATTTTGTATATTTTAATTTGTGGATGGTATTTATTATTAAATTGAAAAAAAAACACATGGTCTAGGTTTATTAGAGGGGTAAAAAGGTAATAACACTTATTTATTTCTTTTTAAGTAAACGGATTTTTTTTTCTTATTTTTTAAATAAATCATAACTTTAACTCTCTCCATATCCCATGCAACAATTGAAGAACATACTCTTTTACACATGTGTAAAAGTCAAATACGCATGTGTAATAATGAAATAAACATGAGTAAAAACATATACACAAATTCGAAAAAAAATTCTACATCCAAATACCCAAACATCTTTGGAAATTAGGGGAAAAAATCTATATAATTACATTTTGTAAAACAAACTTAAATACACATGTGTAATACTCAAATACTCATGTGTAAAAACCCATATACATGTGTATTCTGCCAATGCCAAAGTTTTCCCTGCATACAAAACAAATATGATATAATCATAACCCACGAAACAAAATTTCATTTAACCAATAATAAAACATGAATAAAAACTTTACATATAATTTCAGTTTACACATGTGTAAAATGAATATACACATGTGTAAACTGAACTTACACATGTGTAAAATCAAATCTAGGTTTTTCAAATATGTGTAAATTCAAATCTGTGTAAAAACTTTATTTTGTGGTTCCGATCTAAATCGATAACCAAAAATGCAAATCAAAACTCTATTTTATAAATGTATTTTGAATGACCAAAACCTTCATAAATATTATACAGATGTTTTATAATTTAGTCGATGATATTAAATAAACACAATTATCATCACCTTAAGTCAAACAAATAAATAAAAACAAGTCTACAAACAACCTGCAAAATAGATGCAATTTAACCCCAAAAAACCCATGTGTAAATTGACTTTACACATGTATAAAGAACTTCAAATCAGTGATAAAAATGAATATTGTTTTTTATCATTTGAACCTTAGTTCTAAGAACAAAGTTATGAAAGAAATCTAGTCGAATATATCAAAATTCAGATCTAACGAACAGTGATAAAAATACACGTGTAAAACTCGTATAAAAAATTCAGTTCCTCTAAATATTACAAAATTCAGATTTAACGAAATAGATAGATATCCACCAAGGTTTTCAAATTCAATTCCAAAAATCAATCTGCATCAAATCCTAGAATCTACACCATTTTTATTACAATAAAATAATAATATCATAATATGACTAATGAGGTGTTTTATTAAAAGATTATTTCATCCAAAATAATCAAAATAATTAGAATTAGAACAGAAGACGAGTAACACAATTTATTGGAAAAAAAAATTACATTAAAAAAAACAAAGTTTTATTACCTTTGGGGGTGGACCAGAGGCTAAACAAGGTCGAAAGAAAAAAAAAACGTTAGTTTCATGAAATCACAAATTAAAAGACATAAGATCATACCCCGGTTGGGCCGCCATTGTAGTACCACCGTCGGTCATCATATGTTCATTCTTCTTACTTCCAAAATCCCATATCTCACCCCCACCCCCGAGATCTACTTTCTCCTTGTTCACGTTATCTTCATCGTATACGAGACCAAATATGATTCATAGATTAGGGTTTCGAAGAGGAAACGGGCCATGGATCTAAAACGAGGGGTGATTCAAGCAGCGTGACAAGAGGCCGCCCCTCTTTTTGATGGTTGGAGGTGAAGGAAAAAACCACTTGAAGACCGTCGGAGGCAATTGTTGGTGTCGATTGTTAAGCTTCAGAAGATGGCTTCCTCTTTCATTAGGGAGGGATGATTCTACAGATCCAAGAGTGCGTTTGAATGTGAAATATTAGATTTAGAAATTTGCAACTTCCAGATCTATACGGAAATGAGGGTTTAATAGAGAGAGAGAGAGAGAGAGAGAGTAGGGAAATGACCCAAATGTCCCTACACATAAAAAATACACCCAAAAATCCAAGAATTAAATGTATGGTCCAGAATGAGTTTAAGAGTTTTCACAATAATTCAGAGTTTTCATTTGATATGTCCCCTATACACACATGTATTAATAATTAATTATGAGGTCACCCGGTTCTTGAATCCGGTCCGACCGGTAAGACGACCGGTTCGATATATGGTCCAATTCTGAAAACATTGCAAATATCTCAAGAAAAAATAATTGGGCCTTTTTAAACGTATGCTAGTCTTAAAAATGTTAAATGTGTTTAGGCTTATGAATCCAATCCAACCCAACACTTGTAATTTTGTATTAGGCTTAAAAAAACGTTATGGGCCTTTTTTTTTCTCGTGTAGGGCATTCGAATCATCGGGACCGGCTCTGCTTGCAAGACCCGATCCATTCTACTTAATTTATCCAACTTCGGCATATAGGTAATTGTTTTCCTTCCCATTTTTATACTCTAAATTCCCACTGTTAATGAAAGTAAACCATGATTCAATTTGAACCGGATAAAAAAAAAATTCAAAATCATGTTTTGACATAAAACGAATTTAAAAACTACGTATTTTAATTGTAACGTAAGAACATTATCGATCTTTTGCTTTCTTTTATGCAATTCTTGGTTAAATCTTACAATTCATTTTTGGCCATGTATATTTTGTTTAAATTTAGATGGCATTGTTAATATTAAATAATAATTATGTAACAACTTTTTCTCATAAGGAAAATGTTTAATTTTATACAATTTACTTAAATATATACCCTTTTCAAGGTTAAAATAGCATTCTCTGTATTTTTTCGAAAAATCAATAAAATCATTACTAGACAAAAAAACCCAAAATAAGTTTTTATATTTGTAACCAAATAAATAAATTTTCTCTGACGGAACCTTTATCAAAGTTTGATATAAAACATGATTTATTATAAAAGTTTGACATTTTTATAGAAAAAAATTATTCTATCTAATAAATAAAGATTTTATTAAGACACTTGTTATTCTTTTATGCATTCTCAGCCTTTTTTTCCGTCTCTCTCTCCTATTAGTTATACAGTTTTCTTTAATTGTTTTTGTAATTTTATGTTTCCCGTCTCTCTCCTAAATGATAATGATTTTTATAAAACTTATTATATTTACATAAATATGTTTATTCATAAAACATTTTTTAAAATTGAATATTTATGTCATTTTTTTTATAAAACATTTTAAAAAAATAACTATATAACTTTTTTATAAATTTGTATCAAAAAACTATGTGATGTATCATAAATTTGCCTAAAAGACCCACTAAGTGAAAACATTTGTAGTTAAAAAAATTGTAATATATAAATATTTATTATTAAGTATATAACAATGCATTTATTCAACAGTTGTAATACACCGAGTTTTCTAACCTAGTATATTAATATTAAATAAGTCGTTGAGGTATTAAATCCTGAAGAGATGATGGTTCTATCGAGTGGTGTTATTATAAAAGTTTGACATTTTTTTTAGAAAAAAATTATATTAAAAAGTAATTTAATATTAAATAAGTCTTTGATGTATAAAATCATCGAGTGGTGAATATTTGAATACATACATGTGGGTACTTTAGTCAAACTTGAAGGTCTTTTTAGAGTATTTTCAGTTCGTTCTTTATATTTCATATTTTTATCCTTATAATTATATTAAAAAATACTACTTTTTCTACCTTTTATCTGTACTTTTCTCTCTCCTTAACCTTATAATTATACTAAAAACCACTACTTTTATCCTTATATTTATAAAAACCTTATATCTTTTCTCTCTCTTCCACTCACAACCACTTTAAACCACTCCATAAAATATACAAAACTTACTCATATAATTATAAGAAACAGACTATGAATACTCTTATAAAACCAAATTTTATAGCTTGCCTACATCCAGTTCTCCAATTTAAAGTCATTCGTACTTTATCAAGAATATAACACTTTTCACATATCCCATAATATAATACTGTTTGTAATAATAATACTAGACTAAATAATAATTTGTCTTTTATAATTACTTAAATTATGAAATAAATCTTTTACTGATTGTCATTTATTTAAAAGGTTTCATCATTTTTATCCTTTTAACTAACCGGGGTTCAAAAACTAGAATAACATAAAACCCGACAGCGAAAACATCATTCATTACGTTAACTAGTCAATTAAACATAGTCTTTAAAACAATAAACATAGTGGCGGGATGTAAGTCTTGAGCCGAGTAGCATTCGTGAATCATTTCCGTCTATTAAGCATCTCTGATCTCTGTGTACTATCAACTAGGGGTGCAAACGAGCCGAGCTGCTCGCGAGCTACTCGAGATCGGCTCGTTAAAAAGCTCGAAACGAGCCGAGCTTAAACGAGCTCGAGCCGAGCTCGAGCCTAAGAATAAGTTTGTTTATTAAACGAGCCCGAGCCCGAGCTTCACTTATCGAGCTCGAGCCGGATCGCGAGCCTTAACGAGCCTTTTATTTATATAATGTTTTTAATATATTTAATATATATTTATAAAATAATAATAATTAGTATATATAAAATTAAGATAAATATAATTAAATAATATGTATTATGTTATATATAAAAACTATAATAAAATTTATATAAAAATAATTATAAATATATATAAATTAATTAATATATAATAAACGAGCCGAGCCCGAGCCGAGCTCGAGCTTGTAAAGCTACCAACGAGCCGAGCCCGAGCTTCAAAATTAGAGCTCGAATCGAGCCGAGCTCGAGCTCGAGCTCACAGTAAGTTAAACGAGCCGAGCTCGAGCCTAGTCAAGCTCGGGCTCGGCTCGGCTCGTTTGCACCCCTACTATCAACCTGAAGTGCATAATTAAAAGTCAGCTACCGCCGGTGAGTTCTAGTTTTTACATAAAACGTTAATGTCAAAAAACCTTTAAACAACGCATAAGAATTTACTAAAATCATTCGTAAGTATATCAAAACATAAACACAGCTATACACCATTTACTCATAACGAATACGTCGAATCTACGCCTTTTCGTAACCTTCTATTCCCTTTTATTGTCATTTCCTACTTCCAGCAAGTAACTCCGAAGAGTGTACAACCGTCACACTTCTAGCAAGTAATTCCGAAGAATATACAAACATCTAACTTCCAGAAAGTAACTCCGAAGAGTATATGAGCATCACACTTCTAGCAAGTAACTCCGAAGAGTATATGAGCATCACACTTCCAGCAACTAACTCCGAAGAGTATACAAGCATCACACTTCCAGCAAGTAATTCTGAAGAATATACGAGCATCAAACTTCCTGCAAGTAACTCCGAAGAGTATACAAGCATCATACTTCCAACAAGTAAATCCGAAGAGTATACGAGCATCACCAGTTGTACCAATTATAGTAATATTTAATATTTAGTTTATTTATTTAACACATAGTTAAGAAAATGGAATATAATGTAACTTTCGAAGAGTTTTCACTTTCCTCACTGAGACAAGTTGATTTCGTTGCATTACCTGCCATTAACCGACAGTGAGTGGCTACAATATCTAGCAACATCAAAGCTTATTAGGGTTTCTATGTTTAGTATTTAGTTCCCGAATATGTGGAAATTGAAAGGGCCAATTTTCTTCATTTTTAAGGGTTTTATTTAATATATTTTGTTTCCAAGAAATATCTTTTAGTTATTTAAACTTCTATTACTTTCAACTGTATTTTCAAATTGCTCATTGTCACTTCTATGAACACGATCCGCTTAGATATATATGGATAAATAGTAAAAAGAAATAAAAAACCATTTATATATATATATATATATAGAGGGTGAATTTCATAAGAAAACTAACATTTAGGAAGAGAACTAGAGAACTCCACTTTAAAGGTAAAAAAAAATTAATAAAAAATAATAACTCAAAATATAAATAAAAAACTAAAATTGGGTGAGGGTGAGGGTGAGGGTGGGGGTGGGGGTGGGGTGAGGGGTTTAGGTTTTTGGGATGGTAGTACACATATGCAATATTACGTTTAGGGTTAGGTTTTTTAGGGTAGGGGGTGGGTGCGGTGGGTTTAGGTTATTGGGTGGGGGTGGGGTGGATGGGTTTAGGTTTTTGGGTGTGGGTGAGTGGGTTTAGGTTTTTGGGTGGGGGTGGGTGGGGGGGTTTAGGTTTTTGGGTGGGGGGTTTAGGTTTTTGGGGGTGGGTATGGGGAGTTTAGGTTTTTGGGGTTGTGTTAGGTTTTTGGGGTGATACTACACATATGCAATATTTAAAATAATAAGAAAAAAAAAGACGAGTTAATTCTTATTTTTTATAACGTTATTTATACTCAAATAAAAGACAAAGAAATTCTTGATTTAATGGTGTAATTTAAAAAAAATAATAATAATGTATGCAAAAGATAGAAATGTTTAAAGATTTATATATTTTAAGTTCTAATTTTACCCTTCCTATTTAAAATTCCACCCCTTCTTTTCTTAGTGGTTCTCTAGTTCTCTCATTAAAGTGACTTCTCTCATGAACTCAACGGAAGGATCACAAGAAACTCAATTTTTATGAAAAAATAAAAAAACTACTTATTTAAGGTAAAAAAATAATAAAAAAATCAGAACTAAAAAAAAATCAAAAATTAAAAAACTGCTTCAGAAACCTTGTTTCCCACGTCGTCCTCGTTAAAAAAAGAAGAAGTGTGTTTAGTTTAGCTTTTAGGTTAGGTTTTTGGAGGGTTGGGATGGGGTAGGGGTTTAGGTTTTTGGGGGGTGGGTGGGGGGTTTAGGCTTTTGGGGGGTGGGGGTGGGTGAGGGGGTAGGTGCGGATGGGGTTGGGTTTTTGGGTGGGGTGGGGGGTTAGGTTTTTGGGTGGGGTGAGTTAGACTTTTTGGTTTAGTTTTTAGGTTTAGTTTAGGTTTTTGGAAGGGTAGGGTGGGGTGGGGGGTTTAGGTTTTTTTGGGGGGGGGGGGTGCGTTTTTGGGGGGTGGGTTGGGTTGGGTTGGGTTTTTGGATGTATTACACATATGTAGTAGGAGTTTTTTTATTTTCTCATTAAAATGAGTTTTCTAGTGAACTCACCCCTATATATAATGGGGAGGGTTCCAGAGAAAATCACATAGTTAGGCGAAAACCGAGAAAACCACTAAAAAACCAATTTTAACCAATAATATAATAATATTTTATTTTTTTTATTTTTTTATTTTTTTATAAGATTATCAATGTAATATTACACATTTTTACCAAAAAAATCATTTAAATATTAGCTTACGTATACGTAACCCATAGTGTTACGTATACGTAAATAAAAAAACAAAAAAATTGCGGTTACGTATACGTAACCCCTAATAATACGCATTGTTTTAGTGGTTTTCTTGGTTTTCGCCTAACTTTGTGGTTTTCTCTTGATGCTTAGAATTCAACCACCACCTTATAATTCTACTCTGTTCTTAACCTGTCTAAATTCTATTTGAAAACATTTTCAATTTTATACTTTTTTTTTATATTTATGTTCAAGTTATCATGGCATATCAACACTTAAAGACTTAGCCTCTGAAGGAGACAATCATGAAATAAAAAATTAAATAAATTAAAATTTTATCAGTAATTCTGGGGCGTTTCACCAAGCTTCTAACTTAAAACTTCAAATATTATTAAAGAGATGTGTACAAGAGAGAGAGAGAGAGTATTGGAGATGTTCTCCGAGGTGTCTTTTACAATACATAAGAGTCCCCTTATATAGGCGGGGAAAAAGGAAAAGATAAACATACAATGGTCCCTTCATGGGTCCTACATGACAAATTTGTCAAAAAGAAAACAGTAATATAACAATTATTTTGCTAGCTTTTCTAAAAGTAAATAGTGTCTGGCCATTATTATGCCAGAATGCATAATTTTGTCTTCCACTCCACCTATTATTGGAGTCTGCTTTTGTAAGAACGTGTTGTGGGGCCTATTGTGGTTCTTTGCCTTTGAGCTTCCCTGAAGATTCTTCTGGGATGAATGCTTGCCTGTATTCTGCAAGGACGTTATTGATATAATCTTCATCTACAGGATCAGTATCCTGTCCTTCTTGAAGGATTGGGTCTTCGTCTTCTTCAGTTTGGGAAGATGTGGACATTGTTGAAAGAGATGCTCCTTCTTTTCTTCCTTCTTTTCTTAGATTCTTCATCATATCTTTCTTCATTTCTGAAAGATAGAAATCCATGATTTCTTTGTTACTGATATTATCAGTACCTTTGAGAGTTTGGATTCTTCTGACAATATGTCTGAAGGGACTAGGAGCTTCCTTATGAGGATTGTTGTTTTGCTGATTCGTGTAGTCATCAATAGTCTTCTTTATCTTTTCGATAGTATCGAAACTTTCTATGACACCATCGATGTTTTTTAGGGTCATCTTTTTCCAGAATTTTGTGAAAAAGGTTCTTTGAATGCAAAGAATATTTTGGTCGTCATAATCGACCTCTGGAGACCATTTCCATATCCATGGAATACTAAATTCAATATAAAAATGTGAAACATCCATATTCTTGATAAAATTATCATCTTGCTGGGCCTCTATTAGAACTGGAGAGACTTCCACCCATTGAGTATAAAAGGGTCTTAAATAAATCAGGGAGAATTTTCACTGAAGGGCGAAATGATTGCCACCATTTATAAAACCAGACTGGAATTTCCTGTTCGTAAACATGAGAACATATTTTTATAAACCACGAATGCTTTTGTTTCAGGTTCTCATATAAAAATGTTTTATAAAAAGCATTTTTATAGTCCCAATAGTTATAACGAATTGGGGCTTTGGTTTGGGGATATATAAGCTCCCTTTCCTTTAATGGAGAAGTTCCCCATGTTTCTACAGATATAATCTGCTTCACCACTATTTTACTGAAGTTATAAACATCAGGTTGACCAGTATGATAGTGTTCTATTTCGTAATTTTCTTTTTTAAGAATTTGCTCATAGAAATATCTGGGCTTATAAGCCTCCATAGGATAGAATCATGTGTCCATGTATCTGTTTATTAACAGCCATGGATTATCTTTCCATTTGATGTCCTTATTTTCTAGAAGAAGTATGACTTCTTTATGTGGACTTTGAGCCCAGTTTGTGATATCATCTTCTGCTTCATTTGAAACAGTTCTAGCATATGACACTGATGATTCAGAATCTTTATTAGATTATTCTTTTGAGGCTTTATAGGCCAAATATTCCTTATAAAGGATATTATCTGGTTGTGAAGAAGATCCAGATGATGAAGCAATGTTTTCAGCTATAAGCTTTCGGCTTCCAATTTGGGATATAACCCTTGGATTTTGATTACCTCTTCCTCTATAAGAGGATCTTCCTCTTCCTCTTCTTCCTTGTTCCCAAGGAATCATTTCTGAAAAAGTCATCCACATGATAATATTATCTTTTTCTGATTTAAAGAACAAATTATTTCTTTGAAATAAGAAATTCTTATTTTAGTATTATAAATAACCCTATTCTTGGTTCTAGAAGTCAAATATGAGTAATTCTCATGGATTCTATTTAGATATTCTTCTTCTCGTATAAGTTGAAGAGTACGCCCTTCAATTTCTTCTTGAATTTCAAGAAGAGCCTTCTTTAATGGTCCTTTTGATTGAGCCATTAATTTAAGTATTCTATGGTAAGAAAATCAGGGAGACTATTGTCACTACCCTTTTTATAAATAATTTCAAAATCAAAAGGGGCTAAATGAGACTGTCATCTAGCAAACATTTGTTTTGAAATATCATGTTTGAAGTCTTTAGCGAACATAAATTTAGCCGCTTGGCAATCTGTTTTTATAATAAATTTTTGATTGTATAAATCATCTTGAAATTTTAAAACACATTTTACTATTGCTAGAATCTCTTTTGCAATAGTAGCATAGTTCTTCTGGCTATTATTCCATTTTTCTGAATGAAATCTTACCAGACTTTCTTGTTTATTTATTGGTGAAATTTGTTTCAAGATTCCACCATAGCCTATATCAGAGGCATCTGTTTCAATAATTTTTTTCCCAATCTGGGTTGGTTATCATTAAGCAAGGAAGATTTTGAACCTTTTGCTTAATCTTTCGAATGGCCTTAGTATGATTTTCTGACCAAGGCTGAGGATTCTTTTTTAACCTATCATATAAAATGGCAGTATCCTCTGCTAGATTTTTATAATAGGGAAGAATATAATTTAAACTTTCTAAGAATCTTTGAAGTTGAGTTTTGTCATAAATTTCATCTGGAAATTTTGACCCAAATTCAATACTTCTGTTGATAGGAATAATATTTCCTGTTTCAATATTATGACCCAAAAATCTTATTTTAGTTTGGAAAAGCATCATTTTTGGTCTGGAAATGACTAAACCTTTTTTTATAATTATATTCTTGAATATATCAAGATGTTTAAAATGAGTTTCAATATCTTTAGAAAATACATAGATATCATCTATGTAGACTATTATGAAGTCACTAAAAGGAATAAAGATATCATTCATAATATTCTGGAATTCTGACGGGGCATTTTTCAACCCAAAAGGCATAACGTTCCATTCATAATGGCCAGTAGGTACTGCAAAAGCAGTTTTATACCTATCTTTTTCATTTATCTGAATTTGCCAGTATCCAGATTTTAAGTCAAATTTTGAAAATATTATGGCATTGTACAATTTGTCTAATAAATCTTTTTATTAGGTATAGGATACCTAATCCATTTTAAATTTTTATTAAGAGGTTTGTAGTTTATAACTAATCTAGGAATATCTCTTTCTTTCTCAGAATGTTTATTAACATAGAAAGCAGTACAAGACCAAGGGGATTTTGATCTCCTGATTAAGTTTTTGTCAAGAAGAGATTTGATCTCTTGTTTGCATATTTCCATATATTCGGAATTCATCTGACAATGTCTAGCCTTAGTAGTGATTTTACTATCATTAAAATCATCTTCATAGGGGAGTGAAACAATATGTTTCTTTCTATCCCAAAAGGTATTTGGATGATCATTACATATTTGTAACGTAAATTGATTATTAATTATTTTGATCTTATCCTGTAATTTCGAATTATTTATTCTGTCCTGAATATTTAAAGAAAATATTTCTTTTTATAAGAAATCAATTTGATTTATTTTTGCTTGTAAAATAGATTCTTTTACATTATTCAAAGTCCTAGAAAAAGGATTTGTAATAAATGAAAAATATATTTCTTTATTCTGGAAAAATCCAGTTATCCTTTTATTATCAATATTTTTTATAGGAAATATTTTATTTAGAAAAGGGGTTCCAAGTATAACTTGACTAGTAAGGTTTTTAACTAGAATAAAACTAGTAGGAATACAGGCTTCATTGTGACAAATATGAGCCTGCGGTATTTTATATTCAATTTTTAATTTTTCTCCTCCTGCAGAACTTAAGTTATGGGAGGTTTTATGAAAGTATCTAGTTGGAATAATTCCTTCCTGGATACAGTTTAGATCAGCACCACTATCAACTAGTGCTGTAACAGTTATGAAAAAACTATCTTCTATGAGAAGTTTTATTTTAATATTCCATTTTTGTGTAGTTATAATATCTACAATACTTTCTAAAAATCCTCCTTGACTATTATGAGGGATTTCTTCGGAGGTTTTATTCTGAGGAATTTCAAGCTTAAAAATTCTTTCTTCTAGGTTCCTATTGTCCTTTTGAAGAATTTTGATATCAACTTTTAGGTTTTCAATTTCAATTTTTAAATCCTGTATATTAACAGGTCTAGAAGTTTGATTTCTATGAGCTAGTTGTCTTTTTAATTCAACTAGAGAAAAAAGTTTTAAATCCCGTTGAGGATTATTTGAGGAGGAAGCTTCCTCATTCCTTTGTTGGTTTAGGTATTCAAAAATCAATTTTGATATCAACTTTTAGGTTTTCAATTTCAATTTTTAAATCCTGTATATTAACAGGTCTAGAAGTTTGATTTCTATGAGCTAGTTGTCTTTTTAATTCAACTAGAGAAAAAAGTTTTAAATCCCGTTGAGGATTATTTGAGGAGGAAGCTTCCTCATTCCTTTGTTGGTTTAGGTATTCAAAAATCAAAATTTTCTTTTATTTGAGGATCAGTTATAACTTTTAAGAGATCTAAAATCTCGTTGCTAAAACATTAATTTTCATATTTTGGAATTGAGAAATAATTTGATAAAGTTCTTCTTCTGGCATTTCAGAAGGGTTTTTGCAGCAATCTTTTTTACAGTTTGCTGGACAATGATCTTCCTATGATTCAGAGGAATCAAAACTTTCATATTTTAAAATATTTAGATTTTCTTTTTCTGAGGAAGATTGCTCAGAATCAGTTTCTTCAAAACTGTCATTTAATAAGACTTCATTAATCTTATCTCTTAATTCTCTATCTTCAATTTTGTTAAGTTTCTTTCGAACCCAACAAGTTTTTACCTTGTGGCCTAATTTGCCACATTTTCTGCACTTTATAATTTTTTTAAAATCATTAGGAAATTCTTTTCTTTCCTTATATTTTTTTCTCTTATAAGGTTTTTCTTCTTTCCTATATTTTTTTCTTTTATGATATTTCTTTAGAGAAGAATTTCTTTTCCTAGTATCCATAGTCTTATCAGCCTTATTTTCTATGCCAAATTGACCACAGAAATCTCCTAATTGTTTTTTCTCATTTAGGGAATGTTTCTTAATCTGTTGATTAAGTTTTATCTCATTGCATAGGCTTATACCTTCCTGAACACATGTGCCTATGAGTTTACCATAAGTATAATTGTCATAATTTATGACTCCATCTATCCTTAATTTGCTCTTTATTCTTTCAGCAAATAAATGGAGAAGTCCATCTATAAATTTTGATTTCCAATGAGAACTATTAGCCTCGGGGAGTTCCATGACTCTACATAAGAAGGTATCCTTATACCATCTAAAAGATGTCAGAGTTCTACATCTTAAATTCTGGAGAAGAGTTCTAATATTTTCAGAATCTTCAGACCATCTTCTAGTAAAGTGTTCTATAATATTTACTATTAGGGTGTATACAACATTCCTTTCGGTATTGCTGGTACTAGCGCCTTCTTCTTGTTTGACGCTATCAAGGATTTTATCCTTATCAGGTTGGGATAAATAATTGTCCCACCAACCTTTTAACTGACCAGTAAAATCTGATATTATCATATTAGCTGTGGTTTTTACCGAGTTATTATTATTTTTTCAAATTGAACTATACATAAGAATTCTATGGACAGTATTATATATCTGTCCTTCTGATTGATCGTCTATGTTCCATTCATAGATCATTTTCCAACTATAAGAGTTATTTACTATATACTCTTGTTCTTCTATAAGGACATCTTGTGGGGTAGGTCTAGGATAATAGTATTTTCTCTGAGTAGGCTTATCTGCCCACTTAGAAAGTTTGGAGATTTGATCCCTAATTTCCTCTTGATAATTTTCCTCAGAGAATTCTGTTAGAGTACTTATTTTAAGACTCTTTAGAGCATTCATTGTCTCATTTAAAGTTGCTACTAGATTATCCTTAGATTTTAATTTAAAATCTGTAACTTTCGAAGGAAGTTGTATATTAGGAGTAGCAATTTTTTCTTGAAGAGAAGCTGACTTAGCTGATATGTTTTTCTCTTTCAAGTAGGATATTATCCTATCCATTTTAGGAGACAAATCCTGGATTTGTTCTCCTAGGATTATTAAATATAAATTTGTATAATTCTTCTGTTTAATTAAATCATTTATATGAGAAATCGTGATAGGTAAGATATCTCCTTCTAACAATTTTTGAAAGGTTTGATAATACCTTACTTCATTATCCTTTTCAATTTTAAAAGATTGAGTAGGAGGAAAAACATTAGAGATTAATTTTTCTCCTTTAATAATGAACTCTCTTTCAATAAAGGAAATAATACTTCCCGTGTATTTTTCTATAAAGCAAAGAATAAATGGTATAATCTTATTTTTTATAATTAAATCTTTATAATATTCTTCTTTAAAAGAAGTATACATCGGTTTCTTTAAAATTATTAAAAAACCAATTTCTAAATAATTCCCATTTTGGTAATTGAAATTCTTTATTAATTTCTTTTCTAACCGGAGATCCCGGATTAAAATCTATTTTTTCTTTAAAATCCATTAAACAAATTCGACTTCTGATTCGGTTAATTCCGGATCTACTTGTACTCCTTGGACTATAATGTCAGGATTTATCCTTAATCTATTAAATGTTTCTGTTGCAGGGAAAGTTTCCCTAACTCTTGAAGTTGAAGCTCTAGAAGGGCTTCTAACAATATATCCCAGAGGAGATATATGTTGTCGAGAGGACAAAGACCTAGAAGATAAAGATCTAGGTATAGAAGAAGTATTTCTAATCTGTTCAAATTGGATTTGGACAGTTCCTTCTCCAGATTGTATAATTTCTAAAGGGTTATTATCAACATATTGTTGAGATGTTGTAACCTTATCAAGGATCCAGTTTTCTGGAAAGTTAATTTCTTCCCATTTTATTTTTCTTCTGGTAGTTATATTAGACTTACCAAAATTAGTTTCTATTACTATTGTTTCATTTAATGGTTTATCGACCATTCTACACTGAAGATTTAAAGTGTATAAAGGTTTATAATATATTCTATAACATATACAGATAACCTCTGAACCTGGAGCATAGTTATAACCATGAGTTTTAACGTTTAAAGTTAAAGCGTCTGATATATTAACATCTGATAAAGATAATTGTAAATTTGGATAAACATTAAAATAGACTGGTCCATGAGCCAGACTAGTTTGGAAAATCCCTATTAGAGATTGTTTCCGGTCAAGATTTCTAGCATCTCTTAGAGCTGCTACAAAACTTTCTGAAAGACCTTCTAGAGTCAAAGGTTTGAAAGCTATTTGCACTAAACCTATATGAAGGAATTTATAATCCTTTTTATATTTATTTAAATCTTTATTTGACAATAGTTTAATGACCATGTCTTCGTTATTTAAAGAAAATGTTTCTTCAGTTGTTTTTACAACTTGTTTTAATCCTAATTTTTCAAAAGTTCCTAATTTATAAATTAGTTTATGTTCTATTTTTGGAATAGTCCATTTATTTAATAAATCAAGATTCTTCAATATTGTTTTTAACAGTATCGTTGCTCTTCAGAATATTCATTTTAGATGAATATGGTAAGTGTTGATCTGCATAGTCAAACTTGAACAAACCTTTTATTTTAAGAGCACTTGGCTCTGATATCATTTTTACAAGATCTGTACAGAACTTAAAATAAATCTTATATATATATATATTAAAGTTGTAAATAAGTCGAGCCTTTACTTGCCTGAGAAGAAGTTGGTAGCTTATCATTTGTCACTCAACTAAATCTTCAAAGTGGAAAAAGAAGTTGGTGGTATGTATCCAGGGTTTTACATTTATGCGCCCCTCTAATTGACAGGAGAAAGCGTGCAAGCACATCTCTCTAACCGAGTCCAGATTTATATGAATACTATAAGATGAAGTTTTCACGTTCTAGCTTTCCTCATACTTATCACAAACAGTGAAGGCAACATTAATGGTTAAACATTCGCTGTCCTCTGTTGCAAATTTTGGGTGAAAATATGTATTTCACTAAGTTGGAAAAATGACTTTTTGTCAAATTTGGACGGAAATAAATATACGCAAACGATGTAGTTTTGCATATTTCTTTCTAGGTTTGTGTTCTATCTGTGAGGAGTTAAGATGAATGAGATATCGATGCTCAAAGTTGGGTGTTTATGGCACTGTAAAGCTGTGGAAATTGGAAGTAAAAGTGTGGAAACTTGTCCCACATAGATGTTTGTGTGTGGGTGGGTGGGGGGGGGGGGACCAATCTACGAGTGGTATATTAGCGGTAGCCTCCTAAGAAGTTTGTTACCTTTGAGGAAAACACTAGTAAGACCCTATGGGATGCGAAGCCTTAAACACTAGTAAGGCTAATTACGTTGGGCGTAATGTGAAGTTTTGATAGAGCACTTGGCACACTCGCGTCCCTGTGAGCCGCCTTAATATTTTTGAAGGCTGGTATGAGGTCAGTTCAGGAGTAAATCTGGTCAATATGATTAAGTCTACTTTAGAAGAGTAAGTCTGGTCAGCATGACCAAGTTCACTCCGGAAGGCTATTCTACTAAGGAGGAGGAAATCTGGTTAGCATGACTAGTGACTCCTAAGCAACAAGTTCAGCTCCACAGCTCCCGTTACATAGAATCTTGAAACAGAAGTCAGTTACGAGTTTGCGAATTAAAACAGAAAAAAATGCATTGAAGACGTTTGATGCAAATTATTTTCGTTTTATTTCTTTTGAACTATTTCAACTTTGTTTCCCTTATAAATACTAAGGTGTTCCTTAGTTGATAAAATACCAGAAACACCAAGACTCTCCAATACACAGACTAGCAAGCTTCTATTCCTCATACTCTTCTCTTTCAAGGTATTCTTTCAAGTGCTAGCTCCTCCCCGACAGCACATACTGCTTCGGCTGTTGTACCCTGAGAAACAAACGAGTTCTCTTGGGAGAATCAAAATTTGTTTTAAGAGACCCGTATTGAATATGTGTAACATCCGGCCTCTTGTACCAACAACATTGTCCGCTTTGCCCCTAAGAGCTCACGAATTTGTGTTTGGTTGCCCGGGTGAAAACTTCCCAAGGGGTCACCCATCCCTGGATTACTCCCAACCGAGCACGCTTAACTGTGAAGTTTTCATGTGCTCCACAACCAACTAAGCCCAAAACGCGTTGTTGATATAAGAGGCAGAACCTTTACTTATGAACCAAGAATCTCTCCTGTCCACGGCCGATGTGGGATTTTCCTAGGGTGTCAATATTCAGTAATTCGGTAATTCAGTGCGTCATAATTCACCCCCCACTATCCCAAACGACACAGGAGTGACTCTGATACCATTTGTAACATCCGACCTCTCGTACCAACAATATTGTCCGCTTTGCCCCTAAGAGCTCACGGATTTGTTTTTGGTTGCCCGGGTGAAAACTTCCCAGGGGTCACCCATCTCTGGATTACTCCCACCCGAGCACACTTAACCGTGGAGTTCTCCTCTCATCCACTACATTAAGCCCCAAAACGCGTTGTGGTATTTGAGGCGGAGCATTACTTATGAACCCAACATCTCTCCCGTGGACAGAACAGAACATAACGATATGAGATTTGCCTAGGGTGTCAATATTCAGTAATTCGGTAATTCAGTGCGTCACAATATGAATCCCCAGCCACAAATCTATGTGATCCGTGTCGTTTGGTCGGTCAAAAACAATCCTTAAACACTTTAGTAAGTGTAAGTAGAGTATCGTATCCACGAGTAGTTTGTGGAAAGTGTCACTTTGTTACAACTATTGAAAGACAGAAATGGGTAAATACTTATTGGGATTGGGTTTAAAACATTAATGAGAAGGGTAATACTCTTTGGGGTTCAGGTTTGCAAACACAAGTTGTTCCTAATCTACTTAGCACACAATCACATAGACATAATTACACATGGTTCAATCAAATTCAGTGAAAATATTAGAACTAGCTGTAAAGAAAGCCTATTCGTAAATAATCAGTTTATGTTAACCAATTGCCACTGAAATCTCACGACCCCCCTGATGTAAATAAACCCTAGACTGATGAAACTTGAATCAACAATTCGAAATCAACACAAACATTTCAAAGCATTCAATCAACAAATATAATCATATGGCTTAAGATGCCAGTCAAGATTACAAACCAAGACCAAGTATTTTAGCAACAACAAGTGCAAATGCAAAACCCTACACCTAGAGAAGACTACGGGTGATTTAGCTACTCATACTTATCACAATAATCAAAACTAATGTAATGGGACTTACAATCATCAAATTCTAGTAACAAACGACCTAAGAACAGTGGGAATCGCCTTCTTAAAGCTCTGGAACGGTTGGAATCGGAGATGGAGGATAATGGGGACTACTAAGGATTAAAACCTTAATAAGGTTAATTTTCCTGTAAAAACAACTCTTCACGTGTCGCGAAGGTTCTTGGCCAAGTCCTTCGCGTACCGCGATGGACAGAATAGTCGGGCGCACTTTCTTGCTTCTTCGCGTACCGCGAAGTCTCCTCATCCTCAAGTCTTCGCGTACCATGAAGACCTGAAATCTCAGCAAATTGACTTTTTGACTTTTAATCCCCCGTGCTTTCATGTCCAAGTATACTTTGCTTCCGTTTCCCACTCATTTAGAACATAAAACCTGGGAGGCACATGCAACCACAAACACACATAAAACCAAACAAAGACACAGACTAAAAGAACTAAAACGAACACAATTGGACTTATAAACCGGGGTTATTTACATCACTATGTTTCTTCATTCTCTGTAATTTTCATTTATTTCAGTTGTATTTTGTACTATAATTTACTGCTTTATTTCGTTTATGTATTGTAATTAGAATCAGTGAATTGTACAATTGTACTTATATGGTCGAGTTTTATGATTCAAATGTTTGGCATGGTAGATTAGGACATGTTAATTTTCATTCAACCCGTCGTTTGATTAATTTACTTACATTCCGACATTCCAAATTGATTCAAAGTCTAAATGTGCAACGTGTGTTGAATCCAAATTAACAAGATCACAGTTCAAGTCGGTGAACGAATAACCGCACCCTTTGATATAATTCACACGGATGTATGTGATTTAAAATCGTTACCCACAGGAGATGGCAGTGAGTACCTTCTCAAAAGAGATCTCATACACGCATTTACAATAGATGTTAACTACAATGCAATACACTAGTTCAAATTATTTTTAAATTTGTTTCCATCTAATTTACTGAGTTTCATACTAATAAAAAAATAGAATGACCCACGACTAACATCCATCTTAATTTGACACACATTTAATTTCAAGATCGTATTTCGGGTGAAACGAACTTGATCTCTCCGATACCAAATTGTAGGATCAAAATCTGAATTTGATGAAGAAATCTAACAATAAAGATGAACACACAAGATTTTTCTATAAATTTCCTTTGGTTGATTTGCATAAGATAATTACAATGAAAACCCCAAATCCCTCTCAAAAGTGTGCTAGCTACAAAAACCCTAATTACTTACTATTTATACCCTAAGACACATTAGGCTAATTACATTTAAGTCCCTAGAATTTAAAAAAATATTAAATCTATCTTTAACAAAAATAATAAATATATTTTGCCTAAACAAAATATATTTATATAACCGGAACACCATTTTCGATCACGACTTGAGCTTCACACGCCACTCTGTCGCCCGAACATCTCGTGTTGTTTTAGACTTGTTGACGTTGAGTTTAAATTTTTGACTTGATACCATTAGACTACAAATTTAGACCCAAGAATGGTAGAGGTGTTATAAGCCATGAATCCAAAAGAACTCAAGAAAAAGGGAGATGCTATAGAGGATTCCAGAGATGGTTTTTATGTCAGAGGAATGATAGACCAAAGGAGTTTTAAGTCTAAAACACTTACAAGGTCCAAATCTAAAATCAAAAGTAGGTGTTATGTTTGCAATTCAAAAAAGCACTTTAAAATGGATTGTCCTAAAAGGAAAAGAAGAAAGGAAGTGAACCAAGTGCTCGTACGGGTCATGGAAACTACCCTATTGATGCTTCATCAGATGGCTAGGATAGTGCAAATGTACTAGTGGTATCAAATAGTGAGATAAGTAATGATTTGGTGGATTCAAGGTGCTCATTTCACATGGCGCCCAATAAATATTTCTTCAAAGAATTGACTAGTGAGAGTCTTGGTACAGTTAAACTTGGGGATGATAGATCTTCTGTGGTTCTAGGGATGGGAACAGTGGCATTCAAACTAGAGAATGTGTCAGAGATTAAAGTTCAGAATGGTAGATGTATTCCGTAATTAAGGAAGAATCTAGTCTCATTGGGAATTTTTGAAAGGTCAGGGTATGATGTTAGATTAAGGAATGGGAAAGCTAAAGTAGCTAGTGAATGGTTCTATGATAGTCTTATCAGGAACATAAAGTGATAATAACATATATCTCCTAGATGGTAAGGTTATAGAAAACACATTGCTTATAACAACTGAAAAGAAAGTTAATATTGTAGGTCCCCGGGTGTCTCGGATCGTTACGTGTGGGTGTGTGACTAGTCGGACCGGGTGCGGAATGCCCGTGACTAGGTGGAGAATCAAGCAACACAAAGTAAACCGACAATGAAATCACTTTCAAACTCCGTCTATTATAAACTTTAAAGGTTACAGAGAGAATATACTGAGTGCAAATGTCTGTGTGCATAAATTCTGTCAACCTATTCTATTTATATTAGACCTGATGCAGGGCAAATTTTTCATGCGTACTTAGCAAGTACACAGAGTGTTCTTGCGTACTTGCTAAGTACACAGGAAGTAATTCCTGCGCACATGCTAAGTGCGCAAAATACTTAGAGAAATTATACAACAATAACATGCATTAGAAATTACATCTCGATAACTAATACATATAGACACTAACATACAAAGACTAATACATACAAGACAAGTACAAAAGCTAAGACACTATCCAGAGTGTCTGTCACACAAAAGTGCTTCAACAAACTCCCCCTTAACAACAACTCTGGATTGTCTTCGGTCTTCACTGCTCCCCAGCTTTAGCTTCCATCTTCTTCTTGTAGTCAAGGCAAAACTTGATCACCTTGTTGTATTTAGAAGCAAGGAACTTTGTCCATTCGTCCGTGTACATGCAATACTTGTCAGCTAGCGCCTCCAAATCTTTCACAGAGAAGTTTATGAAGCAAACTTCATCAAACACTCTGATCAGTTCCATTGGCACTAAGCTTCCACTATCGGACCACACCTTTCCAATCACCACTGCCTCGCCCGATTTAGGATCTACGTACCAGTACCATATGTTACCGAGGATATCCTGAGATAACTTGCTCAGGGGAATCTTGGTTTCACACAGCACTGGCTTGTATACCAGTTTCTTTAAGCTTCTCTTAGTCACAGGATGTCTAGCGTTCTTGTCCCTTACTCGCTTGGGCACTTGAGGCTTAAACATTTCGAATTTACCAGATCTTACCTCTCGCTGTAGAACCTGCCACAAACCCATCGCTACTGCGTTATTTGAGTGACCCAGCAGCTCTCGGTTTACTAGATTCACGAGGTCGTATCTTGGCAAGGAGTTGAAAGCTTCGCTGGTTGGTTTCAAGTATTGAACCCCCCCAGCTCGCTTGATTGCAAACAACTTCTTATCCTCGTCGAACTTCACAACTAAGATCATCCCTGTCGCTCCGTGTTTGTCTATGATTGAAGTCTTTTGCCAGACAGGAGCCGGATCCTTCGATGAACTTGCAGGCATATGTTTGTTTTTCTGTGTCTCTGGATCCACAGGTGTAGGGTCGGCAGGGGAGGCTTCAGTCGACGCCTCAACAGTACTAGCAGGCTCGACTGAACCTGTGTCAAGATGAGATTCAAAGGATGGAACTTCGAAGATCTCTCCATCTTTAAACTCATACTCTCCTTCCCTGTCGCCATTGGGAACTTCGATTACCACATCATCATCTTCCTCATCCCAGTCGTCACCAGAGTTGATCTCTCCCTCTTCCAGATTGCAGAGAGCCTCGATCTATGCTTCTTTGGAATAGTCTGGCTCTATGAATAAGATCACATCATCCGACACGTCGTCAGATAGATCTTTCAGAACGTTAGCCACCGACTTTCCTTTATTGTCACCTGAAGCATCACTTCCACCTTCACTCTGAGTGGACTCCCCCTCAGCCATAGGCACGGCAGAAATGGGAACAATCGCCCAAGCCGACGATTGCTGCTCACTTCCGCTCGGTCCGGCTTCAGGATCCTTGTCCTGATCATCACCCTTAGTCAGATCAACTAAGTGACAAGCCTCTTCACTGCTAGGCTTAGGTGGTTGCTTCTCCAACAACTCCTTCAACTTCTCCCCTTGAGCAGCAAGCGTCTTGGCCATATCACAGACCAATTTCACCATAGTGTCATACTCTAACCACTGCTTGTCATCAACCGCCCGCTATTTCTTCAACACGGCTACTTCATCAGTCAAAGAGTTTATCTGGCCCTGTTGCTTGTCAGATTCTTCTCTTGATTTTTGTACCAATTCAAGAAGACTCGCGACTTGAGTTTCTAGGGTAGTGATCTGTGTATCACGAGGATCAGGTCCCCTTGAAGACGACGCTTCAGCTTGATGACTTGGGAAGGTGAAGATTTCATCAAAATCAAATCCATGAGTAAAATCGAACTCATGAAATGGTTGACTGATGTGTTGAAGAGTGGTTGTGGGGATTGAGGTAGGGATTGTGGTTGATTGAATGGTGGTAAGAGTAATAGTGACAGACTCGGTTAAAATTGGAGTTGTCACCGCCACTTGGACATATGGTACAGGGAGGGACACTATCACAAGAACCTCTTCTGTGATAGCAGTGATAGCCACATCTGGTGTTACATGTGGCCTCCTCCGTTGTCGCCTGTAAAGCTGTTGTGAAGGTGAGGTAGAAGTGGAATCTGTACTCGCAGCCGTTACATGTGCTTGCCTCTAAGAACTGACTTCTACCTCACGAAGGATAGCTTGTTGCGGCCTATCCCCCGTTGCTTATGTATACTCTCTCTTCTGCGTCTCTGTATAGCAGCGTCCGAATAAGAATCGGGCTCGTATTCACTGCTAGTCTTTTGTCGCTTTCTCTTGGAATATGACTCGAGAAGGGTCACCTTTGTCAGTTTTCTTGGGTGTGCCTGGGACGGTGCATCATCAGAATTAGAGGAATCTGACTCGGTCTTCAGAATCTTCAGCACCTCCAACTACTTGTTCTTCATCCCCTTCTTCTTCAGAAATTTCATCTTCAGATTCAACTTCCTCTTCTTCGTGCTGCTCATCACTGTGCTGACTAGGTTCTGGCTCAGACTCGACACTATACCATCTTAAGTCAGTAGGGGCCACATATGCTTCATTGATCAGGTGGCCAAAGAGTGGAGTATGCTCAAGGGTAGGTTCTACACTGCCTGGCGTTAAGAACTGTGAAAAGACTCTCTTGGCCAAGGGTATAATAGAAATCTAAACCTATCAGCAGCATTGATCTGATCGGTGATAGACTTGTAAATATATTTTGAAAAGTTATAACCCTTGTTGAGAGAGAGAGGGAAACCATTGCAGCCGCCAAGTCATGCCCCATGGCATCCTTTCCAGCCTTTCTAGCAGACAGGCACATGATCATGACGTGAGCAAAGTAACACCACTGATTAAGTACCCACATCTTCTTGTATGAGGAGTAGTCCATGGTACCGACATATCCCATCCTTTGTCTCCAGCATCCATCAACGAAGTAGTCAGGGTAACTCACCGGATCAGTTAATAAGTCCCTAAAATGTAGCATGCGTCTGATGGTGTCTTCAGAAATAGCAATGTCATGACCTGCTACAGTAGCCCTAATGACGTTTGGGGTTACTGTACAGTCGTGATCAGCAGATTCCCAGAATTTCTCCAGATACAGTCTTGAGACAATAGGATGAGCGGAGATGGCATAGCTGATCTTCGATCGGTTCAGGAAGTCGATGATCTCCCTATATTGAAGTGCAACACCCTTCCACTCGGGCTGTGTTAGAGCTAGTAGATTGAATTCGCTGGTAAATGCACGAGCCATCACTGTAAAAACAAACAATAAACACAATAAGAACAAGAAGCATCATTGGAAATGAATCAAACATGACTTGATATAGCAACTACACAATGAACTGAATTTCAGACTTAGAAATTTTTCACAAGTGTCCTTCCTGCGTACTTAGCAAGTACACATGGGTTAGTTCTTGCGTACTTAGCAAGTACGCATGAATTACTTCTTGCGTACTTGTTAAGTACGCAGGAACTTTCACTTAGCCAAATTTCAAATTCCAAAATTCAACAGATGTGAGGCATTGCTATGGATTAGGGTCACCACAAGGTCGAAATACATTATTAGTGTAACATTCCTGATTTTCCGACCCTATTCTAACTTATTTTAATAACAATACAATGCTAGACCCTATACTTGTTCAAACCTGCGCCTCATTAAACTGTTAGCCGATCATATTTTAATTCAAAGTAGTTTAATCGAATCCGGTCCTAAACATGTTTTAAACACAATTAATCTACACCAAAAGACTTTTAATGACCTTGTGAATGAAAGCCCTATCAATTCTGACACCATCAATATAAGGATCAATCAATTCGTTTCTGTTTTGAAAAAGACACGGTCGCGCTAATCATCTAGCGCGGTCGTGCCTCGGGAGACGCGGTCGTGCCGACTTCCAGCGCGGTCGTGCCTCCTGCTCAGACCCAGTCATGCTCGTTGGCTAGACTTGGTCGTGCCCCTGAAGCATAGACACGGTCGTGCCTGTACAAGGCACGGTCGTGCCTAGTGATTTGTCTAGCTATGTCCTCTGTTGATCAACACAGTCGCGCCCTGACTAGCGCGGTCGCGCCCGTGGCCCGAGCACGATCGTGCCCTGTCTAGGCACGGTCGTGTGTGTTCACAGAATCCTTAAAATTTCTATATTTTTAAGCGATTAGTATTTCAAGTTAATTTTCAAAATAAAAATAGTTGAATTTATAAAAATGCGTATTATCTTTATTTAAAAAGATCAAGTATTTAATCTTAAAATAAATGGAAATTATTTAATTAAAGTTTCAACCTTTAAATTATAAACCCTACACCTAAATAATATTTTAATGTCTAAGTTACATTTTATAAATAGATGAATAAGGTAATAATTATTTATTTGATTTATAATTAAACAAAAACATTTATTTAGTTATACTTAATTACATCTAATACTTACATTATTCTCATAAACAATAATTAATTAATTTACTTATTTAATTATTCCAAACTCAAACCTTATTCAAAATGTTGTAAAAATATTCATTTCAAATCTTCCGTTTTACAATACTTCCAAGTACCAATCACTAACTTTATCCAATTCAACCTTAGAGTTAGACTTAGACTATTGTGCATTATTAATGCAATATACATTACACTCTAGGTTAACGTTGTGCGATACAAGGATCACATTACTTTCTAGTATCTCGTGTTAGCTACGCCTTCGAATCAAGTGAGTATTTCACAGCCCCTTTTACTCTTTTACACTTTTGGGGTGAAACATGAACTATATACAAATTACATGTTTACATTTACACAAACAACACAAGTACAAATCCTATTTACATTCATGTGTACAAATTTGAGCTTTATGCCCGAGTGCTATGTGTGCTAACTTTTTTATGCTATTATGTGCAATCATTAACTATTCAAGCCGACGGTTTTCAATGATAGATCTATTGAGTCTGACAAACCCACCCAGGTGCGCGGTGATTGAAACCGACAACACAATTTTTGCATGCTAGTTACAAAGGTTTGATTGTACTTGGTTACATAATAGCTGCTCCCCATAAATGCCTTATTTATCATGTTATGTAAAGGATTTGGTTTACAAATTATATGCTACCTATATACAAACCTGTGTTATACTCACCAACTTTTTAGTTGACCTTATTTTATTCATGTTTCAGGTGCTTTCATATGAGTTTGATCAAGACATGCTACACATAGGCTTTGGACCTAGTTAATCTTAATTAAAAAACAAATTGTATTTCATTACGTACTTTGAATTTGATTCATGTTTGTTTGAATGGAAATGGATTTAACATATTTCAATTTAGTCAACCTTGAGCTCATGAACAGTCTACATGTTCCGCCCCGATGATTCCGCCATCGGTCGGGGTGTGACAGATTGGTATCAGAGCCTTGGTTATAGGGAACTTGGTTATTAGACACTCTTGACCTAGACTATAACTTTAGGACACACATATAATGCCATGCTACTACATGTTACATTATCAATTCATGTGTGATTATTTTTACATGCTATCCTAAGTACTTACACTACCTGATACATTACTTATGTGTCACACTACTTGATAACTCTTGTACTTACACTCATTACTACCTACATGGTATATGATTATTCACCTATGTGAATATTTTTACATATTATACTATATGATTACATCACATGATACAATACCCAATAGTTTATGTGTCACGTTACCTGCCCACTTATTCTTCTATTCATAGCTACCTACATAATTTATTTAAAACACTATCCTAAGTTTAACACACACACATACGCACCAAAATTATTCATACACATTTGGACCCAAATACATGATACCATCACCCTTTATGAGCAAAGACTTAAACTATTGGGCCTAATACCCACCAATAATAAACCAAGAAGCCCATCTATCTTCCAAGAAGAAGAAGCCCGCTGAAAAGCATAAACCTTACTCTTGGGCCTCAAAGCCCAGTCCACAACAATTCTCATCATGACCATGAGCCCAACAATGGTATTATTAAATACATGATGGCTGGAAGAGTGTGTAGACCCATGAGGGATTCTGGCTAAGGATAGATAGGGTACTTAAGTGTGTCCTAGTGACCCACCCCTCTTTCCTGGGAATTCTCCTCAGGGATACACTACTTATAGGTCAAGTGTACTCCTAAAATACTATCGTGAAGACTCGGCGTTATGACTAGTCAAACTCTAAAACCCATAAGAACTTCTACATTTGACACTTCATATTTCATTATCACTTACAATTTTTTCATTGTTTTTCTGCTAGACCACTCCTACCCTCCTCCCTCCCCGGTTTACCGTCCTGGATCAGAATCTGATTGGGAAGAAGACACTGAGACACCCGTGTACCGGTCACTAACACCCCCAGCTACTAGGCCAAGGTTTGATGTAAGGGCGGACTGGATTAGGAACACCGACCCGAGACTTCAAACACCTGGATCTCCCGTACCCGTAAACCCGTATCATACACCTCACCTCCACAATCAATTACCACCCCCACTAAGAGACCCATACCTAATGCCCGACCCGTACCTTCCTAAACCTTGGGTAAGGCATACCATGGCACCCCCTGGTGTAATGGGAATTCAAACCAATGACTTCCATCAATATGTAAGGAATTCAGAATTTGAGAGGCAAAGGATAGAGCAGGGAGTGATACACGACTTGCAAAAACAAAGAATGGATAGCCTAGCAAACCAATTAGGATACCAAAAGGAATTACTCTCCATCCTCGAAAAGGAAGTACAAGAACACCGCACGGAGACCGCCAGGGCTGAAGCCAGATCTACTACTCGAGTGACCATAGCGGTGCTCATCTTGGCGATTATCTTCTTCCTAGTGGAAAACTACCAGAGACGTTAGAAGAAGCTTCTACTGATTTCCTTTAAATTTTTGATTTGAGAACCATTTCCCTATGTTTTAAATAATGTTTAACATTTCAGCATTTGATCAATTCCATATATTTCAACTTTACAGTTATTGTTCATTGATTTGACCAGTGGGGCGTAAATTACACCTGTTATATTCCCATCAAATTTTCCCAAATATCACTTCTTTCATTCAACATGGTTTAGTACATTACCAACAATCTCTTTCATTAAATAAATCATCCTATTTTGTGATTTAAACAAAACCTCATTATCTTGTTTAAACAAAATGTTTAACGAATTTTTAGATAATATCAAAAACATAAATTTCCCATAAAACTTTTTCACCTAATAAGGAAAGTTAATGCAATCAATTTTATAAAAATATATATATATATATATTTTTTAACTGATAAATAATTACGATTTATATTCATTAAAGTAAATATTTCTAAACTTTGGCTAAATTAATATACTACTACTTGTTTAACCAATAGTTGAAATTTTAAATTAAAAATAATTTCTCATAAAATTTCATATTCATTTAAAATATACGATTCAATGATTTCACTACTTTATATATCTACAACCAAGAACAATTTTCCACTTTCTATGTTCAAACAAAGACCCGTAATTGTAAACACAAATTCCCGAATATTTCCAAAACCTCCTCGTTACCTTTCACTTGACGCTTCAAAAGACGATCCATACCGCGTAAACGTTAACCTTTCCCACCAACCTCAATGAGATTTGAGGACTTGAACCTAACTACCACATTATGCAGGAACGCCAAACAACACGTTTGTCCGCAGCACTCGAACACATGCAAAACCCGTTAGTACACATCGCACGCGAAGTTCAATACTCATGTTCACAATATATTCAATGCAATCTTATGGTACATAAAACTCAATTATTCTCAATATATCCAATGCTACACAAATTACATAATACATGAAACTAGTTTGCCTACAAATCACAATTTGCTCGATTAATCACGTAATGCACGAAACATGTTTAATTGCAATACACATGCTACTGGTTTGAGCACATGATACACGAAACTTAATTGTTTGCGATATACGTGATACATAAGAATTGCGTCATTGATACATAGTTCTATATTGACCACACTATACATGAAACTCATTTTGTTACAAAACACTTTATACTAAACGGTGTACATTATACAAAATACATGATGCTAAGTTGCTAACACTATACATGAGATCCATTTCCTACAATACACATAATACTATGTTGTTTACATTACACATTAGAGCTTATTGATTTACAAAATACAAGACGCTAAATTATTTACGCTATATATGAGACCTATTTGATTACAAACTACGTGACACTAGATCATACATGAGACTTGTGTGCTTACTATATACTCGAAACAAAATTTGCTTACAATTATTGAAATGGATTGATTACATTATACACAAGACATGGTCATGCACTTTGTACACCAAAGTTGAAGACCATAATACATTGAAACGACTCGGGGTTTGACGTATTCTTGTTCAAACACGAGCAAACTAAGAAACTTTAAGTGTTACTACTTTACTACTCTTTAGTTGCGAACTGACCTGATTAGGGACTTAGTTACTTGTTAGCGACTTTTTATGTGTAAACAATAGACGTGATCATAGTGAAATTGTGCCCCCCCTTACCCGCACACAACGAAAACGATCTATACGGACCATACGATGATTTGAATAATTACGGGTGCACACGGAATTATAAAAATCAGCGCATGGAAACTATAGTGAAATTTTGTCGTGTGTTATGACCTAAAACTTATCATGATATGTAACAACGAAACTGATGTAATATGACAAGGGCATGGTGGATACGCCGATGGTACTTCCTATATATAAGTGTCCTATCATATTATCATAAGTAGCGTTGTTCGTGTCACGTGAAGTTTTGACCCAGACCAATGGTTATGAAATCTCTTACCCACTAACAATTTAGAACATATTAGACTATATCTTATACAAACTCTAAATATCAAAATCCCATCAAAACAATTCCAAGTAACACATCTCACATTTAGAATTCAAATTTTTATTCGACAATCTTCATTTCAAAACAAAATTTATTATCACTCTTCATATTCAAAGTATCAGGCTTAAGTCATGTCAACGGTTACACACCCCAGAATCCAACACTCAAAACTACTCGAGAACCCAAAACTCCCTCCTCTTTCTTGATTTTTTTACAGCCTCCATTAGTTAAATTTCGGGACGAAATTCCCTTAACATGGGGAGACTGTAACATTCCTGATTTTCCGACCCTATTCTAACTTATTTTAATAACAATACAATGCTAGACCCTATACTTGTTCAAACCTGCGCCTCATTAAACTGTTAGCCGATCATATTTTAATTCAAAGTAGTTTAATCGAATCCGGTCCTAAACATGTTTTAAACACAATTAATCTACACCAAAAGACTTTTAATGACCTTGTGAATGAAAGCCCTATCTATTCTGACACCATCAATATAAGGATCAATCAATTCGTTTCTGTTTTGAAAAAGACACGGTCGCGCTAATCATCTAGCGCGGTCGTGCCTCGGGAGACGCGGTCGTGCCGACTTCCAGCGCGGTCGTGCCTCCTGCTCAGACCCAGTCATGCTCGTTGGCTAGACTTGGTCGTGCCCCTGAAGCATAGACACGGTCGTGCCTGTACAAGGCACGGTCGTGCCTAGTGATTTGTCTAGCTATGTCCTCTGTTGATCAACACAGTCGCGCCCTGACTAGCGCGGTCGCGCCCGTGGCCCGAGCACGATCGTGCCCTGTCTAGGCACGGTCGTGTGTGTTCACAGAATCCTTAAAATTTCTATATTTTTAAGCGATTAGTATTTCAAGTTAATTTTCAAAATAAAAATAGTTGAATTTATAAAAATGCGTATTATCTTTATTTAAAAAGATCAAGTATTTAATCTTAAAATAAATGGAAATTATTTAATTAAAGTTTCAACCTTTAAATTATAAACCCTACACCTAAATAATATTTTAATGTCTAAGTTACATTTTATAAATAGATGAATAAGGTAATAATTATTTATTTGATTTATAATTAAACAAAAACATTTATTTAGTTATACTTAATTACATCTAATACTTACATTATTCTCATAAACAATAATTAATTAATTTACTTATTTAATTATTCCAAACTCAAACCTTATTCAAAATGTTGTAAAAATATTCATTTCAAATCTTCCGTTTTACAATACTTCCAAGTACCAATCACTAACTTTATCCAATTCAACCTTAGAGTTAGACTTAGACTATTGTGCATTATTAATGCAATATACATTACACTCTAGGTTAACGTTGTGCGATACAAGGATCACATTACTTTCTAGTATCTCGTGTTAGCTACGCCTTCGAATCAAGTGAGTATTTCACAGCCCCTTTTACTCTTTTACACTTTTGGGGTGAAACATGAACTATATACAAATTACATGTTTACATTTACACAAACAACACAAGTACAAATCCTATTTACATTCATGTGTACAAATTTGAGCTTTATGCCCGAGTGCTATGTGTGCTAACTTTTTTATGCTATTATGTGCAATCATTAACTATTCAAGCCGACGGTTTTCAATGATAGATCTATTGAGTCTGACAAACCCACCCAGGTGCGCGGTGATTGAAACCGACAACACAATTTTTGCATGCTAGTTACAAAGGTTTGATTGTACTTGGTTACATAATAGCTGCTCCCCATAAATGCTTTATTTATCATGTTATGTAAAGGATTTGGTTTACAAATTATATGCTACCTATATACAAACCTGTGTTATACTCACCAACTTTTTAGTTGACCTTATTTTATTCATGTTTCAGGTGCTTTCATATGAGTTTGATCAAGACATGCTACACATAGGCTTTGGACCTAGTTAATCTTAATTCAAAAACAAATTGTATTTCATTACGTACTTTGAATTTGATTCATGTTTGTTTGAATGGAAATGGATTTAACATATTTCAATTTAGTCAACCTTGAGCTCATGAACAGTCTACATGTTCCGCCCCTGATTCCGCCATCAGTCGGGGTGTGACAATTAGGACCTATGGAACCACTATCAACAGCAATGAGTTGCTAAACTTGTCAATTTTGAGCTAGCCTTGGTCCGATGGTAGCCTACAGTCAAACCAGGGGTCAAAAGCAAAATCAAACCAATTTAGGAGTCAAGGAGCTTCGATTAGTGACTTATAACTAGATTTAGGTCTTAATTTTCATTAAGAACATCCAAAATCGGTTAAATCCTCGCTATCAAACCCTTGAACGAATATGTCAATAATAGATGATTTTATGGATGAAATGCACTGAGATTCTCACCAAAGATGATTAAGGTGAAGATGAAACAATGATCGGGATGGAAAATCGATTAGGAACACACTAAAAACTTGAGTGAAAAAGAGCAGGAGGTATTCAACAGTCGTGAAATGTTTGAAATGAGATGAAACCCAAGAAAAATTCTAACTGCTGTATGTATACCCAACACAAACTGGTCGTGCGTACTTGTTAAGTGCGCATGACTTAACTCCTGCGTACTTCCTAAGTACGCATGACCTAAGTCTTGCATACTTGTTAAGTACGCAGGGTTTACCTCATGCGCACTTACCAAGTACGCAGAGACCCTTGTGTGCTCAAACTTTCAACTCAAATTATGAAGATTTCAAGTCAAATAACGAACAAGATAAACACATTCAATCAAGAGGATTCAAAGTCAATTCAAGAAGGTTAAACACAAATATTTTTGGCTTTTCTGATTAAAATTGAAATGTACACAAACTTAGAATCTTTTTTATCTTTATTAGATAGAAATATACAAGTATATACACACACTATTTTTGTTCAAAGACACGAGCAGAGGATCATATAAGGCTAAACTATAGCAAAAACGATACAAGATAAACGTCAAAGAATATGGATCATGTCATGGATTACTATTTATTCATACGTAATAAGCACATAAACAAGTAATTCAAGTTAATATTATGAGATTTGAAACCATAAGCATCTTTGTATCATGTTCTTGTGTGTTAAGGTATTAATTTTAAGATATACAACGTGTACCCCACTGATATGCTACAGAAATGTAAATTGCACTATCTCAAGGCATCTAAGATTTTCCCAAAGATTTTCAAATCTCTAGAATGAAGTTACATCGTTTAGCACAGAAAAAGTCAAGCAGAACCCATAAGGATTATCAAGAATCATAAGATTCAGAATCAAGTGATTCAGATGTCTTGGTTTGATTGGATTTTCTTCTATGAATATCATATGATGATTCAGGTTAATAGATATGGAGTCTGAGGATTTAGGTAAGGTGATCCAACTTTTATCTGGATTTGATTTCAATGAATCATGTATGATTCAAGGGTGAATATAAGCTTAACGGTTGATGTTAAGACATATCTTGGCCCAACTTCTCATTGCATACTTGTGAGTATGGGCAGTGAGATGAACTGCAGTAATTGTGCTAATGACATAACCTGAAACTGGTCTCTTAAGAAAATATTTGCTAAAATCTTACATCCTTTATCTGATAATGATCTTTTTGTATTCTTTTACACACGCACACATGCATACATAGGTTCAAATCACAGTTGTAGTCTAGATTTAGTTTCCACACTACTAGTGATTCAAAGACGCCTACAACCTACTGACAATTCAAATAACTTGTAAATAAGCAGATTAAAAACACAAAAATTTAAACAATCAAGTAAGCATGACGCAATCATTTCCCATACATGCAGTCTATGGCGTTTAGATCATTTCTGATGTACTATCATTTCCTCTTTTCTCAAGATAACTTTGAAATTTTCTCCATTTTTAATTTTGTTTGGATTTTTGTAAAATATTTGAAAAGTAAAATAACTATACAGAAAACTTAAAAGAAATAAAATTTAACTTTCATGAATTGAATTGATTTAAGAAAAACAAGTTTTCACTCTGGATTGAACTTTCCTATCAAGTTGACAAGATGTTCAAAGCGGGATCGATCAAACGCCTTAGTGAAAAGGTCAGCCAAGTTGTCATCCGTGTGAACCTTTACAAGTTCAATGAGATGCTTTTCAGCACAATCATAGATGAAATGATGGTGAATTTCAATGTGTTTAGTTTTGGAATGTTTCACCGGGTTGTTTGTGATGGACATGGTGGCATTGTTGTCAATGAACAGTGGAGTTCCAGTGAAGTTTAAGCCGTAGTCTCTCAATTGCTGCTGAATCCTTAATATCTGAGAACAACCACTAGCTGCAACAATGTACTCTGCTTCACATGTTGTGACAGAAACCGTTGACTGCTTCTTACACTGCCAGGAAACCAGTCTGTCTCCTAAGAATTCACATCCATCATAAGTTGACTTTATATCAAGGTTACAACCGCCATAGTCTGAATCAGTATAGGCTTTGAAGTCAAATGACTGCTGCTTTGAGTACCAAAGATCCAAACGGGGTTTCCCTTTCAAGTATCTAAAAATCCTCTTGACAACTATCATATGAGACTCCTTCGGTTGTGACTGAAACCTTGAGCACAAACATACAGCAAACATTATGCCGGGCCTTGAAGCTGTGAGATACATAAGAGATCCGATCATCCCACGGTACAATTTGCAATCCACATCCTTTCCATCTTTGTCTGGATGCAGACCATGATTGACGGGGATAGGTGTGCCATAAGTACTGCTATCATTCATCTTGTATTTTCACAAGATGTCCTGCACATACTTGGTTTGATGCAGATAAATGCCATCCTCTCTTTGAATTACTTGCAGACCCATGAAGAACGACAATTCACCCATATTACTCATCTCAAACTTGGACTTCATCACCTGTTCGAATTCCCTACACATCTCTTCATTTGTAGACCCAAAGATACTGTCGTCGACATACACTTGTACAAGAAGAATATCACCTCCTGCTTTCCGTATGAAGAGGGTCGAGTCAATCTGTCCACGGTCGAAACCATTTGACAGTAGATGTTTTGATAATGTCTCATACCATGCCCTAGGTGCTTGATGAAGACCATAAAGTGTTTTGTCGAGCTTAAACACTTTATTGATATTATGCGAATCTTCAAAGCCGGGAGGTTGAGTGACATAGACCTCTTCATGAACTTTTCCATACAGGAAAGCACTCTTCATATCAAGTTGATAGACCTTGAAGCCGACATAGGAGGCATAAGCCAGAAATAGTCGAATGGCCTCAAGTCTAGCAACTGGGGCATATACTTCTGTGTAATCTAAGCCCTCTTGTTGATAAAAAACTTGAACAACCAACATTGCTTTATTCTTCACTACAACATGAAGATCATCCGTCTTGCACTTGAACACCCATCTGGTTCCAATTGGTTGTACACCTCCTGGAAAGTCAACCAAATCCCACACATGCAACTTTTGGAATTGAGACAGTTCTTCTTGCATTGCCTCAATCCAGCATTTGTCAGCGAGAGCCTCCTTCACATTCTTCGGCTCTAACTGGGACACGAATGCAGCATGCAAACATGTTTCCATGACACCAGTGTCAAGTATCTTAGAGTACAGACTAGTGTTCTCAGCAATGGTTCTATGACGAGTTTGAACACCGGCATGAGGATCACCAATAATGTTGTCAATTGGATGATTCTTAGGCACTCTCGTCTCTGGTACATTCGGTTCCTGAATTTCTGAATCGAGGTTCGTGCTCAACTCCCCCATATCCTGTTTTCCAAAAGAAGAAGATTCAATGTTGATTGGATCAGCTGGAGCTTCATTTCCTACACGAGTGTTAGGATTAGCTTGAGCGTCATTTTCGTCAACATGAACACCTTCAATGTTATCACTGTCATGAGTTCCAGATGCAGATGCAGCATCGGAATCGAGAGTTACAATCGGTACAGTAGCATGGGTTGAAAAACTGGAGTCATCACCGCCACCAAATAATTCATACACATTTGCGGCATCATCGGCAGACAAATCAGGAAGGTTGAAAGATTTGAATAGCGCATCATAGTCAAAACCCCAAGCTGGACCAGTTGGTTCTGGTGGAATGTTGTGTTTACTACAATCCACTTCAAACCATTTATCGACAGTACGAGTTCCTATATTGTACACTCTCTTACAAGTCGAGTTGGCAACATATCCTAAGAAGATGCCTTCCACTGCTTTTGCATGAAACTTAGACTTGCGGTCTTTGTATTGTAGCAATAAGGAACAGGGACTACCAAAAGGAACTAGATAGTTAAGATTGGGAGGTCGATTGTTGATCAACTCATAGCAAGTCTTGTTGTGCCTCTTCACAACCAGAACTCTGTTCAAGACATGACAAGTTGTATTAACTGCTTCTGCCTAGAAAGTGACATGAAGCTTTGCATTTGACAGCATTGTCCTTGCAGTCTCAATCAAGGTTCTGTTCTTCCGTTCTGCGACTCCATTCTGCTGAGGTGTGTACGGGGCACTAAATTCGTGATGGATCCCCTTCTTGAGGCAGAAAAGTTCCATCAAATTATTCTTGAATTCAGTTCCGTTATCACTCCTTATTCTTCTAACCTTCAACTTGCAAAGAGATTCCAAGCTTATGATCAGGTATTGAAGAATGTCAGTAGTTTCGTCCTTTGTACCTAAAAAATGCACCCAAGAAAAATGTGAGAAATCATCAGTTACAACCAGACAGTATGACTTACCTCCAATACTCCTGATACTTATGGGGCCAAACAGATCCATATGCAATAGCTCCAAAGGGGTATCAATGGAGTTTTGGATCTTAGGCTTGTGAGACTTCCGTTGCTATTTGCCCCTTTTACAAGGCATACAATCATCTGCAACGGTGAATCTCAGCTTAGGAACACCGGTTACCAAACCGTTTCAGACAAGATGATTCATTTTTTGATAAGAAATGTGTTCGAGTTTCCTATGCCACAAGATAGAGTCAAGCTCTGTCACTTTGGTAAGCAAACAAGTAGCAACTAATGAGGTGGTTTTCGCCACGCTCATGTCGATCTGATAGGTATCATTTGTCCTTGGCGCTCGCATCAGAATCCAGTCTTCAGGAACCTCAAAACCAGGTTTGAGAATCATGCATTCAGTCTTGTCAAACATAACCGAGTACTCTTTGTCACACATCTGGGAGACTCTCAACAGGTTATGCTTCAGCTGCTCGCAGTAGTTGACGTTGTCGAAGCTGACACAACCATTTGAAACCACGCCTTGACACGTGATACTACCGCCTTTCTCTCCAGCAAAGGCCACATAGTCGCCTCTAAATGGTTTTACATCTTGAAGCAGGTCCATGTTGCCTGTCATGTGCCGGGAGCATCCACTATCTGCATACCAACGATTAGAGATAGTACCCTTCGGATGTCCCTGCACGAGTCACAAGAAATTAATTAGATTTGGAGACCTAAGCCATAGTGGTCTTGGGTCGTCCGTCTTACTCAAAATAGACAACCTCAATTAATTCACAGTCATGACTGTCAAAAATGGATGAATCTTTAGAAGATTTGGGAACAAGAGATTGAGAACTTTTAGATTTGTTAGTCCAGGACCTCTTCTTCTTCTTAACTGGAACAGTAGGCTTGCATTCAACATCAACATGTGAACTAGTGGAAGCTTCACTTGATTGAGTTCCAACCAGTTGTTCCAGCTTTCTCAATCTCTTGTTCCTTCTTCTCCTCTGTGGCTTAGAGAGTTTCACCACAGGTTTCTCACCAGTTGGTGCACTACCAGAGGTAGATGCACAAGGTTTAGCAGGTAGCTTTCCCTTTTTTAAAACAGATGGTTTAGCCTCAGATGTGATCTTTGGCTTTACCATAGGTTTTACTGGTGGTTTCACCACATTTTCTTTTGGACTTTTGGAATGCTTCACTAGTGGTGACTTAGGGATAACAGCCGGTTGTGAAATAACTGGCCGTTTCCCTTGGTTCTTAGCAGGACAGTTCACAAGAATGTGACCAACCATACCACAGTGAAAGCAAGTTCTCTTTTCTTTGTAAGTCCTCCTGTAAGGCTCATTAGATCTGGCATTAGATGACTCAGCATGATGAGCAGGAGAAGTTGTTTGGTGAACAGTGGATTGACCCGATGATGATTGGTTTTTGGGAATATACAATTTTTGCAAATTTTCTTGATAACCAAGCCCAAAATGAGCTGAAAAAGCTTATTTCTTAACTTGATTAATGTTTTTATATCCCCCATAAAGCATCACTTTTAATTTTTCATTTGATTCAATGATATTGGGTTCAGTCAAAAAACAATTATCACCATCAGTGATAATGTTTTTCTTAACTTTTTGTTCACCTAGCAACTCCTCAGAGACTACTCCTTCAGGGCAGGTATTCTCAGACCCATCATCAGAAGTAGTAAAGAACTCTTCATTAGATGCAGAGACAGCCTTACTTAAGGAATCATCCTTGTTAGAGGAGTCATCCTGACTTGAGGACTCATCAAGGCAAGACAAATCAATGTCAATTAAGCCGTTGACAAATTTCCCGCTAACTGGTGGAGGAATGGCATTAGTACCCAGCCCTAAGCCATTCACTTGCCTCACTACTGATTCGTAGTGTTCCACCACAAAGCGAGAATTTTTCAACTTCTCAATTTTACCATTTAACTGTAAGACCTCATTCTGCAGCTTGGTAATTTCATTATTTCTCTTTTCTAACCCCTTGTATGCAACATCCAAATGAAACTGTTGTTCGCTGATTTTAAGTGAAAAATCACGTTTTTCTTTCTTTAAAGTTTCAATTGAATCTTTGTAACGTTTTTCATTTTCCTTGTAGCTTAACGCTGCAATACGAAGGGGTTCGACTTTGTCCTGAAGCCTTGAGTTTTCTTCTTTCAAGCCAAGACATTTGGAACATGAAATAACAGCAAAAGAATTAGAGTCTACCTCAGTTGACGAACTTGATGCTTCCCCAATGGCCATGCGGGCAAAAGCAGTTGTAGACTCCTCTTGGTCAGCTACAGACGCTTCCCGTTCTTTTGTTTCCATCATCTCAGTCATTAGCCCAGCCTGTGTTTGTGCAATAAGGGCATCCTCCAAGTGAACACCCCAATCAAAGCTTTCATCCTGTTAAGCCACCAAAGCATTGGACGTTCCACCTTGACTTTGATTGCGGTTGTTAGAGTTGTACCCTTGATTGTTTCCTTGGTTGTTTCCCTGGCTTGGTCTTGTGAATCCTGAGGAAGGTGCTTTGTCCTTCTGACATTCACGAGCAAAGTGTCCAAAGTTCTGACACTTGTAGCACTTGTCCTTGGATTTGTCAAAACCCACCTTGGCATTTGAATGCCCACCAATAAACTTTCGGCCAGTTCTGTTCAAGAAACGCTTGGCCCTTCTCAAGATCATGGCCATAATCCACTGAATATCAATGTCCTCCATGTCATTTGGATCCACCTGATTAAAATCTTCTTCAATTGTCTCAGGATCTGTAAGCTTGCCACCAATGAAGTTCTCATAGGCAAGCATTCACGATGAAAATAATGCTACATGATCTTCAACTATCTTGGCTATGGTAGTCTGGTTAGCTGAAGATGTAGATGGAGGATTCCTTGAGGGATGTTGGTGGTGAGAACCAGATCCAGATGCTGTAAAGCATGTATGACCACCACAACCATTCGAGTTATTTTCTTCATTAGAGTTCCCTGAGAATAAGGCTATACCAGAACCAGATGATTTAGCTGTGGAAGACTTCCCATAATACATAGAAGGTCTTGGATTTGAGGTCTTCCTGAGCTTTCCTTTCTTTTCAGGTTCATATCGTGAGCTTGAACCTTACCGATTGCTTCTTCAATCATCATCTCATAGAACTTCGGGTTCTCTCTCAGCAGAGTGGTATACATCTCAAACTTTGGTGGTAAAGCATCCAGAAAATTTTCAACTAATTCCTCATCAGGATACTTTAGCTCAAAAGCTTTTAACTCAGTTTGAAGATGATAGAATCTAGATATAAGTTCATCAGTAGATTCATTCTCCAGATATCTGAAACACTCATACTGCTTTCTCAGAAGATCTCTCTTGCTCTTCTTGATGTCACTGTTCCCTTCAAATCTTTTCTGCAATGCCTTCCAGAGATCCTTCGAATTATCATAACCTCTGAAGCTGTGAAAGAATTCTCTAGTTAGGGCCATTGTGATAGATCCATGTGCTTTCTTTTCTCTATCATATACTTTCTTTTCTTCTTCGTCTAGCTTAGAAATAGGCTTGGGGACAACATCATCAAGATATGTATAAGTTGGATGCTTATACCCCTCAAGTATAGGTATCCACAAAGAGGAATCAGTATATGAGATATAATGTTCAAAGCGTGCTTTCCAATTTGAATAATCATTTACATTAAGCAGCTTTGGAGGTTTTTGCGGGGTTCCAATTTCATTGTCATAATTAAGTAGGTTACCGAGGTTCTGAAGATTTTCCATAGTGTGACACTTAGTCAAATTTCAGAAAAGTCAAAACAACTTGCGCACTTGACTCTGGCCTTGCGCACTTAAAAATCTGGTCTTGCGTATTTAGAATTTGCACTTCCGTACTTGACAAGTACGCAGGAGAAAATGATAAGTACGCAGGAGATCACTTAAGTACGCAGCAAATATGGTCTTGCGTACTTGGTAAGTACGCAGCAAGACTGTACTTGTTGCCAAATATGGTAAGTACGCAGGTCACTTTTTCACCAACCCTCACCAACTTTATCCGGTCACTGGAATCTCACCGGAGACAGAAGAAATTGAAGATATGACCAAACAAAATGAGGCAAAGGGTCAAAAATTCGTTTCTAACCAACCTTTGATTCTCAAAACACTCAAATACACAACAAAAGTCGGTTTTTGAGTGATTTTTGCTTCTAAAATAGTGCTCAAGAGCTACCCCTATTTTATCACAAAAATCAACAAAAAACCCACTTGTGCTTGCAAAATGTCTGTAGGATGTGTAGAAGATGCTCCTAACACACTCACAACACTCAAAATCAAGAGCAAAGCTCTGATACCACTTGTAGGTCCCCGGGTGTCTCGGATCGTTACGTGTGGGTGTGTGACTAGTCGGACCGGGTGCGGAATGCCCGTGACTAGGTGGAAAATCAAGCAACACAAAGTAAACCTACAACGAAATCACTTTCAAACTCCGTTTATTATAAACTTGAAAGGTTACACAGAGAATATACTGAGTGCAAATGTCTGCGTGCATAAATTCTGTCAACCTGTTTTATTTATACTAGATCTGATCTCCGCGCACTTAACAAGTGCGCAGGGCAAATTGTTCATGCGTACTTAGCAAGTACGCAGAGTGTTCTTGCGTACTTGCTAAGTACGCAGGAAGTAATTCCTGCGCACATGCTAAGTGCGCAAAACACTTAGAGAAATTACAACTCGATAACTAATACATACAGACACTAACATACAAAGACTAATACATACAAGACAAGTACAAAAGCTAAGACACTATCCAGAGTGTCTGTCACACAAAAGTGCTTCAACAAATATAACTGAATTCTGGCACAAAAGGCTAGTCAGTGATCAGGGGCTACATGAGTTAAAGAAGTAGCATGTGATTAAGGATTTAAATGAATGTGTGGTTGGCATTTTGTGAAAAGTGCATACTTGGAAAGGCCCACATGGTAAGATTTGGCAGGGGTCAGCATACAACAAAAAGGGTGATGCATTACATACACTCATGTTTGTGGGGGCCAAACAAGTGTTACACCTCGGCCGTCATCGGATTATACGCCGGGGCTGAAGCGGTTGTTTATAAACACATGATAATTTATTTAACGAGAAGGTATTTATTCATCAAATTTAAAAGCATCTGTTACATAAGATAATGGAAAATGAATCGTTTAAGACATAACATATATTAAATTTAAACTAGGTACATGTCCTAGATGATTAAGTAGTGTCCTCAAACAGGTGCACCTGAAACATGTAAGTAACTGTCAACTACAAGTAGTTGGTGAGAAAACATAGGTTTTGACAGCAAACAAAGTTAAGTATACTTTACAATTCAATATGTTCAAAGCATGTCTAAAGTATATATGTGAAAACACACAAGGTTGCAAGCGTACAATCAAGCCATGTTATATGTATGCACAATCCCCCGGATTGCCTGAAGTTCTAAATGTAAACACTAACCCGCCAAGGTTCATGTTAAGTAATTTATCAGATTCCCGTATAAATAATCATAAAAGGTACTACCTTAGGCTTGCTACACAAGTTAATGATTGTACTGACATGAACACACATAATGGTCACCAAGTAGTTTAAGACATAAAGCATAAAACCATAGCATAAGAACTAGGGTATTGAATTGTGTAAGAAATATAGATGATGACATGCTTCACCCCAAAAACTAAAAAGAGTACAAATGTGCTATGTAAACTCACTTGTATTGAAGATGGAAGTGATAAGATTCGGTAAGATGAACAGGTCTTGTGAGAATTTCTCACAACAAACCTACATAGATAACGGTACTCCAAATTTAATGTACGACTAAATGGAATTTAGGAAGTTTTGGGTTCCATAGGGTTTGGGTTTGAAGGTGTACTTGTACACATACATTTCGTAAGGGAATAGAAGTATTGAAATGTTAATAAAAGTAGTTTATAAATTAACTAGAATTAATTTAGACTTCTAATTAATAACATAGTAATTTATCTATAAAAATTATTCTATAGATAAATAATAAATAAATTTATGGAATGAAATAAATAATAATTTTGGGTTTATTTATATAATTATTCTAAAATAATTTATAAACAAATCTTGTAATGATAAAAGTTTAATTAATATATTTTATGTAAATAAAATGGTTAATTAAACTATTAATTAATGTAAATAAAATGGTTGATTAATAGTAAATGTAAATAAGATGATTAATTAACTTATTAATAAATGTAATTAAATTGGTTAGTTAATATATTAATAAATTCGTTATCAATAAAAGACTAAATAGATTTTGATGGGCCTTGATATAAAATAATTATTTAAAATAATTATTTGGGTATTTATAAGTTTAAAAACATTTTTTAAAAATTATTCTTACAAAAATAATTATTTATAAACTTGTAAGGGTGTTGAAATGTCTTAAACATTGTAATTAAATTTTGTGTAATAATGTTAATAATATATATAAATAAGTACAACATAGTTAATTTGCCTAAACAAATTATTTCCATTATTTATTTACGAATATAAAATGTTTTATAATATGTTTTTAGTTAAAACAAAATAAATAGCATTATTTTATAATTTTTGTTTCTATAAAACTTTCAGAATGTATTTGTAGGATTTATAGAAATTAAATTAGACTTTTTTAATAATAAATATTGTGCTAAAAAAGTAAAAAAAGAAATTAATTTAAAACAAAATGGTGGCCGGGACTCGAACCCGCGCCACCTCCGGGTCACACACAAGCATGCACACTAACCATCAGACCAAGGCTTCGTGCGAATTGGTTTTAGCCTTTAAGCCTGAAGCCATCTTCTTCCCCAAATGAACCCGTAATCCTAACTCCCAAATTGACCCATTTTTCTCAGACGATCAAGGCCAAAACCATGGGGCTTTTGACCGTGAGGCTGAAACGAGTCTAATGACACCATATTTACCTATATTGGTTACGTGAAGGGTGGGAACGACTAAGTGGGAAGATTCGAGCTTTCCCGGCAAAAATTCGGGATATAGAGGTGTTGTGTGATGCAATTGTGAGTGTAGGGAAGTTGTAGTGTGTTTCATTAATGGTTATGAGTCCCTATTTATAGTTAATTTCCACTACATTGACCGTTTGCTTGAATGCTCCTTAGTGGGATTATCGGTTACGAGTTCACCCATGATTAGTTAATCAAAACTCAATTTACTTCGCATAATGAGTCGATTAGTGGGTTTAATTGTATAGCCGTTTTCAGTTTCGAGAGAATATATCCCGATTGAGAGTTTGGGATTAACCGGGTGAGAACCGGTGGTACAGGGTCTCGAACCCGTAACTGGATTTGGGAAGGGGAAGGTTTAGGAATTGGCAAAACAGACCCCTGAACTTTTAAAGTTTATTATTTTATGTAGAAGCTTTATTTTAATTAGAAGTTAAGTTTCAGAAATTGATATTTTAGACCCTAGACTATAAAAGACATAAAATTATTAAAGTTTTTATAAATATTTATAAATTTAATAATTTCCATATTATAACTAAATGTTATAAATGCAAAACTATAATTTTTGTAAAATAAAAATGGTTTTATTTATTTAAAGCTTATTTACTTTGTAATTTATGTAATTTAATCTTTATAAATTCCTACATTTATTTATAGGATTTATAGCATATATTTATGTATTTGTTTAATAGGATTAAAACATTTAAAACCCTGAATAAATATTCATTGAATTTGAAATGAATGCACCCAATGTATGTATATGTATGCTGATGAAGTGGGATGGATAAATAAGATAATTTCATGGATGCAAATCATAAAATAATGAAATTACAAATGCCGGAATAGTTAAAATAAATGCCAGAATTTCCTAAGGATTACCACAAGAATTTGTCATTGGGAGATGCCAGGTATTTTCTCTCTATAATAGATGACTATTCTAGGGAGAATTTGGGTATATGTGCTCAAACATAAGTATGATGCTTTTAAAAAGATTAAAGAATGGAAGAAACTAGTTGAAAACCAAACAGAAAAAAGGGTTAAGAAGCTTAGGACATATAATGTATTTGAGTTTTGTAATGGGAAATTCAAACAATTTTGTGAAGAAAATGGCAGTTCTAGACATTTGACTATGGCAGGTACTTCACATCAATGTGTTAGTAGATAGGATAAATAGGACCCAATTGGTACAAGTAAGGTGCTTACTCTCAAGTTCTGGGCTTCCTAAAAGTTTCAGGGCTTCCTAAAAGTTTCAAGGCAAGACTATATCAGCTGCAGCTTACTTGATTAATAGGTCTCTATCTACTGCTATTAACATGAAAACACCTATGGAGTTATGGTCTGGGAACAATTATAGTTATGAAGGCTTGAGAGTGTTTGAATCTTTAGCATATTCTCATATGAATAAGGGGAAATTAGAGCCTTTAGTAGTTAAATGTATTTTTATAGGCTACCCTGAAGGCGTCAAATGCTCAAAGCTCAAAGGGAATGCAGATTGAGGTGGATCCTATCATAGGTGTTTGTGAAGGTGAAATAAGTGAGAATGCTCAAAGCTCTAGTGGTGTGAGTAGTGATTACATCTTGGATAGAGATAGGCCAATGAGAAACATTCAAGTACTTGCAAGGTATAGAAATGAAGAAGATATATCTGGTTATGTGTTTATAGCTGTAGAAATTGAAGTTTCTTATGAACCATTATCATATAATGATGTAATCTGGTCTAATGATGAGGATAAATGGATGCAAGCTATGAAGGAGGACACAGATTCTCTTTATAAGAATGAGACATGGGTGCTAGTTGATAAAACTTAAAATCAGAAATTATTGGGTTGCAGGTGGATATATAAATTGAAAGGTGTTCAGGGGTAACATCTAAAAGGGTCAAAGCTAGACTTGTGGCCAAGGGTTTCACACAAATAGCTGGGTTAGATTAAAATGAAATATTTTCTCCATTAGTGAAACATACATCAATAAGGTTTATGCTTGCATTTACTGTCTATGAAGACTTCAAACTGGAAAAACTAGATGTGAAGACTACATTTCTTCATGGGAATCTAGAGGAAAACATTTATATGGATCAACCAATGAAATATTTTCTCCATTAGTGAAACATACATCAATAAGGGTTATGCTTGCAATGACTGTCTATGAAGACTTCAAACTGGAAAAACTAGACGTGAAGACTACATTTCTTCATGGGAATCTAGAGGAAAACATTTATATGGATCAACCAATGGGTTTTGAGGTTGAAGGCCAAGAACACAAGGTATGTCTTCTTAAAAGTTCACTGTATGGGCTTAAACAATCCCCAAAACAGTGGTACAAATGTTTTTAGTGAATACATTGTAGCTCAAGGGTTTAATAGAAACTCCTATGACAGTTGTGTATTCTACAAGGAGTATTCTCATGGAGAGTTTGTCTATCTACTTCTAAATGTCGATGATATGCTAGTGGCATGTAGAGACAAACATGAAATTGAAGTTACCAAGGATCTTTTGAAGGTTGAGTTTGACATGTAAGAGTTAGGTCAAACTAAGAAATAACTTGGTATGGAGATTAACAAAGACAGAAGCCAAAGAATATTAAGATTGACTCAAAGTTCATACTTAAAGAAAGTGTTAGCTAATTTCTTTATAGAAGGAAGCAAGGCAGTAAATACACCTTTAGGTCAACACTTCAAGTTGTCTGGAAGAGACTCACCACATAATGAACAAGAAGCTAATGATATGCATAGAATACCATATCCTAATTAATGCAGTTGGGAGTCTCATTGATGTGTTGCAAAGCACACATGCATTTCTGTCATGTTTCGTATCGTTTTAATTAGTTTTCTATTCGTTTTGAGTCGTTTTTGGTTTGTATTATGTCCACTTTGTGTTTACAGGAGCTTGTGAGAATTACAAGTGAATATACAAAGAAACCGAGCATGAGAATAAAGTCCAAGGTTCAAAAGTGAAAAATATGAAATTCTAGTCTCTCGCGGGACGCGAAGATCAGAGAAAGATCCCTCGCGGTATGCGAGGGAATCCATAAACCAATCGCGACTAAATTATCCCTCGCGGTACGCGAGGGACTGGCCACCAATTCTCGCGGTACGCGAGAGACCCGTATTCCTTAAAAAATTGTAAAAACCTAATTAAATAGAATTGTAATCCCAAAATCAAAGGAGTTCGTATCTTAGGCGTCTTGGGAGAGTCCAGAGGCGATTTTGGAAGAAAGAAGATCAATCGAAGTGCAAGATCGAAGCTTTTGGATTCCGGGTTCGTTGTAGTAGCGTTCTAGGGTTTAAAGTTCGAATCTTTGTGTTTGATTTCTGTGTTTGAACTATGTTTTACTTAATTGCTTCTGTTATAGATGTTTTAAGTATGATTATAGGCTAAACATTGATACTGCCTAGGTCTAAACGATGAATGCTTGTTAAAGTTCTAATTTTTACTATTTTTGGATTCAATTGATGGTGTTATGATTTTGTAAGCAATTTTAGTTAATAATTGTGATGTATATGCATGCTTGAATCTTATTGTGTGGTTAATTAATGATTCCTTGCGTTGATTATGGTTGTCTGCTTGTTCGATTATCGTATCTAGGTCATAGATCTTAGGGTTTGTGATTTCGGTGGTTTGTTCGATTATCGTATCTTGTTCGATTATCGTATCTAAACTGTAATCCCCAGGAAATTCCGACTCATATTTTTACTTTTCCGGCTCTTGTAAATTTATTATTTTGTGACAAACTATCCTATTTATCCATTTCACTTCATGAGTATACATAAATACATACATTAGATACAATTATTTTTAAATTAAAAAATAATAAATTTTTATATAAGGGATTATATAATTGTTACTATTATATATATATTTATATATATGATAAGTTATTTCTAAAACCCATATATATATATATATATATATATACACATATACATTTATAAATAAACATCTTACAAAAAGTTAAATTATAATTTCTATAAAAATTAGGGTTTAAATGTTTTAATCAAAATAGAATTTATGAATTACATTTATAACATTTAATTATAACATGATGATTCATTAGATTTTATAAAAAATTATAAGATTTAAAAATTTATGTTTTTATAAAAGTCCAGGGTTCATATTGCAATTTCTGAAACTTGTTACAAATTAAAAACAAATGTTTTACATAAAATAATAAAACACTGAAAGTGTAACATCCCAAAAATAATAAAACGAATAAACATAACGAGACCAGTGATTTAGTCGGAACATTTAAACAAAAAGAGAGCGGGCCTGGGCCCGGCTTCAATGGGCCGAGGGAAGCCCATTGCACATAAGAGGCAAGGCAGCCCTCTTCCCTGCTCATTTCCCAACTCACGCAGCTTTTAGAGAGAGAAAGGAGAGCTCGGGTCTAGAGAGAGAAAGTGACGGATCAACTCGGGAATTCAGGAGAACGTTGCTGCTGTTCCCGTGAGCAAAACCTCCGAATCAGAATTTCAATCCAGGTAACGATTCGATCACATTATGAGTTTTTGTTCGTTTTGGGAAGTTTCGGGTTTTGGCTAAAAGATAACGATTTTACGGATGAAACTTGAAAGTGAACTTAGGTATAGCATCTAGAATGAAAAACGAACGTTTTGATCAAAGAAAATTTAGATATCGACATGATCAGATTCGCATGCAGAACATTCGGATTTTTGGGGAAGGCGATAAGTGCAGACCCATCGAAACTACTTAGTTTCGATATGTGCAGGTCCATCGAAACTACTTAGTTTCGATATGTGCAGACCTATCGAAACTACCCAGTTTCGATATATGCAGACCCAATCGAAACTACTATAGTTTCGATATGAGCCCCCGATCCGAAGCTAAGATAATACATAAGTTACTTATCGAAACTACCTATCGAAACTACCTATCGAAACTACTTATCGAAACTACCAAGTTTCGACATAAGCAGCCTATCGAAACTACCTATCGAAACTACCAAGTTTCGACAGGAACAACCTATCGAAACTATCAAGTTTCGATATAAGCTAATCAATCGAAACTACTAGGTTCAAGCATAGTAATGTCTAGTGTCATCTAGGAGCACTACCTTATGTATATGACTTTATTATACAGATCGTGAGTGACACTAGTGAAGCTCAGTAGCCAGCTAAGTGTATTACAGAAACTACTCATCAGGTGAGTTCTATGTGCCCCCTTCTAAGTTATGTGCAAATGATTTATAAATGTTTTGGGGCTGAAGTGTATACACTAAATGAATAAATGAAATGAATGTCAATGTGATCATACGTGATATATTAAGGTATATGTGTAGATATATATGAATGCGAATAGTGAATTACGAACAAAGAACGACACGTATGTTTGCAAAGAATGAATGAATGAATGGTATAACGTAAATAAATGAAACCTTGCTTTATAAATATATATTGCATGCGAAGAATGTAAGTATACGTTATGGACGGAAACGAAGCTAACGACTACTACGGTAGACGGACGACCACTTGACTATTATGCAGCTAGAGAAGGAAGTCTAGAAAGGTAGACTAAATAAAGGCCACTACGGTGGAGTAAGTCGCTAAATCAATATTCGGCTGTATAATTAGTTCAAGTGGGAAACGGATGCCTTATGGCAGACGGGCGAATATGACGGACTACGACGGTAGGACGGTTAAGACGGACGGCCGAAGGTTGGCCGGACGGAAAAGTTAAGGCGGACGGTTTCTAGGACCGGACGAGTAAAAGGGCTACGACGGTAGATTAAGGGCGTATGTCTTTGTGACATACGCAGTAAAAGGCGGGTTGATCACCCTTATGTGTATGACCAATAAATGGTAAAGAAAGTAAAGGTGAATGTATATATATGTAATCACGTAAGAAAGATAAGGAAAGAATGTTAAGAAAAGTGAAAGAAAAAGGGTGAACGCATATATATATATATATGTAATCACATTAATAAAGAAAAGAAAGATGAAAGAAAAGCAAAAGCTATGAATACGTATTTATATGAATGACTTTATAATAATGTTTACTTATGAAGTAAAGAAAAGAATGTTTATATCTAAACGCATTAAACTAGAACTCACCAGCGTTAGCTGACTTTAGTATACATTTCAGGTAAAGGAAGAAAAGGTCGTGCGAGGGCGTGAAGGTTACCCGACACAAGACTGACATCCCACTTTTGTTTGTTAAGACAATGTTGTGTTTTTAATTGTTAAGACTTCCGCTGTTATGAAATGTAATTGAATGATGAATGTTTTTAATTTAAGTTCAGTATTTATGACTATGTTTATGAGTAAATCCAACAAGTGAGGTTACCCGAGAAAGGGGCCTTACAGAAAGTCCAGGGCGTGTTTTACCAAATCCCAAACTTTCCCATTCTCTTTTCTGATCCTGTGTTCGAACCCCCACACAAACAGGTTTCGGGCCCTGGATTCACGAACTCGGAAACGAGATATTCTTACTCAAAACCGATAACGGCATCACGTCCGGCTCGATTAAACGACCCATTACTCGGGTTTAATTGAGTTTTTATGAAGAACTTGATTATTCTAATCATCCCGCTGTTAATGACACTCATTACAGACTTTTTACACCTCTATTTGCGTCTAATTCCATCCGGAAGTCGCTCAAACCCATCGAGAAAGCCGCCCTGTTCTTCGAGCCGTTCTCCTTCAATTCTTATTCATTTCAGGTAAAATTTGTTTCACTAAACTCGCTTTGATCTGTATACTGAAAGCCCTATGGATTCGGGATTGAATCGATGATCAATCAGGCGAATTGAGAAGCTAGGGTTTCGGGTTTCATATTGGGGACAAAGGGTTGATGGGTTTGCTTATCAAAAGCCAATCGGAGCAGCCACTGGACAAGGCATCATGCCCAGTCCAATGGTTAGTGTGTGTGTGTGTGTGCAAGGGACGAAACGCCTCTGGCGCAGGTTCGAATCCCAGGGGAGCCGAGTTGCTCCTTTTTCTTTTTATTTTTAACACCTCATTTAACATATGAAAAATTTCTAATTAAAATTTTAAATTATGCCAATACATCCTTTAACATAAATTAGTATTTTAACTACTTTATTTTATTTAAACTCTTGTAAAATTCTAAATAAAATATTATTAATGTTTTGTTTAGACAAATTAATTATGTTAATTATTTATTAATAGAATTTATTTCACAAATTTCTAAATAAAAGATCAATTAAACCCTTTTAAAGCCTATAAATAATTATTTAGTAAAAATAATTATTTTTACCCAAATGATTATATTAAATAATTATTTTATACAAAGTTCAAAAAATGCTACTTAAAACCCATTTATTACTTTATCAATTTATTTAAGATGAATTTAATATGTAACCATTTTATTTGCTATTATTACTAGATTAATCAACAAAATTTAATCACATTAATCAATAGTGTTACATAAAATAAATTAATGACACATCTTTCCATTTTATAAGTTATTCTTGGAATGATTATATAAATAAATCCAAATACAATATTTCAAAACCTTTTCTATTTCCATAATATGTTTATTAATTATTTATTCAAATGTAATATTATTTAAACCTCCCATGATTTATTTATTTATTTAATTGTTGTAGAATAATTAGATAAATAAGTCCAAACATTTTAGCTTTATAAACACATTTTTCAATAAAACTTATACAAACCCTATACCCAGTCTCAAAGCTCCCATGAAAGCTAAATGTCTCAATGTCTCCAAAATACCATTTAAACATGTATTTAAACTAGGTGACCATTTCGCGTGTAGGGTTGTTGTGAGAGTTCCTCACGAGGCCTAACAATTCTTACTGATCCATACATTCCCAATTTTGATTCAAGTGAGTTAAATAGCCCCTTTTTCACATTTTTATACTTTTGGGGTGAAATATGTCTACAATTACATTACTTACACACTTCAATACCCTGTGTTCTTATGCCTTGGTCTTTATGCTTTATGTCTTAAACTGCTTGGTGACCAAAACGTGTGTTCATGTTAGTACAATCATTAACTTGTGTGGCAAGCCTAAAGTAATACCTTTTATGATCATTTATACGGGAATCCGATACATTACTTAACACAAACCTTGGCGGGTTAGAGTTTACATTTAGAACTCCACGCAATCTGAGGGATTGTGCATACGTATAACATGGCTTGATTGTACGCTTGGAACCCTGCATGTTTTCACATTTATGCTCTAGACGCGCTTTGGACATATTTAATTGTAAACTTATACTTCACTTTTATTTGATGTCAAAACCTATGTTACTCACCAACTACTTGTACTTGACATTTACTCACATGTTTCAGGTGCACCGGTTTGAGAACACTATATGTTCACATAAGACTTTGTACCTAGCTTTAATAAAGTTTAAATTCAACTTATGTTATGTTCGAACTCTTTGTTTTCCATTCCCATTTGTAACGGATCCTTTAATTATGTTGAATAAATATTATCACTTATTAATAGATGATCATGTGCTTATGAACAACATCGTTAGTCCCGACGTATAATCCGTCGCCGGCCGGGGTGTGATATAAACGTAGTAGCCATAGGAGTTGTTATTGATTGCTGATTAAAGTAGAGTGTGTGTCCTATTTCAATTCCCGAGAGGTGAGAATTATTCGGTTAGTCTTCGTCATTAGGAATCCGAGTGTCAACTGTCTGAGAGGAAGTTGGTTTAGGTGTCTAGTGATCTGTTGCTATTCTGAATCATAGTTGTTATTTCATGATTACCCCGTGCATTCTTCGAATGTATTGTGGACGGTGAGATTGAGAGGTAATCTATCCATTAGGGTATTTGATCATAGTTGGAAATACCTGAGAAGTGATCCAACAATCTGGTGTGTTTAGTACACTTTAGGTAGGGGTGTGCAAAATCGGATATCCGAATTTTCGGATATCCGAAATTTCCGGATAGTGAATTTTACTATCCGAATCTGTATCCGAAATTTTGGATATCCGGTTTTCGGATATCCGAAATTTCGGATATCCTGTTCGGATAGTAAGGCGGATATCCGAATTCCAAACAAATCAATCCAAAAAAAACAAGAACATCCAAAACAACAAATATAAACTGAAATCTGAAACAAGAACTTCCAAAAAAAAATGTATCAATGTGCTTGATGTACAAAGAGTATACTGGAGCAACCGCTATTCCTTCTGTATGTACACAAAGTGCTTGAATGTATAAAAAGAGTAAATGTGCTTTGCAAGTTACAAATCATATATGCATACAACCATATACACAACCTGTACAGCGAGAAATCGAGAATACCTTTGTAGGTAAAAGAGCAGATTCGTTGTACGAGAGAGGGGATCCCGGTACGCGCGCAGAGGAGGGTAGAAGGCTCAAGTGGAGGAGGGTAGAAGGCTCAAGGCTCTGATCGCTTGCTACCGGCGACGAGTGGCGATGGCTATGGGCGATGACGAGGGGCGACGGCGAAGGAATGAAGTTTGAAAACAAAATGAAGATATGCCCTTTACTTTTACTCGTTCAGTTAGGGTTTAAAAAAATCATAATTAAATAATTATATATAATAATAAATTAAAATAAATTTCGGATATCCGAATTATCCGATTTTTTTCTAAAATAGGTATCCGAATCCGAATCCGAAAATTCGGGTTCAGAATTTTGGGTTTTTCGTTCGGAATTTCGGATACGAATATTTTTGCACACCTCTAATTTTAGGTAACTTAGTTGGTGACACCCTGATAGTGATTAGGGATCCACTAGGTTGTCTTTAGCAGTTATCTTTAAAAACGCATATCTATCATTGTTCCAAAACCGGTAGAAGTTGTGCTTTATCTTGATAGTTAAGTCGATCTTAGTATTGCATTCTTTAGTGATAATAAGTAGTGTAGTTAACCCCCAAACCAAATAAAATCTTAGTCCGAGTCAGAGTCAGTTTCGTTATTCGTAGTGTCTCTAGGGTTTGATAATCCGGTTTACCGTTAAGCTGTGCTACACTCGATAGGTACACTTGTCTGTCAGTGCGGTTTAGTTAGACGGTATTCCTTTTATTACTTAGGAGTCTAGGTTAGGTTTAGTAGTTATTTTTATAGACCGTCTGGACGACATCACTCATGTATCTGATGATTTGTACACGACCAAACATTTGGCTATGCGTTGAGTATTGTGAGTAGGTACCTATCAAACCCAGATAAATCTCACAGGGAGGCTGTGAAGTGGGTCTTGTTATATTTGAATGGGACAAAGGAAGTCGGGTTAATATTTGATAACTAGGATAAAGATAAAGAAATTTTTGTCATGGGCTATGTTGATTCTGTTTTTGCCAGAGATATGGATAAAGGCAGATCTATAACAAGTTATGTATTCAAAGTTTTGGGTAGTGTGATAAATTGGAAAGCTACTTTGCAAGATGTTACAATAGAAGTTGAGTACATGGCGTTAATCGATGCAATGAAAGTCTTTTTTCGTTAAAGGGGTTTGTGATTGAACTGGGTATGCAAAGTGATTTCCAGTGATCTATTGTGATAACCATGGGCAAATCTGTTTGCTAAATATTAAGTATATCATGAACGGACTAAGCACATAAAAGTCTGGTTGCATTTTATAAGGGAGGTATTAGTTCAAGGGAAGTGGTTAAGCTTTACTTGGTGAACGGAGCTGACATGTTAACAAAGGTGTTGGCTGGTACAAGGTTTAAAGAATGCTTAGAAGAAAAAAGTGATTAAGCTTTACTTGGTGAAGTAAGGTAGAGATTTTTGGTGGTACTTCACAATTAAAGAAGTCAACAATAGTCAAAGTCAACCAAGTATAATATACAAAAGTCAAGATGGTCATCAAAGGCAAGAGGCAATGCCAATTTAGTAATTTCAAGTGTGGTAATCATGCTTTTATTAAAAGTTAGTTAGGATAATTGGGGATATAAGAGTTTGTTAGGTTAAAAAGCTTGAATCATCTTATTCCTTTCTTTCTATGTAATTTCCTTTAATTTGTGTCATCTTTGAGCCATTAATAACATTATAGAATCATTTGGTTTTGAAATTGCTTTGATGATTACAATTTCATTCCGCATATCAATTGTAATAGTAGTGACACCAATAATATAAATAATATATACAACTCTAATAAAGTCGTCAATAAAAAAACAAATTCCCTGGGAAGTCACTAGAAGTGGAGATGCTATCCTTCAAGGATAAGGGTGACACAAATGTTGAACCTAATACTAATTAGGTAATCCTGGCAACCTAAGTTTAATAGATTCTTTTTAGGTTTTGTTTGGTAGCACCTCATATTACGAGGTGGACACGTGCTTCCTCAAAATAAACTCAATTTAAAATTATTTTAATCCAATTGTTGACACCATCACCACAATTACAAATTAATTAGTGATTAATTAGCAGGGACCATTAGTTAATCACTTTAGGGTTTTATAAATTGGTCCTTCTAATTTGAATCAAGCATCTTAAAATAAGCTAATTTTATATCATTCTTTGAAACTTTTAGTGATGGTTTCTGTTGTATTTAATTATTAGATTCCATGTTCTTTAGTTCAAGTTGACAATTATAGGATATTTAATATTTTAAACCATGGCCGTTGATTTAAAGATGTCGTGAGCATTCGTTTTTAGTGGTAATAGATTGGGTTTTAGTTAGTGGTGTGGGTCGGCACTTCATAACGTCATCACAATACAGTTTTAAAGTAATGAAGTAATGATAAAGACTCAACCCTATCCGGTAGTGGTGGTGTATTCGGTCCAATTTTAAGGGGTTTTAAATCAAACCATGAGTCAAACCGTAATAATAGTTTTTAACTATTGTAAACTAAAAAAATTTGTTAAAAGTTAAAGCTGAACCGAACCAAACCAAACATGCTAACGGTTTAGATTCATGTTTGGCTTATTGGAACCTTACAACAAAAAGTGCGTAATAAACAAGCGATAATAGTTCAAACAATTATAACTCAAAAGATCGACTCCGTGTATTGTGTTGTTAAACAAAATTTAGATACGTGTATGGTTCAACTTAAAATAATTAAAGAGTCAAATAAAATATAAAAAGTAACATAGCTCAAAATACGTTTGGTTTTTCCGTCCCGTTTCAAGTATAAATCGTAAATCAAACGTTCAGTATACTTTGAAAATCCCTAGTCGATCAACCGTTTGAAAATTTTTAAAAAACCTACCGTTAAACCAAACTAATGACTTTCAAACCAATCATGAACCCTAGTTACAAGTGTAAAGTGATGAATCCACTATATATAAAATATAAGTTTTGTATACAACATTGGAGATTAATTCATATAAAAGAGCAACGTGTCTTAGAGGATCAAGATTTACATAACCAACATGGTTCACAATATAGGATCTAACCCAGGAAGAGAAGTGTTAAACTTCTCATATGACACTACTCAACAAGATCCTGGTGTGATCAACGAACAAGATCGACTGCTACCAATCGCTAATGTAGGTCGTATCATGAAGCAAATCCTCCCACCAAACGCAAAGATCTCGAAAGAATCTAAAGAAACCATGCAAGAATGTGTTTCGGAGTTCATCAGCTTTGTGACTGGAGAAGCTTCGGATCACTGCCGTAAAGAGAAAAGAAAGACTGTAAACGGAGACGATGTTTGTTGGGCGATGATGAATCTAGGGTTTGATGATTATGCAGAACCGTTGAAGAGGTATTTGCAGAAGATTAGAGAGCTTGAAGGTGAAAGGGCTTACCAAAATAAAGGAGTTTGAAGCAGTTTTAATGAAGAGAAAGATCATAATCGTCAAGAAACTTCGTCGAATTTCAGATCTGCAGGTAACCAAGTTCTTGGAAAAGCTTCTGTTTCTTCTTCCCCAAATCTTTTTAAGTTCACTGTTGATGAAAAAAGAAATAGATGTTAATTAGGGTTCCTGATATATGTTGTTACTTTTATGGTTTGGAGATGTATTTAGGGGTTTCGAGATGCGTCAAGGTAGATTTAAATACTTGTATGATACATGACAGTTTTTTTCATTCGGATCAGAATAACAGTAATTTCATGTAATTACTATTATCCACACCCGAATGAAAAAAAATTGAAGAGAAAGTACTAGTACACATATTTGGAAGCTCTTGTGATATGTTCGATCCGACTTGATTCGATCTTAGGGTGTGCCTTATATGGAGTATGTAGTTTCTGTATCATATTCAAGCTTCTAACGATGCGATGAATGATAATTTCTATTTTTAACTTTCAAAGTCAATTTGACAAGATTATGATGTTTTAGGATTATGTTTCTCTCCTTCTTGAATGAATTCATCAAGTTATAATTGGTGCACACAACTCAACTGTAGAGTATTGATCGAATGAACATCAAAATATAACTGAAATAAATAGCATAGTCGTGTAGGTAGTTTGATTGCTTTGCGTTTTAATTTGTGGCTATCGAGCCTATGGATGCTTGTTTCCAGACTTCACAGTCATAGCTAAATCGCCTGTAAATGGGATCAAATGATCATCTCCCCTACAAGTAGCAGGCGTAAATTTGAGCGGTTCTCTTTGATTGATTGTACAAATCATATTCTTGTTAAAATTGGAAAACACAATAATAAACACCACTACCTTGAGTTAGAATTGTAATTCTTGATGTGGTAACAGCCCTAACATGAGACAACATACCAACCTAGTTGTCAAATACGTTTATTAGAATCATGTCAATCATTTAGGGGTTTCAATCGTGTCTAGTATGCAGGTTGACGGTTTTGGGTTGACAGGTTAATTGAATTGTTCAACCGAACATGATCTATATATTATTATTAGTGTAAAGAACAACACTAACGGGGATACATCTAAAATCATGTACGTGAATATGATCCGTTTAACCCATTTGTCAAAACGTGTCAAACGAGTTGACGGGTAGTAACCAAGTAGTAAACATGTTAATCGTGTTGATAAGTTGTAATAATAGCTTAAACGAACAGTAAACGGGTGGGCGTATTGACCTGCTTAATTAAAGGAGTTAAACAGTTAACCCTAACACGACCCATTTAAAGACAATCTAAAACCATATCAGGAACACCTAACTTTTTTTTGGCTTGTCTCTTGGCTTACAATCGGTAATTTTAAAACAACATTTATTGTGGAGTTAAAGAATATAAAATCAATATATACTGGCTTGAAAACAAATCTCGAATCATTGAGAGACAAGCAATCAACTAGTTGAACTCTTAAATGCTTACATATAAATTGAAGTGTGATAAACTGGTCTAGTTTGAATATGGAAGCATTGATTTTTGTGTGTGTTGTAGGTCATTGTTTGTAGGTACATAGGACTCCAATGTTTTGGGGTTAGGGTTCTTGTGAAACCCTAGACGGCAATCAGACATGCTTTAGTCATCTTGTTATGAAAAACCCCATCTGCCAAACTTTTGCCCCCACAAAAACTGGTTATTTGAAACACGTTCCATAGTATTTTTTTATTATATATATACTATGTTAGAATCACGTGTATCATACGAGTTTAATAAATATAATGTTATATAGTTGGTATTTAAAATTTTATGTTTTTAAAAGCCCCTGTATTACACGAGTTAAATAAAATATATATATATATATATATATATATATATATATATATATATATATAATGTAATTTGTTAGCACATACACTCGTTAACATATGTTTTTAAAAATTTTACTTTGACGTGACAATAAAAAATGTTAAATTAATTTTTAAAACATTTTTTTCCAACTGGGTATTAATTTTTTTATATAATTGATAATTGTTAGTTTATATTAAATTCATTTGTTTAATAATATAATAAGTATTCATAATTAAATAACAACTATTGATATTGGATTTATATTAAATATTTAAAAATATATTCTTTTAATATTATGCTTATTCTAATAAAAAAAACTAAATCTTTTGCCACTTGTTTATCACCATATTCATCCTCATAATTTTTTCCCCCAAAATCACATTTACATCAAGTTTTCAATCTTTCCATATTTTACATAACTTTTTTGAAAAATTATATAAATAAAAATTTTACCAAATTAATTCATCATTATTATCATTGACTAAAATTTATTTTTAAATTATCATCAAAAGTGAATATTTAAAAAAAATCAAGAATTAAAATATATGAGATTTGAAAAAGACTATTTTCGTATTTAAATAAATATGTGTTAAAATAAAGTTTACTAATATTTAATTAGTAGTTTTTTTTAATTAAGTTTAATATTTATAAATAAATTTTTTATTTCTATTTTAAAATTTAAATCGTCTCGATATATTAAGGAGTGCGATTTTTAAATTTTGGAGTTTAAAATTTTGTATTTAAAATACGATACATTGTTGAAATTTAAATGAGAGATTAAATATTAAAGGTTTAGCGAAATTTTCCGTATAAAATACAAGATTTAAAAAAAGTAACTTTATTTTGATACGTAAATTTAATTACAACTTAAACATTTGTAAATATGTTACAATATCAAGGTTAAATTTTATACAAAAAGGCTGATAGAGTTCAAGAAACTAATGAAATGGAGAAACAACTTACGCAAGGAAATCGTTGACCAATTTGATTATCTTCGATTTCTTTGACTCCCTACCGACTTCAATCAGGTTCGCACCGTTTGTGCCATATTTTTCAAACGGTTTTGGATATTTTGTGGTTTCAGTCATTGATGAAAAGAAACTCTATTATTTATTGCATTTAGTGGGTGTTAAACATTGAAAAGTTACCAATATCACATTAAATGTTGTATACAATGAAGTATTTTTAAATTTGTAAATCATCATTGTAAGGTTTCATTTGACATGTAATTTAATGTATTATAAAAATACACCACTTATGAAATGTATTTTCATGTATTTTTCTTTTAATATTTTGATTACTATAATCCATATAATCTTAACATTTAACAAAATGAAAAAGTTATCAATACAATATAAAAATTGTACTAAAAAAGGAGTTAAGATAGTTATTAATATAATGTTAGCGTTTCCACCCCATGTAACACATGGGGTTAAAGCTAGTTATTTAATAAAAGAGAGAGACGTGAAAAATATGATAGGATGTAGCAGAAAACGATACGTGTGCCCTTAATATTTTTATTTATTAGCATATATCTATATATATATATATATATAGAGAGAGAGAGAGAGAGAGGATGGTTCCAGAGAAACCCAAAAGTTAGACGAAAATCAAGAAAACTAACTTTTGACCATTGATTGAGATTAATTAGTGGCAAATTTTTACATATCTAATAGATAATTGATTTAATTAAATACTATAAGGGTATATTGGACATATTGCAGTTTTTATATTTTGTAAACAATCAAAATTTAAAAAAAAAACTCTATCGCTCTCTCCACCCAAAATCAGTTTCATTCAAAATCAAAACCCAAGATTTACACAATTATTTAAAGAACACTAAATATTCGACTGCATTTTTTTTTCATTTTTTCAATATTTACATCTAATGCTTACGTATATGTAAACATGTACACATATGTGTAAACGTGAGTCAACATAAACAATAAAATGGGGAAAGAAAATTTGAGTTACGTATACGTAGCCCAGAGAAAAAAAAACTCAGGTTTACATATTTACATATGGGTTAACAGAATATAAAAAAAATGGGAAGAAACGAGTTACGTATACGTAACTTATACAAATTACGTATACGTATCACATAGGAGTTACATATACGTAGCCCATACGAACCAAAATTAAAACATCAATCTCAAAATCTCTTAGTAAATGATAAACTAAACTAATTAAAGTCTAATTAATAACTATTTCTAAAACCAATTGGGATGTACAGTAGTCGCATACAACTGGTCCAAGTGTTTTTTTTTTAGATTTTTCTTTTTTTATCGTTCCCTTTCTTTCCTACGATGCAAGCTTCATGATACGTAAGGGTTTTGTTATTCAGATCTTGACTGCAAGTTCGCATCATAATATGCAAACTGAAGCGACGATGAGTGTGGTAGAAAACGGTGGTCCACCCGAAAACTGGTAGCGCACCACCAGCGACCGGTGTTGTAATATGTTTGTGTTTGATTCGATTCGGTTGCTTGCAGAGATTATCGACGCTCATAGAGCACGATAAGAACTAGTATGTGCTAATCCCTTGTTTAGTACTGTACTGAAAAATATCCGCGCTCATATAATAAAGAATAATTTAAAATAAATGTGTTTATTAGTATATATAGTATTTTCTTTAAAAATATATTATTATTAAAAGATAATGGTGCATTTAATAGAAGAGAGAGGCGGGAAAAAATGTTAAGAATAAATGTGGAGACGACACGTGACATCAAAAAACCTATATTTATTATATAGTATAGATTTGATTTCTTGCGAACAAAATGTATATCGATTGTTCTAATTTTGAGGCGGTTTTAGGCTTTTAGTACGTGCGGTTAGATTTCATCTTATCATTAACATGCTTATACTTCTGTAATCATTTAAAAAGAATTAGTCAAATAACAATTTTTTTCCTTTTGAAATGTACTGTTTCTTTTAGTTAGTTACATCTCAATTGAAGGAAGATGACGTAGTTGCAAAAAGATAATTGATAGTTTTTTATTTGATTTTGTAGTTGAACTAGTTTTTACCTTCTGTGCTTTGCGACGGGAGTTTGGTCGTTATTGGTTTGACTCGTTTGCGTAGATAAAACTTATATTTAATCGCAGACTTATTATAGCTTAACGAAAAAAAAACTTAACGAAAAAAAAAAACTTAACAAACGAAAGTTATCATAGAAATCGGTGTCAGACCCATCGTTAATAAAATTTAAAAGTATAAATCCAGAAACAATCACCATGGGCCCTCCGAATGGTCAATCAATCTAGGTGAATTTGTCAAATACAATAGATCTATTATTGTTACTGTAGGCTCGGCCAAAGTTAATGAACATGCTAGTCTTAAGTTTAATTTAAGCATGCAAGTCTCAAAAGCATATAACACATAGAAAACATATAAGCATAGTTGTGTTTGAATTGTATGAGTTTAAAAAGTTTGAACATGTTCCACCCCAAGTTTATAAATCAAAACAAAAGGGGCTAAGTATACTCATTTGGAATGATGCAAGAGTGTCCGACAACGAATAAGTGTAGTAAAGCTTCGAGAAAATATATCCTCACAACAAGCCTAAATGATAAGTCTAAAGTTTAAGGATTTGATCATAAAAGTTTACGACAAGGATCTAGAATTTCAAGACTTTCTAGGGTTTCATATGAGAGGCGGGGATGATTATGTTCATAGAGTTTAGATTTATATCAAGTCGTTAGAAGAATTATTATAAAGTTTATTAAATTTGAAGTTTAGAATAATAGTTTTTCAAGTATCACATTTGAAATATTAATTGAGTATAAAATAAACTAGCATTAATGATAAATAAATAATTATTTAGCTAGAAAACAATAACTATTAATTTTTTGATCGTTTAAATAATTATCAAGTATGAGTGATAATTATCTAAAATAGAGTAAATAATTATTAATAATAAAAAGTTTGGATATTTTCTCTAATTAAAATAATTAATTAAAATTATCTAAAGTGTTTAATCATTAAGTATTTACTTTCTAAAATATGACTAGTAACTATTTAGAAAGTGTATGAGATTTTAAATAAATTGTGATTTTTAGTTTATAAAATAGTTTCTTGTTATCCACAAATGCATAAGTTTTAAAATAAGTTTATATTTTATTTATAAGTGTTTTAAAGTTTTTATAAAGTTTTTAAGTTTATAAGTATTCTATTTTTTTTTCTTATAAATAAAAAATATATTTATTTTCCTGTTTTAATTAAATAAATACTTAAGCTTTAAGTTCTAATCAATTTGAGTTTTATAAATCTTACAAGTTTGAAGTTTCTGATTTTCAAACTTAAAAATATAAATTTTATAAATTTTCTGATTTTATAAAATTTACATAAATTTTCTGTTTAATTAAAGTTTATACAATAAATTAAAGTTTAAAGTATAAGAAATTATTTATTATAGGAATTAAATAGTAAATCAAGTTTTCTGATTTTATAAAATAATTCCAGATTATTTTATGAGTTTTATAAAAGTTTAGATTATTTTTATAGTTTCTAGGTTTTTAATATTACAAGTTAAAGAAGTTTTAATTAATTAAAAATACGTTCTGGAAATAAAAGCATGAATAAACTCTGGTTTTGGGTTTATATAAATATAATCGATTTTATAAAAATAAAAGGGAATATAAAAACTGATTAACAATGCAATAAAAAAAATAAAAGTTCAAAACTCAGGCCGGCCGGATTCGAATCCGGGCAGCCTGAGTCCACACACACACGCACAAACCACCCGGCTACGAGTCTCGCTAATGTTAGATAAGGGAAAAGAAATTTTTAAACAAGATCCCGCAACAGCCCCCAAATTCGTATGAACCCTAGAACTTCAATCGTTAAATACGAATCGAAATCCTCTCTGTCATTACAAATTGACAGAGGGCTTTTGATTCCTGGATAAAAACGAAGGTGTTAATCATTCGAATTACCTGAAATGGTGTTGAAACGAGGGGGAACGGGTTCTGGGTTTCAAGTCGGCAGACGCGAGCTCAATTTGGCAATGCAGGTTCGATTATCACGAATTGAGAGTTTAGAGTGTTTGTGAGTGGTGTTGTTTACATGTTGCTACCCGTATTTATAACCAATTTTAGGTTTTAATGCACGTTTAGTTGGGGGTTTACGGTTGGGCTTTAAACGGATCGAATCCGGCTTCACGCGTGTTTACAGTTGGGATTTCGCATTGATTCACCTCGGGTTAAGGTCGCATGCGTGAATGGAAGCCCGAGGTGTAGTGAATCTGGCTGTATTACGCGTTTCCAAATTAACGGGGTGAGAATCGGGCCTTGCGAGGGTCAAACTCGCGACTGGTGTGGTTTCCGAAAGTTTGGGCGATTTACACAACAGGCCCCTGATGCTTCAAGCTTTTAACATTTCATGTGTAAACTTGTAATTTTTGTTTAAAATAAGTTTCAAGAATGTCAGTTTAGCCCCTGGACTTTATAAAATGAATAATATGCTTTATTTTATAAAATCAAATAAGTTTTATACCTTCTAAGTTTATAAGTTTATTAATTTAAGTATCTAAAGTTGATACGTTTATTATTTATTGTATTTACACAATAATAATTATAACTTATAGAGTTTTAATGTTTATTTTTATTATTCGAAGGATGAGAATCAAATAATATGTGTAAAGATTTTGAGATGATACGTTCATTGACTTTGAAAATAGATAGGTTACAATGGATTGAAACTGATAATAGGAATTTGATACATCGAAAAATCCTGAATATTACATCAAGATAATGGCACACACGTGGTGCTTTAGGTTATTCTCGGGTTATGCATGTAATTTACATTGAGACTCCATCTTGCTTACTGAACTAGTAAGTTGAGTCATTTGTTGCTCTAAGTTCTTAATGCTTGCCTTGGTCTCTTGTTGGAATACTTGGGTGCTAGTGGCTAAGTTTTTCACGATATCTTCCAATAACATTCCCGAGCTACCCATTTGTTGTTGTTGGTGGTGTTGAGGCTGGAAATTTTGTTGATAGTTCATGTTGGGAGAATGCCCCCAATTTGGATTGCCTCGGGGTTGTTCGCATTGTCTTGAGCAGCCTCAAATTTTTGTGTTTGTTCCATATCCTCTTGCAACATCGGACATATATCCATGGGGTGTCCAAATTGTAGACACACCCCACAAGCTCGAACCGGTGATCTCATGTCTTTAGCCTTAGTAAGTTCCATGACTGCTTTCGTCAATTCAACAAGTTGAGTCTCGATGTGAGGAGTACTTGTTTCCTTGACTCCCCATGGAGTATCAACATACCATTCTTCTTCTTCTGACGAGTATCTCATGTCTCTTCGCTATAGATGTGATTAAGGCTCTAATTTGAGTTGGTGTTTTATCTAATAAAGCTCCTCCGCTTGAGGCATTTATCAAACGCCTCTCCAATGGTGCTAGCCCTTCACAAAAGTACTGAAGGAGTTGGTGCTCGGATATGCCATGTTGTGGGCATCGAGCACACAACTTATTGAATCTCTCCCAATAAGTGTGTAAAACTTCATTTTTTCCTTGCTTGATCCAGATGATCTCTTTACGTAGTATTGAGGCTTTCACTTCCGAAAAATAATTGTCTAGGAACAACTTTGCAAGATCATTCCAAGTGGTTACCGACCCCAGTGGTAGGTAATAAAGCCACTCTTTTGCCAATTCTTGGAGAGTAAAGGGGAATGCCATTAATTTGATTTGATCTTCAGTAACGTTGTGCGGCTTCATCCTGGAACAAACAATATGGAACTTCTTAAGGAACTTGGGAGGGTCTTCATTCTCTTGGCCTCAAAAGGTGGGTAATAGGTTAATGAGACTAAACTTGAGTTTGAAGTTCTCCAGGCAGGGTAGTTAATGCAAAGTGATTGTTGAGTGACATTGTGAGTCGCCCACTGTCTAAGGGTTTGCGCGACTGCCATTGGTGATGGTGAGAGTCGGAGATCCGGTGATCTCTTATGCTAGAACGGGTTTGTGTGACTTTGGTTCTTGGATGATTGTTGTGGTGTACCTGTACTAAAAAAAATCTTGGCATAAAACGGTTAGAAATGTCGTATCCCCGGCAACGACGCCAATTTGATGGGTGTCGAATCCACCAAATAAATTAAATAAATGTGAATCTATTAGTATGAATGGAAGCAAGGTTCGTGTCCTCAGATATACAGATTAACAAGATTATACCAAAATATTTTAAGTGTAGATACGGTTGGTAATAAAATAAAACGAGGGGGTTTTAATTATGAAAAACTTATAATAAAAACATTAACTAAATTATCGAGCGAATTCAAATATTAAAAGATAATTCCAACACAAAGTTATTTTCTTAGCTTGACTCGACTTACGATCATTAACAACTATGGTGCGATGATCCTTTATTTAAATGGTTTGTATCAATACTAGACGTCGTGTCGTTCGGACATCCACTTCATCTAATGTCTAACCAAGCGTAGTTTGTCAGTTAGAGCCAACCCGCTACTCTAAGTTCACGCCGTTCGGACCTTAATGTGCGGGCTACGGTGATAGAAGTATCGATTAGAGTTAAACACACACGTCGTTCGAAATGTTTAACTAGATTGCATGATTTCTATAACGGGATCGAATTCATAGACAAACGCGAACCATTATTTGTTCCTTTTTTCAAGATTAAAATCGTATTAGGGTTTTAAAATTGAAGAACTTTATTAGAAAAATTAACAAAGTGGCTAGTTTTATTAAAAATCTAATATGTTTCCAAAAAAGATTCCGGATTTGAAACCAAGAATTCACATAAACAAACCAAACAAATATTAGATCTCATAATCGTTTCACACAAGTTTCGAATAAAACCAAAAAAATAAACCCTAGTGTCGGAATCAAAATTGAGTTAACCGGACATAACGGCTAAATCAATCGAACCAAATAAACAAAATCTAACTAAAACTAAATTAACTTACAAACTTGCGATGGAAAGAATAAAAAACAAAGCAAAATATATCTTCAATTTGTTGCCTTTGCTTGCTTGCCGTTTCTTCCTTCGGGAAACCGTCCACACCCAGAAAAGCAAAAAGATATGATATATATGGATCTCCCAGATCATGTTTCTATCCATCTAATTAATCACTAATTAAAATATCTAGCTCCATAATAATAGGAAATTTCTTTGATCACCAAAAGTTAAACTTTAATCTTCCATAATCCCTTCAATGCTTTCCAAACTCCCTTGTAATCCTTAGCAATAACTTCATACCTATAAAACATCAAAAACAATCCAAAGTATACTTCATTCCATCAATTCAAGTGTTACACAAAATCTCTCTTCTAATAAAAGACTAAATGCTTTTGTCACTTGGTATCACCACATTCACTCTCACAAATTTTTCCCTCAAACCACATTTATATCCCCCATTTAATACTTTCATATTTAGCATTTGTTTTTGAAAAATTACATAAATAAATATTTTATCAAATCAATTTATCATTATTAACATTAGCTCCCATTTTTTTTTAATGTATCATCAAAATTTAATATTTTAAAAAAATCAAGAATTATAAAATAGGAAATTTTAAATAAATATGTGTTAGAATAAAGTTTACTGATATTTAATTAGTAGTTTTTTTTAAATTTGATATTTATAAATAAATTTTTTATTTTGATTTATAAATTTTAATACTTTGTTTTTAATAAAATTAAGAAACTTACAAATATTTATTTTTAAAAGTGTATTATATTTTGAACTTTAGTTTTTTAAATGAACAAATTTTTTTTTTCAAAAAATATGTTTACAAGTTTCAATTCTAATTTATTATTTTTAATTTTTTCATATTATATTTTTAGAATTTTAAAATTAATTGTGTCAAAATATTAAGGACTGAAATTTCTAAAATTTGGAGTTTTAAATTTTGAATTTAAATGGCGATATATTGTTGAAATTTAAATTTTATTTGTATATTTTTTATTAGTTTTTAATGAGAGATTTAGTATTAGAAATTTAGCCGGATTTTTCGCATATAAGTACAAATAGTATCCATCAATCAGAACATCTTGATGATGATTTTGATAAAAGTTTATAATCTCCTGATTTTCTAAATGGATTTATATTATCAGGTATGTCAAACCATAAATTAGTTTTAAGTGCCGGTGTTCCAGTCATGCTATTTAGAAATATTGAAGAAAAAATGGTTTAGACAATTTAACAGTCATGCTATTATGAAATATATTTTCATGTATTTTTTTGATGTTTTGATTACTCTTATCCATATATATTCAGATGTAACAAAATAAAAAAGTTACAAATACAATATCAAATTTGTATAAAAAAGTTGTTAGAATATTTATCAATATAATCTTAAAGTTTCAACCAGTGTAACATATGAGGTTAAAACTAATAAAAGAATATATAAGTGATAAATGCATGATATATAGTAAAAATGAATACTAAAATTAGGATAAAACATGTCTAAATATGCAACTAACAGATGCTAACTCTAATATTGAACTTTTTACAATATCATTGGTAGATTAAAATGATTTTATATCTCATTAAGTTGTATCTAGTTTTGTTTATATTAATTTTGATAAAATACATGTCGGCAAACTAAGAATTTTGGTGAAGTAGATTATGTGCAAGAACTAATGTGCTGTTTTTCTACACTTTTAAGAGCACGTGAGATACTTGGTTGGAATTGTTTGTCATCAGAATATTTTTATTTATTAAAACTGTTATTTAAAAACCATATGCATAGTTGGATGGCTTATAAAAAGAGTGTTGATATATAAATAATCTTAAAATAAATAAATAAAGGTTCAAAGATTTGGTTCTTGTTATTTGCTCCATGTGTAACACATTTGATTCTTGTAGTTAAAAATGTTAAAATAATTTTTAATATCAATTTTATATAATAGATTATTAGAAAATTAATTTCTAATACAATTTTTATAAAGCAATAAGCTCAATCCCAGCCAGGGGCTCTGCCCCTTGGACCCCGCTTCCAGGGGCGCTACCCCCGGACGCCCCTAAATATTAATCAAGTAACCAAATAAATTCAACAAGTGTGCACTTCGCGCCTCCTAACTTGTTTGATATTTAATATTTGGTCAACTAGTTAATCCAATTACACTAAAATAGTCAATATTCCTATTTGTCGCAGAAATCTATGTCAGCGACAGAAGGGGCGGTGGATTTTGTCAGAGATGGGCGGGGTGGGGGAGGAAGATTGGGGTGGGGCTTCAAGGACCGAAGGTTTTTTAAAAGGTATTTTAGAAAGTTTATAAAAACATAACAGAAAAATAAATGTTACTTGGTATAAAGGACCAAACGTGTTACGTTCAAATAAAAAAATAGGACAAAAGTTGTAATTTACAAAAAAATACGTTATCAACCAATTATATCATACTTAAATGTTATACTCTTAATCAAGGTTATAATCAATAAAACTAATTACATAATTGAGTTTAGTTTATATACATTCTTTTTCTACAATTAACCTGGTTGTATACATGTATATTATTTATAGGTTATAATCTCGGGTATTATACGGGTTGAATAAAAATAATATTATATATTAAGCAATAAAAAAAATTACTTTTTAAAAACTCGTGTTTTATACGGGTTAAATAAACCCATGAAACACAATATAATTTGTTAACACATACACTCGTCAAAATATGTCAGGAGATTTATTAACACGAAGATTAGTATTTTCTTTAAAAAAAAATTATTTTATTAGAATATGGAGGTGTATTTAATAAGAGAGAGAAACAAAAAAAAATGATAAAAATGAATACGAAAACGACACATGACATTGTAAAACCTTTATTTATTATATAGTATACATTAATCGGATTATAATAGCTAAGTTGGCCCTATTCAACGTCGACCTAAAATGGTGGTTAGAAAGTGATACTTTTTGGTTGTTTTTTTAAATATTTTATTTATTTTTTCGTGGATGTTGTCGGTGACTCGTGGGGTGTTCTACCAGTTTCTATCTCCCGTCTTTTTCTGTAAAAAAACATAAATATGACACACGCATATATATCTATCTATATATAATACTAGTTTAGATCCCGTGTATATATACGGGTGAAAAATATCAATAAATAAAATTTTTATGTGTATATTTTATACGTGTAAAAATGTATCATATATTAAGGATAGAAAACAAAACTCAAAATATGCAAAAACTAATATATAATTGAGTTTCAAAAATAAATTAAATACTATTTAATGTAATTTGTTTTTCATTTATTATTTGATTGAAAATAAAAGCTAAATATTTAGATTTTTAAAGTTTTATAAGAGATAATTTAAAAATAAATATGTTTTATTAGTATAATTAATATTTTTTTTAAATATATATTGTTGTTAAAAATCGAAGGTGCATTTAATAAGAGAGAGAAGCGGGAAAAAGATGATGAAAATGAATGTGGAGGCGACACGTGGCATGAAAAACCTTTATTTATTATATAGTATAGATATATATATATATATAGGGTTGTGTTCATGAGAGAACTAGAAAACCATTAAAAAAGAAATGATGAAATTTTAAAAAGGAATGGTAAAATTGGAACTTAAAATATATAAATTTTTAAACATTTTTATCCTTTGCAAACATTATTATTTTTTTTAAAAAATTACACCATTAAATCAAGAATTTTTTTATCTTTCATTTGAGTATAAATAACGTTATAAAAAATAAGAATTAACTCGTCGTTTTTTTTTTATTATTTTCAATATTGCTTATGTTTAGTATCACCCCAAAAACCTAATCCACCCCTAAAAACCTAAACCCCTCACCCCACCTCCACCCAAAAACCTAACCCCACCCCACCCCACCCCACCCCACCCATCCCCTAAAAACCTAAACCCCCCACCCACCTCCCAAAAACCTAAACCCTCCCACCTACTCCCCTCCAAAAACCTAGCCTAAAAGCTAAACTAAACTCAAAAACTAAACGCTAAAGCTAAACCGACTATTTTTTCAAGTTATTTTTTGAACGAGGACGACGTGGGAAACAAGGTCTCCGAACCACTTTTTTAGTTTTTTATTTATATTTTGAGTTATGATTTTTTTATTATTTTTTTTTACCTTTAAAGAGCAGTTCTGTAGTTCTCTCCGTAAATGTTAGTTTTCTTATGAACTTCACACTATATATATAATATATATATATATATATATATATATATAATTTTTTTATGTTAAAATAATTATCCGAGTATTGAAGAAAATAATAAATAAAACATTGGTTATCCATAAACCAAATTTAATGCCATTTTTTGATGAATCGGGGAGATGAGGGTTTTGGTATCCTAAAAGACTTAAATCTGTGTCGATACAATTTCGAATATGTTGTCTCGTACGTTTACTTTTAGAATTTGTTTTCATTATTTGGGGATTTTTGTTATCTATCCTTTGATTATTGTTCTATAGTAGGCCTTGAATCTTGATTCTATTTTCTAACAGATTAGCGTTTTGATTATACATTGTGTTAGGGTTTGACTAGGGTTGGGTCAAACGATTATGATTTGGATACTATTGGATGGATGCGGGTTGTGCTGTAGGAGGTGGTGATGGGGTCAGGTGGTGGCGATAAGAGGTGGGCGTGGTTTGGTGGTGGTGGTGGTGGTGATGGGTGGTCTAATGAAGAAGATGGGGGTAAATCAGTAATTTCGTTTAAAAACTAATAGAAAAGTTAACAGAGTTTAGGACACAAAGTGTTAACACATCAAACGCGGGGATCAAATGTGTTGCAGGAGGACGAAACCTGATGTTTTATTTAAACCAAAGGGACAAAAACTGTAGTTTACTCTATATGTAACTTTGAATTCAAGTTTTACAATAAAATATATAGTTTTTTAAATAATTTAAACCAGTAATGTTATAAGCTCTGGCTTTGAAAATCGGAAATGGGACACCTATTATCCTTAATCTAACAATCTATAACTGAAATCACTAGTTCAAATAGAGTGGTAGTAATTCATGAGTTATTCGAAATGCATCTGTAAAAGCACAAAACGACAAACCTTAAACAAGCACGAGCCATATTCTCGGATTGACACAAACCCGAACAAGACACGATCTCGAGTTTGTGTCAACCTATAAACCTGAGCATAACATGAGTGCTCGTATGTTGACACACAAATGACCCGTTCGACTGGAAATTTTTTACATTTTTTTGCTTTTTGGATATTAATACTATAAAATTACTCATTTATAAAAAAATAGATATATGTAAAATATAACTACTAAACTATAAACCTGAATCCTCATTTCTCTTTTCATCTTTTAGATTTTGACATAATATATCAAATCAATTTAATTTATGACATAAACATATTTGTTTAAAAGATTATAGAAATAAACGTGTCAACCATCGCACCTACCATGTCAACTCAAACACTACATGTTTAGTTAAAATGAGTTGGGATTTCTACTTGAAACTGACCCAGATCTGTTTACATTAAACCAAAACCTACGAATTATGTGTTATGTTTGTATCATAAATTCATACCCCTACATACAACTCACTTATTTAAAAAGCCCAAACTTAACTTTATATAGAGAGACCGTTCAGAGTCATAAACCTAATAGACTCATAAATCTAACAAACTGAGTATGAATTTAAGCCACCATGTAACCCCTAGAACTCTTCTTTCAATGTTTCACTCTAATGACTAGTCTTTCTTTTTTAAACAACTCTTAATCTAGTTATATAAACTACATATACATGCATTTTTCTGGTCACATTTAAGTACTTCAAAAAAGAAATGGTTTACTCTTACAACTTTTAAACTATAATGTTTTATAAAATTTCGAAATTGACATTGTGACGTGCCTATTTTTATTTACATTTCGACGTGAATTTTCGTAACATTATTTTTAAACCAACCTGTCGTAATGTACCGTCAACATGCTTATTTTTATGTATATTTCAATGTAATTTTTTTTCAAATAACTTCACTTTCGTATAAAACGAGGTAACATTTTCGTTACCATCGAATATATAACTGCAACGTGTTTTTCTTTGAACGTCACGTTGAATAGAACGTCACGATTTACTTATTTTTACTATGTTTTGAATCCGCCACGAAACACAAATGGTAACCGTTACATTTAATTGCATTATATATTTATTTGTTTATTTTTATTTCATCTCTTAAAAATGTTTTCCAAGAAGTTTTAAAAAAGCTTTGGAAGTCCAAGATATTTCCACGTCATCATATCCCTCCCTGTATCTTGAATCTTCTAACCTCTTCTCTCTGTTTTAAATTTTCTATCATATCTTACTTTCGATTTCAATTTTCATTGATAAATGTCAAATTAAACCTAAATTCATCCACACACACCTCTCAAATCCGTCCAATTTCACTTCAATTTCACCAATTTTGACCTAAATTGTCAAAATCATGCCTGACTCACCTCCGCCAGAGTCAAACCGGCACCGGCGCCCCCGGTGTGACTTCTGAGACGAATCGAAGGCGATTTTGTATTGCAGAGCTGACAACGCGAAGCTCTGTTTATCTTGCGACCGTGAAGTTCACACAACGAATCCACTTTTCACTAAACACACTCGCTCGTTGCTTTGCGACGGTTGCGATTCGTCACCGGCGGCGATTTTCTGTTCCACCGACGCCGTCGTTCAGTGCCAAAATTGCGATTGGGAGATGCATAATATATCGAATTCTAATCCGGATACGAAATCGCATGATAGAAGACCGATTGAGGGTTTTAGTGGATGTCCTTTTGTTAATGATTTGTTGTCGATTTTAGGGTTTGAGGATTTGGGGGAAAAGGGGGTTTTAATTGGTGGTGGTGGGGAAAGATCCGAATTGTATGGGTCGGGTGATGGGTTTCCGGATTATCTTGTTTGGGAAACTCCGTGTTTTGTAAGTCTTGATGATTTGATTGTTTCTGGTGGATCGGAGCATAATTATCAAGCTATGAGTGTTCCTCGATTACCAAAGGTAACTTGTTTAATTTAGGGTGTAAATGAGCCGAACTCACTTGTTTGTTTAGAGCTCTATTTCTAAAGCACGAGTCGGTCAGTCCAGCTTCAAGCTCGAACCAAGCCAATTTCTGACACGACACGAAACGGGTTTGAGTTTGAGATGAACGGATGTGGGTCAAAAACGGGTCAACGCGATTATGACACGAAATATCATGTCTAAACAGGTTCAACCGGTTTATGACACTATTAGACCCGTTTATGACACAATTAGACCTGTTTAACTAATCGTGTTATATGGTTAACAAGTTAACACAATCTGTTTATAACCTATTTTTCAAAATATAATTTTATATTTTTAAATGATTAAATATATAAAATTTAATTATAATATTAGATAACCTAACCTTTCAATTTCCACTTTCGAGTGCTAACTTTTTTGTTTCTACTTTTCAACGCTAACCTTTCGGTTTCCAATAGGGCTGACAATTTTTGACCCGACACGAAGTTAAGCGAGTTTGAGTTAAACGGATATGGGTCATAAACATGCGGCATGATTATTGCACGATTAAAATCGTGTATAAACGGGTTCAACTACGTTTTGCCTTCCCTAATGTTATTTAATTATTCATATCTAAATTTTATATATAGTAATTATTCCTATATAAATACATATTAGATATATTAAATAAAAATTATATTCTGGTAGGTTGTTTATTAAATTAGTCCAAGTATAAGTTTAGGCTCAGGCTCGAGCTAGTTTAAGCTTTGAATCGAGTTTTTAGCGAATTGATCTCGAGTAGCTAACTAGGGTCTAAGTTGGTTTACACCCCGTAATTGTTATTAATATATTTGAATTCAATTTTTGTGCATTCTGCTGTTTGATTTATTACATTTGTGATTTGGGTTTGATTCATTTTGTGTGTATGGCATGCTTGATCAATTTCTTCATCCAAACACAGCAACTAAGGAAGCATACTAGATGCCTAGCAAACTAAACGATTAATAGAAACAAGTTGTCGATAGGATAAGTTATTAAGATCCCATTTGTTGTGGTTTTTTTGTTTGTTAACTTTGTTTAGGTTGTTTCTGTTGAAATCAGAACCGCCAACATATAAAGACGAACTAATTCACCAACTTCGCAAATTAGCAAAATCTGAACCAATTGGTGATGATAGTCAAGACATAATTAAACCAAATAGCGAGTTTCTGCCCGCACAAAACTTCCAACTCGAAGGTCGGAGTTCAGGATTTGAACATAAGTCAGACGAGGTACACTCTCATCTTTGTTATTAATTTATTTTACGAAATTCACACAAATGGATAAAAAAAGTTGTTCGCGGGCCTGCCTAACCAAAATTCGAAATTTACATGTTTTGACCCATTACCCAACCTATCTGACCCGTGCATTTTGTAAACTATAATAAACCAGGGTTTTGTATGGTTACAAGGGTTTATTAGTCCTTTGGGCTCATTATCTATATGAGCATCTCTAGTAGTAAACCTAATACCTTTGTTTATTACCTACTTAAATTTAAAAAATAACATGTTCTGTAAATAAATTGTGAAAAATAATTAGAAAATACATTTAACTTAAAAATATTACATTAAAGTTCAGCTTGAATTGCCAAAGTTTGATGCAAATTCATGAGAAGTTTATATAAAAGTTTATAAAGTTCAGCTAAAAGTGTATACTTATTGTCAATATTCTTATTGTCTTTGTTAGCAATTAAAACAGGTTAAATTATAACTAAATATAAAAAAAGCTTTTCTGAAAAAAAAATGAAAAATGGATTTTTGAGGGTACCCTCAGGGCATATCACCATTCGTGCCTATAGCGCCTTGCTTGAACCGGCCTTTTTGCATCTTTGGGTAGGGTCATTCGGGCCTCTAGTCCCATAGCCCGATGGTGATTGTTTTTGTATTTACAGACAAATACTTTTCCATGGTGGCCCGATAGTTGTGATGCCGATGGTCAAGAACTTTTTTCTGATCAATTGGTTGGGCACAACACTGAAGCAAACTGCATAGTTCCTGATGGAGATTATGACAATATCCTTAATCCAAGCCACATTAATGTTGATCATCAAGGCCAGTCAGATCATAATGTTGCTGAGAACACACAAGTCGTTCATAGCATTTCTGTACGCGAAATCAACAGTCAGGAGAGAGAGAAAGCAATCACAAGATACAAAGAGAAGAAGAAATCTAGAAGGTATTTCTGATTACATTTTATTATTTTATGGCTAATGGTTAAACGGGTTATGCTAAGGGATTTAAGTAAAAACAAAACGGGTCAAGCGGGTTGAAAGTTGTTTGAATTATATTCAGTTGCATAAAACTTTCTACGTCGTTTTATTGAAAAAGGATATATAATCAAGGGTAAACTGCAGTTTTCGTCCTTGAAGTTTGATTGTCTTAACAGGTTCAGTGCACCCCTAATATTATGAGTCCCTGACGTTATCTTTCTTAACGCTTTTAGTCCAATTCACTAACTTCGTTAAGTTTCTTTCAATTATTTCTTGTTAAATGACCAAAATACCCCTCTTCTTCACCACTCCACCACCACCGGCCAACTACCACCTGCCACCACCCCTACCTGCTTGAATTGTCTTCTATGGCGGCATTGATCGCCAAAAACCAGGTGTAACTTATGGCGGATAAAGACCTAGACAAAGACCTAGACCTGATATAGATGAAGACCAGGTGTATGTTATGGCGGATGAAGAAGGCCTCCATGGCGGCTGCGATCGACGAAGAAGAAGGTGACGGTCTCAGGAGACGGTGGTGGTGGAGACTACCTCAGGCGGCGGCGTACCCGACCAAATTAGGCAGAGACACCTCAGGCGACGGCGTATGAAAAGCCCCACCGCCAAATCAGGCGGCGGCGTACCCGGCCAAATCAGGCGGACGCGAACTCCGGCGGTGGGCTGGTTTGACAGTATCAGCGGTGAACATACCTGAGATGGATGGAAAAGCCCCACGTTCAAGCTTCTGGTTTGCTCCTTTCTGAATGCCGACGAAGGGAATGGAGGATGGCGTTGTAATGGGTTCACGACAGGGAGGTTGGTGGGGGGTTTTATGATTTTTTGTGGGGGTGGTGGCATGTGCTGGTGGGGTGGGGAAGAAGAGGGGTATTGTAACACCTTATGCAAATCCCATATCGTTCTGTTCTGTTCTGTCCACGGGAGAGATGCTTGGTTCATAAGGACTGCACCGCCTCAAATACAACGCGTTTTGGGGCTTAATGTAGTGGATGAGAGGAGAACTTCATAGTTAAGCGTGCTCGGATGGGAGTAATCCAGGGATGGGTGACCCCCTAGGAAGTTTTCACCCGGGCAACCAAAAACAAATCCGTGAGATCTTAGGGGGCAGAGCGGACAATATTGTTAGTACGAGAGGCCGGATGTTACAGGTATTTTGGTCATTTAACAAGAATTAACTGAAAAAACTTAACAAAGTTAATGAATTAGACTAAAAGCGTTAAAAATTATAACGTCAGGAATTCAGAGTGTTATGGGTGCACTAAACCTATTAAGACCATCAAACCTCAGGATGAAAACTGCAGTTTACTCTATTTTCAATGTTTTAAATTTTAATATGATTTTTGTAGTTCTATTTAGTGGCAAAATGCATGAAAAAGAAGTTGAACTTTACACCTTTTTTTTTCCTGGTTTTAGCAACAACTAATTTTATAGATTAGACAGAAAATTGAAACCAACTTACCAGTTTTAGTCGTATATTGTTGATGTGGCTCTCGATGCCATGACACATAATGCTTATGTTAAATCTATATCTATATCTATACTATATAATAAATAAAGGTTTTGAGATGTCACGTGTCGTCTCCATATTAATTCTCATCATTTTTTCCCGCATCTCTCTCTTATTAAATACACCTTTATATTTTAATAATAATATATTTTTAAATAAAATACTAATCTTTATATTAATAAATCTCCTAACATATTTTGACGAGTGTATGTTTTAACAGATTATATCGTATTCCACGAGTTTATTCAACCAGCTAAAACACGAACTTTTAAAAAAATAATTTTTTTATTACTTTATATATAATATTATATTTAATCAACCTGTGTAATACACGATATTTTAACCTAGTTTATATATACAAGTTTTAAAAATGAGTCATTCAAATTTGCATTAAATAGTTAATTAAATGTTACATTAGTTGAATTGCTGGTATGGCCCTTGATGCCAGTCATCATGACACATATAATGCTTATGTTAAAATTTAAAAAAAGTATTTATAAGTTTTAAATTGAGCTTTTCTTTGCATTAAAAATAGTTATTAAATGTTACATCAGTCGAATTGATGACGTGGCCCTCGAGGCCATGTCATCATCACACATATAATGCTTATGTGCAAATTTAAAAACAGTATTTACAAGTTTTAAACATATTTTTTTCTTTATTTGCATTTAAAAGTAGTTGATTAACGTTACATTAGTCGTCATGACATACATACTAAAATGACAAATAAGATGCCACGTTAGCAAATTTCAAAATATCAGCAACTTTTTAGCACATACTTATAAAATTTGAATAAAAATAGGATAAAATGTATCCCCAGGCTGGGCCAACCCGACCCAACCTATTTCCAAAAATTACTCGTTTTGACCCGGACATTTTGACGTGTTATCTATCAGACCCGTCCATTTTAACACCTCTATAATTCAGTCTCATCATCTTCTTTTCTGAAATCGACGTTATTATCATTATGAAGATTGGTTTTGGTAGCATTTTTTCACACAATTTTTACATCGAAATCGAAATCATATGATAAAAAAAAGTTTTTACATCGAAATCGAAATAGAAGGTAAACGGTCAACAAGTTGCGCCGCTAGCCCATATGTGGAAATTGATGGTCAAAAAAGTTGGTGGATGCTCGTGAGCACGGCCTCAGTTTCCGGCTACCATAGTCTTTCTGTGTAGGGTGTGGTGTTATCCGGCCTGTAGGTGCAGTGATTAGATTAGCCGCGTAATTGTTAGATCAATTTTCGAGTTTTGCAAATGTAGCTTGAAAAGAAAATAAAGATGAGTTTTATATCTAAAACTTTTAGAGTATGAACATCATATGATAATATGGGTAATGTTTTGTTGCAAGTGTAGCTTGAAAAGCAAATAATGATGAGTTTTCTGGTTAAAACTTTTAAAGTATGAACATAATACGAGGTGGTTAAAATTGGTAAGGTTTGAAAAAATTTTAAATAATTTTTATAGTTAACTTTTTTGTAAATAAAGCTAATATTTTTCAGTTCTCGTTAATCAAAAAAATATAGAAAGAAAAGGAAATGATTGTTTTGAACTAGCAGGGAGAGAGGAGAGATACTGATTCCAGACATTTTAAGCTACTACATAATATTGGCTCGGTTCTTTATATTTAAAACTAACTGATGTAATGCAAAACACACATCTTTATTCTTACGTTTTCGTGTCGTTTTGATTAGTTTTGTATTTGTTTTGAGTCGTGTTTGTTACATATTGAGTCTACTTTGTGTTTACAGGTGCTTGAGGTAATAATGAGTGAAAACTCGAAGAAACCGAGCATGAGAATGAAGTCCAAGAATGAAAAGGCAAAAATCTGGAAATTCCACTCTTCGCGGTACGCGAAGATTCAAGAAAGCGCGCCCGACTAATTTGTTCTTCGCGGTACGCGAGGAACTCAACCACAGATCTCGCGGTACGCGAGGGCCCTAATTTTCGAGAAAAAGCCCTAATTTGCGAATTAAAAGAATTGTAATCCAATAATCAGGGGAATTTGTATTCTTGCCGTCCAAAGAGAAGCTTAAGGCGATTTTGGGGCCAAGGAAGTGGAATCAAGTGTCAAGTTGAAGACTTTGATCATCGGGTTCATTTATTTAAGCGTTTTCGATCTCAAGATTCGTTTATTTAAGCGTTTTCGATCTCAAGATTCGTTTATTTAACTTAGGGTTTTGTGATTGTGGTGGTTTGCATGATGTAGTAACCATAGGAAGTCTTGTTGATTGCTGATTTGAGTTAAGTGTGTGTCCTAGTTCAATACCCGAGAGGTGAGAGTTAGTCGTTTAGTCTTCGTCTTTAGGAATCCGAGTGTCAACTGTCTGAGAGGAAGTTTGTTTAGGTGTGTAGTGGTCTGTTGCTATTCTGAATCATAGTTGTTTTCCTAGGATTACCCCGTGCATTCTTCGAGTGTATCGTGGACGGTGAGACTGAGAGGTAATCCATCCATTAGGGTACTTGATCATAGTTGAAAATATCTAAGAAGTGATCCAACAATCTGGTGAGTTAGTACACTTTAGGTAGCTTAGTTGGTGACACCCTGAGAGTGATTAGGGATCCACTAGGTTGTTAGCAGTTATCCTTAGAAACCCAGATCTATCATAGTTTCCAGAATCGGTAGAAGTTGTTCTTTGCAAGTAGGATTCCGACCTAGGTAGTGTTCTTCCTAATCTTGATTTCACCTTTGTCTTGTCTCTTGATAGTTAAGTCGATCTTAGTTTATTGCATTTCTTAGTGATAATCTTTAGTGTAGTAAATCCCCCATCAATCAAATCTTAAGTCCGAGTCAGAGTCTGTTTTGTTATTCGAAGTGTCTCTAGGGTTTGATATTCCGGTTTACCATTAATCTGTGCTACACTCGATAGGTACACTTGCCTTTCAGTGCGGTTTATTTCATAGGTTTTTCATTTATTACTTAGGAGTCTAGGTTAGGTTTTGTTAGTTATTTTATAGACCGTCTGGACGACATCACTAACCAATCAGTTATGTTGAGACGTTAAAATATTTAGCAAATGAAAATTCAGTAGGACAAAACTTAGGTAAGAAAAAATAGTAGAACGAATCAAATAACACCCTGAACCCAGGGGTCTCGCAGGTTGGATTTAGGGCATGTTTGGGATTACTTTTTGAGCTACTTATTAACTTATTAACTTTTTTAAAAAGTTAATAAGTTAAAAGTTTGTTTGGTAAAATTAGAAGGAGATAGAAAAATGAGAGACAAAAAGGAGTTTTCAAGAAGTAACAAATTCTTACTTTTGAAAACTACTTATTAACTTTTTGAAAAAGTTAATAAGTTGTTTTCAAAAGTAATCCCAAACACCCCCTTACACGATTGCAAATTAGTTCTTAAACTGTAAAATTCATTCATACACAGCGGAACTAATTTGAACGAAGCATAACATATCTTTCAAGTCAAATACATATCCTTAACATAACATAGTTGTCTAAAGACAAAACATTATAAACATGGTGCTAGTCTTCGGGTAGGGTAGCCTCTCCATTCATGGACTCCTAAACTTTCATAACGTATTTACAATTTAACTTGATGTGCATACTAAAAATCAACTTTGCTGAGTCAGTTCTAATTTACATAAGTCATTAAAAAAGGGCTTCATCATAAAACACATTATTAACATTAAAGCTTTAACATAGTAAACATGCATCACATTAAAACACGACGTTATGGGAAAACATACTTTAAGCATTAAACATAAGTCAACATTTTTAACGTCTAAATCTGTAAACTAACATATCATTAGTGATCGTCATCACCCTTTCTATTATCCGAAGCTATCGTGCGCCTTCCCATTAGCTGGAGCTATCGTGTTCCTTTCCGTTTGCTAAAGCAACCGTGTTTTTTTTTTCGTTTGCCGAAGCAACCGTGTTCCTTTCTGTTTTACGAAGCAACCATGTTCCTTTCCGTTAACTAAAGCTAACATGTTTCAAACTGCTAAGCCACAAAGGCAATGCCCTACACTCTCCATTCATAACAGATTTCAACAATATATGACTTATAAAACTTTAGCCTTTTCATATAACATTAAACTTTAGCCTTTAACATGGCTATACATTCTTTAGATATTTTTATTCATTCGGTTAACATGCTTTACTTTAAAATACTTTGCAAAGTATGCAGACCATCCCCAAAGTAGGTAAAAAAAAGGATTCTAGAACTCACATGTGGAAAGCAACTCTAAGTGCTATAGGCTGGAAAGTCTTGACTCTCACAGAGCGTTTGGACTCTTAACCAATCAGGTTAAAGTTCACATGTGAAATGGAGTTAACTTTCCTATAACCTTCCATGTGAAAGTTTGGTAAAGTTACATGTAGACCCCTCACCCGAAGTTAGGAACTTTCGTGTGAACACCTCACCCGAAAGTTAGGAACTTTTGTGTGGACTTTCGGGTGGAACAACTTTCATGTAAAACTCTCGTCAGTTTCAGGCGAGAAACTTAAGGTCTAGAACATTACCTTGTTGCAAAAACCCTAAAACGCTTCTCAATGACGACTCCTCCTAGGGATTGAATCACACCATGAACTTAACTTTATGGTTCGAATATATTGCAACCTTCATATAACATCAATACAAACATAACCCATCAATAACATGTAATTTTGAACGTAAAGTTCTGACCTTTATTGTGGTTAAACCAAAACCAAGATGAACATGGCGAAAGGTGATCACAAATTTTGGGATGTTACAAGTCTACCAGCTAACATTAGGTTTCATCCTCGAAACCTGTTAAATATCAAACAACTGACGGTACAACTTCTTCATTTACTCTTTCATCTTCCACGCAACTTCTGATCCTTTCTTGTGCTTCCATCGCACCTTTACTTGTCAAATAACTTTGTTATGCTACTGCTTTTCTTTTCTATCGAGGATGGCTACGGGTTCCTCAACATAGTTCAGTTTATCATCGACTTCAATGTCGATGAGCGGCACATATGTTGCTTCATCAGCCAGATATTTGCGTAAGTGTGACACGTGGAAAGTAGAATGAATCCCACTTAATTCATCTGGTAAATCCCGTATGTATGCCACCTCTCCTACCTGTGCTAATATTTCGAAAGGTCCAATGAACGTTGGACTTAATTTTCCCCTCTTGAGAAATATGATAATACCCTTCCACAGAGACACTTTTAACATTATCCCTCACATTGAACTCAATGGGTCGACGTCTTATGTTTGTGTAAGATTTCTATTTGTCTTGTGCAGCTTTCATACGAACTTTAATCTGATCAAACTTTTCAGAAGTGGCTTTCACAACTTCTAAACTCCCCCGATTCCTTTTAGCCGGTCTCACCCCAACATACTAGAGTTCTACATCTCCTTCCAAATACCATCTTGTACAGTGGTATTCCAATACTAGCATGATAACTATTTCTATAAGATAATTCTACCAATGATGGATGACTGTCTCAACTACAACCAAAATCAATGGTACACGGAGCATGTCCTCTAGAGTTTGAATGGTCCTTTCGGATTGGCCATCCGTCTGAGGATGATATTTTGTGTTGATATTTAACCTTGTCCCCATAGACTCATGAAACCTCTTCTAGAATCTCGACGTGGATCATGCATCTCGGTCAAACACAATTGAAAATGGAATGCCATGTCGGGCTACAATCTCTTTGATAAATAAATCTGCTAAGCTATACAACGTAATGGTCTAAGCACTATTATTTGTTAGACAGTCAATTATTGCCCAAATAATGTCATAACCCATAGTTGTATGTGGTAGCTTAGTTATGAAATCCATGGTAATGTTTTCCTACTTCCACTAAGGTATATCCTAAGGTTTGATTTTACCATAAGTCTTTTAATGTTCAGCTTTAACTTGCAAATACGTTAGACACTTGTTCACATATTGAGTTACATCATACTTCATACCCGCCCACTAACATTCTCTTTTAAAGTCTTGAAACATTTTTGTGGTTCTCGGATGGATGGAATAGCGATACTTGTGGGCTTCGTCAAGAATTTTGGCTCTAAATTCATTGGTCTCCACATCCAACCACATTTGGTTTTAACACCATAAATGTTGTCCTGCAAAAGGTTCAGCTGGCCTACTATCCTTCTTTTCTTCATGTTTTACTCTTTTAGTGCTTCCAGTTGAGCCCTATCGATCAGTGACATGTAATCTGGAGTCACTACAAGCTTGTAATATTTCACTCGAATAGGACTCGGTCTTTCCTTTCAATGTAACATCCCGGTTTTTCATTTAGAAAATGGGTTTGTAAATTCTGTAAATAAAGGTTCTTGGGTACAGGAGACTTGACGAGAGTAGTACATTATCGTTTTGTAAATAATTCGATGGGGTTTGTTGAGTAACTATGAAACCCGAGGGGAAATTTTTTAAAGGATTCTAGACGGGCTGAGCCCGAGTGGGGATCGATGGCGCGAAGCGGGTCAAGCCCGGGGAACCGGTGGCGCGGCAAATGGGAGAGCCCAATTTACACCTTACGACAGCCGAGAGTAAGGGAGGGAGAAAGGGGAGCCGATCTTCGTGTGACGAGTTTGATCCAAGGGTTTCGAGAAAAGGGCGAGTTCGAGGAAGACGAGACGTATCGGGAGTTCGACGAGCACGAGTTCTCCGATTACAAGGTATAATCTTAAAAACCATTACGTTTATTTTTTAATAGGATCCGTTGAGGGCAGTCGTGCCTATATGCGGGTTCGGCCGAGACCCTTGAGGGTGGCCGATGACTCGTGGATGATTAACAAGCGATGGGGACGACCCGCGGGCCTATTAGTACTACGGAGATGGTTCCGGGTGACCATGGCAGTAGCGAAAGGAGGTCGGACCAGGGCTGGTCGGTTGAGTGGGGACGACTTGTGCAGGTGGGGGTGGTTCGGTGGAGGTGGAGGTGTAGGAGGGTAACGGCTAGGCAGAAGCAAACCGGAGCCCTCGTCGGAGGTTGTGGCGGGTGCGGAGGTTCTCGACAGGAGGGGGAAGGGTGGTTGTCGGCTGTTCAAAGCTAGGGGTGTCAATCGTGTCGGGTTGGTGGGTTAGCGGGTTAACGGGTTTTGACGGGTTGGCGGGTTGATTTCTTCAACCCTAACCCAACCCATATACTTATTCGTGTCAAAAATTTCAACCCTAACCTGAATACATTAAATTCGGGTCAACCAGAATCTGGCCTGTTTAACCCATGTATCTAAATTAAAATCATGAACTACTAAATTCAAAATATAGTTCATTTAAGGTAAGCCGAAAAATAATTGAATACTCATCTATTGAAAGGAAAAAAAGAAAAGTTTTGGTTTAAATCAATTTCTTTTAAGGTAAACACCAAATACAAAAGTAATTGAACAAACGTTCTAGAAAGAGAAATATATAAAAAAAAATTAAAACATAAACGGGTTATCGGGTCAACCTGTTTTTTAAACGGGTCAACCTGAACCTGACCTGTTTTATAAATAGGTTAACCCGGCCCTCACCCGATTTTTAAACGAGTTGTATTCCCCAACCCAAAACCTGTTTTTTTCGTGTTGGGTTCGTGTCGAGTTCGGGTTCGTGTCAGGAATTGACACCCCTATTCAAAGTTGGCCGAAGGAGGTGGACGCGCGGGAGTGGTTTGGTATTGGAAGCCAGGTGACGGATTGAGGTTGGTTCGGGTGTGCATGCGTTGCATGCAAAACCATGCATTGCGATGTTCGCACACGGATGGTCACGCACATAATTCGGTGGTGCGAGTGAGCGAGAGGATAAGCGTCGAGTCGTGTATTGTGTGTTTGTCAGGTATGAGGTCGAAAGACGAGCACGGGAAGTTAGTGGGTTCTAGGGATCGAGACGTGTCAAGCAAATGTGAGTTTCTATCACCAACTTTTAAACGTTTTATTGTTTTGGGCATGAATACATGCAACATGCGTCATAGTGAATGCACGCATAGAAAGAGTTTTGGCGACAATGTACTTGTTTTAAATAATAGTCATGTTTGTATGCGTATGGTTTGGTGTCACGTATTCCCACCACGTAAATCCACGTAGTATTACACTACAGAATTAATACTTCTAATAATTACTGTATAACTCAAAAGACGTATCTCTTGGCTCGCGGTTACTCTTGGTGGCATTCGTTTCACCCTCATCCCATTTTCAGTTTAAGTAAGGTATTTTATGTTATGAAAACACCGATTTTCTCTTAAACCACGGCTCTGATACCAACTTGTAAGACCCCGACCCGGGTATCCTACAGTTGGTTCTCATAACGGGTTATCCTCTTTAAAATATAACTATTATTAATCAAGTTACAACGGAAGTCTTTCAAAAATTAATTTATTATTATATAAACATTGTTAACGTCATAAGTTTACCTCACGAATGCCTACACACCAATCCGAGTAGCACCGCTCCCAAGCCAAGATACGTTGACACCAAAGCTCACCTGCAACACAACCTAACGTACACACAAAGTCGACTACATTGAGTGAGTTCTAATAGTTTAATTTAATTAAAAGCCAACTTATCACAAAAGTTATTTGAACTTTACTCAGGACCCTCTGGTTCTTATAAAACTGTTTCACAATTTATTGACATATAGATAACCCCTGTTATCATATTATCCCATAAAAATCCACCGCCTAACACTCATCCCATAATAATAATTCTGCAGTATAATACCAATCCTTATGAATCTTTCCAATTCTCTTTGTTTTCGCTCAAAACCGCTCTGCACCTACAAAAACATAAAAAACAATCCAAAGTAGACTTCGCTCCACCAATTTACGTGATGCACAAAATAATCTAATATACGTATGATAAATGCATGATATGTGGGAAATACTGAGTGAAAATGGGTTATAAAACGTGCCTAAATATGCAACTAACAAATCTCCATAAGCTTAAATCTTTCCTTGTCCTCAAGGAAGTCAAGAATAATAATAAATTATGAAGTGAAAATAAGTAAAATAAAAGAACACTCTAGCATGCTTAAACATTAGCCTACACCCATTCTCGTCCCCAGTAAAAACCGTGAGCATGAAATCATATTATTATACCAATTTCAATTGACATGCATAGATGAAGCTTTCAAGATGTTTATTAACAACATGCACCCAATTTGCTAGTTATGGTCCTCTAACCCTTAAATTCCAGATTTATCGTTTCATATGAATTAGTCCAACAACTTTTCTCCCACGGTGAAAACCATCCGAACCTCAAGGACTATAGAGAGCAAGTGGTCAATTTTGCACCACACAAGTAGACAAAGATAGAACAAAGATGACAATCGAAGATAGAAATAGGAAGTGAGTTAGAATATAGAACAAAGAAGGATATGCTCGAAATAATAAACAAGTGGTCAATTTTTCACCACCCAAATGCTTTTTCTCTTTCTTTTTCATTTCTTTTTCATTTTTTTGACTTGTATATTTTCAGAATGCGCTATGGAGTGGAGACGATTCTTTTTTTTTTACTTCAGAATGGGCTAAGGAGTGGATACGATTGATAAACAGAAGATTGATAAACAACAAGGCTCTCAACCTATTTTTGCTGGGTCTCGGAATTCTTATGTGATTGGATTAGTATTAGGCACGAAGGGGTATTAAGTGTTTTATCTTTGTAGATCAGAAAAGAGGGCACTAGCGTAACGAGGCATGTGTGTCTTTTTATTACTATCATTGCTTTCAAGCTTGCAATCTATCACTAGCATAATAACTTACTATCACTTTTCATGTTGCTTTCACAAGTTTTCCTAAACCAATCAAGGTGCATACCAAATTGAAAACAGATTCTTTTTTTTTATTCTTTTTATACTTTTTTTTAATAAGCTTGGTGCAAAAGAGAAAAAAAAAATAAAAATGCATGCAAACTAAACTAATGCAAAGAGCAAATACTAAAATGCAAAGAACAAGTGAATAATATACCTCTCGAATCTCCACAAGCTTAAAATTCAACATCGTCCTCGAGGCTGGGAGAAAGGCGTGGAATGCATCTACTAAGGTGGCGAAGGCGGTGGTTGTCAAGAGAGAGAGAGTTTTTTTTGAGAAGACATGAAAAAGTGACAGAGATTTCAACCCGACCAGGTGAAAAACGGACGCGCCCGGGTCGCGGCCCTGTTCATTTTTACACATATCAACCTGGTCGGGTCATTTTATGAAGAAATTTTAACACGGTCGGGTAGTTCTGATTGAAAAATTGATTTTCATCCGGTCGGGTCATTTTGATAAGGAATTCCAACACGGCCAAGTCATCACAAACTAAAAAAAATTATTTTTTGATTTCTCCATTTTTTTTTGTTAAATAAAAAAATAAAACGAAACAAAACAAACACGAGTCGCCTCCCGCGAAGCGCCATTCTTATCGTCTTCGGCTAGACGTAGACCTCTTTCAATTCAATCTGGTGCCTTCTCAATAGGCGAAAGAAGCTTTTGGGTGGTGCTTGGTAACTTCGTTTTTGGTGCTTTGTACCTTGCTTTCTTCGGCTTATCCATAAAAGTAATGAACTCCATCATTTGCTCCCCAACCTTGAACTTTTTAGTAAGTTCTTTTGTTGCGGCTTCATCGATGCTTTTATTTAACACTAATGCTAGAACATCATGGTTAGATAACTCAAAACAATCATCAGATAAGGGTTCAATAACATCTAACCAATTCAAAGATGAAACATCACTTGGGTAACGCATGGCATCATCTATACTAAAGTTAATGACCTCCCCATCAAATTCCATAGATAGAGTACCGGTATAAACATTGATTTTTGTCCTTGCAGTTTTTAAGAATGGCCTCCCCAATAAAATGGAACTTGGATTTGGGGAGTCATCATCCTCCAAGTCTAGTATGTAGAAATCAACTAGAAATACTAATTCATTCACTTGGACCAACACATCCTCTAACACACCTTTTGGGTGTACTGTGTAACGGTCGGCCAATTGAATGATTATTCCAGTCCTCTTTAACGACCCTACATTAAGTGATTTGAAAATTGAGTAGGGTAGGACGTTAATAGAAGCTCCAAGGTCAAGCATGGCTCTCAGAACTAAGATATTCCCCAATTTACAAGGAACGGTGAAAACACTTGGATCCTTGCACTTTGGGGGCAATCACTTTTGTAAAACTGCAAAAATGTTCTCACTTACCTTAACTGTTTCATTACCTTTTAACTTCTTCTTTGAAGTACAAAGCTCTTTTAGGAACTTTGCATACCGTGGAACCTGTTTTATAGCATCAAGTAGTGGAATGTTTACCTCTACCTTACGGACTGTCTCCGTGATCTCTTATTCTTCCCTTTCTTTCTTTGTGATTCTCAACCTTTTAGGGAATGGAGGTGGAGGAGTGAACTTTACCTTGACTTCATCCGGCTATGGTGTCTCATTCTTTTCCATATATTTCTTTTTAACATTAACCTCTTCTTGTTGTATTTCTGGCTTTCTTGGGCCTTCATGGCTCTCCCCACTTCTCAAGGTAATGGCACAAACATTGTGCTTAGGATTTGACTCCGTCTAAGCGGGTAGTTTACCTCGAGACTCTATCTTGCTCACTGAACTAACAAGTTGAGTCATTTGTTGCTCCAGATTCTTTATGCTAGCCTTGGTCTTTTCTTGGAATGCTTGAGTGCTGGTGGCTAAACTTTTTACAATGTCTTCCAAGAACATTCCTGAATTACCAGATGGTTGTTGTGCGGGTGGTTGTTGTGCGGGTGGTTGTTGTTTGTGAGGCTGTAAAATCTGATATTTTGGAGGAGGTCTTTGTTGGTAGTTCATGTTGGACGGATGTCCCCAATTCGAATTGCCTCGGGGTTGTTCATATTGTTTTGAGTTTTGTCCCGAGTAGCCTCCAATGCTTGAGCTTGTTCTACATCTTCTTGAAGTGTGGGACACATATCTATGGGGTGTCCATTTTTCAAACATATTCCACAAGCTCGAGCTTTTGGTTTAACACCCTATCTTTAGCAAGTTGCATGACCACTTTCCTTAATTCAGCAACTTCACTTTCTAGATTAGGATTACTCACTTCCTTGAAAGCTCGTGGCGTGTCAACATACCACTATTCTTCTTGTGCTGAGTGCCTTGAATCCTCCGCTATGGATGTGAGTAAAGCTCTACTTTGAGTTGGAGTTTTATCGAGTAGAGCTCCTCTACTAGAGGCATTTATCAGTCTCCTCTCCATTGGTGCTAACCCTTCACAGACGTGTTGAAGGAGTTGATGTTCAGATATGCCATGTTGTGGCCATCGAGCACACAACTTTTTGAATCTTTCCCAATAAGAGTGTAAGGCCTCTCTTTTTGCTTGCCTTATCCCAATTATCTCTTTTCGCAGGATTGAAGCTTTCACTTCCGGGAAGTACTTGTCTAGAAAAAGTCTGGCAAGATCATTCCAAGTAGTTACCGTACTCAGTGGTAGGTAATAGAGCCATTCCTTGGCTGAGTCGTGGAGAGAGAAGGGGAATGCCCTTAGGTTGATTTGGTCTTCAGTTATGTTGTGTGGCTTCATGCCGGAACACACAACATGGAACTCTTTCAGAAACTTGTGTGGGTCCTCATTTTCTAGGCCTTGAAAGGTTGGAAACAAGTGAATGAGCCCAGATTTCATCTCAAAGTTTTCCATGGCGGGGTAGTTGATGCAGAGTGGTTGTTGTGGGACATCACATGTTGCCCACTGTCTAAGGGTATCTCGAAGTTTTCCATGGCAGGGTAGTTGATGCAGAGTGGTTGTTGTAGGATATCACGTGTTGCCCACAACTTTTTGAATCTTTCCCAATAAGAGTGTAAGGCCTCTCTTTTTGCTTGCCTTATCCCAATTATCTCTTTACGCAGGATTAAAGCTTTCACTTTCGGGAAGTACTTGTCTAGAAAAAGTCTGGCAAGATCATTCCAAGTAGTTACCGTTAGGTAATAGAGCCATTCCTTGGCTGAGTCGTGGAGAGAGAAGGGGAATGCCCTTAGCTTGATTTGGTCTTCAGTTATGTTGTGTGGCTTCATGCCGGAACACACAACATGGAACTCTTTCAGAAACTTGTGTGGGTCCTCATTTTCTAGGCCTCGAAAGGTTGGCAACAAGTGAATGAGCCCAGATTTCATCTCGAAGTTTTCCATGACAGGGTAGTTGATGCAGAGTGGTTGTTGTGGGACATCACGTGTTGCCCACTGTCTAAGGGTTTGTTCAACTGCCATTGTGGTGGTTTCATGTGAGTCTGGTTCTTGGATGGGATGAGTAGGTGAGTGTGGTGGAGTTATTTCTTGAGAGATGGGTGTGTGTGAGGGTGAGGGTGAGGGTGATGGTTATTCGGTTTCGGATGAGCTTGCTAACTGCTTTCGGAGTTTTGCTTGCTTCCTTAATCTCCTTGCTGTTTTTTCTATCTCCGGGTAAATCTCAAGTGGTGAATCTGTACGCAAAGATCTTGGCATAAAACGGTTAGAATCACCATATACCCGGCAACGGCGCCAATTTGATGGGTGTCGAATCCACCAAATAAATTAATAAAATGTGAACATACTAGTATGAATGGAAGTAAGGTTCGTGTCCTCAGGGATACGGATTAACTTAATTATACAAAAAACGTTTGAACACAGATTCAGTTGTTAAACTCAAATGATTTGAAGGGGGGTTTTGATTATGAAAAAGATTTATACTAAAAACGTTAATTAAATTGTAGGTTGAATTCAAATATTTTAAAAACAATTCCAACACAAAGGTAATTTCTTTGATTTGACTCGGCTTACGATCATTAACAATTATGGTGCAATGATCCTTTAATTTAAACGGTCTGTATCGATACTAGACATCATGCCGTTCGGATATCCACTCCGTCTAATGTCTAACCAAGCGCAGTTCGTTGATTAAAGCCAACCCGCACGCTAAGAGCCAACGACGTGAACTTAGAGTAGTGGGTTGGATCTAATCAACGAAATGCGCTTGGTTAGACATTAGACGGAGTGGATATCCGAATGGCACGATGTCTAGTATCGATACAAATTGTTTAAATTAAAGGATCATTGCATCATAATTTTTAATGATCGTAAGCCGATTCAAATCAAAGAAATTACCTTTGTGTTGGAATTGTTTTTAAAATATTTGAATTCAACCTACAATTTAATTAACGTTTTTAGTATAAATCTTTTTCATAATCAAAACCCCCCCTTCAAATCATTTGAGTTTAACAACTGGATCTGTGTTCAAACGTTTTTGGTATATTTAAGTTAATCCGTATCTCCGAGGACACGAACCTTACTTCCATTCATACTAGTATGTTCACATTTTATTAATTTATTTGGTGGATTCGACACCCATCAATACACCTTCCATGCGAACCCTACATGGGAAAGGGACTAGCCGAGTCCTCCTTCCACACCATCGTGCACACTTAAACGATCGCCACCTTGAGTCACCACCACTGTCATGTTGTCTCCACTCTCGCCATCGAGTTACCAACACAATGGTCACCCCCTCGAGCCGTCCTCGATGTATTCGTCTTCTCCGACCAAGGCTTCACCGAAGCACCATCATCATCGCCATTTGCTTATTCCTCCATCACCTACAACCACCAGGCAGCCGCCACCACTGTGTATGATTTAACAGCCGTCACCGGCTTCCTCTTTCCGTCGGATTCCATCACACGCCACTACTTAGTCTCCGCTGCCACACTCTAGAACACGCAACCACCCACTTGGCCACCATAGCCGTAGCCACCGTCGCCCTCATCACCGCTCGTCACTGCCACCTTCACCCAGCCTCCGCTCTCGAAAAACCAACCCCAAAACCCTAATCGGACCTCTAGCAAGCGCAAGTAAGCAATGAAATCATAATACGAGATTACCTTAACGTGAAATGGAGTTTTCCCCTGCTCGCCACCACCGTAGGACCGTCGTTTGGTCACCACAGTCGTCGTCCTCCTCCTTCTCGTCTCTTCCTTGTAGCCGTCGCACACTCCCTATGCCGAATGGCCTAGGGTTTCTGTGTTTCTGCAACTTCCATCCGGGTCCCTGTGTTTCTGTATCGCATGTTTCATCATTATAAACCCTCGTAACTTCCATCCGGGTCCCTGTGTTTCTGTATCGCATGTTTCAATCTTAATTTAGACATAACACGGCTAACCGGACCCATTAAGACCCATTGATATACAATTTAAGCGCCAACTATGCTAACATAGTTGTTTAAAGAGATTCGAGTCACTTTCGACCCAAACCATTAGGTTTCGAATTTTTGGGATGTTACAACCGGGTTGAATTCGGGCCGAGTCCTAGGAGGAACCGGGTAAGGTTCGAAACCGGGTTCGGGGTAGAAGGACCCTACCCTATGGAACCGGGTAGGGTAGGGTAGGTTCGGGTCCAGAAATCGGGTTCAATTTTTTTAAACAGATATAATAACATTAAACAACATAAAAATAAATGTTTTATTTTTTTTAATAATTCCCAAACAAAAGACATATACATTTCTTAAAAATTACAAAACTTTTTAAAAAATATTCTTGTAACATAAATCTAAAACCGGTTTTGGACACGTCAACGTGTTGAGCGGAGAGTCCGTCTTGCACAACCAAATTAATAATATGTGCAACACATCGAGTGTGGAAAAATGCGTCGTTCAAATCGGTTTATATTTTATTCTTAATATTTCAACCGCGCTAGTATTGTTTGAGACGTTATCGAATGCCATTGAAGATGTTTTATTTTCTAATTTAAAGTTTGTTATTACATAATCTAAAACTAGAAACAAGTATTCTCTAGTATGTGGATACGAAAAAAGTTTAAACACAATCGTACGTTTCATCATTTCCCACGAATTGTGATCTACCCAATTAGTGGTGACGCAAATGTACGATTCGGGTAAACTATGTGGAGCCGACCAAACATCATTGGTTAAGTTCACACCTGTTTTTAAATTTTAAAAAATTCCAATTAAATCATTTTTTGCATTTCTCCCCATTTTTAAACAATAACGTCAAAGGGTAGTATGACTTAAATGTGTGTAACGAGGTTGAAGCGTTTCTCGAAACATGTTTGTCCACCGGGGGTTGTAGAAGTGGTCAAGCGACAAAGCTTCTTGAATCACAAACTTTGACATTAGATCATGAACTGTATTTATGTCGTACTGATATATTCGACCGATGATGGTTGTGCACGGTGATTATATGCCGATTGCGACGAGTGTTCAAAGGAGAAAGAAGTAATTGTTGGTGATTTTTAGATGAGGAGTTTTAGGTAGGGTGATATGCGGAGAAGCTGAGGTTGAGGTGGGTGAGGAAGGGTGGGGTGATGAGGGTGGGGTGGGTGATAATTTAGATTTGAATTGGGATCCATCGTTAATGGTTTTTGGTTTTTTTTCACGGGTATAATGATCATTAAAAAAGTTTAACACCAAAAACTAACGTGCATCCAATTTAGCGACCACCAATGTTATGTTCGAGCAATTTTTTGGACCAAGAATGTAGTTTTTCAAATACCACAGGACCATCAGTGTAATTAACCCGTATATTAATTTTATGGGTAATTACATATATCATGTAGGTCCAGATTTCACTTAGAAATCTCACAGATGATCGATTCTCCACACACAGAGGCGAAAACAATGTGTATGGAGGTGAAACAGAAGGTAGAAAAAGAAATGGTGAAGATAACAGGGTAACCACGCTCACAATCAACACAATAATGATATGAAAATGTAAGAACAGTGCACAATTACTCAAAATGCAAATGTATTGATTGATGAACAATGAAAGAGAAGATTCAGGGTTACAGCTAGAGGTGCACAAATCGGTTTTTTAACCCAAACCGGTTCAACCCGACCCGAACCGGTTTGGTCAACGAAAAGTCAAAACCGGTTTGGGCCCAAACCGGTTCGGGTTTAACCGGTTTTGGTAATGGAAATATGTAAACCGGTCAAACCCGTTCGGGTAGGTTTTAAACCGGTTTAAACCGGTTTTTATTAAAAAAAAAATTATATTTCCGTGATTAAGTTGTTTCAATTACGTGATTTCATTTTGAATTTTCTAGCATTAAATCGCATTAAATCGCATTAATTAGCATTAATTTAAAACAAACCGGTTTAGCATTAAATCGCATTGAATTTTCTAGCATTAAATCGCATTAATTAGCATTAATTACCCTGAATCGCATTAACTCGCATTAATTAGAGTTTTAACCTAGCATTAAATCGCATTAATTAGCATTAACTCGAAAACCGGTTTAAACCAGTTTACAAACCGGTTTATCAAAACGGTTTGGTTGAACCGGTCCCTAACCCGATCGCATTCTGAAAGCATTAAACCGATTTCGAACCGGCGGTTTTTGGGTAACCCGAACCGGTTTGGCCCAAACCGGTTTGCCGGTTTGGACCGGGTTAAAAAAAAAAACGGTTTTTTTGTGCACCACTAGTTACAGCCGCTACTCACAACCTAAATATTCTCAAACTAGGCTATTTATAGTAAGCCAACATGTATCGAAACTATGCCAACCGAAACTACTAGTTTCGATTGAGCATTTACAAGTGAATGAATATCCTGTCGAAACTTACTATCTATCGAAACTACTAATTTCGATTGAACACATCTCAATCGAAACTAAGTAGTTTCGATAGCCCAGACTTAGCTAAATAAAGCAGTAAATTACATAAACTGAAATTATAATAAAGAAATGACAGAAAGTAAACTAAGCTAACTTTGTTCAAAATACAATAATGACAACAGCTTAATTAGAATAACATGACTCTACAATCTCCCCTTAAGCTGTTGCATTACTATCTTCAGCTCTCCACTAAGCAGCTAGACCTTCAGTAGGATTTGTGATGCAAGGTTTGACATGAAGAGACACAACCCGTTGATAGGCCTTGGCATCCGCCTCATCTTCCTCACTGTATGCCTGAATGTGATTTTGGAACAACACCTCCAGATCTTCAGGTTGAAACTTTAAGAGCTCCATAGGCTCAAAGATGACAATATCTTCCTTGCCTTCACACTCGATCACGGCACTTCCAATGTTTGGATTGTAGTACCATTTTTCGAAAGTTTGGAGTTGAACAAGCACACTCTTAGGAATAGTGATTGTCTTGTGGGTGTGGGCAGGCTTGTCCCTCAAGAAGACATATGGCTTCTTTGTATTGGGATGAAACTTGGTCTTTGAAATCTTTTTCTTGGTCTTCTTTGGCTTCATCTCCTTGAATTCACAGTTCACCTGTGTATGCAAGAAGTGTTCAAAGTCTGAAGCCATCATCACCTTCCCAAGATTCTGAAGGGGAAGTTTGGCCAAATCTCTAAGGTCATAGAAGGGGAGAGTCTGGAAGTCAGTCATATTTTTAAAGTGTTGAACTCCACCCCTGTAACTTCTGATTATGAACAACTTTATCTCTGCATCATATTTCCAACCAATTGGAGGCCTTTTAAGCTCTTGGTGTTCAGCTATCCATTCGTATGTTTGTGGACTCTCCTCTGGTATAAACCTTCTCAACCAAGATTTCTTCGGGTTTGGGTATTCAGGATCAATGGGAGGTTGAGTTGGAGCTTAAGTAGCTTCATATGTTGTGGTGGCTGGTTTAGGAATAACGGGCCTAATAATGTTAACCTGGACATTTTCTTATGTTTTCTCTTCATCAGACAGGGCTTGAATTTCATCTCCCTCCTCTGTGAAGTATCATGTCTTTTCAGTCTCTCTTTCCTCAGTAGGTAGGATTTCTGGATGAAGGTCATTGTACCTAAAATTATCTATTTCATCTAGGAGGGCATTGAGCTCATCGTCAGATGCCACATCATTTTCATCCAGAATCACAGTTTCTACCTCAGCCACAGTTCCCTTCCCTCTCTTCCTTGCTTCTCTTCTATCACTTGCTGAGGGAAGGTCGAACTCTTGTTCTTCAACCTTAACTTCAACAGCATCCTTTGTGTTGGCAGCAAGGCCAGTATAGATGGTCATTACAGACTCTGGATCAGTAACAAAGGCAGGAGAAGAGGGTTCAACTCGAGATGTGGTCTCCCCCTGAGCTGTTGAAGTGGTTGTTTGTTGCTGAACAAGCTTGACTAAGGATACCCTGAGTTGCTTAACAATCTCAGCTATGGCTTTGAACTCTTCTTGTTGCTTTGAAATGAGCTTCTGTTGAGTTTCCAGCTGAGTTTGTTGTACATAAAGTTGGGTATGCAAACCCCCCAACCTCTAGTTTCAGATCCTTGACCTCTTCTTTACATCCATTTAACTCGGTTGTCAAGCTTTCAATTACCTTGTCCTTTTCTTGGATGTGATCATGCAATTTCTTTACTTCCAAACTCAAAGTTTTTACTCTTGGCACAGAGGTTGTTGGTTCATGGGATGGTGAGCTGGGTGGAGTTGGAATATGCTCATGTTGAAGTGATGGTGGTAGTGTAGGGATATGTACTTGTTGAGGTGATGGTGGTGGAGTAGGGATAGGTGCTTGTGGTGGAGATGGAGGTGGTGTGGGTTGTGGTGTTGATTGTGGTAATGGTGGAGATGTAGGTAACGGAGTGTTGGTGCTTGAGTCAGAAGAAGATGACAAGTCTTCAAGTACCATCTTGATCTTCTTGGTTCTTCCAGTTCGTAGTCTGAACCGGAATCAACTTGTCTTTTAGAGGAGGATGCAGGAGGCTCAGTTCTTTCATCGGACTCGGACTTGTAATAATCAGAGCCATAAATTCATGCATCCAGAGTTCCACTTGACTCTGCAGCTTCTTCTTCCACATTAACCTCAGGTTCATCTTGAACTTGTATCTCCTCTTCTTGAACAATAATTGCGGGATCAATAAAAGGAGCTTCAATAAAAGGGCTCAATGATAGGTTGTTACTCTTCTTGATCATGAGGAATCTCTATTTCAACATCAACCTCAGCTTCAGCCTCAGCCTCTTGCTGATTCCCTTCATCTTGGTCAATCTCCATTTCTTCTTCCTTAGATGACAGATCTTCTTCTTCTAGATCAGGGTCAATATCCGGGATGAACTCTTCTTCTTCACTAATGACATGACCGAACAGGGGAATGTCAACAATAGTCATGTTGGTTCTCTTGTTTGCACTTCTCATATAACGGAGAGTCTTGGCTAACATATGATCGAACACAAAAGTATTTCCACCTTGTTGAAGCTCGGGATGAAGGTGATTGATGATAATTTGTAGGAATCTTGGATATGCAAGAAATTTCTCCTTGACTGCTCCTGTCAAGTTGTCCTTTAACTGTCTGAATATTAAACCAGAGAAATTATAGTTCCTGCCCTTGGTTAAACCTAGAATTGCTGAAGCCATTGTGATATTTGCTGAATCGAAACCACCCTTTCTGATTGATAGGCAGTGAATAAACACATGCACTATGTATCTCCAGTGACTTGGCAAGGAGTTCTTGATAATCTGACCACTTTTAAACTCATCAGGATGACCCATTCTTCTGAAGCATTCTTTAACATAGAAGTTTGGAAATTCAATTGGTGCAGCTGGGTCATCATTCTGGTGCAGGGATTCTCTAACAGTTGCTTCAGAAAATGCAACCTCTTGATCACGAAAAACTGCCCTAATATGCTGCACATTATCAATGGTTATGATCTCTGCAATCTCCCAGAATTACCTGATTGAGGTTTCAAAAACAGGTACGTTGTGACTGATGGCAAAGCTAATGTTGGAGTTTGGAAGGAAAGTTAAGACTGGAACAAACTCTGCAGCCTTTGGATCATTAGCATCAAGAAATGCACAGACGTTGTGCCTCTTTACAAATAAAAGATCCATATCTGCAAACACACAATATTAATCAAGCTTGATACATAGAAAAATTTCAGATCAAAACCTGATCGAAACTATTTCAACCCAACACTTGGACGAATTATGAGAGAAATCCTATCGAAACTACTAGTTTCGATCAAAACAACAAGTTTTGATCAATACTTGGAAAATTTTCAGAGAAAGGCCTTATCGAAACTACAAGTTTCGATCGAAACAATAAATTTCGATTACCACTTAGACAGTTTCAGAGAAGATTTATCGAAACTTCTAGTTTCGATCGAAACAACTAGTTTCGGGCAGAGAGACTAGGGCAAGTTTGGGTATCAAAACTACTAGTTTCGATTGAAAACTGTTCATAATTTTGAAAAAGCCTATTTTGAAAGATAATCACCTTTTTATCGAAATATCTTAGTTTCGATGCCCAAACCCTTGAACATACTTAACATGCCCAGACATTAAACTCATATATACAGACTCATTATGTACAGAAAATGATGAAACATATAAAATAGGGATTAAGAGTGGCCTGTGAGAATCAAAACTTCTTCTTACCAATGATTCACGGATAAACTGCAAATATGTACACTAAGATGTAAGTTATCAACAATGGTAAGATTGCAAATACGATAAAAAAAACCCTAATCTTCAAAACAATGATGTAACAGTCGTAAACTTTTCAAACTGAAACCCTGGAACAGTTCGACTGAAATTTCACAGTAAGACCTCAAACATTGTTACCTAGTGATGAAGAAGACGGAGGAATCAGATGAAAAATACTGATTTTTGCAAACTTAGACCGACGGCTTGAGAGGTTTTGTGTGTGTGAGAGAGAAGGTGTAAAGTGATCGGATATTGTAAAGTGAACCTTGACGACGAAGAATCTTGATTATGAACACATTTAATTTTTCCATGTGGTTAAAGACCAAAATGCCCCTATTGAAACTACTAGTTTCGATGGGCAAAAGAAGTTTCGGGTGATTTGGAGTTTCGATAGGCAAAAGATAGTTTCGGCTGACTTAGGAGTTTAGATAGGCAACGAACAGATAAAATTAAAATAATAATAACAAAAAAACTATTTACAAGATATTTGCACTTATCTTCTTGGAAAAGATCCAGCATGAAAACAGATCTGGTCAGTCTCTTGAAACACTTCCTTTTGCAATCAACTACTATGAGTCCCTGAAGATAGCTGATATTTGTGCAAAGTAAACTCGAACATTTGTTTGTACATGGTTTTCATGTGATTAAATGGTACCATTTAAGCAAGATACAAGGTGTACCCCACATATTGAAATAAAAATGGTTTTTGAAAACCTATCAATCCTCAAGAAATACCCATCTTCATCTTATCATTATTTTCTAATTAACCAAGGTACAATCTTAGTAACTTAAAAGTACCACTAAAATAAAATAAGAAATCTAAGTGGATTATAAGATTTTAAAATGAAAAATATCCAAGTAGATATTAAAAAGGTAAGAACATTCTAGATTAAGCAAAACAGAAGAAGTCGTAAAATTATCCAAGCGGATAGAAAAATGTTCAACACCCGAGATCTTTGCGTAAGAAAAACATACGGGGTCAAATCATCCAAGTGGATGGGAAAAGGATGAACACCTGAGATCTTTGCGTAAGCAAAACATACGGGGTCATCGGTGGTAAATATCGTTACTTTGACGGTCACCTTGCGTATGAGTAGGAATCCAACACGTAGGACTGTATCTAATTGAATTGATTTTCTTAGATATTTAAAATCGGTTAGATGTTTCAATAATGGGTTCAAACACACAAGTATGAGATATGTTTTAGGTTTTCACACTACTTACAAGTTTTAACCATATGTCGGGCCTACCAACTATGAGTAGGAATCCAACATGTAGGACTGTATCTAATTGAATTGATTTTCTTAGATATATAAAATCGGTTAGATGTTTCAATAATGGGTTCAAACACACAAGTATGAGATATGTTTTAGGCTTTCACACTACTTACAAGTTTTAACCATATGCCAGGCCTAATAGCTATACCTCAGTAAACACCATCGCTTTTGGTCCATTCCATGTCTAAGAGATGAGATCAGACACTGTCATTTCTCAAAGGTCAGATTCAATTTTCCTGAAACACAGATTTTGATACCACTTGAAAAGTTAGAATGTACAGAACTATGTTCAAAACACAAATAAACAGCTTCTTTTTCTTTGATATTTTCCTCTTTTTTTTAAAAAACTATACACAAAGCAATTCTTTTCAAATTTATCATTTCAGATCCTCATTTCTCCCCTAAAAGATTTGCTTGTAACTAAAAGTAACTGAACAGAAAAATAAAATATTTTTGGAATTTTCTTGACAATTAATCATAAACATAAAACTCACTAATATTCACAAGGATTACTGGAAATTGATCATGCCAAGCATTTCCACCAGTTGGGCAAATCTGGTAGAGTCAAAAGCTTTTGTGAAGATGTATGCGGTTTGCTTGTCGGTTTTGACTTCAACGATTTGAATATGCTTCTTATCAACACAATCACGGATGAAATGATGTTTTATCTCAATGTGTTTGGTTTTGAATGCTGAATTGGATTTTCGGTGATATGGGGAACGACAGTGTTGTCACAAAGAATGGGTGTCTCATGGAATGTGATCACGTAGTCAAGCATCTGATGGTGTATCCATCTGACTTGGGAACAACAGAGGGTTGTGGCAATGTATTTGGCTTTCGCGGTGGATTGTGAAACGGTGGATTGTATCTTACATTTCCATGAGACAAGGCGATTATCAAGGAACTGACAACCAGCGGAAGTGGATTTTCGGTCTAAGTTGCATCCCCCGTAGTCTGAATCTGAATAAGCCACAAGATCAAACAAATCATTTTTAGGATACCAAAGACCCAATTTTGGCTTATATTTTAAGTATCTCAAGATACGTTTGACAACAGATAAATGAGAGAGTTTAGGATTAGCCTGAAAACGTGCACATAAGCACACTGCAAACATGATGTCGGGTCTGTTGGCAGTGAGATACATGAGAGATCCTATCATAGAGCGATAGAGATGTTGATCAACACTTTCACCATCCAAATCAGGAGACAGACAATATTGAACTTCCATGGGAGTTTTGACTGGATGTGAATCAACCATTTTGGACTTGGTCAGAATTTCCTTTACATATTTCTCTTGATGAATGAGAATTCCTGACTCGGACTGATCAACTTGCAATCCCAAAAAGAACTTCATTTCTCCCATAGAGCTCATTTCAAACTTAGAGCGCATCACTTCCTCAAATTCTTTGCATAGACGACGATTGGTAGATCCAAAGATGATATCGTCCACATAAATTTGCACCATGATGGTATCCTTTCCATCCTTTCGTTTAAACAGAGTTTGGTCAATTGCTCCTCGTATGAAACCATTTTCAAGCAGATGCTTTGATAACGTTTCATACCACACACGAGGTGCTTGGTGAAGACCGTACAATGCCTTGTCTAACTTGTAGACACAGTCTGGAAAGTTAGGATCACTGAAACCCAGTGCCTGCTTGACATAAACTTCCTCTTGAACTTTTCCATACATAAATTTTCTTTTGACATCCATTTGTTGAACAGTGAAGTCCATAAAGGCTGCATTGGCGAGAAACATTCTAATGGCTTCCAAACGAGCCACTGGTGCAAAGACTTCTTCAAAGTCAATTCATTCTTACTGATAGAAACCTTGAACAACCAAACGAGCTTTGTTTCGAACCACAATTCCTCCTTCATCCTTTTTGTTACGAAATACCCAACAAGTGCCAATTGAAACTTTGTTCTTGGGAAGATCCACGGGATTCCACACATTCTGTTTAGAGAATTGTTGCAGCTCTTCTTGCATTGCTTCCACCCAGCTGTCTCAAGCAAAGCTGCTTTGATATTCTTGGGTTCGACTTGAGATATAAAACATGAGAACAGGTTGTTGTCTAATGCATCACAAGCACTTCGGGTACGAACACCCACATTGAGCGGACCAATGATGTTGTCAGTGGGATGATTCTTGTGAATTCTCAACTGAGGAATCTCATCTTCTTCCAAGAGTTCATCCAAATTTGTGATATTATCAGCAGGAGGACCAGCTTCATCAACAATAGGATCTTCAGCAGTTGATTGTGGAGCAACATCTACTATTGAAATGGCGTTGTCTTCAACAGTTTCACTTGTTGCACCAGAACCGAAAGAGTCCGGATTCAGCGTCAGCAGGTGCATGGATTTCATTTTGAGTCGATGAGGAAGAGCTTTGATCATTTATGTTCCCTAGATTGTTCACAGAAAAGTAAGGATTACCAAGAGTTAATTCATTTGAAAACACAAGAAGATTAAATGACTTAAACAAAGATTCGGCATCAAAAAGCCAATCAGGACCGTCCCCAACGTCCGTATGATTGCTTTCATGCCAATTGATATCAATGGACTCCAGCACCATCCTTCTTTGCTTGTTGTAAACACGAAATGCTCATTAATTAGATGAATATCCCACAAAATAGCATTCATCAGCTTTGGCTTCAAATTTGTTTAGCTGATCTGAAGTATTTAGCATCGTGCACACACACCCAAACTTTCTGAAGAAATCAATAACTGGCTTTCACTTGTACATGATCTCATAGGGTGTCTTGTTGCAGCTTTTGGTGCTAAGAACTATATTTTGCACAAAACACGCGGTGTTCACTGCCTCGGCCCAAAACGTGACAGGAAGCTTGGAATCAACAATCATAGTTCGTGCAGCTTCAATCAATGTGCGGTTTCTCCTTTCAGCTAGACCGTTTTGTTGAGGAGTACGAGGTGCACTGAATTGCCAAGAAATTCCTTTGCTTTCACAGAAGGAATCAAGAGTGGCATTCTTGAACTCTGTTCCATTATCACTCCGGATAGTCTTCACACTCAGATTGAAGAGGTTCTCAATTTGAAGCAGATAAGTCTTTAGAATCTCTTGCGTCTTATCTTTCTTAGCCAGGAAGAACACCCAAGTAAACCAAGAGAAGTCATCGATTTCCACCAAACAGTAAGATTTTCGTTCAAGACTCATGACACTCACAGGACCGAAGAGATCCATGTGAAGTAATTGGAGAGGGGAGTCAATGGAATTTGTGGTTTTAGGCTTATGAAAAGATTTATGCTATTTTCCCTTAGAACAGGAGATGCAGTGTTGCACAGGAGAAAAATCTTTGAGAGGTAATCCAGTGACGAGCTTTTCTCGAACCAGTCGGTTCATGGTTTTGAAATTTATGTGTCCCAACCTCTTATGCCACATAAATGATTCATCTTCAGAAGCCTTTGAAAGAAAGCACGATTCAATTCCTGATGGGTTGTTCATATCCAAGCTATAGGTGTTGTATCTTCTGGGAGCACGCATGAGAATGAGTTCTTCTGGAATCACCACTCCAGGCTTCAAGATTAGGCATTCTTTTGAATTAAACAAGGCACAGAAATCCTTGTCACATATCTGAGAGACACTCATCAGATTGTACTTTAATTGGGGAACGAAGTTGACATGCTCCAGACTATTTACACCATTCGAGACTGTTCCTTGACCTTCAATCTTTCCTACTCTTGGATTGCCAGTAAAAACTACATAATCTCCATCCATTGGATGATAATCTTGCAGCAAATTAAAATGACCGGTCATATGTCTTGAACATCCTCTATCTACACGCCAAATGTTATCTCCGGTTCTTCTTGATTAACCCTATACACACGAACCATTTATACATTTTGACCAATACCTTTTCTATCAAGAAGTTTCTTTTCAAGAGAGAACATTACATGAGAATCATAATCAGAATCCTCCTTAGATGAAACATGGTCATCGTATAAAACATTATTTTTGATTTTCCAGGTTCTTTTCAAATAATTTTTAGCATTTTTAATTCTTTTACACCTAGATTTTCTATTATGAGAAGACTTAGATGGCACATTTGAATTCAAGAAAATTTTGGGAGATGATTCTTCATTACAATCTATTGTTGTCAATTTATAACTTTTTGAAACATGATTTGAAGCATCACAACTAAAACAAACTTTGTTACAAGACATCTTAGCCTGATAATTGCCATCACAAGATGAAGATGATTGTGATGTTAAGGCATCTGAACATGATATGATTCTTTCTTCAATAACTTTGTCATGAAGACGTTGTTCTTCCTTTAATCTGAAAAATTCCATGTTGCTCAAGGTTTCACGTGGTACATCATTCATAATAATTCATGCACTTTTAAACTTGGTAACACATGGCACAACATTCAAAGATTTAGGAACAAAAGGTAAAGCATTTTTAAATTTAGAAATATCACATCCCAATCATGTATGCTCAGCAGGCATAGAATCAAAATACATGTTTTCAACGTGTTCACAAATAACTGGTTTTGACACGGACATATTATTACATTCATTCGACTCAAGTTCATTTAAAACATTTCTAGAACAAGTACTCTCATCACAATCATCCTCTGAAGTTACACAATTTGACTCTCCACATGAAGCAAAACTGTCAGAATCTGAGGACGTAATATAATCATCAGCAGATAAGGTACACACAAAAGGAGTAGGAACATGAGCAACAAGCATGTCAGCAAATCTACTTGATTTAGAATAAGGTGGTGGATTAGAATTATAACCAAGACCCTCTGTGCCTTATCCATTATACCAAACAAAATATTATGATCCATATCCATGTGTTCAACTTGTAATTTAGCCTTTTCTGCCTTTAGGACTCTTTCACTTAAAATTTTATTATTAATGGTTTGAGTATTAAGTTGCACAATTAAAGAACGGTTTTCCCCAGAAATAACACGAATTTTCTTTAAGTATAATTTCTCATTTTTTGCCACAGAGTCATACATCACCTTAATATGATCTCGTTTGTCAATCAAAGCTTGATTGATGAATCTGTACTTTTGAATTTCATTTAAACAAGATCTAGCACTACAAAGTTTAGAAATAACCTCAGCAGGCACAGTAGTGAGATCCTCAGCTGGTTCAATCATGACACACTTGCCCTTGTTCTCCACATCAGCCATCAAGGCTTTATCAGCAGCTTCATCAGCTTGTGGAACTTGAAGATGTGTTTGTCTTGGGAGGATTAGCAGCTTGTTTTCCAGAGGAAATCTTCTTGTCCTGCTGATCCTTGGAGGACTGCTCCTGCAGTTTCTGGCAAAGTGACCCAGCTGATCACAATTGTAGCATCTCACCTTCTTTATATCAAACCCAAGTGTCTTCCCCTGCTTGAATCTATCTAAACCCGTCCTTTTGATGAATCTTTTGGCTCTTAAAGTCAGCATGGCCATGCACCAATCAATGTCCATTTTCTCCAAATCATCAGGATTGATCTACTCCAAGTCATCAGGTTGAAAGATAACCGGTGTCAGGTTTCCAGAAATCAGTGCATCATAGCACGACATGAAAGCAATCATGATTGGAACACATTCATCAGGAATCATAGCTACAGTCTTCTGAGGAGTGGATGAACTAGTAGATTTAATTGTGGCAGCAGAAGGAGGAACATCAGACTGAAAGTATGAGCTGCAAGAAGAGGTTGATCCAGCAATGAAAGCTGAGTTTTCAGACTGGTTAGTGGGAGTAACTGCTCCTTTCTTGATTTCAATTTCATATGATTAAAGGATGCTGTAAACCTCTTGTTGAGATAAGGCACTCAGATTCTCAGTCTTCTTGATCATGATACAGTACATATTCCATTCCTCAGGTAGAGCATCTAGAAGTTTCTTGTTTAGGTCCAAAGTTGGGTACTCAACACCCATTACCTTTAATCTAGACACGATGCTTGAGAAAGGTTGATCAAATCAGACATTGATTCTCCTCTAACACTGTTGAACATCTCATATTGCTTCTTAATCAGATCTCTCTTACTCTCCCTAACTTCAGCACTTCCCTCAAATCTGGTACACAAAGCCACCCATAAATCCTTTGCCGTGGTGTACTCAGCAAAAGTGTTGAAGATATCCATAGGAAGAGCCATAGAAATAGTTCCATAGGCTTTGTTGTCTGGGGAAATCAAAGCAATATCCTTTTCATCATATTCAGCCATAGTCTTAGGACGCTGAACATCAGCAGTAATGATAACGGGTTTGTGGGGACCGTCTTTGATGAAGTTCAAAAGGGTATGATCATGGAATTGAAAGAAAGTCTTCATCTTCTTTGTCCAATCATCAAAGTCTCTTGTGTAACAGGTGGTTTGTTCCCTCCAGAGTACTCATTTGAACTTGAAGTTGCCATAATATCGGTAATCGAAACTAAAACAGTAACTAGTTTCGGATGAATAATCTTGATCGAAACTACTAGTTTCGATAAAGAAACACTTGATTGAAACTCCTAGTTTAGACTGAAGAAAAGCTGCCCGAAACTTCTAGTTTCGATTGGAGAACATAACCCGAAACAACTAGTTTCGATGATGAATCCATTGGTCAAAAATAAGCAGAATCCCCGTAAAAACGCCTACTTTCGATTATAACTAGTTTCGATGTCCAAGTTTCGGCTGAAAAGTTGCACACAGTAGTTTCGATTAGAACAGGACAACAAAGCTAGTTTCAATTGTACCTCTACCAGACATGGTGCAGACAGAAAGATTCGATGATCAACGAATGTTCCCCAGAGTAGTTTCGATGTCTTCTTCCCCAAGTTAGAAAACCTCCATTGATGATCAATCTCAGAAATCAATATCTCCAAAATAACAATCCAATCCAGCAAAAAGTCTCGTCTAAAGTTCATGATTGCAAATTCAACCTCCGATTTTGAAACTACTAACAAAACACGTCGAAAATCGATGAAACAGCACCAATGGCGATGAAACAGTGCTCGTAGAATCCAGATGCAGAAAACTTCATTAAAACACAGTAAAACACCTAGAATCGATCAAAAAAACCTAATAATACTCATAAACAAGAGCATAAAGCTCTGATACCAATTGTAGGTCCAGATTTCACTCAGAAATCTCACAGATGATCGATTCTCCACACACAGAGGCGGAAACAATGTGTATGAGGTGAAACAGAAGGTAGAAAAAGAAATGGTGAAGATAACAGGGTAACCACGCTCACAATCAACACAATAATGATATGAAAATGTAAGAACAGTGCACAATTACTCAAAATGCAAATGTATTGATTGATGAACAATGAAAGAGAAGGTTCAGGGTTACAGCCGCTACTCACACCCTAAACATTCTCAAACTAGGCTATTTATAGTAAGCCAACATGTATCGAAACTATGCCAACCGAAACTACTAATTTCGATTGAGTATTTACAAGTGAATGAATATCCTGTCGAAACTTACTATCTATCGAAACTACTAGTTTCGATTGAACACATCTCAATCGAAACTAAGTAGTTTCGATTGCTCAGACTTAGCTAAATAAAGCAGTAAATTACATAAACTGATATTATAATAAAGAAATGACATAAAGTAAACTAAGCTAACTTTGTTCAAAATACAATAATGACAACAGCTTAATTAGAATAACATGATTCTACATATCCCCCTATAAACTTCATAAGTTACATATATCCCCTTCTTTAAAGTTAAAATATCAAATATACTTATTTTGATTTATTTTATTAAAAATATATTATAGAATGAGTATTTTACCCTTTAAAGTAAAACTTAAAAACTTCAAATGAACTCTTTTAACTCTTTTTTTTTTTACCTTTTACGGTTTTCACTTAATTTTTCATTTTTTTGTCTTTTTTTTTTCGTTTTCACTTCCTCATTTTTTTTACTTTTTTTGTTTTCGTTTTTTACTTTTTTTTCGACAATCATAAAAATGTATAGAATAAGTGCCAAAGTTTTAATATTGGAATCACAAAACATTCGAAACAATATAAACTCGATTACCTGAATCCCCTGACCTGTTTGGAAATTGGAAACGCAAAAAAGAATAAAATAACGCACATGTTGAAAATCAGTCGACTTGGATCAGAAGGTTGTATCATTAGAATCGGGCGACTTGAATCAGCTGAATTGGAATCAACCGATGTACTGGAATTGAAATCGTCTATCGCCGGTTGAGTAGTTTGTTAAGTTTGAATAAAAAGGTCGTATCGTTGGTTTGAGAATCAGAAGAGTCGTGTTTTTTCTTGTAAGCTTAAAATTGCATTTTTGTCGTATTGTATAATTTTATAAAATAAGGAGATATATATGTAATTTAAGTTTTGGGTTAGGTATATATGTAATTAAATTTTAAAATAAAGGGATATATGTAATTCCTCTTTTAAAATAATGTGATATATGTAATTTAAATTCTGGATTGTCTATGCATGTAATTAGGTTTTAAAATAAGAAAACATATGTAATTACGTCTTACTTTTATGGTTACAATATGACCCATCAACTTTAAATATAGTTACCATTTAAACCTTATACCATTCTATTTTTTTTGTCCCAGATTTTGACAGTTGGCTCACGAATAATTTTTTTTTCTTTTATAACTTTTAAAATATGATATTTTATAATACTCTGAATGTATTTTTGATGTGATTATCATTTTATAATTTTTTAACTTATGTAAATCAATGTATTATATAAATATAAATTTATATGATATAATTAAACCTCCATCAACTAAATTAATTGATTTTATTTAAAATTTTAATTATTATCTATACTATATTATAATAGATATTAAAAGGACAAAATGATCATTTTATAAAAAATTCTTAAATTTAAGACTTGTACAACTCTTATTGCATGAGGTACAAGACTCAAAGCATAAAGAAGATCTTTCGTCTTCACCTCCACCTCAAAACAAAGAAACACACATATATGTGTGCGTAATAATATGTGTGTGTAATAGAGAGAGACGGGAGAAAAGCTGGGGGTCGGCCACCTCCCTACGGCCCATTTGCACCCAACGGCGGCAGTTGCGAGCTAGGGCTTGAGAGGTCCCAATAGTCTGGCGGTGGATATCGAAGAAGAGAATGGCGACAACTGCTTTCTAGGGCTTGTGATGTTCTGTGCGTCACTGCCGGTGAAGTTGCGATGTTGAGAATGACAAAAGAAGTCGGTTTCAGATAACATAACGGTAATAGAAATCACATATCCCCACCCCACCTCCAAAAACTTCAAGCCCTAATCCCCAATAAATTCAAGTTTTTCAAGTGTTTACCCTTTATACCTCTACCTTTTTACTTTCTACTTAATTATGATGTTTCTGTATTGGAATTAGATTTTTATTTATAATTTTAGTTATTATTACTTAACAATTATCAAGTATAGCTTCATTGTTAATTTTTTTTTATTTATCAATCTAACACATGAGTAAATTATATACTTATTAATATAGTTTTGTTACAACACAAAATCATTAAAATCAAGTTGCAATTTGTAAATATTGATCTTTATTTAAATTATAATTCAATTATTATTATTATTATTTAAATACTAAATTACAGAAAACAACCTTTAACTATATACTAAATTACACCCGGAGACCTTTATCTTCACTAATTACGCTAGACACCCTTTATATAAATGGTTTGTATCAAGTTATAACCTTTAGACTAACAGCAGAGCCGTTCTTGAGAATTCTCAAAACGTTTTGGGACAGGGACATGTAAACAAAACCGGGCCTCTAATATATAAATTCAATAATCATATATAAAAAAAACCCAAAATACGACGATAATTGTTTTAACAATAAACAAAAGAAAAATATTGTTCCAAAATAATCTAAAGTTACTCATGCGAATCATGAAGCTCTCCTAGCGTTTTTGGTAGCAAAGCTCTTGATCAAGTCTTTATAATCCATAGTCTCTAATATATCATTTTCAATAAATATAATCGCTAATCCGTTAAGTCTTTCTTGGGACATTGTTGATCTTAAATATGACTTCAACAACTTCAATTTTGAAAAGCTCCTCTCCGCCGAAGCCACCGTTACAGGAATAGTCAACAAAACTCTATAGGCAATCAATGTATTAGGAAAAAAATTTATTGATTTAAACTTTTAAACTATTGAACCTATATTAGATAATGGGTATTTATAATTGGGTTAATGCATTTAGTTTTTAGTTAAGGAGTTGCGCCTTTTAATTTAAAAAAAAACATATATATAGATATATATAAATTTAAAATTTCGGTCCTCATGGGTTATCGGGCCTGGAGCCGTCGTCCACTCCCCCCCCCCCCCCGAGCCGGCCCTGACTAACAGAGGTTAGATTTTTCAGTTAGTTTTTATAAACGATCAAAATACCCTTTCTATTATAAAAAAAATTAAAAAATTCAAAAGCATTGTGGGCCCCATCCATTATGCCTTTTTCCTAAACAAAAACCCAAAACCTATAAATCAAATTCTCATACTTCAAAAAACTTACATTCAGTTGGCAAAATTTAAATCCAAAATGAAACCGACGGGTGTTTGGCCGACAGTTCAAATCCAAAATGATCAAACACCCAATTGGTGGGCAAATATCCAAATCCAAAAATACAGAAGCTTCGACCGAAATACAAAAGCTTACAATCGCCCAATAACCCAAATCGTTTGTAAGCTTTGACCGAAATATAGAAGCTTACAATCGGTGGGCCAAATCCAAATCCCAATTGAAATCGATTCAAATGGAAACCAAATTAGGGTTGGATGTGTTGAGCAGAGGGGAAAGTCATAGAACAGATAGGGAGGCAGAGGGGGTTCGGTTGTTCCAGCCGGCCGACGGTGGGAGGCGATGGTATGTGTCTGTGTAGACGATGGAAAGGATAGGGAGAGAGAGAGAGTAAGATGAGACGAGGGTAGGAAGAGAGGCTAGAAACTTATCGGTGAAGAGGTGAAAGGACGGGCGGGTAGCGGTTAATTTGTTAATCCCGGTCGTCGGTTGGTGACTATGGTGGTGTGGCTTTTACTTGTTACAAAGAGAGTAATATAGATATATATACACACACATATATCTCTATATATATATTTGTTAATATAAGAATGAAGGGTAAATTAGTCATTTACATGTCATTTAACTTAAAAATCTAACGTCGGTTAGTCTAAAGGTTATAACTTGATACAAACCATATAGATAAAGGGTGTCTAGCGTAATTAGTGAAGATAAACGTCTGTGGATGTAATTTGGTATCTACCTAAAGGTTGTTTTCTGTAATTTAGTCTTATTTAAATACTTACAATTCTCAAAATGAAAAGAAGCAAAGCATAAAGTATAAGCAGTTACAACATTGGCTGATGTAAGCAATTTTAACTTTTTTTGTTATTTTACACTTACACCCCTAGACTATAGGAGATTTACTTTAAAGCCCTTGAATTTAAAAAAAATTGTTTTTCTTTTCACAAATTTATACTACAACCCATAAACTTTAAAAAAAAGTTATCATTTACATATTGTAAGTTTTTTTTCTTTTTTTTTTTACCAAACAAGTTACGAGACGTGGCACACGCACAATTGTAATGGATTTACGTGTAATAGTGTACACGTTATCTACTCACTTGCGTGTAATGCCGTTGTAAATTTTTTTAACTCTTTACTTTTCTTAAACAGTTGATGTCGCCTCGACGGTCTATAAAAATAACTACTAAACCTAACCTAAATTCCTAAGTAATAAATGAAAAACCTATGAACTAAACCGTACTGACAGGCAAGTGTACCTATCGAGTGTAGCACAACTTAATGGTAAACTGGAATATCGAACCCTAGAAACACTATGAATAACAAAACAGACTCTGACTCGGACTTAGGATTTTATTGATGGGGGTTACTACACTACTTATTATCACTAAGAATGCACTAAACAAGGTCGACTCAATAATCAAGAGACAGGACAAAGGTGAAATCAAGATATGGGAAGAACATTACCTAGGTCGGAATCCTACTCGCAAAGCACAACTCCTATCGGTTTTGGAAACAATGATGGATCTGGGTTTCTAAGGATGATAACTAAAGACTACCTAGTGGATCCCTAATCACTCTTAGGGTGTCACCAACTAAGGAACCTAAAGTGTACTAAACGCACCAGATGGTTGGATCACCTCTAGGATATTTCCAACAGTGACAATGTACCCGAATAGACAGATCACCTTTCAGTCTCACTATCGGTGATACATTCAAGGAATGTACGGGGTTATCCTAAGATAACAACTATGATTCAGAATAGCAACAACCTATAGACACCTTATACTAACGCTCTCTCAGACTGTTAACACTCGGATTCCTAATGACGAAGACTAAACGACTAATTCTCACCTCTCGGGTATTGAACTATGAAGAACATTCAACTCCAAATAGTAATCAATGACAACTCCTATGGCTACTATGTCTAGCAAACCACCAAAATTACAAATCCTAAGATCGATGACCTAGATACGCTAATCGAACTGGCAGACAACCACAATCAACGCATGGAATTAAAATCAATCACATAATCAGAATTAAAGCATGTAATAACATCATAATCATTAACTAGGATCATTTACAAAATCAATTAAACATTAATCAAATCCAAAAACCGATAAAAGATTTCAACTTTAACAGACATTCATCATAAGACGTAGGTAGTATTATAGTTTTAGCCTAGGATCATGTTCAAACAACCAAAACAGCAGTAATAAACATTCACCATGGTATCAAACACAGAAAACAAAGATAAAAATCGAATCTTGAAACCCTAGAATGCTAGATTAACAAACCCGGAATCCAAAGGCTCCAACTTTATGCTTAATTCCTCTTCCTTGCTCCCAAAATCGCCTCTGAACTCCCCTTAGACGGCTGAAAATCAAACTCCTGACCTAATTGGCTTCCAAATCTATTTAATTTGATTTTTACAACTTTTCACGGAATACGACTCTCGCGCGTACTGCAAGAGAATGTGGCCAGTCCCTCGCGTAATGCGAGGGCCAAATTAGTCGGGGCCCTTTCTGCCTTCCCTCGCGTACCGCGAGGGATTCTTCTAGGTTTCTCGTGTACCGCGAGAGACTATAATTTCCACATTTTTCACTTTAAACCCTGGACTTCATTCTCGTGCTCGGTTTCTTCGTATATTCACTTGTATCCATCATAAGCACCTAAGAATATAACAAATACTCAATATGTAACAAAAACGACTCAAAACAAATAGAAAGCTAATCTAAAACACACGATAGCAATGGAATAAAGATGTATGCTTTGCAATACATCAACAGTATTGTTTTATTTTTTCTAAATATTTTACGAGTTAACTTCTTTTTACCGGCTTTATTACGGTTTCGGTTTTTTTGTATAAAGTTTTTGGAATATTACTAGCTATTTCGTTGTAACATGTGATTTTGCGTAAAGGTTTGTTTTTTAATATAATGTTCCGATTACGTTTATTTATTTCATAGACAATAAAGGAAACATTTTATGTGTAGGGTACAACACATAAATGCACTAAGCAGTAAGTTACTCTTTTCTTTTAGTTTTTCACAATATAGTACATAAGTTCTTTCAGTGGAGTTGGTAAGTCTGCTTTGCCTCTACACGGGGGGTCCTATGTTCGACCCCCGCCAAACCATATTTTCTTTTTCAACTTTTTTTCTGTAGTTTTTAGGAGCTTTAATATTTCTTTAATTTATTGTTTTATTTATTTTGTAATTTTTTTATCTATATATATAATTGCTAACCAACCGGTTGTAATTATACGTTTTTTTAAACCGTATGGCGCCCATCTCAAAATACACTATTGCGACGTTTTTTATCTACGTTTATACCGACCCGCCTTAATGCACCGCTGACATGCTTATTTTTATCTATTTTTTGGTGTAATTTTTTTTGAATAACTTCACTTTCGTATACGAGGCAACTTATTCGATAATAACTTCACTTTCGTATATGAGGTAACTTTTTGTTACTATTGAATATACCGTTGAAACGTGTTTTTTTAACATCACGTAGATGGACCCTTGTGATTTGCTTATTTTTTTCTACGTTTCGAACCCGTTGCGAAGCGCGGCTGGTAACCCACTAGTTACTTACAAAAGCCAAATAAGAAACACTTAACGCATATTGTACAAATTACTAAGCATCCTCGTTATTTTCTTTAAAAAAATTCCTTTTGCGCTTCCTTTTACACGTGTTCTCACTTCTTTCTTTACTAATTTTCCATTTCATATTTTGAAAAAATCCTTATTCGCGTACGTTGTTTAACGTGTCGTGACGTGCGGCATAGAGAAAGTAATCTACAATAATAAGTTTTTTTCCAATTTTGTTAATAATTAGATTTTTTTGCATGAACTATTTATAGGTTTGTAGATAATTAGATTTTTTTTTTGCATGAACTATTTATAGGTCGATGAATCACATGTCTCCTATGTTGTGCGATCACATGTCATGTTTGGATGCATTCTTTCTTATTAATTTTAGCTTATACTCTTTCTAGTTACTTTAGGTTGATACCAAATATATATGATATCGTATCAACCGAAGAAACGATATACTATATAAATTTAAATGGTTTCTAAGTGTATTTTTAATCGGTTTTTTCAATTTTTGTGTCATGTGAGATGATGATCTCAATCATAGTTACGTTACAATATAAATAGTTTGAAAAATGTTTCACCAAAATTTTATACTATGTCATTTAGATATTTCACACCCAAAATATGCAATGTTTTATTTGATAAATTTTGTGCTAATTATAAATATATAAAGTAGTATAATTATTATTTAAAAGTTCTTCTTTTTTATGTTAAAAAATATCAAAATAAAGATAATAATGAATAATTTACTTATGTTTAGTTTATTGGTATTGTTGTAACTATTAGTTTAATTATAACTATCTTTCAGACTTTATAGGAATTATCTTTCAGACTTTATAGGATAATTATTTATTTATGGATATATAATATAGGAGATTAATAAACTGTATTAATAATGGTTTTTAGTTTTTACAATTTCTAAATTGTTCTTGATTATTATTATTATTAACTATAATAAGTATGATGGTGAGCAGTGATATCTCATAAAAATAATAGATATAGTTGGTGTATGCATATATGTGAGTTTTTATCATGTAGCTAGGATGTGTGGGTCAGGAGAAGCAGTTAAACAAAGAATGGAATTTCAATGATTAGAACTTGAGACTTGGACGAGTGTCAATCAATGTGCATTTTCTAATAAATTTAATGGGGCTTGGGTACCGACTTATAAAATTAGTTATTAATATTATTTAAAGTGGCAAGTTTAATCTTCCAAATTTTAGTAATGAAAAACTTTATTTTTTCACTATTTTTTTAAAATACTTAATATTTTTTAAAATTTAGAATATATAGTCATGACATCAATATTTTACCTATGTTTCGGTTATATGTTTACAACCGAGTCGTCGAAACGTGCCAACCCGTTGCAAAGCGCCGATTATTAACACTATGTTGTTTAGAACAGACCTGCCGCAAGGACATGATTATTTCTACATACGTTTAGGTTTAATTTTTTTCTTAATATTTTTTCACGGGGTTAATACCAATGTACAAGTCATCGAAACCAAATCTTAAAAAAAATGTAACTCTCTAGCCGCAGCGTACAGGTTAAAAATCTAGTCACTATTAATTGTGTACTTCGGCTGAATTAAACTCTACACGTAACTAATTCAAAAAGCAAATATTATTGATGTTAACTGTTCCGTCTTTTGAAATTTAACAAAATTGAACTACCTAATCATCATACATACTTACATAGTTAATTACATTAGATATGCATACATTATTCTTTATTGTTTCTCTTAATTAAAGGTGCAATGTGTGTGTTCAAGGGACAATAATCTAGTATGATTATTATGTCTTTATCAAATTCATGTTTGTAGCCTAATGGTACTAAGAGCATTCAGATCATGATTGGTGTGTGTCTATATATATATATATATATACATACGGAATAGAAACTTGATCCTTGGAGTTGATCAAAGAGATCATCTATACGAGGCAGAGGATAACGATTCTTGATTGTCACTTTATTCAGTTCACGGTAGTCGATACACATAAGGAAAGTCCCGTCCTTTTTCTTGACAAACAGAACTGGAGCTCCCCATGGCGATGAGCTAGGTCGGATGAAACCTTTATCCAACAATTCATGTAGTTGAGTGGACAACTCTTGCAATTCACTAGTTGCTAATCTATAAGGTGCCCGAGCGATCGGCGCCGCTCCTGGTGCTAGATCAATTTGGAATTCAACTTGACGGTGAAGTGGCAGTCCAGGTAAATCCTCGGGAAATGCTTCCAAAAAATCACGAACGATAGGAATATCATCAATTTTCTTCTCTTCCGATGGTTGCTCAGCAATGAGAGCCAGAATAACAGTATGCCCTTTTCGAAGACATTTCTGTGCTTTCATGAAGGATATGATTCCCATGACTGCACCAACCTTTTCGCCCTGAACGGAAAGAGTTTCTCCACTCAGGAGAGGAATGCGAACAATTTTCTCACGGCAGATGATTTCGTCTTGGTTTTTAGATAACCAATCCATGCCGACAATTATATCGAAACTACCAAGTGTGACCGGCATAAGGTCGATATCAAGTTTATGACCAGCCAACTCAAGCTTACAACCCTTAAGAATGTGGGTTACTTCAATTATTTGGCCATCGGCTATTTCTATTATGTACTTAGCTTCTAACAGATTTGGAGTTTCTTTTATCATATCACTAAGTTTCTTAGATATAAAACTCCTATCAGCACCGGTATCAAAAAGGACAGAAGCAAAGTAATTGTTTAAGAGGAACTTACCGGTGACCACATTATGATCATATCGAGCTTCTCCAGATCCTAGCACGAAGGCTCATCCCTTCGCACCATTCCCTCCATTATTGTCGTTGTTGCCACCATTGTTGTTGTTCTGATTATTGTCCTTGTCGTTGTTGCCCTGATTATTGCCGTTGCCGTTACCATTACCATTTCCACCCTTCTTCGACTGAGGACAATCCCTTTGAATGTGTCCCTCCTTGTCGCAATGAAAACATCCTCTTGTAAATCCCTATGGTCGAAATGGTTGCTTGTTCGGAAATGCAACCCTACAGTCTTTCACAGCATGACCCATCTTACCACATCGCTGGCAACGCATTCGGTCACAAGTGCCAGTGTGGTGATAGCCACATTTATTGCACTTGGGATACCTCCCAGCATATTCCCCCTAATTCAAACCTGAAGAGGTTGTCTGATTGAAGTTCTTAGCAGGTTCAAACTTTCGTTGTTGTTGATGAGGTTGATTAAACTGGGGTCCCTTGGAGTTGGAGTGAGAGTTGGAGTTGTGATCAAACTTGCACTTATGATTGTCGGTGGATTTAGAAACTGAACCCCTCGGAGGTAGAGTCCCTTAAGTCACCGCCTGATCGGTTAACTTGTGGGCGAGTCTGATAGTCTGCCGGATGGTAATAGGGTTGGATGAGGTAACCATACTCTGAATCTGAGGCACTAAGCCTCGTAATCAGGAGTCACCATGTGTGGGCACATGGTAGCAAGCTCATGGGAGCGAGTGGTATATAGCTCAATTTCAGAACCTTCCATTTTCAGGTTCCAGAATTCTCCTTCCAACTTCTGAATTTCATCACGAGGGCAGTATTCCTCCTTCATCATCGTCTTAAATTCCTCCCACGGAAGTGCATTAGCCATAGCTAGACCCAACATTTGGACCTGTGCATTCCACCGTGTGAGAGTTGGGCCCTCCAAAGTACCAGAAGCAAATTTGACCTGATTGGCCAGGGGATAGTTGCACATGGCAAATACCGACTCTACTTTCTCGAACCAACGGAGTAATCCGACAGCTCCTTCAGCTCCACTAAAGGTGTGGGGCTTATAGTCCATAAATGTCTTGAATGTGCATGTTGGCTGCTGATTCTGTTGACCTGGATTTAGAAACATAATATAGGATCGGGATTATAAAGCTTGGGAAAGGCGCTTTGAGAGATGAATTGACCTCACTAGTCAAATGGTTTTAGCATTTACCTGAAGCATTCTGTGCTGCTAGAGCCTCAGCCACACTATCGTTGATTAGTGCCCCCAGCTCTGCTGCTGTCATGTTAATGGTGCCTCGGCCACCAGCATGACCTCCACGTCCTCTTCCCGACATGATTCTTGACATTCACAAATACAAAATAATGAGAAATATATCGCATTTCAAACATTATATGTACAAGTAAAGAAATGATAACACAACATCCAATATTTCGAAATTAAATAAATTGTAAAGCTACAAAATAAATAACTCAAAACATCAAACTTCTCATGCGTTTATTGAATGGGAACAACCTTACCCATCTAGGTTTGAAATAGAAAGAACATAAACAAAGCATAAATGAAAGGAAAGATAGGATAGAATAATCATCAAACATCCTCGTCATCGGAGGAAACACATGATAGTGCATCATCAATCTCGACCGGCTCCTCCTCGACGTTAGAAAGCGGGGCATTCCCTTGCCAAAGTGCTGCCTCCATTTGGGCCTCCAAATGGACCACTCTCTCCAAAATCCCTTCGGCAGCATGGTCCGAGGTGTCCACCCTCGTCTCCAAATGTTGAACTCTATCCGCCAGATGGTTATGGACCTGATCCGTCACTGCCAGCTCAGCGATCAAAAGCTCTATCCCTATCTTATTCTCCTCTATTTGTGACTCCCGCTGCAGAATGTCAGGTATCTCATCAGTAGCATCTTTCACAATGATTAACTCCCTAGACATGTAAAATACAAAAGCCGCAAAAGCTTGTTCCATAGTGCATGGCAAGCTAGGTAAAGTAGATGATGATGAAGTGGAACCAAAGTAGGGTGATGGGACATTTCCCATTTCGATCCATCTTTGGATCATTTGCGGGTATGCATTCCAATTGCGAGCAGGATTCATTGCTTGCGCGCTAATCGATTCATCCTGATCAACCGAATTGTCACTAGAACTAGTCCAGCGCCTTTTGGGCTCCGGGGATGGTAGGATAGGTGCATCATGTCCTGGTGCCTTAGGTGATGGTGGTGGGGTTGACGACATGGTCCTGTAATGTATTATATAAGTGCCAAAACAAAACGTTTATGACGCGTAACTAATATGTGAGGTTATAGTCTAGCATGAAATCCTAGTTCTCTATAACCAATGGCTCTGATACCAATCTGTAACACCCCCAATTTCAACTATCGAAGTTTTACCGTTTGGGAGGTGACAAACCAGGATCTCAGTCATTACCTACATTGAACGAAACTATATGGGACTAAAATGAAAATATCATAAACGATCAACTTAAATGCGAAAGCGTATAAAGAAAGTAAATGCGCAAAACAAACGCGCCCAAAAAGTCCAGTCCAAATATAAACAAAAACAGTCCGGATGTAATAAACTATAATTCAAAAATAGGACTCCATGCATGTCGTATATGTGCACATGTGCTTTATCTTAGCGACCTGAGAAAACATGTAAGAAAAGATGTCAACGCGAGGTTGGTGAGTTCACAGGTTTCGATATATAAATAAACGTTTACCAGATTTATTGTACAATCAATATATAAATCAACAGGTAGCTAACCCATGTTCATGTTTGCTATTACGCTCGCAACCGTAAACTGACTGTTTGAATGCCTCCCACCAGGCCTATCAACCATGGTGCACATTTAGGTCAATATTGCACCCGTTCAATATCCAATCGAGTTAGCGCGACTAACACGGGTGGGGTTTGTCAAACCCAGTAGTACTACCCAACATACCTCGCTATACTCATATTTAAACGGTTCGATGTGAGGACTTTCATAATAGAGTTTACGCATAGTCATAACAAATGATACATAATGAAGTATAAAAATCAAAAAGTGTTTACGTCATGTTTTCTCCCCCAGTTTAAAAGCAGTAAAAGGGGCCGTGAAAACTCACCTAATTGCGTAGGAAGTAATCACAAAAGTATGAGATTGAAATCTCAAGCGTTAGCCTGACACGGTTCACGAATGCCCTAGAATTACAACATAATTATTAGTGATAAAAATAGGAATTATGACGACGACACGGAATGAGCAATGTCCTAAAAGAACCGTTCTAAAGATCAACGAGTAGACGAACGTGTCCACGGGAATACAGATTTCTAAATTAGAATAAATAATTAGAGTGATTACGATACGTGACGAAAGACGATAATTCCAATAAATAAATAAATATATTCAATCGTCTTCGTCATTTAAATAATGATTTAGAGAAATAATATTATTATATTATTTTTAAACTCGCATAACTACTACGATAACTATTGATGTGCTAAAAATAATAATATACTATTTTTATTCGAGAATATGATTACGAGTAGACGATATAAATAATTATATTATTTATAAATTTTAAGATGTTTCACAATACTTAGGAACATGACGAAAATAATATATATATAAATATATTATTTTTAATAGGAGTTACGGTTTGAGAATAATATATTTTATATTATTTTATTCGAGATTATGGGTTAGTAATAATATATACATATTATTATAAAAGTATGAAATATCTAAAAGACGGTTTATAAAATCAATCCCGAGTCCACAGGTGGTTTTTCGGTCTAAAACTCATTTATATATTATATATTAATATAATAATATAGGAATTTATTTTATAATTAAAATTTCAATAAAATACACATATAAAAAGAAAACAGGGGAGGAGGATTCGAACCCGGGTCTCCTCCCCATCAGCACACACACTTAACCAGTCCACCAGCTAGGGCAATCGCAACAAGACTCAACCAGAAATGGTTTTAATCACTAACCCGCTGTGATCCCCCCCCTCCTTCCTTTTGCGCGAACCAAACCCAAAATTAATCCCCATTTTCCACAAATCTGATAGAAATTGATGCAAAATACATAGGGGTTTTGTTAATCAAGCAAAAGCGATTATGTAGTTAGGTTTAATTGAAAAATTATCGAGTTTAGGATAGATTAATTACTCGATTAAGAACCGAAAAACCCTAGGTTATATCTTGAGTCAATTCGTTCAATTTCTATAAGATCATGGATCAAAACCATGGGGCTTTTACTAAATAGGATATTGCGAAACTACTGGTATAGATTAATTTGATTGTGGTAATCGTTCGAATAAAAACCCCCAAATTCGTTTTCGTATGAACCTTACGTTAATGATCTTGAACAATTCGATGTTAACAGATTAAATTAACTTAGGGCTTTCAATCTACAAGCAAAAACGAAAGTGTGGATGGAAACAATTACTAGAAAGGATTTCGAATTGAAGGTGAACGACTACAACGAGTGCCGACTGCGGCGGGGTTGTTCTCCGGTGACTCCCGCAGCTTCTCCAACTGAACTTGCGTATGCAAAAGCTCCTGTGAGACTCGTATAACGTATGTAGAGTATCGATTTGTGAGAGAAATAACATGAATGGACGGATTTGATAAAGGTGTGATCGTGGTCGACGGTTACGGCTTTATTAGCCATAATTGAGATTAATTCGAACGTAATATCGCTGATTAAAGACTCCTTGACTCAACCTTGAGTCAGGTTGAGTCAGGTCAAAGCGGATACAAATGACAAGCTGTGTGTAAATGCTAAATGCTAGCCGGTTGGGATGGATTACATGCCAATATTTTCTGTCCATTTACTTTTGCAATTTATAAATAAGTAAAACATTATATATGAAAAAAAAAGTATATTATTAACTAAGTTACAAAATTTTACCCCTTTTTTAGATAAATTATATCTATCCATTTTCACTTGATACCAAGAATATCGATGATTAAAGACTCCATGATGGTCGATTACTGTATTGAGAGCAAATTCGTTACGAATTTGAGAGGTTAAACGGTTAGGAGTTTGAATTTTGGGTTGAAACTCACGGGTTTGACTTTATAAAAGTCAACCTAAGCAAAAACTCTTCAATTTTGACTTTCTCAAGTCAACAGATTGAGTTTAGGTTTATTACTGCTTTAGTCCTTGCTTTACTAGTTTGAATATTGGCAGAATTGACCCCTAGGGTTTAAGATTGGGTTAACCGGTTAGGATTTAACAGAAATTTTAACGGAATTGCTAACGGAGTTAACTTGAAAAGTCAGATTGTCACGCGTAAATTGAAATTTAATAATACCTAAAGGATATAAGTGACACAATCTGTAACTTCCACAGCAAAAAAAATAAGGGGGGTGATTGGCCATGCCAGGTAGGGGTGTTCAAAGTCGGATATCCGAAATTTTCAGATAGTGAAACGGATATCCGAAAATAAAAAAAAAAAATATATAAATATAATATTTTTAAATTATAAAAACAATTAAAAACCTTAAAAAACATTAAAAATATATATATATATATATATAAAAATATGTAAATATAATATATCAGGTTTTGATTCAAGTTTTCTTAGTTTTAAATAATAAAAACAATTAAAAATATTTGTAAATATAATATTTCGTATATCCGAATTATCTGAAATATCCTAAAATCACTATCCGAATCTGAAAATTCGGATATCCGAATTTTCGGATAATTCGGATTCGGATTTTCGGATAATTCGGGTCCGGTTTCGGATTCAGATTTTTTTGAACACCCCTAATGCTAGGTAGTTTAACTAGTTGTGACGTTCCTTCTGTGGTGGAATGTCCTGGATGTTCTAGGATTTGCCCCGAAAAAACTCAATTATCCTAGAATATCTAGGTGATGACGTTAAAAAAAACTTAACTATTAAAATTGCTTTATAGGATACACAAATATATCAATTTCATTGATTCAAAATCTAATTGAAACTATATTAAAATGACAAATTTTAAGTGATAGAAGTCTTAATTGATAAACAAAGTGATAAGCAAAACAAGATGATGAATAGTTAGGTCAACCAACATTAGGGGAGGGTTCAATTCAGAACACTAAATATTGCGAGAACACGCAGAACAAAACAAATCATTCACTTTTTCAATCTTAAAAAGTTTTAAAATATAAGAATATTATATAAATGTAATGTTTATTTGTTTTTCATGAAATTCAAACAAAAAAATATAAAAAAAAAATTCGTTTATATACATACCTACACATGTGTAATTCATGTGTAGGTTTTTTTTACCTACACATTACCTACACTTGTGTAGGGAACTTTTAAATATATAAAAACATATGAAAAAATTAGTTTGATTGTTTTTTATGTACATACACATACATATTTGTATGTTAGAAGTATAAACTTTAAATTTTTTTTACCATGAATAAAAAAAATAAACAATTTAGATTTGTTCCACTTGTTCTCACAATATTTAAGTGTTCTGAAATAAATTTCTCCCACCTACATTATCCCTTTAAATATTTATAGCATAGAGGAAATTATAAACGGAGAATAAATAGAATAAATAGTAAGCGAATTACAAAAGTAGTCATGAGACGTTGATAAAAGAAAACCCCAAAAAAAGAAAGAAAAAAAATCATATTGTTGACGTTAGAGACGTGTGCCTAACCCATTCAACCGCGATGTACATCCATCAGTTTGAAACATTTGATATTATCAATTTATTTCATGGTCCCGAGTGGCTCGATCCTTGACCTCAACCACCCGAATTTCTCTAGTCATGTGTAGCTTACGACTAACTTGTATGCGTAGAAGCTTAGGTGTTTTGCGCATAAGAATGACTGAGCATCATTAACACTACTAGAAATTAAACGGTTTTCTCATAAAGCTTTTTGTGAGAAAGTAGTCAGAAAACGACGTTTTCCACAAACTTCTGACCAAAAACACTTTATGAGAAAAAAGGATCGTGGGAAAAATATTTCTCGCCAAATTCCGACAAAACTTTCCGACAATTTTCCCACTAAAACAAATATCCCACGAAAGCATTTCTCGCAACATTTCCCACCATTTTCCGACATATTCCCACAAATTTATTTTTAAAAATAAAATAATATTTTTAAATACATCTTTATCCGAATTTTGTAGGGAATTTCCGACCGTTTTCCCACAGGTGTTTTTGTTTTCGGTATTTTGTGAAAAAGTCGTTGCTAATTTTAGGGTTTTATATTTGTGGTAATTTTGTAGGAAAACTTATTGTTTTCTAGCAGTGTAAGTTATTGTATGTTTACGTATTGAAAACAAGTTACTAAAACTAGCAAAGAATTTTTTTTTCCTATTATCATGTATAAAAAATATCATATGTAATAAACACATATTATCATCGTCTAATATCACATGGAATTTAAATTAGTGTATGATCATTCTCTTATCAAATTAAAATTTCATTCAAAGTGTATTTGAAATTTAAAAAAAGAAAAATCGATATACTATAGGGTCTATTTGGTCAATATTTAAATATATATATATATATATATACTAAAGGTTTTTGTATGACACGTGTCGTTATCATATTCAATCTCATCATTTTTTTTTCGTCTCTCTTTTATTAAATGCACTCATATATTTTAATAAATTACTAATTATACTAATAAAACACATTTATTTTAAAATATCCTTTATTATAAAAAAAACTTTGAAATCTAATTATTTAAAAAAAATTCCAATCAAATAGTAAATGAAAGTCAAATTACATTAAATAGTAATTGACGTATTTCCGAAACCCAATTATATATTATTTTTTACATATTTTGAATTTTGTTTTATATCATTAGTATAAAATATTACGACTTACATCTGTAAAATACATAAATAAAATTTGAGAAATTTATGTATTTATATTTTTCACACGTGTGTATTACACGGGGTCTAAGCTAGTTAACTAATAAATAAAGGTTTAATTTAGGCACTTGTCACGTGTCTCTCTACATTGGTTTTTCCTTTTCTCTCTTTTAATAAATACGCATGTATCTTGTTAAATAATAATAATATTATAAATATATTGTTAGAAAAAATACTAATTACATTAAATAAAAATATATAATAGAAAATCAAAATATAACTAATTAAAGAAAAATATTAATTTGTTGTATACACACATTTTCACTTGATATATCTCGAGACGATCATAATAGTCTGACAACTTAGTACGTATTTACAAATTTAAATTTATAAGATATATCGTTTTCAATATACAACCCCGTATAATACACGGGATTCTAACCTAGTGTGTTGATAAATGATCTAAAAAATGTAAAAGGGCTTACTTTACAAAAATAAAAATTTAAACAAACTAAAAGACCAAGGAACTAGCAAATAAAACTACAGAAAATTACAAAGTTTTTAGTTGTATTTTCGAAAATTCCAATTAAATGACTAGAAATATTATATCGAAGATTACAAGAAAAACATATATCATTTTTGAGTTTTTAAAGTTTAATACATCAAAGGTGAATTTTTAATACTAGAAATATTGTATAGAAGATTACAAGTATTCAAAAGTTTAATACATCAAAGGTGAATTTAGAAATATTATATAGAAGATTACAAGAATTAAAGTTTTACTAGAAGTATTATATAGAATATTACAAGTTTAATACATCAAAGGTGAATTTTAATACATCATTTATGAGTTTTTAAAGTTTAATACATCAAAGGTGAATTTTTAATACCAGAAATATTATATAGAGGATTACAAGTATTAAGTTTAATACTATAAATATTACCGTATGTTTTGATACACTTAACCAAAATTAAAGTATTTTTATGAGAATAATTAAAATCAGTCAAAATTAAAGAAACTGCATTCTTCAGAGAATGTTTCATTTTAATTATTTTTAACCTTAAAATTCTTTTATTCCAAACTTAATGAAATATTTAATTCCTTCTTACTAAACACTTAAACTACAAATGCTAACTTGGTATTTTTGTACATTTTTTATGTTTCTAATTTTCTTCTAAAAATATGAAATCTTGATACTTTTAATCTATAATAAATTTTAACCAAAAAACAGTACAACTTTCAAGTGACATTAATGTATAAAATGCTTTCATTTTTCTTTATGTGGATAATGATTATCTGTTAACAACGTTAGGAGAAAGTTCTATTTACTCGTGTCGTCTTTATAGATTTGCCCGAGCAAAACATAGTTTCTTGGATAGCCTTTACTAGGATTGCAATGATTTAGATCATGACTCCGATAGAATAACTTGTAATTACCAGATAAGCTTACCTTATCGAATATATTTTAACTCCATATGTCAGGGGCGGATCTATGCCTAGGGCAGGGGTACCTGTCGATACCCCTCAACTTTCGGCACGCAGTGAGATTTTTTTTACCGTTTTATGTTTCCCGATACCCCTAAACAAAATTTTAGATACCCCAAAAATTTTCTTACAAATCTCAACACAAACTTAAAATTTTATTAAAGTCATAAAACTTTATAAAAACCCAATTTTTTTTAATAAAAACAGTACTTAACTAATTAAACTTGACATTTGGGCTTTAATTAAACATTTGGGCTTTAATCTAATGCCCAAATGTTTAAATGAAAGATTTTAATTATACCCCAAAAGCCTAATACTCAAATTCTTGATCCAAATACTCAATCCACATCCATTTACACCTTCCATCGACCTAATTTTTTAGTCGCTGAACGATGAAGGCCAGAAGCAGACGCTGAGAGACGCACCACAGGGGCCATCTGTAGGGTCGCACACCGCTATTCTCATCAATTTATCAATCCTCATTAAGGTATTCTACTAATTTTGATTTAGGGTTTATTTGCAATTTTTTATTTAGGGTTTATATGTGCAATTAGGTGTGGACTTTAGAATAAAGTTTAGTTGTTTTTTTAGTTGTTATAACAACTTGTTATTGTGTATTTGATATTTTGATTATAGGGAAAATGAAGCCATCTATTGCTAGTTATCACCCTAATTAAGTAGATGAAGTACGAAAAAAATTCATTTACTTAAATGTACGGAAAAAAAATTTGTTTCATTTATTTGAATGTACGAAAAAAAAAATTCTTTCATTTACTTCAATACCAGTTTTTTTTTCTTTTTCATTTACTTGAATGTACGGAAAAAAAAATTTTGACCGATACCCCTGAATTTTTTTCCTAGATCCGCCACTGCTACATGTCATTATCCCTTATATTCCGCAATGATTTTACCTTCCACTAAAACGTATCACGTTATTAAAATTACAACTGGCAGAAGATAAGACCTTTAGTATAACACATATGTAAGATGCATACGATCTTTCATAATCTATTTATCGATCATCCTTACATTAAAATACAATCTTTTAAAAATATTGTATTTTATGTGAATTTCAAAAATTTACATCTTTAAAAAACAATTCACCACTTGTTAACTACTAGGTTAGAAACCTGACGTATTGCATGGTTTGAATAAAAGTAATATTATATACTTAGTAATAAAGATTAACATATTACATAGTTATGATATGTTATATAGTTTTTTAATATAAATTCTAAAAATGTTATATAGTTGTTTTATAAAAATATTTTATAAAAAGAATGAAAGAAATGTTTAATTTATAAAAATATTTTATGAACAAACCTATTTTTAAAATAAAAATTGTTTTATAAAAATAATTATAGAAATGATTATTATTTAATATGAGAGAGGCGGGAAACAAAATGTTATAAAAACAATTAAAGAAATTTATATAATTAATAGGAGAGTGACAAGTATTCCACCAAAACCTTTATTTATTAGAGAGAAACCTCATTGATATATAAGATAACCTATATATTTAATATTAACAATAATCATGTATTCCTTTTATTTTCAATTATAAGAGAAAAACCTCATATTTATCTTTCTTTTACGATTATTTTTTTATAATTAACCAATAACTATATATTTTTATCAAATTATGGATCAAGTCAAATATTGTATTTATTTATTTTTTAAATTTATATATTTTTTATATTACGGCATACCATAATTTATTTTTTAGGAATATTGAAATTACATCAAAATATACATTATAATAATTTTAAATACAAAAATAATCATCCAAATCTTGCAATTAATTCAATCACTTTTTTCATGCCAGTTTTAAACTAAGATCACAAGTAATGTGATTAGAAATTATCCAAAAACTAACAAAAAAAATAATAATAAATATTATAAGCAAAACAATGCACATGGAAAACCTCACCAAATTCCATTTTCTTGCTTTTTAGAAAGACCTATTAATATGTTGTTTTTGCTAAGTTCTTCATTCTTCAATTAGTTCTTTAGTTTCTTTCAACCATTTAGACATCCAATTAGAGTTCAATCGAGTTTCATCATCTCATCAACAATGGCTTTCCCTACTCATCTCCTTCCTTCCGTTTTTGGCATTCTTGGTATATATCTTCATCTTCTTCACCATTTCTTGATGTTTCAAAGGATTCTTTTGGTAGCTTCATAAATCTTTAATGTCTTCCTTTTGTTTCTACAGGCAACATCATCTCTTTTTGCGTGTTCTTGGCGCCAGTGTACGTTCTTGTCACTCCTGCGTGTTTAATATTAAAAAAATACTACTTAACGGTTGTAAAACGATCGCAAATAAGCTTTACATTTTTTTACTACTTTTTATCTTATATTTTTTTAAGTAATGACTGATTTTGGGTAGGACTTAAGTTTTTTTTTCTAGTTTCTCTAAAAAAAATATTACATATTATTTTTATGATCACATTATTTTTATTTTTATTTAATATTTACTACTAATTTTGAGACTATTTCTTATTTGTCTTTTACTTCTTTTACAAAAATTGCGGCCGTGTTATATTTTTTTTAATTTAGCGACAACTTTTGTGACCTACTTTTTTTCAGTCGCTATAGTGCAACCATTTTTTCGTCACTAATTTGCGTCTCTAGTGAATTTCACTCTTGTATTAGTGGTTTTTACAAAATAAATTTATGGATTTACATATGATCCAATGAGCTTTTTTTATTTGCAGGCCAACTTTCTGTAAGATCTATAGACGGAAATCGACACAAGGGTTTCAGTCAATACCATACTCGGTTGCATTGTTCAGTTGTATGTTGCTTTTGTATTATGGCTACATCAAGACCGAAAATGGCATGTTGATCATCACCATCAACTCCATTGGTTTTGCCATTGAAACAACTTACCTTGTCATCTTTCTCATCTACACCACTAAAGAATCTCTGGTATATAATTTGTTATTTATAAATATTTGCGACTGTTTTTCGACCTTATATTAATTTTTTTAATACTTGTAACTATTTAGCGACCAAAATTTAATTTGTTTTCTTTTTTACTTTTAAGATTCTTTTGCGAATGGATAATTTTTACTTTTTCTTTTAATTTTTATTGACAGTTTTACAACCGAAATTTTGCTTTTTTTAATTTATGACCGTTTTGTTACTGGAATTTAATTTTTAATTCTTATTTTCTTTTTCTGTTTTATAAATTGTTTTGAGAACAAAATTTAATTTTTAACTTAATTTGTTTCATTTTTCATGTTTTTGCGACTGTTTTGTTATCAAAATTAAATTTTTTTGCTTAATTTAATTATTTTTTTTTTATATTCTGAGACCGAAATAAAACGGTCACAAAAACTAACAATTGATTTGCGACCTATTTCAATGTGGTCGTAAATTTTGCGACCATTTAGTCTCTGCTCGTAAATCAATTGCTAATTTTGTGAATTTTTTTTTGTTAGTTTTGGTCGCTAATACCCATTGTTGTAGTGGTGTAATTATATATATACTTATATAATATAATATTTAATTTATGTTATGAGTTAATTTTGATGATTTTAATTTCATTCCAGATATCTACACTGAAGCTACTTGCATTATTTAACATACTTTTGTTCGGGTTAATTGTCCTTACAACACTTTTAATGACCAAACACGGGCCTAAACGAGTCGCTGTTGTTGGTTGGATTTGTGCCATATTTTCTGTTTGTGTTTTTGCTGCTCCTCTCAGCATTATGGTAAACTTTTATTAACTTAATTATATCAATTAATTTTATGAATTAAATTATTAAATTTTAATAATCTATTTCGTGTATATATGTACAGAGATTGGTTATACGAACGAAGAGCGTAGAGTACATGCCTTTCTCGTTGTCGTTCTTCCTTACGCTTTGCGCGATTGTGTGGTTCTTATACGGTGTCTTGATCAAAGATTACTACGTAGCCGTAAGGATTTTTTACACGTATTTAATAGAATTTTTTGTAAAAGAGGTCTTTTTTATCTATGGTGTTCATCATTCGAGTCATACTAGCAAAAGAAATTCTTACTGAACCAAGTATGAATTCGGTTTTTGAACTTTCTAATCAGGATATATAGGGTTTGAAGCGTGTTTCGACCCAAATATTCAAATTCGAATTATTTTCACATAATTTTCTTCTTTTTTTAAAACATACATATATTTTTTATTCATTATACATATGTTATTTGTTTTATTTATCTTTTTCTTGTAATTCGGTTTATTCGAATTAACTCAAATTCGAGTTGAATTCAAATCCAATTCAGTTTTTCGAATTATATATCGAAGCCAATTTGAATTTGAGTTCGAATTCACTTTAAAGTAAATATTCGAATAGTCCGTACAACCTGAAAAACGATTTGATGAACTCTAGTATTTTTATATGTATTTATAGTGTAATCGAGGTCAAAGACCAATGTTAAAAAGCAGTCAAGCCAAGGTTCTTCTGGGATCTTTGACCCGGTTACACTAAACATACATAAAAAACAGTACATTTACAAATTATTTTTTTCAAATGCATACATTAAAAAAATATATTTTATGTTTTATTAATATTATTTTTTCTGAATTCCCAAATGTTAAAATTCTATTTTTATTTATTTATTTTTTGTGTAGACACCAAATGTGTTAGGGTTCGCTTTTGGAATAGCACAAATGGTCTTGTACATGATCTACAAAGGCAATAAGAAGCAAGGGAGACCAGCACCAATAGTGGTGGATATGGGGGCAATTTTGGAAATACAGGAGAAACCCACGGTGGATGAAGGGGTAGAATCGGAAATTCAAGACAAAGATGAGATGGAGCTAAGGGTAGTATTGGAAATGCAAGAGACGCCGGTTGGTGAAGATGAAGGTGGTGGTGATAAAGAAAGAATTCATAGCTAAGGGTTATGTAGATTTAGATGGGAAAATGACTATAATATCCTCTACTTGAAGTAGAAAACCCGAGGTAGAGATATGGATTAAGAATGAACCAAGAAGCTTTCAGGTGTCCCGGATGGGTTGGGCTGACCCGAAAACATGGAATGATGCGTGTATAAGTTTTATTTAATATGAATGATGGTATTTATCTTTTGAATTTATTTTAGTTTTTTATAATATATATTTTTTACATGTGTGTTGCGTTTTCTCTTTTTTTTTTTAAGTGCAATCTAATATATTTTTAATTCTACATAACTGTTTATTATAAAACTTAAACTCTCAACCTTAAAAGAAAGAATATCATTTTACACTTTAATATACTGCTAAGCTAAAGACCATTTAATATTTTCACTTTTAGTTAAGGAAATAAAAAAATGAAATATGTTTAAAAGTCGTTTAATGAAAATACATTAAAAATGTGCCTCAAATGGACACATGTCATTTATGACTTACATGATATGTAACATGTAATGATTAGTATTTAGGGTTTAGTATCGTAGCCCACGGGCCCGGTTCATCTCTATATAATATAACTCTATTGAAGGAATAATCAACTCAATATTTTACCATTTAACATGGTATCAGAGCCACCATAGGCTCTCTACCACCACCGTTGCGCCACCACAAAAAATACAAACCCTAGCCGTCGCCACCGCGATCAAACCCTAGACAGGGCGGTGTGCCACCGCCGCCGCCCTGTCCATTCACGTTCGTTTTCTTTTTTCAGTTCTTTTATTTCCGTTCCTATTTCCTGTTCTAAATAAAAACCCGTCTCGGTTCTAAATTCCTGCAATATTCGTAAATCTGCTTGTGTGCTTGCTTATTCTTTTTGTTTCGTTGGGATACCGAATGGTTGTAATTCCGGGACAATGAACCAAACTAGGGGGACTCCGTGGACTGAACTCAAGTCAAGCAGTCTTAATCTCAGTTTCAGGGATCCTACAGTTCTGTCACCATGCCTAGTCGTCGCTTGACCATGGTCATGTTGCCGCTCCTTTGTAGGACTACGGTCCTCCACCGCACCCTTTGCAGCACTTTGGGATCACTACTTTGAAGAATATGGATTATTATTTTTGGCAAAATAAAGTAGCTCGTGGATTTTTTTTAAGAGAGAATTTTGGACCTACAAGTTAAGAACCGAGATCGAGACTAGTTTTTATTTTTTATTGTTCTTTGTTTTATGTTTGTTTCTAGTCTGAGAGTTCGATTCTCTACCGCTCTGACTGCGGGGGAGCATTGGAATATAGTATTTAGGGTTTAGTATCGTAGCCCACGGGTCCGGTTCATCTCTATATAATGTAACTCTATTGAAGGAATAATCAACTCAATATTTTACCATTTAACAATGATATCATCTCAATAAAAATTGTATGATTAACTATAATATCGAGTTTTATATCATTTAATAAAATAAATATCAAAATTCACACTTTTATTAGATGTTTTTTAAACAATGTTTTGCATGATTCAAATGTAGGTAACTATGATTCCGTCCTTACAGACAAAATGACAATTGAAGCTTTAATGATATTAGTTGGAATCGAGATTGCAAGCTGTAGTTGTGAGAAGTAAAGCATAACACTTAAAACATGTTAAATTTGATAACACCAACTAAAATATGCAGTCAATCAGCTCTTGGTGTAGTGGTAAGGAAGAGACATATTGTTCCTTGTGACCCAGCTTTGAATCTTGTCACCTCCATTAGTTTTTGAGACATACAAATGAGGCTTAATTCTTAGACTGATGCACCAGGGTTTTACCCACGTCGATCCAGGGTTCGAGCATCGGCTCTCCCTCAAACCCGGAATGGGTCGTATTTGGTGTGATTTTTCCTTTGATGCTCTCCAGAACTGACGCCAAGTGGGCCCGGTTAAGACAATATATTGGCCGGAGTTGGACGAGGCTCTCCGATGTGACGGTGGGTACGACGCCACAACATTCAATGTTCGCCGCTTTAAAAAAAACTAAAATGTGTAAAATTATATAAAATCACTAGGTTATATACTCATGTATTACATTACGTTGTTTAATAGAAAAATGAAAGTGTACAGAAATTTAAAATCTATATTATATAATAAATAAAGGTTTTATATGCCACATGTTATTTCCACATTCATTCTCATCATTCTTTTCCCGCCTCTATCTCTTATTAAATACATTTCTATTTTTAATAATAATATATTTTAAAAAAATACTAATCTATATATTATATTAATAAATAAATCTCTCAACATATTTTGACGAGTGTATGTGTTAACAGATTATATTGTATTCCACGGGTTTGTTCAACCCATTTAAAGCACGAGCATTCAAAAAATATATTTTTTATTACTTAATATAATATTATATTTATTCAACCCGTGTAATAAACTGGAATTTAACCTAGTAATGTATAAAACAGAAATTATATAATTTTAGAATGTGTACAAAAAATTACATAAATTAATTATGTTTTTACGTATATCAATAAAAAATGAAAGTACAATTACAATTCACAAATCATCAAGAATTGGTGAACTCACGTTGTGAATGGTACGTCTTTATACATGGTCACATTGTTACACCGCCTCCGGGTGAACAAAGTCTAATCACTCTTTTAATAAAAATAAAAAAGTGTTTAAGTTTGATGTCTTAAACCAACTCGGAGATAGCATCGAAGAGTTGAAGGTAACGATGTCCCTAGTTGGGAGTCATACAATTTTATTATTAAAGAACATAATTCTTGAACCAAATATTGTGAGAATGAGGCTCTATCGGTGTTAGTTCACACATTTGTATTAGTAATACCATCGGATTAGTAAACATAACATTATCATATACCAAGCGGATTCAAAGTGCAAAGCAATACTCATTGTGACTTGATCATTCTCGAGATATTCACTTTCCTATTATTTACTATTATGCTCTTTACATTTCTGCTACACACGTCACGCACGTTTTTACTTTTCTGTTATTTACTTTACCTTCATTTACTTTTCTGCTTCACAAGCACACAAAACCCACTCACTAATTATAACCAGCAAAACGATAACAAAAGTTGAGTATTGGAACTCAACCGTGTCCATTGGTTCGATACTTGGTTCTTACCTAAACTATATTACGTTGCGATAGGTACACTTGCCTATTGTGTGTGTTTTAAGTTTGAGTATTTATCATTTTATAAATTTAAAATCTGATCTCGTGAAACCATTTCTAAAACAAATATATATTTTAATTATAACTAAACACGACACATCAACCGTCCTCTCACTCGAAACCCGAACCTGTGTATGGTCACACGACCAGACATGTTCTAAAGATACGTCGGAAACATATAACAATATATATTTCTAAAACTAATACGCAGGTAAAACACGTGTAGTCAAGGTCATCCCTGGAGAATCCCTCTACAAGTCAAAGAGAACGTGTTGAAGACACGTGGAATGACTTGCAACAGTCATATTTGAAGAATTAGTCTATCCCGGGATTCTCAGATAGTTAGTTAGCATTATCTCTGTATTTATTCAGCAAGTATTGATCGAATAGGCACAACATTCTCACTACGCACTTAGCTATCTAGACTCGTAATCAGTTCTGTAACACATTTAGCTCGATCATTACTGCTCAACACTTGTAATCTTTTTATTATTTATCCAAGAAACGAGGCAGGGGACGATTGTCACCTCCCGATGTTTTATGCCGGCGATCCCTAAAGATCAAGGGCTTTCCTCGTAAACAACTGTGTCACTTTTTACGTTTTTGCATTGTTCTACATTAATTTTACAAGCACACTACCTCACAAACTAAGTTTGGTTACAAAATTAGTCTTGTTAATTTTTATCTAAAACAATTTGGAGCCCACCGTGGGGCAAGTGGTGCTTTTTATCCTTAAATCTTTACTAAAATTCGTGTTCAATCACTATCTTTCAAAACTGATTTCAAAAATGTCGTCCCAATCCAAGAATGTTTCTGTTTCTGCTCCATCTTCAACCTCTGGGTTAGTCAACCCAATTCCTCCTCCTCCATTTCAGAAAAATGTCAACCAACCGAAGAAGACTGTTTCTGCGGGGTTTTCGGGATCCGGAATATCCGCTGGCACACTTGTGCTTGCTTCAAACGACGAGATTCTCAAAATGTTCTCGGAAATGAAGCAGCAAATGGAGCAGCATAGGAAGACTAATCTATTGTTGTTTCAGGAGATTGAAAAGGTCAAAGATTCAAAGAAAACAGTGGAAGAGACGACCCTGTTACAACCAATGATCTTGGATTTTGATTATTCAGGATCCTCAGGAGTCCATAAGGGAGACTTTCTTCCAATGCACACCGGGATCACTACTGTTGGACCAACTCCGGCTGTTAGAAATACTACGAGTCAGGATCTTGGATTTACTCCGGGATCATCAACTGGAAATCCTGACATGGGTAACACTTTCAATAGATTTTTCAATACTACTGAATCTATGCAGGATACAGGGATCACTCCGTGCATAGCTAAAGAACTGAAGAAGCTAAGAGAAATGATCTCAAGTGTACCAGGCGTGGTCCAGCCTATACCCGAGATGTCCACTACAAGTCACAGGATCTCCATATTTGCCCATCCCATATGCGATGCAGAGATCCCTAAGCGCTTCAGACTCCCAACATGAAGCTATACGACGGAACTACGGATCCTGAGGAACATGTCGTGCAATATAAGGAAAGAATGGAGATTAACCCCATACCTCTGGACCTGAAGGAAGCTTGTCTGTGCAAGGGCTTCGGCTCTACTTTAACAGGATCAGCTTTGAAATGGCTACTTAATGTTCCTCCATATTTTATTACTTCATTTGCTCATTTGATTAACCTGTTTAACAATCAATTTTCATGTAGTAGAACTTTTGAAAGGTTAACAAGTGACTTATATAGGATAATTCAGAATCCTGGAGAATCCCTCCGAGACTATGTCAGCATGTTCGGCAGAGAATCTTTGGACATCTCGAACCTTGATGTTGCCACTGCAGTCCAAGCATTCAAGATGGGATTGAGGAAAGACTCTCAATTCTATGAAGACCTTGTCATGAATCCTTGCAGGATTCTTGATGAAGTCAGGAACAGGGCGTTAAGATTTATCAGGCTTGAGGATGACAAGAAAATCCAGCAAAGGGCAGAAGCTCCGACCAGTTATACTAAACCTAACCAGAAGACTGAGTCTGCACCCTTCAAGCCATACAGATCCAAACCGTATGCTAAACCCGATAATCACAGGGTGAATGCTGTAGAAGATGAAGAGGAAGAGGAAGAATATCCTAAGTTGTCTGAATATTGTTTTTCACTTGACACAATTGGTTTGTTATATGCTATGCAGGATCTCGGAGACAAAGCTAGGTGGCCTCGCAAATTTGAGAGGAATACCAGAGGAAAGGACAAGTCCAAATGGTGTGCTTTCCATGAGGACTTTGGCCATATGACCGAAGATTGCATTGCCATGCGCAAAGAGATAAGCTACCTTTGAGCAAGGGGTATCTCAAAGAATTCATAGGCAAAGGAAAAAACAAGACTAAGGATCAAGACAGGATCCCGCAAAGAGCAAAATCCCCGCCTCCGGATGCTAAGGTAATAGGTTTCATATCTGGGGGATCTGACATTTGTGGTACTTCTTATTCTGCAGCAAAAAGAAATGCCAAGGAAGCAAAGATAGAAAAAAGGGACAGGTCTATCAGAACCTCTAGCCTAACTGAAGAAAAGGTGATCTCTTTCGATGGATATGATAGGGATAACGTGCAGGATACTCATCATGATGGACTGGTTATCACCTTATATATCGCAATCACTTCATAAGAAGGATACTGATAGACGGAGGAAGCTCAGCGAACATCATTCAACATGATGTCATAAAAAGAATGGGGATCCCGGATTCCGAAATTATCCCCAAAACTACGATACTAGTAGGATTCAGTGGAGAAATCAAGAACACAGTCGGAGAGATAAAGCTTCCGATATATATCGAATGGGTAAACACTATACAAAAATTTTGCATAATAGATTCGTTATCTTGTTATAATATTATTCTAGGGAGACCCTGGATACACGACATGAAAGCGGTACCTTCGACATATCACCAATGTGTCAAGATGCCAACCCCTTGGAGGGTAGTAAAGATCAACAGCGATCAACAAGATGTGAAGGACTGTTACACCTATTCGATGAAAGCTTCCGCCAAGGCCAGGAAAGCATAGCAATTAAAGAAGCAAGCCTGAGACATCCTGGAGACCAAGGAGCAAGATGTGAAAGAGGTATCCCTAAATTCTAAGGTTCCCAATGTGAAAGCGCTTATTGGAACCAATATCCCCAAGGATATTGAACAAGATCTTGTAGAATTGCTAAAGAGTAGAACTTCAACTTTCGCCTAGAAGCATAAGGACATGACAAGTATCTCTAAAAACATTATTACACATAAACATGGTCTTGATAACAGTTTCAGGCCTATACAGCAAAAGAGAAGAAAGTTCGCTCCTGAAAGAAAAGCAGTGACACAAGAGGAAGTTGAAAGACTGCTAAAAGCAGTGATGATAAGGGAAGTAAAATTCCTAAGATGGCTAGCTAATGTGGTAGTGGTCCAAAAAAAGAACTAAAAATGGAGAGTTTGTGTAGACTTCACAGAGGAGTACTTGTCAAGGAGTTCTACGACATCCTGAAAAAGAACAAGAGGTTCGAATGGGAAGAGAAACATGAGCGAGCACTCCAATAATTAAAGGAGTACTTGTCAACTGGTCCTCTACTGATGAAACCAGAAGATGGAGAACCATTATCCCTATATCTGGCGGTATCCGAAAACTCGGTAAGCGCTGCCCTAGTTAAGGATCACGAAGGCCAGCAGCATCCGGTATATTATGTTAGTAAAAGCCTACTCCCGACAGAAACCAGGTATTCTCATTTAGAAAAATTAATATTCGATTTAATAATGACATCCACTAAACTTAGACACTATTTTGAAACACACACTATTAACGTAAAGACTAATTATCCTATTAAGTGTGTTTTAAGAAGCCAGAAATGTCTGGAAGGATGGCAAAATGGTCGATCAAGCTCAGTGCATATGATCTCGTATATGAGCCCAGAACAGCGATAAAATCACAGGCACTCATGGACTTTGTGGCTGATTTCAGCAGTGATTTACAGCATGAAGCAGACCTTGAAGTTCAGCAGTTAGAGGAATCCAAGGATAAATGGATCCTATTCACTGACAGGGCATCAAACGTTAGAGGAACGGGTCTAGGGATCATGCTAAAATCACCACAAGGGGACATAATACCCCAATCTATAAGTTACGAGTTCCAGGTGACTAATAACGAAGCTGAGTACGAAGCTATGGTAGCTGGCTTGAAATTAGCGTGGGATATGAAAATCAGGTATCTCCAAGTATACGTTGACTCTTTGTTAATCGCTAACCATTTTAATGGCTCGTATGCAGTGAAAGGTGAAAGAATAGCCAAGTATCTGGAAATAGTTAAACAATTATCCATGAAATTCGATATGTTTGATATAAATCAGGTACCAAGAGAAGACAAATCTGAAGCTGATGCCTTAGCGAACCTCGCTTCGGCTCTCAAGATACCAAAAGGAGTCAGGAAACCGATCATACATATCCTGAGTCTAGCAATCAAAAACCCAAACGAAGTGTCAAATGCAGAAGAAATAGATATTCAGGATCCCGAGCCCAGTCTAGAATCCTGGATTTTACCCATTAAAAAATATTTACATAATGGAGAAATCTTGAGTGACGAAAAGAACCAAAAGGCTTTTCGCATGAGTGTGTCTCGCTTTATAATTTTACATGATGTCTTGTACAGGAAATATATTACAGGTCCATATTTGAGATGTTTGGAGGATCCTGAAGCACTTGAGGTTCTCAAAGACATACACGAAGGAGATTGCAGAAATCACAATGGAGGCAGGGCACTATTCTCAAAGATCTCCAGCATAAAACCTCGGGAGTCGACTAAAGTCGGGCCGCCTTAGTTTTTCTTATAAAAATGATCAAATTACAATGAAAGAGGGCAATGATGATCGTGACTAAGTGTTACAAAGGGTTTCAAGAGTGTGTGTTTGTGTGTTGCCCATCTCCCTAATGATCATCTTATGCCTTGTTTATATAAATTACATTACATTAAATGAAAGGTTAATATCCCAGAATTATCATAATTAGACCGTTACAAGCCTCCTCTTCACGCATATATCCGTTGTCTTTAATGAAATCCCGTGTCTTCAGCTAATAGTAATGAGAAATAGTCGTTACCTGCATGACCAAGTCAAAACAAACGCGTAACATTAATTGTTACAACAGTCAGTTAATCAGGATACTGAAACATAGTAATGATCAGGGATACCGATACTTATCTGAGGATCCGGGATACCAGAGGTAAAAACTGAGCCCTAACAATTGTCCCCAAGTTTTTGACAGTTGTGAAGGTCATTCGAACGACTGTAAAAACTTTAAAATTCAAAAAAAGATTTGCCCGATGTGGCTTGATGGGCGCGTAGATCTAGGTAAAACAGCTCCCATATTTGATGGTTTTCCCTTTTCCTTTTTTGATGCCTTGGCATGAGACATGTTTCTTATTTGTGATGGTTGTGGTGGTTGGTAATAAAAACAATTTACTTTTGTGTTTGGGGATCCCTGCATAGGATAGACAATTTAATTTTCTGAGTAATGGTTAAGGATTCAGGTGGATGAGTCCAATTTTTTGATGAAGCCCGAATTCTTGATCTTCCTACACTTTCAATATTAGTAAACAACTTATGACTATGTGCCATGATTGTTATGTGTTTGATATTTTTTGACATATTTTTGGAAAATAAGAATCCTTAGGCAATTAAACCTTATAATACACAAAAAATAGGTTTAGCTATCTTTTTTAGAATACCAGATCCTTTTTGAACATTTGAAAATAATATCTTAGGTTTAAACTTTGGTTTAAGAAAACATACATTGTTTCTGATAAATATTTTGGAAAAATACCAGTTACAAACATACCATGACTTTGTCATCAAATATTTCGAGTCTACCCAAAATTGAAAATTAATAAGCAATTTTAAGTAAATACCTTCATCGAGAATCAGGATGGGTAGATAAACATACTAGATAACGATAGAGAGTCCAAACAGACTCAAAGTATGATAATTTTTAGTTGTCCCCTGTGTATAGTTTTCAAACAAATTGTACCTCAAGATTCTCAGGGCTGTCCCCAATCCACTTGAATGTCAGGATCTTGATTTATTAACTTAGGACATGCCAACGTAGTGGGTTGTACCCATAGTGACATGTAAATGCCAATAACCTTTGGTTAACATGTCAATTTTAAACTTCATAGGTCATGCCCGACGGTATAACACATTCGTGTTACTCCATTGATAATATTCGTAAGGTCCAACATATAGCCAACAATGATGAAATTATCAGCCACTGTTACATGGACTGGTCGTGCCACCTCGACCTATACTTGGATATCATGCGCTCCTGGCGGGGTGTAGAAACCCAATCTACTTAGAAAGGAGAAAGCCGTTTAAACCTTTAAAGGGGTTTTGAATACCTTAGACTTTAGGAGAGATGGCCAATCTATATCTTCTATCAAGATCCTTCCTATAAAACATGAAACCTTGGTGAAGGTGGGTGTTAGCCTAACTAACACCCCTCCGACGCTCAAGTCGATACCTTTATAAAGGAATAATAAAAAAATGAAAATAATTAGGAACATAAGTCATACCAGTTTAAGTTAGATTTTTAAGTTCTAACTTATATAAAATAGACTTTGAGATGGATAGCATTCCAGGATCTTGGCAAAATATCACGCTTTATGAAGGAGATAACTTATTTTTCCCTTTCCTCCTGGTGCTTTGGGTAGTAGTATCCTGTCCTCAGGATCCTCGAGAATAATGCTCTATCCCCAGTGTGAATATCACAGTCTCCTTCATGTCTGTCTTTCCAGACTTCTGGTGCTTCAGGATCCTTTAAACATCTCAAGTATGGACCTACAATAGATTTTCTATACAAAACATTGTGTAAAATTATAAAATGAGATACCTTTATGCGAAAAGCCGTGATTCCTTTCGTCACTCGGTATCTCACCATCCTGCAAATATTTTTTAATAGGTAGGATTCAGGATCCTTGAGTAGTTTCGGGATCTTGAATCTCCTCTTCTTCTCCTTCTTCTTCTGTATTTGACACTTCATCTATTTTGAGAAATAAACCGTCATTGCCAGTATGAATGCCTTTCCTTTATCTATCAGGATACTTCATACGAAATGATTGGCGATATATAGAGTAATTTCCAATCTGTCATGATGAGGATCCTTGGCATCCTTAGGTGGGGATGCCACTCATCTTGGGGTAACATCAGCATTCTGATTCTTTTCTTTCTTTCTGCCCAAGAATTCCTTCAGGTGGCCCTTGCTAAGAAGATAGCTTATCTCCATCCTAAGGGCAATACAATCCTCAGTCTTGTGCCCGAAGTCTTCATGATAGGCACACCATTTGGATTTGTCCTTCCATCTGGATCCCTTATCAGTTTTCCTCGGCCATCTGGCCTTGTTCCCAAGATCCTGCATAGCATACATGAGTCCCGAAACATCAAGAGAAAAACAATAGTCGGTTAGTTTAGGATAATTTTCTTCTTCCTCATCTCCCTTCACAATGTTGAATCTATGATTGTCATTTCTCGAGTAAGGCTTTGATCTATGAGGTTTGAAAAATGATGATTCTGATTTCCGATTGGGATAATCATAGTTGGAAGGCATATTAATTCTTTTTTGGATCTTCTCTTCATCTTCGAGTCTTATGAACCTCATAGCCCGATTCCTGACTTCATACAAGTTCCTACAATGATTCATCACGAGATCTTTGTAGAAGGGGGAGTCTTTTAGCAATCCCGTCTTGAAATCTTGAACTGCCGTAACAATGTCAAGGTTCGGGATATCCAAGGATTCTCGACCAAACTTGCTTACATAATCCCTAAGGGATTCGTCAGCATTCTGAGTTACTCTATATAAATCACTAGTTAGTCTTTCAAAGGTTTTGCTGTAAGAAAACTGATTGTTAAATAAATTAATTAAGTGAGCAAAGGAAGTGATAGAATAAGGAGGAACATTAAATAGCCATTTCAGGGCTGATCCTGTCAGAGTGGACCCGAAGCCTTTACATAAGCAAGCTTCCTTTAAATCCAAGGGAATGGGATTGATTTCCATTCTCTCCCTGTATTGCGCGACATGTTCTTCGGGATCTGTAGTTCCATCATATAACTTCATGTTGGGAGTCTAGAAGCGTTTCAGAATCTCTGCATCGCATATCGGAGGAGCGAATCTGGATATCATGTTACTGGCTGAGGATACTTCCGGTATTGGTTGGACCACATCTGGTACGCTAGATATCATATCCTTCAGCTTTTTCAATTCCTTGGCCATGACTAGATTGATCCCTGTATCCTGCATAAGCTCGTTAGCGTTTAAAAATTGATTGAAACTGTTACCAATGTGAGGATCCCATGATGAGGATCCTGGGGTGATTCCAAGATTCTGGTTTGCGGTGATTCCAATAGTTGGAGTCGGGCCAACTGTAGTGGCTCCACTTTGCATGGGGATGAAGTCTCCCTTATGGTTTCCTGAGGATCCTGCATAGTCAAAGTCCAGGATCCTTGGTAGCAGCGGAGTTGTCACTTCTACCGGTTTCTTCGATTCTTTGACTCTTTCAAGCTCTCTAAACAGCATCTTATTGGTCTTTTTCTGCTTTTCCAATTGTTGCTTTAACTCTAAGAACAAGGTCAGGATTTTGTTGTTTGAAACAAGCACAGGTCCTCTAGCAGGTACCCCAGATCTCGAAAAAACCCGCAGAATTAGTATTCTTCGGCAGATTATCATTCTTTTTTCTGGAATGATGGAGGAGGAAGAGGGTTGTTCAACCCAGAGCTTGAAGATGGAGTTGAAACAGAAACCAATTTGGATTGGGACGACATTTTCTAAATTAGTATAGAAAAATAGCGATTGAACACAAAAAAAAATTAAAAAGATTTTAAGATGAAAAGCACCACTTGCCCCACGGTGGGCACCAAACTGTTTTGGCCAAAAATTATCAAATATAATCAAGTAGCCAAACTTTGTAAGTGTGGTAGTGTGCTTGTATGATTATGTAAGAAATGCAATGTTAATAAGAAAATCGACACAAGGGTATACGAGGAAAGCCCTTGGTCTTTTGGGGATCTCCGGCATAAAACCTCGGGAGTCGACTAAAGTCGGGCCGCCTTAGTTGTTCTTATAAAAATGATCAAAGTACAATGAAAGAGGGCAATGATGATCGTGACTAAGTGTTACAAAGGGTTTCAAGAGTGTGTGTTTGTGTGTTGCCCATCTCCCTAATGATCATCTTATGCCTTGTTTATATAAATTACATTACATTAAATGAAAGGCTAATATCCCGGAATTATCATAATTGGACCGTTACAAGCCTCCTCTTCACGCATATATCCGTTGTCTTTAATGAAATCCCATGTCTTCAGCTAATAGTAATTAGAAATAGTTGTTACCTGCATGACCAAGTCAAAACAAACGCGTAACATTAATTGTTACAACAGTCAGTTAATCAGGATACTGAAACATAGTAAGGATCAGGGATACCGATACTTATCTGAGGATCCGGGATACAAGAGGTAAAAAATGAGCCCTAACAGTTGTCAAGCTCCCCAAGGCACCAGGAGGAAAAGTGTTCATGCTAGCAAAGACCGACTACTTCTCAAAATGGATCGAATGTAACACCCTTAATTGGAAAACCAATTAATAAAACATTTATACGCACGCGAAAGCTTTTGTCCCAGAATTTTTATTTATTTTTTTTTACACCTTCGCGTACCGCGAAGGACTTGGGAACTCCCTTCGCGTACCGCGAGCGATTCCTAATTACACCATCCACAGGAAGGGTTCTTCGCATACCGCGAAGGCCCTCCTGCCCATCCTCGCGTACCGCGAAAGTCCCCGATTTAGCCTATCCGCATGAAGATCTCTCGCGCGGCGCGAGAGACTTCATCCCCTCCTTCGCGTACCGCGAGGGACCTGAGTAAACAGAAAGTTTACTTAGTTTTCCCAGTTCCAACACTTAGCCAAATTTCCACCATTTTTCAATTCAACTTGACACTAAAATTTTCCTACACTTGGGTTTTGGTTTCAAACATATATACCACAAATATATTCACCAAAAACATAATTCAAGTGTCAAATTATACAACATTTACGGATTTTCTTTTAAAATCCCAACAACACCCAAAATGCATACGAGAACCCTCCACGCCTTGGGCTTGACTTGGACCTACATCGGAGCTTTCCCTATATAACCACATATATAAATCACCGTTAGTAAAGACGATAAACACATTCAACAAGTATTTCCACTTGTTTCCACCCATTCACCCATTTGACCCGTTTACACCCATTTGGTCATTTAAGGTTCATAACACTTGCATATCCACTACAAGTTTCATTTGTCATTCTTGCGTCATCACCCATTCACCCATTTGAAGTATTCCACACTTCTTAATGGTTTTACAACCTCTTGGTGCGAGTATCACAACTCGTCTTACCCACACTTGGAGTATTTGACTCCAAGTCCACCCTTTTTGAAGTATTCCACACTTCTTTTGGTGGAGCGAGTACCACAACTCGTCTTACCCACACTTGGAGTATTTGACTCCAAGTCCACCTTTTGAAGTATTCCACACTTCTATCCACCATTACACCAAAACATCACATTATGATTGACTATATTCCACATATATCAATTTCACCAAAATACTCCACATTGCACAATTTTGTTTAACTATTTACCATATAAGTCAATTACATCATTTACACCACATTGCACATTTACATTTTGGATATTAACCACATAGCCTATTTACACATATTTCCATCATATAGTTTGACCTTCTACCACTAAAGTCAATTTATACAATTCATACATATTACATTCAAACAATGGGCATAATCATTCATATCAACTATAGTATGCATTAACACATACACCACACATTTATCTACATTACTAAGTGCATAGGCACTTACCTTTAGATTTAGAAGATCCCTCACCACCTTCTAGCTTTGCAAAATGATTACCTAAACATATACACTTAGTTTATTAATCTAACATTCATCACAATCACAATACAATTGAGTCCACAACTTAATTTTTATTTCCAACCCAAACTGACCCGTTTGGGTTATCCCCATAACCAAACACCCTCTTTCATTACAAACTCATCTACTTGAGTTTCCTTTCCAATACCTTGACACTAATTTCTCATTCAATAGCTTTTATTAGGTCAATTTGGTGTTTGTTCAAGTGTCTATAACCACCTAAACACTTAATCATCACTAATTCATCATTCTAGCTTCCTGATCCAAACGCCCCCAATTTTCACCATATGAACCCTAACTTTTCAAAATCAAAATCAAATGGTTCTAAGATGTTAATCACCTCTCTTTACATTTAGTTTAGCTAGATTATCCACAATCTAACATTACTTCACCACGTGCATACTCGATTTTTTGGATTTCTACAAAACCCATCATCTAACACATTCAAAGTGAATTCAAAGGAAGGGAATCACTTACTTGATGTTAGGAGAGTGATGTGTGAGCCAAAACCTCCACAAATCGAGCTTCAAATGCTCGATCCAAGCTTCAAACCCGTTTTCTCTTTTTCTCTCTTTGGAATGAACGACCCAAGCTCAAGAATGAGCTCCAACTTGACTTCCACTTAGTCAATATGGCAGATTTGCCATGTTACACCTTTGGTCCCTCAACTTTCATTTCACCCACTTTCATTCTAAAATTAGTTAAAAACTAATATAACCACATTACTAACTTGAAACCCACTTGTTTCAACTTATTTCTAATATATTATTTTCACCATAATATTTATTAGAATATTTATTTATTTATAACAAAACCCATATTTTGGTTCGTTATAAATCACCTCCCTTATTTGGGTTTCGTCCCCGTAACCCGACTTCACATAAAAAGGTTAGGATAATATTTGAGCACTTCTTTCTTGGTTTCCCAAGTCATATCCACTCCCTTCTTATGTTTTCAACTCACAAAAACTTGGCTAATCTCTTTATTCCGCAATTTCTTCACCTTTCTATCTTAGATTGCCACCGGTTCCTTAACATAATTTAATTTTTCATCCAATTCAATATCATCCAAAGGAACAAAAATAGATTCATTCACTAAACATTTCCGCAAACGAGACACATGGAATGTGTTATGAAGTCTACTTAGTCCCTCTGGTAGCTCCAACCGGTAGGCTACCGCACCCACCCTTGCCAACACTTTAAACGGTCCGATGAAACGTGGACTTAACTTCCTCCGCTTCCTAAACCGTATCACCCCTTTCCAAGGAGAGACTTTCAAAAGCACAAAGTCCCCTACTTGAAACTCAATCGCCTGCTTCCTATTATCCGCATAGGACTTTTGATGATCTTGAGCCGCCTTCAAGTGTGCTCTAATTTGGTCAATACTACTAACGGTTTCAATGACCAACTCTTTGCTACCAAGCTCCCGTTGACCAATTTCACCCTAACACACGGGTGTTCTACATTTCCTCACATACAATGCCTCAAAAGGCGGCATACCAATACTAGAATGGTAGCTATTGTTGTATGAACATTCCGCCAACGATAGATGGTCGTCCCAACTACCACCAAAATCCAAAGCACACGCCCACAACATATCCTCAAGCGTTTGAATCCTACGCTCGCTTTGACCATCCGTTTGTGGATGATAAGCGGTGCTAAGGTTCCATCTAGTCCCCATATCCTCATGGAACTTCTTACAAAAACGAGAAGTAAATCTCATATCGCGGTCCGATATAATCGACACAGGCACACCATGTCGTGACACAATTTCCTTCACATAGATTTCCGCCAATCTATCCAAAGAATACGTTTCCTTTATTGGAAGGAAATGTGCACTATTTGTCAACCGATCCACTACTACCCATATCGCATCATAACCCTCTCGAGTCTTTGGTAGTTTAGTGATCAAATCCATGGTGATGTCCTCCCATTTCTAAAGAGGTATTTCAAGCGGTTGAAGCTTTCCATACGGTTTTTGATGCTCCGCCTTTACTCTTAAGCATGTGAGACACCTCTCCACATACTTATCTATATCACGCCTCATACCCGGCCACCAAAAATGACCCTCAAGTCATAAAACATCTTAGTGGCCCCCGGATGGATAGAATATTTAGATTTATGCGCCTCATCTAAAATAGTTGCCAACACACTTGACAATCTAAGAATCCAAATTCTATCGAATCATGTCTTTAACCCCAAACTATTTTCCCCAAGCTTATCAACATAGGCAACCATCCTTTCCTTTTTCAAATCACCACCAAGTGCTAACACTTGTGACTCCTGGATTTCATCAATAAGAGATGATGAAATTGTCATTTTAAATGACTTCACCTTGATAGGTGTATGGCTCGTCTTCCGACTAAGCGCATCCACCACCACATTCGCTTTACCCGGATGGTAAAGTATCTCACAATCACAATCATAATCATTAACCAATTCAAGCCACCGCCTTTGCCTCATATTAAGGTCTTTTTGGTCAAAGAAGTACTTGAGACTCTTGTGATCTGTGTATATCGTACACTTAGCCCCATACAAATAATGCCTCCAAATCTTGAGCGCAAAAACCACGACTGCAAGCTCTAAATCATGGGTAGGGTAATTAACCTCATGAGTCTTCAATTGCCTAGATTCATAGGCAATCACTTTCCCCCTTTGCATCAGAACACAACCCAACCCCGAATGCGACGCATCCGAATACACCACAAAATCTTCGGTCCCGTCCGGCAAGGATAAGATAGGCGCCTTAGTCAACTTTTCTTTCAAGAGTTGAAAGGCTGATTCTTGCTCTGGGCCCCATACAAAATTTGTCTCCTTACGCGTTAACTTCGTCATCGGCAAGGCAATCCAAGAGAAGTTCGCAATAAACCGCCGATAATATCCCACCAACCCCAAGAAACTTCTAATCTCCGAAGGCATCTTCGGTGATGACCAATCTTCTACCGCCCCTATCTTGGATGGGTCGACTGTAATCCCCTTATCATTCACCACATTACCCAAGAACTAGATCTCACGCAACCAAAATGTGCTCTTTGAGAATTTAGCATAAAGCTTCTCCCTTTGTAACACTTCAAGAATTTCACGAAGATGAAAGGCATGGTCACTTTCACTCCATGAATAGATGAGAAGGTCATCAATGAATACAATCACTGAACGGATGAGGAACGGCCTACACACCCGGTTCATAAGATCCATGAAAACCGCGGGTGCGTTGGTCAAACCGAATGGCATAACCGTGAACTCATAGTGACCGTATCGAGTGCGAAAAGCTGTCTTATGGACGTCTTCTTCCTTCACTTTCAACTGATGGTACCCGGACCTCAAATCAATCTTTGAGAACCATGACGCCCCTTGCAATTGATCGAAGAGGTCATCAATCCGAGGTAAAGGGTAACTATTCTTCACTGTCAACTTGTTCAACTCCCGATAATCCATACACATCCTCATGCTTCCGACCTTCTTTTTAACGAAGAGAACGGGTGCATCCCAAGGCGAGACACTTGGGCGTATGAAACCTTTATCTAGAAGTTGTTGTAATTGCTCCATTAACTCCTTCATTTCCGGCGGTGCCAACCTATAAGGTGCTTTGGCTACCAGCTTTGCACCCGGTATTAAGTCAATCCCAAACTCCACTTCCCTTTCTGGTGGTACCCCCGGTAACTCTTCCGAAAACACATCCACAAATTGGTTTACAACCGGAGTGTAAGATCGGTGAATACAAGATCGTTCTATTCTAGTTGAGATTGGCGAAAACAATCACAACTAAGCAATGTAAACAAGTAAACAAGAAGAATACTGATAAAGGCAATTTGTATTAAGCTTCAAAGATTACAAGATTACAGAGAAAACTCTTAAGAAAAAGCACTAGTATACAATGACTCTAAGTACTACTTATATAGTAACTTAGAATCAAGACAGACCCTTGATTCTAAGGATCAGATCTAACACAAGCCGTTGATCTTGTATTGAAGCTATTCTACATGTAACGACAATCAATACTACAAAAGTTATCTTTACTCAAACGTCTTCTTAGGCATCATTGCTTGAGTCCTTGGAAGAAGAGCGTCGTTGTCTTTTATTGTCTTGCACCAGTAACATTCTTTCTGCGTGGAGTGTGTCAGTGTTGCAGCAGAAAGTTGTTGATCAGCAGCAAGACACAACTGTCCACTACTGCTAATGATTTGCCTATCAGCAGCAACTTTGGTCTTCAGCAGATAAGGCTATCCGCAGCAGATTTGTTCTTCAGCAGAAGAGCAAGTATCCGCTACAGATAAGCTTATCCGCAGCAGTTTGTTGATCTGCAGCAAACTCTGAGGTCTACAGCAGTTGTACTTAGAGAATTTTGTAGCCATCAGTCTTTATTTCTACAAACTCCCCCTAGACTTATGCTACCAAAACACTCTTTACTGCTTTTGCTGCTGAAGCTTTTTCATGTTGCAGACTATCCTTTCTAACTCATAGCCTCTTGGGTCCTGGCTAGAACTGTTTAGAGGAAGCTCAGATAGAGTCTTTATGTCTTTTCTTGGCATTTTGAAGATGACCTTGCTTAAACATATCATCTTCTGTCCTTTAACATCAATCAAGATAAACTCGTTGGTATCAGTCTTGAAGGACCAACTGGTGAATGGAGAATGGGATTGAAGAGGTTTGGCATCAATGATTACATCTTTACTAGGGTTGAAGTGATGTTTGATTGCTAGAAAAAGATGTCTCCCACCTTCATTCGCTGGCTTATGGGCTTCACCCAACTCTAATATTTTTCTTAGATCTGAGTCTGGGAGTTGCAGTACATCATCAACAGATTTATAGACTGACTGCTTTAGTTCTTCCTTTCCCCTGAAGACTTCAAACCATTTGTCTTGAGTATTGTAGAACCAGACAACTAATTCTCTTGAGTCTTCTGGGGTGATGGTAGGTTTGGTTTTCTTCTTGGAAGGCTGCTGATGAGGAGAGCTGGGTGGAGGGATTTGGACTTTGTGGGAAGAGAGGAATGAGGTCTAGGCTGGAGAGTGGAAGTATGGTGGGAGGAGGAAGTAGTGGATGAGGGAGAAGGTTTGGGTTTCTTTGATTTGTGTTCAGCAGTTTGAGTTATCACCCTTTTCTTGGAGCCTGTCTTCCCTAATCTTTCTTCCTCTTCCTTCTTGACTTTGGAGTACAAGGCTTGCAAGTTCATGAAACTCATTAGGCCTAGCCTTTTTCCACTTTCTCCTCTGGCCTTCAGGAAGTCAGTCATGACCTTCCTTTCTTCATGGGTCCTTGTGTTGAATGCAATGGTCTTCTTGGATTTTTGCTTGGCTTTTTCTTCTTCTTCATCCCATTTCTTATTTGCCAATTGACCTTGCTGACCCATGAAGGCTCTGTAGATTTCTTTATTTGATAGTTTCTCAAGGTAGTCTGCATCCTCACCTTGAGAAATCAGAGCCACTATCCATTCTTCTCTCATTTATTTGGCTAGTTCAAAATCAATTATTCTGAACTTAGCCTCTTCCCTTTTCTTCTTCTCCCTTTCTTCTTATTCTTTATTAAACTGTTCCTGCAGCTGAAGAGCTAGGGCTTCATCTTCTTGTAATTGAGAAGCTGCAGGAACTCTGGCTTTGAGATCATCTATCTGTTTAGCATACAACTGGATTTGTTGTTCTTTTAAGAGCATGGCAGCTTTTCTTTCTTGAATTTTTCTTAGCTCTGCCAACTCATCTTCTTCTCTTCTTCTTCTTCTTTCCTCCCTTTCCTTTGCTCTTTCATCAGTCTCTCTTCCACCTCTTCAGTCATTACTCCCTTCCCCTTGGCTTTGGTTGATGCCTCTGCTTCAGGTTCATGGATCACAATAGCAGATGTTTTAGATACTATTGGGATCTCTGCTTCAGCTTCATTGGCAGGTTGAGGAGTAGACACAGAGGAAGGGGCTGGTTCACTCTCTTCCTTTACCCATTCATTCCCATACATAGCTTTAAAGGCCTCTTTGACATTCTGAGCAGCCACTTTTCTTGACCCTTCTGCTGCATGCAGTATGACAGTTGGTGAGGAGGGAAGGGATAGATCTGAGTCAGAGTCATTCATTGCAGGCGATTCCTCCTTGTCAAAAGAAGCTTTGATAAGATTGGTCATTTCTTGACTTTCTAAGGAGTTGATGTTGCAGGTGTGTGTTCTGAGCTCAAAGACCTTGTGCAGGAATTCTGGATTGAGGAGCAGGATCTCTTGGATGTGGTTGATTGTGAACGATGATCCATCACTTAGGAAGAATTTAAAGCCAGAGAACCCATTGCTTGACCATCCTTGCACTTCCAATCCCCTGACCACTTCATTGTAGAAAAATCTTCTCCAACATAGAAATTTTTCTAATGTTAAAGCACTGCTCCTGATCAACGCAAGTCTTGGAGCCAGTCTTTGTTCTGATGTTGTTGAAGATTCTGCATGGTGTTTAGGATAGGCCACCCTGTTTGCTTCTTCAAGGAGCCTTTCAAACCAGGGTAGATTATCCTCCATCAAGACGTAGAACCTATCGATTGCAAGTTCTGCTGAGAGATCTGTGGAAGTGTTGATGCAGTCTGATAGATACATTTCAAGAACCTAAAGTGGATTTAGTGTATTCCAATTCAGCTCTTCTATTCCACCAAACTCCCATCCAATCCAGAATCTCTCAGATAGACCATCATACCCCCATGCTAGAATGAAGTAAAATTCTAACTTATTTGCAGTTGGAGTGAAATGAGGGGCAATGGTCTGTCTTGATATGGCTGCAGCAGTAGGAAGTATGCTGAATGATGAAAGTGTGTCTTCATTTTGACTTTCATTCTTTAACACCTCATCAACAGCTCGGACAACTAACTTCCAATCCTCAGTGATATCTTCCTCTTCATCTACTGAGTCTGGCAAGTCATGAACTTGAACAAAGGCATGTTTGAATAAGGAACTTTGAAATGCAGCATGCTCGTGTATCCATTCTTCGAGGCTGTCAGCATTATCTTCTACTGCGACTACCTCCCCCTTTTTGGTTGCATCAGTGTAAAGGGTTGCATCTGTTTGAGTTCCCACTGATACAAGGGAAGGAGTAGTCACAGTTGGGCATTGATGGGCTTCATGCATAGAGACTTGGTGCCTTAGTTTAGACACTTCAGCCTCTAGCATAACTACCCTGGCCGTCAATTCCATATTTTTGAGTTTCAGACTGTCCTCATCCATAGTTATGGAATCCTTGGAGCTGGATGGGGCCTTAGCCCTAGCCTCTGCATCCCCATTACCCTGGTTTTCTTGGCACCTGGGATTCCTCTCAGTGAAGAGTGTTTCAAAGGAAACATCCTCACTGTGAGTTACCGTGGTTAGGGTCTTAGTGATGTTATCATTGTCCTCCTGGTCAGTTGATGTACCAGGAGTAGTGATAGCCCTTTCCACATTCACTCTATCAGTACTCCCAGAGTGAACCTTCTAGGGTAATGAACGTGGGTTAGGTGCACTAGCAGCCAAATCAATCAATACCTCTGAGATAGTGGTTGTTGGAAAAGGTATATCATCTTGACAAGGTGCCTCTACACTTAAGTTCAGAGAAGAAAAATAATAGAATGGCTCAGTGGGTTGTTCTATGGATCCGGGATGTGATCCTGATCCTAATAGAGAAGCTTCCAAGGAAGTCTCTCTAATGATGTGGCTATCTTTTTTGATATTCTCATCAGAATTTTGGGATTCTGAACGAGGGCTTTTAGGTTGGGATTGGGCCTTTGAGACAAGAAGAGAAGGAGTCTTCTTGCTCCTTTTTCTAGTATATTTTGCCACAACTGGGGCCCTTTGTTCCAGTTGATTGATAACATCTAAAACATGTGTAAGTAATTTATGTGTCTGTGCATCCTTAGTAGTATGCACAGGGGTTCGAACAGTGGAAGCAGATTGTTGTTCATGTTGTGAAGAGGAGGGTGTGGGATCAGTATCAGCTGGGATTGTTGAACTGTCACCCTGGGTACTTTGTATGTTCATCATTGTAGATAACAATGGAACATTGACCCTTGAGAACTTTTTGGAAACAGTTCTCATACTTTGGAAAATGTTATTTTTATGTCCTAACATAAGATAGATTTTTGCATATTTTGAAAGATCTTTTAATTCGTTATTGAAGACTTCCTGCAAGAATCTTGGGTACATAAAAAATGATTGCTTTGCACCTTCTTGAAGGTTATATCTCAAACCTTCAAAGATGAGATGTGCAAAGTTGAAACCCTGGCCAGAAACTATACCATGAACAGCAGAGGCGAGAGCAGAAATCACTTGATGCCATCCACTACTCTTCTGGGATATGCATTGTAGAAGAGTGTGGCATAGAAACTTCCATGGAGGGCCCATCAGCGCCTTTTTGATTGTGTACTCGTTCTAATTTCCAGTGTATCCTATGGATACAAAGGTCCTCATGTATTCTTCTTTTGAGTATGAAATGGCGGCCCCCTTGTCTTAAAGCTTGAGGTGTTTTCTGAGAGTAGCTTCAGTGACGATGATATCTTTGCCGTCTACCGTGGCTTGGATTTGAGGAATCCCCCGTTCGGTAGAGTAGACGGCGGTGTTCCAAAAATCCTCCATATGAGGGATGTATATGGTAAGGTTGACGGTTAGTGCAAAATATATCTTTTATCGACAAAGAAAATCGATCATATCATCGAACCCTTCAGACTTCTTTCATTTAACCAGGTATGTAGTGAGATTGTGGTAGGGAGAAAACTTGTCATTAGGATGGTTTATGTCGACCTCTGCCATTTTGTTGGGTTTGGAGGGAAAGAGGAAGGTTTTTGAAGGGTGATTAAGGATGGAAAGCTTTGAATGTTGTGGAGGCTTAAGAGAAAGAGATGGGAGTTAGGGTGAAATTGAATGTGATGGTGAAGAAATTTGATTTGTGTTATAACGGCAGAGGAGGAAAAAAGCAAAATGACTTGTACAGTACAACCTTATTCATGTTTTACTGTTACAGCTGTAATACACTAAAGCAGTCATGGTAAAGACTGAAGGTAATTTTTACAGCGGGTAAAGGTTAATTTGGACTTAGATTTACCCATCAGCAGCAAACTTGGTTGCTGTGGATGGTTAAGCCTATCCGCTGCAAGCTTGGTTGCTGCGGATGGTTAAGTCTATCAGCAGCAAACTCAATTGCTGCTGATGGATGCAATGATCTGCAGCAAGGATGTTGCTGCTGACAGCCTTAAAGCTATCCGCGGGAAACTTGTTCCTGCTGATAACTTAAAGCAGTCAGTGGAAAATTCTTTGTTGCTGATGACTAAACATGTCAGCAGCTAAAAAATGAAATTGTTGCTGACTTATAACTTTTATTTACAACAAGGGACAAACACATTTGCAAAACAAAATTTTAGAGACAGATTTTAATCAAAGTTCATCATACCAATAGATTCAACTAAATATCTAAATCTAGCTTCATCAAAAGGTTTTGTAAACAAATCAGCATATTTCTCATTGGTATGAACTTTGGTTAAAATAATTCTCTTTTTCTCAGCTTGATCTCTTATGAAGTTATACCCGATGAAGATGTGCTTTGTCTTGGAGTGTTGCACCGATGCTTCTGATCACAGATCTGGGAAACACTCATGAGATTGAAGTCCAATTCTTTGACATAGTTCACCTTTTCAATACTCATTCTTTCATTGGACACAGTTTCTTGTCCAGTAATAGATCCTCCTTTTGAGTCACTTCCAAAGGCAACATATCCTCCATTGAAATGTCTGAAGTTGGAGAGGATGGATCTGTTGCCTGTCATGTGCCTGAAACAACCACTGTCTACCACCTAGGTGTTATTCTTGTGACCTGGCTGTCCCTGCACATGAGAGAGATCTAGTTAGTGAGAGGAATCCAAGAGCTTGCATCCTTGTAAAAAGGGTTCTCGGATTATCAGTATCAGCATGTGTGCATTCAACGGAACCAATGATGATTCTTGGAGGAATTTTGGCTTTCCAATGCTGAATTGGTGGTTTTCCAGCTCTCTTTACTTTGTCAGCAGCAGATGTTGCAACTGAGGACTTTGGCTTATCAGCAACAGATTTTGTTGATGTTGATGGTTTTACTTGAGCAGCAGCAATCTTGGTTGCTGCTGAAGACTTGTCTTTGAGTCGCTTGAGTCTTACTTAATCAGCAGCAGTTTTGTTTGCTGCTGATGGTTTAATCTCCGAAGTATGCCTACCCTTCTTCATCTTACTGATAGGCTTTTGTTGAAGAGGAATTTGATGAAGAACCTGTTTGAGAGGATTAAACTTACAATTTGCAGCATAGTGGTCTGATTCACCACAGATGATGCAAGATTATTGAGGTTTTGCCAGATGCTTTCTTGGTGGGGATAAAGAGTTTCTGAACTGAGTTGCTTTGGCTTCAAAGCTTCTTACCTTTTTGTTCTTGTTTGTTTTCTCAAAAGCGTGTTGCTTTAGGTTTCTTTGTTGTTGAAGGTAATAGAAGCAGGTGCTGGCAGTATGATTGTTTTTCCCACACAGAAAGCATGATTTCTCCAGTTTGTCCCTTTGAAAGTACACATAGTCCTTTCTTTTGAACAAGTCTTTGAAGTTCCAGGGGTGAGCTTTGTTGTGCTCAAAGGTGGCTTCTTCCAATGTCTTTTGAACATATGGAGTTCTCTCTCCAGGCGCATGACATATGTCAAACACCTTCCTTTGTTGGATTGATTTGGATTGAGGCTTTGAGTTGGTAGAGGTTGAAGACTGTCCCTTTTCAACAGTTAGCTTTCTTCCTTCTGGAGGATTGCTGATTCTGATTTGTTTGGTTGGTTGAGATACTGGTACTGTTTTTGAAGCGATGAAAGGGCTTGGATTGTTGGCTTTAATAACTTCACAGGTAGGTGGTGATGAAACTTTATTGGTTTCAGTGGAGTCTGAGCATGTTGACTCAGACTCGGATGAAGTAGTGTATTCTTGCACAGGGGTTTCTTGGACAACAGGGTCAAGATTTTGGTTAGCCATGTCAAGGTTGGAAAGATTGAAACTTAGTTCATGAATGGCTACATGAACAGCATTGTAGGGTTGTTCAGCTTGAAATCCAAGACCAGCAGTTACTTTTTCATGAATTTGAGCATCCAAAAGTCTTTGCAGCTTTTTGATGCAAATTCATATTTTTCCACATGGACCTCAAATCAATCTTTGAGAACCATGACGCCCCTTGCAATTGATCGAAGAGGTCGTCAATCCAAGGTAAAGGGTACCTATTCTTCACTGTCAACTTGTTCAACTCTCGATAATCCATACACATCCTCATGCTTCCGTCCTTCTTTTTAACGAAGAGAACGGGTGCACCCCAAGACGAGACACTTGGGCGTATGAAACCTTTATCTAGAAGCTGTTGCAATTGCTCCATTAACTCCTTCATTTTCGGCGGTGCCAACCTATAAGGTGCTTTGGCTACCGGCTTTGCACCCGGGATTAAGTCAATCCCAAACTCCACTTCCCTTTCCGGTGGTACCCCCGGTAACTCTTCCGGAAACACATCCACAAATTGGTTTACAACCGGAGCATCGCGAATATCTTTCACCCTTTCCACCACATTCGCAACACAAGCCATGAATGCCTTGCACCCACGCACCATGTACTTCGTTGCCTTCACATAAGAACACATCTTTACTTTACATTTATTATCACCTTCTATGTAAATGGACTCACCCGATGGGGAATCGAGTTGTACCGCCTTAGGTCCACATAGAATATTCGTTTTGTTCTTAGACAACCAATCCATTCTCACTATCACATCAAAGTCTCCCATGGATATAGGAATTAAGTCTATAAGGAATGTTTCACCCCCGCCCTTAACTTGCAATTCCTATATACATTAAATACTAGGAAACTCTTATCATTTGCCGCCTCGATTTCTAAGGGTTCATCTAACTTGCTACTTAGAAACAAAGAATGCTTAACAAAAATAAGGACACAAATGAACGACTAGCCCCCGGATAAAAAAGAACTAGTGCATGTAAAGAGTTAATCTTGAATGAACCTGACACCACTTTCGAGTACGTCTTGGCCTTTTCCGCCGCGATGTGGAAAGCTCTCCCCTTGGGCCTTGGCATCTCCACTTTCTTCTTTTCACCCCCACTTTGCGTTAGCTCGGTACAATCCGCCCTTTTGTGCCCGGGCTTGTAGCAGTTATAGCACAATTGAATTTGGCTTGAACATTGATTAGCCATGCGCCCCGGCTTCCCACACTTGTAGCAGCTCATAGTCCCCTTTTTACATTCCGCCAAATGCTCTTTTCCACAAATTTTACACCCACGGGGAATAAACCTGTTAAACAATTTCTTTCTTGGGCTTCCGCCCATTATTTTCTTCACCACTTGCTCAACAATTTCCCGCTTCCTCTTTTCGCCTCTTGCCTCCTCAACTCCCACCTCTCTTTCCCGACACCTATTTATCAAATCCACGAGTGTGGTGAAAGAGGATGGAGATATGTTATCTCTGAACTCCACTGTCAGCATAGCATAGAATCTATCAATCTTCGCCTTTTCGGTTGATACCACGTCCGACAGAACTTTGCACGATCAAAGAAGGCCCCAGTCAATTCATCAATTGACTCATTAGTTTGCCTCATGAGGAGGAACTCCTCAGTCATTCTATCAATAGCGGCTTGAGGGCAATGGTACTTCAGAAAAGCCACTTTGAATTCCTCCCAAGACATGGAGGTCACCCCTAGCTCTCCCCTCTCCTTTCTGAGATTAAACAACCACTCCTTAGCCCTTCCAGTCAACAAGGGCACACTAAACATCACCCTATCCTCGGGCTTGCACCTAGTTGTTTCAAAATTTGATTCCATATCCACCACCCACCTGTGGCTGAGGATCGGGTCCACCTGCCCATCATACTCCTTGGGCTTAACCACCATGAACTCTTTTAGAGTACACCCTTGTGGTACCATCTCCTTGTCTTTCAATACCTCCTCGAGACTGAGCTTGATAGCCCCTTTCATTTCCTCCATTAGCAAGGTTGTGGCTTGCTCAAAGGCCTTAGCCACTTCCTCCTTTATCATATCTTGGATTCTTGGATCCAAGGGTTAATTACTTGCATTTTCTGCCTTCTCTAAACTGAGAAAAATGAACCACAAACACCTTAATACCCTTTCACTTTCAATACCCTAGGTATCCATTACACATTCACTATTATATGTATTAAGTATATATCTACCTATATACATACATACATATATAACCACCTTCACCTAATCCTTGCAAATGTTCATTGTTATATGGTTATCATAAAGTCCCTTACACATTTCGTTTTATTAAACATATTGGCCAGACATGTTTAATAACACGCCATGACCAATTGTAATTACCATCTCCATATAACAAGTCACACATCAAGTTTCGGCACACATAACACTTTGTCATTCATTAATAAATATACATATTCTCCACATATATATATAACCACTTATCAAATCATTACTAACCTTTCATTTCCACAAGCTCCGAGTCTTAGTTAAGTCCTTCATGGATTCTCGTACCATTTTCCCCCATATCAAGAGCATCTGGTTTGAGTTTGGTGCCACCACACCAAATCCCTCAAACCATTGCTCTGATACCAAATTGTAACACCCTTAATTGGAAAACCAATTAATAAAACATTTATACGCACGCAGGAGCTTTTGTCCCAGAATTGTTTTTTACCCATTCGCATACCGCAAAGGACTTGGGAACTCCCTTCGCGTACCGCGAGGGATTCCCAATTACACCATCCATAGGAAGGGTTCTTCGCGTACCGCGAAGGCCCTCCTGCCCATCCTCGCGTACCGTGAAAGTCCCCGATTTAGCCTATCCGCATGAAGATCTCTCGCGTGGCGCGAGAGACTTCATCCCCTCCCTCACATACCGCGAGGGACCTGAGTAAACAGAAAGTTTACTCAGTTTTCCCAGTTCCAACACTTAGCCAAATTTCCACCATTTTTCAATTCAACTTGACACTAAAATTTTCCTACACTTGGGTTTTGGTTTCAAAACATATATACCACAAATATATTCACCAAAAACATAATTCAAGTGTCAAATTATACAACATTTACAGATTTTCTTTTAAAATCCCAACAACACCCAAAATACATACGAGAACCCTCCACGCCATGGGCTTGACTTGGACCTACATCGGAGCTTTCCCTACAAAACCACATATATAAATCACCGTTAGTAATGACGATAAACACATTCAACAAGTATTTCCACTTGTTTCCACACATTCACCCATTTGACACGTTTACACCCATTTGGTCATTTAAGGTTCATAACACTTGCATTTCCACTACAAGTTTCATTTGTCATTCTTGCGTCATCACCCATTTGAAGTATTCCACACTTCTTAATGGTTTTACAACCTCTTGGTGCGAGTACCACAACTCATCTTACCCACACTTGGAGTATTTGACTCCAAGTCCACCCTTTTTGAAGTATTCCACACTTCTTTTGGTGGAGCGAGTACCACAACTCGTCTTACCCACACTTGGAGTATTTGACTCCAAGTCCACCTTTTGAAGTATTCCACACTTCTATCCACCATTACACCAAAACATCACATTATGATTGATTATATTCCACATATATCAATTTCACCAAAATACTCCACATTGTACGATTTTACCACATAAGTAAATTACATCATTTACACCACATTGCATATTTACATTTTGGCTATTAACCACATAGCCTATTTACACATATTTTCATCATATAGTTTGACCTTCTACCACTAAAGTCAATTTATACAATTCATACATATTACATTCAAGCAACAGTCATAATCATTCATATCAACTATAGTATGCATTCATAACACATACACCACACATTTATCTAGATTACTAAGTAAGTGCATAGGCACTTACCTTTAGATTTAGAAGATCCCGCACCACCTTCTAGCTTTGCAAAATGATTACCTAAACATATACACTTAGTTTATTAATCTAACATTCATCACAATCACAATACAATTGAGTCCACAACTTAATTTTTATTTCCAACCCAAACTGGCCCGTTTGGGTTATCCCCATAACCAAACACCCTCTTTCATTACAAACTCATCTACTTGAGTTTCCTTTCCAATACCTTGACACTAATTTCTCATTCAATAGCTTTTATTAGGTCAATTTGGTGTTTGTTCAAGTGTCTATAACCACCTAAACACTTAATCATCACTAATTCATCATCCTAGCTTCATGATCCAAACACCCCCAATTTTCACCATATGATCCCTAACTTTTCAAAATCAAAATCAAAGGGTTCTAAGATGTTAATCACCACTCTTTACATTTAGTTTAGCTAGATTATCCACAATCTAACACTAATTCACCACATGCATACTCAATTTTTTGGATTTCTACAAAACCCATCATCTAACACATTCAAAGTGAATTCAACGAAAGGGAATCACTTACTTGATGTTAGGAGAGTGATGTGTGAACCAAAACCTCCACAAATCAAGCTTCAAATGTTTGATCCAAGCTTCAAACCCGTTTTCTCTTTTTCTCTCTTTGGAATGAACGACCCAAGCTCAAGAATGAGCTCAATCTTGACTTCCACTTAGTCAAAATGGCAGATTTGCCATGTTACACCTTTGGTCCCTTAACTTTCATTTCACCCACTTTCATTCTAAAATTAGTTAAAAACTAATATAACCACATTACTAACTTGAAACCCACTTGTTTCAACTTATTTCTAATATATTATTTTCACCATAATATTTATTAGAATATTTATTTATTTATAACGAAACTCAGATTTTGGTTCGTTACATCGAAGCTGAGGCATTTGTCCAAGTAAGAGAAAAGGAAGTCATCTTCTTCATCTTACGTAATATCCTGACAAGATTCGGGATCCCGGCAGAGATAGTATGCGACAATGGGTCTCAATTCATCGGAAAAAGGACAACCAATTTATGTGCTAGTTGGGGGATTAAAATGATAACTTCCACCCCCGTGCATCCTCAAGCCAACGAACAGCCGGAGTCAAGTAACAAGATCATCATCAACAACATAAAGAAAAGATTGGGAGCAAAGAAAGTACAATGTGCTGAAGAGCTACCTTTTATACTTTAGGTAGATAGAACAACTGCAAAAAATGTTACAGGGCAAACTCCATTTTCTTTGGTGTTTGGAACTGAAGCAATGATACCTATGGAGATGGCTATCCCTACTGTCAGAACAAATCTTCAAACTCCAGAATCCAACAACGAAGCCCTCGCTCAGGATCTCGACACCGTGGGTGAGCTCAAGGATCTCGCCTAGCTCCGTATAGTAGCTTACCAGCAGGGGATAGCTAAGTCATACAACAAGAGTATAAGGATCAAAAGATTCCAAGTGGGTGACTTAGTACTGAGAAAGGCATTCCAGAACACAACCAATCCCAACGACGGAAAACTTGCACCAAAATGGGAAGGCCCATACTTGATTGACTCAGAAGCAGGCAAAGGTGCATATTGGTTGAATACTATGGAAGGAGAAGTCCTGCCAAGGTCCTGGAACGCCATCCATCTCAAAACCTACTTTATATAAGTTAGAAATTATGTTCTGACTAAAAAGGTACGTCCTTTTTCCATAATTATTTTTATTATTCTTTATCAAATTACTGACTTCAGCGTCGGAGGGGTGTTAGCCAGGCTAACACCCACCTTCACCAAGGATTCCTGTTTTGTAGGAATCACCTCCAGGGATCCCGACAGAAGATAGAGATTGGCCATCTCTCCTAAGTTTAGGTATCCTGATATACCTCGAAGGTTTAAACGGCTTTCGCCTTTCTAAGTATTGGGTTAATACACCCCGCCAGGAGCGCACGATATCGGTTATAGTTCAAGGTGGTACGACCAGTCCATGTAAAAGTGGTTGATAATTTCGCCATTGTTGGCTATATATTGGTGCTACGAATATAACAGGCGTGTTATTACTCAAGTTTCTCTGATCATTTAACACTTACGTGTTAAAGCTAAGGTTTTTAGCATTTTCATGCTAACTCAGAATTGTCCTTGCCCACGATACTGGCTTAGCCCACGATTATTTGGCTTGGCCCACGTTTTTGGCATAGCCCACGATTCTAATTTGTCACAGATTAAAAACTTACGAACATCATGAAGATCAATTACTAAGACTACAACGTGAGTCAACACTGGGGACAACTAATAGTTGTTACACTTTGGACTCTATGCTATAATCCGGTATGTGTATATACCCCACTTGATACACAACTAAGGTATGTTATACTTATTTTTCAGATTTGAAAGCTGAATGACTAAGTCATGATACGTTTGGTACTTTTACTTAACATTTATCAAAACCAAATTATATTTTCCTAAGTCTAAGTTTGATAAAAACCCAAGAGTTTATTATTAAGGATCCGGTATCCCGAATATATGTTCAAACCTAATTTTCTAAGTATTCCGAACTTTTAATTATCTAAGGATCCTAATTTTCTAAAACATGTCAAAGAAAACCAAACAGGTAACAATCATGGCAAAAAGTCATCAAGCATCTACTAATATTTATGGTGCAGAAAAGAAAAGTGATACGGGCTTCATCCAAAACCTCGACCCATCCACGCGGAATCACAAAATAGAAAACTGTCTATCCCATAACAGGGATCCCAAAAGCATGAAAAAGAAAATTGTTCATCAACCACAAACATAAAAGGAAATTGTTTCAATACAAGTCAACCAACACAAGTAATCAAATACCAGGGCTCAGGTCTCAACATTTTTACCTTCATCGCCCTGATCAACCTGCTTCTCAGCATCACCGGCTCCAGCATCCCAGGCTGCACGATCAAAACCTTCAGCAGCAGCTTGCTCAGCCATCTGGATCCTGGATTGAAGAATAGGCTTGGCCGCAGATTTCTTAGCATCATCTACAGTCTGCAGAAGCTTAAGCTCGTACTGGGTTATGCTCTCCTGCAACTTGTTCTTCTGGTTCTGGATCTCATTCTCCAAGTACTTACTCTTGGCAACCAGGATTTTCTTCAAGTCCTCAACCTTCTCTATAGCTTCCTCAACCTTTTCTATAGCTTCCTCAACACTCTTCTCCGCTTCAGACAAATTGGCGTAAAGCTTCTCGAGACCCTGCAAGATATAGACAGATTAATAATTTGGAATCCTGAAAAAACACATTAGGATGCCAAGAGGAGACTTACCAGATTCATCAAGCCCTGAAGCTTCTTGGTGGTCTCATCAGAGTCCATCCACTCGAAGATCTCAAGATCTAGCACCTCAGCCGTTTTTCTCCTTTATCTTCAAGAAGCTTTGGACCGGGAGACGGGGATATTAGGCTGGGCAGTTGCAGGCGGGAGACCCTCCTTCTAGACCACAACAACCCCAGATAGAAGGTTGTCAAGGTCAGACAAAGCAAATTGAGAGCTTGACTTGGGGATTCCTACACAAAAATAAAGTAGTTCGGAATCATGGTATATGAAGACAGAAATACTAAACATTCCTTACCTGAAGACATCTCAGATTCAGAATACTGAGTTTCCAAGATGGCTTGACTAATGGTAGATTCAAAGCGGAAGGATCTTTCACCCACAGGTATTTCCAATAACGTTTCAATCCTCTTGTCTGTATCGCTTTTTGCAGGTACCAGTTCGCAAAATTTCGGAGCTACACAAGGATCAAACAAGAATTATCAGCAACAAGTAAAATGTAGTATAATTTGCAAGAATCCTAGCTATTTCCTACCCTTGTTAACCCATTCAAGCGGCAAATGTCTCCCACCGGGGATAGAGTCTCTCCTGACAAAGAAGAACTTCCCCTTCCAGTCAGGATCATTTTTAGTGGCTTTTGGGATTAAATGAGTTCCCCCAGTCCTAAGCTGAAGGACTAATCGATAAGAGCATGGGTTCTTAGATTGTAAGTATCGGCTAGCTCAGGGACATCAATGGTCAAAGAGTGTGAACGATTTAGTCTTTCCAAAGTTGCTAAAATCCTCCAAACCATTGGCATGATTTGGGAGTACCAAAGACTAGTGATCTTGAAAAAGTCGGTGATGAAGGGAGAAAAGGGATATGACAGACCTAACGTAAAAGGATAGCTATGGAAGCAGACCCAATTTTCAGAAATCAAATCTGCTTTTGTTCTAGAATCGAAAGGCCTAAAAACGGGTTTTTGAGGGAAATATTGTTGGATTTTAAAAGTTTGATCTCCGAATCTGTGAAAGAACAGAGCTCAAGATCAGAGTGATCAAGGATCCCCTGATCAGTGAAATCCTCTATCGTTTCATTCATAATGGAGGAAGCCGATCTAGTCATTTTCTTGCCCATAATCGTAAAAGGTTAGACAAAAGAAATCATAAAATTTCAGAGGATATTTTTTACCTGCTTTGGCTTGAAGAAGGCAAGAATGAAAGAGAAAGAGTAAATATCTTATCGCAGCCCTATCATTATTAGTTATTTGAATTTTAAAATTTTACAGATGTCCTTGACAGCTGTTAAATTTGGGGACAATTGTTAGGGGTCATTTTACAGCTAAGGATCCTGGATCTTGTAGGTCCCGGTTCGGACGTGACAGATCTCTAGACTCGCGGTACGACACAGTGATAACGTGCGGAATCCATGATCAACGTGCAACATGTAACTCAATCAACAACACGGTGTAAATAATCCTCTTTGTATTTCCACTCAAAAAAAATCAGTTCACAAGTTTCTCTGTTTCTGTTCTACAACTGATCAACTCTTATCTATGCTCTTCTAAAACTGACAAGTAAACCTCTATTTATAGGGAAACCACAAAGACCACAGGCGAACTTGACAAGATTAGGCGAACTACTCCAAGTTCGCCTATCAAGTTCGCTCTAAAATCCTTAGGCGAACTTGACAGCTTCACTAACTTATAACATAGAATTTCAGCGACAATTACAAAACATGCTCCAACAGACTCCCCATTAACTGTTGCTTAAAATTCTAACACATTACAAGCAAAGACTCTAAGACTATGACATAGAATCTTCAATCTTTTTGTCACCAGAAATAGTTCCAACAGACTCCCTCTTAACAACAGCTTCAGAAGATTGTCACTAGTCCTCAAACAGATCATAGTCTTTGTCTTGTTCATCTGCACACTCTACTTTCTTTCTAGAAGAAAACTTGGGAGAAGGACCCCTTGTCAACTTATATCTGTAAATTTTCACTTATGGCAAAGAAGAACAACCAAGTGTAACCAACAAGTAAAATTTCCATGGAAGCTGGAAAAATAAAATATTTTTGGTTTTTCAAACATAAGAAACACAAAAGCTTTTGGTTTTTATCTGTACAAACTGAAATGTAAAATAGTAAATCACATCTTTTTGGTCGAACATTACGAGTAAGAAGATCGTATCAGTAAAAACAATGCATCAATCACACATTTTGGATAAGCATCCCTAAACATTCTATGGGTATCCTATCCATATTTATTCTTTCATTTCTTTCTTTTCTTTATATCAGATAAAATCAAATCTTTTATGCTTCAACCAAAATATGTAATGATACGCGAAGAACTTCAAAGAAGATGGGATCAGATCATAACATGCTTATAATAAATTACATACGAATTTGCAACACATAACATGTCAATCTAAGTTGTTAATATTATAGCATTTGAAACCATCAGTATCTTTGTCCCATATTCTTGTGAATTAAGGTACCATTTATTTTTGTAATACAACGTGTACCCCACAAATATGTCAACGGAAATTTAAATTGCACTATTTTCAAGACATATAAGATCATTACGAGATAATTTTCAATCTCCAAGATGAAATTATACCGTTAAACAAAGGAAAAATCAAGTAGAGAATCAGAATGATTCAAAATCGAATGATTCAAATGTCTTGGTTTGGATGAAGTATCATGATTCATAGTAACAGAAAGATTGTACCGGTAGAATTCTTCAACATAAGATTGATCAAGGAATCGATTGATTCAATGACATAGGGTAGCGTGATCCAACTGTTATCTGGATATATTCAATGGAATCAAGATAATTTATCCAAGGGCTAGTATATGTTACAACAGATGTTGTCAGAAATATATCTTAGTTCAACATCACATTACATGTTTTTCGGGACATGGTCAGTGAAATGAACTGAAAAATTGTGTTTAACGACATAACCTATACTGGTCTCATGAAGTACTTTAGATCTTATATTCTATATCTGATAATGATCTTTTACACACACCCGACATACTATGGGTTCAAATCACAGTTGTCACAAAGTTCATTATGTTGTCACACTACTAATGGACCAAAAATACTCATAGCCTATTGACAATTCAGACTACATACTAGTATCCAAATTAAAATATAAGCATCAAGCATCAATTTTTGATCAACATAAGCAATTATAAAGCTATCATTTCCCAAATTGTGCAGTTTAAGAAGTTCTGATCAAAACATTTATCACATATATATTAGATAAGCAATGATAAAGTCCAACTAAGGTCATGTGTGACTGAACATCTACTGATGTACTATCCTTTCTCCTTATAACTTCAAGTAATGCCGGTTTTATCTTTTTCAGTTTGTTTGGCTTTTTCAAAATATTTATGACAGAAAGTAAAACTTCCATGAAAACATTGTTAAGAACAACATTTTACTTAGTTACTTGGGATTAAGCAATTCAATTAAGTAAAACTCAAACCGATGTAATCGAATGCCTTTGCCTTTGTCACCAACACAATTCTGTACTCCCCATATCATGTAGACTCCCCCTCAACTAGTCAAATGGTTGCATCAACGATTTTATGCTCACCATCAATATCCTAAGTTTCAGGTTGTCTTTTGGACTTGGTGAAACACTTTCCAAAAATAAACATTGTGCGGGACATTATCTCCCCCTTGAATATCAAGTCGTTGAATCAAATAGACTTATGAGTTATCAAACAACTCATTGCTCCTGCAGATGTCATTCCCTGTCTTGTGCCAACCACTATTAACAAATCAAATTGTATTAATAGTCCATCTTGGTTAAACCTGCACATTAAACAACAAGCATTAGTCTGAAATGGAAACCCAAGCCATGGTAGTCCTCGGTCGTTCATCTGTATCAAAATAAATGACTTCATGCAATTCACAGTCGCATCTCTCCTCAATTTTGGAGATTGCTCCGATGAATCAGAAATGAAAACTTTTCTTTTCCAAACATGCTTATGTTCATTAAGTTCCTTCCTTTTAAAAATTGACGTGTTTGAGCATTCTGATTCATTTGAAACATGATGCGATTATGAAACCTCTTGTTGTTCTAACAATTTTCTCAATCTTCTGTTTTTTCTCCGTCTCTAAGTTCAAGAGAGCCTAACCTGAGATTGTGAATTAACTAAATTTCTACCAAGTGATCTTGTCACAACTGGTCTAGTCTTTGGTGTCTCAGAAGACTGAGTCTTTGAAGGACAATTCACACAAATGTGACCCACTACACCATAATAGAAACAACGTCTCCTTTCAATAAACTTCCTTTCGTAAGGAGCTTTAGGAGTCATATCTCTTGAACTTCTAGAACTAGAAACTTCAGTTTGATTAACATATTTTGTTGACTGAATTTGTGACTTTGGTTTCACGGGTACATATGAAACCTTTACTTCAGGTTTAGTGTCACACCCCAACCGACGGCGGAAACGTCGGGGCGTGAAGCGTGCAGACTGTTCATTGCTCATGGTTTACTAAAGTTTAAATAATTAATAATCGTTTTCATTGCAATCAAACAAGTTCAACAAAACATAGATTCAATCCTCCAAACAATAATGAAAATTACATCAAAATATAACTGGTTCAATTAAAACTAGGTCAAAATCCTATGTGTAGCATATCTTGATCACTTCAAACATTGGTACCTGAAACATGGTTAAATGAGAGGGTCAACTACAAGAGTTGGTGAGAAAACATAGGTTTTGTTGTGTGATAGCAAAAACGTGTTGTGTGTATACAGTTCATACAAAACATGTCAATAAAGGCGTTTATGGAGAGGAACCATCGTGTGACCTGTGTATTCAATCAAACCTTTGTAACTGAAATCAAATCGTGTTGTCAGCAACAGTCACCCTACCTGGGTGGGTTTGTCAGACTCAATAGTACTATCACTGTATACTGTCGGCTAATAGTTAATGATTGCGAATAGCGTATATAGTCTACACACCTAGCACTCAAGCATAAAGCACAGAATTGCATACATGTATGTAAGATGGAAACTGTATTCGTGTATAATTGAAAACATAGTAATTGAACGCATGTTCCACCCCAAAAAGTTTTGTAAATAGAGTAAAAGAGGGGCTATGTAACTCACTTGTTATGCAGAGTGTAGGTCGCACAAGCAAGTATGTAATGGCGGTGTGTTGTAGATTGCTAAGTTCGACCTAATGAACAATGTATATGTGTTATTGATTTGCGTTATTTAATGACGGAAGTGAATTTGTCATTCTTAAACGTGTAGGGTTTGTCTTAAAAATAATAATTAACTATGTTATTTATTATATATATTTATTTGTATTAGTTTTATTAAAATATAAGTTTAAATAAAAAAATGTTCATTCGGAACAGTGTAAGGTATTCCAGTAATTAGTTTATAAAAATAATTATTTAAACTGTTATTTAATTTATTTATCAAATTAACAGAATAAAAATAAAAATAAAGATTCTGTTTAAGGGATGAGCACGACCGTGCTTGTATATGGCACGACCGCGCCCGGCACGTACGCGACCGCGCTTGGTCGGTAACGCGCCCGTGGTTGGTCAGAAGTCAAAACAAGAGTCTGGTCCTGAGACACGACCGCGTCCGTATCCGGCACGACCGCGCCTAGGGTTTTGACTAGGTCAGGACTTGGTTTGATCGGTAAACACGACCGGGCCTCTTACGGGGCACGACTGTGCTTGGTCAATTCTAGAAGCAATTCGCCTGATTCTTGTAATAAAACAGATTAGAAACTTAGGGTTTTCATTGATATGATGTTTGCGAATCGAATTACACCATTTAATTAGGTTTATATTCTGTTTATCGTGTCGATCGTTTAAAACCATTTTTTATCAAAACTCAGATTCAATTCTGTAAAATCATGTAATGTGGTTAGGAATTAAGTTAGGGCTTTCGATTAGCTTGGAGATACGATCCTAATGAACTATTACTAACCTGTTTTGAATGGGCAACAAGTGCAGACGGCTACGGGGAGACTTCGCGGCTTTTTCTTGATCGACAGACGAGATAGAGATGATGGAATGATGGATTTAGGGTTTAGGGAAGTTTATATATGTCTCGGGTAGGTATGGGCTTAACTTAATTCGTTTGATTCTTGCCCCAAATACTTGATTCGTTTTTAAAAAAAAAGTCGGTTTAGAATTTGCGAGTATTTGGACGATTGCATGTGTATTTGGTCGTGTTTTAGTCTCAATTAGCCGAATATCTTCTTCTGCAAGTTTCACGACCTTCTAAACGTGTTTACAATCTATTTTTGAACAAGATTTGAGTCGGTTTGACTTTGCGGAGTCAAACTGTAAACGAGGCGCGACCGTGCTTAATGTTAAGCACGACCGTGGTCATGGCACAAGCGCGACCGTGCTTAGGACTAAGCACGACCGTGCTTGTGTTGGTTTTGGAAATATCAAGACTAGTCCTTGTAGTTTTGTAATATTGATGTTGTTTTGAGTTTTGGTCAAGTTTGGTTCTCGAGGTTTGTAAGATTGTTTTCGTTAATATTGTATTATAATGAACGCGTGTATGCTTGTAAGTGTATATGAACAATAAATGTAAGGTTGAAATCTTTTATTGCACGGCATAAAATACATAGGAAAAACATGAAAATCAGAAAGGTTACATTTAGAAACACCAGGTTTCTTCATAGGAACATATTTCACCATTTGCTTTGCTGGCGGTTTAACAAAAGGTCTTCCCAGCCTGGGATCTTCTAGACGCTTTCCCACATTCTTATCTGGACAATTAACCAAGATATGGCCAACAACGCCCAATGAAAACATGTTCGTTGTTCTTTGTAAACCCGGACAAACTTCTTTTGCTTAACACTTCTTGAAGTACACGATTCACACTGAGAAGCAGTGTTAGATACTTGAACAACCTTGGGTTTTTCTGAATCAAACTTATTTTTAATAAAATCAAGAGTTGAAATTCTCTCAATCTTATTATTTTCTTGAAAATCAAAACCACTGCTCACAAACTTTTTTACTGGATTAATTTGTGGTCTTGTTCAATATCTTCATCTTGATTAATCAAAAACACTGCTCACAAACTTTTTTACTGGATTAATTTGTGGTTGCTCACAAACTCTATCAAGAGTTGAAATTCTCTCAATCTTATTATTTTACTTCTTTGAAAAATTCGTCATCTCGAAAATTTGTGTAAACTACCACAAAAAAATTTCCCTCTAAAAAACTCTTTTTAAGGAAGTAAAAATATTCAAAATTACAATATTCTCAAAAATAACCCAAAAGAAGCATATAAATGCCTCCTCAAAAAATTGAACAAAAAAAAATTCCCTCCAAATTTTTTTTATGAACACTAGCGAACTTAGTAAGTTCGCCTGAAACTGCCTGAGCGAACTTATTAACTTCGCCCGAACTTCACTGAGCGAACTTGGTAAGTTCGCCTAGTTAAGTTCGCCTTTAACTGAAACAGCAAATTCGCCTAAAACGCTGAAATCTCAGGAAGAACACAAATATGAACCAACTCTGCTGAAAGTTATGATTCCTGATCAATATGATGGAATTAGACAATTCTGAACCGTAGGATTGTGTAGAAACTGATTAGTAACAATCCTATTGGATCAATTTCTTCAAACGAATCCAAAATCAATCCAAATTGATCAAAAATCTTCCATTTTTGTCAAGAAAAGAAAATGAGGAAAAATCCTTCAAATTCTCTTCAAATTCAGTGATATTTGATGTTGATTGTACACGAAAACACCACGAATCTTCTGCTAATCAAGAGCAAAGGCTCTAATACAACTTGTAGGTCCCGGTTCGGACGTGACGGATCTCTAAACTCGCGATACGACACAGTGATAACGTGCGGAATCCATGATCAACGTGCAACGTGTAACTCAATCAATAACACGGTGTAAATAATCCACTTTGTATTTCCACTCAGAATATCAGTTTACAAGTTCTCTCTTTTTCTGTTCTACAACTGATCAACTCTTATCTATGCTCTTCTAAAACTGACTAGTAAACCTATATTTATAGGGAAACCACAAAGACCACAGGCGAACTTGTTAAGTTTGCCCTTAACAAGCTTAGGCGAACTTGCAAGGTTGCTCTAAGATCCTTAGGCGAACTTGACAGCTTTGCTAACTTATAACATAGAATTACAGCGACAGTTACAAAACATGCTCCAACTGATCTTCAACATACTTCGGTATCTTGACAGGTTCGGTATCCTCAATATTTAACCGTTATATCATTCGTCTATTTTGACTAATACGCAGGTAAAACACGTGTAGTCAAGGTCATCCCTGAAGAATCGCTCCAGAAGTCAAAGAGAACGTGTTGAAGACGCGTGGAATGACTTGCAACGGTCGTATTTGAAGAATTAGTCTATCTCGTGATTCTCGGATAGTTAGTTAGCATTATCTCTGTATTTATTCAGCAAGTATTGATCGAATAGACACAACATTCTCACTACGCACTTAGCTCTCTAGACTCGTAATCAGTTATGTAACACATTTAGCTCGATCATTACTGCTCAACACTAATAATCTTTTTATTATTTATCTAAGAAACGAGGCAGGGGACGATTTTCACCTCCCAATGTTTTATGTCGGCGATCCCTAAAGATCAAGGGCTTTCCTCGTAAACAATCGTGTCACTTTTTACGTTTTTGCATTGTTCTACGTTAATTTTACAAGCACACTACCTCACAAACTAAGTTTGGTTACAAAATTAGTCTTGTTAATTTTTATCCAAAACAATTTGGCACCCACCATGGGGCAAGTGATGCTTTTTATCCTTAAATCTTTACTAAAATTCGTGTTCAATCACTATCTTTCAAAACTGATTTCAAAAATGTCCTCCCAATCCAAAAATGTTTATGTTTCTGCTCCATCTTCAACCTCTGGGTTAGTCAACCTAGTTCCTCCTCCTCCATTTCAGAAAAATGTCAATCAGCCGAAGAAGACTGTTTCTACGGGGTTTTCGGGATCTGAAATATCCGCTAGCACACCTGTGCCTTCTTCAAACGACGAGATTCTTAAAATGTTCTCGGAAATGAAGCAGCAAATGGAGCAGCAGAGGAAGACTAACCTAATGCTGTTTCGGGATATTGAAAGGGCCAAAGATTCTAAGAAACCAGTGGAAGAGACGACCACGTTGCAACGAATGATATTGGATTTTTATTATTTAGGATCCTCAGGAGTCCATAAGGGATACTTTCTTCCAATACACATCGGGATCACTACTGTTGGACCAAATCCGGCTGTCAGAATTATTATGAGTCAGGATCTTGGATTTACTCTGGGATCATCATCTGGAAATCCTGACATGGGTAACACTTTCAATAGATTTTTCAATACTAATGAATCTTTGCAGGATACAGGGATCACTCCGTCCATGGCTAAAGAACTGAAGAAGCTAAGAGAAATGATCTCAAGTGTACCAGGCGTGGTCCAACCTATACCCGAGATGTCCACTACAAGTCACAGGATCTCCAGATTTACCAATCCCATATGCGATGCGGAGATCCCTAAGCGCTTTCAGACTCTCAACATAAAGCTATACGACGGAACTACGGATCCTGAGGAACATGTCACGCAATACAGAGAAAGAATGGAGGTTAACCCCATACCTCTGGACCTGAAGGAAGCTTGTCTGTGCAAGGGCTTCGGCTCTACTTTAACAGGATCAGCTTTGAAATGGCTACTTAGTGTTCCTCCATATTCTATTACTTCATTTGTTCATTTGATTAACCTGTTTAACAATCAATCTACACACTCAGCAGGCCCGTCATGTTCAATCGCACCACAGTATACACTGGTAGTATGTGTTTATAACAACGGGGACTCCATGTCTCCTCGTTTGTTATAAAGGGAAGTACCAACCACAATCCGGGAATTTCACCCGAGACCCATGTATCTCTTGCAAGTTTTATGTATACCTATGGCCTGAATGCTTGGTTCGTAGACGACGTTGAGCATTATTTCATTAACCTTTATTTGGCCATTTTCGCAAATAATATATTTGACACAATTTTTTAAAAGAGATAAAGTATTCACCTTGTTTGTAGGAATGAGCCTCTAGAGTCCAAAGCTTAAGCTAGCTTCTTAACTTGTTTTCTCTAGCGTAACAACCTTTCTACGAGCGTTCCTTCTTAAACTGAGCACTACAACGAGCGGGAATTAAACTGGGATCGTCAGGAGTGGACTAGGGATCGCCTGGAAAGAGTTTTATGAGTTGGAAATGTGTTTAGGATGAAGAAAACGAATGGACTCGTTCAACTATTTATAGCCTGACATTCGAGTCTATGTCAGACCGATATGGTTGGGGATGTCGGTCCGACATCCGACTTAGACCACGTCAGCCCTAGATGTCTTAATCTGATTGGACCGAACATATTTGGCGGCAATATCGGACCGATATGTGGACCATGTCAACACCACATTTTGCGGCTGAGAGGAGGTTGTCGGACCGACTTAGCTTTCTATTGCGGAGCGATATAGGAATGGACGTCGGTCCGATATCTACCCTCCATTTACTTCGGACCGATATGAACTTAGATGTCGGTCCGCTATTGGACTGACCTTGGCTTCATTCTGATATCATAACTTAGTTTCACTTCAGATCGATATGAGATACGATGTCGGTCCGATATCAACTTAATTTCATAAGTTTCCTTTATTTTAATCCCTAGATTTTGGTGTATTTACACTTATAGTCCCTAGGGTTTACCTTTTGTTAAATCTTGGACATTTTTTGGGCAGGTGTTACATCCTCCCCACCTTGTTTTAAACTCGTCCTCGAGTTTATTCAAACAAGTGTGGATATTTCTTTCTCATTTCAGACTCCATTTCCCACGTGTACTCAGGTCCACGTCTGGAGTTCCAATTCACTTTCACAATTATCAATTTCTTTTTTTCAATCTCTTTTCCTGCATGTCCTCGATTTGCAAAGGATGTTCCACAAATCTTAATTTTTCATCTACCTCTACATCTTGTAGGGGTATTACCTAAGATTCATCTGCCAAACACAAGCGCAGATTTGACACATGGAATACATCGTGTACTCCATTCATTTGATCTGTTAGTTCAAGTTGATAGGCTACAGGCCCAACTCTTTTCAATTTTATGAATGCTCTTATGAATCTAGGACTTAATTTCCCTTTCATATATTTTACAGGTATAACATGTCCTGATAATGTGATATGGCAATCATTGAGGATTTCATAAATTTGGACGAGGTCTCCGTTGGTAGTCTCTACCATATATTTCTTGTCTAATTTAGCTAGAGTTTTATTTAACCGTCTACAGAATCTATGAGTGTTAAGAACGAATGCCCGTGCGTTCATCTTCACTCCATCCGTAGGTTTGGGACCTGTCCCGTCTGTCTTCTTCAACTTTGGACAATTGATTTTGATGTGGCCAGCTTCACCACATCCAAAGCAAGTAATTGGTTTATGTCAAGACATTTTGCAAAAGATGCAAAAAGGTCCAGATCTACATTGTCCTAAGTGCCTTCTTCTGCACCTTGGACATTCAGGAATAGAAAGGTTGTTATTCCGAGGAGTAAAGTTGGATTTCTTGGATCCACTCGGGCCTTGCCCGGTTATCCCCTTTTTCTTCTTTCCCTTTTCCTGGTTCCTTATTAGGCTGGTAGTTAATGATGCTCCCAGATCCATGGCATCATCAAGATTTTCACAATTTGCGACCTTTACCATGTCACTGATTTCACCAATCAAACCCCAGATATAATGCTTGATCAGGTTTGATTCAGGAGTAGCAAGATGAGGATCTATTCTAGCATATTCCAGGAGTTTAGTGGCATAATCCTGGTGATTCATTCCTATCATCCTTAAACTTAGGAATTATCCATCTATCTGCTCCCGTTCATTCTGCGGAACGTATTTCTTCTCAACCCTTGTCTTAAAGGCACTCCAGCCCATTGCGTAGGCTGCATCTCTGCCCTTGGCAACAATAATCTTATTCCACCATTCAAGAGCTTGATCTTTGAATAAGTTGGAGGCATATAAAACCTTGTCCTCCTCAGCACACTTGTTGATAGCTAAAATTGATTAAGTCTTCTCTATCCACCTCAATGTGGCTATCCCACCTTCCTTTCCAGAAAAATTGTATGGCTTACAATCCTGGAACATCTTAAAAGTACAACCTACTACCTTTTTCTTCTTTGCTACATGACCGTAGTTATTACCCATACTCTCATCTTCAGAAGAGTTATGGTAATATTCTTCTCTTTCGGTCTTCTTGGATTTATGAGAAACAGAACCTTTTGTTACTAGAGTAATGGGTTTTGATTGGGTCACTGTTCGAGTCTGAGAGTGAAGAGATTTAGAAGGTTGAACATATATTCTATCTACTTGTCTATTTTCAAGTTTCGTAAAAATCATTGGAAGGGAATCATTTATTCCTTCCGTGATCATCTTTTGAAGTTCCTTTCAGGACTCGTTATTTTCAGCAGCATTAACAATCACTGCTTGCTTTTTCTTACCTCTCGTATTTTGAGAAGGTCCAGTTTGTTTCGACATTCTATTAAGAGACAATACTTGAATTAAAACAGAACTTTTTATTGATAAAATATTTACAAGCAGAAGATACATATCATTATTTAAAAATTTCTAAAATTCTTCTCTTCAAGAGCTTGAACTAGAAGGGCATTCCGTTCTTCTACTTCAGCCTTTTCTCTTTCTAGTTTAGCTATCCGGTTTAACAACATTTGTTCACTTTCACTTTCTGATGCATTCTCATTTATATGCGGAAAAGGAATAAGAATCGTCTCATAGTACGGAACATAAGCTATATTAGAATCGGCATGTTTTTCTTCTTCAGGATCACATTTATTTTCATAAGGAAGTTCGGCGTATCTCTCATGAAAATTTTGTGAATAAACAGGCGTGATGTTATAGCTTCCAATAGTCAGAGCAGAATGAAAACTTATAGAAGGATTATAGGGAACACTAGGGTTTCCTATGTCTCCGAGGCTTCTGAAAGTAGAGCTTTCAGTTTCCTCATTATGTTCTATAGTGGTTTCATTCGTGTCGAAGTAACTAGCAAGAGCGAATTTTTGAAGAAAACTAGGACCTTTGCCCTTTCCAACTATTCTGAAAAAAAAAACAAACAATATTTTATTACCATAAAATATATTACAATAAAAGTAAAATACAACAAAATTTCAATCCTTCGTTAGCTCTTTCCCCAAGGTCTTTAGATCCTTTCCATACTCATATACCTGTTTCCTATAAAACTGGGTTCTTTTCTTATCCATGATTTTCTTCTTGGTTATCCCATCCGTTTGGCTTAACAAACGATTTAAACATTCAATATGGGAAAAAGGCATAGTATACTTATAACCATATTTAGGAGGGGGTTCACGAATACCCATCAACATATCATTATAAACATGATGACATTCGGGTGGTGATTGAAAGTAAGCTTGGTAAGGATCATATGTTGCTTCGGGGAACACATATGGATCATATGTGACCGGGGATTCAGAATTATAGGATTGATAATCAGAACTGTTTGAGATGGGGTTATTAAAAGGATAATCGTTAGGGTTTTCAGAAGCGGATTGATATTGGGGATCTTCAGAAGGATCTTCTTCAGATGACTGAATTTGACTGGATTATGCCTCATTTCCTTGCACAGATTGAGCAGCAGTATTCCAGTTGCTGAAGTCTGATCCAGCATCCATACATTGGCTGAAAGAGTGTTGGGATTGTGGGTGGTATTCGAGAGAATTAAATAATACAGCAAACGGGTTGTCATTATAGTAGGGCGAACAGATAGGATTCTGTTGTGAACCTAACGGATGATATTCCTGAGATTCTTGCTTAATAGGGCGATTAGGATTGTAATACGGAACAGTATTTCCTCCAGACATCTGTAATCTTATCATATTAGCATTTATCTCATTCAAGACTTAGACACTAAAGCCAGTATCTTAATCTTAGCTAAAGCTCTACAAGGATGGTTATCTTTCCAGAGTAGTACCTCCAACAGTCATGTTCTCAGGAAAGAGCGACGGGTCTAGAAGAGATTTATACACCGCTCTTTCCTTAGACATAACACTTCTGTTTGTTAGATAACTACTGTTAGGGGTCAATTTTATGATCCAGAATCCAGGATCCTGAGTATAGTATGATCCGGAATCCGGGATCCCGAAATCGACTCGGTATCCTGAATGTTAACGTTACTAACGGTTATTTGTTCCCTATCTTAATTTATATACGCAGGAAAAACGTGTGGTCAAATCCATTCCTAAAGAATCGCCCTTGGAGTCAAGGAGAACGTGTTGAAGACGCGTGGAGAGACTTGCAACGGTCATATTTGAATATTTAGTCTATCCCGGGATTCTCGGATAGTTAGTTAGCTTTATCCTTGTATTTATTTCAGCAGCTTGATCGATTAGGGACAACACATCACACAGTTTACGAACTCTTACAACACAATACACTCACAATCAACTCTGTAACACTTAGATATCGATCATCTACTGCTCGTACTTGTAATCTTTTTACCATTTATTGAAGAAACGAGGCAGGGGACGATTGTCACCTCCTGAGGTTTTATGCCGACGATCCCTAAAGATCAAGTGATTTCCTCGTAAACAACCGTGTCACTTTTTACGTTTTTGCATCGTTAAACAATGATTTTACAAGCACACTGCCTCACAAAATAAATTTGATCACTTGATTATATTGTGTAATTTTTGGTCAAAACAATTTGGCGCCCACCGTGGGGCAAGTGGTGCTTTTTATCCTTAAATATTTACTAAAATTCATGTTCAATCACTATATTTCAAAACTGATTTCAAAAATGTCGTCCCAATCCAAAAATATTTCTGTTTCTGTCACACCTCCAATTTCAACTAACGGAGTTTTACCATTTGGAAAGTGACAAACCAGGATCTCAGTCATTAGTTACATTGAACGACACTATATGGGACTAAAATGAAAATATCATAAACGATAAAAGTAAATGCGGAAGCGTATAAAGAAAGTAAATGCGTAAAACAAACACGCCCAAAAAGTCCAGTCCAAAAATAAACAAAAACAGTCCAAACATAAATAATAACAGTCCGAATGTAATAAAATATAATTCAAAAATAGGACTCCATGCATGTCCTATATGTGCACATGTGCCTTATCTTAGTGACCTGAGAAAACATATAAGAAAAGATGTCAACACGAGGTTGGTGAGTTCACAGGTTTCAATATATAAATAAACGTTTACCAGATTTATTATACAATCAATATATATATATCAACAGGTAGCTAACCCATGTTCATGTTTGCTATTACGCTCGCAACCGTAAACTGACTGTTTGAATGCCTCCCACCAGGCCTATCAACCCTGGTGCACGTTTAGGTCAATATTGCACTCGTTTGATATCCATTCTAGTTAGCGCAACTAACGCGGGTGAGGTTTGTCAAACCCAGTAGTACTACCCAACATACCTCGCTATACTCATATTTAAACGGTTCGATGTGAAGACTTTCATGATAGAGTTTACGCATAGTCATAACAAGTGATACATAATGAAGTACAAAAATCAAAAAGTGTTTGCGTCATGTTTTCTCCCCCATTTTAAAAGCAGTAAAAGGGGCCGTGAAAACTCACCTGATTGCGTAGGTAGTAATCACACAAGTATGAGATTTGAATTCTCAAGCGTTAGCCCGACACGGCTCACGGATGCCCTAGAATTACAACATAATTATTATGGTTAAAATGGAATATGTGACGACAACACGAAATGAGGAACGTCCTAAAAGAAACGCTCTAATGACCATGAGTAAACGAATGTGTCCACGAGAATACAGGATTCTTAAATTATCCAATTAAGAAAAACTACGATTTGCGACGAGTGACAAATAATAATAATATAAAAATATATATATCGTTTTTAATTGAGTTCGAGGATTGGAAATAATATATTATTTTATAAACGAGCTTTAAATAACGAATACGAGTTACAAAACTAAATCCGAGTCTACGGGTGGTTTTCCGGTTTTAAAACCTATTAATATAATATAATAATTATTGTTTTGAAAATATAAATATTAATCAATGCATTCTGACAAAAGGTTTACTCACACAAGACCGCGCCTAAGACAAGGCACGACCGTGTTAGGGTCGCAGGCGCGACCGCGTTGTTTAGGAGCGTGACCGTGTTGATCAAACAGAAGACACAACAAAACTGATCACTAGGCACGACCGTGTCTGAGTCTGGCACGATCATGTCTAGGGTTCTGAGGCACGACCAGGTCTAGCCAAGAGGCACGACCGGGTCAGAGTACGAGGCACGACCGGGTCAGAGTACGAGGCACGACCGTGCTAAAATTGGCACCACCGTGTCTCCTGGATATACAGACACGGTTCTTAACAGAATGAACCAATAAATCCAAATCAGTTTGGTTTCGATTGCGATCGACCAAAAGGACATGGGAGTTCTGTTTAACAGTAATATGTGAATCATAGGATGGTTTTAATTGTGAAAACACCGAGATTTAGATCAATTAATTTCCCGATCTGAAACCAAAACTCTAGCTATGAACACGAGATCAATTTGAACAATCTGGATAGGTTTATTTGCTGAAATCATAGGGCTTTTAATAAACAGAGGATTGCGAACCTAATCATGTAATTTAATTAGATGGAGACTGGTTTTAAGGTATAGATCGATTAAACCAAAAATGGTGTGAACCCTAGATTTGATTCGCAACAATTTCGATAATATTAGCCCGAATTAACAAGGGGCTTTTGATCTATGAACAAAAACGAAGGTGTAGAGAGTTTCAATTACCACAAAGGATGACGGATCGATGGAGTTCGAGTAAAATGAGTTTCGACTTCGAGTGGCTTGACTTCCGGTGGCTCTGGCTGCTTCTCCGGCCAAAACAGAATATGCAAATGCTTCAGAAAGTTGCGAGTGAGAGGTGTGGGTCGATTGTTTACGCAGATGAGATCTAAAATGACCGAATTCGAGTGATTTGATAATGTAATCAACGGTTTCGGGTTTAAAATCATAATGGGGATTAATTTTGATAATTATCGGTGTTAAAGCTTGAGATAATGGCTCAATGATGATCGCCATTAGAGATTATACGTTACAAACTTGATATTCGAACAGATTTGCGTTTAAAGGTTGTGTTTACATTTCAACTGGGTAAGAGGCGCGACCGTGCCAAAGCGGGGTTTCTGGTTATTTACAAAACCAGCCCTTGCAACTTCATCTTTGACAGAATTGATCCCTTGGTTTTAGAATTGAGTTAACTGAGTTAGGATTTAGCTGAATTTGACTAACGAAGTTGACTTAAAAAGTTCGGATTGTCACAGTTTCTGCTCCATCTTCAACCTCTAGGTTAGTCAACCCTATTCCTCCTCCTCATCCGTCATTCCAGAAAAAGAATGATAGTCTGCAGAAGAAAAATACTCCTGCGGTTTTTTCGGGATCCGGAATATCCGCTAGCACACCTGTGCTTGCTTCAAACGACGAGACTCTCAAAATGTTCTCGGAAGTGAAGCAGCAAATGGAACAATAGAGGAAGACTAACCTAATGTTGTCTCGAGAGATTGAAAGGGTCAAAGAATCAAATAAACCAGTGGAAGTGACGACCCCGTTGCAACCAAGGATCTTGGATTTTGATTATTCAGGATCCTCAGGAGTCCATAAAGGAGACTTTCTTCCAATGCACACCGGGATCACTACTGTTGGACCAGCTCCGGCTGTCAAAGTTACTATGAGTCAGGATCTTGGATTTACTTCGGGGTCATCATCTGGAAATCCTGACAAGGGTAACACTTTCAATAAATTTTTCAATACTAATGAATCTGTGCAGGATACAAGGATCAGTCTATTCATGGCCAAGGAGTTGAAAAAGCTTAAGGATATGATCTCCAGCGTACCAGGTGTGGTAGAGCCAATACCGGAAGCATCCTTAGCCAGTCACAGGATCTCCAGATTCGCTCCCCCGATATGTGATGCAGAGATCCCGAAACGCTTCCAAACTCCCAACATGAAGTTATATGATGGAACTACCGATCCCGAAGAGAATGTCGGTCAATATAAAGAGAGAATGAAGATCAATCCTATCCCTCTGGATCTGAAAGAGGCCTGTCATTGCAAAGGATTCGGATCAAGCTTAACAGGATCTGCCTTGAAATGGCTATTAAATAGTAACCCAAAATGTTGACGAATCCCTCACGGATTATATAAGCAAATTTGGCCGAGAATCCTTGGATATCCCGAATCTTGACATTGCTACAGCAGTTCAAGCCTACAAAATAGGATTGCAAAAGGACTCCCCATTCTATGAGGATCTTGTAATGAACCCTTGTAGGAACTTGGACGAAGTCAGGAATAGGTCTCTGAGGTTCATAAGGCTCGAAGATGACACGAAGATCCAAAAAAGGATTAATGCACCTTCCAGCTATGATCATCCTAGCAGGAAATCTGAATCATCATCTTTCAAGCCCCATAGATCAAAGCCTTATTCGAGATCTGACAATCATAGGTTCAAAGTTGGGGAGGATGATGAAGAAGAAGAAGAAAATTATCCTAAACTAACCGATTATTTCTTTTCTATTGATATTTCAGGACTCATGTATGCTATGCAGGATCTTCGGGACAAAGCCAGATGGCCCAGGAAAAATGACAAAGGATCTGGATGGAAGGACAGATCCAAATGGTGTGCCTATCATGAGGATTTAGGGCATATGACTGAGTATTGCATTGCCATTAGAAAGGAAATAAGTTATCTCCTTAGCAAGGGCCACTTGAAGGAACTCTTGGGCGGAAAGAAAGAAAAGAATCAGAATTCTGATACTACCCCAAGATGAGCGGCATCCCCACCTCAGGATGCCAAGGTAATAAATCTTATTTCTAGAGGTTCTGACTATGGTACTTCTTATTCCACAGCTAAAAGACACACAAAGAAAACCAACATCGAAACCCTGACGTAGGATCATGTAAGTTAGAATTTATGTTCTAACTAAGACTGGTATGTCTTTTATCCTTGTTTATTTTTGTTTCAATTATTATCTTTTGTTTATCAATATACTGACTTAAGCATCGGAGGCTAACACCCACCTTCAGCAAGATCTAAGGTTTTTGCAGATGGAATCCTAGAGGATCCTGATCAGGAAATTTGAGATTGGCCATCTCTCTAAGTTAAAAGTGTTACATAACCCTTCTAAGGTTTGAATGGTTTTCGCCTTCCTAAGTAGATTGGGTTTCTACACCCCTCCAGGAGCGCACGATATCCAAGTATAGTTCGAGGTGGTGCGACCAGTCCATGTAACAATGGCTGATAATTTCATCATTGTTGGCTATATGTTGGACCTTACGAACATTATCAATGGAGTAACACGGACATGTTATACAGCCGGGTATGACCCAAGCAGTTTAACATTGACATGTTAACCAAAGTTTATTGGCATTTACATGTCACTACGGGTATAACCCACTACGTTGGCATGTCCCAAGTTAATAACTCAAGATTCTAGGGACACCCCTGAGAATCCTGAGGTACAATTACTAAGCAAACAATTTGTTTGATAGGTATACGCAGGGAACAACTAAAAGTTATCATACTTTGAGTCTGTTTGGACTCCCTATCATTATCTGGTATGTATATCTACCCAGCCTGATTCTCAAAGAAGGTATTGCTTATTAATTTTCAATTTTGGGTAGACTTGAAATATTTGATGACTAAGTCATAGTATGTTTGTAATTGGTATTTTTTTCAAACCATTTATCATAAACAAGGTATTTTTTCTTAAACCGAAGTTTAAACCTAAGATATTATTTACAAATGTTCATAAAGGATCCGGTATCCCAAAAAGATACATAAATCTATTTTTCCGCGTATCATAAGGCTTAATTGCCTAAGGATCCTTATTTTCTAAAAACATATCAAACACATAACAATCATGGCACATAGTCATAAGTTATTTACTAATATTGAGAGTGTGGGAAATTTAGTGATTCGGGTTTCATCCAAAAAGCTGGACTCAAGCCTTGTATTTATTGCCATTATCGTCCTGTTCAACCACCTTCTCCACCGCCTTCAAAACTGACTCATAACACCTGATGATTGAGGACATGAAGCTTCTTGTAGGCATCAACATAGTTCAGGCCTTTGTAGATAGTTACATCGGCAGCATCACGGAGCTTTCTCTTTGATAACGGTGATCTTAGGGTGTAGAGTAGGAGCATCAGGTTTGGGAGCTTCGGCAGCAGGCTGAACCTTTTCCTTTTTGATGGCTTTTGCTTTTGGAGACAGTGTTATCAATGACGTCGAGGGCAAATTAAGAGCTTAGCCTGCGAACACCTAGTTCAAGATAACAGGTTAGATCATTACACATATTATTAACTAACAAAGAATTTTGATTTTTTCAAATCTTACCAGACTTCTAAGAGGTGGAAGGATAACTTTCTGAACTTACTTCTACGGAGGGGATCTTGAGACGGAAGGTTCTTTCAGCAGCAGCAATTTAAAATTTTAATTGCTGTAAATGGTGATAACAGCTGTCAAATTTTGGGGAAATTTGTTAGGGGTCAATTTTATTATCCAGGATCCCGAGTATAGTATGATCCGGGATCCCAAAATTGACTCGGTATCCTGAATGTTAACGTTACTAATGGTTATTTGTTCCCTAGCTTAATTTATATACGCAGGAAAAACGTGTGGTCAAATCCATTCCTAAAGAATCGCTCCTGGAGTCAAGAAGAACGTGTTGAAGACGCGTGGAGAGACTTGCAACGGTCATATTTGAATAATTAGTCTATCCCGGGATTCTCGGATAGTTAGTTAGCTTTATCCTTGTATTTATTTCAGCAGCTTGATCGATTAGGGACAACACATCACACAGTTTACGAACTCTCACAACACAATACACTCGTAATTAGCTCTATAACACTTAGATATCGATCATCTACTGCTCGTACTTGTAATCTTTTTACCATTTATTGAAGAAACGAGGCAGGGGACGATTGTCACCTCCCGAGGTTTTATGCCGGCGATCCCTAAAGATCAAGGGCTTTCCTCGTAAACAATCGTGTCACTTTTTACGTTTTTGCATCGTTAAACATTGATTTTACAAGCACACTACCTCACAAACTAAATTTGATCACTTGATTATATTGTGTAATTTTTGGTCAAAACAACTACATACCGGTCAGAAGGTCACCTTGTTTTCTTATCTTAAAAGCATTATGGTTAAAGCTTAGATACTAGATCCAAGAATCTGATTCGCTAAAACCTGTGTCTCTGATACCAACATGTCACACCCTGCCTCAGGCACCCCCTGGACGTGTGCGAGCCCGATTGGTGTCGTTTGGTTACTTGATTTTAGAGTTTTATAAAATACAACGGAAGTCTTTTCAAAGGATCATTTCATCATTTATCTCAACTTCAAGGGTTGCGTTTGTAAATATCAAAACTGAGTTGGAAAACAAAAGCCTTGTATTTACTTTATAAACATAGGGTTCCCATACCCTTCTCATTTGATTACAAAACATAGTTTGAAATCAAATACATGATGAGTCACTGGAAATAGTACAACACAGGGTTGATCAGTTCCCTAGTCCTATCTCCTTTCTTTAGGATTTCCCTTTACACGAGACCTGAGAATCCTACGTGCATTCCATCTTTTTTCCTGGGTCAGATCTCATGTCTGCCCATATTCCCTTCTCATCATATTTTAATCATTACCTGAAAAACATTTTGCAGCGCGAACGCTGGTGAATACAATATCTTGACATAAAATCATTTTTGGCACAAACAAGTATTAATTTCATAATCACAACTTTCTGTTCAATCTACACACTCAGCAGTCTCGTCATGTTCAATCGCACTACAGTATACACTGGTAGTATGTCTTTATAATAACGGGGACTCCATGTCTCCTCATTTGTTATAAAGGGAAGTACCAACCGCAATCCGAGAATTTCACCCGAGACCCGTGTATCCCTTACAAGTTTTACATATACCTATGGCCTGAATGCTTGGTTCATAGACGAACGTTGAGCATTATTTCATTAACCTTTATTTGGCCATTTTCATAAATAAAATATTTGACAGAAGTTTTTAAAAGAGATAAAGTATTCACCTTGTTTGTAGGAATGAGCCTCTAGAGTCCAAAGCTTAAGCTAGCTTGTTAACTTGTTTTCTCTAGCGTAACAACCTTTCTACGAGCGTTCCTTCTTAAACTGAGAACTACAACGAGCGGGAATCGAACTGGGATCGTCGGGAGTGGACTAGGGATCGCCTGGAACGAGTTTTATGAGTTAGAAATGTGTTTGTGATGAAGAAAACGAATGGAGTCGTTCAACTATTTATAGGCTGTCATTCGAGTCTATGTCGGACCGATATGGCTTGAGATGTCGGTCCGACATCCGACTTAGACCACGTCAGCCCTAGATGTCTTAATCTGATTGGACCGAACATATTTGGCGGCAATATCGGACCGATATGTGGACCATGTCGGTCCGATATCCAGACCCTTGTCCCATCATTAGGGATGAGTCACTAAACACGTGTCAACACCACATTTTGCGGCTGGAAGGAGGTTGTCGGACCGTTATGGATTAATATGGGTCCGATAACCGACTTAGATTTCTATTGCAGACCGATATAGGAATAGACGTCGGTCCGATATCTACCCTCCATTTACTTCGGACCGATATGAACTTAGATGTCGGTCCGCTATTGGACTGACCTTAGCTTCAGTCTGATATCATAACTTAGTTTCACTTTGGACCGATATGAGATACGATGTCGGTCCGATATCAACTTAATTTCATAAGTTTCCTTTATTTTCAAACCCTAGATTTTGGTTTATTTATACTTATAGTCCCTAGGGTTTACCTTCTGTCAAATCTTGGACATTTTTGGGGCAGGTGTTACAACTCAAGTCGCCGTACACGTCAGGTGTAACCCCATCTTCGTCCTACTTCGTTCACCACCGCAGTGCACCGCCATAACCACCACCGCCTACTCCTCGTCCTCGTGCCTCCGTGCTCACCACCTCTCTCCCCATGGCAGCCGGCCACCTCCGTTTACTTCTGACTTCACACGCCACAACCGGCCACCACTGTCATCTCCACCTATGCTGTCATTCACGGTCAAGAAACCCAAACTTTGATCGGGTTTTTAAACCAAGATCGTAAGCAAATCGCATAAAAGGTAGAAACGAGGATTACCTTAGCTGAGTATGGATTTCTTCGCTCGAAACCGTTTGTCGCACCACCGTTGTCGGCCTCCCGATCCGGCGTCTCTCTCTTCCTTGCGCGTCTCTGCCATTGCACGTACACCTAGGCCGAATGACCTAGGGTTTGTTGGTTCAGGCCCAAAATACACACTGCGCGCACACACAATTGCCGAACTCTTTCTTTGTATTTGAACTTCAAAGGAATTACAAGATATGGGATATTAAACTAATGCTATTGTGGCCCTATTTATAATTAAAATAACAAACCACATGCCAAAACTTTGCCCACGTACTCCTCAATTTTAGCAGCCCCTTCCAACGTTCACATCCATAAAACTCGGTCAATCGAGACCTATTCCCATGCTGACCCATTAAATACTTGCTGACCCGTATCCGACTCCAGTACTCGTATCCATGGACCCGACTTTGACTGGTACCCATCAAGATAACCCAACAGGGTTTTCCTTTTAATTGATACTTCAATTTACACCCGGGTCCTATGTTTCTTTTTTCGCACGTTTTATCCTAAACCGTTGCTAAGGATCCCTTTAATTCCTTAGATATGGTTTTACGTGAAAACCTCGGCAACCGTCTCGTTACTAGAGATTCAGGTTACCCATTAGCCTGAATCATTAATGTTATGGACCCCATCCCATTCACATCAAACCCCATCTTCCTCACCCTCCGATCGGTCACTACTCACTACTACCACCTCACTCAGCACCATCGTTATTCCAACCATCTTTATCTTGTGAACCACTTTCTATTTCATTTTCGGAATATCACACCATATAATCACTAAGCAAAAAGTATCATGATCCTACCAAACCCAAACGTGTCTTTTTTACCCTGTAAAAGAGTGGTACTTTTCCAAACTGGGTTGAAGTTATAGTTCGAGTCCTGCCCATCTGACAACAAGATCATACTGCTGACTGGATTTTTGAATTTCCGGTCGATCATCACTTTGGTTCCCTTTCTTAGGGCTTCGCCTGTATCGGTCGAGCCGCTAGCAACCAATGAGTTGATCATTTGAAAATATTCTTGTTTCCCATACTGCGAAGTGGGAAAAGGCGAAAGTCGATCCGATGGGCCGAGATTTTGTACTACAAATCCCATAGCTTGTTTTTAATAAAGCAAACAATCTTTGTAGCCGTCTAATTAATATCGATGCAATGCACGTGTGTTTTGATTTCCTTTAGCAATGTTGATCTTGCTATTGTAGAAACTTCAGGATATGTTTTCATTTCTATTCCTCCATTGAAACCAGAAAATATGTCTTCTGCTTTCCGGTTGACTAGCTAGTTCATCATCATCATTAAAGATAGTAAAGGAACATTATCATTAATTAGTGTGCAATTGTTGTAGTGGCACACCAACCATGAATAAAAAAAGACCGGAGAAAACTGTAAGTGAAACAGAAAGTGGTCGTCGCTGGCGTGAAGAAGAAGGATAAACATGTGTACTTGGCAATGGTGGCTCACAATGAGGTAATGATGGCTGGAATAACGATGGTGTTGGGTGCATTTGGTAGTGCTGGCCGGAGAAGGGGTGTTAGGCTGGCAGGAAGGTGTGTGCAGTGGCGAAGCTTGAAGAAAAATGCTCGAATACGTATCATGGGGCGGAAATATAAAATTTCACCACGAATACGTATAAATTAACACTACTGAGCGAAAAATCTCGGTGTGTGTGGGGGGTCACTATACTTCGCCCATATGTGTGTGTGTGTGTGTGTGTGTTGGGGGAGTGAGGAAGATGGGGTTTGATGTAAAATGGTAAATGAGGTGGGATCCACAAAGGTATATATTTTGTAATTTTATTTTTTATTTTTTACACCAAGGGGTTTTTTCATTATTTTACCCTAACTTAAAAAATTAAATGGTCATCACCACAGGGACCATCGGAGTTTCGTTTTGACAAACTTGTGAACAATCGATGTAGTTTTTCAAATTTGAAGACCATACTTGCCATTTGTACAAACCAATGTAACCATTCGTGTAATTAACTCATATATATTTATATAATAATAAAAGTCAGTATATATAAAGTTATGATAAAAATAAGTAGATAATATATATTATGTTATTTATAAAAATTATAATAAAAAATATAAAATAAAAAATTAATTATAAGTATATAAGATAATAAATACATAATATCCAAGCCGAGCTCGATTTCACGTATTATAACATACGAGAAACTTAGGCCCGCACTCCGCGACGGGAGGCAGACGTTAATCGGTTGAGAGAATGACATTAACGTGGTATTGCACAAAAAACATATAAAATTAACGTTGTGGCGTAAACATGACTTAACATTGAAACGACGTACTCGTTAAAAAAGTTAGTAACAAACGGGGCGGAACTTGAACAATTAAACTAGGGGGCGAAAATACTGGACATAAAAAAACAAAATTTTAGTGGACTTGTGGAACAGATTTGGGCTTTTTGTCTTGATAGGAGGTCCCCAAACACTATAACTAATATGAAATAAACCTAGTGGACCGAAATCAATACTTCTAAGCAAAAAACTGAGAAAAAAACCAGCTTTTTTGGGATTTGTGGAACAGATTTGGGCTTTTAATCTGGATTAGGAGGGGCCAAAACAGTATAACCAATATGAAATAAAACTAGTGACCCGAAATCAATACTTTTGAGCATAAAAATACGAGGGCCTGGCCCCTATTAAGTTCATTCCCTGGTAACAAAGATGGTTATATAACGGTATTGATGTTCTTCAATGGGTGTCGGTCTCCTTCTAGACACCAGCACGTTTCCGTCAGTCGATATAACTAACGATACCTAAAAAATACCACATTTTGAATGCAACTCCGTTCTTTTTATAAAATTTATACCAGGACGCTAAGAAAAAAATAAATAAATACAGCAACAATTTATTTAAAAAATATATACATATAGCGAACGAAAGTTATCGAAAAAAAAATCAAATTATATATACTATATGGGGTATACTCTAAAATTTATAATTTAAGAAAGTTAAAGTGATAGTTTACAAAGTTAAATGTCGGTTTTGTCACTCTACAAATTTTGGAGGGGTGTTTTTATCGGTGGCAAATGCCACCGACACTTATGATTAAGTTTAATGAAATGTTTAGAGGTGCACAAATCAGATTCAAACCCTAACCCGAACGGGGTTGAAACGGGGTCAGGTTGTGGTCAACGGAAAAGAAACCGGATTTTGATTGAACTCTGGTCGGGGTCTGGTGAGGTCTGACAGGATTGAGCCAACTCGGGTTGGGCTGAACCCGGTTTCAACCGGGTTGAGTCGAGAAAAAGATAAACCCGTTTGAAACTGGCGGCCCGTCGGGTTTTATCATGTTGGAAAACCCGTTGTATCGGGTTGGATATGCACCTCTACGGCTCTACATAATTACATAAGTTTATAAATCTTAAAAAGTAACAGCCCAGCCCAGCCCAGTCTACTAAACAATTCACCAAACTGATTTCTAAGTGAATTCTAGGGTTTCAACGTCTTTCATCGATAATTCTCAATTTCTTCAGCAAACTGTAGATTGCAAAGATGAAGAATGGTGGTAGAATCTCTAAACAAAACCCTAACAATGGCGGAAACAATCAGAAATCCACCGGCTTAGCACCGATTAATAGCAAGATGAAGAAGAACAGGAACAGATTGGGAGGCGGAGGTCTATCGCTCCAAGCTTTTGCTAACGCGAAATCGAAGAACGACGGCTACAATCCGGCTTTAATCAGTACGTTTATCTTCTTCCTTGAAGCTTAGTAACAATCAGTTGCTTGATTTAGTTATCATCTTCGATTGAAATATTGGAGGTGAGATTAGGTTATATATGATACATACGAGCTTAATTTAACATTTTTTTGAAGGAATGTATGTTTTGGCAGATGATGAATGTAAATCCGTTGCGTTAGGGTTTGAAATGTCAAATTGTTTCAGTTACTTGAGACCTGATGAGAATGGTTTGGTTAGTTATGATTTGTTTATGTCTAAAGCTTGAGCTTGACTTGATTGTAATTTTGCAAATTCGTGCTTGGCTCGGTAGTAGTTTTACAAGCTCGAGCTCGGCTTAGGATCTTATGTTATCTATGCATTATTAATTTTTTAATGCGTATATGTAATCATTATTTATAGATATAATTCCAATTGTTTGGCTCTGATATAAGTTGTTGTGCCTGATTCAGAAGTACAAATCGAAAGAATGTTAAGGTTGAAGGGTGTTTCGTAAAAGGGTTAAAACTATTTTAGTACAAAAACAACAACCATGCCCATTAGAATCCCATTAATAGACAAGCTATTGGTAGGGTCTGGGGAGGGTGGGATGCAGGCAAACCATACCCCATCCGTGAGGATAGAGAGGTTGCTTCCACGGAGACCCCTAGCTCCAAAAAATAACCCATTTTGGATATCAAAAGGTATATTAGAACCATAACTGAACATTAAACAACACCATCATCTTATTAAAAATTAATCCATAAGCGACAAAGAATAGTAGATGGTGAAAACATGTAAGTGGAGAAAAGTGATGATAGTACAAATGGCACCATAGATACACATAGCCAGAGTAGGTAACATCACATCACATGTCTAGGAAGAACTAAACCCCTAAGCTAAAACTATTTTAGTAGGTTTATTTAATTGTTTTTGAGTTTATTCAGTTTATGGTAAGGAAAGATTTGGTTGATTTAATTTCTTAAGTGAGTCGAATTAGGTTAGCTTGGAGATTAAATTAGGTTTAGATTTGTGAGTCTATATAATTGGTTGATGGTTGTAAGGATTTAATATTCCAGTTTTATTATTAATGAAAGTGTCGATCAAAGTTTTTAGATCAAACCGAGTTTTTCTGTCTTCGTGTTCTTCGGTTTGTACTTTTGATTCGGTGTCAACATATATAACAATGTATATTATTTAGCTTTCTTATCATAGTAATAATAATTATATATTACATTATGTCACATAAATACTACTACTTTTACATAAATATTAGACTCATTTAGGTTCGTAACTCGCTAGCCTAATCAACCTTGGTTATGAAACTCAGGCTCACGCTCGTCTATTAAATGATTCTAAATTTAGGCTTGAGTTGTGATCAGTTTGAGTTTTTTTACAGCTGGTCTTGACTCCTGAGTACCTCACGAGTGGCTTGGCTCGTTAACACTCATAGGGAACATCCATTATTTCAACTTCTAATAGAGCATTAATTTGTTCTACTGATTGCAGGATTTCAGAACCATGACTGCAATCTATGGTTTTCTTTTATCAAATAAGGTCCTTTGGTAAACTAGTTGGAAGTTGGAACAATAGTTGAACTATTAATTAATAAATACAAATATATATAAAAATTAGTATAAAAATAAGGTCATTTGGTAATCTAGTTGAAACAATAGGTAACCTAGTATAAAAGTAATTACAAATATATATATATATATATAAGTTAATTAATAAATAATAAACGAGCCGAGCTCGAGTTTTAAAAACTACTCATTTAGAAATAGAGCTTGAATCTAGTCAAGCTTGAGCCTAGTCGGGCTCGGCTCGACTCATTTACACCCCTAATTATAGTTCCATGTGAAGCGTAGAGAGTTGAAAATCATAGTTATCAAAAGCGAGCGCCTTGTGCGCCTAGGCACAGTTTTATAGCGAGGCGCGATAAATGCGCTTTGATTTCCAGGCGAGCCGCCTTATGAAGCTGACGAAGATTTTGGTACTCTATTTTGAACATTATGTTATTCAAGTTTTGAAATTACATTTGATTCTTGACTGTTTAGAACTTTTGGTACTAATTAGATGATATTAAATGTTATATTTTTCAAAATGATATTAAATGTTATATAGTAGCTTTTCTTTATTTTATTTGAAGAATAGTATTATTTTTAAGTATAGATTCCTTTCATTTAAGTGCACTTTTTTTCTCCGAACCTCGCTTTTTTTGCGCCTTGCATCTAGGCCCCAGGCGAGGCCTATGCGCCTAGCGCCTTTGACAACTATGTTGAAAATTCAGATAGGAGATTAGTTATTTTCAAGTTAGTCAAGGGAATGGATGAATGTAGGTTATGTTTGCTGTGGGATATAGTTATAAATGTTATTGTTACGTTTTAGTTACATAGTATGTTTTATAGCTCAATATTATTGCTGTCATCTATGGGCATTAAGCCTGATCATTGTATAATGAACTCCCATGTGTTATTGGTACATCATAACTGCCATTAATATTAAGAACCTTGCACTTTTTCCAGTGTTGTAAAAATCGCTAGGCGCTAGTCGGGCGGTGGGGTAGGGCCTAGGCCTAGGCGGGATTAATCGGATTGGAATTTTTATATGTAATTTTCAGTTTTTTATATATATACACACATTTTTATATGTAATTTTTATAAAAATGTTCATTTTTAAACAGTGTTGTAAAAATCGCTAGGCGCTAGTCGGGCGGTGGGGTAGGGCCTAGGCCTAGGCGGGATTAATCGGGGCCTAGGCGGGATTAATCGGATTATAATTTTTATATGTAATTTTCAGTTTTTTATATATATACACACATTTTTATATGTAATTTTTATAAAAATGTTCACTTTTAAACCACTCCAAAGGTTTTCGCCGGAATTTGGCCGGAAAGTTCAGGTTTTCGCCGGAATGTTCACCGGAATCTGGCCGCCTAGGACCGCCTAGGACCGCCTAGGCCCGCCTAGGACCGCCTAGGCCCGCCTAGGACCGCCTAGGCCCGCCTAGGACCGCCTAGGCCCGCCTAGGAACGCCTAGGCCGCCTAGGACCGCCTAGGCCCAAAATTCCTCCTTAGCCGAGCGCCTAGCGATTAATCGGCGCCTAGGCGCGATTTTTACAACGCTGTTTTTAAACCACACCAAAGGTTTCGCCGGAATTTGGCCGGAAATTTCAGGTTTTCGCCAGAATTTGACCGGAAATTTCATGTTTTCGCCAGAATGTGTCGCCGGAATCTGGCCGCCTAGGCCCACCTAGTCCCGCCTAGGCCCGCCTAGCGACTAATTGACCGACTAGGCCAAAATTAGGCCTTAACGAGCCGCCTAGCGATTTTTAGGACCCTGACTTTTTCCCAATTTTAGCAACTAACTTTAAATTAGGCGACAAGTAGAAACCAACTTACATATTATTACCTGTAGCAACCAAGTTGTTTTTTTATTACCGACTGTAGAAACGAATGACCTATTCGTCCGGCTGACGTGTCATTTTGAACTTTTAGTGTATATGACATATGGCATATTATATGACATCTTATAATTATTTTAGAGTACAAGCTTCTTAAACATCGGCTTTCAAAATTCAAACTTGTAAATAATTTATTATTTAGCTTTTTTTACATAAGCTTTATTATGTGGCACATGATGTGGTGTCTGACATGGCATGAACCCATGCTATATCAGCAATCAGATGTTTCGGTTCTTATTTTCTTTTATACTAATCTTTTACAAATTTTAATTCTACACAGAGAAGCAAAGGGAGTTCTACAAAAATGCAAAATACGTTAACAAGTACAAGAAATCACAAAAGCAACCGAACCAAGGGCAAAGTTCTTCTCAAGCTACAAATCTCGCAGAGGTTGATCTTTTATCTTGCAACTTGAGTTGTTTTCATTTGCTTTATACTCTACTAGTCTTACATGATGCAATTTCAACCAATTTCTAGTTTCTTTATGAAAGGATTAATTCGGGTTAGTTCATCTCCAATGGTTGACGCGAGTAAAATTATAAAAACCACTAACAAGTAGCAGAATATTGTAAACATAGGCCACCCAAATATTATGACTATTACTGATCAAATTGTTAGTATGGATTGTTATCAACCAAGTCATAGTCTGGATTATTAAAATCCAATTTGCCTTAATTATTTGTGGATGAAGTTAATGAAAACTTTTGAATACCTGGTGGCCTATGTACACATTAATTTTTTTTTTATTGAATAATATAGATTTTGTAATAATATATGAAACACTACACTAATTGTTTATAAAAAAATTATTATGAAATAATTGTTCCATGTCAAACACAACTCATCTCAACTCGTGCCAAAATTACTCGTTTTGACCTGTTTGTTTGCCACCTTTATCAGCTGTTCCTATTGCATATCTTCTGATTTTAATCTGTTATATAAATTGTAAAAAATATTGCTTAATTTCTCACAATGTTTTTTAAATTTTAGGGTACAAGTGAAAACAGGGAAGTTGGCGAGAGGCACTTAAGGAAGTCGAAAAAACCATACAGTCTTGAAGAAATTTACAATCAAAAGCAGGAGGAAGAACAGAAGGCAAGAATGGAGAAAGACGCGATAATAAAATCAAAAAAAGAAGAAAAAGAAAAGTCAGAAGCCCGGCGTAAAGCCCAGAAGGAAAAGATGCTTAAAAAAACGAGATCGGGTCAGCCCATTATGAAGTACAGGATTGAACATCTGTTGCAGACACTTCAAGGTTCAAAAAACTAACTGTATAATCAGTTTATTGACCCTAAATTTTAATGCTTGTGTAACATTTAACACTTTGTATCATCAAATTTAAGGACCGAACCCCACAGTTTTGGTAGCCCGTTAGAAAGACTGATTTTTTTTTAGTTGAAGGACCGAACCCAACTAGTTGCATGTCGGTTATCAGGTATATCTGTTAGTTTGTTAATAATCCGTTTTAATTCGTAAGTACATTTCTTGCTATTTTTAATTTTTGTATAGTTTTATCCCAAGAAATTAGAGATATAAAACTAAAAAGCCAATGTATCCCCAAAGACAAAAGAAATAAAAATAAATAGAAAATGTTTACAGTATGTTTAGGGTAAATGGGTTCGGTATCACCTAATGCTATATCCGTCTTTTACCCGTAAAAATTTTTAAAACTAATCTCAAACCCGGTTTCATATCTGAATACCTGTCCGAAATGTTTTGAATTTTGGAATTACATGTTGGGTTTGAGTTTGTTTGTCAACCCTATATTTAACCATGAAAAGAAATTTTATTAAATAGTAAGTTAAGGTAAACCTTGTTTTTTTTATTTCTTTTATTCATTGATTAAAAGGAAAATATGCTAACGATTTTTAAAGTTAAAAAAGAAGTTAGTCATTCAAAGAATTGACTCTAATGACCTTCTTATTGATGGTAAAATCTGAACCAGATAATTGAAGAATGGGTTGTGGAAATCATAATTAAAACTGAAGAGTGAAATGATGAAGAATGAAACCATGTGCATCATGAGAGAAAAGGATGATGATGGATTTATAAAGGAGTGGATATCATCATCCAATACATATAAAGCTTTCTTTTAGTTGATTACCTTTATCCATTTACACATCTTTCCATTTTTACTCACTTCAACCCTAGGATATCCGAAGAGAAAATCACCACAATAATCATTTTTTTCTAGTTTGTTGTATGATTGTGTTCACATCTAACAAAATTTTATGTTTGTAAACTGTAGCATCCCGTATCTACACCGAAGGGTGATGGACAAAGGTTGCCCGTTTCTAGTATCTCCGGAAGAGTACCTACGACACAACTCGTCATTAGTCCCGTCACAGGGGACCCCGAAGGGCTCCTTCATGACTATACGAGGTCAGCTCCGTCGTCTTCTTGGGTCTTGATCAGAACTGCATCCACAGGAAATGCTTGTTAGAGGGCCCGGGGGGGTTGCCCCCGAGGGCACTCCGACGCTCAAGTCAGTATCATCATCAAGATTGTTAAGCATATATAAGAATATGAGTATATCAGAGAGGAGGGTGGAAATGAGGGCACTCCGACGCTCAAGTCAGTATCATCATCAAGATTGTTGTGGACCTTTTACCCTAATGGGCCTTCTAAGATGGGCCCGACCATCTTGGGCTTGTTCCTGCTATTTAGGCTTCACCATTGGTTTCATTAATCAAGGGGTAAATTTTACAAGTCCTTAATCAAGGGATAGCTCCTACATAAACATAAAATAGGTAAATAAATTTAGAGTTAATTGCACAAATGGCCTCTCAAATTGCACGTTTGCTCCACAAGTTTTAAAAACTGCAAATTTAGTCTAAACGTTTCTGACTTGGTTGCGCATTAAGTTTGCAATCGTAAGTCACATGAATCATGAATGTCACATGAATGGCACATGGACTAATTTTCTGTTAAAAACTAACTGGTATTAACGTCAACGGATAAAGGCACAACTATGTCACAAACGTTTAGACTAAGTTTGCAATTTTTAAAACGTGAACGCAAAACATAAGTTTGATCAAACATGCAATTTCATTAAACTTAAGGAAAAGTGTCAGTGGGAAATACCACCAAACACTTCTCCCCCTCAACTTTGGTGGAATGACAAAACTCACCTTAATTTTGTAAAAGATCACTTTTACTCCTTCAAGTTTCTAAAGTTTCAAGTTTACCCCTGTATTATTGAAAATTTTATTCTTCCTCAATTACTCTTATTCGTTAAATTATTTTTCTTGACGTCCTGGTATAAATTTCGTTAAAAACGGAGTTGTATTTCAAAATATGGTATTTTTTAATCGTCATGGGTTATATCAACTAATGGTAACGTGCTTTTACCGTGAATAATGAAGACCGAAACCGACTGAAAAATATTTATATTATTATATAACTGTCTTTTATCTATGTTTCGATCTCCATAACCGAGTCGCCATAATTTTATACGTTTCTTCTATGTACATAACCACGTTTCTTTTTGTGTTTAGCCATGTTAATGACACCGCCTCAACCGTTTAAGGTCCGTCTCCTGTCACGAAACACAAGGGCATCCCGCCGCGAAGCGCGGGGCTAAATTTCTCATTTTCCGTTAAAAACTATCTACCTGCCTTACTTTGTAAGAATATAAAGTAGATAAAAGAAAAGAAATTGGACCCTCAACAAAAGCTTTAAGAACATAATCTTCAAGTGTCGTAACGGTAAGCGTTTAAATCCCTCTAACAGTATGAAAATAACTTCCACTAGTGTCTTTATACCTTGAACCCCGAAGGTCACTTACCCATCGCAAGCTACGTTTTACGTTTTGGTTAGTCAAGTATCGCTAGGATCTTGTAATTTTTCAGGTTTTTAGGCTTACAGAAGCCAAGGTAGATCAAGTTTGTACATTCTAAGACATTTATAATGATAACAAGGAAGAATAACACACTATTGACATCAGCTTATTATGATTACAACAATCAGAAACACCGTATATGACATATGCCCATATCAACAAAAGATTTAGGCATCACAAGAATATCAATATTTAAGTTATTTGGATTAATGGGATAATTTTGATCACAAACATTATGCTGTTACAAGATTACAAAGAATCTTAACTGAAAATAAACTAATAATACTACAAATACATTCTACAAACTCCTAGACCGAATGCAGCAGCAGGATCCATATGTAGCAAAATCGGAACCCGACAACTGCTTCAACCCTTTATTTAAACATATACGTCGATTCAAGTGTCAAATATCGTTCATAAAATAGCAATGTACTATGCATCGGTTCGTAATGCTAGCGACCGACAACAAAAATTACAAGAAATAGTAAAACCAAATTTCATTTTTCTGCGAATATAATGGCATTTAACCTGATTTCTGGTTTAGCAAGTCATCTGTTATTAAAATGAAAGTAAAAATTCCACAGGACAAGAAAATATGACCTGGTAAAAACTATTAATCAGGTAAAATGTTCTATTTTTGCCAAAAAAAAGTTGGTTACAATTTCGGGTAATTTTGGTAGTTGGTAGGGGCATAAATGAGTTGGGCACTCGTGAGCAACTTGCAATTGGCTTGCTAAAAGCTCGAACCGACCCGAGTTTAAATGAAGTCAAGCCCAAGCTCAAGCCTAAACTGGAGCTGAAGGTTCACATACTGAGTTTGACTAGTCACGCGAGCCTAATAAAGTTATGTTAAAATAATTCATAAAATTATAATTATGAATTCACATAAAAATAATTATATATGTATATAAATAAGATGATTAAATATTTAATAAATAATAAATGAACCGAGCTCGAGTTTACACCCCTAGTATTCGGTTGCTTGAATCGGGAATTGGTGCAAAGTAACTTATTGTATATAAAAAAGCAATTTGTTTATATATTTGATTCATAACTCAGATTATAGCACATACCTCAAGAAAGATTGTACACGCCATCTTTATCTTTACCCATTATACTTACAAAATCCGGCATGTCAAACCTTTGACCAGAAACCGTTCTGTAAATATAAACCTTTTCAACGGGTGCACATTCAGGTATCGAGGTTATATTTTCCCGCTCATCAATAACTTCAACGTTTAAACCAGGCATTTTCTGACCGAGTAATTTACACGCTCCAAAACTAACAAAACACAAAGACATCCAAAGGGATCGCATTCTCTCCAACTTTGAAGCATTAGCTAACAAAGCTTTGTCACCAAAAGGACAATCGCGTATCTCCAACTTCCTTAAACTATCACACCCGGATAAAACATGATGCAACCCTAAATCACTGTCCCCTGCAAAAGCTATTGAAAGCATGTCTAGGTTTTTACCATGGGTCCCGATGTATTCAAATACGCGGTCTGTGAGAAGGCCCGACATTGAAAGGCGTGTAAGTTGTTTGCAGTTTTCAACTATGGAACCGAAGCCGACATCTAGGGGTTCAAGTGTTAGGTAATCGGGGGCACGGGGTTCGATGATGCATAAACGGAAGCAGGTTAGGTTAGGGCGGTTTTTAGAGATAGAAATCAATGCTGAATTTGACATTTGGCGACAGAAATACAGAACTGATTCGAGTTTAGGGCAACCTTGCGAAACTGAAACGAGACCTTGTTCGGATAAAAGTACATCAGCATCAGCAACGAATGGGTCAGATGGGAAAACCACCAGTTCTCTTAGGTCTTTACAGGATATAGAAATGGTGTTTAGGCCCGTGTCCTCTATGTAATCTAACACCTGTAAATGCATTTTTTGTTAGCTTGAAAGAATTAAAAAAAAAAGTTGATTTGATATAAATATGAACATTGAGCTTCAAGATAGTTAGCAAGAAGGAGAAAACTGCATCATGGTAAATCGATGAACTTTAAAACTTCACTGAGAAATTACAGACTCCAACTGGTTTACCCATGAATGGGTTGCTGCAGGATATGTTATATATATAACTGGTAAAATAAAAAGAAAGAAAAAAGGTTTATCATAAAAAGAAATGGGTCGAAAGTCGTCGAAGTGAATATTTAGTGCATAAAAACTTCTATAATTTTTTATTAAAATATCGAGATTTTTATTGAATGTAATTTTTGTAGCCACATATAACACTAATTATTTACAAAAAGTTATAACTTGGGGCAAAAAAATCATTTTGGCTCAACCCAGCCCGAGTGCTCAACCCGTACCAAAGAATCATAGCAACATACTTTCATTTATTTATACAGATTATAGCAATGTAATTTACTCATGATTGCTATAAGTCTATAACTGGTAAAAAGTATTTCAAAGTATGTTGCTATTTCTAATAATGTTCAAAGTCCAGTCCACTGCTATTATTTGTGAGAGTATGTTATTATGCATAATTATCACGATAAAATGTGCAGCCGCTAAACAATTAATACATAGATACAACATGATACACATTAAAACTTACCACTAGACGCTGCAAATTATAACATTGACTAACAATCTTGATAAGATCAGGACTTTGTGTAGTTGCATAGCTCAAATTCAAAGAAGTAAGCTGAGAACACACAGTGCATATAGTTGGAAGATAAGCTGGAGTCACATCCCAAAACCCTGATAAACTTTTTAGATTCTTGCAGCCTGAAAAAGCATCTGCTAAACTCGAATAAACATCTGACCGGATATCAGCTGAGTAAGCACCCGTTCCAAAATCAACGAGCTGTGGGGCCCGTTGTAAGAGTGTAGATAGCTTCTCGAGGGGCACGGTGCGGTTTAGTCGAAGGGTCTTCAAATTGGGTGACCTGACAACCAACCGTTCAAGGGCTGAGAAACTTACCTCAGAAACCAAACAAGCCATGTTAAGAGATTCCAGTGAGGTAAATGAATCAGGGAAGTGACTCAGCCAATGTCCACTTAGTTCTTCAACTTCACACTCCCGTAAATCGAGTACTCTTAAATTTCTGTAATGAAATGAGGTGAATGAAAAGCATTAATCAAGTATATAAACAGATTGAAACTGAAAATGATTCATATTGCCAAAGTAAGTACATGAATTCATGAGTATACATTAATACATACACGCATACAGATAACAAGAGAAAAAAAACTGGTTATACACTATTCAATGAAGTCAGTAGGCGCAGGATCAATACTTGAAGAAGGTAAAAGAAAGCATACAACATTGTAGCTTGCATATTTTCACTTGCAATGTATGATATAAAGAAGAATGTTGCAACTGAAGATGGCAAAATTGCCCCCTTATCAACAAGAAACAACTAATCAACAATAAATCCACCATTGCACTATAAGTGCCAACAGTCCTACAAAAACACAATTCTACAAAACAGGCACTTTCTAGAACAAACAAAATGATATAAAGAATCCAGTCATACACAAAAGCACAGAGTAATGAAACCCTAATTCAGGATAAATCAGCAGTTTCTAAGCAGTTTCATGGAAGGCCAGTTTCTTACCAAAAGCCTCAAGATTCAAACATTTTAAGCAAATAAGCAAAGGAAAAAACTAACAGAATAAACTATTTTCACCCGCATTGGCGTTCAAGGTCTGTAAATGTCACAATAACTAAACAATTTCGAACCAAACTGAAGATAAACAAAAAACCTAACAGGAATCGAGACTCAATTTTTCAAAATTGATGAAATTAAACGAGATATTTTACCTGCAATTAGCTGCAATGGCAGCCAGTCCATCAGTACTGAAACCCTCACACGACGACAACACCAACACCTTAAAGTTCTTAAACGATTTCGAGATCATTTCCAAGCACTCATCCGTAACAACCATACGCTTAAGCCTTATCTCCTCCAACCAAGGGTAACCCCTAGCAATTTCAACGATCCACGGATACACATACCCTCCCCATCCTTCCGGCACCAAATTAAAATCCGCAAAATGCGGTTTCCCTTTCAACTCAACTGATTTCACCTCCGGAAACCTCCTAATCATGATTCTAGGGTTTACAGCGTAACAGTTTCCGACGAAAATCCTTTTCCGGCACCACCGCTCCATTTCATACCACGACTTGGACACCACCGACACCGCGTTCCGGTCCTTCTGTGAGGTTAAAAACGAAAACACGTGTTCTAACACTTCCTCTGGAAACGAGCACGCCATCGCCGGCGTTAACTTTGGAAAACCTAAAATTTCTAGCCAGAAAAGACGTCCAGTGAACCGGTCAACTCAGATGTAAGCTCGCTACTGTGTGTATTGCGAAAACACGTGTCCTAACACCTACTCCGGAAACGAGCACGCCATCGCCGGCGATAACCGTTAAAACCTAAAATGCCTGGCCGGAAAAGATGTCCGGTGAACCGGCCAACTCAGATGTATGCTCGCTACAGTGTGTATTACGAAAACACGTGTTCTAACACCTCCTCCGGAAACGAGGACGCCAACGCCGGCGATAACCGGTAAAACCTAAAATTTCAGGCCGGAAAAGATGTTCGGGGAACCGGTCAACTCAGATGTAAGCTCGCCGCTGTGTGTATTATGTGAAATAGCTTCAGATCTGAGCAGGAATACACCGTTAACGAGCTCAGATCGAAGTATGCTTGAGTTGCAGATGAGAGAGAAAATAGAGGTGTAGAGAGAGAAGATTTTAATGTCATGTGATAGATAAAGTGATAATAGGGGTTATTAAATATGTAGGGTAAAATTTATTTAAACCCCTTGAGTTTGAGGTATTTACATTTCTAACCGTTAACTTTATGTTTATTTCAAAGTGGCCTCTAAAACTCCAAATTTTATGTTCATCAAGTTATTTGCATAGTGTTGCATTCAGATTTTGGTAAAACCTCTTTAAAGTGCATTATTTCTTTTATAGTGAAAATGAGTGGGGGTAAAAATGAAGAAGTTGAGGTGGATGTGTGGGCATATAATGATGAATCAAATAAGGAATTAAGTTTTTCGGAAGAAACTGAGGATGACATGTACCTTAGATAAGATAAAGGAGTAGAGATTGAGATAGATTGAGCATGTGAAGTGGAGATAGTTGACTGCTCTAATGAGAACCAAAGAGGGAAAAAGGAGCGTAGTGGCAGACCGAAACTAACATGGGGTAAACGGATCAGACAAGGTTTGCTAGACTTACACCTATATGAGAACATGATCGTAGATGGGATTCTTAGAGACATCATATAGGGTTATAGACTTTTTGGGGAGTATATAGATATGTGTTGGATTTATCTTGAGACCTTAGCTTTTCATATATTGTTGTTTGCCTTAAACTTAGCGTTAGTGTTTGTTGGGCGTATAAACTTTTTAAGGGAGTGTATAAGTACCTACATAGGGGTTAGTGCTTCTTTTATGCATGTTTATTTGTCTTTCATCGGTAGTCAATATATGGTTGTTTACTCTTTTTCCAGTACAGTTTACAATTTTCGTTGCTCTGTTTTCTTTGCTATATTTTATACTAGATTTTAGCTAACCTTTTGGAGTTAGGGGCCTCGGCGGAAGCAACCTATCTATCCCCTGTGATAGAGGTAAGGTTCGCCCCATCATACTCTCCCTTGACTCTATTAATAGCCCTGTTATAAATGAGATTATATTAGGTACATTTATCACTTATGTTGTAAAATGTATTATTACATCATCATAACGGGTCATGTCGTTAGGTATGTTTTAACTCCAATGATAAGGCATTTATGTTTATCAAATACACGTTACTTGCCTATGGTACTTGATTAATATAAAGGGTCCAATGACCATGATGAATATATAGAGGTGTCTAGGTAGGGTTGTGCACGGTTCGGTTCGGTTCGTTTCAATTATTAGCTTTAATCAAAACCGAACATAAGTTATCGGTTAATCTATTTTATTAACCGTTCAGTTTTCAGTTAATCAATTCGGTTTATTATGTTAGTTTGTCAGTTTTAGGTGCAGTTAATTTTGGTTAATAACCAAAACCAAACTTCGCTTTATAATTTTTGTTTAGCAATACATGAAATGAAAGTATAAATACATGAAATGGATGTATAAATACACAAAATAGATATATAAATACATGAAATAAAGGTATAAAACATGAAATGGAGGTATAAAAGCTAGAAATATATGAAAATATGGATGGTTCGGTTGAGTTAATTTCAGTTACAAAGGGTACAAAAAAAAACCGATAACCGGTAGTCAGTTAATTCAGTTTTTGGTTAATCAGTTTTCGGTTAATTTCGATTTAGTTTTGTTGGTTTCAGTTCGATTTCGATTAACGGTTTGATTATTGCTCACCCTATACCCCCAATGCAGGCGTTTGATAAATGGTAATTAGCATTCTTAAATAACGAAGATGCATGTTCTATGAATTTGACTTAGATTATTAATTCGTGACACGTGGTTAGATAAATGTTGGTAGAATGATTATACATATACACATACACTATGGCATCATATACACAAAAGGAGATGATGTTCATATGTTGGTCATTAACTAGGTTTTATGGGACTTGTTTCGGTTTATAATTTTATCATACACGTTTTTTTATGTGTGGTTTCTATATTTTATTTATCCTTTATTTAAATATATATCGTATTTCATAAAACGACATTAGAAAGATCAAATCTTTTAGTGATCGGCCTCGTTAATCGGTTGTGCAACAGGATACTCAGGGCAAGGGGTATACTAGTCATCACTTTGTCAACTGGGCGTCACGTCAGCTGTCAGAAAAGTGATGGGCAAATGATGGTGCAAGGGAAATACTCCTCTTCATCACCTTACCATCACTTTGCCACATCAACACATTTTAATTTTTTTTTCAAATAATAATATTAAAATTATAAAAATAAATATAACATACAATAAAAATTAAAAACATACAATTTAAAAATTAAAAGCATACAATAAAATTACTGAAGCGATCGTTCATAAACTTGCTCAATCAAATCCGTCATCAGTTGATTATGAATTGTTCGATCCCGTATCTCAAATAGGTTAGCGGTTTTTGCGTTGATATCAAGTTCTACAGTAGGCGACACTTCTTCGTCGGGATTGTATTGGCAAATTGCAACCCCGTCATCCTCTAGAATCATGTTATGCATGATAACGCACGCGTACATGACGTGTCTCATTCGCTTTTGAGACTAAATACGCGAGGGTCGGAAAATGATATGCCACTTGTTCTTCAAAAGAGCAAATGCACGTTCGATATCTTTCCTCGCCGACTCATGCGCCGCTTTGTAGGTTTGACGTCTTATGCCTTCATGATAAGTAAGAGACTTGACAATCGTGGCGTAGTCGGGATAAATTCCATCTGCAAGATAATAACCACGTTTATATATAATGTCTCTCAACTCAAAAGACGAGTCGGGTGCGTTTCCAGAAATCATATCATAAAAAACCGGTGATTGATCAAGAACGTTGATATCATTGTTGTAGCCACTAACACCAAAGAACGCATACCAAAACCATAGGTCATTAGAAGCGACCGCTTCTAGAATTATAGTCGGTCGTGGATGATCACCCCGCATAAATTGACCTCGTCACACATTTGGACAAAGCTGTCACTCCCAATGCGTGCAATCTATACTACCAGCATCCCGGTAAAAGCCGTGTTTTGCCGCATGCGTAAATTTGTTGAATGTCGTTGGTCGTCGGTTTACGTAAATATTGCCTGTGATTCAAATTAATTATAGACTTTGCAAATTTGTATACACATTCCCGTATTGTCCGTTCGGACATGTGTAGATACTCGTCAAACGAATCGCATGACGAGCCGTAACCCTTATGACGCACTGCTACGGTACACTTTTGCAAGGCGGTAAAACCAACCCGGCCTCGCGCGTCCGCCCGTTGCCTAAACCAAGGAACCTCCCTCTTGAAATCGCATATGATACGTAAAAATAATTCCCGGCTCATTCGGAAACGTATTCTAAAATCATCGGGACCGTACGTTGGGAGATTGTTTTCCGGATCGTCTCTGAAATAGTCGTTCACTAAACGAGTGTGACCATCCGCACGATCACGGTTTATACGAGCGTTTCGGGATGTACGACGTAGACGTCGTACATTTTTCCACCACGTAACCTCCGCGGTTGTCATGGTCCGGAACATCAAAGCCCGTTGCCTATCGTCTTCGAAAGATGAAGTTGACATGTTGGTATTGATTGGGTGGGGAGTTTAAAAAAAGATGGAGTTTTTTATAAAATTTGAGAGAGAATGTGATGAATGTGATAGTGAAAATGGGATGGGTTTTATATAGTGTATGATGGTTTAAAAATAAAAATTTTGAACCCCCAACGGTCATATTGACAGTCAACGCGTCTTTCTCTCTTTGGTTTACCCCGTCACTTTTCCGACGCACATAACCCACGCCTCGGTCACGCCGACCAAGGGGGCGGTGTGCCCTTGGTCACGGTGTGACCTTCGCCCTCCACGTCACCCACGGCGTGACTTTGGTGGAGCATACCGGACGCCCTCATAATAATCAGATGGAAATCAGTTAACGGATTAAAGCAAATTCGCGCCAAAACTACAAAGTTTGTGGGCTGGATCTAGAAACACTTTTTGTCTAAATTGTTTGAATTTCTTTAATTGAATAACTAGTGTATGAATATAAACGTAAAAAATATACTATACAAGTTATAATTTTTATTTTAATTAAACGATTTAGGTGGTTATGTGTCAAAAAAAAAAAAATACACTTTTTTAAACGTTTTACCTTTTTCCTTTTCATATACTCTTTTGATTTTTAACCATTTGATGACGTAAAAACAAGACATAACCCGAGTTCACTCGTTTATAACTAAACTAATCCAAATCGACACATCTAAACCGGCATTGTCACTACATAAAACCTGTTTGACCGATTACAGATAATAACATAACCTATTTCGATTCACGGGTCCATCAATCAAGAAATCCCAGTAGTACCAAAACACTCCGCGTAAAACATGGTAAATATGTAAAAACGTGTTAGACGACACCCATAGTATCTAGTAAATACACGAGCAAATATGTTTTAATGATTCAAAGAACCCGGCAGGTTTCAAGAATCTCAACCAACAAATTTGATAACCTCAACAACTTTAAGATATACACAAGTATGGACCAGCAACACAACACCATTAAGAGTATCATTTAAAACAACAACGTCCGTACAGTCATGATATGATACATATACATACACACATAGGTGGTGAATAAATGTGTGTGTGGGGGTGGGGGGTGGGGGGGGGGGGTTGTTGAGTTATCAAAGGGAATATGAATGATGATGATGTAGATGATCATGAATTCATAAAGTACTATCATCATCAACCAACAATAATTAATAATATTCTTTAATTTATGAAGATTTAATTCTTGGTATGTCTTTTCTGCTACAGAGACTTGTATGTTACACAGCTAAGGTTGTACATTGTTCTTCTTTTAGGAATCTTGGGTCAGGAGAAAAGAGACAGCTTTAAATTTTGGGTGGGAGCAAAACTGTTGAAACCAAAACAAGGAGTTACTTGGGATGCATCGATGTATGTTTATGTCTTCTTGAATTAGAAAAAAGTTGGTTAAAAGCATTAAAATAAGGGTGTAAACAACTCTAGCCGGTCGTGAACTCTCCGAGGTCGACTTGTTAAAAATTCAAATCAAGTCGAGCGATCTCCAACCTAAATTGGAGCTCATTTAACAAACGAGCTCAAATTCAAGATTTCACGTATTGAGTTTGACTAGTCTAAACGAGCTTATTATATTATAAACATATAAGTTTGATTTTTTATAATAGATATATAGTTGCTTGATGATAAATATTATTATTTTACAAAATTATGATAAAAGTAACTACATATATATTTTTTGTTATATATAAAAATATAATTATAAGTATTTATAAATAATTATATATAGGGGAGGTTCAAATAAGAAGTGGTTCCAACGGCGCTGTAATGAGCTCAATCAGAGTTCGTTTGACCTATTTTTTAGCAAAACCTTCCCATATATATATACATATATATATATATATATATATATATATAATAAGTAACTCCATACTTAACAAATAATAAACAACATGAGCCATAAGCTGATGCAAACAACGGGAGTAATCAAATTGCTCAAACACTTATGATTTATTAAAAGACTTGGAAACGCATGGTTCCAACCGAAGTCGGCTATCCCGAAGTCGAAGAACTGATTACTATATTCTTTTAACCAAAACAAGTCTACCTAAACAATAACCCTAGATCTCAACTTATAGGTGAGGAATCATTATTCAAATAAGAAACTAAATATTTTAAAACAAGATAAATTAAAACTAAATAGACCAACAAAATAGGACATAATCTAGCCAATTTTAACCAACTTTAATGTGTCACTCTTAGATGAGGGTTCGGATTCACTTACGGTTGGATGCTCCTGCATCAGAATCGCATTTCAATCCGAATTTGTTGAAACATTTACGACCTTAGATAGTAATCGAAGCTATCTAAGCACGCGATGTTATTGATAAGGGTTAGTAACAATTTTTTTTACCCTAATGGTAAAAACATCCAAAGTTGGTCATAATTCAAAAAGATTTAAACTTAATCACAATGGTCCCTAGAAAGAAGAAAAGAAGATACAATCTACAACTTGTCTGTTTTCCAAAGGCAGGCTAGATCACCAGGTGAGATGAAGGAAAACTTGTCGACATGATGGAATACCTTGGAATCTATGGCATTAATATGGTCCCTCCCTCATCTGATCTTTTCTCTGAGGCATACTGTGTGTTTGTCTGTGTGTAAAGTAACCATTCCTGAAACCGCCTTCAAAGCAATCCAACATAAAAATAAGAGAAAAATTCTAAGCCATTTTTTAAATATATTTTAGGAACTTTTTCAAGAGTATTTCATAAAAGAAAAATAAAATAAAAATTAAAACTTGAATCAAATCGGGCTTAATTTATAAGCTACAACAATGTTTTTAATTTTCGAATCAGTTTAGCATGTGAGTCAAATTCGAGTTCGTGATTTTCGAACTCAACCAACCCCAATATCCGAATTTGAATTATATATTATATACACATATTATTTATTTATATATTACTTATTTAATTTTTATTTTTTATCTCATATTTCGGTTTATTCGAATCAACTTGAATTCAAACGATTCAAATTCGATAAAAGTTGTCGTATGAGGTTCGAATTTGCAATCACTTGTAAAAAATCCACATTCAAACGATATGCTTTTAATAACCTCAATAACCCGAAGACAGGTTCAATTGTCACCCCTAGCTTTTACCAAACACGTGAATAAATTTCACACTGTCAGATTCGCTTTAAAATAACAGTATTTGATCCGTCTTTAATTCATTTACTTTTGTATACCTACTATCCACTATGCTTTCCGTCTTTAAAATAGATCAAATTTTCAAATTTCAAGACATTTCTGACGACACACGAAATAAATCAGATACGCGTGAGATGCATCTAAACTTGTACTACTCTTATCTTCATATAATATAACCATATGATGTGATGTGCATTATTTGCTTTTTAACTACTCTTCATATAATAAAACCATACGGTGTGCATTGTTTGCTTGTACATGAGATGAACATGCATCTAATGCTTGTACTTTAGATGAGTTTGATGGTTAACGTAACAACATCAAAGAATTTGTACTACTAGTACTGGCTACAGGCAGAACAGATAGTTTTACAGTCTTTGTCTCAAAGGAGATTCCCACACTTTGCAGAAACTTTTTTTTTGACAGTGGGAGAATTTAGGAAGTGAGCTTTTTACCCAAACATATTTTCACTCACCATATGATCAAGGACTACCATATATTGTTAAATCATGTGTTTGTACACACGGGCATAGGGAACCGCGCCTGGACTCGAGTGGGAGGTTGGTCATTAAATCGTTATTGTTAGTGACAAAAAAAATTCGTATTTATCATATGATACACTGTATGCTACTGAGGATTTGGTAGAGATGGCAAACGAACCAGAACCTAACGGATAAACTAGAAACATTCGAGACGGGTATTCGGGTCCGAAAGGGGTATTAGATTAGATTTAAAAATTTTCACGGGCATTCGGGTCTCATTACCGAAACATATATATCAGTTTACCGAACCATAACCGTAAATATTTTCCTTTTATTTTTCACTTTCTTTTGTCCTTTGGTAATAAAATAATCTACTAATTTTATATTTATACTCATTGGGTAATAATACTATGTAAAAGTAAAAGTAGTAAGAAATGTATCAATGAATCTCAACATGTAGTTTTTAACATAAACAAACTCCCAATGAATATTGAGTAATTAGGTACCAGAAGGGTATGCGACCGTGTATGGGACACGGTTTTACAATTGACTATGAGACTAGGATCACCAATACCCGTCCTATTGTCATCCCTAAAATTTAGGAACAACGGAATGGGAATAAGAATGACAAAGGTGTTTGGTTTTGAAGTTAGAAAATGAAACCCATGAAATTGGGTTTCCTTTAGGGTTAGGGATACCCGGACGTATCCCAAACCTAGTCTCATTTCAATCAGGTTCTTGATTTATTAACCTTTAGGTTTGCAGGGTTTTACTCATAGAGGATCGAAGATCCTTGTTTATGATCTTAGACGATTAAAATTTACCTGTTAAGATTCCCACCACCCTAAATTTTATCCCAGCACCGTCTAAAAAACCTACTTGTAATATCTAAAAACGAAAGTACAAACATAATTCCAAATTTTTTAATAATACATATCAATCATTGTTAATTCAAGATAAAAAAAAACTCTAAATATCACTGTACTTATGACAAGGTTAAAGCCCTCAAGAGGAAATAAAACGACATATATTTTACTTAAAAGTACTTGTTATATTTTAAAAAATATTATATACTATATTAATATTAATGAATTCAGTTTTTCTTAAGGGTATATATTAGTTTCGGGTAATCGAACTGAGATTAACTAGGAGAAGTGAAGCTCGGCTCAGACTCGTTTATTAAACAAACTTTTTTTAGGCTTTAGCTCATTCAAGGTTGGCTCAATTCGAGCTTTTAGCGAGCGGGTTTCGAGTAACTCACGAACCGGCTTGATTCGTTTACACATTTATTACAAACAGATCCTACATTCCTCGTAGCCTCTCTCTAACGTGCCGTCTGAAGTTCAACGACCACCCATACAAGTAATCATACCCATTCTCATTCCACCATACCTTCAAACTCATACCCATAGTCATGGGTGGCTCATTAGCTCCTAGCTTGGGGCCACCCAAAATGAATGGCCTCAACATTTTTTTAAAATGGTGTTATATGTATATACCCTTGGCTTGTTTGATATGTTTTGATTTATAATTGGGTCTAAATGTTGGGTTTTAACATGTCTTTTAAAAGAGTTTTACAACGGAAGCGGTTTCAACACGTTAGATCTAAAACTTTAGAAATCAAAACCCACCAAGGATCCATATGTTATTACTTGAAACTTAAAAGAAAAACAACCATATGGTGTTTTAGAAGCAACAACCTTTATAGAGAACTGGTTGCAACGAGGTGGATGAATAAGGATTCAAGTGCTTCCTCTCCAAGAGTGAACACACCAAGCAAGCTCCTTCCAAGATGCTAGTCTTCAACCCAATATCAAGAAAAACACACACACTCACAAGAGCACTCTTTTGAAGTGAATGTAAGTAGGGGTGTTCATCGGTTCGGTTAACGGTTTGTTCGGTTTATTCGATTCAGTTTGTTCGGTTTTGATTTTTTTTAACCCTTATCCGTTAACCGAACCAAACCGAATTGGAAACTTTTCTAACCGAACCGAATTCAACCGAATAAACCGATTTCAAAAGGTAAGTATATCCGAATAAACCAAATAAATCGAATAAACCGAACCGAATTGGAAATATGTCTAACCAAACAAACCGAATAAACCGAATTCAAAAAAAAGTATATCCGTTAACCGAACCGAAAACCGAATTCGCAATTCGGATACGGTTAATAACTGAATTCACAATTCGGTTTGGTTTTTTTCGGTTACGGATACAATTCGGATTTCGGTTTTCTTTGTTTTTTTGCACACCCCTAAATGTAAGTGTGTAAAATAGAAATCCAAACAATGTAAGAACCAAAGCAAACTACAAATGATTTTAATAGTTTATTAGAGTTCTTCACTTGCTTATCATTCAAAAACCAAACTCCATTTTTCCTTCTAGAATTCTCGGCCGGGAAGTCACCTTTTGAGAAAGTGTATTTGCCTTGTATTTCAAATGTATAATAAGGAAAGCATCTTATTACTTACCAAAACAAAAGCTTTTGTAAAACTAAATAAATGCAATCTTTGAACTCAAAACGTAAGATAAGTAAACAAGCAACACATTTGTCTTCTAGTCCTCATCAACACCCGAGAATTCAAGGAGTAAAGAAAGTTTTTGAATCTCACAAAATATGTTGGTTAAAAGGATACACACTTGTTAATTAAATCATACAGATTTAATTTTTAACAAGTTTAATAATGTACTTAAAAAAACCTTTACTTGTTTTATATGTTTTAATCTTCTAAACCTGTGTTATAAGTGTTTAGCCATATACCAACGTCTTAATAACACAAAAGATTATATATATAAAATGTCCAACATATATAACATATTGCAATATAAATAACCATTTATATGTTTATATATACTTTATGCAACTTCATAAATATATACATAATTTTGCAATTGTTCTTTCCACTTTATCATTTTACTTAACGATAATAGTCTTGACATGATTATTGGGTTATATGCGTTAAACCTAGTTTAAACGTGTATATGGGTTTTTTGCTTGGTGTGTGACCATTTGTGATCATATATCAATGACAACTTTGTTGTACGTTGTGGCTTGGACATATTAGGTCCAACACTAAACCACAAAGAAAAACATGTTAGACCATTGCAAATTTGGAATTTACGAGAGTAGTCAATCTGGAGAGCAGGAGTTAGGGTCTTAGGGCAACAATTTAGGTGACGACGAAAATCAATCGACGACAAATTCTTTTTGGAACCGGAGCAAACGAGGATGAAAATTCATTCCCTTCTTCACAAAGTTAATGTTCTTCCCGAATGACAGTCGCGTTCTACTATTCTTTACAATCACGTTCTGACTTCTGAGTTATTATTTGTTCATTTAGATTTAGTTGTTAATAAATTGTGATTTGATTTGATCCACCCATTGTGATTTAACTATGGTTTGCTCATAACCAAAAAGAGCAAAAAAAAAAAGCTAAACAAGAGGAAAAAAAATAACAACTCTGCCAATTATAAACTTTTTAGTTTATAATTGCAGTCCCAAGCCCTGATAAAAAAGGAGGGTCTATAACATGACTTTTGAAAAAAGGTCCAGCAATTTTAGTTGGCTTGGGGGCCACCAAAAACACCGCCCCTCGTGATTCATGATTCCTGACTAGAATCCAAACCCAACCTAAATGATAACATTGAACAGAGAACATGCATACAAAAGCATCTATGCATACAAAATCAAAGATTTGATTATGAAGGGAATCAATTTATGGAAGTTTGAAGATCAATTATCAAATAATGTTGAGTTCATCAGGTAAACATAAAGTACAGCCATGTGATCCACTTGGATCAAGAAAAACATACCAACAAGTACAAGGAAAATGTGCCTGACCATGAAAAATGTGCCTGAAAGAAACTCGGGGCATGCGTGTTTTTGTTCTCTAGACTGCACCACGGATGATGATCACTGCAAATCAACAGATGAGATTATTTCAGATATAATCAGACAACGTCAACAGATTATGCAAAGTGCTCATTGAAGGTGAAATTTAAACATCTATCGGCACGAAAAGATAGAACAAAGTCTTGAACGGGCTAAATCTAGACCCGTTTATAGTAATGGTCTAACACGTTAATATTGGGTTATATTTTGCCTCTAACAAAAAAAACATAGCTAAATTGAAAATGGGTTTAGCCTGTCAAACGGGTCAAAAAAGTGTCTGAGATAAAAACTGCTAAATCATTTTATTTCAAAAAAGATTCTTACTATAACAATATGGTTTTTCTTAAATCATGTTTAGAAGATTTGGTTATTTACATAATTCAAGGGAAGAAAAGGGGAGAAGTGTTTGGTAGTCAGTCCAACCCGTTTACACACATAATTACTTGTTTCTTTGTTACCCGACCTACCCATTTTGCCACCTCTACATTTGGCAATTTAGACCCATTTATTGGTAAACAACCCGATTTGGGTTATATTTTGCCTCTGACATGTCAAACGGGTAAACTTAAAAAAATTTAGCTAAAATGAAAACATGTTGAAGAGATTGAAAATGTCAAAAGTCACCCAAAGCATATTCATAATGCATAAAACCTACTAGTTCATATTATTCATAAGGGAAAATTAATTTTCAAAATCCGTCAAATTTGAGATTTTTAGTTACCTTCTCAATTTCTTGATTTTCAAAATTTACATTGTTCTTGTAACAATATAGTTTTTCTTAATCGTGTTAAAATGATTTGTTATTTACCGAACTCGAGGATAGAAAAAGATAAAAGTTTTTGGAGGTCAGCCCGACCCGTTTTGCCCAAACTCGGTTTGACCCGTTCCCATTACCCGCCAAAATATACATTATTCTTGTAACCGTATAGTCTTTCTTAATCATGTTTAAATGATTTAATGTTTACAAAATTCAAGAACAGAAAAAGGAAAAAAATGTGTGTGCAAATCCCAACTCTTAATCATGTATTTTCCACTTAGTCAACACGGTCCACAAAAGTCAAATGTATAGATTGGTATTTGCCTATTCGGCTAGATACCGGATCAATGTTAAAGCCCAAAGGATGAATGGTAATAATGGAAGAGCGGCCCAAGTCAGAAGTGCAGAAAATTTGTATGATGGGCTGGTCAAAAGTCATGGGAAATGGGCTTGTAGTTTCTGGGCTAAACAAAGGGACATGTGTTATTCCCGTATTTGGGCTGGACCAAGAAGTTGCTTCTGGGCTTGGAGCGAACGTAAAGGACGGAGGTAGAGATGCACGAAAAAGCGGTTTATAAACAGAAACTAGTTTTCAACTTGACACAAACCATTTGAACCGCTTGGCACCCTATAGGTTTAACCTGGTTTCAACCTGAACTGAACTGGTCAAACCCCCTCAAGAACCGGCTTCAACCGCGGATTTGACTTTTATTGACCAAACCCAAACCGGTGTGGGATAAAAAGACAGCATGTGCACCTCTAGACGGAGGATTGTATGCTATGATGGTGATCATTTGAATAAGAGATGCACATGCCGTCTTTTACTTAAATTTCTCATCATTTTTGTGTCTCTATCTTATTTAATACACATCTAGAGGTGCACATGTTGTCTTTTACTTATGAAGGCTAAACTAATTTGAATCAGGATAGCTTGACTATTAAAAAAAGCCAAATACATGTGATCGTCTTTTCGGGCTATACGTGTGATCACCTTCCCACATGTTATTATCCTAAACAATTTTTTTTAAATCAATTTTAGAATTCGTTTTAAAGCCAAATACATGTGATGGGACAATTTCGAGTGGTTGGGACAGCTTTAATGGTTGGGTCGGTACATAATTAAACCTCTCGCCATTCCCAGAGGCGACAGGTTTGAATTTTCAAGGGTGGTTGATGGGACAACTCGGTTCAGCACAAATTATTAAATCCTCTCGCCATTTGGAATGGCGATAGGTGTGATTTTTTTTTTTTTTGACATCCGTACCTGGTTGATGGGACTACACAACTTTTTATTCAATTAAGAAAGCTCTCGCCATTTGGAATGGCGACAGCTTTGACTAGGATAATGACAAGGATAGTGACCAGGATATTAAGCTGAGGTGGACGTGTGACTGGAAGTTGTCGCCCTTTGGAATGGCGACAGCTTTTGGTACACTGAGCAACCGGTACAAATCAAATGATTGGAGTGAGAAGTTCATGAACCTGTCGCCCTTTGGAAGGGCGACAACCCCATATGCGTCATCTTAGAGAGAAAAGCCCCAAATGTGATTACACAATACCTCATGGCCCATTTTAGCAAAAAATTCTTTTTTTTTTGTTGAATACACAATAATATGGTAGATGTATTTAAGGGTTATAAATAAAGTTTTCATTACTAGAAACAAATGAAAAGACAAAATACTACAGTATATCACTTGAGGTCAACGCACAGTGTAACCAAATCCATAGAAACTTTGTAACTAATTTGAGAAGAGTAAAGCGATGGTTGATTTCGGAAAAGACGATGTTCAGCGATGGAGAAGAAGGATTTCGGAGGAGAAGATGTCCAGGACTTATGGGTTAGGGTTCTGAAAAGGGAGAGGGTGAAGAAGGGGAGTAATAAAGAGTGTTAATCAAAAGGAATTATAAAAGGACGAAAATGCCCCTGATTAAACGTTAATTTTTTAACTGAGTTAGTCACTTTGATGAAAATGACTAAAATTTGAAAAGTGTGGACGAAAAAGCTAAAAAAAGCTTTTTGAATGAAAATGAATAAATTGACCAAACCACATGGACTAAAATGACACTTTACTAAAATGGGAAAGTGAATATGGTGCTGTTAAACATCTAACTTACATGTAAAACCATACAAAACTACGTCGTTTTAATTAAAATCCATTAACATTTAATTTAAAATCTCAATTTTCATTAATTTCTCATATTTTGTTCTTATCCCTGTGTAAATTCAAATTTATCGTCTTTCTTCCTAATCGTGAATGCCTGTGCAAGGACTAAAAATTAATTAAAACTTCGATCTCCATCAAGAGTAATCTAATTAAAATTGTAGACAATGTTACGTAAGAAATTTAATAAAGTGGTATCCAAAGCAAACATTTGTGTGCCAAGTAAAGGATTCACAAGCAAATGGGATTAACAATGATAGTTCACTTGATCCCTTCCATGTAATCGCTGTGGGTTTTGTTTTTTGATCTTTTGATTTATAATACTGATTTTCCCTAATCAATTCAAATTCTTCTTTGTTTGAATTTAATCTAATTCAATCAAAACTACACTCTAATTCTCAAGCTTTGAATTTGGAATTATGTTAAGCATTTAAGGTGAAACAAATTTTCCATAAACATCACCGCCATTTACAATTATTTCATTTTTCTCTCTTTTAATCCATCGTGACTGCGATTTGAAGCAATTTTAAGTTCAAGTTGAAGAACCTACATTAATTCCTTCAGCACACATAGCTCTTAGGTTTTTTCTCTTCGAATCTTTAACCACCAATGAAGTGGATTTGATTTTCAATTCCTAGCTGTGCTGAATTGGGAATCGAATAAGAGGGGTGTTTCGTTTTGATTGAATTTGATAAAATCATTTCGTTTTGATGGAATTGAATAAGAGTAAATAAATTTTTTTAAGGATTTTAATCAAAACGGCGTAGTTTTGTATGGTTTCGCATACAAGTTAGATGCTTAATAGCACCATATTCACTTTCCCCTTACTAAAATATATATATATATATATATATATATATATATATATATATATATATATGAAAAGCATGAAGTTTCGAACTCGTTTAAACTCTCATAGATTTAAACTTATAAAATTACTCATATGCATGCATTATACACCCTCCAAGTCTGAAAAACATCCGCCATTTCCTTAGGCTGCTGCAACATATTTGCTGACTTTCATCCCCTTAATTTGTCCTTTAACACTGCGATTTGATTCTTCTGAACACTGATGCAAAAGTTGTTAATGGTGAATTCTAGTTATGGTCAGTTATGTCTGCTAACTGCAGCTTCCCTCTCACTAACCCTCCAATCTTACATAAACTCAGACACCCCTTGGCACGGCCAAAAGATCCACACCCACATTATCAAAACAGGGTTCAGATCCAACACAAACATATCCATAAAACTTTTGATCTTGCATTTAAAATCCTCTTGTTTGTCATACGCCCGCCAAGTGTTCGATGAAATGCCTCAACCAACTCTTACCGCGTATAATTACATGATCGCGGGGTATTTAAAACAAAATCAAGTGGGAGAGTCTTTAAATTTAGTTAGGAGACTCGTTTCGTGTAATGAGAAGCCGGACGGGTATACATTTTCCATGATCTTCAAGGCTTCTAGTAGTGTTAGTATTTTGCCAATTGGATGTCGAATTGAAAGTCGAATAGGATGTCAAATTGGAAAGGAGGTTCATGCCCAGATCATGAAATCTTGTGTTGTAGTGGATGATGTTCTTTCCACTGCTTTGGTGGATTCGTATATGAAGAGTGAACGCGTTGATTATGCTAGAAATGTGTTTGATTTCATGATGGAAAAGGATGTAGTTTGTTCTACATCGATGATTTCGGGATATATGAGACAAGGGTTTGTGGAAGATGCCGAGGACATATTTAAAAAAACGGTTGTGAAAGACGTGGTGGTGTTTAACGCGATGATTGAAGGTTATAGCAAGTCGGTTGAGACATCTAAGAAGGCGGTTGAGATGTATATAAGTATGCAAAGATTTGATTTTAAGCCTAACATGTCCACATTTGCTAGTATCATTGGAGCTTGCTCTATGTTATCAGCATTTGAAGCTGGTCAACAGGTGCAAGGTCAACTCATGAAGACCGATTTCGCAACCGATGTCAAAATGGGGAGCGCTCTTATCGACATGTATTCGAAATGTGGGAGGGTTGAAGACGCCCGCAAGGTGTTTGATGAAATGCCTGTGAAAAACGTGTTTTCTTGGACTTCTATGATTGATGGGTATGGGAAGAATGGCGATCCGAGTGAAGCGCTCGACCTGTTTGGTCAAATGCAAACCGTCTATCGTGTCAGACCGAATCATGTCACTTTCCTTGGTGCTCTTTCGGCTTGTGGGCACGCCGGTTTGGTCTCTAAAGGACTTGAAATCTTTAACATCATGGAGAAAGAGTACTCCATGAAACCGCACATGGAACACTACGCGTGTATGGTTGATCTGTTGGGCCGAGCAGGACGTCTAAATCAAGCGTTGCGGTTTGTAATGTCAATGCCTGAAAAGCCGAATTCTGATGTTTGGGCAGCACTGCTTAGTTCATGTAGGCTACATGGTGATGTGGAGATGGCGAGTGTTGCGGCCAATGAGCTTTTTAAGTTAAGTAGTGATAGTAGACCTGGCGCATATGTTGCATTATCGAATGCTTTAGCCGATGCTGGTAGATGGGATCGCGTTAGTGACATTCGGGAACTAATGAAGACGAGAGACGTATCGAAAGAAACCGGTTCTAGTTGGATTGGGACAGAGGATGGTTTAGCATGTTAATGTTTACAATACATTCTTTTGTATTCATTAGATGATTGTGGGTGTAAAAGGTGTTTTGATTTAGATAGTTTTATGATTAAGAGCGAATTACAAATTAAATTCTTTTAAGTATTACCTAAATTTCAGTATACGTCCTTTAACTAATAAAATTATAGAAAACGTTTTTTATATTTAAAAAACCTTGCACTTCATGTCATTTAGCCTAACGACCGTTAAATTTTACCGTTAAGTCAGGTCATGTACAAAGCATATGAGGGTATTTTGGTCTTTTTTTTTTACCGTAAAAGGACTATTTTTGTAAACCCTCGTTCATAGAAACAAATTACAAGAACAATCTTTTTATGTGTGAAAGCTTCAAAATACTCTCATGTGTCTTGCACATATTAATACAACCGTTTATTCATAGTTTCATACAGAATTACACTTCATAGTTACTGGCTTGGTTTTAAAATGTGTGCAGCTGAAGAGAACGCATCGCCACACTTGAAAGTACCAAGAGCTCACACAATAATCAATCATGTAGGATCATCACATCATCTTAATCGATCATAAGTCATAGAAAACAGCTCAAAAGGTCCCCAAGGTCTTACCTACTCTCTCGTCCACTTTCTCTAATTCATTTCTTAGATCTTCTAGCTTGTCATATATCGTTTTAGTTTTATATGAAAATAAATAATCTCTTAATTTGATCCATAACACATATGTATAACTTCATACTAATATAACTAACTAATCAATTCTATAACATTAGTTATAAAGACTGTCTTGTGACTTTTTTAAAATTTCATCTTTTTATTTTTATAATTACCTGATAATTGTTTGCTGAGAGATAAATTGTCATATAACAATAACTTATAACATAATCATATAATTTAGTTGTTGACGTATCAACTAAATTTTCTTTTGCCATGTTTTCATTTTCTCAATTTCCTCGGCCCATGATAAATGGGTTTGTCTATTGGATGGTATTGAAAATGAATTCAAGGTTAAAAATGTCCGAAAAATTATTGATTCTTGCGTTCTTCCATGCGGCTCTAGAAGTGCTATTTGGAACCGGTTTGTTCTCCAAAAGACAAACATTGTAGCTTGGAGAATTCTTTTGGATCGTATTCCTACATCTTTATGCCTTTTCCGAGTTGGAAGTGGAGGATTTGGTTCACATATAGGGTTCTTGTTCGCTTGCTGATGCTATTTGCTAGAGTTTTTATTAGGGGTGGCAATCTTGACCTATTTTACAAAGAATTGGTTGATTTGGGTAAAAAATCAATTGTATATAGGTTAATTTGGGTCATATTAGATTAGTCAACGGGTCAATTTGGGACACCTCAGATTAGTTGACGGGTCAATTTAGGTCACCTCAAATTAGTCAATGGGTCAAAAGGTATTATAAAACTTGTTCACTTAAAAATAATGCAAATGGGATAGCCACCCCACCAACGTCACGCCACCACCCACCGCCACCCACTCTACCGCCTCCTCGCCGCCAACCACCGCCACATCGGCGCCACTCGCCACCCCTCCCCCGCTGCTACCGCCTCCCGCTGCACTCCTCCCCCCACCGCTGCCCCGTCACTAACACCACCCCTTCCCACAACCACCACCACCCGACGTGCTGCTGCGTTCGACCCTTTGCCGCCACCACCACCCGATGCCATGCTGCCACCTACCCGTCACCACCATCACCCGATGCCATGCTGCCACCTACCCGTCACCACCACCGCCGCCCGCATTCGCCGCCAACCACTTGCCACCGCCTGTCGAGGCGACCTACCTCACCCCGACCCCCACCCCCACCCACCCCACCACGCCGCTGGTGGTGACGGTGGTGGCGACGATCAGGCGATGGCGGCATAGCGAGGTGTGGTGGGTGGGGGTAGAGTGGGGGTTTTACACATCAACTATTAACACAACCTGTTTAACACCACTAGACGAGGTAAACTTGACTGAAGTTAATAACATTGATCATAGATATATCTATTAGCAACACAAATGTCAATAGTTAAAAAATTATTGTTACCCACAAAATATTTATAAAGTTTGCAAATGTTGTCTAATAGTCAAATATTGTGAGGTGTTGGAGGATGAAACTGCTCTTGGAAGTTGGAAGGAACCATAAATCAAAGTTTAAACCCGTTACTCAACCTGTCTATTTAATTACCTCTGTCAATTAATGTTGTGTATTCAAATTAACACAACTAGAGATATCAAATTAGGTAAGAAGCAGATGTGATTATATGGATTTAATGGATCGATTACAATGAGAATTCAAATCAATAACATAGAAGAGAAGAGGGGATGGGAAGACCAGAGATCACATAGTAGGAGATGGGAGAAGAAGTTACACATTCAACAAATTCGTCATATCCTTTTCTCCCCGACACGCATACTTATAACACCATTCCCACATAGCAATTCAGATTGTTGGGCCACTGGACTGGGGTGGTAGGTTGGGCCCCTGGTGGTCTAGTCTGGTTCATAACAATTAACCTTGTGGATTGAAAATTGTATACAATGAAGTTCAATCTCTCATTAAGTATGGGTGTGCATAATCTAGGCCGGTTTTAACTCCTAACCGAAAATTTCATTCATTGTAGAAACGATTCGTTCTACAAATTTTCAATTTCGGTTATTACTTAATTGTATAAAATGGTTAGTTTATGGTTCGATTAACCGACCACTAGACCTTATTTTTTGGTTTGCAAATTTTCAATTTCGGTATAAAATGGTTAGTTTATGGTTTGATTAACCGACCATCAGACCTTATTTTTTGGTAAGACTTAACCGAGGCAAGTTTAATAAGACCTGGGCTTTGATAAAGTAGAAGATTTTAATAAATTTAATACATATTTGAGCCTTAATACCTTATTTTTTGGTAAGGCTTAACCAAGCCAAGTTTAATAAGATTTGGGTTTTGATCAACTTTTTTTTTACTGAAAAGTTTTTTTTATAGATTTGCGTTTGTCACAACTTCAGTAAACTTTAATTTTTTTTCCTCCAGTTTCGTTTTTTCTGTAATAACCGTCGTTCGTTAAAAATTTTTTAAACGGGATGCACGGCTTTGTTTATTTCTTTTTTGTCAGTGATCCGAGTATTTTTTATCGTACGCTATAACGGGTCTGTGTTTCGACATAAGTTTTATCACCATGGACGAGTCAAACCGATAAATACCAAACTTCCGCCGCGTAATACGGGGAAAAACTAGTTTTAATAAAATACAATAATTGATTTGGCTATTTAATGGTACTGTTCAATTTCTGTTGTTATCTATCAGTTCGGTTCACTTACTTTGAGCTTTTAAATGTATGTAAGAGAAACTTAAAATATAAGTTTATATCTTATTTTTTGATATATCAAGATCCACGTATCAAAGTGATAGCATTCAATTAATGTCTTTGTATCGTTCACATTAACGAGTTTTTAATTGTACTTTCAATACCAAAGATAAAATGATACTTTCAATGCCCAGGTCCCAGGCTAATTTGGTCTTACTTTCATAACTAACTAGTTTTTAACTCCCTCTTATCGTTATTGGTTTGACTCGTTTGCGTGTGTAAAACTTAAATTGAATCGCAGACTTGTTATAGTGTATGATACCAAAAAAACACTCGAACTGAATACAACTCCGTTTTCAATAAAAATTAAAACAGAACGTTGGCAAACTTTATTTTTAAGAAAACAACGCATTTTGTTATTTTAAAAAACCTAACGAACGAAAGTTATTATAGAAAACAGTGCCGGGCGCATCGTTAAAAAATATTTAACAAAAACGTAGGCGCAACAGTAAAAATAATGTTAATAGAAAGGAAACATAAAGCTAAATAATAAAAAAGGGAAAAAACAAATTAAAAAAATTACCATTTCGGGTAGTCGAAAACTATAAGGTGAATACCGATACGGGTTCCGATAATACTAATATCGACAATGATGTTGTTCGCCCATATTAGGTTCAGCTCGTCACGGTACCACAATGGGTTAACGGTAACAGAACTCGCTATTGGCAACGCAAAAAAATATCGATTTTGAATACAAGTCCGTTTTAAAAAAACTATATCGGAACATTGACAAAAAAACTACAAGCAGCTGCGTACTCCGTATTTTGAAAAAAGTTAACGAACGAAAGTTATTTAAAGAAAAAGAAATTAATAGAAAACGAAACAGACTAAAAACGTATATTATATACACTATAAGGATTAAAAATGAAAATGTAAAAGAAAATTAAACGGACGAATCGGAATTTTCCCATGCTAAATTAATAGTTAATTGTGAGAAAAGTATGAATAAAAAATATCAAGAAGAAGGAAAACATACTATTCCTGAGCGTTTCATTTTAATCTTTAGTGTAATAAGTGAGTTTTTAATTGTTTTTTTACCCGGGAGCAAAAGTGAAATTAAAAAGTTAATATTTAACTATCAACTAGGATCTTTACTCGTCGTGCGTTGCGGCGGAGTTGAAACGTAGTCTAACTCGAATTCCATCACTCTGTGGCGTGAAGCGAACCTTAAACGGTTAAGACGGTTACAAAATAAACACAGTTAGGTACATAAAAAACATATAAGCAGTGACGAAACTTGAAAAAAAAACGCAGGGAAGAATAAATAATAAAATTTATATAAAACGTTTAATATAAACTTCACCCTAAGGGATTAAGTTAGTCAAGAATAATAAACAATTAACTGGAATAAATAATAAAATTTATATAAACGTTTAATAAAAAACTAATTTTAAATAGAAATTTATAATACATGAAGAAAACCATCTTATAAACCCTTTTAAAATGTAATTTTCTTAGTTACAGTGGTCTTTTTTGTCTTTTATGGAAAAAACAATGGATAAGTATTAAATTTTCAAGACATATTTGTGAAAGTAGTTAAGTTGGTTGAATACATGAATGGTTTTCTTTCGCCCGCCCGATTCTCCCGTGTTGAACTTTTTGCTTTGTTTTTTTCTCTTCTTTTCATTCGTTTTTTTTAATTAATAGACGTAATGTAAGAAAAATAGTACATTTTTATATCTATAGTTTGATATCTCAAACCGATTCATCTTAATTTCGTACGTTATTTTTATGTACTTAGGTACGTTGGTGTCAACGTAAAAAAAAGATTGGTTTTTTTTCTTTCATGTTTAAACGAGTAGCCATAACCTCATATATTTTTTATGTACCTAAGTATATTTCTTTTGTAACATCCATAACCGTTTAAAATCCGTTTTACGTCATGGAACGCGGAAGTTAGACTTAGGCTACGTTTCGACGACGCCCATGGGCGGAAGTAGGCTTTGGCCACCGGGGTCAACCGACCCCACTCGATTTCAAATTTTTAGTCGCGGTATATTACGCGAATGCCCAACGACCCCGGTCTTTTTTGAGGTTTACCCCATTGGTTTTTAAAACAAAAATATGACTCCAAAACTTGAAAAAAAAATATAAAGTTTTACTTTTTTTTAAAATCTAATTAACTCTTTTAATTAAACTAATAAGTTAAATTTATTTAGTAAGCCCACAAGTTAATCAACTCTAACTCTTTAAATCCATAAGTTATATTTATTTTTGTATGCCCATTACCCGTTGGTGAATTGATCAATAATCCATTAAGGCATTAACCCAACTAGTTAATTAGTATTAAACCTAATTATAAAAAGAAGTTTAAAAAACCATGCCAAAGGGAGGCAGGGATAGTAGCAACGATCGAAATTTTGTTTGATGTTCCAAAATCCAACCTTCAATCGGCGTATATCTAATGTTGAAAAAAATTATAGTGGAAACAAGGTTACACATTGATTGTCTGTTGGTCTATCATTTATTAAAGCCACCACTAGTTTACCGTCTGCAGTGGCAAGTGTTGAGAGGTGTTTTTCTTCAATGAAGCATGTGAAGACGAATTTGTGTAACTGGATGGGTGATAAGTATACACTAAAAAAAGTACTTTAAGAATGTTTCAGTCAAAGATTTAATGAATCGTTTTCAAAAAATGAAAACCCGTAGAAACAAGTATAGGATCTAATGTTTATTTATTTAAAATGGCATTGTATTTTTACTGTTTGTTTTCTAATAACGATGTATTTTCATTATCGTATCTTATTATGTGACCGACCCGACCCAATTACTCGAACCGAACTGGCCCAAAAAAATAAATCATAGCGGTGAACTTAGAAATTTTAGCATAAAAAAGCGACCACATTAAAAAAAATTCCTGGCTCCGTCACTGACGACGCCGCAACACGCAACGGGTAAAGTTACTGGTTTATATAATATGTCATCTGAGTTCTGACACCATTATCCCCACATCAACCAAAATAACCTTAAAGTTGGAGGATCGTTTAGTCATCAATATACACTTTATGTTAGATTTTTTTAACGAAAAATATTACTCGTAATCTATTTTCTATCAATAATTCTAACTAATTAATTGTTCTGAGACCTCTTTTCTAAAAGTCAACTGTCTTTATTAAGTGGGCTAGCCTACATTGATCGTTCATACTGGATTTAAATGGTTCACACTTATGAGGATTATTTGCACCAAGGTCAACAAGTCAATCATATATGCTATTAGATTTGTTGTAATTAGCAATAGTAGAAGATATCATTATGTAAATATGGTTATCATATATAACTTCCTTGGTAACCCTATTGTAATTACACAATTATCAATACAATCACAATTTATACACACTTATGGTTTATCTTAGTATCAGAGCCAATGAAACCGGTTACAACGCTGATGATCACAATATCGAGTTGTGATCTGTTCCTATATGTTCGTCGCTTTATAGTCGCTGTCCTGCCGCCCATGTTCATAACATCGTGTTGTCGCCGGTGCCATTTAATCGAAAGTTACAACTTTCGCAATTGTTTTTATCTTGATTCGCTACCGATTACAATCTGCTTGTTGATGCTCTATAATTTACCACATGTTACATTAAGCTCACTACTATCGCCACTTCCTATTCTTCACATTGGTTCCTAATCTTCTCTCAAGTTTTGTGCGAATGTTACAACTTTCACTCCCTTGTTACATACAAAAGTGTTTGTTTAGTCCCACGGAAGTACACAAACTTTAGCCTGACAACTTCGTTTAATGTGGGAGCCAATAGCCATGTAACGCCAGACATATTAAAGGTGTGTTTGGTATGATGGAATTGGATGGAATTGGAATTAAGATTACATTCTTTATTGTGTTTGGTTTTTATAGTTTGTTGGAATTGGAATCTGAGTTTCATTCTTAACATGTTTGGTGGAAAACGAAATTGGAATTGGAATAAATTCCTTCAAATTCCTACAAACAAAAGATTTCAAATTCTTTCCAAATTGTGAAGGAATTCACCAAAAAGAATTGGAATCTTCCACCACTCACCGCCGCCGTCGACCCCCGACCACCGCCCCCGACCGTCGCCGTCGCCACCACTGCCCCCGACACCCTCGATCGCTGCCGAGCTTCGACCGCCACCGTCGACCCCCAACCACCGACTACCACCCTCGACCGCCGCCCAGACCTTCGACCCAGGACCGCCGTCACCTACCCCACCACCGCATTCGCCGCCAACTACCCGCCACCGCCTACCACCGCCACCCCGCCCACCGCGCCGCACCGCCCCACCCACCCCGCCCCCCGTCACACCCCACCACGTCGCCACCACCGTTCGGCGCCACCAACTCCATCCTCACCCTACCCACCGCACCCCCACCAACCACACCCCGCCCATCCCGACCCGCCATACCCCACCACGTTGCCACCACCTGTCGTCGCCGCCACCTACTCCACCCCGCCCAACCCCACCCACCCCCACACCCCTCCACGTCGCCACCAACCCCACCCCCACCACGTCCCCACCGCTTGTCACTGCCACCTACCCCACCCTACCCACCCCACCCCACCCACCACTCCCCACCCCCACCACGTCCCCACCGCCTGTCGCTGCCACCTACCGCACCCACCCCACCCCCACCCACCCACCCACCCTGCCCCTCCCCCACCCCGCCATCCCTCACCACATCGCCATCGCCCGATTGCCGCCACCCACCCACCTCCACCCCACCCACCCCCACCACGCCACCACCGCCCGACCGTCGCCTCCTACCCACCCGAGTGGGGTGGGTGGGGGTTGGGGGTCGGTGGGTTACCGCGGAGGCGGCGGTCGGGCGTGAGGTGTTGGAGTATGGCGGGTGGGTGAGCGCCCCCCCCTAACCTCCCACCGTATTGGTCGAACCCGTTTTGACCTGAAGTCATTTATAGTTTTTTTTAAAACGACCCGTTTTGATCCGGACTAATTTTGCTCCAAACCCGTTTTGACCCAAAGTCATTTTGCTCGTAACCCGTATTGACCCGAACCCGCACGACCCGAACCCGATCGGGGGCGGCGCCGGTCGGTGGTAGTGGTTGGCGGGGCCAACTACATTAACTAAGTGGTGGTTATTGTGATATATTCCAATTACTTAATAATTGTTTTGTCACTTAAATGGATTTGGAATTCAAATTCCATTTAATAGATTCCACTTCCTTTAAATTCCAAATCCTTTGCACAATTACAATTCCAAATCCAATTTCTTAAAATTCCAATTCAAATTCCGACGAATTCCGCGAACCAAGCGCACCCTAAGTCTTGACAAGTTAGAGCCATATTTTGGTAATGACTCACTCAATGTTGGTAATGGTAAGGGATTTCTTATTCTTCACATTGGTTCCTCTCAATTTTCCTCTCCCGACCAAATCTTTTCTATTTCTAGCATTCTTCATGTTCCTGAATTAAGAAAAAACTTCTCTCTGCCAAAATTTGTCTCGATAGCAAGGTCTTCTTTAGATATCTTTATTTCTTTTTTTTTTGTTGTGAAGAATGAGTCTGCACGCACTACCTTTCTCACTGGGCCGACTGAACAAGGTCTCTACTAAGTCATCCACATCAGTGTCTTTTCAACTTTATGCTTTCCAATTTTTCCCTTCATGTTACTATAAACTTGTCTTCTGTTTCATGTATTGCTTGTCATTTGGGAAAATCCAAAATTTTTTTTGTCATTACCTAACTCTACTTTTCATAGTTCCGGTTTTCTTGATTTAGTATATTGTGATGTTTGGGGTTCACACATGTGTTATCTTTGGATGGACATTGTTACTTTATGTTATGTGTTAATCATTTTTCTCGCTATATGTGGATTTTTACCTTAACCAACAAATATGATGTTTATATAATTTTCAAAAACTTGTCACCATGGCTGAGCATCAATTTAACTCCAAAATCAAAAGTGTCCAAACTGATTAGGATGGTGAGTTTGACCTTTCACATTTTTCTTCACCTTTCTATGAATCATTCACACGTTATCTTGCTCACATACTAGTGAACAAAACAATATCATTGAACGTCGACCTCGTCATGTCGTTGAAACTGGTATTAAACTCCTAGCTTAGTCCTCCGTTTCTCAACATTTCTGGAACTTTACCTTTGACATCGCAGTTGACCTCATCAATTGCATGTCCTCACACACCTCTTCTTGAATTTCACCTTTCGAACATAAGTTAAAGGTTTTAGCAAATTAGATACTGGCTTTAGTATCTAATCTTTAACCAGAGCTTTGAAACTTAATTAATGCCTCAAGATTAAGATAAGGATATTGGCTTTAGTATCTAAGTTTTTATCAACTCGAGGACAGAATGCCTACTAAGATAGTTGGTAGATACCATGATCCCAATCGTCTGGTCAAACAAGAATCTCTTGAGTATCTTGTCTATGGAACTCAGATGATGCCAATAACGTTTCCATATAATAGTGATCCTTTCATTATAAATATAGATACTCCTACGCTTGAGTTGTTGGATATATGATGTGCGACCGTCAATTAAGTCAACGTTACTAATGAGGTACGATCCAATGAGTTACACCTTGGGAAACGAGCAAATATATAATATTTAATTGCTAAATATTATAGTTCACGAAAGACGGACTTAATGAACGGCGGAAAAATATTTATCGGTGAATGAGTTGATAAATTATTTAGCGAAATAAATATTTACATGGAGTTAATGTTTAAATGTTAAATGTTTAATGAATGTATTTTTACTGATTATTTATAAATAGTAACATACATGGTTTAATAATTAAGAGTTAATTATTAGTTGGGTAATAATGGTTAATACCTCAGGGCCCAATCTCTAAGTAGGGTGGTTATAAATATAACATTAAGTCTAAACCCTAATGAGACATTACATTTGGTTAGCCACCACCTAAAACCTATGCCCCCTTTTTCCATCTTGGTCACCGTCTGTCGCCGCTGTCAGTCCACCACCACCACCGAGAGTCGCCTGCGCCCCAACATCGCTGTCGTCTGATCGGTGTCGAAGCGACCTGTCAAAGATAGAGAATTAGTGTGTCTTAATCACCTTAAACTAGTTAGGGTAAGAATGGCGTCGAACCATGAATAGTTTGTGGTCGGCGCTTAACTTCAATTGACAAAGTGATTTATGAAGTTGCAATGGGTCTTTCTGACCAAACACAAGCAATGATTGAGGTGAAATTAATAAATTCAACAAACAGTGATTATCAAATAGCAAAACGATCACTAGTACCCAAGTAACAAATAAACAGTTTAAGTTGTAAACAATAAATAAAGAGGAATCACACCCGGGTTTCAAGTTCACAAGTAATTAGGGATTATCACACCAATATATGAGTTCAAGCAATCAAATGGTTATCCAAATCAAATTGACCAAATCTAACCAAGAACATCAACATTCACACATCATAGGCAAACGGTGCAAAACAACATTCACAAATGAAATCGAGACAAATGTATGCAATATTGAATTTGATTAATCAATAGATTCTACACAAATCAAAGTTCATAGCAATTATCATCTAACGAGGTCAGTAGTGCAAGAATTTATCGACTCTCGTGAGTTCATAACCATACTAAACACAAAGATTCGAGTACTTCAAACCAAACGATTACAAGAATTGTTTCTCAAAGCTAGCACATGATAAAACCCTAAAAACTTACAAACAATCCATCCGGGAATGATTACCGGTGGATTAGCCGCTCATGATTGTGGAATTCATCTTCGATTCTTCAATTTCTTGATAATAATCTTCAATAATATGTTCCTAGCCTCCAAGACTCTCCCAAAATCGCCCAAAACTGCTATCAAAAAGTTGATTTTGAAATTGGGGAAGAAACCCCCAATTAAACTCTGAAAATCAGCAGTTTCTCGAAAATGTAGGTCCCAGGAGCCTCGTCACGTAGCGGAAATACACGGATCTGTTATGTGATTTGTGTGGGAACCAAGAAGAACACAGAGAAACATGAACATAAACAAAAGAGAATGAAACGATAAGTAATCCATAACATAGAAGTCATCCCGTATTACAGACTACATACCGAAGGAGCACACATCTCTCATCTAAGCTCACGGTGCAGGGGTCGGGAGAGCTCGTCCCGACCCGGACACCTCTCAACCTTGTTCCAGAAGTTCCACCTATAAATGAAGACAAGTCTTCTATTTATAGGGGCAGGAACACTACCTGCGTACTTGGCTAAGTATGCAGGGCATTGGTCATGCGTACTTGCTAAGCAACCAAGGCAAAAGCCTTGCGTACTTACTAAGTACGCAAGACCAACTGGTGAACAAGCTAAGTACGCAGGAACACCCTCATGCGTACCAGCCTAGTACACCGATACATAGAATTTAATCTATAGTTACTAAAACATGCTTCTACAGAAAATCCGTATCTGAAAAACACTTCTGGCGTAAGCTTACGCTGGGAGGGCGTAAGATTATGCGGGAAGACCTGATAGTTCTGTGATGAAATTGATCCGACGTAAGCTTACGCTGGGAGGGCGTAAGCTTACTCTCCTCTGTTTCCTCTTCAGCCTTGAAATACACCCACCGTAAGCTTACGCTGGGTGGCGTAGGCTGACGCCGATGGCCAGATTTTGTACCATTTCCCGTCCAACTCTTGTGTCTCTGGCATAAATCCTTCCAAAATCACTCTTTAAATTTCCAACACCTGTACCTGCATAACTAAACCAATCCTTTGCATTCCCTATATTAATCTGAACAAATACGCCCCGTTACACCCATTAGTGCATAAAACTTTGGCCTCTTATCATCGTCGGAACTCCCTTGCGCAAAACCATCTGACGTGTTTTTGTAGGTTTTCATGATCGTGTCATCTAGTGTGACGTTCGTTGAACCAAAGTGTTTTTGATTTGGTTTATCGTCGAGGGTATAATCCTAGAACACCCTAAGGTTGAGTAAATAAATATTGTTTATACGAGTGTAATCGGATCACTAACCGAGATCTAGATCTGATATGATATCGTACTAAAATTGCTTCTGCTAATTATATCTGATTTATTTATTAATTTTTTTAAAGGCGATTTTCTTAAACCCCTACTCCGTTGGAGGCAACCCGGGTGTTCCTGTCAGTCATACATATCTTTCCCAATGGATTGTAACCGTGGCGGACTCGAACTCGGGATCCACCTAGAAGGAAACTCAAAACTAGGAAAACCCTCTGGCTCAACCTGAAACAATTTGTCCCAAACGAGACTCGAACCCATAACCTTTGATTTGAAAAGTTATGGTGCTACCACTCCATCAAAAGGCTTTATGGTTTGAAAATATTTAATGATTGAGTTTTTAACATTTAGATAATATTTAATGCTTTATAGAATAAGGTGTTGTAGAGTATGATGCAAATAAGGGATAGCAACACCCAAAAAATATATTACCCAAGGGTGATGTTATTTGGACACCCCCGAAAATTAGTTAGACACCCATTATACGAACTGTATAGCTCAATACTATCAAGGGTGATGTTATCTAGGATTTTCATTGTCATATTTTAGAGAGAGAAACATTTCTGTCACTTACGAGTTTTCATTGTTACAAAAATTCATGTCTCTTGAAGAGTTGAAGGCTTGGGTTTACAGAAGAGAAGGAAGGGAAACATAACCATGAACCTGCATAACATCTCGAGGGTCACGCGTTTGCTAGGAGGATGACCCCAGACGAAGAACTTTTGGTGGAGAGGCTTTATTTTCAAAACATGGAGCCAACAAACATACATTTAACCATAAGACAACAAAACCCAAGTGGATCACGAAGGCCGACCTCTTCTATCTTTATTGTATATTCACCGGAACGCCTTGCGCCATCCATGAGAGCCGCCACAACATTCTCAGCGAGCTTATCATGCGGTGAGGTTGCCTGTTTCCACCTAGCTTCTCCTCGAGAGGCTTGTGGCGGGTCAGACGGAGATGATTAAGCTCTTGACACGGCAGGATCGATGGATCGACTGGGTGGAGGATTGTGTGGCGTGGATGATGGAGATTGAGGCTGAGAGGCGTAGGGATGTGGGTATGCCGGTTCGAGACCCGCCACCGCCACAAGTGTATCCGGATGCGCGCCCGTCTGGCACGCAGGCAGGTACTGATAGCGATAGCGACATGTAGTACTTTTACGTTTTACTTGTATCTTTTGATTATTATTGTACGAACGAATGTTATATACTATATTTTCGGTTGTTTATTTCTATTATTTGTTTAAATTGTTCGTTATGTAATACATGTTCAATTTGTTTGGTTGTTTGTTTTATATAAACGTTTGTATTCGACACATTTAAATATTTATAACGATAAATTATCTTAAAACAATAACTATACAAAAATATTTGATTTTTAAAAAAAAAATACTTATACGATCCGTTCAAATTTCATAAAACTTTATAATAATAGTTAAACAATGAAACAAATTTTATAAAAAAAAACAAAATTCTATAAGAATATTTGAAATTTAAAACAAAAATACCTATACGATCCATTAAAATTTGATAAAATTTTATAACAATAGTTAAACAAAGAAACAAATTATATAAAAAAAAATTTCTATAAAAATATTTGAAGTTTTAAAAAAAAAGTACCTATACGATCCGTTAAAATTTTATAATAATGTGAAACAAAAAAAATTTATAAAAATTTCTGAGTGAAATTATAAAAAAAATCTGTACGAGCCGTATAGTCCTTTATTATACCCATTCTTTTTCTCCTAGCCTTGCTTTTCCACTTAAAAATAATACTCATGCCCTATACGACTCGTATAGCCCTATACAGGTCGTATAGGACACCCTAAATTAGGGGTGAGCAAAAAACCGAAATAACCGAACCGAAACCGAATTAACCGAAAAACCGCACCAAAAAAACCGAACTGACGGTTTTGGTTTTGTATTTTTTGAAAACCGAAAATTACGGTTTGGTTTTGGTTTTGTATTCTTTGAAAACCAAAAAAACCGAACCGAACCGAGCACATACACATGCTTAAATTATATATTATATGCATTCACATTTCATAATATATACTATATTGTGTTGTGTGTTTGTATGTTAAAAATGTATACATATTTGTGTTACACGTATTTGTATTTATAATAAATTATTATTTATATTTATTGAATTTATAAATTATAATGTTTTTTTTTATGTTGAATATTTTTTAAGAAACAAGTAATTTTTGTAGTCTAAAATATTTAGTCTCAAATGTATGATAATCATTAGTTAATAAAAATAATTTAGGTCTAAAATTTCAAACCAAGTTCATTATTTTTAACTATTTTTCTTTTACTCCAAAAAAATTCAAGCCCAATTGGTGTTAAAAGCGAAACCAAACCGAAAAAACCGAAACCAAACGATTTTAAAAAACTCAAAACCGAACTTTCAGTTTTTGGTTGATTTTATCCCTAAACGACCTAAACACCCAAAATATATAAATAAAATTAATAAATATCCAAATATCCAACCTCTCACCCAAACGTCACGTTTTTTTTTTTTTTTGATAGGTAACTTTCATTTTTGACGTGGCAGTTACATCTTCAAATCGGAGACCCATACCCCACAGCCTGACCACTACGTTGTCTGAACTGGGCCCGCGTGTTCAGAACGAGGGGCATTTGGCTATCACCGGGAAACCATGGAGCCTGCTGCCACTTGACAACAGTTGCGCCACTACACAGGCCAAGACCCGCTAGCGTAACGCACTCCGGACTAAAACCCGGGTTGGCTCGGGATCGAACCTGCGTGGGCAGGTTGATCCTTCATCGCCGATAACCACTGGACCAAATCCAGTAGTCACCCAAACGTCACGTTGATACCTGTGAAAACTTATTGATAAAACCATTTATTGCATTTATGGGTCCGTACAATCTTTTGTTTTTCTTTGTCAATTATTATTCTATTTACTTTTTTTTCTAATTATTAGCACCGACACCTTTTGAATTTCTTGAGTTTTATTTTTTTTTTCTACCAAATTGTTAAAGATAAATTTAACATTTTATTAATTAAAATTTATTTACAAATGTATAATTTTTCTTTTCAGGTGTTACGTGTTGCTAATACTGTTTTTATACAATCTATGTATTTTTATCAGTTTTTACTTTACTAGAGTTTTTCTTATTTCATATCTTGGCGTCCACTATAGCGTACAATACAAAATAAAAACTCTATTTAACTCCATTTAAAAAAATGTCAATACCAATACCGGCACAAAAAAACTAAAGACAACCGCACAGTCCATTTTAAAAAAAATATAAATAAGCGAAAGTTATTACTAAAAACGAAATCATTAGAAAATGAAACGGGTTAAAAACGTATAATATACAAAGTATGATGGTGAAAAAAAATTAGAAAAAATAAAAAATGTTACTATTCAATTGCAAAGGTAAATCAATATAAAGGCTAATTATATATATATATATATATATATATATATATATGGGTGAGTTCAATAGAAAACTCATTTTCATGAGAAAACAAAAAAACTCTTACTGCATATGTGTAGTACACCCAAAAACCCAACCCACCCTAAAAAACCTAAACCCCCCACCCCACCCTCACCCAAAAACCTAAACCCTCCACCCCAAACCCCCCCCCCCCCCCACAAAAAAAAAAAACCTAACCCCTCCACCCAACCCTCTAAAAACCTAAAAACTAAACCAAAAAGCCTAACCATCCCCAAAAACCTAACCCCCACCCCACCCACCCACCCCCCAAAAACCTAAACCCCCCACCCACCCCCTAAAAACCTAAACCCTCCACCCCACTCCTCAAAAAACCTAACCTAAAAGCTAAGCTAAACTAAACCCAAAAGCTAAACGCACTACTATTCAAGTTTTTTTTGAACGAGAACGACGTGGGAAACAAGGTCACCGAAGCAGTTTTTTTATTTTTGATTTATTTTTTAAGTTATGATTTTTTTATTATTTCTTTTACCTTAAATAAGTAGTTTTTTGGTTTTCTCATAAACATTGAGTTTTTTTATGATTCTTCCCCTATATATATATATATATATATATATATATATATATATATATAGGGGTGAGTTCACTAAAAAACTCATTTTCATAAGAAAACCAAAAAACTCTTATTGCATATGTGTAGTACACCCAAAACCTCAACCCACCCTAAAAAACCTAACCCCCCCCACCCCCACCCAAAACCTAAACCCACCCTACCCACCCCCTAATAACCTAAACCCCCCACCCATCCTCTAAAAACCTAAACCCCCCACCCCCACGTCGGATATTATTCGGAGGTATTATACGGAGCTAGAGTTGGTGGAGATATGTGAAGATTGGGGTTTTTTATTTATTTATTTATTTATAAAGTTTTTTGCTATTGTTATATTTTTAATTATTGTTTAAGTTAATTAAAAATTAGTCTCTGTAATATATATTCTTTTTATTTTTTAATAGTAAAGGTAAAAAAGTCATTTTATTTAAAATTAATAGAAAATTTAATGGATGTTAGTTTTAATACTTAAACCTGTTATAAAATTAAAACCAAAAACCCTAAACTTGTAACTTTTTAAACTTAGGACTCATACATGTTATACCATAGGACTCATTTGTGTAATTAACTCTATTAAATAAAATAAATATGTGGTAAGGATTTGGTTTTTTGGTTTACACATTTAAAAGTGGTTTGTATTTGATCTTTTTCATATATATATATATATGTATATATATATATATATATATATATATATATATATATATATATATATATATATATATATATATATATATATATATATATCGAGGAATGTTCAATTCAGAACACTAAATATTGTGAGAACATGGGTAACAAAATGAATCTTTTATTTTTTCAATCTTAAAAAGTTTTAAAATATAAGAAAATGATATAAATGCAATGTTTATTCATCTCTCAAGAAATTTATAAAAACAATTTGAACAAATTTCATTTTTTAAACAACTTAGACATGTGTAATTCATGTGTAAGATGTATAGGTTATTTTTATCTACACATGTGTTGGTAAACTTTTAAATGTATAAAAACGTATTCAAAAAAATGTTTAATGGGTTTTTATGTATATAAACATACATATTTATATGTATAAAGTACAAGTTTTAAAAATAATAAACCATAGATCAAGAAATTAAACGATTTAAGTTTGCTATTTTTGTTCTCGCAATAATTTAGTCTTCTGTAATGAACCTCTCCCTATATCAATATTCTAATAAAAAAACTAAATCTTTTGTCACTTGTCACTCTCACATTCAACGTCACATTTTTTTCCTTTCTCTCTTTCTTATTAAATACATCTTTCTTTTTTTAATAATGATTTATATTTAAAGAAAAATATTAATATATTAATAAAATTCATTTATTTTAAATTATCTCTTATTTTAAAAAACTTTAAAATTTAATTATGTAACTTTTGTTTCTAACTAAATGGTGATATAAGTCAAACTACAAAAATTAATGTGTTCACCCCTTGTTATATACGAGTTTTTAAAGATATAAACGTTTTATTACTAATTATATAGCGTTATATTTTATCAATCACTGTAATACACGGGTTTTTTTAAAATAAAATTTTTTTATTATTAAATATATAATGTTATAATATATTATATCAACCCGTGTAATACACGGGATTTTAAGCTAGTATATATATAGGGGAGGGTCAAGAGAAAACCACATAGTTAGGAGAAAACCACTAAAAACTAATTTAAACCAATAATATAATAATAATTATTTATTTTATTTTTTTATAAGAGTATCAATGTAATATTAAATAATTTTACCAAAAAATAATTTAAATATTGTCTTACGTATACGTAACTCATATTGTTACGTGTACGTAAACAAAAAACAAAAATATTCCGGTTACGTATACGTAACCCATAATATTACACATTGTTTTAGTGGTTTTCTCAGTTTTCGCCAAACTTTGTGATTTTCTTTTGATCCCTCCCCTATATATATATAGGATTAGGTTCAGGTAAAAAAGATTCTAATTCTAAGAAGGGTGAGAAGGATTTAGAGCCATTAGATCAAATTGTAGAAAATATTTAATGATTGAAATTAAATTGTAGGAGAAAAAAATTGTTGGAAGGGTATTTTAGTCTTGACCACTTTTGTTGACTTTTTATCAAGTCACCCCCTCATTTTTAAACGTTCATAACTTTTACATACAACATTATTTTTTCAAAAAAAAATTACACCATAAAAACGAGCGCTTTTTATTTTTAAAACGAGTATAGTGTCATTATAAACAAAAAAGATTTTTTTTACGTTTTCCAGCTAATTGTGTAATACAAGTTCATTGTGTTATATGTATTTATCATTGTGTTTTACGTTTTTCAGCTCATTGTGTAATTAGTCAGGTCGTTGTGTAATACAAGTTTATCGTGTAATACAAGTTCATTGTGTAATACAAGTTCATTGTGTAATACAAGTTCAATGTGTAATAAAAGTTCATTGTGTTATATGTATTTATCATTGTGTTTTACGTTTTTTAGCTCATTGTGTAATACAAGTTCACCGTGTAATACAAGTTCATTGTGTAATACAAGTTCATTGTGTAATACCACATTTGGTCATTGTGTAATATCTGGTCACTGTGTAATTAGTCAGGTCATTGTGTAATACAAGTTAATTGTATAATACAAGTTCAATGTGTAATACAAGTTCATTGTGTTACATGTATTTATCATTGTGTTTTACGTTTTCCATCTCATTGTGTAGTGAGTAAGGTCATTGTGTAATACAAGTTCATCATGTAATATAAGTTCATTGTGTAATACAAGTTCATTGTGTAATACCACGTCTGGTCATTGTGTAATACAAGTTAATTGTGTAATTAGTCAAGTCATTGTGTAATACAAGTTAATTGTGTCAAATATTTTTAATCATTGTGTTATATGTTTTCATCATTGTGTTTTACGTTTTCCATCTCATTATGTAATTCTCTCATTATTGTGTAATTCGCTCAAATATGTCAGGTCAATGTGTAATATGCTCATTGTGTAATATCAGTTCATTGTGTAATATCAGGTCTGATCATTGTGTAATATCAGACCTTGTATTACACATTAACTTGGTGTATTACACATTGACCTGGTGTATTACACATTGACCATTATGCACTCCCTTTAAAAACAATAAAATGACACATGTCAAGTTTAGAATCTTTCTTACCCTTCTTATTTTTAAAACCCTTTTTACTATAACCTAACCCTATTATATATATATATATATAGGGGAGGGTTCCAAAGAAAACCACAAGTTAGGCGAAAACCGAGAAAACCACTAAAAAAACCATATTTACCCAATCATATAATAATATTTATTTTTTGTTTTATTTTATTTTTATTTATTTATAAGAGTATCAATGTAATATTAAACATTTTTACCAAAAAATATTTTTACATATAGTGTTACGTATACGTAAACATAAAACAAAAAAATTATGGTTACGTATACGTAAATCAAAAAAATATGTTTTTGGATACGTATACGTAAATAAAAAAATTGTCTGAAATGATGTGGTTTTCTCGGTTTTCACCTAACTTTGTAGTTTTTTCTTAATCCATTCCCTATATATATATATATATATATATATATATATATATATATATATATATATATATAGGGTGAAGTTGATAAGAAAACTAACATTTAGGGAGAGAAGTAGAGAACTCTTCATTAAGGGTAAAAAAAATAATGAAAAAAATCATAACTCAAAATATAAATAAAAAACTAAAAAAGTGGTTAGGAGACCTTGTTTCCCACGTCGTCCTCGTACAAAAAAACCCTTAAAATTGCCCGGTTTAGTTTAGCTTTTAGGGTTAGGTTTTGTGTTTAGCTTTTAGGATTTAGCTTTTACGATTAAATTTTTTGAGGGTAAGGCTGGGTGGGTGGGTGGGGGGTTTAGGTGTTTGGTGGTGGGTGTGTGGGGTTTAGGTTTTTGGGGTTGGGTGTGAGGGTTTAGGTTTTTTGGTGGTGGGGTGGGGTTAGGTTTTTGGGTGGGGGGTTTAGGTTTTTGGGGGTGGGTTAGGTTTTTGGGGTAATACTACACATATGCAGTATTACGTGGGGGTGGGTTAGGTTTTATTTAATTTGTTTTTATTTTGAACGAGGACGACGTGAGAAACATGGTCTCCGAACCACTTTTTTACTTTTTGATTTATATTTTGAGTTATGATTTTTTTTATTACTTTTCCCTTTAATGAAGAGTTCACTAGTTCATTGTGTAATTTGCTCATTTTGTCCAATATTTTTCATTATTGTGTTATATGTATTCATAATTGTGTTTTAAGTTTTCCAGCTCATTATGTAATTTGCTAATTATTGTGTAATGTCAAGTCTGGTCATTGTGTCAAACGTAAAACACAATGATGAAAATATTTGATAGGGGTATCAATCGTGTCGGGTTGGCGGGTTGACGTGTTAGCGGGTTACGGGTTGGTTGGTTAACAAGTTGAATTATGTAACCCGAACCCGACCCATATTTCTTATTCGTGTCAAAAATTTCAACCATAACCTGGATACACTTAAATCGGGTCAACCCGAGCTTGACACGTTTAATCCATTTATCTAAATCAAAATCATAAAATACTAAATCTAAAATCTAGTTCATTTAAGGTAAACAAGAAAATAATGGATTAATTATCTTTAGAATTGAAAAAAAAAACGTTTTGGTATAATTCGGTTACTTTATGGTAAAACACTAAATACAAAAGTAAATGAACAGTCGTTTTCAAAATGTGAAAAAAAAAATATATTTTGTAACCTAAACTGGTTAACGAGTCAACCCGAACCGACCTGTTTATTAAACAGGTCAACCCGAACCTGACCCGTTTTTTAAAACGGATTAAAATGGCCAACCCAAAACCTGATTATTTTCGTGGTGTATTCGGGTCGTGTCAGGAACTGACACCCCTAATATTTGACAAACTGAGCAAATTACATAATAATGTCAGGTCTGGTTATTGTGTAATATCAAAAGTAACACAAAATTATCTAAAACGCAAAACACAATAATGAATACACATAACACAATGATGAAAAATATTTGACAAAATGAACAAATTACACAAGAATGTCACGTCTGGTAATTGTGTAATGTCATATCTGGTCATTGGATGTCATCAACTATTGATGAACTAAGAAATAACTAATATTTAAGAATGATAGATAACAAATAATAAAAGTTTAATAATTATAAAATTATAAATTTATATTTTAAGATAACGTATAATTGCAATATTATTATTAAGTAGTAAGTTTTAATAAAATTTAGAATATTTAAATATTTAATTTTTTAAATCAATATTATTTAATAGGAGAGAGAGTCGAAACAAAAATATAAATTTCACCGGAAGTCGACACGTGGCAAATAAAATTATCCATTTATTATAATAAGGATATATATATATATATATATATATGAGTCTTACGTATACGAACCAAATAATGTTACATATACGTAACACTATGTTTGAGTGTGGTTTATCATTATTATCACATAAATATTGGTTAGCTTATTGAACCTCACCCTATATATATATATATAGAGAGAGAGAGAGAGAGAGGAGAGTTCAATTTAAAACACTTAATATTGCGAGAACATGCAAAACAAAACGAATCCTTCATATTTTCAATCTTAAAAAGGTTTAAAATATAAGAAAAAGATACAAATGTAATGTTTATTCGTATTTAATGAAATTCAAACAAAAAATATGAATAAATTTCGTTTATATAGATATCTACACATGTGTAATTCATATGTAGCTTTTTTTTACCTACACATAACCTACATCTGTGTAGGAAACTTTTAAGTATATAAAAATATATGAAAAAAACTAGTTTAATGGTTTTTTATGTACTTAAACATACATATCTGTATGTAAGAAGTATAAAATTTTATTTTTTTTATAATGGATCAAAAAATTAAACGATTTAGGTTTGTTCCATCTGTTCTCGCAGAATTTCCATGTTTTGAAATAAACTTCTCTCTCTCTCTATATGTGTGTGTATGTATGTGAGAAGTAGACAAGGCCGGCGGTGATTTGGGCATAGGTGTCTCCACGCCGAAGACCATTATGGACGACACCACTAAAAGGGTCAAAACGAATCCTTCATTTTTTCAATCTTAAAAAGTTTTAAAGTATAAGAAAAGGATAAAAATGTAATGTTTATTCGTATTTAATGAAATTCAAACAAAAAATATGAACAAAATTCGTTTGTATACATATCTACTCATATGTAATTCATATGTACATTTTTTTAGCTACACCTGTGTAGGAAACTTTTAAGTATATAAAAAGATATGAAAAAACTAGTTTAATGGTTTTTTTATATACTTAAACATACATATTTGTATGTAAAGAAGTATAAAATTTCAATTTTTTATTTTACCATGGATCAAAAAATTAAATGATTAGGTTTGTTCTTTCTATTCTCTCGCAAAATTTCCTTAGTTTGAAATAAACTTCCCTCTCTATATGTGTGTGTGAGAAAGTGGACAAGGCCGACAGTGATTTGGACATAGGTTTCTCCACGCTAAAGACCACTATGGACGCCACCGCTAAGAGGAGGACGGTGTTCACCGACGGCCCCTCAAGCCACTATCCCTTCCGAAACATACGGTGCCCTACCGTCCATACCACATGGCCTTACCTCTTGCTTGTGAGAAATTAGTACTCGGAGGACCATTTAAAGCACCCAAAAAAAAAATATTTTACAATAATACCCAATACCGTCTTTATGGAAGAAAAGACAAAAGAATGATAAAATAATATTATAAATTTCAAAATCATTTATGACATATAGATAACTGAAGTATGAAAATGAAATTAACTACCACTTGTTAAAATATAGTTACTTAAAAAAGTTATATGAACTCATTTTTACGAGATAAGATTATGTTGGCTTGCATTATATATACACAAGCTTTCCTACCAGCCAAACATTCACATCCCATCAAACGATAATAAAAATGACTACTGGTGCTAAAGAAACGGTGGTGATCGTCGTCGGAGCAGGCCCATCGGGTCTTTCCACCGCGGCAAGCCTCCACAAACTCTCAATCCCATACATACTCCTCGAACGAGAAGACTGCATTGCGTCGTTATTCAACAAGAAAGCATACGATCGGCTTCATCTCCACTTAGCGAAACAGTTTTGTCAGCTTGCCCACATGCCTTTTCCGGAAACTTATCCGACGTATGTTTCCCGATCCGATTTCTTGAAATACTTAGACCATTACGCGTCTCATTTCAAGATTAATCCGGAGTTCAGAAACACAGTACAGTTTGCCAAGTATGATGAAGATAGGAAAAAATGGTGGGTGGAGGCTGCGGTGGAGGATGGTGGCATTCAGTGTTATGTGGGGCGGTTTTTGGTAGTGGCTACCGGTGAGAATAGTGATGTGTTTATACCGGAGGTTGATGGGTTGAGTGAATTTAAAGGTGAGGTTATTCATTCGACGGAGTATAAATCCGGGAAGAGGTATGAGAACAAGAAGGTTTTAGTGGTCGGAGCTGGTAATTCTGGCATGGAAATTGCACTCGATTTATCAAACCATGGTGCAAAAACCTCCATCGTTGTTAGAAGTCCGGTAATGACACTTATCTTATACGTCAACAACTTTATATATAGATAACACGCACTCTTTATTATGAACTAGTATTGTGTTCACGTACGTTGCATCGTGTTAAATCATAGAAAATTTAATCTAAACCTTGAAGCAACGTGAGTGGACTAATTTAACTAATTTAATCAAAAGATAATAATCACTTGATCACATGAAAAGATATGCATCACATGATAATGAGTTGAAATTTTTTCTATAATATTTAAATACAAAATGATTTTTTATTTGAGGAGGTGACTAATAAATAAAAAATTCGACTCAGGAACCCTAACTTGTAACCAGGAAACTTTTTAGATCGTCAAATCTTTCGATTCTATCTTTGAAAACGTAATTTTCGATTCTATATAAATATCACATGCTCTTTTTTTTTTGAACACCACATGCTCTTTAGTTATAAACTAGGAAATGTGGCCCGCGCATCGCGTGACGCGAGGCGCACCTTAAACTGTTGAAGACGTAGAAGAAACGTACAGAGTTACAGTGACTCAGTTGTGTCGGTCTAATTACGGTACCATCACTCGATATAACCCATAACACATAAAAATACCCGACATTGAATCGTAAAACTTACATTAAAGTCAAGAAAAAAAAATTAACGAACGAAAGTTATTGAGGAAAAGACAAATTAAATATACTACATGGGGTAAACTAGAGTGCGTGACGCGAGGAGTTTGCGAATCTCATTACGTGCGTTGCAACGCTCACTGAGTAAATAAAGTAAACGTACAAAGTTGTCGGTACTCGGTTCCGTGGATTGAAAAATGGATAAATTACGACGTGAATAGTAGTTAACATTAAAATAATTCGTTAAAAAGTTGGTAATAAAATAAAAACAAAATAAAAATATATAAAAGAAACGTATGAAGTTGTCACGACTCGGTTCTGAAGATCGAAAAATAGATAAATTGCGACAAAAATAGGAGTTAACATTGGAACGAAAAAATTGTTAAAAAAGTTAGTAACAAAGTAAAAAACTTAATATGAGTAACTATAAGGGTATATTTAAAAATTTTAAAAGTATTATTTAAAAATAAAGAAATTTAAAGGGTGTAAATGAAAAAAAAAAATTATGATTGGTGGCCGACACTACCATTTAAGATAGTAGTAATTAATGCTATTTGGTTATAAATTAAAAACTACTTTACAAATTTTAATGAATTATTTATTATTTTTATATTATATTATGTTATGCATACAGTCTTCATGGATGGTTTACTTTTGTATTTTAAATTGGTTGTTTCTTTTCTTTAAGAATCGAATGGTTTAGTAATTCCAGAATCAAACTAGATCGAACCGTTCATTCAGCCTTACTAATGTAGCAAAACCAATCAGATGTTACAATTTTATATTGTAGTAGAAGTTTTTTTGTTGTGTAAAATTAAATTTTTTTTTATCTTAAGTTGTATTTTATCTAGAGTAAAATAAAAAATTATTTTTTAGTCATATATGAAATTGTACTATATGTCTTTTAAATTCAATAATTACAGAGATTATCATTTTTTTAAAAATTTTGCACACATTTTGTTCTTTCTATCAAGTGATGTTAACTTTTTAATCTGTTAAATATTGACATATGCTTTACACATGAAGATATAATAGTCTTTTTAACCAATAAATGACTATTTATGTAATTTCTTACCTCTTCTTCTTCAATAAACCTTAACCCACCCACACCTAACCCCATTATTGTTTCTCTATTAGCTCTCTACAAAAAAAACCACCATATACATTTAAAAAAAATACCCAAAATTTGATTAAAAAAAATATACATTTAAATAAAAAAAAATCGCCATCTTTACATTTGGTCATAACACTCATTATTTTTAGTGGGTAAAAAGACCATTATACCTTCATGTGCAAGGCAGATGCCAATATTTAACAGAAAAAGTTAACACCAGTTAGTATAAAGGATGAAATGTGTATAAATTTTTCAAAAAAAGACAATCTCTGTAATTATTGAAGTCAAATGACATAAAATACAATTTTATATATAACTATAGGACAATTTATGTAATTTACTCTTTTGTCTAAAAGTTATTTAATTTCGATTAATATTTTATAACGTTACATGGTTTTAGAAGTTTAAGTCAACCTAAAAGGGTTTTAGAAGTTTAAGTCAACCTAAAAGTTGCTCACTTTAAAGTCTCGGTAAGCTCAAATCATGAAACACATCGATGTAGTGGTTTTATTTGGTTTGATTTCAAATGTTTAATGGTTTTAAAAACCGTTACTAACCAATTTCTACTCACCATTAAACTTAAAAATGATCAAAATTTGACCGTAAATGTCCCTAATATCAAAACATAAACTTATATTAGATATTCTCATCTTGGTAAATTTCTATACATAAATGGATAAAGTATCAATGTTCCTTTACATAATGTTGCTTTACTTTTATACTTAACAACTTCCCTAAGTATTTGAAATGTCCAAAATTTGTATATGTTTAAACACCCACTCAATCCCACTTTGATACTCACCTTATGCAAACCTAAAAATTTATAGTTCATGCTTGTTCATGAGTGGTTTAACTTCTAAACACGTCTCATATTTTGGACTCAAGAGATATATGAAGAGAAGAAGTGAGCTTGTGTGACCTTATTATAACATTCTTAAACTCTATTTTATAATCAGCGATTTTAAACCATATTAGATAGACGTCTTAGTGGTGATTCCCTACTAATTTAATACAAGAGTAAAGTGTCAATCACTACCTTATAATAAGTATCTTAGGGAGAGGTTTTTAACTTGATATAAACTGACTGTATTAGGAAAAACGTTGTTAGTGATATCCATCATCGTATCATGTGATCTCTGCCTATTTAGAGACAAGACAATGAACAGAACATTTGGTTACATACCAAGTAGATCGATTATTCTTCATACTAACCACTATACATCTTTTCTCTGTGCGGTGATATCTATCTTGCCTAATATCTCTTTAACAAACTAAAATTTTAAAAAAGTAACCATTAATTTAAAAATAACACATCTATGTCTTCTTATATGGATATATGTTTTACTTGTTTCAATAATTAACTTGCATTTTATGTTTGTGGTAGTATGATGTTTATGAGGTAACATTTTATATGTAGGTTCATATATCATCAAGGTGGTCGATAAATTTTGGATTGATCCTATTGAGGTTTATACCATTGGATTGGGTGGACTTATTATTAGTGCTACTAAGCAAGGTAATGTACGGAGATCTAACCAAGTATGGGATCCAACGGCCAAAAGAAGGCCCTATTTTGATCAAAATAAGAGATGGTAAGTATCCGGTTATCAACGTTGGCACCGTGAAAAAGATCAAGTATGGTGAAATAAAGGTTTGATTTTAAATTTTGTTTTCATAAATGTTTGCTATACATCTTTTTATGTAAAAAGGTATTTACTTTCACATTAAACTCGGTTAAACATATATAAAATAGATATTTTTGGTAGCAAATATGAACTTTTGAGGACAAAATAGCTTGTATTTTATAAACTCTTATCTATTTTTTTTATTAAAACAAACATAGTTTAAGGACGTTACTAAGGCTGACTTGCCTGCACGGCTGCAGTAACGTCCATTTAATGTGAAAGTATGCAAGTATTTTTGGATTAAAAAAACTACAAAAACATGAGTCTGATAGTTATAAAATGTGAACAGATCTTACCGGCATTAAAAAGCATTAAACATGGAGGAAATGAAGTTGTTTTTGAGGATGGAACATGTCATCAATTTGATGCAATTCTCTTTGCTACCGGGTTTAGAAGATCAACCCATTTATGGCTTCAGGTAACAAACTTATTTTCATTAGTAGGGATAAAAATATGTCAGGTACTCGACTAGTTTTGGTAATCCCATACCAATACATGGTTGTAAAAGTATATAGGATACATTACTTTTAGGTTTGGAGTTTCTCGGTGGGTATCGAGTATACATTTTATAATCTTATGTGATTAAAAATAATCACCGACAATCCTATTTTTAGAAACTTGATCTAAAACTTACCCAAAAATCAATTAAAATATTAAAAATCAATAAACATATTAAATAATCAACTACATTTTTAATACTTCTATTAATTTTTTATATTATTAAATAAACCTAGTTATTATTTTGTATTTGCATATTTGGATAAAGATAATTAAATCATATTGTTAGATACACCTTTTATTTGATAAGGGTAGAATAAAATGATTTTTTTAATTTTAATAAAATTTAAAATATAAAAAAATAATATAAATGCAATGTTTATTCGTCTCTTATGAGATTAAAAAAATATACCTTTGAACAAATTTCATTTTTATATATAACCTACACATGTGTAATTTATATGTAGATTATTTTACCTAAACACAGCCTATACATGTATATGTAAAATTTTAAACATATGAAAACAATAGTTTAATGGTTTTTTTATTTACAACATACGTAATTGTATATAAGAAGAATCATATTTTATATGGATACAAAATTTAACGATTTATGTTTATTTTTTCTCGTAATTATTTAGTGTTTTATAATAAACGTCTCATCTATCTATTATAATAAATGAAAATAATCTATGACTCATGTCACTCACTGATGTCTCTTCACCCTTATTTTCTCGCATATCTCTCATATTAAATGAGGAACACATGTCCTTTTCAGGTGACTCTCACCGATATTTAATATAATTGTAGTTATGGATAGTTATTATATAATTAAATAAATGAATTTGATATGAAATTCATTATGGATAGTAATAATTTCTGACGTTACTCATCGATTTCTGAAAATTAAATTTATATCATGGATATTTATTATATTATCAAGATTGTTTTTACATTTTAATCAACTTCGTTATTTGAACTATATTAATAATTCGTTTCAAATTTTATGTACAAATTTTGGAATTCATAATTTTATTTTTATCATCAATCTCCTATAATAAATTATTTTATTATTACCATGTATTGCATTTATTTTGTTTTGAAAGACACTTTTACAATATCATCCTTCAATTCTTATACAATCTTCTATACATAATAAATAATTAATTGGTTACATTACATGTATTAATTCGGTGAGCTCAAGATTATTTTCCAACTTGATATTTAATATAATTGTAGTTATGGATAGTTATTATATAATTAAATAAATGAATTTGATATGAAATTCATTATGGATAGTAATAATTTCTGACGTTACTCATCGATTTTCAAAAATTAAATTTATATCATGGATATTTATTATATTATCAAGACTGTTTTTACATTTTAATCAACTCCGTTATTTGAACTATATTAATAATTCGTTTCAAATTTTATCTACAAATTTTGGAATTCATAATTTTATTTTTATCATCAATCTCCTATAATAAATTATTTTATTATTATCATGTATTGCATTTATTTTGTTTTGAAAGACACTTTTACAATATCATCCTTCAATTTTTATACAATCTTTTATACTTAATAAATAGTTAATTGGTTACGTTACATGTATTAATTCGGTGCAACTTATTTTTAATTTCTTTAATATTTTCTAAATCTTCATTACCAACTATTTAATTTTCTTAAAATTCTTTTTCATGCTTATAATTTTAAATTTTTATTACTAACTATTGAATATTTCATATATTCAACCCGTGTAATACACGGGGTTCTAACATATTCGGGAGTGTGGTGGAAAAGTGCTTATTGACTTATTAGCTTTTCAAAAAGTTAATAAGTCAATAAGTCATTCTCAAAAGGCAAAAACTTCTAGCTTTTGGAATGGTTTATTGGCTTATTGACTTTTTTGAAAAGCTAATAAGTTAATAAACACTTTTTCACCACACTCTCAAACACCCTCTAAAACAATATAATCGATGTATTTATGGCAACATAAATGGATGAATTTTTTTTGAACGGCAATTTGGATCACTGACTCACTTGATCGTCTCCTTCCTCATAGGAGGAAACTCACCACAGATGAGAAAACCCCTTAGCCCAACTTAGAACCCTCCCCCTCCCCCCCACTCTCCAATTTTGATGGAGTCTTGTTATACACATTTGTCAATAGACTAAGCGAGTGATTGTAACATAAATAGATGAATAATATATATTTATTGTAAAATACGCAGGGTGGTGATTGTCTTTTAAACAAAGATGGGTTTCCAAAGCAAATGTACCCAAACCATTGGAAAGGAGAAAATGGGCTTTATTGTGCTGGGCTTGCAAGAAGAGGTTTGTATACAGCTGCCATGGACGCCCAAAACATAGCCCATCACATTTTCAATATAATGTCAAAATAAGATAAATCGTATATTTGTGTAATAAATAAAAATCAATATATTATGATGTTGTGAAATAAATTAATTCTATTCTACTATTACTTAATAACAAGTGTGTGGTTTTTTGTCACCGATCACTCCCTCTAAATTTAATGAATACCTTATTTAATAAATCTTGTCAGCTTTCAGAATGAATGATGTGTAAAATATAAATATCTTTCATGATATTATATATTTATATTATATTATAAAAGTCTAAATTTGGTTTACCTTTTATAGTATATATAATCCGATTTTTTGTCAATAATTTTCGTTTTTTGTTTATTTTTTTTCTCTTGACGTCCCAGTATAAATTTTGTTAAAAACGGAGTCATATTCAAAATAGTGTATTTTTTAGGTATCATGGGTTATATCGACTGATGGTAACGTGTTCGTACCATACAAAATGAGATCGACACCTACTAAAAAACATTGGTACTATATAACTTTCTTGTATCTATGTTTCGTTCTTCACAACCGAGTCGCCTTAACTTCATACGTTTCTTTGATTTATTTAACAATGTTTCTTTTTGTGCTTTGACATGTTAATGTCACCGCCTCAACCGTTTAAGATTTGTCTTATTTAACCACATTTTTTTTCTTAGCCTCGTTAATGGCACTGTCTCAACCGTTTAAGGTTCGTCTACCGTCGCGGAGCGCGGGGTAACATTTCTAGTTATATTTACTTGTAAGATTTTGATTATTGTGTTTTTTACCGTTGGTAAAAGGACCGACTGCTATGTTCAAGTTACATAATTTTGCCAAGTTATATAATTTTGCCCAAATAGTAGCACATAATCACAAAATCAAGAATAATGCACAACAGGGCCAAACACCAAGTCAAACAGCAGGGGCGATTACATTTGATAATTCAATGGTTATAGCGACTGTGGTGGCGACGAACGAACTTACCGTAAAACTCATGTGGATCGAAATAGTTCATAGGGCCACGAAGAAACCAGAGTTCTTCAAACATTACATGCGATTGTTTTTTGGGACGAAATTACGATTACTACGTTTGCTATTGATTATGGGGACGAAAGAGATTGATTTTGAGGATGGGAATTCGTTTCTTGCGATTACGTAAAGAGATTGAACACATAAAACCCCTCACGTGGGGCTGGTTCTTTAGTTTGTAATTGTTCTGACTAAAATACACCTCAAGTATGGAAGGTTTAACGGAAAAATTTAACGGTATTAATTATGGTAGTCAAATGGATTCAAATGACAATTTTTATGAAACTTTTGAACTCAAATGGCAAAATTTAAATATTTGGATTCAAATGACAATTTTCAGCAAACCATAAGACTGCAAAAGGCACTCTCATCTCTATATTTACATTGAAAACATACATTCACTCATGTATCCACTTTATATTAAGTATCAGATTATTTTCCACTAATACTAGCTTAGAATATGAGTAATGTAAGAGTGAAGGTGAGAGCACACTCTGTGTCACGTAGGCGCCAAGTAGACAGTGACATAACTCACCCTCACCTTAACCCATGTGTGTAATGGTGGGGTGAAGGTGATTAGTTTTATAATAAATACATAATTATTATTTTTTTAATTTAATTAATACTAAAATTAAAACGTAATATAAAAAAAAATTATAACACTTAAAAAACAACATAATATTAAAAAAAAAATACTAAAAAATAACATATCATTAAAAAGAAAAAATAAAATAATACTAAAAAAAACTACTAAACTATATATTATATTTTTCTTCAATGTAACGAATTTCTCTCGCTCGTCGCCGACCAAATGATCGATGTTCATGAAATAAAGTCTCATATTGCTCGTTTTTTGTTTTTCCTCCTTTATTTTGAGTTTCCTCTCGGATATTTCGTTGAACTTGGCCATCCAGTCGGATATAGTGTCTAAACTCTCCTTGTACTCGTTGGTTTGGGTTCATGACGATAATGCAACTCGTTTTGCTTTGTCTCTTCCGATAGGGCGAGAGACTTCTTCTAGAAACTCAAGGTCATCGCCCGAGTCGTTGAGATTAATGCTATGCCTATCCGAATAAGATTGGACAACGTCATGGCCGGATGAGCTTTTTGATCGTTTAGACGATGATTGTCCCATTAACGGGACTGGTTAAAACTTCGTGCACGTTATCATTAGTTCCCAAAGTGGCACCATTTTAAAAACCGACCCATTATTATCTTCTTTATATGCTTCTAACGCGTTTCGAAAGATATCAAGGTCACTTTGACCACTCCGGCGGTTGTTTAACTTGTTTTTGTAGTTTCTAGAAAACTTGCCAACCTTCAACCGGATATCTCTCCACTTGCCACTTACCATGTCCTCCGTACGGTATCCGCCTATACCGATTGCTTCACAAAATTGTTCATATATTTTTTTCCAAAAAAATTTGGCTTTTTGGTTACGTCCTATAAAATTAAATAACATAACATTTAATAAAAAAAACATTACAAAAGCTAGCTCCACATATATTATAACAATACGTACCAACTATTAGATCCTCCGACATGTTGATCCACGCTTTCACCAAATCTAGCTCCTCATCCGGCGACCACTTTTTCGAACGCCCTTTAACCGTACCCGCTTCGGGTGTAGAAGTACTGGCTTTCTTTTTATGTGTTATTCTTTTCGTTTGTGGTGGCGGTCGAGTTTCGGGTACAATGTCAGGCAGTTGAGTCTCGGGTACAATGTCGGGATACGGTTGTGGGGTTACGTAGTCTTGCATATAGTCGGATAAAAAATCGGTTGTGGGTGTAGACGGATTTGAAGTCGGGAAATGAGGCGGGTAATGACTCCAATTTGCAAACGTTAACAACGGGTTCGCCTCAGGGGGTTGTGTAACGTACCCCCCATAGGGTTGTTCGGGTGATTCGGGTTGTTTATAAATTGTCATGGAAACATTTTTGAAATTTTATAAAAATATAGATTGAAGAATGAAGAAATATTATGTAGAAATTTAGTTGTTTACGTTGGTATTTATAGAGGGTAAATAAAAAAAGAATAAAAAAATTAAATTCATTCAAACGGTAAAAATATCGGTGCAACGGTCAAAAAAGTAAATGCCCCTCCACTCTCACGCCGGTGAACACCACCACCCGCCCCTCACCACGCCCGCCCTCACCCCCACCTGGCGCGGTGTTCCACGCCCGTGGTGGGTGAGGTGGCACCACGCCCCAGCCTTCACCCCACCTTTACGTTTAGTCTTAAAGTCATGTAATCATCGTCTTTCCGCCCATGTATACCATCAAACATCTTTTGGGGGTGTCAGACAAATTTGACAAAAATAGTTAGAAAAGAGAAAAAGCACAAGACTTTGTATTTTGCTTGTTACGGTATGTGTAATGGTCTCGTAAGTGGAAGTGTGGGGTTGACGTGACAGGTCTGTGAGAGTGGTCACGACTTGAGAGAACCCTCCCTACATATGTTTGAAGTGGGCCAATGAGGTGGGGACATGGGAGTGTTGCCCTGATACATATAGCATTTGTACTTAGTAGCATCTATATCTATTCAATATAGTAAATAAAAGTTTTTTCATGACACGTGTCGTCTCCATATTCATTCTTATCATTTTTTGTCGTCTCTTTCTCTCTCATTAAATGCACCTCCATCTTTTAATAATAATATATTTTTAAATAAAATACTATATAATTATACTAATAAAACACACTTATTTTAAATTATCCTTTATTATAAGAAACTTTAAAATCAATTTATGTAACTTTTATTTTCAGTCAAATAAAAATGAAAGTCAAATTAAATTAAATGGTAATTAACGTATTTTCGAAACTCAATTATATATTAATTTTTACATATTTTGAATTTTGTTTTTTATCCTTAGTATATGTAATACATTTTTACACATGTAAAATATATAAATAAAAATTTAAGAATTTTATATATTAATATTTTTCACCCCGTGTGTAAACACGGGTTCTAAGCTAGTAATAATATAAAGAAACATTCAATAATGTTGATTTATTATAGAATACAATAAGGGTGAAGGGGACACCATACCCAGATGCGATCGAGTAACTTGGAGTTGGCCGGGTAAGTGGGGGAACACCGCCTCCTTTAAAATTGAGTTGGCCGAGTAAGAGAGACGGGTTGTTTGACCGAGTAAAATTACTCGATTGTGGAAACCAAAAGAGAATAAGATCAAGATTCAATTTGGTCAAAATTCTTGGTTTGGTTTAGGGGTGTAAACGAGCCAAGCCGCTCGCGAGCTACTTGAGATCGGCTCGCTAAAAACTCGAAACGAGCCGAGCTTAAATGAGCTCGAGCCCGAGAATAAGCTTGTTTAATAAACGAGCCCGAACCTGAGCTTCACTTATCAAGCTCGCCCCGGCTCGCGAGCCTTAACAAGCCTTTTTCTTATATAATGTTTTTAATATATATTTATAAAATAATAATAATTAGTATATATAAAATTAAGATAAAAATAATTAAATAATATGTATTATGTTATATATAAAAATTATAATAAAATTTATATAAAAATAATTATAAATATATATAAATTAATTAATATATAATAAACGAGCCGAGCTCGAGCTTATAAAACTACCAACGAGCCGAGCCCGAGCTCGAGCTCGCAGTAAGTTAAACGAGTCGAGCTCGAGCTCGGCTCAGCTCGTTTACACCCCTAATTTGGTTATTCTAGTTTTATTTAGCAGCTTAGACTTTTTGGATTTATTCTTTATTTTTATTCAAGTAACTTTTTACTTAAATATACTAATAATATGATATAAAAAAAAACTAAATAATCTCACCTTTAACATTGAATTTGTTCTAAAAAAGTTGTACTATGTTAATTTTTACTTTTTAAAATTTTTATTTGTGGGCTTTTTACTTTTATGTTTCTAGATTTTTAATTGTATTATGTTAATTTTTATTTAATGAAAGTGACTTTTTTTGTATTTAAATATTTATTTATTTTAAAAAAAGTTGGTGAGTAAATGAGTAAAATGAGTAGGGTGTTTCCAATAAAATCTAAGTAAATGAGTAAAATGAGTAGTTTTGAGGTGACAGAATTCTATTGGACAGTTTTTGTGAATAAATTGGTAAAGTGGTAAACCACCCCTTCACCCTAATCAATAAGTTCTATAAAAGCACCGACCAATTATTGTGACGCTATATCGCACTAGCCACCTAATTTAATGATTGCTAATTTATATAAGTAGTAAATCATTAAGTAATGTAAACTCCAGGACCTCCGGGTTGGGCTATTCAGGAATTTCTAGAAAGGTTGAGCTTGGATCTGACCTTGCAAAATAAGAACACCCTTAGTCTCGTCGCAGTGGAAACCCCAGGGGTGTCGCTGCGACCAGCCTCCGACGTGAAAGTAAGTATATGTTTAGGAAATGTGAGTAAGGTGCCAGGTATGGAGTGAGTGAGAGAGATAGAGTCCTTTACCTTGTTCTTTAGCATGATATTTATACCTGGAGGTAGTTTGTCTTTAGCCTGGAGCAATTCTTTGCCTATTGGCTTGGGTAGGTAATGCTCCAGGCATTTTTAAGGTTGTTAGTAATGGCTGGAGCATTGTCGGGTCTTCCTTTCTGAATGGTTTGTACTCTTACGTATTGATTCTTATCTCTTCTTTACTGTTAACTATTTGTCTTTTTCCTCTAGACTTTCCCGGGCTTCGCTTTGCCTTCCGGGTTTCTAACTAAGCCCCGACCTTGGGCTCGCAGTCCCGGCTTCAGATTGCTATGCTTTTTCCGGTATTACTCGGGTTCGGGGTTAAGGGATAGGTCCGGTCCTTCTTCCGGGCTATATCCCAATAAGTCTCTCCTAGTCTATTAGTTGCTTTGATCTTGTCGAAGCAGGTGATGGACTAATGTATTCTCATGGAAATTTGAATCGTCTATCTAGTTGTTTGTGGGAAACAACTGTATCTGTGAGTTCTGGTGTACAGCTATCCAACGTTTCTGAAGGATACACTTTCCACGCGTCGTTCATCTGCTTCCCTCCAACGTTTGAAATTCAAATCAACTTTTTAAACCGACTTACTTTACCCCTTTATATCTACTGTGACTTCTGTTGTTCTTTCTTTTTTACACTTACGTTTTTCTCGTTATTTGCTATCCCTTTTCTCCCTTCTTCCGACTGCTTACTTTAACTTCCGCTCATTTTTTACTTTCTGTATGGAACCAGGTGCGTCCTTCTGATTCCTCTTCTTTCTCTTACTCTTGTTGTTTATTTGTTATCTCCGAAAACTTGGGTGAGCGTCATAACCTTAACATTACTTCTTCCGTTCTTTCTCCCCGAGAATTTCAAAATTTTTATAGGAAATCTGATATCCGTTCCGAGCTGAACCCTGTCTTGCCTTCCCATGTCCAAACGGTCATTGCCACGGATGGGATGATGACTTTATACACCAAAAATTTTGATTTTTCTAATTGCCGTCATCCTCTTACTTCTTTCATGATAGAGCTTCTATTGTTTTATGGTGTACGCTTTAATTAGTTCAATCCCCTGGGTTTATGCAAAGTTGTTCATTTTGAGGTTGCCTGTCGTGCCTGAGACAGGGTGGCCCTCTGTTAATCTATTCCGTGTCTTTTATCACCTAGGCACTGCAGGTGACTGGTTCATCTTTAAAAAGTGGAAGAAACCCGATTCTTCTATGGCTGAAAAAATTACTAACTCCCTGAAGAATTGGAAAGACCATTATTTTTACGTTTCCTCTGAATTTCTGCCCGTCCCTTTGCCCCGTCAATACATTACTGCTTCTATTGACGACCCTTCTCCTGATGCCGGTACCTATGTGTAACACTCTAAATTCAAACGCCGATTATTTAATCATTAAAATACGCCGAAGCATTTGTCCCAAGAAAAGATTTTTTTTTCTTTTTTTTTCGCGTTAATGATATACAACTCTTAGGACAACCCTCAAGCGAACACCCAATAAAAATGGCCAAAAAAGCCAAACCAGCATACAGCCTGCGTATAACAATGGTTTCTGAGCTTACTGTACTCTCCGAACGTATTGTATGCTAAAACCAGCATAAAGTATGCCCAGTTCAGGTCATACACTCCAAAAATCCATTTTCAACTTTTCTAATTTAACACTTGGGGTTGGGTTCTAACATTCAAGACATAATACTTTTTGTACCAAAACTACAAATTCATGTATATACAACCATTTAATGGAATTCTATTTACACCCCAAAAACCAACAATACGCATACGAGAAATCCATCATTCGCCATGGACTTGACATTGACTACACCGGAGCTTTTCCTACATATCACCACATATAAATCACCATTAGTAATGAAGACAAATCATAAAAACAAGGTAAAATCATTTCAATTTCACCCATTCACCCATTTGACCCGTTTCCACCCAATTACACTATACAAGTTCTTTTCTTTCCTTATAACCATCCCATATTTGGCAAACTTTCATTTCCATTATGGCACAAGACCATAACTCATTTACATTTCCAACATGGTACTTAGACCATAATTTCACCATATTTCCATTATAATACTTAGACCATAAATTCACCACATTTCTATTATGATAATTAGACCATAAATTCACGACATTTCCATTATGATACTTAGACCATAACTTCATCACATTTCCATTATTATACTTAGACCATAACTTCGTCACATTTCCATTGTAGTATTTTAACTATAACTACATTCATTCACAAATTCATGCCACATTCATACAACAATCATACCACATTATTCATGGTTCTTAGACTATTTTACAATTTTCTACCATTTTATGGTTCTTAAACCATATCCACAACTTTCCATCATTTTATGGTTCTTAAACCATATCCGCTTTTCGACATATCATTCATTCTTGAACACATCATCATTTACACATATACACATAATTTATCAACTTATTCATTATGCATATATTCAATTAACAACCATTGCCTGACATTACCAAGTAAACGCAACGTACTTACCATCACCCTTATCAAACAATTAATATCTCCACAATTTACCCCGAACATCTTTGTAACCTATTGGTTACTTTTACATATTAACCACAACATCTTTGTAGCCTATTGGTTACTTCCACATATTTGGGATTCAAGAATCCCAACTCCTATTTCCACCCTTTTACCACATGTATGACATATGCTAATCACCCTTAACAACATTCACGTATAATTACCGTCATCTAAGATTACTAAGTAAGTGCAACGCACTTACCTTTTAGCTAGAGAGCATCCCGCTTGATCCTCCAAGCTAGCCTCTTTTTCCACTTTGATCACATATACAATTCATTTAGAATTAGTAATCCGTTGGTTACCAATTGACACCCAACATACCTTTTTGATCTTAAAGATCAACATTCTATCTTTGTTTGGTTATTACACCCTTAACCAAACCTCAAACACTCATTTACCACTTTTTAATTCATTTAGGCATTTCATCAAACACCTTATGGGCACGATTAAATCTCACTACTATCATACCCATATGAACTCTCCACTTTTACCATTTTCAGCATTCATCAAAACAAATGAGTTTTCTTTCAATTATTGTGTCTTCTCTCATCTTTAGACACTTACAAATCACCCATTTATCATTTTGACAATTTTGAGATAAAAACTCCATAACATCCTCAAGAACACAAATTCATGAATCCTTGAATTAGATGTTTACATACTGTTACTTATCCCCCTCTACCTTCATTCAAGCTAGATTAACACTTAACTAGCATCAATTTAACCCAATTCCTACTCAATTTCGTTTTCTACTAAAACCCACCAAGAAACTCAACAATGGAAGTTAAGATGGAGAAGATGACACTTACATGATGATTAGAACAAGATGTATACACCAACATCTTTCAATCCAAGCATGCAAACTTCTAATTTCTTGATCTTGATCAAAGTTTCTTCTCCTTCTCTTCCTCTTGGTTTCAATGACACACACAAATGAACATTTGTGTGTATTTTGACTCTTTTATGAGTCAAATGGCAGCTTTGCCATAATTACACATTTAATCCCTCAACTTTTCAAGTTAACTCCTTTCACCCAAACTAGTTAAAACTAGTTATGACTCATGTTTATAATAAACCTCCATCTATCATTTTATTTAGTTTCACCTCTATATAATATGCTAAGATATTATAACATAACTCACCTCATTATAATATGCTAAACATATTATAATATGAACCCGAAAATGTAAGAGGAGGATCGTTCTTCCCTTTTTGTCCCTAATTGGTCTCTGGTGACTGGTGCTTCCTTTGACTCGACGGAGACCTGTCATGACTTTATGGAGTATTGTTTACCATATGGGGAGAGAGTTTTCAATAGAAGTCTCAATACTTCTCGTTTGAGCCGGGAGCACAGCTTTTTTATGGCTAACCAACTATCAAGGTTTGTGAAAATTCATCATAGGATGCTCTACTTTTAGGATCGTTACCATACTTTCCTTTCTCGACACAATGAGGTTGGGGCCAGGCTGGAAGTGGCTATGGCCGCCAAGCGTAACCTCCTGGAGGAGTTAAATGATCTTAGTCAGCGGTATCATGTGGCTAGGACAGAATTGGATAGGGCTAAGTCTGAACTCCAGAAGGTTGAAGCAATCATCCAAGGTTCCAAGCTCCAGGATGTTGAAATTGCTCGTTTGAAGGAGGAGGTAAAATGCTTGTCCAAGCTGGTGGCGGATAAGGAGTCGGAGTGTGTTCAGGTCACTTCGGAGTTGAGTCTCTTGCAAGTGGATCTGGATCACTCCCGTGGTGAAGTTTGGCAATTGGAGGTACCTACATTGATTTGTCTTTTATTCACTTAATATCCTTCTGCTATTTCTTTCTTTTGACACCATCTCTACTGTTTTCAGGAGAAGGAACGTCGCTTGAACATGCTACTTGGTTGCGCTGATGAGGATAAACATCACCTAGAAACCTTGATGGCCGATAAAGAAGATGCTTGGTCTTTTGAACGGGACATTTTTACTGCCGAGCTTTCCGCGGAGAAGGGATTGGTGGAGACTCACAAGACCGAGCTGGAAACTGCATTGTCTCAAAAGCAGGCTTTGGTCTTAGAGAATCACCGTCTCTCTTTTGAGCGTGATTGGCTCACAGGCACGGGTTTTAGGCTCTTTTACGAGCGTCTCCAGGGTAGCCGGGAATGACTGTTATTGGTGGGTGCTGTTAACAAGGCCGCGAAGACTGTAGGTTTTCAAGAAGGCTTGGCAGCGGGGTATGCAGGAAGCAGCCGACACGTTCCGCTGGAGTCAGTAGACGGCCATGGTCCGGATGCCTTGCAAAGGCTTCGTGATAGTACCACAGTGCTGCAGACTTCCAATCATTCACTAGTGTCTTGTTTAGCCGACTTGACTCAAGCTTCTTTGGATGTGCTGAAGAATGTCCTATCCGGTGCACCCACTCCGGATTCTAGCGTGACTCCCCTGTAGTTTTACTATGTCTTTTTTGTGGGTAGCTTGTAACTTTCCTTTGATGTATGCAAAGATTATTGTATAGAGACTTTTTGTGTGTCTGGCCTTAGATTTCATCTTTGAATGTGTGTAAAGGTGCATACGTGTGATTTATCCGGGGATGACCCAACCATGACTATTATTTACTTCCTTGTACTCTCGACAAGAAGTAAGTATTTGTGATTTACAAGGGGGTAATCCGGCCGGATAGCCTTATGTTTTGTGTTTACTTCCTTTTACCCTTGGAAAGGGGTAAAGGTATGTACTTGCGACTTATCCGGGGGTAAGCCGGCAGGATAGCCTTATGTTTTATGTTTTACTTCCTTTTGCCCTTGGCAAGAGGTAAAGGTATATACTTGCGACTTATCCAGGGGTAAGCCGGCCGGATAGCCTTATGTTTTGTGTTTTACTTCCCTTGACCCTTGGCAAGGGGTCAAGGTATATATATCTGTGAGTTGTCTGGGGTAATCCGGCCGGATAGCCTTTATGTTTTATGTTTTACGTCCCTTAACCCTTGGCAAGGGGTCCAGGTATATATCTGTGACTTGTCCGGGGGTAATGTATTTATCACGTGGACATCTTGTCTTTGGAAAGAACATGATCTTTGCTAGATAAGGCGTAAAGCCATCATAAGTAATACGAAAAACAACATTGGTCACGTCATTCGTTTCTACATAAAGTATTTTTTCAGATGCATTCCGTGCCAGGTGCGGGGGATGGGCGTCCCGTCTGGTGTGGCCAGCTTGTATGATCCTTTATTGTTGGCTTCAATTACTTGGTAAGGACCCTCCCATTTGGGTCCTAGCTTCCCAATGTTCTCCTGTAAGCTTGCCTCATTGTCTCTTAGTACCCATTCACCGGGCCTAAAACGCTTGCTTTTGACACGACTATTGTAGTATTTTTCCACCTTCTTCTTGTATTTTGACTCTTTAGCACTAGCTATTTCTTGGCGTTCCTCCAGCAGGTTTAGGTGAAGCCCCAAGTTTTGCTCATTTTTTCTTCTGTAATTTGGGTTCGCCGGTTAGGCGTCCCTATTTCTATTAGGATCATTGCTTCAGTGCCGTAGGTCAGGCTGAATGGTGTCTCCCTATGACTGGTCATTGGCGTGGTGCGGTGAGCCCAAAGCACATGTGCGATTTCTTCCACCCAGCTGTGGCCTTTAGGCTGTAGGCGGTTCTTGATTCCCTGCACTATGCTTCGGTTGGCTCTCTCTACTTGTCCGTTAGATTGTGGATGTTAGACGGACGAGAAAATTTGTTTTATCTGTAGCTCCATGCACCACTGCTTGAACGGGTTGTCCGTAAAATGCTTCCCGTTGTCACTAACCAACTCTTTTGGTATTCCAAACATGCATACTATGTTTTCCCACACGAAACGTTGTACTTGTTGGCCTGTGATAGTCGCGAATGGCTTCGTCTCGAACCACTTGGTGAAGTAGTAGATTGCTACAATAAGAAATTTCACCCATCCTGCTGCTTTTGGGAAGGGTCCTACTATGTCTATGGCCCATTTGCAGAAGGGCCATGCAGACATTACCGAAACGAAGTTCATGCAGGGGCGGCGGCTTACTGGGCATGCCTCTAGCATTTTTCACACTTTTGGATCTCATCTACAGCTGTTTTGTACATTTCGGGCCAATAGTATCCAGCTCTCATCGTTTATGCCACAACCGTTTTCGACCCCGAATGCATGCCGCAGATTCCTTCGTTCATTTCCCTAATTACATAGTTAGCTTCCTCCAGGTCTATGCATTTCAGCATGCGGCCTAAGTATGACTTTCGGTACAATTGAGCATCCTCGACCACATAATTGAGGGCTTTATACTGGATCTTTCAGGCTTCATTTTGATCTGAAGGAAGAATGCCTTCACTTAAGAAGTCTAGCAGGGGAGACATCCACGTTCTCTCTTCTTTTGTTTCTATTGACTCCACAATTTTTTCTACTGTGGATGGTTCGGCCAATACTTCCACCCGCACTTCTTTTGCTAAATGGCTGAACGCTACTGAAGCTAGCTTGCTCAAGGCATCGACCTCCTTGTTTTGGCTTTGGGATATGTGCGTTATTTTGCAGTGCTTAAAGCTGCTCATCAACTCTTCCGCTTTGGATCGGTATTGCTTCATAGTTTCACCCTTGGCTTCATAAACATTGTTGACTTGGTTTGCTACTAGCATGGAATTGATATGTGCCTCGATCCGTGTTATCTTCATTTCATTTTCCATACGGAGTCCCGCCAGAAGGGCTTCATATTCGGCTTCGTTGTTAGTGCTCTTAAAGTCTAACCGGAGGGCATAAGTAAGTTCTATTTCCTCCGAGCTGATGAGTATCAAACCTGCTCCACATCCTTCATCGTTAGCAGCACCATCTGTGAAAAGCTTCCACATCTCCTGCTCCATGACTTCTTCATTTCTCTCCTCCCCCACATCCGCCTTATCATCCAGGGTTTTGGCAGCTCTGCCAGGAAGTTGGCTATCACCTGTCCCTTGAATGCTGTTCGTGGACAGTAGGTAATTTGGTGATCTCCTAGCTCGATGGCCCATGTGGCCAATCTTCCTGAATATTCGGGTTTCTTTAGAACTCTTTAGATGGGTTGATCAGTCAGCACCTTGACTGGTATCGACTCTTCGGGTCTTTGAGTGTTCTGATGACAAAATAGATTGGTGTCTAGACTCCCCCTCTTTCTGTCATAGGCACCGCACTTACCGCGTTTGCAGATGCGGCCAGATACATGATTAGTGTTTCTCCTGATTTTGGTGCTGTTAATGTTGGTAAGTTGCACATGTGAGCTTTCATTTCCTGGAATGCCGTCTCTGCTTCTTTCGTCCATACAAAGTCACTTTTCTTTAGACAATTTCTGAGTGTTGTCATGAATGGGAGTGACCTCTCCGCCATTCGGGACAAGAACCTGTTTAATGCCACTAGCCTACCGTTCAACCTTTGTACTTCTTTTAGCGTTTTCGGGGATGGTGTCACACCCCCAATTTCAACTAACGGAGTTTTACCGTTTGGAAGGTGACACACCAGGATCTCAGTCATTAGTTACATCAAACGACACTATATGGGACTTGAAATATCAAAACATAAAAGTTCAGAGTTAATGCGGAAGCGTAAACGTTAATATGAAATCAAAAGTAATTACACGCAATCGGCGTCAATCAATGTAAATAGTAAATTGTTTCAAATGTTTGAAATGAATAATATGACAGTAGGACTCCATGCATGTCCTAAGTGTGCAACATGTGCTTTAGCAACCTGAGAAACATGTAAGAAAAAGTGTCAACACGAGGTTGGTGAGTTCACAGGTTTCAAGTTTGTAACAAGAGAGTGTTTGCCAGATTATGTACATTCAATATGCATATCTATAGGTAGCTAACCTATGTTCATGTCTTACTAAAGCGCTCGCAACCGAAGCTGACTGTGTTTGTATGCCTCCTGCCAGGGCTATCAACTCTGACCAATGTGATTAGGCTAACATTTCACCCGTTCGATATCCGATCGAGTTAGCGCGACTAACGCGGGTGGGGCTTGTCAAACCCAGTAGTACTACTAAACATTACCTCGCTAAGATCCATAATAACGGTCCGATATAAGATGAGGACTTTCTATGATAGTGTGTTACGCTTAGCCTCAACAGTAATAACATATGAATTACAATAATCTAAAATAGTTGTGTCATGTTTTCTCCCCCGACGGGAAAAACAGGTAACATCATGTTTGTCTGCGTACTTGTTTCTCCCCCACGGGGAAAACAAGTAAATATGATAGTTGGTGTACGCGTTTGTTTCTCCCCAACAGGAAAACAAGTAAAATATATTTATGTGTAAGCATGTTTCTCCCTTAATAGTAAAACAAGTAAAAAGGGGCCGTGAAACTCACCTGCGTTGCGTTGTAGGTAGTATCACACAAGTATGAGATTTAAAATCTCAAGTGTTAGGCTGCACGGCTTACGTATGCCCTAGAATTATAAACACGTAAGTTAGGGACATATGGGATTTGTGACGACGACACGGAAGATTAGGATGTCTTAAAACATTCTAAGGATTATCGGTTAGACGAACGGGTCTACGGGAAAATAGATTTCTCAATATAATAATTAAGATTAATGTGTTACGTGTCGAATGTTAATAACGAATAATATTAAATAGGTAAATAAATAAATTCGTACGTTTGAGTCGTTTACGAATGTTAGGAAAATAATATAATTTAATATATTATTTTTAGGTTCGAAGGATTAACTAAATAATCATAGCGGCAAAAATAATAATATATTATTTTTATTCGAGATAATAAACGTGAGTAAACGATTATATCATTTTAGTTTCAAACGTTACACGAGGTTATAAAACGATACGAAATAATATAAAAATATATATTAATTAATAACGTGAATCATGAGTTGAAAATAACATAAACATATTATTTTATACAATATTATAATTTGAATATAATATAGATATATTATTTTTAAAAGAGGAAATAATATAAAAATGGGTTAATAATTCAAACCCGAGCTTACGGGTTGTTTTCCGAATTAAAACACTTTAATATAGTATTATAATAATATAGGGATGAGTTTTACATTTAAAATAATATCAAAAATCGATTTTAAAATAAAAATGGGTGGAGAGACTCGAACCTGGGTCTCTCCCACCACATCACACAGACCCAACCACTCCAGCCCGCTAGGGAATCGCACTAGGAACCGGATTCGTTTGGTTTTAATCCTCACATCTCTTGAGTTTTTCCCCATTATCGCGACCGAACCCAAAACACCCTCAATTTCCTTGAATCCGATCGCGATAGAACCAAATGACAAAGGGGTTTTGTAAATCGGTATTATACAAACATGTTGACAAGTTTAATCGCAAAGATATCGGGTTTATAGTCGTTAATTTCAGTTTGAACATACCGAAACCCTAGGTTTTGATCTTGGAATCAAATTCACCAAATCTTATATTAAAAATATTTGGAATCATAGGGCTTTTACAAATTAGGGTATTGCGAATTTATTGGTATAGTTTAATTTCATTTTTATTAGCCCTAGGATCGAAACCCCCAAATTCGAAGATGAACAAACCCTAGGTTACGGATTGTGATCAATTCGATGATAATTGACAAAATACCCATGGGGCTTTCATATTCCTGAGAATTGTGAAACTAATGAAAGGATTTAATTTGATTGAAAAGGGGTTTGGATAGGGGTTCGATTAAGCCACAATTGTATGAACCCTAGAATTGGGTTCATCCAGAATTAGATGATGTAAGCCTTGATAATGATAGGGCTTTCAATCTAGATGAAAAAGAAAAACTATAGGTATCAGTGATTACCAGATTGGATGACGGATTGATGGGATTCAACTAAAACGAATGCCGACGGCGACGACTTCGGTTCTCGGTGACCACTGCAGCGACTCCGGCCAAATAGATGTGTGGGATCGCTTCTGAGTTGTTCGACTGAGGTGTGCAGATGATCAATTGAGAAGATCGTGATTGAATTTGTGGTAAACACGACCATGGCCGATGGTTACGGCTTTAAAATCCAATAATGAGATTAATTGGTATTAATTCGACTCCATTATTGTTATTAATGTTTTAATGATGCTCGATTATGACAATCAAATGCATAACGGTTACGGATTGCAACGGGAATGATCGTGGTTTCGAATTTGATTCAAGAACAATCCTGTTGATTTTCAAAAGTCAACCAAATCGAATTTGGTTTAATTGCAGATTTGGTCACTGCGATTTCATGTGAGATTGGGATTATGAAAATGGTAGAATTGATCCTTAAAAGTTTGATATTGAGTTAACAGGGTTAGAACTTAACAGGAATTTAACGGGAAGTTTAACTGAGTTAATTTGAAAAGTCGGATTGTCACATCATCTCCTAGTTGAAAGAATTTTCGTCCCGAAAATTAAATACTAGTAAAATTTTTTTTTCCCCGGGATGTCCCATCATCCCCTAGTTGAAAGAATTTTCTTCCCGAAAATTAAATAGTACCTTAAGAATTTGACGCGGAGTGCTTGAATAGATTAGGATATTTGCGCATCATCTGATCTTCGCGCTCCCATGTGAATTCCGGTCTGCGTTTCGAGTTCCAACGGACTCTAACTATAGGGATCTTACTGTGCTTTAACGTTTTAACTTTCCTATCCATAATTTCCACAGGTTCTTCGATGAAACGTAACTGTTCATCAACGTGTAGTTCCTCAAGAGGAACTGTGAGTGATTCGTCTGCCAGTCATTTCTTTAAATTTGAGACGTGAAAGACGTTGTGCACACCACTAAGTCTTTCAGGTAGGTCCAGTTGATACGCTACTGGTCCGATTCTCTTTATTATTTTGAACGGTCCAACATAACGAGGATTCAACTTTCCTCGTTTCCCGAAACGAATGACACCTTTCCAAGGTGAGACTTTGAGTAAGACCATGTCACCTACTTGAAATTCCAAAGGTTTACGACGCTTGTCGGCATAGCTCTTTTGACGATCACGAGCTGCCGCCATACGGTTTCTAATTTGAACGATCTTTTCGGAAGTTTCCAATACAAGTTCAGGACCTGTGAGTTGGCTATCTCCAACCTCGGTCCAACAAATGGGAGAACGGCATTTCCGTCCATAAAGTGCTTCAAATGGAGCTGCCTTGATGCTAGTGTGATAACTGTTGTTGTAGGAGAACTCCACCAACGGTAGGTGAGACTCCCAAGTGTTACCGAAATCGATCACACAAGCTAGTAGCATGTCCTCCAGGGTTTGGATAGTACGTTCTGTTTGACCATCGGTTTGAGGATGATAAGCTGTGCTCATATCTAGACGCGTGCCTAAAGCTTTATGTAACGACTGCCAGAAACGAGAAGTGAATCGTGCATCACGATCCGAAATGATAGAGATAGGCACCCCGTGCCGAGATACTACTTCTTTTAAGTAAATACGAGTGAGCTTTTCCATCTTATCGGTTTCCTTGATGGCTAAGAAATGGGCGGATTTTGTTAAACGATCAACGATTACCCAAATGGTATCGCATCCGGTAGGAGTTCGTGGTAATTTGGTGATGAAATCCATGGATATTTGTTCCCATTTCCACATAGGAATTTCTGGTTGTTGTAGAAGACCGGATGGTTTTTGATATTCAACTTTGACCTTCGCGCAGGTCGGACACTTACTAACATAGGTGGCTATATCGGCCTTCATCTTTGGCCACCAATATAGTACTTTTAGATCATGGTACATTTTATCGGAACCCGGATGAATGGAGTAACGAGATTTATGAGCTTCATCCATGATTAGTTCCCTTAAATTTCTGAACACTGGAATCCATATTCGTTCGACGAAGTAACGAATTCCGTCAGATTTTATTTCAAGTTGTGCTTCCATGCCGCGTGTACCTTCTAACGGTAGGTTATCTTCTTTCAAGGCTTCAAGTTGAGCACTACGGATTCTGTCAGGCAATCCAGGGTGAATAGTGAGTTGTAACGCTTGAACTCGTTTGGATTTCGTTTCCTTTCGGCTTAGTGCATCAGCCACAACGTTAGCTTTACCCGGATCATACCGGATCGCACAGTCGTAGTTATTTAGAAGTTCAACCGAACGACGTTGTCGCATGTTCAACTCCTTCTGCTCGAAGATATGCCGGAGGCTTTTGTGATCGATGTAGATGGTGCATTTGGTACAGTACAAGTAATGTCTCCATATCTTAAGTGCAAAAACTACTGCTCCCAACTCTAGATCATGAGTGGTATAGTTTTTTTTCTCGTGAATCTTTAACTGACGTGAAGCGTATGCGATTACCTTCTCGCGTTGCATTAAGACACAACCCAGACCTTGAATAGATGCATCACAATACAGTACAAAATCATCGGTTCCTTCCGGAAGAGCTAAAATAGGTGCACTACAGAGTTTCTGTTTCAACAGTTGAAATACGGATTCCTGAGTTTCGCTCCAGTTATAGGGTTTTCCTTTTTGAGTTAGGGTGGTGAGAGGTTGTGCAATCTTTGAAAATCCTTTGATAAAACGACGGTAATAACCGGCCAATCCCAGAAATTGTCGTACCTCAGTCGGAGTCGTCGGTGCTGCCCAATTCTTGATGGCTTCTATTTTGGATGGGTCGACATGTATCCCTTTCTCATTAACCACATGTCCTAAGAATTGAACCTCTCGAATCCAGAATTCACATTTAGAAAACTTAGCATAAAGTTGCTCTTGCTTAAGTAGTTCCAAAATTAGACGTAGATGTTCCTCATGTTCTTCCTCGTTCTTGGAATAAATAAGGATGTCGTCGATGAAAACGATAACGAACTGGTCAAGGTAAGGCTTACACACACAGTTCATGAGATCCATGAATACCGCGGGTGCGTTGGTTAACCCGAAAGGCATGACCATAAATTCGTAATGGCCGTACCTCGTTCTGAATGCAGTCTTAGATATATCTTCTTCTCGGACTCTTAACTGATGATAGCCGGACCAAAGGTCTATTTTGGAATAGAAACTTGATCCTTGGAGTTGATCAAAAAGGTCATCAATGCGAGGTAAAGGGTAGCGGTTCTTGATTGTGACTTTATTCAGCTCCCGGTAATCAATACACATACGGAACGTACTGTCCTTCTTCTTGACAAATAATACCGGAGCTCCCCACGGTGACGAACTAGGTCGGATGAAACCCTTATCTAACAACTCTTGTAGTTGTGTTGATAATTCTTGCAGCTCACTAGGTGCAAGTCTATAAGGTGCCCGAGTGATCGGTGCCGCTCCGGGTGCTAGATCGATTTGGAATTCAACTTGACGGTACGGTGGCAGACTAGGCAAGTTCTAGGGAAATACTTCTGGATAGTTACGTACGATTGGGATATCATCAATTTTCTTCTCCTCAGATGACTGCTCGGCGACGAGAGCCAAAATGGTAGTATGACCTTTTCGAAGACATTTCTGTGCTTGCAGGAAGGATATGATGCCAATGACTGCACCACTCCTTTTGCCTTGGACAGAAAGGATTTCCCCTCTTAGGAGAGGAAGGCAAACATTTTTATCACAACAGCTAGCCTCAGGTTGGTTCTTGGATAACCAATTCATACCGACAATAAGGTCGAAACTGCCAAGTGTAACTGGCAGAAGGTCAATGTCAAGTTTATGACTAACTAATACTAGTTTACATCTGTAAGAATGCGAGTTGTTTCGAGTCTACTATCTCAATAGTATACTTGGCTTTTAATAGAGTTGGAGCACAACACACTAATATGGAATTTGTGAAATCATGCTAAGACTTCTAGTGAGACCCGCGCTTATACAGCGAGTGTCAGTCAATGCATAGTCTAAGGAGAGAGGTTCACATGTAAGAAAGAAAAGTCTAATGAGATATAGATTCCAGTAGCATAAGAGATGGGATGTATGTTTAGGTAATTGCGTTCAACTGATGGTTGGTTAGGTTACATCTTCGTTTCCTAATGTCATTGGATCAACGAGATCATTTCGTGAAGAAAGAATTTCGTTTACAGGATTGAATATGCTGGGTATAATTCGTATTAGACTAAGGATTAGTCATCGGATAAGGCAATAGGGTCGAATGAGATTTATTGTTGGAGCGTAAGGGAAAACGTGTTAGCTTAGAAAGGATTCCACAATTTCCTGCTTACAAAGTTGGAGTTGGTGGGTTTACCATGAGGTTCTATTAAAGTTTCAATCGAGATTGTTTCCTTGATCAAGTTTGAATGAGAGTCGTAAGGTCACTAAGACTCTTACATGAGTGCAAATAACATGATGGATTCCATTAATGATAGTTCTGTGTGTCCGTAAACATCTTCAACCTGATAGTCGCGTCTATCAGCTGTTAAACGAGTTTAACGATACTAACTAGTCGTTGAGTGGGTTATGAGAGTTTCTACTGTCAATGGAAATATAAGTATGTAAATCATATAGTAGGACCATTTATCCACACACTAGGTTTCACCAGGACTTATATGCACCTCAAATTATTATTACGTGTGCACCCGTAATGATAATTTGCTTTGCATGCTCACCCTAGTTTTCCCTGTCCTGTGTCAAAATGTCCTTTAGTTTGTATTGCTGAGTACAGAGTGTTGTCAGATATGATAAGTCATCGAAAATCTCAGTCATCAACTATAAGTTGATCAACCAGAACTCATATCAGGATGTGTAGTCAGGAATCGTTTGATCCGAGTATTCACTCGAGTCGAAACACAATACGAGAGTCCAATCCAGCGGATTGTAAATGAGAACATGTAACAAACATGTACATGAAATGCGACTTCGAAAAATGAAACTGATTTCCTGAATACAAGTTATAGAAAGCAGTAAGGTAGTCCTTTCAACTTAGTCAAGATAGGGTTTGAGTATGCATTGAGCAATGCGTTCTCAGATTTGTGGTCAATCTATTCTTAACAAAATATCAAACAAAGATGTGAGCCCATGGCTCAGGAAAGTGATGACATCTACATGTCAATGGATTCTGCAATAATGCGTGCAACGGTCTGCCTTCATTCAGCGTATTGTTGCTGGCGGGTACAGTAGGGACTCGCCTCCGACGATCCCAACTCCCAAAGAGATATGCGTTAGTGCTGAGTGTCGTCCATAACATGGACCTGAGAAAGCCCACCATACCCAACAGGTGATGGTGATGTAAGTGACTCCTCCGAAGGCTTCGTCTCGCTGCCCTCGAACGGGAGTGGATGATGTTTCGGTGATTCCCCGAGTGTCGCCACTGGGAATGATGATGCAATGCAAATGATGTGTCCCTCGCCAACTAAGGGTGATACGGCTGGTATAAACATGAATGCACTACAATGTATGTATATGTGCTATATGTATCAGGTATAAGTTTCTGTGCCGTGTAACTAATGTGTGAGGTTATAGTCTAGTATGCAATCCTAGTTCTCTATAACCAATGGCTCTGATACCAATCTGTCACACCCCCAATTTCAACTAACGGAGTTTTACCGTTTGGAAGGTGACACACTAGGATCTCAGTCATTAGTTACATCAAACGACACTATCTGAGACTTGAAATATCAAAACATAAAAGTTCAGAGTTAATGCGGAAGCGTAAACGTTAATATGAAATCAAAAGTAATTACACGCAATCGGCGTCAATCAATGTAAATAAGTAAACTGTTTCAAATGTTTGAAATGAATAATATGACAGTAGGACTCCATGCATGTCCTAAGTGTGCAACCTGTGCTTTAGCAACCTGAGAAACATGTAAGAAAAAGTGTCAACACGAGGTTGGTGAGTTCACAGGTTTCAAGTTTGTAACAAGAGAGTGTTTGCCAGATTATGTACATTCAATATGCATATCTATAGGTAGCTAACATATGTTCATGTCTTACTAAAGCGCTCGCAACCGAAGCTGACTGTGTTTGTATGCCTCCTGCCAGGTCTATCAACTCTGGCCAATGTGATTAGGCTAACATTTCACCCGTTCGATATCCGATCGAGTTAGCGCGACTAACGCGGGTGGGGCTTGTCAAACCCAGTAGTACTACTAAACATTACCTCGCTAAGATCCATATTAACGGTCCTATATAAGATGAGGACTTTCTGTGATAGTGTGTTACGCTTAGCCTCAACAGTAATAACATATGAATTACAATAATCTAAAATAGTTGTGTCATGTTTTCTCCCCCGACGGGAAAAACAGGTAACATCTTGTTTGTCTGCGTACTTGTTTCTCCCCCACGGGGAAAACAAGTAAATATGATAGTTGGTGTACGCGTTTGTTTCTCCCCAATAGGAAAACAAGTAAAATATATTTATGTGTAAGCATGTTTCTCCCCTAATAGTAAAACAAGTAAAAAGGGGCCGTGAAACTCACCTGCGTTGCGTTGTAGGTAGTATCACACAAGTATGAGATTTGAAATCTCAAGTGTTAGGCTGCACGGCTTACGTATGCCCTAAAATTATAAACACGTAAGTTAGGGACATATGGGATTTGTGACGACGACACGGAAGATTAGGATGTCTTAAAACATTCTAAGGATTATCGGTTAGACGAACGGGTCTACGGGAAAATAGATTTCTCAATATAATAATTAAGATTAATGTGTTACGTGTCGAATGTTAATAACGAATAATATTAAATAGGTAAATAAATAAATTCGTACGTTTGAGTCGTTTACGAATGTTAGGAAATAATATAATTTAATATATTATTTTTAGGTTCGAAGGATTAACTAAATAATCATAGCGGAAAAAAATAATAATATATTATTTTTATTCGAGATAATAAACGTGAGTAAACGATTCTATCATTTTAGTTTCAAACGTTACACGAGGTTATAAAACGATATGAAATAATATAAAAATATATATTATTTAATAACATGAATCATGAGTTGAAAATAACGTAAACATATTATTTTATACAATATTACAATTTTAATATAATATAGATATATTATTTTTAAAAGCGGGAATAATATAAAAATGGGTTAATAATTCAAACCCGAGCTTACGGGTTGTTTTCCGTACTAAAACACTTTAATATAGTATTATAATAATATAGGGATGAGTTTTACATTTAAAATAATATCAAAAATCGATTTTAAAATAAAAGTGGGTGGAGAGACTCGAACCCGGGTCTCTCCCACCACAGCACACAGACCCAACCACTCTAGCCCGCTAGGGAATCGCACTAGGAACCGGATTCGTTTGGTTTTAATCCTCACATCTCTTGAGTTTTTCCCCATTATCGCGACCGAACCCAAAACACCCTCAATTTCCTTGAATCCGATCGCGATAGAACCAAATGAAAAAGGGGTTTTGTAAATCGGTATTATACAAACATGTTGACAAGTTTAATCGCAAAGATATCGGGTTTATAGTCGTTAATTTCTGTTTGAACATACCGAAACCCTAGGTTTTGATCTTGGAATCAAATTCACCAAATCTTATATTAAAAATATTTGGAATCATAGGGATTTTACTAATTAGGGTATTGCGAATCTATTGGTATAGTTTAATTTCATTTTTATTAGCCCTAGGATCGAAACCCCCAAATTCGAAGATGAACAAACCCTAGGTTACGGATTATGATCAATTCGATGATAATTGACAAAATACCCCTGGGGCTTTTATATTCCTGAGAATTGCGAAACTAATGAAAGGATTTAATTTGATTGAAAAGGGGTTTGGATAGGGGCTCGGTTAACCCACAATTGTATGAACCCTAGAATTGGGTTCATCCAGAATTAGATGATGTAAGCCTTGATAATGATAGGGCTTTCAATCCGGATGAAAATGAGTGATTACCAGATTGGATGACGGATTGATGGGATTCGACTAAAACGAATGCCGACGGCGACAACTTCGGTTCTCGGTGACCACTGCAGCGACTCCGGCCAAATAGATGTGTGGGATCGCTTCTGAGTTGTTCGACTGAGGTGTGCAGATGATCAATTGAGAAGATCGTGATTGAATTTGTGGTAAACACGACCATGGCCGATGGTTACGGCTTTAAAATCCAATAATGAGATTAATTGGTATTAATTCGACTCCATTATTGTGATTAATGTTTTAATGATGCTCGATTATGACAATCAAATGCATAACGGTTACGGATTGCAACGGGAATGATCGTGGTTTCGAATTTGATTCAAGAACAATCCTGTTGATTTTCAAAAGTCAACCAAATCGAATTTGGTTTAATTGCAGATTTGGTCACTGCGATTTCATGTGAGATTGGGATTATGAAAATGGTAGAATTGATCCTTAAAAGTTTGATATTGAGTTAACAGGGTTAGAACTTAACAGGAATTTAACGGGAAGTTTAACTGAGTTAATTTGAAAAGTCGGATTGTCACAGATGGCATCTTGGTTATGGCTTCCACTTTTTCTGGATTTGGGCGGATTCATTCCTTTAGGTTGAGCTTCATACCAGCTGCACGGAGTGTTTTTAAACTTTCCTCCACATACCTGACCATTTCTGCCTCCATTTTGCTTTTAATTACTACGTTATCCTCATAGACTTCAAGGTTCTTGCCGATCTGTTCTGAGAAGGTTTGGTCCATGAACCGCTGGTAAGTGGCCCCCGCATTCTTTAGGCCAAAAGGCATTTTGGTGTCACAAAATATCCCCTCGTCCGTGTAGAAAGTTGTTTTTTCCTCGTCTTCCGGGGCCATCTGTATCTGGTGGTATCCTTTGTATGCATCTAGGAAACATCTTATCGGGAAATCTGCTAGGGCTTTTACCTTCATCTCCATCTCGGGTAGTGGATAACAATCTTTTGGTGTGGCCTTGTTAAGGTCTTTGAAATCTATACACATCCTCCAAGAGCCGTCCCCTTTTGCTATCCAGGATGGATACTTGACCTCCCTCACTATTCCTGCTTGCAGCAGCTTTTTGGTTTCTTCACATGCGGCTTTACGGCGTTCCGGTCCCATACGTGGCCGCTTCTGCCAGATTGGGGCTGCTGTGGAGTATATGTTTAGCTTATGCTCTACTAGATCTCAAGGGATACCTGTCATTTCTGCTTCTTCCCAGGCAAACACGTCCATGTTCTGGATGAGTAGCTCTTTTAAATCCGCCTTTACTTTGTTGGATAGTTGCACTCCGATCTTCACAGTTGTTTTGGGAAGTTTCCATTGAGCATCCATGCTTCGTGCTTAGCATTTAGCTTTTCCTTTGTCCTATCCAGTACCGCCACTATCTCCGTCGATGTACGAACAGAAGCTATGCCTTTCGGAGTAGGGAATTTCATGATCCCGTGGTTGGTGGAGACTACTCCTCTAAAGGATTTTATCCCTGGTCTGCCCATGATTATGTTGTTCTTTGAGTTTCCCTGTACCACGGAGAAAGTGAGGTCGACGGTATTGAACCTATCTCCCTTCCCCAAAGTGACGGGAAAAGTTACTTTTCCCACTGGTAACACTCTTTCCCCCGAAAAACCAATAAGTGGAAGATGGTCTGGGACTAGCTTAGCCTTTAAGTCTTCATCCAGTCGATCGAAACAATGTTCGAACATGATTTCTACCCCGCTGCCCCCATCCACATGTATTCTACCTATCCGGTGGCCTGCCACATTTGCGGAAATGATTAGCAGACCATCTTGAATATCTTCATCCGCTAATGATTCAAAAGAGATGGATTGTGTCATCCATGATTCAAGTGGTGGTGGATTTCTCTTGCGGCCTGGCTCCCCTCGCTGTTAACTTTCTCATTTGTGCACCATTTCCACTCTTCCTCTATCCTCTGGGGCGGTTTTCGTCTGCCTCCTTCGGTTTTTTTATCTCTATGACCCTGTTGACCTATTTCTTTGATTAAATGGGACAGTTTGCCTATTTTTACCGCCTTTTATATTTCCCTTTTTAAATGCTCACAGTTATCTGTGGTATGACCTCCTATCTTATGGAATTCACAAAATTTCCTGAATCTTGCATGTATGGCCTGGGTCTTACGGGTCTGGGTGGCTAGAAGCTTTGACTGACCCGCTCCGTTTCCAGGACTTGGCTTGGTGTTTTAGTGAGGGCTGTGAAGTCATACGATCTATCTTGCTTTTCTCCGTCGGGCCTTATCAACTCACTACTGTATGAGTGCTTTGAGTATGGACTAAAGGTTGCAGTGGGATGGGATGAGTACCTTGGCCTTTCCGACATTAGTGGTCTGGGCCGATGAGCCTGACTGGTTGCTGGAGCATACCTGCTTTCTCTGTTATCTACTTGCTTTGTTGATTGCCGGGTGAGTCGGTTGTCCCATTCTCTGGCTCGGTCGGACGTGTCCTTGCCTCTGATGAACGCCCGTACTCTATCCATTAATACATCAAAACTTTATGGGTAGTCTTCCCCGAGTTTCTCTTGCAGCTGTGTGTGACGCACGCCGTTGATGAAGCTACTCACTCTCATCTATTTTGGTACGTCTTCTATCAGAAGACTTTCATTGATGAACCACTCCATGTATTGTTCTACACTTTTATTTTCCCTTCTTCGGATGTGCATAATCTCGTTAGCATTCTTGAATCTTTTCTTCTGCTGGCCGAAATTGCGGAGGAACTTTTCTTTCAATTGAACAAAGCTGTCAAATCTTTTGTGGTGGTAAAGAATCAAACCATACTCTCATCGGCCCCGTCAGTGTCTGAGCGAAGATATGGCACTAAACAGGTAAGGACCATTGCTCCACGTGGGGCGCCCCATTGAAGGTGTGCAAGTGGTCTTCCGGGTCCTGGCTGTCGTCGTACTTACTGATGCATGCTGGCATTTTGAGCTTGGTCGGGAGCGGCGCTTCCGACAGCCGGGTAGTGAACTTGGATTGTTCCGTCAGGTGATCTGGTTTGTGTGGCTTGGTCAGATCATCTACAAGCTTTTGTTTTTCTAGGCCATCATCACGCTTGGTACTCGTATTGCCCAGTGCTGTCCCCTGATTAGCCGTTAAGTGTGGTGTGAACGTGGCGTGAGCATGGCTAATAGCTGATTTAGTAAGCCGTGTGTATCTGCTGCTGGGATACGTACATGATCTTATTGTTGGTTGCTATGCCGGGCCACTTCTTCGTTGGCCGGACATCCGACTGTTTATCCTTGTCTGCCACTTTTTTAGCTGTATCGAATACCAAATTTGTCTTAACTTCCGCCAGCCTGTCTGCCTCGTCCAGAGCGGCTAGTTCCGCCCGGAGTTTATTCTGGTTGCTCCGGACGAACTCTGGGGTGATTTGAGCTGTTGCACCAGATGCTTTCCGGTCAGAGTCGTCTGATGCGTTTTCCACCAGTACATCGTTTTCCAGAGAATGTTTCACTCGGATTGCTTTCTCGTTGGCTTCCCCTCCCCCACCGGGTGGCATTCCTTTCAAAGTCATCTCAGGATCAGGCGTCGAAGAAGGGTTTTGTGGTAACATAGTGCTTTTCGGTAGATTTTGTTGTTGATTCGACATCGCTGTTTCGTGGAAATGGGGTTTTTCCTTTGTTGTTCTAGTTAAGTTGGTTTTAGGGTTGATCTAACTTAGATGGTGCCACTGTAACCACCGGGTTGGGCTATCCATGAATTTCCAGAAAGGTTAAGCTTGGATCTGACCTTGCAAAACAAGAACACCGTTAGTCTCGTCGCAGTGGAAACCCCGAGGGGTGTCGCTGCGACCAGCCTCCGTCAGAGAAGGGATTGCTATGTTGATATGCTCTAAAGATATATAGATTTTTTTAGCTTGTAAAATGACTTTTTTTTAGTTTGACTTGGAGAGTACACAACACTTTTACGCAAAATAGTATTTTGCTTTCTAAATTTTTTTACTGTTTTGGAAGGCTCGCACTCAAAGATGTTCATATGGGACTCGACTGTTAGAATATAACTAGTTTTATACCTACTACGGTCCGGGTTTTTCTATATTACTAAAACTAGGTTAAAATTTCGTGTATTACACAGGTTAAATAAATAAAATGTTATATATTTAGTAATAAAAATTTCATATTTTTAAAAACCCGTGTAGAATAAACCATTATATTACATTGGTTGAATAAAATATAATGTAATTTATTAACAAACACATTTGTCAAAATATGTTTTTAAAAAATGTAATTTGTCGTGACAGTTATAAGATCTGTTAAATTAGTTTTTAAAATATATTTTTTTCAACTGAGTATTAATTTTTTAATTTAATTGATAAATATTAGTTCATATTAAGTTTATTTGATTGATGATATAATAAGTATTCGTAATTAGATTTATTAATATAAATATTATTATTTAATAGGAGAGAGAAATAGAAAATCTAATATTTAATATGAGAGAGAGGCGGAAAAATAAAGATGAAGAGTTCCCAGAAAGTGACACGTATCCTAAAGAGATTTTCATTTATTAGAGTTGTAAGATTAGAATAGTAAGATTAAAACGTAAGTAAAATGTTTATTGTAAAAAACTTACTAAATGACTGGGAATTAACAAACGTAAAAGAACAATTTATTCCAAATTAATAAACTTAACAACAATCTACTCCTTAAATCGCTTTGGACTCCGCAAACTCCTTCTAGGCCTCAACTGATGCCCCGATATGTTAAAAATGCAACCCTAACATTGTGATCACCCAATGAAAAAACAAAACAAAAGAACTATATATGATTTCAATTCTAATAAATAAAACTGAAATAATTATAATAAAATGTTAGTAAAAAAGAACTGACACACAACTCTATGTTATTTTCTTAACTCTTTCATGTGGCTATTTTGACCCGTTTAATTTTGAACCAATTAATATGTGTTATGTTTTTTTTATCTGTAACGGGACCAAATGAGTTGAATGGGTCAAAAGTCGCCAAAAAGTGTATCTATAATGCCTAAAACCTCTTAATCAACTAATTTAAAGTTAAAGTTCTTATTGAAATAATATAATTTATACAACCATGTTTAACACACTAAGCATTTAAAAAAAATATAGAACTATGAACAAAAGGTATTTTGACCAAACCCAACCCGTATAATATTTTGACCAAACCCAACCCGTATAAACCGTATAAAAGCCAACCATAAAAAGTCTCATTCTAATCCAAACATGTTGTTACCCATCGCTAAATCCCCAACCCACTCGTTTTTCTGCCTATACTAAGATCAAGTGGAAATGATTGAATAATGAACCGTAGAGATTTACCCGTTTCAGTTTTAGCTAATTTTTAACATTCAAATCATTATCAAGAAAATACAGCCCAAATAATTTACTATGACTTGAGGTTAACAAACTAAACAAAAATGTTTACATTAAATTTCAAAACTTAATTGTGATCTACTTTCTAAATCGCATCATTTCAAATTAAAACATTACATTCCAAAACCTGCAAGAAAGTGAAACTAATGTTAATGTAACAAACTGATTTAAAAACGAAGGGTCATATTGCATGAATGGCAAAAGAACACTAATTTCATAATTTCTCACTTTCATAACCTAACCAATGTTAAAAACCTTTAAATATGAACCATTTGTCTCAAAATATATCCATTCATATAAGGGTGAAGGGGCATCTTACCCATTTACTCATCAAAACTGTCAAATATAATTCTATCACTTCAAAACTACTCATTTTACTCATTTACTCAGATTTAAATAGAAACACCTTACTCATTTTACTCACCAACATTTAAAAAAAAATAAATAAACATTTAAATAAAAAAAGACAATTTCATTAAATTAAAATAAACATAATACAATTAAAAATAAAAAACCTAGAAATAAAAATTTTTAAAAACAAGAAAATTAACAAAATAAATAAAAGCTAGCTAATAAAAATTAAAAATCTAAAATGTGCATTGCCATCCATACTTTGCGGCAATTTCACGTATATGTTGCAATACAATCGACAAATACAGTTCTATGAGATGATCATGCGATTCGGTGAACGTTTTGATGTCACGATCCTTTTGGTTTTCAATCAACAACTCAATCGCCGTTTGTTCTCTTTTTAATTTTGCTTCCGCCATCTTATCCCGAATACTTTTTTTTCTATCTCCAACGCTTTCATAGTCTTGTATTCTTCGACTATGTCTACCAAATTTCCCTTGCTAGATAAACTTTCGGCCGATTTCTTCCCCGGACGTTTTGGCCTTGTCGGTGTCGTGTCATCTTGCGGTTCGGCGTTCATGTTTATGTCGGGAAAGAGGTTTGTAAAACCCTCCAGGTCACTTGGGGTTCTTGACTCGGAAGATTTTGTTCTTTTTGGGGATTGAGTTCCTTCTAAATCCTCACCCATCAATGCTATGGGTTCCCATTTAGCATTGTTGCGTACAACCTTCCAACATTTTAAGTGGGTGTATGTCTTTTTGTACACTTTCTTGTAATGGCTTAAAGCCGCTTCAGCAAGATCCAAATCACTTGTATCACTCAACCTTCTTTGTTTCTATAAATATAATTTGAAACGTTAGTTTAGAAAATTAAAAATATATATATAATCTGAAAATAACTCTTACCATTTGTTGGCAACACCCATTGAACGCGGTCATTTTTTTTATTAAGATCATTCCATTTCCAAGACACTTGGTCAACGGTTCGATCGTTTGGACCAAATAAAGAGGTAAAATGCGTTAAAACTTTCTTTCAAAATGAATCCCCTCTTTGTTGATTTCCTTTTCTTTTATTTTGGGTCTTATGAATATAAGCTTTGACCACGACAAGTTCTTCTTCTTCAGACCATTTCTTTGGTGGTAACCGGCCTTTGTGTTGTCTTTTCTGGCGCCAACATCCTCGACGGCAACTTCTTCAACTTCAACGACAACTTCTTCTTCTTTCTTATCAACATCCTCATTTTTCGTTTCTTCTTCAACATCCTCGTCTTGTCCTTCGTCTTCGGATTCCGAACAAATGATCTCGTTTAGATCACGATACGTTGGTTTTGATATTGGTAGGAAAATTGAGATAAAAAATTTGGATCTATATCAAGCGAAAATTGAGATAAAAAATTTGGATCCATCTCTTGAGATATTATATTTGGATCGGTCGATCTTTGGGGGTAGTAATATGGTGGTTGCGGGAAATAGCTTGGAATTGGTTGAGGAGGTGGTTGTGGTCGTTCAGGAGGTGATTGGGTTTGTCGGGGAGCAGGTTGGGTTCGTTCGGGTGGCGCTTGAGATTGAACTTTTGGCCTAAATTTTCTAGGCTTTCTTGTTTTTTTGATAACCCTTCCATTTTTTTAGAAGTGTAAATATATAGATGAGAGATATATAAATGAGATGAAAATTATGTTTGTAGAGTATGAGTACATATAAGAATTTTTTTATTTTAAATCTCTCTCTCTCCTCCAACGACTCTCTCTCTCTCCTCCAACGACTCTCTCTCTCTCGCCAACGGCTATCTCTCTCTCCCTCGTCCAAGTAATTTTACTCGATTAGCCAACTCGATTCACCCTACTCGGCCAACTCGGTTTGAAGGGGGCGGTGTACCCCGACTTACTTGACCTACTCCAATCTCACCCGAATATCCATGGGCGGAGGATAGTGAGGGCCTGAGGGGGCCCCGGCTCCTCCCGATTTTTCGCTCAGAAGTATTAATATATACGTATTCGACCTATTTTTTTGCTAAGTAGTGTTAATTTATACGTATTCGGCCGAAAATTTTATAGTTACGCCCCCCCCCCCCCTTGATAGAAAAAAATAATGGTCCCCCTGCGTTTGTTTTCAAGCTCTGCCACTACGGATATCCCACCCTTTTCACCCTAAAAGTGTAGCTATGATCTTATGAGGTAATGATCTTATTCCATATCCCAAGTTCCTAACACCAAAAAATCTAATATAAAATTACAAAAGTAATTCGACTTTTCGGCAAAAAAATTTGGCACTGTGTTTGTAAAGGCAACCAATCACAAAGCAAATATGGATGTTGCAAAGAACCTTTGATAGTTGCAATTTGCAAACCTCATGTTCAATTGTGCACCAAAAGTAAATAAAGTTGAACCTTGGGGATAACCATTAGCATTGAGGTCAATCACCACACCACCTCTATCATACATACGACATTACACGACGCGAGAGTGCTTTAGCGGTTTCCCATAGATCTTTCCCATTAATGCAACCTTCATTTTGCTCATTCATGGAGTTGTCTTTAGTACGTCTAAGAAATTTGATTATCCACCGTTAGTAAGTAATGTGGGTTGGCTTGGATTACTTAGTGTTGCGCGCCTAGGAGGGCAGCGCGCTTCGGGATGTACGTCACTCAAATTCGAGAGCTTGGAACCCGGGAGAGCGTGCCGTATCGCCGCGTTCTGCGGGCAATACAACACTATGATATTGTTTTCTAAGGAATCAATAATCATTGGGCATCTTACTCCCTTCCGGGTTCAATAAGTCTCTCGCGCGGGCGTAGGAGACACATTTCTGTGTCTGGTGGTATTGGACAAGAAAAAGGGAAGAATTTCTTTCTTCTTTCTACCTTTCTTTTCCATGACAACTAGGAACATGGTGGTATTGGACAAGAAAAAGGGAAGAATTTCTTTCTTCTTTCTACCTTTCTTTTCCATGACAACTAGGAACAGGCAAATAAAAAATTTCACTTCGAATTTCGGACCTCAACAAACATAACTTTGATGCAGGAAATAAACATATAAACATATTGATGATGGTGATGTGTGATCCAAATTTAGTTTTATCTCCTTAAAAGCAGAAAAAAAAAACGAAAAGGAAAAAAATAATGAAATTCAAAATTGTACCTTATTCAGTGAAAAGGAAAAAAATAATGAAATTTTTTTAAAATCACTATCTGAATCCGAAAATTCGGATAAGCAAAAGAATTTGGAATTTAGGATAATTTGGGTACAATTTCGGATTCGGATTTTGAACACCCCTATTACTTGATTCGATCTAAAGCAATGTGGCAAAGCCGTAAAAACCTATCAATGGTGAATTACCATTGTTCACCACCTTTCAAAATTCAAAATGTATGGAGTTATAAGGGTTTCTAATATTTTTTGAATTATACTTCATACCTTTAATGTGATGTCGCTATATGGGTCTTTAGCAATTTCGTTTGCTTTCTCAATTCTCATGTGACTTGGATCTCATTTAATAGGTAATCTATTTTTTTTTTAATTTTACAACGACCAGCAACAAATTACAAATATCATTTGCTTTGGTGTTAAATTTGTTGTATTATGTTAGCATTAGTATTAATGTTGGCCCTCATGGTAGAGTGATGTCATGGACATTATCCTCTGGGGACAAATGCATCCTTCCCTAGTGATGGTCGGCTTTATGCTTTGATTTTTTAGTCGGCTTTTTGCTTTGATTTTTTACGCTTAATTCTGATTAGAGGCACCATTGAAAAGAAAATATATACATAGTCTAATGAAGGTTCTTTTCTTTTGGCCTAAAAGTGTCCACTCATAGTCCCATCCTACTTTAATGAAAAATTGTTGGGCCTAATTTTTTTTATATACATACTGGGAACCGGTTTTTGTCCCTACTCACAAAACAAACCTAGATCCAATATTATTTATATGGACGACATTTGGAAAAAGGTCTCGAGCTTTTACTTCATTTTGCCATCCGAAATGGTTAGATCGACCATACTATGTCATAGTGTTAATCAATGAAGAGACGATTAGTCCTGCGAGATGTTAGTGGTATAGAGCATATATACCTCTTAAAAAGAGATGTCTAAATAGGGATTCCAAAGGTTTAAGCCTAAGATGAATATTACATTAGGGTGGAGGGGTAATGTGTTGCAAAACACATGCATTTATCCTAGTGTATTGTGCATAATTGTATAGTTTTGTACTCGTTTTATGTTGTTTTTAGTTCATATTGAGTCTGGGTCATAATTGCAGGTTATAATGTGCAAAAGAAGCGAAAAATGTAGCTAAATCTGGAGAAATCAAGCACACGGGACAAGAGCGGAAAGCAAAAGAAAAAAAATCAATTTTCTGTGAAAATCAGTGCTCCGTGGTACGCGGGAAGAGGAACCAAATCCCTCGCGGTACGCGAGGGAAACTGGGAATGACCCCGACTAGATTGTCCCTTGTGGTACGCGAGGGACCTTCCCAAGCCTCTCGCGGTACGCGAGAAGGTCTTCAATCTAGAAAAAAAACCTAGTTTTTAGGTTTTATCAATTTAAACGACTATCTTCTTGTTTATTCGATACATTGCCGTCAAGATAGAATTTTTGGGCGATTTTGAGCAAAGGAAGAGGCTTTAGATCAAGGAATTGAAGTTTTGCATCGAATCGGGTTAGACATTGAATCGTTCGGTCACGATTAATCGTAATATTTGTTTTTAATTTGTTTTTGGACCTAATGTTTGCTTTATTTAACTTTGAATCTTCTGTTTCTACCATATTTCTTGGCTAAGACCATAGATCTACCTAGGTTAATGATGAATGTTTGCTAAAGTTGGGATCTTTTATCGTTTATGGAACTTGTTTTGGATTTTATGTTTTAGACCAGATCTGATTTTACTTGTTTAATGAGTTTGCATGCTTGATTTTGATCTTTGATTGGTTGAATTGTTCCGTACATGTCTTGGTGAATTTTTTCATAAAGAGATGTGTATTAGATTGCCTACTTTGTGTTAGTGATATGTGTGTGGTTTGCTAGACGTAGTAACCATAGGATTATCAATCAACAACTTAATAAATCAAGTGTTCTTCTTATCTTAAAACCTGAAAAGTGATAGATAATCGGTTAGTCTTCGGTATTAGAGTTCTTTGAGTGAACAGTCTGACAGGACGTTTCCTTAGGGTTCTAGTTTCATTGTTAATTCATGTTAAAACATGTTGAATTCAGATTGCTCCTTGCATCCTTGATGTATTGAGATAGTGATACTGAGATGTGATCTGTCTTTTGAGTTTTATAGCATAATCGGTGAAACCGAGAGGTAATCTGAATACTAGTGTAATTAGTATCCCTTGAGTTCCTTCCGGTCACATTCAGAATTTGATCAGGAATCCATTAGGTAGTTTGAGGGTGTTATATCTTAGGATCCCAGTTCCATTGCATGCTCCATATCCGATAGAAGCCAAGTTTAGTAATCAGGATTCGCAGCCTAGGTAGAGTCTTCCTTCCTTACTGAATTTCCCTAAAGTTTTTGTCTTGTTGGTTAGTTGTCTTCTTAATTCAGTTCACTTATGTTTTAGTAGTTAACCTTTGTTCATAGAATTTCCCCCCAATCAAATAAACCAGTTAAGTCTTAGTCAGAGTCTAGTTAGTGTTATAGTCAGTGTCTCGTGGGTTCGATATCCGGACTTCCTTTAGCTGTGTTACAATTGATAGGTACACTTGTCTGTCTTTGTGGTCTAGTTTAGTAGGTTTTTCTAGAGTTTAACTAGAGATTCTAGGTTAGGTTGTGTTAAATTTAATAGACTGTTTGACCGACATCAAGTTTTTGGCGCCGTTGCCGGGGACACTTGGCATTAGCAAAATTAGCTTTGATTAGTTCTTGTTTGGTTATTTGTTTTTATTTTCTCTTCTATTTTTTAGTTTAATTCCTTAGTTTTTTTATTTTCTACTCGTGTCTTTAGTGCTACTTGTGTTCTAGTTTGAGTCTTTCTTGTGTTCTTAGTTTCTTCTGTTTTCTTCTTTGTTTTCCGTCAAGTGTATGCAACGTACTCGTTCGCAGGGATCACTTGACTTTGAAGCCTATTCAGAGCCAGAGTGGGAACTTCACGAGCGCAGTCGGAAGTTTCACGAGCGTTTGTGTGAGCTAGTCAAGAAAAAGGTACGCATTCCTATTCTTATTGCTGACATGGGTGACGCTAATCCTCCTGCTAGACGTACTGTTCACCAGAGAGCATGTGATGGTTTCATAGGTGCTAGGTCCTCTATCACCCGTCCTGCTGTGCCTAATGCTAATAACTGGCAGATACCATCTCATGTGATGACCAATATCAGTAACTCTACTCAGTTCCACGGACTCGAGGACAAGGATGCGCCAGGACATCTGTCCCATTTTGTGTGTGTTTGCAATACCTTTCGCATTAATGGTGCTACTGTTGACGCCATCCTGTTACGTCTTTTCCTGTTCACTCTCTCTGGTCGCTCTGCCATTTGGTTGGATACCCTGCCCCAGGATTCCATTACCACATGGGAGGATCTGAAGGCCAAATTCCTAAAGAAGTATTATCCACCATCTATGGTTGTCCGTCTGAGGGATCAGATCCACTCGTTTCGTATGGACCCCGAAGAGACTTACTACATGGCTTGGGAAAGGTTCAATACTCTGCTTAGTAAGTGTCCTAAACATGGCCTTTCTGATTGGGCATTTGTTGAAAAGTTCTATAATGGTCTAACATTTGAGAAACAACAGATGTTCAATATTGCTGCAGGAGGTCACATCATGGAGAAGAAGGAGCCGAAGGAGTGTGAGGAGATGTTTGAGAGTTTTGCCCAAGCTGAGCAACAACAACCTTCTACTAGGAATTCCATTCCTAATGCTAGGACACCTACTTCTGCCACTAGAGGTGTTCATCAGGTCAACACTGATACTAGCATGGCTGCTGCACTTGCAGCTATGGAAAAGGAAATTAAGGAGCTGAAGATGACTGCTATGAAGTGTGAGGTGTGTAGAGGAGGTCATGACACCATCGATTGACCTGTCGTTCAACAGGAACATGTGGACTTCCTGGGGAATGAAAAACCCCCTCTATTTAACTCTGGATGGAGAAACCACCCTAAATTCAGTTGGAGATCTAGTGGGAACCCACCTGGGTTTCAACCCCGTCAGATAGAGGACAACATTTTAGTAGTAGTTCTGGAGAGAAAGAGATTAAGGAGATGCTGGTTAACCAGACCCAGTTGATTGCTCAGTTGGAGAGGACATATCAGGAGACTCAGGGTAAGTTGAAGGAGCATGACACACTACTAAGGAGTCAGCAATCTGCATTCTTAGATTTGCAGCGTACAATGGGAGACAAGATATGTCAGTTGACTGACAGATCTGGAGGTTCCTTTTCGGGTAGTACCGAGACTAACCCTAAAGCCTCCTTGAAGGTTGTGACCATGCGCAGTGGTAAGGGTGTAGAGAGTGAGCAGACACCAACAACTGATGATGATGAGCCGATTGATGAGGAGATAGAGATGGAGACACCTGCAGGGGCACACGAGAGGCGAGTCCCAGCAAGTACCATGCTAAAGGTGAGTCTCCCACTGAGAAGGAGGAGAATGAGGGGAAGAAGAAGACCCCTGATGTCGATCTGAGTCGTGTTCCATATCCTGCTCGCCTGATGCAGTAGAAATTTGCTAAGGATTATGGACACTTTCTGGAGATGTTTAAGCAGCTCAAAATTAATCTTCCGTTTGTTGAAGCCCTCCAGCATATTCCAAAATATGCTAAATTCCTTAAAGATCTCCTGTCTAATAAGAAGAAGCTGGAGGACCTTTCGACAGTCACTTTGAATGAAAGATGTTCTGCGGTGGTTCAGAACAAGCTACCAGAGAAATTAGCAGATCCGGGTGTCTTTACGATCCCATGTTTGTTTGGTAGCTCGACTCTACACCACGCGTTGGCTGATCTCGGTGCTAGCATCAACCTGATTCCATACTCTCTCTTCAAGAAGCTAGGCCTTGGAGATCCGGCCCCTACGCGCATGAGCATATCTTTAGCTGACCGTTCGTCAAATATCCATGGGGAATAGTGGAGAATCTGTTGGTGAAGGTTGATAAGTTTGTATTCCCCGCGGACTTTGTCATTCATGATATGGAGGTTGACTATAGAGTTTCAATCATTTTAGGACGCCCCTTCTTGCGCACCGCCAAGGCATTGATTGATGTCTTCGACGGTAAGATCACACTTCGTGTAGGGGATGAGAATGTCACCTTTGATGTAATGAAATCGATGAAGAATTCTAGTGGTCAGGACGATTCCGTGTTCTTTCTAGACACTTTCATATCTCACATGGATCGTTGCCTTGACTACGTGTGTGGCGCTGATTTGCTTAACACACAACACTTGGGTGAGGAGGACTAGGAGGTTGAGACTGATGCGATTCCCGAGCAAGGTCCGAGCCACCCGGCTTGTACACCTCCTGAGTACCAGAGATATTTAAGGTTGTTGAGGTCACCGAGGAGGAGAAGAAGCCCTCGGTTGAGGCACCACCATCCCTTGAGCTGAAAGAGCTACCTTCCCTTTTGGAGTATGCATTCTTGGATGGTGAGGCGGGTTTACCCGTCGTGATTTCTGGAGGAGAATGTGAGATTGATAGAGGTTCTAAAGGCTAACAAACAAGCCATCGCGTGAAAACTCACAGATATAAAGGGCATAAGCCCTACTTTCTGCATGCATAGGATCTTGATGGAGGAGTAGCACAAGCCTGTTGTGCAACCTCAAAGGAGGTATAACCCCAACATGTCTGATGTTATGAAGAAGGAGGTTCTTAAACTCCTTGATACTAGTTTTATTTATCCTATTACTGATTCAACATGGGTTAGCCCTACTCAGGTCGTCCCGAAGAAGGGTGGGATGACAGTTGTGAAGAATGATAAAGATGAGTTGATCCCTACTAGGACAGTCACCGGTTGGAGAGTGTGCATTGACTATAGGCGATTGAATGATGCCACTAGGAAGGACCACTTCCCCCTTCCTTTCATTGACCAGATGTTGGAGCGCCTGTCGGGGCAGCAGTTCTACTGTTTCCTTGATGGCTTCTCGGGTTATTTCCAGATCCCCATTGCACCGGAGGATCAGGAGAAGACCACTTTTACATGCCTGTACGGTATCTTCACGTACCGACGTATGCCATTCGGGTTGTGTAATGCTCCCGCCACCTTTCAGAGGTGCATGGTGGCTATCTTTCAGGACATGATCGAGAATTCTATGGAGGTTTTCATGGATGATTTTTCTGTATTCGAGAGTTCTTTCGATCATTGTTTGCTTAATTTAGAGAAGATGATGAAGAGATACATAGATACGAAGTTGATGCTTAATTGGGAGAAGTGATGACTGATGGGATTGTTGTTGAAGCACTTTTGTGTGACAAGCACTCTGGATACTGTCTTAGCTTTTTGTACTTGTCTTGTATGTATTAGTCTTTGTATGTATTAGGTGTCGAGTTGTAATCACTAATGTATGTACTAGTCGTCTGTTTTCTCTAAGTGTTTTGCACACTTACCATGTACTTGCTATGTACGCAAGAACAATGTGCCCTGTGCACTTGTTAAGTGCGCAGAGATCAGGTTTAGTATAAATAGAATGTGTTGAGAGAAGTTATGTACGCACTTAGTTGTAACATTTCTGTAACCTTCAAGTTTTATAACAGACAAAGTTTGAAAGTGCTTTCGTTGTCGGTTTACTTTGTGTTACTTGATTCTCCACCTAGTCACGGGCATTCCGCACCCGGTTGGACTAGTCACACACCCACACGTAACGATCCGAGACACCCGGAGACCTACAAGCTGAAATTTAGAGGTTTTTAAAAATTCTAACGGCACACCAATCTCTATTTATGAAAATAAATCTGAGTTTGATGGCGCCTACATCCATAATTCCATCTAATAATGAGTATATTAATAAACTGAAAGCTTGAGTCTTGACCTACGTGTTTCCCATGGGGATAGTGACTCTGTGGATACACCCATGGGTTGGGATTTGAGTGATCAGTACTTAGATAAATAACATTGACCTACGTGTTTCACATGGGGATGGTGACTCTGTGGATACGCCTATGGGTTGATTCTTATATGCTTAATTGATAGACTGCATCCTATTTGCTAACTTCCGGGATGGTGACTTGGGATACTCACACCTAGCTGAGGTTGATTCATATATAATTAATACTACTCATTACATTCGTTCCATAATCCATTGAATTCTAAAAACATGTAAATTTGAGTTTACCGTGGTGGGAAGATCTACATGATCTAATCTAGGCCTAAACATGACCGTGAGACAGGATTAGGTCGAGTTGTAACCTTTAAGTGTGAGACCCATAGATAGATTTATATATTGTATAAAATGGATTTAGAACACTTCTTGGGGGCTTGAAATTTGATGTTTGGGTTTAGTCAGATAGAAATACCGGTTATTGCACTTTAATGCATGATTATATTTGTGCTGAATAATAATAGAGATTGATTCTATGTCCAGTTGTGATTCCATTGCAGATATCTTTTTCGAGAACGAAAAAAGAATAATTGTGGGGATGTTTGATGTGTTGTAAAACACATGCGTTTATCCTAGTGTATTTGTGCATAATTGTATAGTTTTGTACTCGTTTTATGTCATTTTTAGTTCATACTGAGTCAGGGTCATGATTGCAGGTTATAGTGTGCAAAAGAAGCGGAAAATGTAGCTAAATCCTGGAGAAATCAAGCACACCGGAAAAGAGCGGAAAGCGAAAGAAAAAAATCAATTTTCTGTGAGAATCAGTGCCCTGCGGTACGTGGGAAGAGGAACCAAATCCCTCGCAGTACGCGAGGGAAACCAGAAATGACCCCGACTAGATTGTCCCTCGCGGTACGCGTGGGACCTTCCAAAGCCTCTCGCGGTACGCGAGAGGGTTGCCAATCCAGAAAAAACCTAATTTTTAGGTTTTATCAATTTATACCACTATCTTCTTGATTATTCGATACATTGCCGTCAAGCTAGAATTTTTGGGCGATTTTGAGCAAAGGAAGAGGCTTTAGATCAAGGAATTGAAGTTTTGCATCGAATCGGGTTAGACATTGAATCGTTCGGTCACGATTGATCGTAATATTCGTTTTGATTTGTTTCTGGACCTAATGTTTGCTTTATTTAACTTTGAATCTTTTGTTTTTACCATGTTTCTTGGCTAAGACCATAGATCTACCAAGGTTAATGATGAATGTTTGCTAAAGTTGGGATCTTTTATCGTTTATGGAACTTGTTTTGGATTTTATGTTTTAGACTAGATCTGATTTTATTTGTTTAATGAGTTTGCATGCTTGATTTTGATTGGTTGAATTGTTTCGTACATGTATTGGTGAATGTCTTTCATAAAGAGATGTGTATTATATCGCCTACTTTGTATTAGTGATTTGTGTGTGGTTTGCTAGACGTAGTAACCATATGATTATCAATCAACAACTTAATAAATCAAGTGTTCTTATCTAAAAACCTGAAAAGTGATAGATAATCGGTTAGTTTTTGGTATTAGGGTTATTTGAGTGAACCGTCTGAGAGGACGTTTCCTTAGGGTTCTAGTGTCGTTGTTAATTCGTGTTAATACAGGTTGAATTCAGATTGCTCCTTGCACCCTTGATGTATTGAGATAGTGATACCGAGAGGTGAGCTGTCTTTTGAGTTCTATAGCATAATCGGTGAAAATGAGAGGTAAGCCGAATACTGGTGTTATTAGTATCCCTTGAGTTCCTTCTGGTCACATTCTGAGATTGATCAGGAATCCATTAGGTAGTTTGAGGGTGTTATATCTTAGGATCCCAGTTCCATTGCATGCTCCATATTCGATAGAAGCCAAGTTTTGTAATCAGGATTCGTAGCCTAGGTAAAGTCTTTGTCTTGTTGGTTAGTTGTCTTCTTAATTCAGTTCACTTAAGTTTTAGTAGTTAACCTTAGTTCATAGAATTTCACCCAATCAAATAAACATTTAAATCTTAGTCAGGGTCTAGTTAGTGTCTCATGGGTTCGATATCCGTACTTCCTTTAGCTGTGTTACAATTGATAGGTACACTTGCCTGTCTTTATGGTCTAGTTTAGTAGGTTTGTCTAGAGTTTAACTAGAGAATGTAGGTTAGGTTGTATTTAATTTAATAGACCGTTTGACCAACATCAAGGGGGCACCATCGTTGACGACGACGTGGGGCTTCCAACTGCTTCAACGGTGCCACCACCACCACACCCACTACGACGACTCATTGCTTCAAGGGGCTTCAAGATACGGCTTTAGAACGTAGTGATTTTTCTGTTGGAAAATGAACGTTGGGAAAAGGATGAGGTGTGGCTCAAGGGGCTTGAGTGCCGACACTAACATGGATTCGTGAAGCTTCAAATGAGGTGTCACACACACACACACTCATTGGAGGGTGTGTGGCTTCAAGGGACTTCATGGCAAGGATGCCCCCTCCACCCTTATATACTTACACTTATGTTGACATCCTTGGAATTTTTTTTCAAAATAGTATATTTTGAAAAAAGAAAGTGGTTAATAATCTCTTGGTGGGGAAAATGTGGAAAACGGTTTAAACAAATCATTGGTCAAACTGGCAGTACCAGTTACAGTATTAATCCACTAACGCCCCTTTAACGGTACCGTTTGAGTAAGTTTGTACTGAAACCGGTACTACTAGTACCGGTTTCAGTTGCTAAATGGTGTTTGTACTGAAACCGGAGGTGGCAGTACCGGTTTCAGTTGCTATTTGGTTAATGAAATGTCTCCTCGTGTAAGTGTCCTCTATTAAGTGTGTAAGTAACTTGTTATACAAAGTAACTGAAACCGGAGGTGCCAGTACCGGTTTCAGTTACTTTTGTATAAATTGTAGCATTCGAATATATTCTACTTTATATTTAGTATTCAGTATTTTTTTAAAATTTTTCCATACCTACCTACCATTATTAATACCAATTATATATAATATGTAATTTTATGTTGTATAAATTCTTATATTTTATGTTGTAATATATAGTTTGGTTTCTAAAAAGGTTTTGTATAACAACTCAAAATCTTGTTTAGTTATAAATTTTTATATATATTCAGGAAAGTACCATTAAAGATATATTGTTTGCTTATAAATTTTTTATATAATGGCACGGTTATATTATATAATACAATTTGTGTGTTATGTGATATATAAACACAAAGTATTTTCACATAACTCTAATTTTATAAATAAAAATAAATAGTACAGGTACATAAAAAAAATATTGAATATTGTATTTTGTGTTTTAATATTTTTGTTTTATGTACGTGTACTATTTATTTTTATTTATAAAATTAGAGTTATGTGAAAATACTTAGTGTTTATATACCACATAACACACAAATTTATATTATATAATATGAGTTATGTTATAGTAAAAAGAGTTTTAAAAATAAGAAGGGTAAGAAGGATTCTAAGCTTGACATGTGTCATTTTATTGTTTTTAAAGGAGAGGGCATAATGGTCCATGTGTAATATACATGGTCAATGTGTAATACACTTGGTCAATGTGTAATACAAGGTCTGATATTACACAATGATCAGACCTGATATTACACAATGAGCATATTATACAATGACCTGACATATTTGAGCGAATTACACAATGAGCTGGAAAACGTAAAACACAATGATGAAAACATATAACACAATGATGAAAAATATTTGACACAATGAACTTGTATTACACAATGACCTGACTAATTACATAATGACTTGACTAATTACACAATGAAATTGTATTACACAATGACCAGACGTGGTATTACACAATGAACTTGTATTACACAAAGAACTTTTATTACACAATGAACTTGTATTACACGATGACCAGACGTGGTATTACACAATAAACTTGTATTACACAATGGACTTGTATTACACATTGAACTTGTATTACATGATGAACTTGTATTACACATTGAACTTGTATTACACAATGAACTTGTATTACACAATGACCTGACTAATTACACAATGACTAGACGTGGTTTTACACAATGAACTTGTATTACACGATGAACTTGTATTACACAATGAGCTGAAAAACGTAAAACACAATGATAAATACATATAACACAATGAACTTGTATTACACATTAAACTTGTATTACACAATGAACTTATATTACACAATGACCTGACTAATTACACAATGACCAGATGTGGTATTACACAATGAACTTGCATTACACGATGACCTGACTAATTACAGAATGAGCTGAAAAACGTAAAACACAATGATAAATACATATAACACAATGAACTTGTATTACACATTGAACTTGTATTACACAATGAACTTGTATTACATAGTGAACTTGTATTATATAATTACCTGACTAATTACACAATGACCAGACGTGGTATTACACAATGAACTTGTATTACACGATGAACTTGTATTACACGATGAACTTGTATTACACAATGACCTGACTAATTACACAACGAGCTGAAAAACGTAAAACACAATGAACTTGTATTACACAATAAATTTTTATTACACAATGAAATTGTATTACACGATGAACTTGTATAACACAATGACCTGACTAATTACACAATGAGCCAAAAAACGTAAAACACAACGATAAACACATATAACACAATGAACTTGTATTACACATTGAACTTTTATTACACAATAAACTTGTATTACACGATAAACTTGTATTACACAATGTCCTGACTAATTACACAATGAGCTGAAAAACGTAAAACACAATAAGAAATACATATAACACAATGAACTTGTATTACACATTGAACTTGTATTATACAATAAATTTGTATTACACAATGAGCTAGAAAACGTAATTTTTTTTTTCTTATTTGTTTATAACAACACTATACTCGTTTTAAAGATAAAAATGCTCGTTTTTATGGTATAATATTTTTGAAAAAATAATGTCGTATGTAAAAGTTATGAACGTTTAAAAATGAGGGGAGAACTTGATAAAAAGTTAACAAAAGTGGCCAAGACTAAAATATCTTTCCAACAACTTTTTCTTTTACAATTTAATCTCAACTATTAAATATTTTCTACAATTTGATCTAATTACTCTAAATCCTTCTCATCCTTCTTATAATTAGAATCCTTTTTACCTGAACCTAATCCTATATAATATAACCGTGCCATAAAATAAAAAAATTATAAGCAAACAATATATCTTTAATGGTACTTTCCCGAATATATATTGAAATTTATAACTAAACAAGATTTTTAATTGTTATACAAAACCTTTGTAGAAACCAAACTATATATTACAAGATAAAATATAAGAATTTATACAACATAAAAGTATATATTATATATAATTGGTATTAATAATGGTAGGTAGGTATGGAAAAATTTTAAAAAAATACTGAATACTGAATATAAAGTAGAATATATTCGAATGGTACAATTTATACAAAAGTAACTGAAACCGGTACTGGCACCTCCGGTTTCATTTACTTTTTGTATGACGTGTTACTTACACAATTAATAGAGGACACTTACACGAGGAGACATTTCATTGACCAAAAAGCAACTGAAACCGTTACTGGCACCTCCGGTTTCAGTACAAACACCAAAAAGCAACTGAAACCGGTACTGGTAGTACCAGTTTCAGTACAAACTTACTCAAATGGTACTGATGTTGTCCAGACGGTCTACAAAAATAACTATAAAAACCTAACCTAGATTCCTAAGTAATAAATGGAAAACCTATAAACTAAACCGCACTGACATGCAAGTGGACCTATCGAGTGTAGCACAGCTTAATGGTAAACCGAGTTATCGAACCTTAGAGACACTACGAATAACAAAACAGACTCTTACTCGGACTTAAGATTGATTGGTCTGGGGGGTTTACTACACTAAAGATTATAACTAAGAATGAAATAAACAAACGTCGACTCAAATATCAAGAGGAAGAACTAAGGAAATATCAATAGATGGGAAGAACACTACATAGGTCGGAATCCTACTTGTAAAGAGCAACATCTACCGGTGATGGAAACTATGATGGATCTGGATTTCTAAGGAAACAGCTCTAGACAACCTAGTGGATCCCTAATCACTCTCAGGGTGTCACCAACTAAGCTAACTAAAGGTGTAATAACTCACCAGATTGTTGGATCACTTCTCAGGTATTTCCAACTATGATGAAGTACCCTAATGGACAGATTACCTCTCAGTCTCACTATCCACCATACATTCAAGGAATGCACGTGGTAATCCTAAGATAACAACTATGACTTGACCTAGCAACGGTCACTAGACACCTAATATTAACGTCCTCTCAGACTGTTAACACTTAGATTCCTAATGACGAAGACTAACCGACTACTTCTCACCTCTCGGGTTTTGAACTAGGACACACACTTAATTCTAATCAGCAATCAATGACAATCCCTATGGTCACTACGTCTAGCAAACCCCCACAATCACAAACCCTAAGATCTTTGATCAAGATACGCTCATCGAACTGGAAGACAACCATAATCAACGCAAGGAATCAAAATCAATCACAAGACTAGAATTATAGCATGCATATACATCATAATCATCATACTAATATCATTACAAAATCATAAATCCATCAATTAAATCCAAAACCAGTAAAAATCATAACTTTAACAAGCATTCATCGTTTAAACCTAGGCAGTATTAAGGTTTTAGCCTAGAATCATATCTTAAACATTCAAACAGAAGTAATAAACATTCATCATTGGTTCAAACACAAGAAACAAAGATAAAGATTCAATCTTGGAATAAAAAACGCTTAAACAAACAAACTCGGTGTCTAAAGTCTTCAACTTTATACTTCAATCGACTTCCTTGCTCCCAAAATCGCCTTCAACTCTGTTCTAGATGGCAAAGAATCGAACTCTTTGCATAATTGGATTCAAATTCTATGTAATTGGAAATTAGGGTTTTTTCTCGGGAATTAGGTCTCTCGCGTCCCGCGAGAGAACATGGCCAGTGCCTCGCGTACCGCGAGGGACAATTTAGTCGCGCCCGGATTTGGAGCTTCTCGCGTACCGCGAGACATGTACCTCTGATCTTCACGTACCGCGAAGAGTGTAAATTCTAGATTTTTGACTTTTGAACTTCGGGCTTCATTCTCGTGCTCGGTTTCTTCGGGTTTTCACTTGTAATCATCATGAGCACCTGAGAATATAACGAAGACTCAATATGTAACAAAAACGACTCAAAACGAATACAAAACTAATTAAAACGACTCGAAAACGATGGAATAAAGTTGTGTGCTTTGCACTACTTCAAACATCCCCACACTTAACCTTTTTTCGTCCTCGAAAAAGTCTGCAATGGAATCATAACTCAGATCTAGCTTTAATAATCAATTACCAATTAGCAATAATCAGTATTTCTGTCCGATTAAACCCAAGCACCAACTATCTAGCCCCCGTGATGTGTTCTAATTCCATTTTATACAACAATCAATCAATCTATGTGACTCACAGTTAGAAGCTACAACTCTATCTAATCCCGTCTGATGGTCATGTTTAGGCATGGGTTAAACCATGTAGATTTGCCCACCACGTTAAACTAAGATTTACAGATTTTTAGAATTCAATGGATTATGGAATGAATGGGTGGAAATGAGCGTTAATTAAAGCATAAGAACTTTCGTCTAGAGGCGTCTCAACCAAGTCACTATCCCGGAAGCTAACACATAGACTAAATTCTACACATTTAAGCACATAAATCTCACTTAGGGGTGTATTCTCCAAGTCACCATCCCAGAGGGAAACACATAAGCAAGACTCATATTTCAGAGTAATGAAGCTCATAGTTATGGAATTATGGAATGGGCGCCACCGAAACTCGGATTTATTCTCATAAAAAGAGAGTGGTGTGCCATGAATAGTTTTCAAAAACCTCTAAATATTAGCTTAACGTGGTACCTATTACCATATGTTGACAGTTTCAGTATTACCGTTACCCTAAGATAAGTACCCACAAGATATCATTATTGTATTACGTAATTAATCCTAAGTAACACTCACAGGATATTTAAGCTATTCAAGTTGGCTGTGTCGACCAAAACATCACTAATTAGACGCGTTTTCAATTATTTTATATCATTTGAACCAAACAAGTAGATCCAGTTGTACTATTATTTCCATTTATTAGGCAAAAACTTTTGATTTCAAATGACATTTTTTTCAAATTTTTCAATTTTTTGGATTTTTATAAAGACACAAACTAGCTAAACTGGACACTCACATCCCCACACTTGAAAGACACATTGTCCTCAATGTGAAGCAAGACACACTAAAAATAAAAATAGGAAGCGACTTAGCTGGTAATGTAGATGCAAACAAATGAATGTGCAGCTTCGTTCTTCCTTATGTGCATCGTATAGAATTTCGGTTGCGGTTGCACACACTGCTGGGTTACTCAATAAGATATCAGGCTCAATTCCGTTCGAATGGAGATTGAGTACGGACAGAATGATGTACACCTGCAAAACTAAACTTACACAAACCCGCAACATCAAACTAACACAAAATAAAAGACTCACTGACTCACAATGACTCTGGATAGAATGCATGGACACGTACCCGATGTGTGACAGACACATAGACATGAATGCCACGGCAAGCAAAATCATCGGTTACGAACTGGTTCTTAAGTTTCCCATGGTCATGGTGGGGTTGGTGAATGATATTATATGATGGATGATGGATGATCGAAATTTAATGATGGATAGTGTATAGATGGTAGATGATAGGTGATGGTGAAATGGTAGAATGGTAGGAGTGAGTAGTGAATGGTGAACGGTGGGAGTGACCATGAGAAACTAGGGCAAGCATTGAGAATCAAGGAAGTTCTCGCGTGCCACGAAGAACTATGGACTATTCCTCGCGTACTGCGAAAAACAACCAATATGGCTGGCCAAAATTTCTGCCTCACGCGTACCGCGAGAGACTAGTTCCCCACTTAAGCCGGCCAAGTTGTTTGGCTCTCGCGTACCGCGAGGGACATATTTTCACAGAAAGTTTAGAAAAAATTTCAATTTTATACTTAGAAAAATTTTGACCTCTTAAAATTTTTGTTCAACCAATTTTTTCAAAACTCGTTCCAATGATAAAAACCAAAGTAAAACATACCTGGAAATTCGTTCCCAATGATTTCCCGTGCCAAATCAAGCGCGAATCTCTGCAAAACACGACACACACAAAACACAATACCGAAAAACACAGAAAATGACACTGACACGAACCAAGTAAGCATACAAACACTACATCCCGGGCAATTGCCTGAGAATCAAGTAAAAATATCAGGATGTTTCTCCTTGATCCTAACCGGTACCGCCTTCATCCTTCGCGGTCTACCGGTCCTACACATCAGCCATAATCTTAACAACACCATATAGCAACTGTAGATACCACTCAGTTCCTTCTACCATAACTTATACCTACCCGGTCCGAAGATGATATGCATTATATAACCAAGTAACCTATCACCCCTAAACATCTCCACACTTGGGGTTTTCACTACCCTCAACCTAGATGAATCTATTGGAGCACGTTTTCTCTTACGGGTTGGCCTAGACCTAGGGTGGTCGGAACTAGGGGTTGACTCAATGCTCACCCTCTCAGAATGGACAACTGTGACTAGTAGAGGCTCAAATAAGGGTGATTCTACAGGTGTGGACTCTAACATTTCAACCCTGGGTGTCTCACATACTATCATCTCTACCTGTGCTAATATGTCATCGAAACTGAACTCATCATCGCTAGCACTTAGGAATGAGGCCCCTACTAATTTCTTCTCGAATTCCTCCAACCAATCCGGAGGCTCCTCTTTCATCCTTCCTACATCTCTATCAACATCATCCTCTAACGGATTAGAGTTCCAATAATCTTCTATGGAGGCATCAAGTATGCCTACGGAGTGGCTATGCTCGCCAACATCCTTCACAAACGGTGTGGCATCGAATATAGCCGACTCATCCCCCACACGAAGTGTGAGTTTACCATCAAAGACGTCAATCACTGCCTTGGCTGTGCGCAAGAATGGACGCCCAAGGATGAGTGGGACTCTGTTATCCACCTCCATGTCTAGAATGACAAAATCCATAGGGAAGACAAATTTGCCTACTTTCATTAACAGATTCTCCACAATTCCCCGTGGATTCTTGACTGAACGGTCAGCCAAGGCTATGATCATGTGCGTCGGCTGAGGATCACCTAGGTCTAGCTGCTTGTATAAGGAATAGGGCATCAGATTGATGCTAGCACCCAGATTGACCAACGTGTGGTGCATAGGCAAGCTGCCTAGGTGACATGGGATCGTGAAATAACCCGAGTCTCCCAGTTTCTCTGGCAAATTGTTCTACACCATCGCAGAACATTGCTCACTAAGTGAGACTTTAGAGACCTCCTATAGCTTCTTCTTGTTGGAAAGAAGATCTTTAAGGAACTTTCCATACTTTGGCATGCGCTGGAGAGTCTCTATCAGCGGAAGATTGACCTTTAGTTGTTTAAACAAGTCAAGGAAGTGAATGTGCTCCCTGGCTTGCTTGAATGTCAGCAAACGTGCTGGATAGGGAACACGAGTCAAGTTATTCTCGGGGGTCTTCATCTCCACCCCCTTCTTCTTCTCCTCTGCCTTCTCGGCAAGCACCTCAACTGCTATCTCCTCGTCTACCTGCTCCTCGGCCATGTTGGCATCGATCTCAGCGAATCGAGCCCTCCAGTCAATCTTCTTGACCTCCTCAACAACCTCTTTCTCCCCTACACTCCCTACCGACACGGCCATCATTGAAACGTTGGAACTTGAAGATGGACCTCCTTACCGATCCTTCAAGCTCTTAGTGATGTCCTCAACCGTGCGTTGCAGATCATGGAATGCCGATTGCTGATTCTTCAATAATGTGTCGTGGCTATCCAATCTCTGCCTAGCATCCCTGTCCTGCTAGACTAGGTGGGCAAGCAGATGTGTCTGAGTCTCAATCAACTCTTTGATCGAAGTCGTGTCGACGCTGCTTCCCGTGCTAGGTCTTGTCTCTCCTCCTCCGTTCGGCTGATACTACTGACGACCATTGAACTTCGGTGGGTTATTTCCAGATCTCCATCCCGAGCCAAATGAATTTTGATTGTTATACCCTTGGTTCTGGTACTGGTTGCCAACATATCTCACATGCTCTGGATTATTCACTGGGCAATCACGGGTTTCGTGGCCTCCCCTGCACACTTGACACCACTGAGCACTGAGCTTCAGCTCCTTAATCTCATTAGCCATAGAGGCAAGGGAAGCAGCCACACTAGAATCAGGAGTGACCTGATGCACACCTCTAGGAGATGTGGTGGATTATCTAGCACTAGAAATGGAAGTCCTAGAATATGGGTATTGTTGTTCGGCTTTAGCGAAGCTCTCGAACATCTCCTCACACTCAGCAGGCTCAAACTTCTCCATGATGTGGCCTCCCGCAACTGTATTGAACATCTGCTGCTTCTTGAAGGTGAGGCCATTATAGAACTTCTCCACTATCAGAGAGTGAGAATGGGAAGAGACGCAAGTAGATTGCGTCCTTAGATGCACCCGTGATATTGAAAGTATCACATATGCGCAGAGTGAGACACATGTTCGGGTGCATCCTCATACTCAAGGCCATGGAACTGGGTGGCATGAGTGGTCGTACTCATGACATGTGATGGGATCTGCCAAGAATTGACATTAGGAATTGCGGGGCGCGTGATCGAAGAACTCGCGCTCGTTTTCCCATCACTGGCCCTCTGGTGTACTGTTCGCCTCGTTGGAGGATCAGCGTCGCCCATAGTAGGAAATGGAATAGGGCTAATAAGACATACCTGGTTTTCACACAACTGCTTGAAACGCTCCCGGAAGTCGCGGGTACACTCGTGAATCCCTCGCTCGGGCTCTAGGAAAGCTGAATAAGGAGGTGATCCCTGTGAGCGAGTATGGTGCATGAATAGAACGACTTAAGATAAGAAGAAACAAAAGACTCAAAGACAGAAAGACTGACACGCAAGTAAACACAGAAGACAAGCACACAGAACAGACTCAAAGAAAAAAATAAACCAAAAATCAAACAAAGAACTAGTCAAAGCTAATATTGCTATTGCCAAGTGTCCCCGACAACGGCGCCAACAACTTGATGTTGTCCAGACGGTCTATAAAAATAACTATAAAAACCTAACCTAGACTCCTAAGTACTAAATGGAAAACCTGTGAACTAAACCGCACTAACAGACAAGTGGACCTATCGAGTGTAGCATAGCTTAATGGTAAACCGAGTTATCAAACCCTAGAGACATTACGAATAACAAAACAGACTCTGACTCGAACTTAAGATTGATTGGTTTGGGGGGTTTAATACACTAAAGATTATAATTAAGAATGAAATAAACAAATGTCGGCTCAAATATCAAGAGGAAGAACTAAGGAAATATCAATAGATGGGAAGAACACTACATAGGTAGGAATCCTACTTGTAAAGAGCAACATCTACCGGTGATGGAAACTATGATGGATCTGGATTTCTAAGGAAACAGCTCTAGACAACCTAGTGGATCCCTAATCACTCTCAGGGTGTCACCAACTAAGCTAACTAAAGGTGTAATAACTCACCAGATTGTTGGATCACTTCTCAGGTATTTCCAACTATGATGAAGTACCCTAATGGACAGATTACCTCTCAGTCTCACTATCCACCATACATTCAAGGAATGCACGTGGTAATCTTAAGATAACAACTATGACTTGACCTAGCAACGATCACTAGACACCTAATATTAACGTCCTCTCAGACTGTTAACACTTGAATTCCTAATGACGAAGACTAACCGACTACTTCTCACCTCGCATGTATTTAATTTGGACGCACACTTAATTCTAATCAGTAATCAATGACAAACCCTATGATCACTAAGATCTATGATTAAGATACGTTAATCGAACTGGCAGACAACCACAATCAACGCAAGGAATCAAAATCAATCACAAGACCAGAATTATAGCATGCATATACATCATAATCATCATACTAAGATCGTTACAAAATTATTAATCCATCAATTAAATCCAAAACCAGTAAAATCATAACTTTAACAAGCATTCATCGTTTAGACCTAGGCAGTATTAAGGTTTTAGCCTAGAATCATATCTAAAATATTCAAACAGAAGTAATAAACATTCATCATTGGTTCAAACACAAGAAACAAAGATAAAGATTCAATCTTGGAATAAAAAACGCTTAAACAAACAAACCCGGTGTCTAAAGTCTTCAACTTTATACTTCAATCGACTTCCTTGCTCCCAAAATCGCCTTTAACTCTGTTCTAGATGGCAAAGAATCGAACTCTTTGCATAATTGGATTCAAATTCTATGTAATTGGAAATTAGGGTTTTTTCTCGGGAATTAGGTCTCTCGCGTACCGTGAGAGAACATGGCCAGTGCCTCGTGTATCGCGAGGGACAATTTAGTCGCGTCCGGAGTTGGAGCTTCTCGCGTACCGCGAGACATGTACCTCTGATCTTCGAGTACCGCGAAGAGTGTAAATTCCAGATTTTTGACTTTTGAACTTCGGGCTTCATTCTCGTGCTCGGTTTCTTCGGGTTTTCACTTGTCATCATTATGAGCACCTGAGAATATAACGAAGACTCAATATGTAACAAAAATGACTTAAAACGAATACAAAACTAATTAAAACGACTCGAAAACGATGGAATAAAGATGTGTGCTTTACACTAAATCAGTACCGTGAAAGGGGCGTTAGTGGATTAATACTGAAACCGGTACTGGCAGTACTGGTTTCACTGCAACTTTGCCACCTCTCTGACACCCAATGATTTGTTTAAATCATTTGTATTGAAACCGGCACTACCCAGTACCGGTTTTACCGTTTCACGCATTTTCCCCACTAAGAGACTATTAACCACTTTTTATTTCAAAATATACTATTTTGAAAAAAAATTCGACATCCTTGCACAAATTCACTTAGGCATTGAGACAACTTTTTTTTGGTGTCTCATTTAAATATGTAAAAATTTTCAAACGTTTATTCGTAATTAATGAATTGATCACTTAATTACAAATTATTTATTATTTTCTATATCAACATACTAGGTTACACGTCCGTGTATTACACGGGTTGTATATTAAATACGATAGAATTCATAAATATGTGTATACGTTTTTTTCGAACTTAATTTATAAATCTTGATACAACTTTCATTTGCAAACTGGAGAATAAGAACATGAGTATCATTAGAACTATATACAATAAATTCAGAAATTTCTTAAATGTAGTTTTATATACCATTTTCTAATTTAAATATAAGATACAATAAAAAAATTATATAATTAATAAGAGAGAGAGGGATGCGAGAAAAAAATCTTGAGAATGAATAAAAGAGTAATAAATGTTGCACCAAAACCTTTATTTATCAGATAGCATAGAGTATTGATAATGATTTTTATAATTTTTTTTCTCAAAACGTTTGTGTAATACATTTTGCTAAAGTTTGGTAATTAAACATATTTTCTGGTTACTCCTTACTCATATTTTTTCGCCTCTCTCTTTTATTAATTAATAATTATTCTCTCTTCTCTCTCATATTAAATAATCTTTGTATTAATAAATAAAAATCATATTTTTTAAAGGACACGTGTCACTTTGTGGTTAATTTTTATCATTTTTTCCTTAGTCTCTCTCCTATTAAATAATGATATAAAAAGAATTTATTTTTAGATGTTTAATATAAATATAATTACAGATATTTATCATTTTATTATAAATAGTTATTGTATCATCAATCAAATGAATTTAATATGAATTAACAGAGCTTATAACTGTCACAACAAATTACATTTTTTAGAGACATATTTTGACGAGTGTGTGTTAACAAATTACGTTATATTTTAATTAACCAATGTAGTACACTGATTTATTCAACCTCGTCTATTGCACATGTTTTTAAAAATATAATTTTTTTAGTACTAATTAAGTATATAAGATTTTATTTATTCAACCCGTGTAATACACGAGATTTTAACCTATAATAGTAAGATTAACATGTAATATATTTTGCTTTATTAGAATATTAAGATTAATGATCAAATAACAAAAACACACATACATACATGCATATGTACATACACAACGACATGCCTTTAAAACTTTAAATATAATCACCATCTCACAATGACAGTTATGTAACGTTTTACGTAACTAAATTTATAAGTGGTAAACTATATTACACGTTAAAGAGACGAGTGTATATTTCTCGCTTTGGGTGCGAGATGTCCCGAGTTCGATTCATGGAATCCCTCTTTAAATATATTTTTGAAAACCAACTAATTTTTTTCCTCTATATTCCCCAAAATCCAGTCAAATTCATCCTCCAATCTGTCAAACCCTAATCTCATCATCAGTTTTTACCATTAAGATATAACTAGAAAATTAGCCTCGGTGCTGCGGCGGTGAGAGCCTGACCTTAAACGATTGAGGCGGTGTCATTAACATGGCTAAACACAAAATGAAACGTCGTTAAGTAAATAGAAAAAATGTATGAAGTTACGACTTTATTATGGAGATCGAAACATAGATAAAAAATAGTTTTATAACGGAACCAATGTTTTTCAGTTGGTGTCGGTCTCATTTTTCGCGGGTACCGACACGTTACTGTTAGCCGATATAACCTACGACACCAAAAAAATACCCTACATTAAATACGACTATGTTTTTGATGAAATTTATACCGGATGTTGAGAAAAAAATTAATTAAGGAACGAAAGTTATAGAGGAAAATTAGATTATATATACTACAGGGGTAAACTCGAAATTTTAGAAATTTGAGGGGGTTAAAATGTCAATTTACAAAGTTAAGGGTCAAATTTGTCATATTATAAAAGATGAGGGGTGGGAGTTTCCATTTAAGTTTAACTAGAAAATATGACTCGCGCATTGCGGCGGGGCTGTACGGTAACATTAACGTGTTTAAGTACATAATTAAAGAGCACGTGATGCGACAGGTTTGAGAACCTCGTTACGTGTGTCGCGGCGAAGACAATAACGTCACTAAATACATAAAAGAAACATATGAAGTTGCCACGACTCGGTTCTGGAGATCGAAAGATAGATAAATTACGGCGCCAATAAATGACAAACTCATCAAAGAAGAATATAATAAAAAGTAAATAAAAAAAGAAATGAAATTTGAGGGTAAACTTGAGAGTTTAGAAATTTGAGAATTAGAGTTGAGAATTTTGTACAGGGGTAAAATTAAAACTTTAGAAACTTGAGGGATATGTTTAAAGTTTAGAAAGTTGAAGGGTAGTGTATGAAAATGGAGAAAACCGAAGGGTTATTATTAAACTATGTGTCATATTAACGTGACTAAGCACAAAAAAAAACGTATAAAATTAACGTTGCGACGTAAATATTACTCAACATTGCAACAACAAACTCGTTAAAACACTTAGTAAAAAAACAATTATACAATGGTAATGATGTTCTTCGGCCGGTGTCGATCTCATTTTTGTAGGTATCAGCATTTTACGCTAATTGATTTAACCAACGATACCTAAAAAATATATTTAATGATTTAAAAAAAATTAACAAACGAACGTTATTGGAGAAAAGAAAATTTAGCAAAAAAATTAATATAGTTAAAAGCATATATTATACATAGTATAGGATTCAAATCAAAATTTTAAGAAGTTGAGGGTCTAGATGGTAATTACAACAAACTTGAGGGTTAAAATTGTCGGTGGAAAAAGCCACCGACGTTAGTAAATGAGTAGAACTAGTAATTTTACCCGCCGCGCATTGCGGCGGTGTTGAAACGTAACCTAACTCGAATTCTCGCGATCTGCGGCGTGATTCGGATTTTAAACGGTTGAGACGGTTAAAAAAGAAAAAAAGACAATATGATAGGCATAATACATAGGTAAATAAATAAATAAAACATATGAGGTTATGCCTACTCATTTATCTTTGAAAGAAAATGTAAAAAAACGAAAAGAAAAAAAACCAGAGTAATTTTTTTTGGTATTGACACTAACGTATTTAAATACATACAAATTTGATATGAATCGATTTTAAAGATCGAACCATAAATATAAAAATGTATTATGCCTATCATATTGTCTCTAATAATTAGGTAAGAAAAGAAAAAGAAAAAAAACAAAATTGCTAGCCACATGTTTTGAACACATGACCATTAGACAAAAGAAATGAGTTAAACCACTTTCCAAAACACTACACCAAAACAAATATATGGCAAATTGTTGGAACAGCTACTATAAAAAAACATAAAAACCTTGCTTTGTTGGTGCCACCCCCATTGGGTGCCGACATTAGGTTTTAAGGTTATTAGAAATGATAATGATAATATTAACAATATTATGTTATATTTGTCCCTCGTTATAATATTATTATAGACATTTACATGTATCGCTTTCATAAGTTTCTTTATTACATACTAGGTTAAAATCCTGTGTATTACACAGGTTAATAAAATATACTTGGTAATAAAAAAAATTGTATTTTAAAAAACCCGTCTATTACACGGGTTGATAAAATGTAATGTTATATACTCGGTAATAAAAAGTTATATATCTTAAAAAACATATATATTACACGGTTTGAATACATTAATTTATATTTAAAAACTTATATCACTATTTAATTAAATACAAAAGTTACATAATTAAATTCAAAGTTTCTAAAAATAAGAGATAATTTAAAATAAATGTGTTTTATTAGTATATTTAATACTAGGTTATATACTCATGTATTACATGGGGTTTTTAATAAAAAAATTAAAGTAAAATAATATTTAAACAAATTTAAAATAATGTGTAAAAAAATAAAAATTCTTGGTTTCCTTAATTAAGTAATAATTAGAATTCAAGTTTTATACTATTTTTTCTGAATAATAAAAAAATAAGGTAATTAAATTTCAAAATTCAAACTTACTTAAAATAGAAAAAAATAAAAGATTTTAATGAGAAAAAATATGGTAATGACACATGGCATTTATTGGAATCATTTATTAGAATAAGGATTTTTATTTAACTATAAATCTTTATTAAAAAAAGTGAAGTGCATTTAATAAGATAGAGAAGCGGAAAAAAATAGTGAGAAGAAATGTGGACGCGACATGTGGCATAAATGATTTTCATTTATTATATAGTATAGATTTACCTAACTCTAAAATTTAATTACATATTTCTCATTCCTAAAACCTATGTATTACATATTTACCCAATTTATTTAAAATAAATTATTTTATTAACATTTTACCCTTAATGAACCAATTAAAGTACTATTTGCATATATTCCACTCCGAAATATTTGTGAGGGACAATTGAGTAATTTTAAGTTATTTGAGGAAATATGTAATTAAAGTTAAGGGTTGAAGATATATGTAATTTAGAAGTTTAATAGGGGAAATATGTAAAAAAAAACTAGGTTGGATATCCATGTATTACATGAGTTTCTTTGATAAAAAAATAAAATACAATAATTTGTAAAAAATATTAAAATAATATAGAAAACAAAATAATAAAATTCTTTGTTTCCTTAATTACGTAATAATTAGAATTCAAATTTTTATATTATTTTTTATAAAAAATAAAAACATTAAGATAATTAAATTTTAAATTTAAACTTACTTATTAAAATAGAAAAAATTAGAAGATTTTAATAAGAAAACACATGATAATGACACGTGTCATTTTTTAAAATCATTTATTAGAAAAAAGATTATGTTACAAATGGTCTCATATACCAACCAAAATTGAATATTTTGCTCATGAAGAACTCATGACTAGGGGTGGGCAAAAACCCAAACCGAAACGGAAACAATCGATAAAACCGCACCGAAAAAACTGCCCCTAACTAATAACCAACGGTATGGTTTTATAATTTTTAAAACTGAAAATTACGATTCGGTTTTGGTTATGTAATTTTCCAAATCGAACCAACATATACAAGTGTACTTTTATAATATATTGTGTGCATTCACGTTTTATAATATATGGTATATTGTTTTGCATGCTTGTATATTTCTATTATTGCATATGTAACTTTTAAGTATTATGCATATGTGTATTAATAGTAGGTTAAGATTTATGTTTAACCCATTGAAGGCCACATGCCTAGTGTAAGCTAGGGGTATTAATCGTGTCGGGTTTCTGTGTTGAATTGACACAACCTATATATTTATGCTTGTCAAAAACACCAACCCTAACCCGAAAACACTTAAAATCGTGTATTCTGAACAAGACATATTTAATATATTTATCTAAATGTGTAAAACAGGTTAACGGGTTGGCATGTAGTAATCAAGTTGTAAATGTGTTAATCAGGAGTGGGTAGTAATAAATAGGTTAAGGTTAGTGTGTGTGTGTGTGTGTATATATATGGTTAAAAAAATAACCTCATTATATATATATATATTTCCCATGGGGATGATGTAACATCCCAAAAATAATAAAAAAAAAAACGAATAAATATAGCGAGACCGGTGATTTAGTTGGAACATTTAAACAAAAAGGGAGCGGGCCTGGGCCCGGCTTCAATGGGCCGAGGGAAGCCCATGCGCATAAGAGGCAAGGCAACCCTCTTCCCTGCTCATTTCCCCAACTCACGCAGCTTTTAGAGAGAGAAAGGAGAGCTCGGGTCTAGAGAGAGAAAGTGACGGATCAACTCGGGAATTCAGGAGAACGTTGCTGCTGTTCTCGTGATCATATCCTCTGAATCAGAAATCCAATCCAGGTAACGATTCGATCACATTATGAGTTTTTGTTCGTTTTGGGAGTTTTCAGGTTTTGGCTAAAAGATAACGATTTTTGCGGATGAAACTTGAAAGTGAACTTAGGTATAGCATCTAGAATGAAAAACGAACGTTTTGATCAAAGAAAATCTAGATATCGACATGATCAGATTCGCATGCAGAACATTCGGATTTTTGGGGAAGGCGATAAGTGCAGACCCATCGAAACTACTTAGTTTCGATATGTGCAGACCCATCGAAACTACTTAGTTTCGATATGTGCAGACCTATCGAAACTACCCAGTTTCGATATATGCAGGCCCAATCGAAACTACCATAGTTTCGATATGAGCCCCCGATCCGAAGCTAAGATAATACATAAGTTACTTATCGAAACTACCTATCGAAACTATCTATCGAAACTACCTATCGAAACTATCTATCGAAACTACCTATCGAAACTACCAAGTTTCGACAGAAACAACCTATCGAAACTACCAAGTTTCGATATAAGCTAATCAATCGAAACTACTATGTTCAAGCATAGTAATGTCTAGTGTCATCTAGGAGCACCATCTTATGTGTATGACTTTATTATACAGATCGTGAGTGACATTAGTGAAGCCCAGTAGCTAGCTTAGTGTATTACAGAAACTACTCATCAGGTGAGTTCTATGTGCCCCCTTCTATGTTATGTGCAAATGTTTTCAAATGTTTTGGGGCTGAGATGTATACACTAAGTGAATAAATGTTATGAATGCCAATGTGATCATATGTGTTATACAAGTATATATATATATATACCTATACATGAAAAAGAAATTATGAATAAAGAATGAAAAACATGATTATCAAGAATGAATGAAAGTATAACACAATATGAAAGAATGAAATCCTGCTTTATATCCATGTATATATTGCTTGCCAAGTACAGAAAATGTTATGGACGCTTCGATGATAACGGCTACTTCGGTAGACGGACGACCATGTGACTATTTTATAACCGGGACAAGTGCGCTCCTTCATCGGCTAGGACGTACGAATGCCATTAATGGACGGTCGAAGCAATTGGCATATTATAGTAGAACGGTTGTATAAATAATAGTCGCATGGGAAACGGATACCTTCGGGTAGACGGGCGAATTACGGCCTACGACGGTAGGACGGTTGTAAGTCATGACGGACGGACAAAGATTGCCGGACGGTTGTAAGAATAAAATGACGGACGGCACTAGTTGCCGGACTGTTGTAAGTATAGGTGGGCCATGACGATGGACCACGGCGATTGTCTTTGTGACATTCGTAAGCAAATGACGGGTTGATCACCCTTATATAGTATGACTCATGAAATTAAAGAAAGAAAGAAAAGAAAGAAAAGGGTGAATGCATATATATATATATGAAATCACAAAAATACAGAAAAGAAAGATGAAAAGAAAGACAAAAGTTATGAATACGTATTTATATGAATGACTATACAGTAATGCATACTTATAAAGTAAAGAATAGAATGTTTATATCAAATTGCATTAAACTAGAACTCACCAGCGTTAGCTGACTTTTAGTATACATTTCAGGTAAAGGAAGAAAAGGTCGTGCGATGGCGTGAGGGTTACCCGGCACAAGACTGACATCCCACTTTTGTTTGTTAAGACAATGTTGTGTTTTTAATTGTTAAGACTTCCGCTGTTATGTAATGTAATTGAATGATGAATGTTTTAAATTTAAGTTCAGTATTTATGGCTATGTTTATGAGTAAATCCAACAAGTGAGGTCACCCGGGAAAGGGGCCTTACAAGTTGGTATCAGAGCAATAGTTTGAGAGATTCAGACATCCCTAAATGTCTGGACTCAAACTGATTATGGGACCAACGCACGGATGTCAGTCTGGGTAGCCAACGCCAACGCTAGCACGGTAAGTAAGTCATAAAGTAAATGCTCCTGCATAAGAATAGATACCTTAACTTAGAACAAATAGATGTTAATGCCACGACTGATTTGAAGAGTTTTGAACCCGAAAAGCAATGTAAATTAGTAATCGCAAACCGGTCACTGTAAGTAAGAATTTACCTTGCTCGTACTGTTCCAAACTATGATCTGAAGAAATGACATTGATGTATTCCCTTTTCATATCAGAAATTTCTAGAAAACTATGGCAAGTAGAGGAAGAACTGCACGCCAAGGCGGCCATACGGGCCGAGTAGGTAGACCGCCAATGAACCAAAGACAAGAGAAAGAAGAAAGCATGCACGTGAAATACACCGAGAGAGTGCATGACACTAATGTGACCCCACCGGGAGGTGACAATGAAGGGGCACTACGATTGGAACCCGAACTTAGGGATGCTATTGCCCGTGAGGTTGTACTGACACTAAAGAGCATATTGCCTGGTCTATTACCTGAGACACATAAAAGGAAAAGGGAAAACGCGTCTAAAGGAACTGGAAAGGGGAACTATATAGCTGAGGCTAAGAAGCCAAGAACTGAAAAATACGAAGCTTGTAAGAAATGTTTGAGGAAACACCAAGGCGTGTGCCTAGTTGATTCCACCGTCTGTTATAGGTGTGGGAAGGCGGGGCACTATTCTCGCGAATGTTTAAGAGACACTAAATGCCAAGGTTGTGGACTATTTGGACACCTAACCAAGGATTGCAGAAAAGCCAGACAATCTGGTTCGGGAAAAGAAAAGGAACAGGAACAACCAAAGACTAGGACTCGAGCTTACGCCCTGACTGAGGAGGAAGCAAGGGGAAATCCTGATGTTGTGTCAGGTACGTTCCTAGTTAATGATGAACATGCGGCTATATTATTTGACTCGGGTGCTAGTAAAAGCTTTATATCAAATGCCTTTAGTCGAAAACTGAATTGCACTATCAACACAGTAGTAAAGGCCTTTAGTGTACAAACTGTCGTTGGTAAAAATTCGACAGTATTCCAAGTAACAGAGGATTGCATAATAGAAATAGAGGGTCATAAATTTCCTTCTAGATTATTCCTTCTCACCTTAGGAGGATTCGATATAGTATTGGGTATGGATTGGCTAGCTGCCAACGAAGCTCAAATCATATGTAAACGTAAGAGGATACACCTCAAAGGTCCTAGCGGCAGTCCAATTACGGTTTATGGGGATTGGAATTGCACAATGCCGAACGTCATCTCGATGATTAAGGCCGAAAGTTACATGAGGCGCGACTGCGAAGCTTATCTGGCATATGTTATAGATGATAGAATGAAAACGAAAGAACTCAAGAATGTACCCGTGGTGTGCAATTTTCCGGAAGTATTCCTTGAGGATCTACCTGGGTTGCCACCCGATCGGGAAATAGAATTTCAGATTGATTTACTGCCAGGAGCTGAGCCCGTTGCCAAAGCCCCCTACCGATTGGCTCCGTCAGAAATGAAGGAATTGATGTCCCAACTAGAGGAATTAACCGAGAAAGGATTTATTAGGCCGAGCATCTCACCATGGGGCGCTCCGGTACTATTTGTAAAGAAGAAGGACGGCAGTATGCGCATGTGTATCGACTACCGCGAATTGAACAAGAGAACAGTAAAGAACAAATACCCACTGCCTAGAATAGACGACCTTTTTGATCAACTGCAAGGTGCGAGTTGGTTCTCAAAGATCGATCTTAGGTCGGGTTACCATCAGTTGAAAGTAAGAGAAGAAGACGTTCCAAAGACCGCATTTCGCACGCGTTATGGGCATTATGAGTTTCTCGTGATGTCCTTCGGATTGACCAACGCACCAGCAGCGTTCATGGATTTGATGAATAGAGTATGTCGACCAATGTTGGATCGATCGGTGATAGTCTTTATAGATGACATACTGGTGTATTCAAAAAGCGAGGGTGATCACCACTGTCACCTAAGAGAGGTTCTGGAAGTGCTAAAGCAGGAAAAGTTGTACGCAAAATTCTCCAAATGCGCGTTCTGGCTTAGGGAAGTCCAATTCCTAGGTCATGTAATAAACCCAAACGGCATCATGGTGGATCCTGCAAAGATCGAGACAGTAAAGGAATGGAACATCCCAAAGACACCAACAGAGATACGAAGCTTTCTAGGGTTGGCAGGCTACTATCGAAGGTTCATCCAAGATTTCTCAAGAATTGCCTCGCCGCTAACCAAACTGACACGGAAGGAAGTAAAGTATGAATGGGGTCCAACCCAAAACAACGCGTTTGAGGAACTTAAGACACAATTAACTCAAGCTCCAGTATTAACACTACCTGAGGGAAATGAAGACTTAGTAGTCTACTCTGACGCTTCAGGGCAAGGTTTAGGGTGCGTACTCATGCAACGAGGAAAGGTAATTGCTTATGCATCGCGGCAACTAAAGGTTCATGAAGTTAACTACCCAACACACGATCTAGAATTAGCAGCAGTAGTTTTCGCGTTGAAAATATGGAGACACTACTTGTATGGAGTTAAATGCACCATCTACTCCGATCACAAAAGCTTGAAATACTTTTTCGAACAAAAGGAACTAAACATGAGGCAAAGAAGATGGTTAGAGCTACTGAAAGACTATGACTGTGAGATATTGTACCATCCAGGCAAGGCAAACGTAGTGGCTGACGCTTTAAGTAGAAAGGAAGAATCGGCACCTATCCGGATCAAAGCGTGTCAGTTAATTATAACGCCAGACTTAATGGGTGAAATATCAAAGGCACAAGATGAAGCATTGTTAGAAAGAAATGTGAAACGGGAAAGAATAGTAGGACAACAAGGGAACTTAGATGCGAATGCATACGGAGTACGAACTAGGTTTAGCCGGATGTGGATACCTAAGATTGGTGAGCTTAGAGCCAAAATACTCGATGAGGCCCATAAGTCTCGCTATTCTATCCACCCCGGGACAAACAAAATGTATCAAGACTTGAAGAAAGAATACTGGTGGCCTGGCATGAAGAATGATGTGACTGAATACGTGAGCAAGTGCTTAACGTGTTCACTAGTTAAGGCCGAGCACCAGAAACCATGCGGTAAAATGCAACCTTTACCTATACCAGAATGGAAGTGGGAAGAGATCACAATGGACTTCATTACCAAGCTACCGCGAACAGCTAAAGGCAATGATACCATTTGGGTGATCGTCGACCGTTTGACGAAAAGTGCTCACTTCTTGCCAATACGTGAGTCTTCTTCGTCAGAAAGACTAGCAGAAGTATTTATCAAGGAGATTGTGAGCAGACATGGTATGCCGCTGTCAATTGTGTCCGACAGGGATACTAGATTCACATCAAGGTTTTGGAAGAAATTCAATGAAGCAATGGGCACTAGACTGAACATCAGCACCGCTTACCACCCTCAGACCGATGGTCAATCTGAAAGAACCATTCAGACCTTGGAGGACATGCTCCGGGCCTGTATCATTGACTTTGGTGGGAGCTGGGACAACCATCTACCATTGGCAGAATTTTCATATAACAACAGCTATCACTCGACTATTGGCATGCCGCCATTTGAAATGTTGTATGGGAGGAAATGTAGGACCCCGGTTTGTTGGGGGGAAATTGGACAGAAGGATTTTGCAAGTCTCGAAGTAGTCAAAGCTACTTCTGAGAAATTTGATCAAATCAAGGCTCGAATGAAAGCCGCAAAAGACAGACAGAAATCATACGCGGATAAGAGAAGGAGGGATTTAGAGTTTCAAGTAGGGGACATGGTACTATTGAAAGTATCACCGTGGAAAGGAATCATTCGGTTCAGAAAGCGTGGCAAACTAAGTCCAAGGTTTGTCGGACCTTTCAAGATTTTAGCGAGAGTGGGTCAAGTTGCTTACAGACTCGACCTACCAGTTGAGCTTAGTGGAATACACCCTACGTTTCACGTGTCGCACTTACGCAGGTGCCTAGCTGACGACACAGCTCACATACCTTACGACGAGATCGAAGTGGATAACAGTTTAAATTATGTAGAAGAACCAATAGCCATTCTTGACCGAGCTGAGAAACGACTACGCAATAAGTCGATACCGTTAGTCAAGATACAATGGAAGCACAGAAAAGGGTCAGAAGCTACATGGGAAAAGGAAGACGAGATGAGGGGACTATACCCTCAATTGTTTAACGTATGAACAGTTTCGAGGACGAAACCTCTTTAAGGAGAGTAGACTTGTAACATCCCAAAAATAATAAAAAAAAAAAAACGAATAAATATAGCGAGACCGGTGATTTAGTTGGAACATTTAAACAAAAAGGGAGCGGGCCTGGGCCCGGCTTCAATGGGCCGAAGGAAGCCCATGCGCATAAGAGGCAAGGCAACCCTCTTCCCTGCTCATTTCCCCAACTCACGCAGCTTTTAGAGAGAGAAAGGAGAGCTCGGGTCTAGAGAGAGAAAGTGACGGATCAACTCGGGAATTCAGGAGAACGTTGCTGCTGTTCTCGTGATCATATCCTCTGAATCAGAAATCCAATCCAGGTAACGATTTGATCACATTATGAGTTTTTGTTCGTTTTGGGAGTTTTCGGGTTTTGGCTAAAAGATAACGATTTTTGCGGATGAAACTTGAAAGTGAACTTAGGTTTAGCATCTAGAATGAAAAACGAACGTTTTGATCAAAGAAAATCTAGATATCGACATGATCAGATTCGCATGCAGAACATTCGGATTTTTGGGGAAGGCGATAAGTGCAGACCCATCGAAACTACTTAGTTTCGATATGTGCAGACCTATCGAAACTACCCAGTTTCGATATATGCAGGCCCAATCGAAACTACCATAGTTTCGATATGAGCCCCCGATCCGAAGCTAAGATAATACATAAGTTACTTATCGAAACTATCTATCGAAACTACCTATCGAAACTACCAAGTTTCGACAGAAACAACCTATCGAAACTACCAAGTTTCGATATAAGCTAATCAATCGAAACTACTATGTTCAAGCATAGTAATGTCTAGTGTCATCTAGGAGCACCATCTTATGTGTATGACTTTATTATACAGATCGTGAGTGACATTAGTGAAGCCCAGTAGCCAGCTTAGTGTATTACAGAAACTACTCATCAGGTGAGTTCTATGTGCCCCCTTCTATGTTATGTGCAAATGTTTTCAAATGTTTTGGGGCTGAGATGTATACACTAAGTGAATAAATGCTATGAATGCCAATGTGATCATATGTGTTATACAAGTATATATATATATATACCTATACATGGAAGAGAAATTATGAATAAAGAATGAAAAGCATGATTATCAAGAATGAATGAAAGTATAACACAATATGAAAGAATGAAATCCTGCTTTATATCCATGTATATATTGCTTGCCAAGTACAGAAAATGTTATGGACGCTTCGATGATAACGGCTACTTCGGTAGACGGACGACCATGTGACTATTTTATAACCGGGACAAGTGCGCTCCTTCATCGGCTAGGACGTACGAATGCCATTAATGGACGGTCGAAGCAATTGGCATATTATAGTAGAACGGTTGTATAAATAATAGTCGCATGGGAAACGGATACCTTCGGGTAGACGGGCGAATTACGGCCTACGACGGTAGGACGGTTGTAAGTCATGACGGACGGACAAAGATTGCCGGACGGTTGTAAGAATAAAATGACTGACGGCACTAGTTGCCGGACGGTTGTAAGTATAGGTGGGCCATGACGATGGACCAAGGCGATTGTCTTTGTGACATTCGTAAGCAAATGACGGGTTGATCACCCTTATATAGTATGACTCATGAAATTAAAGAAAGAAAGAAAAGAAAGAAAAGGGTGAATGCATATATATATATGAAATCACAAAAATACAGAAAAGAAAGATGAAAAGAAAGACAAAAGTTATGAATACGTATTTATATGAATGACTATACAGTAATGCATACTTATAAAGTAATGAATAGAATGTTTATATCAAATTGCATTAAACTAGAACTCACCAGCGTTAGCTGACTTTTAGTATACATTTCAGGTAAAGGAAGAAAAGGTCGTGCGATGGCGTGAGGGTTACCCGGCACAAGACTGACATCCCACTTTTGTTTGTTAAGACAATGTTGTGTTTTTAATTGTTAAGACTTCCGCTGTTATGTAATGTAATTGAATGATGAATGTTTTAAATTTAAGTTCAGTATTTATGGCTATGTTTATGAGTAAATCCAACAAGTGAGGTCACCCGGGAAAGGGGCCTTACAGATGAATAGTTTTTTTTTTTTTTTTAATTTTTCTTACAAAAGTTTTTTTTTATAAACTGGCCACTAAAGTTTAAAACAGGCTTTAATTTTTTTTTCTTTACTCAAAACTCTGTTTTTTTATAGATTTGCCACATAAGTTCAATAAACTTTCGTTCGTTAACTTTTTTCAAAATACGGGTGCGCAGTTGCTTTTTTTGTCAACGTTCTGACATAAATTTGTTTTAAAACGGAGTTGTTTTCAAAATCGATTTTTTTTATCGTTGCCTGTATCGAGGATCGTTACCGTTGTGGTACCATGATGAACCGAACATATTATGGGCGAACAACATCATTGTCGATATTGGTATTATCGATTCGCCTTATGGTTTTCGACGAACCGAACTGGTAATTTTTTTAATTTGTTTTCCCCTTTTTTATTATTTAGTTTTATGTTTCATTTCTATTAACATTATTTTTACCGTTGTATCTATGCTTTTGTTTAAATTTTATTAACGATGGGCCACACAACGTTATCTATGATAACTTTCATTCGTTATGTTTTTTTAAATAACGGAATGCGCCGTTTTCTTAATAATTTCTTTTGTTAACGTTCTGGTTTAAATTTTATTGGAGACAAAGTTGTATTCAACTTCGAGTGTTTTTGGGTATCGTACGTTATAACGAGTTTGCGATTCCACGCAAACGAGCCAAAACAAAAGTTTTTTTTTTATTTTTATTTTTTTCAATTTTTTTTTTCATTTTTCTTACAAAAGTTTTTTTTTTTATAAACTGGCCACTAAAGTTCAAAACAAGTTTTAATTTTTTTTTCTTTACTCAAAACTCTGTTTTTTTATAGATTTGCCACATAAGTTCAATAAACTTTCGTTCGTTAACTTTTTTCAAAATACGGGTGCGCAATTGTTTTTTTTGTCAACGTTCTGACATAAATTTGTTTTAAAACAGAGTTGTATTCAAAATCGATTTTTTTTATCGTTGCCTGTATCGAGTGCCGTTACCGTTGTGGTACCATGATGAACCGAACATATTATGGGCGAACAACATCATTGTCGATATTGGTATTATCGATTCGCCTCCCATGGGGATGAATAGTAGTTTTTTTTTTCATTTTTTTTTCATTTTTCTTACAAAAGTTTTTTTTTTTATAAACTGGCCACTAAAGTTTAAAACAGGCTTTAATTTTTTTTTCTTTACTCAAAACTCTGTTTTTTTATAAATTTGCCACATAAGTTCAATAGACTTTCGTTCGTTAACTTTTTTCAAAATACGGATGCGCAGTTGTTTTTTTGTCAATGTTCTGACATAAATTTGTTTTAAAACGGAGTTGTATTCAAAATCGATTTTTTTATCGTTGCCTGTATCGAGGGCCGTTACCATTGTGGTACCATGATGAACCGAACATATCATGGGCGAACAACATCATTGTCGATATTGGTATTATCGATTCGCCTTATGGTTTTCGACGAATCGAACCGGTAATTTTTTTAATTTGTTTTCCCCTTTTTTATTATTTAGTTTTATGTTTCATTTCTATTAACATTATTTTTACCGTTGTGCCTATGCTTTTGTTTAAATTTTATTAACGATGGGCCACACAACGTTATCTATGATAACTTTCGTTCGTTATGTTTTTTTAAATAACGGAATGCGCCGTTTTCTTAATAATTTCTTTTGTTAACGTTCTGGTTTAAATTTTATTGGAGACAAAGTTGTATTCAACTTCGAGTGTTTTTGGGTATCGTACGTTATAACGAGTTTGCGATTCCACGCAAACGAGCCAAACCAATAACGACCAGACTCCCGCCGCGAAGCGCAGGGGGTAAAAACTAGTTTTATAATAAAACCATGATAACCTAATCTTGGCCATTGATGTTGTTTGATCGATGGTTGATATAATTTAGTGACAAATTTGCAATTATCAATCTAAATTAAAATTGTTTTTTATTAATTACAAAAAAGGTACAAGAGGAAATTACTTTATAAATCAATTAATTAGTTTCATAATATTTTTCACTCTCTTTGCCTATCTCTCCCTCTCCCTCTCCCTCTCCCTCTCCCTCTTCCTCTTTTTCTCTATCATATATCTCTCTCTTATGAAAATCAATTAATTATTTAAATTACACAACATAACTTGAAAATTGATAAAGTATCCATATGTCGTTGATAAAAAAACATAAATTATTATAAAATTATTTATGAATCAGTAACTTATTGATACATATATATATAATCAAATCTGAATAAGGAATTGATACGTTAGACTGCATTGTACAAAATATGCATGTACAACCTATTGATACGTATATGTACTATCAAATCCGAATGCCAACTTCAATTCTGAAAGACATGTGTTACATATACGTACCAAAAATTGTTAAAAAGATAAGTATTTTTTTTGTTATATATGTACAAACATTTTGATGTTATATATGTAATGTTTTGGTTGGTTTTGATATTTTACTTGTAATGTTTAGTTTGTTTGTTTGTTTAGGTATAAAATTCTTATACATGTCGTATAGCACTATACACTACGTATAGGGACTTTGTATCCCAAAATCTATCAAGTTTGGAGCAGAAATATTACTTATGACCTATACACGACGTATAGTGTCATACGTCGCGTATATGCCCAACCGCCAGATAAGGAATGGCACGTGACATTCTGTGTCTGCATACTTCAACCTTATACTCCTTGTATTGCCCTATACGAGACGTATAGGATTGCGACGTGTCTAGATAGCAATATTTCGTGTCTCAATATAATTACCCTATTTTTATCATTATTTGATTCTAGTTCTGTGTCCCAATAAAATTACATTTTTTATCATTATTTGATTCATAATTAGGGATAATATGAAACTCTTTTTTTTTTTGGAAAGCCTAATATGAAACTCTTAATTGCAAGGTTTTGTGTGAAGAAAAACTAGTATTTTATGCCCCTAAAACTTTGTAACGTACTATAGATTTAGGTTGAGAAAAAAAAAACTAACCCCAAAATTAAAAAAAATTAAAAAAACTTGGTCTTTAGATACCCAAAAACAGCCCCATTATTTTGTTAGGGTTGACTGTGAGAATCTAGTGAAAAAAGCCAACGACCCAGATCAATTAGTTTGGGAAAAGGTACCCCATGATCCTCTAATGTGGAGGTCATGAGTTGGAGATTCATTCAATACAATTTGTTTAGGTGGGTCACAGTTTTATCACAATGGGACTTCGGGTGATGGGTTTCCCCTTGAATGGTGGGCGGACCAGTCATCAGAGTTGTCTGCATTCGCGGTGGTGTGTAGAGTTTCGTCAATGAGTTGACCTGGGTAATCGACCTTATACTATTCCTTGATCATTAAAAATACTTGGCGTTCATTTTTTTAATGAAAGAGGAGAAAGATATTATCATCAAAAGATTTAAATATTTAACCAACAAATTTATCACAAAGAGAAGATATTATAATAATTCTAATAATTATTATTTGATTTGATTCATAATAATAAACTATACTGATAGATCCGAGTTCGTTACGAAGAATTAGATTCCAAATCCACCTCTCCACCCCTACTATATATACCATACCCCTACGTAACCCTAAACCCATATTCCCTTCACAAATCTCCATTAAACCCTAAACTCTCCACAATGTCACAGACGGTTGTTCTCGAACAGAATGCCGTTGAAACTCAATCAATCACCCTCAAGTTCGACGGTTGTTCATCGGATGCAAACCCTAGCCCCATCGTCAATCCGGAAAATCAATCCATCACCATCAAGTTCGACGATCAAGCATCGAATCACCACACGATCCCTGTCTCCATCCCCAACGTTGATTCGGAAACCGAAGCTGCGGTGAATGAGTTCCTCCGGAAACACGGTTCCTCCGACGAGGAGTCCGTCCGTACGGACGCCATGAATGATCTGTGGAGTTTTATTGAACGGCAAGAGATAGGGACGGTGGTTGTGCTTGTTAAGTTTGCTTCTGATGTTAAGAATTTTGAGTTGTTGGAGATCTTTTGTCAGCGAGTGGCGGATGTGATCGCGAAGAAGACGGTGGAGGAGGTTCGAGAGATTTTCAACATAGCGAATGATTTTACACCGGAGGAAGAACAAGCCATTCGTGATGAACATCGCTGGGCTTTTGAAGATTAGGGTTTTGATTGGATGTTGGTTTATGAATTTTAGGGTTTATATGTGTTTTTTTGGTCGTAATTAGTAGTTAATCATATTACTTGAACTTTTCATCCAAATTAACATTATTCGTGATGATGGGTGAATATATTCTTTTAAAAGTATATTCAATGATCGTTATATACTTGATAATGAGAATCAAATATCAAGATCATGTTATGAATATATTAAAATTCGGTGTATTATACGGGTTGATAAAATGTAATATTATATACTTAGTAATACAAAAAATTGTATTTTAAAAAACTTGTGTGTTACACGGGTTAATAAAATATAATTTTATATACTCTGTAATAAAAAGTGTATATCTTTAACGAACATGTATATTACGCGGTTTGAATACATTAATTTTTATTTAATATAATTAGACTTACATCACTATTTAGTTAAAAACAAAAGTTACATAACTAAATTTTAAAATTTCTTAAAATAAGAGATAATTTAAAATAAATGTTTTTATTAGTATAATTAAATGTGGACACGACACGTGATATAAATGATTTTCATTTATTATATAGTATAGAATAGATATAGATTATTATGGGATATACTGGTGGGTTCGAAAATCATCCTTCGTGTTAAAATGTAATAAAAATGTTACACATTAGGTAATTCTTAAAGTGTTCTATTATGTCGACCGCTTTAAGTATCACCAACAAGTTTTGAATGTATTGACCGTGGATAATTAAGATGAGAACTTCATAATTAAGCGTGACTAGTGAGAGCAGTTCAAGGATGTGTGGCCTCTTAAAAGTTCATCACCGGGACAACTAATAACAAATTCGTGAGTCTCATCTACAAAATAGACAATATTAATTTTTTTACTTATAAAAGTTGTGCTTCTTTAATGCGTAATTAAATTAAGCATGCAAAAGATGGTTTTGAGCGCTCTTCAAGCTATTTGAATAACACTAATCAATCATTCAAAATCATAATAACATTTATGTAATTAAATAGAAGAAAATAATTTTAATAAAACAGACACTAGTAATTGGAAGAAAATCACAAAACAGTGATTTGGAATCATCGGATCTCCATATGGATGTCTCCATAATGTTCGTCGCATATATCACAAGTCCAGCTTTTCATGAAAAAAAATATAAAAAAAATGATATGCAAGTCTTAGGATGAGCATTTGATACCATGTGCCGGTTGTACTGTATCGATAGACTCAGTACTGGCACCCAATTTTTCATAAATTCGGTAGCAGTATTTTCGGTACCGATACGGTATTGATACAATCTAGAGATGAATATTTTGTAACGAATACCCATACCGTACCGATAAATTCGGTACCAGTGCCCACTTTTTCTATAAATTCGGTACCGGTTTGGTACCGATCTCATCCCTTGATAAAATGTGATCAAATTATTATTTTCTGCAATTATAATAGTTTTTTTTTTCAGTTTAAGAAGTACAAGACTTGTGTATAAGATGTTTATTGAAATGCCTGATACAAGAAAGTTTGGTTTTAGCTATAATCAATTAAATGCTATTCAGATAAGGGAATTCAATAAAGATTTTCTACTATCTAGTTCACTGATAATTTAATACGAGAGAAAAATACTGAGGTAGGTAACCCCGTCTTATGTATTACACTTTAAAACAAAAGATAAAAGTGTATCAAACGATTCTTTAGTTTTGAATATAATATTGATTCGGACAAGAACGTCCCTCGATCAATTAACCCATAAACATACTAATTAATGCCCCTCTTGTCCTATAACAATCACTAAGTGGGTTTTTGATCCAATATCTTGTTTAAAATCCATTCCGAAATCTAATACAACCTATTTGACATATCTAGCTATTTTTAATGAAATCTAATACAGCCTATTTGACCCATCTAGCAATTTTCAACAACAATTTTAATTACAAATTTGAGTTGTGCTCATTTCCTTCCAATCTTTTGATTGAAAACCATATAAATATACATTTTAAGACTCCAAAGCATTGATTAGGTCAACAATTTTCCAATTATGACTATTTGGTCGAGTTAATTCAAACTTTTCATCGTATTAGTACAATTAAACACACTTTTACTATCATTTTTATTCATGGGTGAATCTATTCATTTAAAAAATATTCAACAATCAATATATAAATGATAATCAAAATCAAACATCAAGATTATCTCACTCTACCCTTAAAATCCCATTTTATCAATATATAAATGATAATCAAAATCACATAAAAGTTATTTGGAATTGTCACATCTCTAAATGGATGCCTACATAACGTGTGAAAGATGTGTAATAGAAGAAAGTTTTATTTCCCAATTACTAAATACGTTTCTTTTTGTTGTTTACTTCAATTCAATAATAAATCAAGTCAAATAGTTGAATTTATTGAGATTAATGTTACGAACTTCGTCGACAAAACTAGGATAGAATGCGTAAATCAAGTAGATTGTTATATCATTATTTGTTATTCCGGTCGTTTAAAATGTTAACATTTTAAATGGCCAAAATTATGAGTGAGCTAGAAATCAATAAATCAGCCGTATCAAAACTGAAATAACTAACAAATTTGAACCAAATATCTGACCCATTCTAACAACCATTAGTTTGATTTTTCTTTTGAAAAGAAAAAATCAAAAACTATGGTTTGGTTTTTCGGTTATAATTTATTCCAAAACCGAACTACACCCAACTTGTTTGAATGTTTGTTATTGTATTTGTGGTCTGAATATATCATCTTTGGCCAAAGGTTTTAGGCACAAATTCATCAATAAGTGGTTAATAAAAAATTGAAGTGTCGAAACTTATTATTTTAGAAAAAAAATCTAGGTATCACTTCAAGCTCAAATGTAAAACCGAAAACCAACACATAATCAAACCGAATGCATGCGTGAAATCGAGAAACCTAAACTGATAAAGGTTTTCTAAATCCGAAAAACTAAAATTTTGACTAACATCACCCAAAGTTTTTCATCCAGTGATATTTTGCACAAAGGTTATCATTAAACATTTCTAAAGTTGGTATTTGTCGTATAGCGATTTCAAATATTTTATAAATTGAATTTCATCCGATAGGTAAGTCCAAATTCGGACTTAAGCAAAGGTATCCCGTTTCGCGACAAAGATTAATATAATCATGATATTGTTTTCTACTATTAGTAAAAACGTCGTGTAACAAGTTCTTAAAAAATTCTTTTAAATCGTCTACTTCTTGAACAATGAGGTTGTCTTGCACAAGCAAGTTAATTATGTGTGCAACACACCGGCTATGGAAAAAACGTGGTTATTATATTATCTAAAATGTTAAATAAATTTTCTCCGATATGCGGATATGGAACAAATCAAATGCAATGGTACGCTTCATCACGTATCGGGATAAACCCAATGAGCGGTAATGCAAAGGTATGAGTCTAACATACCGTGTGGTGCCGACCAAACATCGATAGTTAAGTTCACACCGATTTGTAATTTTTCAAAACTTAAAATTAATTCATTTTTTTTTGCTGTTTTCCATATTTTTAAAAAATCACATCTAAATGTAGTGCGACTTGATCATAACGTGGTTGAAGCGTCTCTTGAATCATCCTTGTCAAAAGCAATTGTCGAAGTGGTTTAACGACAAACCCTCTTGAATTACTAACTCCGTCATTCTTTCCCGAACCATATTTGAGTCGAAAATCAAAATTCCACCCTCAATTGACATTGAGGATTGACCCGGTACGCTTTTCAACTTCTTGCATGATTTTTTAATATGATTTTTCAAAGTAAAGTTTGATTCTTTCCTTAAAAACAAACCACACAACTTGCATCGAGATCGTTCGGAACCGTTTGACATTTCACATAAATCGTAATGTTCCCAAATGTATTCGTTCCTCGCTGTTGGTTGAATCCTCACAACCGTTAGAGCGTTTTTTTTTGTGTTTTGAGATTGTAAAGAGCGGGTTTGAGAGTTGTGACTGAATCAAAACATCCACTACCTATTTATAATAGCATATGAGGGTAAAACTGTCTAAAAACATATAAAAAATGGTCATATAACTGTTGGGTCAATATATATGAGGCTGACGCGTATCAAATAAATACATGTGTTGGTGTTATCAAATAGAAGGGTATTCAGGTTTTTGTAACCATGAACTAGGTTCACGAGTTGGGTCTTGGGCCGGCCATGTGCCGAGAATGTATTATAGGCTTAGTATAAGTACATGTATTCGTAACCTAATTGAGGTTAGCGATTTTGAGAGAATTTAGACTTGCTAGTGGTTAGCGGTTTTGATAAATGTTTCTTTGTAATTCTTGAAAGTAATACAGTCGGTTTTACCTTGATTTCTCTGTTCTTGAATCACCATACTTAGTAGTTTTCGCCTACTAAGTGTGAGAATTGATATTGTGTTCATATTTGTGTGTTTATTCGAAGATCCATATAGAGTGTGGGACTTACAATAACGGCTATTTTTTCCAGCGTCAAATCGATTCACAAACGGATTTTTTTTAAAGTCCAAATCGGTTTCAAACCGACGGTTTGAATAAGTTGCAAACTGGTTTCCTCTAAACCGGTTTCGATAGCAGTTCGGTTCTGTTTTTAAACCGGTTTGGAGGCCAAAACCGGTTTTTTGTGCACCTCTAACCAAAACCAACTCTTGTGCACTCATAACCAAAACTGTACGTCCGATTCACAATTGGAAAGAGATTTTGGGCTTCAGAAGCCCAATAGGTTACGACACACTATTCTTGGGCTAGTATTTATTATTTATCCATGTTTTGTAATTGAACACGTCAGAAATTTATATTTATCCATGAGCCAATTTTCTCTTATGTTCGATGATGAATACTTGTTTATAGAACTCTGTTTAAATTTGTCAAAACTAGCACTTTAATCTCAACTTAGTAAGCTATAATTTTACATGCAGATTGCAGCTTTGTTCCACCTTTAATTTATGCAATTTTTCGTACTCAAAGCTTCTAGCACTTGGAATGGTAGCTTCAAGCTTGTTGGTAGTAGCTAACGCTATTGAAAAGAAAATGCATGAAGCCGATGATCCACAACTCTATATTAACCTAATCTTTAGTGTTACACTCATATCCGGTGAAATTATGTATGATAAAGACTGTGATCTGTCTAACCGTTCTCTATATGAATTCTAACCGTCGGATCAGGCAAAAACCAATCCAGTTTTTAATCTTAGCCGTTTAAATTAGGCAGTTATGCCAAAATTTGAAAGTTTCATATTACATTTTCATACTAGATCCCCACTCCCACCATTTCCCCACTCCCTCTAAATTTGGCCGTTACATATTACTATTTCATGCTAAATCTCCACTCCTCCCACTACCCTAAACTAGATTTCTTTCATTTTCCCTGCAAAAATCACCGAGAACGTGCTATCCCAATTTCATTTTTTTCCGTTCATCACCATAGTTAGTTTACAGCCTCAAAAACCTCCCCTATCGGTTAAAAAAAATACCATTTAATGATTAAGTCATAATCGAGTGAGAGAAATGTACGAATCGAAAAACCTTGAAAGTTTTCCTCCTTGAAGTTGTGATTCTACTCAAGATTGGTGTGACAACGGGTAATTTACCAAACAATTATTTAAATATAATTACACGAGACTGTGCATATTAGACTTAATATTAATTAATTATGTCTAACCGGGTCTGGCAGAGTCCACCCACTATACAACTTATGAAAGAAATTTTAGAGGTTTCTGAAACATAATGAAATTCATATGCAGTGGCGGATCTATAAAAAAGTTTAGGGGTCACAATTTTTTTTTACCGTACTTTCATGTAAATGAAATAAAAAAAATTTTAAACTGTACTTTCATGTAAACAATTTTTTTTTTATAATAACATCAGTGGCGGAGCTTGAAAAAAAACGTTGGCGGTGAGGGGTGGAACTATAAAATTTTTGGCCGAATACATATAAATTAACGATACCGAGCGAAAAATCGATCGAATACTAAATAATAACACTTCTGAGTGAAAAATCGAGGGGGGGCTCACTATCCTCCACCATTGGGTAACATGCGACTGGGGTTTGGCGAAGGCAGCGCCGGGCGGTAGTCTCAGCTCAGATCGAGTGGTCGGTCTCTGACTCTCACAGTCACACAATTCCCGCTCTGTATTTCTTCTTGGCCGACCGCTTAGATAAGTTGGGTTTGAGAATTGAGACTTTGAGGTATTGAGTTTTAATAAAACATTTGGTCTGGCTAAAGCACAAATGTTTTATTAAAATCTAATACCTTAAAACCTTTAATAAAATGTAGGGACTTTTTATAAAATTTTGGAATTTTTATGAAGTGTTGAGTTTTTAAAAAAATTTGAGGGGTAACGTAAGGGGTAACCGGATACATAAAACCGTAAAAAAAATATTTTTTTCTGCTCTACGCGTAAAAGTTGAGGGGTAGCGGGGCTACCCCTACCCTAGGGTAGGTCCGCCCTTGTTCGTATGCGTTGGTGATAAACTTTAATAAAAATAAACCTCTCGAAATATTCTATTTATTTGAATAGTAGAGAATACCTTCCTATATGGAAACTAATTCTAGACATTTTACACGAACTCGTATTATATCCAAACTATTAAACTTACATTTTTTTATAAATACCTTATTCGTCCCGACACGTAACGACAAATGAAAAACCTACAGCACGCGGGTACAAGAACACCTAAAAGTAACATGTTTTGATATAGATTTAATGCTAAGACATGCAAATAATGGTAATAATAACATTACCAAATGAACACACATCAAACCTCCCCAACTTAGTTCTTTTTCGTCTCGAAAAAGATTGCAATGAGATCATAACTAACATGCCAAGTTATCCACATTCATTCAAACTTAAGGGACTATTAACATATTTAAACGCAATTGTTGATATATTTATCCTCTTTAAGCTTATATCTCTTATATACAACCACATACATGTGCCCATACATTTACTTTATGTCATGGTACTTAGATTCCTCTCTCATCCCAAGAAATTAGAAAAACTTAAATGAGACATCACCACGGGCTTGTGAATTTCAGGTATCAACTAATACATATCATAAACAGTTTATAATACATATGAATGCACCATTATGTGAAGGTAAAGTCTTTCAAATAGGATTTCTCTCATGAATGCTCACTCTCTTAACAATTCTCAAGGCTTAGTATTTCACTCATCAATTCAAGAGAATTGTGTTCCATAGGCTTGCATACAATTTTATTTCTCCACTATAGCTTGTACTCATGCATATGTCAAATGGTCTCTATAAGGGTTGTAACGAGGCAGGGTTAAGGGTAGATCAGAAAGGCTCAAAGTGGTTCATTCAAATAATTAAGCATGGTAATTTCAACTATATGTACACATATCTAACTAATTTTTTTTGCTTTTCTTTTTCTCTCTCTCTTTTTTTATAGAGAATAATTTGATAGTTCTCTTCTTGGAATTGATTCATAACCTGATACTACAACTATTAGAAGATTGCACTCTTCAAATACTACAAATACTTTTTTTTAACTATAAACTATACATCTCTTTAATTTCAAGAACAAAATCTAAACTTATTAGACATGCTTAATTAGGGTTCAAACTTTAAGAAGGCTTCAAATGGCTTGGCTACATACTCGGGTTGGATCAAACAATGGATTTAACAATTAGGCTCAGCTTGGCTCACTAATGGATATATGTGCAGGTGGGGAAACAATAACATGGAATAATTAAGGGGTATACCTATGATGCCATTATCATTCACACGCATGAGTACTTGTAATCTTGAACAAACTATACGCAAGTTTTAGATAGCAATTCAATTGAAGATTTCACTCATGAAAAGAAGTAAGACTGATTATGTATGTGTCAGTCATGTATTGGCTAAAAAATCTCACTAGGGTTCAACAATAGACATAACCTTCACATAACAGAACATAGCCCATGGCAGCATAGTATAAAAACACCACCAAACACAAAAATAAGAATAAAAACACAAATTAGCAGTAAAGGAAAGAAAACATTAACCTGGCTGGTGAGAGCCTACATGTGGTCCAAAGAGAGACTCGTATAAACCCATGTAGGGGTCTGGTTGAGTTTGCTCGAACTTCCTTCAGCTGGTGTTAGGATGTTGGGCTGCAGTGGCACCCTATGGGATGGATAACTCTGGGGATAATGTGGCATGCTGACACCAGGGCCATGTAGAGGTAAACTACTCCAATCCACCGGTGGTGGATGTTCCATGTATAGAAGCCCTGCTTGATAATCATAGTAATGCCTCACATTCTCCTTGTATCTAAATCTCTCATTCAGATTTATCTCTCTAACGTGCATGCTTGCAGTAACAAACTCTTCCATTCTTCTTCTCCATCTAGGTTGCTCCTCTCGTTCTTGAGCTGCTAGTCTTTCTTGCTCTTCCCTCCAACGACGAGTCTTTTCATGCTCTTCTGAAAAGATCTCCCAAAGTCTTCTCTCACCTAGTGACCATCTACAAAAGGCAATAAGATGTTGTAAAACCTTGCTCACATTACCCTGTCCCTGTTGGGGTACACTCTAAATAGGCTCCCTTTTTTCTTCATCTTCTTCTTGATTTTTTTCTTCATCATCTACATCAAATATTTCCTCCTCATCCGGCACATCCATCCTCTCAAAAACTTGACGCCTTTTGTTAACCAAATCAATAAGAATACACCGAGTCCTCCCCCTTTTAAAATCCCAAATAAACTCATCAAGTTTCCTGATACAAAATGGGGGTTGTCTCATTTTATATGGTTTTGCTCCTTCTGGTATGGCATTTGCATCCATTAACATCCAGGAAAGTAGCATACAATATGGGATTCTGTACCTTTCATTATCCTCATGAGATTCCCAAATATTATGTAACACCAAATGTCGGAATGATGATGTAGGTCTCCCCGTGAGTAATGCATACAAGATCCGTACCTCATAACGTCTGATCTTTTCTCGATCTCCCAACCTTGGAACCACATTGAAATAAGATGCTCATAAATAACATAGGAAGAGGCTTCAACTGGTATTTCATTAACTTCATCTCTGGATCCACTTCATCAACTTGAAATAACTTTGCTAGCATTGTGCACCATTCGTCATCCTTCACTGCGCAATATATATGGTTTGCCGATGGATATTCATATGCTCTTTTGGGATTGATTGCACCGGTATCGAATTTAACTATCTTATCCATAACACTAAAAGACAATGGCACTTTCTTCCCCTTAGCTGTTCCAATTAACTTTGTAGTATGAGGCGGTTTCTTTCCGTCTTTCCATGTAAGGGTAGACGTCCACTCAATAATCTCATCCATGTACACTTCAGTTTTGTTGTCATTGTTAAAAGTGAGTACATTCTCCCACCCTAACCTTTTGAAACACTCAACCACACCCAAATGTTCAAAATTTGATAAGGTAGTATGTCTTTCTGTAATCCCTAACCTGGCTCGAGGTATTACTAAAATCTTCTCCACATATAGATCCACTTGCCATTCCACAGCCAATTTTGAAAACCTGTTACTCCTATTCCAGTCAGGTTTCACAATCCTTACCTCTTCTGGAGCAGTGTCATGAGCCTCACTATTCCTCCTCTTTGCTCTTTAGATTGCCTAGAAAGAATTTGATTTTTGAGTTGTAAAGCCAAACCTTTTAGCCTTCTTCAAACGTCTTTGCTTTGATCTTGGCATCATGAATGGCCTTCATTTTTATCTTATATCTTGCAGAGCATTCATACACTTCATCCCGTAATTCCTCTAGCTCACACAATTGCAATTTCCTTTCTTTTCCTGCCACATCAAAATCAACATTAACAGCTTTTAATGCCCAAAGAGCACGATGAGCTAGTTCCATAGGTAAAAGACATCCTTTCCCATATACTAGTCGATAAGGGGTAGTGCCAATCGGTGTTTTGAATGCGGTTCGGTAAGCCCACAAGGCTTCATTGAGTCTCAAAGACCAATCCTTGCGATCCGGCCGAACCGTCTTTTGCAAAATTTCCTTTAGTTGCCTATTAGACACTTCCACTTGCCCACTAGTTTGTGGGTGATAAGGCGTTACAACCCGATGATGGATACCATAATGTTTAAGCACCTTTCCAAACTAAAAATGTTTGAAATGAGATCCCCCATCGCTTATGATCGCGCGTGGAATTCCATGTCTACTAAAAATGTTTGTTTGGACAAATTGGCACACAACTTTATGGTCATTCATTCTTGTGGCTATAGCTTCAATCCACTTAGACACATAATCCACTACCACAAGAATGAAGTAATTTCCAAACGAGTTAGGAAATGGACCCATGAACTCTATTCCCCAAACATCAAAAATATCCACTACAAGAATTGGGGACATGGGCATTTCATCCCGTTTGGAAATTCCACCAATTTGTTGACAATGGGTGCAACGCTTACTAAAGTCAACAGCATCACGAAAAACACTAGGCCAATAAAAACCACAATCAAAGACTCTATGACCCGTCTTCTCCCACTAAAATGACCACAACATGCGTATGTATGCGCATGGGATAACACACTTTGTACTTCCTCTTCAGGGATATATCTCCTAATTATTTGATCTGGACCAACTTTAAAAAGATCTGGCTCATCCCATATGTAGTGCTTGACTTGAAATAGGAAGTGTTTCCTCTTTTGACTATTCCAGAACTCGGGAATCTTTCCTGCAGCCAAAAAAATTGACAACATGAGCATACCATGGTAAATTAGAAACATTAAATAAATGCTCATCAGGAAATGATTCATTAATATCTCTTGAATGATCCTCCTTAATTGATGGTATTTTTGACAAATGATCCGCTACCACATTTTGACATCCTTTCTTATCTCTCACTTCAAAATCAAATTCTTGTAATAAAAGGATCTATCTAATCAAACATGGCTTGGCATCCTTTTTCTCCATCAGGTATCTCACTGCACTATGGTCAGAATAAATAATTACTTTACTACCCCAAATATATGACCTAAATTTATCAAGTGCATAAACAACTGCTAGTAATTCTTTCTCGGTTGTTGTATAATTAAGTTGAGCTTCTAAAAGAGTTTTGCTAGCATAGTAAATGGCAAATGGCTTTTTATTCACCCTAGCCCCAACCGCGTGGTTACTTGCATCACACATTATTTCAAAAGGTAACGACTAATCTGGTGATTGCAAGATAGGGGCTGCAACTAGATGTTGTTTTATCACATTGAAAGCCTTCAAACATGCGTCATCAAAGATAAATGGTGCATCTTTTATTAACAAATTGCACAATGGTTTTGAAATTGCACTAAAATCTTTGATGAAACGACGATAGAAGTCGGCATGTCCCAAGAAGGATTGAACACCCTTCACATTGGATGGTGGGGGAAGAGTAGAAATGACTTGTACTTTGCCACGATCAACTTCAATTCCTCGATGAGAAATCGCATACCGAAGTACAATTCCTTCTTGAACCATGAAATGGCTCTTCTCCCAACTTAGCACGAGATTTGTTTCGGTGCATCTTTTAAAAACTTTTTCCAACTCATCAAGACAAATCTCAAAAGGAATGACCAAAAATAGAAAAGTTATCCATGAAAATCTTTAAAGACTCCCCAACCATATCAGAAAATATGCTCATCATGCACCTTTGGAAGGTGGTCGGGGCATTACACAAGTCAAATGTGTAAGGCCCCAAACCCGGGAACCCGACACGTTGGCATACACGTAAGCACAGTAGTAAATGACCTCAAATAATCTCATTAAATGCAGCGAAAAACAAACAGTCAACAGTGGTCAACGACCCAAATCTCAAACATCATCCAATCAAGTAATAATATCTAAAACATTCAACATCTTAACGGAAACTAAATGTCATCACAGCGAACATGGTAACCAAACGCCATCCAGAAGCCGCCAGCTCACACTTTCTCTTTACCTAAAATATATGCTAAAAGTCAGCTACGCTGAGTGAGTTCTATAGTAATTCGTTCGGGGATATTAAGTCCCGAACCTTTATTAAAAACGATTTACGTCACAAAGGTTTTCTCATATAGTTCATGGTTTATTCAATTATTATATTTTATCGACGCGCACGAAATCATGTCGACTAGTCTAAGAACACGTGTGATCATGACTCGTTTACTGATCATTGTCAATCATAACAACTCACCGACCAACACCGACTTACCATCAAGCTTAAGTAACCCATTTCATCCGACTATGGTCAGACTAATTTCTCCGTCGACTAGTGTCGACACAATATCAATATCTCTTAATTAACAGTCACGGTATTTAATTACGTGACACTGATCCTACACATACAAATACAACTACTATTTCACAACACATATATTAACGTAAAAACCCTTTTATCGTGTGCATTCGCTATATCGCACGTTGCATGTATTCATGCCCAAAACTACAAAACATTTAAAAGTGGGCGATAGAAACTCACATTTGCTAGATGCAACTCGATCACTAGAACTTGCTAACTTCTCGTGCTCTTCCTTCCACCTCGTACCTAATAATTACACAATACACGAGTCAATACATGACTCGACGTTCGTCCTCTCGCTCACTCACTCGACCCAACCCGGTGTTCAACACCCCCGTAAGCACGTCGCCATGCATGGCTTGCATGCACACGTACACACTTTAACGCACCCAACCTGTCTTCGCATCGCCACCTTCGACTTCCGTCAACTCCCACCGTCGCCGTACCACTGCTGCCGGAACATCGGGACCACGACTTCAGTCACCTACATCCATTTCCGACCCCGACGACTTGTCCCAGCCGTGAACCGCCCTAGCAACGGGCTGCCTACGCCTTCTCGCACCTGCACCTTCGTGGACAGCCTCTTCGGGGGACTATCGTGTCCGCCCAGCGCCATCGCCGGCAGCCTTGCGCGTTGTACCGGACTCCCTGCAGCTGCCATGCGCTTCCTGCGCCACCACCATGCCGTCGTCGTCTCCACGAGCCGTCACAGCCCTGTCGGCTTCGTCCGTCCCTCTCCCGTCTCGTGCTTACCACCCCGGCCATAGCCGGTCCTTACCCGAGCTCGCTATACTTCTCAGCCACCCATCATGGGTCTGGCCATACACCCCTTTGCCCGCAACACCCACAAAACGAAAACATGCTTACATCGAGTCGAGTTTTGTGATTATACCTTTATTACAAGTGACTCATGCGAATCGAATTACCAAGAAATTGTCTCCTTCCTTCACTGGTCACCTATGAAACCCTTAGTCCGTACAAGAACTCGATGATCGGCCTCCTCTTCCTCTCCTCGAGCTCTCGGCAGCCGCAACCAGCAAAATGGGGAACCCCCCATTGCCGTAACACCCTAAAACGCAATCGCGGACCGAGCTTCGGCCCTTGCTCACCCGAGGCCCGACTTGAATTTTAATAATACCCCTAGAAGTCTCGTCATTTACTCGCCATCCCTTCTAGATTTATTTACACAATGGTTTTCGCACTAACCCCGTCAAGTCTCCTTTCCTACGAACCGTTATTTACAGTAATTACCAACCTATTTTCTAAACCAAAAACCGGGATGTTACAAAATGGCATCTGCCTAAATGCGAAAGTACCATACGGACATGTAAACGTTGTCTATTGTTGATCTTCTGGATGAATTTATATTTGGTTATAACCGGAATACCCATCCAAAAAACAATAGAACTTTTGACCTGCAAGTTTTTCAACAATCTGATAAATAAATGGCAAGGGAAAATGATCTTTAGAAGTAGCAGAATTTAACTTCCTATAATCAATACAAACCCGCGACCCAGTTACCGGTCGGGTAGCAATTTGCCCACCATTATCTCCATGTACCACTTGAATACCTTCTTTCATGTGAACAGTTTCGGTAGGACTCACCCACATGCTATCAGAAATTGGGTAGACAATACCCGCATCGAGCCACTTCAAAACTTCTTTCTTGACCACCTCACGCATATTTGGATTCAATCTCCTTTGTGCATCTCGAGATGGCTTGACACTATCATCAGTGATGATCTTGTGCATCACTAAGGAAGGGCTTATTCCCTTCGAATCCGCTATGGTCTAACCAATAGCTGCCTTGTGCTTCTTCAACACCTTTAGAAGGTCATCTTCTTGATTTAATTTTAGATTTGATGCTATAATGACCGGAAATGTTTGCTTCTCACCTATAGATGCATACTTTAGGTGTTTGGGAAGTTCTTTCAACTCAACCTTAGGAGGTTCTTCTAGAGACGGTTTCAACTTTGAATCAATGTGATCTAGCAAGCTCTCCACTTGCAGTGTCCATGGTGGTCTCCCATCTATGATTTACATTGCTTCAACCTTGCTTTCCTCTTCCATTAACTCTTTGATTTCCTCCAACATGTACCTGTCATACAAAAAACACTTCTCCATGGTGGTGTCTTCATCCCCTTTTGAATTATGGGGAGGAACACACCGTCAATAATGTCCGCCATGAAGCATTCTTTATCAACTAGAAAATTAGATGAATTTGCAAAAACATTAAACCTTAATTTCCGGTTGCCAAAAGTCATATCAACCATCCCATTTCCACAATTGATTTGGGTATTTGCAGTTCTTAAAAATGGTCGACCCAAAATGACATTTGGTTGCCTATCCTTACAATTAGATTCATAATCAAGCACAAGAAAATCAACTGGATAGTAAAAATCTTCTACTTTGACTATAACATCTGTCACCATCACCCTAGGAAGTTTGAGATATAAATCTTCCAACACAATGGTGTTGTCGACTTCTTGTAATAGACCAAATCAGATTGGTCATAAAGACTTCCTAGGACGATGCTCACACTTGCACCAAGATCTAGGAGTGCCCTATTGATTTTTAAATCACCCACTTTAATAGAAATTAAAGGTGCTCCTGGATCGGACATCTTTGGTGAAAGAGTACCAGTTAAGATGGCATTCACATGTGTGGTTACATCAAGCTTTTTGGGAAGCTTAATTTGACATTTTTTAGTGCACAATTCTTTCAAATATTTAGCATAAGATGGAATGTCTTTAATTGCATCAAGTAAAGGTAGGTTAATTTTAACTTGTTTGAATATCTCCCACATTTCCTCGGATTGTGGGCCCTTTTTACTTGAAGATGCCTTCTTTGATGGTTCTACTAAAGCTAAAGGAAATGGTGTGGACTTGGATTTCACAACCTTCTCCTTAGCAATAATAGAATCACTTTTCAAAACCTTTTCATTAATTGAATTTTCAAAAACTTGTTTTGTTTGGGTTTTGTTCACATTAGATTCGATCTCACTCTCAACATCTGAATCTTCCTCCACATCTTCCACCATACCTTCAACGAATTATGGTGGATGATCATCACCACTTTTATAAACCTTGCCACTCCTAAGTGTACGTACCTCATTGATTTGCACATTTCTTGTGTTCTTAGAACTTGAACCATGTTGAGGATTGACTGTAGTATCACTTGGTAGCTTTCCTTGATCTCGAGTAGCCACACCTTCGGCTAATTGACCCATCTGCTTTGATAAGGCACCAACCGTCTTGTCATTGATCTCTTGCTTTTGCACCACACCCTTCAACATTCCCATAATCTCATTGAGTTGAGATTTCACCGAATCATCATTGCCTTGTGAAGAATTCCCTTGGAATTGGTTTTGATTTTGATTTTGTGGATAATTCCTTGTGAAATTTTGTTGTGATGACCCTTGATTCTATCCACCTTGACCAGCTTGATTGAAGTTATTCTGATTGTAGAAGCCCCTTTGATAATTTCCTTGAAAATTATGTTGACGAGGTGGTTGTTGTTGTTTACCACCTTGATTTGCCCCTTGGAAATTTGGATTGAGTTGATTTGAGGCATTACCATACCTCATATTAGGATGATTCCTCCATCCAGGGTTGTAGTTGTTTGAATTCATAACAAACGGATTCTTATCTTCGTAGACTTGACTCACCTCTTCTTGCTTTCCAGAATTCATCATACAAGTTGGTGTAGTATGGCATATCTCCACAAGTTTCACAAACCTCATGTCACACCCCAACCGACGGTGGAATACGTCGGGGCGGGACATGTAGACTGTTCAAAAGCTCATGATCAAACTAAATTTCATAACCTTATTAAATTGAATTACAGGTAGAAATACATTTTGTTCAAACATCAGAAGCTAACAATACATCAATTTTTATTTGTCACTAGGTCCACAAGCTCCTATGTGATAAACTTGTACATCAACATATCCACCTGAAACATGTTTAAAATGAGAGGGTCAACTATAAATAGTTGGTGAGCATAAATAGGTTTAGATATTGTAGAAATAAAGACTGATGGCCACAAAATTCTCTAAGTACAACTGCTGCGGACTCCACAGTTTTGCTGCTGATCAACGGGCTACTGCGGATAAGCTTGTTTGCTACGGATAGTTGTTCTCATGCCGATGAACAATTCTGCTGCGGACAGCCTTATCTGCTGAAGACCAAAGTTGCTGCTGATAGGCTTCTCAGCAGCATCAAACACTTGATGCTGCTAATAAGCAAATCATTAGCAGCTTTGGATAGTTGAGTCTTGCTGCGGATCATCAATAATGCTGCTGATAGCCATATCCGATGATTATCAATCGTTGCTGCTGACTGGCATAGTAAAAGCAACTTTACCACTGACAACTTTCTGCTACAACTCTGACACATCCCATGCAAAAAGAATTTTACTGGTGCAAACAATAAAAGATAACAACGCTCTCCTTCTAAGTATCCAAGCAATGATGCCTAAGAAGATGTTTGAGTAAAGTTATCCTTTATAGTATTTACTGTCTTCACGAGTAGTATAGCTTCTAGTATACAAGATCAACGGCTTGTGTTCGATCTGATCCTTAGAATCAAGGGTCTGTCTTGATTCTAAGTTACTATATAAGTATTGTATTCGTTCATTGTACAAGCGTGCTTTCTTAGAGTTTTCTCTGTAATCTTATAACCATTGAAGCTTAATACAAATTGCATTTATCAGTACTTCTTGTATTTACTTGTTTACATTACTTAGTTGTGATTGTTTCTGCCAATCTCAACTAGAATAGAACCATCTTGTATCTATCGATCCTACAAGTGGTATCAGAGCTTTGGCTCTCAGATTAAACAAACTCACACTTGTTTAATCACTCTCTGGTTCTATTCAATACTATCTCTTTGCTAAGACACCCTATATCACAAATCCAAAATGGCACAAAACAATGGTTTTGAAGATATTGGAAGTATCAACAGACCACCAAGACTGGTGTCTGGAGAAGACTATGATATGTGGAAGAACAGGATGGAAAGTTTCTTCTGCTATCAAGAGTATGGGATGTGGAGATCCATTAAAGATGGACTATATGTACCCATGGTGGCCTGTTCTGATTCCAGAGGTCCATCAGTCCCCAAAGAACCTTCAAAGTATTCAGATGAAGACATCAAGAAGATGGAGGTAGACTTCAAAGCCTTGGGAGCCATTCAGATGTGCTTGCCAAATGAAGTATTTCACAACTTTAGAGAACACAAGACTGCCAAGGAGCTATGAGAGGCTCTTTAGAAGATGTTTGCTGGGTCAAAAGAAGTGAAAGAAAATAGAAGAGACATTCTGAAGCAACAATATGAGAACTTTGTCTCGAAGGAAGGTGAATCTCTTACCATGTTGTACAACATGTACACTTACCTTGTGGGAGAGCTACAGTGCTCTAAGGTGAAGTTGGAAAATGAGGTCATTATCAAAAAGTTTATCAGGTCCCTGCCAAGTTGCTGGACACTTTACACAGTGTCAATCAGAAGAACTGAAAATTTGAAGACCTACAAATGACTGAGCTGTTCGGCATGCTAAAGACTTATGAATTAGAAATGATTCAAGCCAAAGAGAGAAGCTCAAGTTACTTAACAGCCTCATCATCCACCACCACTTCCTCTGCACTTCACTCTGACCACTCAGTTCCCAGTTCAAGCAACTACTACCCTCCTTTTGTTACACATCCCCAGACTCCAACCGCACAATCAAACAACTCACCATTTCTTCTTGAAGCATCCTTTGTCTCTGAAAACTCAAGCAACATGTCCTTTATCAAGGAAGATCTGGAATATTTTCACCCAGATGATCTAGAAGAAATGGACATACAACACTCCTATGCCATGCTTTCTCTGTCACACCCCCAAATTTCAACTAACGGAGTTTTACCGTTTGGAATGTGACACACCAGGATCTCAGTCATTAGTTACATCAAACGACACTATATGGGACTTGAAATGTCATAACATAAAAGTTCAGAGTTAATGCGGAAGCTTAAACGTTAATATGAAATCAAAAGTAATACACGCAATAGGCATCAATCAATGTAAGTAAGTAAACTGTTTCAAATGTTTGAAATGGATGATATGGCAGTAGGACTCCATGCATGTCCTAAGTGTGCAACCAGTGCCTTAGAAACCTGAGAAACATGTAAGAAAAAGTGTCAACACGAGGTTGGTGAGTTCACAGGTTTCAAGTTTGTAACAAGAGAGTGTTTGCTAGATTATGTACATTCAATATGCATATCTATAGGTAGCTAACCTATGTTCATGTCTTACTAAAGCGCTCGCAATCGAAGCTGACTGTGTTTGTATGCCTCCTGCCAGGTCTATCAACTCTGGCAAATGTGAGTAGGCTAACATTTCACCCGTTCGATATCCAATCGAGTTAGCGCGACTAACGCGGGTGGGATTTGTCAAACCCAGTAGTACTACTAAACATTACCTCGCTAAGATCCATATTAACGGTCCGATATAAGATGAGGACTTTCTGTGATAGTGTGTTACGCTTAGCCTCAACAGTGATATCATATAAAGTACCATAATCAAATAGTTGCGTCATGTTTTCTCCCCCAACGGGAAAAACATGTAAAATGATATTTGCTTGCGTACCTGTTTCTCCCCCACGGGGAAAACAAGTAAAAGTATGATAGTTGGTATTCATGTTTGTTTCTTCCTCAACAGGAAAACAAGTCAAATACGTTTGTGTGTAAGCATGTTTCTCCCCCAAAAGTAAAACAAGTAAAAAGGGGCCGTGAAACTCACATGCGTTGCGTTGTAGGTAGTATCACACAAAGGACAAGTTGGAACCACGTGTGTAAGTCACAAACGACTTACGGATTCCCTAAAATTATAAACACATAAATTAGGGATAAAATGGAAATTGTGACGACGACACGGGAGTTTGAACGTCCTAAGATATTCATAGGATTACTAAGTAGACGAACGTGTCCACGGAGTTAAGGATTTCTATAAGTATCAGAATAACTAAGTTTCGTGTCGAACGTTACGAATAGTAATATTATATATATATATATATATATATATATATATATATATATATATATTCGTGTGTTGGTGACATACAGTATGGTGTAGGAAAATAATATATATAACATCATATATTATCTTTAAGTTCGTAGAGTTAATAAAATAAACGTTTGCGTGGAAAAATAATAAATATATTATTTTTATTCAAGATTATAATGTGGGTAAATAATATATATAATCATAATATTTAGTTAGTTTGAAAAGTTACACGAGATTAATAAACGAGGCGAAATAATATAAAATATATATTATTTCATACTAGGAGTCACGAGTTGAAAATAATATAAACAATTTATTTTATTCGAAGTCACGGTTTGAAAATAATATAAACATATTATTTTAAAAGTGGGTATTTTTAATGAAAAAGGGATACAACCCAAACCCGAGCCTACGGATGGTTTCCCGGGCTAAAACACATTAATATTGTATAACAATAATAGTGGAATGGTTTGCATAATAAAATAGTAATTAAAAAATGGTTTTAAAAATAAAAGGGTGTGGAGAGACTCGAACGCGGGTCTCTCCCACACCAGCCGACACTCTTAACCATCACAGCCGCTAGGCCATCGCAACAAGAAGCTGGATTCAAATGGTTTTATCAAAAACATCTCGTGGGATCTTCTTCCCCATGCGAAACCGGACGCCAACCAGTCCAATACCATCGAACTTGACCACGATTGACCATAAGATAATAGGGGTTTCATTATTCGGTTCATAACGAACCTGTGGTGAGATTTAATTGTAAAAACTTCATATTACAAGCTCTAAATTTCGGATTCAAAAACCGAAAACCCTAGTTCTTAACTCTGAATCAAATCGATCAGATCCGATAATGTTTTCAGTTGGAATCATAGGGCTTTCAACAAATGAGTCATTGCGAATCTAGCCCTATGATTTAATTTGATTATGGTGATGATTTGATTGGGTTTCGATCAAACCAGAAATGTATGAACCCTAGATCTTTGATCTTGATCAATTCGATACAGGAAGGGGTTAGATTCATAGGGCTTTTAACAAGTGAGAAGTTTCGATTCTAACCATACCATTTAATTAGATTGAGACTGAGTCGGGAGTAGGGTTCGATTAGACCGAATTCACATGAACCCTAGATTCTTGTTCTTAACTAATTCAATGTTATATGGTCAAATTAGCATACGGCTATTGATATAGACACTTAATCTACACTGTAGGTGTAAGAAATTACCATAACGGAGATGGAATTGATGGTGAACGACTAGATCTTTTTCCGACTTCGATAGGTTAATCTCCGGCGATCCTGAATGCTTCTACGACGCGACTAATGTGGGGGAAATGATCAGTGGGACTCGCGTAGCGGTCTAAGATGATTAATTTCAGTATGCATTATTGCATTGATGCGAATTGGTGAGGATTGGGGATGACTTTGGTGGTTACGGCTTGTAGTTCATAATTGGATATAATTCGGTCATGATAATGATTATTTATTGTAGTTAAGATCGTAAATGCTGCTGATTAATCTTGATCAGTTACAGAATTAACAGAAATCGACTCTTGAACTCACAATTTAATCCAAAGTCACGATCTTTGACTTCAAAAGTCAACAGGAATTAAAATGTGGTAATTACAGTTCTAGTCCCTGTAGATATATGGATTCAGGGTTTGGAAGAGTGGCAGAATGAGTCCTTGTGGTTTGTATAACCTGATTAGTTGACTTTTAAAGTCAACATAGATTGAATTTTGGATTTTGACTTTACAAAGTCAAACAAAATTAAGTTTAGACTAATTACTTATTTAGTCCTTGCAGATAGAGTTTGAGGAAATGACAGAATTTGTCCTTTGGATTTAATATCGAGTTAACTGGGTTAGGTTTTAACAGAAAGCTTAACGGAATTAACTGAAAAGTCCGGATTGTCACATTCTCTTAGAGCAAAAAGGTTCTACTCTAGAACAGGAAGACCAATCCCAAGCAACAACTCCAACACCAGAGTTGGGTTGGACAAAAGTAAACTGAGATGTTACAATTGTAACCAACTTGGTCATTTTTCTAGAGAATGCAAGGCACCAAAGGCAAACCCAGCTGATGCTCAGCCAAGACAATCTCACTAAACTCAGTCAAGACAGCAACAAGCCACTCCTCCCGCTCAAACTACAGCTTGTGCAGCTGTTAGAACTGATGACTTTGACTGGAGCTTTCAGTATGAGGATATTCCTGCCAACAATCAAGCTCTCATGGCAGACACATCAGAGATACCACCTCATGTATATGAAAATATGTGTACTCAGGCTTGTATTGATAAAGTTCTTGGATATAGAAAACATAACCAGAATCTCATAGATCAAAATGAAGAGTTTCACCAAATGAAATCTGAATTTAAAAGGGTTTAAAACAGTTACAAAGAAAAGATTAAATGTTTAAAGAAAGAGATTTCATCATTAAAGCATGAACAAACAAACCTTGAAACTCAGATTGATGATCTTCTGGTTAAGTTAAAGGCTACAAGGGCCGAATTAGCAGATCAAAAGGTCCATGTTGAAAAATATGAGTTTGCATCCAAAAAGCTGCAAAGACTTTTGGATGTTCAAATTCATGAAAGGGTAACTGATGGAGTTGGGTTTCAAGCTGAAAAACCCTACAACGATGTTCCTCCACCGGCTGACTATGTAGTCATTCATGAACCAAGTTTCAATCTTTCCAATCTTGATCTGTCCAACCGAAATCTTAACCCTGTTGTCCAAGAAACTTTTCTGCAAGAATGCACTACTTCATCCAAGTATGAGTCCACATGTTCAGACTCCACTGAAACCAATAAAGCTCCATCACCACTTGCCTTTGAAGTTATTGAAGCCAACAATCCAAGCCCTTTCATCCCTTCAAAAATAGTACAATGTCTTAACTCACCAAACAAATCAAAATCAGCTATCCTCCAGATCGAAGAAAGCTAACTGTTGAAAAGGGACGGTCTTCAATCTCCACCAACCCAAAATCAGTCTACCTAGAGAGAAAGCTCCATATGTTCAAAAGACATTGGAGGAAGCCACCTTTGAGCACAACAAAGCCCATCCCTGTAATTTCAAAGACTTATTCAAGAAAAAGGACTATGTGTACTTTCAAAGGGACAAATTGGCTAAATCATGCTTTGTCTGTGGCAAATACAACCATACTGCCAGCACCTGCGTCTACTACCATCAGCAACAAAGAAACCTCAAGCAACATGCTTTTGAGAAAACAAACAAGAACAAAAAGGCAAGAAGCTTTGAAGCCAAGGCAACTCGTTTCAAAAACTCTCTATCCCCACCAAGGAAGCAGCTGCCAAAACCTCAACAATCCTGCATCATCTATGGTGAATCAGACCACTTTACTGCAAATTATAAGTTTAATCCCTTCAACCAGATTCTTCATCAAGTCTCTCCTAACCAAAAGCCTATCAACAAAAGAACTTCTACAAAGAAACCAGCTGGTAACAAGGTAAAGAAGGATAGGCATACATCTGTTGTTAAACCATCAGCAGCAACCAAGTCTGCTACTGCTCAAGTAAAACCATCAATAGCAATAAAATCTGTTGCTGATAAGCCAAAGTTCTCAGTAGCAAAATCTGCTGCTGATCAAGCAAATCTGTCAGCAGCCAAAGCAACATCAGCTGCTGACAAAGCAAAGAGATCTGGAAAACCTCCTCCTCTGCAATGGAAAGCCAAGATACCAGTCCCTCAAAGCATCATCATAGGCTCCATTGAGAGCAGCACTCCAAGACAAAGCACATTAACATCAGGTATCACTTCATAAGAGATCAAGCTGAGAAAAAGAGAATTATTTTAACCAAAGTTCATACCAATGAGCAATATGTTGATTTGTTTACAAAACCTTTTGATGAAGCTAGATTTAGATATTTAGTTGAATCCATTGGTATGATGAACTTTGACTAAAATCTGTCTCTAAAAATTGTTTTATAAATGTATTTGTCTTTTGTTGTAAATAAAAGTTATAAGTCAGCAGCAACCATTTTTGCTGCTGACAGATTTAATCATCAGCAGCAAAGAATTTGCCACTGACTGCTTTAAGTTATCAGCAGGAACAAGTTTCCTGCGGATAGCTTTAAGGCAGTCAGCAGCAACATTTTTGCTACGGACCATTGCATCCATCAGCAGTAATTGAGTTTGTTGCTGACTGACTTAACCATCCGCAGCAACCAAGTTTGCAGCGGAGAGGTTTAACCATCCGCATCAACCAAGTTTGCTGTTGATGGGTAAAAATAAGTCCAAATTACTTTTACCCGCTGTAAAAAGTCCTTTCAGTCTTTACCATGACTGTTATAGTGTATTACAGCTGTAACAGTGAAATGTGAATAAGGTTGTACTGTACAAGTAACTTTGCTTTTTCCCTCCCCTGCCGTTATAACACAAATCAAATTTCTCCTTAACCTCTTCACATTCAATTCCATCCTAACACTCACCATTTTCTCTCAAGCATTCATAGCATTCAAAGCCTTCCATACTTAACCACCTTTCAAAAAAACTTCCTCCTTCCCTCCAAACCCAACGACAATGGCAGAGGTCGATATAAACCAGCCCGATGATAAGTTCTCACCCTACCACAATCTCACTACATACCTAGTCAAAGGCAAGAAGTTTGAAGGGTTCAATGATATGATCGATTTTCTCTGTCGATCAAATATATACTATGCACTAACCGTCAAGCCTACCATATACATCCCTCATATGGAGGACTTTTGGAGCACCGTCGTCTACTCTACCGAACAGGGGACTCCCCAAATCCAAGCTAAGGTAGACAGCAAAGACATTATCATCACTGAAGCTACCCTCAAAAAACATCTCAAGCTTCAGGACGAGGGGGCCACCGTTTCATACTCCAGGGAAGAGTATATGAGGACCTTTGTATCCATAGGGTACACTGGACATCAGAATGAATATACCATCAAAAAGGTGCCGATGGGCCCTCCATGGAAGTTTCTATGCCACACGCTTCTACAATGCAAATCCCAAAAGAGAAGTGGATGGCATCAAGTGAGCTCTGCCCTCGCCTCTGCTGTTCACGGTATGGTCACTGGCCAAGGTTTTAACTTTGCACATCTCTTCTTTGAAGGTTTGAGATATAACCTTCAAGAAGGTGCAAAGCAGGCATTTTATATGTACCCAAGATTCTTGCAGGAAGTTTTCAACAATGAACTAAAAGATCTTTCAAAACCTGCATGAATCTATCTTATACTGGGATATAAAAATAACATTTTTCAAAGCATGAGAACTGTTTCCAAAAAGTTCTCAGGGGTCAATGTTCCATTGTTATCTACAATGATGAACATACAAAGTACCCAAGGTGACAATTCAACAATCCCAGCTGATACTGATCACACACCCTCCACTTCAAAACCTGAACAACAAACTGCTTCCACTGTTCGAACCCCTGTCCATACTACTAAGGATGCACAGGCACAAAAACTACTTACACCTGTTTTTGGATGTTATCACCGCCCAACTGGAACACAGGGCCCCAGTTGCGGCAAAATATACCAGAAAAAGAAGCAAGAAGACTCCTTCTATCAGCAGCAACCTAAAAGCCCTTATTCAGAATCCTAACATTCTGATGAGAATATCAAAAGGGATAGCCAAACCATTAGAGAGACTTCCTTGGAAGTATCTCTATTTGGATCAGGATCACATCCCGGATCCATAGAACAACCTGTTGAGCCCTGTCATTATTTTTCTTCTCTGAACTTAAGTGCAGAGGCACCTAGTCAAGATGATATACCTTCTCCAACTACCACTATTTTGGAGGTATTGATTGACTTGGCTGCTAATGTACCCAACCCAAGTTCATCACCTAAGAAGGTTCATTTTGGGAGTGATGATAGAGTGAATGTGGAAAGGGCTATCACTACTCCTTGTACATCATTTGACCAGGAGGACGGTGACAACATCACTAAGACCCTAACCATGGCAACTCACAGTGAGGATGTTTCTCTGGAAACACTCTTCACTGAGAGGAATCCCAGGTGCCAAAAAAAACCAGGGTGATGGGGATGCAGAGGCTAGGCCTAAGGTCCCATCTAGTTTCAAGGATTCCACAACTATGGATGAGGACAGACTGAAACTTCAAAATTTGGAATTAACGGCCACGGTGGCAATGCTAGAGGCTGAAGTGTCCAAACTACGGCACCAAGTCTCTATGCATGAAGCCCATCAATGCCCTCTGGTGACTACTCCCTCACTTGTATCAGTGGGCACTCAAACAGATGAAACTCTACGCACTGATGCAACCAAAAAGGGGGAGATAGTTACTATAGAAGATGATGTTGACAGCCTCGATGAATGCATACAAGAGCATGCTGCTTTTCAAAGTTCTCTCTTCAAACCTGCTTTTGTTCAAATCCACGACTTGCCAGACTCAGTAGATGAAGAGGAAGATATCACTGAGGATTGGAAGTTAGTTGTCCGAGCTGTGGATGAGGTGTTGAAGAATGAAAGTCAAAATGAAGACGCACCTTTGTCATTCAGCATACTTCATGCTGCTGCAAACATATCAAGACAGACCATTGCCCCTCAATTCACACCGACTGCAAATAAGCTAGAACTTGACTCCATTCTAGCTTGGGGGTATGATGGACTATCTGAGAGATTCTGGATTGGACGGGAGTTTGGTGGAATAGAAGAGCTGAATTGGAATACACTGAATCCACTTCAGGTTCTTGAACTGTACCTATCAAGCTGCATCAACACTTCCACAGATCTCTCAGCAGAACTTGCAATTAACAGGTTCTATGTCTTGATGGAGGATAATCTGTCCTGATTTGAAAGGTTTCTAGAAGAAGCAAACAGGGTGGCCTATCTTGAACACCATGTAGAATCTTCAACAACATCAGAACAAAGACTGGCTCTAAGATTTGACTTGATAAGGAGTAGTGCTTTAACAGAAGAAGAAGTTCTATGTTGGAGAAGATTTTTCTACAATGAAGTGGTCAGGGGCCTGGAAGTGCAAGGATGGTGAAGCACTGGGTCCTCTGGCTTTCAGTTCTTCTTGAGTGATGGATCATCTTTCATAATCAACAACATTCAAGAGATCCTGCTCCACAATCCAGACTTCCTACATAAGGTCTTTGAGCTCAGGACACACATCTGCAACATAAACTCCTTAGAAAGTCAAGCAATGATCAAAATTATCAAAGCTTATCTTGAAAAGGAGGGATGGCTTGCAATGGATGACTCTGACTCAGATCTATCCCTTCCCTCCTCACCAACGGTCAGACTGAGTGCAGCAGTAGAGTCAAGAAAAGTGGCTGCTCGGAATGTCAAAGAATCCTTCAAAGCTATACATGGGAGTGAATGGGAAAATGAAGAGAGTGAAGCAGTCCCTTCCTCTGTGTCTATTCCTCAACTTGCCAATAAAGCTGAAGCTGAGATCCCAATAGCATCCCTTACATCTGTTGTTATGATCCATGAAACTGAAGCAGAGGCATCCAACAAAGACAAGGGGAAGGGCATCATGACAGAAGAAGAAGAAGAAGAAGAAAGATTAAAGAAAGAGAAAAGAGAAAAGGAGAAGAGAAGAAGGGAGAAAGAAGAAGAGAAGATGGCAGAGTTTAGAAAGATTCAAGAAAGAAAAGCTGTCATTCTCCTCATGGAACAATAGATCCAGTTGCATATGCAACTGGATGCTCTAAAAGTCAATGTTCCTACAGCTACACAATTATAAGAAGATGAAGCTCTAGCTCTTCAGCTGCAGGAACAACTCAATAAAGAAGAGAAAGAATGAGATAAGAAAAAAATAGGCTAAGTTCAGGATAACTGACTCTAAACTAGCCAAAGAAATGAGAGAGGTGTGGATAGAAGCTCTGATTTCTCAAGGTGAGGATGCAGACTACCTTGAGAAATTATCAAATAAAGAAATCTACAGAGCTTTCATGGGTCAGCAAGGTCAACTGGCAAATAAGAAAATGGCTGAAGAAGAAGAAAAAGCCAAATAGAAAACCAAGAAGACCATTGCTTTTAACATTAGGACCCATGAAGAAAGAAAGGTCATGATGGACTTCCTAAAGGCTAGAGGAGAAAGTGGAAAGAGGCTCGGTCCCATGAGCTTCATGAACCTGCAAGCCTTATATGTCAAAGTCAAGAAGGAAGAGGAAGAAAGATTGGGGAAGACAGGCTCAAAGAAAAGGGTAAACACTCAAACAGATGAAAGAAAACAAAAGAAACCCAAGCCTACTCCCTCATCCACTCCCTCCTCTATCCAACAACCTTCCACTTTCCCTCCTAGATCTCCCTCCTCTCCACCCAAAGAGTCCAAATCCTCACACCCAGCTCCTCCTCATCAACAGCCTCCCAAGAAGAAAACCAAACCTACTACCACACCAGAAGATTCAAGAGAAGTTGTAATTTGGTTCAACAGTAATCAAGATCAACAGTTTGAGGTTTTCAGGGGAAGGACAGAGGTAAAAAAATCCATCTACAAATCTGTTGATGAGGTAATGCAGCTCCCAGATTCTGATCTTAGAAGAATGATGGAGCTGGGTGAAGCTCATGAGCCTGAGAATGAAGGTGGAAGTAATCTGTTGCTAGTGATCAAACATCACTTCAATCCTAGCAAAGATGTAATCTTTGATGCTAAACCTCTCCAATCCCACTCTCCATTCATCAGTTGGTCATACAATGCTGCTCAGGATGAGTACACTTTGATAGATGTCAGAGGACAGAAGATGAGATGTTTAAGAAAGGCCATCTTCTGTATGCCAAGCAAAGACATCAAGACGCTGTCTGAGCTTCCTCTTGACAATCCCAGCAAGGACCCTAGAGGCTATGAGGTTAATACAAATTGCATTTATCAGTACCTCTTGACAATCCCAGCGTGCTTTCTTAGAGTTTTCTCTGTAATCTTGTAACCATTGAAGCTTAATACAAATTGCATTTATCAGTACTTCTTGTGTTTACTTGTTTACATTGCTTAGTTGTGATTGTTTCCACCAATCTCAACTAGAATAGAATCATCTTGTATCTACCGATCCTACAGATATCTCATGTAGTTTTCAAATGTTTTATACAATTCATATGACACATGGTAAATAAGGCATTTTATGGAGAATCTATAGTCGAAACTAGGTGTACAATCAAACCTTGTGACTGAGTCATAACACGCAGGTTACCCTAATGTAGAGTCGGTAACAAACACCCTACCCGGGTGGGTTTTCAGACATAATAGATCTATCAATGTTACCGTTGGCTTGTACAGAGTTAATGATTACACGAGTATGTCATTATATGTAGTCTTAACTAATAGCATTCAAGCACAAAAGCACAAATTTCACAAGTAGTCATAATGTAGAATTGTATATTGTAATTGCAAATAGTTTTCATTGCACAACATGTTTCTCCCCAAAAATGTACAAAATGAAAAAGGGGCTACGGAAACTCACATTTGTTGAAAAGTGATTGACTCGCAAAGCTCGAGAGTTCTAGGATTTAGATCAACGCCCTAAAAGATCATGATATAGTTAATTAGGGTTTTGGATGGCGTTTATCAGAAGTTAGAATGTTAACGGATGCGAGAAATAAAGGATTGAATATATAATTGTTATTGTTGTAAATTTTTAGATTTGGACAGCATGAAAGCTGAACAGAAACGTGCACATTAAAAATATCAGACAATGTTCAAAAATTATGAAATTTTATAGGTAACTAGTTTAATTTGTTCTGAAGAAGTTTCATTTAGAAAGTTTTTCGGTTTGAAACTCGGATCATAGCCAAAACAGTCAAACAAGACAGAAGGACTCAAAAAGGTTTATGTCCCGTTTTGGCTACTACGGATTCGTACGTTGACAAATACGGATGGAAAGAAAATTCGACGAACTACATCATGGAATTTTAGTTTGCTCAGTTTCGTTTAATTATGATCAAGTTATACTTAGTTAAAATCCGCACATTATCTGTCCACAATCAACGGTTGCACTTAAATGGACCGTTTAGGGTTTTAAGGTTACCGAACGCGTAAATAAAAAAATAGGCGATTGTTATAATATCATTATAATACATAATATAATCAGATTAGGTTAGCCAAAATGTACCGTGTCACCGGTCTAGCCATGATATTCACATAAGCGTTTTGGAGAATCACATGATGCAATCGGCATAGCCGACACGAGCAAGTGGATTCTACTTTAGATTAACATGTGGTTAATTCAATTTAGATTAAAGTTAGGATCAGAGGTTTAGAATGAATAAAAAAACAAGTTAGTATAAGAGTTAGAATCAAAAGAATAAGAAAGAAATAAAAAGGAAGAAAGAACGGTTAAACTCGATTCGTTACCCGATCTTGGTTCTTGGCTTGTTGCGATTTCTTCAAGGATTGGAGGTGGGTTTTTGCACCTTCTTGGTTGTAGGAGAAGGGCTAGAAATTGCGTAGGGGAGTGGAGGATTTGATGGGAGAAGTAAATAAAAAACAAGGGGAGTTAAGGGGGTATTTATAGTTGAATCAAGCCTTAGAAAACAAGAAAAGGATTAAGGCTTGAGGAGGCCTCAAGGTTTGAGAAATTCAAATGAATTAGGGCTGGGAGTTTTTGAAATTTGGCTTGGGCTAGGTCCATGTGTAAGTGGGTTGCGTCCTAGCTTGGCCCGGTTGAGTGCGCGCATTCGAAATTCGCGATTTTAAGCATTTCTAAGCGAAATTGGCAAAAGTTTTCAACATGAAAGTTGATTGTCATAAAAAAATGAGTATGTTTAGCTAAAAATATTTAAGTTAAGGTTATGTTAGTGGCGTACGGTAATTAACGGTCGGTGGACGAGAAAACGGGCTTTCTAGTGCATAACAAGCTGTGAAGGCACAATACATAGATATAAAAGCTTTTGTTGAACGTTTCAAGTGTAACAAGGTATAAAAACTTTAATTTAACATGTGTGACGTTTGCATGATTGATAACGGGTTATGATGGGCCTATTGGGCCTAAAATGAGCCCAATTCATGATTAAGCCACCAATAAGCATCTAAAGCATAAGGTAACATATGATCAATAAGTATATCGCATGGGTAAACCAAGTGTAATGACATTCAAAATGGTTTTACATTGATTAAATAAGTCTAGTACCAGATAAGTTAAACACGAAAGTCGTAGATGTTACACCTCATACACTTGGGACACATTTGCTAAAGTCCCATTCGTATTCTTGCAAATCATATCCAACTTACATTCCAAATGACTCAACCCGATCATTATGGATATGCTCACCTACTGATTTCACTCCTGCAGTTAACTTCACCTCCCAACTAGTTGAAGCTTGAGTCTTTGATCCCTTACTTAACCTTTCCAAAAAATTCCATTCATAATCCTCAAAATGAGTAAGGAATGTACCGCCACTACTAGTGTATACAAATCTGCGGTCTTCCGGATTTAATCCATCATAAAAGACCTTGACTAACTCTCATCGAGGAGTATAATGATAAGGACATAATCTTAACATATCTTTGAACCTTGTGACGGCTTCATGCAATTCTTCACCAACATGTTGACTAGATGTAACACCTGCCCCAAAAATGTCCAAGATTTGACAAAGTGTAAACCCTGGGGACCATAAGTGTAAATACACCAAAGTCTTGGGTTGAAAATAAAGCAAACTTATGAAATTAATTTGATATCGGATCGACATCGAACTTCATATCGGTCCGAGGAGAACTAAGTTATGATATCGGACCGAGGATAAACTAAGTCCGATAGCGAACCGACATCTCAGGTCATCTCGGTACGAAATAAGTTGTTAGGTCGGTTAGCGAACCGACATCGATCAATGGCGGTCCGAAAACCTTCTCTCAGCCGCAATTTATGGTGTTGACACGTGTCCAATGACTCAGCCCAAATGATGGGACAGGGGTCTGGATATCGGACTAACATGGTCCACATATCGGTTTGATATGCCGCCAAATATGTTCGGTCCAATCAGATGCGGACATCTAGGGCTGACATGGGCTAAGTTGGATGTCAGACCGACATTCCCAGCCATATCGGTCCGACATGGACCTGAATGGCAGCCTATAAATAGTTGATCGACTTCAGTCGATTTTATTCATCCCACAACCAATTCCAACTTCCAAAACTCGTTCCAAGTGATCCCTAGCCCACTCCCGACGATCCCGATCCAACTCTCGCTTGTCGTAGTACTCGGTTTAAGAAGAAACGCTCCTAGATGTGCGGATACGCTAGAGAAATCAAGTTAAGAAGCTAGACGTTAAGCTTTGACTCTAGAGGCTCATTCCTAAAAACAAGGTGAATACTTTATCGCTTTCAAAACTTGTGTCAAATATTTTATTTGCGAACATGGCCAAATAAAGGTTAATAGAGTAATGCTCAACGTTCTTCTACAAACAAGCATTCAGGCCATATGTATATGTAAAACTTGTAAGGGATACACGGGTCTCGGGTGAAATTCCCGGATTGCGGCTGGTGCTTCCCTTTATAACAAATGAGGGACATGGAGTTCCCGTTGTTATAAAGGCATACTGCCAGTGTATACAATGGTGCGATTGAACAGGAAAGACCTGCTGAGTGTGTAGATTGAACAGGAAGTTGTGATTATGAAATTAATACTTCTTTATGCCAAAATAATTTAATGTCAAGATATTGTATTCACCAGCTTTCACGCTGACATTTTATTTTCAAAATGTTTTCTAGATAACAATTAAAATATGATGAGAAAGGTATACGGGCAGACATGAGATCTGACCCAGGAAAAAGGATGGAATGCACGTAGGATTCTCAAGCCTCGTGTAAAGGAAAATCCTAAATAAAGGTGATAGGACTAAGGAACTGATCAACCCTGTGTTGGAACTATTTCCAGTGGCTCATCATGTATTTGATTTCAAACAATGTTTTGTAATCAAATGAAAAGGGTATTGAAACCCTATGTTTATAAAGTAAATACAAGGCTTTTGTTTTCCAACTGAGTTTTGGTATTTACAATTACAACCCTTGAGGTTGAAAGAATGATGAAAAGATCCTTTGAAAAGACTTCCGCTGTGTTTTACAAAAACTCTGAAATCAAGTAACCAAGTGATACAAATCGGTCTCGCACACGTCCAGGGGGTGCCTGAAGCGGGGTTGTGACATGTTGGTATCAGAGCCATAGGTTTTAGCGAATCAGATACTTGGATCTAGTATCTACGCTTTAATCATAATGCTTTTAAGATAAGAAAACAAGGTGACCTTCTCACCAGGATGTAGTTATCTGACAAACAGAAGTGTTCTATCTAAGGAAAGAGCGGTGTATAAATCTCTCCTAGACCCGTCGCTCTTACCTGGGAACATGACTGTTGGAGGTACTACTCTGGAAAGATAATCATCCTTGTAGAGCTTTAGCTAAGATTAAGATATTGGCTTTAGTATCTAAGTCTTACAAATAAAATAAGTACTAATATGATAAGATTGCAGATGTCTGGAAGAAATACTACTCCGTATTACGATCCTAATCGTCCTATTAAACAAGAATCCCCGGAATATCATCCGTTAGGTTCACAACAGAATCTTATTTGTTCGCCCTACTATAATGATGACCCATTTGTTGTATTCCCTAATTCTTCCGAATACCACCCTCAATCCTAACACTCTTCCAGCCAGTGGATGGATGCTGTATCAAACTTGAGCAACTAGAATACTGCTGCCAAGTCTATGCAAGGAAATGAGGCACAATCCAGTCAGATTCAATCATCTGAATAAGATCCTTCTTAAGATCCCCAATACCAATCTGCTTCTGAAAACCCTAATGATTATCCTTTTAATTACCCTATCTCAAACAGTTCTGATTATCAATCCTATGACTCTGGATCCCCGGTCACATATGATCCATATGTTGATCCTTACCAAGCATATTTTCAATCACCACCCGAATGTCATCATGTTTATAATGATATGCTGATGGGTATTCGTGATCCTCCTCCTAAATATGGTTATAAGTATACTATGTAGTATTCCCATCTCGAATGTTTAGATCGTTCGTTACATCAAACGGACGAGATAACAAAAGAGAAAATCATGGATAAGAAAAGAACCCAGTTTTATGGGAAACAGGTATATGAGTATGGAAAGGATCTTAAGACCTTGGGGAAGGAGCTGATGAAGGATTGAGATCTTATTGTATTTTACTTTTATATTGTAACATATTTTGTGATAATAAAGTATCTTTTGTTTTTAATTTTCAGAATGGTTGGAAAGGGCAAAGGTCCTAGTTTTCTTCGAAAATTCACTCCTGCTAGTTACTTTGACCGTAAAACGAATGAAACAACTATAGAACTTAATGAGAAAACTGAAAGTTCTACTTTCAGAAGCCTCGGAGACATAGGAAACCCTAGTGTTCCCTATAATCCTTCTATAAGTTTTCATTCTGCTCCGACTGCTGGAAGCTATAACATCACTCATGTTTATCCACAAAATTTTCATGAGAGATACGCTGAACTTTCTTATGAAAATAAACATGATCTGGAAGAAGAAGAACGCGCTGATTCCAATATACCTTATGTTCCCTATTATGAGACAATTCATATCCATGCTCCGCATATAAATGAGAATGTGTCAGGAAGTGAGAGGGAACAAATGTTATTGAACCAAATAGCTGAACTAGAAAGAGAAAAGGTTGAAGTAGAAGCACGGAATACCCTTCTAGTTCAAGCTCTTGAAGAAAATAATTTTAGAAATTTATGATAATTTTTACATGTGTATTTTCTTCTTATAAATATTTCATTAATAAAAAGTTCTGTTTTAATTCAAGTATTATCTTCTGATAGAATGTCGAAACAAACTGGACCATCTCAAAATACGAGGGGAAAAGGAAGCAAGCAGGAAAAGCTGCTGAAAATAATAATTCTCGTTTTGAACTTCAAAAGATGATAACAGAAGGAATCAAGAATTCTCAATCAATGATTTTTACGGAGCTTGAAAAGAGACAAGCTGACCGAATATCGATTCAACCTTCAGTTCCTCAATCTATTCATTCACGTCAAACTCGAACAGTGACCCAATCAAAACCTATTACTTTGGAACCAAAGGATTCTGTTTCTCACAAGTCTAAGAAAACTGAAAAAGAAGAATATTACCATAACTCCTCTGAAGATGAGAGTATGGGTAATAATTATGGTCACGTAACAAAGAAGAGAAAACTAGTAGGTTGTACTTACAAGATGTTCCAGGATTGTAAACCATACAATTTCTCTGGAAAGGAGGGTGGAATTGAGATGGATTGAGAAGACTGAGTCAGTTTTGGCTATCAGAAAATGTGTTGAGGAAGACAAGGTTTTGTATGCCTCAAATTTATTCAAAGATCAAGATTTGGAGTGGTGGAACAACATTATTGCTGCCAAAGGCAGAGATGCAGCCTACGCAATAGGCTAGAATGCCTTTAAGGCAAGGGTTGAAAAGAAGTATGTTCCCCAGAATGAACGGGAACAGATCGAAGGAAAATTTTTAAGTTTAAGGATGATTGGAACAAACCATCAGGACTATACTACAAAACTATTGGAATATGCTATAATAGTTCCTCATCTTGCCACTCCTGAATCAAACCTGATCAAGCGTTATATATGGGGTTGATTGGTGAAATCCGCAACATGGTGAAGGTCGCAAATTGTGAAAATCTTCATGATGCCATGGATCTCGTGGTATCATTAACGACTATCCTGGTAAAGACTCAGGAAGAGGGAAAGAAGAAGAAGGAAATAGCTGGGCAAGGCCCAAGTGGATCCAAGAAATCCATTTTTTCTCCTCGAAACAACAACTTATATATCCCGGAATGTCCAAAGTGCAGAAGGAGGCACTTAGGACAATGTAGAAGTGGACCTTTTTGCAACTTTTGCAAAATGTCTGGACATAAAGCAGAAGATTGCTTCAGGAAGAAACCAATTACTTGCTTTGGATGTGGTAAAGCTGACCACATCAAAATCAATTGCCCGAAGCAGAAGAAAATAGGCGGGACAGGTCCCAAACCTGCCGATGGAGTGAAGAAGAATGCACGAGCATTCGTTCTTAACACTCATGACGCAGCAGGTATGCCCGATGTCATTAATATTTATGCTCGAGTTTTATTTGACTCTGGTGTAAACCAAAGTTTTATAGATCATAGATTCTGTAGACTGTTAAATAAAACTCTAGCTAAATTAGACAAGAAATACGTGGTAGAGACTGTCAATGATGACCTAGTCCAAATCTTTGAAATCCTTAATGATTGCCACATCACATTATCAGGACAGGTTATACCTGCAGAATTATTGCCAATGAATTTGGCAGGTTTTGACATTGTCTTAGGAATGGATTGGTTAGCCTCTAACCAAGCCCGTATCTTGTGTGATAAAAAGGCAATAGAACTCCGTTCGCCGAAAGGCAATATTCTTACGATCATCAGCGATAAATTATCCAACTCTGTTGGAATAATTTCTATGCTAAAAGCCACAAAGTATTTAAGAAAAGGTTGCTTAGCATACCTTGTTTATGTAACCACCGACACTAAAACAAAGATTGAAGATGTGTCAGTTGTGGCTGAATTCCCGGATGTTTTCCCTAATGAATTGCTTGGAATTCCACCTGAACGAGAAGTAGAGTTCAGAATAAATCTTGTACCCGGTACGGCACCTATTGCTAAAGCCCCGTACAGATTAGCTCCAAACGAAATGGCAGAATTAAAGAAGTAATTAGACGAATTACTGGCGAAAGGATTTATAAGACCAAGCTCATCACCTTGGGGAGCTCCAGTATTATTTGTTAAGAAAAAGGATGGATCAATGCGCATGTGTATTGATTATCGGGAGCTAAACAAAGTTACAATAAAGAATCGTTATCCACTTCCCCGAATCGATAATCTTTTCAATCAACTCCAAGGAGCTCGCTGCTTTTCCAAAATTGATCTTCGTACTGCTTATCATCAGTTAAAAGTCCAGAAGAAGACATTCTTAAAACTGCTTTCAGAACTCGATGCGGTCATTATGAGTTCAAGGTAATGCCGTTCGAACTTACTAATGAACCAAAAGCATTCACGGATATGATAAATCGAGTCTGTAAACCTTACCTAAATAAAGTCGTTATTGTATTCATCGACAACATTCTTATTTATTCCAAAAGTAGTGAAGATCATGCAGAGCATTTGAAAATCTTACTTGAAATCTTGAGAACAGAGAAGCTTTACGCTAAGTTCTCAAAATGTGAATTATGGTTGTCAGAAGTTCAATTCCTTGGGCATGTGATCAATGTCAATGGTATTCAAGTTGACCCTGTCAAAATTGAAGCCATATCTAAATGGGAAATCCTGAAGTCACCGACGTAAGTCTGTAGTTTCCTCGGTCTAGCTGGTTACTATCGAAGATTCATCCAAGATTTCTCTCGAATAGCTATACCATTAACTTCTCTGACCCGCAAGTCAGTCAAGTATGAATGGGGTCCTAAACAATCCAAAGCTTTTGAAACACTAAAACAGAAACTAACTCAAGCACCCATACTGGCTTTGCCAGATGGAAATAAAGGCTTCTCAGTTTACTGGAATGCATCACACACCGGCATTGGTTGTGTATTAATGCAAGGACGCAAGGTCATTGCTTATGCTTCTCGCCAATTAGAGACCCATGAAAACAATTATACGACTCATGACTTAGAGCTGGGTGCCATAATCTTCGCCCTGAAGTTATGGAGACACTATCTATATGGAGTCAAGTTCACCGTGTTCACTGATCATAAAAGCCTAAAGTATATATTCAGTCAGAAGGAACTAAATATGAGGCAAAGACGTTGGATGGAAGTCTTAAATGATTATGCTTGTGAGATCTTTTATCATGAAGGAAAAGCCAATGTCGTAGCCGATACTCTGAGCAGAAAGGAACATGAGAAACGTAAACGAGTTCGTGCTTTAAGACTCAATCTCCAGATCGAACTTATTACTCGTATTAAGGAATCTCAGAAACTTGCTTTGCAAGAACCCAACCTTGAGCAGGAAGGATTGGGAGGCATGATGGATCAAATAATCAAAGGAGATGATGAAATTCTTAGAATGAATAAGAGAATCTGGGTTCCTATCTATGGGAATACTCGTGAAGAAATTCTTGAGGAAGCCCATAAATCTAAATATACGATGCATCCTGGAAACGATAAAATGTATAAAAACCTAAAAGCCAATTACTGATGGATAGGAATGAGGAAACATATCGCTATCTATGTTGCAAAATGTTTGACCTGTTCTCAAGTGAAAGCTGAACATCAGAAACCATCTGGTTTGTTACAGCAACTTGACATTCCAGTCTGGAAATGGGAAATGATAACTATGGTTTTCATTACTAAACTTCCCAGAATAAGTCGAGGAAATGATACTATCCGGGTTATCATTGATAGACTTACTAAGTCTGCTCATTTTCTTCCTATGAAAGAAACGTTCAGTATGGATAAGTTGGCACAGTTATACGTTAATGAAATCGTAACATTACACGATGTGCCATTAACTATCATGTCAGATAAAGATAGTAGATTTATTTCACGATTCTGCCAAAGTTTCCAGAAAGCTCTTGGTACCAAATTGAATCTTAGCACTGCCTACCATCCTCAGACGGACGGGAATAGCGAAAGAACAATTCAAAATATAATAAGAGCTTGTGCATAGACCTTGTAGGAAGTTAGGATAACCATTTACCTCTAATGGAATTCTCCTATAACAATAGCTATCATACGAGTATATAGGTTGCTCCTTTTGAAGCCTTATACGGTCGTAAATGTCGAACTACAATATGTTGGTCTGAAATAGGAGAAAATCAGTTGTCCGGGCCTGAAATAGTCCTGGAGACCACTGAGAAAGTTATCCAAATAAAAGATGGATTAAAAGCGGCTCGTGATCGTCAAAAGAGTTATGCTGATAAGAGACGAAAGCCGTTAGAATTCAACGTCGGTGATAACGTTCTGTTGAAAGTTTCACCATGGAAAGGCGTTGTAAGATTTGGAAAGAAAGGGAAATTAAGTCCTAGATTCGTAGGACCATTCAAAATATTGAAAAGAGTTGGGACTGTAGCCTATCAACTCGAACTATCAAATGAAATGAATGGAGTACATGATGTATTCCGTGTGTCAAATCTGCGCAAGTGTTTGGCAGATGAATCTGTGGTAATGTCACTACAAGATGTAGAATTAGATGAAAAGTTAAGATTTGTGGAACGACCTTTGCAAATCGAGGACAGGCAGAAAAATAGATTGAAAAGAAAGAAATTGATTATTGTAAAAGTGAAATGGAACTCCAGGCGTGGACCTGAGTACACGTGGGAACTGGAGTCTAAAATGAAAAAGAAATATCCACACCTGTTTAAGTAAACTCTAGGACGAGTTTAAAAAAAGGTGGGGAGGATGTAACACCTGCCCCAAAAATGTCTAAGATTTGACAAAATATAAACACTCGGGACCATAAGTGTAAATACACCAAAGTCTAGGGTTGAAAATAAAGGACACTTATGAAACTAAGTTGATATCGGACCGACATCGTACTTCATATCGGTCTGAAGTGAACTAAGTTATGATATCAGACCGAGGATAAACTAAGTCCGATAGCGGACCGACATCTCAGTTCATCTCGGTCCAAAATAAGTGGTTAGTTCGGTTAGCGGACCGACATCGATCAATAGCGGTCCGACAACCTTCTCTCAGCCGCAATTTATGGTGTTCACACGTGCCTAATGACTCAACCCTAATGATGGGACAGTGGTCTGGATATCGGACCGACATGGTCCACATATCGGTCCGATATGCCGCTAAATATGTTCGGTCCAATCAGATGCAGACATCTAGGGCTGACATGGGCTAAGTCGGATGTCGGACCGACATGGACCTGAATGGCATCCTACAAATAGTTGATCGACTTCAGTCAATTTTCTTCATCCCACAACCAATTCCATCTTCCAAAACTCATTCCAAGTGATCCCTAGCCCACTCCCGACGATCCCGGTCCAACTCTCGCTTGTCGTAGTGCTAGGTTTAAGAAGAAACGCTCCTAGAAGTGTGGATACACTAGAGAAATCAAGTTAAGAAGCTAGACGTTAAGCTTTGACTCTGGAGGCTCATTCCTACAAACAAGGTGAATACTTTATCGCTTTCAAAACTTGTGTCAAATATTTTATTTGTGAAAATGGCCAAATAAAGGTTAATAGAGTAATGCTCAACGTTCTTCTACGAACAAGCATTCAGGCCATAGTATACGTAAAACTTGCAAGGGATACACGGGTCTCGGGTGAAATTCCCAGATTGCGGCTGGTGCTTCCCTTTATAACAAATGAGGGACATGGAGTTCCTGTTGTTATAACGACATACTGCCAGTGTATACTGTGGTGCGATTGAACAGGAAAGACCTGCTGAGTGTGTAGATTGAACAGGAAGTTGTGATTATGAAATTAATACTTGTTTGTGCCAAAATAATTTTATGTCAAGATATTGTGTTCACCAGCGTTCACGCTGACGTTTTATTTTCAAAATGTTTTCCAGGTAACAATTAAAATATGATGAGAAGGTTATAAGGGCAAACATGAGATCTGACCCAGGAAAAAGGGTGGAATGTATGTAGGATTTTCAGGCCTCGTGTAAAGGGAAATCCTAAAGAAAGTAGATAGGACCAGGGAACTGATCAACCCAGTGTTGGAACTATTTCCTATAGCTCATCATGTATTTGATTTCAAACAATGTTTTGTAATCAAATGAGAAGGGTATTGAAACCCTATGTTTATAAAGTAAATACAAGGCTTTTGTTTTCCAACTGGGTTTTGGTATTTACAATTACAACCCTTGAGGTTGAAAGAATGCTTAAAAGATCCTTTGAAAAGACTTCTGCTGTGTTTTACAAAAACTCTGAAATCAAGTAACCAAGTGATACCAATAGGGCTCGCACACGTCCAGGGGGTGCCTGAGGCGTGGTGTGACACTAAATGACTTGATAGCATTCCTTGCTTTACTAGTTTTGCTCATCGGATAATATTCATCTAAAAAGATTTGTTGCATTTCAACCCATGTTCTAATCCTACCCGATGGAAGTGAAGTAAACCATTGTTTAGCTTTATATTTTAGAGAAAACTGAAAGAGATAAAGCTTGACTTCATCCGTGGTGAACCCTTGACTGCCAATAGTGCTACATATAGCATAATATTCCTGAAGATGAGTGTCAGGTTCATCCGATGCAAAACCTCTAAATGATGGGATGATGGCAAGATATTGAGGACGAATCTCTAAATGTTGACCATGATGTTATGGTGGTATGATCGGTGATGGATTGTTCATAATTATAGGACGAAAATTGTTGTTGTATCCTCCACCATTTCAACCATTTGGTCCATCATTGTAATTTTTATCATTCCACTCATCATATCCTCCATTATTGTTGTAATCATCCCATCCATGATTGTTTGCAGAATTGTTGTGACCATATGAATAATCCTCATGATTATTATTATCATAATCATCATAGCCCCCATGTGGGAACAGATCCTGTGGAGCTGCCATCTCTGAAGCTTGAATTGAACGAGTATGTGAACTCGAAGATGAACTTGATCTTGATTCGTTTAAATTTACTCCTCTTGATGAAGATGTCAACCAAGCTCTATGAAGTACTCTGTTATTTCTTGCAGTTCTTTCTATCTCGGGATCAAATGCCAATGGTGACGCTCTACCAGAAAACCTTGTATGCATGCACAAGATGAATTATACCTGCACACTAGCACACCCAGTGAAATAGAGAACAAACATTAATAAAACTTATGATATTTTTGGATTTTTGAATCAATAAAAACACAAATCAACTAAAGCTACACACCAAGCGCACAACTCCCCGGCAACGGCACCAAAATTTGATCGGCGTCGAAGTACCGATCAAACATAAAGAGTATGTGTTCCTAATTACCTAAGACTAGATAGGGTAAGTAGGGTGTCGAACTATGAAGAGTTTGTGGTTGGCTTATAACTCAAATTGATTTAGAGACATGAAACTAAAATATGAAAATGATTTTTGAATGTAATTGAAAATACTTGCACAAACATATAATTGAAATTGATTTGTTTCTTATGATGAAATGAATAGTCACTTCTGGATTCAAGGTTTAATAATCAACTAGCAAAACTTGTCAATATATTTGTTACTTTGATAGATTACATAGACATAATCTATACCACCAACACATCAATTAGGTAAGAAAACATGACTACATCAATTGCACATCTACAACACATTTAGAGTTTCTCTAAAGTGGAATGATGCTAAAGTGTAGCCTGGAATGTTTCATCACCCAATTCCAATTCATGATAAATCCCAAACATTTAGAACATCTACAACAAGCCTAGAGTTTCTCTAAGTTGGAATGCAATAAATGGAGATTTCCGAACATAAATTGCAATTGTAATTGACATAGAAAATGATAATACTAACATAATCATAGACATCAACATGTAAATGCATATGATCATCCAAATATTCATGTAACAAACATAGATAAGTCTTAAAAGTCTCAATTAAACCCTTACACCAGTTGTGACTATGAATTGCTTAGCCAAACATGATCTTCATGACAACCGAACGATTAATTTGGAAGAAATGATGTTGGATTTGCACTCTTGACTTCAAAATCATCCCAAGTATCCTCTTGTCTCTCCCTAAAGTCGGAACTCCCCAAAAATGGTTGAATTCCCCTCTTTTGATCGTGCAAGAAAGTGAAAAACCGTTCATAACTGCAGGCCGGCGTATGGGACGCCGACCCCGGAGTATGGGACGCTGGCCTCTTTTTCTCCACAATTCCATACGTTGCTTGTGGTCTGTGGGACCCGATCCAATGCAATAATGAACGCCGGGGTGTTCCAAACATGCCTAAATCAACTCCAATGAGCTTCCTTAATGTGTGACAAGCTCCACTTGATATTACATCAACCAAAGTCTTTAAATAGCTTTCCACATTGAACCTACAAGTACAAGAACACCTCAAAGTAACATGTTTTGATATAGATTCAATGCTAAGGCATGCAAATAATGGTAATAATAATGTTACCAAATGAACACACATCAATATCCAAACTATTAAATAGCTTTCCACATTGAACCGACAAGTACAAGAACACCTCAAAGTAACTTGTTTTGATATAGATTCAATGCTAAGGTATGCAAATAATGGTAATAAATAGCTTTCCACATTGAACCTACAAGTACAAGAACACCTCAAAGTAACATGTTTTGATATAGATTCAATGCTAAGGCATGCAAATAATGGTAATAATAACGTTACCAAAATATCCAAAATTTTGAACTTTTTATGAAGTGTTGAGCTTTTAAAAAAATTTGATGGGTAACCGGATACATAAAACCATAAAAAATATTTTTTTTTACATTGCGCGTAAAAGTTGAGGAGTAGTGGGGGCTACCCCTACCCTAGGGGTAGGTCCGCCCTTATTCATATGCGTCGGTGATAAACTTTAATAAAAATAAACCTCTCGAAACATTCTCTTTATTTGAATAGTTGAGAATACCTACCTGTATGGAAACTAATTCTAGACATTTTACACGAACTCGTATTATATCCAAACTATTAAACTTAAATTTTTTTATAAATACTTGATCTAGAACACCCCAAATGGGGCCAATGGCAGATCTAGAACAAAAGTTCAGAGGTAACCAAATTTTTTTTACCGTACTTTCATGTAAATGAAACAAAAAAAATTTAGATCGTACTTTCATGTAAACAAAAAAAATTTGACGATAACATCAGTGGTAGAGTTTGAAAAAAAACGTAGGGGGCTGAGATTTTTTTTCCTTACAGGGGGCCGGAACTATAAAATTTTGAAATTTTTGGTATAAACCGTAAACCAAACAGCTCACTACGGTTTGAAATTTTTGAAATCGATCGACCGAAAGTAAAGGAGAAAAATTGACCGCAAAACCAAATTGATGACCGGTTTGGGAGGTTTCACGGTTTCAAACCGAACCATGAACACCCCTAAATGAGTGGTAGTCTCAACACAGGTCGAGTGGTCGGTCTCTAACTCTGACAGTCTCACGGTTCCCGCTCTCTGTCTTTCTTCTTGGTCGGCCGCTTGAGTAAGTTGGGTTTGAGAATTTAGACTTTGAGGTAATTAGTTTTAATAAAACATTTGGTCTGGCTAAAGTACAAATGTTTTATTAAACCCCAATACCTCAAAACCTATAATAAAATGTGGGGACTTTTTATAAAGTATTAGGTTTTTTTATAAATTTTTGGACTTTTTATGAAGTGTTGAGTTTTTTAAAAAAAATTAGAGGTAACGTAAACTTTGCTCAGGGGTAACGTAAAGGGTAATCGGATACATAAACCGTAAAAAAAATTGCACTACGCGTAAAAGTTGAGGGGTAGCGGGGGCTACCCCTACCCTCAAGGAAGGTCCGCCCTTGATGGGGCCCTCCCCTCTTCTCCTTCCCTTGCCTCTCTTTCCCCGATAAGCTTGTCTCTAGGATAAAACATGTCTCTTGTAGACACAATATCTAAGGGTTATTAACCTTGAGAGACACTATATATACATGCATGCACTTAACACCAAACCCACACTCCCTTATCTTTCTCTTGGTGATACCCAAACCCACCCCTCCCTCTCTCTCTTTGGATCTCGGCGACAACAACAGCAGCAACACCACCCTACTCCATCGTCCACCACCACACACCACCTCCCCTTCTCCTTTCTAAGCTCATGACAGCCCCCAACCACCCCTACCTTTACGGTTTGTGGAAACAAAACCAGGCACCACCACCTTTGTGCGGGTTCTCGGTTCGACCTTGTGGACTCCGGGTCTCGAGTATTCAAGACTCTCTAGCGATCTCGGGTGATAATAAAGCGTTACGGGTCATCAAGCAGTGAATCTGGGTCTCACGTTAACTCCGCCACCTTCTCTCTCGACTTTTTACGTGTGCACACTCGTCCTATTTTATTATAATTAACGTATTTGGTGATATTTTTATGATATGGTTATACCCCGATCGTATTTTAAATATTGTATAAAAAACGGGTTTTAACATAAAAAGGTGACGGTTAGAAACTGTAGGATATAAACTCAAAATATTATTATGGTTATAATGGTTAAATATCAATCTTTCTTTTCATAAATATATTAGTATGTCATTTTTTGTTTATTAATAACATAAGAAAATAATAATGATTTTATTTTAATTATTATCAAATACAAAAGGATTTTATCATGCAATATTAGTTAACATGCAAAAAGAATTTTATAAACTATTTTTATAAAACATACATACATATGCCTAAATATTGGTTTTATAAAGATAATAATTATATACATGTATTTATATGTATAATATTGTTGAGACAAATAGAAACAAGTTAGGCAATGAAATAATATAAGTATTATTTTATTACACTTTATTAGCATCTCATTTTTAATAAATATATATTATTAGATATATTTATTTACCATAAGGGACGACTTAAACCGAAAACAATAGTTAGACAAATAAAGTCTATATTATAATAAATATAACTATTAGAGTATTTCGGTTTTGGCCCCTGTGGTTTTGATACTTTAACCATTTCAGTCCAAAAAGGAATCTTTTAACATATCAAGCCCTGTGGTTTGCATTCTATAACCCTCACGTGAGAGGCATTTTAGTCTTTTTAGTCACTTCTCAAAATAAAAGTGAATATAATATATTAAAGACTTGTGGTTCCTCCCCTTTATCTCTCTCTGTCTACGATGTAAAATCCTGTTAAATCACATCTTGCTTCTTCTCACCACAGTTGCAACACCACCGCCAATCACCACCTAGGCCACCACTACACCACCAACCCGTTCTTCCCCATTCCTTCTTCCCCACACATCTGCTAGATGATGTAAGAAACCCCTTCCTTTTTTTTGTTGAATCGGAGCAAATTTTGGTTTGTTTAGAATTTTAATGAGCTTTAAAAATCAAAATCAATTTCACCTCTATAATTACTTCAATTGAATGAACTTTAATCCTCTTGATTGAGAGGCATTAAGTACACCAGTCCAAAAAAAATGACGATTTGTCATCACGATCCACAATTTCTTCAATCAAAAACATAATTGAAACAATAAACACATTTAATTCATAAAATTAGTACCAACAGATTTCACTCTGAGCACAACCGCCTGAGGATGATCTGCAGATCTTCGTCATCATTAGCAAATATGTCCTTCTCACCATAGATCTGTTGGTCGACTCCGGTGGGATGATATCCGGTTTCACGACGGCCGGAGACAGTGACGGTGACGGGTGGCCGGTGGTCTTAGGGTTAGGGTGGTGCTTGATGGGGTTATAAGGTGAAGAAGATGAAGTAAAGTGGCTAAAAAGACTAAAATGCCCCTCACGTGAGGGGCACATGATGGGATTTAACTGGATTTTGGGATGACGTTACCCTGTTGGACTGAAAGGGTTATAGAATGCAAACCACAGGGCTTGATATGTTAAAAAAATTATTTTTGGACCGAAAGGGTTAAATAGGGCAAACCATAGGGGCCAAAAACGAAGTTTACTCTAACTTATATATTGGAACAACAAGTTGTATCACCAACGGCGGTCAAGTCGGACCCTCGTAAAGACTTCGGAATATTGGTCTTATGACCAACCCACACATTGACAACTACGTAGACCTTAAGGTGTCTTAATTATTTTAGGGCACGGGTAGGTCGAAACTTATTCAGAATTTGCTACTTACATCATCACTCACTACCTTGTTAGCATGCGTTGTACATCATAACAGGTTCTCGTGCACTTAAACTGGTTCACAGATTTCATCATAACAAGGGACTCTTGTCAAATTTAACAGACAAATATTTTATCGAAAGAAACTAAAAAGGAGATATCAAAGTCATTTTGATGATTCAAGAATGTTTTTACGTGAATTCAAAGTTCGTAGTTACTTCGATAGGATAAATCGTAGCAATGGAATAATTAAGTTATAGTTCATTGGTTGAATGTATCATTAACCATTTTTGTTGGTACGAGGAACTTATCATGAATCCACTGATCTCTGTCGCTTCAGTTATTGTTATTGGATTGGTTATAGGGTTTGCTTGTATTGGACCTGGAGTTGGAAATGTATTGTTGCGGGTCAAGTTATAGAAGGTATCGCGAGACAGCATGAGCCGGAGGGAAAAATACGTGGTACTTTATGGAGATGCGTGACTTGAGTTCATCCACATATCAAAATCAAGAGAAATCAACAGAAAATAAATCATCAGAAGCCCACGGAGAGATGCATATGGATAGTGGCGGAGCTTGAAAAAATAAGTAGCGGGGGCCAAAAGTTACGAGACCCAAATTTTTTTTCCTATCGCTATGTTTTGGGTTACTTGTTCGGGTCGGCGATTCAATTCAGGTCGAGTCAGACAAATTTTTTTCCTATCGCTATGTTTCGGGTTATATGTAGAGGGACCAACACGGTCAAAATTTAAAATTACTTAGGTTTTCTAAAACTTACCAACTGCCCAATTCATAAAACAGAGAAAGATTCAAAATCTTTAATTAAAAGCCAACCTTAAGAAAGAAGCCACCCATGTCAGAGCACATGGAATTAACTCAAACTTGAAACACCTGAAAAATAAAACCCACAAAAAGAAAACATTAAGAAACCTCAATTGGGACAACAATGACCAAGAATTGGGTGTGTGAAGGAGTGAAGCGGTGGCGAGCGGGCAGTGAGGCCGAGAGGCACTGAAGCGGTGAAGGAGTGAACCCGTGAAGGGGATTTCAATTTTGGGGGAAGCGGGACTGATTTGAACGACGAAAGGCAGAGGAGGGGGATTTAAATTTTAGGGTGAATGATTTGAATTTTTCATTCCCAGAAACTTCACTTTTATTTTTTAAACGCACAATTTTTTTTAATTTCGTACTAATAACTTATCGAATCAATTTGAATAGAATATTAAACTAAAATTTTTAGGGATAAAAAAGCAGAGGGGTCAAGAATTTTTTAGAGAAAAAAATCAGGGGGGGAAGAATTTTTTAGGGAAAAAAATCAGGGGGCGGCTCAATACATATAAAAATTTTCGGAGGAAAAGACAAAAATTTACAATACTAACGAAAAAAACAGGGAGGGTCCGGGCCACCCCTGGCCCCTTCAATGCTTCGCCCCTGCATACGGAGAGATACATGTACCCTAAAATCCTCCCCCTTTTAGTGATTTAATTTCGCATATGCATCGATTATTTCAACAATTCGTGTAATTCCAATAGGAGAAACATAAGTTGAGTTCATTGGCAAGAAATACACTAAAAATGAATCACACGAAACTTACTTCAAGATGCACGTACCCTAGAAAGACTCAAAACCATCCCCTTTTTTTGTGATTTCATTTCACATTTGCAACTACCATTTCAAAAATTCTTCGAATATACACACAAATTGATCAATGGTTAATTACATATCAATTGAAACAAGGGAAGCATGAGCTAAGTTTACATGCAGTAGAAATTGGAAGAAGAAGAAGAAACATAAACAAGAAAATAATACACGCGTATCATTCTATTGAAGGAAAAATGCCTCATTCACTGGAAGATTATGTTTTTGTCTGGGTTCAAATTAACAAGTTGTTATGATATCGAGAATGATCTCTAAAACAAGCGAGAATGATAAACGAAATCGCTAAAACAAGCGAAAATAATAAACGAGAGAAAAAAATTGAGAGAGAATAGTTGGGGGTAAAACTGATATGAATTGATTGATAACTTGATTAATGTTACAAAGAAGCTATTTATAGACAAAGCTAACAAACTACTGAACCAGGCGAACTTAATAAGTTCGCCCCTACTGAACCAGGTGAACTTAATAAGTTCGCCCTTATACTAAACAAGCGAACTTAGTAAGTTCGCCTATACTAAGTTCGCTAACACCCCTCCTCAAGTTGGAGGTGTATACAACCCCAATTTGGAAATGGTATCTGAATGCGGTTGACGAGCCAAACTCTTTGTGAATAAATCTGCAAGTTGATCAGAAGTCCATGTGTGAGAAAGCAGAATCAAACCGACTTGAAGCTTCTCACGGACAAAATGACAATCCAACTCGATATGCTTAGTTCGCTCATGAAAAACTGGATTCTTAGCAATATGAATAGCCGCCTGACTGTCACACTTGAGAGGAACGGGAGTAAGATTATCAAGCCGAAACTCCACAAACAAACGAGTTAACCAAGCAAGTTCCTGTGTGACACGACGAAGAGAACGATATTCAGCCTCAGCAGAACTAAGAGAAACAGTAGGTTACTTCTTGGATTTCCAAGAAATAGGACTGCCCCCAAGAGAAATGAAATAGCCACTGACAGAACGCCGAGTATTAGGACAAGCTGCCCAATCAGAATCACAATAATCAGACAAAGACATATCAGGAGCATTATGAAAGAACAACCCTTGAGAACAAGTGCCTTTGACATACCGAAGAGTATGCCACGCAGCATCCCAATGAGGAACACGCGGATCACTCATAAACTGGCTAAGAAACTGAACTGCAAAAGCAAGATCAGGCCAGTATGAGTAAGGTAACTGAGTTTACCAACAAGTCGACGATAGGCCAAAGTATCATCAAGAACTTGACCTTCATTGAGCTTGAGTTGTAAATGTAAAGGAAAAGGAGACGAAACAGAAGAAACATCGTCAGTAGAAAACTCAGTCAGCAAATCTTTCGCAAATTTGCGTTGAGTCATAATAAGACCAGAGGGAGATTTGAGAACCTCCATGCCCAGAAAGTAGTTGAGAGTGCCAAGATCCTTGATCTGGAAAGTGGAATGTAAGAAGGCCTTCAAAGCAGATATTTCTTGATCATTATTACCAGTAAGAAGAATGTCATCAACATAAACAGCGACATGAACAACAGAATCCCCCATCGTCCTAGAGAACAAAGAATAATTATTGGGAGACCGCATATAACCTTTGGTTTTAAGAGCATCAGAAATCTTTCCATACCACTGCCTTGAAGCTTGCTTCAAACCGTAAAGAGACTTTTTGAGCTTAAGGACATGATCAGGAGAGGATAAAGGCATTCCAGGAGGAGGAAGCATATATATGTCTTCGTTAAGATCCACATGTAAAAAAGCATTATTAACATCCAATTGATATAAACCCCATTGTCGTTTAGTGGCAACAGCAATGAGACTACAAATAGTAGTCATCTTAACAACAGGAGAAAAAGTCTCATTGAAATCAATTCCTGCTTTCTGAGTATCACCATGAACAACCAAACGGGCTTTGCAACGTTCAACAGTACCATCAGCATTATACTTGACTTTATACACCCACTTGCACTTAATGGCCTTTTTACCTTTAGGTAAATGCATAACCTCCCAAGTTTGATTTCTTTCCAAGGCATTAAACTCCTTAGTCATAGCCTCTTGCCAAGCAGGATGGTTAGTAGCCTCCTGATAAGAAGAAGGTTCTTTAACAGAATCAAGATTTAAAAGGAGTTGTTGAGAATCAGGAGAAAGATCAGCAAGATTCACAAAATGAGAAGCTTAGCAAGCACTCGACAAAGTATGAAAACAAGACGAATCGACAGAAGAAGCAGAATTACAAACATAATCCTGCAGATGAAAAGGAGGAACAGAAGAACGAGTAGATCTCTTGGGCTCCGGATGTGGAGGAGGAATAGGAGAAACAGGAGGAGTGGAATCAATTCAGGAGCAACCGAAAAAGATGAAGGAATAGCAGATGAATCTGTCTCCTCAAACAGATCATTTAGAGAAGGGAACAAATAAGAAGGATCTGAAGAATGTAAAGAAGGGAAAATGTGCTCAAGAAAAGTCACATCCCGAGAAACAAGAACTTGTCGAGTGTCAAGATTATAAATTTTGTAACCTTTCTTTCCAAAGGGATAACCAATAAAAATACAAGCTTGAGCTCGAGGCTGAAATTTATCTCGTCCAGGTGTAGAGGTAGAAGCATAACACAAACACCCAAAAGTGCGAAGGTGGGTGTATGAAGGAGCTTTACCAAAGAGCATCTCAGAAGGAGATTTTCCCTCAAATGAGTAGCAGTGAGAACGCCTTCACCCCAAAAAGTTATCGGTAACTTGGATTGAAACATAAAAGCACGAGCAGTTTCGAGAAGATGCTTATGTTTACGTTCTACCACCCCATTCTGTTGAGGAACCCCAAGACAAGTAGTCTGATGAATAATACCGTTCTATTTAAAATACTCGGCATGATGAACACCCGAACCAAGTTCAAAAGCATTATCAGATCAAACACGCTTCACTTTGGTACTGAACTGAGTCTCAACCATTTCAATGAACCTTTGAAAAATAGTAAAGGCATTTCCTTTAATTGTCAAAAGATGAGTCCAAGTAGTTCTAGTAAAATCATCAACAATGGTGAGAAAATATTTATATCCATCAAATGTAGTAGATCGATACGGTCCCCACGTATCAATATGAATAAGATCAAAAATTTGAGAACTGGATATACTACTAGATGCAAAAGGCGGTTTATGATGTCTAGCCTTAGGACAAACAAAACAATCATCAATAGAACAATCATGTGCACCAGTAAATACATTCAATTGTTTAAGTTTGTACAAAGGTAAATGACCAAGACGAGTATGCCAAAGTTTCAAAGAAACAACAGAATTACAGTGAGAAAAAGAATCAACTGTAACAGAGAAAAGTTTATTTGGTTTCAAAAGATAAAGAATGAGTGCGGAAAAAGGAGAAAAATCACAGAATCGAACATATATTCTCTGATACCATGTTATGATATCGAGAATGATCGCTAAAACAAGCGAAAATGATAAACGAGATCGCTAAAACAAGCGAGAATGATAAACGAGAGAAAAAAAATTGAGAGAGAATAATTGGGGGTAAAACTGATATGAATTGATTGATAACTTAATTAATGTTACAAAGAAGCTATTTATAGATAAAAACTACTGAACCAGACGAACTTAATAAGTTCGCCCCTACTGAACCAGGCGAACTTAATAAGTTCGCCCCTATACTAAACAAACGAACTTAGTAAGTTCGCCTATACTAAGTTCGCTAACACAAGTTGAGGATAACGAGCTCGGGTTGTTTTGCGGTGTGTTTAGTGGTAATTTAGGTTGGGAAGTTCCTAATTACTTACGTTCACATTTGTTCGACAATATCATAAATGAGGTAAAATGATCATCATATTATCATCTTTTGTCGTATATTATTATTTGCCTACTTCAAAGGTTAATAAAGTTTTATGTCTTATTTAGATGCTAGCCTGATTTGGGACGGAACAAGGGAAAATCATTAAACGAGCATACGAATTCACCAAGTCCACAATCGTGAACAAAGCAATCAAGAAACGTAAAGGGGGTTAAACTGCTAAACTGCAATTTTGATAAACTATGAAACATTGGTGGCGAGTCTTGCTTTCTGTGCTATGTTACGTAGTTTCAATACATACTTCAGTGTTTATTTATTACATTAAAATACCCGTACAAGGGACATGTATAAAACTAGTTCAGTTGGTTCTTGGTACTTTTCGATCAACTCATCAACACACAAAATTCAATTTCGTGTTCTGTAACTAATTAATTAATGTTAAAGCAAGGAACCTGTTGACCTCCATTCACATCGACACAAATAAACACAACCAAATTATCTTTATGTTAACAACCAAATTATCTTTATGTTAGGAACCATGTGTTTCACATGTAAATAGCTTAAAAAACTCATTTTCACATGTAAAAAACACTTTTTTACGTAATTTTTTTTGGAGCTTTCACATATAAACACATTTAGAAGCCGTTCTAATAAAAAAAGTAAAAAAAAAATTGTAGAATTTTTTTTTTTTTTTGTTAGAATGTCTTCTTCACGTGTTTATATGCAAAACTTTCGAAGAAAATGACGTAAAACGAGTTTTTCACATGTGAAATTAAGTTTTTTATGAGTTTTTACGTAGTTCCCTCTTTTTTCTTGGCTCCCTTTTGAACCTTCCTCAAATTATATTTACAGTATCTTCGTTTAGGCTTGTGAGATTGGTCGAGCTCGATTTGTGAAGATGGACATCTTGAGGTAGAATATAAGCTCATGCTCATTTAAGTTTGGTTTGATTTAAGATCTTAATGAACCAATCTCGAGTAACTTATTATTGGCTCGACTCGTTTACATTCATATCGCCCCGTCGCCGATGGTTTAGGGTAGTCAATAGTAATTCTCGTGAGTCGCACGGGTCACACAAGGATGGAAGAAAGCGACCCAACCCAAATATTTGTGGACACTATGATTGGTTTCACAGGGGCCGCTTGTCCGTTGTCACCTTTCATTCATCACCTTCTAAGTTCTACTCACTTGTGACCCAATTTAAATCAATAAATATATCGTCTTTATACTATTATTAATGTAAGACACAATTTATTATGTGGCTCTTATAATCATTTATCTTATTATTAAATGATCAAATGTTTTATTATTAACATATGACTAGAAATTAGTTGATGGGCATAATTACTCTTAATGGGCCATCAATGGGTTCCCCTTGGGTGTACATATTTATAGAGAGATTATTAGAATGAATTGACTAATCAATCAATGAATTATTCAATTACCATCAACACCTAAATTCGTCCCTCTCTCTCTTCCGTAATCGTGAGTTATTATGAACTCACGTTAGTCATCCTAACCGTACACCCTAAACGGGAACCCGATCTTCCTAGCGGATCATGACGTCTTCGCTCTCTGCGGTTAGCTTATCATGTATGTATTATATTATTGTTTTCCATTAATATCATGTCACAAGAACTGATCAACATGTGGTATCAGAGCGTATGTTAATTAATCAGTTCTTGTTTCTTTCCCTAAACTGGAATTAAAATCAGAGAACAAATTTCTGTTAAAACCTGATGAAAATCGTTTTTATTTAAGCTTCACGGTTTTCTATTTTTACCAAAATATAATGTTTTTGATCTCATAAAATTCAAGATCTATTAATATTTTTGAAACCTGTTAATAAATATGTTTCAATATTTCGATTCCAGACATTTATCTGATATTATTGAAAAACAGTTTACCTGATGTTCATAAACGGTTTTTCGTGTTCATCATTATTTTCGATGAATTTGGCATAAATAATGATTTTGATTGTGTTTTCCTAAATATCTTGTAACTTTATCTCCAAGTTTCGAATTAAAATATTATTTTATTATTTTAAATAAAGAAACTTGAATATACTTAACAACTTAAAAAGATTTTGAAATCAAAATACTATCAAATCCCTTAAATATAGCATGAGATCCCTTTATTTTGGGATATATTGGGATTTTGATTCTGTTTCTTAAATCATGTATCATTATCTCCAATTTCGCATTAAAGTATTAATATTAATTTTTGTTATTTTTTAAATTTGCGAACTAATTAAATTTGAGATAAAATAAAACATCTAAAAAGATTTTCGAAATCAGAATATATTCAAATTCTCTTAATTTTCGCACTGCCTTATTGGGTTTTAATTTCACGGGTTTAGCCTTCACGGTTTTTAGACTCTCACTGTTTATGATTCACGGGTTTTTATTTCACGGTTCATGATTCATGGGTAAGGATCACAGTTTGAGTTCACGGTTTAAGTTCACGGGTTTTATAGTTCACGGTTTATGAATTGGAGCCGTGAACCTTAGTGGAACCGTGAACCCTTCCTGAATTGTGAACCCTCACCTGAGCCGTGAACCCTCACCTGAGCCGTAAACCCTTATAGAGTCATGAACCCTCACCTGAGCCGTAAAACCTTATAGAGTCGTGAACTCTCACTTAGCCGTGAACCTTGCCTTATTTATGTGCCTAAAATTGTTCCTAATACTAAACAAATGTTTCACTTCTGTCCAAAGGTGATGTGGTACATTGTTTGAGTAGAACCTAATTAATCTATTAGTTTGGTGTTATAATAGATTTTATCACATCTTCGTGAAATAATTGTTCTTAAGTAAAACCTTATTTAATTTTATTATTTCTGTCTGCCTTAGATTATTACCCCATAGATCACTCTAAGTTCTTCTTTAACTATTTGTACCTTATTTTCACTATAGTTTCTAAGATAAGTTTTTCTTGATTAAGAGTTTCCAAAATTTTGCTCTTATTGAGTCTTGATTATCCCTTAAGACATTACATTCCTGCTGCTCTTTCTGATAAAAGTACTACAGAAGAAAACTAGAGCATAAGAAATAGGATAAGTCAATCACAATGTCTCTTATGGTAATCAAGAACTCCTTTCATGATTGCTATCAGGGGAGCTATTCAAGATTCTGAATTTCCTAAGACTAATCTATTCTCTGAGGAAATGAAAGAATCAAAATAATTCCTAAAACGCATGAAATTTTCTAATTCTAAATAAAAGGTTAAGTGGTATCTGTGAACACATCATAATATACACTGACATGACCCATAAACTAAGGGCCTATAGATGGAAATCAGTGAAGTTTTCAATGCGTATATAATAATTTTCCACTAGTACGATTAGTTGCCTTAAAAAGCAACTATAACAATCAGAAGTACCAAAGGAAAATGAGTGTATTGATAGCAACATACGTACAGGAAAAGGAACGCCTAAAAATAGAAAACCGGATGTTATTTACCTCACTACCACCAAACCTAAAAAGAGGATAGTTCTAAGGTCCGGAAACAAAATACAAGTACTACTTCCAGCTCTAAGTACTCCAAGGAGAATTCTCACTGCAAAACTATGTCATTATACTAGGCATAAGCAGTGAGACCATCCATAAGCCAAGGGACTAGCTGGCTAAGATAAAGTAGTCACTAATTAATGATTTATGAGTCCGCTAATATTAATATTACAATCAACACATGATGAGTTGAGTTTAGTTCTATACGTTTCCTTAATAGAATTTAACTAATAAGATGAGAAGTTAGTGGTGGATTTAAATGTTAAGGCTACATAGAACCATTAAATAATTTATCTTTGTATTAGGATTTATGATATTTTACATATTCTGAAGAATACTCAGAATTCGGTATCAATAATAAAGCTACACTTTGACAGTTATGAGGTTTGCGTGGCCAAAACAAAGTCACCATTAACTTAAACTCTCATATTATTGGTTATCATTATCTAGATAGAAACCTTCATGACATAAAACTAGTTGATACAATAAACTCTCACAACTTTTGTTATCATGAAAATGAAAATTTAACAAAAGATAAATGAGACCTATGCACTTCATCCATTAAGACCAAAATTTATGAGAAATCATGACTAGGTTAATGCAGGATGAATTGTTACCAAGTCTCATTCTTAGTGACTTTAAATTATGTGTTAAACGCCCTAAATATCAAATGGCTAAGGGAATAACTGAGGGTCCACCAGATGTTATCCCAAATGGAATATTCGGACATAATTCATTTATCATTTAGAAAAATATTTACTTGTATCTAATATGTTTCATACGACCCAAAAACTTTAAAGATATTAATTCATATACACTTGATAGAATTCCTTCTAAATTTGTTTCTAAAATTTCTTATGAAATTTTGGACGATAAGGAAATCAAGTCTAAAATATATGAAAGGTTCCCACGTCACGCGCATCATTGAAACTTGTCATGTGTAGTTTCTTGAGACCTCAAAGATCAGTGGGAGCACCAAGTATCCTAATTATAGCTTGTAAAAGTTGCAAGAGGTGGGGGAGTAACATCATGATCTTACCTCAAATTACACCTCTTCCACACGACACTGCTCCATCACATCTTGTCTCCTTAAAATATAATACTACTCCTAACAAAGTCTCATAGATGCTACTATGTGGGCAGACCTAGATTTCTTACCAAAACTAAAGTAATCCTCAACAAGAGAAACTAACATAAACATCATTAAGTTGTTTCTCTATTAGAATCTATTGGTCTTCAAATGTTAGATACATTGTTGACCCTAAGCATGCTGAATTACTTATAATTTCTAAGCTAAGTGGGAGCAGTAAAAGTCCTTACCATGACTTGCCATGAGTACAAGAGGCGGGGGAGAGACTCGTTAAATTTTAACTCCGAATTTAACTTCGGATACACCTCTTGTACACCATACTGCATCAACTCCTACACACTTAGAAACTAATATTGCTCCTCATATACCTGAAATGAAAGCACCTAACCAAGAGTTAATTTATAAACTTGAAACTCCTAATAAACCTAATAATCAGCTTAGGAGGTCATCTAGGTCTAAAAGGCCTACTAAATTTGGTGATTATGCATCCTACCTGACTTAATTTGAAATGAATGTCGAAAAGTTTACTAATCCTACTTCTTCTAATTAAGCCATTAGCATCAGTCAATCTTCAAAATGAAATAAAGCTAGTATTAGCAAGCTTGACTCCATAAATTAGAATAACATTTAAGATTTAGCTGAATTACCCAAAGGGTGTTCATAACCAAACTAAATCCGAATGGAAACGCACGATTGATTGCTAAAGGTTATAATTAAGAAGGAATAAATTATCAAAGAACCTTCTTACATGTTTTGCAAAAGGTTTATTTAAGGATCATTATTGTTCTAGTAGCTTACAATAACTTAAAGCTATATTAGATGGATATTAAAACAACTTTCCCTAACATTGACATACACGTTCATAAAATAACCTGAAAGTTCTAAACTTAAGGTTAAGACACTTATTTTGTAAGTCAATGAAATCCATGTATGGGTTGACTAAAATCATGATGCAACTCTCTTCATCAAGAACTAAGTAAATTTGTACACCTACCTCAAGACGAGTGGGAGCAACTAATGTAAACTTATCCTTATATAGATAACATTCTTTTGACAAGTATATGTTACATGAGTAAAAGCATTGATTACTCATATTTTGACATGATGGATCTCGGAGATACCTCTTATGTGATATGTATCAAAATACACCGAGATAGATCCAATGGGACATTAGTTTCGTCCCATAAGCTTTACACTAAGCGGATCCTTACACGTGTAAGATTTAAATTGTTCTCCTTTAGAGGCTAATAGGATAAATGAAAATTATTTTCTTATGCTTCATTAATTAGAATCCTTATGAAGGTTAAAGTCTATACTCGTTTAGATATTGCTCACATTGTTGAACACTAGGCTAGTCTAGATTATTGTGAAGCATCTAATGAAATATTACAATATATATACGAACGAGAGACTATAAGTTAAAGAATAAGTGAGAACTTAAAACAGTTGACTACTCTTATTCTAACTTTGTTGCATTCAAAAGTAACAAAATGTCAACTTCGGTGTATATCCTTATGTCAGCACACAGACCTATCTCATGGAGCAGTCATAAGGAACTGTTAACAACAACTTAAGTTTCAATGGCATAACATGTTGCTGATCATAACATAATTGTCACTAAATGTTGTTGGAAACTTTATCAGTGGACTCATAATTTAGTAACTCCATATAAAAATCATATCGAAGACTCATTGTGATAAGTCAGCTACTCTTACTTCTCGAACAGTAACAGTTCGAGCGGAGCTGCATTAATGTTCGATACAAAAATATTGTTCACTTATGAATTATGAACAAGTTGAGGAACTAAGTTTTGTATCAAATACATTCATGATATGCAAATGGATCCATATAACTAAAGGACTATCACCCGTAAGTCTTATGTAAGCGCTTATAACTAAGACGGGTTTACTAATAACCATATGTAATTGCATATCGTACTATGAATGATTAATTATTAATGAAATTTCCTTACTTATTTGAATTTGTTTGTCTCTAAATACGTTTATGCATGCTTAAAGACGTATAGACAAGTAACTATACAGATCAACGTTAAAGGACTTATTTATAAATTTGATCCTAAGTTTACTTAAGTTTTAAGTTGGGATTGTAGTATGATTAATGGGGGTCTTGAGTTGCATACTGATTCAATGATTGTATTTCTCTGCTACAATTTTGGTTTAAAACTAAAATGAGTATTAAATCTGAGCAGACTTACTAATGCTCATAATAAATTATTACTCAGCCACGTGGAAGAATGTAAGACATAATTTATTATGTTGCTCTTATAATCATTTATCTTATTATTAAATGATCAAATGTTTTATTATTATCATATGGCTAGTAATTAGTTGATAGGCCTAATTACTCTTGATAGGCCTAATTACTCTTAATGGGTCATTAATGGGTCTCCCCTTGGGTGTACATATTTATAGAGAGATTGCAATCAATGAATTATTCAATTACCACCAATACCTAAATTCGTCCCTCTCTCTCTTCCATAGTTATTACGAACTCACCTTAGTCATCCTAACCGTACACCCTAAACGGGAACCCGATCTTCCTAGCGGATCATGACGTCTTCCCTCTCTGCGGTTAACTTATCAGGTATGTATTATATTATTGTTTTCCATTATCATGTCACAAGAACTGATCAACAATTAATACTATAATAATAAATATTCTCAAAACTAGATGAACATCCATATGTTTTATACATGTTGTCAAACTATTTATAAATTCATATCTGGAATGGTATATGTATTATATTTTTAAATTTTTTAAAAATAAAATAAAGTTTAAGTTAAAAAAATTATTTAAAGAGTATCATTATCCTTATAATTATAAGAAAATAAACACTAGAATCTTAAATATCCAAATTCCTTAACTTTTTTCTTAAGACTATAAAGATAAGGAATGAGGTGTATGAGGTTTTTTAAAAATAAACAATTTTTTATTGAATAATGATTTTTAGTTAAATTATAAAGATTAAATTTTATAAAATTGATGATGTGACATCAGATTTTTAGTTTTATATAATTGGTAGAATAGTAGGTCATATATGTTATTTTACATTATTAGCATGTCTCGTCATCATACATAAATAATACATAAATTTTAAAAGGAACTCTAAGAGATAATAGATTGCTAACTAACATCAAAGCATATGAAATAGTATCTCGTTTGATAGTTTTAGAGACGGCTGAATGTATTTAATCGCAAACGAAATAAAAGTTTTGGACACCTTTTCAAAAGTCAGGTTATAATGAACACTCAAATTCTAAATTAATCAAATAACCAGATTAATAAACTCTCGGATTCTAAACTAACCCGATAACAAAATTAATCTAACTATCTAAACATTTCTATGATTCTAAAATAACGAAATAAATCAATTAACCAAATTTACATATTTAAATTGTATTTTATTTTTAAATTTGGGGCCCAATTTTTAGGTGCCTCCAAACCCTTGCTTGGTCCAAGTACCCTATTGGGTTAGGCCAGGGTACTTCAAAACCCGTTGATTTGGGTTATTTAAAACTTCTGACATTATTTTTTTTAATCCCTTTAGACTCTCCGCCCCTCTTGGTCATGACGGTTGGCGAGCGAGTCACAGACAAGAGGCCAAAGGTCGCTCATTGTGGTGTGACGGGTTTAGGTAATCCTAGTCACATACCCATTTGTAAAACCATGTCTCATACCCGTCGGTAATTGTCTTTCGGGTGTTAAGAATACCTGCGATCGGGTATACCCTTTAGTTTGTTAAAATTGTACGATTGGGTTTTCCCAACTCAAGTGTGTTTCAATCGACAAAACCCATTAAAACCCTATATAAAAAAAATAAAATTATACATACGTAATATATGTTATTATATTCTCCGTAACAAATAAATTGAAAAAATCGTCTAACATGTTACATATAAGTCCATTTAGGGCATCCGGTGAGTACAACTTTCATCAACATTATTAGAGTTAATTGCACAAACGTCCCATGTGGTTTGATATAATTGCATTTTGGACCCCAAGCTTTAAAAGTTACAAATTTAGCCCAAACTTTTGACACATGGTTATAAATTTAGCCCCTGACGTTGACAATAGTAATTTTTGATCGGGAAGTTTGCCCATGTGACATCCACAAGACTTACAATTGTAACCTTAATCCTAAAAAAGAGTTAAAATTAGTAAAAAAACTCATAAGAGTCGCTAACTTTTTACTGATTTTAACTCATTTTTAAGTTTAAGTTTGCAATCGTAAGTTACGTGGATGTCACATGGGCTAATTATCCGTTAAAAACTAACTTATGTTAACGTAAGGTGCTAAAGACGCAACAAAGTCACAAATATATGGGCTATGTTTGCAAATTTTAAAAGCCAAGGACTAGACGTGCAATTTGATCAAACCACAATCATTTATGCCTCAAACTATTATTATGATCAAACTATTATTATGAAGATACTCTCACTCTGATATTTAAATAGCAAACAATTTTTTAGAAAATAATATATGTAACCGTTTAAAATGGGTTGTCAAATTTATTTATTTTTTTGGAAAGCAGAAAATAGGATCCTCTTGGGAGATAAATGTTATCTGAATCGGACCCAATTCCCCCATCAATCCGGATTAAACCCCCAACTCATGAGCAGGAGTGGCCCTTAAGGGGGGCGGGGAGGGCGACTGTCCGAGGCCCGGTCTCCTAAAGGGCCCGTAGTTTAAAAAAAATTATATATATTTTATAAAAGGCTCAACTTGTATTATCCATTTATATTATTAACTCACTTAGAAATTAAAGAAATACCCATTACTTGTATTAACTATTTATCCTATTAACCCACTTAGAAATTAGAAAAGACCTACTAGATTTTCAATCTTATTAAAAAAATAACAAAATAAGAGTGGAGGGAGTGGTCAAAAAATACCCATGGAGCCCTCTTCTTTTACCCAATTAAAATGTGTCATGTCATTTTTACCCTCTTGAACCCTCTCCAACCCTAAGAGGAGAGTGTGGAACTAATAAGCCTTAGAATATTTTTTATTAAAACAATATATCATTAAAAAACACATCTCATTAAATAAACATAAATGAAAATACAATTAATAAAAAAGATACAATCAATAAAAAATTATAAAAAAGTACAATTAATAAAAAAACACTACTCGTCTTCGTTGTTCGTTAGATGGATGTCCAAGTTTGTGCCAACATGTGTCGTAAGATCAAACTTCAAATGAAAGTGTGGTTTTGTTCTGCAATTCCATTATAATATTATCGGAAACAACTGGATTGGTAAGCGGATCCGCAATGTGAAGCGGTGAGATTGCATTTCCGTCATCTTTTAATATCATATTGTGTAATATGATACACGCGTACATCATGTTCTTCAACTTTTCCACCTTCATTTGACGTGTCGGTCGTGCAATTATGGCCCATTTAGCCTTCAATACGCCGAATGCTCATTCGACGTCTTTCCTTGCCCCCTCTTGCGTTTTCTTGAACTTTTTTTTTATTCACGTCCGTTGGATAAGAATATGATTTCACAAACGTGGACCAAGAAGGGTATATGTCATCGGCAAGATAGTAACCCCGTTTGTATTGATGGCCATTAACAAAAAAATGGGCACCTAGGAGCGGTTCCATGCAACTCATTTGTGAACAATGGAGATTGGTTGAGGACGTTTATGTTATTGTTCGACCCGGTAATACCAAAATATGTGTGCCAAAACCACAAATCATTTGACGCAACTCCTTTGAATATGACTGTTGGGTACTCGTGATCACCTCGGTGATATTGACCCCTTAAACTAGTGGGACATTTTTTGAAGTGGAGTGAAACTTTGTTTCTTCCGTGCGTCTTGACTAACTTGAAAGTATTCGAAATTTGCGTTAATGCCGTCAACTATTTTTAAAAATAGTGTCTTCGACATGCGGAATCTATTTCTAAAAATGTCCTCGTTGAATTTCGGATTCTCAACAAAGTAATCTGCCATTAGAGTTTCATATGCTTGGACACGATCACGTTCCACATGTCGGCGAGTCGATCTTGCAGTGTCTTCAACCTCGGCTGCTTGAACAATGAGGTAAAAATTCAAGACTACTCAAGTCGAACGGCGACGAACTATTAGATGATTCCGGGATGTAAATAGAGCGCCTAAACATTTTGAATTTTGTGGCATTTGAGATATATTTGATGTTTTGAGAAAAGGCTATTGTAGGTGGAAGATATTGTTTGAGTAAATATATTTGATTTTATTTATAGGAGGGATTTTTTTTTTATTGAAATCGACCCCCAACGGTAACATCCACGGCTTCCAACGGGTTAATATACCCGTGCCATCCAACCCATGAGCAACCCGCAATGGTTGCGGCGGTGTTACCAGTCCAACCCGTGGAACCCGCTACAACTCGTGCCCTCCACTCTGTCTACCCTAATCATTATGTATGATTCGTTAATCGTTTTTTGTTTGTTGTAGTTTTTTATTATGTCATTATGAGTTTATATTATGTGGCCCGCTTTTTTTACATGTCCCGGGCCCAAAAGGTTTTGAGGATTCTCGGGACCGGCGCTGCTCATAGGAAACCCATAACTAGGAAAACCCCTTGGATCAACTGAAATAATTGTTTCAAGTGAGACTCGAACCCAAGACCTCCACTATGAGAAGTCTTGGGGCTACTTTACACCAAATGACCAACGGTCGGCTGCCAAATACTGACTATATATTTTTAGAAAAAAATAAAAAGAGGTTGAATGTGAGAATAACACGTGTACGTGTGTGTGAGATGGAGAAAGCACATACTCGTTAAAAGTGAGAACTTTAATTTCCTAAAGTTGTCACATCATTTAAGAATCCATGTGATAAATGACACTTCTATTCATTTCCACTACTTCTTTTATTCCTCTTCCCTTGTAGATATGGAATGGAATTGGAAGATGAAGATTGGGATGACTGATGTGACTCCATTCTTGCTGTTTGAGTCATCTGCTGATTATGATGATGTCATTACAGATGTTCATCAAGAATATGAAAAAGAGCAAGAAGCCATGGATGATGATGATGATGATGAATCTTGCAGTTATGATCATTCATTCCATGTTAATATCAAAACCCATGTTAACCATCATCAAGATCATGGAGATGACTCACATTGCTTAGTGTTTGGTCACTCTTTTAGAGATTGCAAAAAACGGGAAAAAACTGATGAGGAAAAGAAAAAAGAGGCAGAGGAGAGGGCTGGAAGTGTGATAGGTGGTCCTAAACCTATTAACATTGTGGATAATGAGGGATTCACTACGGTCACTAGAAAGAAAGGAGGGAGCAGACATCAAGATTATGGTGAAAGGTATCGAAGTTCTGAGAATTTGCAGCCTAATTATACTCAAAGTCATAAGGATAACCAAAGGATTAACTTGAAAGAAAAGGATCTGGTAAGTGGGAAAGGGAAATCTAGTAAAGTGGGTCACCTTAATTCTCCAGAGGAAATGCCGGAAAGCTCTTACAGGAAGCAAAGTCATTGGGCTCAGGTATTTTAAGAGAAATTGTGGTGACAGAAAAAGATGTAGAGGGAGACAAAGGGGGTACGGTATTAAAGGAAAAGAAGAAGCATACGAGGAAGCCGCTAGTTTCAGTGGTGGAAACTACCAACAGATTCAGTTTGTTAGATGAAGATGGCAATGAAATCATGGACACTACAAATGTCAATGGAAAAGAATCTAATGCTGAGGATATTCCAAAGGATCTGAATTCAGGGTGGATACGAAAACAGGAAAGGAATTTAAATTCACATTATAACCAGAGGGTCACGAACGAGCAAAGATATGAAGCAATCAATTAGAGTATTATAGAGGCTTATGCAGCCTTTATGACTTTGGAGACGGCTTTTTGGCGGTCTCTAGCGACTCGTTTCTTGGGACAGTAAAGAATGTTAGCAACCATACTATTGAGAACGATGAGCTAAGTGAGGTGGAGTCTGAAATGGATGGTACGGCTGAGCTTATGAAGGAAGATTTAATTTACTCTCCATCCAATAATATCACTGGTAATATTGAGGAACCTACTATTCTTAATGCTTTGGAACAGCCTTATGGAGCCGGCTGATATACAAAATCTGGGTGCTTAATGGTGTTCAAAATGCTTACATTCAGGGTCTAAATACTCGAAGCCATCAAGAGTACCTTATTAGAACCATGAATAGTGTTGGAGCTAGTATTTACGGAGTGCTGGAGTCCCACGTTAAAAGCTTGAAGCTTAAGGACATTTGCTCTAAAGTTTTTAAACAATGGGAGTGGACGTCTAACCAAGTCAGCTGTGGTAATTGGACGAGAATTATTGTTGGATGGGATCCTAAATGTATGGATGTTATGGTGTTAGACCAGTCGGACCAGGCTATTCACTGTCTCATAAAGCCGCTAAATCAATTTTATTGTTCCTTTGTGTATGGGCAGGTCAAAGCTTTCAAAAGAAGATCATTATGGTCTGAGCTTGAGAAATTTCATCTGGTGGCCGGGATCAGAGATTTTAATGTAAGCCTCCATTGTTTGGAAAACTCGGCTGGAGGGTCAAATATCTCTCCAGCTATGGCTGACTTCAGAGATTGTTGCAACATGGTTGGCATCTCAAACATCCCTTATACTGGATTACATTTCACATGGAACAAGTCCCCAGGGAAAACAACTGGGCTGATGAAGAAATTGGATAGAGCTATGACAAATTGTCACTTTAGTAATAAATTCATTGAGATCATGGCCGAATTCCTCCCCTTGGGTTCGTCCGATCACTCGCCTGTAGTGGTGACTGTTCCAAGTATAAAAAGAAAATGGAAGCAAAGACCTTTTAAATTTATGAATTACCTTACCAGAAAGGAAGGTTTTCTGGAGGTTGTTAGTCAAGGCTGGAATATCCAAGTTCAGGGATGCAAAATGTTTCGTGTGGTGAAGAAACTTCAACATCTCAAGAGCCTTATTCGTAGTTTCAGCAAGAAGCATGGGGATCCTTCAAATCATGTGGACACGTTGAGGAAAGAATTGAAGGAGATCCAGAGAATGGTGGTTTTGGATCCTTACAACCAGGACCTTCGGGATGAGGAAGTGGCTTATGTTCGGGCTTTTAAACAAGCCTCCTTGGATGAGGAGCTTCTCATGAAACAAAAGGCGAAAGTTATTTGGTTGAAGGAAGGGGATCAGAACACGAAATATTTTCATAATGTTGTCAAAGGAGCTAGACAAAGATCAAGAATTATTTCCATTTGTGATAGCAATGGAGGATATCACCAAGGAGCAAATGTGGGAGACCAATTTGTCAAGTATTATCAGGAGTTGCTAGGCACAAAAGCTCAAACTTCACCACCTGTGCAGTCCCATACTCTCTTCACAAACACCCTTCCAAGGCATGTTGCGGATAACATGGTTAGAAGTGTAACTAAGGAGGAAATAAAAGAAGCCATGTTTGGCATAGAAGACGAAAAAGCCCCAGGCCCGGATGGATACACAGCAAAAAAATTTAAAGCTACTTGGCACATCATTGGAGATGAAATCTCGGAGGCTATTCAGGAATATTTCCAAAATGGTAAACTTTTGAAGCAAGTGAATACTGCTGTGATTTCTTTAATCCCAAAAAATGCTAATCCTAAATCTGTTGGGGAGTTTAGACCTATATCTTGTTGCAATGTTATATATAAATGCATATAAAAAGTTATGTGCGAGAGACTGAAAGTGGGTTTGCATATGATTGTGAATGACTGTCAAAGTGCTTTTTGTGCCAGGCCGGTTAATTAGCGACAATATCCTTCTTACCCAGCAACTGGTCCGTAACTACCATCGGAATAGAGGGAAGTCTAGAATTGCCCTTAAGATTGACCTACAAAAAGCGTATGATACGGTAGACCATGACTTCTTGGACCACTGTCTTCAGCAATTCGGTTTTCATCCATGCATGCGAACATGGATAATGACTTGCTTTACGTCAGCCTCGTATTCTATAAATATTAATGGGGATTTGCATGGTTTTTTCAAAGGCAACAGAGGTTTGAGGCAGGGTGATCCTATATCGCCCTACCTATTCACTTTAGTGATGGAAGTTCTCACTCTTATGGTCAAAAGGAAAATCGAGGAAAATGACCAATTTCAGTACCATCCAGGTTGCGATCAGCAACACATTACTCATGTGTGTTTTGCGGATGACCTTTTCATGTTTGCTCATGCTGACCCGAATTCTGTGAGTACTCTTAGAGATGCGCTAAATGAGTTCAGTAATGCTTCGGGCCTGGTTCCCAATATGCAGAAGAGCACTATGTACATGGAAAATGTAAAGCTCCGAGTTCAGAGTGAGTTAAAAAGTATCCTGCCTTTTCGTATGGGGATACTTCCGGTTAGATATTTGGGAGTCCCACTTCTCTCTAAAAGGCTGTATAAAAAAGATTGCAAATGTCTCATTGATAAAGTAAAAGCTAAAACTGATGATTGGAAGAATAAATCTCTCTCCTTCGCGGGTCGGATTCAATTGATAAAATCGGTTGTGCCAAGTGTATTGGGCATCCATATTTACGTTACCCATGAATGTTATTGATGATATTGAGGCTGTTATGAGAAGATTCCTGTGGAGCCAAAATGGTCCGGTTCAAGGTAAGGCGAGAGTTAAATGGGAGGATGTGTGCAGACCTAAGCATGAAGGTAGTCTTGGTATTAAATCACTTCGAACTCGAAACACTGCTCTAATGGCTAAGCATATTTGGCATATTGTTACGAACAAAGACTCCATTTGTCATGCTTACAAAATTAAAGACAGGTCTTTTTGGGATATCAAAACCATGGATGGGGATAGTTGGAGCCGGAGAAACATTTTAAATAACCGAAATAATATCCGGAAGCACTGTATTACGAGCATTGGTAATGGCAAAAACACATCAATCTGGTACGATCACTGGCAGCCCCCTGGGTGAAATTATTACGATTCAAGCTGGCCTCCTTGTAGATAGTAAAGTGGTGGAAAATGGAGGTTGGAAATGGCCGGTTGCTTGGCGAACAAAATACCATTTTCTGTCAGACCAGTCACCTCCAGTTTTGCAAGAGGAAAAAGCAGATGGCTGTCTCGAGATGGAAGATTGGGGGAGTTCAACACAGGTGTAAAACCATTTGATAGCCAAATGGACGAATGCTAAAGTGTAGTTTTTGTGATAACCAAACGGATAGTCATGCCCATTTGTTTTTTGAATAAAATCTGGGCCACCATGCGGAAAGAAGCTGAGTTTCGAGACCCACCGGGCAGATTGCATAACCCATCTGAGTAGCCTCCCTAGAAACAAAAGCATAGGTATGGCGACTTGTCTTTGCTGCTACTATCTATTTCATATGGCAAGAAAGAAATATGCGTATGTTCCAAAAAGAAAGCAGGCATGTGGATGTCCTCTGTAAGCTCATAAAAGAGTCGGTTAGCATGAGACTTAAAGGATTAAATATTCGGGTACTATACTCCTGGGGAAGAAATGGGGATTTCAACCAAATATGGAGGCTTGCGAGAGTTATTAGATCCAATGATACTTAGTAAGCTGGTCCAAGTCGGGTGGAGTAATCTGGTCATCATCTGGGAGGCCCTCACTGAGTCTAGCAATTTGAGAATCCAATTGAATAATTCCATTCACAGAAAAAACCATGATGAGTGTGTCCATATTGGGGATGGGTTGGCCCAAAAGTGTCATTCGGGTGGGAAGAAGGGATGGGATGGTAGACGCTTTTGGGAAACTTGTTTGGGTTCTTGATTTTATTTAGGAAGAATAAAGATGATATCCATAAAAACTCTCTTGGCATTTGAACTTTATCTTTTCATTTATCAGAATGTTTTTAGTTACTCTGTGTTTAAGGTACAACTCTTGCAGCACATAGTATATCTACCGCCCAAGTCCGGTTTAAGATCCTAACGGTTCGCTTTTGAAGATTCACCAAAATCGAACCGATAAACAACCAAACCAGCTGGTACGGGTGTAAACGAATGGACCTACTCATCAGCTACTTGATATCGGCTTGCTAAAAGCTTGAATCAAGCCAAACTTAAATGAGCTTGAACTAAAGCTTCACTTATCAAACTCAACTAGGCTTACAAGTGTATTTATTTATATACTTTTTATTTAATATATATTTACATAATATAATTATTATATAAATTATAATAAAATAACTAAATAATATATGTTATTTATAAAAATACAAATATAAGAAAATGTATACAAGTAAAGCAATTAAATAATAAACTAGTTTAGCACAAGTCGAGCTTAGCTCGGCTTGAATTTCCGTTCCCGAAAATGTAGTTAGCAGTTCGGCCCAAAATTTCTATCCGTAGAACGAAAACACCCTAACAGTATTAACATGGGTTAGAAAATACTTCACGTAGAACATTTCATGGTAAACATAGGTTACAACAGTTAAATAAAAGATACTAAACAGTTACTTCACATACAACAATCAAGATCCCTATTTAAAATCAAAACCGTTAGTCGGACTAGAATGTTGCATTACCAAATCATTGAGTTCTTTCTTGAAACGTTTTTTGGCGTTTTTGTTCTTTTTTATCTGTTTCAAGAAATTTTCTTCTATCTCGCTTAGTGATTCGACTTCATTATCACTATCACCATCCTGACCACACCGATCTTCTTCATCTTCTGACACGGGTCTTCTGAGTTCACTACTAGTTTGCATCTCTTCGTGGTTGTTGAGCTCATTATCGGTTTGGGGAAACCTGGCGGTTGTCTCCTCTCGCTCTCTAAGTGTTTTTGTGATCAAGGTCTTAAGTAAGTTCATGACTTGTACCGCGTGCATTAATGCTGTCAATGGATCCGACATCTGAACAAGAAACAAAATGCAAAAAAAGAATATAGATTGTGAGGCCATAGTACAAAAGAAGCCCATTCTTCATTTCAAACCATTTTCTGAGAAAGTTTGATGTAAGTAACAGTATTTTGTCTTAAAGTTTAAAGATTCACATCAATTTGATGCTAAGTAATAGTCTTTTGACTTTAAAAGTCAAACGTTTAACATATTTATGTGAAAATGACCAATTTGGGTCATATTTTCTTGTTAACACACCAAATGGTGAAATTTTTAGAAAAAGATTAGCTAAAAAGTAATAATAGTTTTAAAACGTGTACATATCGCTTCAATAAATAAAGTAAAATTGAAAAACAATGTTTTATTTATTTCTCCCCACTCTGAGTTTGATTTAAACTCCTCTCCCCTAATTTTTTTCAAGTATAAAAATGTGCATATATGCGTATATTTGTACATGTAGTGTATGTGCATATATGCATTTAGACAAACGACTATAAATACTATGTTTTTTAAAACTAAACCTTACACATATTGAAATCTAGATGAATTTCTACATGAATTCTAGTCAATTTATATAATAAATAATGCAAGAATTAATACGGTTCTCAACATAATGTTGGTTCTCAAAAGAATGTCTCCCTAATTTTATAACCATATCTAATATATTAATCATTTATAAAACAAAATAAAAAAAATCATTTATAAAATTCAATCCGACTTGACCGGACCAGTTTTGATCCGTTCTAAAATTTAATCTATGTTGACCCGTTACCCAACCTACCCAATTTTCCACTACAAAGATTAAAAGTGGCAAAATAGACCGATAGGGAGATCAGGTAACAAGCGGGTTCGTGTCAAAAATAAGGGGGATGTGTAGACCACCAAAAGTATCCATACACCACTAAAAAGCATTTTTTTTGTAACCATGAGGACCCGTTACTAGAAAACTGACAGGATCCTCCCAATATCCTGCTAACCAACGCTGATTAGGTAAATCGTGAAAGAAAACCAGTATAAGCAGAATTTGAAGTTGAGACCTCTACTAGAGAGGAATCGGACGCTTACCACTACATTACTAAAATGTTTAAAATTACTATTATGCCCTCTAATTAAATAAAAAAGCAAAACAATGAAAGGGTGAGATTGTACTTTTCAAAAGTTTCAGTGTGTATAGATAATTTTGGAGATCTACAAATCACCTCCAATTTTAATACGGGTTAGGCTGACCTGTCAACGTTTTTCTAATTTTGTAACTGGTTAATGTAATAAATAAGATTGCAAAAACTTTATAATTAAAATAATCCATTTTAGCTAAATATTAAAATTCTAACAACCGGAGATAAAATACAACCTAAATCGACCCAATTATAGGTAAACGGGTTGAGATTTCCACGTCTGCTAAGGATCAATAGCTCAGAAACCTAAACATAAACATCAAAAGAATTTACCTGAGTCATATTCGGTGCAAAAACCATGGCGATATTTCTAGCATTCATTTTATTTAATTCTTCATGCTCAGCCACATCAGACATAAGATCAATAGCCCAATTAAGCAGCGCGGTCTCAGTGGGTTTTAGCTTTTTCACGAGCTCAACCCGTTCCTCTTCTGTGTTACACTGTAAAACCTCATCAGGAGAAAGCCCATCAAGCACGCCACATGGTAGCTCCCTGAACCAAGCTTTAATTAAGCCCGCGAGACAATGAACCTCTATGTCTTCAGGAACCATGCCTCTATTTAACTGGTCCCGCACACTCTCCTCATGACTGTTTTCAGGGTTTATACGGAATATTCCTTCTGCCTATAATGGGTTTTTAACAGAAAAAAGAGTTAGTTTTGATTATACGAGTCTTGATGATGACGTATAAAAAACAAAAAGAAATTTGTGTTTAAATTATATATTCTTTACGTTATGCTTAGTTCAAAGGGGTGGTGATACGTGTTGAATTCGGGTTGGTATCACCTGAACCGATCAAACGGGATGGCAGGTTGTAAGCGGGTTGGTCAGGTAAATGGGTTGTAAACAGGTTAGTGGGTTGACCCAATTATCTACAAGGACCCAACCCAACCCAGACATGAACAGTGAACCTTTTATTAAACGGGTAAGCCGGTCAAACTGTTTAGACCCAACCCTAACCCGTTTGTTTATGTGTCAGGTTCCATATTATGCTGGGAATTTCCATCCCTAAATCAACCAAGTGGGTGAGTATTAGTTAAACGTCCAAAATACCCTTCAATAGCAACAAGTAAAGAATTCTTGGGACATGGATTAAAGAAGGAAAAAAAACTACAAACACATATTACAAGAGACTGATATTTACTCTAGCTGGAAAGTTTGTGAAAAGATATAAAAAGAAAGGAACATTACAGTTTTCATGCAACATGCCACAGTGAAAATTGCATAAATGGGCTCACACATATAGAACCTACCAGGTGGACCTTAGGGGCTTGTGACTCAGCGGTGAGTCCAGAACTTCCAATCAGAATATGCACTACCATAACAGGAAGAAAAAAATCAACGGATGGCTAGAGGTTTCAATATCAAGCCTTTCATATGAACATGGGTCAATATGGGTTGTATTTATTTGATAATGGGTCAACACATAAATTAACTAGAAAGGGTCAGATGAGTAGAAAATCACCTAAATTGCATTCGAATACATACCGTGTCATTAAAAGAAAAGGTTAGATTATTATTTGATGATATAATTTTTGTTATCAATTTATCATATATAATGCACTAGTTTAGAACATGTGTACTACATAGGGTGAAAAAATATCAGTTTATAAAATTCTTAAATTTGTATACATGTATCTTATAGGTAAAAAAATGTATTACATATACTAGCAATAGAAAACAAAATCAAAAAATATGTAAAAATTAATATATAATTGAGTTTAAAAAGTACATAAAATACTATTCAATGTAATTTGATTTTCATTACTATTTGATTGTAAACATAAGCTGGGTAATTACATTTCAAACTTTCTTATTATATGAGATAATTAAAAATAAATGTGTTTTATTAGCATAATTAATAATTTGTTTAAAAATATATTATTATTGAAATATGGAAGTGTATTTATTATGAGAGAGAGGCGGGAAAATTTTTATAAGGATGAATATGGAGGCGACATGTGGCATTGAGAAACCTTTATTTATTATATAGTATAGATTAATTATTTCTTATAAAATTTAAATAAGAAACAAAGAATTTTGATGGTCAACCTTGCTTGACCTGACCTGTACTTAAAAGTACATGCTTTGACCCGCACCAATCCTTCACCCACTAGCCAACCATTGCGACCCACGGCGATTGCATTATGACGATAACATTTACTTAATTACAAAGTAAAATACAACAAAAAAAATCCAGGACATGCACGTTTTTATGATAGGATAGATCGTAAAACTTCCACAATCAATATTCGTTGTGTGAGATTTTAAGACAAATGAATAATTAGTTTTAGCTTGATTTTTCTTTTTGCAAACGAATGAAGATTTACAACTTTAAGAGGCATCCCATAACGAAAACAGAGGCAATTCTCATTGAGTGGACCTAAAGGAATAAGATTTCTACAAGCCATAGTTGTCAATAGCGAATAGCGGTAAATAGCGACAAGCCACCTATACGCTACGTAGCGAATTGCGGTAAATAGCGGGCGCTATTTCACGTTTAGCGATACACTAGTAGAAATTTTTAGAAATATTTTATATTAAACTATTGTAGGATTTGTAGCAATTATAATCAATAATCATCTAAATCTTCATATATTAGGGTTATTAGCAACCCTATTTATATTAATCAAGTAAAAAACTGGTTAAAAACATAAAAAAAAAATTTTTAAAAAACAAAATTCGCTATCTGGTCGCTATTTAGTCGAGAAATGGAAATAGCGACGTTTGATCGATTCGCTATGTAGCGCGCTACAAGCGCTATTGACAACTATGCTACAAGCACTATTCATTTTGTGAGATTTAAAAAATCTAATATTTTGAATCTAACCTAATAAAGGAACATCTCATATGCCACGTGGCAGCCTCTCAGTAATCCTTTGACTACCATTTCCCGCCAAAACTCCCAAACCCATATGAAGAGTGTCTGAGGTGTTATTTTAGGTAAAAAATATCAAGATAACTCCACAAATTGTTGATAACCGATGAAACTCATATGAAGAATGTACGTTTCTCTTCAACCAGTCCTCAATTCAAAATCCAGTCAAACAACGTTTAGCGTCATTTTAGGAAGGCCCTAATTCTACGCCTAAACTCTCAAATCCTCCATGAGATCCTATAGTTTTCTATTTCTTCTCATAAATCTCCATTAAACCTAAACTCCTACAGTGTGATTTCATTGCCAACTCATTTAATTTCTCTTTCAAATCAAACACCCAAGAGGATTTTGCTCTCAATTCGAATTAATCACCGTATATGTTAATCGTTCATGTGTTTTAGATGGAGAAATCAAAGGGCTTTATATCGGATCTCCTTGATTCCGTTTGAATCATATATGGTTTCGAAATTACCGGGTGTGTGGTCATATTAATGCATCATTCGTGTTTCACTATTTGAATTGTGAGTTTACATCTCAATTCTTTCAAAGAAATGGTCAGGGTAGCTATAGTTGATGTTCAAGTTTGTATCATGTACCATTTATATGAGAATTCTTAGATTGGAAAACCCGCATGTGTTTACATCTTTTTACTTATTTATTTGGTTGTAAATTTTAGGAAAAATATGCTCTAATAAACATATCAAAACCCAGCATGGTTCCAGTGGTTTGTATCATGGAATGGGTCCTTCATTTGTTACTCAACGGTATAAAATTGACAAGGTAAGTTTAATTAGTAAATGATATATTTTAATTTTAGAATTATGTTTGTATGTTGTAGATATCGATCGGAATAAAAAGTAAGATCTGTGTTTAGAGTCTAACAAGGTTTTAGGTTCAAGAAATCAATGGAATTCTTTTACCTTTCCTTTCAATGTTGGAAGAATCCCCTTTCAGGTTAGTTACATATATTTGTTCTACGTGTTCTTGAATTTTGTTTTTCAAATGTTCATTTGATTCTATCTACTGAACCATGGTTAGTTATTTGAGTCTTGAATTGGCTATTCAAATTGGTATGAAATTGAGTTTCTGTATCCCTGGATCCTTATGTTGGTAGGTAATGTCATTTTGTAATGTTAAGGTTCTTTGGAAATTTGTGAAGAAATGATTTATTGTGCCTGAAAGCTTTAAGCTTGATACTTGGAATGTGAGGTGGTTCTTTGTGTACATTTGTTATTTATAATATTTGGGATCAGAAAGAGTTTTCTGTACTGCATAGGAGTCTCTCTTGATTTGTAAGTAAATGGGTGTGTTTGGATTGTAGATAGTTATAGTATTGTGCAATCTTATGTCAATTAATGGGTGTGTTTTCAATATTAATTTTTTTGTTGACGGTATTATGTATAGTGATATTTTGCAAGGACATTCAAAAGTTGTCATTCTTTTGATTTAAACAACACATGGCAGGGGATTTGATCCTTATTTTTCTTCAAATATGCATGTAATATAATAATGTTCTCCTATCTTTGATTTACAAATTTAAAACATTATGGATTTGGTGACCATGGATGGATGTTGTATGTATGTATGATTGCAGGAGAGGAAAACATATCACTTAATTCATTAATCAATCGTGCAGGAAATCAGTGTCGTTTTTATAGTTAATCGATAATACAATATAATTTTGGTCCTAACTGTGATCATTTTATTTCTTTCGACAATGCTAAAATTCTTAGTACATTGCAAAGTGCTTGTGGATGAAAGATAACATGGACTCCAAACTTAGAGTGCTTATTGAATTGAATTTTTTTAATTGGAATTTGGTTGTTTTACTTTGTTATTTGTATCCAGTTTTTGTGGGATATAATAATGAAGTTGATTATGCTAAACTAAGTGGGTTTTTTTTTTTGTTTCTTCTAAGTCTGTATCCAGTTTTTGTGGGATGGAACCTGCAATTTGTTCCAAGACCAATTGAAAAAGTAAATGTTATTGCTACCAATTCTAATTCTTGTGATTTGAATTGTTGCTGGAAGCTTGGCAATTGGTGATTATGTTGTAGTGAGAGTTTAATAAAATATGTCAGTTCCACAAATGGGTCAATTTGGATTGTATTTATGTTAAACGGGTCAACTTTACTACCTAAACGAGAAACTAACCAAATATAGGTTGTAATTTTTATTTGTAGCTGTACATTTGTAAATTGTAAATGTGACATTATTCATCTTTCATTATAAAATGTAAATGTATTTTATTTATTCTAAATATATTTTTATTACCTTATTTTTTATACCCAACCCCGTGTATCACACGCAGAGTTGTAAAAATCGCTAGGCGCTAGTCGGGCGGTGGGGTAGGGCCTAGGCCTAGGCGGGATTAATCGGGGCCTAGGCGGGATTAATCGGGGCCTTGGCGGGATTAATCGGATTGGAATTTTTATATGTAATTTTCAGTTTTTTATATATATACACACATTTTTATATGTAATTTTTATAAAAAATGTTCATTTTTAAACCACACAAAAGGTTTTTGCCGGAATTTGGCCGGAAATTTCAGGTTTTCGCAGGAATTTTCAGGTTTTCGCCGGAATTTGGCAGGAAATTTCAGGTTTTCGCCGGAATGTTCGCCGGAATCTGGCCGACTAGACCCGATTTGGGACGACTAGCCCGACTAGGACCGCCCAGCGATTTATGGAGCGACTTGGCCAAAATTACTCCTCACTGGTCCGCCTAGCGACTAATCGGCGCCTAGGCGCGATTTTTACAACACTGATCACACGGGTCTCTAACCTAGTATGTTATATACTTGTATATATACCTTTAGACCTTCTTGAGCATATAACCGCTTCTGCATGAGCAAGAGAATTGTGGGGACACTATTTCCTCTTGAATCATAAGAACACTGCATGGATTCTGCAGAGACACCAAAAACACTAACACTACACAACAAGAAAACATATGTCAAGAACACAATCATATTTATAATGAAACGCATCTTGCATCTATATCGAGTTCTAAATCCATGTTAAATTTAAAATTCTAATACAACTAGTTGATCTTCCTCATTTGAACAAATATAGTGTACAACCATGAAATTACACATATCTAATTCGTTCAAAAATCAATTAAGACAGGAATAGCACCATCAAGGGGGGTGTTTGAATGTGCGTTTCGGAAGTGATAATATCAAAGTGAACATCACAGGTAGATGATATGGTGATACCACAAATTCTAGTTAACTGAAAGAATAAAAGATTAAAAAAGATAAACTAAGGGTATATAAGTAACCTTTCCCATTTTATAACTAATTTTGTTGCCAATGGTATCAAACTAATAAATTCCTGTTAAAAAGATTAATAAAACATAATCTACAAACAGGATAATCACTTCTGTAAACCATATCCAAACAACCCCTTACTTAAATTTTCAGCAATCAAAATGTAGGCCCCCAAACTGACCCCCAAATTATTGAACTTTGGATTCTCAGTTTTCACTATTTAACCAGGAATTAAACATATGAGGGTCCCAGATTGTCCCCTTCATCTAATTTGACTAATTTCCGTTGACCAATTTGCACCTTTTTCTCCTGTCATAAACCCTAAATTCCAAATCATTAACTAAAACTTAAACACAAAAGCAGAAGTAAATTCCATCCTACATCAATAAATACTTTACAGTATTTACTACTTACCACAATCAAATCATTAAACCTTAATTATCCACAACAATTTGTTTCCAAACACAATTAAAAAAAACCCTAAAAAATCACAATACCTAGCACTGGGCGCTCGAGAGGGGATTTCAACCTCAAATTCAACCGGAAGCCCTAGAAATCCATGAAATCGGTCAAACGTGACATGTGTCAAATGTTTAACATCAGTCGGTAAACCAATTTCCATGTGATGAAACTTCGATTTAGATTCTTCTAACCGATCATCCACTCGACAAGCCGCCATTGATTTTCTAAAAGCTGCTAGTATCAACTCCAGTAGCGAGAGTTGACTCGAAGAGCCTTGTTTTGTTGTTGCGTTTTCAGCAGCGCCGCCACGAAAGCCGCCGCAGCCTGCTCCGGTTGCTACGGCCACCATCTGTGTCATCTTGTGTAGCTTTTTGGTTTCAAATTTGTGTGTAAATGTGCATGGATTTAAGTGAAATTTGAAGGATTAGGATTGTGATGGTGAAAGCGAGGGTTGGGGTTTATGATAATCGAGGAAGATATGCAGTTGGTTTGAAATTTCAACCAACCCTCTTTCTCTTTCTCTTTCTCTTTCTCTTTCGAATTGCCGGCAACTCTTTTCTTTTTCAAATGGTTTGTTAATTTAATTCATCCTCTATTTGACTTTCTTTTGCTTAAGACTTTGGAATCTTCCCTTTTTTTAATATGTCCTAACTCACAATTATTAAAAAAGTTAAATAAATAAGTTAAAATAAAATTATTATTTTTTAACTCTTTTAGGGAATTAAGAATTTATTTATTTTATCCAAAATGTTGGGTTCGGAAAGTCTTAACGGATTATGTTCGACGTCGTGTCGTCGAGTGTATCATGAGAGATTAGACGTCGCGTCATCTAGTGTATCATGAGAGATAGAGGTCTGAAAATGAACCTGACGTTCAGTGAGTCGCTTGACAGAAAGTTCATTTATTTAATAAATCAACGAACATGAACACAGGTTTTTATTCATTTAATAAAACAAGCGAACATGAGTACATGTCAAGTCGTTCATTTATGTTCGTTCATTAACGTTCGTTTCTAACCATTCATTTATGTTCAGTTATATCTGTTTGTTTAAATATTCATTCAAATTTACTTATTGCTAATATTAATCTAGAATCAATTTGGTTTTCATATTTTAAAACCATCAAGCTAAATTCAAAATCAATTTAATAATTCTTTTAGCTTTTAAATGTTAGATATAAGGATGATAGTATTTATGTTTTAATTTTGATATATATATATATACACTTATTTTTAATTGGTGTTCATTTATGTCCGCTTATGTCCTTGTTAAACAACCCAAATAGGCAGCCTAGTGCAGGGTGCAAGAAGCTCTCAAACAAATTGAAAATTACGTGATGAATGCCACCTCAGCCAAGAAATAACAAACTATGTGAATGCTTATGAGTATGTGGTAGGAAGAATAATGGGTAGCCAAAATGTTCGGTTCGGAAACTCTTAACTGACTCATGTTAAACGTCGTCAAGTGCATCAATGAGAGATTAGTAGAGATTTGTAAATGAACCAAACGTTCAGTGAATCGTTCGACAGAAAGTTTATTTATTTAATAAATAAAAAAACATGAACACAAGTACGAAAAGGGGAACAAGTTTTTATTCATTTAATAAAACAAATGAACATGAACATATGTCTAGTTCGTTTGTTTATGTCCATTAATTATGTTGTTTGTTTAAATATTCATTCAAATTCACTTATTGCTAATATTAATCTAGAATCAATTAGTTTTTATATTTTAAAATCCTTAAGCTAAATTCAAAATCAATTTAATACTTTTTTATTTTTTAAATGGTAGATATAAGTAGAGGTGGGCAAAAAAACCGGTTTGGAAATCCAAACCGGTTTCAAACCAAAACCTGACCCGACTTCAAACCGGTTTAGTGGGAACCGGTTTCAAACTGGTTTGAACTGGCGGTTTTGAACCGGTTAATTATACATACGATTTACCGGTTTATGAACGGTTTTTTTTTAACCGGTTTGAGGAACCGGTTTAACGGTAACTTTCGAAAACTAACCGTTGGGATAACGGCTATATAGCCGTTTTTGACCGTTAGACCCTTTTTTGACCGTTTTTTCACCCATTTTAACCCCCAAACACATTATAAATAGGTAGTGGGTGTTTTGGTTAAATCAACACTTCTCAAACCCGCTCTCTACACTCTCATTTATAAAAAAACGCTCGAAAACGCTCAAAAAAACTCTGAAAAAAACGTTATGGCAGATTCAAGTTTTGGTGTTTCCTCTAACGAAGTTAGCGTTGTGAAACAAATAGGTAGCCAACCAAAATCATATAAGGATGATAGTATTTATACGTTAACTTTTATGTTCCTTGTTAAACAACCAAAATAGGTAGCCAAGTGCATGGCCCAAGAAGCTGCCAAACAAATTAAAAGATTTTCGTGATGAATGTCAGCTCTACCAAGAAATAACAAGCTATGGGAATGCTTATGTATGTGGCAAGAAGAATAATGAGTAGACAATTTGTTAGCATTTAGTTATTCTCTCTCTCTCATCTCATGCTCTTGTAATTTTCTTTTCCCATCTTCTCTATAAGCAGCACTATTTGGTTATCAATCTACTCCCTTCCAATTCTGCACTATTAATTCCAATTAAGTATTCAATCCATTTCATTGGTGCTTTCCATTGACCCATCTTCAATGATGGTTGACGATACCCGACTCAAAGGGCTCGGTGATGGATTATAGGCGATGCAGGAGTTTCAAACTCAGTTACGTCGTGATGTTGATACCATTTTTACATCCATGTATGAGCAGAAACTCTTATTGAAATAAGAGTTGGCTTGATTTTCTCGCCCTACTAAGGAGTCGTTATTCGAGCATGGCGAATCTAGCGGTGGCGAGTTTTCTAGTAGTTCCCATGATTACACCGAGGTGGTCGATGCCTTCTATTTGGACAAAGAAACAACTGACTGGTTCGATTAGATGCACTATCATTTTCAATTGACTAACGGTTGCCCTAATCAAGGGATTTGGAAAAAGGCATGGGTCGTATTTCTTTAGGCAATAGTAAGTCCATCTTACCTACGCCCACTACACCACAAGTTCTTTCATCGGGTAATTCCACCACCACCAACAGGAATAACCCAAAATTCACCCCTTGTAGGGTATTATTAAGACTGACGCTTACCAAAATAATCAAGATTCAGACAAAAGTCAAAGACGCAATCAAAAAGTCAAAGATGAGATCGCAAGACAGATTTCATCGAAAGATCAAGATTCGATCGAAGCAAGACGGCTCGATCAAAACTATGTCTAAGTCAAAGTTGCGGTTTGAATAAAGTTTATCTAATAGTAAGTAGCACTTATTATTGAAAAAACTTTGTTCAATGGGAAGTAGCATACTTCCCATGGCAATTATGTAATTAGATTGAAGTCTTGTAAGGAATACAAATAGATTACATTTTCTAGGGTTTCTAGTGTGCACACATCATGAATTTTTAGAACATTCATTGTTTTATCACTGTGAGCACACAAAAGATACATTTGATGATGTAAATCTTTTGCATTCAAATCAATACGGGTTTTCTACTTTCATCATGTGTTCTTGTTATCTCTTCACCAAATCAAAAGATTTCGTCTCTTGATTTGAATTATCGCAAATTCGTGTTATTGTTTGAACCTACAATTGATATAAGAACATTGATTGTTCATTTTGAATATGTTTTTGTTTGAAGATCGAAGGTGTTTACAAGAAACTTAGAATTTCTAGAAATAGAGAGAGATTTTTTTTTGGAGATAAATATATATTTTTCTTTTTTGGGCCGTTTATTCCTAAATTACACATGGGCCGGTACTTTAAATCTTGTGTTGGGTTGCCATTACCTTCCAATTCAAGTTGGGTAGATTTTTGTTTGGATTAAGATCCGTACGGTAGCTGCTAGAGGTGCACAAATCGGTTTTTTTTTTTGAACCGGATCCGGTTCGGATCCGGACTGGTTCCGTCAACGTTGGTCAATAACCGGATCCATTAGAACCGGTTCCGGTTCGGATCCGGTTCCGGGTGTGGAGACTTGGAACCTATTGGGACCGGTTCGGATATTTAGAACCGGACCGGATAAAAAAAACCGGTTCCACCGGTTCCGGAAAAAAAAAATTTAAAAATTAACAAAGATACACTATAAAATACATGTTTTATTTATTTTATAGATTTTTTTAAGTTATTTAACAATAGTTCGTACAAAAAAAATACAAAAAACATAATTGAATCACAAAGCATTAATTATTTATTATGTTTTCAATATTTCTTCGTCGTAGTCTTTGTAACATCGGTTTTCATTCTTCTTCGCTTGAGATACGTTGGGCTTCATCGTAAGCTTGTTCTTCGTCCGAAAGTGGAGTCGCCGCCCCATGTTCTACTTCGAATTCATGTATTTCTTGTTCAACGTCAAGCTCGCCTTCTAGTTTTGCAACATGTTGTACACGTTCGGCGGCATCCAAATGGTCCTTCAAGCAAATACACATCTCCATAGATTCCGGTGTAAGCCTCGTTCTTCGAATAGATAAAACCCTGCCACTAAGAGAAAAAGCGGATTCCGAAGCTACCGTGGAAGCTTGGACGGTTAGTAGGTCACGGGCCATTGCGGCTAGAACGGGATATTGGGATTCCCTTCCTTGCCACCAACTCAATATATCAAAGTTTTCAAACTCTTCGGATCTTAGAGTAGAAATAAAGTCGGTTGCTTGATATCTCCCAAGCTCGCTACTTGGTGTGGTTCCACGAGCTCGTTTAGTATTTTCGTTTCTTAAAGTGTTAAATAAATTTAGCATCGGGTTCCTTGAACTACTAGAAGTTGAACCCGAACCCATTGATTCACGTATGTTTGATGGATCACCACTTCCACCATATTTGCGTAAATAATAATCAAACATATTATTAAAAGCCGAATTGAAATCCCTTATTGCATTTGATTCAAAATTTGGGTCTTCCTCGAACATATTTAAATCATCCGATATTGATCCAATTAATGTTTCAACACCGGTTACATTAATCGTTGGGTTTAAGGCGGCCGAACATGTAACAACGGCCGGCATTTCTGAAAAATATTTTTTAAATTTAGCTTTCATAGGTTTTACCATTTTTTCAAAAATAGTGCCGTGATATTCAAACTCTTTTAATTTATTACATATTAAGTATAATTGTTGAAGTATTAGCGAAGACGTGGGATAATAAACTCCCGATAAACATGTAGTTGCATTTTTAAAACCTCAAGCAAATTAGTTAGTTTCTCGATCATATCCCAACTTATATTATCAAATTTTTGTAAACAACGTTTCTTTTGTACAAGTTCATCATGGAAATGTTTTAAAGTAATTCTTTGCCTTAAGGCCGATTCAAACATTTTCCAAGTCGAGTTCCATCTAGTAGGTACGTCCCAATTCGGACCTAAAAAGATGGAATCCGTTTGTTGGCACAAGTTTCTATAGTTTATATATCTTTTTTTGCTTGTGCTAAAAACTTCACGTAACATCACTTTAAAATTTTCTTTTACGTCTCTTATTTCTTGGACGTTTAGACCGTCTTGCACAACCAAGTTAATGATGTGTGCAACACATCGACTATGAAAAAAAACACCGTTACAAGGCGGTTCATATTTTATTTTTAATTTTTCAACCGCGTTTGTGTTATTTGAAGCGTTATCAAAAGATATTGAAAATATTTTCGGTTGAATTTTATAAGTTTGAATTACCGAGTCTAAAATATAAAATAAGTTTTCACCGGTATGTGGATATCCAAAATAATCAAACGCAATCGTACGCTTCATCATTTGCCACGACTCCGGTTGAACCCAATGTGCGGTAACGCAAAGGTACGATTCGGGTAAACCATGTGGAGCGGACCAAACGTCCGTTGTTAAGTTAATGCCGGTATTTAATTTTTCAAAACCTAAAATTAATTCTTTTTTGGCTCTTTTCCACATTTTTAAACAATCTCTTCTCAAAGTAGAACGACTTACATTTGTGTAATTCGGTTGAAGCGTCTCTTGTATCATCCTCGTCAAGCGCGGATTATCAAAATGATCAAAAGGCAAGCCTTCTTGAATGACGAAATGTGCCATTCTCTCACGAACACTTTCGACATTGTATTGCCAAACTCCTCCATCCCTACCAATTTGAGTTTGATTTTCACCTTCTTGAGTGTGTCTTGCGTGACTAGCAATATGTTTCCTCAAACTGCTATTTCCCGCCGCAGCCAAAAGTTTACCACAACGTTTGCAACGAGCCTTTTGCGAGCCGTTCGACATTTCGCATAAATCGAAATAAGCCCATATTTCTTGGTTTCAGGAGCAAGGAAGTATTGACACAACCGTAACATCGCTAGTAGAACCACCAACCGAATTTTGAGTGCTTGCGGAAGCGGAAGCCATGAGAGCGTTTTTTTTTTGCTTAAAGTGAGCGTTTTTTTTGCGTTTTGAGAGCGTTTTTGAGAGCTAGAATGTTGTGGTGAACTAACACATACACCCAATACCTATTTATACTAAATTTCAATCCTTAAAAACAAAAAAAAAACAAAAAAACAGCCATAAAACGGCTATATAGCCGTTTTTTTTAACCCCAACGGCTAGAACCGGTTCCGAACCGGTTCCAAAATGTCCGAAAAAAACCGGTTCCAAAAAATCCGATTTTTAACCGGTCCGTCAAAAAACCCAGAACCGGTCCCGGAACCGGCGGTTCTAATAATATCCGGACCGGTTCTAAAAAAACCGGTTCTCGCCGGATCCGGTTTCGGATAATCCATCGGATCGGTTCCGGTTCTTTTGTGCACCTCTAGTAGCTGCTAGTAAGTTAAAACAAATTAAAGTTTGAATTGGTTCTTGTCTGCTTGTGTAAAGTAGGAGGATTGCAAGAACTTAATTTTATTTTGACATCCATTTACTAAATCCTTGGCATCCGAAACTTTTAAAAATAATATAACTAGAAAATTTGACTCGTGACGGGAAGTGGACTTTATTCGGTTTAGACGGTATCATTAATGTGACTAAGCATAAAAAGAAACGTGATTGAATAAATTTTGCGCAGCGTTCCGCGGCGATACGGATCTTAAACGGTTGAGGCGATAACATTAGCGTGGCTAAGCACAAAAAGAATCGCAGTTAAATATATAGAAGAAACGTATGAAGTTACAGCGAGTAAGTTGTGGATATCGAAACATAGATAAAGACAGTAACATAACGGTACCGATGATTTTTAGTCGGTGTCTGTCTCATTCTTCATGGTGCCAGAATGTCACCATCAGTCGATATAACCCACGATACCTAAAAATACACTATTTTGAATACGACTCAATTTAAAAATTATACCGGGACATCAAGAAAAAAATAACGAACAAACGCGAAAGTTATTAAAGAAAAATCCGATTATATATACTATTTGTAGTAAATTTGAAACTTCAAAAATTTAAACATGACTTTCTGGGCTACCCGATCCATCAGTAAACGAAAGGTCGAAAGTCGAAGTTTCCACCATTGAGATCATCATTCATCAAAGTTGAGGAGAGGGGGATGTCAATGGCACCGACATAAGTGGGTCCCTAGATACTATATCTTTAATCAGTTTGGGGCAATTGTATATGGGTTGCAGATAGGTTCTAAATTGTTTGGCCTTATTTTGTGTACTGAGTAATTGGGAGGTGGATTTTGGGTTTATATAATTGGGCTGGTGATCAATTGGATTTGGATTGCAAGTTTCTTAAAAGTTGATTCGGATTCATTTACGGTGTTACAATTTTTAGTATTTAAAGATTGCTCGAAAGCGTTTCTGCTTATTCAGTTTGAATCTTGATTGATATGAATTCATTTCATGAAAGGTTAGTGTTGGTAGTTCAAGTCGGAGAATTTTATCTCTTGGTCGAGTTCAAGATTGCAAGATGACTTTTCTGTTCAACAGATGGAAAAAAAAAACGTTAATGCAAAGATATCAAAATTTTGAACGGGTAGAAGGAAAATGTTTGACTGATCAATACAATAAATATACAAGATTGATTAGTGAAGTTCAAGATATTGGTGTTAAGCTTGAGAATATATGGATAATAGCTAAGTATTTGGATTCTCAACCGGTTTCATGATTTCCGACAGTAGAGAGCATCATATGGAATATGAATCCAAAGACTGTTTCAATGAAATAGTTGTACTAGAAGCTTCAATTGAATGAGAAACTCTTGGATAGGCACATGGTACTGATCAAAGGAGGATATGGATACGATTCCACCGGAAAGTGTGTACGTATTGAATCACATTTGGTCGCTTATGAAATTGAACAATCAATTAAACATGAAGAGTCTTCATCACTGACCAACGATCACAAGCATGAGAGTCCAACTACTTCAAACTCAACAGAAAGTGAAAATCAAGTTTCACTTCCACAACGACACATGCACTCATGGCTGAAATCAAAGAAGAACCCGTGAATGATCTCACAAATATTCCACCTGAGGTATGATATAAGTTATGTTCTACACAATCATGCATATATGAGGTATCCAGATACAGGTTCCACAATCAAACTTTGATTGATCAAACAAATAACCTGAAGGGTATGTATACCAAAGCGTCAATTTTGAGAAACAATACAGAAAGAAAATCGATGATTTCTCTCTGGAAACTCAAGCTGCAAGTGGTGGTGGTGGTGAGGAGGTGAGGAGGGAGGGTAAAATATATAACGTAGTATTTTCAGAAAAAAGTTAACATAAAATCTAACATAGTTAGTAATCATGACTCAAATGGTTATAAAACACAAAATTCAAGCCACAAAGTGTTGAGAAAAAAGTAGGGACTTAAATAGTTAAAACTGACAAACCTTAATAATTTAAATAATAATTTACTAAAAAAATGATGGCAAAATGAAGTCTTTTGTTCAGATATTCTAAGCTTATTTGATACCTTCCAAGGTAATAATTCAAGGATTAAAGTAATGTTTGGTATACAGGAATGAGAGGTGGAATGGAATGGACGATTACGAAGAAATGAAAAAAATGGTGTTTGGTTGGACGATGGAATGGAATCACCCATTCCACAAGGAATGTCATTACTTCTAAATCTCTCAAATTCATTCAATCCACCCCTTGTTTTTTTTCATTTCATCTCCTCTTTCACCCTTCATCACCATCACCAACCACCACTCACCACCACCCACCACCACCGTCGTCGCCTCCACCACCCATCGCCACTAACGCCGCCACCCACAACCACACCACTGCCGCCACTACCACCACCTCCCACCGTTGCCACCGCCACCACCTACCGCCACCGTCACCACCACCCAATGCCACCTCCCACCACAGCCACCACCACCCATCGTCACCTCCCACCACCACCACCAACATCGCCTCCTCCATCGCCCACCACCACCTCCTACCACTGCCACCCCCACCCACTACCGCTGCCATCACCCACCGTCACCCACCACCACCGCCGCTTCCATCACCCACTGTCACCTACCACCACCCAATACCGCCACCCACCACTACCACTACCCAATACCGCCACCCACCACTTCACCACCGATTTTATTCATTCGTCTTTTCTAGGCAGCCAAACAACATAAAATAATGATTTATTTCATTACCTCATGGAAACCAAATAAGACAATGGAATGGAATGATCCATTTCATTCCTTTGTCCATTCCATTACCTCGTTTATTCCATTACCTCGTTCATTCCATTACCTCGTTCATTCCATTACCTCAAACCAAACACACACCAACTCGCATTCACTTATTCAAACTTTAGTAAATTGGTTGAAGATTGCAAGGTCAGATAAATGGGTATTATTCTTTTACTTTGAGTAAATTTTGTTTTTGACCCCTGTGGTTTGATTTATTTGGTTTGTCATGTTTAACCCTTTTAGTTTAAAATGAATCTTTTAACATATCAACCCCTAAGTTGTATTTTTGTAACCAATTCAGCACATGACACTAACACTGTTAATTTTTTCGGTTAAGTTTAAGGGTATTTTAGTTATTTTATTTTTAAGTGAATTAGTTTAACCTTTTCAGTCTTAATAAAAACTTATTTTAGGTTTTTTCATAAAAACTTTTTTTGTACTTCTTTAAAAACGTTTATTTACATTTTTTAAATCATTTTTTTAGTTTTTTTTTATAAAAACGTACTTTTTGAACCTTTTTAAAAACGTTTTTTTTTACTTATCTAAAAATATATATTTTTTTTTATTTTTTTTCATAAAAAAACCGTTTTTTTTTTAAAAAAAATTAGTTTTTTTTTATAAAAACGTTTTTAGCTTTTTCGTAAAATGTTTTTTAAGTATTTTAAAAACGCTTTTTTTACCTTTTTAAGTGAACTATTTAAAAAAAACCTTTTTAAAATAGTTAAAAATCATTTTACGAAAAAGCTAAAAAACGTTTTAAAAAAAAGAACTAAAAACATGTTTTAAAAACGTTTTTTATGAAAAACAAATTAAAAAAATATATTTTTAGAAAGTTAAAACTTTTTTAAAAAGGTTCAAAAAAGACGTTTTTACGAAGAAAAAAAATGATTTTAAAAAGTAAAAAGACGTTTTTAAAAAAGTAGAAAAAAGTTTTTATAACAAAGCCTAAACAAAGTTTTTATTGGACTGAAAAGGTTAAAATAGTTTACTTATAAATAAAATGACTAAAATGTCCTTATACTTAATTGAAAATGTTAACATAGTTAGTGTAATGGACTGAAATGGTTGCAAAAATAAAATCTCAGAGGCTGATATGTTAAAAGTTTAATTTTTAGACTAAAAGGGTTAAACATGACACAAACCAAATAGGTCAAAAGCGGGTTGGTTAAAATAATCCAAAGAAAAAAATTGCGGAGAAAAAAATATTAATCAAAAGAAAAAAGAAAGAAAGAAAAACAACCCAAAAGTAAAAATGATGGCCATGAGTTTCGAACGTTAGACCTTAGAAAGTCAAGGAACTAAGCTCACCCACCTTAACCATCACATCTAGCTTGTTGTTTTGTACAAAATTTGGAGTTAAATATATAATAGTGTTGGTAAAATTAAATATTTTACTATTCAATTCACAAGACAAATTAAAAATGACATTGTGTCTCACTTGAACCAACAATTCCGTTTTAGTCGTTTAAGAGTTCTTTCATGGAATATATTAGCTTCACTAGGTTATACATGTATTCACTAGGTTATACATGTATTACAAGAGGTTGTATAATAAAAATTATATATTTTTATGATGTGTAAAAAAATTATCAAGATTCATTTCTTAAATTCGTACATACTTCTTATGATTGAAATTAGAATGATCAAGATTCACAATAATCAATTATCATGAAATTACAACCAACAGATATGGCCACCAAGATAGGACAATACTTTCAATTTTCTTCAATTAGCTTGCTTGTACTAATTCGACGACTCTGCTTTGAATCAATCCACAAATTCTTGAATGACAAATGCAAGGAGAATCTACCATGGATTGTGTCTCATGCATCCTCTTTGTTGTATCGCATTTAGATGAGACATCTATTGAACTTCACAAAATGACAAGACGCCTAAAAATAGTTTTGCCCAAAGTTTTTAGAGAAGCTATATATAGTTACATGTGTCAAATATGATAGCCACCGGCGATATTTATTTTGATAAAATCTAACTTAATAAATGAAAAGATTTGAAGATGTTTTATTCAAATTAATACATTTTAGGACATCATGAACCCATTAGTATGGTCCCCTTCAAACTAACTTTTTATATATTTGGTCTGTTGGAGATAAAGAAAATAATCATAATAAACCAAATCATCCTGCAGCTTTTGAGTCAAGAGCTGCTTGAATAGATTCAGTTACTGTACATAATTTAAATAAGAGGTATCATTAACCAATACAAACTGACTTCATGCAGGATAGTATGGGCCGTTGAAGGGTAAAACATATTAAATATTGTTAGAAGCTGTCAAGATCATAATTATAAAAGCATAATACATAAACATTTTTAACAAAAACTGTAATTCTTGTACTTGCTTTTAATAGCAGAGCATTGACCAGCAATAAGATGAAAACAACAATAAAGAAAATGAAGCTCGTATGAAGAAATCGTTCCACCTAAACCATTTTACCATTTGAAAGAAGTTAAGTAGTGTGAGCCCAAAACACACTTTGGATTAACAAAAGGTGTACCTCTTTTGTGTCTGAGAAGAATATAGACGTGTCAGAAGCTGCATCACTGCAGTCTTGATCATCAAATGTTCCACTTGAACTACGACTATGTCTTGAAACAAAATAACCGGTATCATCTATGCCATTTGGGTGTGGTACAAAGGCCACCTATATGAATATATGCAAACTTAGCAACACATATGACTTCTAACAAATTCAGCCCATTTACTTATGAGTATTGTCGATTCGGGTTACGTTTTTTCTCTAACAAAAAAACCTTAAAAGAAAGGAGGTCAAATAGATTAATGTCACCCAAATAGTCGTGTATCCACCTTGCATTTGAGATGAAAAAACTTACTTAATATAATCCTATTCACAAAGGTCTTATTTCCAGCAAGGTTTGCAATGTCAAGAATCCAATCAAGTCAGAATAATTCAAATCAGCTACAATTCTGCAGTGAAGAACTATGGTAGGTACCTTATATAGACGGATTTTTTAACTGATGCTCTTGCTTTACACACTGCAAGTGATACACGGTAGGAATAGAATAAAGGTTACCAATAAAGAGTATTGCCTGAAGCTAAATGCTTTTTCATAACAAAGTTGCAAGCAAAAAAGTGTATGATGCATTAATAATAACATCATATGACAGACTTAAACTTCATTCAAACATTACAACAATGGATCCACATACCTAGTAAAGGTAGATGTATTTTAAAACTTAGTAATTTTAAATATTAAAACTTAGTAATTTTAAATAGTAGAGGTAATACTTTTAAATAGTAAAGGTGATAAATTACTAAGTAAAGGTAGTAACTTTTACCAAATATATCCTATACAAAGCATGGGTCTTACCCGCCGGCTAAAGTCCTAAACGTGTCGCTTTGCTACTGGTCCACAACCGACATCCCAATGTTTCTTAAATGAGTTTATATGCCGGCTAAGACCAACCGGCGAAGGGGTACGTGTCTTCATCTGATTGGTCCATTCTAGTCGATGTCTATGGGATGGCCGGTTAAAAACAAGTCTATTTTGGTAAAGTTAACGATCAAAATGTCTATGGTAGACCTTGGATCGAGGGGTTCTAGTTCAACCACCGTCAAGATCAATAATAAAAATATATGTATAATGATGAAACAAAAAAAAATCAAGAAGAAACCCTCCAAGGGGTTTCACATATCGGTTAATCACAAAAACCAAACCATAAAATTTATCTAAAGAAGAAGCTAGAGAAAGTTTACCATGATTACAGCTTTTATGGTATCTCTTTGAAAGCTAAATCCGGTGGTTTCATCCTTTTGGGCGTTTAATAAGATGTCAATGAAGTCTTGCCCTTCATCAATATTCCTTATTTTCTTGTTCACATGTTCATCAATAACATCTTCAAGAAACTCATCTAATTTTTTAGTAGCTTCTTGGGCTTTCCCAAGTAAGCCACAAAGTCGATCTATCCATGACAACCATGGAATATAACTCCCAACACTCAAACGAGTAAACATTGTTAAATACCTTTTCAATATACTTATAAGCTTTAGGCCATCATATGTCCTCCCAATGGCCACCCTACACATAATCTTTTCCGCAAGAGAATCAAACAATGCACTAACATCAATCATACAACCACAACTTTCTTCGATCACACGATTCATAACACCGATCTCCTCTTCTCTCACGCTGTCGAACGACTTAACTTGTGCATTGCTTAGAAGTCGGGATGCTACAATGCTCTTTAACTGCCTCCAATATTCGTCGTTAGGAGAAAAGGCTATGTCCTTACAACCATACAAGAGTATGTTTAAGATTTTTAAGTTGGGTCGACTAGCGAATGATAAGTCATGGGTTTTCATGATTGCTTTGGCGGCTTCAGACGACGAGGCAACAAGTGTGGGGACACTACCGAGGTGAAGAAGCATGATCGGACCGTGTTTGTGTGACAAGGCTTCAAGGGAGTGGTGAGGGCTTGAGCCTAGCTTGTGGAGGTTTCCTATGATGGGAAGCCTTTGTGGAGATGGTGGAAAGTTTTTGTTTCTAGTACTCTATTTCATATGAACATAAATCATCAAAACTAGAGATGAAAACAATGTAAAGAGCAAAGTTTGGAAGGATGGAAAAGTTTCCATGATCAGATTATTGAAATGGCTTGTCAAATGTCTCACCAAAGGACTCTTATTGTATTGATTGTTTGTTGTTATCATTTAGGACCGTGTTTGTTGTTATCAAAGTTTGGAAGGATGGAAAAGTTTCCCCGTGCTTAGCTTGCGAAGAAATATTAGAACAGTTACGTAATTATATTAGACTAGAGAGTACCCGTGTACTGTACACGGGTACTCTCTAGTCTAATATAATTACGTAAATGTTCTAATATTTCTCCGCAAGCTAAGCACGGGGATCGATTGTAGATTGAAATGTAAAGATAGATATATTTTGTTTTTTGACCAGATCAAGCCGTCTGTGGTTGTTGGTGGACTAAACCCTGATGAAGGCAGTTTGTTTCTGCCCGTGAACCGACTGCTAAGAGCGACTTGTGGTGGTGGCTATCCTGCAACTTTAGCGCGAAACTGTAACTTTCGCACGAATCCAGATGAACGTAGGTTGTTTCTGCTTGAGTTTCCGACGACTCCAATTAACTCTTCCGCGCGAATCTTTCTCATGAACCACCAACGTATCATCTGTGGATAGGTTATGACTATATATAGTCACTTCTTAAAACGTATGATTATCTTTTTCTCTTTCTAAATATACTCTTCTCATGTTTGAAAACAGTATTTACGAATCTTAGAATATTATATTTTATATTTAACTAGTGGTCATACTTGCCGTCAATTCGGCTCTAAACATCAAAACGTATATAAATAAAGCACGTCGCGACGAATGTTAAGAAACCATGAAAAAGTGATTTCGTTTTAAAAATAAAAAAACAATAAGATCTTTTCCTTCCTAGAGTATTTAAAAGCCGTTAATACGTTCAATTAATTCTTAATTTAATGTCGTTTATACCAAATTTGAAATCAAGTTACTATTATAACTTTCAATCAAATTTAAATTTCTGAACAAAGTTTTGATATAAGGGGGTTTTAAAGGAAAAAAACACCAAAATTTAAATTTAATCTAGACTTATATGAGAACGCTTATATTTTAAATTTTATAACTTTAAATTTATAAATATAAACTTACTAATTGTAATAAACTAATTAACAAATATAAATCTATCATAAATTAATTAGTTTATTTGACATACCTAGTCATCCTTAAAAACAATTAAACTCACTAGTCCAGTAACCATTTTTTTGTAAATGTGACTTTTATAAAAAAAACAGATAAATAAATAAATAAATACAACCCCAAAGCAAAAGAACTAGTAACCATTTAATTCAATAACCTTTTACCCTAAGCTTATATGTTCCCTTCTAAACAAAAAATCGGTCTTGTCAAACTCTCCCCATCCCTATCGAACGTGATTTAGTAAAACAGAAACAATTGACTGAAAAGTGCTTTCCCCGGCGCCCAATAACAATCACTTGCCATTTCCGCCTTCGAGAGTCAGGTCGCATGTCGGATTGCTACTGATGCCCGTCACTCTCCCGAATCCGGTTGCAAAAAACCAAACAACACTAGTTTAGTCTATTTCAGTGAACTCAATCCGGTAAAAAGTTCGATAACCCTACACATCCAGCAAAAAAAATTTAATGACCCGACTTAATATGGAAAAAAAAACTTTAATGACCCGACCTGACCTCACAAAAGTCCTTTTTAATAGACACCCGTACACTGAAAATTTACGACACCTATGAACAAAATTTATGGGTCCGCTCGCCACTACTCGTGATATATATATAGTGTGCAAATGTTTCAAAAAAAGGACATCCAGTGTAATTATTGAAGCCAAAGGACAATATCTGTAATTTCATATATAGTTAAAGGACATAATTTGTAATTTACTCAACAATGTATATATTACTCATAGAATATCTTTGTTTTTTATATGCTTATATATATAAAAAAATGTATATATTACAGAGAAATATAACCAAATTTCTCAATATCTATTGATATGAAAGTAAGAGCATTATATTTTGTCACTCAATTTGAAGTTGTTTTTCAAAATATGTACCACGTGGGTGACAACTTACCTACATTTGTCGTTGAGTTCTTTACTACACGGGATCCCACTACTTTTATCTCTTTGGAATATATAGTTATAAGACCCTCCAACGTCCGCACGTGAGTGCTGCACGTGGTGGGCTGGCACCTGCATCATGTGAAGGTATGCAAGCTTTGAGGCTAGACCGCATGTGAGCTCCCATCCTTCGGCTAATACCCATTTCTTCTTCACAAACGCCCAAGGACAGAGCCCAGCAATGGGCTTCCTCGTCCTTCACTACCAAATTGCGTCAGCGGATCCGTTGTGAATGGCCTTATACTTATTAAGTTAGGAAGTTTGTAGGCTTTTGACATTAGTAATCGTCTCTCATAAAAGTGACGTGTGTTCAAATTTATACAAGTGCATGTTGATTAAGTGGTATTTACTATTTAGGAGTAAAAACTTATTAAGATATCTTTAATGTTGTTTCTATAACTAATCGGAACACCAACAAGAAACAAATATACAAATGAAAACCATTTTATTTTCTTTGCAAGTATACTATTTTCCAAGCCAAATTTGAGATGATCCAATTGAAAATTCAACAACAAAAATCACATGGACAAAAATGATTGTTTACTAAAGTATCGTAATATTTCAAAAGCTGGACTCACTTTCACTATTGTTACACAATCAAAGGTGTGGCAGAATTTACAGATAAATATACAGACAAACACATGGTCGCGATAAATAAAATAACAAACCCCCTTCTAAATAAAAAGCTACAAACCCGCGATATAATTATTATCTATAAAAGGTACAAAAACCATCTGTTATCCATCTGTAAATTGCTTCATACTTGGATGAAAGCATACAAACTGCTGCAAAAACGCTGAAAGCGGCTCCCTTAATCATATGCTGCAAGCGGCTCCCTTGATCATATGTATGCAAGCGAGTTCCTATCGTGATCTTGTGGACGGCCCCTCGTGGGAGTAGGAGGTCTTTGAATATTAAGTTCCTATAAGAAAAAGAAATATAAGGATTAGGGTCGTGAACCGTTCGGTATAATTTTCATCAGCTGTTCCTCTATCTCGAAAATTAAAAAAAAAATGGGCTACTTCATACCTTATAACCGAGTATGTTTCCATTTGGGTTTTTTAGGTTTATAATTACATGAACATAACTAGCTTTAAACATGGCAAATAAGTAAATAACAAATCAACATATATCTATATACTATATAATAAATAAAGGTTTTGGTGGTATGTTTTCCCGTCTCTCTCTCCTATTTAATGATAATATTAAACTAATACATTTTTTTTAAGTATTTAATATAAATCTATTTATGGATACTTATTAACCAAATAAAGTTAATATAAATTAACATTTATCAATTACATAAAAAAGATTAATACCCAGTTAAAAAAAATGTTTTATAAATTAACTTAACGTAATTTATAATTGTCACGTCAAAGTACATTTTTTAAAAACATATTTTGGGGAGTGTATGTGTTAACATATTACATTTTATTGAACACGCATAATAAACGAGTTTATTCAACCCGTGTAATAACAAGTTTTAAATAAATACAATTTTTATTTCTAAGTAAATAACATTATATTCAAATTACTCGTGTATTACACGGGATTCTAACCTAGTTTGTTATAAATAAAAATGTGTCAGGAAGATCAACAGAGGTGGAAGAGAGCCAAAAGCAAAAGCAGTTGTATGGAGCGCAATGAAAAGGGTATGTAAAAAATATAAATATATGTAAAAAATGTTTAATTGTTAATAAGGAGTATATGGATATTAATTGATTAAGTAGAAAATATAAATATATGTAAAAAATATTTCAATTATTATTATTATTTTTTATTTTTGAAAAGTAACACAGATTTTCTAGGATAAATACACCAAACATGCACCTTGCCGGATTTAAACCTCCAACCTTTTTTTGTTGTATGGCACACCAAGATATCCCCTTTCAATTATGTAAATCTAATTATTTTTGTCCTTCAATTAATTGGTCTTACAAAGAACCATAACTACAAAAGAAGCATTATACTAGGAACTTTTGCGGAAAAGAGGTTAACTGTCCAATGTGGTATTATAAAGTGCGCTTGAATAGGAAAAAACCATTTTATATACATTAAAATATATTAAAGTATGACAAAGAAAAGTTTATGTTAAAGAATAAAATAGATTATTTCATATTCTTCTTACCAAAAAAAAATTCTAAGGAACTAAAAAGAGAGTTTCATTAATTCTTTCGTTATTGATTATTATGAGATCAACAAATAGAAGGATTCTTTTTGGTTTTTCCTAGAGGCTAATGACTACTAAAAACACAGTTTAACCCTGAAATGAGGTTAATCAAGAAAAAGGCAAAATACCTGCATCCAGGTGTCATCTTGTAGTCGTTCTGGAGACATTTCTGGTGATTGAAGTGGCGGTGGCAATGGATGAATTAGTTTTGGAACGATCATTAATCCTCTGCCAATCACTAATATAGCACCAGCATTGTTCGCAGTCCCTGAATTCAATTTTTTACCACTTAGACCAAAATTTAACACAATTAAAGAGTTAACTGTTAAAAACAATCTATAGACATGGGTCGGTTTCAGTTAAGGTCATCCTAAATAATTCAGTTATTGGTCTCAAATGGGTCGTTTCAGTTAAGGTTGTTCTGATTAATTCAGTTATTGGTCTCAAATGCGTCGGTTTCAGTTAAGGTCGTTCCGATTAACTCAGTTATTGGTCTCAAATGGATCGGTTTTTGGGTTATTTGGTTTTGGCCCGCTAGTTTGAGCTTGGGCCCAATAGCATGATGAAGTATTAGAAAATATCCAATTAACATATAACATTATTTATGTAATTTAGTGGTCCAATAGCTATTTTTGGCCAAATATAACATTTTAACCTATAATAAAATATAAATAAAAATGGAGTGGTCTGGTTAATTTGGTCCAGTTCTCCACATGAAAAACAAAGGTGAACAAAATTTTTTTTGACAAATACCCCAACAAAAAAAATTGTTAAGCTAAAAAACTTACCACAATAGTTGGTTGCTGAGAAAAGGGTAATCAGTTGTCCCTGAGCAAATCTTTCAAATCCATCCATTACACATTCATGTGCTCTTATAATAAGCTGAAGCTTATTCTTTTTACAAAAATCTGAAACCCTGTCAGGCTGCAAGCAGTTGCATAGTCATATGAGTAAGAAATGTAAAATCTAAAAAGCGAAAAAATCATGACCTGCTTAAATAAAAAATTGATCGATTTGGTTCTTGTTGCATCTTTATTGGGTCAAATAACGAAAATGATCAAGTAAAGATGGGTCAAAAAGTAGAAAGTCATGTGATATGTACTCATATTCATAGTCCATACAACCTTCTAAATCAATTTCTTTTTTAAAAGTAAGTTCATTATTGTAATAACATAGTACTGCAGTCATATTTTAATTTTAGAAGTAAGATAAGTATTGTAATAATATAGTTCTATAGTCATATTTAACAGTTAACACTAACTATCTATAAAAATCATTAAAAAAGAGTGTTAGCTGTTAAGAAGTGGAGGTGATAAACTGAATAGTCAGGTGGGTTGGATAACAGGTCAAAACACGTCAGGTCTAGTTGGTTTGACCCATCAACGTTTTTTGGTCCTTCTTTTGAGTTCAATAAATAATTAAAGTGTTTTTAGATAAAATATACATGTACTATCTCATAAGCGACAATTGACTATTTTGTGCCTAAAGGGGTCATTAAAAAATGACTTTTTGCTCTGTATGGGTCAACCGGCAGTCCGGGGAAAGGTCAAGATGCTGTTAACATAGTGATGTGTCATTTTATTGATTATTTGACTTTTTTGTTATCTAAAAATGTTGACACGATACTTTCTTTATCATTGGCATAAAAAAAATGTTGCGTCAACATTTTCAAATAACAAAAGAGGCCACATAATCAAGAAAATGACATCACCATGCCAACTCAGCATTTTGACCTGCTTTCCACGTCACTAGTCGACCAAACAGGACAATCTTTTAATGACCCTGAAGAACAAAAATAGTAAATTGGTATTCTATGTAATAAAAAGATGATTAACAAAACTATGCTATTAAACTAATAATAGTTTCTCCAAATAAAACAATTAGAAGGTTGTAAGCATTTGGACACTTTGGATGACTTTAAAAGTTTAAATCCATTCAACCACCAATTGTTAAAGGTTGCATGTTTTTACTTCAAAAAGTTGACCTGGTAGAAATATAGCCCAAAGGCAAAGTAGCCAAGTAGGGACAAAATTGCATCTATTTAGTCAAGCATATAATATGATTGTTCACTTTATATATGTTGGATTAAAATAGTTGTTGCAGCCTTGGACGATAAATACATAATGCAAAACAACGAATAAAACATCTAAATTCACAAGTAATACTTCCTCCATCTCAAAAATTACTGTGCTTAAAAAAATATAATTCAGGATACATAAAATTAATACAGATTTTGATTAGTTGAATGCCAAATTTTACGCTTAATGCATACAAGATACTATCGACTTGGAAACAAGCAAGATATTGATAAAAAGTAATTACAACAAAATGGGAAAACCAGGATATCCATTTCTTGAAAATGGACAATTATTTTGGGACAAATTAACTTTGTGTCAGAGGGAGTAATACTTTAATAGATTTGCATATTGTCCGGTATCAAAAGTGGACAATCATTTTGCAATTCCCTCTGTCCCAAAACTATTATCCACATTTCTATATCCTTCTGTCCCAAAACAATTGTCCACGCAAAAAAATGGATGGTTATAACTTATAAGTTACAATTTATTCCACTTCACCCTTAACTACTCTTATCCTTAACATGTGCAAGATTTCCAAGTCAAATGGTATATTGGTACCCTATACATGGTATCAAATCAATAAATGCAGTAATAGTACAACTAACATTCTACTAAAAAAATGCATTAAATGTACATATCTAAAATTGTGTTTTTCTTGTTTTGTTATGGAGGGAGTATATAAAAACTGTATGCATACCCCAAAAGTAACAAGACCAGGTCCCCTAGCATTTGGTCTCAAACCTTCTACGCTGTCATTTTCTGTGGGATCAGACCTGCAAAATAAATAATGAAATAAATAAATTTTAACAAAACTCTTTGAAAGAAATGCAAAACGTGGATGTTTTATCTTACTGGGGAAAAAAGAACTTACCATAGCAAATCCATTAACACAAGGGATCCAGCATCCATGGTTATGGGTCTTTCTATTTTCTCTATTTGTTCAACTAAATGTATTGATCTCCCTATGCCACCATGCATACATATAATTTTTTTCTCAATAAGTGCTGCAAGTGGAAGGTGATTAAATAATTGATTGAACCGAGTCCATGCCCAGATCCCATCATTCTCTCCCTGTACATTATACAATGTCTGTAAGAAGACTAATAAACATTAAAACTTGAAAAACGGGCAGGACACGTAACAGGTCAAAAATGGGTAGTTATTGGTAAGTGTCGGATTGACCAGAAATACCTTTTTTCCTTCCAAAACATGTTAAATATGCTTACAAAGAATTATAGTATTACAATAATAATCTGAACTTTTTATAAACACTTGGACGAGTTTCAGCTCATTTGACCTCTTCTTAAGCTAATTTTATAATTTACCCGTTTGACCCATCTGATTACAAAATCTCATTATTTCAGTAATAATCTAATTTTTCGAATAAAAAAATCGAGGAGGTTTTGAAGACTATAAACAAACGTCGGGTGATTTGGCTAGTTTGACTTGTTTAACCCGTTAGAAAAAGAAATATATAACCCGAATAAATCCATTAATAAATAAATGGGTCAAAACTCACAACTCTGCCATTCACACAAAAAGGGAAGATAAATGGCATGTTCACTTATACCATTCTTTCAACGCATTCAAGGCGAAAACCAAAGAGCGCGTTTATATCAGCAGCCTCATGATTTCCACGTATCAAGTGAACATTCTCAGGATACTGAATCTGAAAAGTAATGAAAAAAGAAAAGAATGAAGCTTCAATTTTACATTATATCAGCAAGTCTAACTTTGAGATTTATAAAAAATTAAATAATAAGAAAAATCTGTCACCTTTAGAGCAAGGAGCAGAGTGATGGTCTCCAAACTATGTTGTCCTCGGTCAACATAATCTCCAAGGAATAAATAGTCAATATACCTACAACGCAGAAAAGGGGACGTTTAAACACAGGTTAAGGACAATATTAGTATCAGAGGATTACATCATGAGCATTCCTATTCCACAACAAACTGGAACAATGATATGCTAATACAACAGTATCTGGTAGAGCATAATAGCAATATTATTATAATAAATAAAAGGCAAGAACAAAAGGCTGCTTTCAATTTATAATATCATTCAACGGTAACATTCCTTTGTGGTTTTATAGCTGTTAAGTTTACAGCCAGATTTCCAGGTATAGGAGACAAGTTATGGAACTTTAGAGGTGGCAACTTAGTCCATTTACTTATGAATGAGTTGATTTTGGTTGTGTTGACGGGGCAAACAAAGAGTAGCTATAGGGGGAAAGTGTCAAATGGGTCGAACAGATTGAAAGTTGACCGAAGTCTATTATTTTGGGCATGCAACCTCCTAAATCAGTATTCAAAGATCCAGATTATTAATTTATTATTTGCAATAACATAATTTTTGTAAACATATCTAATGCATTATCTACCTATGAAAAAATAAACATGGACAAAAAAGTGTTCGCGCGCTAACCCAACCCAACCCAACCCGGTTGTACTAGAAATAGCCCCTTTCAAGCCGAAACAGGTTTGACCCGTTATGTAACCCGCACGACTCACCTTTAGCTAAAACCAAAACCAAAACCGAATAGTAATATAAAAGACTAAATAGTTGAATTAAACATTATGCACATGAACAAAGTCTATGCTAAATTTGTAAATTTCAGAACGAATGCCATGTCGGCCCACAAAGCTGAACATTAATTAAATGATCAACACTATAGATTCAAACTGAGGTGAAGTTTGGTTTGCCCTTGGGAATCTTTATGAATATAGGTTTGATAACAGGACGGAGTGGAACGGGTATGGACTTCTATATACACAATTTCATGGGTATCAACCCCCCACACCCACAAACCAAACTCCACAACAGTACAGGAAGAAAAAAGCAATTACAAATATATAACTTGTGATTTAGAGTTTAGACATACGTTATATCTCCGGCAGTGGAAGGATATCCATATTCATCAAACAACCTCATTAAATCACCAAATTGACCATGTAGATCACCAAACACTTTAATGGGAGCTTTTAACTGAAGTACTGTAGGCTCATGCAAAAATATCTGTTCAGCAGCATAGCAAAGCTCTCCGACCTCATATGAATCAAGAAAAAAACTCCTGTTAGCAGGAGGTTTCCAGTTTCGAGGCCTAAGTAAAGTAGATATGACCTGAAAATAGATGAAATACTATTAATTTTCATCACAAAGTTTTATCTTTTTTTGTATTTTTACCATGCATTCCACTATAAATGGCATTGAAGGACACACATAATATTTATTAGGTGCTTGATTATTGTAAAGGGTTAGGTAACTTTTCTCTCGAACACTCCAATATTACCTTTAAACGCTACATTTAGTAGCTTGCTTGACCATTTTTTTCAAAAATCAAAGTTAAACCTTTGTTACCCAAAACAATGTCTTTTTTTCAATGAAGCTTATATTTTCAAAAGCTTAAGCTCCTAAAAGCTGTGTCAAACATGCCCTTTTAATAGATATGACAAAAAAACCTATTAGGCAAGGAAGAGACAATTGGTGAAATGGAAAACAAAAAAATTGGTTACATGAAGGGGTAAATAAGTAATTATATTTTACATTTCGAAAATCCATTTTGTCAGAAAACTGAATACTTTGACCCCCTAAATAAAAAATAATCAGAAGAAGAATCTGTTAATGAGTTAATCCAAATATTAAAAACAGATAATCAGATATCAGTTCCAAAATGAAAATCCAAACACCTTGTTAATTAATTTTATAAATCTTACCTTCTTATGCAAGCCTTGTGGTGACTTTTGCCTTGTGAACTTCTTAGCAGAATGTGACATCTCATTTTGCAGAGGAATCATTCGTCTACTCTCATTTTCAAATTGATCCAATGATAGCTGTCTTACCAATCCTCCAAGATTACCTACAGCCTCTTTAGCGACCACAACCTGCATAATATTAACACCGATTTAAAGAAGACGTCGGTGAATTCCATACGTTTGACCCATCTGACCGGTTTCGTTCTTAGCTAGTTTTAATCTCGACAATTGAGATGACCCAAAAATCGATGCATTCATAAGTAAATGGATGGGTTAGGTAACAGGTGGGGTGGGGCTGACCCGCAAACACTTTTTTTGTCCATTTAAAAAAAAATAATTAACGTGTTAAATGTGATTTACCAAAACCTACATTATTAGTACAATACTACCGATGATAATCTTGATTTGTGAAGAAGCCGATTTAAGAGGTATGCATATTAACAATAGATTTTTGGGTGAATTTCAACCCATTCGGATCTATTTGACCTGTTTCATTTTTATGTTGAATGAATTTATAATTTTATAAAAGAAACCTTAATATTGTCGAGATTAAAACTAGCTAAGAACGAAACCGGTCAGATGGGTCAAACGTATGGAATTCACCAAACGTTTGTTATTAATGTGTACCAACCTCTTCAATCGATTTATTCACAAATATCCATTACTAGTACTCCCTCCATCCCAAAATAAGCGTCCAAAAGTAAAAATATAAAGCTTTAGGAATGTAAAATTAATACATTATATAATAGCTAAATGTGTTTACCCGTTTAAATTGCACGTAGTTAGTGTAGGGTGAATGCATTTTGCGATTAAGTGTAATTAAGGATACAATGGGGGACTTCATAATTAAGGATAAATTATCTTGGAAGTGGACACTCTCTTTGAGACAAACAAAAACAAAAGGGTGGAGAATCTTTTTGGGACACAATAATGTAGCTTTTGGTGATTTCAAATTTAACACATTAATATTATTTTTTTTAAATGGACAAAAAATGTGTTTGCGGGTCAACCCAACACGACATGTTTTGACCTGTTACCCAACCCGCCTACTTTGCCACCTCTAAACATAAACAGAAAAAAAAGGTGGAGAATTTTTTTGGGACATAATAATATAGCTTTTGGTAGATTCAAATTCAACACATTAATACTATTTTCTTAAATGAGCAGGTCAACCCAGCACAACAAGTTTTGACCTGTTACCCAATCCACCTGTTTTGCCACCTCTAAACATGTTGTTTAGCCTATATAGGAGAATAAAATACACAAATTTTAAAGAATAGAAATCATACAGCTCTTGGATGAAGTCGAACATCTCCCTCTTCCTCACTACCTTCTGAATTGCTATCTGCAGGTTGTGAGTTATCATCTGCCACAGACGAATCGGCATTAGCAGCCTGTGCCTGTGCAGCTTGCCAAACAGCATTTGCAGCCTCAGCTTCAGCAGCAGAAGCTTCAACCAGCCTGTCCATTGATTCTTTGTCCATGCTGGCAAAAATTAAAAAGAATGAGTTTCCGTAATTGAGAAAGAAAAAGCAGATTAGCTTCAGATAGAGGTGGCAAGATGGACGGGTCACGTAACATTCAAAACAGGTTCAGGTTGAAACAGGCCAAGTTTAGTAGGGGAGTCAGTTCCTGACAAGATATGAACCAGATACTAAATAAAAATGCCCAGGTCATAAGCGGGTCGACAGCCTAAACGTTTAGTTATGTATCAGGTTCGGGTTGACTTGACCAACTCGTCAATCCATTTTTTTGTTTAAGCTTTGTTTAAAAATAAAAATAAAAAACAATTCATTTTACCGTTTAGAAAATCAGGTTACACATGTCGTGTTCAAGTTACGCATGTTGTAGCGTGTCTAGATTAGGATTTAGGTGCCAACATCACGATTAGTTAATCGGTTCGTGTTCAGGTTGGGTCATACGAACCCATAAACCCGCCAACCCTAACCCCGCATGAATCGGCACCCCCAACTTTTAGTACGGGTTGAAACTAGTGCATTAAAATAAACAATCAATGTGCTATATGATTACAAAAAATAACTCGAATGTTTGAATAGAATGAGGTTGTATACTTGTATGCATTAAAAACAAACTTTAGGGTATATACCATCCAATAAGTAAATAGGTAGAAATTGCCGCCTCTAGCTTCAAATAAAATCAAATTAGTGGGACTCTAACCTTAAACCCATAGATGAGGGACTCTGAGGTCCGCCATTTGAAGATAAGGGATCAAATGGGCTCAAATTATTTGTCCTGGGACTGCTTACATTGGATCCCCTCTCAGTTGTTAGTGTAGGAGTATTGACATCAGATTGAAAAGGTGAATTCTCTGCAATAAGGAAATCTCCTAACAATACCTCTGCAGCACGTAAAATAAGTAAAATATTATTCTTTCACATTACATCTGAATAAAGAACTTGATCTAATAAAAGGTTTACTCCCATTATCCTGAAAATATGGCATGATACTTTCTGCGGTGCTAATATAGGAGGTGATTGGATGTGCGTTTTAATATTGATTTATGTTATATTGACTAATCTCAATCAGATAATCAGCTGTAACAGAATGTATTATAAAAAAATAGTGTTTGAATGTGCATCTATTCGAAGTTGTAATAATAAGACGTTAGTGTTTGGCAATTTCCAATTATTTAAAGAATTAATAGATAACATAATGAAAAATGATACTTTTGTGAAGAAAAGAGACATTTTTATGAAATGGGAGTGAGAGAGGGTATGAAACTCATTAACAAAATTGATTATCTGTCTATATGATCAGAAGCAAGAAATATTTATCTAAAGGTAAAAAATAATTATTACGGACTTCCGTTAAGCAGTTCCAGAAATCCGAACACCCCGATATTCTGTTTTTGACAATCATGCTTAGGATCGAAAATTACGGGCACTTTAATTTTTCCCAACATAACTGGCCACTTTCAAACATGGATGGTTATAATTCCCTAATTTCCTATTTTACCCTTATCATTAAATCTTGCAAGCCGGGTATGTTTGTTTGTTTGTTATAAAATCTTGCAAGACGACCAAGTCAATTAGTATTTTAAATCCATTGAGGTTAAGATTGACATTTTGCTAATTAAAAACTGCATTAGATGTGCATATATTAAATTATATGTTTTGTGTTTATGTACATATATTATAGGACTGAAAAGTGTAATTTACTAAAATACGCATACCGCCCCTAAGACCACCATAGATATATAACCGAACACCAACAGATGCAGCAGCATGCCGACAGCGACGCATAAGCTCTAAAGAAGGTTCTTCTGTTTGCCCTTTGCTACCACGTGGTGCAGTCACTAACCCATGTCTATCTAACCAAACACCAGCAGCAGTGTCCAAAACTGTAAATTCACATAGCAAAGATTGCAATTTTTCATCTGTTAAATATGATTAATAATAGTAAAAAGTTAAAAAAATAAACTAATATTAACCCGCAACAGCAGCTTCACCGTCTACTGCCCGACCTCCCCTCACAACACCTCCTGTAACATGTAACCGGGCCCCAACAAAGACCTGATTTGACCAGGAATTGAACTGATAAGTAGGGACATACATATTAAGCACTAGCTATTATTTTTTTTAAATTGTTTTTTATTATGATTAAAAAACAATATTACAATAATAATACAAATCCTTGAATAAAATCATTTAACATCTTGTATACATAAAAACAGACTTGGGGCAACTTTCAAGCCGTTTCATCAATTTGAGATAAAAACATAAAACACAACACAAGTCAATCCATTTAGAAGTAAATGGTTGAAACTGCCAGCTTTATCTAAGATAATTACTCCCTCCGTCTGAAATTGTTGTCCACAAACAAATAAGAACAATTCCATTCATGTCATTTTAGTTAACAAAATGTTAATCTTACTCTTAATGCATTTAATATACCGTTGACTTGCAATATTTGTAATAAGGTAATTATGGGTAAAGTAAGAAAACTGTAGATAATAACTATCTAATTTTAGAAGTGGACAATTGTTTTGGGACAAACTAAAATAGTAACATGGGCAGTAATTTTGCGACAGATGGAGTAAAAATGAAATCAAGAGGGAGACACATGCCAACTGCCGATAGATGCAACTCAAAATAGTTGGTGTATTTATTATGATTAAAAAAGGTCAAAATTCATTACCATAACAATAAAAATCCAAATACTTACCGAGGCATGTTGGTACCTTGATGAAGGGGCAACTCCAGGTGCAAGAGTCCATTCCCATTGACCATTCCTATGCATGAGCAATCCATAAGCATCTGCTAATGGCTGCGAAGCACATATAAAGCAGAAATAGAATGCTATATTTAACTATCAATTACAAGATTTCATAATCTTTCATCCACTTAAACTACCAAGATCTTTTATTTCCATTTGAGTTCAGAAAATACCAAAAAATTTCACAATATAAACACATATGCATATAGTATGAAATGCAACAAGTGTAACGTGTATATCATTAACAAAAGAAAACGCACTATGTAAATAGATAGACAGTGACTACAATGCATTAAAGTGGTGACACGGACATCTTTTTATTGCCAACTGAGATAAAGAAAAATGTGAAACAGTGGCATTGTAGTAATTATCCCATAGGCCCTACTTAAAGCAAGTAGTTGATACCTTAGAAGTTGGAACTAAAATCAGAATAACGGAAAGTTACTCATTATATTACTATGTTAAGTGTATATTTTAATGACAGCACATACCGTGCCGGAGGTGTCTCTTCCACCACAAAGCAAAAACATACCATCCGAACGCGCACTAGCTGTAGCATACCTGCAAAAAAAATAACTTAAAATTATATACACATATTCAGTTTGGTTTGGTCTGCTGTTAGTCAAACCAAAAAACCGAATTCATGCAATAAATTGGTGCAATGTAACACAATGCATACAACTATATGATATGCAACTATAGAAGTTTCACTTACATTCTAGCCGAAGGTTTATCACCTTCTGGATTTAGCCTCTGCCATGCATATGGTTTTTGAGCAGTATCCAAGGCCCAAGCATCTGACAATACTTTCTTTCCTATAGAAAAAATAGATGCTATTAATAGTGAGAGAATTGGAAAATAGTCTAACACAACCAATTCGTCCCCCAAAGTCAACTTTTGATATCAATGATTCAAGGTTACATTTAGAAAGGGAAAAAAAGAACTTTTACGGAATGCATTTTTTCTAACAGTCTAATAGTTAAATCAATTTTTTAAACCATAATTCTCGCCATTGCTGAAATCAAAATACAATCAATTTGACACTCAAGTACACGACTCTGATTCAGAAACTTAAACTTGATGGATTTCATATATAGGGCCCAGATGAAATTTTATTGATAATAAAGACAATACAAATGAAATAGCGAATCTGCCAGCTCTCAAGACAAGAGAGGCTAGGTTCTTTCAATATAACTTAACCCTAGATGGCTAGATCAAAAATCAAATCAAGCATAATACTTGATCCTCCTAATCCTTATGTATATAGTTGTTTCAATATGGAAATAATAATGGCACCTATTTTAATCATGGGAATATTGTCAAAGATCATTTTGATGATAGATATACCATTGTACCTAATTTACTAATTATTAGTATTTAACACGACCCCAAGATAAACCTTCATTCAAAGTGGATGGAAAAATGCATCCTAAGTAATATTTACTAATGTTTTCCTGCATTTTATTCATCTTTGCAAACACCAAAAAGATCAATAATATCACAAACAAACTCACCGTCATTGCCACTAACAGTAACAAGGTATCGTTGGGCAACCAAGTCCATGACATGGCCATATCGTGGGCCTGGCCCATCTCCCTGAACAACTAGTCTGCACTCCAGAAACAGGAAGTCAAATTCAACACTTCAAAGAAAACGTAATCATCAAAGGGTAATTGCAAAAGTGAGATTTCAACAAAAAGTTACCGGTGCCATTTATATTTGTCATTACTCATGTCAAGAACGTAAAGATCATCCGTTGAGTGCCCAGCAGGACCTATTCCACCCTAGTAATGCAACATTAATTTATCGAAATTCAAAATCAGAACTAAGCAAATAAAAGATAACCCTTTCTGTTTTGGGGAAAATTCATCCAATAGTATCCAAGTTTCCCTTTCCATATGTTCCACTAAAGTCACTCAAAGTTTTTTGTCTCTCTAAAGTCACTCAACTTTCATCAGGTGTTCCAATCTTGTGAATTTTTTTAAGTTGCGTCTAAAGGAACACCACTACACACTATACAGACACCACTGACGTATGAAATGGCGAAAATGGTCATGCGGCCCGTATTACGTGTTAGACCGGTACATCATATGGTAAATAATTTTATTATACGGTCGTATGAGGTGATGCCGTCAGACTACACGCCTGTATGATGTGGTACACTAACATTAAAGTGACGGCGTGACCACTGACAAAGTCACCTTCTATCGCGGTGACGGCGTAACCACCGACAAAGTCACTAACATTACAGAAACTTAGTTACTATCCAATAAATTTTTCCCTTTTTTTCTTTTAGTGAATAAATTTAGTCTAAAATTACCTGAAATACAACCATGGTTCCAACAGCAGCAGCTGCATGAGCAGCTCTGGGTGAAGGCGGTTCTCCAGCCGGTCGAATTCTGGAAAAAAAAAAAGAGACCTTCACAGTTAGCATTTGATTTCCAATCAAATTAAAGAACTTCAATCCAAAAACAAGACAAAATCACCTTGTCCATTTCCTGGTCAAAACATCATACGAATGAACAGAGTTTGTCACACCAGCTAACCCTAAAATCACAAAACAAACAAAAATCAATTAACCTGCATCTGTCAACCATCAATTAAGTATAAAACCAAGACAAGTTCATAAAATTACGTATGCCTGGAACGGGGGAGGAGGCGCCACCTTCTATCGCGGTGGCGCCACCGAATAAGATGAGCCGAGGACCATGAGATTTCGTCGGAGCAACGGCGGTTAGCGTATGTGCACACCGAAGGCCAGGCGCGTCATCTTCAGTGTCCCAATACGTCTCTAACGGCTGATAAGTTGGAGCGGGTTGTAGCCAAGGCTTCGAACCCATCAAACCCTAACCCTAGATTTTAATCGATCCCAATTTCACTTGTAATTTGTAAAATTGAGCATACAAAGAGTTGAAAAGGTACTTAACAGGAAGTTTGAGATTGAAATCGAGACTGAATTTGAAGTTTTCGAGATGAGTGAATTGAAAATCGGATTGAAAAGTGAAATTGGGGGAAGATGGAATTAGTGGCCCAGCAAAGACGAAGGTGGATTAGAAGTTGTTTGAAGTTGGAAAGGTTGAATCTGATCGACTAGTTTCCTGTTGATCCTTGAAGTAACGATCTGTAAAGCGATCGACTAGAAAAGTGAAAGACAACAAAGAAAGAGAATTAATGTCACACTATTAAATTACTTCCTTTGAAAATTACATTTTTGTTTTCGGGCATGTGTAGGATTACTTTTTGAGCTCCTTATTAACTTATTAACTTTTTTAAAAAATTAATAAGTTAAAAGTTTATTTGGATAAATCAAAAGAAGATGAAAAATAGAAGATAATAAGGAGTTTTCAAAAAGTAACTCTCACTTACTTTTCAAAACTACTTATTAACTTTTTACAAAAGTTAATAAAAAGTTTTCAAAAGTAATCTCAAACACCCCCTTCATTTGTTATACAACTTATACTTTGGAGTTGTAAGGAGTCCACCCAATTTAGACTCGTGTCAACGTTAACTCAAACTCGAATTAATGGAGATATGAACATGTGGGAAGTAACGAAGAAATATACAATGATTTAGTTGATGAATCGAAAGACGAAAATTTTCTTATGATTGTTAATCGTGTTCAACAATTATTAAATTATCAAGATACCGCTACTTTAATAACTTTCGTACACAGAGATCGTGAAGACGCCCATGATCGTCTTGTGGCATATTACTTCCCTGAGCATTCAGTACACGAGGGATGATACGATCAGAACAAGGTTTCAGGATGAGAAGACAGTTTTTTTTCAAAATATTATTGAAGGTGTTATTAAATTGTATGAAAAAATAATTGTGTAGACTGACTTCACATGACACACAAAGTTTGTACACCGCACATGAAAGCCGACATAGATTTCCAGGTATGCCAAGAAACCCACGATAGCCTACGATGGGATCTCATCGAATATATCGCAAACACCTACAGCCATGACGGCCGATGTCGTCCACACGGTCTATAAAAATTAATTAATAAAACATAATCTAGACTCCTAAGTAATAAATGGAATACCTCTGAACTACACCTCACTGACAGGCAAGTGTACCTATCGAGTGTAGCACGGCTTAATGGTAAACCGGATTATCAAACCCTACAGACACTGAATGTCACACCCCAACCGTGCATAGTAACCACGTGTGCGACTTATTGAATCATAAACTAAGGTATAAAGACATTTACTACTAAAGTTTCATAATATTAAAAACCCAATTACATAAGTCTTAGAATTCAAACAAACGAAGTCTCGATAATTAAAATAAAATTTCTTCAATTGATATCTAGGCAAATCCTATGTGATCTTGACTTGACCTATCACGAGTTTAATTATCTGAAACATGTACGAAAAACAAGTGTCAACTAAAATAGTTGGTGAGAAGTCATAGGTTTAATAAAAGTATATGTTTGGCAAAAGTAACAATTCATAGATTAAGTTCATCATATAGCAAGTGAAATAAAACAAACACGTGATTAGCAAATCCAACCTAAAATGATGAATCACGAATAAGTGGTACAACTCGCAAATTGCATTAATAACAAATAAGATGTTCAACCAAAAGTTGTCCATAAAGTATATGCGGTTTCCATCCTATGGCCCATATATGTACTACCGTTGGCTTGAAAGTTTCAAGTTAAGGATTTGCAAGTTTAACGTTTATCATGTTGTGTTCATTTACTCACATACATATAAGATTCACTTGTTTTATAATTGTTTAACAAAAACGTGTTTTAATGCGTGCCAACGTGTACATGTTTTCCCCAAAACAATTTGAATAAAGTGGGGCTATGAAGTCTCACCCTAAACAAATGAATAAACTAGTTTATGGTAGGTTCGATGGTTATGAGTGTTAGATAGGCGCTTCGGTGGTTAAGAATTAGTTGTAAAAATAGAGTTTTAGTTGATTTTCAAATTTGGACAGCAAAGCAGTTAAACAGAAACGTGCATGTTAAAAATATCAAACAATGACCAAAAGATATGAAATTTTATATGTGACTAGTTTAAATCATTCCGAAGAAGTTTTATTTAGAAAGTTTTTCTGTTTGAGACTCGGATCATAGCCAAAACAGTCAAACAAGACAGAAGGTACTGAAAATGGTTACTGTCCCGTTTTGGCTACTACGTAGTCATACTTTTGAATTAGAAAACGATCCAATTATGGTTCGAAAGAAAATTCGACGAAATACGTCGTGAAATTTGAGTTTGCTAATTTTCGATTAGATATGATCAAATTATGCTTAGTTAAAGTCAGCACAGTTTCTGTCCACAATCAACGGTTGCACTTAAGTGGGTCGTTTTGGATTTTAAGTTTACCGAACACGTAAATAAGAAATTAGACGAATGTTATTATATCATTATATTACATAATATAATCATATTAGGAAAGCCAAAACATCTTGTGTCACCGGTCTAGCCATGATATTCACAGAAGCGTTTTGGAGAATCACATAATGCAATCAGCATAGTAGACATGAGCAAGCGACTTTTATTTTTTTTAATTTGCGTGTAGTTCATATATATGATAATAAAGAGTAATTAACATGTTTTAAGTTAACAAGAACATACTAAAGCATCGGCATAGCCACTTTTGCAATAGTTGCCTTGAGGGTTAACATAATGCGACGGCGTAGCCGCCATTGCAAACGGGATCCTTTGTTTAATTGTTGGTGATTTTAGCTTGATTTTTTTGTTTAGTTAAGGTTATTATAGGGTTTTTAGGGATGAGGTTTCACATGATCAAGTGATCATGGATAGAAAATAGAAAAAGATTGAGGGGATGAAGAAAGAATGAATTAAAAGACGGTATTGAACTTCAGATGGTTACTTGTTTGATCTTCAACTCTTGGAATCCTCTAGGGATTTTTGAAATCTTCAAAAGGGGAGTCATGGATTTCACAAATTATAAATGTTTGGGAGTGTTTGAGAAAAAATTAGCAAATAAAACAAGATCCTAAGCCTCCTATTTATACTAAGGGTTAAAGGGGTGTAAATATGAAAAGTTTTGGAAAACACTTTAGGGTTTGAGGGGGGCTCAAAGCTGTGAAATTCAACTTATAGAGGGCTGGAATTTGCAAAAATTTGCTTGGGCTAGGTCCAAGAGTGAGTGGGTCGGGTCCTAGAATAAACGTAATGTTTCACTAGTGAACTAGCATTGTAACAATGTATGAATAGGATTCCAATTAAAATGAAATGTCGTGCGGATTCTCATTGATAAGTCTAGAACGAGTACAAGTAGTAAAAATCAAAAGTGTCACACTGAATAACTATACTAGACTCTGAATCGAACTTAAGATGATTGAATTGGGGGGTTTTCTACACTACTGATTAAACTAATGAAATCAAGAGAAAACTAATGAACGACTTTAACTATCAAGACAAAGACTCGGGAAATACCAGGAATAGGAAGAATACCACCTAGGTCGGAATCCTACTTGCAAAGCTCAACTTCTACCGGTTATGGAAACAATGATGGATCTAGTTTTCTAAAGATAACAACTCTAGACAACCTAGCGGATCCCTAATCACTCTCAAGGTGTTACTAATAAGGACTCTCTAAAGTTGTAATAAACTCACCAGATGATCGAATTACCCTTCTGTCTCTCCAACAATGATAATATACCCAATAGACAGATCACCTCTTGGTCTCACTGTCCACAATACATCAATATGCATGGGGTAATCTTAGAATAACAACTATGACACGGATTAGCAACAATCATCTAAGGCAACTTCCTCTCAGACAGTTAACACTCGGATTCCTAATGACGAAGACTAACCGATTATCTCTCACTTTTCGAGTATCGAGATAAGACACACACTCAGATCTAATTAACTCTCAATCACAATTCCTATGGGATACTACATCTAGAAAACCATACAAACAACCATAAACATAGTCTATAATCTAGATACGCTATTCAAACTGAAAGATATTCACAAATAGCATATGGAATTGTAATCAATCATACATCTGATCTAAACATGCATAATCATCATAATTATCAAACCAAGATCGTTTACAAAATTATTAATCCATCCAAAGTAACCAAAAACTGATAAAAATCTAATCTTTCACAAGTGATCATCATTGACTTAGGCAGTTTATGAAGTTTAGCCTAGAATCATACTCAAAACAAGAAACACATAAGTAATCATGTTAAACATGATCCAAAACCAACTGATTACAAACAAAGATCGAGACTTTAAAACCGAATAAGCTAATCTAAACAAACCCGGATTCAAAAGCTTCAATCTTGCTCTTCAATCGACTCCCAATCTCCAGAGATCGCCCAAATACGCTCTGTGGACGGCTGACAATCATTTTTTTTCTTCTCATAATAGTCTTATAGTTCTATTTAGTTTGATTTTAGGGCTTTTTGTGGAATTATAAGCCTCTCGCGTACCGCAAGACAATAACATGGGTTCCTCACGTACCGCGAGGAACAAAATAGTCGGGCCTAGTATTGGTCTCTCTCGCGTATCGCGAAACCTATGGAACTAACTCTTCGTGTACAACGAAGGTAAGAATTTCCAACATTTTGACTTTAATTCTCTTGGGCTTCTTCTTGTGCTCGGTTCCTTCTTGATTTGAGTTGTAATTCTTACGAGCACCTGTAAACACATAATAGACTCAGTACAAAACAAAAAAGACTCAAAAAAATTATAAAACTAGCTAAAACACACGAAAACAATATGAATAAAGATGTGTGTTTTGCACTACATCAAACATCCCCACACTTAACATTTTTTTCATCCTGAAAAAGTATGCAATGGAATCATAATTGAAAAATACTTTAACAATCTTATTATTCAGTTAACACAAATATACTCACACGTTAAAAAGCAATAATCGGTATTTCTATCCGACAAAACCCAACCACCAACTATCAAGCCCCCTGTTTTGCGTTCTAATTCTATTTTATACAACTATCAATCATTTTATGGGACTCACACTTAAAAGCTACAGCTCCACCTAATCTCATCTCATGGTCATGTCTAGGCACAGGTTAAACCGTATAGATTTACCCATCACGTTAAACTAAGATTTAATGTTTTAGAAATTAAGGTGATTGATAAATGAATGGATGACAATGAGCATTAAATTAAGCAAATGAACCTTTGTCTATAGGCGTTTCAACCAAGTCACTATCCGGGAGGGTAACACATAGACTAAGTTCTAATAAATGAAGCACTTAAGAATTGCTTAGTGGTGTTTTCTCCAAGTCGCCATCCCGAAGGGTAACCAATAAGTAAAACTTAGAATTCTTATAAATTTAGCTCATGAATTATGGAATAATCGATTTATGGATGCGTGCGCTACCAAAACTCGGATTTATTCTTATAAAAAGAGAGTGGTGTGCCAAGAAATTTCAAAAAAACCTCTAAATTTTAGCTTGACGTGGTACCTATCACCCTATATTGACAGTTTCAGTATTACCGACACCCCTAAGATGAGTACCCACAAGATATCCTGATTTTATTCAATTATTATCCTAAACACTCACAGGATATTTAAGCTTCTCTAGTTGGCTGGGTCTACCAAAACATCACTAGTTAAACACTTTTCTATTATTTATTTTCTTTTAAACTCAATAAGCAGATCCAGTTCTACTATCATTTTCCATTTATTATGCAAAAACTAATACTTTCAAGGGACATTTTCTCAAATTTTTCAATTTTTTGTATTTTTATAAAAAGAAACTAAACTAGACCAGACTAAACTCAAACTAAACAAGACAAGACTAGACTCAAACTAAACAAGACAAGAATAGACTCAACGAAGTCTCCCATCCCCACACTTGAAAGACACATTGTCCCCGATGTTGTCACAACCCGACCAGGGGCTAGGCGTGAAAACTGATATCAACCAAACGCAGCGGAAAAGTACTAATACATTACATACTTGGACAAAACGTCAGGTCCCAAAATACAGGTTTTAAAAGCCAACATAAAATAAAGTTAAAACCAACAAAGATCTAATGTCTAAACAATTATTTTCTTCTAGCTTCATCATGGTTGTACTTCTAAGTGTTGTGCCTAAACGTCCCTCACTTCTAAACAATACATACTCAAAATATGTCAACAAAAATGTTGGTGAATTCATGCGTTTAAGACAATAGACACAAAGAAATAAGTATGGTGAATAATAAACAAATTCATAATCAACTTGTGCTCACGACCTGTGAATATTAAATAGAACCCCTTACCCATACCCCTTTATTGTTATGGGTCATACTTATGTCTGCCCACATAAGTCAACACAATGCGCCGATATATGTCACAAGATACTCATTTATCATTCAGTGAGTGGTCTCCCCAGTCAATTAGGCCCACTGTGTGCTGGGGTCTTCCCCATATAGTATTACCCATATATCCCGTCGGCTCCTTATGGAGTTAATAGTTGTGCTAAAAATCGGGGTTAGTTGTGGCAACAAAAGTAGTCTTGTTTATATTTACACCAAGTTCATAACAAAAGTAGTTTAGGAGTATGTATCTCATCCCCAAAGTATTTAAGTAAAGTAGTGAAAAAGGGGATCACATGAACTCACCTTGTGGTAGTGTCACACTCCGACCGACGTCGGATTATACGTCGGGGCGGACGCGGTTGTTCAAAAAGCACAAGGTTGACTATTAAAGTGTGAATAATTTCATTTATATTTTCAAGTTTACAATACAAGTAATGAACAAAGCATAACAAGTTACAAGGTTAAATTTGATAAGAATCTAAGTCTAAAGCATCCTATGTGATCATAACAAGTCTCATGCTAGCGTACCTGAAACATGTGAGTAAATTGTCAACTAAAAACAGTTTGTGAGATACGAAGGTTTTAACATAGTTTAGGAAAGTTTTTGAAATGTATTACAATTCTCTATGTCATGCATTCTATAGTATAAGTGTGAGAACAAAACATGTTAAACATTGTGCATATCAATCCTCCAACCAAGTTTAAGCATAACTCGAAAGTTACCCTTAAAAGTTTAAAGTCTAAATTCAGTAACAATCACCATGGGCTCCCCCCGAAGGGTCAATCAAACTAGGTGGATTGGTCAAATAGATCTATTATTGTTACTATAGGCTTGATCAAAGTTAATGGATATGCTAGTGATGTGTGTAAAGTGTATATAAATTTTAATAAAGATTTTCCACACAACGGTGTTTTAAATAAAGAAACGATTGTCACCTTAGGACTAACTACACACGATAGGCAAGTGTACCTATCGTATAAGTAGTATAGTTTTAGGTAAGAACCGGATATCGAAACGTGGACACTGTGTCTCCCAATACTAAACCTTCGTAACTATCTAACCGATCAAATAAGAAGTGATTTTTGAATATTTAAAGTAAACTATGTTAACTAACAATTTTAAACAAACAATGAGAGAATGCAAAGATGAAGATACAATCAAGAAAAGATATCACTCGGACTTCGAATCCACTTATCAAGCAATGACAACAAGCACCAACTCAAGGATAAATCATTTTTACACATAAAACATGGGTGTAGATTAGACTCCCGTCAAGGCTACCTAATCAAATAACTTGTCGAAAAGCTAAAACGATAGACACACAATAGCCACCTAAAGTTATGCAATGAAGGGCAATGATATAATTATGTCAAAGTTAAAGGTGAAAAAGACTCCCGTTAGGGTTATCAAATTCCATAAATCTTTGGAAAGTTAGCACGATGAACACATGGTACCCACCTCAAAATGCGTAAAGTAGACAAAGCTATGACCAATGTTCAACTCATGAACATCATATCACGATTACAAAACCTATAAGTTCACGCTAATAAACCAAATAATTTCATAACCAATGACATGATAAATTCATAACATACACCACGGTTTTCTCAAACATAAGCACAAGGATGCACATTTGTCCAATCTTACTAGATAATCAACCTTCATCCACCATTCCTAGTCGAATGCCACGACAAATACATACAAGATATGCAAATATGTGAATAAATGCTATAACACATACGGTTTTCCAACATAATATGGTTACAACACCCACAAGGTTAACTAAATCATCAAACAAGAGCAAATACACACATTCATTGAAGAGTAATCAAGCATCATCATGAAATTGACATAATCAACACCAATAGTTGTGTACAAGTTGTTAAAGAATGTTAAGTTTCATCTAATCCAAGTGATAATACGAGTTTAGCCCATAAACCTTACAAAAAGCACAACCAAGCTCAAGAACATAAAAGAAAACATGATAGAACTAGTAATCAAACCAAGAAAATGAGAAGATGTGGGTTGTAGGATGTTAAATCTTCCTTGAATGTGTTGGATCTTCAATCCTGGCCTTCAATCTTCAATAACCAGCTCAAAATCACCTAAAGCACTTGAGAGAACTAGGGTTCTTAGTAAAAAATGGAATCCCCTTCAAATGAGGGAGAATTGGGGAATAAGAATTGAAATTTGCGTCTGCACATGGCCATGTCAGAAAGTGACATGCTCATATGGACCATCTGATCAGCACACCGTGTAGTGTTCTCAGCAGAATTTGACATGGCCGTGTCAGAAAATTTCCTTTTTTTGAGAATTTTTTCAAGTCTTGAATTTTTCACCAAAAATCACCACGTTCCCACCGGAAGCTGCAATATTCAAATTAAACACAAGTAAGTGTTCGAACCAAAGGATTTGCAACAAAAAACAATCAAAATGAGGGGAAATATGCATTATTTATATGTGTAATTATTAACGTATCAAACAAACCCACACTTGAACTTTGCTTGTCCTCAAGCAAACTCTCATGCAAAAGTTTTAAAAGAATCCCATTGGCAAAATAAAACGTGGGAAGCAATCCATAAGCTAACAAGAGATCCAAATTCATAAAAGATTATCAGGCAATGCAACAGTCAAAAGAAGAAACCAAACGAGTTAAAAGATTCAACGTAACGTCTATTGGATCTTTATTTTATGCATAACCTCTCACAAAAGTTCACTCAACACTCGGTTATTTATATGTGCAAGTGTATAAATGAATCACTCAATGCCAAACAATGAAGCAACATAATCATAGGCTTGCAAAGGAATCAAATTTCCACCAATTAACACAAGAAAATGCATAAATCAAGAGGACTTTGATGGGTTGTAACGTGGCTAGGGTTAAGGGTATGGAATTTGGGATGTAAAATGGCTAAATGGTTAAAATCCGGAATAGTTAGACGCTAATTGTGATCAACTTCAGAGACAAAAAAATAATAAATAAACAAAAATACACCAACTAAACACAACTAGCAATGAGCTATGGAAAGGATTCTTCGGTTCAATACACAAAACTAGCTCAACTTTATTTATTTTATTATTTTTTTTCTTATACGGAACTACTTCAATAATATTTTTTTTAGCTTTTCTCTTTTTCATTTTTTTGATATATAATATTTTTTTGTCATCACAACGAACGTCGAATGAAACAACAAACGTCCTAAACAAACTAATTAGAAAGCACAAATTAGACAACCAACATAGACCGAAATTTTAACATAAAGGTTTAAAAATAAAAGGCTAATTTGGCTAAGTGGGTTTAAAATGTGGGTTATAACACAAAACGAGAATAAGGCTCAACGTGGCGACTAGTGGTAATAATGTGGGTAGGGTAAAGAAATGAAAAAGGTTATACAAAGTGGGTGATCCTACTGCATCTATCATTTTCATACAAAAACTCAGTTCATGATCTTGAAATGTATGTCCTAAGCAAGTTCTAATATGAATGCAACATCTGGCTCACTACAAAAATCAACAAAAACGTGAATATGTAGTGCAATAAGGTGCACACAAGCAATAAAGGCTCAAAATGCTCACGAAAATGGAGGGATAAAGGTTAAGGTTCAAACACATGCATAAATGTCATATTTTTCAATTTGCCATGCTTTCAAGATATTCCAAAATATTTTATTGCAACACTCAAGAGTTTCACTTAATCATGTGATGCCGACAATGCAATCATCCTTAAGAATCTAAAATAAGTAATGAACGTTTCAATGCATTTATATTTTCAAGTTGGATGATAAAGGGTGTCCAACAAAGATTAGGAGTGGCAAATTTTTGAGGGAGAATATCCTCACAACAACCTAAGAATACAAGTCTAGAGTTTCAAGTTTTGATTCTATAAGTCTACGGCAAATGATCTAGGATTCTAAATTTAACCAGGGTTCCAAAAAGGAGACAGGAATGTTTGTGTTTATAAAGTTTAAATAGTTTTCTGGTTAGGGTTTAAATAAGTAGTACCAGACTTGGATGTCAATGTTTTATAAGTTATAGTTACAGAATGATTATTAATTAAAATAATTATTTAAAAGTCTTATAGCCATAATTTACACATAATAGGCATTAATAATCAAAAATAGTTTTTTTAAGTATTTGTAAATTGAGTTGTAATAATAGTTAAATGAAGGATTAAACAATAATTATTTAAAGAGTGAATCGTTATTAAAGTTTAATAACAAGTAAATAATACATAATAATTTAGAGATTAATAATAATTATTTAAAATTTATTAAGGATACATGAATAGTATTCAAAGGATAGATAATTATCAAAGGTAACTAATTATCTACAAAATTAAATAATCGACATAATCTATTTAAGATTCTTTAAAGTATTAAGTATTTACAAAATACCTTGTAACTAAATAAGGTTTTAAAATGATGATTATAAGTTTAAATAGTAATTAGACACTTATAAGTCTATAAAAATGTTAACTAGAATTTTTTATAACATTTATATTTCAACTATAAGTTTATAAATGTTTCTAAAGTTTAAAATATAACCATAAGTTTATAAGGTCTTAACTTATAAGTTTATAAATATTCTAAATTTACATATAAGTTTATAAATGTTTTAATATTAAAGCTTCTATTTAAGTGTTATAAGGTTTATAAATTTAGAATATTATGTTTGTAAATAATTGAGCAAACAAGTTTTCTGTTTTTATAAAGTTTATAAATTTATAAATTTTCTAATTTTAAATAACAATGTTTATTTATTTTCTTGTTTTATTTAAATAATAAATAAATAAGCCTTGATTTAAATAGATATAAATTTAAAAAAAATACAAAAGTTCATAAGTTTCTATAAACTTTTCTGATTTTATAAAGTGCAAGTTATTTTTGTTTTATTAAAGTTTATATTTATTTTTAAAGTTTAAACGGAAATAATTCAGAAAATAATACCAAAATAAAGTTTCAAATTTTATAAAAATATTTTCTGTTTGGCATATAAGTTTTACAAAGTTAAAGTATTTTTATAGATTTTTAGCATTTAAAATGTTTTTAAAGAATTAAACTTTCTTAAGTTTTAATTAAGTTTAAATTAAGTAAAATGTTTCTGGAATATAAAAGTGTAATAAAAATCGTTTTTAAGTTTATAAGAATATAACAGATTTTATATAATTTATCTGAAGTTTTAAAACTAAATAAAAAAACATAAAAAAATGAAATAACAAAACTCAGGCCGGCCGGATTCGAACCTGGGCCGCCTGAGTCCGGACACAAACGAACAAACCACCCGACTATGGGTCTCGTCGAGTGTAGACACGGAAAAGAAAATAGATTAACACCAGTTCAAATCAACCCCAATTTTCTCATGAACCCTAGAATCAAGATCGTTCAAATACGACTCGATTAACCCCCTGATAATGCAAATTGATAGGGGGCTAATGAACTAAGAATGAAAACGAGCAGATTAGCCATTCGAATTACCTGGTTCGAAGTCGCGATGGGGGAGAACGGGTCTTGTCCAGCTTCGGCTGTCCACGAACTCAAATCGACAAATGCAGGTTCGAATTGAAGGAATTTAGAGTGTGAGTAGTTAGAGTGTGATGTCGTCGAGGTGTAGCAACAGGTTTTTATAGCCAATTTCGGTGATTAATGCTTGTACCGTTGGGAGGATTTTGGTTGAAGAAAACGAATTCAAATTTGAATCCCGCGCTCGTTAAACTGGAAATTAGGCATTGAATGTTCTTGGGTTACGGTCGCATGCGTGAAAGGAACTCGAGGTTCATTGCATTTGGCTGGAAACAGCATTTTCGAGAAAACGAGCTCAAAACCGGTCGATGGGGGATTCGAACTCGGGATTGGTTTCTGAATCCGAAAGTTTGGCCAATTTACACTTTGGTCCCTGAAGTTTGTTATTTTTAACATTTAATGTGAAATCTTGAGGTTAAGTTTATAACAAGATCCGGAAATGGCAGCTTTGGTCCCTTGACTTTATAAAACCATTAATGCGTTTTGTTTTATAAAACCAAGTAATTATTATATATTTTATTATATAATTTCATGAATTTAAGAATTTAGAGAACATAAGTTTTATATTCTTTATTATTTTATAACTTTTATAAAATAACCTATGGATTTATAGTTTAATAGTTTAAGTGTCTCAAAACAAGGTTATTATTTATACTATTTATAAAACTTTAACTTATAAAGTTTTACGAGTCTTTACCACCTTTTGTTTATAAGTTATATATATATATACATATATATATATATATATATATATACATTTTAGGCAAGTCTTCTATATAGGAGTATATATATCTCAAGTTTAATCGTTCCTCTTAAACATTTATTAATTAAATCAAAATTTATTATTTAAGAACAAAGAGGAAAATTCAACTTTTAAATTAATTATACATGCAAGGGTTTAGGAAAAGATAAGTCGAAAAAATCCTGGGTATTACAGGTAGCTTGAAAGATAAGTCGTCAGTTGGTACAAACTAGGCCTATATTTAGAACAATTTGTTACTAATAATTCAATTTTCATAGACGAGTCCATACGTGTCGGTGTCCTAAGGTGATGTTGTACACTATGTCCAAAAGAACCCGTTGTTATTAGTGTGGTTAATATATTATTTATCATCGAATAAGTTTAGGTTAGGTATACATATTAATACTTAAGTTATTATAGTTCTTATTTATTATATAAATCATTTATAACTACAAAATAAAGTAAACCAATAATATTGTAATATTGTTTTTTTTCTAACATGTCGGTTTTGCTAAAACTCACTTTTTGAAGTGATTAACTAATATATAATTTAAGATTATCTATAATATTTAAGTGGGAGTCATACTTAAGTTATACAAGATAAAAAATTCTGGAAAAATAAGGTTTATAACTATTTTATTATTTTTGTTACTTTTACTTAATTAACTATTGTTTTAACGAGTTTAAATGATATATTTTCTTAAATAATTAAAATTACCTCAACATTTCTAAGTTATATTTTTTACAGTAGGTTAGGACTCATAAGTTATAAAAATAATTTTATATAACTATTTTCTGTATTTTTCTATTTTTAGTGCATTCAATTGTCTAGAAATTACCTAAATTCCTAAATATTATTAAGTAATATTAGAAATTATATTTTATATTTTATACATCCTTAATAAAATATTTTTAAGTCCTAAAAATTATAAAACTCAGCTTTTGATCAGAAAAACTATTTATTAAAAATTCGTGTTGTTATCAGTTTATTTTACGTACTTTAAACAATATTCATACTAATTGGAGACCTACACCTAAATCAACATTTTTCTTCGGTTTAGATTACTATTAGAAAATTTCCTATTAAATTTCATAATTTTCTGAGGTCTTTAAATATTTTTCCCAATTTAGGGCTTTAAAACTTGTTTTAAAATCATACAATCGTTTAGTAAACGTTTTTGGTTGATTCTTTTTGGGAAACTCTTTATTTGAGACTTATATCCTCTGTAAAAATCTGGTTTGGTAGTTTAGTGGGTAAAAATCCCATTTTCAAATATGCAAGTTTGTGAAATCCGTTTTCGACAGTTTTACAACGGGTTTTAAGTGATATTTGTTAGTTTTTCGAGTTTTAAGCCATAAGTGTTCATGAATTAGTTTTAGGAACCTTATAAATTGTAAATTTAGTATATTTAATGGTTTGGACATATATAAACTGTAAATTTAGTAATTAGGACGTGATGAAACACACGTATGAACTAGAACTTACAAGGGTATCGCACGTATGCATAGGAGTCGAGCCCTTACCTTCTTGGATGGTCTTGGGTAGAATTCTCAGCAGAATAAGCAAGGGTTTTTTTGGGGTTTAATGGCTGGAACAATAGTGAGTTTATGAGAAGTCACATAATCAAAGAGTTTAAGTAAGAACTATGCAAAAGTTGGGGATGAATCCATGGTTTACCTTGACAACTCTTGAAGAAAACTTGAATTCTTCCCAAATACGAATTATAGCAGAGTATGAAGGCTGTTTCAAAAACTGAGAGTTGTTGGAGGAGTGCTTGAGAGCTTTGTGAGAGAATGAGAAGTAAAAATCGAGTATAAGGCTGAGGGGAGTACCCCCGTGAAACCCACTGTGAAGGTGAGGTGGCAAGCGTGATAGAGTGGAACACCACGCCCCCTTGGCGTGGTCCACGAGCGTGGAGCTCCAACGTGCATATTTCCATGGTGTGGAGAAGGGAAAGGTGAAAGAGGTGGGGCCAAGGAATGGTGTAACACCCCCAAATTTATTCACTTAATAAATAAATAAAATAGGGTTGCAACGATTGATAACATTACACAACAGCGGAAACTAAAATAAAGAGTTCTAAAGTGTCGAACACATTTACAAAAACTAAATGGATACATAAACCTAAGGACATACAAGTCTAAATGGACTTGACTTTAAACGACCATACGTCTTCGTCTTCTAAGGTCTTAATCAAAATGCTTAACCTATTCCAACCATGTCGTAGCTATGTATTACCTGAAAAACATGCTAAAAAATGTCAACGCAATGTTGGTGAGTTCACAGGTTTTAAATGAATACAATTGGGAAAACCATATTTACGAAATCGTTTGTCAAAAACTATTTATACAAAATCCTTCGGCAAAAACCATTTGCACAAAATTGATTGACAAAACTGTTTGTACGGGTACTATTGGCAACATCCTTTGCTCGAAATTCACTGTCAAGACCATTGATACGTATACCAATGGCAAAACCCGTTTCTCGAAATTGCCTAGTAAATCCATTGGTACGTATACCATTGGCGAAATCCTTTGCTCGAAATTTACTTTATGCATATGATAAGCAAAACAAGTTAGCGGTTGATTCATCGTTGTCTAGCTAGCACAAACGAATTATGTGATGCACAAGCCTATAACCAAACCTTTAACGAATTCTTGAATTTTGCCCCAGCCATTGTACCTTTAAACAATGAGAAACAACAAGACCTAATATGCAATCATTTAACCATGCTGGTCGGGTTAGCGCGACTAACCATGACTGGGGGTATCAACCCGAATAGTACTATTCATATCGATCTACGGCTAAGTCCATAGCTAATGGTTATAGTTCGAAATACCGAGGACCTTTTAGTGTTAACTCATGCTCACAAGGGAATCAGATGCTTGTTTCTCGTTTTCTAGTTATCATACCGTTTGAAATTAACATGTTTTTCCCCCAAAATAGAAAACAATAAAAAGGGGTCATGAAACTCACAAGGAGTTAAACCAAAATGTTCATGTTATCCAGAGTGTAAACAAATATGTTTCATTCTTTCAAATATGTCATATAAGCATGTCCCCCCCCCCATGTTTACAAAACATTAAAAAGCGAAAAGGGGGCCGTGAACTCACCTGATAAGCTTTTAACGTGTAAATGCTAGCAAGGTCGATGTGTATGCAAGACTATCCTAACCGTGACCTAAATAGTGACGTTTATCTTATGACCTTAATATTGAGTGTCATCATACAAGTCGGTCATGTAAAAAGTCCATCCAATATGTTAGACTAAAAAACGTAAGTGTCATGTTTAGAAAATGTGACCCGACGAACCGTTTGTGACTTGACTTTGAGTTTCATGTTAGGTATACGTGTTTAGTCAAATATATAAATATATATTACTGATGCCATAAGTATAAGTACTTGTACATAAGTTTTCTTATATAGGTCGTGTTAGAGTTTTGATAGGTGTTTACCTTAAACTATAATATTAAAATAAACCCTTGTTTGTCGGAATTTCCAGAATTTTAAGTCATTCATGCGTCATCCTTTTGATTAACCAAACGAACTCGTCAAGTAACGAAATTTTATATAAAGTTACCTACATGTATTAGGGTTACCAAAATGTATTAACTATCATTTTATGACATGTCTAAGTATTTTTAATATATTTATTTTGGACAAAAGGTATAGCGGTGTTTGTTTCTGGAGTCTCTTGGGAATTTCTTTTAATGAACTGACCTAGACCCATTTACATGAATGAGACCCTATAAATTTTGTTCTACACTCAAAATACTAACTTTAGAAAGTGGAATCAGGTTATTTAGACTTGTTATGACCAAGTTATGACTCTCACAAGTGATGCTAAAATTATGTCGAAAAGGACAACCTTGACACACTTTCTTGTATGACCATTTTGGGGTTCAAAACTCAACGAAATTTCATGAAACCACTTGGCTTGGACTCTTGACTCTTTGTACTTGATTTTAGACCTAAGACTCGTCCTTTTTGGTTAGTTTTTGGTTGAGATATGGCCCTCCAAAGTCGGACCTGAGAATCTGCCAGCTTACTGTTTTGGTTCTAAATTACTCAACATCATTAACTACTCAAATTTTGTACTTGTTTGACTCTTGTTTACCAACTAGTTGATGTTTATATTAGATATGACATATTCTAAGTCCTTTTGTCCAGATTTATTCATTACAACCACTTGATCTATGAGTTTTAAAGAAACCTTGTGTTCAAAAGGTTTAGACCATGGATTTAGTTATTTTTAAGCATAAACTTTTGGATGGTGACTTTTACATGATGATCCTTGTATTTCCTTTGAAAGAATGAGGAAAGAAAAAAAAATTATGAAAAGGTTTTTCACCTTTAGAAAGCAAGGAGAAGGTATAGAAGGAAGTTCCAAAGCTTGAATCTCTTGCAAATCTTCACATGGAAACACCGTTCAAGCTTGAATTCTTGGATGAAGCTTGAACAAAAGATGGAGAAGTGTATGTGTTAGTGTGTGCCATGAGTGGAGAGGGAGAGAGAAGAGGTTGAGTGTGAAATTAATATTGAAAGATGGATGATAGGAATGAGTATGGGTGAAAGATTTTATGGACATGTCTTTGAAAGATGGGGTATGAATGTTGCTTAAGTAAGTTCAAAATGTTGAAATTTAGGGTGTGGGGTGGACCCACATGGCCTTGAGGCTGAGACTTTTGGTCAAGGGGAGTGGGTGGGGTAGTTTAGGTGGTTAGATGGTTAGTTAGTCTAGATATTTAGGTCATTAGGTGCGTTAATCGCGGTTAGGGCTCGAAACGGTAATTTAATGCGGTTTTCGATTCTTTGATGACATTTTAAACTAAAGTTAAACTACTTTATGTCTAGTTTAGTGAAAAACACTTAATTCATGTATTGTATAGGTTATAGATATATTTTATTGCGTGTAGTTACGTTTAGGGTTGACGGTAGGAGGAGAAATCTTCGATTTACGTCGTTACGAATCGTTTTATAAAATGTGGACTTTAGAATATATATATTTGAATGTATAAACATATATTTCAGGTATTATGGATCTTTGGACATTATTTTGTACATTTAGGTTTGCCACCAATGTTTGTATTAGTCGTGTTATGCGTATCGTGACCCGGTAATTCCTAAATTTACCAAAGTAAGGAACAAATCAATGTATGGCTATTTCTAGACTTTAGGACATAATTATTGCAATTAAGTCAATCATGAAACTTGAAAATGTAAATGCGTTTATGTTATGTACGGATATTGACATAGAAATGTCGGGTGTCACAAATGGGGTCAAGACCAATGGTTTTTAAACACATGTATTTTTCAAGTGGGTGAAAAGTGGAACACCATGCCCCCCAAATGTGGATATCGTGCGGGAATGATGTGGCGCTGGCGTGGAGGGGTGTGGAGGTGTGAAAATGTGGAATCACTCTCCTTAGCCTAAGAGATTAATCAAGGAAGGCATGCAATGGTTCATAGAGTTGGAGAAAACCTGATGCAAATCAGTTGGGGAGGAGGGATTTGGCGTGATGCATTGCGAGTGGTGTGGGATGCATGTGTATCCGGCATGTGGGAAAGATAAAAAGCTAGTGTGAATATGATGGGAAATGTTTAGAGTACGAGCAGTAATGTGGACCACCACCACCAAATTGCATTTGATCACCGTAATTTGGCAGTCTATGATTACTCTCATATTATGAATTTGTGCCCATAGTAATCACTCCAATGTTCTATCTAGTGTAGGTACTGATGGCTATGATGATCAGGACGAGGTGGATCAGACGGGGAGCTCTTATCAGAAGAATGACAGAGCGTCGGGCGAGACATTTGGTTACTACGCCCACGGTAGTGGTCGGCAGGAGGCGGATCTTAGCACCGGTTCCATTGACAGTAGTACCACCGACAGTCGAGGAGAGGCGTGAGCTACAGACTTAGGAGGTGACTTTGGCGCTCTAGGCGCCTAATGCACCTAGTGCTACTAGGGCGGCCGTGAGAGGAGGACTCACTGGTTGGGAAGTGATGCATTTGCAGTTAGGTATCAACCACTGAGACATGATTCGGGGTCGAGAAATGGATGGCTTGAGAAGTCGGACGACGAGGAGCAGGTGGGCGATAACTTCGAGTTGTTCAAGGAGTAGAGCGTTGCTATACTTCCACGTGAGGGCTGACATGTTTTGAGCAGTAGTAGTTTGACCTTTGTGATGAAATATTTGTTTTGGGTTTCTTATTGTTGGATTAGATGCTTATGTGATGCGGTGTTTGACTGTGTAACATTTCTGATTTTCATGTTTAAATTCCAATCTTAGTGAAATGGTTATATTAAACCCTAATTATCAATTCAGATTCATAAAAATTCCACCTCGCAATTATTTTAAAATCCCTATATATATAAATATTTAGACATATATATGTATATATACATTTATGCACCATACAAGTACATACTCACATATATATATATATATATACTCAATTGACAAGTGGTTTTACATTAGAATGAACCTTTAACCATTGGAACCCTCAATCATTGAACCCACTCCCCTAATTTGGACTTTTAACATCAAGTTTGACCACCCCTATGATCCAGTTGACTTTAGAAAGTCAAAGCAGCCAATTTGCGATAATTCGAGTCCGCATTCGATCGATTTCATGTTGGGTTGGACTCCTGTGATTACACAATCAACAAACAACCCAAATCCGGCCCAAACAACAAGCACAAGCGACCAATTGAGCGGGCGATTTCAAATTTAAACGAAATTGACTTTGAATAGTCAAAACCGTATCAATTCGTCAATTAATGTGTAAATCAACGCGTAATCGCTCCCGCAAATCTCGTTCAATCAATCGTCTAATGTACTCGACCCTATTTCGCGACTCAGTTCGTTCAAATTCGAACCATTTACGCGTAATCGGATCCCGACAGTTCACGCTTACCCTTTTTTAACTTGAATCAAGCAATTAAGACAAAGTTTATCGAATTAAATCAGACGTATACCTTCGCCTAGTCTATTACAACCTCACTGAGCTGCTAATCTCATCTCATTACGCGTCTGGAGCCAAATCAAGCACCAAGAACAGTCGAGAAAATTCCCGTAGCCGTCTGCATTCGTGCCCTAATCTTCACAAGTAAGTTTTATGTCGATTGATTCGTAATTCAACCCTGATCAAAAGCCCCTATCTATTCGAGTGATCATAATCCATCGACACAAATCTGGATTAGGGTTCATAGCCGATTATACGTTTTTAGAATTGGGGCTTGTTTAAATTCGTATTTTATTTTTCGCTTTACTTTCATGACGAGCGAACCACCTAGTTCAACCGGTTAAAACACACGAGCTTGAATTAGGTGGTGTGGGTTCGAAACCCACAGACCACACCACGGGCTATTTTGTTTTGGGTAAGTCTGGAACCAAAACCTGGCTCCTTTTCGTAACATGTTAAAACAATTAATGGCCGGATCCTCATCAGAGAACCATAGCCTGGCCCAGTGGTTTGCTCCCCTGACTTGTACACCCCAGACCCGGGTTCGAGTCCCTGTGGTCTGTTTACTTTATAAAACCCGTTCTACCACTCCAAAATTTATAAAAAAAAGTATTTTTATAAACCATACAATATTTATAACAGAATAAAAATCAAATTTGTCAATTTTCAATATAAATTCATTTTATTATGAATTTTATGGTTAAAAGGGTATATTAAAAGTTTAAAACAAAAATAATTTAGATATTTAAATTAATTTCTAAAAAAAATGTTTGTTTTATAAAGTTCATAAAATGTTAATTTTATTTAAAACAATCAAATACTTATTTCTAAATGATAAATAAATAAATTTATTATAACCTACTCTAAAAAGTTAAATGTATAATTATTATTAAATTTTATACATAACTATTATTTTACACAACTTTATAATTACACATCTTTATAAATAAATATATAAATTAAAAATTATTTATTTAATTTATATTTGATATAATACGCGCACTATTTTTATAACTAAATAAATAAATATCAGTTATCCAATTTATTTAGTTAACCAACCCAAACGCTAATCCAAATTATTTTCGTTTAAAAATCTTTCTTTTGTAAAACCCCCCTTTTCAAGTACCAACCATTAACACCTATAACTCCAAACTTTCGTACCCACATCCAATCCAATCCTAGAATTAGATATAGACTTTTGTACACACTATTAATTCAATATACATTACACACTAGGTTAACGTGGTGAGTTACAAGGATCACTTTGCTACCTAGTCTCGCGTGCTAGCTACACCCTTGAATCATGTGAGTATTACATAGCTCATTTTCACACTTTTTGGGGTGAACACATGAACACTATACATTCAATGATTTACATTTACACAAACTACACAAATACAAATCCGCTTTACATTCATGTGTGCAAATTTGAGCTTTATGTTTGAGTACTAGGTGTGTTAATTGTTTGTGTGCGATTCATGTGCATTAACTATTCAAGACGACGGTTAACAATGATAGATCTATTGAGTCTGACAAACCCACCCAGTTAGGGTGATTATTATCGACAACACAATTGTTTTTGCATGCTAGTTACAAAGGTTTGATTGTACTATTTGATTACACAATAGTAGCTCCCCGTAAATGCCTTATTTTTTCATGATTTGTAAGGATTTGTTTACTCACATCTATATACTATCTATGTACAAACCTATGTATGCTTACCAACTTTTTAGTTGACCTTATGTTATTCATGTTTCAGGTGCTAATGTGTGAGTTTGATCAAGACATGTTACACTTAAGTTTGGACTTAGTTAATTTTAAACAATGAACAATATGTATTTCATTTATGTACTTGTTGAACTTGGTTTGTGTTTGTTTGGTTTGATATGAAATTTAATGAATAATATATTGCAATTTAGTCAACCTTGAGCTCATGAACAGTCTACATGTTCCGCCCCGACGTATTCCGCCGTCGGTTGGGGTGTGACAGATTGGTATCAGAGCCTTGGTTATAGGGAACTAGGTTATTAGACACCATTGACCTAGAATATAACTTTAGGACACCCATTATGCCATGCTTCATGATTATGTGTTATGTGTTACATGCTATGTGTTATATGCTTACTATGCTAATTATTATTTCATTTGATGCCTTACTTGTTAAAATTCATGACTTGTTAGACTATACTTAAATAATAAATTAAATAAACAATATCCCTATCCATAACCTAAGCCTTATAACCTTCTTACCTGCTTCTCTGTCACCATCATCATAGCATGTGGAAACTTCATGGATCTAAATCTATAAAATCTCTTTTATTCCCTCGTTAAGGTTTTAAACTTTGTTAATTATTAGAGGACACGTGCAATCTGGAAGGGTGACACCTATATTATGGGTTTTCTATCTAGAAAAGCATTTCGTATAAATCCCAATCAACCGAGGGACCCGTATGCTTTCCTGGGAATTCCCGGGATGAGTGTTTACTTATAGGCTAAAGCATGTCTCCTTGAAAGTTATATGAGTTTAATTAACCTTAATGTGTCATAGTATTCAAGTGATTATGCCACTATTTGAGTACAATCCAAACTATGATTAACTATTTTATTTATTATCTTATCATTTTTAAATCCAATCAACTTTCATAAGTTCTTAGATCTTTTCTTGTGTTGTGCAAATCTGTAGAATGCCTCCCCGTCGTGCGAACGAGACCAACAACATTGATATTGCTGCTATCCTTGCACAACTTGTAACCCAACTCACTCAAGCTAATGGGGGCACCAATGGAACTAATGGTGGTGGTGGTGCCAACCCGCCATAATGCACCTTCAAGCATTTCAATTCGTGTAATCCTCTCAAGTTCTATGGTACCGAGGGAACCACGGGACTCCTTCAATGGTTTGAAAGTATTGAGCGCACTTTCCTCAATAGTGACTACCCCGACAACCTTCGTGTTCGTCATGCCACAAGCGTCTTTAAAAAACGGACGCTCACGTGGTGGAATGGGGAAAGAAGGACTAGAGGCATGGAGGCAGCAATGACCTTACCTTGGGATGAGGTTAAAAGACTAATGACCAAGGAGTTCTCTCCTTGGAATGAAGTGAAGAAGTTAGAAGCTAAATTTTGGGATCTTGCCCAAGACAGCGGTGAGAGTTTGGCCTACACAACTTGGTTCCATGAGTTGAGTCTCCTTGTGACACCCAGCATTTCAGGTCAATATCCACATTTCATAAACGCACGTTCATAATTATTATTTCCTGATATTTTATTTTGACTAAGTAAAGTCAAGAAGTCTAGCAAAGAAGTTTGTTCCAAGTCTAGTAAACCGTAAAGAGTTACTAGAAAAAGTAAGCAGGATAACCCGACTTAATGCGAACGTAAATGGTTAAATAAAATAACCAGAAAAATATATATATATATATATTACACAAAATTTACGTTGAGCCAAGATTCTAATATTTTCTTCAACGAGCCATAAAATGGTTAAAAATTATAATACCGTGAAGAATCGAAACTGAATTAAATTACCCCTTTAAAACTCTAATTGATACTGATACCATAATAAATTAATACTTAAAAATTTGTTATCATTAACCCCTAAACCTATTTCTTGACTTTCTTGGCCGAGAGTCAGGGAGCCATTCTCCCACTTGCCTATTTCACTCAAATTCAGAGGAAAAACCATACCTCTTCAGTCGAAACCTCACCTTCACTTCCAATCTTTCTCATTTTTCTTACGGCAATTTCACAATTCTCTTTCATCTCGAAGTCCAGTTTTAAAGCGAAAATCACCATAATTCGGTGTCATAAGGAGAATTTCAAGTGTTCTTGAAGAAAGCTTAGCAAAAGATTCAAGACTACTTCTCTGTTTTTCTCTAAAGATCGCCATTCTCGGTTTGAGGTAAAAACTCGATACCATCCATATTATTTGCTTTAAAACCGTAACTAAACATACAAATCGTTCAAACGCAAGTAAGATAACAAGAAAACTGTGTCAAACTCAAGATTTGAACATAAAAATATACAGAGTGAATTCTGTAAATCAAAGTGCAGATATCGAAACTATAGTTTCGATACCTGTTAGTCAATCGAAACTGGGAGTTTCGATACCTATTGATCGAAACTAGGAGTTTCGATACCAGTTATTCAATCGAAACTAGGAGTTTCGATACCGGTTGTTCTATCGAAACTAGGAGTTTCGATATCTATTTACTCAATTGAAACTAGGAAGTTTCGATACCTGTGTACAATCGAAACTAGGTAGTTTCGATACTATTCTTGCCAATCGAAACTAGGTAGTTTCGATACCTATTTCACTCAGTCGAAACTAGGAAGTTTCGACATCTGTTCTGTTCAATCGAAACTAAGAAAGCTTAGATACCTGTTCATCAGCCCCATAAGGCAGTAACTCAGAACTATTTTCATAACAAAACAAGGTTGGAAAAACTAAAAAGATAATTAAAACAAAAGTAATCAGATCGGCTAAGTCAAGTGAACAAATTGCGTTTAAGACGAGTAGTCTTAACGTGTATGTTATCCTTGTGTAAATAGGATACGGATAGGCGAATCTGCCGTCATTCAAATATTTGCTAGCATTCATACTGTCGAGGTGAGTTTCACTAATCCCCCTTTTTCTAAGTTTTTGAAATGATTTGGGGTGGAAACATACTTGTAAAAGACTTTTGTGTATAAATGAATGGAACTAATGATCTGACCGTACGTATGTATTGAGGGAACATAAAGCGCTTAAAGTCCTCGTAATAAATTAGTAACCATTAGCTATGGATTTAGCCCGGGATTATATGAATAGTACTATTGGGGGTGACGCCTCCGGTCATGGTTAGTCGCGCTAACCAGGGGTCAAAATGGCCGAATGACCGCATATTGTCTTACTCGCAGAAAGGCGAGGGGAGGCACAGAAAGTTGGGGTTTGGTTACGGTCTCGTACATTACATACTATTTTGTATTCCTTGCAAGCTTACAAATGGGGTCAATAGATCGGATTAGTAATCATATTCATTGGTAATACATACAAAAGAGTTCTGATCAGGGTAAAGTGATCAGTTTTATCAAAAGAGTTCTGATCAGGTTTTACACAAAAGAGTTCTGATCAGAGTAAAGTGATCAGGTTTATCAAAAGAGTTCTGATCAGGTTAAAATGATCAGGTTTTACACAAAAGAGTTCTGATCAGGGTAAAGTGATCAGGTTTATCAAAAGAGTTCTGATCAGGTTAAAATGATCAGGTTTTACACAAAAGAGTTCTGATCAGGGTAAAGTGATCAGGTTTAAAGTAAAGAATTCTGATCAGGTTAAAGTGATCAGGTTTAAACGAAAGAGTACTGATCAGGTTAAAATGATCAGGTTTAACAAAGAGTTTTGATCGGCAAAAAGATCAGATTTAAACATTGGGTTTATGATAACTCTTTATAATAACTTGTAAACTCACCAACCTCGTGTTGACAGTTTTAAGTATGTTTTCAGGAAATTGAACGTGGTCATCAGGTTAGCAATGTAGGTTACATGCATGCACGTGGATACGGCTTTTGGGAGGATTTCTCTTGTATAACTCATGGTCTTGAGTCATATTTGCGAAATCTTAAACATTTGTAAACTCAAATTGATATTTTGTAATGTAAATATTTTAAATTCAGTTATGTATCCAATTACATGTATGTGTTTGCGGTAATCATATGCTTTGGAAACCAGTGAAAGTCGCGCCTCGCGTTTCTGCCCTGGCGGGGTGTGACACTCCTTGTGCCCCATATGGTCACACCACTATCCCGCTGCATTGAAAAGTATATTGGGGGACTACCCAGGCAGATTCAGGATATTGTCTTAGGGAGAAATCCCGCAACACTCGAGGATGCTATCCGTCTATCTTCTACTTTGATCGACAATCATGTGAAAGCAGGGACTTTGACTAGAAAGGGCACCAAGAAAGCTCCCGACACCACAACACCCTCTGCACCTAACAAAGAAACCAAAGTTGAACCCTACCACAATAATAAGAAAAGAAAAGCTAAGAATTATGATGCGGTCACTCATGCTACCCCCGTTAATCAAGTTGCACCCATGGCTCAAGCTCCAGCCAAGAAACCCTATGTGGGAGTCTACCCACTTTGTAACACTTGCAATTATCACCATCTCCAAAACATTCCCTGCCGCCTTTGCACCCACTACGGGAAATATGGCCATACGGTCAATGTTTGTAGAGCCAAGGCCCTTGCAGGTCAAGCCAACCCACCAAACCGAACCAACCAACAAGTGGCCAATCAAGGTGTTCCTGCCATTGCAAACGGGCGTGCTTGTTATGAATGTGGCAATCCGAATCATTTTCGTAACCAGTGCTCGAAGCTCATTAATTCTAACCAAGGCAGGGCTCATGGGCGTGCTTTCAACATAAACGGCAATGAAGCTCAGGCCAACAATGATGTGGTCAATGGTACGTTCCTTGTTAATAGTCACTATGCCTCCATTTTATTTGATACAGGTGCAGATAAGAGTTTTGTATCACTTAAATTTGAACCATTACTTGCAAAAACACGATCTAAACTAGAGAAAACTTTCACCGTCGAAGTAGCAAATGGTGACTCCCATATGATTGACTCTGTTATCCATAACTGTTCTCTAGAGCTCAACGATCATACATTTCCAGTCAACCTCGTACCAATGCCACTAGAGAGTTTTAACATCATCATAGGCATGGATTGGTTATCAACTCACCATGCTGAAGTCATCTGTTTTGAGAAATGTAATCGAATACCCCTTCCGTCGGGAGAAACACTAAGGGTCTTTGGTGAAAAGCCTTGTAAAGGACTCAAGTTAATGTCGTGCACTACTGCCCAAAAGTACTTATGAAAGAAGTATGTGGCCTTCTTAGCCCATGTTGTTCAAAAGGATGTCAAAGAGAAGAGTATTCAAGACATCCCCATCATCCGTGATTTTTCCGAAGTATTTCCCGAAGATCTATCCGGCCTTCCACCCGTTCGACAAGTAGAATTTCTCATTGACCTTGTACCCGGAGCTAACCCCGTGGCTAGAGCTCCATACCACCTTGCACCTTCTGAAATGCAAGAGCTTGCAAGCCAACTCCAAGAGCTCTCCGACAAGGGTTTCATCCGTCCAAGTCATTCCCCGTGGGGTGCACCTGTCTTAGAATTTGACACCTACAACTCCAACCTTTCGTACACACCTACAACTCCAACCTGTCTTAGAATTTGACACCTACAACAAAGCAAAAGTCAATTTTCAAGTACCAACCATTAACACCTACAACTCCAACCTTTCGTACACACATCCAATCCAATCCTAGAATTTGACATAGACTTTTATACACACTATTAATTCAATATACATTACACACTAGGTTAACGTGGTGAGTTACAAGGATCACTTTGCTACCTAGTCTCGCGTGCTAGCTACACCCTTGAATCATGTGAGTATTACATAGCTCATTTTCACACTTTTTGGGGTGAACACATGAACACTATACATTCAATGATTTACATTTACATAAACTACACAAATACAAATCCGCTTTACATTCATGTGTGCAAATTTGAGCTTTATGTTTGAGTACTAGGTGTGTTAATTGTTTGTGTGCGATTCATGTGCATTAACTATTCAAGACGACGGTTAACAATGATAGATCTATTGAGTCTGACAAACCCACCCAGTTAGGGTGATTATTACCGACAACACAATTGTTTTTGCATGCTAGTTACAAAGGTTTGATTGTACTATTTGGTTACACAATAGTAGCTCCCCGTAAATGCCTTATTTTTTCATGATTTGTAAGGATTTGTTTACTCACATCTATATACTATCTATGTACAAACCTATGTATGCTTACCAACTTTTTAGTTGACCTTATGTTATTCATGTTTCAGGTGCTAATGTGTGAGTTTGATCAAGACATGTTACACTTAAGTTTGGACTTAGTTAATTTTAAACAATGAAAAATATGTATTTCATTTATGTACTTGTTGAACTTGGTTTGTGTTTGTTTGGTTTGAAATGAAATTTAATGAATAATATATTGCAATTTTGTCAACCTTGAGCTCATGAACAGTCTACATGTCCCACCCCGATGTATTCCGCCGTCGGTCGGGGTGTGATAGACTGGAATGCTGACTACTTGGTGTTGAAATTGACTTTTGCTTTGTCGTGATGTGATTTAGACGTGGTTAAAATAAGTGTGTTTATGAATGTGTTGTATGGTGCTTGCAATAGGAAGCTATACGCAGTGTGGTGTAATTTGATTTTGCATGGTGTGAGTTCAAACCAAAAGTAAATGCCGATGTGATTGATTAGATATTGTGAGTAGACTTGTGTAGATATGAATCATGAGATTCTCTGTGTTAATGAACGTGTGATAGTGTCATCTATGAGTTAAGATCTAGGTGGGGGTGTGAAATATAATGGGTGTGTTGCACCTTGTGTGAATGACCAGGGCAAGGCCATGTGGAAAATAATGATTATAAATATTATGTGTATGCATGTGTAGAGGGTTGACGTGTGTCTAGGTCGAGTAGTATGTTGCCTTAAACCATTAATACTACCCGTAGTGGTATGATCGTGTGAATATGTGATGACGTTTGGCAGGAGCTACCGTTATAATGAATAGAAGGTAGGGTTTAAGAGTTCGTGTGTTTATAAAATGGTGAGGTCATATTGTATGCATAGAAATTTACTGAGGTCTAGTTAACTGTGTGCACTTTGTGCGAGCTAGAAGGTGTGGTTATTAGTACTCATGTAGAACATGGTATGATCTGTAATTATGTTGTGTCGTTATGTCCTTGTAGTACAATTGTAGTCATGCATAGGACGGATGGTCAGTGTGCTCAGGCATAGTGTTTCTATCCTGAAGGTTTCTTCATGTTGATACATTGAGGTAATACGAGGTGTTTTGACGTCATTCGAGATGATCGGCGAGGTGCTCTCATGAGATGCCTATACTTATATCTCGGGAATTCGGAGCACGAAGCCAAGGAAAGGAGCTGTGAAGGTTAATGACGAAAGCGTTACATAGGCGCTTGACCGGAGATAGTTATGATGAGATTGAGACAACGACGCTGAAGATTTCAGAACTAGGTAATCAAGGTGACGAAAGGGTCTTCAGGGGATACTCTCCATATGAAGAATTCTATCAAGGCAAGATACATGAGGATTAGGAACGTTTTCCCTGAACGGAACAAGTGGTGACTGAGGCTTATGATAAGACGGATTCCATGTTCATACATGATGAGTGAGATGCGTCGATATTCACGTGGTATTTATAGGGCAACAATTAGGAAAGTGGACCGAAGGAAGGGTAAGTGCGGGATTGCACATAAGTGGTTGGGAAGGAAATGCTTAGGTTGGTAGACTCATGATAAGACTAAATATGACATTCGGTGGAACCTCGGTTGAGGCTAATGTGTTGGATATGTGGTAGAGATGCTAGGAAATTCTGGAGAAAACATAGGGAGCCGATGATAACGAGCGTGAGTAATATGTGCTTAATGATGAGGTACGTCGAACGCATGATAACGATGTAAGGAGTGGATTGGGAGAGACACGTTGGGACTATAGAAACGAGAGTGACTTTGCACATAAGTTCTTAGAAGTGGAGTGCCTACGCGGGAGGACATATGACTAGTTTAAAGTGAGCTCCCACGGAACATTCAAGTGGAGCAAAAGTTTGGCCATTGGAGCAGACAGGACGATGCTAAGGGATCAATGAGGAACGTCGAGAGCGGATAAAAATAAATCGAGAATGGAGGTTAGGTGCTTACTTAGGGACGTGTTGAACACGTGATACGGAAATAAAAGGATGCTATGGTAGGGAAATTGTTGAGACCAGGGTAGCTTTGCATGGGCTCCTGGAAATCATCATAGAATGATAGACATAGTACTTTCGTTAGCAAGGTAGTAGTGTTTGGGTTGAGAAATAATCGTAGGATGGCGATTCGGGTATGAGGCGAGGAGTATGAAGTACTCAATATGGAAGAACGAAGAATGTTCTTGTTCGGTAAAAATACAAGGAGCCTTACTTGGGGAGATGACCGTCGGAGTGACGAGAACATCAAATTTATGCGAGAGATAAGTGCAATTGTGCCGTGAATTGGAACCTCATGTGGCATGTAAGTAGACAACTGGCAGTGTGATGCTACGTAGTACTAGAAATGATATGGATGATGTTACTAAGGTGAGGGATGGCACCAAAGGATTCATGGGTGCATCGGTCGGGACTAAAGGTAAGCATTGATTGAACTGTATCGGTACATGATTCAAGGACGAATCCTCTTTTAAGGAGGGTAGACTTGTAACATCCCGAAATTTCAGAAGCTAATGGTTCGGGTCGCGAGTGACCCGAATCTCTTTTAAACATATGTGTTGGCATAGATGGCGCGTGAATTTTCATGCGAAGGGGTCATAAAAGGAACCGTTAACCGGGTTATGTCTGATTTAAGGTCTAAACGCACGAGTGCGGAACCATAGGGACCCGGATGTAAACTTTAAGGGTTTAAAAAGGATTTTTGAGGAAAACCCTAGCCTATTCGGCCTAGGAAGTTCACAAATGGAAGCGGCAAAAAAAGAAGGGGAGAACCCGGTGACAGGGGGTGGCTACTGCAACGGCTATGGCGGTGTCAATCCGGATCGCTTCGTTGCACGGTAAGGTAAACCCCGTTCTAAACTATTTTCCTTTTTGTATTGCTTCCGGCTTGTGCATGGGATACCGTTTGGGGTTGAGAGTTTCACTGTGGCGACTGGCGATGAGGTGAGAGGGAGGGCGACGGCGCTGGTGACCGGCTTGATGGTGGACTCGAGTGTGGAAAGAGTGGACGCAAGGGTGGCGGCGCTCAGTGACACTTCTCGGCAGCTAGGAGGTGGCGGTGATGGTATGGCTGAGCAAGAGAGACCATGGTGGTGCGTTGTGTAGGTGGATCGGATAAGAGGACACAGAGCTGTAGCGAAAGTGGTGTGGTGATGGCGTACGGCGGAGGACGGCAGGAGAGTGTTACACGATGAGGGTTGGAAGACGATGGTCATACGAGGTGGTGATGCGGTGAGTGTCGTTACACGGTGGGGGTGCACGCGATAGAGGTAGAGGACAGCGAAAGACCGACAAAGGTTTCCCCTTCGTGCATGGGACGCATGCGAATAGGAAAAGAACCGGCTCGTGCACGTGCGTGTTCGAAGGACTAGGGTTTGCTTGGTCTTAACGTGCATGCATGGGAACCCAGGTTGGATATTCGGTTTCTAATCAAGTCGAGACGATTCAGTTGGGGATCACATAGAACTAAGGTTTTGTGGAAGGAAAGGACGAGCTGACGAGACGAAGTTGGGAGAGATGCATAAATATTTTTGTACTATACGACGCATGTATAGATGTGTCCTGATCATGTGACCCCACATTTGTCAGGTTTGAGGTTCGAGCACGGACAGACGAGTTGTAGTGTAAGGACTGGTACTCAACATAACGAGTGAGTTTCTAATCCCTTACTTTTAAATGTTTTACTGTTTTGGGGCTATCGTACATACTTTAAAGAGGTGTTAATACAAATAATCATGTTAAGGGTTTCGGGTTCTAACCCGACGTGCTTTTGAAAATAAAATGAGTATTAAGGGTTTGTAGGGTTTATGGTGTGGTTATGTGAATGTGACATCTAGGGTTACTAGTAATGAATGAGTTATGTGTTAAGGGTTGATTAGGGGGAGTCGGGCCTCAAGCTAAATGCTTATGATTTTACGTGGGATATATGTGGTTCTAGAGTCATGCGTGAGGTATAGGTGTAGTTAATGAGTCATGTAAATGATATGTGAAATTATGTGTTTATATTTATGTGTCGTGTTTGTATCGTTGTCATTATGACACGGCAAACGGGATTGTGAAGGATGAGGTCCTTCGGGAAGTCACCAACGGTGACATTTATTTAACATTTTAATGATGAGCTCGGGGTGTGTTGAACGCCCTGACGAGGGTGCAATGACGAGGTATGTGTTGCGAGTGTATTTATGTGGTGTTTAATTACATGCAAACGTAGAGTTATATTTATTATGCATGTGCTGATATTAATGTGGTAAGGTTTGTGAGACGTGTAGATGATATTATTGTGGTGTGTAGAGTAGATTGACTGTTGTGTCCGAATTGTGACATGACGTATATGACTGTCGTGTCAATTAAATGTGAGAACCTTGGTTAAGGTCGGGTAAGTTAATGTCTAGAGTTGGTTATGTTATCCAAGAGTCGAGTTAATACTTGTTCTCGGGTATGAGTTATTAGTATAGTATGTTGAGTCTATGTCGACTTGATGGTAATGTTATCATTATTGTTATTGGTAGTACGGGCTGAGTCTCGAGTGATAAACGGTTATGGGATACCGTGGGATAACAAGGGGTTAACTATTCGTTAATAAATCGTAATATTATTTTATAAGGACCGGAGGAAGCTGAGGGGAATAAGCTAACGAATATGACGTGATGGCTTTTGTTTAAATTAAACTATTAGAACTCACTCAGCGTAGCTGACTTTGTGTGTACGTTAGATTGTTTTGCAGGTAAGCGTATGGTTGACGTATCTTGGCTTGGGAGCGGTGCTACTCGGATTAGTGTGCGGGCATTCGTGAGGTATGTTTAATAACAATAAATGGTAATAAATGATTTTAGAAAGACTTCCGTTGTAATTGACTTAATAAAAAATGCATTTTTATTGAGATTGGCCCGTTATGAGAATCAACTGTAAGATGCCCGGGTTAGGGTCTTACACAATTGTCTCGACTCTAGATAGAAGAGGGGATCGTACCTGATGATTGACAAACACATAGACATTAATATCAACAACAAGGTGAAACATCGATCACGAACGGTCCTTAAGTTTCCCATGGTGAGTGGTATTGGGTGGATGATTGTAACATCCCCATTTTTGAGGAAATTAAAGGCCAGGGACTAAAGGCGTAAATGTCCCAAAGTTAATGGACTAAAAATAAAGAAAATGAGAAAATTAAGCCGGTAGCGGTCCGCTACCGGGTTACATAGCGATCCACTACGTGTGGATGAAGGAATAATGAGAGTGTGACACGCGGCAGGTATGTGTCGGGTGACTCAGCCCTATGGCGGACCGCCAGCCGCAATTTGGCTCGAGCAATGAGAGTGTGACACGTGTTTAATGACCCGCTGATAAGAATTAGGTAGCGGACCGCTACCAAGGGCGTGACGATCCGCCACGTGCGGAGTACGCCTGACACCTGGCAAGAGGCGGTATCGGACCGCTACCCCTTGCTTAGCGGTCTGCCACCAAGGCCATTCCAGTCCTATAAAAAATTGCATGAGCCGTTCAATTGGAAACACAGAAATAATATTTCACAATTACACACATGAATTACCTTCTAGCAGTTTTGAAAAAGACAAAATCAGCAGTTTGAAAAATGATATTTGGTTTAAATTCATCATAGCTCTAATTTGCAAGCCTCTGTCAAGTCCAATATGAGGAATTTTATTTATTATGATCTTAAATTGAGATCTTAATTTGCAAGCCTATGTCAAGTCCAAATATTCATTGGGAACTAGAAATCATGAGCCTAAGATCAAGTTTTCTTTTCATCTTTATTTTCTGATCAGTCAACAAGTAAGAAGGAGGTTCAGTGTGAACTAAAGACAGAGGTTTTGTGTGACAGAGGCTTTCACAATTAGTAATGTGACTCACGTTATAACTACGCTTTCACATGAGGTTAAAAACGAAAAAATTGAGACTGGTTCTTTAAAATGTTATTAAAATAAAAATATAAGGAGTTATTTAAACTAATGATGTGGCTCTTCTTTGTTCTTAAAACAAACCTCTGCCTTTAAAAAAAATGATTATTGAACGATCACACCAAACATGTAACCCACTAATCCCTTACTGTTATCCAATAATTTAAAACAAAAACGACGCCGTTCCGTTGCTGGACATATTTTAGCACGTCAAACGTTCTTTACTTTGTTATAAGAAATAAAGTTATATTTGTTGTGATGAAAAAAAAATAAAGATAATGGGTAAGTCACAAGGCATGTATCATACCATAAACTCCACTAGAAATAATTAAATCATACCTATTAATAGCTAGTGTAAAACACGGTTAAAAGCGATTTTGTTATCCTAATTGAACCGGACAAGTTTTCGGATCAATTAGACAAAGAAAACTCATTTTCAGATCCTGAATATGTCCGGTTCAGTTTGAAATTGCATTACTTTATATTCTTTAATCAAACAATGTCCGGTTCAGTTTGAAATTGCATTACTTTATAGTCTTCTATCAGTGTGATGGAGAGAGCTTTCAGGTTTGGATCCTTACGGATGAGCATGTTGGGTGATTCTTCTCCAACCGAGGTAAGAATAAGATTGTAAACATAAAATAAAAATGCTAGAAGGTCCGGAGACAGGGGTGGGCAGTGGGGGCCTAGTGGTAAGAGAGTTTCACAATCAAGAGATTGTTGTTTCAAACCTTGTATACGACAAAAAAATCATCGTTAAATACAAAAGAAGAAGATCCAGAGACTGAAACCCTGATGATACTCTGACGATCAAATCTATATGCATATATGAGACATATTAAGCGTAAACATAACAGACTGAGAGACCCTCTTAGGCCATATGGTGTACTCACCCCACCCCTTGCGGGGGCCAGGGCTGGAAGAACAGTGTCGCGGTATGTGGCCACTGTGACGAATACATGAATTTTTCATAGAGGGTGCGAAATATGAGTTACGTCAAAACGGTTCGGGTCAAAAATAGGTTGAAGTAAAAACGTTACGAATAATGAAAAAATAACATTAAAACAAAATATGTGTAAATATCTAACAATTTCAATATTAATTCCAAAATAGATCATAAGTTCATAAATACTTTTGTAATGACATAATAAATACTAATTACTATAAGGGGAGAGTTCAATTCAGAACACTAAATATTGTGAGAACACACAGAACAAAACAAATTATCCACTTTTTTCAATTTTAAAAAATTTTAAAAAATAAGAAAATGATATAAATGTCATGTTTATTCGTTTATATGCATAGCTACACATGTGTAATTCATTTGTATGTTTTTTTTTGTCTACACATATTCTATATGTGTGTAGGAAACTTTTAAATATATAAAGAACATATGAAAAAAAATAGTTTAATGTTTTTATGTACATAAACATATGTAAGAAGTGTAAAGAAGTTTAAAAAATTATCATGGATCAAAAAATTAAATGATTAAGTTTGTTCCCTCTATTTTTTGTAAAATTTTCTTGTTTTGAAATGAACTTTCCTCTTAAATATGAAATTCATTATGGATAGACGTTCAACACTTCTAATTTTTAATTTTGAAGTGATAAAAAGTAAATATTAAAAAAAAATGATAAAAGTGATAATTGAAACCTTTTAAGAGAAAGAATATAAATGTTGAAAATTTTTGAAGAGATAAAAATGAAAATTTTGAATTTTTAAGGGATACAAATTGTTTTGTTGTTGTAGGTGGGGCCATTAAAGTGCCCCAACTTCTTCATTCTTACTTAAAGATTGAAAAATTATAACATTTTACCCACTAAATTTGATTCTACCCACATCGCTACGTCGTGCCTATACCCCCTTCCCTTCAACGTAGATCCTGTAGGAATCCGTTAGCGTATAAAAATAAAACACTTTTAATATTACGATTATAATACAAAGAACCAAACCTATCTAGGAGAGCAAGTAAATTACAAATACGAATACAACTGAAAAATCACAAAATATAATAACAGAATTCCGATTTTGACCGAGGATCATGTTTGATACGGAGCCCTTAAAACAAATTCCGGCTCTCTCCCTTTTTTGTTTCCCAGGGTACAACGGTCTAAGCAGTATATACTGCCGGGAAGGGCTCTAGCACCCGAATTGTATCTTAAAGAAAATGATGAAGATGATTAAAGAATTGTTGAAGTTCTTTAGGGAGAAACAATGAGAGAACACTAGAGAGATTGTGTTGTTTGGTGCATTTTTCAACCAAGAAACACCTTAGTATTTATACTTAAAAAAGAAGTTGAAACACCTCATTCTCCATAAACTCATGAGTTGAAACACCTCATGCTCCATAAACTCATGAGTTGAAACATTTTAAAACCTTTAAGATTTTTTACTAAAACATCCAACATTTAAAGATATGTTGAATGAATTTGAATTAGTCATAGTTGGTGTTTCAACTAAAGAAACTTTAATAAAAAAATAATACAAGTTTATATAATTTTATTTTCACAAAATATTTTCCAACGGATCCGTGCCTGTGTGGGCCCGTTGGTGGTGTCCTCACTCAGAGAGTCAGAGTTGTGGCGCTGCTCAGTAATGAAGACATAGAAGAAACAACGGAGATGTGGGATGAAGAAGGTGGTCATGTGACACGACGGGGAGAGCGGAAACACCACCCTACCTTCTGGACGAGATGAAAATAATGGATGGTCTTTTATCTTTTTACGAGGCATGATTTACACATAGGTATCCGGTTTTAAGATGATGAGTGATTATAGAGTAAATACCCCGAAATGACAAAGTTGATGGTCCAGACCAAGGTCCGACCTGCAAGGGTCTTGTCTTGAACTACAAAACGAACCGGTTTATAGGACGAGTGGGACCGGTGGGACCGATGAGACCATTGGTTTCACTGGTTGTACTGTACAAGTGTCGACTCTTAAAACGTTCTTGGTTAATTTGGTTGCATCTTTTTGTTAAATAAATATATATATTTAACGAGTAAATTACACAAATTGTTCTTTAATTATACTAGAAATTACACTATGTGTTCTTTGACTTCAATGAGTACACCACAGGTCCTTTTCTTACATACTTTTATACACCATATGTCCTTTACACTAATCAGTGTTACTTTTTTCTTTTAAATATTGACATATGACTTACACATGAGGGTATAATCGTCTTTTTACTCTCTAAAGGACCATTTATGCAATTTATCACTTCATCTTCTTCATAAAACCATAACCCCATTATCACTTCAACTATTTATGTACATTTACCTCAGCTTCAAGCTCACATCAATGGTGGTTCCATCTCACACTACCGTAATTCTAATTCCATACCAAGATCATACAAAATAGTATAATGAAAACTTTACAACTTGACAAAAAATATTTACGTAAAATTATTTTTTAACATTAAAAAAATTTCATTAATTTTCAGTATGTCGTGATTAAATACCATTTAATTTATGTTATTATATTAAATTTATGTTGATAAAGATATTGTCGATAAAGATATTATAGTTAGATATTCATTGATTTTATTTTTGACACACTATAAAAAATTGGGTTAAAAGGTTAAATACCGCGACAATAGTACTTTTTGAAATTTATTTTGTAAACAAATATCATTAATAATATATATTTCTATAGAAAATATATCTTTTTCAACATATATTATTAAAAAAAAATTATTGTTATTTTTTAGTTTTTTTATATATTTAAATTAAGATATGCGTTTATTTTTGTTTATTTAATGATAATATTAATAATAGACAAACGACATATTAATAATAATAATAATATCTAGTAATTATAATTAAGGAACAAAGATTTGAAGCGTTAATTAAATTATTATATCATATTTTTTCAAGAATTCCTTTTCTCAAGAACATTTGCAGTACTTCCAGCGGTTGCGGTCGATTTGTTCCGTCTGTGATGGTCAAAACTTGTGAGTACGGTGATGACACAGGAGGCGGGTAAGTGATTCTCTTACGCCTCTAGTGCACCCTATAAAACCAGGTGATTGGTTAATTTTGTTTTTAGGTACACATTATTTCATTGAAATTAATATAAGTATATGGCTTTTAATTGTTTTTATAATTTTTAGGTTTGAAAAGAAAATGAGCTAAAACTAGGAAAACAAATTAAAAATAATAATACCAACTTAGATATTTATAATTGTGGGTTAATGGTGATACGTTTTATTTGAGATAAAATCAAAGATGATGTGAATTAACATTTTAATACGCGAACTTTATAAATCCACACTTCTTATTTGTTTGGAATTTTATAAATTTGAAGAGATCGTCAGTAAAAGCTACGGGATCAAACCAAAAGAGATGTTTTAGTAATGAAAATATATTTGTGGAAAGTTAAAGATATTAATAATTCACTCAACATGTGAATTATGTGATGGCTTTGGGCTGCTGAAACGAAAAGTGAGTAAAATGGGCTTGCTATTTAAATCGACAGGGATTAAAGGATGTGGCAACATAATTAAAGGGGGTTGGCGAGGTGAGAAAAAAAACGGTTTAAAAATTTAACCCGGCTCTAACCTGAAATTTAATTTTAAGAAAAACCGGTTTAAATCAAACCGGGTATAAACCTTTGAGAACCGCCGGTTCAAAACCGGTTTGTCCTTCCTTCCAGAAAATCGGGTTAGACACCGGTTCGTCTTAACCGGTTCAAAAAACCACGGCAGTATAGCTATTGGAGAGTAATCTAGCCGTTTTTTTGTCATTTTTTCACACATAAATCAATATAAATAGGTGTGGTGTGTTTAGGGTTGATCACACCTTCTAAACTCTTTAATCTTTTAAACCGCTCTTTAAACGCTAAAAAAAGCTCTCTAAACTCTAAAATAAACCGCTCTTTTGTCATTTGTAACGTTTTCCAATTTTATCTTGTAATGTTTTGTAATTTCCGAACTGTTCGAATATCAATAAACGTGGAACTTTATGTTTTATATTTGTTATATATATATATATATTTTATTGAATATATTGAATTTTATTGATATTTGTTATACGTATTTTTTTTATTTTTCATTTTTTTATTATTCTTTCTCTCGCTTCGATTCACAAAAGAACCATAAGAAATGACTATTGAGTTGGTGAGCATTCACAATAGGTTTTATAAATCATGCTTTCTCCTTGTATTTTAAGGTAAATTTAAAAACTTTCATGATTAACCATCCCATCTCATTCTTTATATTTTTTCTGTATACTTAAACTATAAGGATAATATATATAGATTGAATTCTAATTTCTTATATATATATTTTTTTTGAACGGCAATTTGGATAACTGACGGGCCATTGACCCACCCGATCCATCCCCACAGGAGAAAAATCACCATAGGTGAGAAAACACACAGGCTCAACTTGGACCCATTTTTTTTTGTCACAAGTGGGACTTGAACCTAATACCTCCTCATTTTGACGAAGTCTTGATTATACACCTTTACCACTAGACTAATCTAGTGGTCGTAATTTCTTATATTTACCAACTCAATATTTATCCTTTATAATTCTTTTGTGAGTGGAAGAGAGAAAGAATAATAATAAATGATTAAAGGAGTATTATTTAATTGAATGGAGATAAATATAAGGAATTGGATGTTGAGTTTTTTTAACCTTTAAATTGATATGGTAATGTGTTTTTTAGTTAAAGTATATAGATGATGATAAAGAACCCATTGTGAATGCTCTAAATACAAGAAATTACAATTCAATCCTTATAAATTATCCTTATAATTTAAGTATAAAAAAATATAAGGATAATGCATGATTTACAAAACCTATTGTGAGTTCTTACACCATAAACTAAGAATAATGTATATTTTTTAAAACTCTAGCTCTAAACAATCTTAAGAAAAGTCTTAACCTCCTTTACTTTGTGGGCGCAATGACCAAAGACCTACTTCTGCTTAGCGCACGAGACTCACTTTAGCCTTGTTTATTTCACCTTCGAGTACCGGAAGCATATGGCCTATTAGCTCTCTATAGATTCACTATTTTTCTTAAAAGAAAGATAGAAGGGCAGCTACAGACTCCGTTCCTTATCGCTTCGTTTGCTATCCCACCCTACTTCGCTAATACCAAGTAATCCAGATTAGCATCACGTTTTGACGCCATTGACATTACTTGCATTTACCACTGGTGGCAGAGATCTTATTATCCCATGAAATAACATCATGCTAATCGTAGTTCTGAACCTAACGAGAAAATTTAAAATGGAAACATTTGGTATGGGGGTAATGAGACGGGTATTTGGGTATGAGACCGAGTATGTGATTAGTTGTAAATTTTTTTCGCATATTTGGGACAATTATGATATTATGTGATACTCTCTCGGATTACCCTATCATGTTTGCCATAACGAAAACCGAATATTTTAAGTAGTATGTTGAAGATGTTAAAAACATTAAATTATTAGTAACAAAGTTAATAGAAGTGTAGTTGAGTATTTGATATTTTTAGTAGGTTTTTGAATTGAGTTTAAGATCGAATTTCAAGTAACTTTTAACTACCTAAAGTCACAAACGAGTATACCCGATTAATAACGAGTAACAAATACTCGCCGAGTATATAGTCGTGTATGAGACATAATTTATAATCGGGTATGAGACTTCGAAATCTATTCCATACTCTACCCATTGCAAAGTCTACCCTCTATGCTACTTTAACTTGTCAATAATTCCTTATAACATCCGTACCAACATTTAAACTTCATTTATCTTTTGTATATATTTACATGAACAACTTTCAAATATCTAAACTACATAAAAATGCATTTCAACCCACAAAGAAATCACATATAACTTGTATATAGTTCTTCGATTCTACAGAATCACATATGACTCATTGATGCTAGATTAGCACATAATACAAAAGTACCAATTGGCATATCATATGATATCATAACCATTCAAAGACAAGTGACAACATTTAACTTACTAACACGTTTTAAATGTAATATATTTTCTTTAAATATTGTCTTAGCAACAAACAAGGACATTATTCTAGTGAGAAATTTACTATACTAATCTTTTTTGTAGAGGTGTTTAGTATTAAGGTGTAACTTGAAAAAATAAAAATTAAAACTTGAAACTTGAATAACTAAAATTGGATTAGATTTGGACCATAATAGAACAACCACTAGTCGCCCTTAGTGCTCCAAAAATTCGCTTATGTTAGCAACGACCCTTAATGCCGAGAGCAAGTGCCTTTTGTCACAACCCAGCCGGCGGCGGATTAAACGCCGGGGCTGACACGGTTGTTCAAAAGCTCATGATCATCTAATTAATGCGAAGATATTTATTAATCATATTAAATGATCCGTTACAAGAATAATGAAAAGACAAGATTTAACATAACATAAGTTCCAGTTTATTTTCTAGGTCCAAGTCCTACGTGAGCAGCAAGAGCCTTAAGCAGGAGCACCTGAAACATGCGAGTAAAAGTCAACTACAAGTAGTTGGTGAGCAACATAGGTTTTGACACCAATACCAAAGTTTAGATAAAGTTTACGATTCAAAAGATTCTAATGCAGATCTAAAGCATATCTAATAACACATAAGGCTCCAAGCGTACAGTTCAACCCTGGTAAAGAAATATAGCTGCCACAATCCCACGGATTGCCGTTTTGATAAAAAGGGTTAGATAACACCCGAAGTTTTTTAGTTCACATGGGGAGATACACCCATGACAATAGTTCACATCCAACATGAGGAGATACACCCATGATGATGGTTCACACCAACAACAACCCGCCAAGGTTATGTGGTAAGTTTAGTTTAGTTTCGGTTTCCCCTATAAATGATCATGTTAGGTACTACCTTAGGCTTGCAACACAAGTTAATGAACGTACTGGCATGCATTCATGCAATTGTCACCAAATAGCTAAAGATATAAAGCATGTAGAACATAGCATAGAATCAAGCTAATGAATCGTGTAGATAAGATAGTTTAGTTAATGCATGTTTCACCCCAAAACAAAAGTAGTAAAAAGGGGCTATGAAAACTCACTCGAATGATGAGTTAAAGCTGACTGAGTTTGATAAGTTGGATGGATATTGTGAGGAGTACTCACAACAAACCTACAAGATAGATTTGGATTCTATGATTGAGATAGGTTGTACTAGATAATAAGGTTTGGGGTTTGAAGATAAGTTTGTATAAGTTTTGGAATTTAGAAGATTGTTTAAGGTTGCCATTATATGTATAATAGTTGAGATGACACAATTTATATATTTTTGATTAAAGTATTTATAATTAAGTTGATAAACAATAATTAGATAACCCTACCAAGAATTTATAGAATAATTAGGTTTTAAATGAATGAAAGAGTTTTTGTATAATTATTTATTTAAAAATAATTATTTAATTATTTAAATAATTGTCCTTTGTCAAATAATTATTTTTTTATGTTTAAAAGATTTTAATAACGCTTAATAATAAACATTTTTAATTTATAGGGTTGATTAATAAGTTCGTCTAAGTAATATATTTATTTAGAAGTTTAAATAATACAAGGTTTCATGGACTCAAATAAAAAGAAGATTAATATAATTTTTGAAAAAAAAAATGGATTTAATTGGATTTCTAAATATTTAGTTAATATATAAAAGCTTAAAAAGTAACCCAAAATAAATAAAAGTAATTTTATAAATTTTAGATTTTATTGTTTTATAGTTTTAGAATTTATATAAATTTTATTTTGAATTTTTGGAATGTTTAAAATGTAAAAAGAATGGTTTAAAAAAAAAATAAAATAGGAAAAACCCCTTCCCTAGGCTCGAACCGGCGACCTAACCGGGCCGCGCACACACACACACACTTTAACCGTTAGACCAGGGCATGATGCCTTGGTCTAAGCCGGTTTCGATTCTACTTAACCCGCAATCCCCGGCCTCCATCTTCTTCCCCAAACCACCCGAAACCCTAGCCGAGCAATTCGCTCAATCCGGCTAATAGCCGGCCTCGATTTCATGGGGCTTTCACTCCCTGGGTTGGTATGATTCGATTGATATGATTATTACCTTAGTTAGTTGCGTAAATCGAGGGGTCGACTGAGCCACAAATCGCGGCGGTTCCTTTGACTGATCTGAGCTCCGGCGGTGTTTAACGATGGTTCTACGGTCGTAGGGAGTCTGTAGTGTGTATCTACGACGTGTTAGAGTCGCTATTTATAGCCAATTCATTCGGAAATGAATCGATTGAGTCGCCGATAATCAAGAAGCTACGGTTATGGGTTTAGCCATTGATAAGCTCATAATGGTTCGATTAAAGACAGGGAGATGGGTCGATTGGGTCTCGCGAACACAATGCCGGTTTCGATTTCGATTGACATTACCTCAGTCGTGAGATCGATTTCTTGGCTCCAAAACCGGCTTTCGCCAGAGTCGAACCCGGGATCGGTTTTGAGCAAAGGGAGAATTAGAAATCAACAGAACAAGTCCCTGAGGTTTTAAATGTTTTCATTTCCAGCATTAAGTTAGTTTTATGTTAGATTTAAAAGTTTCAGAATTTACAAATTAGGTCCTTAGACTTTCAGGTTTTATTATTTTATGTAAGAAGTTAGGTTTTTTTTTATTTAAGTTTGAGTTTCAAGGTTTTATAAAATAAATCCCTAAGTTTTTATAAAGTTTAATTAGACTTGAAAATTTATAAATATTTAAAATTCATATAAGTTATTTAAAAGTAATAAATTTATTTTAAATTATAACTTCACATTAATTATTTAAATTTTTAAATTGTAAATTCTTATTTTTCTCAAATGAATTTATTACTTAATAATTATACTTTAATATTTTTGTAATAAGTTTGTATTATCATAACTATAAATGTATATGTTTATTTATTAAGATAATAATAAATTAATTCATGAAATTAAATATGAGTATATAAAAGAATTCAAGAAATTTATTGAACGGTATAAATGTATTCCCAACATTAAATAAGTTACAACGCCGGACAAGTTAAGATAAGGTCGGAAATTCCTCGGGGATTACAGTCTCCCCTACTTTAGGAGATTTCGTCCCGAAATTTCACTACGAGGAGGGTCCTGGGAATAGATGAGGGTACTTGGCCTTCATTTGATCCTCACGTTCCCAAGTAAACTCAGGACCACGTTTGGATTCCCATCGAACCTTCACGATTGGAATTCGGCTTCGCTTGAGCTGCTTAACCTCCCGATCCATGATTTCCACGGGCTTCTCTACGAAGTGCATTGATTCGTCAACGTGCACCTCGTCGAGCGGTATCTGGAGATTCTCGTCAGCCAAGCACTTCTTTAAGTTCGAAATATGGAAAGTCGGATGAATGTTACTAAGCTCTTCTGGTAGATCCAACTTGTAAGCTACCTTCCCAATCCGCTCCAGGATTTTAAAAGGGCCTACAAATCTCGGTGCAAGCTTCCCTTTCTTTCCAAAACGGACTACTCCTTTCCAAGGGGATACCTTAAGAAGGACTAGATCTCTGACCTGAAATTCCAAGGGTTTTCGACGTTTATCAGCGTAGCTCTTTTGTCGACTCCTTGCAGCCAGAAGGTTGTCTCGGATTTGCAAGATCTTGTCAGATGTTTCTTGGATGAGTTCGGGGCCAGTAATCTGTGATTCCCCAATCTCCGTCCAACATATAGGAGAGCGGCACTTGCGGCCATAAAGTGCTTCAAAGGGAGCCATGTCGATGCTCGTATGGTAGCTGTTATTATACGAGAACTCCACTAAGGGTAGGTGCAAGTCCCAATTACCCTTGAAGTCAATGACACAGGCTCTAAGCATGTCTTCGAGAGTCTGAATCGTTCGTTCGGACTGACCATCGGTTTGCGGATGGTAAGCCGTACTAAGATTCAACTGAGTACCCAAAGCTGATTGTAATGATTGCCAAAAACGAGAAGTAAACCGTCCGTCACGATCAGAGATGATATTGAGAGGTACACCGTGTCGACTAACGATCTCATCAATGTAGATTCGAGCCAACTTCTCAACTCGGTAGTCTTCACGGATAGGCAGAAAATGGGCAGATTTTGTCAAACGATCGATGATCACCCATATGCTATCATGACCACGAGACGTGTGCGGGAGTTTAGTTATGAAGTCCATGGCAATACACTCCCAGTTCCACACAGGTATCTCGGGTTGTTCAAGCAAGCCAGATGGACGCTGGTGCTCGGCCTTAACCTTCGAACAAGTAAGGCACTTGGACACGTACAGAGCAATATCCTTTTTCATACCAGGCCACCAGTATTGGGTACGAAGGTCCTTGTACATTTTGTCTGCACCCGGATGGATAGAATAACGAGTCTTGTGAGCCTCGTTCATAACAAAAGTGCGGAGATTATCACGGTCAGGAATCCAAATGCGGTTTAGAAAGTAAAGTAACCCATTGGGTTTAGTTTCAAGCTGGAGTTCTGCACCGCATGACATTTCATTGTACATATTTCCTTCAGTGACCGAAAGATGTTGTGCTTTCAGGATACGGGTTTGAATATCATTTTGGATACGAATGCTATGGATCTTGATAGGTTCTTTACGACTAAGAGCATCGGCCACGACATTCGCCTTACCAGGATGGTAACGAATGTTGCAGTCGTAGTCGTTCAATAGTTCAACCCAACGCCTTTGCCTCATGTTGAGTTCTTTCTGATTGAAGATATGCTGGAGACTCTTATGATCGGTGAAAATTTCACACTTAGTACCATATAGGTAGTGTCTCCAAATCTTGAGAGCGAAAACGACCGCACCCAGCTCAAGATCGTGCGTCGTATAATTCTTCTCATGGATTTTGAGTTGCCGAGACGCGTAAGCAATCACTTTGCCTCGTTGCATAAGAACACAACCAAGGCCTAAGTGAGAAGCGTCACAGTAGACAACGAAGTCTTCAGTTCCGTCAGGAAGAGTTAAGATAGGAGCTTCGCACAATTTCTGCTTTAGAGTCTGGAAGGCTTTCTCTTGCTTTGGTCCCCACTCGTAGGGCTTGCCTTTATGTGTTAAGGCAGTGAGTGGCACCGCAATTTTGGAAAAGTTGGCTATGAAACGACGATAATAGCCAGCTAAGCCAAGAAAAGAACGGACTTCGGTAGGGGTCTTTGGAGCTTGCCAGTTCTTCACTGCTTCAATCTTAGCAGGATCCACGTGAATACCCTTCTCGTTGACTATGTGTCCCAAGAATTGGACCTCTTTTAGCCAAAACTCACACTTGGAGAACTTAGCGTATAACTGCTCCTTCTTCAAGAGATCTAAAACCAAACGCAGGTGTTTCTCGTGCTCTGCTTTTGATTTTGAATAGATTAAGATATCGTCAATGAAGACGATCACGAACTTGTCCAAATACGGCTTACACACGCGGTTCATAAGATCCATGAATACCGCGGGTGCGTTGGTTAGACCAAAGGGCATAACCATGAATTCATAATGGCCGTATCTTGTACGAAAAGCTGTCTTTGGGATATCAGAATCGAGGACTCGTAACTGGTGGTAACCAGAACGAAGATCAATCTTCGAGAAATAAGTCGAGCCTTGAAGCTGATCAAATAAATCATCAATCCTTGGGAGCGGATAACGGTTCTTCACAGTAAGCTTGTTGAGCTCCCGGTAGTCGATGCACATCCGGAACGAACCATCCTTCTTTTTGACAAATAACACAGGTGCTCCCCAAGGAGAAACACTAGGGCGGATAAACCCTTTGTCAGAAAGTTCCCGGAGTTGGCTTGCGAGTTCTTGCATTTCTGACGGTGCAAGACGATAAGGAGACTTTGCTACAGGATTTGCTCCAGGCACTAAATCAATGCAAAATTCGACTTGACGTACCGGAGGAAGACCAGGTAAGTCCTCGGGAAATACTTCCGGAAAGTCCTTGATCACGGGGATATCTTGAGGACTTTTGTCTTTGCTCTTCTTATCCACAATATGGGCCAAGAACGCCACGCATTTATTTCGTAAGCACTTCCGTGCGGTGGTGCAAGACATAAGCTTTAGCCCATTCGACGGCTTCTCTCCGTAGACTTCCAGGATGTCACCCGAGCCGAGGGGAATACGAATATACTTGTCAAAGCAGATAACTTCAGCATGATGCTCAGTCAGCCAATCCATGCCTACTATGATGTCGAAACCTCCGAGCGCCATAGGAATAAGGTTGATAGAGAAGTCATGATCGTTCAAGTTCAGAGTACAGTTTCTAATGATAGAATCACACGAGACAGAATAACCGTCTGCTACTAAGATGTCAAATGGTTTGTCTAGTTTAGCTCGGTTCATGGCAAGTTGTGGTTCAAATTCAAAAGATACAAAGCTTCTATCTGAACCAGTATCAAATAGGATAGAGGCATATTGCTGGTTAATTAGGTACGTACCGTTCACCACCTCGTTGTTGGCTTGAGCCTCATTAGCATTAATGTTGAAGGCACGTCCACGAGCTGCGGGGTTTGCATTCCCTTGGTTCACGATTCCCTGGTTCATGTTTCCCTGATTTATGTTCCCTTGAACCATGTTACCTTGGTTCATGTTGGCCTGGTTTACAATGACCAACCTAGGGCATCGGTTTCTGAAGTGGTTCGGGTCACCGCACTCATAACAGCACGACCCTGGTTGATAATAGCAGGAACCGGAACAGCAGGAACGGGAACGGCATGCTGGTAGACTTGCGGTGCTGGAGGGATGCGGCAGGTAGCTGCCCAGTGCCCATAACGCCCGCATAGGGTGCACACACGGCATGGTGACTGGGTAGGGTGTTGTAGTTTGCAGGTGTTGCACAGCGGTGAGTTTCCCACATATTGCTTTTTGTTGGGGTTGGAGGTAGTTGGGGCTACTTGGGCCAAAGGAACAGCTGGAGTAACAATGGCAAAGTTTTTGCCCTTCCTCTTTTTGTTGTTGAAAGAAGACCCAGGTCGGGTCTCCTTGGAAGATTCAGCAGTGACCTTCTCAGGCACTTTCTTGGCACCCTTCTTGGATAGAGTTCCAGCCTTGATATAGTTATCAGATAAGGTGGCAGCAAGACGAATGGCCTCCTCAAGGGTTGCCGGTTTGCTTCCCAGGACAGTGTCCTGAATCTGCATTGGCAGGCCATTGATGTACTTCTCGATTGCTCGAGAGAGAGGAGTGACCATGTGAGGCACTAGTAGGCTGAGCTCGTGGAAACGAGTGGTGTAGGCAAGACTTTCACCACTATCTTGCTTCAAGTCCCAAAACTCAGCTTCTAGTTTCTGAACTTCGTTCCGGGGGCAAAACTCTTCTGTCATAAGAGCCTTGACCTCAGCCCAAGATAGGGCTAGTGCAGTTTCCATTCCTCGGTTTCTTTTCTCCCCATTCCACCAGGTAAGTGCCCTCTTTTGGAAGACACTGGTAGCATAGCGAACCTTTAGGTTCTCAGGGCAGTCTGCATTGATAAAAGTTCCTTCAATGCTCTCGAACCATTGGAGAAGTCCAGTGGCTCCTTCATTTCCGAAGAACTTTGTAGGGTTGCAAGAGTTAAAATGCTTGAATGTGCACACCGGATTTCTGGGTGCAGCATTCTGGTTCAGCTGGTTCACCATGGTGGGCAGGATAGTAGCCATTTGCTGGATAATCCTATCGGTAAGGTTGTTTCTGCGGTCACGACGGGGAGGCATTCTACAAGGGATGAATAGAGAGTTCATAAGATACGAGTTATGTTCAAGAGTTGGTACATAAGCTGCAAGTTAATAGTTAAACATGGAAGGTACCCTAGTGGGCACATTGACTTAGCAAGGCTCTGTAGGCTCATCTTAATGTCTGAGGAGTCATGCTTTAGCCTATAAGTGGGCACTCATCCCAAGAATTCCCAGGAAAGCATAACTGGTCCATCGGTTGATTTGGATTTATACGAAATGCTTTCCTAGACAGAATTCTCAGAATACAGACACCCACCCTTCCGGATTGCACAAGTCCTCATTCATTAGTTAGAACCCACATACCTTTGAGAGTTTTTGTTTGGATTAGACTTTCCAGTCTAAGAATATAGTTCACTTGTAGTTCACGTAGTTGCATCAGGTAGCTAGCAATAGATAGTTGTAGATAAGTATGGCATAGAGGAGTTCCTAAGGATATACACGAGTTAAACTCATGTTTGGGACTCCTAGGTTATAGTCTAGGTCATGTGTCTAATAACCTAATTCCCTATAACCATGGCTCTGATACCAATCTGTCACACCCCAGCCGGCGGCGGATTAAACGCCGGGGCTGACACGGTTGTTCAAAAGCTCATGATCATCTAATTAATGCGAAGATATTTATTAATCATATTAAATGATCCGTTACAAGAATAATGAAAAGACAAGATTTAACATAACATAAGTTCCAGTTTATTTTCTAGGTCCAAGTCCTACGTGAGCAGCAAGAGCCTTAAGCAGGAGCACCTGAAACATGCGAGTAAAAGTCAACTACAAGTAGTTGGTGAGCAACATAGGTTTTGACACCAATACCAAAGTTTAGATAAAGTTTACGATTCAAAAGATTCTAATGCAGATCTAAAGCATATCTAATAACACATAAGGCTCCAAGCGTACAGTTCAACCCTGGTAAAGAAATATAGCTGCCACAATCCCACGGATTGCCGTTTTGATAAAAAGGGTTAGATAACACCCGAAGTTTTTTAGTTCACATGGGGAGATACACCCATGACAATAGTTCACATCCAACATGAGGAGATACACCCATGATGATGGTTCACACCAACAACAACCCGCCAAGGTTATGTGGTAAGTTTAGTTTAGTTTCGGTTTCCCCTATAAATGATCATGTTAGGTACTACCTTAGGCTTGCAACACAAGTTAATGAACGTACTGGCATGCATTCATGCAATGGTCACCAAATAGCTAAAGATATAAAGCATGTAGAACATAGCATAGAATCAAGCTAATGAATCGTGTAGATAAGATAGTTTAGTTAATGCATGTTTCACCCCAAAACAAAAGTAGTAAAAAGGGGCTATGAAAACTCACTTGAATGATGAGTTAAAGCTGACTGAGTTTGATAAGTTGGATGGATATTGTGAGGAGTACTCACAACAAACCTACAAGATAGATTTGGATTCTATGATTGAGATAGGTTGTACTAGATAATAAGGTTTGGGGTTTGAAGATAAGTTTGTATAAGTTTTGGAATTTAGAAGATTGTTTAAGGTTGCCATTATATGTATAATAGTTGAGATGACACAATTTATATATTTTTGATTAAAGTATTTATAATTAAGTTGATAAACAATAATTAGATAACCCTACCAAGAATTTATAGAATAATTAGGTTTTAAATGAATGAAAGAGTTTTTGTATAATTATTTATTTAAAAATAATTATTTAATTATTTAAATAATTGTCCTTTGTCAAATAATTATTTTTTTATGTTTAAAAGATTTTAATAACGCTTAATAATAAACATTTTTAATTTATAGGGTTGATTAATAAGTTCGTCTAAGTAATATATTTATTTAGAAGTTTAAATAATACAAGGTTTCATGGACTCAAATAAAAAGAAGATTAATATAATTTTTGAAAAAAAAAAATGGATTTAATTGGATTTCTAAATATTTAGTTAATATATAAAAGCTTAAAAAGTAACCCAAAATAAATAAAAGTAATTTTATAAATTTTAGATTTTATTGTTTTATAGTTTTAGAATTTATATAAATTTTATTTTGAATTTTTGGAATGTTTAAAATGTAAAAAGAATGGTTTAAAAAAAAATAAAATAGGAAAAACCCCTTCCCTAGGCTCGAACCGGCGACCTAACCGGGCCGCGCACACACACACACACTTTAACCGTTAGACCAGGGCATGATGCCTTGGTCTAAGCCGGTTTCGATTCTACTTAACCCGCAATCCCCGGCCTCCATCTTCTTCCCCAAACCACCCGAAACCCTAGCCGAGCAATTCGCTCAATCCGGCTAATAGCCGGCCTCGATTTCATGGGGCTTTCACTCCCTGGGTTGGTATGATTCGATTGATATGATTATTACCTTAGTTAGTTGCGTAAATCGAGGGGTCGACTGAGCCACAAATCGCGGCGGTTCCTTTGACTGATCTGAGCTCCGGCGGTGTTTAACGATGGTTCTAAGGTCGTAGGGAGTCTGTAGTGTGTATCGACGACGTGTTAGAGTCGCTATTTATAGCCAATTCATTCGGAAATGAATCGATTGAGTCGCCGATAATCAAGAAGCTACGGTTATGGGTTTAGCCATTGATAAGCTCATAATGGTTCGATTAAAGACAGGGAGATGGGTCGATTGGGTCTCGCGAACACAATGCCGGTTTCGATTTCGATTGACATTACCTCAGTCGTGAGATCGATTTCTTGGCTCCAAAACCGGCTTCCGCCAGAGTCGAACCCGGGATCGGTTTTGAGCAAAGGGAGAATTAGAAATCAACAGAACAAGTCCCTGAGGTTTTAAATGTTTTCATTTCCAGCATTAAGTTAGTTTTATGTTAGATTTAAAGTTTCAGAATTTACAAATTAGGTCCTTAGACTTTCAGGTTTTATTATTTTATGTAAGAAGTTAGGTTTTTTTTTATTTAAGTTTGAGTTTCAAGGTTTTATAAAATAAATCCCTAAGTTTTTATAAAGTTTAATTAGACTTGAAAATTTATAAATATTTAAAATTCATATAAGTTATTTAAAAGTAATAAATTTATTTTAAATTATAACTTCACATTAATTATTTAAATTTTTAAATTGTAAATTCTTATTTTTCTCAAATGAATTTATTACTTAATAATTATACTTTAATATTTTTGTAATAAGTTTGTATTATCATAACTATAAATGTATATGTTTATTTATTAAGATAATAATAAATTAATTCATGAAATTAAATATGAGTATATAAAAGAATTCAAGAAATTTATTGAACGGTATAAATGTATTCCCAACATTAAATAAGTTACAACGCCGGACAAGTTAAGATAAAGTCGGAAATTCCTCGGGGATTACACCTTTAGTGTTCAAACTGCCTGCCTTTAGGCCTTAGCGTTCCCAAACAACCAGTAACTTGACCTATATGTACTCATAACATCTGATGATGCTAGTGACGGCTCATGGGCCCCCCCTAACGCCAAACAAAAAGGACTAATGTTATAACAACAACATGCATTGTCCTAACAACCTACTATGGTAGCAACTTCACAAATCAAATTTTGAATTACTCATTTTCAAACGACCTGAATCGATATAAAATCCCAAATTTATAAAAAAAAAACTCTATGCATCTCCATTTTACAACTTGAAAAGAATTTCAAAACTGTAATTTGTTTTTTTAAGTTGTTCTAATCCTCTAGTTTGTTAAATGAAACGAGATAACATGCATTGATGTTGTCAATTAGTTATCGTTTCATTTCATGAAAGCACCGGGACTTGATAAAGGTTATAACAAAAAAATGTGTTTTCGATGATTTCGTGTTTTACATCGACCAAAAGATATAAAAACGAGCAATGATACCTGTTTTGATAATATCAATACCGGTAATGTTTTTGTTCGCTCATTATCGACGTGATTCGTCACGGTAACGGTACTCGCTATAGCTTACGACACAAAATAATACTTGGTTTTAAATACAACTCCGTTTTAGAAAAAATGTATATTACAGGCAAACAAAACACTAAAATATGAAATTAGTTAAAAACGTATATTATATATAATATAATATAAAAATAAAAAAAACTAGGAAATTTGCCCGCCTCGCGTTGCGGCGGCGTCAAATTAACACGGCGGGAGTTTGGTAGTTATCGATTCGGCTCGTCCACGGGTATAAAACTTACATTTTAACACATACTCGCTATAACGTAAGATAAAAAAACACTCGAAACGCTAAAAAAATAAACAAACCCGTACATCCCGTTTAAAAAAACGTTAACGAAAACTATTACTAAGTTTTGTATCAAATGTGTAAGTACACAAACTTTTGTGCCAATTTGAAAAGCACAAACTTGTGTGTAAAGCACTAAAATGTTTTTGTGCCAATTTAAAAACCACAAAGTTGTGTGGCTAAAACATAAACCACCAAAACTTTACATTGTGGCTAAAACATAAACATTTTTTTGTGCCAATTTAAAAAAAACAAAGTTTTGTGTCACTAAAAGTTTACTATTAATTTCACTTTGTAATTCAATAGAAAGGTTAATAAATTAATATCATTATTCATTCACTACGAAAATGTGGTAGATAATATTAAAAGTTACTCTTTCAACGTTGTATAAAATATTTATCTAGAACAAATGAGAATTTAGGGGTGTTTGGGATTACTTATTAAGCTACTTGTTAACTTATTAACTTTTTTTATAAGTTAATAAGTTAAAAGCTTATTTGAATAAATCAAAATGAGATTGAAATATAGAAAAAATAAGTAGTTTTTGAAAAGTAAGTCAAAGTTAATAAGTAGTTTTGAAAAGTAATCCCAAACATCCCTTAGACGCTAAATACAAAATAGCATTCAACCTTTTATGGCAACATTTTTCAACTACCGCCAATAGTATTCACTAAATTCAATTAAATCAGCTGAAACTAGACGATTGAATTCAAATCACCACCAACACATTCATCTCCGGCGACTTACAGGTAATTAAATATCTCAATTCTCGATGTTTAATCAACCAAATTACGCTTCAAAAGTCGTTCAATCGGAGTTTTGATTCTCGTTGACGATTATTTGATTTGTTGCGGTAGTTTATCTCGTAACTTAGGGTTTCGATTGATAAATCGGTTTGTTCGTCTAGGTTTTTATCATCTATTGCCGGTGAATACGTTTAGTGTTTTGATCTTGGAGGATTCGTTGATTTTGTGGCTATTGAGCTTGTTTTAAGTTCTGATAAAGTAATCAGTAGCTACAAAATGTTCATCTGTTATGACATTGATTAATCGTTGAATCAGCTTATGTGTGGATTTGTTGATCGGAACTTTAGGTCTATCAAATTCATGTAGAATAAGAGAGGTTGACTTTTGATGTTTAGGACTAAGTTGACTTGCGTTATTCATCCTTGAAATTTTATGATAAAATGATATCTAGGTTGAATTTGATAACTGATAGATAAACATAGAGGTGGTTGTGATCAATTTTTGGTGAATCTGTATCATTTTTTAATGTGGAATGGCTATCTTGGGGAGGGGGTTACTTAGGTATTTGAGAATTGGGATATGATATGTGATTTGTTGTGGTAGTTTATCTCGTAACTTAGGGGTTTTGATTGATAAATCGGTTTATTCATCTCGTTTTTATCATTTCTTGCCGATGAATATGTTGTGGTTTGTTATTTGATCTTCGAGAATTCGTTGATTTTGTGGTTCTTGAGCTTCTTTGTAGTTCTGATAAAGTAATCAGCAGCCACAAAATGTTCATCCGTTATGATATAAATGAAGATTTTATATGGCATGATTAATTGTTGAATCAGCTTATGTGTGGAATAGATGATCGGAACTTCAGGTCTATCAAATAATGTAGAATAAGAGAGGTTGACTTTTGATGTTTAAGACCATGTTGACTTACATTATGCATCCTTGAAATTTTATGATAAAATGATATCTGGGTCTAATTTTATGACAGATTAATAAACATATAGGTGTTTGTGATCAATTTTTTAGTGAATCTGTATCATTTTTAATCTGGAATGACTGTCTTGGGGAAGGGGGCAATAGGTATTTGAGATTGGGGTATGATATGATTATATGATCCGTTTGTTTGCAGGGTTTGCAAGCTGGAATTTGGGGATGATGTGAAGGAGCATAAATGCTTTATGCTTTTCTAAGACTCCATTCATATACAACGCGTTTATGTTATAATGTACTTTAGGGCTTGGACTGCACTAATAGGTGACATGGGATATGCTCTAAGTAGATTGGAAATTGATCCGGATTATTCTGATGGTGAATCTTCACCTATTGGAGATGATAATGACAGTCAACAATCTTCATCACAGAATGAGTTGGATCATGAAGTTGCTCAGCTAACAAAGCTGAGGTCAGCACCCCATGATAGATTGAAACGGGTTCTTCCACGAAGGGAGGAAGTTAGTATTTCACCTGTGAAGATGTTAGCGGGTCGAGAAGGGAATTATTCAGGCAGGTCGAGGTTTTCTTCAGCAGATCGTTGTCATATTCTAAACAAATACTTACCTGTTAAAGGTCCTTCTATTGTTGACCAACTGACTACCCGTGCTTATGTCTCGCAATTTTCAAAAGACGGTTCCCTTTTTGTTGCTGCATTTCAGGTATTCTTGTTTTTTGTCCTGTCATTGGAGTTATGATAATCTAAACACAAACTGGATTGGAATTCTGCTTCCAAACTGTTACCTCAGTAAAGTTTACTGTCTTGACCCTGTCCAGAACAAGAATATTCTGTTTTAAGGGTTAAGATTGTTTCTCAATTAGGACTACAGTGTGTTCTAAACTGGTAAAAATCTGTACTTTTTAATAACAGGGAAGCCACATTAAAGTTTATAATGCTGAAACGGGGTGGAAACTTCACAAGAATATTGTTGCTGAAAGCTTGAGATGGACGGTTACTGATACATCTATTTCACCAGATAACCGTTTCCTGGTGAGTTTTTTTTTCCTGAAAGTGATTCACATCCAATTCGCGCAGTGCGACCAATTGTTTATATTTTACTTGGTATTGTCTTTTAAATTTACATATCATATTGCTTTGCAGATTTATGCAACTATGTCTCCTATTGTCAACATTGTTAATATTGGATCTGCTGCAACAGAGTCTCATGCAAATGTCACGGTATGAATAATGAACTACATTTTGCTTTTGTGGAGTACTATGTTAATTTTGAAGGTGTGACCTTATGAGTAATTTCTTCATTTTTTTTTATTTAATTAAGGTATCCATAAATGTATTCCTAAGGAGAGTAGGTGATCAAGGGTGTATAAAGAGGGAAACATTTTCACACGTAGCTAGTATACAAAACTATCAAAGTGTTCACATGCTGATGTGCTAAAACATGAATAAAGTTCACAAAAGCTTATTGAAGGGAAAATTAAAGATGGGAAACATTGTTTGTGGATTGGACAGTTAATTAAATGTCTGTTCATGCATGGGAAACAATGGACTATTATGAGAAATACAATAAAGCAAAATCATATGATAGGATTTGAGTTTATTTAAATGCTTGTTCATACTGCATACATGGAAAACAGTGGACTATAGAGAAATAATATAAACAACAAATCTTTAATTTTCCTTAATTAGTTCTTTAAAGGCCTCTTTGTTTCACTTGTTAATTTAATTTTGGGTAAAATACAGTCTTTACTGTAGTATGAAGGTAAATAATGTTCGATGATCTTTCATTGACAATCTCACCAAATATATAGATACAATATGGCCTAAACTATATTTGGTAAATATTAACATTTATTATAGATAATCTTGGTAATCAGAATTGTATTATTGTGTGTAATAATGTTATGATTACAAGGAGTATAAATAGGAAACATATTCACTGTCTAATCCCTCTAATTACAAGTAATACATATATTGTCTAATATTCCCCCACAAGCTAAGGCCGGGGAGTGACCCTTAGCTTGGATCGTAAGAAGAGGAACCATTGTGAGGGCAATGGCTTTGTGAAGACATCGGCAATCTGATCATTTGTAGAAATAAACTGGACCGAAAGCTTTCCTTGAGCAACCTTCTCTCTGACAAAGTGGAAATCGACTTCGACATGTTTGGTACGTGCATGGAAAGACTGGATTCGCTGAAAAATACGTAGTACCTAAGTTATCACACCATAATGTAGAACAGACTTTGTAGGAATGCTAAGCTCATGTAGAAGAGCTTGAAGCCAGGTGAGTTCAGCGACCGTATCAGCTAAGGCCTTGTATTCAGACTCTGTTGATGACCGAGAAACAGTTCTTTGTTTTCTGGCAGACCAAGACACGAGATTGGATCCGAGATATATAGCATAGCCCCTGGTGGATCGACGGTCATCTGGGCAACCCGCCCAGTCAGCATCAGAGAACGCAGTGAGAGAGGGAGAGACCGAATCTGTATAGGCATGAAGAAGCATTCCAGAGTCATGTTTAATTAGAAGACCATACTCAACTGTGCCCTGCAAATAACGTAAAATCCGTTTCACCGTCGACCAGTGGTTCTCTATCGGAGAATGCATAAACTGACAAACTTTGTTGACTGCGAAAGTAATCTCTGGTCGGGACAAGGTGACATACTGGAGAGCACCCACGACTTGTGTATATTTTACCGGATCAGAACAGGGTGGACTATCACCGAGAACGAGATTAGCCATTGTAGTAAACGGTGAAGGCACAGGTTTGGCATTAAAGAGACCGGCTCGCTCAAGTAATTCAAGTATATACTTTTTCTGGGAGAGAATCATGTCCGAGCCCTGAGTGATGATTTCAATACCGAGAAAATAGGACAAATAACCCATGTCTTGTACAGCAAAGGACCTGCTAAGACTGTTGACAATTCGATCTATTTCTTGTGAATTATTACCTGTCAAAATAATATCGTCAACGTATACAAGCATGTATAAAAGGGTACCCTGTGATGAGTAAATAAACAGGGAGGGATCTGTCTTGGATCCCTGAAAACCAAGGGCATGAAGAGCCGTAGATAGACGGTGAAACCATGCACGCGGTGCCTGTTTCAATCCATACAGAGATTTGTGAAGAAGGCACACATGATCCGGTTTGGTTGGGTCCACAAAACCGGGAGGTTGCTGTAGGTAAACTGGCTCTTTCAAGTCACCATGTAAAAATGCATTTTGCACATCAAGCTGTCTCAAGGGCCATTTTTGAGTGACAGCTAAAGAGAGAACTACCTGAATAGTGGTTGATTTGTGGAAGAAGTGGGTTGATTAGTGGCAGAAGTGGGCTGATTTGTGGCAGAATTGGGCTGGTTTGTGGCAGAAGTGGGCTGGTTTGTGGCAGAACTGGTCTGGGCCGAGAGGGGGACGGGTGTAGGATACAAAGAAATGTATGGATCAGGGGTTGGTGAGATGGAGGTGGTTATAGGCTGGTCATGAAAGGGAAAAAGCTGTTCATTAAAGTGAACATGTCTGGCGACATAAATACGGTCAGAATTGGGATCAAAGCACCTGTAGCCATGGTGGGAGGTGCTATAACCAAGAAAGACACACGGAAGGGAGCGGAAGTCCATTTTGTGTTTGTTGTAGGGACGGAGATGTGGGTAACATCGGCATCCAAAGATCCGTAAAAAGGAGAAATCAGGGGGATGGTGAAAGACTAGCTCAAAGGGTGAGATGTTAGAATTGGTTCGAGATGGCATGCGGTTAATAAGGTAGACCGCCGTGTCGAAGGCAAAATGCCAAAAACGTTGTGGGACATGAGATTGGGCTAGTAAGGTAAGTCCGGTTTCGACAACGTGACGGTGTCGGCGCTCAACAATACCGTTTTGTTCACTCGTATGTGGGCACGAGAGTCGGTGAGTAATGCCAACAGAGGTGAAAAAGGGTGAGAGGCTTCAAAATTCACCCCCCCAATCGGTTTGAACAGATTTTAATTTGGTTTTAAATTGTCGTTCAGCCATAACAATAAATTGTTTAAAAATAGGACAGACATCAGATTTTGATTTTAACTGGAAAAACCACATAAAGCGAGAATAATGATCAACACACAATAAGAAATAGCGATGACCATCAAAAGAAGTAACGAGAGCAGGACTCCATACATCACAAAACACCAAATCCAAAATATGTGAACTTTTATAAGTAGATGGTAATAAATGAAGTTTTGATGATTTGCCAATAGAACAAGAGTCACAAACAGAAGTAGCACATTTATTAAGTAAAGGTAAACAATAATGAGATAACATAGACTTCAAAAGTTGCTGATGTGGATGTCCTAGTCTTTGATGCCATGTGGTGGAGGAGACTCTAGTGGCGGAGAAAGCTACTTTGGAGATAGGTTGTAAACGCGGTAGTTGAAAGGAATAGAGACCACCATTACTTGGACCCGTGAGGAGGATATTGCGTGTAGACTTGTCCTTCACACAAAAAAAGGTAGAGTGAAACTCAAAGAAAATATTATTGTCATGGCAAAAACGTTGAACAGAAAGAAGGTTTTGTTTAATTTCGGGAACATGAAGTATATTGTGAAGAGAAAAGGTTTTGTTTGGGGAGTAAAATTTTGAGGAGCCAATGTGTAAAATGGGTAAACCCTTACCGTTGCCAACATAAAGATTATCCTCACCATAATAGGCTTCAGAGTGGTCGAGGCTAGAGAGATCCGGAGCAACATGCTGACAAGAACCAGTGTCCGGAATCCAAGGAGTTGATGCTTGTGAGCGGGAATCTGCAAAGTTAGCAGAGGGTTGTTGTCTTGTCCTCAAGGTAGCAGGGTCACGATTAGGACACTGTGACGGGACATGACCAATGCCACACCTATTGCAAGTGCCATAAACAGTATTCTGGTTAGAAGCCCATGTAAATTGACTACGATTACCTCCACCTTGATTGCGATTGTTGTAGTTCCCGCGGCCACTAGTGTTGCCTGATCGATTATTTGAGCCACAGGTACGGTTGTAACCTGACCGATTTGTATAGTAAGCCTGTGCTGGTTGTGCATTCAATGGTTGGAGTTGCAACCCAAGCTGAGTAGCAAGTTGTTGAATAGCTAGGAGAGCCTCTGTTGGAGATGGACCAGCAGAAGAGGGAGTAGAGTTATGGTTGTTGGAAACAGCCATAAACGCCTGTGCTGGTGAGACAACGGATGAGGAGTTCCTGATCATGTACTCATGGTCTGACAGGAGACCATGAAGTTCGACAAAGGCAGTCGGAAATTGTCGAGCAAGAATAGTCGACTTCAATCCATTGTATTCTTCTCTGAGGCCTGCGAGAACAAGCATAATCAAATCTTTTTCTTTCACCGGTTCGCCAATGTTGGCGAGTGCAACTGCGTATTCCTGTGCCCGAGTCAGGTACGCAGCAGATGACTCATCACTTGTCATGTTAAGCTTTAAAAGTTGAGTTTTTAGGGTATATTCCCTCGAGGAGGTATGAGGAGCATAGGCTCGCTCGAGGGATAGCCAAAGTTCTCTAGATGTAGTACCCTGAACATGTTGAAAGGATGCCTCAGATACGGTGGACAGGATTATCATGCGAATATGAGCGTCATTGGATACCCAGACTGCATGATTAGGGTTTGGTAAAGAAGAGGACACAACGATGTCTTCTTTGTCTTTGCCTGAGGAGGAGACCGATGGAATAGTTGTTGGTGGACACGGAATCGTGCCATCAACATAGCCAAATAAGTTGTTTGTAACAAGAAACGGGTGTATCATAGTCTTCTAATAGCCATAATTGGTTGGAGACAAGGTGAATCCAAACTTGTGAGAATTGTGTGTGGTTTTCTCAGTGTAGGAGAAGGCAAGGAGGACTGCCATTTGTGAACAGCAGGCCTGGTTTGATTATCGGAGAAGAAGGAATTTTTTTACTATAGCGGTGGCACTGTAGCAGCGTACTGTAGCGAAGGTACTGTAGCAGCGGCGGCAGAAAGATTTTAGGGTTGGAAGAAGACAAGGCTGAGAAGCCTTGTGGCGGCTGCTGTAGAGAATTGGGGTTAGGCTCTGATACCCAGATAATCTTGGTAATCAGAATTGTATTATTGTGTGTAATAATGTTATGATTACAAGGAGTATAAATAGGAAACATATTTACAGTCTAATCCCTCTAATTACAAGTAATACATATATTGTCTAATACAAATAATTCTATACTAGGTAATACAATATATAAAATATAATAAATATCACTAATACACCCCCGTAATCGAGATGGGAGGAAGCCGAATGTTGAGACTGGATCTGAAGTCTTCAAACAGAACGCGCAGAAGGCCTTTGGTGAAGATGTCAGCGATCTGGAAGCGAGAGAGAATGTGGAGTACTCGGACTTGACCACGAGCACACTTCTAACGAACGAAGTGTATGCCGATCTCTTTGTGTTTTGTCCGTTGATGTTGAACGGGGTTGGTGGATAAGTAGACAACACTTACATTATCACAGTAAACAAGAGTTGCCTTGGTAGGAGGAAGATGCAGTTCTCCTAGAAGATTACGAACCCATGTTTCAGAAACAACATTTGCAACTCCCCTATATTCCGCTTCATCACTAGATCGAGATATTGTATGTTGTCGTTTGGAAGACCAGGCGAGAAGATTATCCCCCATATAGACACAGTAACCGGAAGTGGATCGTCTAGTGTCAGGGAAACCGGCCCAGTCAGCGTCGATGTAGGCGACAAGGGTACGAGCAACTGACCGATGAATGGTAAGACCATAAGTGAGAGTCCCTTGAATGTAACGCAAAATGCGTCTAAGGGCGGTCATATGAGTGGTACGAGTAGCATGCATGTGCATGCAGACGTGTTGGACTGCATAACTGTTATTAGGCCTAGTGAAGGTGAGATACTGGAGTGCCCCACACAATTGTCGGTATTCAGTGCCCGTATCGAGGAGAGAGCCATCTGTGGAGCTCATTTTGTGATTCGTGTCAACCGGGGTGACCGCGGGATTACAGTTTGACATACTTGCACGCTGAAGGATTTCCGAGGCATATTGTTGTTGACTTAGAAATAGAGACTGATTTGGGTATCGACTAACTGCCACACCAAGGAAATAACTGATGGGACCAAGATCCTTCATTGCAAATTCTGTTGTCAAGAGGTTCATAAACCGGTGTCGGAGCTTATCCAAAGAGGTAATCAATAAAATATCATCCACATAGAGAAGGAGAGATGTCGTGTCATGCCCTTGTCGATAGACAAACAAAGAATTATCACATTGGCTGTGTGTAAACCCCATACGAGATGCGTAGTCGGCAAAACGTTGATACCATGCCTGGGGAGCTTGTTTTAAACCGTATAAAGATTTCTTTAGTAAGCACACGTGATTAGGATACCGTGCATCCCGGAACCCTATAGGTTGATGCATATAAACTATTTCATTGAGTTTCCCGTGTAGGAATGCATTTTTGACGTCTAACTGGTAAATAGGCCATGAATTTTAAACCGCAATGCTAAGAACGGTTCGAATGGTAGCCGGCTTGACCACGGGGCTAAATGTTTCTCCACAGTCAACACCTACTTGTTGTGATCTTCCGTCACATACCAAACGGGCTTTATTATACCATTCCAAAGAACCATCAGAACGAGTCTTGTGGCGAAAAATCCACATACTTCTTACAATATTCATATTGGGTTGCCGAGGTACCAATTCCCACGTCTTATTATCGATAAGAGCACGGAACTCATCGAGCATGGCGTTCTTCCAATTGGGTTGGCCAAGGCTATGGTGGGATTTCGTGGTATAGGAGAAATAGTGGTGGAAGTGTGTAGGTTAAAGAAAGTTTGTCGGAGTTTGGAAATACGCGACATACTCCGAGTGGTAATGGTACGGGCTGGAAGAGGATCCGGAGGGGCTGATCAGCCGTGGGGGCTGGAACAGCCATGTGTAGTGGGGCAGTATGCTCGGGGACAGTAGGCTGGACTGGGACAGCAGGCTTTGGGCGGGAGTAGGTAATGGGAAAGGTTGTGGGTGGTGTGTTTGGCTGGGGATGGGTAGTGTTGTTGGCAGGTTGTAGAGGGGTGTTTGGGGTAGGGGATGGTGGTGTGGAAGGGGGGGTAGAGTCTGTGGGAAGCCAAACAGAAGGATGATTTTGAAAGGGAAAGATAGTTTCGTCAAAGATAACGTGGCGGGAAAGATATTACCAAATAATTCTATACTAGGTAATACAATATATAAAATATAATACATATCACCAATATAATATAACTGTTGTTCTCTTCTCCCAGTCACTTGTAAATAAATGCTTTCCCAATGATTCCATATTCATTCTTCTCTTATCTTCAATATGCTATCAAGTATCAATAATTTGTTTAGTTTTAGTATGTTGTGCTTCATAATTTTATCAATGGATTGATTCAGTTTTTAAAGTGAAAAATAGTGTTTGATTATAACTGTGATTTGTAAATTTGCAGGAGATACATGAAGGGCTGGAATTTTCTGCTGATGATGAAGGAGGATATTCATTTGGAATTTTTTCTGTAAAATTTTCTAGTGATGGCAGAGAACTTGTAGCTGGAAGTAGTGATGATTCAGTTTATGTTTATGATATTGAAGCAAACAAACTTTCGCTTCGAATTCAAGCACATACGGTAATGCCATTTACTATTGTTAGGAATAGTCTTCATTCTACGTCTAGGTTGTTGATTTAAAAAGATTGTAGTTTTTGATTAATGTGAATATGCCAGGGGCGGCCCTTAGGGGGGCAGGTAGGGCGACCGTCCGGGGCCCGGTCTCCTAAGGGGCCCGTAGTTTTTAAATTTTTTTATATATATTTTATATATAAATATATTTTTATAAAGTGTCCAACTTGTATTATCCATTTATTCAATAAACCACTTAAAAATTTAAAAAAGGGGTCACTACTTGTATTATCCGTTTATCCTATTAATCCACTTGGAAATTAAAAAAAAAAGACTCACTAGAATTTCAAACTTACTAAAAAATAACAAAATAAGTGGGTTGGGGCTGGAGTGGGAATTAAAAAAGGTCCACTACTTGTTAATCGTTATTCGTTTGTATTATGGGTCCCACTTTTTTTAACATGTCCGGGCCTAAAACGTTTTAAGGATTCTCGGGACCGGCCCTGGAATATGCCTTTCTTTTTAGAGAACATTACATATATATAAGTTCAAAAAACAAACATTTGATGCATGTGGCACTCATTACTTGTGTTGTGTGTATGTTTCAACATTGGGCTTAGAATAATAAACACTTGGATGAGATAGTAGTTGTAGGATGAGGTTACGAAAGAAACAATAAGTAGTAAGTTAAATGAAAAGAGCTGTAACTTCTGGTGAGGTCTTAAAAAGTTGTTATGGGTAATAAAAAGCCACAAACCACCCTTAATGACCTACCAAAACACACACATGCAGATTTATCATGGATGGATGGGCAACCTTACTTATATGTTTACTATTTTCCAAAAACGTATATGCATGCTAATTTAATGATTTTCTATCACCATGAATGGGATTTAGAAGCAGTAAATCATCAATGTAGATATCTGAATACCCACAACTATAGATGGTAAAATGGGTATGGTGGGTACGTTGGGTAACCTGTCAAAATGGGTAATTTTTGGAATGGTTCGGGTTGATAAAAAAAAAAGGTTCTGCAAAATTTTTAAGTCTTCAAAAAACAATTAGTTTGCCACATATGATCTCAAAATTTATTTGATATCAATAACAATCTAATTTTTTAAGTAAAATGACGTAGGAGGCTTAAAGCAATAAAAATACACTTTAGGCAACTTTCAACTTCTTTGAGCACCCGAACTCGTTTCAGCTAGTTTTATAGGGATAATGTATAAAAAGGCCACCAATCTATTGAAATTACTTTATATGTCTCCTAAATATGTGTCTGGTTTCGTTTATAACCAGTCTGGCAAAGAACTTGCTGGATGAAGAATACAACGTCAAAATATTTAAAAAGCAGCATTGGTTACCTTTTCTATTCTGTATAGTAAAAAGTAATCAAACGATCAAAAAATTGAAGAAAATTTTCTTCATTCACCATGTTTTTGGTGAGATTTAATATAATGAGACTGGATACATACTCGGGTGGCCTATAAAGTAATTTTCATAATGATTTTACCATAATGAAAAGAATTTGAGTAGTTGGGTTGCCTCCTTACACAATATCCCCTTTTTTAATATACCATATGACCTGTTAAGAGATCAAATATAACCCAAATCAACCTGTTCATAAGTCAATGAGTTAAAACTGCCACTTGTACTCGCAGATTATTATGAATGTTCACCTGTTTGTTATGATTGTGCAATCAGTTGTGTACTTATTGCAGTATGTAATTACTTAATGCAGTCAGATGTAAATAGTGTGTGCTTTGCCGATGAATCCAGCAATCTAATATATTCTGGGAGTGATGATAATCTCTGTAAGGTAAATCTTTATAAGTTTATATCCAACTTTTATATCTTTGTATTAAAGAACAGAAAACGTTTGCAATAAGTTTAAATCCAATTTTTATATCTTTGTATTAAATAACAGAAAAAGTTTGCATTAGGACTTCTTTTCTTAAATAGATGGAAATATCAGGCAGTCTTTGGTATGAAGGCATCAAAGGAGGAATGGAAGGGTTCATTCCATTGGAATGAAAAAAAAGTAGTTTGTTTTGTCTAAAGGGATAGAATTACTCATTCCGCAAGGAATGTGACTTCAAATAAACAAACCATTTATATGTAGTACGCAAAATTAATAAAGAAACAAATTGATTAACAATTTCTCACAGTTTTAATTAAGAAATTACCGCCATTAAAAAACATTTTGACACCCGTGTACAGATTTAGTTTGAATTATATGTATATTAAATCATACCAAACAATAGTTGAATGAATGAATGATCATTCCATTCCTATGCCAACCATTCTCTTACCTGATCAGGTAAGAGCATGATGATGGAAAGGAATAGCGCATTCTCCTACCTGATCATTCCAGTATCATTACCATTACCATGTCCATTTCTTTTCTGTCCAACCAAACAATAATATTAAGGATTTTTCAGGTTTGGGACAGACGTTCCTCCAGATCAAAAGGAAAGCCAGTTGGAATCCTCACAGGTCATCTAGAAGGAATTACATTTCTTGATACCCGTAATGATGGTCGTTATTTTATTTCGAATGGAAAAGATCAGACTATTAAGCTTTGGGATATCAGAAAAATGTCTTCTAATGCGCCTCGGTATGTTCATATAATTATATTATATTATAAATGCTTATAGTTATGATGTTTTTTTTTCCTTTTCAGCGCTCCTGGATTCAGGAACTATGAATGGGACTACAGATGGATGGACTACCCACAAAGGGCACGGGACTTGAAGCATCCATTAGATCAATCTGTTGCCACATATAAAGGTCATTCAGTATTGCGTACACTCATACGCTGCTATTTTTCACCAGAATATAGGTAATTGACTATTTACAACAATTATCGTCTGCATGATTAAGTAGTCGGGTTATGTTTTATCTCTAATGAGTCAAACTTGTAAAAAAAATATATATGTATATATATATATATATATAGTTTGAAAGGAAACAGGTTAAATGGGTCGAACGGGTTGAAAGTCGCTCAAAGTGTATTTTTGTGCATAAAGTCCCTTAAATTTTTTTTTTCAAAAAATTTGATAATGATTGAAATAATAAGTATTTGTGAACATTAGGACACACAATTGTATATAAATTATTTAAAAATTTTGACGGAAAACATTTTGGGTCAACCAAACCCGATCAGACCAGTATCCAAAGTTACCCATTTTGATCCGTTACCCAACCTGAATGACCCTCCCGTTCTGCCACTCTACTTTGCAGTATCTGATCCTGTATATTCCTAAACAAAGTAATTTACCATTGCATTACATTTTATGTGCTAACGATTCTTTATGATGTTGCAGCACTGGCCAAAGATATATCTACACTGGATCTCACGATTCTTGTGTTTATGTTTATGATTTGGTAAGTATCACACTCCTTAAACTGCAAAAAAAAAAATTCATCAAGTTGCATTAGTCTTAGGGGTGTAAACAAGTCGAGCTGTTTGTGAGCTACTCGAGCATGAGCTTCACATATCGAGCTCGAGTAGGCGTACGAGCCTTTTATTTATAGAATCTTTATTCAATGTATTAAATATATATATTTATATAATAATTATTATTATATATACATTTGTGGTAAAAAAATAATTAAATAGTATATGTTATGTTATATATAAAAACTCTAATTATAAATATATATAAATAAAATAATTAAATAACTAATAAATAACAAACGAGCCGATCTTGGGCTCGGCTTGGCTCGTTTACACCCCTAGTTATTTAGTTTGCTTTTAAAATAATTTGTGCATCCGTATAAATTGTTGATGGGTATATTAAATTGTGATCCTCAAAAGAGATTGTACATGCTAGGAAGGTAAAAATGGGTTAGTTTTTTTTACAGGTTGCTTTGGGTTGGGTTGACTCGAAACACTATATGTGCAAGATATTTAGAAATAATTCATGTCAAATATGGTTAAAAAATTACAATACTATCATAGCTATATGGTTTTTTTTGATAAAATAATTTAGTAGGTTTTATGCATTAAAAATATACTTTGAGCGAGTTTCGACCCTGTGGGCCTTTCTCTTTTGATCTTTTTTTTTTAATTTTATTTTACTCGTTGACCAGTTAGAGATAAAACATAAGCCAAACCCACTCACTTATAAGTAAACAATAATCAGGTCAAAGTTGGCACTTTTACACGTGCTTACTCCGGTCAGGCGAGTTGAGCCGCTCGACCTGTCAACAATTTTTTGTCCCTTTCTATATTTTGTCAATAATTAATGTAATGAATTATAATTACAAAATTATATTTATTTTTCAAATAATAAGATAATTTTTTTATACAAAACAATTCAGGATATTGCTAGCATTTGAATACATGTTATGCAACTTTTTGACCCATTAAGGTTTCACACATTTTGCCCTTCACCAGTAAAATACAACCAAGTTGACCCGTTTCCATTGTTTGTAACCTATTAACTTTAACCATTATCAGGTGACCGGGGCTCGTGTTGCAAGACTTGTGCACCATAAATCAACCGTGCGAGACTGCAGTTGGCACCCTTATTATCCAATGCTCGTAAGTTCTTCATTTGATGGAGATATTGCAAAGTGGGAATTCCCTGGTAACGGGGAGAACCCGACTCCTGCGAATAACAGTAGACCTCGAAGACGATATTTTGACTGAATAACTACAAGATAAAATATGTAAGTTTTTTTTCTCTAAAATAAAATTAATAATAAGGAAAAGATGGAACAAATGAATAGAGGAAATGACTTTTTGTTGTTGTGCAGTATACACCAATCTTTTTTTCATAGGAATAATGGAATTTTTTAGATACATGTATAATTATGTGCCTTAAAAGATAGTTACGTGTACGGATATATGTATGTATGGTGATACATAAAACAGTTACATAATTGCTTTTGTTTCTCTCTTTCTACTTCTGATTATCTTTTATCCAATATGTATAAGTGCATTATCTTTTATCAACACTTCGAAGAATACTTCTTTATTATATAACCTTTTATAAAAGTATTTTATTTATTACTAGGTTAGAAATTAGAAACTCATGTATAATATGAGTTTAATAAAGACAACTTGTTGTAAACCAGTAGTTTCTATAAAAAATTGTATGTTGGATGTCATCTACTATCGGTGAAATAAGAAATAATGAAGATTTAAGAATTATAAATTTATATTTTAAGATAAGATATAATTGACTTCTTATGATTTAGTAAGTTTTAATAAAATATTAAAGTAAATTTTAGATATTTAATTATTTAAAATCATTATTATTTAATAAGAGATAGAGTTATTTAATAAGAGAGACAAACATGAAACAAAAATCTAGTAAATGAAAGTCAAATTATATTAAATAGTGAAAGTCATATTCATTCTCATATATTTTGTCCCATCTCTCTCTTATTTTATACACATCTATCTTTTAGTAATAATATATTTTTAAATAAAATACTAAATATACTAATAAAACATTTATTTTAAATTATCTCTAATTATAAGAAAATTTGAAATATAATTATGTAACTTTTATTTTAAATCAAATAGTAAATAAAAGTCAAATTATATTAAATAGTGATTAACGTATTTTTGAAACCCAATTATATATTAATTTTTACATATTTTGAATTTTGTTTTCTATCCTTAGTATATGTAATACATTTTTACATCTGTAAAATATATAAATAAAGATTTACACGGATTCTAAGCTAGTTTATTAACATATACAAGTTTAAATAAATAAATATGCAACTTCAAATAGTAAATTAATCAGAAAATGAGATTTTAAAGGAAAAAATACAAACAAAAAAGTTTGAAATCCGGATAGAAAACGGCTCAACTACGCACAACCAGACCGGTTATGTGTCTGGTTTTCTGTCTGATCCGGTTCGTAAAACACTGCTAATATGTATGTATGTTCATGAGTGGTCCCTCATGAAAAAAACAAAGAGTAATACGGTTTTAGTCCATGTGATTTGACTTAAATAACCATTTTATTTTAAAAGTTTAAATTTTACCTTTTTAGTCAAATGATTTTATTTTTATTTCAATTACAGCCTGATACACTAACTCCACCCAAATTCTTCTGTTAAATTTCTTGAAAAAACTAAATTACCCCTCTCTCTCACACACACAATTTTGGTTAAGGATCAACAATCTATTTACAAGCTCAAAATCGTTATATACCTTTTATCAACATTCAAAAACAAACCAAACAAATCAAAATCAAGATCAAGAACACCTTGCTATCAAAAGTATTCTTTAAAGCTTCTCAAGATTGTACAATTTGGTCGGTATAAAGATGTGCACTGATAATCACAAAATTTAAAACTATCTTCATGTTCATCAAGACTTGTATTTATATCTACAAGCTCCTGCACTGATAATCAAATTTCTGTTTAGAGTTTTGTTTTTTATATTTGTGTTCAAAAGAGGCTAAACAACGAATATGTTTCACCGCATCCAAAAATTTACATTACCTACGATAAAAAAAGAGCACATAAAAGACATTATCTTAAATTCAATTCGAGCTGATTTAGTTTCTTGTTTTCGATTTGTGTGATCCTACTACTCGTTACTTTAAGACAAGTGTTCTTTTTTCTTAAAGCAATTTCGTCTCTTATCTAAAGTGCAGTATGTTGTTGGCGGATTGTCTCTCAAAATATATGTTAAGCGACTCTTGCACGAGGAGTAGTTAGACCGGATGAACTAGTGATATTTCAAGGATTTCGGTTTACTAAAAACTTATTTTCTATAGCAAAAAGGTTTTAGTATTATTTTGTAATGAAACGAGAGAGTTTTGTAGAGGATATGTTTTTGAAAGAATGCCAAAAATGAAATGGGGGCGGTTGTATATTTATGTGAGTGAGTTAGTATATTTTAAGGGGTGGTTTAAAGTAGTTGTGAGGGGAGGAGAGAGAAAATATATAAATTTTCTGGGGGAAACACTGTTCACATGTATAAAAATTTTAATATTTTTTGAAAGTGGTTCTGGGTGGAGGAGAGAGAAAATGTAATAATAAAGATACAAAAAAATATTATTTAATTGAAAATGAGAGAGAAAAAGTAGTGATTTTAATATAATTATAAGGATGGAGATAAGGAAGCTACTGCGAATGCTCTGACACCCCTTTGTGAATAATCACAACCCTTCATTTGTTTCATATGGTGTTTCACATGTGTAACAATATCCTAGATGCGAACCAACACACCTTTTGCAAAACTACTTGACTATTCATGAGATCTGATCGTTTCAACAGACCATTGCGTATGTTCACCTTTGAACCATTTTGAATCAGACTTATATAAGCAAACCATTTTGTCCGCGTGTTCCAGACTCGTGTGTCACCAACCATTGTGACTTCCTGAGTTTCAGCCTTGCCAACCATTGTGCCAAATTAACGCTACATCACCGTCAGTCTCAGGCATGCACGCGCGTAGGTGCACTACACCCTTTAGCCTCCACCGCTTGTTCCTTATGGCTAAGGAAGTAATTTCAATCCCATTTCCACCTTATAAACCCTTCATGGGTTTTCTTTGCTCATGTGTGGGACAAAAAGCAAAATTTCAAAACTCCACTCCATTATTTTTCTAAGACCCAAAACACAAAACCTAAAAAAAAATAATATATATTTTTCCAACACATTTTGCTCGAACTACTTGGCTTGCATAACGATCTGATGGTAGCTCATACTTGGCTCGCTCAGATAACTTTTCATCATTGACTTTTCTTGTATATTTGTTGTTAACTTGTTATTTGAGATGTGTATAAAAAGTATAAAAAATCATCAAATTTCGAAATAAATGAGTCCTAGGTACTAACTTGTTATTTTGCTTGAATCGGTACCGTATCGATAGATTCGGTACTGGTACGGTACCGACACCATATAGAAATGAAAATTTTGTAACGAGTATCTGTACCGTACCGGTAAATTCGGTACCGGTACCCACTTTTCCATAAGTTCGTAGCGGTATCGATCTCATCCCTACTAGGTAATGATTCCAGTTAGGATTGTAGATTACGCTACAAGCTTGAGTCTCACTTGTGTTTACTCGACTTGCTGGTCAAACAGGCCTAGGCCTAGGGAGTCATTTACTCCTTCTTACTTGTCTTTCTATCAAGTATCATTTACTATCATTAAATCCTTGGACTATGTGTAATAGTTTCATTAAAAATGTGAAATAAGCTCCGCCATGTCAGGTCACTGCCACGTAGGCAATAGTGAAATCACTAACTAGAACCACCGTGTGTAATTGTTTTACTTTTCACCATCAATTTAAGTTTTTATTTTTATTTTTAACCACCAATCGGTGACTATAGGTTGAAAACTCAACCCAACGCTCCACACCTCGTGATTTGCCTCGCCATAACGCTCATCACCCTTCACACCCAATAATGCCCAAGTGGCAATGTTCCACGTCTCATCATGGATTTATGGAATAATCAGTCTTAGAATCATAATATATGTTCATATATGAATTTTTCAAAATTTTTTTTTATGGAATAATCAGTTTAAAGAGCTTATTTACTTTTTGTATATTATTTAATGTAAGTATTAAAATATAATAGACGAATAAACTATTTTAGGTGGTCCCGAATATTCTTTGAAAAAGACTTGTGACGACGTATGTCCGGGTCGGACTTAACATTTAAGCTTAGCCCAGATGAGGTGCGACCCAGATTCTCCTCTTATAATAGGACCTTTAAGTGTTTAACCCTTTTGTTCTTCCTCATACTTTCAACAACTCTCTCTATATATACTTACACATATTTTATTATTAATACTAGACTAACTTAGCTTAAATCCAGATCATCACGGTTTTACAGTTAAAGATAACCAGATCAAGACCCGACCCGATATTATTTATGGCAACAATATCGTAATTAAATTTAATAAAAAAAATAAATAAACAATTGAAAATTTAATCATAAATGAAATTAAGTACAACCATTTCCCTACAATAACTCAAGCATATTTCAAAAATCCGTACAAAGTGAAATTGTTATTAAAAATTAAAGAATCAATTAAATTGGTAATAAAAACTTGAAAAAAAATTAACAATTTGACTTTTTATATTCTATAATACAAAAAACTAAACTATACCAAGTAATTTCCAATTCTACCCTTTCCATTGCATGCACTGTGACGTAGGTCGTGCCTTCTGAGTACCCGTTTCAATCGGGCATGGAGTCTGAACCGGTAGCACCATACAATTATACTGTAAACACAACGAGCTACTCACCGGGATCGCCTCCGTCGGCTTGATCGGCACCGCAGTCAAAAAGTTATGCTGTAGATACAGCAGCTGCACATTTCCAGCCTTCAACCGGTCCATCAATGTAGCCGGAACCGAACCGGTGAACCGGTTATTATTAAGGTAAAGATTCTGTACGGTTGAAAACAGTGGAGACACTTCTCCATACAACATGTTGTGACTCAGATCAACGGTCTGGATTGCAACTTCATTATACGGCTGAATTGGACCGGAAAATAAATTTCGTCCGAGTTGGAGGTTAGTGATAGGAAAACTAAAAACGCAACTAGGGATTGGACCAGTGAACCGGTTCAGACTTAAATCCAGGTAGTTTAACAGGTTCAGTTGAGGTAGTAAATACTCGACCGGACCGGTGAACCGGTTCAGACTTAAATCTAGGTATTGTAAAGAAGAAGGAAGAAAACCGGGCGGTATTGAACCGGATAAGTTGTTATGTTTGAGATCCAACTGGTTTAGAGTTTGAGAAACGAAAGCAGGTAGTGAACCGGACAAACGATTGTGACAGATAACGACGTTAGTTAACGCCGTTAAACTCCCAACCGCCCAAGGAATATTTCCGGTGAGCTGGTTATAACTAAGATCAAGCGTTCGTAGCGCCGTAAGCTCCCCCACCGTCTCCGGAATTTCACCGGAGATAAAATTCCGACTGATTCCTAAAAACCGGAGATTTTTCAGCTCCGACAACGTCGCCGGAAGTGTACCAGTAACACGCCCGGGGACAATTGTGAATTCGGTGAGGTTTGTTAACTTTCCGATAGCCGGATCGAGACTGCCGGAGAGGCCAGGGACGCCGGCGCGTGGATCCCCTAGGTTTAAAGCCACAACTCGTTCGCCGGCGCAGAAAACGCCGGCGAAGTTACAAGGATCCGCGGTGAAATCCCATGACGAAAAGTAATTCGAACCGGACATATCGTCTAGTGATTTTCTAATCGATTGTAATGCTAAAAAATCTGTGGGATCTAAAATTGCCAAAGAAAAACGAATTTGGTGAATAATTGTAAATAAATAAATTATAATCAGTAACAACATTCTGTTAATCATCATAACAAACTAACAAAAAAAAACCTAAAAGAAAAAAAATACAAAAGGATAAAAAAGAATGTACAATCGGAAGGATGAAATTTATAAAATTAGAAAAAGAATGTGGTTGTTTTCTAGAGAGAGAAGATTATGGTGAAGAAGAAGAAGTAGTAGTTGTAACCTTCTGCAAATGAAACCTGAAAGCTAGTTGGTGATGTTTATGTGTGTCTTCTTGACTGTCTATTCTGAAATGGAAAATATTTATTTATTTATTTATTTATTGTTAGCTTGGGTTCTGACGCCACCAACGGTTGTCCGAGCCTACGTGGGAGGTTCGGGTGTCAGGTCAGAAATATCAAGATGTTTTTTTTGCCATGTCATTTTGCTGAAGCAACCAACCATATTCCGAATATTTAATTATTTATACTCTTTTTACTAGCAAATTTTTTAAATCTGATTTCATAATAGTGAAAATTAGGAGAGTATAAAAGTGTATACGAAAAATGAGAGAGATTGAAAATTTGAAATGTATAAAGTTAAGATGTTTTTTATAAATAAACTAGCTTAAAACTGTGTATTATAAAGAGTGAAAAAATATTAATAAATAAAATTCTTAAATCTTTATATATATTTATAGGTATAAAATGTATTACATAGAAAATAAAATCTAAAAATATGTCAAAATTAATATATATCTGAGTTTCAAAAATACATTAATTACTATTCAATGTAATTTGACTTTCATTTAATATTTAATGAAAAAATAAGGTATTTAATTACCGAAGATGCGTAAACCTCTCCTCAATACTTGATTCTCGATTACAATGTATTGAATGCTTTGAATATGAGATTACATGCCTACATTCTATGAGATCACTCATATTTATAGGCTACTCTCATTCTCTTTCCTTCAACCAAATGATGTTGACACATTGACTCTTATTGGTTCATCATACTTCGTTTATTCTCTTTGTGGTCCCCTTTATTGTTATACGGTTAGAGCCCTTCTAAGGTACAATTCCCTTTTATGCCCTTCTCTTGCGTGAATGTGAAAGTATACGTTGTCAATTACATTTTTTTTGGGAGAGTTTCATGGCAGGAAAAAAAATTATTACATGATATGCAACAATTGGCAATGAAGAGTTATCATGAAACAACCTAATGACATCCAAGTAAGGCAAGCTTGGTTTTACCTGCAACCAATCAGAGGTGAGTACAATTAAAATACTATTTCATCGGTAAACCAATAAAAAATATTAAAAAAGAAAACAAAATACTAACCAAACTAACATGTGCAGAAGTTTGAGGGAGTGTGTGTAACATCCGTGACTTTTGCGTGTAATATTTTATTCCATTTTGCGCGTTAATAACATTTATGACCGCCATATTATTTCAATCTCATTATCTCGTACGTGTCAATTATTATTCAAACTTGTAACGACTTGGTATTTTGAGATTTTATATATATAACTATATATGTATATAAGTTAAATATATATATATATATATATATATATTAACAATAAAATAAATAATGGTATATATTTTTAAGTTTCATGAGTTTTATGAAATAAATTTCATAATTTAAATTATAATTTAGCACAAGAACTGAACCCTTATTATTGAAATTAACCCCCCCCCCCCCCCACAAAGTATTTGAACCCCCTTGGTGAACCCCCTCTCCGTTTAAATGAACCATGGAACCCAATTTAATCAAGTTTGACTCAAGAAAGTCAAACTCGTGAAAATCTCCCTCTATTTTCCTTTAATCCGCATTCAAACTTTCTTGTTTTGAATCCTAAACATTCATGACTAATTAATGATTCCGTATCAAGCTTCAATTTGACGGATTTGGACCGAAATCAAAGATTTTGAAAACCATTTCAAAATCAATCGCAAAAATGGGTAATTTTGTGTCTAATTCCAGAAATCAAGTCTTAAATCCCGCAAATCTCATCAATCACAGTTGTAATACGCGTTCCTAAACGTCCTATAAATCCCCATAACCCTTTACATTCGAAAATCACCTCAAATTTGTTCTCTTTTATTTTTTATTTTCCTCTCGGTTTGATCGACATTTGAAGCCCGACGAATTCGATTCTTGCTTTGGACGACACCAGGTATCATTTATTTAATATTTTCGCTCCCTTTGTTACCCTTGTTAATTGAAATCGTGAAATGGTTTTGGGAAGGGAAGCGCATGGGTTTGCGATCTGACGCTACTGGGGAAGAAGAGTTCCCTGGAACTCACTGTTAAAAAAGGAAAGTTAACTGGTTAACTCACTTCTCCTACACAGCCCTGGTCGCGGGTTCGAACCCTCCCAAACCTATAAACATATTTTATTATACATTATGGGTGTCTTGAAAGTGATTATGCAATATCATGCAATATTCAATAATTAGTGGGTCTCTTGAAAGTGATTATGCAATATTCAATAATCAAGATTTAATCAACTGCAATCCCAAATGCCCCCTTAAATATGCATGTTCATGCACAAATTAAAGGCCGCTAATGCTTAAAAATATTACCATCTTAAAATCTTCAATAATCTCAGCCAATTTTTCAATCTCAAGGGGATGTTTACCGGCCCGACCCTTTTTATTTCCATCTACAAGTGCAACAGTTTTGACTGTTTTGGTTGAAAGAAACTTGAGACCAGGTTTTCGTGCACCAACGAAGAAACCCAAAGCTTGGCATCCTGCCCCAACTAAGATTGCATTGATAAATGTGACAAAACTGTAACACAGAAAAACACGGGATAATGGATGTTAAGCTTTAATTTCAAGAAGATGACCTATTGCAGAAGCCACAAAAACACATCCTGCGCCCAACTAGTGATCAATTTTCAGTTACAGAAGCCACAAAAGCACACATTAGTATTGCAAAACATACATAGATGATACAAAACTGTATTTCATCAAGAATGAAGAATCAGTTAAATGATCATTACAAATTTGCAATGTTTAATTTCAAGCTAAAATTTAGAGAGCACCCTAACATTTTTTTATTCCATGACAACAGATTTCGTCATACAGAAATCGAGAAATGTAACAGTTCTTAATGGAATAATGAATGTCAAGCTTTAATTTCAAGAAGATGAACTGTTGGAGAGCAAATTCTCCTATAGGTATTGCTTCCTAGCTCATTGGTCATCAACATGAGGTTTTCCAGGAACAAACAGTTTAATGGTTGGAAATCTTTGATACCATATGGTCCATATTCCTGCAGAAAGCAAATGACAGAGTAATACAAAAAGGTTTGTTTAAATATTTTCATTTGCCATTTTCAGATGGTTTAAATATTTGATATGCCATCGATCATGGGGCTAAATCGAACCAGAAACCAACGATTGAGATACCAATAATCGATTTCAGAAAAGAGAAATGAGGATACCTGCAAATACGATTTAAAGAGATGCAGTAATGGTGCTAAACGAACCACAGACCAACGACTGAGAAGACCTACAAATCGATTTCAGAGAAGAGAAACTGAGGATACCTGCGAATCTGATTTAAGGGGGGGGGGGGGGGGTTGCAATAATGGGGCTAAATCTCCACTGAAATTGAAAGCTGTGAAGATCTTCGTCCAGATGAAGTAGATAGATGGTTGTGGAATCGATCAATTTTTTGCTCAGAACAAAGTTTCGAGGAATGTAGAAGAACGGGAGAGGAAGGGGTTGATAGTGTGAGAATGATCTAGCAATTAGGGTTTCCTCATAATTGAAAACGAATCACAAATGGATCCGCGTGTTTTTACAAAATGGGTAAAAGGGTTTTAGGCGGAAAAAGAATGTGAGAGTGCCATGTGTCAGAGATTATTTTCATTTATTAGAGTAGTAAGATTTTAAGAAAGATTATTCTTATGATTTTTTCTTAGCTTTGTGTAGAAACGATACTTGTGTGTTTTGATTTAGAAATTGGAATACCTTTATGATATAAATTAAAATAATAATAAATAAAAGTTATGTATTATTTAAAGAAACTTTTTTAACTATAATAAAATAATTGATATATTCTAAAAGACCTTAAAAACTAAAGTCGGTGGCCAATGAAAAAAGGTCACTAAACTTTTGTTTTATGTTTCAGATTAAAAAACTTGACATAGATGAGTTGGTTTGAGTTTACTTGGTAAAACTCTCCTATTACAAAAAACTGCACCATTCCTTTCATTTTTCTTCTTTTAAATTTATTATAGATCATCCCCCCATAACTTTAGTTAAATTGTAAAAGTGACCCATAACTTTGTAAATTGTTAACTTTACACCCCCCGACTTTGGTATAAAGGCATAACTAACCCCTAGTTTTGTAATTTGTTAATTTGACACTTCTCCCCTACTTTGGTTAAATGAAAAAACTCACCCCTAGCTTTGTAAACTGTTATTTTTACCACATCAAGTCTAACGAATTTGTCGTTTCAATGTTAACTCCTATTCGCGTCGCAATTTATCGATTGTTCGATCTTCATGACCGGGTCATGCAACTTCATACGTTTCTTTTATGTACTTAGTAACGTTATTTTGTCGCCCCAATGTGCATAACGAGGTTCGCAAACCCGCTGGTCATATTTTCTAGTTGATTCTTAAGTAGATAGATGCATTGATTGAAGAGAAAGTTGAAAGTATAATTATATCATTTACTCCAACTATAATTAAACAATTAAACGACACATTTAAGTATTTAACCCTTTTTGGTCATTACGTAATGGTTTCACGCCAATTGATTCACGCTCCGTCACGTCACTGTCACATCAGCACATGGACAATCACTTAGAATCATTAAGATGTGTAGTGGTTTCACACACCCATATTTTTTTTTTTAATAATTAACTAGGAGAGGTTCAAATTCTAATCAATATTTATGTGATAACCATGATAACCACTCTCAAACATAGTGTTACATATGCGTACCAAATAATGTTACACATACGTAAACACTATGTGTCACGTATATGTAACATTATTTGGTACGTATATGTAATCCTCATCATTTCCGTATTTATGTTCAAGATATATGTTCACGATACTTAAATATTCTTTTAAGAATTAAAAGAAAAACTAATTTATAAATTATATGATTATTTGATAGTGGTTAGCATGGTTATCACATAAAAAGTTGGTTAGTATTTGAACCTTTCCCATAAAAGTTTCATTAATAAATAAAAAAACTACATTATAAAATTAAAAAATACAATAAAAAAAACTAAAAAACTACATTTATTTAGTTAATTTTTATAAATAATTGATATTTATTTTTTAAAACAATTGTTTATTAGTTGAAATGTCGATCCAAACACGTTAAAACCTCCTACGTGATGAAAACTAGTTTTTTTTAAAACAACTCCGTTTTTGTTAAAATTTATATATGGATGTGATATGTCATCATTTATACATGTTTTACATGCATAATAATCCCCATATTATGGTACTAATTGAACAATAACCTTGCAATTGATACTTAAAACGTTTATATTTTGTAATTGCAGGTTATTCGGTGTCAATAATATAAATCAAGCTAAAATCCTATACAAAAAAACTAAGAATTCAAGCTTCTAGTAGGTTTATTCCTGAGCTTTGACCCCACAAGAAGTCAAAATTGGTCAACAAAATTAAACCAGCAGCTAAAAGAAAAAACTGGACAGCAAGGGAGGCATGCACGGTCGTGCATCCCAATGCACGGGCGTGCATTGCCCTCTCTTGCTCCCCACAGTTTCGAGTACACTGCCACTCGTACCCTATCATTCCCTAGGTGTTTGCACGCCCGTGCAATCCAATGCACGGCCGTGCATTGCTCAGTCTGAGGCCTATAAATAGGAGGCTTGGGTTTTTCACTCCACACACCTCAAGAACAACAAAGACACTATCCAGAGAGAGAGAACTTCGTAGTTAGAGTAGTGAGTAGAGAGTAGATGGGCTCTTCCTCCTTTCCTTGTTTCACAATAGAAGAGCCTACGAAACTCAGCGTTACGCTAGTCGTTATGACCATTCGTGGCTAAGCTTCTTTCTATTGCTAGGGTGAAGATGATGTTTGGTGCATGTTAATGTTTAACGTATTAATTTAGTGGTATGTTTATGTCTTTAATTATTCGCTCTTAAAACCACCTTTTGGTGGACTTTTATTATTGTTTAAATCCGTCTTTATATTTGTGAGTGTCTTGATTTAAAAGAGTAAGATCGTAAAACATTTTTAATCAAAACTTCCTTTGAAACTCGTACGTCTTTATACGAGCAGAGATTGATAAGCCAAGGCTTAGTCTATACTTCTATGGTCGTACGTCTTTATACGAACTTATTATGCGACCAAGAATTGGTGAACTCATGTTGGGAACGATACGTCTTTATACTTCCCATTGTTACACCGTCTCCCGGTGAATAAAATATAATAACCTATTTAACTATAATACAAAGCATTTTAAGTTTGATGTCTTAAACCAACCCAGACATGACCAGTCGAAGGGTTGAGGGTATTGTCCCTAACGGTAGGCACTACTATTTTAATTTAAAGGTTATAATTCATGAATCAAATGTCGTGAGGACGAGGCTCGACCCGGGTCACAAGTTTGTAGTAGTCATACCACTGAATTAGTCAACTTAACATTATCACGTACCAAGTTAATTCGAATCACGAAGCAATACTCTCCGTGACCTGATCATTTCAGATATATTTACTTTTCTGCTATTTACTATTCTGTTCGGTACATTTGAACATTTCTATTACACACATAACGCACGTTCTTACTTTTATGCTATTTACTTTACTGTCATTTACTATTCTTTCATTTACTATTATGCTTCACAAGCACACAAAACATACTCACTAATTAATCCGGCAAAACGATAACGAAAGTTGAGCATTGAAACTCGACCGTGTCCATTGTTTCGATACTTGGTTCTTACATAAACTATATTACGCTGCGATAGGTACAATTGCCTATTGTGTGTGTTTTAAGTTAAAGTAATTATCATTTTATAAATTTAAAACCTAATCTCGTGAAACCATCTTAAAAATATATTTATTATATTTTTATACTTATCACACGACACATCAGGATGTTCAGAAAAATAAAATAAAAAGCTATGTATTTCATTTTTTTTAAATAATAGCGAGAATAAGTTATTTGAGAAAAACCAAATTAAATCTTAAACTAAATATTTAATTTAAAAAAAAGAAAAAGAAGTTATTAGTTGGTTGCATTTGATTGGATGAGTTTTGCCCCTTGCCCCATGAATACCCTCGCGCCCAAAGACTCAACCCCCCATTTCGCGCCCCATGGGGTGGTGTTCCACCCCCATCAAAGGGCGAGTGTATCACACCTCCATTACACACACCCTTACCTTTTTTTATTAATAGGTTAGTGATGTGTTTGTTTCAATATATAAAAATATAAATAAATATATTTTTAAGATGATTTTGTAAGATCCGGTTTTAAATTTATAAAATGATAATTAGTTTAACTTAAAACACACACAATAAGCAAGTGTACCTATCGCAACGTAATATAGTTTGGGTAAGAACCAAGTATCGAACCATGGACACGGATCCCGTACTCAACCATCGCTATTGTCTGATTAGAATAATAAGTTGGAAAATGGGTTTTGTTTAAAAGGAAAATAAAAAGTTAAGAAATGTAATTAGAAATATTATTCCATTTAAGGCGCTACTCTAGTTGTTATCCCTTGTTAATTAATGCTATCTTTAAAGTAAGGTTTGTCATAGTTACTAGTACTAACCCTTTCGATAGGGGAGTTAGTATTCGTAACGGAACAATGAACACGGTCGACCAACTGTTCCTTAATGAATATAACAGACCCTAAATGGGGTGTCAAGTCCGTCGGTATCTTCACAATTCGTTATTCGGACTTATTATCCTTGTGACTGACGTACGTCTGGTCTTGCAACTTCTTCCGGTAAGTCGGAATACACGACTTCCTCCAAAGGTACTTTATGAACGCTCGGACCTAACAATTTATGTTCTTAAATAGTTGTCTTTACTTATAATATTATTTCAAATAAATAAGACTTTCTTTCTCAAGATCAAACCCCATGGCTCCTGCTAGAAGTCCTCTGCAAGTCGATACGAGAGAAGTAGAGAATTACCGACACAAACCGCCCGGTCTGGTTAGGGCTCAAACGGCCTGCTGAATACCCAAACCTCCAATCAACCCATAATATTAAATCTATACTAACCGGCTGTGCTAGCATCAAGATTTGTATATAGACCGTACAAACATCGAATAAGCTTCCCAAACTAGAAGTCTTGCTTGAGTAACTCACAATATAAAAGATTATTAGATTGATTTAAAGATCACTTATTCTGGTCTTTTTTAGATAACTTATAGTAAAGACTTTAAAAACATAACTTACTAAAAATACTTCATTAATTAATTAAAGTTCAATCAACTCAAGCAACACAAGAGAACTAGCCATGAATGACCAAACAAGTGACTCCACTAACCCTTAGATAATATGTGAAAGTATTCCAACACCAAGGGAGAGTGAGTATAGGTTGTCTCTTATTTCACTCGAACGAGAAGAGTAAGTTCATATTACAAGACTTAGAAAAGAAAATAAAATAGAAAAAAGCTAAATAGACCAAAACCGAAAGAGTTCCGGCTCTTAGCAGAGCACTAAGGCCTTCACACCTCTTGATCTTGGACACTTAAAACACTAGAATGAGCTTCCTATTTATAGGCAAAGATTTGGACAATGCACGACCGTGCAATGGGATGCACGGTCATGCAAATCACTCATTTCTTACACGTGAGGGAATCTGTCAGCAGGCCGAGGGCCCATTTTCACCATTTGCACGGCCATGCATTGGGATGCACGACCGTGCAACCCTTAATTATGACTTTTGCTTGATTTGGACCTTCTGGGTTGACTCCTTGGGTGCGTTTTCAATTATGAGGAAACCCTAATTAGCCATGTGAAAACACGCTGATCCTTTTGTGATCCGTTTTCAATTATGAGGAAACCCTAATTGCTAGTTCATTCTCACACTCTCAACCCCTTCCTCTCCATTCCTCGGAACTTTGTTCTGAGCATAAAATTGATCGATTCCACAACCATCTATCTACTTCATCTGGACGAAGATCTTCACATCTTTCAATTTCAGTGGAGATTTAGCCCCATTATTGCACCCCCCCTTAAATCGGATTTGCAGGTATCCTCAATTTCTCTTCTCTGAAATCGATTTGTAGGCCTTCTCAGTCGTTTAGCACCATTACTGCATCTCTTTAAATCGTATTTGTAGGTATCCTCATTTCTCTTTTCTGAAATCGATTATTGGTATCTCAATCGTTGGTTTATGGTTCGATTTAGCCCCATGATCGATGTCATATCAAATAGTTAAACCATCTGAAAATGGCAAATGAAAATATTTTAACAACCCTTTTTGTATTACTCTTTGTCATTTGCTATCTGCAGGAATATGGAGCATATGGTATCAAAGGATTTCCAATCATTAAATTGTTTGTTCCTGGAAAACCTCCTGTTGATGACCAATGAGCTAGGGAAGCAATACCTATAGGAGAATTTGCTCTCTAACTGGTCATCTTCTTGAAATTAAAGCTTGACATTCATTATTCCATTAAGAACTCTTACATTTCTCTATTTCTGTATGATGAAATCTGTTGTCATGGAATAAACAATTGTTAGGGTGCTCTCTAAATTTTAGCTTGAAATTAAACATTGCAAATTTGTAATGATCATTTAACCGATTCTTCTTCTTGATGAAATACATTTTTGTATCATCTACGTATGTTTTTCAATACTAATGTGTGTTTTTGTGACTTCTGTAACTGAAAATTGATCAACTGCAATCCCAAATGCCCCTTTAAATATGCATGTTCATGCAAAAATTAAAGGCTGCTAATGCTTAAAAATATTACCATCTTAAAATATTCAATAATCTCAGCCAATTTTTCAATCTCAAGGGGATGTTAAGCGGCCCGACCCTTTTTATTTCCATCTACAAATGCAACAGTTTTGACTGTTTTGGTTGAAAGAATCTTGAGACCAGGTTTTCGTGCACCAACAAAGAAACCCAAAGCTTGGCATCCTGCCCCAACTAAGATAGCACTGATAAATGTGACAAAAATGTAACACAGAAAAACACGGGATAATGGATGTTAAGCTTTAATTTCAAGAAGATGACCTATTGAAGAAGCCACAAAAACACATCCTGTGCCCAACTAATGATCAATTTTCAGTTACAGAAGCCACAAAAGCACACATTAGTATTGTAAAACATACATAGATGATACAAAACTGTATTTCATCAAGAATGAAGAATCAGTTAAATGATCATTACAAATTTGCAATGTTTAATTTCAAGCTAAAATTTAGAGAGCACCCTAACAATTTTTTATTCCATGACAATAGATTTCGTCATACAGAAATAGAGAAATGTAACAGTTCTTAATGGAATAATGAATGTCAAGCTTTAATTTCAAGAAGATGAATTGTTGGAGAGCAAATTCTCCTATAGGTATTGCTTCCTAGTTTATTGGTCATCACCAGGAGGTTTTCCAGGAACAAACAGTTTAATGGTTGGAAATCCTTTGATACCATATGGTCCATATTCCTACAGAAAGCAAATGACAAAGAGTAATACAAAAAGGTTTGTTTAAATATTTTCATTTACCATTTTCAGATGGTTTAAATATTTGATATGCCATCGATCATGGGGCTAAATCGAACAAGAAACCAAAGATTGAGATACCAATAATCGATTTCAGAAAAGAGAAATGAGGATACCTGCAAATACGATTTAAAGAGATGCAGTAATGGTGCTAAACGAACCACAGACCAACGACTGAGAAGACCTACAAATCGATTTCAGAGAAGAGAAACTGAGGACACTTGCGAATCCGATTTAGGGGGGGGGGGGTGCAATAATGGGGCTAAATCTCCACTGAAATTGAAAGCTGTGAAGATCTTCGTCCAGATGATGTAGATAGATGGTTGTGGAATCGATCAATTTTTTGCTCAGAACAAAGTTTCGAGGAATGTAGAAGAACGGGAGAGGAAGGGGTTGATAGTGTGAGAATGATCTAGCAATTAGGGTTTCCTCATAATTGAAAACGAATCACAAATGGATCCGCGTGTTTTTACAAAATGGGTAAAAGGGTTTTAGGCGGAAAAAGAATGTGAGAGTGCCATGTGTCAGAGATTATTTTTATTTATTAGAGTACTAAGATTTTAAGAAAGATTATACTTATGATTTTTTCTTAGCTTTGTGTAGAAACGATACTTGTGTGTTTTGATTTAGAAATTGGAATACCTTTATGATATAAATTAAAATAATAATAAATAAAAGTTATGTATTATTTAAAGAAACTTTTTTAACTATAATAAAATAATTGATATATTCTAAAAGACCTTAAAAACTAAAGTCGGTGGCCAATGAAAAGAGGTCACTAAACTTTTGTTTTATGTTTCAGATTAAAAAACTTAACATAGATGAGTTGGTTTGAGTTTACTTGGTAAAGCTCTCCTATTACAAAAAACTGCACCCTTCCTTTCATTTTTCTTCTTTTAAATTTATTATAGATCACCCCCCCATAACTTTAGTTAAATTGTAAAAGTGACCCACAACTTTGTAAATTGTTAACTTTACACCCCCTGACTTTGGTATAAAGGCATAACTAACCCCTAGCTTTGTAATTTGTTAATTTGACACTTCTCCCCTACTTTGGTTAAATGAAAAAACTCACCCCTAGCTTTGTAAACTGTTATTTTTACCACATCAAGTCTAATGAATTTGTCGTTTCAATGTTAACTCCTATTCGCGCCGCAATTTATCGATTTTTCGATCTTCATGACCGGGTCATGGCAACTTCATACGTTTCTTTTATGTACTTAGTAACGTTATTTTGTCACCCCAATGTGCATAACGAGGTTCGCAAACCCGCTGGTCGTATTTTCTAGTTGATTCTTAAGTAGATAGATGCATTGATTGAAGAGAAAGTTGAAAGTATAATTATATCATTTACTCCAACTATAGTTAAACAATTAAACGACACATTTAAGTATTTAACCCTTTTTGGTCATTACGTAATGGTTTCACGGCAAGTGATTCACGCTCCGTCACGTCACTGTCACATCAGCACATGGACAATCACTTAGAATCATTAAGATGTGTAGTGGTTTCACACACCCATATTTATTTTTTTAATAATTAACTAGGAGAGGTTCAAATTCTAATCAATATTTATGTGATAACCATGATAACCACTCTCAAACATAGTGTTACATATGCGTACCAAATAATGTTACACATACGTAAACACTATGTGTCACGTATATGTAACATTATTTGGTACGTATATGTAATCCTCATCATTTCCGTATTTATATTCAAGAGTGTTCACGATACTTAAATATTCTTTTAAGAATTAAAAGAAAAACTAATTTATAAATTATATGATTATTTGATAGTGGTTAGCATGGTTATCACATAAAAAGTTGGTTAGTATTTGAACCTTTCCCATAAAAGTTTCATTAATAAATAAAAAAACTACATTATAAAATTAAAAAATACATTAAAAAAACTAAAAAACTACATTTATTTAGTTAATTTTTATAAATAATTGATATTTATTTTTTAAAACAATTGTTTATTAGTTGAAATGTCGATCCAAACACGTTAAAACCTCCTATGTGATGAAAACTAGTTTTTTTAAAACAACTCCGTTTTTGTTAAAATTTATATATGGATGTGATATGTCATCATTTACACATGTTTTACATGCATAATAATCCCCATATTATGGTACTAATTGAACAATAGCCTTGCAATTGATACTTAAAACGTTTATATTTTGTAATTGCAGGTTATTCGGTGTCAATAATATAAATCAAGCTAAAATCCTATACAAAAAAAACTAAGAATTCAAGCTTCTAGTAGGTTTATTCCTGAGCTTTGACCTCACAAGAAGTCAAAATTGGTCAACAAAATTAAACCAGCAGCTAAAAGAAAAAACTGGACATCAAGGGAGGCATGCACGGTCGTGCATCCCAATGCACGGGCGTGCATTGCCCTCTCTTGCTCCCCACGGTTTCGAGTACACTGCCACTCGTACCCTATCATTCCCTAGGTGTTTGCACGCCCGTGAAATCCAATGCACGGCCGTGCATTGCTCAGTCTGAGGCCTATAAATAGGAGGCTTGGGTTTTTCACTCCACACACCTCAAGAACAACAAAGACACTATCCAAAGAGAGAGAACTTCGTAGTTAGAGTAGTGAGTAGAGAGTAGAGGGGCTCTTCCTCCTTTACTTGTTTCACAATATAAGAGACTACGAAACTCTGCGTTACGCTAGTCGTTATGACCATTCGTGGCTAAGCTTCTTTCTATTGCTAGGGTGAAGATGATGTTTGGTGCATGTTAATGTTTAACGTATTAATTTAGTGGTATGTTTATGTCTTTAATTATTCGCTCTTAAAACCACCTTTTTGTGGACTTTTATTATTGTCTAAATCCGTCTTTATATTTGTGAGTGTCTTGATTTTAAAGAGTAAGATCGTAAAACATTTTTAATCAAAACTTCCTTTAAAACTCGTACGTCTTTATACGAGCAGAGATTGATAAGCCAAGGCTTAGTCTACACTTCTATGGTCGTACGTCTTTATACGAACTTATTATGCGACCAAGAATTGGTGAACTCATGTTGGGAGCGGTACGTCTTTATACTTCCCATTGTTACACCGCCTCCCCGTGAATAAAATATAATAACCTATTTAACTCTAATACAAAGCATTTTAAGTTGATGTTTTAAACCAACCCAGACATGACCAGTCGAAGGGTTGAGGGTATTGTCCCTAACGGTAGGCACTACTATTTTAATTTAAAGGTTATAATTCGTGAATCAAATGTCGTGAGGACGAGTCTCGACCCGGGTCACAAGTTTGTAGTAGTCATACCACTGAATTAGTCAACTTAACATTATCACGTACCAAGTTAATTCGAATCACGAAGCAATACTCTCCGTGACCTGATCATTTCAGATATATTTACTTTTCTGCTATTTACTATTCTGTTCGGTACATTTGAACATTTCTATTACACACATAACTCACGTTCTTACTTTTATGCTATTTACTTTACTGTCATTTACTATTCTTTCATTTACTATTATGCTTCACAAGCACACAAAACATACTCACTAATTAATCCGACAAAACGATAACGAAAGTTGAGCATTGAAACTCGACCGTGTCCATTGTTTCGATACTTGGTTCTTACATAAACTATATTACGTTGCGATAGATACAATTGCCTATTGTGTGTGTTTTAAGTTAAAGTAATTATCATTTTATAAACTTAAAACCGAATCTCGTGAAACCATCTTAAAAATATATTTATTATATTTTTATACTTATCACACGACACATCAGGATGTTCAGAAAAATAAAATAAAAAGCTATGTATTTCATTTTTTTTAAATAATTACCGAGAATAAGTTATTTGAGAAAAACCAAATTAAATCTTAAACTAAATATTTAATTTAAAAAAAAGAAAAAGAAGTTATTAGTTGGTTGCATTTGATTGGATGAGTTTTACCCCTTGCCCCATGAATACCCTCGCGCCCAAAGCCTCAACCCCCCATTTCGCGCCCCATGGGGTGGTGTTTCACCCCCATCAAAGGGCGAGTGTATCACACCTCCATTACACACACCCTTACCTTTTTTTATTAATAGGTTAGTGATGTGTTTGTTTCAATATATAAAAATATAAATAAATATATTTTTAAGATGATTTTGTAAGATCAGGTTTTAAATTTATAAAATGATAATTAGTTTAACTTAAAACACACACAATAAGCAAGTGTACCTATCGCAACGTAATATAGTTTGGGTAAGAACCAAGTATCGAACCATGGACACGGATCCCGTACTCAACCATCGCTATTGTCTGATTAGAATAATAAGTTGGAAAATGGGTTTTGTTTAAAAGGAAAATAAAAAGTTAAGAAATGTAATTAGAAATATTATTCCATTTAAGGCGCTACTCTAGTTGTTATCCCTTGTTAATTAATGCTATCTTTAAAGTAAGGTTTGTCATAGTTACTAGTACTAACCTTTCAATAGGGGAGTTAGTATTTCGTAACGGAACAATGAATACGGTCGGCCAACTGTTCCTTAATGAATATAACAGACCCTAAACGGGGTGTCAAGTTCGTCGGTATCTTCACAATTCGTTATTCGGACTTATTATCCTTGTGACTGACGTACGTCTGGTGTTGTAACTTCTTCCGGTAAGTCGGAATACACGACTTCCTCCAAAGGTACTTTATGAACGCTCGGACCTAACAATTTATGTTCTTAAATAGTTGTCTTTACTTATAATATTATTTCAAATAAATAAGACTTTCTTTCTCAAGATCAAACCCCATGACTCCTGCTAGAAGTCCTCTGCAAGTCGATATGAGAGAAGTAGAGAATTACCGACACAAACCGCTCGGTCTGGTTAGGGCTCAAACGGCCTGCTGAATACCCAAACCTCCAATCAACCCATAATATTAAATCTATACTAACCGGCTGTGCTAGCATCAAGATTTGTATATAGACCGTACAAACATCGAATAAGCTTCCCAAACTAGAAGTCTTGCTTGAGTAACTCACAATTTAAAAGATTATTAGATTGATTTAAAGATCACTTATTCTGGTCTTTTTTAGATAACTTATAGTAAAGACTTTAAAAACATAACTTACTAAAAATACTTCATTAATTAATTAAAGTTCAACCAACTCAAGGAACACAAGAGAACTAGCCATGAATGACCAAACAAGTGACTCCACTAACCCTTAGATAATATGTGAAAGTATTCCAACACCAAGGGAGTGGGTATTGGTTGTCTCTTATTTCACTCGAACGAGAAGAGTAAATTCATATACAAGAATTAGAAAAGAAAATAAAATAGAAAAAAGCTAAATGGACAAAAACCGAGAGAGTTCCGGCTCTTAGCAGAGCACTAAGGCCTTCACACCTCTTGATCTTGGACACTTAAAACACTAGAATGAGCTTCCTATTTATAGGCAAAGATTTGGACACTGCACGACCATGCAATGGGATGCACGGTCGTGCAAAGCACTCATTTCTTGCACGTGAGGGAATCTGTCAGCAGGCCGAGGGCCCATTTTCACCATTTGCACGACCATGCATTGGGATGCACGACCGTGCAACCCTTAATTTTGACTTTTGCTTGATTTGGACCTTCTGGGTTGACTCCTTGGGTGCACGAACGTCCGATTGGCTTCTGGATGCTGATTTTGCCTTGTTTTTGAGTGTTTTCTTCATGTTTTTGCATGCAAGTGATAATTATCCTGTTGTAACACAATTAAGTATATTAAGTATCATATCTTATCATTTTCTTTATAATTCTGCAAGATATGGGGATAATTGTGCATATAAAACACGTATAAATGATGACATATCAGCTAGTCGACTAAGACGAGTTTTTTTTTTCAAAATAGTGATGGTGGAATTTTAAAAAAACTATTTAACAAAATGGTAATTTTCATTTATTTTGAGTTATCAAATTGCCTTATGGCATGTTTTGTCATAAAGTATAACAGGGGTAGTGTCACACCCCGCCTCAGGCACCGATGTAACACCTGTCACAAAAATGTTTAAGATTTGACAAAAGATAAATCCTCGAGACTATAAATATATATGGATATTAAAGTTCAGGGTTTAAAATAAAAATATGGAACTTAAGACCTTAGCGGACCGCTAAGGCAAACCCTAACGGTCCGCTACGGGTGAAGAAAACCAGGTAGAGGTCCGGTAAGGAACCCCCACCCTGAGTAGTTGGGTGGCGGACCGCCACCACATGTGGTAACGGTCCGCTACTTGTCGATTAAGCAAACAATCCGGGTTAGAGACGTGTATAGTGATTAATGGTCACTTATTGTGACACGTGTACTCGTGGCGGACCGCCACACCAGGTGGTAACGGTCCGCCAGCCGCAAAATCCTCAGCATCTGCCACGCGTAAGGGTGGCGGACCGCTACACCCCAAGGTAATGGTCCGCTAGCCGCAAACTTAGGTTTGGTCCAATTAGATTGTGACATTTAGGGCTGACACCATCCGTGGAGGTGGCGGACCGCCACCCACCGACGTAGCGGTCCGCTATGGACCCGGTTTTTAGCCTATAAGTAGTTGCTCAAGTTCAAACCGTTTTCTCATCCAAAACTCGATCCCAACTTTCACATTGTGTTCCAGAGCCCTTTTAGACGACTCCCGACGATCCCGGTTCGATTCCCTCTTCTCGTAGTGCCTGGTTAAGAAAGAAACGCTCGTAGATAGGTTAGAACACTAGAAAAACCTGGATAAGAAGCTAACCTATAACTCTAAAGTCCAAAGCTTATAGACTAGCTTCTTATCCTGGTTTTTTCTAGTGTTCCAACCTTTCTACGAGCGTTTCTTGCTTAACCGGGAATTACGAGGAGAGGGAATCGAACCGGGATCGTCGGGAGTCGTCTAAAAGGCTCTAGAACACAATGTGAAAGTTGGGATCAAGTTTTGGATGACAAAACGGTTTGAACTCGAGCAACTATTATAGGTTGAAAACTGGGTCCGTAGCGGACCGCTACGTAGGCGGGTGGCGGTCCGCCACCGCCACGGATGGTGTCAGCCCTAAATGTCACAATCTGATTGGACGCTAGCGGACCGTTACCTTAGGGCGTAGCGGTCCACCACCCTTACACGTGGTAGATCCTGAGGATTTTACGGCCCTGGCGGACTATTACCACCTGGCCTGGCGGTCCGCCACGAGTACATGTGTCACAATAAGTGACCATTAGTCACTATACACGTGTCTAACCAGAATTGTTTGCTTAATCGACAAGTAGCGGACCGTTACCACATGTGGTGACGGTCCGCCACCCAACTACTCAGGGTGGCGGTTTCTTAGCAGACCTCTACCTGGTTTTCTACACCCGTAGCGGACCGTTAGGGTTTGCTTTATTGTAATTTTTGCAGGAATACAAAACTTTATCTTCTTCAGCACACTTGCTTATTGCCAATATAGATTCGGTCTTGTATATCCACCTCAATGTGGCTATCTCTCCTTCTCTCCCAGAGAAGTTATATGGTTTGCAATCCTACAACATCTTATAAGTATAACCTACGATTTTCCTCTTCTTCTGTTCATGGTCGTAGTTGTTACCCATTCCTTCACCTTCAGATGAACTGTGATAATATTCTTCTCTTTCCATCTTTTTGACTTATGAGTTACAGAAGCTTCCGGTTTAAGAGTGACGAGTTTTGATTGAGTAATTGTTCGAGTTTGTCAAGAATGAATAGATTGAGGAATTCATGGTTGAATAGATATCCTATCTGCTTGTCTCTTTTCAAGTTCCTCAAAGATCATTGGAAGAGAATTCTGGATTCCTTCCGTTATCATCTTTTACAAGATTCATTATTCTCAGTAGCGTTTTCGACCACTGCTTGTTTCTTTTTGCCTCTTGTATTTTGAGAAGGTCCAGTATTTTTCGACATACTATCAAAAGAATAAGACGAGGATTAAACAAAACTTTTTATTGAGAAAGTTTATTACAAAAATAATACATATAGAAGTTTAAAAGTTCCTAAAATTCTTTTCTTCAAGAGCTTGAACTAATAGAGCATTCCGAGCTTCAACTTCAGCCTTTTCTCTTTCTAATTGGTTCAACAACATTTGTTCTCTCTCTCTCTCTTCATGACGCATTCTCATTTATATGCAGAGCATGAATATGAATCGTCTCATAATAAGGAACGTAAGGTTTATTGGAATCAGCACGTTCTTCTTCTTCGGGATCACATTTATTTTCATAAGGCATTTAAGTGTATCCCTCATAAAAAAATGTGAATAAGCAGTAGTGACATTATTGTAACATCCATGATTTTCCAGCTTAATCTTTTTAGTTCATTTCACAATCCATTTCAATTCCATACCGTTTCCACGCAATATGTCACGTTAATCACCATCTTGACACATCTCAATTTAAGTTTTTAACTTTGCACATTATACATATCTCTTTCTATTAAATATATAACATAGCATGAATATTTGTATAGATGGGTATATATTTGGTTATTAAATAATTCATTTACACAATTTATTAGTTTATAAAAATAGAAAAAAAAACTTTCCTTAATAAAATATTTATAATTAAATAAATATTAAATTAGACCCTTACAAATGATATAAATAAAGAAAATAAAAGCTAGTCATGAACCCTATGGAATCAAGATTTAACCCCTTTTTTAATTGAACCCCCTTTAGCCTAGATTTTGACCCCACCCAATACCCTTGGCCAAATTTTGACTCGAGTTGACTTTTCAAAGTCAAACAAGCCAAATCCTTGCGAATTGGATGCTTAACTCGATTAGATCCGACTGATTTGGACTTGCTCAAGATCCTAGACCCAATATCGACCAGTCTCAGACCTAAATTATCGACCCAATTCAGTTCATGAGCGGTAAACTTGAATTTAAAACAGGTTTGACTCTTTAGAGTCAAACCGAATCCTAATCCTTTCCAAATCGGACAAATTCAAACCGTTCAATCCCGGAATTCATGCACTGATTGATTCCGCATGTACCTAACACTAGAACACGACTCAATCCATCGATCACACGTCGAATTAACACATATTTAGGCCCGACAACCTTTACCTTCGAATCAAAAATCAAATCGCGTATTCGGGATGAAATCGATTCAATTCAACCACACACACACCTTCGCACATCACATTACAAACTCCCTGGACCTTCTATCGACTAGCAATACTCCCCTGTATACCAATCGAGCATCAAGAAAAAACGAACTGTTTTACCTAGCCGTCTGCGTTCATTATGTCACCAAAACAGGTATGATTTATGTCATTTAATTCGTTTTCACTCGAGGATCAAAAGCCCTCTGTCAATTTCATATGACAGAGGGCATCAAACCCAATTCCATTTGGAATCAAGGCTTGTTCATACGAGTGAAAAATTGGGATTTCCGAATCGAATCGGTTAGCGTATTTAAAGTGTTAACACCCATACTTAACCAGCGAAACCATCTGGTCCGACCGGCCAAACCTTTGCACCATCGGACCAGATGGCGTGGGTTCGAAACCCTCACATCCGGTCTTTTTGCGCGAATCTGAAACCCAGACACGGCTTCACTGTAACATCATGTTTAGGCATTTCGGGCCTGAGTTATGTTCGGGTAGTAGCTCTGGTCTGGTGGTAACTCGCAGCACCCACACAGGAGCCACCCGGGTTCGAGCCGGGTGGCCTGTGTTCATTTTTTTGAAACAATTTTCTTTATGTTTTAGATTCCATACAAATTTTGTTATAAACCTAATGTTATTTAAAATGGTTTAACACAATAATCCAATACTCTAACATAAGACCGCTATTTTACAAATTTAATTGTTAGAATTTCATTTTTTTTACAATTAACGATTTATCTTGAATCAAATTATTTTACCTAATTATTATGACAAATTTTTATAAAAGAAATATGTTTCCATGAAACAAAGGTTATATATCATTCTATAAAACTATATATATACATATATTAAGGTCTATAGCCGTATAAAACTCTTCCTAAAATATATTATTAAACATGTATGCAATCCGTATTTCTTTTACATACTACTTTAATATTAAATGAATAAATAAATTTATTCATCAGTTATCTTTTTACGTTTACAAATTTATTTAGGGTTTTAATATGTATATATATTTACCCTATATTTCGACGCATTGTTATAAATAAATAAATAAAATAGATTTAATTATATTAATACATACAATATCACATTTCTTTTACACATTAGTTCTAATTAAATAAATAAAAGAAATTTATTTATTTAAAACTTAAACCCTAACTCAAATATTATTTTCTAAGCATACCTTGAAGCTACATTTTCATACCAAATTTTTTTTACTAAATGACTAAACTCTAGTACAAATCCACACATCAAAACCCGTTGAACCCTAGATCTCGCCTTAGAACTCTTGCATGTTTCTAATTCAAATTCATACACGTTCACTCTAGGTTAATTTGTGGTTTTGAGAATCACTTGTGCTTCATACTTGCTAGTGTTATCTGCACAGTTTATTCAGGTGAGTATTACATAGCCCCTTTTACTCTTTTACTCTTTTTGGGGTGAAACATGAACTCTATACACACAATTGTTTACATTTACATAAACTACACAAACACAAATCCTCTTTACATTCATGTATGTAAAATTTGAGCTTTATGTTTGAGTGCTAGGTGTGTTAACTGTTTGTGTGCAATCATTAACTATTCAAGCCGACGGTTAACAATGATAGATCTATTGAGTCTGACAAACCCACCCAGATTGGGGTGATTGTTACCGACAACACAATTTGCATGATAGTTACAAAGGTTTGATTGTACTTTTGGTTACACAATAGTGGCTCCCCATAAATGCCTTATTTTATCATGTTATGTAAGGATTTGTCAATTCACATCTATATACTATCTATGTACAAACCTGTGTATGCTCACTAACTTTTTAGTTGACCTTATTTTATTCATGTTTCGAGTGCTAATGTGTGATTTTGATCAAGGCTTGCTACACATAGGTTTTGGGACTTAGTTAATTTTAATTCAAGAACAATTTGTATTTCAATTATGTACTTTTGAACTTGGTTGTGTTTGATTTGTTTGAAATGAAATTTGATGATTAATATATTGCAATCTAGTCAACCTTGTGCTCATGAACAGTCTACATGTCCCGACCCGACGTTTCCGCCGTCGGTTGGGGTGTGACAGATTGGTATCAGAGCCTTGGTTATAGGGAATTAGGTTATTAGACACTCTTGACCTAGACTATAACCTTAGGACACCCATACTATGCCATGCTACTACATGCTATATGATTATTTCTTATGTGAATAATTTTACATGTTATACTAAATAATTACATCATATGACACAATAATTAATAGTCTATGTGTCACATTACCTGCCAACTTTTGTCTCCTATTCATTGCTACCTATTTGATTTATTTAAAGTGCTATCCTAAGTTTACCACACACACTCATACACACTTAGTTTTTCATACACCCTTAAACTCACACATATAATGTCACCACCTCTTGTAATCTAAATCTAAACTATTGGGCCTAATGCCCATTAATAATAAACAAGAAGCCCACTTACCCTCCAAGAAGAAGAAGCACACTATAATATATAAACCTCACTTTTGGGCCTCAAGGCCAAATGGACAACAATTCTCATCATAACCATGAGCCCAACAATAGTGCTATTAATACATGATGGCTGGAAGAGTGTGTAGGCCCATGAAGGATTCTGGCTAAGGAAAGATAGGGTACTTAAGTGTGTCCTAGTGACCCACCCCTCTTTCCTGGGAATTCTCCTCAGGGATACATTGCTTATAGGTCAATTGTATTTCTAAAATACTGTTGTGAAAGCTCGGTGTTATGACTAGTCAAACTCTAAACCTATGAGAACTCCTACATTTAACACTCAATATTTTATTATCACTTACAACCTCTTCATTGTTTCCTACTAGACATGGACTCCTACTCTCCCTCCTCCCCGGTATACCGTCCCGGAGCAGAGTCGGATTGGGAAGAAGACATCAGGTCACCCGTGTATCGGTTACCACCACCCTCAGCTGCCAGGCCAAGGTTTGATGTAAGGGCAGATTGGGATAGGAACACCGGCCAAAGACTTCGAACACCTAGATCACCCCCATTAAGAGACCCGCATCTGGTGCCCGACCGGTATCATCCTAACCCTTGGGTAAGGCATACCATGGCACCCACTAGTGCTATGGGAATTCCAATCAATGACATTCACCAATACGTGAGGACCGCAGAGTTTGAGAGACAAAGGATGGAGCATGAGGTAATGCATGACATGCAAGGACAAAGAATGGATAGCCTAGCAAACCAGGTAGGGTACCAAAAGGAATTAATCTCCATCCTCGAAAAAGAAATACCGGAGCATCGCACGGAGACAGCTAAAGCTGAAGCCAGATCGGCTACCCGAGTGACCATAGCGGTGCTCGCCTTGGGAATTATCTTTCTTCTAATGGAAAGCTACAAGAGACGTTAACAAAATTATTTTTCCATTATTTATTGTCTTTAAATTTTCAGTTTGAGAACCATTTCCCTATGTTTTGAGTAATGTTTAACATTTCAGCATTTAATCAATTTTATATATTCCAACTCTAAAGTTTTTATTCATTGATTTGACACGTTGAATGTGAATTACATCCATCATATTTTCATCAAAATTTCCCAAGTATCACCTTCTTCATTTAATACGATTTAGTATACTACCGACAATCTCATTCGTAAACAACTCATACTATTAGATTTAAACAACCCCGTTATTTTCAAAACAAACGTTTATCAAACTTTTAAAAGAGTATCAGAAATATAAATTTCCCATAAACATTTTCACTTTGCAAGGGAACTTAATACAACCTATTTTATAAAAATATTACTTCAAATTAATAAATAAGTACGATTTTCCTCATTAAAACATTATTTTTTTTATTAATTGTAATATTAAACCTCGGCCTAGTTATTAAATAATTTAGCCATTATTTGCTCTTAAAAATAGTTTTTCTTATAATTTGAAATAAAATAAAAAGGGTTTCTAATTATCTATGTATTCAATTATTCAACTGCATTTCACCATTTTACAAACAAGGATAAACTATGACTACTTATTAGATACAAACAAAGAGCACAAACCAGTTATTCGTGAGCACACTACTCAGAATATTTGCAGAACCCCCTCGTTATCCTACACCTTCAATAATGTATGATTGTACTTACCACTTCAAAAGACGACCCATTTCGCATAGACGTTAACCATCCCTACAAAATTCAATAAGGCGTAGGAAGCTAGAACCCAACCACTCACACCATTCACGAACGCCAAACAACACGCTTCTCCGCAACACTCGATCACATGCAAAACTCGTTAGTATATGTCACAAACGAAATTCAATAACTCACGTATGCACGTTCACAAGATACACAGCACGATCACATAATACATGAAACTAGTTTATGTGCAAGTCACAATTTACTGGATTAATCACATAACCCATGAAACCTGTTTATTTGCAATACACATGCTACTGGCTTGAACACATAATACATGAAACTTAGTTGTTTGCAATATACATGGTACATAACAATTGTTTTTTTTTATATACAATACTTGATTGACCATAGTGAACATGAAACTTATTTGGTTACAAAGTACATGATACTACATTACTTACATTACACATGAAAGATTATTGGTTTACAAAATACATGATGCTAAGTTGTCAACACCATACATGAACTTCATTTTCTATAATACACATGACACTATGTTGTTTACATTACACATGAGAGCTTATTGATTTACAAAATACATGATGCTAAGTTGTTCACACTACACATGAAACCTATTTGATTACAAGCTACGTGACACTAGATCATACATGAGACTTGTGTGTTTACATTATACGTGAAACTAAGTTGCTTGTAATTGTTACAAATGATTGAGCACAGTATACACAAAGAATGGTCATACACTTTGTTCACCAAACTTGGAATCCATAACACATTGAAACTACTCGGGGTTGACGTATTCTTGTTCAAACACGAGTAAACTAAGAAACTCTAAGTTATACTACCTTGTTACTCTTTAGTTGCTAACAGACCTACCTATTTAGGGACACAGTTCCTTATTAGCAACTCATATGTGAAAACAATAGATACGAACTAAGTGAATTTGTGCCCCTCTTGCCCCGCACACCACGGAAGGATCTATACGGACCATACGATGATTTGAGTAACTACGGGTGCACACGTAATTATAAAAATCAGCGCATGGAAAACATAGTGAAGTTTGTCGTGTGTTGTGACCTAAAACCTATCGTGATATGTAACAATGAAACTAATGGGATATGACAAGGGCATGGTGGATACGCCGATGGTACTTCCTATATATAAGTGCTCTATCATATTATCAGAAGTGGCGTTGTTCGTGTCACGTGGAGTTTTGACCTAGACCCATGTTTGTGAAAATCTTTTATCCACTGACAATTCTTGAGCATATTAGACTACCTTTTGAACAAATCCTGATCTTCAAATTCCCATCAGATCCATTCCAAGTAAGGCACTTCACCTTTAGATTCTTCGACGGATCTCTCCTAAACTCTCTTGAAGCCAAAATTCACTAATGTCATTCATACTTAACTTGAGCTATAGACCAAAATCTTGTTATCTATCATACTCCTCAAGCCGACAATCAAAAACTTCAAACTCATTTCCTTCTTGATTCAGTAGTCTCCACTAGTTAAATTTCGGGACGAAATTCCCTTAACATGGGGAGACTGTAACATCCATGATTTTTTGGCTTAATCTTTTTAGTTCATTTCACAATCCATTTCAATTCCATACCGTTTCCACGCAATATGTCACGTTAATCACCATCTTGACACATCTCAATTTAAGTTTTTAACTTTGCACATTATACATATCTCTTTCTATTAAATATATAACATAGCATGAATATTTGTATAGATAGGTATATATTTGGTTATTAAATAATTCATTTACACAATTTATTAGTTTATAAAAATAGAAAAAAAACTTTCCTTAATAAAATATTTATAATTAAATAAATATTAAATTAGACCCTTACAAATGATATAAATAAAGAAAATAAAAGCTAGTCATGAACCCTATGGAATCAAGATTTAACCCCTTTTGTAATTGAACCCCCTTTTGCCTAGATTTTGACCCCACCCAATACCCTTAGCCAAATTTTGACTCGAGTTGACTTTTCAAAGTCAAACAAGCCAAATTCTTGCGAATTGGATGCTTAACTCGATTAGATCCGACTGATTTGGACTTGCTCAGGTTGACTTCCTTCGTAGGTACTTTTGGGCGGTAGTGCATGACATGAACTTGAGTCCTTTGCAGGGTTTTTTACCAAAGACCCTCAACGTTTCCCCCGACGGAAGGGGTATTCGGATGCACTTCTCAAAACAGATGACTTCGGCATGGCGATTTGACATCCAATCCATGCCTATGATGATATCAAAACTTCCTAGCGGCATTGGCACGAGGTTGATTGGAAATGTATGATCATTAAGTTCTAGAGAATAGTCGTGGATAATGGAGTCTATTGTAAGGGAGTCACCATTTGCTACTTCGACAGTGAAGGTTTTCTCCAATTTAGACCGTGTTTTTGCAAGTAAGGGTTCAAAGTTAAGTGACACAAAACTTTTATCTGCACCGGTATCAAATAAAATAGAGGCATATTGACTATTAACAAGGAACGTACCGTTGACTACATCATTGTTGGCTTGAGCTTCATTGGTGTTGGATCGGGATCTACCTTGATCCAATGATTCAACACATTAACCGAACCAAATCGTGCGGAATCCGATTTGATTGGCAATCCAATCTATGACACGGATCGGGTCGTAAGAAACGAGCGGATTAGATGTCGAAACGAAGGTTTCTATCGACCCTTTGGTGTAGAGAAGTTGGATACAAGACCTGGAAACTCTCAACGGACAGAGATTCGACAATACAGATGCAAAGAGTTTTTGTGTTCTATTGCTTAGTCTGGTTCTATGTGTATATGTGTTGTGTTTTCTGTTGTGTTTTTGTGCTCATGAAGTGAAAGTTCTATATATAGTGCTGAGGCCATTCGTACGAATGAGCCATGTGAATGGACTCATTCGTGCGAATGTATCAGCAGAATGGTTTATTCTTAAGAATGAATCATCAGAATGGTTCATTCGTACGAATGAATCATTCTCATGACTTATTCTAGCGAATGAATCATTCTCATGAGCTATTCGCGCGAATGGATCATGAGCGAATGGGCCTTTCATTAGCACGATTGATCAACGTTATCGCTATTTATCAGATCATTTAATACACAGTCGTTATATATGAGTAAACATTAAGGATAAACATGTAATTTCATTAATACATCAAATAATTACATTAAACATAGATGAAATACATATTACAAGGGATTAGGGACATATTATGCATCTACATACTCCCCCTTGGACCTAGATCCCTTCAAAATGACCTAACTAACATTAGTTGGTCTTCAACATCTCTTTTGTACGAGTTTTCCAGTTAACTCCGGCGTGTATGTCAAATGCAAAGCATATACGTATCACTTTCACATACTGCAACGCCTGGTCTATATCTGCAACTTCAAAAAACGGTTGACAGTTGTATAGAGTTGTAACATCTTGTTCAGACAAGTTGGTCAGCCACAAGGGATCAAAGACCCTGATGGTCTCCCATGACCCTTCTTTACAAAGCACTATAACAGCTTCACCAGTACGCCCATCATAGTACCACCATTTAAACTGATCTGAGAAGTCCTGGATCATTTTCCTTAAAGGAATCTTCTTCATGATCGTTGGAGGTTTCCACTTTAAGACAATTAGGGGCTTCTTGGTGATTGGATGAACCTTTTCTTTATGAATGTAACGTGTAGGCATTTGTGGCTTGAAGTTCACCCACTTCTTCCGGTATTCGTATTGTAATTGACGTTCAAACCATTCGGATAGACCGGAATATTCGCTGTATAGAAGCTTTAGACGCGCCAATTGATTTACTTCAAATGCGGGCAGCGTCTTGAAGTCATGAGGGTACCTGAAATATTGTATGCCCTTCTCTCTTTTTATAGCATAGCAGCTTAAGTCGTTGAAGTATGCCCAACTGATTATACGACCATCAGACTTGTGTCCTTTGAGTCGATAAACTTTAGTGTACTTGGTTGGAGGAGAGGGCTTTGAGTTCTTCTTTAATTCAGCCATGTATTCCATCCACTGACTTTTACGTTCATTCAGCTCGTCAATGTCAATAGTGGAGGGACCGGCTTCATCTCCTTTGTTGTCGATAATGCGGTTGACCTCCTCGTCAGACTGCTGAGTGAATAAGTCTGCGAAGGAGGGAAGATCATCACCATCTACTGATGTGTACTTTGGATATTCTTGATCAGTGATGTCTTCGACTTCAACCTCATCAACGTCTTCTAGTTCGTCAGAGGAGGGGTAATCAATTGTAGGAACAGATGCCTCTTCAGTGATGACTTCGTCGGGATTCATTTGAAATAGCTCGGCAATATGTTCTTTTGACAAGCAGTGTACGATTTCCCCTTCCTCTTTGTCATAAATAACTGAATGTTGGATGATCCCTTGCATGTCAAGCACATAAGTTAACTTTGAAGGTTGTTGCTTAAGAGGCATCACATCCAAAACTATTTACATAAACAATCATAAAATAAACATGTGAGAATAAGAAATTTCATTGATTTAATCAAAATAAAACTGAAATTATTTACATAATAATCTAATATTTACAATAAGACAACTTAAAACACTTAAAACAAAAACTATCAACCTTCAGTGCCCTTTTGTGTATCTGATGATGGGCCTTCTGATTTGTCTGATTTTTGCTTTGTGCGTGCCTCTGCTTCTGCTGTCTTTGAAGCACTTGATGCAGCACCAGCATTGGCACCATCATCCTTATCTTTGTCATTATTGTCATCATCATCATCACTATCATCATCATTATCGTCACCATCATCACCCTCATCGTCATCATCATCATCACCACCATCATCACCATCATCGCGAGCACCCTCAATTCTGGGTGTCGGGTCTCTTCTGCTTTCTAAGTCTTCCAACAACTTTTTGTTTTCCTCCTCTAGCCTTTGTATCCTCTGAGTATGTGCATCAACAGTTGTAGACAACTTTTGATTCTGGTTTGTAGCAGTGAGAAGGAGGGCTTGTTGATCATTACACCTAGTGGAAAGACTTGTGATGGCTTGGGCTTGTTCAGTATTTTGCAGAGTCAAATGACTGATCTGCGAGCCCTGTTGATCAAGACGCTTTGATTGCTCTTCATTCTGAGCCAGTAAACGAAGTACCAAACTGTTTAAAGTACTGATCTGGTCGTGTAGAGAGACAGTCGGCAGTGACATTGAAGATTCAGCTCGAATAGTTGATGGCTGTGATGTAGGAGCAGTCGTGTAGATGGGAGGAGGCACAGTTTGTGTCTGAGGCATAGATGTTGACATTGGAGCCTCAGACCTGGTGGCAGTTGCTGTAGTAGCAGAGGTGCTCTCCGTCCTTCTAACAAGTTTAAACTTTTGGCGTTTGGCCATTCTCTTTCCTCTTCCTTTCTTGACTGGGGTAGATTGGGAAGAAGGAGCAGCAGATACTTGTGGACAGTCAGGGACAAAATCAGCATCCCTGACGTCATCATCAACCCTTGAGCTTCCTTGATCTGCTCCCCTTTTTCGTTTTGTTGTGACCAATCTTGCCCCTTGTTGACTGATTACAAATTCGTCTTCAGTGTCCTCAGAATCAGTAAACAGGACGGTGTCCAGGTTAACATCTTCTGGGTTAGTTGGAAGGGAAGAATCGATAGCAGCAATAGTGGGGGTGGTGGCAGCGGTAGATGGAACATTAGGAGCATTGCCACCATCTCCCTGATCATCTTGGTCGTCATCATCTTGGTTGTCAGCTGGAGGTACAACAATATCCTCCCTGTCAGAATCACTGTTATCGTGACGCCATTTTCTGTTTGCTGGTGCCACATAATCTGGATTTGCCAGATGTCCAATAAGTCGTTTGTGAGGTGGCTTTGTTGGTCTTCCCCTGTAGGTCTGTACCCTGTTTAGAGTGACGTCCGTCATGTGTTCTAGCTTGATTATGTCGACGTCTGACCTTGGCAGAAGAGGAAGTTGGTCATCTATTATCATTTGTAAGAATCTGGGGTACATAAGATACGCATTGTCCCCCTTAAGATAGATGTTTTCCTTAAGATGCGTGAACACCATCTCGGAAAAGTTGAACGGAATGTTCAACACCAGAGCAACGAATGCGCTTTGAATTGTTTCGCGCATATCATCAAATCCGCCACGACGGGAACCGAGGCAATGCAGAACAACATGTCCAAGATACTTGTACTGCGGACAGAGGTTCGCTTTGTTTAAAACTCCCTCTGCTACATTCCCGTCGTACTTTATTCTCATGAAGCATCCGCGGACCAGATATTTATCCAGTGTCACTGGATCTTCAGGATGATCACCGAATTGACACAATCGGCGAATGTGAGCTGCCGATACAACTACATCTTGACTTGCGATCTTCCCTCGTATGACCGGTGGAGATACCTCGCAGTCAATCTCGGCAGAGGCCCAGAACTCCCTTTGATGCGACGTATATGGAGTCCGGTGATGGGATATAGCATGAGCAATCCTTGATCTTGATAAAAACTCGATCATTCCGACAAACGGACGTGCATTCTTTGATGTAGGAATCATGTACGCACATATGTTACTTTTTATTGAAGCCTTAAGAACAACTGGAGCTCTGTGCGCCATAACGATCAGTCTGCAAACACAAAAACATGAAGCACATCAGATCAGTACATGCAAGATTTTGGAAATATGAACTTTTGGACCATTTTCCCTTTGTACGAATGAACCCAAAAAGTTGGTTCATTCGTGCGAATGGATCATTCTGCCTATTCATTCATGCGAATGAGTTTCATTCATATGAATGAGTATTCATTCGTGTGAATGAGTTTTCATTCGTGTGAATGAGTTCTCATTCGTACGAATGAACATGAAGAGTGTGTCCATTCGTATGACAGACGGGTCGCGATCCAACTTGTCCAAAAATTCGATCAAGACTTGAAAAGATTTGCCGAAAAAGACACCAACACACTCGACTATGATTTTCAACCAATATTTAGCATTTTAATTGGTTTATTAAGTCGCTTTTTACGTTTTTTAGGTTTGGTTTTCGGTTTTGAACCCTAAATCTAGTCGAGTCATCCAAGAATCGAGTATACAGACGATTAATCTCTTGAGGGTATACCTGTAAACAAAAATCAAGCGTTAGATAGGTGATTGGACGGAGATTTGTTCAAATGCAGATTTTAATCAAACAGACGTGCGAATAAGGATTTCTGATTTGTGCGAATGATGCTGAGAATGCGAATGAATGGCCATTTTATAGGATGTCCTGGTTCATTCGTACGAATGGCCCATTCTGGTCAGTCCATTCGTGCGAGTGACCGAGACTTGATTCATTCTGCCATTCATTCGTACGAGTGGACCATTCTGGTCAGTCCATTCGTGTGAAATAGCTATTCTCCTCATCCATTCGTACGAGTGAGCCATTTTGCTCATCCATTCATACGAATGGGACAATCCCCTTATGCAAATTAAACTTTTCAAGTTAAATGGGGTATCCGACCACATCGGTCTTGACAACAATTTGATTATGAAGTAATTTACATTTAATTTTGAAGTGAGGGATCAATTATGAAGTTTTGGAATAGTTTATGAAGTAAAGGAACGATTTGATCAATCAGGAAGTCAAGCGGTTTTCAAATTTTGATTTGCAGACAGTCGTTCGAGTCTTATCAGATAATCTAAAATTCAGGAAAAGTAAAATCTTTTTGGATTTTTGAATATGTAATGCTGAAAATAATATCAACAAGATATATACACGCATGTCTTAGTAAGAATGATCCTTATGAGAAATCATACAGACTTAGTGACTAATGATCTGAGACATTTTGAATTTTGTAGATACAACTATACAATGGTATTTACACATCTTTTTGTGAGAAAGATCCGAACATAGGATCAGTACTAAACTCATAGCAATCAGCAACATTGCAAATTATCTGAGCTTTAAGTACACTTAGTCAAAATGCGATCATTGATATGTTTGTCCATCTTAAACTTATGCAGACCTTTTTTCAACACTTACAAGATGATCTTGAAGGATTAAGTCCATTATCTGTGTGTCCCACACTAGTTAAGAATTGACTTGAATTACTTTTCAAAACATGTTAATGTTTCAAATCAGCACAACTTACTTAACCAGTCATCATAAGTTCATGAGATCTCAGTTATTCCCTGTTACTTCTTTACTACACCAAATTTTTTTTTTAGTATTCACAGTGACAGCCATCAGCTCATGGACGGCTTCAGCCAGGTATTTACAAGGCAATATGACACGTATTCAGCTAACGGTGTTTGTGTTCATCTTATCCCATGGATGGCTTCAACCAGGCTACAACCCGGTAATATGGCACATATACGGATTCGGATTCATACTTTTATTTTATTCTTAATCGCATGGACGGCTTCAGCCAGGTATTTACAAGGCAATATGGCACGTATACGACTTCGGAATCTAATTTTTAATTTTATAACTACTTTCTGATATCTCATTAAACCGATGATAACTGGTGTGCATAGAATGAGAAACACCTTCAGTTTCTATTGTTGATTTTCGTCAATCCTTTCACCATTATGTGACTCACAAGACAATATCTAATATGGTATAGATTGATCATCAATGGTCGAGATTCAGTAAGATAAGCCTATCAATGCATCACATGTCGACTTAGTGTGACTATTCACTATGACATTAAATGCAATGTGCTTCATACATATGGTTAGTGTGCCATCACTTCCCAAAGGTTGGATACGATTTCTCATTTTTGAGTTTTTCAGATGTTTTTGGGTTTTAGACTGTACAAAAATGGAAAATCTTTTTTTTTTAAACAAACTGTACACAAATAAAAATCTTTTTGGAGTCTCAGATAACTAGCGTCTGTGTACTATCATTTTTCTCAGCGAGAGATCATTTTCTTACTGACATTTTCTCCCCTTAAAATTTTAAAATGAAAAATCTTTTTGAGTTTTTGAGATTTTTAATAAACGCAAGAAAGAAAATATATACAGGAACGTAATTGATAAAAATGATTATTGACTCGACTCTTGGTCCGGAACAACGTCATCCTTCTTTTTCATGCCGTTTACCTCTAACAAGAATAAAAATCTTGGTTTGTCAAAGGCTTTTGTATAGAGGTCGGCCTTTTGGAAATCAGTGTTAATTTGAACCACATCAATTAGTTTCTTTTCAAAACAATCACGAATGAAGTGATATTTTATGCCGATGTGTTTGGTTTTTGAATGCTGAACCGGATTCTTAGTAATAGCTATGGCAGCAGAATTATCTACATAAATAGGAGTGTTAGAGAATTGCAAACCGTAGTCCCGAAGTTGCTGTTGAATCCAGATAATCTGAGAACAGCAACTGGCAGCAGCGATGTATTCAGCTTCACATGTAGATGTAGCCACTGAAGTCTGCTTTTTGCATTGCCATGTCACAAGACGGTTTCCAAAGAACTGACACCCTGCAGATGTAGACTTGAAGTCTGTTTTGCAACCACTATAATCAGAATCACTATATGCAGTAAGCTCAAAGTTATCATCATTAGAGTACCATAATCCAAGATCAGGAGTACCCTTCAAATAACGAAAAATCCTTTTGACAGCAATTAAGTGGGAGACTTTTGGTTTTGACTGATATCGGGCACAGAGACACGTGGCGAACATGATGTCTGGTCGAGATGCCGTGAGATACAGGAGAGATCCGATCATGGCTCGATAGAGAGTAGCATCAATATACTCCCCCTTGTCATCAGGCGAAATCCCGTGATTGATCGCCAATGGAGTACCAGCAGGTTTGGCATCAGTCATACTGAATCGGCTCAGTATGTCTCCAACATAATTTGTTTGATGAAGAAAAATCCCTGTCTCAGATTGATCTACTTGTAGCCCTAGAAAGAACTTCATCTCTCCCATGGAACTCATCTCGAACTTGTCCTGCATAACTCTTTCAAATTCTTTGCACAGAACATCATTCGTCGATCCGAAAATAATGTCATCCACGTATACCTGTACCATTAAAAGTTCTCCACCCTTTTCTCTAATGAACAACGTGCAGTCGATGACACCTCTTCTAAAACCATTGTTCAGAAGATGAGTGGAAAGTGTCTCGTACCACGCTCGCGGAGCTTGGTGCAATCCGTACAGTGCCTTGTCCAATTTGTAGACACGGTCACGATGCATAGGATCTTCAAACCCGGGAGGTTGACTGACGTATACGACTTCACTGATTTCTCCATGAAGGAAAGCACTCTTTACATCCATTTGATAGACTTTGAACCTTTTGTAGGATGCATAAGCAAGAAAAATTCGAATTGCTTCCAGACGAGCAACCGGTGCAAACACTTCATTGTAATCTATACCTTCAATTTGCCTAAATCCCTGAACGACCAAACGAGTCTTATTTCTTATGACTATTCCTTGATCATCCCTTTTGCAATGAAGAACCCATCGAGTACCAATCTTCTTAGCTCCTTTTGGTAAATCAACTAACTTCCAAACTCCGAGCTTCTGAAATTGGAGTAGTTCTTCCTGCATTGCATTTACCCAAGATTCTTCTTTTAAAGCATCTGTTATAGACCGTGGTTCGATTTGCGAGACGAAACATGAATGCGCACAATCGTTGACTACACCAGATTCCATGATTTCTGAATAGACTCCAGAGTTGATCTGACCCCTAGTTTTAACACCAGATGTGGGATCACCAATAATGTTCTGTTGAGGATGAATTCTATCAATCCTACCCACAGGATGAGCAGGAACCTCAACAGTTTGATCAAGGTTTGTGATACTCTATTCAATTGCCACAGAATGTGAAACATCATCACTCAATTGTACAACATCATGGGAAGGATCTTCAATCACCTGGTCTATTTCTTGTCGAGAACCCTCATATTCTGAAGAAGAAGAAGAGTCATCATCCTGTGTGACTTGTGTGTTATTGGAGGACTCAGGAATGTCAGATGATGAGGGAGTAGGTTGCACATGTTCATCAGGTGCGTTTTGAGCATCATACATCATTTGAACAACAACCTCCTCATCTGAACATTCTGGAGGAAGATTAAACGAGGCAAAAAGTTCTTCATAATCAAACATCCAAGGAAGACCTTTTCCAGCAGCAGGAGAGGTATACTTTTGAACATCAACATGGTACCATTCTTCTACATTCCCATAAGCTTTGTTGTAAACTCTTTTATTGGGAGTGCTGTACCCTAAGAAGTAACCTTCCTCTACTTTCTCGTTAAACTTGCCATGAGCATCCTTTTTCAACATGGTACATGGAGCGCCGAACGGTTCAAGATACTGTAAGTTCGGTTTCCTTCGATGCAACAATTCAAAGCAAATTTTATCGTGACGCTTGACAACTAGAACCCGGTTGAGCGTGTAACACGCATTAGCAATAGCTTCATTCCAGAACTGCACGGGTAAGTTTGAGTCAGCGAGCATAGTCCTTGCAGCTTCTATCAAGGTCTGATTCTTCCTCTCAGCAACACCGTTCATTTGTGGAACATATGGCGCACTGAATTCATGGTGAATACCAAGTTTTTGACAGAAAGTTTCCATAAGGTGATTTTTAAATTTAGTACCATTGTCCGAACGGATCCTCCTAACCTTTAACTTATACAAAGACTCCAATTTGGTAATCAGAATCTCCACATATTCAAAAGTTTCAGATTTTTCTTTTAAGAACATCACCCAAGAATATCTTGAATACTCATCCGTCACAACCAAACAATATAAGTCTCCAGCAATGCTCTTCCGGTTGATAGGACCAAACAAGTCCATGTGTAAGAGCTCTAGTGGTATAGTGATGGAATGTTGAGATTTGGGTTTATGAGATTTCTTGGTTTGTTTGCCTTTCTTGCAAGAAACACACACGTCAGGAAGATGAAAACTTTTTACAGTGACTCCTTCAACAAGATTTTTGTGCACCAAATGATTCATTTTTCTGAGACTGAGATGTCCCATTCTTTTGTGCCATAAAATAGAATCCTTCTCAGTGGCTTTTGAAACAAAACATGATGCTGTGGACAGTGAGGATGATGCTTGTGACATGTCAAGAATATAAAGATCATTCACTCTTGGAGCAGACATAACCACCATGTCTTCTGGAATCATAAACTCCTTTTTCAAGATATAACAATGCTTGTCATCAAAAAGAACCTTGAACTCCTTATCACAGATTTGAGAAACAAAAAGTAAGTTGTTATCCAACTGTTTGACAAAGTTGACCTTCTCAAAGCTGACAGCTCCATTAGACAGTGTTCCCTGAGCTGAGATAAAACCACCTTTATCGCCTGCAAATGAAACATAGCCCCCTTTGATATTTCTGACGTCGAAAAGGAGAGCTAAGTTCCCAGTCATGTGCCTGGATGCCCCACTATCAATAATCCAATTATTGCTAATAGGATTATAAAGGACAACCTGCACAATAAGGAAAGTAATTAGTTTAGGTTAGGAACCCAAGCCTTTACGGTCTTGGGTTTCCCAGTCTCATCTACAACAGTACAATCCATCCACTGTCCTTGTGGATTTTTGGAACAACCATTTGACTTTGAAGTACAGTCGTCAGAAGCATCATCTGATTTTGCTTTCCACACATGTTGTTTGTGCAACGACTGTTTGTGGTAAACAGTGAATTGCTTAACGATTTGTACAGGTGTGGAACTTGAATCAGAGACCAACAAGTCATGCATCTTTTGTTTAACTTTCTTTTGATGCACTTGTTGTTGGGTAAAAGAGTTAGATTTTGACTTTAAAAACTTTTGTTTATTTTCTGGAAAATGGTTAACTCTTTTACTTGGCTTCTGAAGATAAGGACAGTTGACAACAACGTGTCCTTGTGTACCGCACTCAAAACAGTATCTCCGCTCAACCAACCTCGGAGATCTGTATTGATTTTCACTTTGGTGAGTTTTTGAACCACCAGCCTTAGCTTCTTTTTGTTCAGCTGAAGAGAGTGACTTGTTTGATTGAACAGACTCTCCAGCTTTAACAAAATTAACCTTTTTGATTGAGGCTTTGGTTACTTGACTCTTCTGATCAGAAGTAGTGGGATGAGATGGACGGCAATTGGTTTGTTTAATTTTAAAAACATTTTCAGAAGCAGATTTTGAAATACCAATGCTGTCATTCTGTGGAGCAGACGAGTTTTTGTGTCCCAAACCACGAGTAGGACACTCATCGTCGTCTTCATCCCACTCTTCTACCATTCCATCAACACACTGGGACTTCGAGGTTGAAGCACCATTATCGTTAACCTTTGGTTGAGAAATTTTGTTTTCGGTTGGATCAACGACAAGTGGCGTTTTGACCTTAAAGTCAATGATTGGGTTATCATCCGGTGTGTTTACCATAGTATTCAACACCGGTGGAGGACAATTTTTATACCTAAACCCAGCATTTTTCTTTCGTGGACGACGTGAAATCATGTAATCAAGAAGGTAAGAAGAATTTGAATAACTTTTCAGCTTTTGATTTAAAGTTTCATAATCACATTCGACAAGCGCCAGCTTTTTCTTTGTTTCATCAATCGTGTTTAAATAAAAAGTGATGGCATTTTGTTTGTTGATAACACAGATTTCTAATTCATGAACTTGCCTGTTTAAAAGATCAATTTTGTTTTTGAAGGCAAGTTCGTTTCCCTTTAAAACACGGTTTGCTTCAAGACAATTAGTTAAATCAGCAATTAAGTCTGTGTTGTGACTTTTAAGTGTCTTAACTTTCTTCTCAATTTCATCACAAATTAAACACGGTTGAGATTCAGACTCACTTTCAAAACTGTCAGAATTTACCTGAATGCCTGTGGATGTTTTTACCATAAAAGCACAGCTACAGGTAGATTCAGAAGAGGAATTGTTATCATCCACATCAGCTGTCGATTGACTTGAAGAGATGACAGATGATTTTTCTTCATTCTCAGCTGTGAAGCCAGAACTGTTTGAAGATGTGTCGTCTTCAGCTGATGAACTTTCTGAAGCAATCTCTCTCACAGCATTAGAATCTGATTCTTCATTGACTTCTACAGCCTTTGCCATGTAAGCTCTATCCCCTGAACTACCATCAGCTCCAAATTTAAAAGACCAATCAACAGTCTCATCTGTTTGAACAACCATAGCTTTTGTTCCACTTGAAGTGCCCTTATCTTGTGCAAGAGTAACTGGAACAAGGTTTGTTTCTGTATTTTGAGTTTGTTGCTTCGGTTGGCTTTGACGGTTGTTGAAAGGGTTGCGGTTTCCAGTCTGTTTAGGCTTTTCACATTGCCTAGCAAAATGCCCTTTCTCACCACAGTTAAAACAAACAACAGCAGACAGATCAAAACCATAAGTAGTGTCTTTGTTCCCTTCGAGAGTTTTTCCTGTCCTTTTTACATAATCTCTCGCTCTTCTGACTGCACTTGCAAGAGCCCACATTATATCAATTCGATCCATTTCATCCTTATCAATCTGAGCATAGTCTTCTGCTGTCAGATGACTGTTTCCAACCTGTCCAGCAACAAGACTGTCATATGAATTGACAACGGTAGACAATAGTGCTATGTGTTCCTTGGCCACTTCGATAGTAACCTTGTCGAAGTTGTCTGTTTGCAATTTAATGGGGCTTGGTGGAGGAGTACTAGCAGTATTTCCCTGCTGTGGAACCGAGCTTGATGAAACTGAAGCATGAGCTGTTGAAGACTGGCTGGCTGAAACATTTGACATGTTTGATACAAACGCAGTCTGCAAAGGAGCTTTTTGTTGAGTTGATGTGGAATAGTACAATGAAGGATCCTGAGCTTGTACGCCTCTCTTTAACTTCCACTTATTCATCACCTCTTGTTCTCTCAATTTCTGAAGAAATTCATTAATATCAATGGTTTCAAGAGTATTGTTCTGTTTAAGAACCATCAAGAATGAATCCCATTTTGGTGGTAGCGCATCTGCCATGCATTGAACCTTTTCTTCTTTCGTTGTTTTGATCTCATGGGCATGCAATTCACTCATCAAGTGATAGAATCTCTCAAATAGATCATCTAAGGACTCATTCCCAATATACATGAAATTATCAAATTCCTTCTTAATGGCCTTAGCATTGATAGCTTTCAACGAAGCATTTCCTTCGTGACGTTGTTCTAAGGCAACCCACAGAGATTTTGAAGATGTAAACTGCCTGAATTGATGAAATATTTCTCTTGATATGGCCTGAGATAAGATAGCATATGCCTTCTTTTCTAAGTCATAATCTTTTCTTTGTTGTTCGCTTAAAAGGGAAACCAAAACAGGAGTTCCATCCTCACTCAACACTTTTTGATATCCATTCTCTAGTATCATCCATAAGTTTGTATCAACTCCAATAATGTGTATCTCAAACCTGTTTTTCCAGTGATGATATTCGTCCATTGTCATGAGTTTTGGAGCCTTGTTAGCATTTCCAGCTTCATTATCGATTAATAACAAGTTTTGGATTTTACTGTTCTGACTGGCAACAAAGGCTAAGTCCGACATGGTAAAAAACGAAGTTTTTTGACACAAAAAAAATTCAGAAGAGATTTATGCGAATGGGTCTATTCGTGCGAATGGAATTTTCTATTCATGCGAATGGAATTTTCTATTCGTACGAATGGAATTTTCTATTCGTGCGAATGGAATTTTCTATTCGTGCGAATGGCAGTTTGAACAAATGAGCGGGAGACTTGATCTATTCGCGCGAATGAAGTTCATCATGGTAGCCATTCGTATGACAGAGGGCTGTTTGACTTTTTTGCACCAAAAAGCACCAATGATTGAGCCTATTATCAGATCTGGAAACTGAGACGATCAGATCACTCAGAAGCAATAATCACAAGTTTTGAACGTGGCTAAACAACGATCAAGTGATCTTTATAACATTCAAGAAGCTAGAAAAAGCAAGATTAGATTTTCTATGTTGAATCTAGAGCACAATCAGGCTCTGATACCACTTTGTTGGATCGGGATCTACCTTGATCCAATGATTCAACACATTAACCGAACCAAATCGTGCGGAATCCGATTTGATTGGAAATCTAATCTATGACACGGATCGGGTCGTAAGAAACGAGCGGATTAGATGTCGAAACGAAGGTTTCTATCGACCCTTTGGTGTAGAGAAGTTGGATACAAGACCTGGAAACTCTCAACGGACAGAGATTCGACAATACAGATGCAAAGAGTTTTTGTGTTATGTTGCTTAGTCTGGTTCTATGTGTATATGTGTTGTGTTTTCTGTTGTGTTTTTGTGCTCATGAAGTGAAAGTTCTATATATAGTGCTGAGGCCATTCGTACGAATGATCCATGTGAATGGACTCATTCGTGCGAATGAATCAGCAGAATGGTTCATTCGTAAGAATGAATCATTAGAATGGTTCATTCGTACGAATGAATCATTCTCATGATCTATTGCGCAAATGGATCATTCTCATGATCTATTCGTGCGAATGGGCCTTACATTAGCACGATTGATCAACGTTATCGCTATTTATCAGATCGGTTAATACACAGTCGTTATATATGAGTAAACATTAAGGATAAACATGTAATTTCATTAATACATCAAATAATTACATTAAACATAGATGAAATACATATTACAAGGGATTAGGGACATATTATGCATCTACAATTGACGTTGATGTTGAAAGCACGCCCACGAGCTCCGCCTTGTCTAGCAATGATAAACTTAGGGCACTGGTCACGGAAGTGGTTTGGGTTGCTACATTCATAACAAGCACGCCCATTTGCTATGGCAGGAAAACCTTGATTAGTCACTTGTTGATTGGTTCGGGTTGGTGGGTTGACATGGCCTGCAAGTGCTTTGGCTCTACAAACATTGACTGTATGGCCATACTTCCCACAGTGAGTGCAAAGGCGATTGGGAATGGTTTGGGGATGGTGATAATTGCATGTGGCACAGAGTGGGTAGGTCCCCACATATGGCTTCTTGACTAGTGCTTGAGCCATGGGAGCAACTTGGTTAACAGGTATAGCATGAGTGACCACAGCAAAATTTCTAGCCTTTCTTTTTTTATTATTGTGGTAGGGTTCAGTTCTGGCTTCTTTGATGTGTACGGGAGGGGTTGTGGTGTCGGGAGCCTTCTTGGTGCCTTTTCTAGTCAGGGTACCTGCTTTCACATGGTTGTCGGTCAATGTAGCAGATAATCGGATAGCATCTTCGAGTGTTGCGGGATTTCTCCCTAAGACAGTATCCTGAATCTGCCTAGGTAATCCACCGATGTACTTTTCAATGCAGCGGGATAAGGGTGTGACCATATGGGGCACAAGGAGACTCAGTTCGTGGAACCAGGTTGTATAAGCCAGACTTTCACCACTGTCTTGAGTAAGATCCCAAAACTCAGCTTCCAGCTTCCTCACTTCATTCCGAGGACAGAACTCTTCGGTCATTAGTCTCTTAACCTCATCCCATGGTAAGTCCATGGTTACCTCTACACCTCTGGTTCTCTTTTCCCCATTCCACCATGTGAGTGCCCGTTTTTGGAAGACACTTGTGGCATGACGGACACGAAGGTCATCGGGGCAGTCACTATTGAGGAAGGTGCCCTTAATACTTTCGAACCATTGAAGGGGTCCCGTAGCTCCTTCGGTACCATAGAACTTGAGAGGGTTACACGAATTGAAGTGCTTGAAGGTACATTGCGGTGGGTTGGCACCACCACCACCATTAGTTCCATGGTTACCGTTTGTGGCACCATTAACTTGAGTGAGTTGAGTTACAAGCTGTGCAAGGATAACAGCAATATCAGTGTTGTTGTTGGCCACGGTAGCACGATGGGGAGGCATTCTACAGATTTGCACAACACAAGAAGAGATGTAAGAACTTATGAAGGTTGATTGAATTTAAAAGATAAGATAACAAATAAAATAGTAAATCATAGTTTGGATTGATCTCAAATAGTGATATAATCACTTGAATACTGTGACACATTAAGGTTAATTAAACTCATATAATTTTTTTCAAGGAGACATGCTTTAGCCTATAAGTAAACACTCATCCCGGGAATTCCCAGGAAAACATATGGGTCCCTCGGTTGATTGGGATTTATACGAAATGCTTTCCTAGACAGAAAACCCAGAATACAGGTGTCACCCTTCCAGATTGCACGTGTCCTCAAATAATTAACAAAGTTTAAAAGCCTTAACGAGGAAGTAAATAAATTTTTTATAGATTTAACTCCATGAAGTTTCCACATGCTATGATGATAATGATAAAAAAGTAGGCAAGAAGGTTATGAGGTTTAGGGTAAGGGTAGGGATATTGTTTTATTTAATTTATTATTTGGGTATAGTCTAGTAAGTCATGAATTCTAACAAATAAGGTACCATAAAGAAATAAATATTAATATAATAAGCATGTAACACATAGCATGTAGCACATAACACATAATCATGAAGCATGGTATAAGTGGGTGTCCTAAAGTTATAGTATAGGTCAAGGGTGTCTAATAACCTAGTTCCCTATAACCAAGGCTCTGATACCAATCTGTCACACCCCAACCGACGGCGAAAAACGTCGGGGCGGGACATATAGACTGTTCATGAGCACAAGGTTCGCTAGATTTCAATATTTAATCATCAATTTCATCTCAAACAATTCAGACTCAAATAGCAAAATTCAACAAGTACATAAATGAAAATACAATTTGTTCTTTAAATTTAAATTAACTAAGTCCAAACTTAAGTGTAGCATATCTTGATCCAACTCACACATTAGCACCTGAAACATGAATAAAATAAGGTCAACTAAAAAGTTGGTGAGCATACATAGGTTTGTACATAGATAGTGTATAAACATGAATAAACAAATCCTTACAAGTCATGATAAATAAGGCATTTATGGGGAGCAACTATTGTGTAACTAAAGTACAATCAAACCTTTGTAACTAGCATGCAAATTGTGTTATCGGTAACAATCACCCCAATCTGGGTGGGTTTGTCAGACTCAATAGATCTATCATTGTTAACCGTCGGCTTAAATAGTTAATGATTGCACAAAATTTGTACACAAAAGTTAACACACCTAGCACTCGAACATAAAGCTCAAATTTGCACACATGAATGTAAATAGGATTTGTGTAGTTTATGTAAATGTAAGCTATTGTTTGTATAAAATTCACGAATCACCCCAAAAAGTGTAAAAGAGAAAAGGGGGCTATGTAATACTCACTTGGTTCAAGGGTGTAGCAAGCACGCAAGACTAGGTAGCAAAACGATCCTTGTAACTCACCACGTTAACCTAGTGCGTAATGTATATTGAGTTAATAGCGTGTACAAAAAGTCTATGTTTAAGTCTAGGATTCAACGGGTTTTGATGTATGTGGATTTGTACCAAACAGGTTTGTGTTATTCCATGTAAAGGCATGCCATGCTTGTATAAGAATTTAATGTATAATATGAGTTCAAATTATATATATATATATATATATATATGAACTTAATAGCCATTGACTTAGGGTTTAATTTAAATGAATAAAATAATAAAATAATTTTATTTATTTATTTGTGGAAAATATGTTAAAATATATAGAACGTAAATATATATTTATGTTTAGAAAAAGAAATTCTATTTATGTGGATAGGGTTAATTTAAATAAATAAAATAAACAAATAATTTTATTTATTTATTTGTGAAAAATATGTTAAAATATATAGAACGTAAATATATATTTATGTTTAGAAAAAGAATTTCTATTTATGTGGATAGGGTTAATTTAAATAAATAAAATAAACAAATAATTTCATTTATTTATTTCTGAAAAACATGTTAAAATATATAGAATGTAAATATATATTTATGTTTAGAAAAAGAAATTTTATTTATGTAGATAGTGTTTAATTAAAATAAATAAAATAAATAAATAATTTTATTTATTTATTTGTGAAAAATATGTTAAAATTTATAGAATGTAAATATATATTTATATTTAGAAAAAGAAATTTTTATTTGTGTATTATAATAAATAAATTTTTATTTACTTATCATCTTCAAAATAAATACTAGTTTGCTTTAAATGAGTCAATATTTTATAAACTTTTATAAAATTTATTGCTTTTATTTAAAATTTAATTTTAAATATTTAAAGTTTTTGTTTTAAAAGTTTAATGTGCAAATTTAACACTTTAATTTGGATTAAATCTGAGTTTATATTGAAATTTAATAATTATGGTTTTATTCTGTTATAAATATCTCAAGGTTTATAAAAATATTTTTTACAAAATTTTTGGAGTGTTAGATTTAGTGCAAAAATATAAACAGGCCGCAGAGACTCGAACTCGGGCCTTGGGTGTGTGGGTCGAGTGACTGAACCGCTGGGCCAGAGGGTATTTTCGTTACGGAAATTAGTCTCAGATGGGTCTAAACCCACGATTACCAGGCCAGTACTAGTGGGCGCAAAAGGAAAAACAGGCCGGTCGTAGGCCGTGGGTTTTGAACCCACGCCACCCGGTTCAATGGTGCAGTGCCTTAACCAGTTGAGTCGGGTGGTTCGCTGGTCTAAATGGGGCGCCGTTAATTCAAATATGAAACGTGAGTCCAAGTCAGGTTAAAGGACATGCGCAAAAAAAAGAGCCGACCGGTTTAAGACTTGGGAGGGGGTTTCGAACCCTGGCCACCTGGTCTGATGGTGCAGTGACTAAACCATCCAGGCCAGGTGGTCTCGCTGGTTAACCATGTAATATAAAAAGCTTTATACACGCATTAGATTAAGGATCAGTTTCAGATTTTCGATTTAAACCAGTCACGAACCCTAATCCCAATTCGAATTCGTTTCCCTCTGCCATCGAGAATTGGCAGAGGGCTTTCGATAGGAAGTGTTTTACGAGTCTAATGATCTAACTCGTACCTGAAATGATGAAGAATCGAGTGTGCACGGCAGAGCTTCAGAACCCGTTGATCTTGGTACTCGATAGAACTCTGGTGGTGAAATGCGGGTTAATTGAGAGTTGGGAGAGTTTGAGATAGGGTTTGCGAGAGTGTATGAGAGGTTTAATTCCATTCACTATAGACAATTTGATTAGGCTTTGACGGTGACAACTGTAGGACGAGATTTACGCATCAATCCCATGATTTGGAAACGAATTGGGTCATGTTAATGGTCTAGGTACATACGGGATTTATTTGCGAGTGATTTACGGATTTACAAGCGTTGATTTTTATGAATTAAATGATGATTTGCTACGGTTTTTGACTATCCAAGGTCAAACTTGTTTGAATCCTTAATCGCCCGCTTAATTGATCGAATTGGCCTGCTGATTGGGCCTGGATTTGATCGATTATTGCTTGTGTAATCATGAGAAGCCCAATTAATCATGAATTCGGTCGATGGCAGCCTTAGATTGTCTAGGATTGGGCTGCTTTGACTTTTGAAAGTCAACTGAGTCAAAGGGTCACAATTTGTAAGGTGTGGGTTCAATTAGAATGGTTAAGGGTTCAAACCAAAGTGAAATTCTTTGTTAATTGTATCTAACTATGGGTAATGGTATATATGTGTGCATGTACTTGTGTGATATATATATAAATATACATACATCTATATGTATATATATATACACATATATATATATATATAGTGTTTCAATAATGTATACAAATGTAAAAATTTGTTAATTTGTTTTGAACTTAGGGTTTAATTGTTCGTACGAATAAGGTAACCATTGCACTAGAATTGGATTTCAAACATGACTAATTGTACTGGAATGAAGACATGAAAATCAGAAATGTTATATTTATCTTATTTGTCTAGTCAAGACTTAGATACTAAAGCCAGTATCTTAATCTTAGCTAAAGTTCTACAAGGATGGTTATCTTTCCAGAGTAGTACCTCCAATAGATATGTTCCCAGGTAAGAGCGACGGGTCTAGGAGAGATTTATACACCGCTCTTTCATTAGACAGAACACTTCTGTTTGTTAGATAACTACATACCGGTCAGAAGGTTACCTTGTTTTCTTATCTAATTCGCTAAAACCTGTGGCTCTGATACTAACCTGTCACACCACGCCTCAGGCACCCCTGGACGTGTGGGAGTCTGTTTGGTATCTTTTATTCTTTGATTTCAGAGTTTTTATAAAATACAACGGAAGTCTTTTCAAAAGGATCGTTTCATCATTTGTCTCAACCTCAGGGGTTGTAATTGTAAATATCAAAACTCAATTGGAAGACAAAAGTTTTATGTTTACTTTTCGTAAATATAGGGTTCCAATACCCTTTCATCTTTGATTATAAAACATAGTTTGAAATCAAACACATCAAAAGCCACTTGAAATAGTACAACTTAGGGTTGATCAATTCTCTGGTCCTATTTCCTTTCTGCCCGCCATACTTCCCTTATCTCAATTTATTCTTTACCTGAAAAACATTTTGAAAATAAAACGTCAGCGCGAACGTCGGTGAATACAATATCTTGACACAAAAATCATTTTGGCACAAACAAGTATTAATTTCATAATCCCAACTTCATGTTCAATCTACACACTCAGCAGACCCGTCCTATTCAATCACACCACAGTATACACGGGTAGTATGTCTTTATAACAACGGGGGCTTATGCCTCCTCATTTGTTAAAAAGGGAAGTACCAACTGCAATCCAGGAATTTCACCCGAGACCCGTGTATCCCTTGAAAGTTTTACGTATACCTATGGCCTGAATGCTTGTTCGTAGAAGAATGTTGAGCATTGTTTCGTTAACCTTTGATTTGGCCATTAAAAATGTTTGACACACGTTTAGAAAGAGATTAAGTATTAACCTTTTTAGTGGGAGTGAGCCTCTAAAGTCCAAAGCTTATAGGCTAGCTTCTTATCCTGGTTTTTCTAGTGTTCAAACCTTTCTACGAGCGTTTCTTTCTTAACCGGGCACTACGAGGAGCGGGAATCGATCCGGGATTGTCGGGACTCGTCTAAAAGGGCTCTAGAACACAATGTGAAAGTTGGGATCGAGTTTTGGATGAGAAAACGGTTTGAACTCGAGCAACTATTTATAGGCTGAAAACTGGGTCCGTAGAAGACCGCTACGTAGGCGGGTGGAGGTCCGCCACCGCCACGGATGGCATCAGCCCTAAATGTCATAATCTGATTGGACCAAACCTAAGTTTGCGGCTAGCGGACCGTTACCTTGGGGCATAGCGGTCTGCCACTTTTACGCGTGGCAGATCCTGAGGATTTTGTGGCTGACGGATCGTTACCACCTGGCGTGGCGGTCCGCTATGAGTACACGTGTCACAATAAGTAACCATTAGTCACTATACACGTGTCTAACCCAGATTGTTTGCTTAATCGACAAGTAGCAGACCGTTACCACATGTGGTGGCGGTCCGCCACCCAACTACTCAGGGTGGGGGTTCCTTAGCGGACCGTCAGGGTTTGCCTTAGCGGTCCGCTAAGGTCGCTAAGGTCTTAAATTCCAAAATTTTCATTTTAAACCCTGACATTTAATATCATTATACTTATAGTCCATAGGGTTTACCTTTTGTCAAATCTTGGACATTTTTGTGGTAGGTGTGACAGGTAGCACGTATGTGGCCTATCATTGGGTATGACGGTTGTGCAATTGGCGAAGGAAGGGTGACGACGGTCACTCGGGATTAACGTGACTCGCGAATGGTGAATGTTATTACCTTATCGACCTACGAGTCGTAAGGGCGATGTTATTACCTTATTGACATATGATTCGTAAGAGCAATGTTATTACCTTATTGACCTATGAGTCGTAAGGGCGATGAAAGGAAACGAAACGAGACGGAAGGTACGATAACACAAACTTAGACAATTAAATGTATGACTTAAACGAATTTTGAATGACGAATGAATGATATGCCCTAATTTCTTATGAATTTTTAAACCCTAACGAATGATTGAACGAAAGACAAACCATTTCTTAAATGAACGAAAGACTTGAACTCACCAGTGTTAGCTGAATTTTAGTATGCATGTCAGTTTAAGGATAAGGTGGATGATGAGTGGATGCTGCTTGGTTATTCCCAAGAGTTACCCGGCTAAAGAAATCTGGCATCCCGTTGTGAATGACTTTTGAATGATGAATGTATTAAATAATGTTTTAATTGGTTGTGTTTTAAAGACAATGTAATGACGTTAGATTCCGCTGCAATCGAACGTTTGAATTTTAAGAACTGTTTGTTATTGTGTAAATCCAACAAGTGAGGTTTATCGGGTTTGGGGCCTTACAAAGAGTTATTTGATTCGGATACACAACACTCTTTTTTATGGTTTAAGAATAGGAATAAGAAGTGTATATGCTCTTGGACATAGTGGATAAAAAATCCTCTCTTGTGTTTGTAAATGTTCCTTTTTCCTCCGATTAGTCATTTGATAACCGGTTGATTTAAAAAAATTTAAATCTTTAAGAAAAAATAAACAAACTCTTTAAGTACTTAAGATTCCAAGTAAATAAAAATGAATATTCCAAGTAAATAAAAATGAATAGCAAGAGAGATAAGATTAAGGCATGATGTTAATATAATCTTACATCTACTCTTTCATCCTAGACTCAGAAAGATAGTTATTCTTTACGTTTATTTAAAATGATAGAAATCACAGGTTAAAATATATCTCTAAGATGGTATAGATCATCTATACGCGTCTTCACTCCATAGAATGATATAGATTATAGATCACAATACTTTTATCTAAAGATGATATAGATCACAACTCTCGTTTCACCAAGATGGTATATACCAAAATACAAGCGCCTGATTTATGAATGTTTGGAATCAAGCTCATACTATTCTCTTTTCTTGTTCTTTCATATCTTTAATCTTAAAATCAAAGGGAATCACTGCTAGAAAATGACCTTTAATGACACGCGAAATATGACACACAATGAGTGTCATCTTTTAGGTGTCACAACAATTAAAAAAAAAACGAGTGCAGTTTATTAAAATTGGGTGTCATCCTTCTTTCTGTCATGTTATTCCTAAAACCAAAAACATTGACGTCACTCTACTTTTATTCCCACTTTGTATCAAGATATCGTCCCATTTGATATAGCTGCTTCTTAAACTCGTGACTTGATTATCCATGGATTATGTAAAAACTTCTCGCCTTGTAACTAATTAGTCTATAGAAAGAAACATCCTCGGAGTCTCAAACGACTTTTCTTGCCAAAAGAAACATCCTCGAAGGGCCACTCGTGGTCAATGAGGTTTTGTCCTGTTTGAAAAAATCTAAACAATGTGGCTTGATTTTCAAAGTTGATTCTAATAAAGTTTTTGATTCAATCTCTTGGGATTTCATTGTTTCGACGATGAAGCAAATGAACTTCCCGGACAAGTGGTGCCTTTGGGTTAAAGGCGTTTTGGGGTCGGCTAAAGCATCGGTGTTGATTAACGGCTCCCCATCTAATGAGTTTCTTTGTTCCCACGGGGTAAGACAGGGGGATCCCCTATCTCCTTTTCTCTTCCTTATCGCTATGGAGTCGTTAAATTGGATGATTCAAAGGGATGGGCTCCTTGGGGTTTTTAGGGGTATAAAAATGCTTGATAACGGGCCTACCATTTCTCACTTTTTATTTGCGGACGACGTCATAATTCTTGGAGAATGGTCAAGAACGAATCTTTTGAACTTAATGCGGCTATTAAGGTGTTTCTACCTCGCTTCCGGGTTGGTTATTAATCTGAAAAAGTGCAGTTTATTCGGAATTAATATTGGAGACAACAGTGTTTCTGAGTTTGCTAGAATTGTTAAGTGTCATGCTGGGCAACTCCCATTCTCATATCTGGGCCTAAAAGTTGGTGCGAACATGAACTTATCAAAAAATTGGCAGCCAGTTATTGAGGCCTTTGAAGCGAAACTCTCGGCCTGGAAGGCAAAACATCTCTCAATTGGGGGGTGTGTGGTCTTGCTAAAATCTGTGCTCGACAGCTTACCAGTTTATTATTTTCTCTCTACAAAGATCCGGAGATGGTATTAAATAAGCTTGAAAAAATTAGGAGGAATTTTCTATGGGGCGGGTCCGACATCTCTAGACGGATTAACCGGGTGAAATGGGATACAGTTTGATCTCCAATTGCTTCTGGGGGGCTGGGGCTAGGTTCTCTCACTGTGTTTAATATTAGCCTTTTATCAAAATGGTGGTGGCGGTTTATTTCGGAAGGGAACCCCTTATGGAAGGAAGTGATAAGTTGTATTCATGGTCATTTGAGGGGATCTTCTTGCATACCTGGGCGGAAGAACTTGGCTAGGTTTGGAACAACATCAAAAGGCTGGAAGGTGTTTTCTATAATCGGAATATTAACTTCAAATACCTGGTTGAGGAAAAGGAAGGAGCATGGTCTTGGAGACTCAACGATGATGGGTTTTTCTCAGTCAGGTCTATGCGCAAAATCCTTTGTCCAGTTCCGAATTCTTCTAGAGTATATGTGTTTAAATGGTGTAGTTTGGTCCCGATGAAAGTTAATATTTTGGCTTGGCGCGCGGAGCTTGATCGGGTCCCAACTAGACAAGCTCTAATTCGGAGGAAAGTGAATATTCCTTCTGATTGTTGCCGTCTTTGCTCGCAAGATGTGGAGTCCGCGGAACACTTATTTACTTCTTGCTACTATGCTACAATGCTTTGGGGTTACATTAGCACTTGGTGCAAAACCCGACCCATTTATGTCTTCTCTATTAGAGATATTTTGGACCTTTGTAACTCTAATTTGGTGGCCACTCAGAAACACAAAGCTTTTCAAGTGGTAATCCTATCGACAGTGTGGTGCATTTGGAAATTAAGGAACAGAGTGGTCTTTGGGGGCAAGCGGACTTCTCTCAGTTGGCTTTGCAAAGACCTAAAATGCTCTAGTTATCTATGGGCTAAAAACAAAAGGGCTATTGGAGTGCTTGATTAGGAAAGGTGGAGTTCTTTTAACTGGTAAGGAGTGGTTTTTGGTTGCTCCTTTGTTTTATGTTTTTCCTTGCTTTCTGTTGTTTGCTCCTTTTTGTTTGTTGTTTTTTTGCTGGTTTCTTCTTGCTGCGTAATATAATTCTGCATTTAAAAAAAAGGAAAGAAGTTAATTTTATTTATCAATTTATACAAGTAAACATAAACTAAATTAATGATACATTCTAAACTATACTTTATCTACATAATAAATATCCATCTCAGACTGATGCAATTTATTATCTTTAAGTTAATTTTGTCTCTATCATTATCTTTAAGTTTTCTTCTTATCATTGTTAATCATTGTTAGAAGGGGGTAGCGGCACAGCTTGTTGCCCGTCTACCTGTCATTAGTTTGTAATTGTGACGGACATCTCATTTCCAATTTGAACTCTATAAATTGATGAAAAAAAAAAAATACAAACCTTAACTCTACGATTTTCTATTGGCATTTTCAAATGAATATTTCATAACTAAATTATTTATTTTAATAAGTCTTTTAATTTTAAATTATAATGTAAATAGAAATAATAAATTAGATTTTAGTACATTACATACTTTTATTTTCAATCGATTTAGTAAAAGTTATTCATAAATAAATTTTGTAAATAATTTTTAAGCTAATAAACCTAATAAATTAACTATGACTAAGGTTAAACTTTTAAATTAAAATTAACTAGCTTTTTCCACCGCACAAGGCTACATGGAATGGTTTCGGCCTCATACCTTTTTATATGTTAATTACCGATCCGAGATACCATGAAGACACGACATCCGGGTTTCAAGATCACACGGGGAGGTCTCAAGTCTTGGTTTGTACACATTTACTAATTTTTCTTAAAAATATATATTTTAAACATGTTTAAAATTGTATCACATGGCGATAACCGGTTAGCATCGGACGGTCTGCCTTTCTCAAAGGCCGTCAAATTCTTGATGGCCCTCTGATTCTCAATGAGGTGGTTGACTGGTATACAAACAAAAAGAAGAAACTACTTTTATTAAGATTGATTTTCGTAAAGCATACCACTAGAAAATGACATTTAATGACATGCAAAATATGACACATGTTTCGGTGTCACAACAATTAAAAAAAACAAGGAGCTTAACAATTAAAAAAAACAAGGAGCTTAGTTTATTAAAATTGGGTGTTATCCTTCTTTCTGTCATGTTATTGCTAAAACCCGCGTCATGTATTTCTGAATCCCGCCTTTGCACCTGCAACCCCACCCGCTTCTTTCGATCTGCTCTAATCTCTGAAAACCTAAAATCCGCTTCTATTTGCACCTGCAACCACACCTGCTCGACCTTTGCACCTGCAACCACAGAACACGTCAAAACCTAGGGTTTGTTGGAAATCAGGCCTCAAACACACGAATTTTGATCTCAAAGATCGACTCTTTATTGATAAAACTCAACTCACACTTTACAATTAATCCCTAACCATCTACTTATAACAAACCCTATACTAATCCTAAACCAACTCAAACTCAATTAAATAATCAAATAAATAAAACTCTCCTAGTCTAATACGAACTCAATCAATTAATAAATAAATAATTATCTTTAATCAAGATTAATCCTTCATTATCCCCCTTAATCTTGATTTGTACCTCCTGAATCACTCAGGTCTTCCATGCCACTTCCGAAGTCACCCTTTACAGGTTTCTTCTAACACAGGTATCACACATTCATCCGCAATTTGAATCACTCAAATTCTTCACCTCGTTTCACACAGTCTTCACTCATGTTTCACACAGTTTTCAATCCTGTTTCACACAGTCTTCAATCCTGTTTCACACAGAACCTTCTTCATCTATCACAGATCTTCTTCCACGCAGCTCTCACAGCCTTTTTAAACAATCTCTCATGGATTGGATTTATTCTTCACTTTGTTTGAACCACTCACAGGTTCTAATACTTCTTCACCGTTATCACACCGTACCACCCTGAATCGTACATGTAAACACTTTGCAGATCTTTACACCCTTTGCAGGCGATTGATCCTCCACACAATCTGAATCGCTCAGATCGATATATTCCTTGGTTAACTCACACAACCCTTCATTGCTTGGCTGTCACAGCCGATACTTACCACCACTGACCAACCGTCGCCACCGGTCACAACTAACTATTTTAGTTTTGAATCCAATTGCTACTATTCTTTTTCTTTTTTAGCTTAGCGACCAACATCTCCAATTAATTTAAGTAATTTGTATTGGACCAAAAAATTTATCCCACATTCCCACGTGTGCTTGTTTGGACCGCCCATGCACCAACTTCATCTCTTGTTCTCGATCAACGCCACAAAAGAACCGTCACAGCAGCCTAAAGGCTGCTGCCTTCTCGACTCCACGCTACGACTCTCAAAACGATCTTCTTTAACCTGTCTCTGATACCAATTGTTGGAAATCAGGCCTCAAACACACGAATTTTGATCTCAAAGATCGACTCTTTATTGATAAAACTCAACTCACACTTTACAATTAATCCCTAACCATCTATTTATAATAAACCCTATACTAATCCTAAACCAACTCAAACTTAATTAAATAATCAAATAAATAAAACTATACGAACTCAACCAATTAATAAATAAATAATTATCTTTAATCAAGATTAGTTTTGAGGTTCGCCGGAAATCACCTTAATCACTTGTTTGCTAACTCTCTGGAAATCATCATCTCTCAGATTCTCAAGGTAATATTCGGTCAATTTGTCTTCTTAATCGTTCGATTGCGTCGTGATTCAATGATTGAATATGTATTTTTGTTTCATGTACGAAAATTACAGTTAGAGTTCGACTTCGATCATTATGATTGGCAAGATTAGGGCTTAAGTTGCGTACTTCAATCATTTACAGTTAGAGTTCGACATTTACAGGATGATATGATGTCATAAAGTAAAATTAGGGCTTAAGTTGCCCCTTTGTCTTTGGTGTTTGTATGGTTTTATTGTCTAATGCTTTCTATGATTGTGATTTTGCATATTGAAGGCATTTCGTTATGTTATCTTAAGCTATGGTTTATTTTAGTTGAAATTTTCAATCCAATATCAGATTTCGTTTGATATGGTTGTTATTGTTGATGAATGCAGGTGTTGTTTGTTATGAATCCATGAGATGTCTATTTTGATGAATGCATGTGGTGTTTGTTATAATTTATACTGTAAAATTTGAAGTTCAAATAACTCATTTTGACACTGAAGGGAATCACGGATCACTCTTTCATTGAAATATATATATATATATATATATATATATATATATATATATATATATATATATATATATATATATGTGTGTGTGTGTGTGTGTGTGGAAATTAAAGTATTGATGAGGCTATAGTGATCGGTGCTGCTCTCTCGTTATCATCCTCTACATTTGTTCTACAAGTATTTTGATTTTTGATGCTAATAGATGTATTAGGGTTTTAAAGTATTGATGAGGACTGCTATGCCCTGCAAATATCAATCCGTTGTGTGGGAGACGTCGATCCCTTCCTCTCTATCCCTTGGGATAGGGGTAAGGTTTGCCCTCATCACACCCTCCCCAGACCCTAATAATAGCGTTAGCTATGTGTGGGATTATACTGTGTACGTTTGGTTTGGTTTGGTTTGGTTTGGTATGCTAATAGATGTATTATAGAAAGAGTTCATGCATTTTATATAATCTGTAATTTTTTTATCACATCTACTTAATGGTCATGAGTGACACTTGCATTAAGGTTTACCTTATTACTCATTAATTTTATTTATATTTTTATCTTTTTCTTTCCCATGGAGCCGGGGGTCTAAACGGGAGCAGCCTCTCTATCCCTTGGGATAGGGGTAAGGTTTGCCCTCATCACACCCTCCCCAGACCCTACTAATAGCGTTAGCTATGTGTGGGATTATACTGGGTACGTTTGGTTTGGTTTGGTTTGGTATGCTAATAGATGTATTATAGAAAGAGTTCATGCATTTTATATAATCTGTAATTTTTTTATCACATCTACTTAATGGTCATGAGTGACACTTGCATTAAAGAGTACTAAATATCAAGAAACTTTTCGGGTCCTTACGGATTGATATTTGCAGGGCATAGCAGTCATCCCTCTGTTTGTCATACTTCCAGTGTTGGAAAGCCAGGTTAAAATATTTCGCCAGCACTCTTTGATATTGAGTAGATGAAACTCTGTTTAATTTGAATCTATTTTGTATACACTCAGTGCAAGAAAGTATTTTACCGATGCTAGTGAAAGAAAGTTTGAAGGCTTTAGGTGGGCTAGGTTTGCTCTCTCTTGGTGGAAAATTCCTTCTTAGGCGTGTTTTCGAGGTATGAAAATCCATCGTATTTTCAAGGAAAATGATAATGAAAATGAAGCTTTATTTTTATAAATGGGGAGAAAACAAATAATATTCTAATGTTTCAGGTTGTTGCAGAAGAAAGAAGTTCAAAAGCTTTTGTAGCGCTTTGTTTATTAACAGTTACTGGAACATCACTTATAACGCAGAAATTAGGCTTCAGCGACACGGTCTGGTTTAATTATTTATTTCTACTTATTAGTATATATTCTTTAGGTCTTTGCTAATTCAATACAATTTTTGCAGCTCAGAGCTTTTTTAGCCGGGGCTTTGTTGGCTGAAACAAATTTCAGGACCCAGATTAAAGCACATAAGGCCTTTCGGGGGATTACTTCTTGGGTTATTCTTTGTGACGACTTGAACATCTATCGATACGCAGGTGGATCCATTTGTGTATTTTCTATGAAAAATCTTTACTTTTCAGAAAGCTTAGTTTTGTGTTTTTACCTTGCAGTTACTTTTCCGAGAATGGGCGAATGTATTGTCACTGTTAGCAGGTTCAATTGTCATCAAGACGCTGATTATAACAGCAATTTGTCCTCGTGTTGGACTAACTTTGCAAGAGAGTGTGAGGATAGGGTTGCTTCTTTCTCAAGGCGGTGAATTTGGATTTGTAGTTTTTTCACTTGCAAACAGGTTAACATGAATTCTTTTGTTTGGTTTTCAATATTGTGATAGCCACTGTAACCATTTTTAAACTCGGATATATTTTAACATTGTTTTTAGGCTAAGGGTGTTGCCACTTGAACTTAACAAGCTTCTTATAATTGTTGTTGTGTTGCCAATGGCGTTGACCCCCTTGCTTAATGATCTTGGACGCAAGGCTGCTGATTTTATTGGTGAAAATATTGATAAAGAAGATGTAAGTTCATTTTCAATACGCACATCCAAGCACCATAAATGTTTTAACCATCCTTGTCTTACTTTCAAATTTTGGCTGTAGAAACCTGCTGAAGTGGTAAATTTTGACGCCACGGATCCGGTCGTTATTCTTGGGTTTGGACAAATGAGTGAGGTACTTAAATTTTTATTTTTTTTTATAAATATGAGTTGGTTTTTTGTTAAATCTTTTTAGCATGCAGGTTCTTGCCAACTTCTTGTCCACTCCACTGGCGAATGGTATCGATGGGGATGTTGGATGGCCTTTTGTTGCCTTTGAACTTGATCCATCTGTCGAAAAAGAAAGGAATGATCCAAATTTAATCATTTGTCTCTCAAAATGTAATAAATGATTATTATAACACTGAACAGGCATCTTAGAAGATTCTCACTACTATCATGTCACTAGTGACGGAATTTGAACAATTAAATTGGGGGTCGAGAATATTACACATAAAAAAACCAATTTTTTTCACAAAATAAAGACCATAAATCTTAAAAAAACAGATTTTTGTCTGGATTAGTAGGGGCTCAAACACTATAACTAATCTAACCTAATAAAGCAATATCCTGTGTGCCACGTGGTGTTCTCTAAGGGCATCCATTTCTTAGTTTCCCGCCAAAAAGAAGAGCCACAATCGATCTATTCCTCTTCCTTGATTTTTAATAATTACTAAGAACAAGGAAAGTTTTCCAAAACTGAAACAATCAGTTTCAATGATAAACTCAAACAACGATGTCCACTTTTAAATCCTTCAATTATCATACACTAGGTTAAAAAGCCATGTATTACATGAGTTGAATAAAAACAACTTTTATAATTACCGGTAGTTTCTATGAATATTTGTATGTTGGATTGGAGAAATAGTTATTTTTTAAAAGTATTTTATAAAAATGAAGAAAGGAATGTTCAATTTATAGAAAAATTGTATGAACAAACATTTTTTTAAATAAAAATAATTATAGAAATCATTATCTATATCTATATCTATACTATATAATAAATAAAAGTTTTTTATGCTACGTGTCGCCTTCATATTCATTCTCATCATTTTTTTCCCGCCTATCTCTCTTATTAAATACACCTCTATCTTTTAATAATAATATATTTTTAAAGAATAATTAAACTAATAAAACACATTTATTTTAAATTATCTCTTATTATAGGAAATTTTAAAATCTAATTATGTAACTTTTATTTTCAATCAAATAGAAATGAAAGTCAAATTACATTAAATAGTAATTAACGTATTTTCGAAACCCAATTATGTATAATTTTTACTTATTTTTAATTTTGTTTTCTATATTTAGAATATGTAATACATTTTTACACCGGTAAAATATATACATAAAGATTTAAAAATTTTATGCATTGATATTTTTCACCCCGTGTGTATTACACGGGTTCTAAGCTAGTTATATAATAAATAAATGTTTTTCAATGACACGTGTCACCTCTATAATCACTTTCATCATATTTTTCCCGCCTCTTCTCTATATTTTATTAAATTTATTAAATACACCTCTCTCTTTCTCTCTTATTAAATACACTTCTATATATATTTTTTTTTGAAAGGCAAATTTTTTTATTCCTATGGGAGTGAGACTTGAACCAATAACCTCCTCAATCCTTAGTGTTCTTAGAGGATTTTCCTCTATCAATGGGCCACCAACCCCATTGGCACTTCTATATTTTATTAATAATATTTTTTAAAGAAAATACTAATCTTTGTATTAATAAATCTCATAAAATAGTTTGACGAGTGTATGTTGTATTTCACAGGTTTATTCAACTCGTATAAAACACGAGTTTTTAAAAAATATTTTTTATTACTTAATATATAATATTATAATTATATTCAATCTGTGTAACACACGAGATTTTAACCTAGTTATTTAATAGGAGAGAGAGGCGGGAAACAAAACTTTTTAAAGAAATTTGTATAATTAATAAGAGAGACGGGAAAAAAATGTTGAGGATGAACATGAGAGTGACAACTGTCATACCCAGTGGCGGATCCAAGAATTTTTTTCAGGGGGTTCACTCTATGTTTTTTAAGGGGTTCACCTCAGTGTTTTTACATACCGTTCTATATAAATTTCGAAACTCGGGGGTTCCTGTGAACCCCCTCGGCTCTTACTAAGTCCGCCCTTGGTCATACCAAAACTTTTATTTATTATATAGTATAGATACATAAACATCTTTCCTTAGAGCAAGGGGTATACCTCCCCACATCACGTCGTGATCTAATGTGGAAACCCCGTTCACGCCGTGAACAACAACCTTCGCCCCACTTTTTTCACGCCGTGGTTTTCCTTGGACGTTATCTTTTTCACGTGTCTTCTATTTGCAAAGTAGTCGTTGAAAGGGTCTCAACGGGTCTTTTTTTTTATAGTTGAGACAATAAATAAATAAATAATAAAAAAAATTTACCCACTATAAATACCAATTTTTAAAACATTCATTTTCACACTAATTTCTACTCTAATTTCTACTCTTTGTTTTCTACTCAACTTATACTTTCTATTTTCTCAACCCAAAACAAAACATGAGTAACGATCCAAATTTTTGGGCTCAATACGCGGCTCGTAATAACACGTTCATGGCCACACAAATGAACCAAAACCTTCAACCCAACCCAAACTTTCAAATGAACACAAACTTTCAAATGTACAACTACCAATCACTCATGTCATAACCGAGTACACCACTAAATTTTGTATTGGAAACATAAGAAATGCCACAAGAAGTCGTTGGCGATACTCAAACCGTGGCCAAAAAAAGGAAAAAAAGGTATTACAAGAGATATCAAGCAAACTGAACACTAAAAAGAAGCGGGAGAAAGACGAGCCGCAAGAGTTGGTAAAGACGTTTATCGACCTCTTGTCTCGGAGGATCCCATAATCGGTAATTTGTAGTTTTTTTTGTTTATTGATATTTATTACAATTATTTGTATTTGTATTTATGTTTAATAATTTAAATTATATTTATTCTAACTTTTGTAGGCAACACGCAAAACAATAAGTCGTTATGGTCTCGTGTTAGTGAAAAATTTGAAGCTTTCATGGGTGTACCGTCGGGTTACTGAACTTTGGACCAATTGAGTTCAAAATGGACTCATATAAATGGAAAGGTCGGAAAGTTTCACGGGATCTACCAAGAATGTTTGCGTGATCGAAGAAGCGGTGAGACTGAAACCGATGTTTTGGTGAAAGCAACCGCCTGGTTTCAAGACAATGTAGGAGATGAATGGTGTGATGTGACATGCACTTTTCATCACTTGAGACTTAGGGGTGTCAATCGTGTGCGGTTGCAGGTTGACGGGTTAACTGGTTGAATTATGTAACCCGAATCCAACTCATACTTTTATTTGTGTCAAAAATTTCAACCCTAACCAGGATATACTTAAATTCGGGTCAACCCGAACTTGATCCTTTAACCCATTTATCTAAATCAAAATCATAAAATAATAAATTTAAAATCTAATTCATTTAAGTTAAACCAAAAATAAATCGATTAATTATCTCTAGAAAGGAAAAAAAAGAAACGTTTTGGTATAATTCAGTTCATTTATGATAAGCACTAAATACAAAAGTAAATTAATAGTCGTTTCTATAATGTGAAAAATAAAAAATATATATTTTGTAACCTAAACGGGTTAATGGGTCAACCCATTTTTAAATGGGTCAACCCGAACCCGACTCATTTATTAAACGAGTCAACTTGAACCCGGCCCTTTTTTAAAACGAGTTGAAATGGCAAACCTAAAACCTGATTATTTTCGTGTCGTGTTCGGGTCGTGTCAAGAATTAACACCCCTACTTGAGACCGCATCACCTTTGCTTTTATACACTCTTTTTGGGGAGTGTTTGGATTGACTTATTTAACCTACTTATAACTTATTAACTTATTAGAAAAAAAGATAAATTAATAAGTATGTTTGTATGTTTGACTCCCCTTACTTTTCATTATTCTTTTAGTGGTTTTTGAGAAGTAAAAAGAATCTTACTTATGACTTTTTGAATAAGTCGATAAGTAGTTTCAAATAAGTATTCCCAAACACTCCCATTACTTTGAACCCTTAAACTGTCTTTCGATCCCTATCACACCTTCTATAATTTTCATCCGTTTCTTGATTCTTAATCGTATGCCACTTTCGGGTGGTTTCGTGGATTTTGTTATGTTTCTTGATTCCAAATCGTATGGATTTCGTTATGTTTCTCGATCTCCTAACCTACAGTTTTTTAAAGATCCAGGACGCTTGATCAGGTCACCATTTAAGATTTTAGTTTGCCCTTTCCATCTCTAAAAATTATGACGGAGAATTGTTGCAACTCAAATTCCTATAAATAATAATCTCTCTCTGTTAATTCCTTGATTTAAAAAAAAAGGATTCTATTGATACATATGCAAGTTCGACCTAATCTAAACCTAGTTTCATGCTATTCCAATTTTGATTATGAACAATGAAGTGGTACTAATCTATAAATCTAGAAGGGGAGTTATAACTTGGGGTTCCTGTGGAAATATGAATATGATATGGTAAGAAATCTTTATTGATGTTTTAATATGTATAAATTTGGAGATGATCAATTACGTTATTAAACATCTGAATTGCTACACATGTAAAAATACAAAACCAAAATCATCTTTAAGCACAAGATACTTTGTGTAATAACTAATTAATGTATTTCATAAGTGAAAACCAAAAGGTCCTGAAAGTTTAAGTTCTTAATGCTTCATAAATTGATATTGTGAAAGGTATTTTTGACACAACAATATAGTATGAAGTTTAACACATATACTATGAAGTTCTGAAAGATAATAATATGCATCCCAATTTGATTACTAACACATCTATATTATATAATAAAGGAAAACCATGAGAGACACGTGTTACTCTCTGTTTACTCCTTGTAATATCCAGGATTTTTCCGACCTATCTTTTCCTAAACCTTTGCACGTGTTATTACTTAATTTTTATATAAAAATCTATGTTCTTAAAAAAATAAATAATGATTTAGTTGATATATATAATTAAAACAAGTATACTTGAAATATATATACATATATGTATATGAGACTTATTTTAAAAAAAGTATATATGTAAAATATGTTAAATTCTAAAAATCTTATAAGTAGTGATTATATAAATAATATAATTAATAAACTTATTTTAAATGTTTAAACTTATAAACTAATAATCCTATAAAATATTTTATAGAAGTATAAAATAATAAAACTTATAAAACTTAGATAAATTTTATAAAAATACAACATATCTATTCTTATAAAAGTCCAGGAACAAAAACTGCCAACTCTTGAAACTTACTTCAAACTAAAACTCAAGTTTATACATAAAATGATAAAGCTTTGAAACTTCAGGGACTAAAAGTGCAAATAAGCTAAATATCCGGATTTGAAACCAATCACGAGTTCGATCCCCACCGTGAGCGGTTTTGGACTCAAATTAATCAAAACCGCGTTATCAGGCCGAATTGAATGCTCCTCGAGCTCCGACTCAGGCGTGCGACTCAACCCCAATACACTTCAATGCCTAAATTTAACTCTAAACACCCACAGATTCGAATTCAAACTCGATTTGTTCACCCGTCACCTCACGAACTGTTCAGGCATTTATGGGTGAAATCGAGTATAAATACCAACCTAGTAACATTAGCGACATCGCCCTTAAACTACCCATACCCTCAATTCCATCAATTCACACCTGCATTGCTTGTTCGAACCTGTGAATAGCCGACCGAAAGCTCAGAACCGTTCTCACTCAAATCGACTTCATTTCAGGTAATTCAAATAGCCATTATATTCGTTTTTCTTCATAGGTCAAAAGCCCTCTGTCAAATTGCAATAACAGAGGGTTAATCATTTCGTATTTAGGAGATTTTGATTCTAGGGTTCATAATGAACTGGGGGTGTTTTGAAGCGTTGTTTATAAATTTCTTTTTCATTATGAATCACTAACGAAGCCCGTAGTCGGGTGGCTAAGTGTGTGTGCGTGTGACTCGGGTGGCCCGGGTTCGATCCGGCCAGCCTGAGTTATGCCCTTTTCTTTTTTATAGCTCTTTTTAAATAAACTTAAATCTGGTAAATATCTTTATAAAATCCGGTTAAACATTTATAAACTTAAAATCAATTTTATTTGCATTTTTCGTATTCCGAGACATTTTAAATAAATTAAACTTAGTTGAAACTTATAAATGTTAAATCTTTAAAATTTGTTTTAAAACCTTAAAACTATAGAAATACTTTTAAAATTCATAAAACTTATATACTAAACCGGAAATAATTTATAAAATTTGGAACTTCAATTTTCTATTTCTTTTTAAATCATTTCTGTTTTAAGACCTTAAAAATAAATAAATACTTTAATAAAACAAAACATAACTTATATAAATTTTGTAAAAATCAGAAAGTTTATAAACTTACAAAAACAGAAACTTATAAACTTTTTTATTTTTATACCTATTTAAATCAATGCTTGTTTAATTATTTATTTGAAACTTAGCTATTTATTTAAATAAAACAGAAAACTTACTTAATTATCTATTTAGTACAAAAAAATATAAATATACATTTATAAATTTACAAAATAATAAATACAGTAAACTTTAATGTAGTAAATTTCACGCCGATACATTTTATAAAACTTATATTTCATATAAACAAAGACTTATTTGTTTATATAAATTCAAATAGGATAAATAAATAGACTTTATTTATTTACTAAACATTTATAAACCAATAATCTCTATCGAACTAAATGGAAACTCTAAACATTTACAAACTTATCAACTTTATACAAATGCTTTAAGAAACTTTACTAAAATATTTATGAACTTATAATTTAGAATATAAACTTTATAAAAAGTTCTATTTAACATACTTGTTTAAAAATTATAATTAAAAACTTATATTCACATTTTGAACATTATTTATTCACAAGTTAAATTGTAAAATAAATTTTTAGCATTTAAATACGTTAATAAATGAATTATATTAAACAAAATAATTATTCTTATAGATAATTATTTATCCTTAATAATTATGTATGCTTTAAATAAATATTACAAATCTTTAATAAACTAATTATTCTTTAAACAATTATTGTTAATCTTTAATAAATTATTTAGTCTTACACTTACCTATTGTACAACCTTATTTATAGAATACTTAGAAAACCACTTTAAATTACCATTACCTAACTTATGTAATTTATAATGGTAAAACTTTTAAATACTTATTTTTAATTAATAATTATTCTAGACTATAAACTTATTTAAACTTTGATATTCAAGTCTTGTGAAACCCTATTTAGAAACTTATTTAAATTTTATAAACACAATCATTTCCGACTCCCATTTGTAACCCTAGTTAATCTTAACATACTAGATCCTTTGCCATAGACTTATAGGTCAAACTTGAACTTTAGACTTGTGTTCTTAGGTTTGTTGTAAGAATATTCTCCCTCAAAGTCTTGCAACACTTAATCTTGTTAGACACTTTATTATCAATCCAAGTGAGTATACTTAGCCCCCTTATTGTTTTGTTTTGTTTATAAACTTGGGGTGAAACATGTATCACACTTTTAAACTTATACAATTCTTGTACAACTATGTCTATATGCTTATTCTTGTGTTATGTGCCTTTGAGACTTGCATTCTTAAATTAAACTTAAAACTAGCATATTCATTAACTTTGATCAAGCCTACAGTGACAATAATAGATCTATTGTATTTGACCAATCCACCTAGATTGATTGACCCTTCGGGGCGAGCCCATGATGATTGTTACTGGATTTAAACTTTAAACTTTTAAGGGTAACCTTCGTGTTATGCCTAAACTTGGTTGGAGGGTTGATATGCACAATGTTTAAACTGTTTGTTCTCATACATATACTATAGAATACATGACATAGTGAATTGTGAAACTTTTCAAAGACTTTGCTAAACTGTGTCAAAACCTTCATATCTCACCAACTATTTTTAGTTGACAGTTTACTTATATGTTTCAGGTACATTAGCATGAGGCTTGTTTGTGATCACATAGGATGCTTTGGACTTAGATTACTTATCAACTTAAACTTTGTATTCTTGTTACGTGTTGTTCTATACTTGTAATGTAAACTTGAAAATTCTTAATAAAGGCTATTCACGCTTTAATAGTCAACCTTGTGCTTTTGAACAACCGTGTCCGCCCCGACGTATAATTCGCCATTGGTTGGGGTGTGACAGATTAGTATCAGAGCCTTGGTTATAGAGAAATAGGTTATTAGACACGTGACCTAGACTATAACTTAGGAGACCCAAACATGAGTTATCTCATGTCCTTTACTAGGAATCTCCTCTCTATTCTATTCTTAAACCTTAAACCTTATACGTGTATGCTTATGCTTGGAATCTTATACTTCTATCTACTTACGTGTTATAAGAATCTACTACACCGAGGTCATAATCTTAGACATCAAGTCTAGTCCAAAAACCAACTCTCGTCAAAGGTATTTAAGTACTAAACAATGTATGAGAACTTGTGCGGACCGGAAGCGTGAATGCCTGTATTCTGGGAAATTCTATCAAGGAAAGCATTTCGTACAAATCCAAACCAACCGTTGGACCCGTATGCTTTCGTGGGAATTCTTGGGATGAGTGTTCACTTATAGGAATGCATGACTCATCTAAACGTTAGTGAACTTAAATTACTCTTGATATGTCAAAGTGCCTATTTAGTAATGTGCAATAAATGGGTACCATCTAAATACTTTATACTTCATGATTTCATGATTCCAAATCCTCATCCGTAATACTTACTCTATAATCCTTATATTCCTTCTCTTCATGATTTGTCACATAATAACATGCCTACTCGTCATAGCCGAAACTAGATTTCAAATTTTTTTTATGATACAATACTTAAAACTATATATATTGCACTACAAACTTCATAATCGTATACTAAAAAACTTTTGTGTTTATTCATACCTTCATATTACCTAGCTAAACTTCATTTGATACTATCCTAAGTTTTACTACACACTTATACATTCCAAATTCTACCTACTTACACACATCACCATTCTTTGTAAACAAAACTTAACATCTTTGGGCCTAAGGTACATTAACAAGAAACCAAGGAACCTACTTATTCTCCAAGATGAAGAAGTCTACTGAAGTAAATAAACCTCATCAGGATCATAAACTCAAACAATAGTTCAAACAATAGAGTTATTAATACATGATGACTGAAAGAGTGTATCGGCTCATGAGGAGTTCTGGCTAGGGAAAATAGGGTACTTAAGTGAGTCCTTTGTGACTCACCCCCTTTCCCGAGAATTCTCTTCATGAGTACACCACTTACAAGTCAAAAGTCATTTCAAAAAATATTACTGTGAAGACCCAGTAATATGGATAAACAAACTTTAAATTCATGAAAGACTTCTACATATAAAATTTAATAACTTCACCACCACTTACAAACTTCTTTCTTTTCTTTTTATTGCTAGGCAATGGACTCATACTCACCTCCCTCACTAGTGTACCGTCCCGGAGCAGAATCTGATCATGAAGGAGACAACGGGTCACCAGTTCATTAGCCACCAGCATACCCAACTGCTAGGGCAAGGATTGACCTAAATGCTAACCGGATCAGAAACTCTGGCTCAAGACTCGGGGCATCTGGATCATCTCCACCCAGAAGCCAATATCAAGCACCCCGTCTTCACAATCGGTTCTCATCCCCTCCGAGAGACCCATACCTAGCACCTGACCCGTATCACCCTAACCCAAGGGCGAGATATACTAGGGCACCTGCTAGTGCAATGGGAGTCCCGGTTAATGACGTCCAGGAGTTCGTAAGGACCGCGGAATTTATAAGACGAGAGATGGAACATGGTATAAGGCACGATCTGCTGAGCCAAAGAATTGACAACCTGATGGATCAGATATGGTGTCAAGAAGAGAAAATCACAACCTTGGAGGAAGACAGGGAGATACTTGAGTGTCGTACGGAAACCACTAGGGCTGAGGCTAGGTTTGGTACCCGAGTAACCTTAGCAGTACTCGTCTTAGTACTCATCTGCTTCCTAGTGGAGTTATCTGAGGCGTTAGTTGAAATTTCTATTTTCCTTGTTTTTAATTCCCGTTTAAGAAACAATTCCTTATGTAGGAGCTAAAAGTCCCAATTTTCAGGAAATTAATGATAAGTCATATTTTTCAACTCAATTGTTATTTCTTTTTTAATTGACACAAATCTTATCGAAGATTCCCAAACATCATTTTTTATTCATTACAACTTAGTAGTCTTACCTAAAACATTCTTCTTAAACAATTCATCTTAATATATGGTTCAAACAACAAACAACATATTTAAGTTAACAAACCCTAAGTGGTAAACATGACCAAAGAATAAACTTTAAATAAATTGAAATTTCTATTTTCCTTGTTTTTAATTCTCATTTAAGAAACAATTCCTTATGTAGGGGCTAAAAGTCCCAATTTTCAGGAAATTAATGATAAGTCCTATTTTGCAACTCAATTGTTATTTCTTTTTGAATTGACACAAATCTTATCGAAGATTCCCAAACATCATTTTTTATTCATTACAACTTAGTACTCTTACCTAAAACATTATTCGTAAACAGTTCATCTTAATATCTGGTTCAAACAACAAACAACATATTAAGTTAACAAACCCTAAGTGGTAAACATGACCAAAGAATAAACTTTAAATAAACACCCTATTTTGAAAAGGACTTTCAAAACAACATGAAACATTATCTTGATCAACTATGACCTTTACTTCGTAAGAATTACCATTTCTAAGCCTTGGCTAAACTAATTACTTGTTAATCGTACATGTCTCTTGAAATATTCTTCTTATAACTACCCATCCATTTATCTGACCCATTATTTCTCCAAACATCCTATCTATACACGAACAAGAATGAAATACAAATTACTCCTACAAAACAAGATCAGTTATTAGTGAACACACTTTTATAAATACTATCAGAACCTTCCCCGTTATCTTACACCTTCGGTAATAGAATACTTTCCACGTCAAAGAAGTGAATCTTTCTACATAAAAGTTAACCATTCATATAAACCGCAACGAGAGTCAAAAACCCAAGTACATGTTACTCATGAAATTCAATAAACTTACGTATACACAAAATACCCATTACTTTAAAGTCAAAACTTTAAGTGAAGGGGACACACCTGGTTACATTGGGTGGAGATTCCAAACAACATTCAAACTCATATTCTTGAAAGCTCAGCACCTTTCGGTTACTGAAAGTAAGCATGTACAACAAAATGTCATGTAGAGCTTAACTTCAATTAGAATCTAAGCTAAATGATTTGCTTTACTAAATCATACCTAAATTCCTGATTATGACAATTTTTGTACGTTCATCTTGATTAAAACTTATAAGACTCGTTACTCGTTTAATCTTGAATGCACAAGAAACTTTATTACTAATGCTAGAGACTAGCATGAAGAAGGACATTGCTCTCTATAGCAAAGTACCACACTTGCCTTCAAGTCAAAACTAAACATCGACATCCATCTGGTCTCCTTGAACAACCAGAATTTCCTGTATAGGAATAAGGAACGTATAACCATCGAATCCATTACGAAAACTTTCTCACACCTCTCACGGTCACCAGAGTATTGGAGTGATCACATTATACTCAAGGCGTGATCACACACTTTATTCACTAAAGTTGAAAGCTGAAAAACTTTAAGGCTACTCGGGGTTTGACGTATTCTTGTTCAAACACGAGGAGGATGAAAAACTTTAAAGCTACTCGGGGTTTGACGTATTTTGTTCAAATACGAGAAAGTTTTGAAACTCTAAGTTATGCCACGTCATTACTCTGTTGTTGCTGATTGACATTTCCCTCTAGGGACTTAGTAAATTGTTTGCCACTCTTACGTGAAAATAGTACTTATGAACTAAGTAATTTTTGCGCCCCTCTTGACCCACACACAACGGAAGGATCTATACGGACCATGCGACGATTCGAATACTTACGGGTACACACGTAATTATAACAATCCGCGCATGGAAAAACATAGTAAACTCTGTCGTGTGCTATAACCTAAAACCTATCATGATAGATAGCAAAGAAACTAATGTGATATGACAAGGGCATGACGGATACGCCAAAGGTACTCCCTATAAATAAATGCTCTATCATATTGACAGAAATAGCGTTGCTCGTGCCACGAGAAGTTTTGGATCTAGACCAACGACCGTGAAATCTCTTACTCGCTGACAATTCTTGGGCATATTAGACTATATTTTGAGCAAACTCGAATCATCAAACTGTCATCAAATCCATTTCACCTTTAGAATCCAAATGATTATCCGACAGTTCTTCTCCTTAGGTTCATCTCCAAAAACTAAATCCACATATCCATCGATGAAACTATGCCCTTCTTGGAGAAATCGTGGAAATCATGATGCTTGAAATTCAAGCAACTCGAAGCATAATCATATTTCCATCGTCATAGTTCATTTGGATATTCTAAACTTAGCCCAGAGTTTACTTGGGAACGTGAAGTATCTTCTCTCATTATCCTTGCACATCCTATAAACTTAAATCCTGAACTGGAACCTTCTACTTTAAATTCGGGACGAAATTTCCTAAAGTAGGGAAGACTGTAATATCCTGGATTTTTCCGACCTATCTTTTTTCCTAATCCTTTACACGTGTTATTACTTCAAAGCTTGAATTTTTATTTAAAATCTATGTTCTTAAAAAAATAAATAATGATTTATTTGATATATATAATTAAAACAAGTATACTTGAAATATATATACATATATGTATATGAGACTTATTAAATATATATATATATATATATGTAAAATATGTTAAATTCTAAAAATCTTATAAGTTATAATTATATAAATAATATAATTAATAAACTTATTTTAAATGTTTAAACTTATAAACTAATAATCCTATAAAATATTTTATAGAAGTATAAAATAATAAAACTTATAAAACTTAGATAAATTTTATAAAAATAAAACATATCTATTCTTATAAAGGTCCAGGAACAAAAACTGCCAACTCTTGAAACTTACTTCAAACTAAAACTCAAGTTTATACATAAAATGATAAAGCTTTGAAACTTCAATGACTAAAAGTGCAAATAAGCTAAATATCCGGATTTGAAACCAATCACGAGTTCGATCCCCACCGTGAGCGGTTTTGGACTCAAATTAATCAAAACCGCGTTATCAGGCCTAATTGAATGCTCCTCGAGCTCCGACTCAGGCGTGCAACTCAACCCCAATGCACTTCAATGCCTAAATTTAACTCTAAACACCCACAGATTCGAATTCAAACTCGATTTGTTCACCCGTCACCTCACGAACTGTCCAGGCATTTATGGGTGAAATCGAGTATAAATACCAACCTAGTAACATTAGCGACATCACCCTTAAACTACCCATACCCTCAATTCCATCAATTCACACCTGCATTGCTTGTTCGAACCTGTGAATAGCTGACCGAAAGCTCAGAACCGTTCTCACTCAAATCGACTTCATTTCAGGTAATTCGAATAGCCATTATATTCGTTTTTCTTCATATGTCAAAAGCCCTCTGTCAAATTGCAATGATAGAGGGTTAATTATTTCGTATTTAGGAGATTTTGATTCTAGGGTTCATAATGAACTGGGGGTGTTTTGAAGCGTTGTTTATAAATTTCTTTTTCCTTATGAATCACTAACGAAGCCCGTAGTCGGGTGACTAAGTGTGTGTGCGTGTGACTCGGGTGGCCCGGGTTCGATCCGGCCAGCCCGAGTTATGCCCTTTTCTTTTTTATAGCTCTTTTTAAATAAACTTAAATCTGGTAAATATCTTTATAAAATCCGGTTAAACATTTATAAACTTAAAATCAATTTTATTTGCATTTTTCATATTCCAATACATTTTAAATAAATTAAACTTAGTTGAAACTTATAAAGGTTAAATCTTTAAAATTAGTTTTAAATCCTTAAAACTATAGAAATACTTTTAAACTTCATAAAACTTATATACTAAACCAGAAATAATTTATAAAATTTGGAACTTTGCTACTTCTTTTTAAATCATTTCTGTTTTAAGACCTTAAAAATAAATAAATACTATAATAAAACAAAAATAACTTATATAAATCTTGTAAAAATCAGAAAGTTTATAAACTTACAAAAACATAAACTTATAAACTTTTTCATTTTTATAACTATTTAAATCAATTCTTGTTTAATTATTTATTTGAAACTTAGTTATTTATTTAAATAAAACAGAAAACTTACTTAATTATTTATTTAGTACAAAAAAATATAAATATACATTTATAAACTTACAAACTAATAAATACTAGTAAACTTTAATGTAGTAAATTTCACGCCGATACATTTTATAAAACTTATATTTCATATAAACAAAGACTTATTTGTTTATATAAATTTAAATAGGATAAATAAATAGACTTTATTTATTTACTAAACATTTATAAACCAATAAACTCTATTGAACTAAATGGAAACTCTAAACATTTACAAACTTATCAACTTTATACAAATGCTTTAAGAAACTTTACTAAAACATTTATGAACTTATAAACTTTAAGAACTTATAATTTAGAATATAAACTTTATAAAAAGTTCTATTCTTATAGATAATGGATGCAAAGAGACTAAGCGAGTGATTTATCCTTAATAATTATGTATGCTTTAAATAAATATTATAAATCTTTAATAAACTAGTTATTCTTTAAACAATTATTGTTAATCTTTAATAAATTATTTAGTCTTATACTTACCTATTGTACAACCTTATTTATAGAATACTTAGAAAACCACTTTAAATTACCATTACCTAACTTATGTAATAAAGTTTATGATAATAAAATAATGTTTGTCAAGTCTTTTGAAATATATAGTAGTAATGAATAAATGAATAAGATAATACTGCTCATAAATTCAAAACGATTTTAGAAAATGATTAAACAAAATTTTATGTATGCTTTTCATTTAATGAGGATATTAATTATAAAACTTTTGAAAGTTTATAATAAAATAAAAATGTGGTATAATAAGACTATTTATATAAATATATATATATATATATATATACATATAGGTGTGTATGTATATATGCATGTGTGTGAGAGTGAAATAGAGGTAACATTAGAAAGTAATTAAAAGAAAAAGGCAGGGGCCGGGGTTCGTACCCGCGACCTCTGCTGAGAGAGTGAAGGGTTTTAACCGGTTGGACTAGGCTGTTAATTTGTTAAAGAATGATAATTAATAGGTTTTTAACAAAAGGGTTTTAGGTGCCATCTTCCCTAATTCAAACGACCGAAACCATAACCCCCAAATTGACATCGATTAGTCACAGGTTGGAATCAAAACATTAGGGCTTTGCATTGTAATGTAAACACGAGTAGAATGGTGGCTTGAATACCTGCAATGGCGCTTGAATAAGTCGCCGGAGTTCCGGTGGTGGCGTGGTTACACAGGAGCACAGGAGAGTGATTTTGAGTGGAGGAAAGGTTTTACGAGAGTGGTGCTTCTGTATTGAACGAATTCATTGGTATTTATCGGTCTAAACACGTGTTTTACAATTTTGGAAACTCCGAAATTTAGGGTCGGGATTACTCATTCATTGACCGGAATTGACAGAACTTTAACTCGTAATTGTGATTCCGTGAAGCACGGTTTGAATGGAGATGAGTATCAGATTCATTTGACTAGCGAATTTGGGGTTTAAACGTATCGCCGGAAAACTTGGGTGGTCGGAATCGGTCGCCGGAAAAACGTGGGGGGTGGGGGGGGGGGCAGCAGGAAAGGAAAGGTAAATTTTAAAATGTTCACTTCCTCCCCCTTACACTTTGATAAAAATCCATTCAGGTTCTTTAATTAAAAGAATGAGAATTTAACTTTTACATATCTAACTTTATACAATTTATAATTATAATTATTATTTGTTTATCTATAATATTTATAAAGAAATAATTAAATGTTTATTTAGTATGATAAAATATATATATACATTTACATTTTTAAACATATATATATATATATATATATATATATATATATATATAAAAGATGTAAATTTGTCATTATGGCTCATAAGTTTTGATTTAATCAATATGTAAAATACTTTTTAAAAAAATATGCACACATATGTTATGTATATAATAGATAAAAAATTGAAATTTGATACGAATTAAATAATACCCAAGGTGTATGTTGTGGTTGAACAAGTACGAGATCAAAATAACATACTATTTTTGCATAAAACAAAGTAAAATAATACAGGAAAAATCATGGATATTACACTAAACTTGGTTGGAGAGTTGATATGCACAATGTTTAAACTTGTTTGTTCTCACACATATACTATAGAATGCATGACATAGCGAATTGTGAAACTTTTCAAAGACTTTGCTAAAATGTGCTAAAACCTTCGTATCTCACCAACTATTTTTAGTTGACAGTTTACTTACATGTTTCATGTACACTAGCATGAGGCTTGTTAGTGATCACATAGGATGGTTTGGACTTAGATTACTTATCAAATTAAACTTTGTATTCTTGTTACGTGTTGTTCTATACTTGTAATGTAAACTTGAAAACTTTTAATAAAGGCTATTCACACTTCAATAGTCAACCTTGTGTTTTTGAACAATCGCGTCCGCCCCGACGTATAATCCGTCGTCGGTTGGGGTATGACACTCCTCACCTTTATTTTTCTGTCTCTCTCTCCTATTAAATATTTTTTTTCTCTTTCCTATTAAATAATAATATCAAATAACAATCTTTATATTAATAAATAAAATTCTATGAACACATGTCATTTTCTGGTTCATTTATATCATTTTTTTCACGTCTCTCTCTCTCATATTGAATAATTATATTAAAAGAATTTATTTTTAGATTTTAATATAATTATAATTACGGGTACTTATTATTTAATTATAGATAGTTCAACCGATGTAATATACTGGTTTATGTTTTTTAAAATATAAAATTTTTATTACTAAGTATATAACATTTTATTTAACCCGTGTAATATACGAGATTTTAACCTAGTATAGTCATATAATATGAAGTTCTGAAAGTTGCTCACTTTAAATGAATTTCTTGAAACTTGGATGGTTTTTCTGTCCTAAAATAGTTTTTTTTAAGGCGAACATCGAATATTGTGACGTCCCTCCGTTACATGGGAAAGCCTCGTCTAACTTCGGCCAATATGTTGTCTTAACCGGGCCCACTTGGCGTCAGAGTTGGAGAGCTTTCAAGGAAAAACCCCACCCAATACGAACCCTGGATCGGCGTGGGTAAAACCCTAGTGCATCAGCCTAAGAGCTAGGCCTCATTTGCGATGCCGCGGGTGATGGCAATGATCGAACCTGGGTCCCTTGATACTTCAGACCTTACCTCAACCACTGCACCACAACCTATGTGGCGTCCCAAAATAGTTGGCCGCCCAATTTAGAAGTTTGACAAAGTTAGTTACGTTTTTATGTGGTTAGCCATAAAGTTAATCCATGTATCTTTTTCTTACTTGATCACTCTACATTTACCATTTGCATGTTACAAAGTGTATATCTTTCGCAAATAGGGGAATGCCAACCAGGACAAATCCAGCATCAACAGTTCAACCAAGGTTGTGGAACAGGTTACAAATTTAGATCTCTCTTAAACTGATGTATTTCATCTTTCTTTAATTTTCATTCTTCATCTTGTACATATCTTATTGATATAGCACATCAGTTTTTGGTAACCAATAAACATTGGGAATTATTATTTGTAATCCTTTTTCTTTAGAAAGACCCAAGGTAGGTACCATGCTCGATGGGCTAAAATTTTTGCCATCCTTGATGTGATTTATATTTTGTGTGTAACGGGTGAAACATGTAAAAAATGTTAACTAAAAAGAAAATAGGCGGAAAAGTTTAAAAGTCCCACAAAGTATCAAGTGCTTTAAAGAAAAATTGATTCATTGTTTTAATTATTTTAAAAATATATAATTAAAAAAAATGTTGGCGGGCCTAAGCCAACATGAATATCTATCAATCTCATGGTTGCAAAAGTCGCTAGGCGCTGCCAGGTCGGTCAACTAGGGAGTTGCGAGTACTCGGTCTAAGCGGGGAGTACTCGGTCTAAGCGGGGAGTACTCGGACATGGTAAATTACAAAGAAATTAATTTTCAGGAAATTATGTATATGTCAAATATCATAAGTTTACTAATATTTATAACAAAATTTGTGCATATCAATGTAAATCAAAAGGATACATGTTCAAATACTAAAGTATTTCAAAAATTGATATTCATTATTTAATATTATAGACATAATAATTATTTAATTCTCGTCTTCCAATGTATATCTGTGAAAAAATTAAAAAACCAACAAAAATCGGTGAAAAATAGTGAAAAACAGCGAAAGTTTATGAAAAACAGTGAAAATCCGAGTTGACCGAGTTGGACCGAGTCCGAATAGTGTTAACCGAGTTGAAGAAAAGCGCCTCGGCACTCTACCGAGTACGACCGAATTTTACAACACCGATCAATCTATTAACTATAATAAATAAAAATGTTATGCGACACGTGTCGCTCTCACATTCAACCTCAACTTCTTTTTTCCTCCTAAATCCATTAACCCGAATAAAAGGGGATGTGTTCAAGGGGGTTGAAAACTTCCCATATCATTTGTTCACGTATGCATATTATTGTTGTGCCAAGGTCTTAGACTGCTCCTCGGGTCTTTTAAGTTACTTCAAATCCTATGTTATTATGTGTTATAACTTATGTTTATTCATGTTTATGTAGTTGCCTTTTAGAGCCAAAGAGGTTGTGGTATAGTGGTTGAGGTAAGGCCCGAAGTCCCAAGGGACCCGAGTTCGATCCCTGCCACCACCATTAATTTCCGCGGCATCACAAATGAGGCCTGACTCTTAGGCTGATGCACGTGTGTTTTACCAAAGCCAATCCAGGGTTCGAGCCTCGGCTCTCCCTCAAGCCAGGAAGGGGCCGTATTGGGTGGGGTTTTTCCCTGAAAGCTCTCCAACTCTGACGCCAAGTGGGCCCGGTTAAGACAACATATTGGCCGGAGTTGGACGAGGCTCTCCAATGTAACGGGGGGTGCGACGTCACGACATTCAATGTTAGTCTTTCAAAAAAAAAAGCTGCCTTTGGAACTCGAAGGGTTGAAGAGCTTGATGTTAAGCAATTGAGTCCCATGACTCCTTCCATGCCTAAAGCTTTGGTAGGACTGTTTTTTAAACCTCCTTTTGTTTCTTGCCTAACTCATCACGTGTATAGTTATATATGTGGCTTTTAATAATTTTAAGTTATGGTTTCATGGCTTTCTATTAGGCTAATACATAGTGTTTCTAAACTCTTTTTTGTAGATTGTCTTTTTATTCAACACCCACATATATGCATGCCTCATACGCCTGTCGCTTCGATGCGTGCTAAGACAACCGCTCATGTCTACTTCTAATGCGCACGAACCAGAGCCATCTCCCGGGAACCCCTTCCCTAGTAAAGAGGGGGGTTTTGACGGTGATTTTCAAATCTCCTCAAGTAGGATTCGAACCTACGACCAATCGGTTTTTTTTAACAGTCACAATGGTATTATTGAAACTTGCTTGAATATGAATAACCCCTTTTGTTCTAGTGCAAGACGCAAGGAGAAGCACGAGCAGAGCGGTCTGGCTAAACGTGAGCCATTGCGACGCCCATCAAAGGAGCCGAGAAGAAGGTATCAGCAACAATTGTCTATTGAAAATGCCAGCGAAAGTAAAGATGTTATTTCAGAAGGTAAGTTGTCATCTCCTATCCAATCCATTATGCCATCATTTGTTCTTGGTGTGTTAAAATGTGCAAAACATGAGGATGAGTTGATTTGCAGGCCTGAGCAGCCCGCCCATGTGTTGAATGGGCTAAAAAGTTCGCCGCGTTTTATTTTAAACTAGTTTAGATCCTGTGTATTACACACGGGGTGAATAATATCAATAAATAAAATTTTTAAATCTTTATGTGTTGTTTACAGGTGTAAAAATGTATCATATACTAAGGATAGAAAACAAAATTCAAAATATGTTAAAAGTAATATATAATTAGGTTTCGAAAATACGTTAACTAATATTTAATGTAATTTGATTTTCATTTATTATTTGATTGAAAATAAAAGTTACATAATTAGATTTCAAAGTTTTTTGTAATAAGATATAATTTAAAATAAATGTGTTTTATTAGTATAATTAATATTTTATTTAAATATATATTATTATTAAAAGTTGGAGGTGCATTTAAGAAGAGAGAGAGGCGGGGAAAAAAATGATGAAATAAATGTGGAGGCGACACGTGGCATGGAAAAACCTTTATTTATTATATAGTATAGATGTAAGCAATAGTCATAATCGTTTTATTTAAAGATTCAGAGGCTGTTTGGTAGCCTATTAATGACATTAAGAAGCTACCTCTTAATGGTTCAAAGCCTCTTAATGGTTAAGAGATAAAGAGTCATGTAACTTTTGAGGACTTACCATTAAGATATTATCTTTTAACTATTCAGACTTATGACTACCTCTTAACCATTAAGAGGCTTTGAACCATTAAGATGTAGCCTCTTAATGACCATTAAGATTCAGAGGCTGTTTGGTAGCCTTTTAATGACAATTACTACAATACTACTGTTTTTGTAATCATAAATAACCCAATTGTTACTTAGAAAATGTAAAAGATTGACAAAAAATGTGTTGTTGGTCAAGTCACCCCGTCTTTGTTTTGACGACCCGTTACCTGAACTGCCCATCTTCCCACCTATAATATTCATTTTCTATGTGACTTCTTATTTTGGTTTTGTGGCATCAGATGCTTGCACAGATTGATGGCTTAAATTATTCTTCTCATGTATGCTGCTCTGTAATAGTCATTTTCTCATTTGTTTATATATTTTTTATGTTGTGTTTTACTAATTTTTATCTCTCTTTTCTTTTAGGATTTGTATGTAATAGGAGCAAGCAACAGACCACGTCTTATAGAAGGATTAGCTAAGTTTTTGTCTTTCAATTCTACTTTATTGAAAGTTTATATAAATGTGGCAAAACGGGCGGGCTGGGTTGGATTACATGTTAAAAAAAGGTATTTTTCTAGAGGTTGGTATTGACAAGATAATCAGTGTGTCAAACAGGTAATTTGTTTTTTCTGTTTGAAAGATTTTTGTCTTTTTTTTTTTAGAAATAGATGAGTTTTGGTAAAGTTGCACACGATCTGTATTGTTTTACCGACCATTGAGTAAAATTCGATTATGATGAAATCTGACAATAGGAAAAGATTGTTCTTCAAGAAACGACCCGTATATCACAAGATCTGCAATGCTAAGAATTTTGTACACATCATCTTCATTATCAATGGTAGCATGATTTATAGTCCCACTTGGGTAGTTAAGATTTGAAGCAATTTCCCATGAAAAATATTAAAAGCGTGTTGTATGAACCGAAAGACAAACAATACAATTATATGGATTTTTTTTTGTACGGTAGCCATTTGAAGTTCAATATCGTATCATGTATACTCTTTGTTGTTTTAGAATATAATTATTTTCTATTTGTGATCTTTTAATGTGCAAATGAAACTGAGACAATTCCATTTTTATTTAACCCGTGTACTAGTTGATAGAAAACCAATAATAAATAACTAATACTATATTAAGAGTTAATTAGATTGATGGTCTGATAAAGCTATATTACGATTTTGGCCTCGGGTGTTAGAAATTACACGTACAAGTAACACTTTTTGTCCTCTTCACTAAACGGCGTTAAAGTTTTATTACATCTCGTCAAATTGATTATTTTACACTTAATATTAAAAAGGTAAAAGTAAAAATCCCAGCCACTGGATTTACCTTTCCCTAAAATTGAATTCACTCGATGAAAGATCTCAATGAAGAATCAAAGAAATTTGTTTAAGTACCACAATATTGGTTAGGGCTACTATTTATATCAAGAAAAATTAATATAAATTCAACATGAATTGTCACTAAAAAACAAATGGAAATGGTAAGATTGTCCAAAGACCAAAAGTGTGCCGTGGGTGAACAATGAGGTCAGTGTGTGTAATTTCTAAAAGCTTGCGATAAAAAAACGTAATATAACCTTATCATATTAGTGTAATTTCTAAAAGCTTGTTAACCACGAAATTCTAGATTAAAGCGCATGTTTTATATGACTTGAATAAATGCAACTTGTTATAAAACAGTATTTTCTATGAAAATTTGTATGTTTGATGTTATTAGTTATCAGTGAAATAAGAAATAATTGAAAATTTCTTATGATTTAATAAATTTTAATAAAATATTACAATATATGTTAGATATTTAATTATTTAACATCATCATTATTTAATAGGAGATAAAGTCGAAAAACAAAAAGTTAGATTTAATTAGAAGTTGACACCTAGCAAGTATAGTAATTTATTTATTATAATATATGTTGGAAACTCTGTATATTATACATGGTTAATAAATGCAGTGTTATAATACTTAATAATAAAGATCTAATATTACATATTTTTGACATATTACATAATTTTTTAATACAAATTTTAGAAATGTTATATAGTTATTTTTAAAAAATGTTTTTATAAAAAGAATGAAAGAAATGTTCAAATTCTAAAAATATTTTATAAACAAACCTATTTTTTAATTAAAAAATGTTTTATAAAAATAGTTATAAAAATCAGTATTATTTAATAGGAGAGAGAGGCGGCAAACAAAAATTATAATTTTTTTTATAGAAACTTCTAACATTAAATAGGAGAGAGAGACGGAAAAAAAATATTAAGGATGAACATGGGAATGACATGTGTCACCCCAAAACCTTTATTTATTAGTATACTAGGTTAGAATCTCGTGTATTTCACGATATTGTATATTTAAAAAGATAAAACTTATAAATTTGTAAATACGTTCTAATTTGTCAGACTATTATGATCGTCTCGATATATATCAAGTAGAAATGTGTGTGTATATTACGAGTTGGTATTTTTTTAATTAGTTATATTTTGATTTCCTACTATATATTTTCTTATTTAATATAATTAGTATTATTCTTTAATAATATATTTATAATATCATTACTATTTAATAAGAAAAAGACGCATTTATTAGAAGAGAGAGGAGGGAAAACCAATGTGAGAAGGCATGAGGAAGTGACACGCGTCCAACTCAAACATTTTATAGAAACTTCTAACATTAAATAGGAGAGAGAGACCGAAAAAAAATATTAAGGATGAACATGAGAATGACATGTGTCACCCTAAAATCTTTATTTATTAGTATATAGATTTCTAAAAGCTTGTGATACAAACCGTAATATAACCTTATCATATTGACTATTCATGTAATTAATTCTTAGAGTAAATTACACGAAAGGTCCTTATAATAGATCCGCTGCTTGGATGGCTGTCTATTTCCTGTATTAAATACTTGTGAAATAATCAAATTACCCTTAATCTTAAAAAATAAAAAAAAATTAATAATAACAAAATATTATTAATTCACAGATCATATCCATCTTCATCTTCCTCACCTTCCCTGCTTCTTCCCACAGCCGCAACCTCATCATCGATCTTTTTCCCCAACAATGATCAAATCGGTGACCACCTACCCAGATTCGCCGATGATGAAGCCGGACCACCACCACATCCTTGCCTCTCTCTTTCCGGCCCGCCACCATCTCACTGCCCCTACCGGTTGTCGGCAACCCCCCTGTCATGTCACAAACACAACCCTCCCCTCTTCCACCTTGTAAAACTCATCTCCACCGGTAAGTAACCGCCGAACCCTCATCTACTTCTGATTTTCTTCTGCTCCTCCTCGTCGCCCGTCATATTCTACTGACTTGTCAATCACCAACCCTAGAATTGGCCAGCATACTTACCGATGATGAAGTCGGACCACCAGATTCACCACATCGTGTTGTTAATTGCACCACCATCACCAGATTTGATGATTTTTTGCTCCAATCATTGTGTTCGTGGTGTTTGCCATATTAAAAGGGGAACATCGTGTGCTTATGGTCTGCTACTACAATGGTGGAAGCACAAGTTCATGTAAATCAGTGATACTTTTGCTTTTCTTTGAAGATTGGTAACCACACTGGTTTTAATTTGGAAGAGTGTATAATAGTCCAAAACCATTCACTAGCTACATATCTGCTTTTTGGATTAGCAAGTAGTTTTACACAATGGTGAATTTCAGGTTCTAAATGTAATTGTAACTTGATTTCAGGTTCAAATTTATTTTTGATTATTGTTATTGTGATTTAGTTGCAACTCGATTCTGGTTCAACTTTAATTGGATTATGATTTTGGTTTCGGTTCTAGTTTTAATCCATGTTATTGTTGATGGTGGCGTGTCTCAGTCAGATGGCTGGTGTTGAAGGGGACGCCGGAAACATGAAGTTGCCGGATTTGGTGGGTCGCCGGTGGTAACTGCAGGCTTGCGACGGCGACCCGGTGCAGCAGGTGTCGTCGGCCGAACCAAGGGGAGGAGAAGGGGTGCGTTGATTTTGAGGTGTAGTGGATTAGGGTACATTATATTTACACACTTGTGTCTATGGTATTACTTGTGTCTATGGTATTAACGGTTAATATCTCAGTAATAATTAACCTTTAGTTATTAAACCCTGTAATTATTAATTACATATAATTAGTAAAAACATAATCATTAAATGTTTAATTGATTAAACATTCATTCCCCTCAAATAATTAATTAATCAGATAATTAATTATCACAATCTCCGACAAATATTTCTCTAAATATTTACTCACCATTTATTGTTTCCGTCTTTCGAGAATAATATTTAACAATTAATATTATATATTTTGTTCGTTTTCCAAAATGTAACTCTTTTGATCGTACTTTAATAGTAACGTTGACTTAATTGACGATCGGACATCACATATCCAACAGTAACATGAAGAAGAAAGCTGGGTAGGGGTTTGGTAGGTCCCACAATTCTCAGGCTATTTTATTTTTAATTTTTTTTTGTTTAAACTAGGAGTATTTTTTGTCATTTACAAAAAAACTGACAGAAAAGTTAACAACCATCCAAGCAGGGGACCTATTATGTTATAGGTTGTCATACCACGGGGAACAAAGATGTAGTGTCTAATACCTAGGGAGCCAATTCAAAATATTGACAAACCAAAGGGACCTTTCGTGTAATTTACTCAAATTCTTATATTATTAATTAATTAATTAAGTATAACTTGTATAGGGGAATGTTCAATTCAAAATACTAAATATTGCGACAACACGGGGAACAAAATGAATCCTCCATTTTTCAATCTTACAAAAATTTAAACTATAAGAAAATGATAAAAATGCAATGTTTATTCGTCTCTTATTGAATTTATGTAACAGCCCGAGTTTTGGAGCGCGAAATAATTCACGAGAATTAAAAACTTAAATAAGAAAAGAAGGGAAGCGGGCTTGGGCCGGGGTGTATGGGCCGAAAGGGGCAAGGCTTGGGCCCTTATAAGCCTCAAGACCAGCCCAAAACCCTCACTTCCAACACCATTTTCGGATTTCTAGAGAGAGAAAGTGAGAGAGAGTCTAGAGAGAGAAAGTACCGATTTTCGAATCTGAGCTCATAGGACCGTAGGCATACGTATCTGGAACGATTACATGTGAAGAAGAAGCGTTTACAGGTAACCGATTCTCCTAAATCTGAGTTTTTGTTCGTTTTTGGGTTTTTCGGGTTTGGGAGGAAAAGGTAACGTTTTTACGGGTGAAACTGGAAGAAAAGCATATATTTGAGTTCCTTAATGAAAAGCAAACGTTTTGAATGTAAACAAGTTCGGGATCTTGACGTGATCAGACCCGAATGAGAAAGTTAGGGTTTTTACGGGGAAGTAGATCCCGCGTACTTATTAAGTACGCATGAAGAGGATCATGCGTACTTACCAAGTACGCATGAATGAGGTCCTGCGTACTTATCAAGTACGCAAGAAACAAAGCCTGCGTATTTATCAAGTACGCATGAAACAAAGCCTGCGTATTTATCAAGTACGCAAGAACAAGGCTCTGCGCACTTGCCAAGTGCGCAGGCTTCAGGTCTATGGGTATATATAGCTGGTTAGTGAAGTCAGTATGTTCGCCTAGCCAGAAATAGTGAAACCATTTAGCGTTGAGTTAAGTCTGATACGTGTCAATTGTTATGATTGTCCAGATTGTGTGAGATCCAGTAGACCATTGCAGTTAAGATACCACGTGAGTTCTAATCCCCCTTTTTGCCTGCTTTAGGGGTGGTGTGCATACTTAGTGTAAAGCGTTTATTATATTTTATATATTATAAACTGAAGGGAAAAGCTATGTTTTAGTGAAAAGTTTAAAAGAGGCAAAAGTACATTTTAGTAAAGTATGATTATATTATTGGTAAGCGTTTACTATATTTTCATATACATAAACAAAGGCATAATATAAGTGCTAGTATGTTTTCAGTAAAGCAAGATATATCATTTGGCAAGCGTTTACTATATTTATTAAACATAAACAAAGGCATGATATATGTGTTAAGATATATTTCAGTAAAAGCAAAAGTATTTATGGCAAGCGTTTACTATATTTTCATATACATAAAAAAAGGCATAATATAAGTGCTAGTATGTTTTTAGTAAAGCAAGATATATCATTTGGCAAGCGTTTACTATATTTATTATACATAAACAAAGGCATGATATATGTGTTAAGATATATTTCAGTAAAAGCAAAGGTATTTATGGCAAGCGTTTACTATATTTTTATATACATAAACAAAGGCATAATACATGTTAAGTTATGAACAAGATTTACAGAAAGTTTTATGAACAGTAAAGTGAACAGTTTTCCTTCGGGAATGCGTGCCAGCTATAAAGGTCCTTGGGACAGATGTTACTTGTACAAGATGTCAGATATGGGTTATACCCATTAGTAAGAACCTTTGGGTTCGCTAACGGTTGTACAACTGGGATGAGTGACGGCGGTTGCTCGGGAGGTCCACCCAACCTCCCCGTAGTGTTAAGCGGTATTGTCGGTTCATGGTCGTTGATTATGGGGGCATTGACCAGGGTATTGTCGGTTCATGGTCGTTGATCATGGGGGCATTGACCAGGTACTCGTCGGTTCATGGCCGTTGACCATGGGGGCGGTACAGTAGTGACAAGGAATTGACGGATAAGCGGTATTGTCGGTTCATGGTCGTTGATCATGGGGGCATTGACCAGGTACTTGTCAGTTCATGGATGTAAGCCATGAGGGCAGTACAGTAAAGAGGAACTGACGGTTTATTATACGTTTTAAACTGTTTGAAAAATAAAGTGTGTTAAGTTTAGCTTTATTGGCAATATATATGTTTTAGTAAATCTTTTGTATAATTGATTTAAAGTAAACGTTAGAACTCACTCAGCGTTGCTGATTTTTAGTATGCACATCAGTTAAGAAAAAAATTAAAAATAATAAATCTTCATGAGTCACGCTCCTTTTTTTAATAGTACCACAAAACTTCTCCACCTTACCCCTTCTTCTCCGGCACAATCAATCACCGGACATCGTCGTGAACGTTGCTTCTTCATCATCGGATGTTCAAGAACAAACAAATTTAAACATACCGGTAAGTTCATTTCAGTTTTTTGAATTGTTACTATTTAACATAAGGGCAAAGAGTGGCAGAATGATAACCGGAAACCATTTGGAGATGAAGAAACAAGTGGTAGAATGACCTGAAATTAGAACATAGATGAACAGATTCGTCCCTAACTCGAAAAAGGTTTAAATTCATTTAGTAGGTCAATTGCGGGGAATGAAATTAGTGAGGGTTTCAATCAGAATGGGTGGGTGGAACCCAAAAAATTGCAACCCAAAACTCTCAGGTCGTGGAATCCAAGAGGTACGAATTTTTTATTCGGTTATAGATCTTAAACGAGATGGTCGTAGATTCAAAACTCATACAGAAAAATTCCGACGGGGACTAGCAAGGGCGTACCTACCTTAACTTTTACGCGCAGTACAAATTTTTTTTTATGGTTTTATGTATCCGGTTACCCTTTACGTTACCCCTGAGCAAAGTTTACGTTACCCTCAATTTTTTTTAAAAACTCAACACTTCATAAAAAGTCAAAAAATTTATAAAAAAACTAATAGTTTATAAAAAGTCCTCATATTTTATTAAAGGTTTTGAGGTATTGGGTTTTAATAAAACATTTGTATTTTAGCCAAACCAAATGTTTTATTAAAACCCAATACCTCAAAGTCTAAATTCTCAAACCCAACTTACTCAAGCGGCCGGTCAAGAAGAAAAACATATAGCGGGAACTGTGAGACTGTGAGAGTCAGAGACCGACCACTCGACCAGTCGCTTGACCTAAGTTGAGACCACCGCCCGACGCCTCCTTCTCCAAACCCCAGTTAGGGGTGTTCACAGTTCGGTTTGAAACCTTGAAACCTCCCAAACCGGTCATCGGTTTGGTTCGGTCGATTTCAAAAATTTCAAACCGTAGTGAGCGTTTTGGTTTACGGTTTATACCAAAAGTTTTAAATTTTTATAGTTCCGGCCCACTTGATAGGAAAAAAAATATTGCCTCCCTATGTTTTTTTTCAAGCTCTACCACTGATGTTACCGTCAAAAACAATTTTTGTTACATGAAAGTACGGTATAAAAAAATTTTGTTTCATTTACATGAAAGTACAATAAAAAAAATTTCGTTACCCCTAAACTTTTGTTCTAGATCTGCCACTAGGGACTAGCGGTGGGCAGGTGGCTATGGAGTGGAGAATGGGGCTGGTCTGTTTCCATTTTGTGATTTTGTGATCAACTTTGCAACACGTAGTTTCCACCGACATGGTCACATGGCAAATTGTTCGATTTTTTTAGTGGTAGTTTCCATTTTAGAACGTTTTTGCTAAGAAAAACCTTGAACAGGTTATGTCTTTGCAAGTTTTTCCATAAATTTTCTATGGGTGGAGAGAGGCGGAACCTGCATTTTAGAAATCATCATGATGTACAAATATCTAAATGCACGGTGATTATATGATGTTACAAGAATTAAACTCAGTTGTACCATGAGTGGAGAGAGGCGGTGGAGAGAGATGGGTAGGGGGTTTGCAGAGATGGTGTGCACCGGACTTTTCCCCGGAAAAACGAGGAAAACGGTGGGTGAAAGTCTGGTATGAAAAGAAGAAGGGTGAAGCTTGGTCATTGGTTTTCTGATGCAGTGGGTTTCACATTTATATGTTTTTTCTTTACTTAATTTTCTTTTTTATATATAAGGGGCATTTTTGTCATTTTATATACACTTAACAGAAAAACTTAACGTACATCCACTCCAGGGACCTATTTTGTTATCAGTTGTCATACCATGGGGAGTAAAGATGTAGTTTCTCATACTTAGGGAGTTAATCCAAAATATTGACATACCACATGGACCTTTCGTGTAATTTACTCAAAAAAATAATTATGTCTAGGGTCGCTACCAATATAACCTTCAACCATCACTAGATGCCTTCTATTTTTCTCTCATGACAATTTCACCTTTTGATTGACTATGAGAGAAAGAAAACAAAATGATAATCTTATGTTTGAATATTAAAATTCTTATGAATTATACTCAAAATTTGACCACAAATATATTTTGATCTAAAATCCAGTAAAGCAAATAAAAGAAACAATTATACATAGCAAAGAGCCCTAACTAATGTTGTTTAGTTGGATCAAAAACTAGTCACTCAGATCCAAACCGGTTTTCATAAAACCGTACTGACTCAGCCTCTTAAACCCTCTTAAACCGGCTTCATTTGAACCGACGAACAAATCGGTAGTTGAATTGAATTTATAAAAAAAAAAGATTTTAAATTTGTTTTTTAAGTTAAAGGATAAAATAATCATTTAACATAAGTTTAACTGATCTTTTAACAACCATTCATTTCAAAGACCAAATGTTCTTCGTGAGTAATGTGTTTAATTTCTAAAGCTTGTGAATTGTGATCAAAACCTTTACATATAAACTTACCACATTAGGCATTTTTCCATTCAAATATTTGGGGCTACAAGTAGGAATCTTGTGAAGTATTGGAAACTCGTTGTTGATACATTTAGGCAAAGATTATCATTGTGGAAGGCAAAAACATTGTCTTTTGGGGGGACGAATCACTCTAATCCGATCGGTGATAAACTCCCTTCCCACATATTTCTTCTCCCTTTATAAGGCACCTAAAAAAGCATAAATGAATTGGGGAGGTTGCGTAGGGATTTCTTATGGGGGGCTCATCGGACCGTCATAAGATTGCTTGGGTGTCTTGGAACAATGTTATAACCACTAAGGAGCTTGGGGGTTTGGGTATCGGTTCTTTACGTGAGGCTAACATTGCTTCGCTCTCCAAATGGTGGTGGCGTTTCAAAGTTGATGAGAACGGACTGTGAAGAAAACTAATATGGAGCCTTCATCATAAATCCAGATCATGGAGCTTCATTCCAATTAGAGCCTCTCAACCCGGTCCATGGAAACAAATTGGAAAATTTTCACAAGACCTAACTCACCTCGGCTTAGATCTCGCCAGCCTCATTTGTCCCATGGCTAGCCCGTTACAACCGTAAAAGTGGTTATGGGATCTCGACTCTTCAGGTTCGTTCTCTGTTCGAAGTCTGAAAGAGGCCATTCAGTCAGCTGTATATATGGATTTGGGCTCAGATTTCTAGTGGAACAGCTAGTCCCCGATCAAAGTTAACTTCCTATGTTGGCGCCTTTCCTTAGACAGATTTCCATCCTTCAGTGCCCTATCTCAGAGGAATGTTCAGATCCCCAACACTTGCTATGTTTTATGTGGTGAAATCGAAGAAACCTTAGACCATCTTTTTGTGTCCTATCATTTCTCACAAATGGTCTGGGACTTCGTTTCCAACTTGTGCAGGTTATCATCTCTTTTCCTCTTTGAAACAAAAGACATAGTGAACTATCATTTTTATGCTTGGGGTTCGTCAAAATGGAAAAAAAAACCATATATATGGTCATCCAAACTGTTATTTGGTGTCTATGGAGAAACTGGAATGCGTTGATTTATGACCACAATCCTACTAGCGTTGCAAAAGTTATCGGTGACATAAAAGCCCTTAGTTATCTTTGGCTCAAGACCCGCTCCAAAGTTCAAGCTATTACATGAGATCAATGGTGTAATTTTGATATAATTAATTTGAGGGTTTAATTTTCTATGATTATATTCTGGTGAATGTATTGCACTATAATTTAACTAACTACTCTTAGCTTGTTAGTAATAAAAAAAATGTTGGCCTTTCAGAAAAAAATTAACTTTTATATAAATTGTTATATATATGTGAAGATACACCGGTCGTTAGCCTCGTTACAGGGAAGGGTTTTCCTGTAACCACCCTCCGGCGTGAGAGTAAGTATAAGTTCTTTCTTAAAGAGAGTAAGTGGTGAGAGTGAGAGCTGAGGATCGTCCCCTTTACCTGAGGGCAAGGCTATGTATTTATAGTCAGAGGAAAGTGGTAATCTGGCGGGTATGTGATTGGAGGGACGTCGCCATCAGAAATATCCTTGTGGTCTCCCAGGTGACAACCGTTAGTGGTGTCAGATTTGTCTTATCTAGTGGGACCACTTGTGTGCATGAGAATGTCTCCCTGCTCTTAACATTCCTGAAATGGTAGAGTGGTCCCCCTTTACCGTATGCTCAGGAGCCTTTGTCACTATGTAAGGTACTGCTGGTTTGTCCTCATATGGTGTGGGAACCTTGTGGGAGAAGTTTCCTTTCTACGCGCGGCCTTTTAGCACGCGTTCGTAGGTTCCACGAGGACCCTACGTCACCAGTATTAAATAAATTATTGTCATAGCCGAAAAGGCGATGTAAATTTCAAAGCACCAAACAATCCATAGATAACAAAAAAAAAATGAGAGAAGAGGGAGAGGGGGGAGAGAGCGGTGAGGGGAGGAGGGAGAAGTGGCAGGACGTCATCAGAGGGCAGATGAAGAAAGGTCCCGATAGGAACAATGGGGGTAACGAATGGAAGGAGAAGGTCACTAAGTTCTTCGTGGTTAACCTCAGGGGCGGATTTACATAGGGCCCAGGGGGTTCACCGGAACCCCTCGAGTTTCCAATTTGTAGTAGAAAACTATATAGAAAAACAGGGGTGAACCCCTTTAAAAAACATAAGGTGAACCCCTTATAAAAGTTGGAAACTGATCAAGAAAAGAATGAACGAGTTTGATGATTTTTCGGCCGACCGGAGGTGGCGGACGACACTGGTGCGGCTCCTGTGAGATATGGAGAGTAGTGGACTGAAGAAAATAAAAAAGATGACAATGATGGTTGTGGGTTTTTTACAGGGTTTTCAATAAAATTGTCAGTCTTTAAGTACCAATAACTTAATATCTTATTATATTTTTTCTATTTTTTTAATGAAACTGTACACCCCTACTTCTCCTATTATAGGCTATGCTCTTTGTTTTTTATTAAGTAAAAATTTAAACTAACATTTTCATTTATTTCAATTTTGTTACTTTATTTATAGTATAATGTTAACCAAATGATAATAAATAACTTTTATTTTATATTATATTTTACATTGTTAAATTATTTAACTAATATATTATATATTACTTAACTTATTTACATCTTATCTAATTTAAGATAATAATTTTATTAAAAAAAATTATTTTTAGATTATTGTATCGTATTTTTATTATGCGATGAACATTACCTGACCCGAACAACCGAACCGAATTTTTTTTATGTCCGACCCTATGAAATTGGAGCATTTAAAAACAGTGAACCCCCCGGAAATAATTCTTGGATCCGCCACTGGCTAACCTCCTAGATTCCTGTAGCAGAAGGGGGATGGAGGAAGTGTTTAAGGAATTTAGGGAGATGGCAAACGTGTACATCGTGAGGAAGAAAGACAAGAGGGGCGTCTCCTTTGGGTTTGTGTCATTCAAGAATGTAAGGAATGTTAGAGAGTTGGAGAAGGAACTAAGGTTCGCAAGAATGGGGAGCTCCAGACTGAAGGTTAATTTTGCTAGATTTGCCGAAGAAAACAAAGATGAAAAGGCATCGGTGAATCATCCTAACCTCCATCCGGTGCGGAGCAAGGCATTTGAGTCCCAGAGTTAAGTGCATGGAGGCATAGGACAGGAACGACATACCTCGTTTCGGGACGTCCTTATGAATCAGAATACGGGAAAACCGAAGGTGTTTGAGGAGCCTTTGAAAGTGGTTGAGGTTCCAGTGGAGGTTAGTGCCTTTGTTAATCTGCGCAATAGAGCCTTGGTGGGAAGAACTATTGAGTTGATTGGGTTAAGAACGCTGATAGAATCCTTGGGTAAGGCAGGCATCACTACAACATTATCACCCTATCCCGATGATTTTTTTTTACCCTATAGCGACGACTTGTAGTTGGTATAGGCTATACCGACGACATGTCGTCGGTATAGATGTAGTAGGTATTGCCTCGTCCCAATAGGTCAAAGATGCCGTCGGTATAGGTGTCGTCGGCATAGGTCGACCTATGCCGACGACAAGTCGTCGCTATAGGGTTTCATTAAAAAATTCAAAAAGAAATTCTATACCGACGACATGTCGTCGGTATAGGTTTTGGACTTATACGGACGACAAGTCGTCGGGACAGACCCAACTTATCCCGACGACATGTTGTCGGTATAAGCTATTTCCAATTTTTTTATTTAAATTTGGAAAAGACCTATGCCGACGACATGTCGTCGAGATAGGTTTTTCTGTTTTTTTTAAATTTACAAAATTTTCCAGAAATATTTAATTTCTAATTACAAAAACCTGCAAATCAGATAATTCAAACCATTCAAAAATTGAAATCCGAAACATATTGTTCGATACAAAAACCCGTTCGACACACAAACCAAATATTCAAACATAAAGTTGTCCGACACACAAACATAAAATATGTTCAAACATTCAACAATAACAATGACAAAAAAGGAAAAGGCGCAACAACTTCAAGCTAATTATCGTCGCTGCTAATTCGGCGTTCCCACATTCGACGCATTTCATCCGATTGTCGTTGCATTTCAAGCATTTGTTGATTATGCACACGACGTTCTTCATCTCGTTGGGCTTCGCGTTGTTGTTGATCTTGGACTTGTTGTTGAAGTTGAGTTACACGCTCATCCACTTCTTACCAATGTGGTTGTGGAGGGGGTACTGAACAAATCCGGTGTGGGATTACTCACCACACGACCGACACCCCTGATATGGCCACGCCGATGACCCAATTCACGCTCCATGCATGCAAAATCATCGACAGCAGACGAGTCACCACCAGACTCAGCTGAGGATATTGTATACTCCTCTTGGATTCGGTCCTGCATTAAACAATGTAATAAACAATCACTTGACTATTTTACTAAAATTCGACAGCATAACTGCTGTAAAATGGATAACCAACATGTTAAACTATAAGTTATAAACGACCCAAATTCACAAATTCCAATCAACCAACACTAATAACAACAAATACTAATAATACTAGCAAAAATATTCAACAATTGGGCCAAGTTGGATGTTCTAAGTCTATTAAAGTGTGTTTGATTCATTTTGACCCGTTTAAAGTTACAGTTGGATGTTCTAAGTTTATCAAAGTTACAGATCATTCCTCCATTTATGCTTTCTAGGCAAGAATCTTCTGTGTCCAACAAAAGCTATCTTATTCATTATAGCGCACGAAGGTGTATCAACGTTACACGTAGGGCATGCTTTATAACCTTGACCACTCCATCCAGACAAGCTACTACGAGCAGGATAATCGTTGATAGTCCATAACAGTGCAGCATGCATCCTAAATACAGTTTTGGTTCATGCATCTCTCACCTGGACTCCTTCAGCCCACAATATTTTCAACTCATCAACCAAAGGCCTTAAGAATACATCAATGTCCTTACTAGATGATTTAGGCCCGGGAATTAGCAAGGTTAACATGAAAGAAGACTCTGTCATACATAACCACGGTGGTGTATTATATGTTGTTAACACTAATGGCCACATACTGTAAGTCTGACTCATGTTACCGAACGGATTAAAACCATCGGCAGCCAAACCTAAGCGGACATTCTTTGGTTCTTTAGCAAAATCCGGATATCTCTCATCAAATTCTTGCCATGCCTTCCCATCAACCGGATGTCGCATCATACCATCCGGTGAGCGTCCAGTATTATGCCAGATCATTTCTTTTGTCGTTAATCTTGAACTATACCTTCGTCGAAGCCGTGAAGTTAAAGGAAAGTAGCGCAACACTTTATGTGGTACTTTCTTCCCCTTTGTGTTTTTATCAACCCATCTACTCTCATTACAAACCGGACAGTTTTGCATTGATTCATTCTCCTTTCAAAACAGTGCACAATCATTAATGCAAGCATGGATAGACTGATATCCTAACCCAATCTTACTCAGTTTCTTCTTAGCTTCATAGTGTGACGCTGGAACATGATTTTCCTTCGGCATTGCAATTTGTAGAAGCTCTAACAGTTGGTTAAACGAACTATTCGTCCATTTGTTGATAACTTTGATATGCATCAATTTGGCTATGAAGTTTAGGGAAGACATTTGACTACAACCGGGGTATAACTCCTTATTTAGCTCCTCAAACAACGCATCAAACTCTGGGTCTAAACCAGTTCCATCTTCATCTATATTATCCTCGTTTGTATTTTGCTCAGCTATCACATCATTTATGGCATCAAACATCTCATTATTTGTTGTTGTAGTTATTGGAGGAGTTGGTGTTGTTCTTGGGGCAAAAAGTGATGCTATCTCCGCCACACGAGGATGTTGTTCACCATGATAAATCCAATTCTGATATGATTATAGAAACCCACAGTCATGTATGTGGACATATATCGTGTTTAAATCCTGTCGACACGCATTACAACAACGTCTACACGGGCAAAACGCTCTACCTCGACCGTCGACATGGTTCTTGGCCGTCTCTATAAAGTTACGAAGACCGCTTAAGAAAGCTAGAGAATTCCGATTTCCCAGTGTAACCCAGCTTTTATCAATTGCCATATCTAGTGTCATATCTATTGTGTTATAAGCATACACATATACGTGCATGTAATAAATGATATAAATGAATGTATGTGATTTGATCGGTACTCTAAGGCGGTGGATCCTAACCCACTTTTTGAATATTCTATCTCATATGTATACATTTTAACGAGTTGACTATTTAAGAAAAAATCAGCAGCATTTCACCTTAACTCCCTAAGTATGCAGATAAACCGCAAACTCGAAGGAGTAAGGAGAAATATCTACCAATTTTTTCTTAAATGTCAACCCGTTAAAATATATACATATCCTAAATAAGATAGAATATTCAAAAAGCAGTCCCAAATGGGACAATCCAAAATTTATCTCTATCAGATAAATTTCGGACGGGTATATTTTAAAGAGTTATCCTAAATAAACATACTAGTGTACACAACATGAGACGTACATAAAGGTATAAAAGTCGGGATGCGTACCTTAAAAAAATTCAATGAAACACAAATAAGATGTTATTCACACATCTCCAACCGCAATGAGTTCCGAACTTGCAACAAAATTAAATAAAGTTACATATACATACAAAGATATATACATACATTCACAATTACATAAATACATACACAATTATATACATACAAATCATACAATTACATAATCATACATACGAACATACATACAAATATACATACATATTATATACAAACACACATAAATAAATACCCAAATTCTAAAATTACATACATAAAAATACATAGATACACGTATATACATACATAGCCTTTACAAACATACATAAACAAATATCCAAATTCCCAAATTACATACATAAACACAATTCCATACATAAATATAAACATAACACAAATACATACAAACACACATACACGTATATACATACATAGCCTTTACAAACATACATAAACAAATACCCAAATTCCCAAATTACATACATAAACACAATTCCATACATAAACATAATACAAATACATACAAACACACATACACATATATACATACATATTATATACAAACATACATATATAAATGCCCAAATTCCCACATTTCATCTAAACCTAATTTCATCATAAAATTTTAAAAATATTTATAAAATCATACAAATAAACACAACAATGCCCAAATTTTAAAATTACATACACAAACACAATTACATACATAAAAATACATACACATATATGCATACATATTATATACAAACATACATATATAAATGCCCAAATTCTCAAATTTCATCATAAAATTTCAAAAAATATTTATAAAATCATACATCTAAACCATATATACATACATACAAATAAACACAAACATATACATACAAACATACATCTAAACCTAATTTTTAGAAAAATTACTAACCAAGTTTGCAAATTAGCTTCCTCTCAGCTTTAAATCCTTAAAAAATGGTTAAAGCTTCAAACACCTAACAAAAATCAAAGAAATTAAGCAAAAAACACCAAAATGTTGATTTTCTTGTTAAGGTTGAACAATAGATGTTAACTCACCTCAAAACCAAAGAGATTGATGAAGATTGCTCCACAAAACACACCAAAAACGGGAAATCGCCAAATAGAGAAGATGAGAGAGTTTTGGTGTTTTTTTCGTGGAAATGGGAAGCAGAAACCTGTTTCCTGGTTTATTCACGCTGAGACCTATAGCGACGACATGTCGTCGGTATAGGCTCGAATGTCGGCGCAATAGGTCCCCTGTACCGACGACATGTCGTCGGTATAGGCTTCGTAGGGTTTTGACCAGTCAATAAAGTAAAAAATCATATGCCGACGACATGTCGTCGGTATAGGGCATTCAAGAATTTTTTTAATTTAAAAATAAAAAATTTGATCGAAGAAAAATTATTATATTAAAAAAAAAATCAAAATTACCCTATACCGACGACATGTCGTCGGTATAGGTTTTCCCCAAAAATTCGTTGGGCGCCTCGACAAATTTGCTCCCCCAACATAAGAATCGACCAATCCTGTTGGTGGCCGAGATACCCATGTCCAAATTCGTGCCCGACAGGCCACCTCCACGCCTGTTGGATGTCGGGTTAGTTTCTCCTCATCCAGACTAATGTCGGGACGTGTCCAATTGCACGTTTGAGCATAAGAATCAGGCTCGGCTATAAATAGCCATTGTCGGCCCTGCACGAACTCGTTACCATCCTTCCGCACACTCTCACTCCAAATTGAGAATTCCATCACTTTCGTCGTCCCTAAAAGAAGCTGTGACCAAGGATTCAGAAGCTAATTCCATCTAAAAGTTCGATTCCAGCTTTGGACTTTTTCGGACAAAAGACTTCTGCCGGCCAGGCCTGCTTCGACTTGGTTCGAGTCTCAAATCGATTCCCCTGTCCTCTACTTATCCCTGGTAAACTTTTCGGATCAAAATCGAGGCATTCGCGCGACAGTTTCCGGGCAAACCCAACTCCTCGGACATGGTTTGCCAGTTGCCGAGGACCAGCGACCAATTCTGGATATGTGTATATCAATTAAACGACACACACATAACCAGCGATGGGCAGTAGCCCGGCTGGTTATGCGTGTGTGTGTTTGTGTCACAGGTCGCGAGTTCGATCCGGGTGGCCTACGGCCCAACCCATTTTTTTCTATTTTTTGTTTTAAAAATATAATTTAGTTTATTTAATTATCCCACCATATTTTAATACCATATGTACACAATGAAAACCAATACGAGTCGGTTAACTCGTTCGTTTATTTTGAAACCGGTTAGACGATCTTTTAATCCATAAACTATCCTATTTTTATAAATCTTGTAATATTATTTAAATACATTTTTATATATGAAATATCTCATACTTTTATAAATCTTGTAATATTTTATAAACTTATTTAAATACATTTTTATATATAAAATGTCCTATATTTTTATAACTCTTGTAACATTTTTATAAACTTAATAAAATACATTTAATATATAAAATGTCTCATCTTTTTATATAAACCTAGCAATATTTTCAATAAACTTGTTTAAATAAATTTTACATATCAACATAATTAGTCAAATAAAGACTTTTCTTTTATTTGTTATTTTATATAAATACATTAAATATAATAATACTTGTTTAAAACAAAATACATATATATCCTTATAAGTTAAAGTTTTACAAAAACCATTATCATTCTATTTCCATACTTTATACAAATAAATATTTAGGAAAATCATATTAAAGCCTATATACATTTAAATACAAATACACACCTATACGCATACAATAATACTCATTTATCTACATAGGGTATCAACTTGCTTAGGCTTCCCATACTTATCACCTACACGCATGGAAAAATACACGCTTGCAATGTGAGTTACATAGCCCCTATTTTACATTTTTATACGTTTTGGGGTGAAACATTATACATGCTACTCACATTGTTTATACGTGTTATACATGAGACTATATGCTTATTCTTTGGATGTACATACATTTAAACACAAGACAACCAACTGTAATATTGATAGATCTATTGTGCCTGACCAGCCCACCCGGTTAGGGTGTTTATTACTGCATACTCGGATATAACCGCGTGTTATATTCAAACATATCGGATATAGTGGGTAACTATATTCAAACATACCGGACTTAGCTGTTGTGCTCTGTTCAAGCGCGTCGAACTCGGTTTGAATTGTGATTAAATAAATGTTACATCATATACTTTGTTTAACAAGATAAACAATGAGTTGCAAAACGATTTACACTACTATTTACCGGGATTACTAAACCTATGTACTCACCAACTTTTTAGTTGACACTTGATTTAAATAATGTTTCAGGTTTGGATATATGACTATTTGCTGAAGATTTCTCCACTTAAGGAACTATGGACCTAGTTAAATAAATCAATGTTTTGAACTAGACTAGGTTATTTGAAATGTATTGTATTTGGATCTTGTTGTCTTTAAATTTAAGTAATGAATTATGAAACCTTTTAGTTATCATGTGCTTTTGAACAATCATTCTAATGTCCGCCTCGATGATTCCGCCATCGGTCGGGGTGTGACAGATTGGTATCAGAGTCATGGTTATAGGGAATTAGGTTATTAGACATGGTGACCTAGACTATAACCTTAGGACTCCCTTTTATGTGTTATGTGCTAAATGATTATTTGCTATATGAATTATTTGTAGTTAGGTATTATTTGAATTTTCTCGAATTTGGTACATGAGACTTATACACATACAAGACTTTGATACATGATACATACTTTACATACACATTTGGCAAACAAACTTATGCAAACAAATACACTACCCATCCCTATTCATACTCTTTCCTAATCCGTATTAATTGCAACAATTCCTACACGTTTTATGCTCATAGACTCTCAAAATCTTGAAAATCTCGTCAACAACTTAATTTCTTGAGACCAGTAAAGGACACGTGCAATCTGGAAGGGTGACACCTGTACATTGGGTTTTCTGTCTAGGAAAGCATTTCGTATAAATCCAAATAAACGGACCCGTATGCTTTCCTGGGAATTCCTGAAGTGTACCTATAGGCTAAAGCATGTCTCTTTGAAAGTTTCGGGAAATTAATTAACGTTGATAAGTCAATGTATTCGCAAGGATACAATCCGAACTTAAACTTAAAATTTGGGGACATTATAGCAAGATAGGAAGAACTAGACAAACATGCAAAACAAATCATTATTACGGGTGCACACGTAATAACGATTTGTAATGCATGCAAGTCCCGACAATTCCTATTATGCAAATAATGATCTATAACATCATGTCCTACCCGGAAAAGATGACTTAGTTTCCCCTATCAACTTAGAATAAATACACATGCACTGGCACGCGTCATGATAAATCTCGTATTTCTGCTTACATTATTTCCCGCTATAACTCATATTTATCCGTCTTATCTAAAATATCATTGTCTTTTCTTATGGTGTTAGAATGCCTCCTCGACGTGCAAACTCTAACACTTCCAACCCGGATCTTGCTACTCTCCTTGCCCAGCTAGTAGGGCAAATGACCCAAGCAAATAACAACAGTGACGGGTCTCACAACATCCAAGGGAACGGTGGTACCAACCCGCCTCATTGCACGTTTAAGCACTTTAACTCGTGCAATCCTACTAAATTCTTCGGGACTGAAGGTGCTACCGGCCTACTTCAATGGTTTGAAAGCATGGAAAGCACATTCCAAAACAGCGACTGTCCCGATAATCTTCGGGTTCGTTATGCCACAAGTGTACTCCAAAAGAGAGCCCTCACCTGGTGGAACGGTGAGAAACGCACTCGTGGTGCTGAGGTTGCTACATCCTTATCTTGGGATGATCTGAAGAAGGCCATGACTGATGAATTCTGTCCTCGGAATGAAATGAGGAAGCTCGAGGCTGAATTTTGGGATCTTGCCCAAGACAGCGGGGATAATCTGGCTTACACCACCCGGTTTCAAGAGCTAAGTCTGCTGGTGCCTCATATGATCACTCCCTTTCTCGGGGAATTGAAAAATACATAGGCGGCCTGCCTATGTAAATTCAAGATGCTGTGCTAGGAAGCAATCCTCCTACTCTTGAAGCTGCTATCCGTCTATCTGCTACACTATCCGACAACCATGTCAAAGCCGGAACCTTAACAAGAAAGGGTTCCAAGAAGGTTGTGTCTACTCTTACGGCCGTCAAAGATGTGAAACCCGAGTCTTCTAACCGCAAAAAGAAACGTAAGGGTCGAAACTTCGCAGCCGTAACTCCCGCTGTACCTGCTATTCAAGCGGCCCCTTTGGGTCAAAACCCGAAGACTTATATGGGCCCGAATCCCCAATGCCAGACCTGCAAGTACCATCATCCTGCCAATCTACCATGCCGATTGTGCTCAAGCTGCGGGCGATATGGACATGTGGTCACTACTTGCCGTACCCGTCCTCCCGTCCATCAAGCTGCTCCAGCCAACCGTCCCGTCTATCCGGCACCTCCCAATGGCCGGGCATGTTACGAATGTGGAGATCCAAACCATTTCCGTGACCGATGCCCGAAACTTCATCATCAAGGTGGTCCTCAAGGACGAGCGTTTAACATAAACGCTAATGAGGCTCAAGCAAACAATGACGTGATAAACGGTACGTTTCTCGTAAATAATCATTATGCATCCGTTTTATTTGATACCGGTGCCGATAGGAGTTTTGTATCTCTTACCTTTGAATCTCGACTTGCTAAACAAAGAACGAAACTTGACAATTCTTATTCCGTGGAGATAGCAAACGAAAAAGCTATTACTATAAATTCTGTTATCCGCGACTGCAATCTCGAGCTTAATAATCACAAATTCTCTGTTGATCTCCTTCCAATGCAATTGGGAAGCTTCGATATTATAATTGGCATGGACTGGCTATCCAAGCACCATGCCGAAGTTATTTGCTACGAAAAGTGCATTCGTATACCTCTCTCTTCGGGCGACACGTTAGTTATGTTCGGTGAAAAACCATGTCGTGGTCTTCAAATCATGTCTTGCACATTGGCCTAAAAGTACTTGCGGAAAAAGTACGTTGCCTTCTTGGCCCACATAGTTGACACGAAAGACAAGGGTAAGAAATTGCAAGACATTCCAATCATTCAAGATTTTCCCGAGGTATTCCCCGAAGATTTACCTGGTCTTCCTCCCCCTAGGCAAGTGGAGTTTCGTATCGACCTTGTGCCCGGGGCAACTCCCGTGGCAAAAGGCCCCTACCGTCTTGCACCTTCCGAGATGCAAGAGCTTGCAAGTCAATTACAAGAACTCTCATCCAAATGATTCATCCGCCCGAGCCATTCACCTTGGGGTGCTCCCGTGCTGTTTGTAAAGAAAAAGGATGGATCATTTCGAATGTGCATTGATTATCGTGAACTCAACAAACTTACAATTAAGAACCGATATCCTTTACCCCGTATCGACGATCTTTTCGATCAGCTTCAAGGTTCAACATGTTTCTCCAAGATTGACCTTCGTTCCGGGTACCATCAACTTCGTGTTCTCGATGAAGACATTCCAAAGACTGCCTTTCGGACTAGGTACGGTCACTACGAGTTCATGGTCATGCCATTCGGTTTGACTAATGCACCTGCGGTCTTCATGGACCTCATGAACCGTGTATGCAAACCTTATTTGGACAAGTTCGTGATCGTTTTCATTGACGACATTCTCATCTATTCTTGTAAGGCCCCTTTCCCGGGTGACCTCACTTGTTGGATTTACTCATAAACATAGCCATAAATACTGAACTTAAATTAAAAACATTCATCATTCAATTACATTACATAACAGCGGAAGTCTTAACAATTAAAAACACAACATTGTCTTAACAAACAAAAGTGGGATGTTAGTCTTGTGCCGGGTAACCTTCACGCCATCGCACGACCTTTTCTTCCTTTACCTGAAATGTATACTAAAAGTCAGCTAACGCTGGTGAGTTCTAGTTTAATACAATTAGGTATAAACATTCTTTTTTTTATAAGTATGCATAATTATATACATTTATATAAATACACATTGACTTGAATTGCTTTTCTGTTATCATTCTTCGCAAATACATATAAATATATATATTCACATCATTTGTCTCATTTACTTTCATAACTTTTGCTTTTCTTTCATCTTTCTTTGTGACTACATATATATGCATTCACCCTTTTCTTTTCTTTTCTTTTCTTTTCATTCATGGGTGATCAACCCGTCATTTATTTGCGAATGTCACAAAGACAAGCGCCACGGTCCATCGTCATGGTCCGCCTATTCTTACAACCGTCCGGCAACTAGTGTCCGTCCGTATTTTTCATTCTTACAACCGTCCGGCAACTTGTGTCCGTCCGTAATCTTACAACCGTCCTACCGTCGTAGGTCGTATTTCGCCCGTCTGCCATAAGGCATCCGTTTCCCACTTAAACTAATTATACAGCCGTATATTGATTTAGCGCCTTACTCCACCGTAGTGGCCTTTATTTAGTCTACCTTTCTAGACTTACTTTTTCTGGCTGCATAATAGTCGAGTGGTCGTCCGTCTACCGAAGTAGTCGTTATCATTGAAGCGTCCATAACGTTTTCTGCTACTTGGCAAGCAATATATACATAGATATAAAGCAGGATTTCATTCTTACACGTTATGCTATTCTTTTCATTCATTCTTGATAATCATACGATTCATTCTTTGTTCATAATTCATTTTTGTACTTGGGTATATATATATGTTTGTATACCACGTATGATCACATTAACATTCATTACATTTATTCACTTAGTGTATACACTTCAACCCCAAAACATTTATAAATTATTTGCACATAACATAGAAGGGGGCACATAGAACTCACCTGATGGGCTACTCTAGGTTATCCTAGACAAGGGTCCAACAACGTCACTTTCGATCTGGATTAGGTAGTTAAATACACATTAGACCCAACCCCGACTTTAATGGTTTAATCATTCTAAACTTACTGACTTTACTTAACCAACCTGCTGCCTGCTGTCTGCTGCCTGCGCACTTAGTAAGTGCGCAGGGACTTGCTCTTGCGCACTTGGCAAGTGCGCAGGAGCCTTCCTCCTGCGTACTTGTTAAGTACGCTGGGTCTGCATCCTGCGTACTTGGTAAGTACGCAGGGATTCCCTCCTGCGCACTTGGTAAGTGCGCAGGACCTGGTTCTTGGACCAAAAATCCGAAGTTCTTGCATGCAAACCCGATCGTGCCAATCTTACAATTTTCTTTGATCAAAACATGCGGTTTTCGTTCTAGATGCTATTTCTAAGCTTATTATCAATTTTCATCCGTAAAAACATCATCTATTTAGCTAAAACTTGAGAAACCCCAAAATGAACAAAAACTCAGATTATGTATGAATCATTACCTGGATTGAAGTTTTGATTCGGAGGTTTTGCTCACGAGCTCAGCTGTAACGTGCTCCTCTAATCTCGTGACGATCCGTCGGCTTTCTCTCTCTAGACCCGGGCTCCCTTTCTCTCTCTAGAATTGGTGAAATGGAGGTGAAATGGTCAAATGGGCTGTCTTGCCCCTTTTATACCTGGGCTTCCCTCGGCCCGTTAGAGTCGAGCCCAAGCGCGTCCATCTTTCTTTCGCTTTATGACGTTTAAATCCCCATCGTATTATTAATTACTTATTTACTATTTTCGGGATGTTACAAGTCTACCCTCCTTAAAGAGGTTTCGTCCTCGAAACTATTTATACGTCAAACAATTGAGGGTATAGTCCCCTCATCTCGTCTTCCTTTTCCCATGTAGCTTCCGACCCTTTTCTGTGCTTCCATTGTATTTTGACTAAAGGGATCGACTTATTGCGTAGTCGCTTTTCAGCTCGATCAAGGATGGCTATTGGTTCCTCTACATAATTTAGGCTGTTATCCACCTCGATCTCGTCGTAAGGTATGTGAGCTGTGTCATCGACTAGGCATTTACGTAAGTGAGACACGTGGAACGTAGGGTGTATTCCACTAAGCTCAACGGGTAGGTCGAGTCTGTAAGCAACTTGACCCACTCTTGCTAAAATCTTGAAAGGTCCGACAAACCTTGGACTCAGTTTGCCACGCTTCCTGAATCGGATGATTCCTTTCCACGGTGATACCTTTAACAGTACCATGTCCCCTACCTGAAACTCTAAATCCCTTCTTCTTTTGTCCGCGTATGATTTCTGCCTGTCCTTTGCGGCTTTCATTCGAGCCTTGATCTGATCAAATTTCTCGGAAGTAGCTTTGACCACTTCGAGACTCGCAAAATCCTTTTGTCCAATTTCCCCCCAACAAACCGGGGTCCTACATTTCCTCCCATACAACATTTCAAATGGCGGCATGTCGATAGTTGAGTGATAGCTGTTGTTATATGAAAATTCTGCCAATGGTAGGTGGCTGTCCCAGCTCCCACCGAAATCAATGATACAGGCCCGGAGCATGTCCTCCAAGGTCTGAATGGTCCTTTCCGATTGTCCATCGGTTTGGGGGTGGTAAGCGGTGCTGATGTTCAATCTAGTGCCCATCGCTTCATTGAATTTCTTCCAAAACCTTGACGTGAATCTAGTATCCCTGTCGGACACAATCGACAGCGGCATACCATGTCTGCTCACAATTTCTTTGATAAATATTTCGGCTAGCTTTTCGGACGAAGAAGTCTCACGTATTGGCAGGAAGTGAGCACTCTTTGTCAAGCGGTCGACGATCACCCAAATGGTGTCATTGCCTTTAGCTGTTCGCGGTAGCTTGGTAATGAAGTCCATTGTGATCTCCTCCCACTTCCATTCCGGTATTGGTAAAGGTTGCATTTTACCACATGGTTTCTGGTGCTCGGCCTTAACTAGTGAACACGTTAAGCACTTGTTCACGTATTCAGTCACATCGTTCTTCATGCCAGGCCACCAGTACTCTTTCTTCAAGTCTTGATACATTTTGTTTGTCCCGGGGTGGATAGAATAACGAGACTTATGGGCCTCATCGAGTATTTTGGCCCTAAGTTCGCCAATCTTAGGTATCCACATCCGGCCAAACCTAGTTCGTACTCCGTATGTATTTGCACTTAAGTTCCCTTGTTGTCCTACTATTCTTTCCCGTTTCACATTTCTTTCTAACAGTGCTTCATCTTGTGCCTTTGTTATTTCACCCATCAAATCTGGTGTTATAATCAGCTGACACGCTTTGATCTGGATGGGTGTCGATTCTTCCTTTCTACTTAAAGCGTCAGCCACTACGTTTGCCTTGCCTGGATGGTACAATATTTCACAGTCATAGTCTTTCAGTAGCTCTAACCACCTTCTTTGCCTCATGTTTAGTTCCTTTTGTTCAAAAAAATATTTCAAGCTTTTGTGATCGGAGTAGATGGTGCATTTAACTCCATACAAGTAGTGCCTCCATATTTTCAATGCGAAAACCACTGCTGCTAACTCTAGATCGTGCGTTGGGTAGTTAACCTCGTGAATCTTTAGTTGTCGTGAGGCATAAGCAATTACCTTTCCTCGTTGCATAAGTACGCAACCTAAACCCTGCCCCGAAGCGTCAGAGTAGACTACCAAGTCTTCATTTCCTTCAGGTAGTGTTAAGACTGGAGCTTGAGTTAATCGTGCCTTAAGTTCCTCAAACGCGTTGTTTTGGGTTTGACCCCATTCATATTTTACTTCCTTACGTGTCAATTTAGTTAGTGGCGAGGCTATTCTTGAGAAATCTTGAATGAACCTTCGATAGTGGCCTGCCAAACCCAGGAAACTTCGTATCTCTGTTGGTGTCTTTGGGATGTTCCATTCCTTTACTGTCTCGATCTTTGCAGGATCTACCATGATGCCGTTTGGGTTTATCACATGACCTAGGAATTGGACTTCCCTAAGCCAAAACGCGCATTTGGAGAATTTTGCGTACAACTTTTCCTTCTCTAGCACCTCCAGAACTTCTCTTAGGTGACAGTGATGATCACCCTCGCTTTTCGAATATACCAGTATGTTGTCTATAAAAACTATCACCGATCGATCCAACATGGGTCGACACACTCTATTCATCAAATCCATGAACGCTGCTGGTGCGTTAGTTAATCCGAAGGACATCACGAGAAATTCATAATGCCCATAACGCGTGCGAAACGCGGTCTTTGGTACGTCTTCCTCTCTTACTTTCAACTGATGGTAACCCGACCTAAGATCGATCTTTGAGAACCAACTCGCACCTTGCAGTTGATCAAAAAGGTCGTCTATTCTAGGCAGTGGGTATTTGTTCTTTACTGTCCTCTTGTTCAGTTCGCGGTAGTCAATGCACATGCGCATGCTGCCGTCCTTCTTCTTTACAAATAGTACCGGAGCGCCCCATGGTGAGATGCTCGGTCTAATAAATCCCTTTTCTGTTAATTCCTGTAGTTGAGACATCAATTCTTTCATTTCTGACGGAGCCAATCGGTAGGGGGCTTTGGCAACGGGCTCAGCTCCTGGCAGTAAGTCAATCTGAAATTCTATTTCCCGATCGGGTGGCAACCCAGGTAGATCCTCAGGGAATACTTCCGGAAAGTTGCACACCACGGGTACATTCTTGAGTTCTTTAGTTTTCATTCTATCATCAATAACATATGCCAGATAAGCTTCGCAACCGCGCCTCATGTAACTTTCGGCCTTGATCATCGAGATGACGTTCGGCATCGTGCAATTCCAATCCCCATAAACCGTAATTAGACTGCCGCTTGGAGCTTTGAGGTGTATCCTCTTACGTTTACATATGATTTGAGCTTCATTGGCAGCTAGCCAATCCATTCCCAATACTATATCGAATCCTCCTAAGGTGAGAAGGAATAATCTAGAAGGGAACTTATGACCCTCTATTTCTATTATGCAATCCTCTGTTACTTGGAATACTGCCGAATTTTTACCAACGGCAGTTTGTACGCTAAAGGCCTTTACTATGGTGTTAATAGTGCAATCCAGTTTACGACTAAATGCATTTGATATAAAGCTTTTACTAGCACCAGAGTCGAATAAAATAGCAGCATGTTCATCATTTACTAGAAACGTACCTGACACGACATCAGGGTTTCCCCTTGCCTCTTCCTCCGTTAAGGCATAGGCGCGAGTCCTTGCCTTTTGTTGTTCCTGCTCCTTATCCTTTCCCGAACCAGATTGGCCGGCCTTCCTGCAGTATTTTGTTAGATGCCCAAATTGTCCACAACTTTGGCATTTAGTGTCTCTCAAACAGTCGCGAGAATAGTGTCCCGCCCTTCCACACCTATAGCAGGTGGTGGTGCCGACTCGACACTCGCCAAGATGTTGCCTTCCACATTTCTTGCAAGTTTCATATTCATTGGACCTTGGTTTCTTGCTCTCAGTTGTTACGTTCCCTCTTCCGGTGCCTCTGGACGTGTTCTCCCACTTTCTCTTTTGTGTCTCAGGTGCCGGGTCCTCATTGGCGTAGTCGTCGTAGACGATTCCGCTCAGATTCACTACCGACTCGAAGGTCGAGGGTAGGTTAGCTTTCACATGGACACGGACCCGCTGTGGCAACCCCTTAACATAATACTTGATCAAACGGTCTTCAGTTTCTACCAGATGGGGTACTAGTTGAGCCAGTTCATTGAATCTTGATGTATACTGGCGATGAGTCTTGTTGCCAGCCTTGAAGTTCAAGAATTCATTCTCAACTCGGTCGATTTCATTCTGGGGACAAAACTTTTGGATGACCAGTTTCTTCAAGTCGTCCCATGTCATTCTGTTTATAGCATTCGGTGACTTAGTTCTCTGAATATTCCTCCACCAACTTAGTGCTTCGTTGGTGAAAGAATGAGCGACGTACTTAACAGCTTGGTCGGGTCGACACTCGCTGATGTTGATTACAGCATTCATCCTCTCTATCCATTCAAGCGTTACCACTGAATCCTTGCTCCCATCGAACTTGGGTGGGTCTCCGTCCTTAAAGCCCTTATAAGTACACCCACGGTTGCTCGATCCTATCTTTATTTCATCCCCATCACTATCATATACTTTCTCTTCCTTGTCTCCTTCATCCTCTTCTCTACTTTTCTTTATTGCCTCGGATAGTAGATCAGGCAATACCTTCTTCAAAGTGAGCACAACTTCACGGGCAATAGCATCCCTGACTTCAGGTTCCAACTGTATAGGCCCTGGACTGTCGTCCTTAACTGGGGTCACTTCTGTTTCGTGCACACTTTCGGTGTGCTCTGCGTGCACACTCTCTTCTTCTTCTTCTTCTATTCTTTGGTTCAACGGAGGTCTACCTACTCGGCCAGTGCGACCGCCTCGGCGTCCAGTTCTCCCTCCTCCAGCCATAGTTCTTAATTTCCTGATAGTTAAAAAGGGAATACATCAATGTCATTCCTTCAGATCATAGTTTGGAACAGTACGAGCAAGGTAAATTCTTAATTACAGTGACCGGTTTGTGATTACTAATTTACATTGCTTTTCGGGTTCGAAACTCTTCAAATCAGTCGTGGCATTAACATCTATTTGTTCTAAGTTAAGGTATCTATTCCTATGCTAGAGCATTAACTTTATGACTTACTTACCGTGCTAGCGTTGGCGTTGGTTACCCATACTGACATCCGTGCGTTGGTCCCATAATCAGTTTGAGTCTAGACATTTAGGGATGTCTAAATCTCTCAAACTATTGCTCTGATACCAACTTGTAAGGCCCCTTTCCCGGGTGACCTCACTTGTTGGATTTACTCATAAACATAGCCATAAATACTGAACTTAAATTAAAAACATTCATCATTCAATTACATTACATAACAGCGGAAGTCTTAACAATTAAAAACACAACATTGTCTTAACAAACAAAAGTGGGATGTCAGTCTTGTGCCGGGTAACCTTCACGCCATCGCACGACCTTTTCTTCCTTTACCTGAAATGTATACTAAAAGTCAGCTAACGCTGGTGAGTTCTAGTTTAATACAATTAGGTATAAACATTCTTTTCTTTATAAGTATGCATAATTATATACATTTATATAAATACACATTGACTTGAATTGCTTTTCTGTTATCATTCTTCGCAAATACATATAAATATATATATTCACATCATTTGTCTCATTTACTTTCATAACTTTTGCTTTTCTTTCATCTTTCTTTGTGACTACATATATATGCATTCACCCTTTTCTTTTCTTTTCTTTTCTTTTCATTCATGGGTGATCAACCCGTCATTTATTTGCGAATGTCACAAAGACAAGCGCCACGGTCCATCGTCATGGTCCGCCTATTCTTACAACCGTCCGGCAACTAGTGTCCGTCCGTATTTTTCATTCTTACAACCGTCCGGCAACTTGTGTCCGTCCGTAATCTTACAACCGTCCTACCGTCGTAGGCCGTATTTCGCCCGTCTGCCATAAGGCATCCGTTTCCCACTTAAACTAATTATACAGCCGTATATTGATTTAGCGCCTTACTCCACCGTAGTGGCCTTTATTTTGTCTACCTTTCTAGACTTACTTTTTCTGGCTGCATAATAGTCGAGTGGTCGTCCGTCTACCGAAGTAGCCGTTATCATTGAAGCGTCCATAACGTTTTCTGTTACTTGGCAAGCAATATATACATAGATATAAAGCAGGATTTCATTCTTACACGTTATGCTATTCTTTTCATTCATTCTTGATAATCATACGATTCATTCTTTGTTCATAATTCATTTTTGTACTTGGGTATATATATATGTTTGTATACCACGTATGATCACATTAACATTCATTACATTTATTCACTTAGTGTATACACTTCAGCCCCAAAACATTTATAAATTATTTGCACATAACATAGAAGGGGGCACATAGAACTCACCTGATGGGCTACTCTAGGTTGTCCTAGACAAGGGTCCAACAGCGTCACTTTCGATCTGGATTAGGTAGTTAAATACACATTAGACCCAACCCCGACTTTAATGATTTAATCATTCTAAACTTACTGACTTTACTTAACCAACCTGCTGCCTGCTGTCTGCTGCCTGCGCACTTAGTAAGTGCGCAGGGACTTGCTCTTGCGCACTTGGCAAGTGCGCAGGAGCCTTCCTCCTGCGTACTTGTTAAGTACGCAGGGTCTGCATCCTGCGTACTTAGTAAGTACGCAGGGATTCCCTCCTGCGCACTTGGTAAGTGCGCAGGACCTGGTTCTTGGACCAAAAATCCGAAGTTCTTGCATGCAAACCCGATCGTGCCAATCTTACAATTTTCTTTGATCAAAACATGCGGTTTTCGTTCTAGATGCTATTTCTAAGCTTATTATCAAGTTTCATCCGTAAAAACATCATCTATTTAGCTAAAACTTGAGAAACCCCAAAATGAACAAAAACTCAGATTATGTATGAATCATTACCTGGATTGAAGTTTTGATTCGGAGGTTTTGCTCACGAGCTCAGCTGTAACGTGCTCCTCTAATCTCGTGACGATCCGTCGGCTTTCTCTCTCTAGACCCGGACTCCCTTTCTCTCTCTAGAATTGGTGAAATAGAGGTGAAATGGTCAAATGGGCTGTCTTGCCCCTTTTATACCTGGGCTTCCCTCGGCCCGTTAGAGTCGAGCCCAAGCCCATCCGTCTTTCTTTCGCTTTATGACGTTTAAATCCCCATCGTATTATTAATTACTTATTTACTATTTTCGGGATGTTACAATTCTAAAACAAAAGCGGAACATGAACAACATCTTCGTTTAATTCTAGAGCTCTTAAAGAAAGAACAACTATACGCCAAGTTCTCCAAGTGTGAATTCTGGCTAAAAGATGTTCAATTTTTGGGACACATAGTCAACGATAAGGGAATTCATGTGGATCCGGCAAAGATCGAAGCGATAAAGAATTGGAGTACTCCTAAGACTCCCACCGAGATTCGTTCATTTCTTGGACTAGCAGGTTACTACCGTCGTTTCATTTCAAATTTCTCCAAGATTGCGGTCCCGCTCACTGCCTTGACTCACAAAGGTAAGCACTACGAGTGGGGACCCAAACAAGAAGAAGCTTTCCAAACTCTAAAGCACAAGCTCTGCAATGCTCCTATTCTAACCCTTCCTAGTGGTAATGACGACTTTGTCGTTTATTGTGATGCATCCAACCAAGGTCTTGGTTGTGTCCTTATGCAACGTGGCCAAGTAATTGCATATGCATCACGTCAACTCAAAATTCATGAGAAGAACTATACGACCCATGATCTCGAGCTTGGTGCTGTCGTTTTCGCCTTGAAAATTTAGAGACACTATTTATATGGTACCAAATGCGTGGTTTTCACCGACCACAAAAGTCTCCAACATATTTTCAATCAAAAAGAGCTTAATATGAGGCAACGACGATGGGTCGAACTTCTTAACGACTACGACTGCGAGATTCGCTACCACCCCGGCAAAGCAAATGTTGTAGCCGACGCTTTGAGTCGTAAAGAACGTATCATGCTTCATAGTGTTCGTATTCATAATGATATCCAAGCCCGTATTCTCAAGGCACAACACACCTCGGTTACCAAGGGAAACATGTATCAAGAGATGGCATGTGGCGTAGAACTCTTGCTAGAAACCAAGGCCAACGGTCTATTGTATTACTTGGACCGTATCTGGGTTCCCGATCGCGACGATCTTCGTATATTTTTGATGAACGAGTCCCACAAAACTCGTTATTCGGTACATCCCGGAGCTGATAAGATGTACATGGGTCTCCGTCAGCAATATTGGTGGCCCGGCATGAAAAAGGATATTGCCCTCTTTGTGGCAAGATGCCTAACTTGTTCTAAAGTAAAGTCCGAACACCAAAAGCCTTCCGGGCTCCTCGAACAACCTGAAATACCCGTATGGAAGTGGGAGAACCTTGCCATGGATTTCATCACCAAACTCCCACGCACTTCTAGTGGGCACGATAGTATCTGGGTTATTATCGACCGACTTACAAAGTCTGCTCATTTCTTACCTATTCGTGAGGACTATCGAGTCGAGAAATTGGCTCGGATCTACATTGATGAGATCGTAAGTCGTCACGGAATCCCTTTGAACATCATCTCTGATCGTGATTCGCGTTTTACTTCCCGATTTTGGCAATCATTACAATCAGCACTCGGTACTCGTTTGGATTTAAGTACGGCTTACCATCCTCAAACGGATGGACAAACCGAGTGAACAATCCAAACTCTTGAGGATATGCTTAGAGCTTGTGTCATTGACTTTGGTGGCAATTGGGATTCTCACCTACCACTGATTGAATTTTCCTACAACAACAGCTACCACACAAGTATTAACATGGCACCGTTTGAGGCTCTTTATGGACGGAAATGTCGTTCACCGATTTGTTGGAACAAAATTGGTGAAGCACAAATCACCGGTCCCGAGCTTATCCAAGAGACCTCCGATAAAGTCTCTCTTATCCGTGACCACATTCGGGTAGCAAGGAGTCGGCAAAAGAGCTATGCCGATCGACGACGAAAACCCTTGGAATTTCAAGTTGGAGATATGGTTCTTCTAAAGGTATCACCTTTGAAAGGCGTAGTACGATTTGGAAAGAAGGGAAAACTTGCACCTCGATATGTGGGTCCATTCAAGATACTCGAAAGGGTAGGAAAAGTGGCCTACACACTCGACCTTCCTTCGAAACTCAGCAACGTTCATCCAACCTTTCATGTATCAAATTTGAAAAAGTGTTTAGCCGATGAGAATCTCCACATCCCTCTTGACGAAGTGCGCATTGACGAGAAAATGCACTTTGTTGAGAAACCCGTGGAAATCATAGACCGAGAAGTCAAGAAACTCAAGCGTAGCCGCATCCCCATTGTCAAGGTCCGTTGGGAGTCTAAACGTGGACCCGAGTTCACTTGGGAACGTGAAGACCAAATGAAGACCAAGTATCCACACCTCTTTTCGTAGCCTCCATTAGTTGAATTTCGGGGCGAAATTCCTCTAACTTGTGGAGACTGTGACGTTTCGGATTTTCGTTCTCGTACTTGTATTAGAACTATCATGTAATCATTCTCTATTTTAATAAAGTGTAGGAATTTTATTTAGTTTTTATACAAATAGGTATTTTATATTATAAATTTAAATTAATTAGAATTTTATAATTTTTTTAAAACTAATATAAAAATTTATATAAAAATCTACAATTAAAAAGTTGCATATCTAATAAAATAACTTATTTTAATAAGATTTATAACATTTATAAAAATTATTATTTATAAAAATAATAATAATATAAGTTTATAAAAACTTATAAATTAACTTGATTTAAAAGAAATTAAATTAATTTAGTTAAATAAAAGTTCAAGGGTTGTTTCGTAATTAAACAAACAAAAAGGGTTTAAAACTAAATTTGTTTGAAGGGATGTTTCTGGTCAAGTTAATTTGCAGGGACCCATCCATAATTATTTTAAGGTTTATTTCGTATTAAACCAAACTCCAGGGACTAAAACTGTCAAAACGAAAATCGTTTATCCGGTCACCCCTTCCAAAGGTCCGGCGGGTAAAAGATTTTCCGGCGACACCCGACCAGCCTGTTTCTCTGCACCTCAACACCCGATAAAGCTTTCTCTGGCTTCGTCTCTCCCACAAGAACAAGACCCCTCGACAAATTTGTTCCCCCAACATAAGAATCGACCAATCCTGTTGGTGGCCGAGATACCCATGTCCAAATTCGTGCCCGACAGGCCACCACCACGCCTGTTGGATGTCGGGTTAGTTTCTCCTCGTCCAGACTAATGTCGGGACGTGTCCAATTGCACGTTTGAGCACTATAAATAGCCATTGTCGGCCCTGCACGAACTCGTTACCATCCTTCCGCACACTCTCACTCCAAATTGAGAATTCCATCACTTTCGTCGTCCCTAAAAGAAGCTGTGACCAAGGATTCAGAAGCTAATTCCATCTAAAAGTTCGATTCCAGCTTTGGACTTTTTCGGACAAAAGACTTCTGCCGGCCAGGCTGCTTCGACTTGGTTCGAGTCTCAAATCGATTCCCCTGTCCTCTACTTATCCCTGGTAAACTTTTCGGATCAAAATCGAGGCATTCGCACGACAGTTTCCGGGCAAACCCAAGTCCTCGGACATAGTTTGCCGGTTGCCGAGGACCAGCGACCAATTCTGGATATGTGTATATCAATTAAACGACACACACATAACCAGCGATGGGCAGTAGGCCGGCTGGTTATGCGTGTGTGTGTTTGTGTCACAGGTCGCGGGTTCGATCCGGGTGGCCTACGGCCCAACCCATTTTTTTTCTATTTTCTGTTTTAAAAATATAATTTAGTTTATTTAATTATCCCACCATATTTTAATACCATATGTACACAATGAAAACCAATACGAGTCGGTTAACTCGTTCGTTTATTTTGAAACCGGTTAAACGATCTTTTAATCCATAAACTATCCTATTTTTATAAATCTTGTAATATTATTTAAATACATTTTTATATATGAAATATCTCATACTTTTATAAATCTTGTAATATTTTATAAACTTATTTAAATACATTTTTATATATAAAATGTCCTATATTTTTATAACTCTTGTAACATTTTTATAAACTTAATAAAATACATTTAATATATAAAATGTCTCATCTTTTTATATAAACCTAGCAATATTTTCAATAAACTTGTTTAAATAAATTTTACATATCAACATAATTAGTCAAATAAAGACTTTTCTTTTATTTGTTATTTTATATAAATACATTAAATATAATAATACTTGTTTAAAACAAAATACATATATATCCTTATAAGTTAAAGTTTTATAAAAACCATTATCATTCTATTTCCATACTTTATACAACTAAATATTTAGGAAAATCATATTAAAGCCTATATACATTTAAATACAAATACACACCTATACACATACAATAATACCCATTTATCTACATAGGGTATCAACTTGCTTAGGCTTCCGCATACTTATCACCTACACGCGTGGAAAAATACCCGCTTGCAAGGTGAGTTACATAGCCCCTATTTTACATTTTTATACGTTTTGAGGTGAAACATTATACATGCTACTCACATTGTTTATACGTGTTATACATGAGACTATATGCTTATTCTTTGGATGTACATACATTTAAACACAAGACAACAAACTGTAATATTGATAGATCTATTGTGCCTGACCAGCCCACCCGGTTAGGGTGTTTATTACTGCATACTCGGATATAACCGCGTGTTATATTCAAACATATCGGATATAGTGGGTAACTATATTCAAAATACCGGACTTAGCTGTTGTGCTCTGTTCAAGCGCGTCAAACTCGGTTTGAATTGTGATTAAATAAATGTTACATCATATACTATGTTTAACAAGATAAACAATGAGTTGCAAAATGATTTACACTACTATTTACCGGGATTACTAAACCTATGTACTCACCAACTTTTTAGTTGACACTTGATTTAAATAATGTTTCAGGTTTGGATATATGACTATTTGCTGAAGATTTCTCCACTTAAGGAACTATGAACCTAGTTAAATAAATCAATGTTTTGAACTAGACTAGGTTATTTGAAATGTATTGTATTTGGATCTTGTTGTCTTTAAATTTAAGTAATGAATTATGAAACCTTTTAGTTATCATGTGCTTTTGAACAATCATTCTAATGTCCGCCTCGATGATTCCGCCATCGGTCGGGGTGTGACATTAATATTAAAAGGTTGGGTGAGGGTCAGAAGGCGGTGTGGATAAGTAATTTGAGAAAGCAGGAAGGATAAGTAATTATGCAGGTGTTCTTTGACAGCAGGAATATAAGTAGATGGTGCGGGTCGTCCTTCATTGCGTTGGTTCCCAAGTGTGCGGATCCGGTTACCTTGAATGAATACAGACCGATAAACCTGCTTGGTACAATCAGTAAGGTCATTTCTAAAGTGTTGGCGAACAGACTGAAGAAAGTAATTGGTTTAATTATGTCGGACACTCAAACTGCGTTCGTTCGGAATCGTTTTATTCTTGATGGGCCCATGTTGTTGAATGAGATTCTGTCTTGGCTAAAGTACAAGAAGAATAAAGCCTTCATGTTTAAAATAGATTTCGAAAAGGCCTACGATAACGTCAATTGGGAGTTTGCGGTGTCTATGATGGATCAAATGGGCTTCCCGGAACGATGGTTTACTTGGATCCGGGGTATCTTGTCGTCTGCGAGATCTTCGGTCTTGGTAAATGGATCCCCTACTTTCGAATTCCAATGTCATAAAGGCTTACGTCAAGGGGATCCTCTTTCCCCGTTTATTTTCCTGCTTGTTATGGAAGGTTTGTCGTTCATGCTTTATAAGGCGGGGGAGGAGGGGCTGCTCAAGGGCATTCAACTTCCAAATGAAGGGCCGGAGGTTTCTCATTTGTTGTACGCGGATGATGCCATCATTATGGGAGATTGGTCAAGGGCGAACTTTCCAATGTTGTGAGACTGCTGAGATGCTTCCACATTTGCTCGGGTCTCAAATTTAACTTTCATAAATCTCTGTTATTTGGTCAAGGAGTGCTTGAAAGGTAAGTTCCCGTTTACCTACCTTGGAATTACGGTGGGGGCTAACATGAATCGTATAGTCAATTAGAGACCGGTCATGGAGACGTTCGCTGCTCGTCTCGCGCTTTGGAAAGCTTCGGCTATTACTATAGGAAGGCGTCTCACTCTCATTCAAGGCTCCTAGCACGGTGGTTAACCGCCTTGAAGCTATAATGAGAAGATTCCTTTGGGGTGCTTCTATATCTTAAAAAAAATGCATTGGGTGGCTTGGGAGAGGGTGACACTTCCTAAAAGCAAAGGAGGGCTGGGTATTAAAAGGATAGACCATGCTAATATTGCCTTATTGGTATAAAATAGAGAAAAAGGCTTTATGGAGAAGAGTTATCCAGGTTATACATGGGAGGTGCTCTGAGTGGGACTCTATTCCTTTCAACAGGAATTATGGTGGAACTTGGAAGAATATTGGTTCGATGTTATCTAAACTTAAGCTTGGTGATATAAAACTGGGTGAAATGTTCAAAGGAGTGTATGGTAAAGGGGAGGATATAAAGTTTTGGATTGGGGATAAGCCCCTTCGGGATACATTCCCCAATATTTTCAGTTTGGAGAAAAATAAATGTTGCAGAATCAGCGGGTGGATCGATCATAACATCGTTTGGGCTTGGGATTGGAGAAGAGAACCGGCTTCCATAAATGAATGGGAGGAATGGCAAAAGTTGTTCACGGTGGTTTGTTCGGCGAACAAGAGGGATAGGGACGACGGCTGGGTCAGGAGAGGCGAGGACCGGTGAAAAGGTTAATGTTTATAGGTATGGATGTTAGTAACCGGTATGTCATGAATTGGAGATAGTGGCTTCCAATTAAATGAAACATATTCTTATGGAGAGCTGAGCAAGATAGATTACCTAAGCGGGAGGCGCTGGCTCGGAGGAATGTTCATGTGGAGTCTTCGGCCTGCCCGTTATGTGGAGAGGGATCTGAATCGGTATCCCACCTGTTCACTGGCTGCTGGTTTTTTGCAAAGGTGTGGCAGGGTTCTGTTTTGGTATGAGGGATCTGCTGGAGGCACACCAGTTTTGTGGCCTGAATGACATTGGTAAAGAGGCGTTCCAAGGTATTATTGGTGTCGCATGTTGGAGAATTTGGAAAGCTAGGAACGAGAAACAACAAAGTGTGCAAGATTCATGAGATCATTGAAGATGTTAAAGTTCTCAGTTTCTTATGGTTTAGTAATAGATCCAAGCATAAAGCGACGATGTGGTCGAATTGGGGTAGGTTCGTCTTGATGTAAGTCTGTTTTATTTTGGTGCCCAGCTTTGCTGGGGTGTTTGGCTGTTTTGGCTTGTGTGAATAAAAGTTATAGTTCAAAAAAAAATCCATAGATAACCATCATTAAATGCCTCCTGATTTTCTCCCACGACTATTTTCACATTTTCATTGACTTGAGAGAAAGACAACAAAATATCATTGATTCGTTTGATTATTAATATACTCAAAATTTGACCATAAATATACTTTAACTAAAAAGAAATCCAATAAAAGAAACAATTATACATAACAAAGAGTCATAACAATGATGTCGGAACTGGATCGGACCGGCCAGTTAGAGGGACCGATTATTTTCTTTTAAGTAACAAAATCTAATTTACAGATTTACTATTTATTTAGACATATATACTTTGTATATATATAATATTTACCAACCGGTGAATAGTAGCCATTCAACTAAAACTATGCCGTGTGTTTTACAATATAAAAGCGAAAAAATAAAGTAGTTAAAGCCTGATGGTTAAAGTATATGTGTGTTCAAACTCCCACATGTTAAAAAAAAGTTGTTAGTTTTTTTTATTTTAATGTTATAATTATTTTTTATATATTTTATTTTTCTTTTATATTTTTTAAAATTTAACGTTTTCTTAAATTTTAGATATACCTTTACGACGTGCTTTTTTTATTTGCGTTTAGATATAAATTATATTCAAAATCGAGTCATGTCAAGTATAATATATTTAACTTTTTCTATTTTTAAATTTTGTATACCATTACGAAGTACTTATTTTTATCTAAGTTACGATATTATTCAAAACCAAGACATGTCAAATATAGTATATGTTTACTATTTTTCTATATACAACAATTGATTAACTTTTTATTTTCATAGTTTAGTTAATTTTTAAGATAATTTATTTTTCTCTTATAACTTTTAAAATATAATGTTTTATAAAATTACGAGTACACTGTTGTGACATGTTTATTTTTATCTACGTTCTGATATATTTTTTTTCAAAACTGACTCGGCTACCAAACTCTATAAGCACAAGGGTACAAACTCTTCAACGTTACTATTATTTTAATATTATAACTATATTTTCATATATTTCGTTTTTCTCTTATAACTTTTAAAATATTATTACTAATACACCATTATGACACACCTATTTTTATCTACGTTTAGATCATATTCGACGTTTTGGTTATACGATGGTGTCTTATATGTAACTAAATCTAATACTTATTTTAACTTTTTTATTTTCTTGTTCTTTTTAATAACAAACTTACACACACTAATATACTTTTAAATTACACAATTTTAAAAACAATGAGACTTACCTTCATCGTTTGAAAAAGAATTCCATCAACACCTTACGTATCATTAATCTTTCATAACTTTTTACATTTTAATTTACGTTTTTCCTATGTAAAAAGTAAAAACTTCATAGTTACAACAAATACACACCTATCCGGTTTTTAAATCGATATCGATCCAACCAGTCGGTTAGGAAAACACTAGCCATAACTACAAATCCACGTGTCTTTCAACCACTCGTCGGATTCAAGCAACCGTTGTATGGCTGCTTCAAGATTAGTCCATATAAAGAGTCAAAAACACCGCCAGTCACCGGAACCGTTTCAGTCCACATACCCCATGCCTCACCACTAGTACATTCCGCATCACCACTTGTACATTCCACTTCTCCCATGGCCATCCACCTCCTCCTCCTCTTTCTACTCACACTTCCTCTCTCGACCAGCCTCCACCACCGGTCTCTCCTCCAAAACGGCAACGTTTCATGTCCTATGAACTTCGACTTGCTCCGACGTCTCGTCGGCTCAAATCGCCCTTCCTTCGACGCCGCAACCGCCTGCCGCTACGCTCAGCAAGGTCTCCGGTTAGTACAAGCAGATTACCTCCTCCGTACGAGCTCCTTCGTGCCGCCGTCGAACACCGCCGAGTCGTGCTGGACGTCGTACCAAGCCGTCTCCGAATACTTTTACCCTAATTTTGACCTCCGGCGAAACTGCGGCTACGAAACGGACTGGATCGTCGTCCCTGGCTGTATGAATATAACTAACCGTCAGCAATTTGAAAGCATCGTATCTGGATCGTCGTTAAACACCGTCGTTTCAACTTGCAATCAGTCGCTCTCCGGCTCATCCTGTTCGTCGTGCACCGTTGCGCTTTCTAACCTCCATGCGTCGGATTTGAACGGAGCGTCCGTCGGAAACCTAACTGACTGCCGCGCGTATCCGTTCATCTACGCCGCGGCGTTCGTCAACCGATTAGGTCCTACAGACAGAGGTACGGCAGTCTGTTTATTCTCCATTGATATCGATTTCTCAAAATCAAACAATAAATCAAAAACTGTTATTATCGTTATCATCGTTGTAATCGTTACGGTCGTTCTATCGGCATCTGCAATCGGATTTTGGTATTACCGGAGAAAAAATCCTAAAAAATTGAATCATAACAGAATTGGAAAATCTGAAATGAACTCCGTCTCTGCTTTGGATTCAATTACCGGAAGCACAACTTTAATCAAATACACAATTGAGGAAGTCAAAGAAGCTACTAGAAGATTCTCGAGAGATAACATGATTGGTAAAGGAGGTTATGGAAATGTCTACAAAGGAGTTTTACCTGATGGATCTGAAGTTGCATTGAAAAGGTTTAAAAACTGTTCGGTGGCGGGTGATGCGAGTTTTACGCACGAAGTTGAAGTAATCGCGAGTGTCCGCCATGTAAATCTGGTGGCGTTGCGAGGATATTGCACCGCCACCACACCGTATGAAGGTTACCAACGAATCATTGTGACGGATTTGGTTAAAAATGGTAGTCTCCATGATCATCTTTTTGGGGATCACGCGACACGGGCCAAACTGAGTTGGCCCATGCGTAGGAATATCGCGTTAGGTATGGCTCGCGGGTTGGCGTATTTGCACTATGGTGCCCAACCTGCGATTATTCATAGAGATATAAAAGCTAGTAATATTCTTTTAGATGAAAATTTTGAGGCTAAAGTGGCTGATTTTGGGCTGGCTAAGTTTGCGCCTGAGGGTGCAACGCATTTGAGCACTCGAGTGGCGGGTACGATGGGCTATGTTGCCCCGGAGTACGCGTTATACGGTCAGTTAACAGAAAGGAGTGATGTTTATAGCTTTGGGGTTGTGCTTTTAGAGCTTTTAAGTGGAAGAAAGGCTCTTTTATCCGATGGTGATGGTCAACCGGTTGTTTTAGCCGATTGGGCTTGGTCAATGGTGAGGAACAATACTCCTTTAGAAGTTATTGACGATGGCATGGAAGAATGTGGTTCACCCGAGGTCATGGAGAAGTATGTACTGGTCGCGGTTCTTTCTTCTCACCCGCAGTTATACGCTCGGCCTACAATGGATCAAGTTTTGAAAATGTTAGATATGGATTTACTTGTTCCTTCAATTCCCGAAAGGCCGATATCACTTATAGCCGGAATTGAGGATATTGAGAGATACGTTAGTAGTAGCGAGTCGGGTCAATTGTGTACTCCTAGAGGATATCAAGCATATACAATTGAGATGGATGTACGGCCCGCCTCCAGGGAGGAGGAGGAGGAAGATGATCATAGAAAACGCGGTCTTTCAAGTGAAAGATAGTGTCCGACGAAAGTATTTTTTCCGACTCTGCTTCTACATATGTGTAATTTAAGATTTTGAGTTCGAGTCTTACACAGGTAAATTAGGATTTCTACGATGGAGCAACTATTCGGTCTCTGCAATAAGTTTCCACTTTGATTTATTGATCGTTTGTAAAACTAAAAGAGAGTGACAGGTTTATTTAACCATCAACTTTATAGTTTTCTTCTAGCAAATTTATAGTGTACGGTAGGTTTTATTTTAAACATTAGTCATAGAGAGAATCATATGGATAATTATTCCTGTTATATTTTTATATTAGTGTATATGTTATATAGTTGATGTAGTACACGAAATTGTTTTTCAAACATGTCTTGAAATGTACGAAACTAACCGACTCTTTAACTTTTTCTTTTTTATTTATATTACACCAAAGGTTTTTGTTTAACTGAAAAGGGGGTTCTCATGCGCCGACCACGTAGTGGTGTTTAACACCTCATACGGCTTATGTGGAATTGGCGCCCACTACGTAAACGAACCAAGCACAAATAAAGGTTTGCTCGGTTCGGCTCGACTTGTGAAAAGCCTTGAGCATGGTCTATGAAACTTTAATTGTGTTTTTTTATGCTGCATATCTGTTTTATTTCAATGATATGTGCCGGGTTTGTATGTTTTGAGAATATAAGAATATAACATAGATAAATAAAATAAAAATACTATAAAAGAATAGCTTAATCAAATATGCCTAGTGGCGAACTAAACTAATTATTCAAAAGAAGTATTTATTTTCATCGTTTTTCTCTTATATTAATAACCATTTTTAGCTAGCTAAAGACTTGGTTTCACTCATGAACATAGATAAAGTTAACAAAACGCATGTGCGTATATGCCGATTTTCTTTTATAATGGTTAACTCAAACACTTTCTAAAACTACTCTTAAATCTATATTGATGCTCTAAAGTTACTCTTAGATCTATATTAATGTTTGTTATAGGACTAAAATCCTTAACCACTTGGGTGGATCATCTTACTACACACCATGATAATTGATATTCTCTATGGGACTAAACCCTTAATCACTTGGAGATGATCATTTTTATTACACAACGTGATACCGTTGGACTATGCCCTAACAAATACAAAATTTTAGCCGTAGTAGCCGAATATGGATCAGGACAAATAATGAGAAATGCAGTTGGAGAGGTGTTAACATAGAAAGTATAAAACATAAACAAGAAAGTCAAATTTTAAGATAAAAGGTCACAATTGAAACTACTATTTTGTTTTCATGAATTATTGTTTGAAGACAATGGCCGAGTTGCCCCTCAAGATGGCTAAAGCTTAACTTTTTTTAAATATGTGGGACCTACGGGTCCTCCCCCCTACTCACACATTGCCTCCACAACTACCCAATACGATAACATTTATACAAGATTGCTAACAATTTGCACCTATTGCATTTTCGGTTAGGATTTTACGATGAAACTAGTAGCATAGTATCCATAGTCTAGCGTTATAGCTAGTAACCACCTTAGACATGTGTAGCCCCTTAACGCCCACACACTCTTGGCTCGTTGAGTCACCTCTCCACCAACCCCTCTCTCTCCCTCACGACCGTTAAGCCACGACGACCCGCCCTTGGAGCCCGCGTAATGTTTGGCGTCCCTCCTTTGCTGAGGTGTACGTGGGCGTTGACCAACAACACTTGGTCTTATAGTTTTAGTTAGTCTTAAAAGAGCTATCAATTAGAGATAATAAATCATAAGAAATGTCTGGATTTGAATATAATCAGTGCTTTAAAGGCATTATTTATGGATGAAATGAAAACACAATAGCTAAACGTGTTTGAATGAAAGAAAATTTAGAATTGATAACCCCCTACAACTTTTTCAATAATATTTTTGTTTGAGTTGTATATTTGCTCTAGGTTATGGTTTGAACTTTGAAGTTTGTAATCCCGTTTTTAGAAACTTGAGTAAGGATTTACACATCATTAAAACTAAAGGCTGGCAACTTATACACCATAAAAACTACTTCATACACAATCAAAGTCATATTAACAATTAAACATTAGGGGTTGAATAGTAAAGTATTGTTGCTTGAAGCATCAAGGTACAAGCAGGCACTGTGCCATGAACATCTTGCGGTTTCTCATTGGTTTATGTAGCGGTGTAATACACTTGCACGCTCTTTCTTTTCATTTCTCACTTTTTCCCATTTGCATGTTTCAGATTTTTTTAAGATCATCTCTTCCATCTGAATCCCCAAATCTTTGATCCCTCCCTTCCTACCGGATCTTCGGGAAGCAAGCACCTTGCCTTCGATAGCCGACATAATTTGCCATCGATCACCATTTGATTTTACTCTGGTGTGCGCACAGGTATGTTCTTACGATGTGAACAGAAATTTCGAAGCCACGTTTATATTGTCATCTTATTAATATGATACATCTGCCCTTTTGAGTCGACTAGGGTTTTGCAATTTGTTTCGTATTTATGATTTGTGAGTATAGTTTTAAATAACCCCAAATCTCCTATGCACGCGCTTTTCGTGGTTATCGACCAATAGATGAGGTATTTTAAATAAAAAGTTTTTTTCTGCCATTGATTCAACTTTCAGAATTTTCTTCATTTTAATGTTTTCTCTAATACTATTTTCGTAATTTTCATTCTCTTATTATTTGTGCTAAACTATTCATATTTTTGTTAGATTTTGTTTATTTTCAGCGTTTTGAGTTGTAAATCATATAATATTACTATTTTCGTAACACCTTGAAAATTTCTAAAGAAAATACAAAGTACACTGGATAAAAGTACAAACAAACCAAACTATAAGGACCAAAACTAAAAATTATGGAAAATAGGCCTGTGACAGACTGTCGCCATAGATAACGCTCCATTACGTGCCATGATCGACCGTCACCCGTCATGATGGTTCGTGCCGCCAAACCAAAGGTGGTTTAGGGTTTCTGACGCTTGTCCTCTTACTCAACCTCCATGACGGATCGTCACAACCCGTAATGGTCCATTATGTGGTCTGAAAGAGCGTGACCGCCAAGAAAATGGGTGACGGAACGGCTAAAAAAGTTGTACTATAAATAGATGGTCGATCTCAGCTCTTTTACTCCTCCATCCCACAACCACTTCTACGCACACAAACCTCTAGTGATCTGTTCCTAAGCCCAGGTTCACGTTCAAGAGTCTGGTTTCTAGCGTTTCGCCTAAAAATTGTCGTTGATAGTTTGAGGTAAGGTTCCAACCCCTTGTTTAAGGCTTGGTTAAATACATTTATGGGGGCACGTGTCATTTTCTAGTACATCTGCGTCATACTTTTCTCGTCTCTCTTTTCTTTTAAATAATGATATTAAAGAAAATATATTTTTAAATATTTAATATAAATTTAATTATGAACATTTGTTACTTAATTATAGATAGTTATTATATCATCAACCAAATGAATTTAATATAAATTAACATTTATTAATTACATAAAAAAAATAATACCCAGTTGAAAAAAAAAGTTTGAAAAATTAATTTAACAAAATTTTTATATGTCACATCAAAATAATTTTTTTAAATATATTTTGACGAGCGTATGAGTTAACATATTATATTATATTTTATTTAACCTGTGTAATACACTTTTAAAAAAATATATATTTATTATTAGTAAGTATATAAATTACATTTGTTTAACTCGTGTAATACACGGTATTTTGATTGTTCTGATATATCAAAACAAAACCCTCTGATCTCCTGTGATATATCCATGGTTTTGAAGACTGGACCCGACCGCTCTGACCATTGAATCCGATTTTTGAATCCGGTCCGACCGCTCTGACCAATGAATTTCTAAGACGTCCGGTTCGTTCTCCGGTCCGGTTCTAAAAACATTTGGATATATCAAAAAACAATTCTGATTGCGAATCCACATAAACCAAAAAAATCCTACCCCTCTAGATAACCAATGCCTAGTGGAGAGAGAGGACCGGGTAAAGGGGGTACACCACCCCCAATAAATCGAGTAGGGCCGAGTATGTTGAACGAGTAATTTTACTCAGTATCCGTTGGAGCTAGCCGTTGGGCATAATGCCGTTGGTGGGGGTGGGTTTGGTGCTTTAAAAAAAACTTATTTTTACCTATATATACCCACATTCCACACACATATTTTTACCTATCATCTATATATCTTTCCATCTCATCAATATAATTTTACACTCAACAAAAAAAACGAAAGGGTCATAAAAAAATCAACAAAGCCTATAAAATTTAGCCCAAAAGTTCAGTCTCAACCGCTCCCCGAACGAACCCAGGCTGCTCCCCGACGAACCCAACCACCTCCTCAACCAAGTCCAAGCTATTTCCCGCAACCTCAATATCCAAACTACTACCCTCAAAGTTCAAGCTATCCAAATATACTATCTCAAGATATGGATCCAAATTATTTATCTCAATTTTCGCTTGATATGATTCCTAATTTTTTATCTCAATTTTCCTACCAATACCAAAACCAACTGTATCGTGATCCAAACGAAATCATCCGTTCGGAATCCGAAGACGAAGGAGAAGATGAGGATGTTGATGAAGAAACGGAAGAGGAGGATGTTGATGAGCAGGAAGTCGAATAAGTTGAAGATGTTGGCGCCAAACCGAAAAGACAACACAAAAACCGGTTACCACCAAAGAAATGGACGGAAGAAGAAGAACTTTTCGTGGTCAAAGCTTATATTCATAAGACCCAAAATAAAATAAAAGGAAATCAACAAAAAAGTGATTCGTTTTGGAAGAAAGTTCTTGCGCATTTTACCGCTTTATTTTGTGAAAACGATCGAACCGTTGACCAAGTGTCTTGGAAGTGGAATGATCTTAATAAAAAAATGACCGCCTTCAACGGTTGTTACCAACAAATGGTAAGATTTATTTTTCAAATTATATAGGTATTTTTTAATTTTCTTAGCTAACGTTTCAAATTATATATATATATATAAACAAAGAAGGTTAAGTGGTACAAGTGATTTGGACCTTGTTGAATCGGCTTTAAACCATTACAAGAAAGTGTACAAAAGTGCATTCACCAACTTGAAATGTTAGAGGGTTGTACGCAACAATGCTAAATAGGAACCCATAACATTGATGGGTGATGATTTAGAAGGAAGGAAGTCAGTCCTCAAAAAGAACAAAAACTTCCGAGTCGAGAACCCCAAGTGAGCCGGAGGGTTTTACAAACCTCTTTCCCGACATAAACGTGAACGACGAATCGCAAGACGATACGAAACCGACAAGGCCAAAACGTCCAAGGAAGAAATCGGCCGAAAGTTCATCTAGTATGGGAAATTTGGTATACATAGTCGAAGAATACAAGACTATGAAAGCGTTGGAGATAGAAAAAAAAAAGTATTCGGGATAAGATGGCGGAAGCAAAATTAAAAAGAGAACAAACGACGATTGAGTTGATGCTTGAAAAACAAAATGATCGTGACATCAAAATGTTCACCGAATCGCATGATCATCTCGTAGAACCGTACTTGTCGATTGTATTGTAATGTAAATGTGAAATTGCCGCAAAGTATGGATGACAATGCACCTTTTAGATTTTAAATTTTTATTATCTAGATTTTATTTATTTTGTTAATTTTCTAGTTTTTTAAACTTTTATTTGTAGGTTTTTTATTTTTAATTGTATTATGTTAATTTTAATTTAATAAAATTGCTTTTTTTTATTTAAATGTTTACTTTTTTGTAAAAAATTGGTAAGTAAATGAACGGGTGTTTCTGATTAAATCTGAGTAAATGATTAGTTTTGAGATACAGAATACTATTGGATAAACAGAATACTATTGTATAGTTTTGATGAGGAAATAAATAAATCGGTTAATCCCCGTCACCCTAACCTGGCCTGAATAAACCAATAATAGCTCGAACGACCTGAAGCGGAAAAAGACGCCGACTCGTCTACGGCCGGAGCAAGAGATCGCGGTCGGCGACGATGGAGAAAGGATCTGCAAGCAGCTCGCCGGAGACGGAGAAGACTCCGCAAGCAACCTCTTCTACGGTAACTTAAACCTCAATCTCTTCACTTCCTTCCTATATCTCTTCTCGTTCCGTTGATCGAAACGTGAAATACTACTGATTAATGCTGAATATTCGATAATGCAAGCGATTTGATGCAAATAGTCTTGTAATTTAGGCGTGCAAGTGGAATTAGGGTTTTAAACGAGCTGAATACGTAGCTAGTTGTGGAGATAATGATATATTGCTAATTTTCTATCAATCTGAAGTAATTTTGATGCACGTTGAATTCATATATTGAATGTGCTTATATGTTCTTCAGTTGATCGAAACCTAAAATACAAGTGATCTGTCTGATTCATGCTGAATATTCGATAATGCAAGCAATTGATGCAAATAATATTGTTTTTTAAGTCGCACAAGTGGAATAAGGGCTTTAAACGAGTTAAATACGTAGTTAATTGTTGAGATAATGATATATTGCTAGTTTTCTATTAATCTGAAGTAATTTTGATGCACATTGAATTCATATATTGAATGTGCTTGTATGTTCTTCAGTTGATCGAAACCTAAAATACAAATGCTCTGTCTAATTCATGCTGAATATTCGATAATGCAAGCAATTGATGCAAATAATATTGTTTTTTAAGGCGCACAAGTGGAATTAGGATTTTAAATGAGCTGCATACATAGCTAATTGTTGAGATAATGATATATTGCTAGTTTTCTATTAATCTGAAGTAATTTTGATGCACATTGAATTCATAATTTGAATATGCTTGTGTGTTCTTCAGTTGATGGAAATGTAAAATACAACTACTGATTCATGCTGAATGTTTGATAATGCAAGCAATTTAATGCACATAATCTTGTATTTAAGGCGCAAGTGGAATAAGGGCTTTAAACGAGTTAAATACATAGCTAATTGTTGGGATAATGATATATTGCTAGTTTTCTATGAATGTGAAGTAATTTTGATGCGTATTGAATTCATAATTTGAATATGCTTGTGTGTTCTAGTCATCTCTGCTACATAATAATAATTTAGAATTGGGAACTCTGGATTGATGATTCATTAATGTTGATGTATGTTCTTCTTTTCCACAATCAACATTGTTCTTTGTTAGAGGTGTCAAATTTTGAGCAGATTAAGGCTGTTGAGGTAATACGTCAGAATCGAACTTTCTAATCTATTTTTAATCTCTTTTCTCTGTGCTCATTAGGCAAGGTCGGGTAGTCGGGTCCCTCAGAGTAGAGGTGCACATCTGGACCGGTTTGGGCCGTACCGGTTTTCGGTTTTGTGCACCACTACCTAGGAGGTGGTATCTACTAGCTAGTTGCATTTACTCGAGTTTTATCTATTATTTGCATAATAATCTGCTTTCCTCTATTCCCTATTATGTAAATGTGGTAGTTTTGGCCATAGTTATCAAAGGCCGTAATCTGCTTTCCTCTATTCCCTATTATGTAAATGGGGTAGTCGGGTCCCTAAGAGTAGAGGTGCACATCTGGACCGGTTTGGGCCGTACCGGTTTTCGGTTTTGTGCACCACTACCTAGGAGGTGGTATCTACTAGCTAGTTGCATTTACTCGAGTTTTATCTATTATTTGCATAATAATCTGCTTTCCTCTATTCCCTATTATGTAAATGTGGTAGTTTTGGCCATAGTTATCAAAGGCACACAGGCCTCGCCTGAGGCCTAGGCACAAGGCGCAAAAAAAGCGAGGGCCCGAGAAAAAAAAACGCACTTCAAAAAAATATTTAAAATATATTATGTATTGAAAAATAGTATTATTTTTCAAATAAAATAAAGAAAAACTATTATATAACATTTAATATCATCTAATTAGTACCAAAATGTTCAAAGTCATATACCAAAATCATCAAATATCTAGGAAATGAGCTTCAATAGGTATTGTGGAAGCTTTAATAAGCTCAACCATAACCTAGGAAATAATAATATAGCAAAAAAAAAAAATTGTGCCTCACTTCCTTAATGCGCGCCTCAGGTAGAAAGCCCTTTACCTGCGCCTCGCCTAAAAAATGCGTCTAGGCGCGCGCCTCAAGCGCTTTTGACAACTATGGTTTTGGCCCATTTTGTGTAAGTGATTTGATTTGGGCTATGTTTTTATCTCTAACGGGTAAAATACAGAAAAATTTGCTTAAAAGGAAGCCCGTCGAATGGGTAAAAAGCACCCAAATTATGTTTTAATTGACACACTAATTCTTTATATAATTAACGGATAATATATGTGGAGGCATTCATGTATTCAACTTTTTTCATTAAGGCACCCGTTTATTAAAATTTTATAGGCCATCGAACTATCGAAGTTCATCCTTGGTTTCATATAATGGTTTTCGAGGAGGTTTCGACTTGTTATTGGTAAAATTGTTGTTTTTTAATTGAAGGGCATTTTCTTAATTCGGCATTTTTTTGTTAAAAATTGGTAATTTGGTATAAATGAAACAAGACACATACTTGGGTGCGCTATATGGTCGGCCTTTATGAAAAAAGTTGGAATACATGGGTCACTTTCACATGCATTATCAAAATGTGAAAGTTTTAAACAAAAGGTGTTTTGGGTCAATGCGACACAACTTGACCCGCTCCAAAGAGCTATCCATTTTGACCCGTACCAGCCTGCCTTTTTGCCACCTCATTCTTTTCTTTTGATGATTATTTCTCTAGACACTAATTACATGTCTGACCCTGTTGTAACCTGATCAATTGTTCATGCAGAAAATATTGACAGGAACAAGTGTGATTGTTGCGTATGCTGTGCAATGTGACAACTGTTACAAATGGAGGAAAATGGAAAACGAAGAACACTTTGAAGAGTTCAGATGTAACCATTCCGCCGACCCATTTGTTTGTAACAAACTCTCAGGGACCACATGTGAAAAGCCCGCTGACATCAGCTTTGATTCGTCTCATGTTTGGGTCATGGACAAACCAAACATCCCGAAAACCCCAAAAGGTTTCAAGAGAATAGCTACTCTTAGAAGTGATTACTCTAAAGTGGATGTGCAGTATCTGACACCTCAAGGGAAAAAGATAAGAGCACGCCCGGGAATGATGGATTACCTTCAAGAACACCCGGAATGCGGCCCGATATCACCATCTGATTTTTCCTTTGAAGCTCCAAAAGTAATGCGCGATACGGTTCCTAAACATGTGGTAAACAATCCAGCTAGTAGCACCAAGAAGAAGCGAAAGTTGAAGTAATAGTGTGTTTGGTTAAAAGGAGGGTATGGTTGTGAGGGAATGAGATTAATATTCATAAAATAGGGAATCCTTCATACCCACATAAGATTACTTAAATGCCCTTCTATATGGAGGTAATACTAAGCTTAATATTGGTGATGTGATGTGATCATATCCGAAGTATAAGTAGCCTAGGTATTATATGACAAGGCTAGTATATTGTTGAACTATGATGGATGTGCATATGGTATGAAACTATGAATATGAGTATGGCTAATTTCTTCTTTGTTTTGTTTCTGTATAGATGGAAACTGTCTAAAGTAGTTATCTACACATACTAATAAGTAAAGGTTTTAAGGTGGCACATGTCACTCCTATGGGTGCAACCGAGCCGAGCCGAGCACGAGCTTTACATTACTCGAGCTTGGCTCGCCATATTTTTCTGAAGCTCGAGCTTGGCTCGCCATATTTTTCTGAAGCTCGAGCTTGGCTCGATGACAAAATGCAAGGATCGAGCTCGGCTCGAACAAATTTAAGAAATTCTTTAACGAGCCAAAGCTCGGCTCGAGCTTGTTTTAAATAGCCTTAACGAGCCAAAGCTCGGCTCGAGCTCGGTTGTCTACTAGAGTAAAAAAAAATTAAATAAAAAGAGCTAATATATACAGACCTTGACTAATACAAAGTTAACCTTAAAAATCCAAGATAATACAAAAAAAATTGAGAAAAGCATGCGTAAACCATACGAAATTACGAGACAAATATAAATAACCATACGAAGTTACGAGATAAGTTAAAATTCTACACAAAAAACCACATCCAAAAATAAACAAAATCTCTCGTCTTCTCAAATTTCCATAGCCAATATTCCCCCAAAAGTTATCAAGCCATTATATCATCAAGCCTATACAATAAACCAGAAATTATTAAACCGCAACCCGTACAAACAAGAAACAAATATATCAATTAATTAAAGAAACTTTTTATTATCAACAAAGCTGAAATATATTGTGTACCTTAATTTTGATTTTTCCCAGTAGGTAGTAATACTATCTCCTCCTTCTACAAAAACAAAGTCAATTGTTTAAAAAAAATAAATATCAAATCAGATATATTTATATATAATAAGGTTTTTAATCATACCTTTAACTTCTTCTTTGTTCCATACAAGTGCCTAATCCAATCCCCTCCACAAATACACAAACATATTACATGATGACCATATACTCAATTTTCTGATTCCAACAATTGGATGTTAAACTAATATTTGAGGCTTATTTTACAAGGGCTTTCAATTTTTTCTCATACACCTTAAAGCAATCTGCCTTTATCGTAGTCCTACTTAACCTCTCAAACATCGGATTTGCTGTCTTCATCATGTATATATCAACCAGTGTGCCATTGATTCCCTCATCTTGCTAGGATCATACTTTGCATCAGGTCCAACCAAAATAGGAGGCTTCATATGTGTCATGTCTACATCAAGTGGTTGAAAATTTAGCAACTGCTGAGTTCTCAAGTATTGTTTGCGCTTCAAACAGCCATCATCCATATGTCTTTTCCATGTTGATGTAGGCCTCCCTGTACTTATAGTTTTACGATGAATGCATTCGAAGTCAAGAGTCACTTCAATAAAGTCCCCCCATACAGTTGATTTCAGTTGCGCATCTTCTTCGCCACCACGATTTTCGTCTTCTACACTTGCATCCTCATTGACATTTTGATCTTGAGGTACATCTTGGTTCTCATCTCCATCAAGGTTAGTGTAGTCTTGTGGAGATTGAGATATTTGATCTTGATCCCCTTGTTGCCTTGGATTCGATTTTGAGCCTTCCATTGGATTTGTTTCAGTACCTTGCTTCATTAATATCCAGATGTATTAATTTTTTATGCATCTCTAAAAGAACAAAAATGGTCATTAATTTAAAGAAAACAGATTTAGAAGCATTAATTTATTCTGCTTCATGGTACCTCATTATGATTTATAAGCATAATCATCAAATATAAGTTTATAAGCATCATCTCTAATCCAAGTTTATAAGCTCTATTTTTTTAATTAGAACTAGCAGGAAGAACAAAATTTATAAAAGAATACTCAAACCTGCAAACGATGAAGTATAGCAGCCGATGATCTCTTTTATCTCTGATTTCTACTAGGGTAGCAAAGGAGAAACAAAACAAAAGGTTTACATTACATAAGAATTAGGGTAAACGATGTAGCCTAAAAAGGATGATGAAGACAGACCTGATCGGGAGAAAGAAACGTCGATTCAATTTCAGATTTTACACTTTAACCTTGGCGCCATAGGGGATTACGTCGATAGGAGAAATTAGATTAAAATGAATTTTAGGTTTTTACTTTTTAGTCTTTTCTAATTAGTAAATACATTGGTATGGGCCGGATAAACTTGGGCTGGGTAATATTAGATATGGTGAAACATAGCAAAAGCCCATATGTTTTAAAGTATACAAGTAGAGATGCACAAAAAAACCGGTTTGAAAAACCAAACCGGTTTTAAACCGAAAACCGAACCGGTCGTGAACCGGTTTATACCAAACCGGTTCAAACCGCCGGTTTGAAACCTATACATTTAAACCGGTTTAACCCGAACCGAACCGATTAAAAACTGGTTTCAAACCGTTTTTTAAACCGGTCAAACCGGTTTCAAACCGTTTTTTAAACCGGTCAAACCCGGTCAACGGACCATCTCAAACCGGTTTCAAACCGGTCCGGTTTGAACTCAAACCGGTTTTGACTTTTTGTTGACCAAACCGGTTCGGTTCGGTTTTGAACCGGTTCGGGTTAAAAAACCGTTTTGTGCACCTCGATATACAAGGCTTCATATACAAGGCTCGAGCTCGGGTTCGATAGCTAAATGAGCTTTATTTGGGGCTCAGGATCGGGCTCGGTTCGAGCTTTTTATCGATCCGATCTCGAGTAGCTCGCGAGCGGCTACTCATTCCCATGTTCATCCTCAACATTTTTTCTTGTCTCTCTCTCCTATTAATGATATAAGTTTCTATAAAAAAATTTGTAATTTTTGTTTCCCGCCTCTCTCTCCTATTAAATAATAATTATTTTTATAAAACATTTTTTAATTAAAAAAATAGTTTTGTTCATAAAACATTTTTATAATTTGAACATTTTTTCCATTCTTTTTATAAAATATTTTAAAAAAATAACTATATAACGTTTTTAAAAATTGTTTTAAAAAATCATTTAATATATTATAAATATGTAATATTATATCTTTATTACTAAGTATATATTACACTGTATTTTTTCACCCTGTATAATTTACAGGGTTTCTAATCTATATTAATATATTATAATAGATGAATAACTATATTTGCTACGTGTTGACTTATGATGAAATCTGTTTTTCACATTTCTCTTCTATTAAATAATGATGATGTTAAATAATTAAATATCTAAAATTTAATTTAATATTTTATTAAAAATTACTAAATCATAAGAAAACTTCAATTATATCTTATTTTAAAATATAATTTTATAATTCTTAAATCTTCATTATTAGTTATTTATAATTTTTAAATCTTCATTATTTTTTATTTCACAGATGACTAATAACATTCAACGTACAAATCTTCAAATAAAATATTGTTTTATAACAATTTATATTTATTCAACCCGTGTAAAACATAGGCTTTAACCTAGTAAACTTATATATGGATGTGCATATGGTATGAAACTCGTGTGCGTGTGTAATCTTCTCCACCAAGGTGAGGAATCCCCGAGACTAGACAGAACGTAATGCGACAAAGGCAATCAGGACAACAAACACAAGTAACAAAATACATGGTCTATTATCGTAGCAAACCGATTACAAGTAATAGCCCTCCAAAAGTTCTGGAACAGAGATATACAAAGTGAGAGCGTACTTACAAGTTCTTGGACTCAGCTATTTATACTAGACCCAGGTCCTGCGTACTTAACAAGTGCACAAGACATATGATTCATGCGTACTTGTCAAGTACGCATGACACCATGTGCGTACATAACAAATACGTAGGAACAAGTTCCTCTGCGTATTTGCACTCTACACAACACTTACATACAACTGAAATAAACGATTACAAGTACAAGATCAAACATACACGATTACAACTCGATAAAGACAAATACATTCAAGACTGATTAAAGATAATACAAAAGACTATTACAAATCAGTACAATATCCAGAGTGCCTGTCACACAGAAATGTTTCTACATCTCTTTTATGTTTTTACTATTTTGGGGCTATCGTACATACTCACACGTTTTGTACTATGTATCAAACGGATCATTATGTAATAAACCTGAAGTGTTTTACGGGATGATTATGTAATAAACCTAAAGTGTTTAGATGATTATGTAATAGACCTGAAGTGTTTTACGGGATGATTATGTAACAAACGAGTCGTGATTGAACCTGAAGTGTTTTACGGGATGATTATGTAATAAACGAACTAAGGGTCTACGTAGTGTCCTTAGGTTGTGACTATGGGTTGGGATGTTTGGGGTGTATTGTACCACGGATGACCTAATACAACACCATGATCTTCACATTGGTTGTATAGAGAAAGCAAATGCAATGAAACCCATTAATAAAAATCAAAAATATTGTGTGCTCATTGCATCACGTGTCATACGTCTATTTTTGGATACTTTAGTTTTTTTTTTATAAAAAAAATTATCAAGATATTATCAACTCAAGAATCCAACCAATTTGAAAAATCAATATTCTAATTTTATTTGGCAAGTATTTTAAGATGACTTCACATTAACAATTCCTTTTGTTAGGTATTGATTTTTATGCAGAATCCTGATTCTAACGTAATCCGGAATCCAAGATCCTGGTAGACTCAGTATCCTGAGTATTAATATTACTAACGGTTACTTGTTCTCTATTTTCGATTATTGCTTGTAGGTAAAATGTGTATGACCACTCACTCCTGAAGACTCGCCCATCAAGTCAAAAGAAACGTGTGGAACATGCGTGGAAGGCTTCTACAACCGTCACATTGAGAGAATAAGCCGAGATCTAAGATTTTCGAAGAGTTAGTTAGGTTTAACTTTGTATATAAACAACATCATGATCGATTAGGAAACACATCAGTTCACAACACAATTCATTTAGCAATACGCAACACTCCTACACAGCTCTGTAACACTTAGCATTAGCATTCGATCGATTACTGCTCACACTTGTAATTTGTCTATTGATTTATACTAAACTAGAAGGCAGGTGACTTCTCGAGGTTTTATGTCGGCAATCCTTAGGGATTAAGGGCTTTCTTCGTATATCATCGTGTCAAGCTTCATTTTTACGGTTTTAAGTTTACATTTTGATTAAGCACACTAACTCACAAACTAAGTTTGATTACAAAATTAGTTTATATAATTTTTACCCAAAACACGTTTGTGTTAAGTTACATATATGGCTTGAATTGATTGACAAGCACATTTGAATGTGCTTCAAATTGAATGAGTTTGAAAAGAAACATGTCATCTTAAGAATATTTAAACCACCATGCATTAAAAAGTATTGAAGCTCTCATTTTATACTTCTATATTTATTTGTGCATGGAGCAACTTAGACCCTGTGTATGGCTACCACTTGCAACCGACATTAGTATGAAGATAATGCTTTGAAACAACAATTATATAATGTTGCAAAAATGATAAACCTTTGAGAAGACTTTCAATTTATATTAAAAAGTTCAACACCTGTTATAAAAGGTTTAGAAATTAAATTCACAATTTTTTAAGTTTTCAAAAATCAGTTGGTTGAATAATAACTAGACCAACATTTATGATCTAGTGGGTTTATTTTTTATCTTTATTTTTTTGTATTGAATCAAGTATGATTTTGTTACAAACAAGTATTTTTATAACAAAATTATTTAAGGCAGAAAAACTAACACTAATAATAATATATTAAAAAAATTAAATCATAATTCTTAGAAGAGAAATGTGTTACATATATTTGAAAAGATAGCAGATCATAACGTTAAAGGTACAATCAATAAAAAAAACAAATTGTCATCTGGAAGCCCATATTGTGAATTTTTTTCTAAATTATATTTCATTGTTGACGGTTAATTCAACAGAAAGTGAAGATGCGTTTATCTGATGTCACCATCCGTTTGGCCGGGCCGGTACCAACAATTCTCTCCAACTGAACAAACGTACAAGTAAAAAGAACTATAAGTACAGGCTAATTGGTCAAATTCAGGTTGTCTTATTTCTTAACGGGTCAAAAGTGTCGCACCAAAATAATTAGCTTAAAAAGAAACAAATCAAACAGGTCAACGTCCGCAAAGAGTGTACTTACATAATGCATAAAACCTCTTATAATATTTTATTAGAAAAAAATTATTATTGAAAAAGTTGCAAAACTCTTAGACAAAAAGTGTTTTGGGTGAAACCAATCTGATTCAGGTTGATTCTTATCTCTTAACGGGTCAAAAGAGTCGCACCAAAACAATTTGCTTAAAAAGAATTAATGAAACAAATCAAATGGGCCAAAGTCCACACAAAGTGAACTTGTAATGCATAAAACCTCTTAAAATATTTTGTTAGAAAAAAATTACAATTGAAAAAGTTGCAATTTTTTGGACAAAAAGTGTTTTGGGTGAAACCAATCTAACCCGTTCCAAAAATATTGTTTTTCAGGTTGTGTTATCTCTTAACGGGTCAAAAGCGTTGCACCAAAATAATTAGCTTAAAAAGAAACAAATCAAATGGGTCAAAGTCCGCACAGAGTGTACTTATAATGCATAAAACCTCTACAATATTTTCTTAGAAAAACAAATTATTATTGAAAAAGTTGCAAAAATTTTGGACAGTGTTTTGGCTGAACCAAATCGGCCCATACCAAAAAATTACCATTTACCCAGACCAGCCCATTTTGCCATCTTTATCAGAAAGTCTACCAAAGAATAATGGTTACCCGGAGAAGATCAAAGCGAGAGAAGAGCACCGTGCAGTTCATGCTATGTGATCCTTCAAGCATATTAACAATCTGAAATCACACAAGAATCTTCAAAATAAATATTTGATGAAGAAAATGTTTAATGCGAAATAAGGAAAATTAGGGTTAAAAGAGCATGCCTCTGGGTAGAACTCTTTCCTCTCAGGAAGAGAATAAATTATCAAATTCTGAATTCCACGAATCTGTTTTCAGTGAAACATCAAGTAATGCAAAGAAAAACTGAACTCGGGTGTTTTAAAATGAGAGGTGGCATGGTTAAAAACGGAGCAAGCGGGTCGAACGGGTTTAAAACCATCTCATGTGTATTCAAATGCAATAAACCACCTAAATCGCTTTATTAAAAAAGTTTGAATATTATTGTAGCAATATCGCTTTTTTTGTAATCATATCAAGTGCATTTTTTTGGTTGATGTTAAAAAATGGATTTAAAGCAAGTGTTTTGGGCCAGCCCAGACCAACTCGACCCATTTTGACTTGTTACCCGACCAGTCCAGCACACCCATTTTGCCACTTAAACCTGCTGCAGTCTACAACTTTGGTAACTCAAATTTTAGCTATATAGATGGAAATATATGCATCATAAATGAACAATTAAATGATAACAAAAATTAAGCTTCAAGGAGCTTAAGTCACCTTGTATCTGTGGTAGAAGTGAGCTCTCTCAGTGTACAACATGATCTTCTTTTTTCCTTGAAAGAACCAAACTCGTGAACGAGATATATCACTTTGTTTTGTGTATCTAAACAGTCGAAAATATCATAAAATTATCTTCAAAAACAATATATAAAAGATTTGATCCAGAGTTCATAATAAGATATAAAAGAAAAAAAAATATCTCACTCTCCAAGCAGACACATGGATGCATCTTGTGACTTCAAAAAATTCCGTACCCGAACAAACTCAAAGTAAGAACTAATAAATAGCATAATCCCACCCTGCATGAAATTGATCATTTATGATCACCAATTTACATCATTTAGTAGGAGGTGGTGAACTGAAAGAGTTGGGTAACGGTCAAAGCGGGTAACTTTGGTGTAGGACAGATCAAGGTTGGGTTGGACCAAAGCACATTTTGTCCAAAATCTTCAATTTTCAGTGAATAATTAGTGTAAATATGATTACAAATATTATATTACTTCAATTATAATATAACTAGGTTATATACCCATGTATTACATGGGGTTGTTTAATAGAAAAATAAAAATACAATAATGTATATAAAAAAATAAAATAATGTGTAAAATATAAATTGTATAATTTTAGAATGTGTACAAAAATTTACAGAAATGAAGTATTTTTATTAGTTACATCAATAAAAAAATGAAAGTACAATTACAATTTACAAATTTCTAAATAATTCTTTGTACACGTCATTTGTTGTTTTGTTCATAATTTTATCATCTTTATCAACTATCAATTGTTTAAATCCATCTCTACCTTTTAATATATATATATACATACATATACACACACACCCGTATATGTATATATAAAACTAAATCAATAAATAAAATTATTTATTTTTTTATTTAAGTAATAGTTAGAATTCAAATTTTATATTATTTTTTCTAAAAAAAACATTAACATAATTAGAGTTCAAAATTCAAACTTACTTAAAATAGAGAAAATTAGAAAATTTTAATGAGAAAAAATAAGGTGATGACATGTGGCATTTCTTGGAATTGTTTATTAGAATGAGGATGTTTTAAGTTGTAGGCATTGAAAACACACTTTGTGAGACGTTTGATATGTTTCCTTTTAAGCTAATTTTTATTGTATTATACCCTTTTAAAACATAAACCGGATAGATTCGTTCATATGAAAATGGTCAAAATTGCCACATCTACATTTAATTGATGCATTATAATAAATTATAATACCTGGACAGAATCTTTTATTTTTGGGAAGACCTACAACAAACATGAAATATGTCAAATGGGCTAAATGTGGTCACCAGTCCATATAATGGGCTCACGGGCCTGATATAGATGCATTATTAAATAAAAAAACTAGAAAGGCAAATGAAAAATCATACTTTTTTCTTGAAATAATCAAGGCGGGCATCATCAGCATCTACTATTGATTCGGTATCAATACGCTCATAAATCTGAATGTTAAAAAGTCAAAATAAACAAATAATAGTAAGATGGTGATAGTTTTCCTTAAATCAGCAGTACAGTTGATAGGATAAAGATTTACAAACATTTTTGAAAATACAAACCTGCCTCACTTGAAGCAAAACCTTTGGAAGAACACCTCTGTGTTCATGCAACAATTTCACCTGCAAATTTAAACTTCAAACTTATATAAATTTGTCTTAGGGGAAACATTCTAATGACTAGTTATTTTTTATTGTATTCTATATACACTAAAAAACGATGAATTTCTCCAAACAAAAACAAAAAAAGACATCCAACGGTTGTGTGCAAGAAGGAAACATAAAAAAATGTTCTCACCCTTCCTTCATAATTGAGGCAGTGGTTGTTGAACACAGTGTTAATATCTGGTAAAAGAAAAATAATACAAAACATCATAAATTCAAATGTTATTATATATGCAAAAACTATGAATGTGAAGTCCTAAATGCTTTGAAATAACAATAATACCAACCCTAAATTAAAATGACATAAATGAATATATCAAAGTAGTCAACAAATGATTAGGCCTATAAATTAACTATATAGTACTAGAGTCAATTATCTATATTACTAAAACATGTAACAAGTTGAATATAATTAAGAACAAACAGAATAGAAAAAAAAAAGGATCTTACCTGGATTTACATGAGACCCTAAAATAATTGTCTGGCGATAAAATCGAGCTTGTCCATCAAGATACCTATGCATTGAGATGGATAAACTTCAAATTCAATCTTGAGTTATACCACATTTATATTTAAGCTGTTAAAGTTAGTATATACACGATAAAAGATACTTCTCTAAAAAACAGAACAGACATATACCACGGTCTTATGCGCATTATATCAGTTGCATGCTGCTTGGATGGTATATGATTCAACTGCTCAACAACAGTATTCACATGGGACCAATTCTGCACAAGTGATGTTGCATATTTTAATAAGAAAAAAGATAATTATACAGAAATTGTTTTAGACAGTTTACCTGCATTGCTATAATATCTGCATGGTCAATAATCAGCACCTATTCACAACAGTTCCTTAAATTAGCAGCCTTGCAGATAATAAGCAAGGAACGAGTGTGTGTGTGTTTCACCATATAAAATAGGTGGTAATAAGCATCTATATAAACGCTATAACAAGAATATGAATTACCTCGATAGAAGACAAATAATCCACATCTTTTTCCTTCTCTGCTTCAGCCTCCCCAATTTTCTAGAAAAAACAGGTCAAACAGTCGCATTTAACAAAAAAAAAATAAATAAAACTTAATGAAAACAATACAACTAAGATAAAGCAAACTCAACGTTTTTAACTAATTGAAAATAAATATATATATACACATATATATATATATAATAGCTTTCATATACCCACAGTGATCAAACCAAGAGGAGAGGCAACAATGATGTCTGAGGTATAAAAATCACTGTACAACTTTATGGTCTTCCTACAAAATACACAAAATAATCAAAGATTAAAGCATATAGTCTCATATAGTCAAAAAAGAAAGTGAGGATAATCAAAAACACCAATTGGATGCATATAGTCTCATGTATAAGTCAACAATTCATAAGATTGCTTTCTACTTTTAACACAACAAACTCATCGCACCATCAAAAATTCAAAATTATGTAAATAAATTTGTTATTTTGAGTACGGATATTTACTTGGTATACTTGATGCCGATCATGAAATGATCATTATTATTCCCTCCAAAAAGTGCCTGGAAATCTAACGGCTTCGACTTTCTCCATGGTTTGGAAATACCATCTTCGTCCTCTTGGTCATCAGAACGTCCACTACCAAATTCACCAGAGAATCGACCAATGTGGTCAACATTAACCTGTTGAAATAAAAAAAAATCATATCCGATTATTTTCTTCTAAATTTGTCAAAAAAATATTCTTTTGTAAAATTAAACTTACCTTATGCCCTTCAGGAGTAAGCTGAATCAGCCTATTAATTACTCGGAACGCAATGCTTGCCATTGGCAATAAGATCAAAACCTGAAATTGGTTACAGTAATTACTGCCCAAAAATTATATAGTAGTGAAGATATTATACAATTTTTTTACGTAACATAAATAGTGTAATTTACCTTAGGTCGAGTAAATCCTTGGTCAAGAAAATTCTCACTGTTCAAAACTTCCTCACCCTTTGACTCTTTATGCTTTGCCAACGTTTTGTCATTTTTTGTTACAAGATCTCTTGTTTTAAATATATGATTTAGCTGCATAAAAAAGCCTCGTCACCCTTCTAGTTTACACAAGAAAACTCTTACTTATGTGTTTATGGTAGGTTTGTAAATGAATATAAAAACATACACACCGAGTGTAACAAGTAGGCATCCATGATACTCGAGTCTTCTTCCCTTCCTTTAAGATAAAATGGTTTTTTGTTGTGGTGTAATATATCCTGATAACTGTTGCCTATTTATATAAGTTGACATGAAGCTAATTAGATAGGATGTTCAATATGTTCTCAAAATGGTGCCTTCTTATCTGACTTTTGTAAATTGTCAAAAAATCAGTGTATTAACAAACAAATTAGTTCACAAACACCTTTAATCATTCACTTACAAAGAGAGAAGAATGATCTCTGTCTTGATGAATGAAGCTCATGCCCTCCAGATGCCTTGTAATTATTCAACCAATGGTCATATAACTTCATATTTAAACCATAAGGAGAAGCCGGGTAGGAATCCTGCAAATCATAGCAAAGATTTAAAAAAAATGACTAATTATAAATTCATTGAAAAGTAAATATGTTGCATAATGGCCAAAAATACCTCTAAATGCAGCTCTTTAGTTGCTACCCACTTGCAGTTAGCTGAATCAACTCCCCATTTATATTTCCCTTTTTTTGTTGAAAGATTTTCAACCTCTTCTTTTAATAACTTGTAGTCCAGGTGAGCAGAGAAAGAACTGCATGATATTCATAATTAAGCAGAACTTCATATTCAACCAACTACTCTTGCAGGAGTATCTAATTCTTCTTTTCTGTTTTAACAAATGAGACATATTACAGTTATCACAATACCTTGAGCTTTCTGATTCTTTTGCAACAGAATGACCATATCCTTTAATTTCTTCATCCACATCATCGTCATTGTCATCATCATCATCAATATCGTCATTATGTTCTTCTATGGCCGCCAAACTAGCTCCTTCTAGATCATTTGGATCCAAATCGCCACTTTCGGATTCGTTTTCAGATACTAATAACAAAATCAAAAAGATATTAAAAAAAGAAGTTTGATTTACAAAAGGTGAATGGTTCCTTAGAAAGTAAGAGTAACATTATGTGCTTCTTACCATCCTCATCTTCTTCAGAAGCACTTAGAGATTCTAAATCATTTTGCTCATCTTCATCTGTGTCACTTTTACCTTCTTCTGCGCGTTGTCTACATATAACAAAAGTTCAAATTATAACTTAAATCTTTAAAGTTCAAACTATTAGCATATTTTTGCCTTCTCAGTCCTATGAATATTTCGAAAGCAAAAACGAGTGTCCTTTTCTAGAACCAATAATAATGCAACAAAAACATGTCAAGCATAAGAAAAAATAATCAACTTTTTTAGCCCAAACAGATCACCTCCTCTTGTAAGCATCAGCCATTGATTCACTAGTTGACCCAAGTGTCTTCAACAAATTATCATACATTGTTGGTTCTTTGTAAACAGCCACCTCTTCTTGTTCATCTTCAGAAGCTACATTCAAGCGTTCCTCTGATGAAGTGGCTGCAACTCATAACCAATTAACTTCAACTCGATATTAGTTCCTCATATATGCAAAGATAAATGGTTACAATTAGGGTTGTAAACGAACCAAACAAGACATTGTTCATGTTCGTTCATTTAGCTTTTATCACACAAACGAACTGTTCACAAACACATAGCTGAACGAAATTTTGTGTTAGTGTCCGTTTGGTAAGGAAATGATTTTGTTCGTTTTCATTTGTTAACATTATATACAACACAAACGAACATATAATTATTTAATTTTAATGGTAAAAAATTAAAAGAAACTAAGAACTTGAAACAAATTACCAATAGTTCACGAATACCGCTTTTCTTCGTATCGAACAGAATTTCTTTGTCCGTGTTCATTAAATGATTGAACGTTGGATTGTAATAAGTTAAACCTAAAAATGCCTAATTAATATCTTGAGAATAACCAATTTCACTTGCCTGAATCACTTGGAGACGAAGGACTATCCAGAATTGTAACATCGTCACCGTGATTTCTTCTATCGCGCTTATTAATCTTCTTTACGATTTCATTCTTTCTAGGACGGTTGAATCCTGTATCGTGATTTCAAATTAAATCAAATGAAAACGGAAAATGCAAAGTAAAGAGAGATTTGAGTCTTAATTACCTCGTTTATTGGCGTACTTAGGTTTAGCCATAATGGATATTTCTGCAAAATGAAGTGGTATGTATGGATGAAGAAGAATCGATTACTGAAAACAGTAGGTTTAAGGAGAGTTTCGATAGTTACCTGCTTGCCGGACGACAACAAATTCTGTAGCGGAGGAGACGGAAAAGAAGGAAGAGAGAAGACGACGGTGAGGAACCACGGCGGAGTAGGAGGTTGCAAAGGCTGCTTGTATTTGATGTATGTATGCTTAAACCCTTTAAAACCCTGCCTGTGTTATTATAATTTTTTTTTTACTCCAATTTATATACGTATGGCTTTTTAGGGTTTACTATTTACTCCAATTTATATACGTACTAGCTTAGAACCCGTGTAATACATACGAGGTGAAAAATATTAATACATAAAATTCTTAAATCTTTATATATATATTTTATAGGTGTAAAAATGTATTATATATACTAATGATAGAAAATAAAATTCAAAATATGTAAAACTAATATATAATTGAGTTTCGAAAATACGTTAATTACTATTTAATATAATTTAATTTTCATTTACTATTTGATTGCAAAATAAAAGTTACATAATTAGATTTCAAAGTTTCTATAATGAGGGATAATATAAAATAAATGTGTTTTATTAGTATAATTAATATTTTATTTAAAAATATATTATTATTAAAAGATAGAAGTGTATTTAATAAGAGAGAGAGGCGGGGAAAAAATGTTGAGAATGAATATGGAGGCGACACGTGGCATGAAAAAACCTTTATTTATTATATAACTAGCTTAGACCCCGTGTATTACACACGGGATGAAAAATATCATACAATTAAATTCTTAAATTTTTATATATATATATATATATTTTAAAGATGTAAAAATGTATTGCATATACTAAAGATAAAAAAACAAAATTCAAATGATGTAAAAATTAAAATATAACTGAGTTTTGAAAATACGTTAATTACTATATAATATAATTTGACTTCCATTTACTACTTGATTGAAAATAAAAGTTAAATAATTAGATTTCAAAGTTTTTTATGATAAAAGATAATTTAAATAAATGTGTTTTATTATTATAATTAGTATTTTTTTAAAATATACTATTATTATTATTATTATAAGATGGAAATGTATTTAATAGGAGAGAGAGACGGGAAAAGAATGATGAGAGTGAATATGGAGGTGACATGTGGCATGAAAAACCTTTATTTATTAGATAGTATATAGATGGGTTTTAGGTATGGGTGTTCAAAATCGGATATCTGAAATTTTGAATATCTGAATTTTCGGATAATTTGGATTTGGAATTTCAGATAATTCGGGTTCGGTTTCGAATTTTTATGAACACCCCCTAGTTTTAGAGTTTATTTTTATTTATTACTAGATAAAAATTATTAAATATTTAAAGATTATAAATAAAATAAAAATTAAGAAATATAATATTATATTTTAAAATAAAATATAGAATTAATTACTATTGAGTTCATGTGGTTTGACCATTTTAACTAGTTGAGTCCCTTATGTTTAAAATTATCGTTTTGAACCCGAACTTTTCATTTTTGACTCCATTTAAGTCCAAATGACTAACAGTTAACCTTTTATGAAATAACTAAAATCTAGGGACTAAAATTGTTAAATATACTTTTATTTTCAGCAATTGAACTAAAATTAAAATAAAATATAGAACTAATCTTCCACCTTTTCCTCACCACCACCATCATCTCTGGCAACCACCATCATCTCCGGCCACCACCATCATCTCCGGCCACCACCACCGTTTAACACCTAAAACATAGTTCTTCCTCCCAATTGAAAGCCCCATCTTCCATCGCCATCTCCTCATTTTAGTATGAAAATGTTTTATAAAACAGAAAGTAATTTGTACATACACACACACACTTCCCAACTCAGCTGAAACATCCTACAACTGAAGTCTAGCCGACGATTCCTGCTCCCGTTGCGGCTTGTAGCTCCGGCCAAAAGCCTTCCCAGTCGCTTTGTGGCCTAAACCCATGTAGAGTGTCTCCGTATGACAAGGATACCGACGGAGGTGCTATCAGGAGACGAGGAAACCGAGCTCTTCGCAGGGAAAAAGCCCTAAATTAGGTATTCCCCTATCCTCTCAGACCTTCAGGTTGCCGAGTTCCTCCATGAAACTGCTTCAATTGGAGCTCAGGCATCTTTGGCCGATTGTCAACAGCCCCAGGTCGGACCTGGGAAATCCGAAGGTGTTGGGGTTAATGAACATTGACCCGGTTACCCCGCTGATTTGACCATCCATATCGACCCTCGGGTTCTGGTCAGCCCTCAGGTCTCGGGTGTTACTATACCGACCCCCTGCTTCAGTTTGGTCCAGGAACTTGCTGAATTCGGGATCGTATGCGATAGATGCAAGGTTAGTAGTGGCCAACAGCTTCAATTAAATTCGGATATGTGGGGGTTTAAATTGAAAGATTTGAGACGGTGGATGATGGACGGGGATCTGGCGAGTTTGGATTGAATAGAGTTGTCTTGATTTTGTTGTTTTTCGGTTGGAAGTTTGTTGGGTAAGTTGGAGGTGAAGAGAATGGTGGCAATCATGAGGTTGAGGAGGATGAAGAGGACAGTGGGGGTGAACCAGTTGGCCATGGAAGCCTGGATTGATGTAATAAATGGTGCAGATTCTTCCATTTGCAGGTATGGAAGAGAGAGGTGAGTTTTGCAGAGATGGCAGCGGTGGGATGGTGGCAGGTGGTGGTTGGAACTACTACTAGGTTGTGAGAGAGGGGGAGTAGAGATAGAAAGAAAAGGATGGGTATATAAATAAATAACAAAGATTGAGAGTACGGGTAGTTTGCTCTTTTTACTTAAAAAATCTAACGAACTTAGTTAAAAGGACTCAAATGGAGTCAAAAATGAAAAGTCAGGGTTCAGATCGATGATTTTAAACATAAAGGACTTAACTAGTTAAAATGGTCAAACGTCAGGTTCTCAAATAGTAATTAACTCTAAAATATAATTAAAATTTTCTTATGATTTAGTAATTTTAATAAATATTAGAATAAATTTTAGAATTTAATTATTTATAATCATTATTTATTTAATATGAAAGAGAGTATATAACATGAGAGAGAAACGAAAAAAAATCTAGATTACATCAAAAATCGACGCGTGACAAATATTCATTTATACAATAAAGATATAGGGGATGGTTCCATTGTTAATCTCCCATTTTATGTTAACTTAATAGCTTAAATCCATGGTGGAAATAAACAAGACGTCATGTCATGTCTCCACATTCTTTTTTGAGTAAATTATAAATTATGTTTTTTAACTATTATCAAAATTGTAGGTATCGTTATTTGTATTAAATAATTTAAATAATTACACTGTACATCAATTTTTTTTGAACTTTTTGCACAATTTAAGTCTTTTCTATTAACCACATCCAAAAGTTCCATTAAGTATAGCCATGTCTCACGTAAGAGTCATTTATGTCTTTTTACCCCATTTTTATATTTACTTTCACTATTTCTCATATGGCATGTCTCTCATATTCCCTTTTCTCTCATCTCTCAATGCCAAACTCTAAACCACTGTTACAGACTTACGGCGACGCCGATGACGTTGATCATGACTTTGAAGCGTTAGGTTGGATGTAAGGCCCCAAACCGAACACTTTACATATGGATCTCATCACTGGGTGTAAGGCCCAGACAAATCTTAGCCTTAGATTTAATCTTCAATCCTAACTTTATTGTTCTAACTTCCGCATTGATGACAAATTTTCAGTGGAAGGTAAGCATTAGCTATCACGAACAATAAAAACGGATTTTCTTTAAAAGGTAATAATTAGGAGCCACCGAAAAGCCCTCATTCTGAGTTTCTACTTGATTTAGCATTTCATATCAAATTGTGGGTTTGGTTCAATGGTTAAAGCTGGTTGTTGCCTTTAGTTGGTGCGTCTTAGGTCACAAGTTTGATTCCTATTTGAAAAAAAAAATTGTTACTTTTTAATTTTCATTACTTTTTTTAATTATTAAGTCGTAATGTGTGAGCCATTATATTTTTTTCTTATCTATGGTTCAATCTTCAAAACTAACATGTCTCAAATTTGTACGTTTCTTTTATATACTTAAGCACGTTAGTGTCACCGCCATAACGCGTGTAACTAAGTTCACAAACGTGCTCTTACCACGTTAGTCTCATCGTACGGCTTCAACGCGACGAGCGTGTCTTAACGTTTAAACTTTGGGTTTTATCACGAGTGTACGCCTTCGCTACAACGTCCGAGTATAAAGCGGTTGTTTTTTTATTATTATATAAGGCCTTAAATATTATCGATGGTCTAACTGCAACGCGTGAGTTTACGTAATGCTTTTGATTTTTTTTATACAAAGTTTCTAAGCCGTTGATTGATTTCGCGGTTTAACGAGCCACGACGTGTAAATGTTGTTTTTTTTACTTTATTTATTTCATAAATTTGGCAAATGTTGACGTAACATGAGCATGCGATAACTAAGTATTGTTTACATCTCAACGTGCGAGGCGAGTCGCAACGCACGGGGAATTAACAAACTTAATTTTATTAATATTTGGTTCAACGTCGCCGCTGCACTGCGTGGGTCTTCACACTAGTTAAAATAAAAAGGTAAACAAAGACCTTCACAAATCTATATCTATATTATCCTAATAAATAAAAGTTTTTTACGCCACATGTCATCTCCATATTCATTCTCGTCATTTTTTTTTCGCTTCTCTCTCCTATTAAATACACCTATATTTTTTTAATATTTTAATAATAATAATATATTTTTTTAAATAAAATACTAATTATACTAATAAAACATATTTATTTTAAATTATCCCTTATAATAAACTTTGAAATCTAATTATGTAACTTTGATTATTAATCAAATGGTAAATGGAAGTCAAATTACATTAAATAGTAATTAACGTATTTTTGAAACCCAATTATATATTAATTTTACATATTTTGAAATTTGTTTTCTATCCTTAGTATATATAATACATTTTTACATCTGTAAAATATATATACATAAAGATTTAATAATTTGTGTTGATATTTTTTTTACCCCGTGTGTATTACACGAGTTCTAAGCTAGTTATCATAATTTAAACGATTCTCATCAACCAAACAACTACTTTACAATTGACTGTATCAGGTAGTCTTGGAAGAGATTTCAAGATTTTTGGTTTCAATTTTTGATTTTAATTTTCAACTAGAAATATTGCCCGTGCAATAGCGGCGGGGCGTACGATGACATTAACGTATTTAAGTACATAATTAAATCCCACGCGATACAGCGGGTTGACGAACTTCGTTACACGTGTTGCGGCGACAACAATAATGTGACTAAGCATATAAAACAAACATATGAAGTAGTCACGACTCGGTTCTAGAGATTGAAAAATAGATAAATTGCGGCGTGAATAGAAGTTAACATTGAAATGACAAATTCGTTAAAAAAGTTGGTAACAAAGTAAAAACAAAATAAAAATAGAAAAAACTAATTTTTACAGAATATAAAAAAATAAAAGAAAAAAGAAAAGAAATTTGAGAGTTAATGTAACGTACCAACTTTCGGTTTGATAAAACAATATGATAACCGTATTATAATGGGGTGCAAATAGATAAAGGAAAGTTATGGGTTTTTGTTGCAAATGGTGGGTTTTGACTAACTTGTGGAAAAAGTGGGTCAAGACTGAAAATGGAGGGACTAAATGTGAAAAGTGGAAATTGGTGGTGGTCTTAGTGGAGAAAATCGTAGACATACACACATATTGTGTGTGTGTGTGTTTCAAAAATTTCAAGAGAGAAGGAGCTTGATCAAGAACAACTCAGATTCTGGAGGATTGCAAGCTTGATGTTGAAGGTTTTGGTGTGCACATCTCCTTCATAAATCACGTAAGTGTTCTATCATCTTCTACATCCACCATTGTTGGTGTTCATGAGATTTTTGAGGAAAAACGAATTTAAGGCTGCATTTGGTGGAATTGGTGAAAGATAACTTGTTATCTAACTTGATTAAAGCTTAAAGGTAGTTAATAACATCCTTTAATAGTCCAATTTAAAAATCTTGAAGTTAGGGTTCTTGAGGTCAAAATTAGGGGTTTTGCAGTCGGGGTGTTTTGATGTTAAATCGAGTGTTAATAAGTGTTTTGTGATGTTATATAAACACAATAACAAGTATAAAACTCAATTAATTTGATGGATTGGAAATAGTTGAATTTGAGGTAAAATGGGTGAAAACCTAAATGGGTCCGAACGTGTTGACTTTGATTAGAAATGTTGAAAGATTGTGTTAAAGCTAAAATGAACTAAGATTATACGAGGTTATGATCATAAGATCTTGGGTGGGTGTCAACCCTCAAATTGGTGATTTGTAAACGGGAGTTTTGGGTGGAATTTGGGTGATTCCTTAACAAGTCATTTGGGTTAAGGGAGTGTTTGATGGGTGTTGAAAGTTTGATCATGTTAATCTAACTTAGCCAAATGTTAATGTTGGTTATTTGGAGATAGGAGAGTGTTAGAATATCAATTGGTGGAAATTAGGATATCTAGACTAATGTTGAGTTGTATTGTATAGGTGATCACGTGGCTAAGATTGAAGCTAAATCGGATTCATCTAAAGCACAAGGTAAGTGCTTTGCACTTACTTAGTAATGATAGAAGTAGGTCATACAATTTGCTTGCTATTTGTTAATGTAGTGATGTTTGTATGGCTATGTTGTATATAAGGGTAGGGAGGGTGAATTGTTGTTTGAAGTCATTGAACTTCACAATTGGAAAAGGGGATTGGGGTCTTTGAACCCCCATGTCCGTAAAAAACGTATACGTTATAAAGATTGATTAGTGTCGTGTGTGTACACTTGTTAGTATGTTAAAGAGTCGATGTTGAAGTCTAAAAACCTCACATTGTAGTAATTGAGCTCATGAGCTTCACTAATTGTCGTGGTGTTTGAGGTTTTTGATCCTTACATAGGAGTAAATATGATCATATAGAGGAGTTTGAAATCTAAGAACCTCACACGAAGTTAATTGAGGTAATGTACTTCACAAAGTTGTTTGAGGTCTTTTAGAACCTCACAAAGGAGTATAGTTTACTAAAAACAATAACCCATTGAACTTTTGTTGTAATTTTATAAAAAAACCTAACTTGAAGAAAAAAAAAGTAAAGTTTATTCTATTGAACTTTTGTGGAAAATCTATATAAAAAACAAAGTTTTGAGTTAAAAATAAATTAAAAAAAGGTAAAAGTTCACCATTCGTATTAGACTTTTGTAGTAAATGTGAAAAAAAAACAAAGTTTTAAGTTTAAAATAAATAAATAAAAGCTCACTCTTCCATCACATGCCCCTTAATCCTTAAAAATAAATAAATGATTCCAACATATTTTTATCTTATCAATTTTTTTTAAATTTTTTCTATTTTAAGTAAACTTAAATTTTAAAATTAAATTATGTTAATGTTTTTATTTTTTTTAAAGATAATATAAAATTTGAATTCTAATTATTACTTAATTAATGAAACAAAGAATTTTATTTTTTGTTTTATACATTACTTTAATTTTTTTACACATTATTGTATTTTTTTATTAAACAACCATATGTAATAGATTGGTATATAACCTAGTATGATAATATTTAAGAAACTTGATGTAAATAAAATAAATCAAAACTTAAATAACTAACGTGTCATAATTTTTGGAACTTTTTAAATTAAAAGATGCTTGTTTTTATATTAATTTTGTTAGACCAATAATTCCTATACTTGAATTCTTAACGTGTTGGTCAGGGGCGGATTTACATAGAGCCGAGCCCCCAAGTTTCGAAGTTCTAGTATAAAACTATATAGAAAAAGCGGGGTGAACGCTTTAGAAATGGTGTGAGGTTTTCTGCAACTGTATGTTAAAATGAGGAAGAAGATGAGTTGGATTCCTTTTTGAAAAAAATCTCATAATATTTTATTATTTAACTCTTTTTCTTTTTTCTAGAAAACAAGGCTCACTACTTTTACTTAGTACTTTTTTTACGGTCTACAACTCTGAACTCCTCATGATACATTTACTATTTATTATATTTTTTTCTTAAACTTTTTTAACTTTTGATAAGTTTTTATTCATTTTGATATTTTGTTTTATTTACTTGTAGTTGATTATATATTATATTTATTTATTACTTTTATATAATTATATAATTTGAGACTTTGTATAACCTTTTATCATAAACTTTTTAGTCATTTAAAAATGTTTCCTTAAAATATAGTTTGGTAAAATTAATCTCAAACAATTTTTATCAAATATCAATTCGAGATGAATTAATATATATTCAAAAATATAAAAAAACTTATATTAGGGACGACCTTGATTTTTGAGATGTGAATTTTGAGTGTAATGATCTGTTTATAAAGACTCACAAATTTGCATCATGAAAATGTTGAAAATTTGTTGTTACTCTGGGTAGGGATGAAATGGAACCTTATCTGATCCGAAATATTTTGTGGCCGACCCTATGAAATTGGAGCATCTAAAAATATTGAACCCTCTAAAAAAATTTATGGATCCACCACTAGTGTTGGTTATAAGATAATAATAATAATATAATCTTATTATAATAATAATAATAATAAAAAAATAATCTTATTATAATAATAATAATAATCCTAATAATATAATCTTATTATTATAATAATAATATAATCTTATTATTATAATAATAATAATAATATAATCTTCTTATTAACTAACTATTATTGGGCATGTAATTCCACAGTAAAGTTTTTTTTTGTTTTTTTTGCCTCAAACGTTTTCTTTTTGAGTAAAGTTTTTTTTTGTTTTTTTTGCCTCAAAAGTTTTCTTTTTGATAGAAATGACACGAAAATATTTAGGTCTTAATTTCTTTTTGAAAAAAAAGTTTTTTTAGATTTGTCACAAAACTTTAATAGAGTAAACTTTAGTTTTTTTCCCTCAAACTTAATTTTTTTATAAAATTGTAATAAAAGCTCAATGGGTTTGATTTTTAAGTAAACTTTCGCAAACTTTTTTTAAACGGTATGCACGGATTTGTTTAGTTTTTTTTTGTGAGTGATCCGAGTTTTTTTTTATCGTACGCTATAATGTAACTTTTATCACCGTGGACGAGTCGAACCGATAACTACCAAATTCCCGCCGCGTAGCGCGGGGGGGACTAGTTATAATAATAATATAATCTGATAATAACAATAATAATAATATAAACCTTAAACCGTAAACCCTAAACGTTAGTTTAACAAACATTTTAATTAATTATAAATACGGATTTATGCGTAGATATGTCTAGTTCCGAGGATGAGCAGCAGGGATTTATTCTAGGGATTGACAACTACCCGCACCTTCAGTTTGAGGAGGGTACTACGACACATCGACGGTTTATGGCTCTTAGAGGGAGGAAGGTGGAGCCCAACACCGTTTTGTCACAGGAGTGGTTTGATGAGGTTGGCGAGCTAGCGAGGGCGACCGCGATTATTGGACAAGATAGGCAGTGGGATAGTATATTTACTAACCGTGAGCTTACTCTCGAGGTGTACTCTACATTTGTGTTCCGGCTGCGTGCGCCGAGATTGAGGTGACCAGATTTTAAAAACTATAATTACCGATTTTTCCAAACTCTTAACGTGATAAAAACATGCATATATCAAAATAATAATAATAATAATGTTGACTTTTAGCCCTATACGTGACATATACACCACCAAAACCCTAAAACTCAACTCAACCCTAAAAAAAACCCACCAACACATCCCGACATTCTCTGGCGCGTTGATTACAAAGTCTGGTGAATAAGGGGTGAATGATTGCTCTATACGTGACATTATGTGCACGTTTAGCTCTATACGTCACATTTAATCCTACACGTGATGTTTAAGGCACGTATAGTTCAAAATTAGATGATCTCTTTAAAATTTCCAATTAAATAAGATAACTCTTCTCTTATAAGGGTTTTAAATTGATAAAATAGTTTTTCTTTTAATTTAAATTATGAACATCTCTGATGTCCTAGTCTAGAGAAATCTTAGGTAATCATCTCTCTAGTTTGCAGAAAGCAATCAATCCTTTCTCCACTTAATATTTTATCACAAATCTTATTTTGAAACCATCGATCAAAAAACCAAAACCCTCTATCTTCTGGTGTTAACCTGAGAGCACAACACCACCAGAATCCTCTTTCTCTAGCGTCTCTTCCGGCTACCATCACCACCACCCCCATCCCCAAGCCGCCCAACACCACAACCGCCGCCACTCTAGACAACACCTTCTCCGTATAGAAAAATCATCGACCTTTAAACCCTGCTTTACTCCAAGAGTCCGATAACAATCGAGAAAACCCCTATCTGAAACCAAGCAGTTGTCGTAGATCCGGATCTTCTACGTTTACATCCGGAAAACCCTGACCTCCGGAGCCATTGGTTCCTGATCGTCAACGGTTTCTTCTCACTTCTACACGCGTTTCTCGTAGCATTCGACGGTTCTCTCTCTCTCTATTTGCCGATTTCTCTCTCTCTCATCTCTATCACAGTAGTCGGACTGCAGTCTGCCGGCAAAACCGGTGACCGCCTTTGTACCTCGTCTTCGCGCCTTCAGATCTATACCTTCGTCTTCGTTTAAAGAGAGAAATTTCAGCGCGTTTCTACTGCGGGTGACAGATCTATACCTCCCACCACCGGCATGTGACATTATCCATGCAAAAGAAGTTGCAGAAGTTGTACATTGTTTTAGTTACAATAATCTACTAGTCTACCACCTTTTTAGCTTTTATATTTTTAATTCATTGTGTAATAAAATTATAAATTAACAAATAGTAAGGCGTGTATTTAAGAATCCCAACAAATAATTTTTAATAAAGTAATAGATATACCTAGGGCTGTTCAAATTACTCGAAACTCGCACGATGCTCGATCGAAAAATGCTCGTTTGATTTCGGCTCGGTTTGTAAATGAGCCAATCGGATCGGTTCGGTCTGTAAACGAACCTAGTACGAGCGAAGGTACGCTCGCTCGTTTGGCTCAAATTATTTTTCAGTTTATTATATAACACATACACACACATATACAATTAAATTGGCCCACTATCAAACTTTGTATAAAATTACTAGCCTCAACCGCTACCTAATTGTCTAAGTTTTAAAACTTCAAAAACCTAGTTCCATAAACAAATTACCTAGCTCAGGCACTCAGTCGCTCTTGTCCGCTCTCAATCTCGTTCACACTTTACAGCCTCAATCCTCACACTAGGGCTGCCAAATTGATCGACGCGCGAAACTTGCTCGTTGCTCGATCGAAAAATGTCTAGAAAATGATATTTCGATTTTAGCTCTGTTTGTAAACGAGCTGATCGGCTCGGTTCAGTTTGCAAATGAACTGAGCACGAACATGCCCTTGGTCGGTTCAGTTTGGCTCGTGAACAACCCTAGATATACCCGGTACACCATGAGTAATGAGTAATAGATACTGTATGAGACCGAATGTGATGTACACCTTATTAATTGTCTAATTGAGACTGTAACTACAAACACATGTCCTAAGACCCAGATCCACCATCCGTCTCATCGCCATCCCTAGGCAGGTGGTGGTCTCAGCGAAGGTGTAGAAGACGGCTATTGTTGTAGGGAGTAAATTTGTTAATTATATATTCGTAACTAGGTTAGAATCCCGTGTGTTACACGAGTTGTATATTGAAAACGATATAATTCAATATGTATATACGCTTTTTCCGAACTTAATTCATAAACCTTGATACAACTTTCCTTTTGCAAATCGGAGAAGAACGTGAGTATCATTAGAATTACTTGCAATATATTCTGACACTTCTTAAATGTAGTTTGATATAACTTATTTTAATTTAAATATAAGATGAAATAAAAAAAATTAGTCAGTAACTTAAATAAAATCTTCCTTGATTTGAAGGTACAATTGACCAAATTTAAACAGGTTTTTAACAAATATAATTGGTTTACAAAAAATATGTAAAATACAAATTTTAATAAGGAAACAAAATTGAAAAATAAATAAAAATAATTATTTAAATGATATCTATAATTATAGTTGTGATTTATAATGGATCTTCATGAATAATGTTATTATTCAAATTTCCCCTTTAATTTCCGTATCTGCTTCATGTTTCATATAAAAAAATGTTGAAGAGAGTGTGGCGCACTTAATAAGAGAGAGCTTGAAAAATAAATGTGAGGTTGTACCATAGAGTGACACGTGTCCAGTTTTATTTTATTTATTAGAATACTAGCTTTAACCTCGTATGTTACACCGGTGAAACATTAAGATTATATTAAAAAATATCTTAACAACTTTTTTATATACAAATTTGATACTGTATTTGTAACTTTTTCATTTTGTTACATGTTAAGATTATCTGTATCGGGAGTAATTAAAACATAAAAAAGTACATGGAAATTCATTTAATAAGTTGTACACTTTTTACAATTCATTAAGTTACACGTCAAATGAAACCTTACAATGATTATTTACAAATTTGAAAATATTTTATTGTATATAATATTTGACGTGGTATTGGTAATTTTTTCAAGTTTATCAAAGATTAATAGTTTGAATCCATCTCTACTTTTATCTCTTGATAATGTAACATACAACTGATCATGAATAAACACTGAATTTTTTAATACAAACCAACAATTGAAAATGATTGCCCTAAACTTTTATTTATGATCATTGCAAATATGCAACAATTGAATATTTTTTCTTTGAAATTTTAATGCAATTATTTTGTCTGAATATGTTAACCCAATTATAGAGATAAAATTGTGATAATCAATGTTGCTTTAAAATATAATTTTTCCCTTCTATAACGCGATTACCTTTTGATTTGACTTAAATACTTGTTACATTACGTAAACCATTTTTTCATCAGTATTTATTAATATCATAACTGAAACACCGACATTTAAAACTAATTTATGGTTTAACAAACATGATAATGTAAGTACATTTAGAAAATCAGGAGATTATAAACTTTCATCAAAATCATCATCAAGATGCTCTGATTGACGAATACTATTTGTACTTGTATGCGAAAAATCTGGCTAAACTTTTAATACTAAATCTCTCATTAAAAAAAAATAATAAAAAGATACAAATAAAATTTATATTTCAACAATATAACATCTTTTAAATTTAAATATTAAAACTCTTTAATATTTCGACACAATTAAATTTAAATTCCAAAATTAAATATGAAAAATTTAAAACTAATGAATTAGAATTGAAACTTGTAAACATGTTTTTTGAAGAAAAAAATCACGTTATTTAAAAAAAATTAAAGTTTAAAATATAATACACTTTTAAATATAAATATTTGCAAGTTTCTTAATTTTATTAAAAACTAAGTATTAAAATTTATAAATCAAATTAAAAAATTTGTTTATAAATATTAAATTTAATTAAAAAACTACTAATTAAATATTAGTAAAATTTGTTCTAACACATATCTATTTAAAATACAAACGTAGTATTTAAAATATAAAGCATTCGTAACCCTTTTTGGCAAAAACACTTCAAAACCTTTCCTTTCGTAAACATCGTTTCGTTAAAACATCATTTCGTTAAACATCATTTCGTTAAACATCATTTCGTTAAAACATCATTTCGTTAAACATCATTTCGTTAAACATCATTTCGTAAGTATGCACACCAGCCCAAAAACATTAACAAAACATTTAAAAGAGGGCTCTAGAACTCACTTGATACGCTAATATGGGTTGTCCTAAATGAAGGTCCAACAACGTCACTTCCGATCTGAATTGATTAGTTAAATACACATCAGACCAATCCCGACTCTAACGGTTTAACCATTCTAACATACTGACTTCACTTAATCAGTTCTGATGTCTGCGCACTTAGCAAGTGCGCAGACCCTGCTGCCTGTGCACTTAGCAAGTGCGCAGACCCTACTACCTGCGCACTTATCAAGTGCGCAGGTCCCTCCTCCTGCGCACTTAGCAAGTGCGCAGGTCCCTCCTCCTGCGTACTTAGCAAGTGCGCAGGACCTGCTCCGTGCGCACTTAGCAAGTGCGCACGACCTGTTCTTCGCGAAAAACCCTAACTTTCGCATTCGGGTCTGATCATGTCAAGATCCCGAATCTGTTGCATTCAAAACGTTCGTTTTCCATTAAGGAACTCAAATCCATGATTATCTTTCAGTTTCATCCGTTCAAACCTTACCTTTTCACCCAAAACCCGAAAAACCCAAAAACGAACTAAAACTCAGATTTAGGTCGGATCGTTACCTGAATCGAGTTTCTGATCCGGAGGTTCTTCTCACGAGTTATGGAGTAACACTTTGCTGAAGTCTCGGGTCGATCCACCAACTTTATCTCTCTACGGTTTCTCTCTCTAAAAGTTGCAAATGAGAGAAAAAAGGTGGCATAGGCTATTTATAGCCAGCTGACCCATCCGACCCGACCCGCTATGCCTCGTTCGTTTATTCCGTTATTATAACTGTCGTTTTATTTTTGGGATGTTACAAGTCTACCCCCTTACAATAGGTTTCGTCCCCGAAACCTATCATAAGTCAAATAGATGAGGGTACGACTCCCTCATTTCCTTCTCCGTTTCCCAAGTGGCTTTCGATCCCTTTCGATGCTTCCATTGGACTTTAACCAATTGGATAACTTTATTACGTTAACGTTTCTCCTTTCGATCAAGGATGGCCACGGGTTCTTCGATGTAATTAAGGCTGTTGTCAACCTCGATGTCAGTAAGTGGTACGTGAGCCGATTCATCCGCCAAACACTTTCGCAAGTGTGATACATGGAAAGTAGGATGAATCCCACTTAACTCATTAGACAACTCCAACCGATAAGCGACTTCCCCAACCCGTGCCATTATCTTGAATGGTCCGACAAACCTCGGACTTAACTTTCCTCTCTTTCTGAATCGTATGATTCCCTTCCATGGTGACACTTTCAGCATTACTCTGTCACCAATATCAAACTCAATAGGCCTTCGTCGTTTATCCGCATAGGATTTCTGACGATCTTGTGCGGCCTTCATTCGCGCTTTGATCTGATCAAACCTTTCCGACGTCTCTCTTACGACTTCGAGACTTCCTAATTCCTTTTGTCCAATCTCACCCCAACAAAACGGGGTCCTACATCTTCTCCCATACAACATTTCGTAAGGCGGCATGCCTATCGTCGTGTGATGACTATTGTTGTAGGAGAATTCAGCTAACGGCAGATGGTTGTCCCAACTGCCACCGAAGTCGATAATACAAGCACGGAGCATATCATCCAATGTCTGAATGGTCCTTTTGGACTGACCATCCGTTTGCGGGTGGTATGCTGTGCTGATATTAAGCCTCGTGCCCATCGCCTCGTGAAATCTTTTCCAGAACCTCGATGTGAATCGTGTGTCCCGGTCAGATACAATCCTCAAAGGCATCCCATGCCGTGCTACTACTTCGTTAATAAACACTTCTGCTAACCTTTCTGACGAGAACGTCTCGCGAATAGGTAGGAAATGAGCACTCTTCGTTAAACGGTCCACAATTACCCAAATAGTATCATGACCTTTAGCTGTGCGAGGTAGCTTGGTTATGAAGTCCATGGTAATGTGTTCCCACTTCCATTCCGGTATATCAAGTGGTTGAATCTTTCCATACGGTTTCTGGTGTTTGGCCTTTACTTGTGAGCAAGTCAAGCATTTGCTTACATACCTTGTCACCTCAAGTTTCATCCCAGGCCACTAGTATTCCTTCCTCAGATCTTGGTACATTTTATTGGTACCAGGATGGATAGAGTACCGAGACTTATGAGCCTCATCCAAGATTTTGGTTCTAAGCTCGCCACCCATAGGTATCCATACCCGTCCAAAACGTGTCCTAACACCAAGGGTGTTATATTCCAACTTGTCCTGTTGGCCAACCATCCTTTCCTTCTTTATGTTTTCCTCCTTAAGTGCCTCATCTTGAGCCTTTTCAATTTCTCTCATCACGTCCGATGTAACCAACAACTGACAAGCTTTCACTCTAATAGGAGTAGGCACATCCTTTCGGCTTAGAGCGTCAGCCACCATGTTTGCCTTTCCAGGATGGTATATGATTTCACAGTCATAATCTTTTAGGAGTTCTAACCATCGTCTATGCCTCATATTAAGCTCTCTTTGTTCGAAGAAGTACTTCAAACTTTTGTGGTCTGAGTAAATAGTAAACTTCACCCCGTAAAGGTAGTGCCTCCAGATTTTCAATGCGAACACGACAGCAGCAAGCTCCAAATCGTGAGTCGGATAATTAGCTTCATGAATCTTCAACTGTCGTGACGCGTACGCGATCACTCTCCCACGTTGCATCAATACGCATCCCAATCCCTGACTCGAAGCGTCAGAGTATACCACTAAGTCTTCATTGCCCTCGGGAAGGGCCAAGACTGGAGCTTGAGTTAGCTTTTCCTTCAATTCCCTAAACGCCTCATCCTGGGTCGAACCCCATTCGTACTTTACCTCCTTCCGAGTCAACTTCGTCAACGGCGAAGCTATTTTCGAGAAATCCTGGATGAATCTCCGATAGTAGCCTGCCAATCCCAAGAAACTACGGATTTCAGTTGGCGTCTTAGGAACATTCCATTCCCTTACCGTTACTATCTTTGCTGGGTCAACCATAATGCCGTTCGGGTTAATGACGTGACCTAGGAATTAGACTTCCCTAAGCCAGAACGCGCATTTGGAGAACTTAGCATACAACTTTTCTTTCTTCAGAGCCTCCAACACCTCCTTTAAGTGACATGCGTGATCACCCTCATTCTTGGAATAGATGAGGATATCATCGATAAACACGATTACCGACCGATCCAACATTGGTCGGCAAACTCTATTCATCAAATCCATGAACGCTGCAGGGGCGTTCGTCAATCCAAAAGACATTACGCGGAACTCAAAGTGCCCATAACGTGTGCGAAATGTCGTTTTCGGTATGTCTTCTTCCCTCACCTTCAACTGATGGTACCCGGATCGAAGGTCGATCTTTGAGAACCAACTTGCTCCTTGTAATTGACCGAACATGTCGTCGATCCTTGGTAACGGGTACTTGTTCTTCACGGTACGTTTGTTCAACTTGCGATAATCAATGCACATTCTCATCGAACCGTCTTTCTTCTTTACGAACAACACCGGAGCACCCCAAGGTGAGATGCTTGGTTGGATAAATCCTTTCTCAAGTAACTCGTCTAGTTGTACCATAAGTTCTTTCATTTCCACTGGTGCTAGTCGAAATGGAGCCTTAGCCACGGGCTGGGCATCTGGTACTAAGTCGATTCGAAACTTAATCTCTCTGTCGGGTGGTATCCCAGGCAAATCCTCTGGAAACACCTCCGGGTACTCGCGTACCACGGGTACATCGTCTAGTTCCTTCACTTCCTTACACTTGTCAATCACGTACACCAGATAAGCCTCGCATCCACGCCTCAAGTAATCTGTTGCCTTAATCATCGAGATGACGTTTGGCATCGGGACGTCACGATCTCCAAAAACCTCGACTTTGCTACCATTTGGAGCCTTGAGTCGGATTATCTTTCGTTTACATATGATTTGTGCATCGTTGGCAGTTAACCAATCCATACCCAGCACGACATCAAACCCTCCCAAAACCATAACAAACAATCTGACAGGGAACCTATGACCTTCTATTTTTATCGTAGAGTTGTCAACTACCTCGGTCACTCTCGCAGTTCTACCCTCAGCGGTTTCTACGCTAAAGGCCCTTTCTAGTATACTGACAGCGTACTTCACTCTCTTACAAAAAATCGCAGATATAAAACTGTTACTAGCACCCGAGTCAAATAACACAGAAACAAGAGTGTTGTCAAGGACGAACGTACCTGACGCCACGTCGGAGTCCATTCTGGCCTGGTCTTGCGTTAGCGCGTACGCACGAGTCTTTGCTCGGGGCCTCTCTTTCCTCTTCTCCGGGCCTTTCCCCTTCCCGGCTTCACCCATTCTTGGTTTGGTGCATTCTCGGCTCAGATGACCGGCATCCCCACAATTATAGCACTTGTAGTGTTGTGTGCATTCACGGGAGTAGTGCCCGGTCTTGCCACACTTAAAGCACAAGTTAGATCCCAGTCTACATTCACCTACATGCTCCTTTCCACACTTCTTACAAACAGTCGGCTCATCCACCCGAGCCCTTTTATCGCGAGCCCCAAACATCTTTCCACCAGTTCGCTTGCTTGAGAAGCTCGGTCTCTTCTTTGGTTCCTCGATGGCGGCGACATTCAGTGCCAGATCATCAAATACTACGCCGCTCAGTTCTACTACCGAATCATAGGTAGTAGGGGCGTTTGCCTTAACATAGGTGCGGACCTGGTCCGGCAACCCTTGAATGTAGCAGGAAATTTTTCTCTCCTCCGTCGTAACAAGATGTGGCACCAGACGTGCCAGTTCATTGAATCGGTTTGTGTACTGCCGGTGCGTCATGCTCCCGGCCTTCAAACCCAGAAATTCCCTCTCTACCTTCTCAATCTCGTTCCGCGGGCAGAAATTCTTGATCACCAAAGTTTTCAAGTCAGCCCACATCATCGAGTCAACAACCTCATCCCCCTTAGCCTGACGTACCCCTTCCCACCAGTGGGATGCTTCCTCCCTCAAGGAGTTAGCAGCAAACTTCACTACTTGATTAGCTCGACACTCGCTCAAACGGATGGCGGCTTCCATACGTATTACCCAATCAAAAGTAGCCACCGCGTCCTTCTTCCCAGTCAGGACCGGCGGGTCACATGCCTTAAAGGACTTATAGTCGCATCCGCGAGCAGGCGGTGCGTTGTCGGTCTCGTTGTTCTGGGCACCAGTTTCCGCACTAGATCCGCCTTCCCCACTAACTTTCTTTAATGCTTCAGCCAACAGACTTGGCAGAGAATTCTTCATCAACTCGGAGAACTCTCTAGCTATGGCTGCTCTCACTTCTGGTTCAAAAGTGAAAGGTTGTTCTGCAACTTGTGTCTGTTCAGTTCCATGCACACTAACCGTCGGTTCAGTGTGAACACTTCCTTCTTCGCTGTGCTCTTGGCGCGCAGGAATCCTGCCACGCCCACCATTTCGATCGCCGGTACGACCACCGGTACGGCCACCACGCCTTCCGTTCCCTCTCCTCGCCATTTCGTTCTATAAGACAAGAAATCCAATGTCATCACGCTAGTTAACAAATAGAATTCAATAAGCACTGTAAGATGTTAATATACACTGGCCATCTGCAATTAACCATTACACTACCTTTCGATTTCTATTTGACCACCTTTGTGATTCCATCAGAACATAAGTCCTTACCTAACCCTTTCTAAGGCATAATACATACACATATTCTACTTTTCATACCTGATGCTTTGGTTCGAGTTACCCGTACTGGCATCCACTTTCGGTCATATTCAAAGTTTAAGTTCAGACACTGAGAGTGTCCGAATCTCTCAAACTATTGCTCTGATACCAACTTGTAAGGCCCCAAACCCGGGAGGCCTCACTCGTTGGATTTACTCATTCACAAACAGTTCTTAAACATGAATATCAAATAGCGCAGCGGAATCGTTCATTCAACATAACTAAAAACTTGTTCATACATGCGGAAGCGTACATTGTCAAATACATAAACTTAACATAAACAACTCATAACGGGATGCCAGTCTTCATGATCGACCGGGTAACTCTTCTCGCTTGCCAAGCATCACCGTCCACCGTCCATACTTGCCTTAATCTGAATGTGCATACTAAAAAGTCAGCTACGCTGGTGAGTTCTAGCATTTCATAAAAACTTTAACATCAACATTTGCCAAAAACGTATCATTCATTTAGTAAAACCTTTCACAAAAGCATGTAATAATCTAACATCTTTAAAAAGGTTTCGTACCCATATCATCATCAACATCATAATCATAAACACCGTTAAACGGATCGTTCATTAAAACTTTTAACATTCATTTAAGTCATACATTATTATCTAAATCTGTGTTACCCTTCGTTCCGTCATTTAGTATGGTATTGCCCCTAAGGCTTAACTGCACGAAGACCGACAATACCATACATTCCGTCAATTCCCTTTTGGTATTGCCCCCAAGGCTAACTGCGCGAGGACCGACAATACCCATTCAGTTGCCCTTATGGCTCTCATGTCCATAAACTGACAACTTCCATCGACGGCCATGGCTCACGGCCATGACACCGTCGGATCATAATTTAACCTTACATAGGGTCACGTTAACCCTTGAGTAACCGTCGTTACTCCCTTACCAGTTGTACAACATCATAACCATTGACATGCCACAGAGACACTGCCCCTGTTGTTCTTGTGGCAACTATGGCTCGCTGTCCATAATCTACCACAAGGCTGGGAATCTCATTCCCAGACTTCATTCGTCAATTCTATTCATTCGACAGATTAGATTTGTATGACTTCTTTAAAACCTTTACCTCTTTCTCTTCTCATTAAACATTTCCTCATTTAGACCGTTCATAAAGCATTCGTAACCCTTTTTGGCAAAAACACTTCAAAACCTTTCCTTTCGTAAACATCGTTTCGTTAAAACATCATTTCGTTAAACATCATTTCGATAAACATCATTTCGTTAAAACATCATTTCGTTAAACATCATTTCGTAAGTATGCACACCAGCCCAAAAACATTAACAAAACATTTAAAAGAGGGCTCTAGAACTCACCTGATACGCTAATATGGGTTGTCCTAAACGAAGGTCCAACAACGTCACTTCCGATCTGAATTGATTAGTTAAATACACATCAGACCAATCCCGACTCTAACGGTTTAACCATTCTAACATACTGACTTCACTTAATCAGTTCTGATGTCTGCGCACTTAGCAAGTGCGCAGACCCTGCTGCCTGCGCACTTAGCAAGTGCGCAGACCCTGCTGCCTGCGCACTTATCAAGTGCCCAGGTCCCTCCTCCTGCGCACTTAGCAAGTGCGCAGGTCCCTCCGCTCCGTGCGCACTTAGCAAGTGCGCACGACCTGTTCTTCGCGAAAAACCCTAACTTTCGCATTCGGGTCTGATCATGTCAAGATCCCTAATCTGTTGCATTCAAAACGTTCGCTTTCCATTAAGGAACTCAAATCTATGATTATCTTTCAGTTTCATCCGTTCAAACCTTACCTTTTCACCCAAAACCCGAAAAACCTAAAAACGAACTAAAACTCAGATTTAGATCGGATCGTTACCTGAATCGAGTTTCTGATCCGGAGGTTCTTCTCACGAGTTATGGAGTAACACTTTGCTGAAGTCTCGGGTCGATCCGCCAACTTTATCTCTCTACGGTTTCTCTCTCTAAAAGTTGCAAATGAGAGAAAAAAGGTGGCATAGGCTATTTATAGCCAGCTGACCCATCCGACCCGACCCGACCCGCTATGCCTCGTTCGTTTATTCCGTTATTATAACTGTCGTTTTATTTTTGTGATGTTACAATTTAGGACTAGATCATCAGTTTCATACCATATGAAGTCAGGCATAACTCATATTCAAGGGTGAAATAAGATTACTTACTTCACCCTGTAACCTTCTTTGAAGTTTGAAAGACTTGTGTTTCCATTTAACAAACCGTCTATACTATTATCAATGCCATTTTTGGTCGTTTCATCTATCTAGGGAGGAGCTTAGACATTTAATCATAAGAAGCACACTCATGGTGTGACATCTTAATATGTATGCACTTGAGTTCATTATTATTGTGGTTGTATTTTATGTTAATTTTTTCTTAAATACTTTGAATTATTGGTGTTTGCTTCCTTTTTTATACTTTTTTCTTTATTCGACCACCCGTGTAATACACGGGTTTTAACCTAGTAACAAATATATTTAAACTAGGATAAGATTGTAGGATAATCAACACCTAATTTAACTGAAAAATACCAGACCCTAAATTTATCTTCTAAAAATCTTCAACATTTTTATTCTTCATCTTTATGCCTATACCTTTTTTTATTATTATTTCCTTTTATTTTCTTCCGTTTGCAATCATAGCTAATAACTATTTTATTTTATTATATTTTTTTTTGAAATCTAATAAATAACGGTAATGACTATTTTATTTTATTATACTTTTCTCAAATATTGATTTCTAATAAATAACATTAATTCAAGAAGAAAAAATGTAGGTTCCTTTGTTGCAGTGGCCTTTCAAGAAGAGAAACCATCCATAATTTTATAAAAATCTCATTCCATTCATAAGTTCCATTTCAAGAAGAAAAACATAATTTTATAAGTTCCATTTCAAGAAGAAAAAACCCATCCAAAATCTCTAAGTAAAAGATAGATAGAAAGCATTTGTAAGAGCACATACACATCCAACACCAAAACACTACAAAAATCAACAAATGCATCACATTAGAATTTCAATCATATTTTAAAAACCCATGTTCTCCTACAACACTACATTCTTTTTCAAACACCATTATATTTTCACACTATCACCTACTTTTACATTTACCAAATTACCATCAATAAACTAAATTACTTTTTATAATAAGCTATTTTTTATATTTCGTATAATTATAGAATATAACTTAAAATATAATAAAAATTTATATTACAAAATAAAAGGTTGCATACGCATCCTTCACTAAATCGCCTCGAAACACGTGATAAGCTTCATTATTACGCAAATTCTTGAATCTTACCAAGCCCCCTCCGAAATCTATTTCCGGTCCATGGTTTGGTGATTCGGGTTCTTCACCCTTATCATTCGACGAGTCAGTTATATGTTCCCTTCATCTTCTAATACATTATAATGCATGCGTAAATTATATCACTTATTACTTTTGCGCTTTAATTTCTAGGTTTTCATCGCAAATACCGCCGGCTGTTAAATTTTCCGTTGATTATTTCAGAGGAATCCATTTAACCGTATTTAGCCCTAAATTCGTGTTCGTAATCAGTAACCTAATAATTCTAATTTTCAAACCTCGAGTAGATGAAAACGACGAAAACTGTCACAACCCGACCAGAGGCTAGGCGCGAAGACCGATATCAACCAAACACAGCGGAAATAAAAATACATTATATAGTTGGACTAAACGTCCAATCTCAAAAATACATGTCTTTAAAGTTAAATTAAAACAAAGTTACAACCAACAAAGAACTAATGTCTAAACAAATTTATTCTTCTAGCTTCATCATGGTTGTACTTTTAAGTGTTGTGCGTAGGTCTCTTTCTCTTGGTTAGTACCTGAAATACATACTCAAAATACATCAACAAAAATGTTGGTGAATTCATGCGTTTAAGGCAACAGACACAAATAAATAAGTTTGGTGCATAATAAATAAGTTCACAATCAACCCTCTGCCCACATGTAACACCCAAAAATTTAAAACATAAATTTAAACATCTTGCGAAAAATAGGCCCATATTTTTATTTAAATAAGAACTCATTTCACCAAAAAGAAAACCTCGTATAATAGTACACCCACATTCACCCAAATGATATATACTCATAAAACACACACGAGTTTTCTCATAAAATTTTGACATGACCCTTTCGTATAACGGACAATCCGTACGAAACATTAACCTATTTAGACACCAAATATAATCCAACTAAGTGACCAAAACATCCATGGACACATCGACACATAATAAATCATCATTAAGTTTATACTCCAAAACGCCAATACAAAACCACAACGTAAATGAAAGACTTAATAAAACGACCACGTAAAATCATATAAAGCGCCGACTCCAAATCTCCATCCCATTGACCCGATCTCTTGAATTGATCACCAACGTCTTTCGCCACCCAAAAATGTCACATGATATCACCCAACGGTTAGTCAACTCACAATTCAAATATCTCTATGGTATTATCTCTGTGACCACATATACATGTACACGCATAATTATGTGTTTATCACACAACTCAATTAATTAGAAATGGTTTATTTATTTACTTATCTTTTAAGTCGGGTTAAGTCACCTCTTTGACCCTCCCGTTACTCCAGATAAATTCCTCCAATTAATCATCATAGATATGCAATCCAAGCCGACCCTCTTAATCCACATATCTTGACCACCTCCGTGTATAAACGACTCTTCATACCTGCACATCACCACCATTAATGTCAATTAGCCGAAGCTAAGTGAGGACTCACATTCCACAATATAATTATACAAACAAGAATCAAATATATAAACTTCAAGCATGTCAAGTTTCACCCCCCGAGGCACGACTCCCACAACGACTTAAAACATTGTTGTATCCTTCTTTGTTCCCTCCGTCTCCCGACCTCAACACCAGGTCGTTTCACCTTTGTTATCCCTGTTAGTACGAATTTAAAACACTACAAACACCATTAGTAGGTTAGTTCGCACCGTAAAGATTAAACAACATAATACATTAACATTCATTTTGTTTCACATCACAACCCGCCCGATTAACAACTTATTATTATCCTTGCCACATATCCTTATTAAGGTTGTAACATTCACCCGTACTTGGTTTGTAAATCCCCTAAAATACCACATATGGTAAAAGTATATTTAAACCGAGTTACAAACTTGTAACACCACGATTACATCAAACCCTATAACTTAACCCAAATCCCACCATTTAGTTTACTTTAAATCAAGATATACCTCATCCCTAACTCGTCTAAAGAGTTTTAGACATCTTGAGGTTTACAACCATATAAAAGATATCCCCGACGAGTTCTTGGTTAATCTCCAATAAATTTATAAATACTATAAAATTAATGTTTCAAAACAGCCTTGCACGCCTGTAGAATTTCGACGTTTTCACCCACTTAGAGTAGGTATTTCACCTTAAATATAAATTATAAGTAAAGTACACTCATATAGCTCTCCGTGGATATACAATACACCTCAAACGAACATCCGGTTAATTTACTATGAATATTTTAAAACCGATTAAATTATGAATATATGCTGAATTTTTAGCACTTGGGTCACTCAACCCATTACCAATTTGCACTCTTTCTTTATGAACTTAAAATGCGTTATTGTTAAGTTAAACTATATTTAATAATTTATATTAAACCACATTAATCATAAGTAATTATTATGATTATTCTAATCAAACCCAAATTCGAGTCACTTACCTTTGCCCGTGGGGGGTTGTTGTTCTTTCCATCGAGTTGACCCTTTGTCTTCCAAGCCATGCCATTCCTACTTTGACAACAAGTCAAACTCGCAAACCATTAGAACACATAAAGGGGCTATTACTTTCCCCCAAATACAAAATATTAATCACCCATATGATAATATGTGTTCTTGGTCATTTTTCATCACTCATTCTAGTAATTGGGTTATCCCCACCCATATGACCCGTTAACGCCTAACTTAGTTTAACCATAAGCTATGGGTCATTATTATCACTTCAACATATGACATCTTACTTTAAACGAACAATTAACAACATTGCGATGGTTAAAGTTGTTAACCAAACCATGTTAAATCAATACACCCAAATGACCCGAATAGGTGATCAACTCAAAAGGCATTTTGATTATATATATATATAGGGGGAGGTTCAATTCAAAACACTAAATATTGTGAGAACATGGGGAACAAAATGAATCCTTCATTTTTTTAATCTTAAAAGTTCTAAAATATAAGAAAATTAAATAAATACAATGTTTATTCATCTCTCATGAAATTTATAAAAAAAAAATATGAACAAATTTCGTTTATTTATACAACATACACATGTGTAATTTATGTGTAGGATGTATAGGTTATTTTACCTACACATAATCTACACATGTGTAGGTAAACTTTTAAATGTATAAAAACATATTCAAAAAATTATTTAATGGCTTTTTAAGTATATAAACATGCTTATTTATATGTATGAAGTACAAAACTTTAAAAATATAAATCATGGATAAAAAAATTAAATGATTTAAGTTTGTTCTTTTTGTTCTCGCGTTATTTTAGTGTTCTGTAATAAACCTCTCCCTATATATATATATATATAGGATACATATATATAGGGGAGAGTTCCAGATAAAACCACAAATTAGGCGAAAACTGAGAAAATCACTAAAAAACCAATTTTACTCGATCATATAATAATTTTTATTTTTTGTTTTGTTTTATTTTTATTTATTTATAAGAGTATCAATGTAGTATTAAACATTTTTACCAAAAAATATTTTTACACATAGTGTTACGTATACGTAAACATAAAACAAAAAAATTGCGGTTACGTATATGTAAATCAAAAAAATTGATTTTGGATACGTATACGTAAATAAAAAAATTGCCTAAAATGATGTGGTTTTCTTGGTTTTCGTCTAACTTTGTGGTTTTCTCTTGATCCATCCCCTATATATATATATATATATATATAGGGAAGGGTTCTATAGAAACCACATAGTTAGTGGAAAACCGAGAAAACGACTAAAAAACTAATTTTAACCAACAATATAATAATATTTATTTTTTATTTTATTTTTATTTTTTATAAGAGTATCAATGTAATATTACACATTTTTACCAAAAAAAAACATTTAAATATTGGCTTACGTAAAAGTAACCCATAGTGTTACGTATACGTAAACAGAAAACAAAAAAACTGTGGTTACGTATACGTAACCCATAGTATTAAACATTGTTTTAGTAGTTTTCTTGGTTTTCGCCTAACCTTGTGGTTTTCTCTTGATCCTTCCCCTATATATATATATATATATATATATATATATATATATATGCTAGGTTAAAATCTTGTGTATTACACGGGTTGAATAAATAAAATGTTACTTAGTGATAAAAATTTTATATTTTTAAAAACTATTGTAATACACGGGTTGGATAAACCGGTATATTATACGAGTTGAATAAAATACAATGTAATTTGTTAACAAACACACTCGTCAAAATATGTCTTCCAAAACAGTTAATTTGTCGTGACATTTTTTTTCAACTAAGTATTAATTTTTTAATTTAATTGATAAATGTTAATTCATATTAAGTTCAATTGATTGATGATACAATAACTATTTATAGTTAAATAATTAGTGTCCATAATTAGATTTATATTAAAAATCTAAAAATAAAATCTTTTAATATCATTATTCAATATGACAAAGAAAGGCGGAAAAAATGATACAAATGAACTAGAAAGTGACATGTGTTCATAGAATTTCATTTATTAATATAAATATTATTATTTAATATTGTTATTTAACATGAGAGAGAAACAGAAAAAACTAATATTTAATAGGATACAAAGGCGAGAAAATAAATGTGAGGAGTAACCAGAGAGTGACACGTGTTCATCATGGTTTTTTCCTTTATTATATAGTATAGATATAGATATATCACTCCAATTCACCATTTAGATTTACCATAAACTTTTGTCCATTCATAACTCTTATTACTAGCAAACCATGTAAATTAAGTAAACATTGCAAAACATATAATTTTTTTCCATTTATTTGGTTTAAGCATTTTATCAAACAGAGCATAACTATAATTCACCATATATGACATCCATATGAACTCCCATACTCCCTTTTATCATCAAAGATGTCTAATTTATTTATAATCCCCCAAGTGTATTATCTTTTAAGTTTTAACAATAAAATCACCCTCATTTTATATTCACAAGTTATATTCAGATTCTACTCAGACTCAATAACTTCAATCAATCATTTTAAATCATCAATTAAGTGTTCTACACACAAAATCACCCACCATTACCCCCGATTTTGTGAGTTTAGAAATAACCCAAAAAACTTAATTCAACAATTTTTATCATCACAAGATGAAAGATTACCTACCTGGATCTTTGGAACTGCGGAAGCATCCCCTAATCCTCCCAATTTCGAGATTATAGTGTAGGAATCGATCCATTCCCCATCCCTTTTGTGTTCGTCGATGGCCAGAGGAAAAAGGGGGGAGGAGTCGTCGTCCTCTCTGCCTCATACGACCGGTCACCTTTTTTTTAACTTTTATTTATTTTTCACTAACTTGGTATTTGGTCAAGTTTAGTCCTTAAAGTTGTAATATAATTAAGAGCCCCCCTAACTCTCATGCTTTAAATAACAAACCCCTAACTTTTAAGTTGGGTGAAAACCTTGATAATTAAATTATCAAATATCATTTCCCGACCTTTAACATCTTTATAAACTTTATTTTATAGTATTTACTTAAAACCATTTTTATCAAAATAATTTCACCTTGATTCATATGAAAATCGGTATGTTATACCACAACCCGTGGATATCTAGAAATAATATTCTCATAACCCATACCCCTTATTGTTATGGGTTTAATCGCTCATGTCTGCTAACATAAACTTAAAAATTTTAAACGAATACATGTCACAAGATATTTATCATCATTATATAATTATAATTAAATGGGAAGTTGTCCCGGTTACGTCGGGCCCATGGTGTGCATGAGTTTCACCAGATAGTACTACCCATATATTCGCTGCTCCAAAGGAGTTCATGACTGTGTACAAAAGTTCGGGGATTCGTTATGGAAGCTAAAATGACCCTATTCAATTATCACATAAAGTATAAAATAGTTTAGGAGTATGTATCTCATGTCCCCAAAACGTGTATAGAAATAATTTGTAAAACGGGGATCACATGAACTCACCTTATGGTAGCTTGAAAGATAAGTCGTCGGTTGGTACAAAATAGGGCCCCTATGTTTAGAATGATGAGTTACTAACAATTCAAATATTATAAACGAGTTCATACGTGTCGGTGTCCTAAAGTGATGTTGTACACTATGTCCAAAAGAACCCGTTGTTATTAGTTTAGTTAATAAATTATTTATCATCGAATTGTTTACGTTAAGTATACATATTAATCAGGGTTGGTCATGAGAATCCTCAAAACGTTTTGGGCCCGGGACATGTAAAAAAAGCGGGCCCCATAATATAAACTCATAATGACATAATAAAAAACTACAACAAACAAATAACGATTAATGAATCATACATAACAATTATTTTATTATTTTTTAATAAATTTGAAAATCTAGTGGGCCCTTTTTAATTTCTAAGTGGGTTAATAGGATAAATAGATAATATAAGTAGTGTGTATTTTTTTCTAATTTCTAAGTGGGTTAATAGTATAAATGGATAATACAAGTGGCGCCTTTTATAAAAATATATAAATAAAAAAATATATAATTTTTTTAAACTACGGGCCTCTTAGAAGACCGGGCCCCGAACGGTCGCCCTCCCTGCCCCCCCTAAGGGCCGCCCCTGATATCAATACTTAAGTTATTATAGTTCTTATTTATTATATAAGTTATCTATATCTACAAAAGAAGGTAAAATAATAATATTGTAATACCTCTGTATTCTAAAATGTTAGTTTTGCCAAAACTCACGTTTTTTAAATGATTAATTAATATATAATTCAAAACTATCTATGATATTTAAGTGGGAGTAACACTTAAGTTATATAACATAAAAAAAATTCTAGAAAAGTAAGGTTTATAACTATTATATTATTTTTATTAATTTTACTTAATTAGTTATTGTTTTAACGCGTTTAAATGATATATTTTCTTAAATAATTAAAATTCCCTCAATATTTCTAAGTTATATTTTTCTACATCAGGTTATGACTCATAAGTTATAAAAATAAATTTTATATAATTATTTTCTATAATTTTATATTTTTAGTGCGTTTAGTTGTCTAGAAATGACCTAAATTCCTAATAATTATTAAATAAAGTTAGAAATTCCATTTTATATTTTATATAGTCTTAATACAGTATGTTTAAGTCCTAAAAATTATAAAACTCAGTTTTTTATCCGAAGCACTATTTATTAAAATTGCATGTTGTTATCGGTTTACTTTACGTACGTTAATCATGTTTCATAGTAATTGGATACCTTCACCTAAATAAATATTTTTTCTAAGTTTATATTAGTATTATAAAGTTTCATAATTTTCTGAGGTGTTTAACTATTTTTCCCAATTTACAGCTCTAAGACTCGTTTCAAAATCGTACGGTTGTTTTGTAAACGTTTTGAGTGATTCTTTTTGGAAAACTCTTTGTTTGGGACATATGTCCACTGAAAAAATTCTGAGTTTGTAAGCTTGTTGGTGAAAATGTTGTTTTTGAATAAATAAGATTGTGGAATCCAGTTTCAACGGTTTCACAATGGTTTTTCGATGGTTTTGATATCTTTTCAAGTTTAGAACCATAAGTTGTTATGAGTCAGCTTTGGGAACTTAGTAATCTATAAATTTAGTATTTTTAATGGTTTGGACATATAGGGGTGTCACACCCCAACCGACGGCGGAAAACGTCGGGGCGTGAAGCTGTGCAGACTGTTCGTAGCTCATGGTTGCTAAGTTTGAATAATTAAGCATTCAATTTCATTACACGAAGCAAGTTCATACAATACAGAAATACATGTAGCGAATACAAAAGACAACAGGTTTAGATTAATTGCTAGGTCCAAATCCTATGTGTAGCAAGCTTGTAATTCTTCAAACATTATCACCTGAAACATGGTTAAAAACAATGTCAACTAAAAAGTTGGTGAGAATACATAGGTTTTTGTGTCAAGTAAGAGAATATAGTGTTGTGTGCATACAATTCATACAAACATGGCAATTAAGGCATTTATGGAGAGTTACCATCATGTGACCAGATAGTACAATCAAACCTTTGTAACTAGTATCCAAAAAGCGTGTTGGCAGTAACAGTCACCCTACCTGGGTGGGTTTGTCAGACTCAATAGATCTATCACTGTTTACTGTAGGCTATAAAATAGTTAATGATTGCACGTGAATGGCTAACTGCGCGTTGGTCTACACACCTAGTACTCAAGCACAAAGCTCAAAATTGTAAAACATGATTTGTAGGGTGGAATTGTATTGTGTAGTTTGTAAACATTTAGATCGAACTCATGTTCCACCCCAAAAGTTTGTAAATAGTAAAAGAGGGGCTATGAAACTCACTTGTGTTGGATAGTGTTGTTTGCACAAAAATCAACCAAAAATGCCAAGCGTGTTGTAGGTCGCTACGTTTGACCTATTGGATAAATGTAATACGCGTGTTATTGTTTGTGTTTTTTTTTTGTCAGAAATGGATTTGTACGTTTAGGGTTTGTTTGAAATAACAGATAAATAAATAATTTTTATTTATTTATTTAGAATATTTGAAATAGTATTGATATATATATATATTTATTTAAATACAAATTTAAATAAATGATTTATACATATTTATTTAAATATAAATTTAAATAAATCATATTTGGTTTGAAATATGTATTTGCGTAAATAGTTTATAACAATAACCATATAAACTTTTAATTAGATATTCATCGGTTTTGAAACTATCGGGAATTAATCAGTTTAAATTTCTAAATCAACGATTTGGTTTATAAATGATTCCCGGGTCTTGGGATTTTTATAACCTAATTTTTTTATAAATAAATAAATTTTGAGATTTTTAATAAAACATATTAAATCAATTTTGAAAATAATAAAATCTAAAGTTTCTGGTCAAGGAGCACGACCGTGCTCGCGAGAGGCACGACCGCGCTCGTTGCCGGGCGTGACCGTGGTGGTCTGGAGCGCGCCCGTGGTCAAGTCAGAAGGTGCTACTTAGTTTTTGGACATAGAGCACGACCGTGCTCGTATCTGGCACGACCGCGTCTAGTGTTTGTTTTTTGGTCAAGACTTGTTTCCTCGGTAAGCACGATCGGGCCACACCTGGGGCACGATTGTGCTTGGTCAGGCACGACCGCGCTCAATGACGAGCGCGACCGTGTCGAGTCTTTTTCAGACTCAATTCGATCGATTCTTATATTAAAAGCTTCTGGATTCTTAGGGCTTTCACTTAGTGGATGATTTCGAATGTTTATACATGGTTTAATTGTATTTATATCGTGTCTAAAGTGTAGTTCGAGTAAAAGTTATGTTTCGGCTTTTATGTTCAAAATCGAACCGATTTGAGTGTTTCTACTACGAATTGGCATAGGGCTTTCGTAGTAGAGGTAGATGCGAATCTAAACGCGTAATACTTACTTGTTATAATAGGGCAATTAATGCAGTCGGCTACGGGTTGTGTGGTCGCGTTTCTCGGTGATCGATCGGACTCCAGGGACGATGTGAATGTCGAGCGAGCGTTCCAAGTGGTTGAGTGGGTACAAATGAGGGTGTAGAAAGCATGGAAGTTGCTTTATATCGACGAATTCAGGAGATATGGATAGAGGTAGGTATGGGATTAAACAAATGGCAAATTGGATGACGATGGAAGCGTGTTTCAGTGTGGAATCAGTCGCGTATGGTCGAACGCGTGAAAACCGGCTTTATCCATTTTTAAATTCTGCGAATTCGTCAAGTGTTGATGTGATTTGGCTCTGCAGAGGCAAGTTGCATCTGCAGGCGCGGTCGTGCTAGTTCCAAGGCGCGACCGTGCTTGCCTAGTTTTGTAGTTTTTGAGTTTTGTCAATTTTGGTCCTCGAGGCTTGTGAGATAATGGTGTTTTGTTTATTTTGTTATTGTAATAGAGTAGTTTGTCTACGTACTTGCATCATAGTTGTTTATACACGAATTGAGCTAAAATACTCGTTTATTGCGTTCAGAACGATTTCACGGTAAAAACCAGAAATGTTACAAGGGGGTCATACGTGCCTACAACGGTGTAAAATAATGAAAATAACGCTTATAAGCGTAAGGTTTTCAGGTAGTTTGCGTACCTTAACAAGGGCTGGGTTTTTAGCAAGATCGGGGGCTCCAACAAGAGTGTTTAACTTGTGGAATAAATCAGATTTCAAAGGGCTAAGTGAAAATATGGACGGAACGATAATTTGAGCGTTTAAGGTGATAATAAGAGTGATTAAGGCTTCTCATGCGCAAACCGTTTCGGGTGAAGGTTTGTGCATGGTCTGGAGTTCTAAATGGGTCATATCAGATTCAAATAATGGTCTTTAGTAAGGTTATGATGGAGTTAAAAACTTACCTTTTGATTATATAGATTAAAATCTGATTTTAGGGTTTTGCAATTCTACTTTTCGGTTGTAAGATTTCAAAAGCTGCATGTATGCAAAGTCTTGATCAAGTCATCAGTGGTTATATCTGTAACATTTCCGATTTTCACCATGTAATCATTTGATTTCAATAAACAAGTATTTCAATTTCAATTCGTGTACAACAACTATGATGCGATTACATACACAAACTATTCTATTACGATAACAAGTTAAACAAAACGCCATTATCTCACAAACCTCGAGGACCAAATTTGACAAGAAAACTCAAAAATGATATAGAGTGTCAACACGATCGTGCCTCTATGCAAGCACGGTCGCGCCTAAAGAAACGAAACACGATCGTGCATAGATACAAGCACGGTCGCGCGTCAGTTCTAAGCACGGTCGTGCCTAATGCAGACACGGTCGCGCTGCTGAAACCACGTGACTCTGCAGAAGTCAGATCACAGCCATACTCGATGATTTCGCAAAATTTAAAAATGGTCAAAATCCGGTTTTCGCGTGTCAGACCATACTTGACTGAATACAACCTGCAACACGCATCAATTACACTCCAATTTACAGATTTGTTTAATCCCATACCCACCACAATCATGACTCTCGAATTCGTCGATATAGAGCCAGTTGCACGTTTCCTACACCTTCACATGCACCCTCTCGACCTCTCGAAGCACTCACTCGAAACTCATACAACCTCTGTCGTCCGATTGATCGCCGAGAAGCAAAGCCGTCGACCCGTAGCCGACTGCATTAAATTGCCCTATTATAACAAGTAAGTAATACACCATTAGCTTCGTATCACCCCCTACTACGAAAGCCCTATGCCAATTCGTAGTAGAAACACTCAAATCGGCCCGATTGTTGAACAAAAAGTCGAAACTACACTTTTAGTCGAACTACCACTTAAACACGATGTAAATACAATTAAACTATATAGATAGCTTCGCAATCATCCACTAAACGAAAGCCCTAAGAATCCAGAAGTGTTTAATATAAGAATCGAGCGATTTGGGTCTGGAAAAGACCCGACACGGTCGCGCTCATAAACGAGCGCGGTCGTGCCCGACCAAGCACAGTCGTGGTCCGAGTGTGGCCCGGCCGTGCTTACCGAGCAAACAAGTCCTGCCCAAAAACAAACACTAGACGCGGTCGTGCTGGACACGAGCACGGTCGTGCTCTATGTCTAGACACACTGTGGTCTTCTGACTCGACCACGGGCGCGCTCCAGACCACCACGGTCACGCCCGAAGGCGAGCGCGGTCGTGCCGTTGATGAGCACGGTCGTGCTCAGTCAGAACTAAACTTTTACAGTTTCTCAGATTTGATGATTTTATAAAGCTTATGTTATAAACCTAACTGTTTAAACAGAATCTTACCATTATTAAGCACAACAATTATTTTCATCGATTAAATTGTTTTAAACCGATTCTTACCATTTGAAAATACATTTTTATTTAAAATTTCTAAATTTATAAAAAGTTATAGCAAGATTTTATAAAACACTTTATTATGAAAAAGACTTTTATAAACCAATTGTATAAATCCTAGTTACATCAAATAAAACTTATATAAATATAATCTACTTTATATTTTGTGACGTTTTCTAAAATAAGTAGATAAAACGAATTCGTTTGTTTATATTACATTCAATTAAATATATATACCACACTACCTTATATTTTAAATACATAACTAAACGATACAATTCATTAGTGCAAATCCTTACGCTTGCAATACACTGAAACACTATAGTTACTTTAAACCTTATACACCGCATTAATACACGTCATACATTTACTCGATAGGTCAAGCTCCGTGACCCACAAACACTTAACATTTACTTGGTTGTGCAATCTACACTCTCCAACACATGTGAGTCTACATAACCCCACTTTTACTCTTTTTCACCTTTAGGGTGGACATGATTTACATTAAACAAATTGCAACTCTTTCATAGTACAATCCTTACTTGATTACATGAATTATTTGTGCAATATGCTTGAATGCTATGAGTTATTACTATACATACATGACGCAACTCGTGCAATCATTAACTCTGTACAAGCCAACGGTAAACAAGGATAGTACTATTGAGTCTGACAAACCCACCCGGGTAGGGTGTTTGTTACCGACTTTACATTAGGGTAACCTGCGTGTTATGCCTCAGTCACAAGGTTTGATTGTGCACCTAGTATAACTATAGATTCTCCATATTTGTCTTGTATACCATGTGAATCAAGGAATTGTATAAACAGTTTGAACTCTTATTTGTGTGACAAAACTTATGTATGCTCACCAACTTTTTAGTTGACCCTTGTTTTTAAATCATGTTTCAGGTGCTAACAATTGAGATGATTACAAGTTGCTTCCACCTAGTTTGAGGACCTAGTTAAAAGGCTCTAAAATAAACATTGTTATGTATTTTGTTATGTTTCGTGTACTTGTTGGATTGTTGTTTGATTTCAATGAAAACTGCATGTTTAATTATTTCAACCTTAGCAAACCATGAGCTATGAACAGTCTGCACGCTTCACGCCCCGACGTTTCCGTCGTCGGTTGGGGTGTGACAGATTGGTATCAGAGCCTTGGTTATAGGGAATTAGGTTATTAGACACCATTGACCTAGACTATAACTTTAGGACACCCAACAATGCCATGCTACATGTTTTATGTGATACGTGCTATTTGCTATATGTCACATGCTTTATGTGTTAGTTATTTGATACTTAAAATGTCTAGACTACATGACTTAATAAGCATACGTAAATAATAAATTAAATAAATCGTATCCATACCCGTATCCTAAGCCGCGTATCCTCCTTAACTGCTTCTATGTCATCATCGCCATAACTTGTGGAAAAACTCATACTCGTAGACACTAGTCTATCAAAAATATTTTTATATACCCGTTAAGGTTTTAGACTCTGTTAATTATTAAAGGACATGTGCAATCTGGAAGGGTGACACCTGTATTCTGGGTTTTCTGTCTAGGAAAGCATTTCATATAAATCCCAATCAACCGAGGGATCCGTATGCTTTCCTGGGAATTCCCGGAATGAGTGTTTACCTATAGGCTAAAGCACGTCTCCTTGAAAATTATATAAGTCTAATTAACCTTAATATGTCATTGTGTTCAAGTAGAAATGTGATTACTTGAAAACAATCCGAACTATGAAATAAATGTGTTATTATTCCTCCTATCCTAAATTTCAACGGATTTTTTTTAAATTCTCACAACACTTTTGTATCATTCTCTTTTTATAGAATGCCTCCTCGTCGTAACATCAACCGCAACAACACCGACAACGCCAACAATAGCACCAACACCAATACCGGCAATGCCAACAACAATAATACCGACCTTGCTGCTCTCCTCACTCAGCTAGTAACTCAACTAACTCAAGCCAATAACAACAACAATGGGAACGCCAGTGGTAGTGCTAATACTGGTGGTGGCGATGGTGCCAACCCGCCACAATGTACCTTCAAGCATTTCAACTCTTGCAATCCCCTGAAATTTTATGGTACCGAAGGAGCCACGGGACTCCTTCAATGGTTCGAAAATATTGAGGGCACCTTCCTCAATAGTGACTGTCCGGACAATCTGCGAGTCCGCCATGCCACTAGTGTCTTCCAAAAACGGGCACTAACCTGGTGGAATGGGGAGAAGAGAACAAGGGGAGTAGAAGTAGCAATGGCTCTGCCATGGGATGAGCTAAAAAGGATCATGACCGAGGAATTCTGTCCTCGGAACGAAATGAAAAAGCTGGAAGCAGAATTTTGGGATCTTACCCAAGATAGTGGTGAAAGCTTAGCATACACCAACCGTTTTCATGAACTGAGCATGCTGGTACCTCACATGGTTACGCCTTTGTCTAGGTGTATTGAAAAATATATCGGTGGCCTACCGAGACAAATCCAGGACACTGTTTTGGGAAGAAATCCTGCAAGCCTGGAGGATGCTATTCGTCTGGCTGCTACTTTGACTGATAATCACGTTAAAGCAGGTACTCTTACCAGAAAGGGGGCCAAGAAAGTTTCTGACACCACAACACCTCCTGCTCATGTCAAAGAGGTCAAAGCCGAACCGAACCACAACACGAGGAAGAGGAAAGCTAAGAACTATGCTGTGATCACTCCGGCTGCCCCAGTCAACCAAGTTGCTCCTATGGCTCAGAACCGAGTCAAGAAACAATATGTGGGAAACAATCCGTTGTGCAACACCTGCAATTATCACCATTTCCCAAATGTACCCTACCGCCTATGTGCCAGCTGTGGAAGATATGGGCATGTAGCTAACACCTGCAGAAGTAATCCAGCTGGTAATCAAGTCAACCGGGGAAACGGGGCTAATCCAGCAGTTCCAGCTATTGGTAATGGGCATGCTTGCTTCGAGTGTGGCGACCCAAACCACTTCCGAGACCGATGTCCAAAACTTGTGAACAATACTCAAGGCGGAGCTCGTGGGCGTGCCTTCAACATCAACGCCAACGAGGCTCAGGCCAACGATCATGTGGTCAACGGTACGTTTCTTATGAATAACCAATATGCCTCTATACTATTTGATACCGGAGCCGATAAGAGTTTTGTGTCCCTTAACTTTGAACCTTTACTTGCAAAAACACGATCCAAACTAGAGAAAACCTTCACCGTTGAAGTAGCGGATGGAAATTCCATCACTATTGACTCCTTTGTCCATGACTGCTCACTAGAACTCAATGGTCACACATTTCCAGTCAACCTAATACCAATGCCATTAGGGAGTTTTGACGTCATCATCGGCATGGATTGGTTGTCTAAAAACCACGCCGAAGTCATGTGTTTTGAAAAATACATCCGAATACCTCTTCCATCGGGAGACATATTGAAAGTCTTTGGCGAGAAACCTTGCAAAGGACTCAAACTGATGTCATGCATAACTGCCCAGAAATACATTCGAAAGAAGTGCATGGTTTTCCTAGCTCATGTGATTCAAAAAGAAGACAAGGAGAGAAGAATAGAAGATATTCCCATCATTCGGGAGTTTCCCGAAGTCTTTCCCGACGACTTACCCGGCCTTCCACCTGTTCGGGAAGTAAAGTTTCGAATCGATCTTATACCCGGAGCAAACCCTGTGGCTAAAGCTCCATACCGACTTGCACCTTCCGAATTGCAAGAACTTGCAAGTCAACTTCAAGAACTCGCTGACAAAGGTTTCATACGGCCAAGTCATTCACCGTGGGGTGCACCAGTCTTGTTTGTTAAAAAGAAGGATGGTTCATTCCGCATGTGTATTGACTATCGAGAGCTCAACAAGCTTACAATCAAAAACCGCTACCCGTTACCTAGGATTGACGACCTCTTCGATCAACTCCAAGGTTCTACTTGTTTCTCGAAGATTGATCTTCGATCTGGTTATCACCAACTGCGTGTCCGAGAAGAAGATATTCCAAAGACCGCCTTCCGAACAAGATATGGTCATTTCGAGTTCACGGTTATGCCTTTTGGGTTGACCAATGCACCTGCTGTCTTTATGGATCTCATGAACCGCATGTGCAAACCATACCTTGACAAATTCGTGATCGTTTTCATCGATGACATCTTGATCTATTCCAAGACTGAGGAAGAACATGAACAGCACCTTAGACTGATTTTGGATCTCCTGAGAACCGAACAATTATACGCCAAGTTCTCCAAATGTGAATTTTGGCTAAAGGAGGTTCAATTTTTGGGTCATGTTGTCAATAAAAAGGGAATACATGTCGACCCTGCCAAGATCGAAGCTGTCAAGAATTGGAGTGCTCCTCAAACCCCTACCGAGGTTCGTTCGTTCCTTGGTTTAGCGGGTTATTACCGAAGATTCATTTCTAACTTCTCCAAGATTGCTGTTCCCCTCACTGCCTTGACGCATAAAGGTAAACCTTATGTATGGGGACCGAAACAAGAAGAAGCTTTCCAAACTCTTAAACAGAAGTTATGTGATGCTCCTATTCTGACTCTTCCCGAAGGAAACGATGATCTAGTCATCTACTGTGATGCCTCTAACCTAGGCCTTGGTTGTGTTCTCATGCAACGAGGCAAGGTAATCGCTTATGCATCGAGGCAACTCAAGATCCACGAGAAAAACTATACGACGCACGATTTGGAGTTGGGTGCAGTCATATTTGCCTTGAAGATTTGGAGACATTATCTATATGGCACAAAATGTGTGGTATTCACCGACCACAAAAGCCTCCAACACATCTTCAACCAAAAAGAACTCAACATGAGGCAACGACGTTGGGTTGAACTCCTCAATGATTACGATTGCGAGATCCGTTATCATCCCGGCAAGGCAAACGTGGTAGCCGATACGCTGAGCCGTAAAGAACGTGTCATGCTCCAAAGTGTCAAGATTCATTCCGACATTCAAACCCGTATTCTAGCAGCTCAACACGTCTCGATTACCGAGGGCAATATGTATGAGGAAATGTCGTGTGGTGCTGAATTCCATCTAGAGACTAAAAACAATGGCTTGCTTTATTTCTTGGATCGTATTTGGGTTCTCAATCGCAATGATCTCCGGGAATTCCTCATGACTGAAGCACACAAGTCTCGGTATTCTATCCATCCCGGTGCGGATAAAATGTATCACAATCTTCGACCACAATATTGGTGGCCTGGTATGAAGAAAGACATTGCACTCTATGTTGCAAAATGTCTAACCTGCTCTAAAGTTAAAGCCGAACATCAACGTCCTTCCGGTTTACTTGAACAACCGGAAATCCCCGTGTGGAAATGGGAAAATCTAGCCATGGACTTCATTACTAAACTCCCCCGTACTTCAAACGGCTATGATGGCATTTGGGTAATCATCGACCGTCTCACAAAGTCTGCACACTTCCTGCCCATCCGTGAAGACTATCGGGTTGAGAAATTGGCCCGAATCTATATTGACGAAATTGTGAGTCGACACGGTATACCTTTGAACATAATCTCCGACAGAGATGCTCGTTTCACTTCCAGATTTTGGCAATCTCTGCAAAAGGCACTTGGCACACGGTTGGATTTAAGCACAGCCTACCATCCCCAAACTGATGGCCAGACTGAATGAACAATCCAAACGCTCGAAGACATGCTGAGAGCCTGTGTCATAGACTTTGGTGGCAATTGGGATTCACACTTGACACTTATTGAATTCTCCTACAATAACAGCTACCACACCAGCATCAACATGGCTCCATTCGAAGCTCTTTATGGTCGCAAATGCCGTTCTCCCATCTGTTGGAACGAGATTGGTGAAGCACAAATCACCGGTCCCGAGTTAATTCAGGAAACATCCGACAAAATCCTTCAAATCCGTGACAACATCCGAGTAGCGAGAAGTCGACAAAAGAGCTATGCCGACAAGCGACGAAAACCCTTGGAATTCCAGGTGGGTGACCTTGTGCTTCTCAAAGTATCCCCTTGGAAGGGTGTGATCCGCTTTGGAAAGAAAGGCAAGCTAGCACCTCGTTACGTAGGCCCGTTCAAGATCCTTGAAAGAATCGGGAAAGTGGCTTACAAACTTGAGCTACCTCCAGCACTCAACAATGTTCATCCAACCTTCCACGTGTCCAACCTGAAGAAATGTCTTGCTGATGAGAACCTCCACATACCTCTTGACGACGTGCGCATTGATGAAACGATGCACTTTGTCGAGAAACGGTGGAAATCATGGACCGTGAGGTCAAGCAACTCAAACGCAGCCGCATTCCTATAGTCAAAGTCCGTTGGGATTCTAAACGTGGTCCTGAGTTTACATGGGAACATGAAGACCAAATGAAACTCAAGTATCCTCACCTCTTCACCGATTCAGCAGCCTTAACTAGTTGAATTTCGGGACGAAATCCCCTCAACATGGGGAGACTGTAACATTTCCGATTTTCACCATGTAATCATTTGATTTCAATAAACAAGTATTTCAATTTCAATTCGTGTACAACAACTATGATGCGATTACATACACAAACTATTCTATTACGATAACAAGTTAAACAAAACGCCATTATCTCACAAACCTCGAGGACCAAATTTGACAAGAAAACTCAAAAATGATATAGAGTGTCAACACGATCGTGCCTCTATGCAAGCACGGTCGCGCCTAAAGAAACGAAACACGATCGTGCATAGATACAAGCACGGTCGCGCCTCAGTTCTAAGCACGGTCGTGCCTAATGCAGACACGGTCGCGCTGCTGAAACCACGTGACTCTGCAGAAGTCAGATCACAGCCATACTCGATGATTTCGCAAAATTTAAAAATGGTCAAAAGCCGGTTTTCGCGTGTCAGACCATACTTGACTGAATACAACCTGCAACACGCATCAATTACACTCCAATTTACAGATTTGTTTAATCCCATACCCACCACAATCATGACTCTCGAATTCGTCGATATAGAGCCAGTTGCACGTTTCCTACACCTTCACATGCACCCTCTCGACCTCTCGAAGCACTCACTCGACACTCATACAACCTCTGTCGTCCGATTGATCGCCGAGAAGCAAAGCCGTCGACCCGTAGCCGACTGCATTAAATTGCCCTATTATAACAAGTAAGTAATACACCATTAGCTTCGTATCACCCCCTACTACGAAAGCCCTATGCCAATTCGTAGTAGAAACACTCAAATCGGCCCGATTGTTGAACAAAAAGTCGAAACTACACTTTTAGTCGAACTACCACTTAAACACGATGTAAATACAATTAAACTATATAGATAGCTTCGCAATCATCCACTAAACGAAAGCCCTAAGAATCCAGAAGTGTTTAATATAAGAATCGAGCGATTTGGGTCTGGAAAAGACCCGACACGGTCGCGCTCATAAACGAGCGCGGTCGTGCCCGACCAAGCACAGTCGTGGTCCGAGTGTGGCCCGGCCGTGCTTACCGAGCAAACAAGTCCTGCCCAAAAACAAACACTAGACGCGGTCGTGCTGGACACGAGCACGGTCGTGCTCTATGTCTAGACACACTGTGGTCTTCTGACTCGACCACGGGCGCGCTCCAGACCACCACGGTCACGCCCGAAGGCGAGCGCGGTCGTGCCGTTGATGAGCACGGTCGTGCTCAGTCAGAACTAAACTTTTACAGTTTCTCAGATTTGATGATTTTATAAAGCTTATGTTATAAACCTAACTGTTTAAACAGAATCTTACCATTATTAAGCACAACAATTATTTTCATCGATTAAATTGTTTTAAACCGATTCTTACCATTTGAAAATACATTTTTATTTAAAATTTCTAAATTTATAAAAAGTTATAGCAAGATTTTATAAAACACTTTATTATGAAAAAGACTTTTATAAACCAATTGTATAAATCCTAGTTACATCAAATAAAACTTATATAAATATAATCTACTTTATATTTTGTGACGTTTTCTAAAATAAGTAGATAAAACGAATTCGTTTGTTTATATTACATTCAATTAAATATATATACCACACTACCTTATATTTTAAATACATAACTAAACGATACAATTCATTAGTGCAAATCCTTACGCTTGCAATACACTGAAACACTATAGTTACTTTAAACCTTATACACCGCATTAATACACGTCATACATTTACTCGATAGGTCAAGCTCCGTGACCCACAAACACTTAACATTTACTTGGTTGTGCAATCTACACTCTCCAACACATGTGAGTCTACATAACCCCACTTTTACTCTTTTTCACCTTTAGGGTGGACATGATTTACATTAAACAAATTGCAACTCTTTCATAGTACAATCCTTACTTGATTACATGAATTATTTGTGCAATATGCTTGAATGCTATGAGTTATTACTATACATACATGACGCAACTCGTGCAATCATTAACTCTGTACAAGCCAACGGTAAACAAGGATAGTACTATTGAGTCTGACAAACCCACCCGGGTAGGGTGTTTGTTACCGACTTTACATTAGGGTAACCTGCGTGTTATGCCTCAGTCACAAGGTTTGATTGTGCACCTAGTATAACTATAGATTCTCCATATTTGTCTTGTATACCATGTGAATCAAGGAATTGTATAAACAGTTTGAACTCTTATTTGTGTGACAAAACTTATGTATGCTCACCAACTTTTTAGTTGACCCTTGTTTTTAAATCATGTTTCAGGTGCTAACAATTGAGATGATTACAAGTTGCTTCCACCTAGTTTGAGGACCTAGTTAAAAGGCTCTAAAATAAACATTGTTATGTATTTTGTTATGTTTCGTGTACTTGTTGGATTGTTGTTTGATTTCAATGAAAACTGCATGTTTAATTATTTCAACCTTAGCAAACCATGAGCTATGAACAGTCTGCACGCTTCACGCCCCGACGTTTCCGCCGTCGGTTGGGGTGTGACAATATCATCACCCATGAATATGGCTAATTATATGAACGAATTGGAAAGGAAAACCGGACAATTAAGGTGGAACAAACGAGTGTACTTACTTGTTTACGTGACCTTTGTTTGGGTGCGGCTTACATGGGATGATCTTGGCTTGATTCCTTGCTTGTTCTTCACCAAGAATTCGAATTCCAGGAGTGGATGAGGGTTGTCTTCAAACTCAGGGGCTGCTGGGAGGTTGGTCGAAAGCTTTGTGAGAGAATGAGAAGTAAAAATCAAGTATAAGAGATTAATCAAGGGAGACATGCAATGGTTCTTAGAGTTGGAGAAAACCTGATACAAACCGATTGCGGAGGAAGGATTTGGCGTGAGAATCCCTCGGATTTCATGCTAGGGACCTTATATTATTTTGGGTATTGGAGATATGGCAAGATTTGTAAAGGATTTGGTGTAGGATTTGACTTGTAGATAGATATGGTAGGATTTCTAAGATATTAAGAGATATGGAAGGGTAACTAAAAAAATTCAATTGTAGGGAGTCCTCGAGTTGGACGAATTTGCAAGAAAAAAAGGTGGTTTGCTAGTTTTTAGGAATTAATTAATTGTGAATATTTTATAAAAGTAGTCTAGTCTTTTATGTAAAAAAATTTTGATTTGTTTAAATGTTTTAACTAAATAAATAAAGTAGGTAAATAATTCTTTTATGTAAATCCTTATTCAAATAAATGATTCCAAAGAATATCACGTGTCATCACTATATTTTTTCTCACAAAAATCTTCTAATTTTCCTTATTTTAAGTAAGTTTGAATTTTAAAATTTTTTTATGTTAAAGTTTTTATTTTTCAAAAAAGATAATATAGAATTTGAATTCTAATTATTACTAAATTAAGGACAAAGAATTTTATTTCTTGTTTTACACATTATTATTATTTTTTTAAAATATTATTATACTTTCATTTTCTTATTAAGCATCCCTATGTAATACATATGTATATAACCTACTTCTTAATATAATAATAGTTATATGTAAGGATTCTTAAACATATTGGATGGTAAGTTTTATAAAAAACATGGATTTTATATAAACCATGTAACATTTTTTTAAATTGTAACACTAGGTATTATTTATAAATGTAAGACATTAATATTCTCTTTTATACAAGTTTATACTTAGTAATTATTAATTATCGTTCTTATTTTTATAAACGGGACATCTTATACCGGTGTTTGAGATTTATAGATACGCGAGTGGGGTAGTTACTCATATGTAGGTATTACTTATGTAATTATAAGTTCGTAATTTATGTTAGGGGTGTGCACGGTTCGGTTCGGTTTCGTCGGTTTTCGGTTCGGTTTCGGTTAACGGTTCGGTTATTGCTCACCCCTAACCCTTACAGTATGTCATCACCACATTGGATAAAAGCGATCGATAAGTTTTGCACAAATTTATATCTAAAAAAAAACGGTTTAGAGGATGTAAAGGGTTAAAGCTGGGCAAAGTCAAAGATGGTAAAAATCAAAGCTGCTCAAAAAGTCAAATCTGACTAAATTGTCATCAATGGTCAAAAGTCAAACTATAACTTTATCTGCAAGTTAATTACAGGAAAATTTTAAATGCATCATTTTAACAAAAAAACCACAATGTAGAAAAAAAAAACCTCATCAGCCATGTATGCTTCAGCTGGTTTTGTGACAATTGGAGACAATATGCCAACATAGTCCAAAAACATCACAATCTGTTCCGTCTTGGCCAAACTTGTGATCTCTTCAAACGAACCCAATGCTGAAGGATGTTGTTGGGATTGGGTGGTGATCACTTTGACTTTTGTAAAAAAAGGGGTTTTGACAGAGAAATTAATTAATTCAGTTAATTAATAAATACGCAGCGGAAAATAAAATCATAACATATTTAGCATCACTGACAAACCGAACAGGATCTGGTTATGAACACGCAAACACCAAAATAAAACAATTAATCTACTAATGAGATTAATTATACCTTAGTGGTTAATGATTAACCGGTTGAGACACCTATGGTACAACGAACCGATGCTAGATCACGAACCAAAACACGGGAACGGGTGACACCGAGAATCGCCGGATAAGGCGGCAGACGGTGGCAGCTTTGGTGGCCGGGAGTCGCAAGACAGAAGCCCTTTCTTTTGATTTTTTCTCGACAGCAACTTTAGAAAAAAAAAACAAGAAGTCAACTAAAATGCCTTCTTCTCTCTTGCGGCTGCTATATCTTCTAGGTCAAACCAATATGGGATTATTATTATTATATATACATATAATAATTATAAACCTAATTAAATTATTTCCGGGCCCAAAGTCCAATACGAGATAACAAGCCTGAACCCGTTTTAATGTTTTAATGAAAGATTAAAACAAGATATATAATTATTATTTATAAACTAGTATAAATAATAATTCCCGTCTAACGAATATATATATATATATATATATATAATATCGTCTCGATAACAGTTCGTAATTACCAGTTAAGCACGTTAAGTGGATTTAATGTTCGTTGCCCTAGGTGTAACTCTTACGGGTCATAGCTCGGTCAGCCACGTTGTCCATCGGATCGGTCCATAAAATCCAACAATCTCCCACTTAGACGATCCACGATCAATCAACGCAAACCGTCAGCGGCGCTCTAGCTGCACATGGCTGTCCCTAACAAGGTATGACGCTTTAAAGTCATTAACCAAATATGTCGGTGTTAGTAACAACTAACTAAAGCAAGACAATAGACTTATGGCAATAGTTGTCATTCATCATTTTCGTATAAAGTATCAATTGAATCAATGAGACATGGATTTAGTTCATTCTCATATGGCGTTCAATTATTATTGTTCTCGATCAAGAATCAAAGTGGTCCAATCAAACACACAGTAAGTTTGGGTAAGGCCTTACACTTCACCAGTTTGAATCAACGAGGGCGCCACGATGCCTATCTGTTACATATAATGCAAGAGTACAGAATCCCTTATTGACTACATACAACTCCCACTGAACTTCAGAACTATTCCTAATCAAAGGCTTTATGACTGGCAGTTACGCGACAACGTTTGACAGTGATTAAAGAATGGTTCTTGGTAAACGGCAGTTCTAGTACGTATCTCAGGTCAGAGGATACTAATGAGTATACCAATAGCAAAACATCTTATGACAAAGATCCATGAAGATGATTTGATGCGAGTTACATCCAACGTCATTTAAAATGAGGCCTGTGAAATTCAGAGTCAACTCTTTGAGCCGAAGTTCAGAAAAGTCTTAATTCAGAGACGTTCCCACGAGTCTGACCGACTACGGATAATTAAGAATACAAGATTCATGGATTAAACGTATTAAAATCGAACACAGTTATAAGAATTCAAAATTGCATTTAAATCAGTAAACCAAAAGAATTCAAAAGTACAACTGTTTAAATGTTCGCACATTCAAAATACTAAATCAAAACATATCACTAGCAAATCTAAGACCAATAGCATCTCTGTGAAGATCATGCTTGTCCTGAGTCATGGGCTTAGTAAACGGGTCCGCTAGGTTTTGTGTCTACTTTGCTTATCACGACGTCTCCACGTTCCATAATTTCCCGTATATAGTGGAACTTCCTTTGAATGTGCTTGGCTTTGTGATTAGATCTGGGCTCTTTGGCTTGAGCTATAGCATCTGTGTTATCACAAAGTATCTCGATTGGTTGGCGAATACTCGGAACCACATCGAGGTCAGTAATGAATTTCTTCATCCAAGCAGCTTCCTTAGCAGCATCTGATGCGGCTATATACTCAGATTCGGTGGTTGAATCCGCCACTACACTCTGCTTAGAGCTTTTTCATGAGACAACTCCTCCATTAAGAGTGAATACGAAACCCGACTGTGAGCGAGAGTCATCTCGGTCAGTTTGAAAGCTAGCATCAGTGTTTTCACTCCTCCAAATATTAAAAAGATGTCTTTGGTCCTTCTTAAGTACCTCAGGATGTTCTTGACTGCAGTCCAATGTGCAATGCCAGGACTTTGCTGGAAACGGTCGGTCATGCTTAAAGCATACGAGACGTCAGGTCTAGTGCACAACATAGCATACATGATAGAACCAATCGCTGAGGCATATGGAATTGCTTCCATTTCCTTAATTTCAATGTCCGTGGAAGGAGATTGTGATTTGTTCAACACAGTGCCTTTAGTCATCGGAACACCTTCTTTCTTGGAGTTTTCCATCCTAAAGCGTGTCATCATTTTGTCTATGTAAGTACTCTGACTTAGCCCTAGAAGACGCTTAGATCTATCTATGTAGATCTTGATTCCTAGAATGTAAGCAGCTTTTCCAAGATCCTTCATTGCAAAACAAGATCCTAACCATTGTTTGACTTTGTCAAGCACAGGGATGTTGTTTCCAATGATCAGTATATCATCCACATACAAGATGAGAAATGATATAGTGCTCCCACTAGCCTTTCTGTAAACACAAGGCTCATCTTCATTCTTGACAAAACCAAATTCTTTAATTTTCTGATCAAAATGAAGATTCCAGCTTCGAGATGCCTGTTTAAGTCCATAAATGGACTTATTCAGTTTGCAGACCCTACTAGGATACTTTGGATCAACAAAACCGTCAGGCTGAACATATAGACATCTTCAGAGAGATGTCCATTAAGAAAAGCGGTTTTGACATCCATTTGCCATATCTCGTAATCATGGTACGCGGCTATGGCAAGCAGTATCCTGATCGATTTGATCATAGCAACGGGTGAGAAAGTTTCATCATAGTCAATACCTTGAGTTTGAGTGAAACCCTTTGCAACAAGCCGTGCTTTATAGGTTTGTACATTACCATGCATGTCGGTTTTTCTTTTGAAAATCCATTTGCTCCCTATTGCCCGAGAACCGGGGGGTAGTTCAATCAAGTCCCAGACCTGATTATCACACATAGATTGCATCTCGGCTTTCATGGCTTCAAACCATTTCTCGGATTCAAGATATGAGATAGCAGATTTGTAGTTTGTAGGTTCGTCATTCGACTCAGCTACTAACAGGACTTTAGAAGCTTCAAGATGCCATAGGTATCTATTAGGTTCTTTACGAGACCTGCTACTTCTGCGAGCGCTTTTGTTTATGTCTGATTCATCAGCAACAACTTCTTGTTGATCAGACGCTCCGACTTCCTCAGAAGTTGTTTGTGTTTCTTGAATTTCTTCAAGATCCATAATATTATTTCCGGTTCCTTGATTTAGAAGATGTTCCTTGAGAAAGCGTCCTTTCCTTTTGATGGAAACAAGGTTTGCATCAGGATGATAGAAATAATATCCGCTTTTGTTGTAGTAACCGACGAAAACAACTTTTTCGCCTCTGGGATCGAGCTTGTCATCAGAATCGTTGGTGACATATGCATCACATCCCCATACTCTAAGGTAAGATAAATTGGGTTTAGACCCGTGCCATATCTCATATAGGGTTTTGTCCACCTTCTTAGTTAGTGCCAGATTTACAAGGCGGGCGGCGGTCATAAGAGCATAACTCCAGAAGGAGTGAGGCAAGTTAGTTCTACACATCATCAATCGAACCATATTAAGTAGGGTTCGATTTCTCCTCTCACTCACGCCATTAAGTTGGGGTGTGCGAGGAGGAGTGGGCAGAGAAATAATTCCGTGCTCCTTCAGATGATTAAGAAATTCTAAGCTGAGATACTCGCCACCTCGATCTGATCAAAGTGTCTTAATAGATTTACCGAGTTGTTTCTCTACTTCGTTTTGAAACTCTTTGAACTTTTCAAATGTTTCACGCTTGTGTTTCATAAGATAGACATAAGCATATCGACTATAATCGTCAATAAATGAAACGAAATATCTTTCATGATTTCTAGACATGGTTCTGAAGGGCCACACACATCAGTGTGTATAAGGCCTAGCAGATCCTAGACTCGTTCACCAACATGGGTGAAGGGGTCCTTTGTGTGTTTTCCAGCTAAACAAGACTCGCAATTATCAAATGAGTCCTGTACGGTAGGTTCAAGAATTCCCTCGGATTGGAGTCTTTTAATGCGTGCCTTGTTTATGTGGCCAAGTCGACAATGCCATAGAAAAGTATCATTAATGCCAGATTTGATACGTTTAGAAAGATTATATATGTTATTGTCAGTTTGAACGTCAATCTCATAAATACCGTTTTGAGGTTTAGCCTCAAATAAAAAAAAATATCATTTAAGTAGGCAGAAATAGCAATACCATTAAAAACGTACTTAAATCCTTGTTCAAACAATAAAGAAACTGAAATAATGTTTCTGGTTAAACCAGGTGCAAACAAACAATTGTTCAAAACAACCACAAGGCCAGAAGGACATGAGAGATGATATGTTCCAGCTGCAAGAACTGGTACTCTTTTCCCATCACCAACGATGAGCTCCATGTCGCCTTGTTTCAGCTTCCTCCAACTTTTAGGCTCCTGCAAGACATTAATGATGTGGTATCCACATCCAGTATCAAATACCCATGTGTTGCTAGAAACAGTAAAGATTTCAATAACATAAATGAGAATACCTGAAGAGGTGCCCTCACCACTGGCCCTCTGTAGCTTCAGCTTGGCTAGATATTCAGGACAGTTACGTTTCCGGTGTCCCATTTTGTTGCATTCAAAGCATTGGCGCTCCTCATGAGGGGGTGCATTTGAAGCTTTCTTGTTATTGTTGGTGGCAGGCTTGGCAGCAACATTAACCTTCTTCTTGCCTTTGCTATTATAACTTCTTTTCTTGGGGTTAGGTTTTTTAACACCAGTAGATCTGACCATCAGAACTTGATTTTTCTTTCCTTGGATATTCATCTCGGCCGTTTTGAGCATACCATGTAGCTCGTCCACTGTCTTCTCCAAGCCATTCATGTTGAAATTCATTACGAACTGAGCATAGGAGCTTGGGAGAGAGTTTAAGATGAAATCAGTAGCCATGTCATCCTTCATGGGATATCCAAGTTTGTTTTATCCGGTCGATGTACCCTTTCATCTTAAGTACATGAGCACTAACAGGCGTGCCCTCTTGCATCGTGCAACGAATGAGCTGAGACATGGTTTCATAGCGTTCTTGTCGGGCTTGTTTCAGGAACATGCCCTTAAGTTGCTCAATCATGTCAAAGGCACTCAGGTCCTCCATGCTCTTTTGGAGCTCACGGGACATGCAGGCTAGCATAAGGCAGGCCACCTCAGTGACATCATCTCTTTGTTTTTCCCAGGCCTTACGAGCGGCAGTCGTGTTACCATCGGGGTGCCTCAGGGACTGGTGCATCGAGAACATATACCTTCTTGGCCATCTTGAGAACTATTCTCAGATTTCACTGCCACGAGAGAAAGTTGGTGTTATCCAGCTTTTCATTCTCAAGGATAGACTTGAGAGCGAATGAGTTATTAGTATTATTATTTTCACTAGACATCTGTCAAGATAAGCAAAGAAAATAAATTAGTATAAAGAAAGTGAAAAATCCTTATTAATTTATAACCCAATTACATAAATTAGAATAACGAGTGAGAATCTAGCTAAATCAGTCACTAATGGTAGCTGTGGCATACAACATTAGTAAGTGGGTAACTAGACTGACAATTAGTGTCAATTGTGGAAAGATGCACAACTCTCGTGTATGAGGCCGCTAAGACAAGACATGTCTATGCATTGATACGTTTAGCCTCATCTATGCCCACTTTTAATCTCTTGACAGCTGGGGCATGTAACAAGAGAGAAAAGTAATAGTCGTCCTAAAACAGGTACTTGCGGAAGGGCCGGATGTGTCAACGAAACCCTTGCGCCTTGGAAGGATAAACTACGCATTCAGTGCGGTGCTGTGGTTCCAAACACCGATGTTTCGTTTTATGCTCCAAGTGTTCCTTATAATAGGATGACATAGACCGTTGGTTTTAAATATGGGTTCCAATTTTAGTGTTTACCGAATAGGGTCAAACACAACGAATGATTAAATCATACGTGTGTTGTAAAAGCCAGTTTTACTATTTAAAGTCATGACAAATTAGATGAACCCTTTCATCTCTCATGACACTTAATTTTAAATAACCTATTAAAACTAAGTTTGTCGCGACTTGAATAACCGGTTAAAGTTAATAGTTGAAAACTATTAAGTTATAAGTTTTGAAATTAAATTTAGTTTAAATTGCAAAACTTTAGCGGTTATTTATTTTATAAAAACAAGCCAGTTGTTATTTTTATAAAATTTTACAAGTTGTAAACTTAGAACTTGTGGTGACAGATTGTGACATTTTAAAACTCCTTTTAAAACGATTGGTGTTTGGTTGGTTTATTATAAATTTAAGTTATAAAAAATCAAAAGCAACCATAAAGCAAATAAATATGTAAATCTTTAGGGCCAGGTTTGTTTGATCTTGCTAGAGCCAGTTAGCAAGACCAAACGGGTCACGGGGTCCACAAAATTAAAACAACCACAAGGATGGACTTCCATGCATCTAGTCGTCTCGGATGACTCCCACTGACTCCATGATTCCTGTTGCGTCTTCAGATTTGTCTTCGGGTTTTTATTACATTACATAAAATAAAATAAAAACTTATTCTATTACAACTTTGAGCCATCAAAAGTGGGCCAAAACCATAAAACCAAAAACTGAATAATAAACACAAACAACTCAATCACATGGGTCGGGCCAGATTTACATATTCAACACAATCACATACGGGCAATTTATTTGGTCAAATAAAATTAAAAAAACGAACAAATTAATAAATAAAAAAATTCCCCCAAAAAACAGATCAGATCAGAAACTTCAAGATAGTTAAAGTTTGTGATTAATCTAACCGGTGAAACCAGACCGATTCCGATTTGCGTGTTATAACCCAGGCTCTGATACCACTGTTGAGATTGGGTGGTGATCAGTTTGACTTTTGTAAAAAAACGGGTTTTGACAGAGAAATTAATTAATTCAGTTAATTAATAAATACGCAACGGAAAATAAAATCATAACCTATTTTACAGCACTGACAAACCGAACAGGATCTGGTTATGAACACGCAAACATCAAAATAAAACAATTAATCTACTGATGAGATTAATTATACCTTAGTGGTTAATGATTAACCGGTTGAGACACCTAAGGTACAACGAACCGATGCTAGATCACGAACCAAAACACGGGAACGGGTGGCACCGAGAATCGCCGAATAAGGCGGCAGACGGTGACAGCTTTGGTGGCCGGAAGTCGCAAGACAGAATCCCTTTCTTTTGGTTTTTTCTCGACAACAACTTTAGAAAAAATAAAACAAGAAGTCAACCAAAGTGCCTTCTTCTCTCTTGCGGCTGCTATATCTTCTAGGTCAAACTAATATGGGATTATTATTATTATATATACATATAATAATTATAAACCTAATTAAATTATTTCTGGGCCCAAAGTCTAATGCGAGATAACAAGTCTGAACCCGTTTTAATGTTTTAGTGAAAGATTAAAACAAGATATATAATTATTATTTATAAACTAGTATAAATAATAATTCCCGTCTAACAAATATATAATATCGTCTCGTTAACAGTTCGTAATTACCAGTTAAGCAGGTTAAGTGGATTTAATGTTCGTTGCCCTAGGTGTAAGATCAGCCGCGTTGTCCATCGGGTCGGTCCATAAAATCCAACAGATGTTTGGTCTGTTTCAACAAAAAAAAAAACCAATCAATTCAAGGACATGAAACCATAAGAAAACAGACGAATTCTACTCACAATCGAAGCTTCTTTCGGGTTGGAGAAGAAGCTTGAATAGCTTCTACCAACGCATATGCATTGTTTTTTGGATTTGAATAAGAAAATTTATTTTCTCAAAGTTGATACTTTGAGACTTGGGGAAGCTATTTGCCAAAAATAAACCAAACCATACTAGTTTGTTTCAAAGAATCTTTACTTAAAAAAACTAGTAGGATGTAAAACCTTTAACTAACATAAAAATAATAATTGAAATTTGGACTTCTCCTATATCCTAGTACAAACAACTGTCTGTGGTGTTGGTTGTTATGTATTTTTCAGTTATTTTTACAAATTACTCACGGTTGGCCAAAGCTGGTTACGACTCAGAAATACGATTAGGTTGTCATTCTAGATTTCGGCTACTTCTTCAATCTTCATTGGTAAAATTCCCGTATTTTTATATTTCATATATATTTTCTAAAATTATATTATTTAAGAAAATTTAAATATAATTGGGTGTAGTGAGCAACTCAGAGGCGGCCACTCATGCACTTCCATACTAACTCCAGAGAACGTGGTCTCACTCAGCACTATTTTGTTCCTTTTAGTTATTTACATGTTTTCTATTTCCGTAAACGAAATTACTTGTTTAGACCATCCAACGTATTTGATGAAAAATTTACATATGAATTAATTGGTTTCATTTGAAATTGTTTTTACTCATAAATCAGATCAACAAAAATCCAAGAGTATTTTATAATGTGTGTATTTTATTTTTTATGAAGTTCATTTCATCCACCTACATTTTGTTTGAATTTTGAATTGGTGATTTCTATTGGGTTAGTTGTGTATGTATATATAATCGGTTCGGTTAATTCGGTTATTTCAAACACCTAAACCGAACCGCAAATTTCGTTTTATCGGTTATTGGTTAACCGAACTATCGGTTATTTGTTCGGTTTCTGTTAATTCGGTTATTTGCTCACCCTAATTTATGTAGGTAGTATATATTTAAGTAACTCTTATTGTAGTATGTTGCGTATGGTATGACCCCAGGTTCCGTACTAGAATCAAGTCGGGTATGATTAGAACTGTAATTATTATATATAATTGCTTGAGTTTTATAACGTGTGTATATTTAATGGGTTTTTGGACGATTGGGCCAAGCCAATAACTAATGTGTGGACTAAGGCCAAGCCATTGGGTCTTGTTTGTAACCACTTATTGTGTCATAAATTTCTATAACAGTATCCGTCTATGTATGTGTCACTTATATCTTCTAGAATATATATATATATATATATATATATATATATATATGGTTGAGTTCCTATCAAAACACATTTTTCATTTAAAAACACTAAAACTCATTTGAACTAATCAGAAATTGACACATCCTTCTTGACTTTTTCTTATGAAAATGATAATTTAGTCCTTTCCCCTTAAAATCCTTATTTCAAAGATGAAAAGTCTACTACACTTGTACTTTCAAATTTCCACCTATATATGTACCATTAAACAATTTTATAAAAACATTCTCTCCATTTTTTTAAAAAACCTTCATAACTTTTTTATATTCTGTTATTTTTTTTATAAAAATTATACTATTAAACTCATCACATTTTTCTCTTTAATTCCATTATAGTCTCGAATTTTTTTCCGAACGTCGTTTATTACATTAATGTAACGAACGCTTACATTGGTGTAACGAACATGGTTTACATTAAACTAATCACATTTTCCCCTTTAATTCCATTATATTTTCGCCATTTTTTTCATACGTCTGTAATTACAATGGTGTAACTACCAATTACATTAGTGTAACGCTAATGAATTACATAAATGCAAACTACCGTTCATCAAAAAATACATTGATGTCATACTCTAGTTACATTGGTTTAATTCTATATTACAAACTTCATATTACACCATGGTAAAAAAGAAAATACACCATCGTAACACCGTAATTTACGATTACACCATAGTAACCCCATGATAACACCGTAATTCAAGCTACCTTTCTTGATCTATAACAAACTATACAACTTCATATAAAATATTGTGTACTCTTGCAAAATATAGCAAAAGAAATTCAGATACAAAAGTGAACTTTTGTTCACCGTCTATATTTTTGACTTTTGAAATAACAAAAAATCTGAATAATTATCAGCAGCTTCTATGCATGCCTTTCCTTTTGATGTTCATATAATTACGAACTTTGTTAACAGTATTACACCCTATAGTATGGTGGATTCCCAAATTTATGGGTATCAAACCCATACCCTTAACCACAAAAAATTAAAGAAGCCTCAAATAATGTTTCATAACTGGTATTCAACATCTGTAAAATCATAAAAATAAATTGAAAAAATAAAGCAATTGATGAATTACATCAGTTATTAAAAACCCCCAAAAATCGTTTTACATCATATACAAAAAAAACAAATTACATCATGTTATAAATGGATCATTATATGTGTGACTTTCCACATACGTAACTCTTATCTTAGTTAATTTTGTATTAATGTAATAGCCTACATGTAGTGTCATTTTGTATTTGATATTCATACTAATATAGAGAAATCATTCTTTCCCTTTCCTTCTTTGTCTATTGCTAATAGGTTGTTGTTTTACAACACGTTATCAGCTTGTTGCTTTTGAAGTTCAACCGTATTATCATAAGGCCAGGAGCGACGTAAATCTCAACCGCGTAGAGTCCACGCTTTTTCCGGTCATTCTATATTCATTGTTTTCTGATCCGTCTCATGATAAAGGTAACAAATTAAACTGTCATTTGTTAATGCATACGCTTAAATTATTCGGATATGGCTATTGTGATTGTTGGTTTGCTCCTGCGACTAAAACACAGTTAAATTGAAATTACTTTCTATAGCACACGAATCATTGTAAAATATAAAAATATGTTTGTTTTGATTTATGTTTGTTAACCAATTCAGTAAAATATAACTAGGAGATGGGCTTCTAAATTGCATCCATTGCTCTTAAAATTGAATATTTGTTTTTCTGTGAATCAAATTGACCCCAATTGTTTGATGTTATTAGTGGGTTTTAATTGTAAAAGAAACCTCACAAATAAAATATTTATTGTTTCATTTTTTTTTCAAAATAATTTTCTCGGTTAATAAGATAAGATGAGAAAAAAATTAAGATTCCATTCATTGTTTTCTTAATTCTTTATTGGATTAATATTTTTATTAAAAGAGCGGAAGCTTTGTTTTTCTATCCTCAATCTTGGATCGAATAAGTTTAAATCAATATGTTTTCAGTTTAAAAAATATGACATCAAATCGTCTTCATGGTTATAAATATAATTGATTTTGGTATGAATGAAAGTGAGTAAATGCTACGATTATCTATAAAGTGGTTCTAAATTAATGATTTTATCATTTTTTTATTTATTGTGATATTCGTAAATATTATTATATGTCTTTTAAAAACAAAAGATATTATTATATATGTGTTCAAAGGAAAGTGACAAATATTTATGTAATATACTTGTAATTGATGAAAACAAAATCGCCTTACTTTATTACTTTATAAAGTTTTCTTATTTTATACGACTTCATGTTAAGAGACCTGTATCATATGCCTTGTATTCTATCATTTATTAATATATAAATAGTATTAAATAGAACAAATAAACAAAAAATTGTTGTTTATTATCACTCTCATGAAATGGTATAAATATGCTTACATACAACATCTGAAGTGTCGACTCCTTAAATCTCATTATCAATTTACAAACGGTCATAAGATTTAAGGCCGATAAGATTTGCATGACTCAGACATGTAATATTTCTCAATTTGTATGATGAGAAGATTAGTTATAATGAAAAATCCATAACAGGATTTAATATGTCGAAACATTAAAAACAATACCTCGAGATGTGTTTTATGAATCTTAAAAGATTTTATATAGTCTAAAAAAAACTGGTCGTATATGCTACAATCGACTCAATATATATTTTGAAAATGAGGTGTATAAGTTTGATAAAATTAACTGTCTATTTATCAAAATTTCACTCTAATAGCTCATCATAATAGCAGTTACAGAGATGATTTAAATATCATCGAGAGAAATCGTCAAACTATTAGAGAGGTGATTTTGAAATGAAGACTTTCACATGACTAAATTATTCCTCGACCTACAGTTCGAGTATATGTATTTATCGAAATTGTCATGCCTCAAATATGCTCATGAAGTAGCAATATTATGAAAAGATGTATCAAAGGTTTCAATTGACTTCAAATCCATATGTCTGAAAAAGAATGAAAAACCATGAAACTTGTTTGTTTCTACTCCATTATCTAAAGTGAATGCGACTATATATTGATCAATGTAAACGTAATGATCATAGACATAACTAAGAAGTTTCTATTGGTAATTATAACAGTAATGAGATTGACCCCCACAGTGGCAAATTAAGAGAGTGATTATATGAGAATAAAGTTTCGAAGGCATAAAATGTTGATATGATAAGATTGTTTAAAATAATAATACACTATTATCTCGTATTTTCCATTGTGTATTAAACAAATACGAGTGTAGCTAAAGCATATATGATCATAACCAGAAGTTTATGGATCATGATTATTTAAATAATTGGCATAACCGGTTAGACTATCCCGAGTCAATGATGATGTGAAACATATTGAAGAACCTGAATTGAGAATTAAACATGTAATGTTTGCTCTAAAGGGAAGTTAAGTATTTACCAACTAAAGTAGGGTGTGAATCCCTATATATATATTTTGGAAGTGATAAAGATATACACATATATCACTACATGATACCGTTTAGTGTTTTAAATCGATGCATCGTCTAAATGGTTATCAAATTTGCAACCAGAAGTTTGCATGATTTGTTGCTTAACTAATGAGATAGCTAGCACATTTTTTCCAGATTATCATATTTATTTTGGTAATAATGACAAATTGAATTCCCAAGTTACTAATGATTATCAGAAGAAGTGTTGAACTTTCTAATACAAGAATTGCTTTTGTTGAAGATGATCAACAAACGTCTTCGATTGATTGCAAAACCAATGATCATGAGCAGCAAAAGTTCATATTATGTTTGGGACCATGCTGAAATAATAATTCACATCAAGCTATGAGATGTATTTACTCCCTTTTACAATTGGTTTTTTGGTCAGGAACCATATATTTCTCATCTAAGATTTTGGGTTGTGCTGTATATGCAGTAATTATTCCACCACAACGCATAAAGATGGGACCTCAAAAGAGGTTGTGAATGCATGTTGGGTATCATGACTAACTATCTACGATTAAGTAATTAGAGCCATTAGCTTACAACTCAAGTTATTGATTTTTCATATTATTGAATCATCATTCCCAAAATGAGGGGGAGATAAAAGGCAATTGGAAAGTAAAAAAATTGGATTGAATTATCACTGTCTCGTCTTGATCCTCAAAATAAACAATGTGAACGGTATGTTCAAAAGATAATTCATGAATCAATTACCAGACGTATTGACTGACCTTTAAAAAGTGACTAGATCACATATACCAGCCGCTAATGCTCCAATAAATATTAGTGTCCCGAAGGATAACCATGTATTTGTGTAAGGCACGTTGAAAGCATGGTAACACAGTCGATTCCAAGAATAAAATTTCCTCAAAAAAAATTGAGCAAGTAATGAAGATGGTCAAGTTGAGGTAACAATTAAAAGGTCCCTTGAAAAGACATTAGACATGATGGTTCTAGAAGAAACTCAGGTACCTGAAAATAAAGAGATCTCGATAATTATATCATGTCTAGAAATGTATGGAATCGAAACAAAATCGACGTCGATAATACTTTTGTATATAATAACGCTTAAAAATTTAAATATGACGAGGATCAAGAATTAAGATCTGCCTATGAAAGAAAACATAGAAATTATTAGCCAAAATGTAAAGACACGAATGTGGCAGAATTGAATTCTCTCACTTAAAGGAAAGTTTTCAAATTTATAGTCCATACAACTGAAGTTGTAAAACACGTTAGATATAAATCGGTCTTCAGTGCGAAACTACTATGTGAAAAATGAAATTAAGCAGTATAAGGCAAAACTGATGGCACAAGGTTTTCGTAAAGACCTAAAACTGATTATGACAAAAAATATTTTCCAGTGGTGGATGAAAAAATTATTAATATCTTATTAGTCTGGTAATATTAGAGAGAAATTATATGCGTCTAATTGATATTATAATATGCTAAGTGCATGACTTACATGATAATGAAATTTACATGAAATCCATGAAGGATATTTAAAGTTCCAAATCATGTAAAGTAAGTTCTCGAGAAAGTTATGATTACAGTATATAAATTTAGATCCAAATACATTATATTGTTCTATAAGTTGATGTGCTGAATAAAGTTATAACACATGATGAGTTTCCTAAGGCAACTTAGTGCTTAAAAACAAGCATCTTCAGGATGTAATTCCTATGCCCCAATAAGCATATGGTGATTATGATATCTCAATAAAGTGTGTAGAAGATGGTACAAAACAGAATGAAAATGAAACAATTGTTTACAAAATATTTTAATATGATATAGAAAACGATATGCTAAATAACGAAGTATTCACATACATGATTGGTCAACATGGAAGGAAGTCCATGACGGATTGTAAACGATGAAACATTGAAATTAAAAGGTCGAGAAATATATTACATAAAGTTACAAAGTTCTATATATGAACTAAAATAGCCGAGTCAAACACGGTATAATCAACTTGGTGATTATCTTGGAAAATAAAGAGATATGAATACAGTGTACTCATTCATGCGTTTTATTAGATCAACAATATCATGTCTAGAGATATTATAATATATGTTGATGACAACATTTTATCTCTTGAAGAGATCGACAAAAAATCCAAATTACTAAAGAAAGAGCATGAAATGAAAGATGGTATACATATCGAGCATCTCATTATATTTTTATACCAATCAAATTGCATCCGATATGTTGTAACATTTTAATATGGACAAAGTTCATATCTAAGAAAGTTGAAGGCTGTTAAATCATTTGGTATATAACAATTTATCCTTGTCATCTTCTAAATAAAAGTTATTGGTCCAGAATTACCATATTTAATTGTAATTGATGCAATGTTTGTTGCTATTTACACACAACTAGATATATCGTATAATGACAAGGTATAGTTCGTGTCCAGTGAGGACACACTTAAATGAATTAAAAGCAAATGTTTCGATACCCTCAAGGTATGAAAGTTATAAGTTTATGCTTTACTAATCTATAAAAAGGGTTTGGTTAGTCTTCTATATGCAGGGAATGTAACACAACACGACCGTCGATCTTGTGGTATGTATATACGAGACGAGGCACTTGAAGTCTAACATGAAGATCACGCATTGTTGCTTAGCTTAAGGAATTGCACATCAAGAGACCAAGCGCCAAATTATTGACTACAAAGTTTTTGTGTAACTTTCAGAGAAGATCACTGTGACTTAAAAGATACATACTAAAATGAGGGGGAGTATTATACACGTTGCACTCTTTTTCCCTTCACCAAATTTTGTCTTACCGGGTTTTCTTTGTAATGTTTTTTAACGAGGCAATATCACTCATCCAGAAGTATCATGGGGAGAAAATATGCTTTGCACTCTTTTTCCCTTAGCTAAGGTTTTGTCCCACTGGGTTTTCCTAGCAAGGTTTTTAACGAGACAACATCACTAAGCGTATTATTAAAAGAATGATATAGAAATGGATCATTATATGTGTGACTTTCCACATACATAACTCTTATCTTAGTTAATTTTGTATTAATGTAATGACCTATATATAGTGTCATTTTGTATTTGATGTTCAAACTAATATAGAGAAATCATTCTTTCCCTTTCCTTCTTTGTCTATTGCTAATAGGTTGTTGTTTTACAACACATCAGATGTTTAAAAAAATAAATGTTTCCAGAACCAAAGATTATTCGGTAGAGATATGAACAAATTTTTTTTACTAATTATAACTTTAATAATGAACATACCTTGTGTGGTTTCAACGAAGAGTTGTAATATCAAAAGCACAGACTAATTCTTCCTTCTTGTTGTTCAATCGAAAAAAGAAACTTTTAAGAATGGTTAGATTTTCGACAAGGGGAAGATTAGAGAGTGGTTTCATCTGATCAGTGAATTTTGAAGAATTAGGAAGAAATGTTTGATTTATGAGGAAAGGGAAAAAGTAAAGTTACATATGGTTTTACGGGGAAGGGTAAGATTACATATTTGTTTTATACAATCAATCTAATCGATTCTTTTTCCTCTGCAATTGCAAAGCCCAATGTAAATGTCTATTGACTATTATACCCTTTTTATAATAGTTAATTTTAAATGATTTATTTTAATCAGCTCTTTTAATCTCAACCATAGGATCATGTTGGGTACATATCATCATGGGTTGTGGTGTGGTTTTAAGGTTTTAAATGAAGGATTAGTTTTGATATGAACCTCTCCCTCTCTCTCTATATATATAGCCCAAAAATTGGGGTTGTTACAACGGCGATGATGATTTATGCTACGAGTATGTTAAAAGCTAATAGATGAACGCAATAAGTTATGCTACTGTTACTTCTACTGCCAATGTAATTTTTGCTAATAGCAAATAGAAGGTTTACAGAAGTAAATCGGAGAAAGATATGGAAAATAAAATGAAGTGACGGTAGATCAAGCTGTGATGAATTCAGTGACGGAGCTGAAGAACTTTGGTGATGGTGGTGGTGGTGGTGGTGATATGGCAGCGGTGGATATCGGAGATAGATCAAGTTGTGATGAATTCAGGAGGAAAGTGGAGGCTTTTATCGCAAGGCAACATAAGTTGTTGATGGATGAGTGGTGGTGAAGAAGAGATAGGGGTTATTGTATAAAGTTTTTAACTATTTGAGTCCCTGAGGGTATTTTGGTCATTTCAGTTAAAAGTTCACCGTTAAATCTAACGACGTTAGCCATTTGGACTCATATATATGCAAAAATGAAAAGTCAGGGTTCAGAACAACAAATTTAAACATAAGGGACTCAACTAGTTAATATGATAAAACGTCAGGACTCAAATAGTAATTTACTCGAAAACTAAACTAAAATGTCAATAACTCACGTGTCTTAATCGTTGAAACTTATATTAAAACTAGTGGGTAACCACCCGCGCTCTGCGACAGGTTCGAAACGTAGATAAAAATAAGCAAACCGTGACGGTACATTCTACATGACGTTAAAAAACACGTTGCAACGGTATATTTGATAGAAGCGAAAAAGTTACATCACTGTGTACGAAAGTGAAGTTATTTGAAAACACCGAACCCGTAGATAAAAATAACCACGCCGACGGCGTTACGGTGGTCGGTTTAAACAAATATATAAACAATGTCGCAATAGTGTATTTTGAGATGGGCACCAAATGGTTTAAAAAAAGCATTTAAAACAACCGTTTGGTTTAAATAATAATAGGCACGTCACAGTGTCAATTTCAAAATTTTAGAAAACATCATAGTTTAAAATTTGTAAGAGTAAATCATTTCATTTTTTTTTATTAAAATGACGCATTCCGTGGCGGCTTCAAAATCTCAATACAGATGGGGTTGTAGTACGCGTGCGTACGTGAATTACCGGGCCATGGACGCTATTTGTTTCTTTTTATAAAAGAAATTTTATTTAACTAAAAATAAAAAGTAGAATAAAAAAATAAAAATCACTATTCATACGGCTCATGTTGCGGCGGATAACATAGATAAAATAAAAAATAGGAACCACACAACGGTATATTTGAAGATGAGAATTGAATGGTTTAAAAAAGGTTAAAAATGACGTAAAAAAATTCACGTTGAAACATAGATAAAGTATGCACGTTGCAACGTCAAATTTTATAAAACATCGTAATTTAATGTTGTAAGTGGAAAAAAAAAATATGAAAAAAAAATCGACGGAGCTAGCATGCAACAACGATTTGTAATTTGTGCATGAATTCTTCTACTTTTGACTTTTGTTACGACCAAAGAATCATGTGCATAATTAGCTTGTACTTTATGCAAAAACACTTCACAATATACCTTTTGTAAGTAATGAATTGAATGTCCCACAAATTATAAAGCTAAAACGTAACATGAGTTTTCAACTTCAAACCATCACGATTATTTCATAAATCATAATTCATATTATCAGATCACAAGGGCGTGTTGATGTTTATGGAGTTCGCACATTTACGTACATCTTCCATTCAAGATCCAAATATATTTTGATCTCTAGTTCTTAATGTATAGTTTACGGAATCAAAATCAAACAATCGCGCAAACAATAGCTTCTTCTGGATTCAATTTCGTCCAATTTTCAGCTCTAAACAACTGATGATATGAACGATTGGATTTCGACCTTACGAGCCCAAAATGCGGGTTTTAATCGGTGGATTTATGTTGTCATTGCTACTATTTACAGGTGACGTTTTGTTTCTTCGTTATTTCAATCGAGCAAGTTTAATTTGAAGATAACCTAGACGTGATTTACAGCACAATCGAGTATGAATTAGGGCGAAATTGCATGCATATTGTGCATGTTTGTTTTTGTTACTGTGGATTCATGTAGATGCCTCATGTTTATCGTCAAAATACAAACACTAGCTTGGATTTTGAGATTATTGTCAAAATAAGGAGACCTAAAAACCTAATTTGTAATTAGTTTTCTAGATTCAAGTTACAATGCAACAAATTTTTAGTGATTATGTAAAGTTATTGTGGATTCATGTGACTGATGATCAGTGAGTCATCTTAATTGAAAAGTACAAAGAAATGTGAGTTGACTCAGGGAATCAAGTTGAAGGAGTTCATAACCGTGTGATTATTATATCTTTGGAAAATGTGTTTGATGATTTCATTAACTTTTTTTGAGTATGAATGAGGGTGAAAATGCATGCATATTGTGGATTCATGGCTTTATGTTTTTTAGACTGTGGATTAATGTAGATGCCTCATGTTTATCGTCAAAATACAGACACTAGCTTGCATTATGAGATTACTGTCAAAATAAGGAGACCTAAAAACCTAATTAGTAATTACTTTTCTAGACTCAAGTTACAATACAATGAATTATTTGCAATTATGTAAAGTTATTGTTGATTCATGTTACTGATGATCAGTGATGAGTCCTCTTAATTGAAATTATTGCTCATGTTTCAAGTACAAATAAATGTGAGTTGACTCAGGGAATCAAGTTGAAGGAGTTCATAACCGTGTGATTGTTAAGTCTGTGGAAAATGTATTTGATGATTTCATTAACTGTTTTTGCAGCTGCTTTACTGAATTGCAGTTTGATCTCTCTTGGGAACTTGGTAGCTTCTCTACTTATTTTGTTTGTTCATCTAGAAAGAGGTAAAGATAATATTGCTTGTTTATCCTTGTTTTCCATATTATCAAGTATGTTGAAGTTATTTCATTGATGTTATAGGATATAAATTCAAGTCTAGCTTAGTTAACAATTTAGTAATTACTCACACACATGCTGCTTTCATGTTGAGACCAAAGACTCTTTAATTTAACCTTGGAAATTAGGAAACAATTGAACCATAAAGAATATTTTGTTTATTTTGAAATATGTGAAGATGATTGCTGATGTGCAAAAGTAAGAAAATAGTCATCACAATTCTTCCTCAATTAGATGACCAAACTGCAATATCCCATGCCCCTATGTTTCTTATGACTATAATGAACCACACCTGCAATAAACTCTTTCAAGATTTATTCGTATGCTTGTTATTTCTGGATAATCGGCTACTGGATAATCGACCACCTGACGGCTGTTTAAAGAAGTATTTAAGTTGTAGGAAGTTGAGTTCCAGTTTCTCTCCGCACTATTTAAGCATTTTAACGGTCTTATATATGTGTCTGACATAACATGCTCTTATATTGTGTATATTCAGCAATCGACACCACATCAAGCTTACTTAGTTAGTTAGATCATTTTGCTCTTGTAGGATTTCACTCAAGGGGGAGAACGCTACGATGGTATATTGTTATTTACTCGTTTGTTGTTATCCTTTCGCGAGTGACTTTTCTATTTGCATGGGCCATTTGGTGTGGAAGATGCAGTTTAGAAGAACCATTGTGGGCAAAGTTTATAGGATTCATGATGTGAGATTTTTTTATTGTTTCAGTCTCATGTTGTTATCAGTTCCAACTACTGTTGCTATAGTCACTGGTTTTGTGCATGCTAATGAATTAACCTTTTGCAGAGTCCAAACATGGAGATCACCAATAGTAATTTATGTTTTGATCTTGCAACTATTAGTGGCATTCACTGCTTTTACTGAACTCCATGAAATCAGATTAGATCTGTTTACATGGGCAGATTCATTTTTGGGGAGTCTTGCAGTAGCCATAGAGCAAATAGGTTGGTACAAATTAATAATTTCTCTCCAGCATACCAAGCCTCAACTTTGCATTTACTTAACACACCTTTATCTCCTTCAAATTTGACACATAAGAACTGAATCTTGGAGCATATTGCATAATTTGTATGACAATAAGCATATCGTTCATGAATTTTAAAACATAAGTTTCCTATCTACCGTGGCGTACCCTGTTGCAATTTTGTTGTTATTAGTTTCCAAACATTCATTCATAATTCAAACAGAAGTCATAACATTTTAAATTTGAGCAAAATAAATCCTTGATAAACTTTATTATTATATTGTTATTATTTATTATTATAGTAATTATTTACTAGTATTAAAGTTATACTTTATTTATTATTTCAATTCCTAAACTATATTCATAATTTTCATTACTACTGTGAATTCCATTCCATTTTCTGCAAACCAAACGCCACAGATTCCATCTCTTTTGAATTCCAATTCCTTTTGACATATTACATTCCTTCCAAAAAAACTTTTTGGGAACCAAAAGGCCCCTTGATAACGTTAACTGACTGGAATTTTCTGTTTGATTTGGTGGTATGGAAGGTTCACATGTGAAGGTTGTTTTGTTCTTGCTATTGCCAGCTGTTCAGTTAGTTGTGGGTATCAGCAACACTTCTTGGATTTCTTTACCATTTTTTGTTTCTAGCTGTGTGGGTCTTGTGGATTGGTCATTAACAAGCAACTTCCATGGCCTTTTCAGGTGAGTGTATATCACAGGATTATCCTAGTACAACTACATAGAATATCATTATTCGTTAATGATTTTTTCTTGCATTTGTTTACATTGTCATGAAGGTGGTGGAGACCTCTTTGGCTGTACGCGGGCTTCAATATTTTCCTTCTCTATGTCTATCAGCTTCCCACAAGATTACCTAAGTTCTTTAGTGCAATCGGTGATTTCATTGGCTTATACAGAATTTCTTCAGCATCTAGTTGGCCACAAATTTGTTCTGGTCTTTCACTGATCATATTTTTCTTTGGGGTACACCTTTTTCCAAGAACTTGTTGAACATTACTTTAGTTGTCAATTTGTTTAAAATTTTACTTTGGGCCACCGGGCTTTCAGGCCACACCTTATTTAGAGGGGGCAAAATGGGCGGGTTGGGTAACATGTAAAAACAGTTATTCTTTGGGATAGGTCAAGATGGGCCGGGTTGACCCAAAACATTTTTGCCCAAAACTTCTATAACAATTATCGTGTCAAATACGGTAACATAACTTATATCATTTCAATAACAATCTAGTTTTTATAGTCAAACGATTTAGGAGGTTTTATGCATTAAAAATACACTTTGGACAACTTTCGGCCCGTTTCCTTTTACTTTACCCTAGAGATCATGTAACCCCAATCGACCCATTCATTAGCAAACGGGTTGAAATTCCAACCCCTACTTTTTTTCCAGAACACAATCTTTATTGTTTGGTGTATTTCTACTAGTCACCCATGTAGATGACTGGAAGTTATGATGCTTCATCATAACCAAGTTTGGTACAGTTAATACTCAGTGTAGCATTTATGCAGTTATCTTTTGTCAAGCTTGACTTGGAGGAAATGAATTTCATCATGTCCATGAGAGATGGCAACTTGACTGAACATCTTCTGCCATCAACGAATTCTTTCTTCATTCGTGAATCAAGGTAACTGATTTGAAATATGATGCAATTATTCATCTATTTTATTGTTATACTAAGTGTATACTTTTTGTCGTTGGTAGTGCATTTGTGATAAGACCCCAAATTATTTTTTTATTATTTTAATTATGAAATTTATTATTTTTACAATTAGATGGTGGTTTTTATTAGATAACTATTTATTTGGGGATATACTTTGTAAACTAGATAACCCGCGGAGCAAGTTAAAGAAATGAAAAAATAGTGCTTTAGGGGTGTCTTATTTTATGCTGAAAGTCAAACCTTGTAATATGATTGTATTAGAATGTGATTGTGTGTGATTAGGGTTTACATAAAGAGGTGTTTATATAGAACACCATATTACAAGTCTAGTCCCTATACTATATCACTTAGTCTAATATTCCCCCGCAAACTAAGCTCGGGAGAGATTTAGGTTGAAAATATAAAAACATAAAACTAAAAAGATAGTTGGTCTTCTCCTTCTCCACCATGCTTTCGCCCGTCACACACACATTTTTTTTCTTCTTTTTACCGCAATGGTAAATGGGCTTGTGAGGCCCAGCCTCAAAGACCCAATCGAAACTACCCTAATCTTCTTCCGGCCATCACCACTTCGTCGTTCGCCGGAGTTCTTCAACAACTATGGGTTTGTTCCCCCTTTTTTTTTTACTCCCTTATTGTAGATCTCTATTTTTTTTTATGCAACCCTCGAATAAACGGAACTGAAAGCATTGTGGCTTTCGCGAGGCGCACGTCGCCAGAAAAACGACCACTGTTGTATAGTGGCGGCGACGGTGGTTTTTGTGGTGGCGGCTATGGTTCCGCCGCTGTGGCGGCTAGGGTTCCGCCATAGGTGGAGGCGGCAGTGGTGGTTGACGGCGGCAGTAGGAGTGGATAGAGAAGACTAAGCGCGGTTGTTTGGTGGTGGGGGATCTGGATATTGAACGATAAAAAAAAAGCTTGTAAAGAAAAGAGAGGTGTGGCGGAGTGGCGGCGGCCGCCCCGCCGGAGATGTTTTCAGGTGGTTGTAACCTAGCTCTGATACCAAGTTAAACCTTGTAATGTGATTGTATTAGAATGTGATTGTGTGTGATTAGGGTTTACATACAGAGGTGTTTATATAGAACACCATATTACAAGTCTAGTCCCTATACTATATCACTTAGTCTAATACTGAATATTGATAATTGATTTGGTATTTACCAATTGGGATAGCTGATCAACCTCTTGTATGCTGATTAAACCTTTTATTCTTTTATTTTTAGGTTCATTTTAATTATTTATTCGATCCAGGTCTTGTCAGTTTACCGGATTAGAGATAGTTGGCTTAGATTATCAACCAAACAATGGGTTAAGTATCAATATATTTGCATTATATTTAAACGCACTAAATTAATTTTAGTCAAGCAGATTTCCTAAAGTAGATATCATGAGGCACTTGTATATAATACCATAGATACAAAAGACGGCAGTCACTATACAAAGTTCATGAGCAAGGACCATTTGTGTCGGTTTTCATGGGGCGGTTTGTTTCAAGCTAGTGATTACAGTCTCAACGTAGAGGTATCTTGCCTCCCTCGACTGTATCTCACTATTTTCGTTTTAAAGCTCTATGAGACTCGCTCAACTGTATCTCACTATTTTTGTTTTAAATCTCTGTGAGAATTTTGTGCAACTGAATTTATTTTTGCCCAATAAAGCACCGTTCTGATGACCGCTTCCCAAAATTCTGTGCAACTATGCATTTACTGAGATTCACATCTGAAGTCATCTTGCTTGAGATAACTGCAAGTTATTTTACTTATTTGTCCAATTCCAGCTACTATTTAAAAGGGATGTAAACATGCCAATTTATTTGCTCACAAATATTTGGTTATTTGTAGATCTGGTGAAAGGGACACCAACCTTTTGTTAAGAGGTGCAGTTTTCCGAACATTCAGCATCAACTTCTTTACCTATGGTGCCCCGGTACACATCCTTAGCTACACATACTCATTATCCTTGGATGTATAAAAGAAAAGTGTTAGAATATGTTTATGTTGAATAGGATATTTAATATATATTGCCACAAGCTTTGGCATGGCAGTTTCAACAAATTTTTATGAAACAGAACCAAATCCAGTTTTCTGGGAAGTATCTAAAGTAAATCATTATTAAGCTGTGTACAATAGACAGAAGATTTGGCAAACCAAGAATACAAAATTTCACCTGGTGAATCTGATTCCTACACAGCGATTTTTGTAACAGTTAAATTTGCCTCAGAAGTTGTATAGTCAAGGCCCTTTTAGTTATTACCATCCATCAACATACAATCTCTCCACAGATGAAATCTTTATGGTTATTTCTAAAGAATATAATACCTCATTAATACGTGATTTACCTATAAAGTCCACATGAATGTTTGATAAGCAGCTAAATTTTCCTACGATTATAGCAGACGATAATGAGAAAATTTCTTGTGGTAGTTCTATCAGTGTATGCATGTGGTTATATGAATTTCGTTATATATTGTGATTGACATTTATCATATGATTGTTGCTTCCTTGAGCTAGATACCATATTTTAGTTTCAGGTTATGTTGAGCATGCCAATTTACCTTTCGATTTATTTGAACTTTTCAGTGATTAAATTGGCAGGTGTCCTTGTTTGCTCTTTCTTTATGGAGCTTCTATTTTGTAAGTGTGTGCGCACTTGGATTACTTGGATATGTTGGCTACATTATATTTGCATTCCCATCTTTGTTCCATTTGCACCGGCTAAACGGGATGCTCCTGGTCTTTATTCTCTTGTGGGCTGTCAGTACATATACTTTCAATATAGCCTTTTCATACCTGAATGGGAAACTCAGAAAGGTAATTTTAACCCATTCAACTCGTTTACATATAAATGGATCAATTTGGGATGTATTTTATCAATGATGGGTTAGAAGGGTTAGGCTCTAAAATGAGCTAGAAAATAAACGGGCCCAATGGGTAGAACGGGTTAAATAGGTAAAAAAAAATTGCCTAATATTTATTCATATGCTTACAACGTCCTAAATTGTTTGTCTAAAGGTAATTAATAATGAACTAAAAAAGTAATGCGTCAAATGGGTCGAACGGGTTAAATGTGTCATAAGTCGCCTAATATATTTATTCATATGCTTACCCTGTACTAAATTGTTTTGCTTAAAGGTAATCATATTATTATTTAACAATATTATTGTTGTAATCATATTTAAAACATTAATTATTTACATATTTTAAAAAATGTCCAACAAAAGTGTTGGCGTCTCGGCAACCTGAGCCAAGCTAATCCATTTTGACCCACACATAAAATCACGCATTTTGACTGGAGATGGTTTTGACCCATTACCCAATCCACATAACCCACCCATTTTGCCACCTAAGATTTTCTGTGTCACTCCCTTGTTTTGTTAACTTCTTTGAGAAATCTTACTCATTCCATTATTTGTTTTATTTACATTGCATATGCAGGACACAGAGGTTTGGGAAATGGTGGGGTTGTGGCATTATCCTTTTCCTGGTTTCTTTATCCTAGCTCAGTTTGGTCTTGGAGTGTTGGTTGCACTTGTTAATCTTGTGAACAACTCTGTTTTCCTCTACATCTCTGATGAGGTCAACCAGACATCCAACAAAGACCCTACTCCTAAAGGTGAGTAGATGCTTACGTTTCTCTATTCAATTTATTATTGTAACAATATAGTTTCTAGTCGTATTTACCACATCAAAACTTTACAAAATGGGTCAACCGGACATTCCTGTCTCTTCTCAACCTGTTCTGAAACAAACAAACAAACATAACCAGTAAAATCCCACCCACCTGTAGGTCTTGGGAGGGTGAGATGAGGGCAAACCTTACCTCTATCCCAAGGGATAAAGAGGTTGCTCCCAGTGAGACCCCCGGCTCAAAAAGACCTTTTTGAAAACAAAAATTTATAAGTAAAAAATGCAACGAAGCATTAAAATATTAGTAGCAGCAGAAGATAAAAGAACACAAGTGCATAAAAATCCTTAGATTAAGGCAGCTAATACTAAAACCACACTATATACTAAAGGTAAGCCTAAAAATAGAGGCACACCTAAGGCTAAATGCAAACCTAGGAAGTAGCTAACATGGCGCCTATGACTAAAGGCAGCCCTAAACTCAGTACATGCCAAAATACGAAGTCCCAGCTAGAGCTATAGGTCTTAGCTAATGCTAAAACTATACGCGCTCTCAATTATTTCTCATTTATTGCTGGATGTAAAACATCATACTTGATCAGATAGTATTCTCTCTATAAGCATACACTCTTCTTCTAATTCATTTTAGTTGCAGCTAAAGAAGAAACAAAAGTGCTGATTGTAGCCACAATCGCTTGGATACTGCGCAAATGTAATCGAGCTATAATGCTGGTACAAATATTTCTCATTGCAATGAAGCCTGGTTTCATCCATGCTGTATATAGTAAGTTTTATTAATTATATCATTTACCTTATATCTAATCTAGTTATTGAACTAGCTCTTATAAGTGCCAATATTAATCTGTGCTTCAGTGATATTCTATTTTCTGTATTTGTTGAGCCACCGTATCAACACACGAGTGCAAGGGGCGTTACTTCTTCTGTGTGAGATTCATTTCGCAATCTTGTACGCTCTTCAGATAAATATGGTCTCTGGAGCCTTGAAGAAAAGTGACACTATAAGTTCGGAAATTTTATCGCAATTAGGTATTGGCCTTTTCTAATTGCTAAACAGTATTATTTTATTATCATTACTATTATACTAGAGTTCCTTAATTTTGTTTACTTGGAGCCAAGTCTTATTGTAACACTTGGTGCCCAATAATTATCCAGCCTATAAATATAGGACTCTTGTAACCCTATTCAACAACAATAATTCTTTTGATATACCTTTTGAGGCATGATATGAATGGTTTCAATATGAAATAACTCAATAGTATTTCAAATTAACGAACATATCCAGTAACATTCAAATCAACTTAAATTATCGTAGAAAATTTTTAATAATATAGCACATAACTATAAACTTATGGGTTGAGTGTAAATTGGTATTGTGTATTCAAGTCGTAAGAATTTGTTTTGAGTGTTCTTCAAACAGTGATTATGGATATAAATTTCTAACCAATTAGTGTTACTATTAGAATATATTAGTATATATTTAGAGATAAGTATTAGAGAGAATCTTTGTTTGTTATGGAAAGCATACCATAGATGGACAGAGAAGAAGTCAAATGTACAAGTCTACATGTATCAATATTAAGAGGAATCAAGGGCGATCGTTTTACCATCCTCTATAATGGTATCAAAGCTAAAATTCTGAATACTGAAAGTTCCTTCCCTCTCAGCTAATCCTAAAATCGCCGTCATCTGCCCTGAGCCAATCGACCTTCTGTCGCTCATTCTTCCCTTCTATCAATCCCTTCACAATTTCTTCCCTTCATCAATCTTTTCTTTACCATGGACAACAAGCTCCACCTGTCGATCACAATCACAAACATGCGGAACTTCATTCTGTTCACGCTTGAGATGGAGAATATCTCTTTGTTTGCTACGTAAATCATACCATAGATAGATAGAGAAGAAGTAAAATGTACAAGTCTATATGTATCGGTATTCAAAGGAATCAAGGGCGATCGATTTATCTATTAGTTACAGTAATCAAATTTGGAAAAGCAGGCAAGGGGAAGCTATAAGAAAGCTGATTAATGAGAAAAAAGTAGAGATAACTATCTATAACTTCAATCAACCAGATTAACTATCTATAACTTCAATCAACCAGTAATCTGGTTTTTCAAGTTGTCATAATCAACTTGAAAACGACCGTGTAAGCTCCCCGTTTTAAGAGGTTTCTAACTTTAATTCATAACCAATATGGGGCATACTCTTACAGACTCTGGCACTTAATTTCTAAACTTAAAAAAGTCGGTAATTTACAAACGCTTTGTCACACTCTTTTTCCTGGTTTTATTTTTATCTTGTTAATAAGATCTTTATCCAAATTGATGCAGGTCTCCTTGAATGCGATAGCTCCTTGGATTTTGTAGAAATAGCTTTGCTTGCATGTTTTTGTGCCGTTCAAAAACATGGTCACAAGCTTCTGTTTTCATTCTCAGCAATTGTGCTGCATACACCTTGTCCTCCAGTTGGATTTAGCATTTTGAAAGCTGGTTTAAACAAATCAGTTCTATTATCTGTTTATGCCAATGGAAACACTACAGACAGCAATGATAATCCCTCCCAAGGTATAAATCGGTCCATCATTAGATGGAACTTCGACTTAATATTGCAATATATTTTCCTGATCTTATAGTTCTTATACTTATTATTATATAATGGATCTTTCTTATCCATCATAAGATGAAAATTGGACTTAGTATCACAATATAACACATCCAATCTTCTTGTTTGGGTAAACTTGCTAGAAAATGCATTCTACCATTCTTTAAGAACGTATTTTTTTCAACCATTTAATGCAACATTTTTGTAACTTTTTTCTTCAAAAATATGCAATCTGTAACCATTTAATGCAACACATTTACTATTTTTTTTCAGGGTTCCACAAAGTTGTAACATACTTTCATTATTTTCCCATTGCATACAACTTACTTTACTTTTCATCATTGTATGTAACATACTTACATTGATAAAAATAATTCCAATCCCAACTTATAAATTGAGATATTTTTTTGAAACAATCATACAATCCCTCTCCTAAACCAATTTCAGACCCATTTACAATAAACCAAATGCCACTTAAATGGTTAAGGAAAAAGTACCTTGCAAATATCAGTGAAAAGGTGAAAAATACATTCCATGTTCTATTATGAAATCTTTCTCATTGTTACATTTTCATCTTTTTACAGAGAGAAAAGTGGCATCATATCTCAGTGCAATAGGGCAGAAATTTCTGTCACTTTACCGGTCATTTGGCACTCACATCGCATTTATAACTATACTTATCACAGTCTACATGAGTAGACCAAATTACGTGTCATTTGGGTACCTTTTTCTTCTTCTTTTCTGGATTACAGGTAGACAGCTTGTTGAGAAAACAAGAAAACGTCTATGGTTCCCACTAAAAGCATATTCAATCGTGATGTTCATTCTCATCTACATTTTAAGCATATTCCGGAGTTTCGAGGAGTGGATATCCACCAAAGTCGATCTTTATACATACTTAGGCTACAATTCAGAAGCAACAGTATTCCAAAATGTTTCAGAATCCTTAGCAATAACAATTGCAATGCAACTTTACAGCTATGAAAGGAGACAAAATAGGTACCCTAATTTAGAAGACTCGAATCGGATGCAATTTGGAGTTATTGGATTCATTAGACGGCTTTTAATATGGCATAGTCAAAAAATCTTGTTTTTTGCTATGTTTTATGCATCAATATCTCCAATAAGTTTTTTCGGTCTCCTTTATCTTCTGGGTACTGTTTTCTGCTCGATTTTACCTAAAGCTTCGCGGGTCCCATCGAAATCGTTTTTGGCTTACACGGGATTTGTTGCGACATCAGAATATTTATTTCAATTATGCGGGGGACAATTTGAGATGTTTCCTGGACAGAAACACTCTAATTTGTCAAATTTTCTTGGTTTAAAGTTGTATGAATCCGGGGCTAGGGGTTTAGAAGCAGGGTTAAGGGCTAAAGTACTAGTAATCGCTGCATGTATCCTTCAGTATAATGTGTTTCATTGGTTAGAAAAGATGCCTAGTTGGCTTTCGGGCGTTGGTCAATGGGAAGAACCTTGTGCATTGTTTTTCTCTGAAGAGGATATGTTACCTATTGCAACGCCAAATGGGGATAATATGTCTTCACCTGTTAAGAAATTTGGATTAAAAAGCAGCAACTCATGGCCAGCAAACAACCAAGAACTAGAAGGTCAACGTGGTATGAAATTAGCACACTACAACAACTCCATTAAATCTACATATTTTTTAATGTGTATGTTAAATATAAGCATTAATACTGTATGTTTAGGGTTTATTCATATATTTTCCAATTTTACATGGTATCAAAGCTAAGGTTCTCCATACAAACCCAGATAAACCAAGAATAATATTGTATATTGATTATATGTTCATAATAGGGTTACATAGGCCTCCATATATAGAGTTACATATTACACAAAGATACCATAAGATGTTACATTTAGATATCAATACCATGTAGACTCTGATAATGACAAATAAGAACATAAATGTCTAATATTCCATTGCAAGCTAAGGACGCGGAACGACATGCAACTTGGAACGAAAAGAGATCTTTTTTTTATGAGAGGTTGTTTATGCCTCTAAACCTTGGTGAGAGTAGGCTATTTCTGCAAGGGTTTTTGGCGGCTCTTGTGACAAGCCTATGGTGGCGGCTAGGTTTCAGAGAGCAGGTTGTTTCTACTAGGGTTTCTGAGCAGCGGCGGCATTTAGGATTTGTGAGCGGCGGTAGGGGGTGTGCAAAAATATCCAAATGAAATACCTGAAATTCCGAATCCATTTATCCGAAAATTTGGATATCTGAAATTCGGATATTTCTGAATTTTTGGATTCAGTTATCAATTTTCAGATATTTCGGATATCCGAAATATTATATTTATATATTTTTTAATTGTTTTTATAATTTAAAAATATTTTTTTAATGCAAACCCGAAATATTATATTTATATATTTGTATGTATGTTTTTAATTTTTTCTTTTTAAAATTTTTAATTGTTTTTAAAATTTAAAAAATTATATTTATATACTTTTTTTTATAGTTTTTTTTATTTTTTATTTTTTATTTTAATTGTTTCGAATATCCGTTTCACTTTCCGAAAATTTCGGATATCCGAATTTGAACACCCGTAAGCGGCGATGGCTAGGGTTTAGTCTAGAAGAATTTTCTGCTAGGGTTTAAGGTTAACTTGACTCTTATACCAAGATAAACCAGGAATAACATTGTATATTGATTGTGTGTTGATAATAGGTTAACTTGACCCTGATAGCAAGATAACATATATGAATTCCAGTTACTATTTAATAATTATCTTTTCTTTACATTTGACTTAGATTGAAAATTATGAAACTTGTTATTATTTAGTGAATTTTTTTTCTAACTATTACCTCTTATCAAGTTAATTTGAAAAAAAAATCACCGAATAGTAATTAGGATTCATATATGTTCCATTAGATTACTTAATTTTAAATTGAAAATTGGAACACCTAATGAAAGTTGAGTGACTTTAGAGGAACAAAAAAAACTTTGAGTGACTTTATTGGAAATTTGGAACACTTGGAAAACTTGGTTACTATTGTATGAAGTTACCCATTATTTTGCATTAACCGTGGAGATTTCATATATGTATTGTAGTGGACTTAACCAAGAATATCAACAGAAGATACATGCTTGGATATTTCTGGGGACAGGTTAATGAGAACCATAAATGGAAGAAGAAGCAAGTTCAATCATTAAGAAAAGAGAGATTTGAAATGCAAAAGACTTCCTTAAAAATATATTTGAAGTTTTGGATGGAGAATATGTTCATACTTTTTGGTCTTGAGATCAACATGATTGCATTGCTTCTTTCAAGCTTTGCTCTTCTTAATGCAATATCATTGCTATATATTGCATCACTTGCTGTTTGCGTTCTTCTAAATCGGCAGCTAGTACAAAGATCATGGCCATTGTTTGTTGTATTGTTTGCTAGTGTTCTTTTACTTGAATATTTTTCCATCTGGAAGACTGAAGAAAATTTAAGTACACTTACTCCAAGTGATACTACCTTGCATTGCCATGACTGCTGGCGGATTTCAGAATTTCATTTCAACTACTGTCGCAGCTGCTGGCTAGGTACTGTCCTCTTGATACCTTTAGGTAGCATTTTTATGATGTGATCAAAGAATGAATGGAATGAGAAAAAAAAAGTTTATTGCTTTGTTTGATGGAATGGAAGGGACCATTCCTGAAGGAATTTGATTCCTTACATTTTGTTGATATTCATTCCATGGTTAGTGGCTGTTTTCTTTAACTGTTCTTTTTTTTGCCATCCCATCATGTAACAGAATGATAAATTACAGTACAACCTAGTTTAATTTATGTAATTTTGAATAACAGAAATATTTATGGTAAAAAGGTAAATCTTCAGTAACTTATTTTTGTTAAAATTTTATGAGGTTTTAATGAGTTTTAATTATGTTTATTTTGTATTATTTGTACATAGAAAATTCAGTAACTTTTACTAAATTAGGTATAATGTAGAGTATGTCTTCATGTATCCTATATAGTACAAAAACAGAATGGAGGCCACCCATGTATTGAAACTAATTTATTGGTGAATCAAGTATCTATCTTGTTTCGTTTATACTAAATATGGCCAAATGCATGCCTAATGATGAAGATACCGTTAATTTGTTTAGAAAGACTATAATTCTGTTGTATCGTGTTATCAATAACTAATAATTTAATGAAAGTAAACTGTTTTTGACATATTATATTCTGGCATGTTTTTAGCCAGATTTGGGAAACTACGTACATACTTTTGTGACCGGTAATGTAGTTTCAATATATAGGTGTCCTGAATGAAAAAAGTTGAATACTTGAGTTGACTCCAGATATCTTATCCTTAATATTTATATGAGAACTTATTCATTCGTACAACAATTCAACCAAACATGATAACAGAATGTAAAGAACCTTTCTATCATTCTATCCCTTTACATTTTTGTTCACTTTCTTCTTTTGTGTAGGACTTACTGTTGATGATCCAAGAGTTCTGATCAGTTACTTTATAGTCTTCATGTTTTCATGTTTCAAGTTTCGAGCCGATCGGTTTTGCAGTTTCTCAGGATCATATACATACCGCCAAATGATATCTCGACGCAAAAACTCCTTCGTTTGGCGAGATCTCTCTCTTGAAACCAAAACCATTTGGACTCTTCTTGACTACTTAAGACTATACTGTTACTGCCATCTCTTGGATCTCGTGCTTGCTCTAATTTTAATCACGGGAACTCTAGAATACGATATTTTACACCTTGGATATCTTGCTTTTGCCCTAAGTCTTTTCCGGTTGAGACTTACAATACTAAAGAAAAAGAACAAAATCTTTAAGTGGTTACGAATTTACAACTTTGCGGTTATTGTTCTCTCTCTCGCTTATCAATCGCCATTCGTGGGTGCTTTTAACGATGGGAAATGTGAAACAATTGATTATGTTTATGAGGTTATTGGATTTTATAAGTACGATTATGGATTTCGGATTACCTCAAGGTCGGCTTTGGTTGAGATTATCATCTTTATTCTTGTATCATTACAATCATACATGTTTTCTTCCCCCGAGCTGAATTATGTATTCCAATATCTTGAGGCTGAACAAATCGGTGCTATTGTTCGTGAACAAGAGAAAAAAGCTGCATGGAAAACCGAGCAATTACAACATATCCATGAAGATGAAGAGAAAAAGCGCCAACGTAATATGCAAGTCGAGAAAATGAAGTCCGAAATGCTTAATTTACAAATTCAACTTCACACGTGTTCTGCACATGATCATGAACATCATCAACATGCACATGGTTGTGATGGCTCACCTTGTGGTGAAGGCTTACGAAGAAGGCGTGGAATCTCTCTAAATACCGATTCTGCCACTCACAAAGAAGATGTTTTTCAGAAACAAGAGTCGGATATTAATATGGATATGGTATTACCTTTTGAATTTCATGGAACTGAAAGTTTAAGAGCATTTGAGTCGAGAGAAAACTCGAATCTTATTGAAGTAACTGAATTTGATGAAAAAAGCCATATGAAGGAAAGTACTTTGATTTCTGCTGTGCAGTTGATAGGTGATGGTGTTTCTCAAGTACAATCAATCGGCAATCGGGCAGTTTCCAATATAGCAAATTATTTAAACATCCCTCAAGATTTAGATTTAGATTCAGATTCAGATGAACCTAGTTCATTTGCAGCAACTGGTAAACATAGTGAGACAGAAAGTCAAGACGGAAGTCAAATTCACATGGTTTCGAACCGTTCATCTTCTTTGCATTCTGAAAGAAGTAGAACTAGCTCTGATTCAGCAAGTTGTGTGATAATCTTTCAACATATATGGAACCAGATGCAATCAAACAACGATGTTGTCTGCTATATTTGTTTTCTTCTTGTTTTTCTTTGGAACTTCAGCCTGCTTTCTATGGTGTATCTTGCAGCTCTCTTCTTATATGCTCTTTGTGTCAACACCGGGCCCAATTATATCTTTTGGGTTGTGATGCTGATCTATACAGAGTTCTATATTTTGATCCAGTATGTGTATCAAATCATTATTCAACATTGTGGTATCACTATTGAATCGGTTTCTCTTCCAGAGTGGGGGTTTCCTACAAAAAGAATAACCTCTTCGTTTGTAGTTAGTTTATTACCGCTTTTTCTAGTTTACCTATTTACCCTCGTTCAGAGCTCCATAACGGCTAAAGACAGTGAATGGATTTTCTTAACTGAATTTTCCACCCTTAGGGGCAAAGTCATTAATACTACAGAGATTCTTATGAGTTCGAGTTGGAGTGAAACGACACAAAAGATGCTTCACCTTGCAAAAAATATTATTGGAAACTGTGTTAGCTACTGGAAATCACTAACACAAGCAGCAGAATCACCACCGTATTTTATTCAATTATCATTAGATGTTCATTCATGGCCCGAATACGGGATTCAACCAGTAAGAATTGAATCTGGAGTAAACGAACTGCTTAGATTTGTTCATAATTCAAGGTGTAAAGAATCAGATGCTGCCTCGTGTCCTTGTGCGAGTAGTGTCCAAGTTCGTAGCATTGAAAAGAGTAAAGATAGTCCAAATGTGGCATTAGCTGTTTTTGAAGTGACATATGCATCCTTAAAGGAGGAATGTATTTTAGCAGAAAGGTACAAGTCTTTGACTCCTGCTGCTGATGTGGCAAAAGAGATAACAGAAGCCCAAGACTTGGGTTTTTCTAACCAAATTGATTTTCCTTATTCTATTATCTCAGTAATAGGGGGAGGCAAAAGAGAGATTGATCTATATGCGTATATATTTGGTGCTGATTTCGCGGTCTTCTTTTTGGTCGCCATTTTCTACCAGTCTGTTATAAAGAACAAAAATGAATTTCTGGATGTTTATCAGCTGGAAGATCAGTTTCCAAAGGAGTTTGTGTTCATCTTAATGGCAAGTTCTGTTTCACATTTCATTACTAACTTTCAGAGGTGGCAATTTCAACCTTTTCATATATAAATGGATCAAAAGTCATCATGTATTTAAAAGTATTTATGTTAATTTTTTTATGGTTTTCCCCCTAAAATAACAACGTACTTCCACTTTTTTTCTTCCCGTTTTAGTCTTGTACTTTTTCTGTACATGAGTTATAAAAGATGGTTTTCGTCTCATTTGGGTCATTATAGGGTATTTTATTGATGACCCTAATATTAGACCAAGTCTGCAAAGACGAAATGGTAAGATCCCTATAATGACCCTAACGGGGTAAAAAACCTATCTTTTAATTACTCAAATGTACAAAAAGAGTACGATGACTAAAACTTGATAAAGATGTAAAGGTCATTGGTATGCTTTACAGAAAACTCTAATTTTAATAATACCCACTTTCCAATCATATTTAACACATTACTCATTTACAGACTTCAAATAACAAACAAAAAATGTGTTGGTGGTGGTCCCACCCGTTTTGGATCATTAGCCAACCTTGAACCACCCTACCCACCTATTTCATGACCTCAACAAACTATAATTTTTTTTATGGTGGAAGCTAAAGCTCATTTAAGTTGCATTTACGTTTTTGCAGGCTATATTCTTCTTGATTGTGCTTGATCGTGTTATATACTTATGCTCGTTTGCCACCGGGAAAGTAATCTTTTACATTTTTAATTTAATAAGTTTCACATACTTTGTCACCGAGTATGCCTGGAGTATGGAGCCTTCACAGCACAATGCAGCAGGTTTAGCACTTCGTGCTATATATGTTACTAAAGCAATATCTCTCGCCCTACAAGCAGTACAAATAAGATCAGGGGTCCCACATAAAAGCTCTCTTTATAGGCAATTTCTTACGAGCAGTATTTCTAGAATAAATTATTTGGGCTACCGACTCTATCGCTCACTACCGTTTCTATATGAATTAAGATGTGTCCTTGATTGGTCATGCACCACCACATCTTTGACTATGTATGACTGGCTAAAGGTTAGTATTACGGCATCTCTACGTGCTCCTATAGTTTTAGAAAGGTAAATGTTATATATACTACGGTGGTCAATTGTATAACTATTTTCGATCCACTTTGGTGATCAAGTTTTTTGTTAGGCCAACTTTGGTAATTGAAATTTTTTCCCTTCCGGGTAATTATACAAGTCTTGCCCCCATCTGGTAATTATATAAGCTCTTATTTCCATATTTAGTTATTATTTTCTACGTTATGAATACGAAAGTGGGCATACGAAGAAGCTTGTAATCACCAAAACAAACTGGAAAAAGTTATAAAAGAAACCGAAAGGGACCACCACTAAAAGAATAGGATAAAAATGTTCCGGGTGAGCCCGACCTGACCCGTACTAGAAAATCACCCAATTTGAACCAAACCCGTTTTGACTCATTACTCAACGTGCTTGGCCTACCTATTTTCCACCTCTAGTTAAAAAAAAAGAAATAGAAAAGCAAAGCATGGTAAATGTGTAAAACGTTAATAGAAAGAATATCAAGAAAAAATGCATCTCTTTCCTCAGGCTGACACAAAGGAAACGTAATTATCCAAAGAAACTTTAACCGTTTTAATAGATTTCATCCTCTTCATTACATCTTAAATGATTTTCATTATTGCATGCTCTATTGAAAGTGTTTTCCTGTTCTTTACAACTTACATGGATGGGTCTTGTGCATATAAACTGATACTGTAATTTTGGGCTTATAGTTGGAAGACATAAATGCAAGTTTGTATCTTGTGAAATCTGATGCGGTCCTAAATAGGGCTGGTCATAGACAAGGAGATAAGCAGAGGAAAGTTATCAAATTTTGCAATGGCTTATGCTTATTCTTTATCCTAATCTGCGTCATATGGGCTCCTATGCTTGTAAGATATTTCTCTATTGCTCCCTCCTTGAGAGTCTTTACATCTCAGTGAAATTAAAAAATGTAGCTAAAAGAGGAACGGATGAGTTAAAAGTCACCCTAAATCTATTATAATGTTTACAACCTGCCAAATCCTTTTATAAATAGACTTGGATCATTATTGTATATTGTTTTTGTAATCATATGAGCACATGAAATAACATTAAAAATGGACTAAAACTGTTGGCTGTCAACTGAATCTGTCATCTCTAAGTCTATGCATGAAAAGCACCCTAATAGTTAGAGAACGGATCCCACACCTGTAGCATGAAATAACATAGAAGCTGGTTTATACTTTATAATTTCTTTTCCCTTAAAACCATGTAAAAGGTCTATAGCATCGAATGCTTTGTTTATACTCTTAAAATCATGTAAAACGTAAGAGTCCCACTCTGTAAAGAAATTGCTTAAAACTAGATGTGGCAAGATGGACAGGATGGGTAACACGTCATCTTTTGGTATGGATCGAAAAGGCTGGGTTAGCCACAAACACTTTTTTGTCTGTTTTTCAAATTTAGTATCAACAACTAAAGTTTTAGTTATGATAACAAAAATAGATTGTTACAATAATAATAACCTGAATCATCGTATATTAGTTATTGAGGTTGTACGCATTAAAAATAACTTTGGGCGACTTTCAACCCATTTGACATGTTTCCCTTTTAGCTGGTTGTTTTTATTTTACCGTATGAGATAAAATATCGCCCAGATCAACCCACTAATGAGTACATGGGTTGAAATTAACACCTCTATTTGAAACCAACAAACAATGGAGATACTCCAAAGCTTAAAATTTCTTTTTATTGTGACGTGTACAAGATTTTGAAGTAGTGCTTATTTGATTGTGAGGAAATGACCTACAATTTATATACAAAACTATGACTAAATAAGGAAACTAGATGAGAACTAGGAGGCTAAATCAATCGTAATTCATTATAAATTATCTAATATAATATTAAGAAAAGTCAACACTTCTCGTTCTTGATCGTTATTATCATACCCAATACCTTTAGGAGTTATTTGAAGGCAGCTATTTCGGCTTCTAGGTTTCTGAAATCTGTCTTTTGATAGACTCATTCAAAAAAGGAAAATTCTGTTTGACCTTGGCTGTTTGCTTTTGAAGAATCTGAGACTGCTTTGCTTAAGACTAATGCTTTCTATAAAAAGTTTGCTAATTGGTGCAAACTTGTGGTTTTTCCCTTGCAGATGTATAGTAGTGGTAACCCAACTAACATAGCAAACCCTATCAATGATGCCAGTGTTCAGTTTCACATAAAGACAAACGGTGGACGATTAATGTTGTACGAGACAACACTTTGTGCAATTACACCATGGAATGCGTTGAAGTCTTATGCTAATCTCGACCCCCATAATTATCTTGATTCTTATAATGTTGATGATATTCAAATGATATGCTGTCACTCTGATGCTATTAGTTGGTGGATTGTTCCTGATGTCATTCGGACAAGATTTATTCAGTCTCTCGATATGAAAATTGATATGAAGTTTTCTTGGGTACTTACACGAGACAGGCCTAAGAATAAAGAAGTTGTAAAATATGAACAAAATATTCAACGATCAGATCTTCCTGATCCATCTGAACTTGAGCATGTTCTTAATGGTTCCAGTAATAGCTTTAGAATAAATAACACATACCCTAGGTATTTTCGGGTCACTGGTTCTGGGGATGTCAGACTCTTTGACCCAAAGGTATATGCTTCTTATGTATCTACTCTCTCTCTCTCTCTCTCTCTCTCTCTCTCTCTCTCTGTCTCTCTCTCTCTCACACGCGCACACACACATCTACAGCCATTGTTGGATGGGTGCATTTCCATCAAATGCATTTTAGGCTTGCCAAAATGAGCATGATATTTTCATGAATTACCGGTGAAGGTGGAAAACGGGTCAACAGGGTTCGGTCAAAGAGGGTTCATTTGAATCAGGTCGGGTTTGGCTGACCTGTTTCTTCTCCAAATCTTATATAAATAAACAGTGTCAAATATGATTATAAAAGATATTATTCAAAGAAAAATGTAGTATTTGGATAAAATAATTTGAGGTTTTTCCCTTAAGGTGGCAAACTGGGAGGCAGATGGGTTGGGGGTGGTGTAACATGTAAAAGCTGAGCTTGGATCAAAACGAATATAAATAATTGATGTGTCAATATAATCACAAAGATATTATTTTATTTATAGACTAATGTTTTGAATAAATGATTTGTGAGGTTTTATGCATCAAAAATAAACTTTAGACGATTCCCCATCTGTTTGACCTATTTCCTTGTTATTTCTTTTTATTTTAGCATAACCCAATCAATCCATTCATTGATAATGGGTCGAAATTTCACGTCTAGTTATCGGTATCACGTAAAATTGTTGAATAATGCCATATGCTTGGAATGGAAATGACCCACATCCAACTGTACATAAATGCATTTCTATATGGGCAGGTTAAAAAGACGCATAAACAGTGGAGGTATGAAGTTTTGTGAATACCAAATGTTACTATTTTACAGGAAGGTGCTGTGGACGCGAAGCTTCTCCTAAACCGTGAGAATAATTCAAAATGGTGGTCTTTTTATGATATTAGCTGGCTGGATTCAAAAGTATGTGGAGATTTGATGGGCCCCAGGGCCATTGTTGTTTCAGAGGAAACTCCACGTAAGTATTACTTGGAATGGAAGCATAGTAACATTTATGAGTCTACAAAACAAGGGGCAATTTTCTATATATCTTCTTGAAATTCTAAAATTCATATAGATCCTTTTGAGTTTTATAAGATCATATTTTATCCATGCAAAGTAGTAAAAGTATCATATTTACCCATTCTATAGTAAATTAAATAAAATCAGTTACTTCTAACAGTCTTTTTCACTGAATAAATGAAGAGAACATTACAAGTTAAGGTGACTCACGTCACGTTACTAGTGCTGTTATCCTGTTTGTTTATTCAATAAAACATATTGTTAGAAGTAAATGATTTTATTTTATTTCCTAAAGACCGGGTAAATATGATATTTTTCATGTTTTGAAAGTGCAAATGTGCTACTATGATATTTGAAGGTATATATGAAATTTTTAACTTTTAGAAGGCTATATATATGGAATTTATCCATAAAACAACAATTTGATGATGTTTTATTACTTTCAATTTAAGAGGGTCTTCTTGGTGAGACACTTAGCAAATCAAGTATATGGGGTCTCTACATTACCTTTGTGTTAGCAGTCGGGCGGTTCATAAGGCTTCAATGCTCTGACTTGAGGATGAGAATTCCATTCGAAAACCTTCCTTCTTGTGACAGGTACCATCTGTTACCACCTTAGTAAACGAACTCACACTTGTCCAAAAAAAGGTGGAAAATGGGTGGGTCAGTAGGTTGGATAACATGTCAAAATGGGTGTTTTTCAGTACGGTTCATAAGAGGAGGGGGTCATTTTGGGTTGACTAGCCAACACTTTCTTGTTTTTCTAAAGAAAGTAATTAATGTATTATATATGATTGCAAAACTACACTTTCTGCGGACTTTTGACTCATTTGACCAGTTTCACATTTAGTTAAGTTTTGAAGATTTACCCATTTATTCCATTGGAGTAGAGGTTGCAAGATGGGCCGGTCAGACGGGTATGCTAACATGTCAAAATGGTTTAGTATGGGTCGGATAGTCTGGGGATTGAGTTGACTGCTAATTTTCTTATCCATTTTTCAAATTATGTATATGTAAGTAATGTCTTAATTATAATTACGAACGTGTTATTTTTACAATAATAATCTGGATTTGTTAATAAAATGACTCATTACAAATAAACATTAGACAACTTTAAATCCTCTTGACCCATTTGATTGGTTTGATATAAAACACAACCTAAATTGGCCCATTTGTAATTAAATGTGTCGAAATTGCCACTTCTATGTTGGAGATGAAGTGTAATAAACCACAGAATTGTTATTGATTGAATTACTACGAACGATTACAAAGGATCCTGTACATAGGATTACATATTACACTTAACAACCATCAAGAACAATAAATATGAAATACTATTTAATAATAATACTAATAATATTGTCTAACAAAGTGTAACATGAAATCAACCAATTTTTTTTAGGTAAATGGCCGAAAGTCGAAGCTGCAAACTCTAAATTCTAACATTAATTTGAAAAATCATTGAATTTTATTAAGAAACAAGTCACTATAATCTAACTGTTAATGCAACAACAAGCGGTATAATGATCTACCTGGTATACTTTCAATTTATTTTCTTATTTATATCCTCTTAAAACTTCGGTTTTGTGCATAGGTTAATCGCCATTTGTGAGGATATATATGCTGCTAGAGCCGAAGGCGAGCTAGTAGTTGAGGAGGTTTTGTACTGGACATTGGTGAAAATATACAGGTCACCACACATGCTGCTAGGGTACACCAACCCTGACTAGCCTTATAATAATTCATAAGGCAAGGTTTTCTTTTATATTTATTATCTTCTTTTATATTTATTACTATGTTAGAAACCCATGTCAAAATAAAGAAAATATTAAATAGTTAGTAATGAAGATTTAGAAATTATAAAGGAAATATTATATAGTAATGAAGATTTAGAAACTATAAAGGAAATATTAAATAGTAATGAAGGTTTAGAAATTAATGCAGGAACTATTAAATAATTAGTAACGAAGAAAAAGTAAAAGGGAAAAAGAATCTTGGGTAAACAGAATTGTGACACGTGGCGCAACCAGTTACTTATTTGTTAGGTATAAATTCGGCTGTTTAGTTCTTCTCTTTCCAAAAAGCTTTCCTTTTTGTTTGAAATCTGAGTTGGTCAGATGTCTTTAACAAATTAGATGTTTTAGATCTCAAACATTAATCAACTGAAAAAATAAAAAAGGGATAATTTCATATATCCCCTCAAAACTTGCATAATATCATATTTACCTGGGAAAAAAATTGTAATATCAAATATACACTTCTAAATTTATGACATTTATACCATTTCCTTAAAGTTAAAACTTGCTTTTTTTCAGATGAGAGTTTGTAGTATAAAGAGAGAAAAGGGTATAATGGTTATATCATAAATTGTACAACAAACATACACATTAAAATTGGTATATATGAATTTAAATATCTTGACTGGTTATATTTGATATTAATTTTTTGGTTAGGTAAATATGATATAATACAGGTGTATATATGAACTCTTAGGGAGGACACAAAAATGGTATTTAGTTTATTTTTCCCTTCTTATTCTTTATTCGAAATGACTTATCTACCCTTTCTGAATAGCATTTGCGACTTGAAAAACGGTGATGAGACCGGTGTGACAACGGACAAAGTGGGCTAGCATCTCAATGAGTAGAAGCGCTCTTACAAACCCTAAATCTGACTCAGACTGTGATGAGACATGCGTGATGCCTATTTTATAGTCTGTAAACTAGTATTCTGCTCATTATTGTGTACAATCTCAAAGATCAATAGGGATACAAACAAGTCAAGTTGTTAACGAGTAATTCAAGATCAAGTTAGATCGAGTCAAAATGCATCGATTTTGTGTATCAAAATATGAGTTTGGAACCTATAAAGATTCAAGTCCGACTTCTTAGCCGTACTCAAATTTTATTGAGCTTTTCTGAGTCCATTGTATGAGTTGATATGTATGTTGGCTAAGTTTGGGTATATAGTTTGTCAAACTCGAATTGAACTTCATATATTTCAAGCCATAGTTTTGAGTATTATTTCGAACTATTTGACTCATTCGCAGCATGTGATCAACTATATATCTATATGAGTATACGGTGCCGCGTGCCACATCCATAATAGAACTAATGTTAGACATTTGAATCGAAATTAAACAGAGAACTGTGAGAGGCATATAAACATGTAGGTTCTAGAAGTTCTCTAATAAGAATTAGTTTTGTATTAAAGGACCTATGTGTAGGGTTATTCAATACAAATAAGATCTAAAGTAGACAACTTCAAGAACTACATAGACATTTGACATAATGTTTTAAATGTGATGCAAAAGACGGTTTTTTAACATCATCTTTCTCTCCCTAATTACATATGATTCCATGCATTACTTACAAGTATTTATATGGTCTCGTAATTGTCTACTTCAAATCGTCTTTGTATTGATATGTGAAAACCATAAAAAATAAGTGAAAACCGTGAAAATCATTTCTAGCCGACCACAAAATTTATTGGTTATTTATATTTATTTTAAAAAAGGTTTTTTTTTATAATTGTACATCCAAGTTATTTTTTGTATTTATTTTCTTTAATAAAATCCCACTTATATCTCCATATTCGTTTTTTGAATCACATACAGTTACGATTTCATGTGATTATCAAAATCATGATAAAAATCACGAATTCACATATCAGGATTAAAAAAAGTTTTTCAAACTTCATTGATCATCGACTTGTAATCTTGAAGCTATGTGAAATCATAGTTTTTTCTATTTTCTATATATCATATAGCATCTGAGATTTATATTTTTTTATATTTCAAAACGAATCTTTAAAGATGGATTTCGAGAACTCAACCACGGTCTTGCCTACCAATGCTATTGATACTGAAAGTATGGTATGAATCTCCCTTCCATTACTCAATCTCAACCGTGATATATATAGGATACATAAGAATACAAAGGGAATAAGATACTAAGGGCCTAAATAATTTATGGCTAATAATAAAACAATAATAATATATCACTAATACACCTTCGCATTTGAAACGGGAGGATGCCGAATATTGAGACTGGATTGAAAATCTTCAAAGAGAACGCATGGGAGGCTCTTTGTGAACATATCAGCGATCTAGAAGCGTGATGGAATGTGGAGGACTCGAACTTGACCACGAGCTACCTTTTCACAAAGGAAATGAATGTCTATCTCGATGTGCTTCATTCCCTGGAGTTGTACCAGATTTGTGGATAAATAGATTGCACTTACATTGTCATAGTAGATAAGGGTTGCCTTGGATAGATGATGATGAAGTTCACATAATAGGTTGCGCACCAAATAAGTTTCAGAGACAACGTTAGCAATACCCCACATATTCTACCTCAGCACTAGATCGGGACAACGTGGGATGTCGTTTGGAGGATCATGAGAGAAGGTTGTCCCCCATACAAATGCAGTAACCTGAGGTGGACCTTCTACTATCTGGGCAAACGACCCAATCAGCATCAGTATATGAAACGATGGAATGAATGTCTGGCTTGTGAATGGTAAGCCCATAGGTGATGGGGCGTTGAATATAACGCAGAATGCGTTTAAGTGCATGCGTATGACTGGGGCGTGCATGTGCATGCAGATCTGTTGAATTGCATAACTAATATAAGGTCTTGTGAATAGGGATGAGATCGGTACCCAACCGGTACCGAATTTATCGGTCAGGTACCGGTTCAGTACGGTATCGGTACGGTACCGGTATTCATTCCAAAATGTTCATCTTTTTCGGTACTCATATCGTACTGGTACCGGTACCGAATTATAGAAAAGTGGGTACCGATACCGGTACCGAATCTATCGGTTCGGTACGGTACCGGTACTTGGTACCAAATGCTCATCCCTACTTGTGAAGGTGAGATACTGTAGAGACCCACACAACTGATGATATTCATCGGGCTGAGATGCTTCATGGCGAATTTGTTAGCCAAAGGTTCAAGAATAGATGTCTAAGCACATATGAGGAAGTAACTAATAAAATATCATCCACATAAAGTAAAATGTTGGATGTGTCATGACTAGGGCTGGCTATTTTAGACACGTACACGAACAGAGAGTTTGTCACATATTCTATGACGGAGTTACGAGAAGCGTATTTAGCAAAACGTTGATACCACGCTCTTTTTTTTACAGCAAAAAGAACTTTTATAAATAAGGACGATGGTTAGAAAGAGCTAACCAAACATCAACAAAACTACAAAATTACATCATAAGTAAAGGGGTTTTCAACCACTCGGTCCATGAAAATTTTATTTTACTATTTCGACTACTAATCCACATAAAAGAAAAATAGGAGATCGAATCGAAAATATGCTCCATCTAACAATCATTCACCTTGAATATAGCTTCATTTCGAGCCTTCCAGATCACCCATCAATACGTGAAAGTAATACCATCCAACACCTATTTTTTGGACTTGCAAATATTTAATGAATCAATCCAATTGCCCATATTTGTCGGCTTCAAAACTCTAGGCCCATCAATGTTTAACCAAGTCATGATAGACCTCCACGCACTAGTTGCTATTTGACAAGTACCAAATATGTGTTCCATAGTTTCAGTATCATTGGCGCAAAACGGACACATTATGAATGGAATATCAAAACCTTTATTACAAAGGTTCACCCTGGTCGGCAGTCTGTCAAGCAGAAGTCTCAATAACGCCGATGAAAAATAGGAGGGACGGTGATAAGGCCTAAGAGGCGGCAATAAAAACTTAAATCAAGAAGAAGAAGGGATTGTCATCTTCAATATTCAAGAGAGAGGTCACAGGAATACATACGCAAATACATTAATGGAAGAGGAAGATTTGATCTCACAGAGGAAGACATGGAAGGAATATATCTCCTAGAGGAATATGTGAGAGGATGATGTGCGGCCGCCCTAACTTATACTAAACAAAAGGCAACGCGTGAATAGTGAAGCAGCTAGGCTGCTGAGTTATTTTTTTTCATTTTCGCTCCTTATACTATATATAATTTACGTTTTTAACCCATTTAATTTCGTTTTTCTATAACTACGTTTTTAATTTCGTTTTTCTATAACTACTTTGTTCGTTAACTTTATTTTTTTTCATTTTCACCCCTTATACTATTTATGATTTACTTTTTCAACCCGTTTAGTTACGTATTTAATTTCGTTTTTCTATAACTACGTTTTTAATTTCGTTTTTCTATAACTACTTTTGTTCGTTAACTTAAAAAAAAAAGATTGCATGACTACTTTTATTATTTTTTTTTTGTCGACACATTTTCACCCATCAGGGTACAACCCGCTAATTTGTAGTTGTCAATGATTCTCTCCTCTTTGTACTCTGATGTTGCTTTTGAGTTTTGAAGACACACATACCAAATTATGTTTTCTCTGAAAATCTCACCCACCATCCCAAGAGAAAATATTGATTTTTTAGGTACTCCTTTATTCGAACGAGTTGCAAAGCTCCATCCAGAAGAAGTTTCTTTTCTAAAAGATTTTCTCACCCCTTTAACACTAAACTCATTTAGATTTTCATATTCCCACCTCCATTTATCCCTATAATTATCCCATTGTAAATAATAGGTAATATGAAACAAGTGTCTCTGAACCCCATTGAGATGGTCTAGTTTAGGGGCGTCGAGTGTCACACCTCCAAAATCCACTAACGGAGTTATACCACGAGGCGTGTGACAAACCATGATCGTCGTCATTAGTTACATTGAATGACTCTATATGAGTTTTAAAAATACCATTAAATATTGAAGTAAATGCGGAAGCGTAACGTTAATATTAAATTCAAAGTAATTGCACGCAACAAAAGCGTCAAATAATGTAAATAATGTGTAACAAATCATTGTTCACTTAATGATAAAACCAATGCGACTCCATGATGCATCCTAGTCCTGATTTGTACCGTAGTGACCTGAGAAAACATGCTTAAAGTGTCAACACAAGTTTGGTGAGTTCACAAGTTTGTAAGTAAATAAAATATTTGAGTGTTTGCAAGATCCACATACATAAGTCACACCTATTATTAGCAAGACAAAGTACAAGTTACTCTAAGCGTTCGCAACCGAAGCTGACTGTTTGTGTTTGAATGCCTTCCACCATTGCTAACATCAACAATGTCAAATGTTTAGGACAATCTTACACCCGTTCGACCTCTGGTCGAGTTAGCGCGATTAACGCGGGTGGGGCTTGTCAGAACCCAGTAGTACTACTCAAAATTTCCTCGCTATGTTCCAATACTAACGGTTCGAGAGTGGAAGGACTTAGTATGTTATGTTTGCGCTTAAGTAAACAAGTGGTAATGAAATATTATGTGACTCTCTTGTGCGTGTGCGTGTTTCTCCCCCAACAGGAAAATAAGTAAAAGGGGTCGTGAAACTCACCTGAAAGAGCGTGCTAGATAAAATAGCGAAAGCGAAAAGCCCAGTTGTAACTCTAAATACAACCTACCAAATATAGGTTCATAAGAGTGTGTTCATGTTGGTTCCTAGAAACCCAATACTCCAAACTATTAACATTGTTCAAGTGTTTGTAAAATGTTTGTTGAGTTGACTCTGTTTGACTTTGACCCAGTTTGACCCTACGACCCGTTGGTGACCCAAGTAATATGTTTTATTGTTTAGTTGTATTCATACTACCATGCTAGACAAGCAAGTTACATTACTTTCTACATATAGTAATTATACAAGTTTGAGTGCAAATAAAGTTTCTATTTATGGTAGGTAGTTAGCACGTTTCAGTTTTCATCAAGAATTGTTTGTAACAAGCTTATATAATCTATATAACATGTAATCATTCAACATATATCAACATACATGCTTAGTTTCTAGCTTGGCACATCACATAACGATAAAGTTACTAACTTTGGAAAGTTGTCCTATAACGCATGAGTTCTACCATTTGTCATGTCAAATCACCTTAGGTAATCATCATAAGCATCATACTATCTTTAAATACTAGCATTCAAGCCTACTGCTCAATATTGACACATTCGGTTCAATAAAGTTTCCATATTTGGAAAGTGTACTAACATGTACGTTTTCCAGGTTTCGTTACGTTACAACATGTCATTCAACTCTAATAAATGTGCAAATAGCATTACATCTCAGTATGCACATCAAGATCACATATTGTTCATGTTCATATCATAACACGTTCACATTAGACAACCTATGTCTAAACATGCAGCTTCTCGTCTAAGTTGTATCTAACTATGTTTATTCATCATAACAACATACTAGTGTCATTTAAAATCAACATACAACTCAATAGCATATAAACCAATTTACAAAATCCATAAAGTTTCTATTTTTAATAAGGTTCGGTTTATCATGCGGGTTTTTGCCAAGTTACAATTCTAATAGCTTTCATATGCATAACTAAGCATACTAACATCATTCAAATCAAGTTACTATGTGCTAGCATCACAATCAAAATCAAGTTTTCAATAAAGTTTCTACTAATAATAACTTCATAATTTCTAGCTCGGTTTTCATGATTTCAACGAATCAAATACCTTACTACGTAATAACTAGTGATACCACATCATTACGTGAACATATAACAAACGTTTAATAATTGTGTCTTGTTTATCAAAATTATTGTTTGGATGGACTCGGGTCTGTAATAAACAGTATAAACTCAGAAAAATCGCAACAATGGATAGAAAGATTACTTGTATGCGTTGTCATGTGTTAGAATCCTTCACCGAATGAGAATACCAATCTTGTTTCGTTCATAACTCGACCATCCGAACTCCGTTTCACGCGATCCACATATCCACGCGTTCGTCTCGTCACACTCGACCTTAGAAAATTATCGGTGGCGGCGCTGCTGCCAGAACGCAGATCTGTCTTTCAGCACCTTCGGTTTTGCGCGTCAAATACTCGAGTAGCTCAAAACCAACCCAAACGAACTCCGTTTTAAGCGTATAATATGTCCACGCGTTCGTATCACCAAACCCTTTCAAACCCACCAGTCTCCGCCGCCGTAATCCGCCACAGACGTCGCCGGAAAACAAAACAGTGGCCGGATTTTACGCATCCGGCGTCTATCTTCGTGTCGCTCGAAACCATATCAAATGGACTCCATTTTGGATGAATAATATGTCCACGCGACCGTCTCGCCGAACCCTTTCAGAGTCTCTGATCTCCGACGCGGCTCGTAACCTTATTAAACGAAACAGTGGCTAGATTTGCGCGGCTCGTAACCTTATTAAACGAACTCGGATTTGAGCCCATAATATATCCACGCGACCGTGTCGCCGAGCTCTACCACCCTGTACGATCGCCACCACCGGCCACCGCCGGATCTGTCGCCGGAGACGTGAACAGTGGCCGGAAAATCAAAGAGGGGAGGGAGAGGGATTGCGATGGCTAATGGGGTGGAATGGGAATTAGGGTTTTCAAGTTGGTTATTTAAATGGTAGCCATGGGTGGATGATCCATGGGTCTTTTTAATAAAAGTTTGGGTTTTAACAATAATTACCCTAAACTTTAATTTTTATAAAAGTTTCACTTTTATATTTATTTGTCTCATAAATATATGTGCTTTTCACGAAAGTTCGTTAATTTATCAAATAAATCACATAACACATATGTAATTCATATAACACATAAATATAGATTATTTATGTTAGTTTTACTGTTCGAGATTATTATTTTGTTTGTTCACCAACGTTCGGGTCTAGACTCGTGTGTTTCGATAATTCTTCGAATTGTCTCTACGTGAATGTCCGTGTAATAACTGACACATAATTAACCTTAACTATGTGTAATGCATGAATGCACGTTCTAGATAACAGATTTTGACGGAATTAAGAGAGTTTTTGTTAACGGGTTTAACCTGAAAATACGGGGTGTCACATCGAGAATAGGTAATATGATAGGTTGTGGATGCTGTGTTGGGATGAGGTGTGATAGTGGTGTTTGACGCCTATTTTTGTGGCATAGGACAGGGGGTAGGTGGCGTCGGAGACGCAGAAGTTGGGGTAGATGGATGGGTAAGGTGGTGGATGGTATGAGTGGATAACACAAGCATCCGAAGACATGAAGATGAAAGTATGAAGGGTGATGCTGTATAGACGGGATGTGGTAGTGGAGAAGGAAATTATTTTACTGGGAAGAATATTGAGTAAGTGGTAAGGTCTAAGGCATGGTGCCAGAAATTTAGGGGCACAGATGATTGAGCGAGAAGCATTCAAAGTATGTTATTGATAGAACGTATCTTGCGTTCTGATTTCCCATTTTGTGAGGATGTATATGGGCACTAGAAGCGAAGAACCATGCCATGTGTGTCACAAGAAAAGTTTGAATGAATAATTGTCATATTCTTTACCATTATGACATTGTAGAGATTTTATGTCCAAATTGTCAACCATGTATCTTAGCCAGTATGCCATCAACCTTAAAAGACAGAAGCTTAACAAACCCCATGTCCCTAATGCAATCTCTCTGCTTATAGTTAGAAACAGTTAGTGAGGCGACGGATGTGTCCGAATCCCAAACCATTGTTTTCGATATGCTAACCCTCTTTTTTTCTCTTCATTTGCCTTCAAAATTTATCAAAAGCAGCTTGAGAAAAGTTGTATGACATTGGTATGTTTTCAATACTAGTGGAAAGCCATTATTTCCTAGTATGTTTGACTTGAAAAACAGGGCAATAATTGTAATAAACAATATGAATGAGGAAGAACGCCTTTGTAAGATATTTCTTGGATTTTATACTTCACCTTACTTATTAATAGTGTTTTTTTCCTTGGAGAATCTTTTTGTTAAATATTTGAGATGAATTGGAAATGGAGTGATATGGGAAAATCAAAAATCAGTTGGACAAGGATTATGGGGTGTTTATATAGAGATGTTTATGGGGAGAGCAATGACAAAAACTTGGTTTTCCAAAGAAGAAAATAAAAGTTGCTAATCTTTTGCTCTTTACTTTGAGATTTGTATTAAGTGGCTACTTTCAGCAACCTTGTAAAACTACAAGGGCTAGAATATAAAACCAACTGCGACGTCGTTTAGAGCTTCCAAATTATAAGAATCAAATTCCTCCTCCCCTTATCTCCCTTCTTCTCCATTGAAACACATAGATAGAACCAAATGCGACGTCGTTTAATCGTTAGAAGTTCCAAACTGTAACAAATCATCTTCCTTCCTTCCATTGATGAACATGAATACCTTACTTCCGACGTCCATCTACAAACCGCCAATTTCAAATTTCTTCTCGATTGTTAGATTAACTCGTGCAAGAAGCTTCAGTGTTCATGCATCTTCAAATGAATTCGATACGAAGACGGTGGAAGAGGACGGCAAGCAGGAATCAATCGGAGCGACGCCGAGTGGTGCGGCGATTGAGAAAGACCTAAAAAAGGTAAACGAGAAACCCTAATTGGATCTTACATGAATGAGTTGTTGATTCTTAACAGAATAATTTGGTGATTAAAGCGTTTGAGATTAGGTGTTTGGGATTACTTTTCAAACTACTTATTACCTTTTCTAAAAAGGTAATAAGTTAAAAGTTCGTTTGGATAAATGGGGAAAAAGTCAATTTTATAAATGATGAAAAGTTGTTTTTTAAAAGTAAAAACTTCTTACTTTTTCAAGAAGTCATAAGTAGAAGCTAATAAATAATCCCAAACACCCTGGTTTAACTAAAAATTACCCTGGTTGCTCAAGGCCCCCAATTTCTTAAAAAAATGATTTTTATGTGTTTTTGGGCCGACTAAACAATTATCCATTAAACGGCCCGTGTAAATTGGAGCGTTACCATGTCTTTTGATTAAATATATTATAATCTAAGTTGAAAAAACTTTGATAATAACCTAATTTGTGACAAATTATTAATAACTTGATTAGCTAAGTTGTTATAATCTGTGATTGTTGATTGTTTCTCTCTTTGTGCTTGTGAATTTGACCCGGTTTGGAATAACGTATTCTACCTTTTCATGTCAAATCGTAATCGAAAGGATAAATCCGGTTATTTTTAATAAAAATAAAACAAAAACAAGATGCCAATATGGATACAAAAGGGAAATGGGCTCAAATTTTTAGTTCGCTTGGTGCCCCCAAATTAGTTGAGCCGCCCCTAATTGTCACGTAGACGGTGGGTCTCTCACTAACTAAACCCTCAAAAGTGGGTAATGGTTTAACTAAAAACATAATTATTTTTTAAATTTCTTTTTCTTTTCAATAAAAATGTGTTTAATATGTTTGATTGGTTGATTATGAGTTTGCCCTACGGTACATCCCAAGCCTCTTCACGCCCGTTAAACACGCGACGTCCCCGCCCTTGACGCCCCTTCACGCACCAAACCAGAATGGTGTTTGGCGCCTCCTTGGTGAAGTGGCAATTGGCTCCCAAGGAGATGTTACACAAGTCTTAGGTTAAACATTTAAACATTTTTGTTTTATGTGAATTTTTTTTAAAGGGTAAGATAAATAAAATGATAAGTTATAGAAACATGAAACTATTACCAACACAGTTAGAACAATGTTTGGATGTAGTGTTTATATCGATGAAATCAGTTCGGATGTACCAAAAGCAACTAAGCAAGAAACATTCAGACTCTGACGTAAGAGTAAGTATAAAGTGAGGAAGGGTTAATGTGAATTGGTTGAAGGGTATTTACACACGATGGTTGACATTAGTGGCGTTTTACTATCAATACTTTGCTCATGTTGTTGTGTATCATTTTATAACCTTAGCCGGCGCCACATTTTGTTGCACTTTATTTACGGTGGTGATCCTTTTTTGTGTCGGGATAATAATCAGTATCCTATAGTTGCGAATGAGCATATGTCGGTTGTCTCGTCCCTAGCCCTTCTGATTATGATGGTTGGAAATATCAACTGGTCTTTTGAGTGTTTGGGATTAGGGTTTATCTTACGAGTATCGGGCAAGGGTTCGGGACTTATAGCCCGTCTTGGACTTGCATAAGCAACTAGCCTCTTTATTTTATTAGGATAAATCACACTACCAAATTCAAGTTAGAATAAACTAATTGATTGCTGGTAACTCATGAGAAAGAGATGAATTTGGCTGTAGCACCGTATTATGTATTCAAGTAATTGGAAATTGACCATTGTTATTAACGGATGGATACATAAGTTCTTATGAGTCCCAAGGGGCATCCTGGTGGTAGTGGTGTACTTCTCAACCAAATTATTGTGGGTTCAAATCCTACGGAATGCAGGTATGCTGATTTTAGAAGTAGAGTGTGTGTACAGTAGAAAGTGTGAGTGTGTGTTCACCGGTCAAAAAAAACATAAGTTCTTATGAAGATGAAGTTTCTTAGTGATCCTACCCGTTGTACTTGTTTCTTTGCAAATAAACTCATCGAGAAACAGTCCAAAATCACTCATTTTGCAAATGGATGTCAAATATGCCGAATTGATGGATGACTAGGTTGAAATCGATGAACTCAAACACAACCCTATATATCTATCTGTGTCAAATGCATCAAAGTTAATCCTAACACACTTAAACCATATAACATGAACATGTAAACCGTTTATCTAAACAGGTTGACGGGTTGTAAACAAATTGTAATAAAGGTATAAACATGTGGAAGAGGTCATAAATGTGTTGGCGGGTTGAATTTATAAAATTTACTTTTTTTATTCTAATTTAAACGGGTTAACATGTGCGCCCATTTAATTTTATTACAACCCGAACGCAACATGTATGTTAAACGGGTTAAACAAGTCAAACCCATGAAGCCCAACCCAAAACCTAGTTATTTTGGTGTGGTGTCAAAAAGCTCTTATGAAGATGAAGTTTATGAGTTATCGTGTATTCTGGTCCTGTAACAGGTTGTGCAGAAAACTGCTGCTACATTTGCACCCAGGGCTTCCACAGCTTCAAAGAATCCAGCAGTACCTGGAACAACGTTATACACTGTTTTTGAGGTTCAAGCATATGCATCAATGTCTCTCTTTTAACCTTATATTCCCATCAAATGAACCTGATATCTGGAGACTAATGGGGATGTGGTCAATCTGGATGTTTAGTAAGTATCACTCTCTGCTTTCATCATATATCGCTGCATCAGATGCCACCGTTTTGAATAGTTTACATAAAACAGTTATTTCGAGTTAAATTTTATAGCACGAGTGTATGTTAAACGAGCTAAATGACTTGAAAGTCATCTGAAGCTTGTTCAAATGCTCACAACTTACAAATAGCTTTGTTTTAGTCAGATTAATATTCTAATTATATTTTAGTCATGAACTATGTCTGTTTATATTATTTTTAAACCTAGACCAAAAAAGTGTTGGCGGCACCCTCGACCCATATTAAAAACCATATATCTTAATCCTAGCGTGTTTTGACCTGACGTAGCAAAATTGATCCATTTACTTATTAATGGGTCGATTTGGGTTATGCTTTATCTCAAATGGGTCAGATCAAAAAAATTAAATAGAGAGAGCTGGTTAAATGGATCAGATTATTATTTTTGCACTAAAAAAATTGACAATCTCTTGACCTGAACTTATTTTGACCCGGTTACCAACCTGCCCATGAACTTATTTTGACCTGGTTATCAACCTACCCATCTTGCCACCTCTAACCTAGCCTGCCTGACCTGCTCATTTTGCCACATCTAAACCATAAGATTTTAATTTAATGGGATCTTGATATTAAAAGTTCAATTGTTTACAGCTATTCCTTCCCTTCGTGCAAGAGACTGCTCAAAGAATGAAAAGGAAGCTCTCAACTATCTGTTTCTTGTTGTCCCGTTGCTGAACGTTATGATCCCGTTTTTCTTGAAATCTTTTGCGGTTGTCTGGTCCACGGACACTGTAGCTTTTTTTGCTATGTATGCATGGAAGGTAATATTTTTTACATATTGTACTTCATTGACTGGAAATTTTGACCCGTTTACTTTCGAATGGGTTGATTTGGGTTGTGTTTTCTCTTAAGCGGGCCAAATCAGAAAGTTTAGCTAACAGAGGAATGGGTCAAATGGGTTAAGTTACCCAAAGTTTATTATTCCTAAATATTTTTATTCAAAGATTTAGAATGTGTTTGTTTGGTTGGTGGGTTAAAATCATGTGTAACAAGTTAATTTTTTTAATAAAAAGAAGTAAAATAGAAAAAGTAATTTGTGGGTCAACCCGACCCGCATCAATCATACTAAAACCAAATTGTTTCAACCCAAAATTGCTTCCGCCCATCTTGCTACACCTACTTTATCTCTTCATTAACTTTGTATGTTTGTTTAATGTCCTTTTGCAGCTAGGGTGGCTACAGAAAAGTGATTAGTTCTTGCTAATTGCCAAATTGGTGTTTGGACTTATATTTTGTTTAACGACACAGGGTTTGTTTACAGTAGGGTAGGAACATGTATATGGACAATCATAGCATATGTGATGCATTGATGTATACTTTTCATGATTCATAATGAAAGTAATTATCATTAAAAAGATCATGCATTCAATACAAATCTTGTTGTCAGTCGCCAAGACAAATTTAAACCGGAAGCCCCGCGGAACTCTGAATCAGCCCGGGTTCTGGGCGGCTGGGCCACAATAAGGATCGGGCCTAACAAGCCCAACCACACCGAATCTGATTCATCCTGTTTTTTATGTATTATTTTATTATACAATATAGGTGGTACTAATATTATTTCAAGTAACTTATAATTTGAAAATGTTTCAATATGATATTTATTACACATTAACACAAATTTCTTTCAACAAGAACTAAAATAAATTACAAAATTAATAGAAATTACAAATATAACTAAATGTATAATATATATTCTCCTTAAAAGAACACATAATAAACATTTTCTAATTTAACAGGGTTTTAATCGAGTCCTTTCAAATTGCAGGATCGCTTAGGCACCTCCAGGCTTAACTGAGCCTTGTAAAGCCTGCCTTTGTTGAACAGTTTGGGCTTCAGTTGTTATTTGTGCATCTCTAGATGGCCATAATAACTCATCTACTTAGTGCACAAATCGGGTATTCTCAAGAACCGCTTCCGGGTATGATCGGTTTCGGAAAACCAGGTATTAGAAGGAACCGGTTCCGGTTTTTGGTTGAAAAACCATACCCTATGTACCCTGTTCCGGGTATTCAAGAATTGGTTCCGGTTCTTACCGGTACCGGTAATTCAAGGCGGGTAATTCAAGAACCTATTTCCGGGTATTTGAAAAACTTAGTTAAACATATACATACATTAATTAAACATATAAATAACTAACTTGAAAAGGCCAATAACATTAAAAAATTAAAATGTTACAAAATAGATAAATGTTTAAAACATAAAGTCATAAAACATAGATAAAAAGTCCGTTTTTTGAGGCGGTTACGGTTTACAGAACCAAATTTTTTCAGATGCGGTCCGGGTATTTACAGATGCGGATTTTGACTAGAAATATTGGAACCTATCCAGACCCTACGGATAAGTGTCGGTTCCGGTTCGAGTCCGGAAGAACCGGTTCGGGGTATTTGGACGGGTTCAGTTGTGGTTCCCTTTTTTTGTGCACCTCTACATCTAGTCACTTTCAACAAAACCACCAACATCATCTAGTCACGACTAAGGGTGCAAACGAGTTGAACCAATCGTGAGCTACTTGAGAACTGCTCATTAAAAGTTTGTATCGAGCTTGGCTTAAGCGATCTTGAGCCTATATTCGAGCTCATCTAATAAACGAGCTCGAGCCTGAGCTTAAGTATCGAGCTTGACTAGGCTCACGAGCGCAAAAGAGTGTTATTTGTATAAATATTATACTTTTATTTGATATATTAAATATATAACTACATGACAAATATTGTTACATATAAAATTATAATAAAAATAACTAATTATAAATATATGCATAAATAACATAGTTATCAAAGGTGCACAGGCCTCGCCTGGGGCCTAGACGCAAGGCACAAAAAAAGCAAAAGCCTGAGAAAAAAAAGCGCACTTAAATTTTTTTTAAAATATATTATGTATTGAAAAATAATATTATTTTTCAAATAAAATAGAGAAAAGTTATTACATAACATTTAATATCATCTAATTAGTAGGGGTGTTCAAAACCGGATATCCGAAATTTCGGATATCCGAATTTCGGATATCCGAAAATTTCGGATAGTGAATTTCACTATCCGAATCCGTATCCGAAATTTCGGATATCCGAAGATATCCGAAATTTCGGATATCCATTCGGATAGTGAAACGGATATCCGAAAATATAAAAAAAATAAAAAAATATATAAAAAAAATATTTTAAAATTACAAAAACAATTAAAAACCTTAAAAAACATTAGAAAATATACATATAAAAATATATAAATATAATATATCGGGTTTTGATTCAAATTTTCTTATTTTTAAATAATAAAAACAATTAAAAAAAATATATAAATATAATATTTCGGATATTCGGATATCCGAACTATCCGAAATATCCGAAAATCACTATCCGAATCCGAATCCGAAAATTCGGATATCCGAATTTCGGATATCCGAAATTTCGGATATCCGAATTTTCGGATAATTCGGATTCGGATTTTCGGATAATTCGGGTTCGGTTTCGGATTCGGATTTTTTTGAACACCCCTACTAATTAGTACCAAAATGTTCAAAGGCATATACCAAAATGATCAAATACCTAGGAAATGAGCTGTAATCGGTATTGTGGAAGCTTTTATAAGCTCAACCATGACCTAGAAAATAATAATAGAGCAAAAACAAAATTAAAAAAATAAGAAATAAAAAATTGTGCCTCAGATCCTTAATGCACGCCTTAGGCATAAAATCCCTTTACCTGCGCCTCGCCTCAAAAATGCGCCTAGGTGCGCGCCTCAAACGCTTTTGACAACTATGATAAATAGTAACATAGGGGAGGGAGGAATCATGAGAAAACCACATAGTTATGCAAAAACAGCTAAAAACACAAAAAGCCAATCAAATAATTTATAATTTTTTTTATTCTTTTAATTTATTTCAAATGGTATCAATGTAATATTACATATTGTACCAAAAAATCATTTTACTTGTTGTGTTACATATACGTAACTGCAATTTTTTTTTCTCTGTTTACGTATATGTAACACAATACGTAAAATGATTTATTTGGTAAAATGTGTAATATTACATTATACTCTTCAAAATAAAATTAAACTAAAAATTATCATTATTATATGATTGATTAGAATTGGTTTCTTGGTGGTTTTCACGTAACTATGCGGTTTTCTCATGATCCCTCCCTGGTTATATATGTATGCAGATTAAATAATTACCAAATAACAAATGAACCGAGCTTGAAAAAATATTCACGATATGAGCTCGAACTTTAGACACACTCGAAACAAGCCAGCTCGAGCCCTCTTAAATTAAACGAGTTAGAGCTCAAGCTTGGCCTGCCCCATTTACACCCCTACATGACCAGATGATGTTGGTTTCTATAAATGCTCATTACATGCAACATCATAACGTCCTTACACAACTCCTAGATACTCTGCTTATTTTGATTATGAATAACTAATTCATGACAAACAAAAGCTAAGAAATTTAATGCAGAACATATTACATACCGCATAACATTTTGCTCGTTGACGCGCCAATAAACTCTCCTACAGATACTCCTCATCACTATCTTCATCGTCATCATAATCAGAATCCGATTCACTGTTTCTAGGCTCCATCAAAGTATTCATGTCAAACGATGACTCCTCTTCCATCTCATCAATATCTATTGTGTCATATTTCATCCTCTGCTCAAATTTAACATCAGAACAATTAAGAAGCCATGCAAGAGAAGATTTAAGTCCCTTTTTAGCAACCATTTGATGCCTCGGTCTTATAGTCGACTCCAAACCATAAGTAAAGAAAGCCGGGAAATCAACCAACTCGTCCAACTCCCGTCCCATCTTACCTTGAAAATAGTCAAAATTTAATTTCATTATATCCATATTCAATGCAAGCAATTGTGGACATCCAACAACCATCTTCTTCACTTGTTTTTCAGAAAATCCACAACTTTTTAAAAAATCCACATGCTTCACAACAGCCACGCTGCTTAAACTTACAATCTGTGGCATTTTCTCAATAAGTTTCCCGAAATCTTCACGAGTCAAATCAACAAGTGATGCAAGGAAATTCTGCTGTTTAGGTAGCTTCAGGCCAAGATCAAGCCCTATAATTTCAGGATATTGTGCAATGACAGAGAAAATAGATGCCTCCCGGACACCAAATTCAGTTAAAAGCTTGACATTTGGTTTAATTTGATCTGCTAACCCGAACCCAAGTATGTGAGGTCGTTTTTCAATCAATCGGGCCACAGCTAATGTCGGGATTCCCAAATTTTCAAGATATTCAACAAACGGTTTAATCACTCTTCCAACTCTCATACCTAAAATTTCTGGGTATTTTGTTAAAAGCCCGCCAATTTCTCTTCTTGAAACTCCTATTCCAACTAAATAAGCCACAGATGTGCTCATGGTACCCTCAAGTTTATACCCTAATACTTCTGGATACTTTTCAAGAACTCGAGGAATGTCGTTTGGTTTAATATCCATGCCCTCAAGATACTTAACAACAGGTGCAAGATCCACTACGACACTGGCATGAAGAACTTGAGGGTATCGCCTTAAAAAGTCGGTTAAATTTGATCTTTTAACGCCTAATCTACCCAAATAATCAAGAACCGGGATCATGTTTTTCTTGACACTACAACCAAGAACAAGAGGATAATTGTTTATGTCTTCAATTGTTAACCCTAGTGTGTGAAGAAAATCAACACGTTCCTTCATAACATCAACTGTTACAGGAAGCTCTAAACCATCAAGCTCGTCTGGTTCAATACCAACAATTCTTAAAAACTCATAAACACGAGCTCGGTTTGCAATTCTTTCGTTTTTCATTTCTAATAAACTAGCACGGCCGTATAATGATGAGGATTTTCCTTGTTTTTTATTCGAACGGGCAGAGTCTGAACTGGATGCATATGGTCTACTAGCAACAGAACATTGCAATCTTGTGACAAAATTATTTCTCTTCTGGTAGTAACTTGAAATCAATAGTTTTGGCTTGCAAAACATACGGGAAGATAACTCGTGATGCATGATTAAAATACTTGATTTAGGTATGCAATTATAGCCTATGATCTTCATGCTTACTGTACATCCAAAAGAATCTGCACTCTATAATATTGCTAGATTTAAAAGCCTTGTTAAATGTTATAATATTAAATCCATACAAAATTGCTAATAAAAGGTGAAAACAGAAAGATAAAACCAGGGTTGTAATTTGTAAACAAACGCCGAATTGTTCGGTGGGAAGTTCATTTACGTTCGTTTGTTTATAGATGAAGTGATGAATGAACATGAACAAAGAAAATCTGTTCAAATGAACGAACACGAACAGAGGCCTTCATTCAATAGCGTTCGTGAACGTTCGTTTGTTTATGTTCATTTGTTACAAGATGTTAGTAGTTTTTTAAAAAAAATTACCATTAAAAGTAATTATTATATGTTCTTTTGTGTTCATTTATGTTCGTTTACGTTCACTTATGTTCGTTTATAATGTTAACAACCGAACAAATTCATTTCCCTAACAAAAGAACACGAACACAAAATTTCATTCGGTTATGTGTTCGTTTGTCCGATAAAAGCTTACGAATGAACCTGAACAACGTCTACTTTGGTTCGTTTACAGACAAAACCCTAGGGATAATCACTGACAAAAAGATGACAAAGATGAACGACGCATTGAAATTAACTAAGAACGAAAAACAGATGAATTCAAGATCAATTGTCTATAAAAACATGAACATCTAACAATTACAGATTTACAACAACGAGTATGATAAAACCTATAACTGTCTACACTGTAGTCATGATTTCTAACTTTTTTTCAATTTTTCTTCCAGTTTAAAAATAAGCAGAGAAAGTAGGTCTAGATTCGTTCCGAACAGAAACATAAAACCCTAACTGACAAAATGAATCGCAAGTCGAACTACGCAATGGACAAAAACTCAAACAGAAATCTAGGTTTTCATACATGAATAAGCTTATAAATTGAACTATAGTATGAGGAACCGTAAGAAGGAATTACCGGTTGAACTGCCGGAAACCGCCGGTGAGCGGAGGGGCGGGGGCGGAGCTACTGATTGGATTTGCGATAGTTAAAGTGTATTGGATATCGGATATTTCCACTTTATTATTAAGCAGCTTAATTGTAAATTTTGCCCCTTTTCTATTGCTATATTCAATTTCAACCTCATAAATTTATTTTATCCACATTCAGTCCTCCTTTACTTCCTTCATAAACTATCTCATCATTTAGTTGTTGTCCAAAATTTAAATTCTTGTAAGAGTTAATTTCAGGGATGATCCATGCTGTTTGTATAAATTGTAAGTATCGTCTTCAAATTTGACGAACTACATCGACAGACCCTACAAATCTTGTTTTGTTTAATGGGTATAGTTAACTTCTTTTATTATTATTTTTTTTGTTTTTTAATATTACAATGAGAGGTATAATGGTCATTTTTTAAAAAAATTAACAGAAAAACTTAACCTCCATCTACTTCATGGACCATCGGTGTTACTTTTTGTCAAACTTGTGGACCATCGGTGTTACGTTTTGTCAAACTTGTGAACCATACTTGCAATTGTGCAAACTACATAAACCATCTGTGTAATTAACTCTAGTTTTAAGGAGAAATGATTGTTTTTTTTAAGGCAAACTTTTTTAATCCTTGTCACTAATGGGACTTGAACCCATGACCTTATCCCTAAGTGTACCTTAAGACTTAGTCTTTGTCATTGGGCCACCAACCTCAATGGTAGGAGAAATGATTGTTACTTCTAGGTCCTTGTGAACAGCATAAAAATAAATATGTTTTATATATCTACTACGTTAGAGTCACGTCTATTACACGTTTTGAATAAACCCTTGTATTACATCGGTTAAATAAAATATGGCGTGACAATTATAATAAATTATGTTAAATTAATTTTTAAAACTTTTATTTTCAACTGGGTGTTAATATTTTTTATTGATTGATAAATGTTAATCCATATTAAGTTAATTTGATTAATTGATATACGGAGAATATCGTCAAAAATTTTCATCATATTTTTTAAAGAGTTTTTTTACATATTTCCCCCTCTTAACCTTCTTAATAACATATATATCCAACCATAAAAATCAATTACATATTTACCCAATGCTTACACAATTACATATTTACCCTTATATGTAAATTGATATATTTAGGAAGAGAATATATGTAAATAGTATTTTAATTGGTTCATTAAGGGTAAAATACTAATTCAATAAGTTATTTTAAATGAATTGGGTAAATATGTAATATATAAGCTTTAGGAATGGAAAATATGTAATTAAAATTAAGGGTTGGATAAATCTTACTACTCTAATAAATTAAAATCTCTTCAGGACACGTGTCACTCTTTGGTTACTGCTCATCTTTATTTTCTCGTCTCTCTCTCCTATTAAATATTAGATTTTCTATTTCTCTCTTCTATTAAATAATAATATTTATATTAATAAATCTAATTACGAATACTTATATTTAATTATAAATAGATATTATATCATCAATCAAATGAACTTAATATGAACTAACATTTATCAATTAAATTAAAAAATTAATACTCAGTTGAAAAAAAATGTTTTAAAAACTAACTTAACAGGCCTTATATCTGTCATGATAAATTACATTTTTTTAAAAACATATTTTGACAAATGTGTTTGTTAACAAATTACATTATATTTTTTTCAACCGATGTAATATACTGGTTTATTCAACCCGTGTATTACACAGGTTTTTAAAAATATAAAATTTTATATTTTTAATCTAGTATGTAATAAATGAACTTAGGAAAGGGATATATGTAAATGACTCATTTTTTAATTATTCATATTATTTTATTATAATACTTGATCAAATTTTAAAATTTTCATGCATACGAGGAAATTTTTAACGGATTGTTACAATTAACCATTTTAATTCAAATTCATTTATCTGATTAGTTTAATCAATTAATTTGGTATTTAAGACGATGAAACTTCCAAAAATACAACGTATCAAAAGAAAGAAAAATATTAAGGACACCTAGAATAATGTCATGTGGCAACTATATTTACTCTTTTACTAAGTATTATAGATACTATCTAATAAAAAAAATGTTGTTTCATGCCACGTGTTGTTTCCATATTCACTCTAATTATTTTTTTTCGCATCCCTCTCTTATTAAATACACTTTTATCTTTTATTTTAATAAAAATATATTTAAAAAAATATCAATTATACTAATAAAACATATTTATTTTAAATTATCTCTTATTATAAGAAACTTTGAAATCTAATTATGTAACTTTTATTTTCAATCAAATAGTAAATGAAAGTCAAATTAAATTAAATAGTAGTTAACGAATTTTCGAAACCCAATTATAAATTAACTTTTACATATTTTGAATTTTGTTTTCTATCCTTAATATATGTAATATATTCTGAAGAAAAAAAATTATAACAAAGGAAACATACTTTCGTCTACTTTAAATTTCGTACGAAGGACGATTACAATAAAGTGGCGGGATGGGCAACAAGTTGCGTCACAACCCCTATTTGGATAGCAAAACTAATCCTACTGAAAACAAAGTTTTGGGTCTTAGGGGCTGAAAAATTACTATGTACGACCCGCTGAACCCTGTTCGGTAATTCCACAGTCTCCGGGGCTAAGAAACCAAATGTATCAAATGCAAATGGAATAAACACATGTTGATTCTCTAAACAACTTTTTTTGTGTTTAGCAACTTTGCATGCTTCCGCCTTCAACGCGACATGGCTCGCAGTAAAACCATTGTCCCTGAGCCCCACAAGAGGGGACAATCTTGTAAGGTCGACACAAGCGTGTTTCCCCTGCCCACCCAAACACAAGAATATCAGCTGGTCGTAGAGTGGACCTTCCTTCAAGCGGATTTATCAGAAAGTTCACATGGGCCTCCATTTAGTAGCAATCTCTGCCCGCTTAAGAACATCACATAGACCATTCCTAACCAAATCATGTATGTATTTAAACCCAGGTAGCTCCTTAAAAATAGACCGTATGCTCGCCAAAAGAACCCAAACAAACCTGATGACCAATTGGATAGTATTTCCATATAACAAGTTGACAACTCTAGATATAAATGATGTTTAATATAGAACTAAGTTTATATAGAGACGTACGATAAATGTACAAGCTCTTATATTGAGTAAACTACAATTTGCACCCTTGTGGTATATGCCCGCTGACACTTTGCAACCCTCTTTTAAAAGAAGTGCAATTTGCACCCATGTGGTTAATTTTCTCTTTCTTTTTGCGTCCCTCCGTCAGTTTTCCATCCATTAAACCGTTAAGAGGAAGGATATTATAGTACATTTGCCCAAAAGTCCTCTGCATATGTTTTTTGAAACCCTAACTCACCCTTTCCCCTACAATCGTATGCGTCCTTGTGGTTTTCGAGAATCATTATTTGTTCAAGAATCATGCATGATGAAATTGTTCAAGAATCATCATTTGTTCATTTATGGAGGATGCGTGATGGTGACGATGAATTCGAGCCATACCCAAGATCATGTAAGAATTTTCCTGGTTTTAGTGCAGGTCAACAGAAAAGTCAACAGGTCATTAGTGCAGGTTCAGCAGATTGTCAACAAGTCATGCAGGTTCAGCAGTTTCAGGGTCAATTAGGTCAGTGTCAGGGTCATTAGGTCTGTTTATGTGCAGGGTCATTAGGTTCAGCAACTGGTTCATCTGTTTCAGGGTTAATTTGGTTCAACAGGTTCAGATTTGGTCAGGGTCATTAGGTTCAGCAGGTTCAGATTTGGTTGTTAGAGTATAGGACCTGTATTGTATAATAATAAGTGTATAGGGACCTGTTATGTATAATGATAAGTGTATAGGGACCTACTCATGTAAATAGTTATTTCATTTTAGTCCTTGTCTCTCCCTATATATAGAGAGAGGCTTATTTGTATTCTAAATCACTTCAGTTAATATATTACCAGTTTACATGGTATCAGAGATACGGCTCTAGATCCGATATTCCGTTTCCCTCCCGATTCCGGTCACTAATCACAGCCTATGCCTCAGTCCAAACCTGTCCCGGTTTTCTACCAGTTACAAGATCTGCTATCCCGCTTCTGTCCCGATCTCAGTTCCTGTTTTCGGTTCCTACTTGTACATGCTCCTGTCTCGAAACCTTTTTTTTGAGCTAGTATTTCGAGTCACCGATGTCACCACTGTCTTCAGAAGGTAGCGATTTACCTACCCTGGAAATACCCCACCGGACTACCACCTCACGCGTCGCCACGTGCCACCACGCGCCACTGCGTACTTGTCAGATCCCGACCATTTTCCAGAAAGTGAGGTCTCACCTCCTGTACCACTGTACTCTCCTTGAAATTCCGAACAAAACCCAACCAACTTTTCCGCCACCGGCCGCTGCTTCCGCCGCCGCCGGAATATTTCCTTTTCTGTTTTCCATCCCTGGAACACCTGAGGTACTCTTATCTGTCCCCGGAACATCTAAGCCCGTTCAATAATCAAATAATTTTGTCTGCCCGATCCGTTTGTAACTCCGTTCTGTTTGTGAGTTCTTGTTCCGGTTTGATACTATTATCACATGAACGTTAACATTCACGTCTTGTTTCTGCTTAGTCTCATCAGAATTAGTCGTCTGATCTGTTATTCCCCCGGTTATGTCACACCCCCAAATTCCACTAATGGAGTTTTACCGTTTGGTGTGTGACAAACTAGGATCTCAGTCATTAATTACATCAAACGACACTATATGGGACATAAATGAAATATCATAAAAGTTCAGAGTTAATGTGGAAGCGTTTAAATAAGAAAATAAATGCGCAAAACAAGCGCGCCCAAGTTTAGTTTAATAAAACAAGTAAATTGTTTTAAATGTTTACATAAGGATGAAATGATAGTAGGACTCCATGCATGTCCTAAGTGTGCAACATGTGCCTTAGCGACCTGAGAAACATGTAAGAAAAAGTGTCAACACGAGGTTGGTGAGTTCACAGGTTTGCAAGTGAATAAACTGTTTGAGTGTTTGTAGGATCTACATACGTAAGTCACACCTATTGCTAGCTAGACAATGTACAAGTTACTCTAAGCGTTCGCAACCGAAGCTGACTGTTTGTGTTTAGGTTCTTTTCGCCATTGCTAACATCAACAATGGCAAGTGTTTAGGACAATTTACACCCGTTAGACCTCCAATCAAGTTTGTTTGTCAAAACCAGTAGTACTACTCAAATTCCCTCGCTATACTCCATATATTAACGGTCCAAGTGTGTAAGGACTTTGCATGTTATGTTTGCACTTAGGTAAACAAGTGGTAGTGAAATACTATGTGATTCATGTCCGTTCATATGTATGCCTCTCCCTGGCGGGAAGACAAGTAAACGGATGTCTGTTCGTATGCATGTTTCTTCCCAACGGGAAACAAGTAAAATGTTGTTTGTTTGTATGCATGATTCTCCCCAATAGGAAAACAAGTAAAATGATGTTTGTGTATGTGCATGTTTCTCTCCCAATAGGAAAACAAGTAAAAGGGGCCGCGAAACTCACCTGAGTTGCGTAGGTAGATTCACACAAGAATGAGATTGAAACCACAAGTGTTAGCCTGCAATGGCTTACGTATGCCCTAGAATTATACACATAACAATTAGGGATACAATGGGATTTGTGACGATGACACGGAAGATTGAACATCCTAAAAAACTTTAATGATCAAGGAGTAGACAAACGTGTCCACGATACTTATTAAGATAAACACGTTTCGCGTCGAATGATTCTAATTACAATAGTAATATGTAATAAATATATTCGTGCGTTTGTAGCATTAAAGTAATGGCTAGGAAAATAATATAACTAATATATTATTTTTAGAGGAATGCCATGATTATTTAAAATGTGTGACACAAATAATAAAACTGTCATTTTTATCCGGATCAAAATCACGTGGATAATAATATAAATGGTTATATTATTTTTACTTTGAAACGTTTCACGAAGTTTATAAACGAGGTGAAAATAATAAATAATATATTATTTTTTAATAGGAGTAATGGGTTGAAAATAATATAAATATATTATTTATTCGGAGTGATGGTTTGAAAATAATATAGATATATTATTTTAAAAGTGGGGAAATAATATAAAATATGTTATAAAATCAAACCCAACCTATGGGTGGTTTCCGAGACTAAAACATATTAATATATCAATATAATAATATAGGGATTGATTTTATCTGAAAATATAATATAAAAACTGCCTAGAAAAATAAGTGGGGGTTGTGGGACTCGAACCTGGGTCTCCTCCCCAACAACCCCAAGACTTAACCAATCCGCCCGCTAGGGCAATCGCAACAAGGCTTGGATCAAATTGGTTTTAACATAACAGTCACCTGAGTTCTCCCCCCATAGCGATCCGATCAAAACCATCCCTAAATCCCCTGAAATCGATCGCGATTTTGCTTAAAATCATAAGGTTTTTGATAGTTGGTGTATTGCGAATCAACAGGTGTAAGTAATTGTAAAAACATCGGGTATAGGACTGTTTAAAATTTTGTTTTGAAAACCGAAACCCTAGTTTATGAACAGATAATTAAATCGATCGAATTCGATAAGATTAATCGTTGGAATCATAGGGCTTTTATAGAGTGGATGATCTAGAAACTACCCATATATTTGGACGAATTCAGTTATAATAGCCATGCATTTCAGTTATAATTTGGACAAATTCGGTTATTTATTTGAGTTTGGATCCAAGAATTCACGATTTTGACTTTCAAAAGTCAAAGGGATCAAGTTTGGGTTAATTACAGAATTTATCTCTGCAGTTTGAGTGGATTTGTTTCAGGTTATGGCCGAATTACTCCCTAAGGTTTTGAGATAACATGATTCGAGTTAACGGGGTTAACTCTAAATAGTCGGATGTCACAGGTTAGATTTTCTGTGTATCTTTTGAAAATTTGCATTACCGCCTGTTTCCTTGTTTCCGTCAACCACCCGAGACTTGTTTCCGCTGCCGTTACTATCTGTTTAGACTTGTTGCCGCCACGTACCTGTTGTTTGTTTTCTGTCTTGCTCCTGTTATTGTTCATGTGACTTGTCTTACAAGAACTTGTTCCTATTATTCCTGCTCGTGTTTCGATCCATAGTTATACCATAACCCCTGTTTCTGTCCTGTTGCGTGATCCGATCCATAGTTATACCACAACCTATTCCTGAACTATCTTTTGTTGGAAATGAGAGAAAGAAAGAATGTTGTTCACACCTTTACAGTCACCAAGGAGGAGTATGATTTGCTCCAACAGTTGCTTGCCTCTTTATTGCCTAGTCCTCAAACCAACTCTGCACACCCAGGTACATTTTCTAGCCTTGACTCATCGTGGGTGATTGACTCTGGAGCCACCCATCACATGTCCGGGAATTGAGCCATTTTCAATAGCCTACATGATACTTCTCACCGACCTATTCAACTTGCTGATGGTTCATCATGCCCCGTTCAAGGCATCGGGTCCATTGGTAACTCAAACACCCTAAACCTGTCTTCTACTTATCAGCAGCGTTCAACACTTATTGCTGCTGATAGGCTTATCAGCAGCATTCAACACTTGTTGCTGCTGATAGGCTTATCAGCAGCATTCAACAAATCAGTCTTGATGCTGATCCTCATCCTTGCTGCTGACAGCCTTGTGCCTTGAAGATAAATCGTTGCAGCTGACTATCCATGCCAAGCGTCACTGACATCTTTCTGCAAAAGCTACTGACACACTCAAAGCAGAAGGAACCTCAATGGTGCAACCAATGACGGACAACAATGCTCTTCTCCAAGCATGCAAGTAATGATGCATAAAGAAGACGCTTCAATAAAGTTAGCTAGTTTAGACTAAACTTGTATTATTAGCTTTGTATAAAAGATCAACGGTCTGTGTTAGATCTGACCCTTAGAATCAAGGGTCTGTCTTGATTCTAAGTTAGTATAAATACTGTGTAAACACTTCATTGTATGTGTGCTTCTTGATAGAGTTTTCATTTGTAATCGTTTATTCACAAAAGCTTAATACAACAGTGTTCTTATAAGTATTCTTTCTGTTTACTCGATTATACTTGTGTAGTTGCTATTGTTTGCGCCAATTTCAACTAAGAACAGAACCATCTTGTACTTTCACGATCCTACAAGTGGTATCAGAGCTTTGGCTCAGATTAAACAAACTCACACTTGTTTAATAACTTCTGGTTCTATTCTAAACTTTCTCTTTAATCAAGTCACCCAAAATCACAAAAACAAAGATGGCACAGAGCAATGGATTTGAAGACATCGGCAGCATCAACCGACCACCAAGGTTGGTATCTGGGGAAGACTACGAGATGTGGAAGAATCGCATGGAAAGCTTCTTCTGTTATCAGGAGTACGGAATGTGGAAATCCATCAGGGATGGACCCTACACTCCCATGGTGGCCTCTGCTGATTCTGGAGGACCACTAGTCCCGAAGGAGCCCTCCAAGTACTCAGAAGAGGACATAAAGAAGATGGAGGTGGACTTCAAGGCACTAGGAGCTATCCAAATGTGCCTTCTAAATGAAGTTTTTCATAACTTCAGAAGTTACAAAACTGCTAAGGATCTCTGGGAGGCTCTTGAGAAGATGTTTGCTGGCTCAGAGGAAGTCAAAGAAAACAGAAAAGACATCCTGAAGCAGCAATACGAAAACTTCGTCTGGAAGGAAGGTGAATCACTAACCGTTTTGTATAACAGGTACACGTACCTGGTGGGAGAACTGCAGTGCTCCAAAGTAAAGCTAGAGAATGAAGATATTCTCAAAAAGTTTATCAGATCTCTCCCGAGCTGCTGGACACTATATACAGTGTCTATAAGAAGAATGGAGAATTTAAAAACTCTCCAGATGACAGAGCTCTTTGGCATGCTGAAAACATATGAATTAGAAATGATTTAAGCCAAGGAAAGGAGCTCCAATCATCAATCAGCCTCTACTTCCTCCACCATCTCATCTGCGCTTCACTCTAATCACTCTGGTCCTAGTGCAAGCAATTACTATCCCCCCATCGTCACTCATCCTCAAACACCAACTGCTTTATAATCCAACTCATCACCACTTCTTCTTGAAGCCCCTCCTCAACAGTCAACCTCTACTGCTTTTGTCTCTGACAACTCAAGCAGCATGTACTTCATAAAAGAGGATCTGGAATGCTTTCATCCAGATGATCTTGAAGAAATGGATATTCAGCACTCATATGCCATGCTTTCCCTCAGAGCAAAAAGGTTCTATTCTAGAACCGGGAGATCTGTTCCAAGCAACAACTCAAACACCAGAGTGGGGTTAGATAAAAGCAAGATCCGGTGTTACAACTGTAACTAATTGGGTCACTTTGCTAGGGAGTGCAAGGTGCCAAAAGCCAATCCGGGTGTCAGCCATCAAAGATAAGGCTACCAAGGTCAGCCCAAGCAACAACAAGGAACTCCTCCAGCTCAAACTGCAGCTTGTGCAAATGTTGGAACCTCAGACTTTGACTGGAGTTTTCAATATGAAGATGTTCCTACCACCAACCAAGCTCTTATGGCAGACACTGCAGAGATACCACCTCAGGTATTTGAACATCTTTGCTCTCAAGCTTGTATTGATAAAGTTTTAGGTTATAGAAAGCATAACCAAAACCTTATAGATCAAAATGAAGAGTTTCATCAGATGAAATATGAGTTCAAAAAGGTTGAAAATACTTATAAAGAAAATATTAATTGCCTTAAGAAAGAGATTTCATTGTTAAAACATGAACAAACTAATCTTGAAACTCAGATTGATGATCTACTGGTCAAACTAAAAGCTACCAGAGCTGAACTGGCAGAACAGAAAGTTCATGTTGAAAAATATGAATTTTCCTCCAAAAAGTTACAAAGACTTTTAGATATTCAAGTCCATGAGAAGGTAAAGACTGGACTTGGGTATAACAATGATCAGTACAAATCTGTTCCTCCTCCTGCTGACTATATTTCCATTCATGAACCAAGCTTCAATGTGGCAAATCTTGACACTGCAAACCGAAATCTTGATCCTTCAACGGATGAACCTTTCGTCGAAGACTGCACTACCTCATCGGAATCTGAGTCAACCTGCTCAGACCATGATGAAACCAGTGCAGCCCCATCTTAAGCTGTTTTGAATAGAGCTGAAGTTCCTGTTGTTATTCCAGCTATTCCAGCCCCTGTCCCATTCAAACAGATCAAGATTAGCTATCCTCCAGATGGAAGAAAGCTAAACATTGAACAGGGAGAGACATCAGGATCCACGAACCCCAAGCCTCAGTCAAAGGCGATCACAAAGAGGAAGGTGTTTGATATATGTCATACGCCTGGAGAAAAAGTTCCATATGTTCAAAAGACCCTAGAAGAAGCCACTTTTGAACATAACAAAGCTCATCCGTGGAACTTCAAGGATTTGTTCCAAAGAAAGGACTATGTCTACCTTTCAAGAGACAAACTGGCCAGATCATGCTTTGTGTGTAGCAGATATAATCACACTGCCAGCACCTGCTTTCATTACCTGGAATACCAAAGAAATTCAAAGCAGCATGTCTTTGAAAAGACTAACAAAAACAAGAAGGTAAGAAGCTATGAGGCCAAAGCAACTAAGTTAGTCTCTATCTCCCCCAAGAGTGAAGGTGTCAAGACCTCAACAAACCTGTATCATTTGTGGTGAAACAAACCACTTTGCTGCCAAATGCAAATTTAATCCCTTTAACCAGATTGCAAACTGCTCATCTAGATTTACACCATCAGCAGTAAACAAAACAGCTGCTGATCTTGAAAAGTCTGGAAAAACAAAAGTTAAGCCTTCAGTAGCAAAAATGTCTACTACGTATAAAGGGAAATCAAAGGCAAAGCCATCAGCAGCAAGAGTGTCCACTGCTGATAAGGCAAAATCCAAGGCAAAGCCTTCAGCAGCCAAAAATGCTGCCACTCCAGCAAAGCCATCAGTAGCAGAATCTACTGTTGACAAGCCAGAAACATCAGTAGCAAAATCCGCTGCTAACAATGTGAGGAAAAATAGAAAATCACCAACACAGCAATGGAAAGCCAAACCATCTCCAAGCATTATCATTGGTTCTACTGACTGCAAACATACTGAAAAGGATAAACTAACAACCATCTTTTTCAAGTCTGCAGACTCTTGGATTTCTCCCACTAATTAGATATCTATCATGTGCAGGGACAGCCAGGTCACAAGAATAACACCTGGGTGGTAGACAGTGGTTGTTCCAGGCACATGACAGGCAACAGATCCATCCTATCTAACTTCAGACATTTCAATGGAGGATATGTTGTCTTTGGAAGTGACTCAAAGGGAGGATCCATTACTGGACAAGGAACTGTGTCCAACGAAAGAATGAGCATTGATAAGGTCAACTATGTCAAAGAATTGGACTTCAATCTCATGAGTGTTTCCCAGGTCTGTGACCAAAAGCATTGGATGCTCTTCACGGATAAAGAATGCTTTGTACTATCTCCAGGCTTATCCATACCTCCTCCAGAAAAGATTTTATTAACTGCTCAGAGAAAAGAAAATCTCTATGTACTGGACATGAATGAAGTCACTCCATCTGGGAGTGTTTCTTGTTTTCTATCAAAAGCCTCAGTTGATGAATCAGATCTCTGGTACAGGAGATTAAGTCATGTTAATATCAAAACTATTAACAAACTGGTGAAGGATAATCTTGTCAGAGGGCTTCCTGACAAAGAATTCCAGCTAGAAGACCACTGCATTGCTTGCTTAAAGGGGAAGCAACACAAGAGTTCTCACAAGCCCAAGACCTTGAATACAAATGACACTCCACTACAACTGCTGCATATGGATCTCTTCGGTCCTACAAATGTCATGTCAATGGGCAAGAAGTCATACTGTCTGGTGATAACTGATGACTACACCATATTCTCATGGGTATACTTCTTGAGAACTAAAGATGAAACTGCTGAAATTATCAAATCCTACATTCTGAGGGTAGAAAATCAGAACAATCAAAAGGTGAAAATCATAAGGTGTGATCAGAGCACAGAGTTAAAAAACCACACTTTGAACTGTTTCTGTGAAAGCAAGGGGATAGAAAGACAATACAATGCTCCAAGAACTCCTTAACAAAATGGAGTTGCTGAAAGGAGAAACAGAACTCTAATTGAGTCAGCAAGATCTATGTTGGCTGACTAAAAACTGCCTCTCACATTCTGGGCAGAAGCAGTTAGCACAGCCTGCTATGTGCAAAATAGAGTTCTCATTGTCAAACCCCTCAACAAGACACCTTATGAACTTTGGTTTCAAAGAGTTCCCTACATTGGGTTTCTAAAGTCTTTTGGGTGTCCATGCACCATTCTCATCACACATGGGGTTCTTCCTAAGTTTGGTGCCAAATCTGATGAAGGATATTTTGTGAGCTATTCCTCTCAATCAAAGGCCTACAGAGTATTCAATTCAAGAACAAAAATTGTGGAAGAATCAGCAAATGTAGAATGTAGAGAACACATCATCTGTGAGCAGGGAAAAGGCCCAAACTGGCTCTTTGACATAGACTCCTTTTCCCAAATATTTGAGCCTCTCATCTTCTCAAATATGGAGTCTACTGACGGGTGGTCCGTAGGACGACCCTTAAGTGCTATAAATGGTATTTTAATCCTACATTTAAGTCGGTTACTTGTTAGAATTAGATGACTATGGTGGTTTAATGTTTCAGGTACAAAAGAGTTTAATTGGATGCATTTAACGCAAAGATTGAAGCAAGAGGAAAGAGACTCAATCATCATTGAAACATACAAATAAAGGGAGAGAATGACCTGAGCTCCACCGTAGCTTACGGTGGTCACCGTAAGCTACGGTTACATCTGGGAAACTTTCTTGGCACCGTAAGGCAGTTTTGGACCACCGTAGAATGTTGCTCACCACCGTAAGCTACGGTGGGCACCGTAGCTTACGGTGGTCACTGGCGTGAAAAGTGTAACTGCCCTATTAAAACAGTTCTTCAAGGGGCTTTTCATATCCAATCATTGGGAGACGTTTTGCAGCAGTTTCAGGGGCGATTTTGGGTGATTTTCTGGGTTCCAAACAATCTCTAAACAATTCGGTTTGTGTTTTGATTCATATGAATATTAATCTTTGTGTGATTATGATGCACCAAGGCATGAGTGGCTAAACTTGTGGTGTTCATCCTAGGTTGAAGGTTTGTCTAAGACATTTGTGTTTTTATCCGTATTTCTAGAATGATAGACTTGCAAGTTTGTTTGTTTATTATGGTGTGTGAATGTTTGTTTGTAAATTGTTGATTGATGTTTTGATCATAATCTAAATCATACGTTCTTGGTGTCGTTGACAATCGAGATATCACGGGAGGGATTAGGGTTGGATATTGGTTAATTGGTCATCGGGTAACAACCTCGCATTTTCATAATCCGAGTACTTAGTTCCCTTTTATCACAAATAAGTGGTCACGCATGAATCATGTCTATATGATTCTTTCTAGTTGGATTTAAACATGGATGTCAATTGAAACCGGAAACCTAGGATGATCGCTTTCTCTTAATCTGTTTACAAATTAATCTTTGATTTGCAATTTATTTAGTTGATCTTAGTTTTTGAAACCAAACAATCAAAATCGTGAATTTACATTTCTTGCAATTTATTTTAAGTTAGTTAAATCCGAACTACTTAGTAAGCATATTTTCCACAAACTCCATGTGTTCGATATCCACTTACCACTATCTATTTAGTGTAATTGGTTTATTTTTGAGTGAGACTACGACCTCACGTCAAATTGGCGCCGTTGCTGGGGAGTAGTGCGCAACGTGTGTTAACTTTCGTAGTTTTTTTTTGTTTGTTATTTTCGGGTTTACGCTGGTTGTGTTAGTGTGCAGGTACTTACAGGTGTATGCATACTAGAGGCTCCAAAAAGTCATCACCATTAGCATTTGATCCGGAAATTGAACGGACACTTTCACGGAACCGAGTTTTACTTAGGGAGAACAAAGTCATTGGGTCTCCTACTACACCGAAAAACATCATGGATCCACCAATTATCACGACGAGTCAAACACTACCAACCACCACACCTCCTGTTCCACCAAGTCCTATAACAAGTGAGAGCAAACCCACAAATACCATTGTTCCTACAAGCACACTTCCACCAAATCCATTGAGCTACCAAACGGCATCAACCTTTCCACCATTTAGCCATTTCTTCCCGACTCAAGGTCAATCGTCCTCCCAACAGAGTCAACCATTCCCATTTCAACAAGACCCACCTATAACCTTTACCACCCCGGTTCAACAACAACAACCACCATCGAGGTTCCAATATCAACAATCTCCCGCGATGCCGTTTATGAGAGTGCAAGATGATGAGTTTGATGACGGTTATGAAGATGATTATGAGGGGTATGATGAAGGTGAATATACCCTTGGGGGTAATGGAAATCAAACGGGATTTCAAGGAGGGGGTGGATTTGTGCGAAGACCGCAATATATACCGCAAGCTCCACAAGGTCAACCTCGACAAGTTCAACAATATGAGCAACAAGTGCCTCAACAACAATTTCAACCTCAACCACAATTTCAACAACAAATTCCTAGACAAGTTTAACCTCGAAGACAAATGCCTAGGCAAGCCGGTTTGCCACCACAAGTACCGTTGGGCGTGCCAAGAAGATATAATCGGGAGGCCGTGAGGGGTATTGAAGCACATTTTAGGCCGGTTATTACTAACAATCCTTCACCGGTAGTTATTCCTCAAAACAATCAAGGGAGGACGTTCGAAGTTAGAACTAATTCCCTCCAAAGTTTACCGAAATATAAGGGATTAGCAACAGAGGAACCTTATTTTCATTTGGAGGCATACGATTCGATATGCAATACTATCGGTGAGGATTTTCATCGGATGAAGTAAAGTTGGTATTGTTTCAATTCTCGTTGGAAGATAAAGCGAAGAGATGGTTTTACACTTTACCATCGGCTTCGATTTATACACGGGCGGAGATGCAACAAATATTTTTAGAAGAATTTTTCACGGCCCAAAAGACCAACGATGCGAGAAGAAGCTTGAGAAGCTTCCAACAACAACAAGGTGAAATGTTTCACGAAGCTTTCGAACGGTTTAATTTGATGATAAAAAATTGCCCTCATCATGGGATCGAATTGTGGGAATTGTTGAACGCGTTTCATGAAGGGTTGAATTCCGAAGATGCTCGTGACTTAATGTCTATCACGAATGGTACATTCGGTACTAATTACGAGCAAGACGATTGGGCGTTTTTGGAACAAATGGCGGTCACATCAAAGAGGAAGGCTCAATCATCTAGGAGAGCGAGACCGGCCAATACTAGAACCCAATTGCATGCGGTGGAGGATGGTAATGTGCAAACTACTAATCAAGTTTATGATGTTTGCACTAACTGTAATGAATTGGGCCATTCAGCGGATAATTGTTTGGGAGTTCAAGAAAATTTTGAAAAAGTCAATGCAATTCAAGGTCAAGGCCAAGGTGGGGGTGGTAGAAATTATAACATGAATTCAAATACGTATCATCCGGGGTTGCGAAATCATCTGAATTTTCGTTATGGCAATCCCGCGAATCAATCCAACCCACATTTCCAAGGAGAACCTCAATCAAACTTTGTTCCGCGTCAACCATATGCAAATCAAGGTAATCAAGGTTATCAAAGACAATACCAACAACAAACTGGGGGACCGGGACCATCTAATTCAAGTGGGAATGAGGTTATGGATGTGTTAAAGACGATGCAACAAGAGATGCAAAGAAGAAATCAGTTGGATGATGCTCGTCTACAAAAAGACGAAGTTCGTGACAAGGCCATTCAATCTTTGACCACCCAAATGGGTCAACTTGCAACCGAAGTGGCAGATTTGAAGAAGAATAAGGGTCAACTTCCAAGCGACACTAAGGTAAATCCCTCTCATAATTCTTCACGTAATGTTCCTATTAATCATGTAAGTGTTTTGAGAAGTGGTAAAGAATACAAAAATGACTCTTCACCGAATTTGGTTGAAGGGGTAGTTGAGGATATTACGGGGGTGGAAAGTGATGATGACGAATCATCACCATTGGGTAAATCTAAAAGTGAAACTTTTGAAAAAGTATTTGGAAAACCGGGTCTAAGTGAACTTTTGAATAACAAGAAAAATGGGGGGGAGTCAAATCCTATCCCTTTTCCTTCGGCTTTAAAAGACCCAGGTAAGAAGAACATTATTTCAAAAAGGGGCCCTCAAAAAGAGGAGATGTGGGAGGTGTTCAAACAAGTAAAAGTACATCTTCCTTTACTTGAGGCAATTAAGCAAGTACCCGCGTATGCAAAATTTTTAAAAGAATTGTGCACCCAAAAGAGGCAACAGAAAGTGCCTAAACAAGTTAATTTGACTGAGTGGGTAAGTGCAGTTTTAAAAGGGGATCTTCCTCCTAAGCTCCAAGATCCGGGAACGCCATTAATTAATATTCAAGTTGGAAATTTTCAAATGTCGAGGGCGTTATTGGATCTAGGTGCCGGAGTAAGTATTTTACCGGGGGGCTTATATGACCAATACGATTTTGTTCCATTGAAACAGATCGAGACAACAGTTGTTTTAGCCGATTTATCTCACAAGCTTCCCCGAGGGATTGTGCGGGATGTGATAGTAAAAGTGGATGAATTTTACTATCCCGTTGACTTTTTAGTTTTGGACTACTCATCGGTTGACCTAAGTCAACAACAAAATGTCATATTGGGTCGACCATTTTTGAACACCGCTCATGCCATTATTGATTGTCAATATGGTACGGTTGATATGACCTTTGGAAATAGAAAAATGAGATTAAATGTCTTTACTAATGTTTCTAACTCTTTGAGTGGTGATGAGTGTTTTATGGCAGATTTAGTTGACAGGTGTGACCCGCACGAGTATGAGGAAGATGTCTTGGAAACTTGTGTTTATGATTTTTCTGAACAGGTACATGTATGTGCATTAAGGATGGAAGAGAAAAGGCAAGAGGCTTTAGCGGTTCAAGAAGGGCGACCACCGTGGACCCATCAAATTGAAAGTTTACCGGCGGAAATTAATTCGGATACGAAGCCGTCACTGGAATGTCCACCGAAAGTGGAGTTGAATAACTTGCCTAGCCACTTGAAATATGCATTCTTGGGGGACAATGACACATTACCGGTCATTATTGCCTCCAATTTGGATGTGGCTCAAGAGCAAGGGTTATTGAAGGTATTGAAGGCGAACAAGGCGGCTATAGGATGGACGATTGCCGACTTAAAAGGGATTAGTCCATCCATAGTCATGCACAAGATTATCACCGCCGATGATGCAAAACCGACTCGTGAGACCCAAAGAAGGTTGAATCCCAATCTGAGGGAAGTGGTGAAAAAGGAGGTAATCAAATGGTTAGATGCGGGAATTATCTATCCTATTTCGGACAGCGCTTGGGTAAGTCCTACACAGGTAGTGCCAAAGAAAGCAGGTATTCAGGTAATTAAAGATGAAAATGGAGAACAAATCGCCACCCGACCGGTCACCGGGTGGCGCGTGTGCATTGATTACCGGAAATTGAATGCCGCCACTTCTAAAGACCATTTCCCTTTACCATTCATTGACCAAATTATTGAAAAATTGTCGGGTCAAAAATATTACTGTTTTTTGGATGGGTATTCGGGGTATAACCAAATTGTTATTCATCCGGATGACCAACACAAAACCACCTTCACGTGTCCATACGGCACTTTCGCTTTTCGGCGAATGCCATTCGGATTGTGCAATGCCCCGGCCACTTTTCAACGTTGTATGATGAGTATTTTCTCGGACATAGTCGGGGAGTCACTTGAAATATTCATGGATGACTTTTCCATTTTTGGCCCAACTTTTGAATCTTGTCTCGACGAATTGGAAAAAGTTTTAAAAAGATGTGTCGAGAAAAAATTTGGTGCTAAGTTGGGAGAAAAGTCATTTCATGGTGCAAGAGGGTATTGTGTTGGGTCATGTGATTTCAAATAGAGGGATGGAGGTAGACAAGGCAAAAATAAAGGTAATTTCAACTTTGCCTCCACCGAAAAATGTTAAAGGGGTAAGGTCATTTTTGGGACATGCGGGTTTTTATCGAAGATTTATTAAAGGTTTTAGTGTAATCACTAAACCTTTATGTAATTTGTTGCTTAAAGATGTTCCATTTGATTTTACTAATGAGTGTTTGCAAGCTTTTAATATTTTGAAGGAACAGTTGGTGCAAGCTCCTATTTTGCAACCACCGGATTGGACGAAGCCATTCGAGATCATGTGTGATGCTAGTGATAGCACTATTGGGGCATTTTTGGGTCAAAGGGTTGACAAGAAGCCAGTGGTGATCTACTATGCGAGTAAGACATTATCTGAGGCACAGTTAAATTATACAACTACGGAAAAGGAATTGCTTGCGGTGGTGTACGCATTGGATAAGTTTCGGTCTTACATTTGGGGAAGCAAGGTAGTGGTGTATTCGGATCATAGTGCGGTCCGATATTTGATGGAGAAGAAAGATGCAAAGCCCCGTTTGATTCGTTGGGTGTTGCTTTTACAAGAGTTCGATTTGGAAGTTCGGGATAAAAAAGGATGTGAAAATGTTGTGGCGGATCACTTATCCCGGATTCCATTAGAAGGAGTTGACGACACGATGGAAATAAATGAACGGTTTCCTGATGAGCAATTGCTAGCCGTGTCTACCTCACCGTGGTATGCTCATTTTGTGAATTATTTAGCCACGGATTCCATTCCAAGCCATTGGGAGAAGAAGAGAAGGCAACGGTTTATGGCTCAAGTGAAACAGTATATTTAGGATGAACCGGACCTTTTCAAGATTGGGTCGGATCAAGTGATTCGGAGGTGTATTCCCGACACCGAGGTGTTGCGGGTTTTGACTCATGCACATTCATCAGCATGTGGGGGTCATTTCAGTGGGCAGAAAACCGGTTATCGGGTTCTTCAATGTGGGTTTTATTCGCCCACCATTTTCAAGGATGCGTGTGAATTTGCCCGGGATTGTTTAAATTGCCAAAAAATGGGAAGTATTTCGAAGAGGGATGAGATGCCTTTGCAACCTATTTTGGTGGTTGAGATATTTGATGTGTGGGGCATAGATTTTATGGGTCCATTCCCGAGTTCGAATGGGTTTTTGTATATTCTTGTGGCGGTAGATTATGTCTCGAAATGGATTGAAGCCATTCCTACAAGAACCAACGATCATTCGGTTGTGTGCAAGTTTGTTCAGTCCAACATCTTTGCTCGTTTCGGGATTCCAAGAGTTATAATTAGTGACGGCGGTTCACATTTTAAAAATTTTAACTTTGGAAAATTGTTGAAGCGGTACAATGTGAACCATCAAATCGCTACGCCGTATCATCCGCAAACAAGCGGACAAGTTGAAGTGTCCAACCGTCAAATCAAGGAAATTCTCATGAAGACGGTGCGAACGGATAGAAAAGATTGGTCAAGTAAGTTGGATGATGCGTTGTGGGCTTACCGAACGGCCTATAAAACTCCTATTGGTACAACTCCGTACCGGTTAGTGTTTGGGAAAGGGTGCCACTTACCAATGGAGTTAGCTCATCGGGCACATTGGGCGATTAAAACGGTGAATGCGGATTACGATGAAGCGGGTAGGATTCGGAAGCTTCAATTGAGTGAAATTGAAGAGATTCGAGATGAAGCATATGAATGTGCGTCCGCGTACAAAGACAAACTGAAAAAGGTTGATGATGCAAAGATCAGGAAGCGAACCTTTGAAGCGGGTCAAAAGGTATTGTCACACCCCGACCGATGGCGGAATCATCGGGGCGGGACATGTAAGACTGTTCATAGCACATGGTTGACTAAATTGAGATATATTAAAGTCAAATTTGCATTACAATAAATCCAAGTACAAGATCAAATTCAAACAAGAAACATAAACAATTCATAAAATTCTTGATTTATTTTGCTAAGTCCAAATCCTATGTTGAACACGCCTTGAATCAATCTCACATATTGGGGCCTAAAACATGAATAAAATAAAGTCAACTAAAAAGTTGGTGAGTATAACACAAGTTTGTACATAGACAGCATATAGTTTGTAAACCAAATCCTTTACATAACATGATAAATAAGGCATTTATGGGGAGCAGCTATTGTGTAACCAAACGTACAATCAAACCTTTGTAACTAGCATGCAAAACAAAGTGTGTTGTCGGTTTCAATCACCGCGTACCATGGGTGGGTTTGTCAGACTCAATAGATCCATCATTGAAAACCGTCGGCTTGAAAAGTTAATGATTGCACATAATAGCATACAAGAGGTTAACACACCTAGCACTCGGGCATAAAGCTCAAATTTGCACACATGAATGTAAATAGGATTTGTACTTGTGTTGTTTGCGTAAATGTAAACATGTAAGTTAAATAGTGTTCATGTTTCACCCTAAAAATGTAAAAGAGTAAAAAGGGGTTGTGAATACTCACTTGTTTCGAAGGCGTAGCTAGCACAAATACTAAATAGTATAATGATCCTCGAGATGCACAAGATAACCTAAAGTGTAATATATTGCATTAATAATGCACAATAGTCTAAGTCTAAGTCTATGGTTGAATTGGATGGAGTTAGTGATTTGGTACTTGAAAGTAAAATAGAAGATTCGAAATGAATATTTTTAGAACATTTTAAATAAGGTTTGATTTTGGGATAATTACTTAAGTAAATTAAATAATTATAGTTTATGGAAAATAACATAGGTATTATATGTAATTTAGTATAATTAAATAAATGTTTTTGTTTAGTTATAAATCAAATAAATAATTATTAACTTATTCATTTATTTATAAAATGTAACTTAAACATAACAATATTATTTAAGAGTAGAGTTTATGAATTAAATGTTGAACTTTAAATAATTTTCATTTATTTTAAGATTAAATATTTGATCTTTTCTAGATAAACAATAATACAGATTTTTTTTATAATTTCAATCATTTTTATTTTAAAAATAAATCTGAAATACTATTTGTAAAAAGAAATAAAAATTATAAATATTCTGTCAACACACACACGACCGCGCCTAGACAGGGCACGACCGTGCTCGGACCACGGGTGCGATCGCGCTAGCCAGGGCGCGACCGTGTTGATCAACAGAGGACATAGTTAAGTAAACCACTAGGCACGACCGTGCCTTCGACAGGCACGCCCGTGTCTATGCTTCTGGGGCACGACCAAGTCTAGCCAACGAGCATGACTGTGTCTGAGCAGGAGGCACGACCGCGCTAGAAGTCGGCACGACCGCGTCTCCCGAGGCACGACCGCGCTAGATGATTAGCGCGACCGTGTCTCTTTCAAAACAGACACGAATTGGTTGATCCTTATATTGATGGAGTCGGGATTGATAGGGCTTTCATTCACAAGATTATTACGAGTCTTTTGGTGTAGATTAATTGCTTTTAAAACATGTTTAAAGTCATATTCGATTAAACCATTTTTGAATGAAACATAGATTCTGATTCGGAATGATTTCTATAATGGAAGCCCAAATTAATATGGGGCTTTTGATATATGGATTGAAACGAACAAGAGGAATGATTCAATTACCTAAAACAGAAAGGAATTGATATCGATCGGTAGAAGGGAGTTCCGGCGATGGAGAAAGTGGCTTCCGGCGGCTTCTGCTGCTATTCCGGCTGTTCCAACTCCTTCAGCAACCTTAGAGATGATTGGAGGATTGAGTTTCTTGATTATCTGGTAGCAACGGGATCGAAAATAATGATTCGAGGCTTGGGAGAAATATTGGATGGCTTTTCTTGAGAGAATTTACAATTGGATGATAGTAATCGAAATAGACGATTATTTTCTTTGATACAGGAAATGAAACGCACATAGGATTCGAATTCGAACGACCAAGCGTTTTGAAACTGCATTTACGTTTTGACTGTTACTCAGGCGCGACCGTGCCAATAATAGACGCGACCGTGCCAGACGAGGCGCGACCGTGCCAACACGTGGCGCGACCGTGCCTACTAGGGTTTCTGGTTATTTACAGATTCAGCCCTTGCAACTTCAACTTTGACAGAATTAGCTTGGTTAGGATTTAACGGAAATTAATGGGATTACTAACTGTATTAACTCTAGGAGGTGTTACCACATGATTAAGAGTTCTATATCTTCGAATTGAATACAATCGGCTAACAATTAATGAGGCGTAGGTTTGAACAAGTATATGATTTAATGTCGTATTGTTATTTTATTAATTAAAATAAATTCAAATAGGGTCGGAAAATCAGGAATGTTACAGGTATGGTTGTACAACTCACGATTGAAGCTATTTGCGGGAAAGTTGAAAAGCAAATGGATGGGGCCATACGTGATCACGCGAGTGGGTCGATTCGGGGATGCTGATATTGAAGATATTCATACTAATATGAAGCAAACGGTGAATGGGCATCGGCTCAAGCCGTATTTGGAAGGAAATGACATCAACACTCTCGAAATTGACAAGGTGGGCTACATTTTACGCCCGGTAAATGAAGAACAAGCATGAGAGGCCCAGGTTTGGTAGTGTAAATAGTTAGTTTAGTGTAATTTAGTTGTTTTTAAACAATTACCGTACTCACGTTTAACTTGTGTTTGAAACAAGTGTGGGGAAGTTCTTACGAATTTCTCTAACACAGTGTTGAGGACAACACGGGTTTTTCATGGGGGTAGGGCATGATTTTCGAAAAATATAAAACTATAAAAATTCTATAAAAAAAAAAACAAAACAAAATTTTTTTTTTTTGAAAAATTAAAGTGCCAGATACCACCGTATGCTACGGTGGCACCGTAGTTTACGGTGGGGATTTAAAACCATACGCCATTCCTAAACTGCCTTACGGTGGGATTTTGTTGCCAGCGACCACCGTAGATTACGGTGGTCACCGTAAGCTACGGTGGCGGTCTGATTCATGAATCCGGGTCATATAAAAAAAAAAAACGAAATCTCATTTAATTCACAACCACACATACGGGTTTATCCCCTTTTTCACCACCAAACATCACCTCCTTCCCCATTCATTTTCAAACATAAACCCTAACTTCTATTACTTAAATCCTTCACTATTTTCTCAAATCTCAACAAAATCGAGTGATTTTTAGGTCTATCTCGGCTAAAATTTCGCAAGGATTCCAGATTTGTGCTTACATTTCAAAGATTCCTCTGTTTTGGTGGTTGATTTTGGACATTAGGGGTCCGAAAATTTTGGGGTTTTAGTGGGTTTTTGCTTAACTTGAAGTTCTTGTTGTTTTCATTACCATCAAAGCAGAGGTTATGGGTTGAAAAGGGAAAGAACAAGTTGGGTCTTCTAGTAACCCACCTGAGAATCGGCAACGGAAAAGAAGACTACTTAGATTGGCGGATCAAGATGAAGAAGAACAACAGGAGGAAGAGCAACCGAGAGGTCCGAAACCGAAGTGGACATCTGGGCCTTTACACGAGCAACCAAATGAATGGCAGGCGGAACTGTTCCATGATCAAATGAATAAGTTAACCCAACGGAAAGAAGCATTTATTTGTGAGAAAGAAGTTCGTGAAAAAGATTTCGGTCCGTTCGGGGTCATTGATAAGTTCCGCACTTTGGGGTGGGAAGCGGCACTGAAATGTTACGATCAAGAGACTAATAATTTGTATGTTGAGGAAATTCAAGAGTGGATGGCTACTCTAAAATGTCCCCCGTACAAAGGTGCATCAAAAATGAAGTTGATTGGGACGGTCAACGGGGTTGAGGTTGAGATGTCATTCGACACATTGCGTAGGATAGCCAAGTTTGATAGTAAACCAGTGAATCAATACATGATCCCGCGGCTGGAGGATTTGTATTTTGAGCCAGAGAAGCATCCAAGATGGCACATGATGTTGGATTATCTGTTTTTTCCCGGTACTACACATGGGAAATTATACCGTAAGAATTTGAGGATCGAGGCTAAATTGATGTTGATTATATGCACACAAAATGTCATTCCCCGACGGGGTGACAAGGTTGAAGTGCGATATCCGGAGGTGCCAATCTTGTATGCCTTGTTGAATGGGGCTCCGCTTTTTCCTTTCCGATTTTTAATGTTAAATAATATATGGATAAGTCGGAATATTGATCAACGAAAGATAATACCACATTGTCGGTTGATTACTGCACTGTTGAAGAAGTATGGAGCTATTCAAGCCGAGGATAAAGGCTCTTACAAGAAATTCAAGCCGTTTGACATTAAGCAGTTGGGAATTGGATGGAAATATGTCGAGTCGGAGAGGTATCATAAGCTTAAGAGTGAGGGTCAGAGATGGAGGGCCTTGAAAGTGGATGCAAGGCCGTTACGACCGGTGAGGCTGATGAGCCCGATAGTGAAGAGGAAGCTCCGAGTGGGGATGATGACTATATGGATGACCCTTATGTGGTACCAATGGAAACGGATAGAGGAGGCCCGAGCGGAAGTGGAAGTGGAAGAAGAGAAGGAACCCAGTCGGGGTACATCGGAAGTGCATTTGATTATTCACAAATGTCGTATGATCCGAATTGGGCTCATGTTGGGACGATGGAGCAAGTTGTTGAGCGTATGCGTCCACCTACCTTTTCTGACTGGGAAGACTCAAGACAAGTATCTTATGATCATCAAACATTCATGGGAGCGAGTATGGAGAGAACTTGGAAGCAAAATTATGATCGGCAAGAGCAGTGGAATAGGGCTCACATGTTTGCTCATGAAGAGGAGATCAACAACCGTTACCTGGATGACCGGAATAGACGTATGCATGATGCTTGGCATGCGGGTCAACCAGTTGTTGTCGACCCTCCTATTGTGGATTACTCTACTCTACCACCGTACGATGGTAGTGTAACTTATCCTACCCCACCATTGCATCATTCTCAGTGGGTGGATCCACACACAGGCATGGGAAGTCAACAAGCTGATCAAGGTGGAGATCAAGGTGATAGTAGCAGTGGCTCGTTCGGGTTCGGAGAATTTTCCGACATGATGACGTCCATTTTCGGACCTCCTCAACCGAGATACTATTGATCAGGTCGTGTTCTACCTCATCTTGTACATTTTTGTATATCTTTATGTTTATGTTTATGGTTGGGCGGTTGGGTGGTGTTTTGAGGTATTTAGTTGTTGGGTTGTGAAAGATTGGTGGTGTTTGTTTAGTTTTGAATCTAAAAAAAAAAAAAAAGTTTGGTGTGTTTTGAGCGATCTTTCTCTTCAAAGCCAAACATTGGGGACAATGTATCCCAAGTGTGGGGATGGGGGAATTTTTTGAAAAATTATGAAATCAAGCGAATAATGGTCTAAATTTGAAAAGTTAAAGTATTGAAACCGCATAACACTCCGGCAACCCCGAATACCCTTTTTCTTGGTGAGAGTTGAGCCATTTCTTTGAATTGTTAGAAATATTTTCTTTGATGAGAGTGGCAATGGGTGGGGGTGCATTAGAACTTGTGCTTGAATTCGGTTTGAGGCCTTAGCTTGATATGTATGTGAAAAGGATAAGGGCATTTAGGTAGCCTCGTCACGATGTGTGTGAGTGTGGGATTCGGGGGTTGGGCCTCATAAATTACACATATGAGCATGGTAGCGAGAGGGGCGGGGGTTTGGTCCATTAGTAACCATATTTGAGCTTATTGCCTATCATTTGATAACCCATTCCTACCGCCCAAAATATCTTACCTGTTTGAGAAGACCCGGTTTAGTAGTTTAGTAGTTTTAGTACGTAGTGTTCAATGTATGTTTTGTTTTAAAAAAAAATGAAAAAAAAGAAAAAAAAATGAAAAAAAAAAAATTTGAGAAAAATACAAAAAGAATGAGAATAAATGTGGTAGTAGTTTGAAAGACAAAAAAATGCGAGGCTTTGTAGTTAGTTAATTAGTTGAGTTTATTTAGATGTAATAATAAGACCGGGTCGGATCATTAGCTACTACATATATATTTCCATGTCCTACCCATATGCCTAGCCACGTTTCAACCCTTAAGTCCCTTTGATTCACGTGCGCATTTTAGTAAATTCTTTAGGCGAAGGACCGATTTAAGTACAAGCCTATTTTGTGCAATCACCCATTTGTTTTAAGTGTGTTCTAGCTCATCCTTGCTAGTTATTATTTGTCGCCGAGAGGAGAGTCATTGTGAGGGGTGTGTTATGCGGGGTTTAAGAAAAAGTTAGTAAAATGAGGACATTTGTTTGCTTGATTCATGTTGATCGCTTGTGAACTTGGAAATGGTTTTTGATGAGTTGCTTGGGGGCAAGCAACGGTTATCTACCTCTACACAATCACCTGCCTCCATTTCATCCATTGACTACAGACTACACTTTCCCAAATCTTCTATCAGACTGAGAAGACCATCTATTGATCCTCCATCAGTTGTGAAAGCAATTGAAGCAAGTGACGCCGGAACAAGACTCTCCAATGTAACCAGCAGCAGCCTTTCTGAAACTGAAAATTTAGATGAAGACTCTTCGGTAAATGATGTAGATGCTGTTGATGCTATTACTGAAAATATTGATGTGGCTGCTGATGTTGAAGACTCTTCCACCTTGAATGAAGAGACCCCTGATCAAAATCAAAGCAATCTGAAGCAAAGGATACAGCTGGAAGTAGTACCAGCACAGCGGATCCACAAAGAACATCCTCAAGAAAATATTATTGGCCAAGTCCATCAAGGAGTTCTCACAAGAAGATAATATCACGAGGCCAATATATGCTTGTTTTCATGTTTTCTATCTCAGGTGGAACCCAAGAAGATAGATGAGGCACTCAAACACAGCAGCTAGATTGAGGCAATGCAAGAAGAATTGCTGCAATTCAAGAGGCAGGATGTCTGGAAACTTGTTGATCTTCCACCAGGTAGATATGTTATTGGCACACGATGGGTTTTCAGGAACAAGCAAGATGAGAGAGGTATTGTAGTCAAGAACAAAGCCAGACTTGTCGCTCAAGGCTACACTCAGGAAGAAGGAATTGACTATGATGAAGTCTTTGCTCCTGTTGCCAGGCTGGAGGCCATCAGAATTTTCCTGGCATATGCTGCATCCAAGAACTTCACTGTCTATCAAATGGATGTAAAAAGTGCCTTTCTGTATGGGAAGATTGGTGAGGAAGTATACGTCAAACAGCCTCCAGGCTTTGTAGATCCTGCACATCCTACTTAAGTGTTCAAACTAGACAAAGCTCTGTATGGCCTACATCAAGCACCAAGAGCCTGGTATGAAACCTTGTAAGGATATCTACTATGCAACAACTTCAGAAGAGGTGCTATTGACCAGACTTTGTTTATCAAAGATGAAGGTGGAGAAATCTTACTAGTTTAAATCTATGTTGATGATATCATCTTTGGATCAATAAGGAAAAAGCTGTACAAAGACTTTGAAATTCTGATGCACTCAAAGTTTGAAATGAGTTCAATGGGTGAACTAAATTTCTTCTTGGGTCTACAAGTCAAACAAGTCTCAAATGGAATCTTCATCAATCAATCCAAATATGTAAAGAGCATTTTAGAAAGATTCAGGATGGCTGACTGCTCTGCCGCAAGAACCCCTATGCAAGTGCACCATCAGCTGACACCAGACAAAGATGGCCAAGACACTGATCAACATCAGTACCGTGCAATGATAGGGTCTCTCATGTATCTCACTGCCTCAAGGCCAGATATCATGTTTGTAGTATGTCTCTATGCAAGATTTCAAGCAGCTCCAAAGGTTTCACATCTTCAAGCTGTCAAGAGAATTATTAGATACCTAAAAGGAGACCCAAGACTTGGGCTTTGGTACTCTAAAAATGACAAGTTCAATCTGTATGCATACACTGACAGTGATTATGGGGGATGCAACTTGGACAAAAAGTCCACTTTAGGGGGATGTCAGTTTTTGGGAGGGAGACTGATTTCATGACAGTGCAAGAAGCAAACATGTGTTTCAACTTCTACAGCTGAAGCAGAATACATTGCAGCTTCAAGTTGCTGTGCACAAGTCATCTGGATACAAAATCAAATGCTGGATTACGGGATGACTTTCATGGCAACTCCAATTCACATTGACAACATGAGTGCTATATCAATCACAAACAATCCAGTGCAGCACTCCAAGACAAAGCACATTGACATCAGCTGTAACAGTAAAAGGTAAATAAGGTTGTACTGTACAAGTCATTTTGCTTTTTCCCTCCTCTGCCGTTATAAGAACAAATTAAATCTCCTTATCACCTCTTCACATTCAATTTCACCCTAAACCCACATCACTTTCTCTCAAGTCCCCACCACATTCAAAGCCTTCCATCCTTAAAACATTCAAAGCCTTCCATACCATTAAACCTTCCCTCCAAAATCAAACAACAATGGCAGACATCAATAACCCCGATGACAAGTTCTCCCCGTACCACAACCTTACATCATACTTAACCAAGGGAAAGAAATCTGAAGGATTCGATGATATGATCGACTTCCTATGCCGATCAAAGATCCATTTTGCCCTCACAACCAACCCAACCATATATATCCCTCATATGGAGGATTTCTGGAATACTGCTGTCTACTCTACCGAACAGGGGATTCCCCAAATCAAAGCCAAGGTAGACGGCAAGGATATCATCATCTCTGAAGGTACCCTCTGAAATCATCTTAAGCTTCAAGATGAGGGAGCAGCCATCTCATACGCAAAGGACGAGTACATGAGGACCTTTGTATCCATAGGGTACACTGGAAATCAAAATGAGTATACAATAGAGAAGGCGCTGATAGGCCCTCCATGGAAGTATCTCTGCCACACTCTTCTCCAATGCATATCTCAGAAGAGAAGTGGATGGCATCAAGTGAGCTCCGCACTGGCCTCCGCCTTCCATGGTATGATTACTGGCCTAGGTTTCAACTTTGCACACCTCATCTTTGAGGGTTTGAGATATAACCTTCAAGAGGGTGCAAAGCAACAATTTTTTATGTGCCCAAGATTCTTGCAGGAGGTTTTCAATCAAGAACTAAAAGAACTTTCAAAACCTGCAAGAATCTACATCATATTAGGACATAAAAATAATATTTTTCAAAGTATGAGAACTGTTTCCAAAAAGTTCTCAGGGGTCAATGTTCCATTGTTATCTACAATGCTGAACATACAAAGTACTCCGGGTGACAGTTCAGCAATCCTAGCTGATACTGATCCCACACCCTCCACATCACATCCTGAACAACAATCTGCTTCCACCATTCGAACCCCTGTGCATACTACGAAGGATGCACAGGTACAAAAATTACTTACACCTGTTTTGGATGTTATCGTTCAACTGGAACAAAGGGCCCCATTTGCTACGACTTACACCAAAAAAAGGAGCAAGAAGACTCCTTCTCTTCTTGTCTCAAAGGCCCAAACCCAACCTCTAAGCCCTCATTCAGAATCCCAACATTTTGGTGAGAATATCATAAGGGACAGCCACATTGTTAGGGAGACTCCTTCGGATGTCTCTCTATTAGGATCAGGATCACTTCCCGGATCCATAGAACAGCCCCTTGAGCTACTCCTCTCTCTTCTGAACTTAAGTGTTGAGGAACCTGATCAAGATGATGTACCTTCTCCAACTGCCACTACCTCGGAGGTACTGATTGATCTTGCTTCCAACACACCCAACCCAAGTTCTACTCCCCTGAAGGTCCACTCTAGGAGTTATGACAGAGTGGATGTGGAAGAGTCTGTCACTACTGCTGGTCCATCAAATGACCAGGAGGACAGTGACAACATAGCTAAGACCTCAACCACGGCAACTCACAATGAGGATGTTTCCTTGGAAACTCCCCTCACTGAGAGGAATCCTAGGCGCCAAGAAACCATGGGTGATGGGGATGCAGAGGCTAGGCCTAAGGCCCCATCTAGCTCCAAGGATTCCACAATTGTGGATGAGGACAGACTGAAACTTCATAACTTGGAATTGACGGCCAGGGTGGCTATGCTTGAGGCTGAGGTGTCAAAACTACAACAACAGATCCTTCTGCATGAAGCCCATCAATGCCCCTCCATGGCTTCTCCCTCCCTTGTCTTAGTGGGCACCCAAACTGATGCTTATCTGTCCTCTGATGCAACCAAAAAGGGGGAGATGGTCCCAATGGAAGAAGACTCAGACAGTCTTGACGACTGGATTCAAGAGCAGGCTGCATTTCAATGTACACTATTCAAGCCAGCTTTTGTACAGGTTCATGACTTGCCAGCTTCAGATGACGAAGAAGAAGAGACTTCTGAACACTGGAAGTTAGTCGTCAGGGCTGTTGATGAGGTGCTGACTGATGTTGAAGACAAAGAACAAACATATACATCTTTCAGCATCATCCCTGAAGCAGCAGCCATCATAAGTCAATCCACTGCCCCCCAATTTCCATTGACTTCAACACATCTAGAGTTTGACACAATACTAGCTTGGGGGTATGATGGAAAGTCTGAGAGGTTCTGGGTTGGTTGGGAGTTTGGCGGAGTAGAAGAGCTAAACTGGGACTTTCTCAACAGCATCCAAGTCCTTCACCTATACCATCTACAATGCATCAACAACTCTACGGACCTCTCAGCAGAACTTGCTATTGGCAGGTTCTATGACTTGATGGAGGATAATCTACCCAAGTTCGAAAGACAAATACAAGCAGCAAAAAGGGTTGCCTATCCTGAATCTTCAGCAGCAGCAGAAAGAAGACTGACTCCTAGAAGACTTGAAATAATAAGGAGCAGTCTTCTCACTGAAGAAGACGTTCTGTGCTTAGGAATATTTATGTACAACTCCATTGTCAAGGACTTAGATGTGCTAGGATGGGTAAGCACTAAGTCTCTTGACCACACCTTTCTACTAAGCAACGGCTCCTCTCTCACCATCAACACCAGGAACATCCTGCTACTGCCTACAGACTTTCTTTACAAGATCTTTCAACTCAGGGCAAATATCTGCAATGTCAACTCCCTCGAAAGCCAAGCAATGATAGCTACTGTCAAAGCCCATCTTGAACAAGAAGGAAGGATTGCTGAAGCAGTATATGTGTCAAATTCTAACACTGATTCTGACTCAGCTTTCCCTCGAGTAGACATCTTTGCTGCAGCATATGAATCAAGATCCACTGTCAAAGAAATGCTGATAGAATTTACAAGTCCTGAGTGCAAAACAGATGAAGCTAATGACCTTCCCTTATCAACCTCTCAACTTGCCAATGAAGCAGAGGCTGAGATTCCAACAGCAGCACAATCATCTGCTGTTGTGATCAGTGAAGCCGAAGCAGAGGCATCCAGTGTAAACAAAGGGAAGGGAATTATGACCAAAGAAGATGAAGAGAGGTTGCTCAGAGAGAAGAGAGAGAAGGAAGAAATAAGAAGGAAGAGAGAAGAAGAGGAGATGGCTGACCGGAAAAAGGCTCAAGAAAGAAAAACAGCCATGCTCCTCAGAGAACAACTTATCCAGCAGTATGCCAAACAGCTGGATGAGATGAAAGTCAAACTCCATGCAGTGTCTCAAGTTGACGAAGATGAAAAACTTGCTAGACAGCTGCAGGAACAACTAAACAAGGAAGAAGAGAAGGAGGAAGAAAAGAAAAGGAAGGAAGATGCTAAATTCAGAATCTCTGATTCTAAATTAGCAAAAGAAATGAGGGAGGAGTGGATTGAAGCTCTGATCTCTCAAGATGAGGATGCTGACTACCTTGAAAAACTTTCAAACAAAGAGATCTATAGAGCCGTCATGGGTCAGCAGGGGCAATTGGCAAAGAAGAAGAGAGCTGAAGAGGAAGAAAAGGCTCGTCAAAAATCCAAGAAGGCCATTGCACTTAACCTGAGAACCCATGAAGAAAGGAAGGTCATGACTGACTTCCTAAAGGCAAGGGGGGAAAGTGGAAGGAGGCTAGGTCCCATGACATTCATGAACCTACAAGCCTTGTACAGACAAGTCAAGAAGGAAGAAGAAGAAAGACTAGGAAAGAAAGTCTTCAAGACAAGGGACACAGAAAAGGAAGACAAGAGACCAGTCAAGAAACAAAAGACTTCTGCCCCAGACACTACTTACACTATCCAAAAATCTTCCACAAATATCCCCAAACCTTCCCCTCCTCCACCCAAAAAGTCCAAACCATCTCACCCAGCTCCCTCTCATCAACAGCCTCTCCTGAAGAAATCCAAACCCACACCTAAACCAGAAGACTCCAGAGATATAGTTGATTGGTTCTACAGTTCACAGGATTAGTGGTTTGAAATCTTCAGGGGGAGAACTGAAAGAAGGAGATCTGTTTACAAATCTGTTCAAGAAGTTCTACAATTACCAGATTCAGATCTCATTAGAATTTTGGAGCTGGGTGAAGCTCATGAGACTGCAAATGAGGGTGGGAAACGTCTTATGCTAGCAATAAAACACCATTTCAACCCTAGAAAAGATGTGATCATAGATATCAAACCACTTCAGTCCTACTCTCCATTTGTAAGTTGGTCCTACAATGCTGATCTGGATGAGTTCACCTTAACTGATGTTAAGAAGCAGCAGATGAGATTTTCAAGCAAGACAATTTTCAAAATGCCAAGTAAAGACATCAAGACTCTGTCTGAGCTTCCACTGAACAATCCCAGCAAGGATCCAAGAGGTTATGAGGTTGCAAGGATAGCCTGCCACATGCAAAAGCTTCAGCAACAAAGAGATTAGAAGAATTTTGGTAGCATCAGTCTAGGGGGAGTTTGTAGAACCAAAGACTGATTGCAAAAAAAATTCCTCTAAGTACAAATGCTGATGATAGGCTTATCAGCAGCGTTCAACACTTGTTGCTCCTGATAGGTTTATCAGCAGCGTTCAACACTTGTTGCTGCTGATAGGCTTATCAGCAACGTTCAACACTTGTTGCTGCTGATAGGCTTATCAGCAGCGTTCAACACTTGTTGCTGCTGATAGGCTTATCAGCAGCATTCAACAGATCAGTCTTGATGCTGATCCTCATCCTTGCTGCTGACAGCCTTGTGCCTTTAAGATAAATCATTGCAGCTGACTATCCATGCCAAACGTCACTGACAACTTTCTGCAAAAGCTACTGACACACTCAAAGCAGAAGAAACCTCAATGGTGCAACCAATGACGGACAACAATGCTCTTCTCTAAGCATGCAAGTAATGATGCATAAAGAAGACGCTTCAATAAAGTTAGCTAGTTTAGACTAAACTTGTATTATTAACTTTGTACAAAAGATCAATGGTCTGTGTTAGATCTGATCCTTAGAATCAAGGGTCTGTCTTGATTCTAAGTTAGTTTAAATACTGTGTAAACACTTCATTGTATGTGTGCTTCTTGATAGAGTTTTCATTTGTAATCGTTTTTCACAAAAGCTTAATACAACAGTGTTCTTATAAGTATTATTTCTGTTTACTCGATTATACTTATGTAGTTGCTATTGTTTCCGCCAATTTCAACTAAGAACAGAACCATCTTGTACTTTCACGATCCTACACACCTTTACAGTCACCAAGGAGGAGTATATTTGCTCCAACAATTGCTTGCCTCTTTATCGCCTACTCCTCAAACCAACTCTGCACACCCAGGTACATTTTCTAGCCTTGACTCATCATGGGTTATTGACTCTGGAGCCACCCATCACATGTCCGGGAATCGAGCCATTTTCACTAGCCTACATGATACTTCTCACCGACCTATTCAACTTGCTGATGGTTCATCATGCCCCGTTCAAGGCATCGGGTCCATTGGTAACTCAAACACCCTAAACCTATCTTCTGCCCTATTCGTTCCTAAGTTTCCTACCATTCTGTGCTCCGTTAGTCAAACTACTAAACAAAATAACTGTAAAGTAACGTTTTATCCTACCCATTGTGTGTTTAAGGAACTAGGAACGAAACGAGTGATTGGCACCGGTTTTGAATCAGGAGGTCTCTATCGTATGTCCCCGTTGTCACGCCCTAAAGCAAATATATGTGATTCCAATATCAGGGATGCTCACTGTCGGTTAGGCCATCCCTCTACAACAGTTCTAAGATAGATGAGACCGGACTTTTCTGTTCTAGATAATTTTCATTGTGAGTCGTGTCAGCTTGGTAAACATACCCGACGTCCCTATCCTCCAAAAGTGTCAAGTAAAGTCCGTCATTTGTTTGAACTTGTGCATTCTGATGTTTGGGGCCCCTCTCCTGTCAAAACCCCTCTAGGTTTTGAGTACTTTGTTACTTTCATCGATGATTTTTCTCGTACTACTTGGGTTTATTTGTTAAAATCTCGTAGTGAAGTCAATTCGATCTTTCATCGATTCCATTCGTATATCCAAAATCAGTTTAATACATCAATCAAAACTCTCCGTACTGATAATGCAAAAGAATATTTATCCACTGATTTCTCTACATATCGTAAAACCCATGGTATCATTCACGAGACATCATGCACATATACATCTCAGCAGAATGGTGTTGCTGAACGCAAGAATCGCCATTTGTTGGATGTTACTTGCACACTCATGATTCATTCTCATGTTCCTCATCGATTTTGGAGTGATGCTGTTCTCACTGCAACCCACCTAATTAATCGCATACCCTCATCTGTCCTTAATGGTAAAACCCCATTTTCTGTCATGTATCCTATAGGAACTCCTTTTCCCCTTGCACCCCGAATTTTTGGGTGTAGGGCATATGTTCATGATCATCGTCCAGGGAACAATAAGCTTGACCCGCGGGCAATTCATTGTGTCTTTCTTGGTTACTCCCATGTCCAGAAGGGGTATCGATGCTACAGCCCCTCTCTTCATCGATACTTTACTAGTGCTGATGTAACTTTTCATGAGTCCTGTCCTTATTTTCCTGAGTCTTCTGTCTCATTGCCTGGCCTGTTTCTAGATCCTGATCCTGTTATACCCGAGTCCATCACTGTTCCTACCGTTCCTATATCCCTTGTTCCATTTACACTTGCACCTCCGGTCTCAGTCGTCACCGATTCGATTCCTGCTACATCTGACCTATCGACAGAACTCCCGTCGTTGCTTTTCACATATGCCCGGTGACTATAAGGATAAGTCAACATAGGCACCTGTTTCACAACCAGATTAACCAGGTACGTCCTCAGTTCCACCACCTGAGCCTGATTTACCTGATTCACAACCAAACCAACATGGTACGTCCTCAGTTCCACCACCTAAGCCTGATACACCTGATATCCTACTCCTGTTACACCAGACACACCTGTTTATGACCCTCCTGGTGCACCCTTTCCTGATATACCGATTGCCTTGCGTAAAGAACCTCGACAAGCCACTCGTTATCCTATTCAGGATTGTGTTGCTTATTCCCACCTCTCACCCGAGTCCCATGCCTATACTACTGCTATTGATTCCTACCTGATTCCCAAGGATGTGATGACAGCTCTTTCTCACCCAGGATGGAGACAGGCTATGGAAGAGGAGATAGGGGCTCTTTGGGCTAATCATACATGGGATCTTGAAACGCTTCCTACTGGTAAGCGTGTTGTGGGTTGTCGTTGGGTTTTAACGGTTAAACTTAACCCAGATGGCTCCCTGCATTGACTAAAAGCCCGTTTAGTTGCTAAAGGTTACTCTCACGCATATGATATCGATTATGAGGAGACATTCTCTCCGGTTGCTAAAATGTCGTCTGTACGCATCTGTATTTCCCTTGCTGCTATTCACCATTGGCCGTTCCACCAGCTTGATGTCAAGAACGCTTTTCTTAATGGTTTTCTTGAGGAGGAGGTATATATGGTGCAATCACCTGGATTCATTGTCAAGGAGGAGGCCTCGAAAGTATGCAAATTACGTCGTTCTTTATATGGCCTTAAATAGTCCCCTAGAGCGTGGTTCGGTCGGTTCTCTAATGTTATGGGAGAATTTGGAATGGTCCATAGTGCATATGATCACTCTGTATTCTTTAGACATCGGCAAGGCCGAAGGATTATTTTAGTGGTCTATGTTGATGACATCATTATTACAGGAGATGATGAGGTCGGGATTACCGAGCTTAAACAGTTTCTTCAGTCTCAATTTCAGATTAGCGACTTAGGTCAACTTCGCTATTTTCTTGGCATAGAGGTATCTCGCTCTCTACAAGGAATACTTCTCTCTCAACGGAAGTATGTCCATGATATGTTGGCCAAGTGTGGCTTACTGAGTTGTAAACCTGTTGATTCTCCGATGCTTCCTACGAGGAAGCTCCTTCCAGAGGACGGAAGCCCAATGAAGGATCCTGAACGATATATACGGTTAGTTGGAAAGCTTAACTATCTAACAGTTACACATCCAGATATCTCCTTTGCTGTTAGTATTCTGAGTCAGTTCATGGCCACTCCATACACCAGACACTGGAATGCAGCTCTGCATGTGTTACGGTATCTTAAGACCACACCGGGTCTAGGGATCTTGTATGCTGATCAGGGTCATTGTAGTGTGGGTGCCTTTACAGAAAAAGGAGACGGGCGCATATCAGGGTTCTCAGATGCTGATTGGGCAGGTTGTCCTATTTCACGGAGATCTATGACTGGGTATTGTGTGTTTGTTGGAGGAAATTTGGTGTCTTGGAAAAGAAAGAAGCAAAACACAGTATCTAGATCAAGTGTCGAATCAGAATATAGAGCAATGGTAGAGGTTACATCAGAAATGATATGGACTCGTCGTCTTCTCAGAGAACTCGGGGTTGTTTCTGATAACTTGATAAGGTTATATTGTGACAGTCAATCGGCTATACACATAGCCAAGAATCAAGTATTTCATGAGAGGACGAAACATATAGAAGTCGATTGTCACCTTATCAGGGATCGTGTGATGGGCACTAGCACTGATCCTCCATCCATTCAGTCGGTTCATGTCAAGACAGAATTTCAACTTGCTGACATCTTAACGAAACCACTTCAAAAGGCACATATGGATTTTATATGTAGCAAGTTGGGCATGATTAATATCTATGCTCCAACTTGAGGAGGAGTGTTAGAGTATAGGACCTGTATTGTATAATAATAAGTGTATAGGGACTTGTTATGTATAATGATAAGTGTATAGGGACCTACTCATGTAAATAGTTATTTCATTTTAGTCTCTGTCTCTCCCTATATATAGAGAGGCTTATTTATATTCTAAATCACTTCAGTTAATATATTACCAATTTACATTGGTCAATGCAGGTTCAGGGTCAACATTCATCCAGGGTCATAGTCATAGCAGAATATGCTAATGCAGTATCCATATTGCATTCTGTGACCAATATTCATTCACAGCAGGTAATTGTATGCAACAGGTAATTGTATGCAAATTGACAACATATGCAGCAAGTCAACATTCATAGCAGTCAATATGAATTACAAATTGACCAAATTGCAAGTCAACATATCTAACACATGTATATGCATATCATATCTGATATCCAAGTCAAACATTAAAAATTACATACAGCTGCACCACAAGCGCATACCAAACCAGATACTTCGTACCTTTGTGACCTCGATTTCGAAGATGGCGATGAAGAGTAATGTGACATTGTGGGTTGTCGGGGAAGATGAAAATGACGAAAGAATAAAGCAGGGGCGTTTAGGGCTGTTGGGGGAAGACCAGGTAATGGAAACAAGGGTAAATCTGTCACACCCCCAAATTCCACTAACGGAGTTTTACCGTTTTGGAAGGTGACAAACCAGGATCTCAGACATCAGTTACTTCAAACGACACTATATGAGACTTGAAATGTAATAACATAAAAGATCAAGGTTCAGAATGTATATGCGGAAGCGTTAAACGAAAGTAAATGCGCAAAACAATGCGCCCAAATCCAAATACAAACGAAACATAAAGATTGTTCAATAAATAATTATTTCAATTGAAGTCCAAGACACATGCATGACTTAACGTGATCCTGAGTGTCAACCTGAGAAAACATTTAAGAAAACGAGTCAACACTAGGTTGGTGAGTTCACAGGTTTCAATCATTTCAAATAAAGCATTTGCGGATTATGTACATTCAATATATATATCAATAGGTTGCATGCCTATATTCATGTTTTGCTAAAGCGCTCGCAACCGAAACTGACAGTGTGTTTATTTGTTTGCCTCTAGCCAGGTCTATCAACTCTGACTAATGTGTTAAGGTCAATATAACACCCGTTCGACCTCCAATCGAGTTAGCGCGACTAACGCGGGTGGGGTTTGTCAAACCCAGTAGTACTACCAAAATTACCTCGCTCATACCATATTAACGGTCCGATGTGTGTGAGGACTTTTCATGATAGTGTGTTACGTTTAGCCTCAACAGTGATATCATATGAATTACAATAACCCAAAAAAGGTTGTGACATGTTTTCTCCCCCAAATAAAAACAGTAAAAGGGGTCGTGAAACTCACCTACGTTACGTTGTATGTAGTATCATACAAGTATGAGATTTAGAACCTCAAGTGTTAGCCTGCACGACTTACGTGTGCCCTAGAATTATAAACACATAATTAGGGACAAGTTGGGATTTGTGACGACGACACGGAAGGTTAGAACGTTTTAACGCATTCAAATGATTAATGAGTAGACGAACGTGTCTACGGGAATATAGGTTTCTTAGTAAATAAGATGAGTGCGTTTCGTGTCGAACGTTAATAATGAATAGTATTAAATAAATAAATAGATTCGTATGTATGTATCATTTAATAATGATTTAAGAAAATAATATAACATATATATTATTTTTGAACTCGTAGGAAATATACGATAACCATTTACGTGAAAAAAAATAATAAATATCTTATTTTTATTCGAGAACATAAACGTGGTAAATAATATAAATAGTTACATTATTTAATAGTTTGAAACGCTACACAAAGTATATAAACGTGGCGAAAATAATATAATAATATATTATTTTATAATAGGAGTCACGGGTTGAAAATAATATAAACATATTATTTTATAAGTGTGAAATAATATTAAATAAGGGTTATAAAATCAAACCCGAGACTACGGGTTATTTCACGGTTTCAAAACACTTTAATATAGTAATATATTAATATAGGGATAGATTTTTAATAATTAAATATAAGCAACAAGTCCCAAAAAAAGAATGCAGGAGACCGGACTCGAACCCGAGTCTCCAACGTACGAGTCAACTGCTCTACCACCACGCCCGCTAGGGTCATCGCGTAAACATCCGGTTCCAATTAGTTTTAATAAAGAACTCCGGGGTGTTCTTCCCCTTTACGCGAATCCGGACCAAACCAGTCCAATTCCATCGAAATCGTTAACGATTTAACACAAGGGCATAGGGGTTTTGTAATTCGAGGGTTTGCGAATCAGTGGGTGATTTTAATTTGAAAATCATTGAGTTTAAGATTGTTAATTCCTGTTTGAAAATACCGAAACCCTAGCTTTGATCAAGAATTCAATTCTGTTAATTTTGATAATAGAATTAGTTGAATTCATAGGGTTTTCATAGAGTGATGTATTGCGAATCTAACCTCGCAATTTAATTTGATTGAAATGGTGATTGGGGTGGGGTTCGATCAAACCGTAAACGTATGAACCCTAGGTTCTGGATCTTGAAGAGTTTGATGTTATGGGATTAAATTAACATAGGGCTATTAATGAGTAAATGTTTGCGAATCTGCCCACATGATTTAATTCCGTTTTGGTTAAGTCTAGGATCAAAACCCCCAAATTGAATAAGAACGAACCCTAGATTACGGATTGAGTTCGATTCAGTGTTGTAAGCCAAAATTGAGATAGGGCTTTTGATTTAGATTCTGTAACGAAAATAATGGTGTGAATAATTACCAGAATGTGACTCGGATTGATGCTGCTCGATCAAATGGACTTCCGACTAATAATGGCTGCGTCTCCGGTGTCTCTAACCGCGTCTCCGGCGAACTTGATGTGTGTAAAAGCTTCAGAGGATTGCGAATGATATGTGCAGAGTGTTTGTTCGTCAATAGGTGATTGAATTTGTCGAATTTGATGGTGTTTGTTCATGGAGTCAACGGTTACGAGGTTAATAGCCATTACTTGGATTAATTCGACGTGATGATTATGATTAAAGCTCTAATGGTGGTCGTTAATGACACCAACGTGCATAACGGATACGAATTTCAACGAATTCAGGTGTGGAGTTCGAATTTGAATCAAGAACCATGAGATTTGACTTTCCAAAAGTCATCAGAGCACAATTGTCCTGATTTTGACTTTTTAAGTCAACGGATTAGGTTTAGAGTAATATCAACTTTGGCCTTGTGGTTTTAGATGTGTTTGGGTTTGAGAAATGATAGAAATAGTCCCTGAGGTTTGTATAGAGGTTAAATATGTTAGTACTTAACTGGATTTGTTAACGAGGTTAACCTGAAAAGTCCGGATTGTCACAAAAACAGACATTTAACACATATATGGACGGTTTAATGGATGGAAAACTAACAGAGGGACGCAAAAAGAAAGAGAAAATTAACCACAGGGGTGCAAATTGCACTTTGTTTAAAAAAGGGTTGCAAAGTATCAGCGGGCCTAAACCACAGGGATGCAAATTACAGTTTACTCTCTTATATTTATAGCTTTAATTATGATACATAAAACTGTTATATGCTCTCTTCCTCTTCCACCGTCTTTATAAAACCACGTATAATTGCTTACACAGTTCTCACGGTTCTTCGCTTTTTTACACAACTTACTCCTCTATTCACACAGGCAAAATAAACGATTGAAATATGGTTATAAATATAAAAATATTAAGACAAGCAAGAATATTTAAGGGTGATTCTAACCGCACACGGAATATTGCTAATTGGACCCGTCGCCTTATACGCCCTCGTATAGGTCAATACGAGGGCGTATAGAGTTCAGTCACTGCCAACAGAATGCCACGTGTCATTCTCTGTCTGGCGGCTGGTCCAATACGTGGCGTATTGACCTATACGCAGCGTATGAGGCACGAGTTATATTTTTGATTCAAAAGTTGGAAGGTTTGGGAGTTTTATGAATCTTATACGTGGCGTATTGACCTATACGCCACGTATAGGTATTTTTTATTTAATTATATTTTTTTATTTTTTTATATTTTGTTTATTTTTATTTTAATTTATATAATTTTGTTAATATAAGTTTGTTAATCAAACAAAATATTAAACATTACAAACCAAACAAAATATTAAACATTACAAACCAAACAAAATATTAAACATTACAACCAAAGAAATAAACTAAAATTATATACATTACATCAAAAAATTAAATATATACATCAAAATGTTTTACATACATAATAACGAAAGGAACAAAATACAAATAAAAGAACTAAACCTAACCGGCTCCGCCGTCACCCTGACCCGCCCCGCCCTCACCCTGAACGGGGTCGTCCGGATAATGACGTGGCAGTGGTAGTGGGGGTGGCTCGATGCCGGCAGCTCGTGACTGATTCACGAGCTGTCCAACCGCCCACATCATCAGGTCCTCCATGCGATCGAGTTGACGACCCTGTCGCCGTGAGTCGGCAACAAGGCCATCAAGCAAAGCCTGGGTAGCCCTATCCAGCCTAACAGACCGACGTACGTGTCGGGGATGCTGTAGCGGATGCTCGTGGACCTGCTCGACGTGTGGCGGCTCGTCCTCAATCGCCACACCCTGTAGCGGCTGAGGCATAGGCGGGTCCCCCTGTCCAGGCATCTGCGGCAACGGCACAGAGACCCAAACCTGGTCCTGGACGCCCCCACGAACCGAAGGCCCTGCGGGAATCGGTGTGTGATGCGCATGCCGCTCGCCGTGCGACGGTCTAATCGGACAGGGGGAATGGGCGGTAACATCGTAGGCTCATGGTCGTCAAATGGTATGACCGACCGCATGATATGCGTGATGAAAGCACCGCCATATAAAAGTCCGCGCTTCTGTCGCATATAGGCATAAGCAAAATAAAGCGCCATGCTCGTAGACAGGTCGCACCGCCTCCCAGTAAGCAGGCAGAAAAGATCTCTATCAGTGCACCACTCACGGCTTTTCAGACGCGGTGCGATCGACGTCGAAATAAGCCGGTGCAGATATCTATACAAAGGGTCTCTAATACCCGAGACCCTCCCCTTGGTACCCAACCAAGGACTATCTGAAATCAAGCCCCAAAAAACAAGGAGTTCCTCCTTGTCCACATCCGTCACCGCCTCGGTGAAAAGCGGCGTGACCGTCTCAGGCTCGTAGTATAAGCCCGTCGTGATGTATATGACCAAGTGCGATTAGCATTTCCCGTGTGTGGTTAGTAGTCCTCATATTTAATAGTTGTAACATTAACCAAATGGAAACAAGCAAAACCATTAAATCAAAACATGAAAACAATTAAAATCCAATCTAATCCATAACTTAACAAACACATCAATGTAATCCAAATTACTTTCTATCAAAAACTACAATCTATTTTCACTTCTCTCAAAATACATCCAACAACAACCATTCAATATCATAACTTAAATTTACCGTTACCTTCGGGTTAACAAGCTTCTTCTTTCAGCTTCTTTTTCAGCAACCAAAACACAAAACTCAGCACCGAGCATCTCATGTATGTCAAGACCCTTTTTGGTGCTCAAATCAAGGATTTCAAGAATCACATCAAGTGTAATACTAAACCCCAATGTAGACAAAACCCTAATAGCATTTGCAATCCTGCATATGTTTTGTCGGGTTTCCAATTGAGTGTAAGTTTGTTCTTGTTCTTCGACGATTATGGAGATTTGGGATTTGTTGTTTTCTGGGTCGGGTTTAGTGGGTTCATCTTCAATCATGCTATCTTTGATTTCGACATGTTCACCGACCCATATGAACCCGTTGCATCCAAGTATCAAGTCGATTCCATATTTTTCCAGGTGGTGGAAATGCTGTTTGCGCCTTTTTACTTGATATGGAGATACCGTGAGCATTTGACCCTTTTCTAGCTGCGTAACAGAAAATTAGCATCTTCAATGATTATACTAAAAATCATGACATGAAATATATACATTGTGTACAAGATGTGGCAAATCAGGTGGGGCAGGTATTGGGTTTGTGTTAGAAAAAGGTAATTTTATGTATGGGTCAAAACGAGCCGAGTCGGGAAGCTAACAATTTTTGGCCAATTTACTTAAATTTCTAAAGAACTGATGTTATAAATATGATAAAAACAGCTATTACTAAATATAACTTAATTTAAATAAAACTTAGGACATTGTAAGCTTTAGAATACGTCAGAGATATTTGAGTAGTCACATGTTCGGCCCATTTGACCCGTTTCATTATTAGCAACTTTTTTTTTTATTTTTTTAATCGTTGTCAAACTACTCAAAAGTGTGTGGGATGTGAGTTCAAATTCTCTTTGATATAACTTCAAAGTTCAAACACTATGCAAGTCGTTATGCGTATGTGATCAAGGTGGCAATTTTAACCCGTTACTAATGAACGGATCATTTGGTTTGTGTTTTATCTCAAATGAGTCAAGTAAAAAAATTTAGCTCAACGAGGATCTGGTATGTTGAAACCACCCAAAGTCAATTTCTGAGCATACGTCCCTTTAAATCTTTTTATTCAAAGAATTAATTAATTATTATAATAATATAGTTTATGTATTCACAGCTAACGCATCAACTATTTATAGAAAATAAAAAATGGACGAAAATTTACTAGTGTAACAACCCACCCATTTCAACCCTTGCTGCTAATGTTTCAACCTGAACCCGTTATGTCCTGCACGACCCGCCCATAAGCACAACATGACTACATAAGTTACAGTAAGGCAAGTCAAACCTTTCCATATTTCTGGCTCCTTGCTTGCAGTTGCAGACTCCCATCTCGCATGAAATCACGAACCTCGGCCTAGAAAGGTAAAAAGGAGCAAATGATTTAAGAATTTACAACCATTTAAATACACTTCAGGACAATCAACCCAATTTACCTGTATCATTTTTAACCAGGTTTTCAAACTTAACCCACTTAATCATTTTAAATGACATAAAATATTTAAAAACACGCCGGGTCACTATCAACCCAACCCGTTTCATTTTTAAGCATACTCACATTAACTGTTTGAGATAAGATATAATATAACACAAATCAACCTACTAGAAAGTAAATGGGTCAAACAAGGCCTCTATAGTTCTAGATGCTATCACCAATTAAGAACTTCTTTACAAATCAAAAGTCAAAGCCAATAGAGGATCTAATTTCCTGAACTTTAATTTGCATACCAAATATTCCCAGAAAAAAATAATTCAAGGAATAATAAACCAGTTTCAAGAAACGAGGTTAAGGACTTACACAAATGACATCATTTTCTTCAAATATGCTACGCATATTGAGCTCATCAACTGCAGTTCGCCGTCTCTAGCAATTAAAGGAATAAAATGAGAAGTGAATAGTACACAAATCTAGACAGTCTTGGAAATAACACAGAAACACAGTTGAAAAATACTCCTTATGAAGTATTAATTCACAGAATACAAACCACATATATTATAACATTATTCAAAGAGGATTTGAGACATCGTAGAATTCCTTCTGCTCCAGAAATAAAATTGTATATAAAGCTATAAATCATCTTGGTTATAAAGAAATACAGAATTATACAACTGGAGTTTGATACTATCTATTCCAAAAATGTTTTGGAAGTTGGATATTTCCAACACAACTTTACTAGTTTGCCCATTATCAACCATTATAAGACATTAGTGAGAAAGACTGGTTCACACACTATCTCAAATTTGTGTCAGTAAGGAGTACTTTAGGTATTTCATCGTTATACAAAGACTTAAATTAAACATTGGGACATGTCAAATGTTGCATATTTCTGGGAAAGAGTAGGATTCTATTTTATTACTAGAAAGTATCAACGTAGAAAATTATGTTTTTTGCTTGTATATTTGTGTGTCTGACTGAAAAAATGAGATTTTTTTAGCCGAGGGTCTCTCTGGGATTCATGAGAAAATACTTTTGCTTCCCAGCATGTTAACTGGCTCAAGTTTATTTCTGGGTCATTATGAAATTAAATGTGAACTTCTGTACATTTGAGAAATTATGTTCTTTAGAATAACCTGTAAAACCAATATTATACATGAATCAATGATGTTGATGCAAGTGATTGAAAGCTAAAGACTAGCATGCATGGCCAAAGTTTTCGCCCAGCTAGAATTCCAGATCAGAGTTCAAGCCTCTAGGGGTGTGAAATTGGGTAAGAACCAAGTGGGTCCAGACCAAACCCTAACGAAGAAATATAAATTATTCGAACCAAAAATCGAAACAACCAAAACCAGCTTGGTATCAGTTCAGTTTCAGTTTAGAACCGCTTAGGTCCAAAAACAGGACCATGAACCAAGTACATTTGGGTTTGTTTTAATATGAAGATATAAACCTAAAATAGCACCGTTTGAAGTAACAAAAATTAAAAGAAAAAAAAATTGGTTCCATTTTTTAAATAGATGAAACCGAACCAGAAACCACCATTTTAAAGAGCATAGAACCGAACTAAACATAGCCGGCTTGGTCCGATATCAGTTTGGTTCTTTGGTTTTGTCGGTTTGGACCAAGTTTTTTCTCGCCCCTAAGGAGTTCTACTAGTGACAACTAGAATCCAAATGTCAGCATACCAGTCATAAACTAACACCGAGCATACAGCATAGTGGGAGAGGTACCTGGATCCCGTCTGGTAAATTCATTGAAGAAAGCATCAATACTGCATCTTGACTAAAATTAATCTCCAACCTCCACCGTTTTGGAGCCACCTTCACATATATCAACAAAGATGAACACTTACCCATAATAGATCTCAACTATAAATGAGCGGAAAATATACTACAGTATAAATATATCATTAAAATCAACAGAAGTAACAAATCCAGTTGTGACTTGCCTCAATAACACGACCTACAATGATATCACCAACCTCAGGCTTATACCTACACCAATTTGAGATCCAGCTATTAGCTTTAACTTTAGCCAGGTCACTTTAGAGTGATTTCATGAAACATATATTCAGATAAATAGATTGCTGAATACCTGGCTCTCAAAGTGCGAACATAAACCAATTTATTTACACGCTCAATTACACCACATACAGTTGCCACAACCTCACCATCAAGCTCTGTAGTCCCATGACCCCTAAAGTTACAATAATATCAATTATCAAGATTGGCAAAGGGTAAAAGACAAATAGCATTATGTTATGTATGGGATCTCCAATCTAGAGCCTCTGTAACTGGAATTGAACAAAAAGCAGTTCAAAATTTGAACTTAAAACTTCAAAGCAGCTAGAGCTGACTCAAAAACAGTTCAAAATTTAGACCTGATGATTCTAATCTTGAACTCTATGATGCCGAAGAGTACATTACGATCATTATGAACTAGAAATAGTAAAAGACAAATAGCATTAGGTTATCTATGGGATCTCCAAACTAGAGCATTTGTAACTTGAATTGAACCAAAATCAATTCAAACTTTAAAACTTCAAACTTACAATCAGCTAGAACTGACTCAAAAACAGTTCAAAATTTAGACCTAATGATCCTAATCCTGAACTCTATGATGCCTAAGAGTACATTACAATCATTATGAACCGGCAAAGACAGTAAAAGACAAATAGAATTTAGGTTATGTATGAGATCTCCAATCTAGAGCCTCTGGAACTCGAATTAAGCCAAAATCAGTTCAAACTTTGAACTTCAAACTTGCAAGCAGCTAAAATTGAATCAAAAACAGTTCAGAATTTAGACCTATGATCCTAATCGTAACTTTCTACATCGTTACTCAATGTTCAGATGTCAAAACCAATATACGCATAAAACAACGAAACGAACATACGAATAAGCAAGAATTAGTATAGATTAGGGTTTAGGATTACTTGAGAACGCCGTCTTCTTGGTTAACGGGAATGGAGTCGGCGACGGTGACGGAAGCATTAGAATTAGTTCCAGAAGAGAGAGATTCGAGTGCTCTTTGCAGCCTTAATTTTTGCGTGTGATTCAATGATAGCTCCATGCCTCTCATCTCTGTATTTGTGTGCGGAGAAGAAAGACGCCTAAACCCTAAACCCCTTGTTTTCCCGTGGCATATAACCCTGAGATTTAGCCACGGATTTGAAGCTATTTGATGCTAATACTAATTAGAGTAAACTCTCGTTTTAGTCATGTTATTTGCACAAATTCCTATTTTATTTCAATAGTTTAAATTTCTTTTTTGTAATCACTGTACGTCAGCTAGCTAACACCATTTGATTTTCTATTAAGTTTTTTATGAAAAGACAAAAATACCCTTATGGCCCACCACTGCTATCTTTATCTTCATAAACTCCTAAAATAACAATATCCTCCACCTCCGCCTTCATCTTCATCTTCACCTTCACCACCACACCCCCACCATCGCAACCGCCACTGCCACCCTCCACCACCATCGTTAATCAGATCTGAAATCCCACCACGTTTTTCCGGCCCCGCTTCTCAATCGAACCACGTCTACACCACCACCGTAGCCCTCCTCCAACCTCAAACACACCAGATCTGTTTGTGGCACCGGAGATGGAGGCAACAACAATAAGAAAAGACCACATGCCATGTTTTTTTAACTCATTCACATATTAGAACCATTAATGAAAAACTCGTGACTCGAAGCTTGCTACAAATCAGTTTGAATAGTTTTCGAGCCAAGACGCCGGTGTAAATTTGGAGGACTTTTTTGTATTAGGCTTTAGGGAAACCACCGAAATTTATAGGGGATTTCTGAAACTAATTGTACAAGTAGGCAATTCGCAGGTGTAATTTATTTTTTGAGATGTGAAATTGAGTGATTACTGATTATTATCAACTGTTTTTTACTAGGTCAAAATCGAACCAGTATCCGAACACATCGTTGATCCAAATCGAAGGGGTGAACACGAATCTGACTAATTGTTTTTGGCACCGAAGATGGAGGCAGCGGGGTCGCATACGGTGGGAGGCAGCAGGGCTGGTGGTGGCAGATGGTGGGAGGCAGCAGGGCGGCGCTGGTGGTGGCAGACGGTGGGAGGCAGCTGGGCAACGGGGTCGCCGGTTTTTGGCACCGGAAATGGAGATGGTGGTTGCTGAAGATGGGTTTCTAGCAACGGAGATGGTGGTTGTGATTTTTTTGGTGTCTGCGGGAGAGAAAGAGAATACATAGAGTAAATATAGTTGAGTTCAAATCAAGAGGGTGTTTGGGATTGCTTATTTAACTCAAAAAGCGCTTTTTGTTAAAAGTGCTTATTAGCTTATGACTTTTTAAAAATGAGTTTTTAAAAAAATGTTTGGATTAGCTTTTGTGGTGGGAAAAGCCAATAAGTCAATAAGTTGTTTTTTAAAAAGTGTTTGTCTTAGCTTATTCACGTAAAATGACCAAAAAGGACACTTTTTTTAAAACCAAAATGATTAAAAAAAAATACCAAAATGATTCATAAAAAACGAAATATAAGAGGGTGTTAGAAAAAAAAATTTAAAACCAAAACGATCATGCAGACCTGCGATGGATGTTATCTAGGGTTTTGATCTGATCGTAATATATATAAGAGGGTGTTAGAAAATTGTAAGGGTAGATTAGTAATATTATATTGCAAAAGCCAAAAGTCATTTGAAAAGCCAGGATTTTGTGGCTTCTTAAAAATCAACTTTTTAGCTTTATCAAAAAGTTAAAACCAAAAGTGCTTTTACATTTGCCAAACACTTTTTTTAGCTTATTGGCTTTTGAAAAAGCCAATAAGTCAATAAGCAGTTTTCAAACGCAATCCCAAACACCCAACAAAACCATGTTACCTCCATTTCTTTTTCTTTCCTAGAGATGGGGATGCGGTGGTGGGGGTGTGGTGGTGCCAGTGGTGTTGGTGGTGGAGAAGATGAAGGTTGTGGTGGATGTTATTTTAGGGTTTTATGAAGATGGGATAGTGGTGGTGGGTATATTTGCCTTTTCATAAAAAAAAACTTAACAGAAAATCAAACGGTGTTAGCTATCTGGCGTTAATTGGAACAAAAAAGAAACCACAGTGACTAAAAAGGAGAAATTTAAACTATTGGATTAAAATGGTGAATTGGTGCAAACCACAGGGACTAAAACGGGAGTTTACTCTACTAATTAAATAAAAAAATATTAAATAATTAATAATTAAAATTTATAAATTATAAAAAAAATATTAAATAATAAACAAGATTTAGAAATTAATAATGAAAAAATATTAAATTATTAGTAAAAAAAATATTAAATAATTAATAATGTATAAAAAAAATAAAATATGCTAATATAATTATGACATATGATACAATCAGTTACTTGTTTATTAATTTTAGATATTTCTCGACAATCATGTAAACTTAAATGTAGGTATTTTCTTCAATTTAATTTTTTTGTTGGATAAAGAAGGAAACTATTATTGGGTGTAAAATAACCTCGTTGATGACGCGCTACCTAAAATATCACCAAGTGTCGGTAGTTACCCTATAGTTGACGAAATTTGGCTTGAGAATGAATTATACATGTCACATAAGTATAAGGTCATATGTGGTTTGAGCGTGGAAGGGTGGGCGTGGTCCACCTGGCCCTTTTATGGACGTGGAACACCGTCCCTGTAGGCGTGAAAAGTGGGGTGAGTGGGGCGGGGCGTGGGGCAAATCGCGGGCAAAGGGCTTCTACCACATTTAATTCAACCAATCAAATCCTTCCACCTAATTATTCCTTTTTTTAAATTAAATATCTATTTTAACATTTAATTTGGTTTTCTCAAATAACTCATGCTCGGTATTTATCTAAAAAAATAAAATACACGGGCTTGTTTATTTTGTTTTTATGAACATGCAGATATAAATTTTAACGAAAACGGAGTTATTTTAAAAAAAACTATTTTTCGTCACGTAAGTGATTTTTTAATGAAGAGTATTTTTTTATTTATTAAAAATAAAAATTTAGTTAATTATTAAAAAAATAAACACGGGGCATGAAACCACTACGCATCTTAGTGGTTATGGGTAGTGAAAGCCCTGTAGTGATGTGGCGCTTCAAATTGGCTATTTCACCACCTTTTATCTAAATACGGGTTGTTGTTTTAAGTCTCCTTGTTGCATGTGTCTTAAAAGAAATTTGGTTATGGCTTGTTATTGGAATGAACTAGTTTTTAGCCGGTGCGCTTTGCGGCGCGTTAAATAACATGAAAAAAATAATGTCAAATAAAATCAAAATATTTACGTAAACTCATCTCGCGCTCAAAGGCGGGGGCGTTGAACCGTGGAAATAACTGACGTCAAATTAACACCGTGTGATTGGCGGCGTGCAAAAATCAAAATGCGAAAAAAACTAACGTGCTCGAAACTTTATAGAGTAAAATCAATACCTTTACGTAAACACATAACTAATATCTTGTTGATGTATATTATATTTGAGTTTTTTTTATGGGTGGAATGTAAATTATTTTAGTTCTCCAGGGCTTTTGGATGTTGATTTAAAAGCTAACTAGTTGGTTACTCCTTCGTTTCGTGGCGGGTTCAAAACATAGATAAAAATAAGTAAATCACGACGGTACATTCAACGCGAAGTTAAAAAAAATGTTACAGCGGTGTAATACACGAGTATATAACCTAATTTTAAGAATAAAAGAAAGTAGATTATGATGGTAATTTATCAAAAATGTCATAAAAAGAAAAAAAATATATTAATATTTTAAGAATAGAAATATGAGTGGAGGCTTATAGTATAGGTAAGTTACCAAAAAGATAAAAAAATATATATATATGAGGTTAATTTAAATAAAAAAAACGAAGTTTGTTGTGTGTAATTTTAGGATAGATAAAATTAATAGAATTTAAATTAGGATTTAGGAATCATATAAATATTTTAAGAATAAAAGAAAGCAGATTATGATGGTAATTTATCAAAATGTCAAAAAAAGAAAAAAAAATTATATTTATATTTTAAGAATAGAAATATGAGTGGAGGCTTGTAGTATAGGTAAGTTACCAAAAAGCTAAAATAGACAAAATATATATATATATATATATATATATATATGAGGTTAATTTGGTAATTCAACATAGTTGGTAATTATTTGTATTAATAATAATAATAATAATAATAATAATAATAATATGATGAGTGAGTTTTTTTAACATGTCAATATTGTTTACGTCAACTTGGAGCCAAGTTGTCAAGGAAGCGTTCTTGTGATTGGTTTTAGGGGTTTTTTTTTAACCGCGAACATTGAATGTTGTGACGTCGTTCATATGGGAGAGTCTCGTCCAACTCGGGCCAATATGTTGTCTTAACCGGACCCACTTGCGTCAGAGTAGAAGAGCATCCAAGGAAAAATCCCACCCAATACGGCCCCTTCCGGGTTTGAGGGAGAGCCGAGGCTCGAACCCTGGATCAACGTAGGTAAAACCTAGGTGCATCAGCCTAAGCTAGGCCTCATTTGCATGCCGCAAAAACTAATATGGAGAGCAGGGATTGAACCTGGGTCACTAGGAACACCAGGTCTCTCCCTTACCACTCCACCACTAGCTCATTGGCTGTGATTGATTTTAGGTACAAAGAAGGTGTTTGAGAGTGTGCTGGAAAAGTGCTTATTGACTTATTAGCTTTACAAAAAGCCAATAAGTCAATAAGTCAGTGGGGAGTTAACGGGTGTGAAAAAACGAATTCAAATTCGAATCTCGTGGGCGATAGGATTAAATTCGAGCATTAAAGTACCTTCGGTTATGGTCGCACGCTCGATGGGAAACTCGAGATGCAATGAATTTGGCCGGAAAACGCGTATTGATAATTTGGTGATGAAAACCGGTCTCAAAGGGATTCGAACCTGAGACCGTTTTCAGATTCGGAAGTTTGGTCAAGTTGCGCATTTGGTCCCTGAAGTTTATAAGGTTTATCATTTCATGTACAAACCTGAGATTCAGTTTAAAACAAGTTTTCAAGAATGACAGTTTAGTTCCTGGACTTTATAAAAATAAATAATATGTTTTATTTTTATAAAAATCAAATAAGTTTTTATAAGTTTTATACTTTATTATTTTAATAGTTTTATAAAAAAATTTATAGATTTATAGTTTATAAGTTTAAGTATTTAAAGTTAATAAGTTTAATAATTATATTATTTATATAATAATAACTATAAACTTATAAGTTTTAAGGATTCGATTTATTTTGTTTTTATATAAGATGTATATATATATATATATATATATATATGTTTCAAGTATAATTGATTTTTCTTAAATTTATCAATTTAATTAATATTTATTATTTAAGAAAATAGACTTTTAATAAGTTTTCAAGATTTAAAATAACGCATGCAAAGATTATGGGATGATACGCTCATTGAACTTGAATTAGATAGGTTACAATAGGAAATGAGATTACAATACCATAAATGGAAAGAAAATATACATTGAAAAATCTCGGATATTACAGTAATAACATGCAGATTCACAACTATATTTTTTTATGATTGTACTTCGTACACCGATTATTTAAAACATTAAACACGCAGAAGCATTTGTCCCAAATTTTTTTATATACATATTCCTTCGCGTACCGCGAGGGACCAGACTCCCATCTTCGCGTACCGCGAAGGAGTCCCAAATCACTAGACCGAGAACCAGGTTCTTCGCGTACCACGAAGAGCCTTCCCCTGATCTTCGCGTACCGTGAGGGACTCCAGTATACAGAAAGTTTGGTTTTTCTGCCCAGTTCAACATTTAACCATTTTTTCATCATTTACCAATTCAACAAGACACAAAAATTTCCCAACACTTAGGTTTTTGTTTAAAACATTCATACATCATTCTATACACCAAAACTACATAGATTATGCATCATTTACAACCTTTTAAAGGATTTCCCTTTTTCCCCAAAAACATCAATTACGCATACGAGAACCCGCCAACGCCTTAGACTTGACTTTGACTACATCGGAGCTTTTCCTGCATAACACCACATTTAATCATCATTAGTAATGAAGATAAAATATATCAACAAGTAAAATCTACTTGTTTTCACCCATTCACCCATTTGACCCGTTTCCACCTAATTAGTCATTAGGCTACATATCACTTGCAATGCACCTTACAAGTTTCATTCTTTTCTTACAACCATCATAATTAACTCATTTTCATTTCCATTATGGCACTTAGACCATAACTTCATCACCACATTTCCATTATGATACTAGATCATAACTTCATTACCCATTTCCATTATGATTCATAGATCATAACTTCATCACCACATTTCCATTATGGTATTTAAACCATAACTTCATATCCATATTTCCACTATGGTATTAATACCATAACCTCATATCCACATTTCCATAATAGAATTACAACTATAACTACATTCTTTCACATGTACATACAAATTCATACATATTCATACACATTCATAACAACATGGTATGCAAACATAACACATGTATTCCCCCTTTATCATCAATACTAAGTAAGTGCAAGAGCACTTACCTTTCGGGTTTGAAGATCTCGTTCCTCCTTCAAGATTTGCAATTTAATTACCTAAACATATACACCTAGTTTAGTAATATATCATACATCAAAATCACATTTTTAATTGGGTTCACAACCCATTCTTTCATTTTTAACCCAAACTGACCCGTTTGGGTTATTCTCATATCCAAACACTCTCTTTCCACCCAAACTCACCTACTTGAGTTTCATTACCATTCCTTAATACTAACTTTTTATTTAATCTTTAACATTATATTAATTTAGTGTTCTTTCAAGTGTCTAACATCATATAAACACTTAATCATTCATTAATTCATCATCGTAACATCATAACCTCCAAACCCCCAATTATTTCCATATGAACCCTAATTTCTCATAATCAAAATCAAAGGGTTTTATGGTGTTAATCACCATTCTTTACCTTTAGTTTAGCTAGATTATCAACAATCTAACACCAATTAACAACATACATCATCAAATTTTGGATTTCTACAAAACTCATCTACTAACTCAACAATGGTGAAATCATATGGATGATAATCACTTACTTGATGTTAGGAAGGTGATGTGCAAGCCAAGACCTCTACAAATCAAACTTCTAATGCACGAATTAGCTTCAGTTTCACTTTTCTCCTTTTTCTCTTGAGAGCATCGACTCTTTCACCAACAATTGCCCAATTTTGACTTCTCCAAGACAAATATGGCTGATTTGACACATTTACACATTTAGCCCCTCAACTTCCATTTCATCCATTTTCATTCCAAAATTAGTTAAAAACTAATATAACCCCAACACTAACTTGAAACTCACTCGTTTCAACTTATTTCTAAAATATTATTTCCACCATAATATTAATTAGAAATATTTATTTATTTAAAACGAAACCCGAATTTTGGTTCGTTATAAATCACCTCACCTTATTTAGGTTTCGTCCCCGAAACCCGACTTCACATAAAAAGGTTCGGATAATATTTGAGCATTTCCTCCTCGGTTTCCCAAGTTATTTCCGCTCCCTTCTTATGTTTCCACCTCACCAAAACTTGGTTAATCTCTTTATTGCGCAAAGGCTTCACCTTTCTATCCAAGATTGCCACCGGTTCCTCAACATAATTCAACTTTTCATCCAACTCAATATCATCCAATGGAACAAAAGTATATTAATCTACCAAACATTTTCACAAATGAGACACATGAAACATGTTATGAAGTCTACTTAGTCCCTCCGGTAGCTCCAAGCGATAAGCTACCGCACCCACCCTTGCTATCACCTTAAACGGTTCGATGAAAAGTGGACTTAACTTCCCCTGTTTCCTAAACCGTATCACCCCTTTCCATGGAGATACTTTCAAAAGCACAAAGTCTTCCACTTGAAAATCAATCGCCCGCTTTCTATTATCTGCATAGGACTTTTGGCGATCTTGAGCCGCTTTCAAGCGTGCCCTTATTTGGTCAATACTACCAATAGTTTCCTTGACCACCTCTTTACTACCAAGTTCCCATTGACCAATTTCACCCCAACACATGGGTGTTCGACATTTCCTCCCATACAACGCCTCAAAAGGCGGCATACCAATACTAGAATGGTAGTTATTGTTGCAAGAAAATTCCGCCAACGGTAAATGGTCATCCCAACTACCCCCAAAATCCAATGCACACGCTCGTAACATATCCTTGAGAGTTTGAATCGTTCGCTCGCTTTGACCATCCGTTTGTGGATGATAAGCGGTACTAATATTTAATCTAGTCCCCATATCCTCATGGAATTTCTTCTAAAAACGAGAAGTAAATCTCGTATCACGGTCCGATATAATCTTCACCGGTACACCATGACGTGACACTATTTCCTTCACATACATTTCCGCCAATCTATCCGTCGCATACGTTTCCTTTATAGGAAGGAAATGTGCACTCTTTGTCAACCGATCTACTACTACCCATATTACATCATAACCTTTTCGTTTCTTAGGTAGTTTAGTGATTAGATCCATGGTTATGTTCTCCCATTTCCAAAGCGGTATTTCAAGCGTTTGAAGCTTTTCATATGGCTTTTGGTGTTCCGCCTTTACCCTTAAGCATGTGAGACATCTTTATACATACTTAACAATATCACGTCTTATACCCGGCCACCAAAAATGACACCTCAAATCATAAAACATCTTTGTGGCCCTCGGATGGATAGAATACTTGGATTTATGCGCCTTATCTTAAATAGTTGTCAAAAAACTTGACAACCTAGGAACCCAAATTCTATCAAAGCATGTCTTTAACCCCGAGTTATTCTCCCCAAGCTTGTCAACATAATTAACCCTCTGTTACTTATTCAAATCACCACCAAGTGCTAACACTTGAGTCTCCCGGATTTCATAAATAAGAGATGATGAAATTGTCATCTTGAATGACTTCACCTTAATAGGTGCATGACTCGTCTTCCGGCTAAGAGCATCCGCTACTACATTCGCTTTACCCGGATGATAAAGTATCTAACAATCATAATCCTTGACCAATTCAAGCCACCGCCTTTGCCTCATGTTGAGGTCCTTTTGGTCAAAGAAATATTTGAGACTTTTGTGATCCGTGTAAATCGTACACTTCGCCCCATACAAATAATGCCTACAAATTTTGAGCGCGAATTGTAACATCCCAAAAATAAAAATGAGAAATAAAGATAATGGGTGCAAGCGGGACGAATGGTACGAGCGGAAAAAAGGTGCGCGGGCCGGGGTTGGGCCGAGTTGGTCGCGAGGTGGGCTTGGGAAGGGAAGGCCCCTCCCATAAATACCCCACACTTGCACACACTTCTCTCATTTTGCATCTTTAGAGAGAGAAACCATAGAGAGAGAAAGTTGACGTATCGACACGAGATTGAAGGAAAACGTGGCTACTGAACTCGTGAGCAGGACCTCCGAATCAGAATCTCGATTCAGGTAACAACTCGAGCTAGATTTGAGATTTTTTGTTATGTTGGGTTTTTCGGGTTTTGGGTAAAAAGGTAACGTTTTTACGGATTAAACTTGAAAATAAGTTTAGGTCTAGCATCTAGAAGGGAAACCGAACATTTCGAGCAAAGAAAGTTGGGATATTGGCATGATCAGATTCGCATGCAAGAACTTCATTTTTCTTTGGGGAAGATGACTGCCCGACAGGCGAACTTATCAAGTTCACCTGGCAAGGTTGGGGCGAACTTATCAAGTTCGCTTGACATGTTCGCTTAAGTCATCAAGGAAGCGAACTTATCAAGTTCGTTTGACATGTTCGCTTAAGTCATCAAGGAGGCGAACTTATCAAGTTCGCTTGACAAGTTCGCTTAAGTCATCAAGGGGGGGCGAACTTGGTTATGTTCGCCTAGTCAAGTTAAGCAAACTTAGGACAAGTTCGCCTATATGTTCGCCTAGACTATAGGCAGCGAACTTAGCCTTTAGTTCGCCTAGATCAGACTGCGTAAAAGTGTGTAATTTAGATAAGGTCTGATGTATTTGTAATTAACCAATTCAGATCGGAAGTGACGTTGTTGGACCTTTGTTTAGGACAACCCAGATTAGCTAATCAGGTGAGTTCTAGAGCCCTACTTTTATATGTTTTGAACTATGTTTTGGGCTGGTGTGCATACTTACACGGTAATGTTTTATGAAATGATGTTTATGAAAGGAAAGTTGAAATGTATTTATGAAACGTGTTGCCAAATGTGGTTTACGAAATGTTTACAAATGAAATGCTATTTAATAAAACATGCGGATGCTTTAACTGAAAAGAAGTAAAGGTTTTATGGAAGTCACGAAATAAATGAATCTGCCATCAAGGGAATGTATGCATGAATGGGCCTTACCTTTATAGGGGCCTTTGTGGCTGGCCAACAGTTGTACAACTGGGTGAAAATAGGTGACGACGGTCACCAATGGGGGATTACCGGGATCCCAAATGAGATGCCATTCTCCGTGAGGGAATAGTATTTAAGGTGGTACGAGCTATCCTTTGGGACGCCGTACTTGAAATGGTTAATGTGGGTGTGTGTGCTCTATGGAGCACCTTACTCAAGGTCGGTGCGTGTACCCTATGAGGTACCGTGCTGTAATGAGGAATTGACGGTTACGAAAAGGCGCATATTCATTTTATTGTTGACTTATGGTTAATGTTATGTTATTGCATGCTTTATGTACGCTTTTATTAAATAAATGAATGTAATGTTTTTGGCAAATGGTTTTGTGAAAGTTTTATGTAAAGCTAGAACTCACTAGTGTAGCTGACTTTTTAGTATGCACATTCAGGTTAAGGCAGGTTATGAGGTGGGGCGGTGATGCTTGGCTAGCGATGAAGAGTTACCCGACTGCTTATGAAGACTGGCATCATGTTACGTTTTGGATTTCGTTATGTTATGTTTAGACAATGTTTACGCTTCCGTATGTTGAACAATGTAATGGTTATGTTTTAATGAAGTATTTTTCGCTGCGTTATTTGATATTCAAGTTTAAGAACTGTTTATGAATGAGTAAATCCAATAAGTGAGGCCTCCTGGGTTTGGGGCCTTACAAGTTGGTATCAGAGCATAGTTTGAGAGATTTGGACACTCCCAGTGTCTAAACTTAAACTGTGAATGGGACCGAAAGCGGATGTCAGTACGGGTAACTCGAGTCACAGCATCAAGTATGAAGCTAGTATATATTTACATGTATAGTATGACTTAGAAAGGGTTAGGTAAGGACTTGTGTTCTGATGGAATCACAAAGGTGGTCAAATAGAAATCGAAAGGTAGTGTAATGGTTAATTGCAGATGGCCATTGCATATTAACATCTTGCAGTGCTTGTTGAATTCTATTTGTTAACTAGCGTGATGACTTTGGATTTCTTGTCTTATAGAACGAAATGGCAAGGAGAGGAACCGGAAGGCATGGTGGGGGTGGTACCGGCGGTCGTACCGAAGGCCGAAATGGTGGGCGTGGCAGGACCCCTGCGCGCCAAGAGTATAGTGAAGAAGGAAGTGTTCACACTGAACCGACGGTTAGTGTGCATGGAACTTAGCAGACACAGGTTGAAGAACAACCTTTCACTTTTGAACCAGATGTGAGAGAAGCTATAGCTCGAGAGTTCACAGAGTTGATGAAGACTTCTATGCCAGGTCTGTTGGCAGAAGCGTTGAAGAAGGTTAATGGGGAAGGTGGGTCTAGCACGACAACTGGTGCCCAGAACAACGAGACTGACAACGCGCCGCCTGCTCGCGGATGCGACTATAAGTCATTTAAAGCATGTGACCCACCGGTCCTGACTGGAAAGAAAGACCTGGTGGCTACGTTTGACTGGGTAATCCGTATGGAAGTTGCCATCCGTCTCAGCTAATGCCGGGCGAATCAAGTGGTGAAATTTGCCAGTAACTCCTTGAGAGAATAAGCGTCCCATTGGTGGGAGGGAGTGCGACAAGCTAAGGGAGATACAGCTATTGACTCTATGTTATGGAATGATTTGAAGGCGTTAGTTATTAAGAATTTTTGCCCAAGGAACGAAATTGAGAAGGTGAATAGAGAATTTCTGAATTTAAAGGATGGTAACATGACTCACCGTCAATACACCACCCGATACAATGAGTTGGCACGTCTGGTGCCACACCTGATTACTACCGAAGAGAGAAAGATTTCTTGTTATATCCAGGGACTGTCGGACAAGTTTCGCACCTTTATCAAAGCAAACACTCCTACCACCTTCGATTCGGTGGTGGAACTCAATGGTGTGGTGTATAATGATCTGGCATTAAACGATGCTGCCATTGAGGAACCAAAGAAGAGACCGAGCTTCTCAAACAAGCGAACTGGTGGAAAGATGTTTGGGGCTCGCGATAAGAGGGCTCGCGATAAGAGGGCTCGAATGGATGAGCCGACTGTTTGTAAGAAGTGTGGAAAGGAGCCTGCAGGTGAATGTAGACTGGGATCTAACTTGTGTTTTAAGTGTGGCAAGACCGGGCACTACTCCCGTGACTGCCCACAACACTTCAAGTGCTATAACTGTGGGGATGCCAGTCATCTGAGTAGGGAATGCCCGAAACCGAAAATGGGCGAATCTGGGAAAGGGAAGAGTACCGAGAAGAAAGAAGAGAGGCCCCGAGCAAAGACTCGTGCGTACGCGCTGACGCAAGACCAGGCCAGGGTGGACCCCGATGTGGCGTCAGGTACGTTCATCCTTGACAACACTTTTGTTTCTGTGTTATTTGATTCGGGTGCCAGTAAGAGTTTTATATCTGCGAGTTTTTGTAAACGAGTGAAGTACACTAGCAGTAAGCTAGAAAGGGCTTTTAGAACTGCAAGAGTGACCGATGTAGTGACAACTCTACGATAAAAATAGAAGGTCATAGGTTCCCTGTCGGATTGTTTGTTATGGTTATGGGAGGGTTTGATGTCATGTTAGGTATGGATTGGCTAACTGCCAATAAAGCGTAAATTATATGCAAACGAAAGATAATCCGACTCAAGGCTCCGGATGATAGCAAAGTCGAGGTTTTTGGAGATCGTGACGCCCCAATACCAAACGTCATCTCGATGATTAAAGCAACATATTACTTGAGGCGCAGATGCGAGTCTTATCCGGTGTACGTGATTGACAAGTGTAAGGAAGTGAAGGAACTAGATGATGTACCCATGGTACGCGAGTACCCGGAGGTGTTTCCAAAGGATTTGCCTGGGATACCACCCGACAGAGAGATTGAATTCCGAACCGACTTAGTACCAGACGCCCAGCCCGTGGCTAAGGCTCCATATCGACTAGCACCGGTGAAGATGAAAGAACTTATGGCCCAATTAGACGAACTACTTCAGAAGGGATTTATACAACCGAGCATCTCGCCTTGGGGTGCCCCGGTGTTATTTGTAAAGAAGAAGGATGGTTTGATGAGAATGTGTATTGATTATCGCGAGTTGAACAAACGTATCATGAAGAACAAGTACCCTCTACCAAGGATCGACGACCTGTTCGATCAATTACAGGGCGCAAGTTGGTTCTCAAAAATCGACCTTCGATCCGGGAACCATCAGTTGAAGTTGAGGGAAGAAGACATACCAAAAACCACATTTCGCACGCGTTATGGACATTTTGAGTTCCGTGTAATGTCTTTTGGATTGACGAACGCCCCCGCAGCGTTCATGGATTTGATGAATAGAGTTTGTCAACCAATGTTGGATCGATCGGTAATCGTGTTTATCGATGATATCCTCATCTACTTCAAGAATGAGGGTGATCACACGTGTCACTTATAGGATGTATTGGAAGCTCTGAAGAAGGAAAAGTTGTATGCTAAGTTCTCCAAATGTGCGTTCTGGCTTAGGGAAGTCCAATTCCTAGGTCACGTTATTAACCCGAACGGCATTATAGTTGACCCAACAAAGATAATGACGATAAGGGAATGGAATATTCCTAAGACGCCAACTGAAATTCGAAGTTTCTTGGGATTAGCAGGCTACTATCAGAGATTCATCTAGGATTTCTCGAAAATAGCATCGTCGTTGATAAAGTTGACTCGGAAGGAGGTAAAGTACGAATGGGGTTCGACCCAAGATGAGGCGTTTAAGGAATTGAAGGAGAAGCTAACCCAAGCTCCAGTCTTGGCCCTTCCCGAGGGCAATGAAGACTTAGTGGTATACTCTGACGCTTCGGGTCAGGGATTGGGATGCGTATTGATGCAACGCGGGAGAGTGATCGCGTATGCGTCACGGAAGTTGAAGATTCACGAAGATAATTATCCGACTCACGATTTGGAACCTTCTGCTGTCGTATTCGCATTGAAAATATGGAAGCACTACATTTACGGGGTGAAGTTTACTATTTACTCCGACCACAAAAGTTTGAAGTACTTCTTCAAACAAAGGGAACTTAATATGAGGCAGAGACGATGGTTGGAACTATTGAAAGATTATGACTGTGAAATCATATACCATCTCGGAAAGGCAAACGTGGTGGCTGACGCTCTAAGCCGAAAGAATGTGCCTGCTCCTATTAGAGTGAAAGCTTGTCAGCTGGTGGTAAGATCAGATGTGATGAGGGAAATTGAAAGATCTCAAGATGAAGCACTTAAGGAAGCAAACATAAAGAAGGAAAGAATGGTTGGACAACAGGACAAGTTGGAATATAACACCCTTGGTGTTAGGACACGTTTTAGGCGGGTATGGATACCTATGGGTGGCGAGCTTAGAACCAAAATCTTGGATGAGGCTCATAAGCCTCGATACTCTATCCATCCCGGTACCAACAAAATGTACCAAGACCTGAAGAAGGACTACTGGTGGCCTTGAATGAAATATGATGTGACGAAGTATGTAAGCAAGTGCTTGACTTGCTCACAAGTAAAAGCCGAACACCAGAAACCGTATGGAAAGACTCAACCACTTGAGATACCGGAATGGAAGTGGGAACACATTACCATGGACTTCATAACCAAGCTACCTCGCACAGCTAAAGGTCATGATACCATTTGGGTGATTGTTGACCGGTTGACGAAGAGTGCTCACTTTCTACCTATCCGCGAGACGTTCTCGTCGGAAAGGTTAGCGGGGGTATTTATTAATGAGGTAGTAGCACGTCATGGGATGCCCTTAACGATTATATCTGACCGGGACACACGATTCACATCGAGGTTCTGGAAAAGATTTCACGAGGCGATGGGCACGAGACTTAATATCAGCACGGCATACCACCCACAAACGGATGGTCAGTCTGAAAGGACCATTTAGACGCTTAAGGATATGCTCCGTGCTTGCATTATCGACTTTGGTGGCAGTTGGGACAGTCATCTGCCGTTAGCCGAATTCTCCTACAACAATAGTCATCACGTGACGATAGGCATGCCGCCCTACGAAATGTTGTATGGGAGAAGATGCAGGACCCCGGTTTGCTGGGGTGAGATTGGACAGAAGGAATTAGGAAGTCTTGAAGTCGTACGAGAAACATCGGAAATGTTTGATCAAATCAAAGCAAGAATGAAGGCCGCTCAAGATCGTCAGAAATCCTACGCGGATAAACGACGAAGGCCTATTGAGTTTAACGTTGGGGATCGTGTAATGTTGAAGGTATCACCCTGGAAGGGGATCATACGATTCAGGAATAGAGGAAAGTTAAGTCCGAGGTTTATCAATTTAGGAAAACTAAGAAAATAATTCGGAAGATAAAATGAACACACATAACTAAAGGGAGACATGCTAAGATTATTAACGAGTCATTAGCTAGACTCGTGTCCTTATGCGCGTCAATTTAGGACAAATGATGGGGCAAATCAACAAACGGGTGGCCTATGATTCTTGAATATCTATTCGACCTGTTTGGTTTAATGCATTTACCACCGGCTAGTGACAACCAATAGTAAATGCAAAAACGAAGTGACGGGTCGTGCCACCAACACTTGTATTTGCCAGGACCGAACCTGAGGTACATGATGTAGTGTAGGAGGCGATCATCTCGGCAAGAAAGTGTTGACTTGCCGTGCTTTGTGGACCGATGCCGTGCCTTCCAAGTCGGTTGGTCCGTGAAATGTTTCGCCATCTCCCGCTGTTCGGATGACTAGTATGACGAATCGTGATCATGATCAGTCGCGTGCCGGCTCTTCTTGGTGCACAACGGAGGATCGGGCGTCACCATACTCATTGGTCCGTTGATGAAACCATCCGTTTGCACATCTTCCTCTTTGTGCGACTCCCCTTCAATTACCACGGTTGATTCTTCAAACAATAAAGTTTCCAATTCGTCCGAATTACCAACCAGGGCGAATGTAGGGTCCTCATAGCGCTTTGCGGGGTAGCCCGGGAACTGATAACAATCCAATGTATAGTGCGGGCCCCCACAAATCTCACACCAAATCTCCTCGTGGTAACCCCATAGATCAAACGGGTACTCGTCACTGTAACTCCCATAGTCGCGATCCATGAAAATCACTGCAAAGAACACTCAAACAAAACGATAATGGGTAACAGATAAAAATGAAATGGAAAATAAAAGCGAAGATAAAAAATGAAATTCAAAAAGCCATACACAAATATAAGATGATAATGATAAAATAAAACTAAAATTAAAATAAAATTAAATAAAGAAAACTATTTACCAAGATATACACAAATATGTACTAAATGACTAAATAATAATTCCAATCGTTCTTGCTCAAACCGTATCCCCAGCAACGGCACCAAAAACTTGATGTGTATAAAATTGTATATATATTTTAATAAATATTTTTACACAATTAGTTTTAAAAAGGGTTTTCACCAAAGACTAATCACACACACACCGGGCAGTGTACCCGTCGAATGACAATATAGTAAAGGTAAGAACCGGATATCAATCCGTGGACACGGTGGAATGCGATAATAAACCGGGACTAAAATTCAATTAAGTATGGGTAAAAGATGTTTAAGTTGATTTTTTATTAAACTAATATGCAAGAATATAAAACTAAACTAAGAACACAAGTCAAACAATCAAGGAAGGAATATCACTTCGGTCTCGAATCCATTTAGTAAACACCCAACAACAACTATGTATACATGGCAGATACACGAAACATATGTTGACTAAATTCTCGTCAAAGACATCTAATCAAATGACTATTCGGAAAGCTAGAATGAATTATACAAACTAACCACCTAAAATCATACAATGAAGCTCACGTGCTATGAATACGTCAATGTTTAATAAAGATTGAACTAGCTTCCTGTCAAGGTTGGCTAACTCAACAACTAGTTGGAAAGATTACATGAATTAACACATAACCCGCCTCAAGTTGATTAAAGTAAACAATAACATACACTTCCTCAACATACAATGTTCATATCAAGATTACATAAATTAGAAGATTGCGTCAGCAAGTCCTAGATAAACATAATACTAAATATGACACACCATAACAAGCACTTTGTCTTTCCAAACACAAGCACAAGGATGCACATTCAAGAGTTTTCAACCATAAACAAGACTTCATCCACCATTCCTAGTCAAAAGCCATAAACTATCATACATACATACACTAATCAATGAATACATGCATAAACCATGGGTTTTCCAACATTCAAAGCCTACACATATACAAGTCTTGCAAACAATATCAACTCCAAAATACACAATATCATTGAAAAATAATCATGCCATTGTTATAACATTAACATAAACTATGCCAAAAATACATGAATGTTGTCAAATATTACTAAACTTCATCTAAACCAAAGTGATATCAAGAGTTAGCTCATGGTGAGCATAAGAACAAGAACAAAACAAGGAAACGTTACAAGACTCATAAAGAAATGCCAAGAATCAAACCAACTTCCCCAAGCTAGATGATGATGATGATGATGTATGGTGATCCTCTTGATGTTGTAGTCCTTCCTAGAAGCTTGAAATGTGGCTAGAAATAAGGAAATTCGGAGCACAAAACGGTGCTCAGGGCTCCAACTCTCTAGGTCTCCAGACTCAATGTTGTGGGAAAACTTCTGAAATATATAAAAGCAAGGAGGCACGACCATGCCAGGGCACTTGGCACGACCATGCCTGAGCATGGGGCACGACCGTGCCTTCTTTTGGCGCGGTCGTGTGACCGTAGGGTTGACCGATCTGCTTCTCCCATTGGCTCTCTTTGTTCGAGGAAGTACGGCTTTCAGACTCACGGGTTTACACGCGACCGTGGGGAATCAAGAGCACGGGTGTTCTCGGATTCTGATGCTGGCACGGCCGTGCCCATTCTAGGCGTGACCGTGCCTAGGCTGGCACGGTCGTGCCAACGTGGGGCGCGACGATGCCTAGGTGGGCACGGTTGTGCCAGGTTGGGGCGCGACCGTGCCTCAAACTCAGAAAACCTAATTTTCCTTGAAAACTCCTAGAATCTCCTCCTTTATCCACTTAGCTCCACAAAAACCTTTAAAACTGAAAATGAAGCAAATAAGTGTCTAAACTTGGGGAATAACCGGGAATTGATCATAAAACGGGCGAAGTTTTATGCAATAAAGATGTGTAATTTCAAGCACATCAACCACTTACTAACATCGAGGTCGACAACCGCCTTAACTACATTGAAGAACCCGTGGCTATCTTAGACCGAAAGGAGAAACGTTTACGCAACAAAGTAATCCAATTGGTTAAAGTCCAATGGAAGCACCGGAAGGGATCGGAGGCTACTTGGGAATCGGAGACGGAAATGAGGGAGTCGTACCCTTATCTATTTGACCTATGATAGGTTTCGGGGACGAAACCTATTGTAAGGGGGGTAGACTTGTAACATCCCAAAAATAAAAATGAGAAATAAAGATAACGGGTGCAAGCGGGACGAATGGTACGAGCGGAAAAAGGTGCGCGGGCCGGGGTTGGGCCGAGTTGGTCGCAAGGTGGGCTCGGGAAGGGGAGGCCCCTCCCATAAATACCCCACACTTGCACACACTTCTCTCATTTTGCATCTTTAGAGAGAGAAACCGTAGAGAGATAAAGTTGACGGATCGACCCAGGATTGAAGGAAAACATTACTACTGAACTCGTGAGTAGAACCTCTGAATCAGAATCTTGATTCAGGTAACAACTCGAGCTAGATTTGAGATTTTTGGTTATGTTGGGTTTTCGGGTTTTGGGTAAAAAGGTAACGTTTTTACGGATGAAACTTGAAAATAAGCTTAGGTCTAGCATCTAGAAGGGAAACCAAACGTTTTGAGCAAAGAAAGTTAGGATATTGGCATGATCATATTCGCATGCAAGAACTTCATTTTTTTTGGGAAGATAACTGCCCGACATGCGAACTTATCAAGTTCGCCTGGCAAGGTTGGGGCAAACTTATCAAGTTCGCTTGACATGTTCGCTTAATTCATCAAGGAGGCGAACTTATCAAGTTCGCTTGACATGTTCGCTTAAGTCATCAAGGAGGCGAACTTATCAAGTTCGCTTGACAAGTTCGCTTAAGTCATCAAGGGGGCGAACTTTGTTATGTTCTCCTCGTTATGTTCGCCTAGTCAAGTTAAGCGAACTTAGGACAAGTTCGCCTATATGTTCGCCTAGAATATAGGCAGCGAACTTAGCCTTAAGTTCACCTAGATCAGACTGCGTAAAAGTGTGTAATTTAGATTAGGTCTGATATATGTGTAATTAACCAATTCAGATCAGAAGTGACGTTGTTGGACCTTTGTTTAGGACAACCCAGATTAGCTTATCAGGTGAGTTCTAGAGCCTTACTTTATTATGTTTTGAACTATGTTTTGGGCTGGTGTGCATACTTACATGATAATGTTTTATGAAATGATGTTTATGAAAGGAAAGTTGCAATGTATTTATGAAACGTGTTGCCAAATGTGGTTTACGAAATGTTTACAAATGAAATTCTATTTAATAAAACGTGCGAATGTTTTAACTGAAAAGAAGTAAAGGTTTTATGGAATTCACGAAATAAATGAATCTGCCATGAGTTCCTTCGGGGGCAAGGGAATGTATGCATGAATGGACCTTACCTTTATAGGGGCCTTTGTGGCTGGCCAATGGTTGTACAACTAGGTGAAAAGGGGTGACGACGGTCACCAAAGGGGGATTACCAGGATCCCTAATGAGATACCATTCTCCGTGAAGGAATAGTATTTAAAGTGGTACGAGCTATCCTTTGGGATGCCGTACTTGAAATGGTTAATGTGGGTAAGTGTGCTCTATGGAGCTCCTTACTCAAGGTCGGTGTGTGTACCCTATGAGGTACCGTGCTGTAATGAGGAATTGACGGTTACGAAAAGGCGCAGATTCGTTTTATTGTTGACTTATGGTTAATGTTATGTTATTGCATGCTTTATGTACGCTTTTATTAAATAAATGAATGTAATGTTTTTGGCAAATGGTTTTCTGAAAGTTTTATGTAAAGCTAGAACTCACTAGCGTAGCTGACTTTTTAGTATGCACATTCAGGTTAAGGCAGGTTATGAGGTGGGGCGGTGATGCTTGGCTAGCGATGAAGAGTTACCCGGCTGCTTATGAAGACTGGAATCATGTTACGTTTTGGATTTCGTTATGTTGTGTTTAGACAATGTTTATCCTTTTGTATGTTGAACAATGTAATGGTTATGTTTTAATGAAGTATTTTTCGCTGCGTTATTTGATATTCAAGTTTAAGAACTGTTTGTGAATGGGTAAATCCAATAAGTGAGGCCTCCTAGGTTTGGGGCCTTACACGAATATCACTACCGCAAGCTCTAGATCATGGGTAGGGTAATTCACCTCATAAGTCTTCAATTGCCTAGACGCGTTGGCAATCACTTCCCCCCTTTGCATCAAAACACAACCCAACCCCGAATGCGAGGCATCCGAATACACCACAAAATCTTCGGTCCCGTCCAGCAAGGACAAAATAGGTGACTTAGTCAACTTTTCTTTCAAGAGTTGAAAGGCAGATTCTTGCTCGGCATCCAAAACAAACTTAGTCTCCTTACGCGTTAACTTCATCACCGGCAAAGCAATCCTAGAGAAGTTCTCAATAAACCGCCGATAATAACCCGCCAACCCCAATAAACTTCTAATCTCTGAAGGAGTCTTCGGTGATGACCACTCTTTCACTGCCACAATTTTGGATGGGTCTACTGTAATCCCTTTTTCATTAATCACATGACCCAAGAATTGGATTTCGAGCAACCAAAATGCGCACTTAGAAAATTTAGCATAAAGCTTCTCCCTTTGCAACACTTCAAGAATTTCACGAAGATGAAATGCATGATCACTATCACTCCACGAATAGATGAGAAGATCATAAATAAACACAGTAACTGAACGGTCGAGGAACGGTCTACGCACCCAGTTCATAAGATCCATGAAAACCGCGTGCGCATTGGTTAAACCGAATGGCATAACCGTAAACTCATATTGACCGTAACGAGTGCGGAAAGCTGTCTTATGAACGTCGTCTACTTTCACTTTAAATTGATGGTACCCGGATCTTAAATCAATCTTAGAGAACCATGAGGCCCCTTGCAATTGATCGAAGAGGCTGTCAATTCGAGGTAATGGGTACCTATTCTTCACCGTCAACTTATTCAACTCCCGATAATCCATACACATCCTCATGCTTCCGTCTTTCTTTTTAACTGAGAGAACGGGTGCACCCCAAGGCGAAACGCTTGGGCGTATGAAGCCTTTATCGAGTAGTTCTTGCAGTTGCTCCATTAGCTCTTTCATCTCCGGCGGTGCCAATCTATAAGGTGCTTTGGCTACCGGCTTAGCACCCGGTATCAAGTCGATCCCAAACTCTACTTCCCTCTCCGGTGGAACTCCAGGTAACTCATCCAGAAACACATCCTCAAACTGATTCACAACCGGAACATCGCGGATATCTTTCACTTTCTCGATCATATCCGCAACACAAGCCATGTATGCCTTGCACCCACGCACCATGTACTTTGTTGCCTTCACATAAGAACACAACTTAACCTTACCTTTCTTCTCACGTTCTATGTAAATGGGCTCAACCGACGGAGAGTCGAGTTGTATCGCCTTAGGCCCACATAGAATATTCGCTTTGTTCTTTAACAACCAATACATACCCACTATTACATCAAAATCCCCCATGCTTATAGGAAATAAATCTATAAAGAACGTTTCACCCCCCGCCCTTAACTTACAATTCCTATAAATATCGATTACTAGGAAACTCTTATCATTTGTTGCCTCGATTTCTAAGGGTTCGTCTAACTTGCTACTTAGAAACGAAGAATGCTTAACAAATTTCAAGGACACAAATGAACGACTAGCCCCGAATCAAATAGAACTAGTGCATGTAAAGAGTTAATCTTGAATGTACCTGACACCACCTCTGAGTTCGTCTTTGCATCTTCCGCCGAGATGTGGAAAGCTCTACCCTTTGGCTTTGGCATCTCTATCCTCTTCTCGCTTCCACCTTGCTTCAACTCGGGACAATCCGCCCTATTGTGCCCGGGCTTGTAACAATTGTAGCACAAATGAATTTGGCTTGAACATTGATTAGCCATATGCCCCGGCTTCCCACATTTATAGCAGTTTAGCGTTCCCTTCTTACATTCCCCAAAATGCTCTTTCCCACAAATCTTGCACCCCTGAGAAGAGAACTTGCTAAATGGCTTCTTGCTAGGGCTTCCGCCCTTTATCTTCTTTACCATTTGGTCCACAAATTCCGCTTTCTCTTTTCACCTCTAGCTTCTTGCTTCCTCAACTCCACCTCTCTTTCCCGACATCTATTTATCAAATCAACAAGTGTGGTAAAAGAGGAAGGATATATGCTATCTCTGAACTCCACGGTCAACATAGCATAGAATCTATCAATCTTTGCCTTTTCGGTCGACACCAAGTCCGGACAGAACTTGGCGCGATCAAAGAAGGCTCCTGCCAATTCATCAATCGACTCAGTCATTTGCCTCATGAGGAGGAACTCCTCAGTCATCCTGTCAACCGCGGCTTGTGGGCAATGGTATTTCAGAAAAGCCGTCTTAAACTCCTCCCAAGTCATGGAGGTCACACCCAATTCACCCCTATCTTTTTAGAGATTCAATAACCACTATTTTGCCATCCCAGTCAACAGTGGCACACTAAACATTAACATATCCTCAGGCTTACATTTAGTCATCTCTAAATTCGATTCCATATCCACCACCCACCTGTGGCTAAGGATCGGGTCCACTTAGCCATTATACTCTTTGGGCTTGATCACCACAAACTCCTTAAGAGTACAACCTTGTGGTTCCCTCTCATTTTCCTTCAATACCTCTTCGAGAGTAAGCTTAATAGCCCCTCTCATTTCCTCCATTAACAAGGATGTGGCTTGCTCGAAGGCCTTGGCCACTTCTTCCTTAATCATCTCTTGGATTCTTGGATCCAACGGTTCATTGTTCGCTTCGTCTGTCATCACTTAACTGATAATTAGAACAAAAACACCTTAATACCCTTACACTTTCAATACCTGATGTGTTGCAAAGCACACATGTATTTCCGCCATGTTTCCTGTCGTTTTTATATAGTTTTAGAGTCGTTTTGAGTCATTTTTAGTATCTATTGAGTCTTTGTTATGTTTACAGGAGCTCGTGACGATTACAAGTGAAAAACCCGAAGAAACCGAGCACGAGAATGAAGCCCAAAGTTTAAAAGTTAAAAATCTGGAATTCTTGTCCCTCGCGGAACGTGAAGGCCAGAAGGAATCTTCTCGCGACGCGCGAGAAAAGGAAAATCCGGGCGCGAAAAAATTGTCCCTCGCGTTACACAAAGGACTGGCCAACCTTTCTCGCAGTACGCGAGGGCCCCCAAATTCCGGATAAAAACCATAATTTTTGAATTTAATAGAATTGTAATCCCATAATCAAGGGAGTTGGTATCTTTGCCGTCCAGAGAGCATTCTAGGGCGATTTTGGGAGTAAGAAAGCCAATCAAAGTGCAAGATCAAAGCTTTTGGATTCCGAGTTCGTTGTAATAGCGTTCTAGGTTTTCAAGTTTGAATCTTTACGTTTATTTGCTGTGTTTGGACTATGTTTTGCTTAATTGATTCTATCATGGATGTTTTAAGTATGATTATAGGCAAAACATTGATACTGCCTAGGTCAATTGATGAATATTTGCTAAAGTTATAATTTTTATCGGTTTTGGATTCGTATGATGGTTTGATGATTTTGTAAAGATCTTAGTATGATGATTATGATGTATATGCATGCTTTAATTCTGTTTGTGTGATTGATTTCAATTCCTTGCATTTATTGTGGTTCTCTGCCAGTTCGATTAGCGTATCATGATCATAGATCTTAGGGTTTGTGATTGTGGTGGTGTGCTAGACATAGTACCCAAAGGAGTTATTGTTAATTGATGATTAAAGTTTATTGTTCTTCCTAGTTCAATACCTAAGAGGTGAGAATTAGTCATTTAGTCTTCACTATTAGGAATCTGAATGTCAGCTGTCTGAGAGGAAGCTAGTTTAGGTGTCTTGTGACCTGTTGCTATTCTGAATCATAGTTGTTATTCTAAGATTATCCCGTGCATTCTTTGAATGTATTGTGGGGGTGAGACTGAGAGGTAATCCGTTCATTAGGGTACATTGTCATAGTTGGAAATACCTGAGAAGTGATCCGACAATCTGGTGAGTTTAGTACACTTTAGGTAGCTTAGTTGGTGACACCTTGAGAGTGATTAGGGATCCACTAGGTTGTCTTTAGTTATCATCCTTAGAATCCCAGATCCATCATAGTTTCCAGAACCGGTAGAAGTTGTGCTTTGCAAGTAGGATTCCGACCTAGGTAGTGTTCTTCCCAATCTTGATTTCACCTTAGCTTTTGTCTCTTGATAGTTTGAGTCGACCTTAGTTTTTTGCATTCATTAGTTAATTCAGTAGTATAGTAAACCCCCAAACCAAATCATCTTTAGTCCTAGTCAGAGTCTAGTTTTGTTATCGTAGTGTCTCTAGGGTTTGATAACCCGGTTTACCATTAAGCTGTGCTACACTCGATAGGTCCACTTGCACGTCAGTGCGGTTTAGTTCATAGGTTTTCCATTTATTACTTAGGAGTCTAGGTTAGGTTTTGTTATTTATTTTATAGACCGTCTGGACGACATCAAGTTTTTGGCACCGCTGCCGGGGACACTTGGCAATAGTAATATTAGCTCTGATTAGTTCTTTGTTTGATTTTTGGTTTATCTGTCTTCTTTGAGTCTGTTTTGTGCGCTTTTCCTACGTGCTACTTCCGTGTTTTCTTATGTGTCTAACTTAGAATCGAGTCTTTCTGTTCTTGAGTCTCTGTCTCTCGTTTCCTATTGAGTCTTTCTGTTTATGTACAATACTCGTTCTCATGGATCACCACCATATTCTGCTTTCCTAGAGCCTGAACGAGAGCTACACGAGCGCATCCGTGACTTTCGGGAGCGTTTGAAAGCATTGTGCGAAAACCAGGTACGTTTTATTAGCCTCATTCCATTTCCTACCATGGGTGACGTTGATCCACCGGCGAGACGTACCGTGCACCAGAGAGCTAGTGCTGGGGTTACGGGAGTGAGATCTTCGATCACTAATCCCACCATACCTAATAACAATACATGGCAAATCCCAGAACATGTCATGAACACTATCACTCATGCTACCCAATTTCATGGCCTCGAGAATGAGGATGCACCCGGACATGTGTCTCGCTTCGCGCGAATATGTGATACGTTCAATATCATGGGTGTGTCTAAGGACGCTATCTACTTGCGTCTCTTCCCATTCTTGCTCTCTGGGCATGCTTTTACTTGGCTCGACAATCTCCCAGACAACTCGATCACTACTTGGGAGGATCTCGAAGCCAAGTTCTTTAAAAATTACTATCCACCTTCCAAGGCCGCTCGCTTTAGGGATCAAATCCACTCCTTCCGGATGGATCCCGACGAGCCCTATCACATGGCTTGGGAGCGGTTCAACGCGCTGTTGAGCCGATGTCCCCAAAACGGTCTTTCTGACTGGGCGATAGTGGAGAAGTTCTATAATGGCCTCACCTTCGAGAAGCAGCAGATGTTTAATACAGCTGCGGGAGGCCACATCATGGAAAAGTTTGAACCTGCCGAGTGTGAGGAGATGTTCGAGAGCTTCGCTCAAGCCGAACAACAGTACCCATCTTCTAGGAGTTCTATTCCTAGTGCTAGATCATTCACCATATCTCCTAGAGGTGTGCATCAGGTCACTCCTGATTCTAGCGTGGCTGCTGCCCTCGCCTCTATGACCAATAAAATAAAGGAGCTGAAACTCAGTGCTCAGTGGTGTCAAGTGTGCAGGGGAGGCCACAACACCCGTGATTGCTCAATGAATACTCTAGAGCAGGTGAGTTATGCTGGCAACCAATACCAGAATCGAGGGTACAACAACTACAATTCATTTAGCTCGGGATGGAGATCTGGAAACAACCCACCGAGGTTTAACGGTCGTCAGCAGCATCAGCAGCAGCAGCAGCAGGGAGGAGGAGATACAGGACCTAGCACGGGAAGCAGGGTCAACACGACCATGATAAAGGAGATGCTTGAGACGAAGAGTTGCTTGCCTATTTAGTCCAGCAGGACAAGGATGCTAGGCAGAGATTGGATGGCCATGACACTTTACTGAAGAATCAGCAATCGGCATTCCATGATCTGCAACGCACGGTGGAGGACATCGCTAAGATCTTGAAGGATTGACAGGGAGGTCCATCTTCAAGCTCCAACGCTTCAGTGATGGCCGTGTCGGTTAGGAGTATGGAGGAGAAAGAGGTTATTGAGGATGACCCCCACTCTAGTAAGTATAAAATTCCGTCACCTAAAGATGTCAAACAAACCAACTGGAAATCTCGATTCGCTGAGATCGATGCCAAGATGGCCAAGGAGCAGGTGGACGAGGAGAAGGTAGTTGAGGTTCCTGCCGAGAAGGCAGAGGAGGAGAAGAAGGAGGTAGAGATGAAGACCCCCGAGATTGATCTGACTCGTGTTCCCTACCCAGCACGTTTGCTGCCTTTTAAGCAAGCTAGGGAGCATAGTCACTTCCTTGACATATTTAAACTTCTCAAGGTCAATCTCCCGCTCATTGAGACCCTCTAGAGTATGCCAAAATATGGCAAAGTCCTGAAAGATCTTCTTTCTAACAAGAAGAAACTAGAGGAGGTCTCTAAAGTCTCACTTAGTGAGCAATGCTCTATGGTGGTGCAGAACAAACTACCAGAGAAACTAGGAGACTCGGGTCGTTTCACGATCCCATGTCTCATAGGCAGTTTGCCTTTGCACCACACGTTGGCCGACCTAGGTGCTAGCATAAATCTGATGCCCTATTCCTTATATAAGCAGCTAGACCTAGATGAACCTCAGCCGACGCGCATGAGCATAACCTTGGTTGACCATTCAGTCAAGTATCCACAGGGAATTTTGGAAAATCTTCTAGTGAAAGTAGGCAAATTTGTCTTCCCCACGGATTTTGTGATTCTAGACATGGAAGTAGATGATGGAGTCCCACTCATCCTCGGGCGCCATTCTTGCGCACCGCCAAGGCAGTAATTGATGTCTTTGATGGGAAACTCACACTTCGTGTGGGGGATGAGTCAGTTATTTTTTATGCTACACGGTCCGTGGAGTATGTTGGCGAGCATAGCCACTCCGTGTGCATGCTTGATGCCTTCATGGACTACCATCAGGACTCTGATCATGAGTTAGAAGTTAGTGAACCCGCCCATAATTTTAAAGAACCTTATGATTGGGCGGTTGGAGAGATTGTCAGAGGAGCCGGACGAATACGGCGATGAGGTGCCTGAGGATCTGCTGGAGATGATGGCAGAGTTAGATGAGATCATAGGCAAACCTGGTGAAGGATTAGAGGTCCCACATATAGGAGATTCCAATCCTGAACCTTTGCCCATCACCATTGTGCATTCTGAGAGGGTGAGTATTAAGCCAAACCCTAGTTCCAGCCCTCCTAGGTCTAGGCCACCCCGTAAGAGAACCCGTACGTTCATAGAATCTTCTGATTTTAGGGTAGTGAAAACCCCAAGTGTGGGGACGTCTAGGGGTGACAAACTACTTGGGTATTTGATGCATATTACATTCAGACCGGGTAGACTTAAGCTGTGGTGGAAGGATCTGTGTGAAAAATGTGATATAAGTTCAATGTTTGTGAGGAGTAGGAGTTTGTTGAATTTATGGAGGACCGGTAGACCGCAGAGGATGAAGGCGATTCCGGTTAGGATAAAAAATAAGCCTCCTGATACGCTTGTTTGAGTCTTGGGCAAGTGCTCGGGATGTAGAGTTTGTATGCTTCTTTGATTTGAGTCCGTGTCCTTTTCTGTGTTTTTCGGTATTGTGTTTTGTGTATGTCATGTCTTGCAGGGATTCACGCTTGATTTGGCACGGGAAATCATCGGGAACGAAGTTCCAGGTATATTTTACATTGGTTTTTATCTTTGGGACGAGTTTTGGGAAATTTGGGTGAAAAAGTTTTTAGGGGGTCAAAAATATTCTAAGTATAAAATTTGAAATAATTTCTTAACTTTCTGTGATGGACCTTCCCTTGCGGTACGCGAGAGACAAAAATTCTCGTCCGACATTTTTTCCAACTCCTCGCGGTACGCGAGGAGTTTCCCCTGGTTCTTTGCGGTACACGGGGACCATATGGTATTGCCCTTTTGTTCCTTGTTTCCCGTGGTCTCCCATTCCAATCCACCGATACCCACCACCATCCACATCATCCGTTATCGTCCACCATCATTCATCACCATCACCTATCATCTACCATATCATCCACCATCATTCATCCATCATCCATATCATATCATCTAACTCACTGACCATGACCATGGGAAACTCGGGAACCGTTCGTAACCGATGATTTTTATTGCTGTGGCGTTCATGTCTATGTGTTTGTCACGCATCGGGTATGTGTCCTTGCATTCTATCCAGAGTCTTAGTGAGTCCGTTTGAGTCTTTTATTTGTGTCAGTTTAATGCTACGGGTTTGTTGTAAGATTTATTTTGCAGGTATTGTTCGTATTGCCCGTACTCAATCTCCATTCGGGCGGGACGAATGCTTCTATCACTTGGTAAAGGCAACCCAGCAGTGTGTGCAACCACGACCGAAATGCTATACGGTGCACACGAGGAAGAACGAAGCTGGATACATTTGTTTGCATCTACATTACCAGTTAAGTCGCTTCATGTTTTTATTTTTGCATTTTTATTTTGAGTTGTGTTTTGCTTCACATTGAGGACAATGTGTCTTTTAAGTGTGGGGATGTGAGTGTTTAAGTCTTAGTTGTGTCTTTTATAAAAATCCAAAAAGATTGAAAATTTTGAAAAATATATCCTTTGAAAGTATAAGTTTTTGCATAATAAATGGAAAATTATAGTACAACTGGATCTACTTGTTGAGTTTAAATGATTTAAATAATAGAAAACGCGTCTAATTAGTGATGTTTTGGTAAACCCAGCCGACTTGAATAGCTTAAATAGTCTGTGAGTGTTACTTAGGATTAATCATGTAATAATATCATGATATCTTGTAGGTACTCATCTTAGGGTGTCGGTAATACCGAAACTGTCAACATAGGATGATAGGTACCACGTTAAGTTAAAATTTAAAGGTTTTTGAAAACTTTCATGGCACCACTCTCTTTTTATGAGAATAAATCCAAGTTTCGGTGGCGCCCATTCCATGAATCCATAATTCCATAATCATGTGCTAAATAAATTTGAAATATGAGTTTTGCTTATGTGTTTCCCTCTGAGACGGCGACTTGGAGGATACACCCCTAAGTGAGATTTATGTGCTTAAATGTGTAGAACTAGTTTATGTGTTAGCTTCAGGGATAGTGACTTGGTTGAGACACCTCTAGACGAAAGTTCTTGTGCTTTAATTAACGCTCAGTTCCACCCATTCATTCCATAATCCATTGATTTCTAAAAACCTGTGAATCTTAGTTTAACGTGGGGGGCAAATCTATATGGTTTAACCCGTACCTAAACATGACTTTGAGAAGGGATTAGGTAGAGTTGTAGCTTCTAAGTGTGAGTCACATAGGTTGATTGATTGTTGTATAAAATGGAATTAGAGCACATTACGGGGGCTAGATAGTTGGTGATTGGGTTTAATCGGGCATAAATACTAATTGTTGCTTTTTAACGCGTGAGTATGTTTAACAAATTGGTAATTGATTGTTAAGTTAGATCTTAGTTATGATTCCATTGCAAACTTTTTCGAGGATGAAAAAAAGTTAAGTGTCGGGATGTTTGATGTGTTGCAAAGCACACATGTATTTACGCCATGTTTCCTGTCGTTTTTATATGTTTAATAATACGCTATGCCCAATTGTAATTATCATATCCATATAACAAATCACAAAAACAAGTTTCGGCACACATAACACCTTGTCATTCAATCTTACATATACATATACACCATATATATATATATATATATATATATATATATATATAACCACCTTATCAAAACATTACTAACCTTTCATTTCTGAAAGCTCCGAATTTTGTTCAAGTCCTTCTTAGATTCTTGTATCATTTCCCCCATATCAAGAGCATCCGATTTGAGTTTGGTGCCACCTACACCAAATCCCTCAAACCATGGCTCTGATACCAAGTCGTAACACCCTAAATTCGCACACCGATTATTTAAAACATTAAAACACGCGGAAGCATTCGTCCCAATTTATATATATATATATATATTCCTTCGCGTACCGCGAGGGACCAGACACCCATCTTCGCGTACCGCGAGGGAGTCCCAAATCACCAGACCGAGAACCAGGTTCTTCGCGTACCGCGAAGAGCCTTCCCCTGATATTCGCGTACCGCGAGGGACTCAAGTAAACAGAAAGTTTGGTTTTTCTGCCCAGTTCAACACTTAACCATTTTTCCATCATTTACCAATTCAACATGACACAAAAATTTTCCAACACTTGGGTTTTTGTTTAAAACATTCATACATCATTCTATACACCAAAACTACATAGATTATGCATCATTTACATCCTTTTAAAGGATTTCCCTTTTTCCCCAAAAACATCAATTACGCATACGAGAACCCGCCAACGCCTTGGACTTGACTTTGACTACATCGAAGCTTTTCCTGCATAACACCACATTTAATCACCATTAGTAATGAAGATAAAACATATCAACAAGTAAAATCTACTTGTTTTCACCCATTCACCCATTTGACCCGTTTTCACCCAATTAGTCATTAGGCTACATATCACTTGCAATGCACCTTACAAGCTTCATTCTTTTCTTACAACCATCATAATTAACTCATTTTCATTTCCATTATGGCACTTAGACCATAACTTCATCCCCACATTTCCATTATGATACTAGATCATAAATTCATTACCCATTTCCATTATGATTCATAAATCATAACTTCATCACCACATTTCCATTATGGTATTTAATACCATAACCTCATATCCACATTTCCATAATAGAATTACAACTATAACTACATTCTTTCACTTGTACATACATATTCATACACATTCATAACAACAACATGGTATGCAAACATAACACATGTATTCCCCATTTATCATCAATACTAAGTAAGTGCAATAGCACTTACCTTTCAGGTTTGAAGATCATGTTCCTCCTTCAAGATTTGCAATTTGATTACCTAAACATATACACCTAGTTTAGTAATCTATCATACATCAAAATCACATTTTTAATTGGGTTCACAACCCAATCTTTCATTTCCAACCCAAACTGACCCGTTTGGGTTATTCTCATATCCAAACACCCTCTTTCCACCCAAACTCACCTGCTTGAGTTTCATTACCATTCCTTAACACTAACTTTTCATTTAATCTTTAACATTAGATTAATTTAGTGTTCTTTCAAGTGTCTAACATCGTATAAACACCTAATCATTGATTAATTCATCATCCTAACATCATAACCCCAAAACCCCCTTATAATCAAAATCAAAGGGTTCTATGATGTTAATCACCATTCTTTACCTTTAGTTTAGCTAGATTATCAACAATCTAACACCAACTAACAACATGCATCATCAAATTTCGGATTTCTTCAAAACCCGTCTACTAACTCAACAATGGAGAAATCATATGGATGATAATCACTTACTTGATGTTAGGAAGGTGATGTGCAAGCAAAAACCTCCACAAATCAAGCTTCTAATGCACGAATTAGCTTCAATTTCACTTTTCTCCTTTTTCTTTTGAGAGCATCAACTCTTTCACCAACAATTGCCCAATTTTGACTTCTCCAAGACAAATATGGCTGATTTGCCACATTTACACATTTAGCCCCTCAACTTCCATTTCATCCATTTTCATTCCAAAATTAGTTAAAAACTAATATAACCCCAACACTAACTTGAAACCCACTTGTTTCAACTTATTTCTAAAATATTATTTTCACCATAATATTAATTAGAAATATTTATTTATTTAAAACGAAACCCGAATTTTGGTTCGTTACATACGCCCCGTAAATGAGACCCTTAATCTATATCTATATAATAAATAAAGGTTTTTTCATGCTATGTGTCATCTACATATTCATTATCATCATTTTTTTTCCGTCTTTCTCTCTTATTAAATACACCTCTATCTTTAATAATAATAATATATTTTTAAAGAAAATACTAATTATACTAATAAAACATATTTATTATAAATTATCTCTTATTATAATAAAATTTTGAAATATAGTTATGTAACTTTTGTTTTCAATCAAACAGTAAATGAAATTCAAACTATATTAAATAGTAATTAACGTATTTTTGAAACTCAATTATATATTAAATTTACATATTTTGAATTTTTTTATATATCTAATATACGTAATATATTTTTACAACCGTAAAATATATATATATATATATATATATATATTACACGGATTCTAATAACATGGACTCATTTGGGCTACATGACCATACAATAGAATTTGGTATTAATAAAGGCCCAATATTCCAATAACTACATAAGAAAAAGTGTAAACTGTCATTTTCGTCCTTGTGCTTTGATTAAAATTGTCACTTTCATCCAATAGTTTGATTTTTCGCATCTAACTCCTTGTGATTTGATCAAAATTGTCATTTTCATCCAATCACTTAACACCATCTTTTTTCAGTTTAATGAAGGCTATTTCAGTCATTTTACATCTTTTTTTCCCATTTTTAATGCCATTTAAATATACTCCCTCCCCCCATTAAACCCTAATCATCGAATGATTTGGGGGGAAAGGGATTTCGCAAACCAGAGTCTTTCTTCATCAACATCTTCAAGAAAAAATGGTGCTCTGCTCCTCATGTGGATCACAAAACACTATTCGCAAATCATGGACGTCCTTGAACCCTGGTCGTCGGTTTTATTGTTGCAATAGGCAGGTACTCATTCGCAATTTTTTGTCAGCAAATAATCAATTCGGACTTCTTTTTTTATCTAATTCAAAGTGAATTGATTACAAGGAAGAGTTTTGGGTTTGTAGGTTGGGCTGACACTCTAATGTGCCAAAGAGCTGTTGAAGTGGAGAATAAAAGATTGAAGTTTGTTTTATGTTTTAGCTGGGTGTTGTTCATATTGTATTTTCATGATTAAAACTCATGTACCAAGTATTATGTTAATGAATGAAGGTGTTTTGATCCAACTATGATGTACAAATTTAGATGTTTTATCTGCACTTTTTGAGCTCAAATTTAGATGTTTTTGTCTGCACTTTTTTATTTATGAATTAATTCAGATGTACACATGATAATTTAGATGGACAGATGATAATTTAGATGCACCACTTTTTTAGTACAAACATTTCACAAATTGATTTATGTTTTAGCTTTGAACAGTTGATTTATGAATACAAATTGGTCAAACTTTTTTAGTACAAATGATACCAAACATTTCACAAATTGATTAATTAGTACAGATGATACCAAACATTTCACCAAAAAAGAATACCAAAACACAAATGGTCTTACTTTTAAGTTCATAACAGAGTTACCAAAACATAATATCAAACATACTACCAAAACAGAATACCAAATAGAATTACAAAAACAATCAGACCCATTAGACCTAAAACATAACAGTACCCAAAACCAAACAGTCAGACCCTTTCATCTTGCCCCTTGCAAGTTCTACTATTGTGTCCTTTCTTCTTGCACTTGTTTCAAGTTACAGTGTTACCCTTCCTTGACATCTTCCCACTGGTAGAAATGGTCTGACTTAACTCCCTTACCTCCTCAGTAGACTTCTTCCTCTTTTTCTTTGGTCTGCCAACCTGTTTGTGATGCTTTGGAGCAGTTAATGTAGTTGGGCATGACGAAGGTGTCCACAAGTCTCTGCCATTGATTGGGTTTATGGTATGGGCATAGACCTTTTTATAATTTTCTAACCAGTATGTAGAAGCATGTTTTTGTAACTATAGATAAAATTGTATGTATCGGTGTATGTGGCTAGTACGCAGGAGGGTGTTCCTGAGTACTTAGCCTGCACACCAGTTTGGTCCTGTGTACTTAGTAAGTACGCAAGGCTTTTGCCCTATAAATAGACAAGTACGCAGGTAATGTTCCTTCCCCTATAAATAGAAGACTTGTCTTCATTTGTAGGTGGAACTTCTGGAACAAGGTTGAGAGGTGTCCGGGTCGGGACGAGGTGTCCGGGTCGGGACGAGCTCTCCCGACCCCTGGACCGTGAGCTTAGATGAGAGATGTATGCTCCTTCGGTATGTAGTCTGTAATACGGGATGGCTTCTATGTTATGGATTACGTATTGTTGATTCTTCTCTTGTTTATGTTCGTGTTTCTCTCTGTGTTCTTCTTTGTTCCCACACAAATCACAGAACATATCCGTGTATTTCCGCTGCGCGACGAGGCTCTCGGGACCTACACAATAACATGGATCAACCCATTTCTCTGCAATACCATCATCTAGTCCATGTGTAACCATGTTCCAAATACATGCCACTGCATGCCTACATGGCATGCTAGTCAATTCTCATTTTCTACATGAGCAAGTCCTTTGGTCAACATTAACTGTTTTCTGATCTTGTGTAGGACCACTAACTTGATACTTTGATACACTGATAGCGTATGTGAATATAGTATATAAAAATATAAATAAATATATTTTTAGATTAATTGATTTCACGAGATCAGGTTTTAAATTTATAAAATAAAATGATAATTACATTAACTTAAAACACACAATAGGCAAGTGTACTATCGCAGTGTAATATAGTCAGGTAAGAACCAAGTATCGAACCAATGGACACGGTCGAGTTCCAATAATCAACTTTTGTTATCGTTTAGCCGGATTAATTAGTAGGTGGGTTTTGTGTGCTTGTGAAGCAGAAAAGTAAATGACGGTAAAGTAAATAACATAAAAGTAAAAATGTGCGTGAAGTGTGTAACAGAAATGTAATTAGCAGAATAGTAAATAGCATAAAAGTAAATAAAGCTAAAATGATCAGATTACGAGATGTATTGCTTCGGGATTCGAATCAGCTTGGTACGTGATAATGTTAGATTAACTAATTCAGTGGTATGACTACTATAAACTTGTGACCAGGGTCACCGCTAGAGCCTCGTCCTCACGACATTTGATTTGAAAATTATATTCTTTAAAAAGTGGTAGTGCCTCCCGTTAGGGACAACATTTACCCTCAACCCATCGAATGGTCATCACCGGGTTGGATAAAGACATCGGACTCAAAATGCTTTATATCAAGTTAAATAGGTGATTATATTCTGCTCACCGGGAGGCGGTGTAACAATGGGACCAAGTATAAAGACGTACCGTTCCCAACATGAGTTCACTAATTCTTGGTCGCATAATAATCTCGTATAAAGACGTACGATCTTAGAAGTATAGACCAAGTCTTGGCTTATCAATCTCTGCTCGTATAAAGACGTACGAGTTTCAAAGTAAGTTTGATTAAAAAGGGTTTTACGATCTTACTCTTTAAAATCAAGACAATCACAAATATAAAGACGGATTTAGACAATAATAAAAGCCCATCAAGAGATGGTTTTTGAGGACGAATTAGTTAAAGACATAAACATACCACTTCATTAATAAGTTAAACATTAACATGCACCAAACATCATCTTCACCCTAGCAATACAAAGAAGTTTTAGCCACGAATGGCCATAACGACTAGCGTAATGATGAGTTTCGTAGGCTCCCCTATTGTGGAACAAGGAGGAAGAGCCCATGTACTCTCTACTCTCTACTCTAACTACAAGAATGCTCTTTTCTTGAGTGTAATTTCTCTCTGGATTGGTGTGTGGAATGAAGAACCCAAGCCTCCTATTTATAGGCCTCAAAATATGCAATGCACGGCCGTGTATTGGGTTGTACGGTCGTGCAAAGGCCTAGGGAATCAAACAGGGAACAGAGGACACGGTACCGGGCCATGGGGAGCAGTGAAGGCCAATGCACGGCCGTGCAATGGGATGAACAGCCGTGCAACCCCCTCTTTTTCCCCAGTTTTGTCTTGTAGCTTCATGTTGACTATTGTTGACCAATTTTGACTTCTTGGGGGTCAATGCTCCGGAAAGAACCTTCTAGAAGCTTGAATTCTTGGTGTTCTCGATAGGATTTAGCTTGATTTGTATTTTTAACATCAAAATAACCTGCAATTATCAAATATTTGTATTTTAAGCACGCATTTCAAGGTTATTATTCAATTTAGTACCATAATGCAGGATTATTATGTATGTAAAATATGTATAAATGATGACATATCATACACCACACCAAATAACAATGTATTCTGGGGCATCACTTTTAATTTTTTCAAATATTTTGGTAGCAGTTGGAGTTAAAGGTCCTTGAACCTTTGAAATCATCTTGTGAACAAGAACAATCCTTTTCATTAGGTACTCCCTAATGTACTCTAGGCAAGTAATGATAGGCTTGTCCCTTCCATCCACCAGCTGCCTATGGAAAACCTCACATAAGTTGTTTAACAACACATCACATTTTGATTTACCCACATTGATGAATCAAGTATAGTCAGTAACTAAATCAGATTTTACAAGTAACTAAATCATAACTAAACTAAACAAGATCTTACCACCGAAATGAGATATTGACCAGTGTCTTGGTGGAATCTCTTTTAACCAATCATGTAGGTCCTTATCTTCTGTCAAAACTGCACTCATACACTTATCAAACCACTGTGTTGTTGTTGCACTTGCACAACTCCAAAGCATGTTTTTGAACTTTTGACCCCTCCATTTTTGTTTCATGTTCTCATGGATATGTCTTAAACAATATCTATGCCCTGCCCTAGGAAAACACCTTAGCAATTACATGTATTATACCCTAATTAAAAAAAAAGAACAGTTATTACATATGAAGGTTATAAATGTAAAATGCATGAAAATTATAAAGCTAAACCTTACCTTTTTCCTGTCACTTATAAAAGTAAAGTTAGAGTTGGATGCTAGGTCTAGATCTTCTCCTAAACACTCCAAAAACCAATACAAGGAACTGAAGGTTTCAGATTTAACCAATGCATAAGCAACAGGATAAATGCCATTGTTTGCATCTACTCCAACTGCAGTTAAAATCTGGCCAGGAAAAGGGCCTTTCATGAAACATCCATCCAACCCAAGTAGTTCTCTCCCACAAATCTTATAGCCTTCTTTTATAGCATGTAAACATATATAAATCCTCCTAAATTGCCTTGTTTGACTGCTTGGATTACACCCTGGCTCAACATCTATCTTGACAGTTGTACCTGGATTAGATCTTATCAGTTCAGCACCATACTCCCTAAAGATCTCATATTGGGCCATATAATATCCTTGAACCTTTTTTGTTGCAAACATCTTAGCCCTAAAAACCTTATGAGTTGTGATTTGAACCTGGAAAGTCTTTTGAAGCTGATCTTGTAGAGCTCTCAATGGGATGTTAGGATTGACCTTTGTCAGCCAACTAATAGTTCATAATCTAACATCCCTTGTTTGTAGACATTGGTGTTCCTTTAGTAGTGTTTTAACCACCCAAGACCCCTCATTCAGCTGGTTTGATACGTGTAATATCCATGGGCAAGTAGGAGTTGAAATCTTCTTATTGGATATAGAAGAAGTAGCCACTTGTTGAGACCCACCTTCACTTGATTTTATAGAAATACCCTTTTGTTTTGTCCCATCCTTAATACTTTCACAACTACCCAGATTTGGATTTAGTCCTATACATACAACCCGAAATCTTGTAGTATCATTCTTTGTAATAAACAATTGTCTTCTACTTTCTATTGCAAGCTTTTTGACCAGTGACTTTATAGTATCTCTATCACTAAAAGCTTGACCAACATAGAATGGGCAATCCAAAGAGTCTTTAGCCTTTTTCTTATTCTTTCTAATGCTCCTCACGGCTTTCTGCAAACTTGTGTCATTTTCAGACTCACTAAGACTGTCAAAGTCATCTAGATCAATTTCATCTTCATCATTAATCTCTTCACCTTCTTCACTAATGTCAAAGTCTACATCTGATCTGAATTCATCCATATCTACACTAAAATCTTGAACCAAGTTATCTTCATCTACTATGAAATCAGAATCCTCCTCCTTCTCAACATCATTAACATTACACATTGTTTTCAAGTGATTCACATAGACCTCAATTACCTTATGATTTTGAGAATATTTGAGCAAGCTAATAACATCACTATCATTAGACAAATGTCTTAAACCAAAATCCAAGTCTTCTCCTGGAATCTTAAAGTGGTATTTCATTACATCTTCTTTTGAATAACCAAGAGAAAGTATCATTTCATTGATTATGATCACAGAAAAAAGCTCAAAATTCACCTTGTCAACAAAATCAACTTTACCCCTTTCATATGTTATGTCTGGAAACATGCTAAATTCTCTCCCATGGTGGAATTCCAATGTAAACAAGTAAGGATGGATGCCTGAAAAGTGTAAAACACAAACATTAATATATATTCATTACCCAACAGAACATGAAGAAATAGTAATCGATGAACCATAAACGACGCATGGATTGAATTCTTTATCTTTATCACGATCTCGAATGGTCCACGTTTCATCATCCATTGTCGTTTGCTTTTCCTCAAAGGTTTTCACAGGGATGAAATCACGTATGTTAGACAATGAATCGTTCGATGATTAGGGTTTAATGGGGGAGGGAGTAGATTTAAATGACAATAAAAAATGGAAAAAAAAGATATAAAATGACTGAAATAGCCTCATTAAACTGGAAAAAAAAAGATGGTGTTAAGTGATTGGATAAAAATGACAATTCTGATCAAACCACAAGGAGTCAGATGCGAAAAATCAAACTATCGAATGAAAGTGACAATTATGATCAAACCATATGGATAAAATTGACACTTTCCCTTTAGAAAAAATTACCTGTCTCAACAGCCGGTCGTTATCCTGTCATTGTCTTTCTCGCACACACACTCACTCCCTCCCTCAAGTCCCAATCCTTGAATATCTTCATTCTTCCGTAAATGATCCACTAAAGGAAAATCACACGCATTCTTTACAAAACTTGAATCATAATCTTCTCAGTCGATCGAACTGAAGATGAATTTCTTTAAATCTATGTTATCAGACGATCCTGAGCCGGAAAATATGGATAATTACCGGAAGTCAAACGCTGACCGTCCTCCAAATCACCAACAAACTGAAAGAGCTGAAATCGATTATACAAATTCGAATTCCGCTTCTTCCGGAGAGATTTCCGGCAGCATCGGCGGCGGTGGCGGTTTGTGGAGCTTAGGAGATCTAGTGAAGGCTGTAACGACCAGATCGGAATCAGTACTGGAGACATACCGTCGCGATCTGAAGGAATTCGGATCCGGATTGAGAAAAGAGTCTGATCTGTTCCGTGAAGTCGCGAATCGCGCAGTGAAGGATCTGCCGACGTCAATCGAGGTCGGAGCGTCGGCGATCGACGGAGTGTTGAAATCGACGGTGGATATCATCTCACAAGGTAAAGACGTTCTTCTCGAACCTTCTAATGTTGATGATTATGATACTTCGGAATCCGTACGGAATTCGAGAGTGTATAGCCGTTTTGATTCTCAATTAAATGCTATTCAAACCGATGCTCGAACTTATTGCGATGATCCTGAGGATTTAGATGATTATAATGAGTGGAAATTAGGTTTTAAGTTGAGAGATAGAGAATTAGAAATTGAGAAACTGATTGGAGATAACAGATCTGTAGAAGCAATTCATGAAAAAGTTGTTCCAAATCAGGTTGATGATGGTAGCTTCTGGTGTAGGTATTTCTATAAGGTTTATAAGCTTAAACTGCAGGAGGATATGAGAGTTCGTTTCGTAAGTAGATCGCTAACTGCTCATGATGATGAAGAAGCATTGAGTTGGAAAGTTGATGATGATGATGATGATGATAGATCTAAAACTGTAACCTCTAATGCGGTTAAGGATGATAACATGAACAATAATAGTTATGTTGACATTGTTAACATCAACAATGTGCCAAAAATTGATCAAAATCAAGATGGTCTTGACGAGAAGAACAGTGTGGAGGAGCTGAAGTTGAGTGGTGGAGACGCGTGTGATCATCAGGGAGTTGAATTGGTGCCATAAACTGATGAAAATCTTGATTGTGATGAGAATTCTGGTAAGGACTTGCAGAAGGATGAAGATCTTGAGTGGGACGAAATTGGGGATATTGGGGAGGATGATGAAAAATATGTGTCACGAGGTGAAAGCGCGAAGATAGGTGAGGTTTTTAAGCGTGTAAATATGGCTGAAGATGATGGGGATTTGAGTTGGGATATAGAAGATGATGATGAACCTGTGAAAACTAGTAGCAGGAAGTAGTTGTATGAATCTGTTGTTCAGCAGGAAAATGCAATGTAATTCAGTTGTACTAATATATGCAATCAGTGACACATTATTTGGGGGTGTTTGGGATTTTGCTGCTAAAGCTCTTTTTTTTCAGGTTGTTCGCCATTCGGTTCGGTTCAGTCAGTTTAACAAAAATTCTGAATCAAATCACTAACTATGGTTTTGGTAAAGTGCAAATGCTCATCGAACTCTGTCATCTTAGCATTTAGGGTTTAGAATTAGCTTTTTGCATTTAGCTTTAGCGTTTAGTTTTAAAGTTTAGCTTTTAGATGTAGAATTTAGATTTTAGGGTTCATCTTTAGAGTTTAGTTTTAGGGTTCAATGTAGGGTTTAAGGTTCGACGAGACGGTTCCAACGTAGCTAGAATGAGTTAAATCGGAGATCGTTAGAGTTGTCACGTGTCATTTTTCAAATATTTTTTAGCTTTTTTAGGCAAAATAGACTTTTTAGGGGAACATTCCCTCTTAGTTATATATTATATTACTAGGTTAGAATCTCGTGTAATACACGAGTAATTTGAATATATTGTTATATACTTAAAACTAAAAATTGTATTTCTTTAAAACTTGTTATTACATGGGTTGAATAAACTCGTTTATTATGCGTGTTGAATAAAATATAATATGTTAACACATACACTCCCCAAAATATGTTTTTAAAAAATGTACTTTGACGTGACAATTATAAATTACGTTAAATAATTTATAAAATATTTTTTTTCAACTGGGTATTAATCTTTTTTATGTAATTGATAAATGTTAATTTATATTAACTTTATTTGGTTAATAAGTATCCAAATATAGATTTATATTAAATACCTAAAAAATGTATTAATTTAATATCATTATTAAATATGAGAGAGATGCGAGAAAACTTACAACCAAAACCTTTATTTATTATATAGTATAGATGCATAATGTTTATAATCAATACATACTAATAAATAAAGGTTTTGGAGAGACACTTGTCATATTTCTAGGCCTCCACATTCTCATTTTTCCGCCTTTCTCTCCTATTAATAATCAACTCCACTATTTTAGGCAACTAAATTAATTATTTGTTACAATCTTTATCTACAGAATTTTTAAATTTAAAACTGTGTTTATCATCAATTAAATTGTTCTATCATATTTTTATGAATTCTACAAACTGAAAACAATTTTATAGCCATCTAAGATTCAAATAAAAACTCTTTAATCATGTATTTACATATTCACATTGTTTCATTTTAATGAGTGTATGTGTTAACAGATTACATTATATTGTATTCAACACGTGTAATACACAGGCTTATAAAAACATAATTTTTTATTATTAAGTATATAACATTACATTTATTCAACCCGTGTATTACACAAGATTCTAGCCTAGAGGTTATATAATTGTTCAATAAAATTTATTCAAATGTTATTATTAGTAAATGCAATTCTTTTCTTAACGTTATGGTAATTCATTAATTAATGTACGTGAAATGATAAATGCGAGTACATGAAACATATCATCATAAATTTACAAATAAACTAGATCTGTTATTTTTATTAACGTAGATATTTACTAAACCTTAATCGAAAATGTCGGTATCCAATCATCTTTTTTTTTCCTTTCTTACATTTCTTACTTTTGATTACTTTTTTTATGAATGTGTGACAACTGAGTTATGTTTACATCTCAAATTTTGGAGTCTCAACTTTACCCGTGTAATATATATTCGTCGACGTGGGTTCGAGTCTAGAGGTAATTTTTTCCTTTTACTTTTTTTTTATTTTCGTTTGTAAAAAATGTTTCTTTTTATATTTATATTTTTTTTTACTTTGTTACTAACTTATTTAATGAATTTGCCGTTTCAATGTTAATTCATATTCGCGTCGAAATCTATTTATTTTCCGATCTCCATATTAATTACTTTTTCCTTGACATTAATGTAAGTTTTACGATTCAATGTAGGTTATTTTTTACGTGTTATGGGTTATATCGAGTAATGATAACGTGATGGTACCGTAGAGAATTAGACTGACACAACTGAGTCGCGGTAACTTTATATGTTTCTTCTATGTTTTCAACAGTTTAAGTTAAGCCTCGCGTCGGGGGACGCGTGAAACTACTGCCGCGAAGCGCGGGCCACATTTCCTAGTGTAGTTATATATTAGACAAATAGTATGATATAATTATATAAGTAATAGGTTTTGTTTAGTCTTACGAGCTTAATCAAGATCAGTGTATAAAGTTAAGGTCCGAGTTCGTTTATTAATTGAGTTTTAATTTAGGTTTGAGCTTATCTCGAGTCTATCAAATAAGTAATTAATATCATAAATCTATCAAACCCGGACCAGACTTGTTTAAGAATTTTGAAAATACTAGAAACGAGATGGGGTCATACAATATTGGTTAGTTAGTGGTTTAGAACTAGTTCGGTCCATTGGTTCGTTAGTGGTACGACGCATAATACTGGTTAGTTAGTGGTCTAAAAATAGTTCGGTGCACGGGCCCTATAAAACTGGTTCGTTAGTGGTATAACGTATAATACTGGTTAGTTAGTGGTTTAAAACTAGTTCGGTCCACAAGCCTTATAAAACTGGTTCGTTAGTGGTATAAGAACAGGTTCATTAGTGTTTTAGAACTAGTTCGGTCCTAAACCAGACTCAAAACTGTTAGTGATATGGTTCAAACATAATTCCTCACCCATTAGACGGTGTTTCATCAAAATAAAAGAAAAAAAATGGCCTGGTTTCATGACCGGACAAAACCAGTCATGAACCCAACTAGACTGGACTAAGAACCGAACTTTTGACACGATGGCCAGAGAACCGGATCAGTCTGTTATGGTTAGTGGTTCGTGTTGACTTGCCGGATGCATGATGTACTTCTCAGAGGCGAGAAGGAACACAAAAGCACACACATAAAGGTAGCAAAAGTATATAACTACTAACAAAACTAACACATGAAATGATAAATACAAACCATAAACCATACACATCCTAAGTTTTAAATAACCCTACACAAAAGAGGAAAAGATCACCACCCCCACCGTATTCCGCCTGGGTGCCGCCTATTCTTATTTCCGGCGGTGTTGAAGTGTCAATTTATAGGCTTAGTTAGAGGTACCAACATTCGACGAAGTTCTCAACCTCAATTTTGTTCGACTAACATAACTTGAAAACACGTCGTTGAAGCTTTCGCCCCTAAAAATCGCACTTCCACCCGAGATATCCGAAGAAACCATCATTTTCGTATTTGTATGATCAATATAACTATCGTGCTTTTCTTCACCAAATGTCTTACTTTCAGTCGACTCCTTTCGACCACCATCGCCACTTTTCTTGATGACACTAGACGAAAAGCGCACAAATTTTTTCGATGGTTTGACTTCAGGAGTAGAAAAGGTCCCGGTTTTCGGGCCCGGGATCACTTCATGGAAAACGGGTCGGTTTGGAGCGGATGATGGTGTTTGGGAGACAAGTGGTTTAACGGTCGGAGGATCCGACATGTTGTTTTCGGGACCGTGTGAAAGTCTAGGTGAAAAACCAAAGGTGAGTTTGCATAACCTCTCATATGAACTCCTAGCAAAACTTTTGTTTGAACGATCTTTAGCCATTAGTTTAAACTTTCAAGAAAGTAGTGACTTGGAAGGGATTTGGTAACAATATGTGGGTATTTAACAGGGAATTAAAGTGGCATTTGCCAAGCAAATAAAGTTCGAATAATTGAATGATGGTTATTAAGCACGTGGTTCGACATGGATTCACGTCTAAATCGTGGATGTAGCCAATCAAGTGAACCGCGTTATATTCATATGTTGTTATTGTTCTAGCTCTTTATTCGTCTTGCAATTGTTATTGTTATCATGGGCGGATTTACCTTACACCCAGGGGTTAAGGTACCCCTCAACTTTTGACGCGTGATTGATTTTTTTTACCGTTTTTATGTTTCCCGATACCCTGAACGAAATTTTGATACCCCTGAATTTTTTTCCTAGCTCCGCCACTGATTATTACCGCATGTGTTTCTTGATTTGCACGTTTCTTCAACGCTGAATATAAGTTTATAAGTAATTCTAATGAACGAATCAATTTAGATTATGTTTATGTAAATGTCGAACCACAAAAACGTAACTAAAAGGAAAGTGAGCAAATACACCAATCACCTAAATTAATTTGTACAACTTTTTAAAATGTTTTACTTAAATATCTAAATTGTTTTCAAAATAATATTGTTTTTATAACAGTATTATCCTTCAAGAAAAAGGATTTGGTCTAGCACTCCCAATCCCAACACTATTGGGTTCTCATTTTCTCACGCTAAACACTTGGCAATAAGAATACATTAACGCCTTAATTATTATGCTTATAAAAGTACATCAATATAATTTTTACGGGTCAACCCGGAACTAAATACCCATTTGACCCGGACTAGATACCCGTTTTAAATAAGATAAATTAATTTTTAATAATTTAAACTATAATTCATTAACTCATAATAATCTATACTAATAGTTTGGCTAGTGACAGTCTTAACATTCATTTTTGTTGTTAAGGGAAGTCACAATAGCACAATAGTAATGGATTTACACTCGAATTACAATCGAACATCATTCGATTTCGCTTGTACGTTTCTCCATTTCATTAAAGATACTCAATTTGGGCTAAATAAGTGTAAATAGAGTGTAAGTCAATTATTATTATTATTATTATGCTATTAGGACTGTCATTAATAATAAAAGTGTCATTAATAATAAAAGTAAAAGTTGTGACTGTCACCAGCCAAACTGTTAGTATGGATTATTATCAGTCAATAGATCATAGTTTGGATTATTAAAAACCAATTTGTCTTTAAATAAACTTGTTTTGATCCACTACTCAATCCGCTATTCAACCCGCTTGACATGTTTTGCTATTATCTTTAGTTAGAACTAAAGCCCAATCAACCAAGATTCATGATTTAAACGCGTATTTGGTGTAATTAAAGCATAAATTTCAAATGTAATATTTATATATTAACCTATTGGGATCATATTCCATTTTTTTCTTGTACCTAATTTATGGTGTTACAGCGTGTTGATGATCAATCATCAAGTGTGCAGAATCAGATTCTAAGAAATCTATCCAAATTCCTAAAATCGAACCACAAATTTAGAGAATATATAGATTAGAGGTAATGTTCAAAAATCGTAAAGTCACACCGACATCCAAATATAACAGATCTGATATTATGCTTACAAAATTGTATTATAACTAGGTGGATTCACCCGCGCTACGCAACTGGATTTTGGTCGGTATCGGTTCGTTATGGTACCAGTACGAAACTGGCACTCGTAATATAAAACGGAAGAGAAAACAAAAGACTAAATTCGATGCATGTACAAAAGGATACCAGCAAGTGTTTGACATCGATCGAAAACAAAAACAAGGAATACCAGTACCACTTCCAATAAAAACAAAGCCAACACTGATGTTTGGACGGTATCTATCAAGTGTTAGAATTTGTAACACTCGATCACTCGTCTGTATCACATCGGTTCATTATGGAACCGGCACTCCCTATAGCAAACGAAAAAGAAAAACTAAATTCATTGCATGTACAAAAAGGATACCGACAAGTGTTTGACATCGATCGAAAACAAAAACAAAGATTACCGGTAATGGTTCCGATAAAAACAACGCTAGTACTAATGTTCGGACCGTATCTATTAAGTGTTAGAATTTGTAACACTCGATCACTCGTCTGTATCACCTCGGTTCGTTATGGTACCGGTATGGAACCAGCATTTGCTATAGCAAACGAAAATGGAAAAAAAAACAAAGTTGTTACATTCTCAAAAGGATATCGGCAAGTGTTAACATTGATCAAGAACTAAAAAAAAAGATTATCGGTACCATATCCGATAAAAACTACGCCGGTACCAATTTTGTTCGGTTAAAATTTGTAACACTCGGTTTTGACTAATATACACTCGTACTCACGCCGCAAAAAAATCATATCGAAATGCTTATAAAAATTTGTAACACTCAGTTTCGACGACATAGACGCGCGTACTCAGGCCGCAAAAAAATCACATCGAAACGGCAAATCCCAATTTAAAGGTTGTAAGAAAGATAAAAAAACAAAACTTTAAAGCAGCTTCGATAACTTGTACGTTTCTCTTTCGGTTACTTGTACATTATAACGAAAGCTCGATTTTGAACGAAACTTATATCAAAACGTAGATAAAAAAATTGGATGGCTGCAACGACACACTCGAAGTTCTATAAAATATGATATTTTAAAAGCTATAAAAGAAAAATAAAACACTTCCAAAATTGATAACATATTTTAAAATATTATAAAGCTATACATACATATGTATTTACAAATTAGCGTGCAGAAACTATTCACAAATTAGTATTTGAATTAACTATTGTAGACGGGAATACACGTGTGAACACGTGCTTGCACCTCAGGCAAGATCTTGTGGATATGAAACTTGTACCTCAGGCAACATGAGCAGTAAATTAGTGTTAATAAAGTTTTCAATTGTATGTTTTATAATAATAATAATAATTTAAACTTTTTTTTCCTAATAAAGGGATTTAAAAGACCTAACGCATCTTAAATCTTTTAGTTTAACCCATAAAACGTGTTTGAAATTATAGGAATATTGAGTCACTTTTATTAAAATAATAATAAAATAAAATGACAATACTCTCGTCACACGTGGGAAATAAACTTAGTACAATACCGATTACAAACACAAAAGAAAATAAATATAAAATACAAGTTTATACAAATAAATGATTCGAACTGGTGGCTTCAGATAGAGGGGGAGGGGGTGGGGGGAGAGGGAGGGAGAACAAACAAAAACAAACTAAATGTTTTCGGTTTTGGTTGAGGATTCGTGTTCAACATGTGTCCCTTAAAACAGATTCCGCGTCTCCTCTAAGACAAACGCGTCTGTCTCCCAGGGTACCACAACCGGAACAGTATGTGTACTGTCGTAGATGTCCATGCACCTGGTGTTTTACCGGGTAAAGTATGTGTTTAGAAATGATAGGAAAAGATGAAGTTGATAATGGTAAAAGAATTAGAGAGTCTTTCTATCTAAATTATATAAAAATAATTCTCGAGTATTTTCTCTCTCTTTTCATGTCTTTTTAATCTCATTTGCTCTTCTTTTTCATCTCATTTGTTCATCTTTTTCATCATATGCAAAAATAACCAAAAGGTTCCTTATACCAAAATACTTCATATTTAATACTAGATTAATATGACATAACTTCATATTTTAATTTGTATTAAACACAATAAAAAAAGTTTAATATGAATTTATGAGACAAAACCAAAACCACCATATGGTTCATGATAAGGAATTAAGAGTCAACAATAAAACACTTACAATGTTTTATGACAAAATATTTGTTAGCATTTAATAAAAAAGATCAACAAATTTATACTAGAAACACACAAGTTCCACATTTTTCATTCCTACCAATCAACTTCGAGCATCGATATCCTATTCATCTTAGCTCCATTTTAGATACAGTTTGTTTTGTTGTGAAGCTCTCACACCATAGAACACAAACCCAAAAAATAATAATTATATTACTCACAGTTACATATAATTATTAGCATCCAAAGTTAGTGAAAACCACATTCTCACTAAATTTTCCAACAATCCCCCACATGAATGAAGATCGATCAAAACACACAAAATACCCAATGAAAACTCGACAATTTGAGTCTTCATAGGATGGGTAGGTTTCCTTCAAAATGGATTGTTTTTACGAGAGACATAAAAACTGGCCTTTTATGGGTCGCTGGATCCAAAGGTTACAATGTCGTCTTTAATCGTCTGCATTTTAAGAGAGTACTAAAACGAAGTTTAAGAAATAAAATGAAACAAAATTATAACATCAAATCTCATAATAAGATTTTAAGGAGATTCAAAATTAATGAACCAGTTTAGAATCACTATAAACAATAAAGAAGCCGTAGATATTGCTTATTTCAAACTATCAAAAATCAATAACCAATTCTCCTAATTGCAGCTTTAGTGTTATATAATAACATCACTATAGAGGTGGGCATCCACCAAGGATCTGCATTAAGTCTGTTTCTTTTTTATATAGTCTTTGATGAGTTGTCAAAGCCGATTTAGGACAACATTCTGTGGGGTATGCTTTTGTAGATGATGTCGTCTTGGTGGTGGAGAATAAATATGACCTAAATGAGAGGTTTAAGGGGTGGCGAGCAGCTTTGGAAAGCAAAGGCTTACGTATTAGTCGGTTTAAAACTGAATACCTTCAATTTAACATCAATGGTTCCAACGAGGAGGAGGGCACATAAATAACTATTAAAGGACAAGTTATACCAAAGACAACTAAGTTCAAGTACTTAGGGTCGTTCGTCCAAAGTGACAGGAAGAATGACAATGATGTAGCCCATCGAGTTTAGGCAATGTTGGTGTAAGTGGAGAACAACTGTATGAATTTTGTGTGACAAGAGCTTCCTAACTAGATTAAAAGGGAAATTCTATAGGGTTGCAGTTTGATCAACTATGTTATACAGAACTGATTGTTGGGCCATCAAGAAGACTCAAGAATGAGAGTTAGAGGTGGCATATATGAGGATATTAAGGTGGATGTGTGGGCACACAAGGTTGGACCAAATAAGAAATGAAATTTTAGGGTTAATTTGGGGGTGACACGCATTTTAGATTAGATCAGGGTGGGAAGATTGAGATGGTTTGAGCACGTGAAAAGGATACAAACGACGACACCAATTCGAAGAGTGGAAACCCTCCAATTGGAGGGGAGGAGGAGTAGAGGGTGACACAAACTAGCATTGGATGAGAAGATTAGAAATGATTTGTTAGACTTGCACATCTCTAAGGACATGATCAATGATAAAGAATTCCTAAAGAAGACGAGTTATGGATTTTTATAGGGGCGTATAGATTATTCTTAGCCAAGGGTTCGTGTCTTGGCTTGTCCTTACCTTTTAGGTGTTGCTTTTTTCCTAGATGAGAGTTATTTTCTATGTGGTTGTTGGTCCTCTTTCTTTCCTTTTATATTCACATTTGTTCTCCTTTTTCTTCCTTTCCCTTATATTTTTTTACATGTTGTATGCTGCTTAAAGAAAGGAGGAGGAACTTTTCAAAGCTAGGGTCTTTTTGGAAGCAACCTCTGTATCCATTAGGATAGAGGTAACGCTTGCCGCCGTCTCACCCTCCCGAGATCCTACTCTCTGAGTGAGATTTTTACTCGAATTGTTTGTTTGTTTAGTGTTATATATTGACAATGTTAGCATTAACTTATAAGCAAATTTGTTATGAATGAGTTATCTCTAATGGGTCAAAAGTTGACCAAAGTCACCAAAGTGTGTTTATAATTAGGTTTGTTCATTGGTGTTAGATTCAGACTCGAGTTCCAAGTTGGCGGTTTATACAAACCAACCTTAGTACATAATCATGTAAAAAAACTTGAACCCTACACTAAACATGTGTAATCCGATTATCTGAACACGTGGTGGACTCGGTTATTTAAAATAGGTTGTAAACGGTATGGCCAGGTTAACAGGTTGTAAACAAGTTGGTAGGCTGAACTTTAATTTTTAATACTAGTTTTGAAAAAATGGAGATTGGACACGGGTTGCTCAGGTCAACATGAACCTAACCCACTTACGCCCCACGCCTAACTCTAACCCATTTATTTCATGTCTTGATCCTGTTTTTTTTTTATGTCATGTTGGGAATTGTCACCTCTAACTTCCTATTTTTAACACATAAAAGCCCTTATATCTTTTTATGTTCAATAATAATTATTATTGAAAAATAACGTATGCCATCTCTAGAGATACTGATCAATTAGATCCGTACCAAAATCACTATCCCATACCCGTTTTTTTTCCATCTCTAGTCAAATAAATGATCGACCAGATTCCTCAAACACTTCACTTCCAACAGTTAATACCAAACCACCAGCACCACGAGCTCCAACAACGTATACACGAGCACTTCCATCATCCTAATATAAAATGATTAGGAATTAAGAGGTGATTGCAATATTATGTATATGAAAAGGGTTGATTTGGATCATATTTTATTGCTAACAATTGAATGAGAAAAAATATTGAAGAAAAGAGTCAAATGGCTTGATTATTTTTTTAGCACGCCAAAACATACCGAAGTGATTAAGGGGGTGTTTGAATGTGTTTTTGAAAATGACTTATTGACTTATTGACTTTTTGAAAAGCTAATAAGTCAATAAGTTATTTCCAAAAGCCAGGATTTCTTGGCTTTTGAGAATGACTTATTGACTTATTAATTTTTTCAAAAAAAAAGTGCTAATTTTTTAACTTATCGGTTTTTTAAAAAAACCAATAAGTCAATAAACACTTTCTCACCACACTCTCAAACACCCTCTAAGTCCTCCTAGAACAAAGATCAAATGTTAATCTAGTTTAAATGTGTTAACCAAAAAGTCAAATTTTGGTCACATGTTTATTATAATTAATTGGATGTTTGACTTTTGAGCAATGAATTAAAATAAGATGAAAATAAATATATGTTTAGAATTTAGATTTTTAATTTGCGAGCTCACATTTGATCCTTACCGAGTCCTCCTATATTGCTTTTGTAAATTAAAAATGAGATATTTTTTGAAAATAATTTTTGTAATTATCTTCATTGTTAATTGGATATTCAAAAGGGACAAAATATGAATTTAGATTATGAATATACGTTACTCTATAGTACAAGCAACTAAAGCAACTGTTTTAAGCCCTTGAATTTTAAAGGCCTCAAAATTTGAAGAAACTACTTCAATTTATATTTTAACGTAAAAATATACGTGATAATTTATCAGTTTTTAGAGAAAAATGATAATATGTCAACTTTTGTGTTAACATTATACATTTTTACGCTCTATAAAATCACATTTTAGTAAGTTTTATATATTTAGAAAACTTTCACAAAAAGCCACAGTTTTAATGTTCGTTTTAGATGCCAAAATATGTTGAACCGCGCGTATATATAATTTCAATTGCATATACGTTGTAAAGGTTTCACACTAAAATATTTAAGACTATTTTTTTTCAAATGTATGTGTGCTCTAAAGATTTTAAACTTAACAATTTTGTCATCACACGACTATGTCATATGCTATGAAATATATTTTCTTTTTAAAAGTCACATAGTTATGCCAAAAATTTTACAGAACCCTATCTAATAATTTTATAAAGTTCTTAAGAAAATCAAAGAATCTTACACGTCTATGTAAATTGAATTACACAACCATGTGTTTGGTTAATATTTCACTAGTTTAACATGACAAAGTGAGAGAAAACACAAGGTTGTGAACTAACATCTTAGTTTGCATATAGATATTAGATAATAACAAGATTATGTACAAAAGATCACTTGCATGTGTCAACACCATTTAACAAAATCTCTATTTTCATAGGACAAAACACGATTTTATGTTCAAATGATTCACACTATAAACAAACAAAATAAACAAACGTACCCAGTAAATTACTACTCATAGCAAGGCTACTTGGAATTAGCTTGTTTATATATGAGTTGAGTCGAGCTGACTCAATTTGTAAAATACACGATTTTATGTTCAAATGATTCACACTATAAACAAACAAAATAAACAAACGTACCCAGTAAATTACTATTCGTAGCAAGGCTACTTGGAATTAGCTTGTTTATATACGAGTTGAGTCGAGCTGACTCAATTTGTAAACAACCGAGCTCAAGCCAAGAAAGCTCTCTCGTTTTAATTGTTTAAATTAAATCCGAATTTTAATATTTATAAGTTATAATCTAATAACAACGCATTCTTAGTTCTTCTAAACTCAAGTTTTACATAATCTAAGAGCATTCACATGACCTCTATCTCCATCATCATTTTTATAATCTTGAGTTTTCTTCTGTTTTGAACTTGTATTAGGATCTCTATCTTTAAATTTTCTAGTTTAGTAAATAGAGATTTTCTAAATATAGAGATCTATTTTCTTAAATCTCTATATTTTTTTGTGAGTGTCTAGGAAAGAGAAAAAATAATAAAATAAGTGTTTGTGAGGAAAAGAGAGATAGAGAATGAGACGTGGGAGGTTAAAAAAAATTTAAAGATAAATTTGAAAATTTGTGATATTTAGTTAATATAGATGGAGATGAAGAAGCTGATGTGAATGCTCTGAGCCCGCTGACTCGTTTAAATTAAACCCAAAATTTTAATGTTTTCATGTTACGGTCCTTTTGTTTTTCAATCATCAACTCAATCGCCGTTTGTTCTCTTTTAAATTTTGTTTCCACCATCTTATCCCGAATACTTTCTTTTTTTCTTTCTCCAACGTTTTCATAGTCTTGTATTCTTCGACTATGTCTACCAAATTTCCCTTGCAAGATAAACTTTTGGCCGATTTCTTCTCCGGACGTTTTGGCCTTGTCGGTATCGTGTCGTCTTGCGGTTCGGCGTTCATGTTTATGTCGGGAAAGAGGTTTGTAAAACCCTCCGAGTCACTTGGGGTTCTTGACTCGAAAGTTTTTGTTCTCTTTTAGGACTGACTTCCTTCTAAATCCTCACCCATCAATGTTATGGGTTCCCATTTAGCATTGTTGCGTATAACCTCCCAAGATTTCAAGTTGGTGAATGTCTTTTTGTACACTTTCTTGTAATGGCTTAAAGCCACTTCAACAAGGTCCAAATCACTTGTACCACTCGGCCTTCTTTGTTTCTATAAATACAAATATATATATATATATATATATAATTTGAAACGTTAGCTTAGAAAATTAAAATATATATATATATAATTTGAAAATAACTCTTACCATTTGTTGGTAACACCCGTTGAAGACGGTCATTTTTTTATTAAGATCCTTCCATTTCCAAGACACTTGGTCAACGGTTCAATCGTTTTCACCAAATAAAGATGTAAAATGTGCTACAACTTTCTTCCAAAACGAATCCCCACTTTGTTGATTTTTTTTTAATTTTTTTATTTTGGGTCTTATGAATATAAGCTTTGACCACGGCATATTGTTCTTCTTCTTCGATCAATTTCTTTGGTGGTAACTGGTTTTTTGTGTTGTCTTTTTGGCTTGGCGCCAACATCTTCGACTTCAACTTCGACGACAACTTCTTCTTCTTGCTCATCAACATCCTCATCTTCCATTTCTTCATCAACATCCTCGTCTTCTCATTCGTCTTCGGATTCCGAATGGATGATCTCGTTTGAATCACAATACGGTTGGTTTTGGTATTGGTAGGAAAATTGAGATATATTTGGATCCATATCAAGCGAGAATGGTCCATACGAAAATTGAGATAAAATATTTGGATCCATATCTTGAGATAGTAAATTTGGATCGGATGAACTTTGGGGGTAATAGTTTGAATATTAAGGTTGAGGGATATAGCTTGGAATTGGTTGAGGAGGTGGTTGTGGTCGTTGAGGAGGTGGTTGAGTTCGTCGGGGAGCGGCTTGGGTTCGTTCGGGTAACGGTTGAGATTGAACTTTTGGCCTAAATTTTGTACGCTTTGTTGATTTTTTTGATGACCCTTCAATTTTTTGTAGAGTGTAAATATATACATGAGATGAAAAACATGTAACTTGATCTCATCCGAGTATTGCACCCCTTTCACCCTTATGGAACCCATGTTTTTGAACAACCGTTTATCCACGTGAATGCCAAGAACAGAAGGGAGGTAGGCCGGCTTGTTTTTTTTAGTTATATTAAAATATATATGTAGAGAGACAATTATTTAAAAATAAAAATATGATGTAATAATGTTTATGGGTCTCTTTATCGACAAGGTTTTGATGTTTTTAAAAGATGATTGTTTTTCTGATGTGATGATAGACTAAATACATATTTATTTTAAATTATAATCCAAATAACAATGCAATTCTAATCTTTTCAAGTCCAAGCTCTTCTTGCCTAGCTTGTTTAACTCGTATTTAATCCATTTATAATTTCAACATATATGTAAAAACATTACTTGTTATTAAAATAAAAGAAAAATGAGCTGGCTCGTTTAGTCACACGTTGGTCTGAGTGTTTTACCAGCCGAGCTCGAATTTCCACTTATCAACGGTAAACAAATATTAGGGAAAATTACCAAAATAGACATTTGACAGGTTAAACTTACCAAAATGAAAAAACGTTTTCAGCCTACTAAGTTGTGGTCATTTAGACCAATAGTCAGCTGAAGTAGGCTAGTTCAGCCGGCTCCAAATTCCGTGCCCACCAACTTTTTGTCAGAGTTTTAACCAACCAGAAAACGACACGTAGCGGCATTGACTCCCAAGCCGGCTGAAGCCAACTAAATAGTAGGCTTAGCCGGCGCATTTTTTTATTTGATTTTAGCCTACTATATGACTTTCCTTAGCCGGCTATTTGCATTTGTTTAGCCGGCTATTTGACTTTCTTTAGTCGGCTATTTTTCTTAAAATAAACACAACAACCATGTAATAAGTAGTCAAAAACAATATAAGTTTAATGTTTTAAAATCAACACAGCAATCATATAAAAAATAATGCTCAAATACAACATTCTATTTTAGCACTACTTTTTATATGATTGTTGTGTTTATTTTAAAACATTAAATTTATATTGTTTTTGACTTCTTATTATATGATTGTTATGTTTATTTTAAGAAAAATAGCCGGCCAAAGAAAAGTCAAATACCGGCTAAACAAAGGCAAATAGCCGGCTAAGGAAAGTCAAATAGCAGGCTAAAATCGAGCAAAAAAATGCGTTGGCTGAGTGAAACACCCTACTTTTGCTACATTAATTTATCATAGTTTTTAGCGGAAAACGGTCCCAGATTTTTCAAAACCTTGTCACTATAATGACAAAGGTATATTTTATTATAATATTGTTTTTACATAAAATATTACATTATGTAACATAGTGATTCTTCAACTGCGATCAGCCACGTCCTTAGGAAGCCTCATTCCATATGCTCTTAACCTGTAGTGTTTGGAAAACATTTTTGAATTAGCTTACGCTAATTAAGTACATTGCATCGTTCATCTTATGAACCCTTTAGGTTCTTATTATTGTTCAAGTTTTCTCGGGCTCTCGGCGCCCACGTGACCATCTCCGGATGTACCTCCGGTTACATTATTTGTATATTTTATGGGTGTGCTAACCCCCTCGCAACCATCATAGACCATACCTCCGGTCCGAGTTTTCATTTGAGACCCGCCCCGTAGGCTGGACATCTCTGAGACCCGCCCCGTAGGCTGGACATCTCATTTCATTCACTCATTCATTTCTTATTGAGACCCGACCCATAGGCTGAACGTCTCCTTTCCTTTCATTCATTGAGACCCGCCCCGTAGGCTGGGCATCTCATTACATTGAGACCTTGAGTATCATAGACTCACAGCCTCCTAATGTTTTCCCAACCAGTCATCACCTTAAAACTTCCTAACGGTATCCCCATAATTCACTAAAGAGGTTTATATATAGGAAGTACCAGCGACGTATCCACCACCCCTTTAACACTTTATGAGTACTCCGTTATTCCATTTTAAGACTTAGACTCATTTCCATCACACATTCATATTTACACATATAGCATGATCATCTATCATGCATTCACGTATTCACATACATTACATATTCGCACATATAGCATGACCTCTTGTCATACTTTCATATTCATCCCTGCTCTAATTCCTTATAAAGGTTTCTCATGTTATGTTAAAGAGGTTTATATATAGGAAGTACCAGCGGCATATCCACCACCCCTTTAACGTCCCATGAATACTCCTTTACTTAGAATTAAGCTTTCCCATCTAGTTCTCATTTAGTAGCATAATTTCTTCATCCTTTTATCTTACTCTTGCTCTAATCCCTTACAAAGGTTTCGTCATGTTATGTTAAAGAAGTTTATATATAGGAAGTATCAGCGGCACATCCACCACCCCTTTAACATCTTATGAATACTCCTTTGCTTAAGATTAAGCATTCATCATTTATTTAATAGTATGACTTCCTCATGCTTTTATCTCATTCTTGTCCTAATTCCTCGTAAATGCATCTCTATGATGTATTAAAGAGGTTTATATACAGGGTGTACCAGCGGCGTACCCACCACCACTATAATACATTACAGATATTCCTTTATTTAGAATTAAGCCTTCTTTATTCATACTTATCATATATTGTAAACTGGGGTGATTATCCTTCAAGAGTAGTACCTTCAACAGAGATGTTCCTAGGAAAGAGTGACGGGTCTAGGAGAGATTTATACACTACTCTTTCCTTAGACAGAACATTCCGTTTATCAGATAACTACATACCAGTCGGAAGCTCTCCCGTACGTTTACTATACTCTTATTACTTTTATTTAGTCTATACCCCTAAACATTCATAATGGTTTCACCACAAAGTACCAAGAGGTTTATATATAGGAAGTACCAGCGGCGTATCCACCACCTCTTGGATACATCGTGCCTACTCCATTATTCCCGTTTAGTGTTTAGACTAATTCGTCATTACCCCGTACCTTAGTTCCACACATATCACATATCACATAACACATAATCACATAAACATTTATCTAATGTACGGGTCCAATATACTTACGATAGTCTAGGGTCGTTTCCTACGCTCGTTCCTCGCTTAAACGTCTCTCGGGATCCGAACCGCAATCGTATCATACCGCTCTCGCACTTAAACGCGCCACACTGGGTCTTCTAATCCTTCTCAGAGTGTTTGTGTGTGTTGTGGTGTTTGTGTGTGTTGTTTGTATCAACTGAACAGTTCTAACATCTATTTATAGGCTTCCTGGAGGTCCATGTCGGACCGACATGTCATCCCAAGTCGGTCCGACTTCGGCTGAAGTCGGTGACAAGCGTCAAAACCACTTTTTTTTGCTTCTGCAGCACATATCGGACCGACGTCTAATTCATATCGGTCCGACGTCCAGATGCTGGACCGACGTGTAAACCATATTGGTCCGACGAGGGTGCTGAGTCACCAAAACATCTGTCAAAGTCTCCCGAATTGCTTCAGCAACACATGTCGGACCGTTATGTTTAGGATATCGGTCCGACATAACTTATTTTCATATTCTCCTCGTCGAAACACCATGGCTCCCGTAACTCTTTTTCTAGCTCGAGATATGCTTACGCGAAGTTTTGAGCTATTTCCTGACGAATAGTCTTTCTGTTTCGAACCCGGTTGGGTCTTTGGCCACGTTTTTCAACCGACACGTGTCCCATCTTATGTTTAGGATATTTTGGGATGTTACACTGAGCCTACTATTTTGTGGGCTTCAGCCGGCTTAGGAATCAGTGCCGCCACGTGTCTTTTTCTGATTGGTTGAAACTCTGACAAAAAGTTGGGGGACACGGAATTTGGAGTCGGCTGAACTAGCCTACTTCTGCCGACTATTGGTTTAAATGACCACAACTTAGTAGGCTGAAAAAGTTTATTTATTTTGGTAAATTTGACTGATCAAATGTCCATTTTAGTAATTTTTCCCTAATATTATTGTCCGTTCAAAATTACCAAACTAACCTTGAACAAGTGACGCACTTCAAAATTACCAAACTAACCTTGAACAAGTGACGCACGCGCACCATATTCGGATCCAGCCGTTAAATTTACTCGTAACCGCACACGCCCCCCAATTCCAATCGGCACAAATAATTTCTATATAAACTCAATTAAACAATCTTCTTTTTGGATCCGTTTCCAGTTTGGTAACCCAAACCCTAGATATCCTCAATTCATTTCAAAACCCTCGAATAATCCTGAAATTCCATCTCTAAAACCCTAATCTGACCACCAATTTCACTTTTCTCAAACCCTGACGGTCAAATTCGTTGGAATCTTCGCGAAATTTTGAGTTCGTTTGTATTAATTTTGGTGTGTAAATTGTAATCGGGGATGATACAAGCTAGCATAGAAACACTGACGACATCTCCGTCGTCGTCATCACCGGCGGCGGCTACAATGGCGTCTACGTCGGTAACCGAGACGGTGAACGGAGAACATGATTTTAGGGTTTCGGGTTACGCGCTGTCGAAAGGGATTGGGATTGGGAAGTATGTAGCGTCTGATACGTTTACGGTTGGTGGTTATTCATGGGCGATTTATTTTTATCCTGATGGGAAAAGCGTTGATGATAATGCGACGTATGTTTCGTTGTTTATTGCGTTGGCTAGCGAAGGATCTGATGTTAGGGCTCTTTTTGAGTTGACTTTGTTGGATCAGAGTGGTAGAGGGAGGCATAAGGTTCAGAGTCATTTTGGAAGAGCTTTAGAGAGTGAACCGTATACCCTTAAATATAAGGGAAGCATGTGGTAAGCTAATGTATATCTTGTTGAAATTGTTGATTCTGATTGTCTTTTATCTAAATGGGTAGTGTTCGTGGGTTGACCATTTTAACCCAAAATTACCAAAATGGTCATTTGGCCAGTTGAATTTACCAAAATGATCACAACTTTTTCATATATATATTTTTACGTAGTAAATTAAACTATTTAGATAGTTTTTATTTCAAAATTTAAATGTTCAAGCAATGTTTAAAAGAACGGAAACGCGCCTCGAGGCGTTTTCCCTTCGCCTCACGAGGCGTAAGCCTCGAGGCGAACCGAGGCGTAAGCCCGAGACGGAATTAAAAAATAAATATAAAAATTATATATCTTACAAAAAAATAAAATACTAAACATCAAACAATGTTTGTATCTTGTTTGTTGACTACATCAACCCCTTCCAAACCTTTCCTAGGTGTGATGTGTGAGAGAAGAATGAGAAATTAGGTCAAATTAAGGAGAAGAATGAGAAAATAGGTCAAATTAAGGAGAACCAGACTCTAATTATGGACTTTTGACCATTTGAGTTGTGTATTTCGTTAATAAAACGATATACACAGCTCAAATGGGTCAAAAGTCCAGTCAAAAGTCAAATTTTTCCATTTCTACTGCCTCACCGCCTCAGCCCCGCCTCAGCCCGCCTCGACCGCCTCAGCCCTAGTGAGGCGTACGTACCAAAATACCTTGTGAGGCGTACGCCTCAGACTCGTTTTTCTACCGCCTCGCCTCGAGGCGTACGCCTCGACCGTTTTTTTAAACCATGTGTTCAAGTACAAATTGGCATATTTAAATCTAATTGTTCAAAAAAGTTAAAAACATATACAAACAAATATGCAAAAAAATGTGAAATAGTTTTGTTTTCCTGCTTAAATGCGTTGTGTTCGTGTCAACCCGTGAATACACATGTTGTGTTCGGGTTGACGTGTGTGACACTTTTTGGGTTCTTGTTTCGTGTCGAGCTCGACCCACCTATCTGCGAACACAGACTGTTGTTGTTGAGGATGGTAATTGATGGAGGGAATTGGTGGTCTCATAATTAAAATTTCCGCGAACACAAATGTCGTGTTCGGGTTTGTTTGAGTTACCATATAATGTTGTTGAGGATGGTAATTGATGCTTGTTCTTTTTTTGTGGGTGATATATCATTGAAAAGGTAATTTGATGGAGGGAAAGTTATGTGTGGTTAGAATTTTACATTCATCTCAACAATAAGTTTCTTAAGTCAAATCTTTACTTATTTGCGAAATCTCGTAGTATAACCCAAAATAATAAAGAACTTCAACGATCTTCAACATGTAAATGTGTAAAGTTTGTAACTGTGGCATCTAAGTGGTAACTGTAATAACAATTAAATAAGGCAACATTGTTACCCGAATACCCGTGTTTGCATTATAGAAAATAAAAAAACGTCTATATGTATCCGAGGCTGATTCTAGGTGCGCTATGTTTCACATTTATTGTTCATGTATTCTTTTATGTTATAGGTTAAAAGTGTGAAAACTCTTGTTACCTCTTTATGACAAAGAGTACAACTGCCAACATGCTAATATATGTGTTTTTTTACCTCTCTCACGAACCCCTATTATAAGAAGTCCAAACTTAGGTTGCATCATAAGAAATTAAGTTCAAGATCTGGTTTTTTTAATGATAAAATCTTTAAGCGTCAAATAGAGGTGGTTATTTTGTAGAGCTGTTGTGTATAGTGGTGTGCGAAGTTGACAAAACCAAAGAACTGAACCAATGATAGTTAGTCCTATAGTTGTCAAAGGCGCAAGACGCACTCATGGCTCAAATGGTGAGCCTTGGGCCTAGGCGTAAGGCGCTTAAAAAGTAAGGGCCCGAGATAAGAAAGGGGCATAGCACAATATACCATTTTTGGGGTTTTAGACATGTTTTTCTGCTTTGTGTTCTATTTTCTTGGATGAGACAAATACTGAATCAGTCTAGATCTGTCTGGTTCGCTTTAACATTATACATAGCTTTCCAGTTCTGGTTCTGTTCACTCTGTATACTTCTAGTCTTGTTCGGTCGTTCCTATGAAAACCCCCAGTGGTATTCATTGTCTAGAAGAAACAATAAATTTTACTAATGAGGGGACACAGGTGGAATCCAATGGTTTTTAAACAAGTGAAAGTTGACAAAAGTGTATTTTTAGTGTACTAAACATCTTAAATCATTTAGTTCAAAAAATTATATTATTTTAGTAATCATATTTGATTTTTTGACACACCTACTATTTATACTAAATTTGAAAGGAAAAAAAAGTTCCGGCTCAACCCAATCCAGCTCCCATAACCAAATTTTCCCATTTGACCAGTTATCCAACCCACTAATTTGCCACCTCATTTTTTCCATGCTTAAGGATTATATGCAAAAGGCTTCCTTATCATTGTGTTTTGCTTGTGGCATGCTACAGGGGTTATAAACGGGTTTTCAGAAGATCTGCATTAGAGACATCAGACTATTTGAAAGATGATTTTCTTCATATTCATTGCTGTGTTGGCGTTGTTGGGTCCCACATGGAAGGCCCTAAGACATACTCTATACATGTGCCACCTTCTGATATTGGTCAACACTTTGGTCAACTCCTTGAATGTGGAATGGGAACCGATGTTTCTTTTGAAGTTAAAGGTGAAACTTTTGTTGCTCATAAATTGATACTTGCAGCCCACTCACCGGTTTTCAGGGCTCAACTTTTTGGTCCAATGAGAGATCAAAATAGCCAGTGTATTAACATTGAAGACATCGAGCCCCCGGTCTTTAAGGTTTGTTAAAAGTTCTAAAATTTTTATTAAGTAAGCATCAAAATGCAATTCGTGATGGCTATAGGTGGCTAAATGGGGAGTTTGTAACCGGTCAAATTGGGCAGTTTTGGGGAAACAGATCAGGTTGAAGTGTTTTCTTCCAAATTTTATAATTGACCAATGTGTCATACAATTTGTGGTTTTGCAGGCATTGCTTCATTTTATTTACTGGGATAGTTTACCCAACATGGAAGAGCTAACCGGACTCAATGCCAGATGGGCTTCAACATCGATGTTTCAGCATCTGCTTGCAGCTGCTGACCTGTACGGTTTAGATCGGCTAAAACTGATATGTGAAGCTAATCTTTGTCAAAATGTTGCTATAAACACGATTGCAACCACATTAGCATTAGCTGAACAGCACCAGTGTTTCCAGTTGAAAACCGTGTGTCTCAAATTTGTTGCTTTGCCTGAAAATCTTAAAGGTAAAATGCTTATTTTACTGTTGTTTGATGTTTATATACATTGAAATTGCAACCTGTTTACTGAAATCAGGTTGACTTGTGCTTTATTTTACTTAGGGGTGTAAACAAACCTAGCCGCTCGTGTGTTAACTTGAGACCGGCTTGCTAAAAACTCGAATCGAGCAGAGCTTAAACGAGCCCGAGCCCGAGCTCAGGTTTATATTCGGGCTCATTTAATAAACGAGCTCGAGCCTAAGCTTCATATATCGAGGTATATTCGCGAGCCTAAACGAGTCTTTTATATATATATATATATATATATATTTTATTTTATGCATTAAAATATATTTATGTAATAATTATTATTATATATAAATAAAATAATTAATAAATAATAAACGAGTGAAACCCGAGTCGAGCTTGAGTAGAGTTTTAAGCGAGCTGAGCTTGAGCTTGTGTGAGCTCGGGCTCGACTCGACTCGACTCGTTTACATCCCTAAGTTTTTTCTGATCAAGGGTTGAATAGGTAAAATTTATATCTTAACTAAAATGAAAACTGGTCAAACGAGTTTAAAATTAAAAGTGGCTCGTGAGATAATCATCTGTTTATAACTTTCTAAAGCGTGTTATTAAAAATGGATTTTTATTGTGATAATTGCTGTTATAATCATATTTAATATATTAATCATTTATAATATTTAAGAAAAAGACAAAATTGTTAATGGGTCAACCCAACTCAACCCGTCCTAGCAATTAAACCATGATCCATTTACCCAACATGCCAAATTGCATAAGCTAACCCGTTCTAAAAATGTTAGCGAGTCAACCCACCTTTACTCATATGGGTCATGAGATCAACTGTATGGAATCTTGTTTCTTGTTTGATACCCCGTGACGGGTCAACCCAACCTGGCCCGTTCTAAATCTTGTTGCTTGTTGAACAGCTGTGATGCAGACTGATGGATTTGATTACCTAAAGGAAAGCTGTCCACGTGTCATGACGGAACTCTTGGAGTGTGTAGCAAGGATCGGTGAGCATGGTCCCAGCACAAGTAGGCGTGCTAGTGAAGTTATTATACCTGATGGTGCTCATGGTAGAAGGTTAAAACAGAGACTGTAATTGGAAGGTCAATTTAGATGTTTTCTAGGGTTAGGAGGAAGGAAGTATGCATGTATTTTTATTTGGTATGAAGTGAAAATGTATATTATTGGGTGTGGAATTTACTTTCTTTTTTGAATCTGGCTTGTTAAATTCATAATCCATTAGAAAGCATTTTGGTTGCGGTTTTATTTAGAGATTTACTGTTTGCTTTTTGTAATTTCATTCAAATAATTGAAAGATTAATTTAGATATTTTCACCAACAAAAGTGAGACAATTTCAAGCTTTGTAGTCACACTTCTTGTGTGTGATGTTAGATTTTCTATGTAAGTGTTGCATTTTTCTTCTGTGGTGCCTTTAAAGGGTTCAAGAATCATTTTCTTAATATTCTGTTATTAAGGGGTAAGTTATTTTATGTAGGCCTTTATTTATTTCGGTGGACATGATCTTAAAAAGATATCAAAGATCTCTTTAAGCATATCATATCCATATTCTAATAAAGAGTAAATTGCAGATTTTGTCCATGTTTTTTTGCCCCTATTAGCAGGTTCAGTCCAGTCTTAACACTTTGAGTTCCTGACGTTTGATGTTTTAATAGTCTGAGGCTAACGACAGTTAATTTTTCAGTTAGTTTTTGTGTGAAGTTACCAATATACCCCCACCACCACCACACCCCTCTATTTCTCTTGGCCGCCATCCACCACCACCAACCGACCAACCCTATCACCACCCAACCACCACCACCACCACCACCACCACCTACCGGAAAACTGCAATTTCACCGTAGAACCCTACCAATTTCTCCGTAGAACCACAAACCCTCCACTCTCCACATTTTAATCCCCAAAACCATCAAAAACACCGGGAAAATGTCGTCGGCGGCTGGACACGAAGGTGGAGCAGCCAATCATAGCGTGGTTTTCGTCGACACCAGCCTTGACACTCATCTGGCCATGATCGTCTCAGAATCCGACACTGTATCCGATTTCAAAAGTAATATTCTTGGGGGTGTTTGGGATTCCATTTCAAACAACTTATTAACTTATTACCTTTTTTAAAAAGGTAATAAGTTAAAAGTTTGTTTGGATAATTGATGAAAAAGTTGATTTTAAAAGGGTGAAGAAGTTGTTTTGGAGAAGTAAGAATTTTTAACTTCTCCAAGAAGTCAAAAGTAGTTTTTGAAATGGAATCCCAAACACAACCCTAATTTACCTTGTGTAATAGCTTTATCATCGCTTTTAGGTTTAGCATACGACACGTTTGGATTTCACGTTTTCGAGAAATAATCGTGTGATTGTAATTAAATTGAATCAGGTTAGGGCAAAACATGATGAGGTTATACACATTATAAAGCTATATTGATAAGATTCCAACATTAGGTTCAGTTAGTTTTTTCGGCGAGCATCTAGAGTTCCTGTAGGTGGTGGTGGTGGTGGTGGTTGGGTGGCGGGTGGGGGTGGTGCTAGGGGTTGGTCGGTTGATGGTGGTGGGTGGCGGCCGGGAGAAAGAGAGGGGTGTGGTGGTGGTGGGGGCATATTGGTAACTTCACACAAAAACTAACTGAAAAGTTAACTGTCGTTAGCCTCAGGGACTAATACTGTTAAAACATCAAACGTCAGGGACCCAAAGTGTTAAGACTGGACTGAACCTGTTAATAGGGGCAAACCACATGGACGAAAACTACAATTTACTCTATAATAAATGATTTCAAAGAATGCCACATGTTATTACCATATTTTTTCTCATCAAAATCTTCTAATTTTCCCTATTTTAAGTAAGTTTGAATTTTAAAATTTAATTATGTTAATGTTTTTATTTTTCAAAAAAGATAATATAAAATTTGTATTCTAATTATTACTTAATTAAGAAAACAAAGAATTTTATTTCTTATTTTATACATGATTTTAAATTTCTTACACATTATTGTATTTTCATTTTTCTATTAAACAACCACATGTAATACATGGGTATATAACCTAGTAGGGAAATGATCATAAGAAAATTCAATTTTCATGAGAAAACTAAAAAACTACTAATTAAAGGTAAAAAAAAAAATAAAAAATCATAACTCAAAAAATAAATTAAAAATTTAAATAATTGCTTCGGACACCTTGTTTTCCACGTCGTCCTCGTTCAAAAAAATAAAAACTCAAAAAGTTTTAGTTTAGCTTTTAGGTTAGGTTTTTGGAGGGGCGGGATGGGGGGTTTAGGTTTTTGGAGGGGTGGGATGGGGGGTTTAGGTTTTTGGGGGGTAGGTAGGGGTGTGCATGAGGCGGTTCGGTTCGGTTTTAAGCCTCCACCGAAACTGAAATGTTCGGTTATTGTAGTTTCCTAACCGATCGGTTTTCGGTTAATCGGTTTTTCATCGGTTTCGGATCGGTTATGGGTCGGATAACCAAATCATTTATAATGAAATTGCAATTTAAATATGTAGGCCTTACAAAAATGATCTAGATCCGTTTTACGTACAATAACCAAAAAACGAAACTAAAGAAAGTGGGTTGGGAGAACTTTAAAATTTTCACCAAATGGCTCCCTCATTTTATAAGACTTGGTGTCACTGGCTTACCAAAAAACGAAACTAAAGAAAGTGGGTTGGGAGAAGTTTAAAATTTTCACCAAATGGCTCCCTCATTTTATAAGACTTGGTGTCACTGGCTTGTTTATTTAGCAAGCGATGTGGGACTCGTGCATGATTTCTTTCATAACAAAATTCTTATGAAAACTTTGCTCAAGTTGGATAACACAAATTCCACAGTTCGTGAACTGAGATGATTATCAAGTTACAAAGGTTTAAAGAGGAACAAATCAATACATATTACTTATTAAGAATATGAGAGGTATTTTAAATTTATTTTTAAAATTGATAATATTCGGTTCGGTTCGGTTCGGTTAATTCGGTTATGACAAACACCATAACCGTAACCGATCCACATATTTCGGTTAATCGGCTATAGCTTAACCGAACCATCGGTTAATTGTTCGGTTCGGTTAAATCGGTTACGGTTCGGTTAAATCGGTTATTTGTTCACCCCTAGGGGTGGGTGAGGGGGTAGGTGGGGTGGGGGTTAGGTTTTTGGGTGAGGGTGGGGTGGGGGGTTTAGGTTTTTGAGGGTGGGTTAGGTTTTTAGGTTCAGTTTAGGTTTTTGGAGGGGTGGGGGTTTAGGTTTTTGGAGGGGTGGGGGTTTAGGTTTTTGGGGGGTGGGTGGGTGGGGTGGGTTTAGGTTTTTTGGTGGGGGTGGGGTTTAGGTTTTTGGAGGTGGGTTAGTTTTTTGGTGTACTATACATATGCAGTAGAAGTTTTTTTGTTTTCTCATAAAAATGAGTTTTTTAGTGAACTCACCACTAACCTAGTGTGTGTATATATATATATATATATATAGGGGAGAGATCAAGAGAAAACCACAAAGTTAGGCGAAAACCGAGAAAACCACATCATTTCAGACAATTTTTTTATTTACGTATACGTATCCATAAACAATTTTTTTGATTTACGTATACGTAAACACAATTTTTTGTTTTATGTTTACGTATACATAACACTATGTGTAAAAATATTTTTTAGTAAAAATGTTTAATATTACATTGATACTCTTATAAATAAATAAAAATAAAATAAAACAAAAAATAAATATTATTATATGATTGGGTAAAATTGGTTTTTTTAGTGGTTTTCTCGGTTTTCGTCTAACTTGTGGTTTTCTCTGGAACCCTATGTCTCGTTTTTATAACTTGTGAAAAAGTTTGAACCTCTTATGGTTCAATAAAAAAGCTGTCTATATAAAATTACCAGGCTTGAAGACTTAATAGAAAAGAAGAAACAAGTAGTCGAATTTTCAGAAATAAATAACATGGCCATAGAACCAGAACCAGAACAAACTCTTATACAAACAAATGGGTCTATAAATATGATAAATATACAATGTAGATTATGGCTTGATGCTAATACACCAATAGACTTAACAGCCCTAGTAGATACAGGAGCAACTAAAAGTGTAATATCACACAGTTTAACACATGAAAAATTCCATAAACCACTTACATATAAATTAATGATAAGAACTGTAGAAGACAGATTAATCAACATAACACACTATCTAGAACCAGTAGAAATACAATTTTTAGATTTTGCAGGAAACTATAGTGTAAAATATGATATTCCACAAATTAATATAAATCCCCAATATATACTAAGCATATATTTCAGCGAAACAAGGAGTTAAATGCCATGAAAAACAACCTCCAAAGTTAACACATTACATAATTTTTAGAGGTATCAAAATTGGTATTTTTAACAAATGGGAGACAGTTACAAAGTTTATACAGTGTCCCGGACCAATTTACAAAGGATATCACAGCTTTTCAGAAGCTCTGAAAACAGTCAGAGAACACTTTGGTATAGACAACTTTTTTATTGAACCAGAAGAGGTTCAAACTTTTTCAGAAGTTACAAAAATTTTGTTCGTAGGTTTTTTCTTCCTAAAGCTTTTATCCCTATAACTATAAGTCCTGTGTGTATAAACAGTTTTCCTAATTGTTTCATTCTTTGGATTGTTTCTGGTGAAAATAAGTCTATTTCTACCGTTTTATCTACTACTCGTAGACTTTCTTCTCTACTACTTTGTATTAATATTCTATTAACGTTTAGCATTCCTGTTTGGTTGGGACATCAGAGATTTTTGACACTTGCAATAAAACATAAAAACTTACAATATTTATAGTGGATGATGAGAATATTTGCAGCGGATGATGTGAGTATATTTGCAAAGGATTGCAGCGGAGACTTTTTTTTTTATATTTGGGATATAGTATGAAGAGCAAGAAAAGACTCTTAGGAGAATAAGAGTTTACAAGAGAAATCAGAAAGGGAGAGTTTAGTTACTCATAACTGAGAATGATTCTATTGATTATTTTCGGTGTATCATTACAAATGAAATGGTTTGCCTTAAATAGGCAAAGAAGATAAAACACTAAGCTATAAAACAAGAAACCTAAAAGAAAAAGAAACGGTTACAATTTAAAGAAACAAAACAACAAAAAAAATTTCTTTTTATCTACAGAGAAGTGTCAGAAAAATAATTGTTGAAGACTTTGTTGGCAGAGACGTCATTGCATACGTTTTTATCAATCTTCTAGAAATCTCTGTGAGTATCAGGTATGGATGGTGGTGTGCCGGTATCGAAATCTTCTGAATTAAGATATTCACAAAAATCTTCTGAATTAATAATATGTTGTAGTTCAAGAGCTTCTCCTTCACCAATGAAGGGAAGAAGCATGCTCCAATTTTTGTGAGTCCATATCTGTATATAGTGTCTTTCGACAAGAAGATGATGATTTTCCCAATGAAAGCTTCTGGTTTTGGATAATAAACTGTTTAGTATCTTTTCTTTGGCAAGGCTGACAAGGTTATCGACCCAGTAAAGTTATGAGACTTGAATCTCAGTTTGTATAGCGAGTCTTTTTAAGTAGTCTTTGTCAGAAAGCTTGTGACTAATGAACATTCTTTTTCTTGAAGGTCTGTAGGTGTGGTCATTAGCTAAAGGAAAGGAAGAAAAGATTTTGCAGCCAATATGAGGAGGAAATACATGTGTAGAGATATTTCTAGTGGCTATTACAAACTTTTCTCTAAAGAGATTTATAATTCCGTCTGTTTTTGTATTTAATTCTAATTCAATATAATCAATCATACCATTATGGTAAAATTGTAGAATTAAATCATGTGGCATATCTGTCCGTTTAAGATTTATCTGAATAAGGAGCAGGCAAGTTCCCTCACTTTTGTCATCTTTTCTTTCTATGATTGTAACCCCTTTATACTTTTATTCATTAAGGGCTATCATCATGAGTCTGAGCTGTAACTCATACAATACTAGTGGGAATTCTGTACAAAATTTTTGTGATATTATCTGTTTGAATTCTGTAAATTGATCAAACACTATTTGAAGGCAAGATTTCGAGGGGTGTCTAGCATTCTAGCTCTAAAAGCTTCGTAACTTCTGTAATTTCCTTCTTTTTTCTCAAGCCTTTGTAATAATTGTATATTTTTTGCTTCGAAAATGCCAACTTTTTGTTTTAAAATATTATTTTCGATATGACTTTGTATAGACTGTGTATTTTTTCCTTGTTGTATAAGCTGTTTTTGCAGACTTGCAATAGTTTCTTCTTGAGTCTTTATAATTTGTTCATGACACATTTTTGTAACTTGTGAAAAAGTTTGAACCTCTTCTGGTTCAATAAAAAAGCTGTTTATACCAAAGTGTTCTCTAGCTGTTTTCAGGGCTTCTGAAAAGCTGTGGTAACCTTTGTAAATCGGTCCGGGACACTGTATAAACTTTGAAACTATCTCCCATTTGTTAAAAATACCAATTTTGGTACCTCTGTAAACTTTGGAGGCTGTTTTTCAGGACCATTTAACTCCTTGTTCGCTAAAATATATGCTTAGCGCATTTAAAATTTGAATTTTGAAGGAGGATGCATGAGGCATGGTCTGAATATGCCATAGGTTATCTAGTAAACATTGTTGTTTATCTGTCAGTTTCATTCCACTAATGGGACGAAACTTTGTGTGTAAGTCATTACAAAGTTGTAAGGCATAAGTGCCAAAAGAGATAGTGAGACTGTAGGAGGATATGAGTTTTTGAGGAACTGGTTTTTTATAGGCTGTATTTTTTAAATAGGTAACTGGGTTTTGTGAAGGTTGTGTAAAGTTGAGGAAATAGGGAGGTAGCTGTCTATAACTTTGTGGAACTTGGGTGTTCTGTAAAGAAGCTGCTTGTCTAGAACTGTGTATTTTTTCAGCTTAGAAATCTTGGCTCATTAGCTTTTCTATTTCTTTATCGTTATTTGATGAAATACTCATAGGCGAGGAATTCGTTTTAAACTGTATGGGCCTGATGATCATCTTTTCTTTTCCCTTCTGCTTTTTATCCATCTTAACAAAGTAATTTGTTAATTTTTCGAGATAACAAATCAGCTATCCCATTATATTTTCCTTTAATGTGTTCAAACTGTATAGTATATCCATTACCTTGTATAATATTCTGTAAATTTACCCATCTTATTCTGTTTATCTTTTTGCTCTGTAACATCCCAAAATAAAACGACAGTTATAATAACGGAATAAACGAACGAGGCATGTCAGGTCGGGCTGGATGGGCCTGCTGGGTGGAAGGGGAGCCTCCCTATAAATAGCCAAGGTCACCACCCATTTCTCTTATTTACAACATCTAGAGAGAGAAACCGTAGAGAGAGAAAGTTGGCGGATCGACTCGAGATTGAAGAAGTGTGTAGCTCCAGAGCTTGGGAGAAGAACCTCCAGATCAGAAGATCGATACAGGTAACGATCTAGCCTAGATCTTAGTTTTTGTTTGTTTTGGGGTTTTTCGGGTTTTGGACGAAAGTGTGACGTTTTTACGGATGAAACTGGAAGAAAAACATAGTTTTGAGTTCCTTAATGAAAGACAAACGTTTTGAATGTAAACAAGTTCGGGATCTTGACGTGATCAGACCCGAAGGCGAAAGTCAGGGTTTTTGCGGGGAAGCAGATCCTGCGTACTTATCAGGTACGCAGGAAAAGGGTCCTGCTTATCAAGTACGCATGAAGCGAGGTTTGCGCACTTATTAAGTACGCAAGAGCAAGGCCATGCGCACTTGCTAAGTGCGCAGGCATCAGGTTGTTTAGGTAAAGTCAGTATGTTTAGAAGGTTAAACCGTTAGAGTCGGGGGTTGGTCTGATGTGTATTTAACTAATCAATTCAGATCGGAAGTGACGTTGTGGGACCTTTGTTTAGGACAACCCATATTAGCTTATCAGGTGAGTTCTAGAAGCCCTCTTTTAAATGTTTTATATGATGTTTTCGGGCTGGTGTACATACATACGAAATGATGTTTATGAAACTATGTTTACGAAATGAAATGATTTGGAATGAACGGTTTATGGAAAGAAAGTTTTATGAATGGAATGTTTACGAACGAAATGTTTATAAATAAATGGTTTAAAATGAAGGTAAAGGGTTTTGAAAATGAATGAAATGTTTTATGAAAAGAAAAGAAAAGGGGAAAGGTTTTAAAGAAGTCATTACAAATTTAATCTGTCGAATGAAGGGAATTGACGAATGAAGTCTGGGAATGTAATTCCCAGCCTTGTGGTAGATTATGGACAGCGAGCATAGTTGCCATAAGAACAACAGGGGTAGTGTCTTTGTGGCATGTCAATGGTTATGATGTTGTACAACTGGTATGGGAGTAACGACGGTTACTCAGGGGTTAACGTGACCCTATTGAGGTTAAATTATGATCCGACGGTGTTATGGCGGTGAGCCATAGCCGTCGATGGAAGTTGTCGGTTTATGGACACGAGAGCCATAGGGGCAACTAAAGGGGTATTGTTGGTCCTCGTGTAGTTAAGCTTTGGGGGCAATACACAAGGGAATTGACGGAATGTATTGTATTGTCGGTCTTTGTGCAGTTAAGCCTTAGGGGCAATGCAATACTAGATGATGGAACGAATGGTAACACAGATTTAGATAGTAATGTATGACTTAAATGAATGTTAAATGTTTTAATCAAATGATCCGTTCAACGGTGTTCATGATGATGATAAATGCTTTGATGATGATAAATGTTTGAATGTTTTTAATGATGAACGAAAGGCCCTGTTTTCTTATACAAGATGTTAAACCCTAATGAATTATTGAATGATGAACCATTTTATAAATTGAATGAGAAACTGGAACTCACCAGCGTAGCTGACTTTTTAGTATGCACATTCAGGTTAAGGCAGGTATGGATGACGGTCGGTGATGTTCGGCAAGCGAGAAGAGTTACCCGGTAGATCATGAAGACTAGCATCCCGTTATGATTAGTTTATGCTATGTTTATGTATTAGACTATGTTACGCTTCCGCATGTTGAACGATGTTATGAGTATGTTTTAATGAAATTTTCATGCTTTAATTGATATTCAAGTTTAATAATTGTTTGTGAATGAGTAAATCCAACAAGTGAGGCCTCCCGGGTTTGGGGGCTTACAAGTTGGTATCAGAGCAATAGTTTGAGAGATTTGGACACTCCCAGTGTCTGAAGTTAAACTGTGAATGGGACCGAAAGCGGATGCCAGTACGGGTAAGTCGAGCCACAGCATCAGGTATGAAGGTAGTATATATTTACATGTATAGTATGCCTTAGAAAGGGTTAGGTAAGTACTTGTGTTCTGATGGAATCACAAAGGTGGTCAAATAGAAATCGAAAGGTAGTGTAATGGTTAATTGCAGATGGCCAGTGTATATTAACATCTTACAATTCTTGTTGAATTTTATTTGTTAACTAGCGTGATGCCATTGGATTCTTGTCTTATAGATTGAAATGGCAATACGAGGAAACGGAAGGCGTGGTGGGGGCCGTATCGGTGGTCGCACCGGTGGTCGTAACGGTGGGCGCGGCAGGACCCCTGCGCGCCAAGAGTATAGTGAAGAAGGAAGTGTTCACACTAAACCGGCGGTTGATGTGCATGGAACCGAGCAGACATAGGTTGAAGAACAACCTTTCACTTTTTAACCAGAAGTGAGAGCAGCTATAGCTCGAGAGTTCACAGAGTTGATGAAAGTTTCTTTGCCACGACTGTTGGCAGAAGCATTAAAGAAGGTTAATGAGATGGTTGGGTCTAACACGGAGGTTGATAACCCGAACACTGAGGCGATCGACGCACCGCTTAACTGTGGTTGCGACTATAAGTCCTTTAAGGCATGTGACCCACCGGTCTTAACTGGGAAGAAAGACGCGGTAGCTACGTTTGATTGGGTGATTCGTATGGAGGCTGCCATTCGTCTGAGCGAATGTCGAACGAATCCAGTTGTGAAATTTGCTGCTAACTCCTTGAGAGAGGAAGCATCCCATTGGTGGGAAGGTGTACGTCAAGCAAAAGGGAGCGAGGTTGTGGATGCGATGATTTGGGCTGACTTGAAAACTTTGGTGATCAAGAATTTCTGCCCAAGGAACGAGATTGATAAGGTAGAAAGGGAATTTCTGGGTTTGAAGGCCGGGAGCATGACGCACCTGCAGTACACAACTTGATTCAATGAACTGGCACGTCTGCTGCCACACCTTATCACGACTGAGGAAAGAAAGATTTTCTGTTACATTCAAGGGCTGTCGGACCAGGTCCACACCTATGTTAAGGCAAACGCCCCTACGACCTATGATTCGGTAGTAGAACTGAGCGGCGTGGTATTCGATGATCTGGCGCTGAATGTCGTTGCCATCGAAGAGCCTAAGAAGAAGCCGAGTTTCCCCGCTAAGCGATCGGCTGGGAAGTTGTTTGGGGCTCGGGACAAACAAGCCAGGGTAGGCGAGACGGCAGTCTGTGGAAGATGTGGGGTAAGACATGCGGGTGAATGTCGGTTAGGGTCAAATCTATGCTTTAAATGGGGCAAAACCGGACACTACGCACGTGAATGTCCCCAGCTATTCAAATGCTACAACTGTGGGGAGAGTGGTCATATGAGCCGAGAATGCACCAAGCCCAGAATGGGTGAAGCCGGGAAAGGGAAAGGCCCGGAAAGGAAAGAAGAGAGGCCCCGAGCAAAAACTCGTGCGTACGCGTTGACGCAAGACCAAACCAGGGCGGACCCCGATGTGGCGTCAGGTACATTCATCCTTGACAACACTTTTGTTTCTGTGTTATTTGATTTGGGTGCAAGTAAGAGTTTTATATCTGCGACTTTTTGTAAACGAGTGAAGTACACTGTCAGTAAGCTAGAAAGGGCCTTTAGCGTAGAAACCGCTGAGGGTAGAACTGCGAGAGTGACCGATGTAGTTGACAACTCCACGATAAATATAGAAGGTCATAGGTTCCCTGTCAGATTGTTTGTTATGGTTTTGGGAGGGTTTGATGTCTTGTTAGGTATGGATTGGTTAACTACCAACGAAGCACAAATCATATGTAAACGAAAGATAATCCGACTCAAGGCTCCGGATGGTAGAAAGTCGAGGTTTTTGGAGATCGTGAAACGTCATCTCGATGATTAAGGCAACAAATTACTTGAGGCGCGGATGCAAGGCTTACCTGGTGTACGTAATTGACAAGTGTAAGGAAGTGAAGGAACTAGACGATGTACCCGTGGTACGCAAGTACCCGGAGGTGTTTCCAGAGGATTTGCCTGTGATACCACCCGACAGAGAGATTGAATTTCGAATTGACTTAGTACCAGATGCCCGGCCCGTGGCTAAGGCTCCATATCGACTAGCACCGGTGGAGATGAAAGAGTTAATGGCACAACTAAATGAGTTACTTGAGAAAGGATTTATCCAACCGAGCATCTCGCCGTGGGGTGCTCCGTTGTTGTTTGTGAAGAAGAAAGACAGTTCGATGAGAATGTGTATTGATTATCGCGAGTTGAATAAACGTACGGTGAACAACAAGTACCCTTTACCAAGGATCGACGACCTGTTCGATCAATTGCAAGGCGCAAGTTGGTTCTCAAAAATCGACCTTCGGTCCGGGTACCATCAATTGAACGTGAGGGAAGAAGACATACCGAAAACTGCATTTTGCACGCGTTATGGACATTTCAAGTTCCGCGTAATGTCTTTCGGATTGATGAATGCACCTGCAGCGTTCATGGATTTGATGAGTAGGGTGTGTCGACCGATGCTGGACCGATCGGTAATCGTGCTCATCGATGATATCCTCATCTATTCCAAGAATGAGGGTGATCACACATGTCACTTAAAGGAGGTGTTGGAGGCTCTGAAGAAGGAAAAGTTGTATCTTAAGTTCTACAAATACGCGTTCTGGCTTAGGGAAGTCCAATTCCTAGGTCACGTAATTAACCCGAACGACATTATGGTTGACCGAGCAAAGATAGTGACGGTAAGGGAATGGGATATTCCTAAGACGCCAACTGAAATCCGCAGTTTCTTGGGATTGGCTGGCTACTATCGGAGATTCATCCAGGATTTCTCAAAAATAGCTTCGCCATTGACAAAGTTGATTCGGAAGGAGGTAAAGTATGAATGGGGTTCGACCCAGGACGAGGCGTTTAAGGAGTTGAAGGAGAAGCTAACCAAAGCCCCAGTCTTGGCCCTTCCCGAGGGCAATGAAGACTTAGTGGTATACTCTGACGCTTCGAGTCAGGGATTGGGATGCGTGTTGATGCAACGCGGGAGAGTGATCGCGTATGCGTCACGACAGCTGAAGATTCATGAAGCTAATTATCCGACTCACGATTTGGAACTTGCTGCTGTCGTATTCGCATTGAAAATCTGGAGGCACTACTTGTACAGGGTGAAGTTTACTATTTACTCCGACCACAAAAGTTTGAAGTACTTATTCGAACAAAAGGAACTTAATATTAGGCAGAGGCGATGGTTGGAACTATCGAAAGACTATGACTGTGAAATAATATACCATCCTGGAAAGGTAAACGTGGTGGCTGACGCTCTAAGCCGAAAGGATGTGCCTGCTCCTATTAGAGTGAAAGCTTGCCAGTTGGTGGTGACATCAGATGTGATGAGGGAAATTGAAAGAGCTCAAGATGAAGCGCTTAAGGAAGAAAACATAAAGAAGGAAATGATGGTTGGCCAACAGGACAAGTTGGAATATAACACCCTTGGTGTTAGGACACGTTTTGGACGGGTATGGATACCTATGGGTGGCGAGCTTAGAACCAAAATCTTGGATGAGGCTCATAAGTCTCGGTACTCTATCCATCCTGGTACCAATAAAATGTACCAAGATCGAAGGAAGGAATATTGGTGGCCTGGAATGAAGCATGAAGTGACAAAGTACGTAAGCAAGTGCTTGACTTGCTCGCAAGTAAAGGCCGAACACCAGAAACCGTATGGAAAGATTCAACCACTTGATATACCGGAATGGAAGTGGGAACACACTACCATGGACTTCATAACCAAGCTACCTCGCACAGCTAAAGGTCATGATACCATTTGGGTAATTGTGGACCGTTTAACGAAGAGTGCTCATTTCCTACCTATTCGCGAGACGTTCTCGTCAGAAAGGTTAGCGGAAGTATTTATTAAAGAAGTAGTAGCACGACATGGGATGCCTTTGACGATCGTATCTGATCGGGACACACGATTCACATCGAGGTTCTGGAAAAGATTTCACGAGGCGATGGGCACGAGACTCAATGTTAGCACGGCATACCACCCGCAAACGGATGGTCAGTCCGAAAGGACCATTCAGACATTGGAGGATATGCTTCGTGCTTGTATTATCGATTTTGGCGGCAGTTGGGACAGTCATCTGCCTTTAGCCGAATTCTCCTACAACAATAGTCATCACACGACGATAGGCATGCCGCCTTACAAAATGTTGTATGGGAGAAGATGCAGGACCCCGGTTTGTTGGGGTGAGATTGGACAGAAGGAATTAGGAAGTCTTGAAGTCGTAAGAGAAACGTCAGAAAGGTTTGATCAAATCAAAGCACGAATGAAGGCCGCACAAGATCGTCAGAAGTCCTATGCGGATAAACGACGAAGGCCTATTAAGTTTGATGTTGGGGACAGAGTGATGTTGAAAGTGTCACCCTAGAAGGGAATCATACGATTCAGGAAGAGAGGAAAGTTAAGTCCGAGGTTTATCGGGCCATTCAGGATAATGGCACGGGTTGGTGAAGTCGCTTATCGGTTAGAGTTGCCTGATGAGTTAAGTGGGATTCATCCTACCTTCCATGTATCACACTTGCAAAAATGTTTGGCGAATGAATCGGCTCACGTACCACTTACTGACATCGAGGTCGACAACAACCTTAACTACATCGAAGAACCCGTGGCCATCTTAGACAGAAAGGAGAAACGTTTGCGTAATAAGATTATTCAATTGGTTAAAGTCCAATGGAAGCATCGAAGGGGATCAGAAGCCACTTGGGAAACAGATACGGAAATGAGGGAGTCGTACCTTCAACTATTTGACTTATGATAGGTTTCGGGGACGAAACCTATTGTAAGGGGGTAGACTTGTAACTTCCCAAAAATAAAACGACAGTTATAATAACGGAATAAATGAACGAGGCATGTCGGGTCGGGCCGGATGGGCCGACAGGTTGGAAGGGGAGTCTCCCCTATAAATAGCCAAGGTCACTACCCATTTCTCTCATTTACAACATCTAGAGAGAGAAACCGTAGAGAGAGAAAGTTAACGGATCGACCCGAGATTGAAGAAGTGTGTAGCTCCAGAGCTTGGGAGAAGAACCTCCGGATCAGAAGCTCGATACAGGTAACGATCTAGCCTAGATCTGAGTTTTTGTTCGTTTTGGGGTTTTTCAGGTTTCGGACGAAAATGTGACGTTTTTACGGATGAAACCGGAAGAAAAACATAGTTTTGAGTTCCTTAATGATAGGCAAACGTTTTGAATGTAAACAAGTTCGAGATCTTGACGTGATCAGACCCGAAGGCGAAAGTCAGGGTTTTTGCGGGGAAGTAGATCCTCCGTACTTATCAGGTACGTAGGAAGAGGGTCCTGCGTACTTATCAAGTACGTAGGAAGAGGGTCCTGCGTACTTATCAAGTACGCAGGAAGAGGATCATGCGTACTTATCAAGTACGCATGAAGCGAGGTTTGCGCACTTATTAAGTACGCAAGAGCAAGGCCATGCGCACTTGCTAAGTGCGCAGGCATCAGGTTGTTTAGGTAAATTCAGTATGTTTAGAAGGTTAAACCGTTAGAGTCAGGGGTTGGTCTGATGTGTATTTAACTAATCAATTCAGATCGGAAGTAACGTTGTGGGACCTTTGTTTAGGACAACCCAGATTTGCTTATCAGGTGAGTTCTAGAAGCCCTCTTTTAAATGTTTTATATGATGTTTTCGGGCTGGTGTGCATACATACGAAATGATGTTTTATGAAATGATGTTTATGAAACTATGTTTACGAAATGAAATGATTTGGAATGAACGGTTTATGGAAAGAAAGTTTTATGAATGGAATGTTTACGAACGAAATGTTTATAAAGAAATGGTTTAAAATGAAGGTAAAGGGTTTTGAAAATGAATGAAATGTTTTATGAAAAGAAAAGAAAAGGGCAAAGGTTTTAAATTATGATCCGGCGAATAAAGTCTGGGAATGTAATTCCGAGCCTTGTGGTAGATTATGGACAGCGAGCCATAGTTGCCATAAGAACAACAGGGGCAGTGTCTTTGTGGCATGTCAATGGTTATGATGTTGTACAACGGGTATGGGAGTAACGACGGTTACTCAGGGGTTAACGTGACCCTATTGAGGTTATATTATGATCCGACGGTGTATGGATGACGGTCGGTGATGCTCGGCAAGCGAGAAGAGTTACCTGGTGGATCATGAAGACTGGCATCCCGTTATGATTAGTTTATGTTATGTTTATGTATTAGACTATGTTACGCTTCCGCATGTTGAACGATGTTATGAGTATGTTTTAATGAAATTTTCGGCTGCGTTAATTGATATACAAGTTTAATAACTGTTTGTGAATAAGTAAATCCAACAAGTGAGGCCTCTCGGGTTTGAGGCCTTACATGCTCTGATTGTTTTTAATTAATTTAACTATAGCTTCACAGTCTGTTCTGACTGTAAAATCTTTGTTTAAAAATAATTTAAATTTTTCTAAAGCATTAATTAATGCTTGTATTTCGGAGTCTAAACTGGTCCAAGTGTTTCCAGTTTTGAAGCTTCCGCTGTAATACGAACATATTTTTTCTTCTTTTTTATGACTGTAAACATTAGGTTTGCAAAGGAGAACTGCTCCCCATCCTTTTTTGCATCCATCAACTTCTATAATTATGTAATATGTTATAAGTGATAATTCTAAGGGTTTGATTTCTTTAACCCTTTCTTTTATCTTTTTAATCAACATAATGTCTTCTTGATTAAAATGTCTTTGTCTATTTTTAGTGGTTTTGCTGTATAAAGGACCTACTAATTTTGAAAGGTTTGGAATAAACTTTCTAGCATAATTTACTAATTCTAAAAAAGCTTGAATCTGTTTTAAATTAGTAAGTTTCTCTGGAAAATTTAGAATTTTTGTAGAAATATGTGGTTGTAACTCAATTTTTCCGTTACCAATTTCTAATCTTAGGAAAGAAATTTTTCTTTTAAATAATTCCATCTTTTTTCTTAGATACTACTATCTTATTCTTTTTTATTTCTTCAAATACTTGTTGTAGATGTGTCTCATGTTCCTGGACTGTCTCACTTGCTATATATCATCAATATATAGTAGACAAAATTTGTATTTGAGAAATATACTGACCATAAATCTTTGGAATATTGAAGGAGCATTTTTTAGTCCGAAGATAAGAACATTCCATTCATATAATCCTTCAGAACATGTAAAAGCTGTCCATTTTTTAAAATCTTCTTCTACATAAAGTTGATTAAAACCTGATTTTATGTCAAATTTAGAAAAGATTTTGTTATTTTGTATTAGTTGAATTAAGCTGTCTTTATTAGGGATGTTATAACCATCGTTTTCTGTATTATCATTTAATCTTTTGTAATTGTAGACGATTCTTACTTTTCCTCTTTTTATTTCGCTATGGTTTTTACTATAAAAGCTGTTGATTTGTGAGGACTTTCAAATTTTCTAATTAATCCTTGTTTACTCATTTTGAGTATTTGTGTTTTGAATACCTCTCTGTCTAGATGGCTATATTCTATATTTGTATTTCTTATGGTAATGTCTGAATTTTTTAATTTGAATTTGCAGACATATTTAACTTTTGAATTTGTAATATCTTCTCCTATAAGTTCTATTCGTTATAGGAGTAAAATTATATGATGATTAATGCTTTTTGTAATATCTTGTCCTTTATCTAGTTCACAGTTTATAAAATTTGTGAGGAGTTACAGAGCTTCATTTTCAATAAAGTTTTGTCTTTTATTTTAATTTAAGAATTCTAAATTTCCCTTTTCTCCTCTTTTGTGAGCATTTTCATTTGTGTTTTTATATCTTAAAGTAGGGAAACTATAGATTTGTTTGCTAATGGTTATAAAGTTTTTTTGTTATAGTAAAAGCACCATTTAATCATAATATGAAATTTAATACTAGGACAAAGTCTCTGTATTTAATATACTGGGGATTTATATTAATTTGTGGAATATCATATTTTACACTATAGTTTCCTATAAAATCTAAAAATTGTATTCCTACTGGTTCTAGATAGTGTGTTATGTTGATTAATCTGTCTTCTACAGTTCTTGTCATTAATTTATAAGTAAGTGGTTTATGGAATTTTTCATGTGTTAAACTGTGTGATATTACACTTTTAGTTGCTCCTGTATCTACTAGGGCTATTAAGTCTATTGGTGTATTAGCATCAAGCCATAATCTACACTGTATATTTATCATATTTATAGACCCATTAGTTTGTATAAGAGTTTGTTCTGGTTCTGTGGCCATGTTATTCATTTATGAAAATTCGACAACTTTCTTACTTTCTATTAAGTCTTCAAGTCTGATAATTTTATTATTCATAATTTCTATTTTTAATTTGTTAACTTCTATAGCTAGTTCTAATTTTTTAAATTTTTCATCGTATTCATTTGTATTTCTATTTGTAATTTGACTAGTATTTTGTTCTATATCATGAATATTTTTTTATTCAAATATGGCAAATTTCTTTAAAGCATATATTGCATTGGAATCTTTTGTCTATACTCGGGTAGTATTCGCAAATATAACATTTGATATAACTGTTTTCTTTTCTATGCTTCCAATAATGCTTACATTCTTCTGGATTTGTGTATGTATATGAGATTTTTGTTACATGCTTTTCTTCTTCACTGTATATACTATATATTGATTCATTATCTGTATGATCTGTGTCTAATGCTTCTATTTCATAATCTTTAAGTTGTTCTACTAGATTGCTTCTTTCTATATTTTTATTTTTCTTAATATTTTTATTTCTAACAAAATTTGATTATTTTGTTCTCTTATGTATTCTAAATTTTCTATAAGTTTTTTAACTTCGTTTGTTTCCTTGGCTATTGATTGTATAATTCTTTCTAATAAGTCTTTACTATTTATAGATTCTTTTTGTAGGATGAATCCTAAATTTATGATAAGATCTGTAATACTATTTAGATGTGTATTATCTGTATGGAGACTATGTGTATTAGGTTATTTAAATCTGCAAATATGATTGTAGTAATTATTACGTACGTTTTTTACTTTGCTTCGTTCTGTAAATTCTAGGATTAAGAATTCGAGTTTTTTGAACACTTTTCATGATTCAATAGTTATTTAAAAAGAATCTGATTTCCCTTAGTAAGCACCTTATCTCTTGAGTTTTTTCTTATAATATTTTTCTATATCCCAATAATTTTATAACAAAAACAAATATGAAACATATAAATCTTTGACAACTTATCTAGATTCGTAGATCAAAGCAAATTTTTTCCATAATCTTCACCTAAGCAAGTTTCTATATGAATAGGACTTAAGCATATCAAGCTGCCTGACATGGACTTGTCTTAGTCTTTTAGATTTAAGGAAAACCTTTGCTCTGATACCAAAATAGGTTGGGACATCAGATATTTTTGACACTTGCAATAAAACATAAAAACTTACAATATTTGTAGTGGATGATAAGAATATTTGCAGCGGATGATGATGAGAATATTTGTAGAGGATTGTAGCGGAGACTTTTTTTTTATATTTGGGATATAGTATGAAGAGCAAGAAAATACTCTTAGGAGAATAAGGGTTTACAAGAGAAATCAGAAAGGGTGAGTTTAGTTACTCATAACTGAAAATGATTCTATTGATTATTTTCAGTCTATCATTACAAATGAAATGGCTTGCCATAAATAGGAAAAGAAGATAAAGCACTAAGCTATAAGACAAGAAACCTAAAATAAAAAGAAACGGTTACAATTTAAAGAAACAAAACAACAAAAAACTTTTCTTTTTATCTACAGAGTAGTGTCGGACAAATAATTGTTGAAGACTTTGTAGACTTTGTTGGCAGAGACGTCATTGCATACGTTTTTATCAATCTTCTAGAAATCTCTGTGAGTATCAGGTATGGATGGTGGTGTGCCAGTATCGAAATCTTCTGAATTAAGATATTCACAAAAATCTTCTGAATTAATAATATGCTGTAGTTCAAGAGCTTCTCCTTCACCAATGAAGGGAAGAAGCATGTTCCAATTTTTGTGAGTCCGTATATGTATATAGTGTCCTTCGGCAAGAAGATGATAATTTTCCCAATGAAAGCCCGATGGCAATAAGGGAGTATTCTAGTTTTGGATAATAAACTGTGTAGTATCTTTTCTTTGGCTAGTTGCTTTAGAGTTTTCTTTGGCAAGGCTGGCAAGGTTATCGACCCAGTAAAGTTCTGAGAATTGAATCTCAGTTTGTATAGCGAGTCTTTTTAAGTAGTGTTTGCCAGAAAGCTTGTGACTAATGAACATTCTTTTTCTTGCAGGTTTGTAGGTGTGGTCATTAGCAAAAGGAAAGGAAGAAAAGATTTTGCAGCCAATATGAGGAGGAAATACATGTGTAGAGATATTTCAGTGGCTATTACAAACTTTTCTCCAAAGAGATTTATAATTCCTTCTGTTTTTGTATTTAATTCTAATTCAATATAATCATTTCTGATTTCCAACTTTTATATAATATTAGGGTTAAAAGTTTTGTTCCTGGGTTTTTTCTTCCTAAAGCTTTTATCTCTATAACTATAAGTCCTATGTGTATAAACTGTTTTCCTGATTGTTTAATTCATTGGATTGTTTCTGGTGAAATTAAGTCTATTTCTACTATTTTAAAATAGGTTGGGACATCAGAGATTTTTGACACTTGCAATAAAACATAAAAACTTACAATCATAAAAACTTACAATATTTGTAGTAGATGATGAGAATATTTGCAGCGGATGATGTTGAGAATATTTGTAGAGGATTGCAACGGAGACTTTTTTTATTTTTTTATATTTGGGATATTGTATGAAGAGAAAGAAAAGACTCTTAGGAGAATAAGGGTTTACAAGAGAAATCAGAAATGGAGAGTTTAGTTACTCATAACTGAGAATGATTCTATTGATTATTTTCGGTGTGTAATATAAACGAAATGGCTTGCCTTAAATAGGCAAAGAAGATAAAGCACTAAGCTATAAGACAATAAATATAAAAGTAAAAGAAACAGCTACAAATTAAAGAAACAAAACAACAAAAAAACTTTTCTTTTTATATACAGAGAAGTGTCGGACAAATAATTGTTGTAGACTTTGTTGGCAGAGACGTCATTGCTTACGTTTTAATCAATCTTATAGAAATCTTTGTGAGTGTCCGGTATGGATGGCGGTGTGCCAGTATCGAAAGTTTTGTTCCTAGGTTTTTTATTCCTAAAGCTTTTATCCCTATAACTATAAGTCTTGTGTGTATATACTGTTTTTCTGATTGTTTAATTCTTTGTATTGTTTATGGTGAACATAAGTCTATTTCTACCATTTTATCTACCACTCGTAGACTTTCTTCTCTACTACTTTGTATTAATGTTGTATTAACGTTTAGCATTCCTGTTTGGTATAGAGTTCTTGGATTTAAAATATCTAGTTGACGTTGTTTGTATAAATTTATGTTTTTATCTAAATCTATTTCTTCTTCTAACTGTATTATCTGTTGTGTATTTCTAGAAGACGACTCTTTCTTTAAAATTCTGTTTAAAAAAGTATCCGATGTAATGATATCTTTTATATTACTAGTAGATTTTCTAGATACTTGAATAATTTGTTTATTTATCGCTTGGTTTCCAATGTTTATATGGTTTAGGTTTATTATCGCTTATATGTATTGTGTTTAGTTTGTTTATAATTTCATTGATTTCGATAGAATTTTCGTCTACTTCTAGTATATGTTTATTTTTCTTAATATTTTTTATTTCTAACAAAATTTGATTATTTTTTTCTCTTATGTATTCTAAATTTTCTATAAGTTTTTTAATTTCGTTTGATTCCTTGGCTATTAATTGTATAATTATTTCTAATAAGTGTTTACTATTTATAGATTCTTTTTGTAGACTGAATCCTAAATTTATGATAAGATCTGTAATACTATTTAGATGTGTATTATCTGTATGGAGATTATGTGTATGAGGTTCTTTAAATCGAAAAATATGATTGTAGTAATTATTACTTACGTTTTTTACTTCGCTTCGTTCTGTAAATTCTAGGTTTAAGAATTCGAGTTTTTTGAACACTTTTGATGATTCAATAATTATTTTAAAAGAATCTGATTTCCCTTAGTATGCACCTTATCTCTTGGGTTTTTTCTACATCCCAAAATTTTATAACAAAAACAAATATGAAACATATAAATCTTTGACAACTTATCTAGATTAGTAGGTCAAAGCAATTTTTTTCCCTAATCTTCACTTAAGCGAGTTTCCATATAAATAGTACATAAGCATACCAAGTTGTCTGCCATGGACTTGTCTTAGACTTTTAGATTTTAGGATAGCCTTTGCTCTGATACCAAAATAGGTTTGCACATCATATATTTTTGACACTTGTAATAAAACATAAAACTTACAATATTTGTAGTGGATGATGATGAAAATATTTGCAGAGAATTGCAGCGAAGACTTTTTTTTTATATATTTAGGATATAGTATGAAGAGCAAGAAAATACTCTTAGGAGAATAAGGGTTTACAAGAGAAATCAGAAAGAGAGAGTTTAGTTACTCATAACTGAGAATGATTCTATTGATTATTTTCGGTGTGTATTACAAATGAAATGGCTTCCCTTAAATAGGCAAAGAAGATAAAACACTAAGCTATAAGACAAGAAATATAAAAGTAAAAGGAACGGCTACAAATTAAAGAAACAAAACAACAAAAAACTTTCCTTTTTATCTACAGAGAAGTGTCGGACAAATAATTGTTGTAGACTTTGTTGGCAGAGACGTCATTGCTTACGTTTTTATGAATCTTCTAGAAATCTTTGTGAGTGTCCGGTATGGATGGCGGTGTGCCTGTATCGAAATCTTCTGAATTAAGATATTCGCAAAAATCTTCTGAGTTAATAATATGCTGTAGTTCAAGAGCTTCTCCTTCACCAATAAAGGGAAGAAGCATGTTCTAATTTTTGTGAGTCCATATCTGTATATAATGTCCTTCAGCAAGAAGATGATAATTTTCCCGATGAAAGCCAGATGGCAATAAGGGAGTCTTCTGATTTTGGATAATAAATTGTGTAGTATCTTTTCTTTGGCTAGTTGCTTCAGGATTTTCTTTGGCAAGGTTGTCGATCGAGTAAAGATCCGAGAATTAAATCTCATTTTGTATAGCTAGTCTTTTTAAATAATCTTTACCAGAAATTTTATGACTGATAAATATTCTTTTTCTTGCAGTTCTGTAGGTGTGGTTATTAGCAAAAGGAAAAGGAAGAAAAGATTTTGCAGCCAATATGAGGAGGAAATACATGTGTAGAGATATTTCCAGTGGCTATCACAAACTTTTCTCCAAATAGATTTATAATTCCTTCTGTTTTTGTATTTAATTCTAATTCCATATAATCAATCATACCATTATGGTAAAATTATAGAATTAAATCATGTGGCATATCTGTGTGTTTAAGATTTATCTGAAGAAGGAGCAGACAAGTTCCCTCTCCATTCATCTGTTCTTTCAACGATGGTAACCCTTTTATACCTTTCTTCATTAAGGGCAATCATCATGAGTCTGAGCTGTAACTCATACAATACTAGTGGGAATTCTGTACAAACGTTTTGTGATATTATCTGTTAAAATTCTGGAAATTGATCAAACACTGTTTGAAGGCAAGATTTCGAGGGAGTGTCTAGCATTCTAGCTCTAAAAGCTTCGTAGCTTCTGTAATTTCCTTCTTTTTTCTCAAGTCTTTGTAATAGTTGTATATTTTTTGCTTCGAGAATGTCAACTTTTTGTTTTAAAATACTATTTTCGATATGACTTTGTATAGACTGTGTATTTTTTCCTTGCTGTATAAGCTGTTTTTGCAGACTTGCAATAGTTTCTTCTTGAGTCTTTATAATTTTTTCATGACTCATTTTTGTAACTTGTGAAAAAGTTTGAACCTCTTCTGGTTCAATAAAAAAAGCTGTCTATACCAAAGTGTTCTATGGCTGTTTTCAGAGCTTCTAAAAAGTTAAGATATCCTTTGTAAATTGGTCCGGGACACTGTATAAACTTTGCAACTGTCTACCATTTGTTAAAAATACCAATTTTGATACCTCTAAAAATTATGTAATGTGTAAACTTTAGAGGCTGTTTTTAGTGCATTTAACTCCTTGTTCGCTGAAATATATGCTTATTGCATTTAAAATTTGAATTTTGAATGAGGATGCATGCGACATGGTCTAAATATGCCATAAGTTGTTTAGTAAACATTGTTGTTTATCTGTCAGTTTCATTCCACAAATGGGACGAAACTTTGTGTGTAAGTCATTACAGACTTGTAAGGCATAAGAGCCAAAAGAAATTGTCACACCCCCAAAATCCACTAACGGAGTTTTACCGTTAGGAGCGTGACATACCAGGATCTCAGTCATTAGTTACATTGAACGACTCTATATGAGTTTAAGAAAACCACTAGTATTGCTCATAGTCACGATGCAACACTAGTAATGAAAATACTGATTTAATGTAAGACTTGCGGAAGCGAAAAGTTAAATGAAAAACATGCGCCAAAACAGTTGCGCCAAAATAAACAATTCAACGATAATTAAAATAAATAATTCTTGAGTTGTAAAGTGATAGACTTCGAATGCATGCATGCCTTAGCTTGTGCTTGTACCTTAATTACCTGAGAAAACTTGCTAAAACGTGTCAACACTAGGTTGGTGAGTTCACAGGTTTCAATGTTTGTAAAGTTTACTAGATAATACCATTTTCAATTTATATCATAGGTAGCTAACCTAGTACATGTTACTAAAGCGTTTTGACACCGAAGCTGACTGTTTATGTTTGTACTGCCTCCCACCATGACTATCATCATCAATGGTGAATGTTTAGGTCAATGTTACACCCGTTCGACTTCCCGTCGTGTTAGCGCGACTAACGCGGCTGGGGCTTGTCAATGTGTAACATCCCAAAAATAGTAAATAAGTAAATAATAATACGATGGGGATTTAAACGTCATAAAGCGAAAGAAAGATGGATGGGCTTGGGCTCGACTCTAACGGGCCGAGGGAAGCCCAGGTATAAAAGGGGCAAGACAGCCCATTTGACCATTTCACCTCCATTTCACCAATTCTAGAGAGAGAAAGGGAGCCCGGGTCTAGAGAGAGAAAGTCGACGGATCGTCACGAGATTAGAGGAGCACGTTACAGCTGAGCTCGTGAGCAAAACCTCCGAATCAAAACTTCAATCCAGGTAATGATTCATACATAATCTGAGTTTTTGTTCATTTTGGGGTTTCTCGAGTTTTAGCTAAATAGATGATGTTTTTACGGATGAAACTTGATAATAAGCTTAGAAATAGCACCTAGAGTGAAAACCGCACGTTTTGATCTAAGAAAATTGTAAGATTAGCATGATCGGATTAACATGCAAGAATTCCGAAATTTTGGTCCAAGAACCAGGTACTGCGTACTTACCAAGTGCACAGGAAGGAATCCCTGCGTACTTACTAAGTGCGCAGGCAGCAGCCCCTGTGTACTTACCAAGTACGCAGGAGGGAGACTCCTGCGCACTTGCCAAGTGCGCAAGAGCAAATCCCTGCGCACTTACTAAGTGCGCAGGCAGCAGACAGCAGGCAACAGTTCGGTTAAGTAAAGTCAGTAAGTTTAGAATGATTAAACCATTAGAGTCGGGGTTGGGTCTAATGTGTATTTAACTACCTAATCCAGATCGGAAGTGACGCTGTTGGACCTTTGTTTAGGACAACCTAGAGTAACTCATCAGGTGAGTTCTATGTGCCCTCTTCTATGTATGTGCAAATGATTTATAAATGTTTTGGGGCTGAAGTGTATACACTAAATGAATAAATGCTATAAGTGTCAATGTAATCATACGTATATATATGTATATATAAATACTTATATATGTGAAAATGAATTATGAATAAAGAATGAAGCGTATGATATAAAGAAAGAATGAAAGAAGGATATAACGTAAAAGAATGAAATCTTGCTTTATATTACATATATATTGCATGTTATGAATGAATGTAAACGTTATAAACCCTTCTATGACAACGGCTACTTCGGTAGACGGACGACCACGTGACTATTTTGAAACCGGGACGAAAACGTACCTACGTAAGATAGGACGTATGAAAAGGTAAAAATGGACGGTCGAAGCAATTGCCTTAACTAATGTAGAACGGTTGCATACATAATGGTCACGTGGGAAATGGATGCCCTAGGGCAGACGGATTTAATGTTATGACGGACTACGACGGTAGGACGGTTAAGAGCGGACGGACAAAAGTTGCCGGACGGATTTAATGTTATGACGGACGGTTTTCTAGAGCCGGACGGTAATGAGAAGGGCTACGACGGTAGCTCTGACTGCGATGTCTTCGTGACATTCGCGACAAGTATGCTGGGTTGATCTCCCTTAAGATTATGGCCAATATGTGTTCTCCCAAAGAAAGTATGTATGTACATATGTATATACCCTCAATGAATGTTATGTGAGAACAGTAAAGTAAAGAATATATTAAAGTACGAATATACTTATATACATTATATTCATGATAAGATAAATATTATGTATGATTGTCTTTAAACTAGAACTCACCAGCGTTAGCTGACTTTTAGTATACATTTCAGGTAACAAAGGAAAGGGTCGTGCGAAGGCGTGAAGGTTACCCGGCACAAGACTGACATCCCACTTTTGTTTTATATGTCTTAGAACAATGTTATGTTTTATTTGTAAAGACTTCCGCTGTTATGATTATGTAATTGAATGATGAAGGTTTTAATTTAAGTTCAGTATTTATGACTACGTTTATGAGTGAATCCAACAAGTGAGGTCACCCGGTTTTGGGGCCTTACAAGTTGGTATCAGAGCAATAGTTTGAGAGATTTAGACATCCCTAAATGTCTAGACTCAAACTGATTATGGGACCAACGCACGGATGTCAGTATGGGTAACCAACGCTAACGCCAGCACGGTAAGTAAGAATAAAGTTAATGCTCTTGCATAAGAATAGATACCATAACTTAGAACAAATAGATGTTAATACCATGACTGATTTGAAGAGTTTTGAACCCGAAAAGCAATGTAAATTAGTAATCACAAACCGGTCACTGTAATTAAGAATTTACCTTGCTCGTACTGTTCCAAACTATGATCTGAAGAAATGACATTGATGTATTCCCTTTATAACTATCAGGAAATTAAGAATTTATGGCTGATGGAGGAAGAACCGGACGACGAGGCGGTCGCACTGGACGAGTAGGTAGACCTCCATTGAAGCAAAGACATGAATAGGAAGAGATTGTGCACGCAGAACACACTGAGAGTGTGCACGAAACAGATGTGACACCAACAGAGAACAATAGTCCAGGGCCTATACAGTTAGAACCCGAAGTCAGAGATGCTATTGCCCGCGAGGTCGTACTTACATTGAAGAACATATTGCCTGACCTACTATCTGAGGCATTAAAGAAAAGCAAAGAAGAGGATGAAGGGAAAAATGAAGAGAAAATTTATGACAGTGACGGGGATGAAGTAAAAGTGGCATCAAGCAATCGTGGGTGTACTTACAAAGGTTTCAAGGATGGAGACCCACCTAAGTTTGATGGAACCAAGGATTCGGTGGCTACTTTCGAATGGATTGAGAGGATGAACGCTGTAATCAACATCAGCGAGTGCCGACCGGATCAGGCGGTCAAATATGTTGCTCATTCTTTCACCAATGAAGTGCTAGGTTGGTGGAGGAACATCCAAAGAACAAAGTCGCCAAATGCTCTTGCCAGAATGACATGGGAAGACCTGAAAAAGCTCATAATCCAAAAGTTCTGCCCACAAAATGAGATTGATCGTGTGGAGAACGAGTTCCTAAACTTCAAGGCTGGCAACAAGACTCATCGCCAGTATACTTCAAGATTCAACGAGCTGGCCCAACTGGTACCACACTTGGTGGAAACCGAAGAACGTATGATCAAATACTATGTCAAGGGTCTGCCGCAAAGGGTCCGTGTTCATGTAAAAGCTAACCTACCCTCGACCTTCGAGTCGGTAGTCAACCTGTCTGGAATCGTTTACGACGATTATGCCAATGAGGACCCGGCACCTGTGACACAAAAGAGAAAGTGGGAGAATCCGTCTAGAGGCACCGGAAGAGGGAATGAAACAACTGAAATTAAGAAACCAAGGTTGGACGGATATGAGACGTGCAAGAAATGTGGAAAGCAACATATTGGCGAGTGTCGAATCGGCACCACCGTGTGTTATAAGTGCGGGAGGCCGGGGCACTACTCCCGAGATTGTTGGAAGGACGTCAAATGCCAAGTGTGTGGATTGATTGGGCATCTGACAAAGAACTGCAGGAAGACCGGCCAATCTGGCTCAGGAAAGGATAAGGGGCAGGAACAACAAAAGGCAAGGACTCGCGCCTATGCCTTAACGGAGGAAGAGGCAAGGGGAAACCCTGATGTCGTGTCAGGTACGTTTCTAGTAAATGATGAACATGCTGCTATTTTATTCGACTCTGGTGCTAGTAAAAGCTTTATATCAAATGCATTTAGTCGTAAACTGGATTGCACTATTAACACCATAGTAAAGGCCTTTAGCGTACAAACTGCCGTTGGTAAAAATTCGACAGTATTCCAAGTAACAGAGGATTGCATAATAGAAATAGAGGGTCATAAGTTCCCTTCTAGATTATTCCTTCTCACCTTAGGAGGATTCGATATAGTATTGGGAATGGATTGGCTAGCTGCCAATGAAGCTCAAATCATATGTAAACGTAAGAGGATACACCTCAAAGCTCCAAGCGGCAGTCCAATTACGGTTTATGGGGATTGGAATTGCACGATGCCGAACGTCATCTCGATGATCAAGGCCGAAAGTTACATGAGGCGCGGTTGCGAAGCTTATCTGGCATATGTTATTGATGATAGAATGAAAACTAAAGAACTCAAGAAGGTACCCGTGGTGTGCAACTTTCCGAAAGTATTCCCTGAGGATCTACCTGGGTTGCCACCCGATCGGGAAATAGAATTTCAGATTGACTTATTGCCAGGAGCTGAGCCCGTTGCCAAAGCCCCCTACCGATTGGCTCCGTCAGAAATGAAAGAATTGATGTCTCAACTACAGGAATTAACAGAAAAAGGATTTATTAGACCGAGCATCTCACCATGGGGCGCTCCGGTACTATTTGTAAAGAAGAAGGACGGCAGCATGCGCATGTGCATTGACTACCGCGAACTGAACAAGAGGACAGTAAAGAACAAATACCCACTGCCTAGAATAGACGACCTTTTTGATCAACTGCAAGGTGCGAGTTGGTTCTCAAAGATCGATCTTAGGTCGGGTTACCATCAGTTGAAAGTAAGAAAGGAAGACGTACCAAAGACCGCGTTTCGCACGCGTTATGGGCATTATGAATTTCTCGTGATGTCCTTCGGATTAACTAACGCACCAGCAGCGTTCATGGATTTGATGAATAGAGTGTGTCGACCCATGTTGGATCGATCGGTGATAGTTTTTATACACGACATACTGGTATATTCGAAAAGCGAGGGTGATCATCACTGTCACCTAAGAGAAGTTCTGGAGGTGCTAGAGAAGGAAAAGTTGTACGCAAAATTCTCCAAATGCGCGTTTTGGCTTAGGGAAGTCCAATTCCTAGGTCATGTGATAAACCCAAACGGCATCATGGTAGATCCTGCAAAGATAGAGACAGTAAAGGAATGGAACATCCCAAAGACATCCACAGAGATACGAAGTTTTCTTGGATTGGCAGGCTACTATCGAAGGTTCATTCAAGATTTCTCAAGGATAGCCTCGCCACTAACTAAACTGACACGGAAGGAAGTGAAATATGAATGGGGCCAAACCCAAAATAACGCGTTTGAGGAACTCAAGACACGATTAACACAAGCTCCAGTCTTGACACTACCCGAAGGAAATGAAGACTTGGTAGTCTACTCTGACGCTTCGGGGCAGGATTTAGGTTGCGTACTTATGCAACGAGGAAAGGTAATTGCTTATGCCTCACGACAACTAAAGATTCACGAGGTTAACTACCCAACGCACGATCTAGAGTTAGCAGCAGTGGTTTTCACGTTGAAAATATGGAGGCACTACTTGTATGGAGTTAAATGCACCATCTACTCCGATCACAAAAGCTTGAAATATTTTTTTGAACAAAAGGAACTAAACATGAGGCAAAGAAGGTGGTTAGAGCTACTGAAAGACTATGACTGTGAAATATTGTATCATCCAGGCAAGGCAAACGTAGTGGCTGACGCTTTAAGTAGAAAGGAAGAATCGACACCCATCCGGATCAAAGCGTGTCAGTGATCGCGGTGTCAAGGTCAATCAAAAACATTTATAAAAACTACGACTTATCTACCTTAGACTGTAGACAGGGAAGTAGGGTTGTCGAATCCACAGGGAATCAGTGGAAAGTTCAATTGTTTAGATTAACAAATTAGAATAAAAACACACAGATCAAATAAAGATGTAACCTCCTCCAAACTTCAGGTTCTAGGTTTCACATAAAATTCAGTTGTTCAATTGGACACCACATAGACATAGTGTTGGAAAATTAGTTGAAACAGTAATTGAAGACAGATTCTTTGTCAGAAAACCTATACAATTAGTTTCGTCACAAACCAGTATAATTCAATCACCCAATTTATGAATGCCAAGTTACCCCCTTTTGTCACCCAATCCTGCTACTAGGTTTTGTCATCAACCGAACAAGATCGTAAAGCAAGCAAACTCAAAGCATAATCATAAACTGTTTAAATCAACTAATACATCAATCTCTCAAGTTATTGTCAGAAACTAACAAGATCCAAACATGAATAAACTGAATCAAATACAAAAACCTATACGAACCGTCCGCCTGGAGGAAGCCACAAGTGAATCACCCGCTCATGGTGAGGGAGATCATCTTCAATCTTCAAGTGGGTGTGTGAATCCTCTCAAAATCGCCTCCAAATGTGGTGTAAGAGATGCCCCCCCAATTTGGGGAAGAAAACCCTAAATAAAACCTGAAAATCGGGCTGTTTCGCCCAAACCCCGCGTCTGAAACGCACCCAGCGTAGGCTTACGCTGGGAGGGCGTAGGCCTACGCTGAGGACCTGAAGCAAGCTGTGAAGAAAATAGTTAGGCGTAGGCCTACGCTGGTGGGGCGTAGGCTTACGCTGCTGGCGTAGGCTTAAGCCATGTAGCGTAGGCTTACGCTGGCCTGCAGTTTTGCCCCGTTTCTTCCGTCTTCCGTCCAACTCTTCCGTAATATCTTCAAAGATCGCATTTTAAGCTTCCAACACCTGCACATGCATGACTACACAAAACCTTTGTATTCCACATATCAAATTGCATAAATATAACATATTACATCTTTTAATACATGAAACTTTGGCCACTTATCATATCCCCACACTTACTCTTTTGCGTCCCGAAAAAGAATTATGCGATGGAATCATAATTGAAACCTGCTCTCATGATCTCATACATATAAAACATAATCACGCATTGACTGTAACAATTTGTATTTCTATCCGACTAAACCCAACCACCGATCTATTGAGCCCCCGATTCTGTGATCTATTATCCTATTTATTACCAAGCAACAGTTTCTCTGCGGGTCTCACATTCAGGAAGCTACAACTTAGTCTAATCCCATCTCAAAGTCATGATTAGGCACGGGTTAAACCTTATAGATTTCCCACCACTATAAACACTAATTTACGAGTTTTTGAAAATTATGGGATTATGGATCGATGGACGCATGTTTTTGAGCTTTTATTATTATTTTATGAATAACCTAACCCAGTGGTGTTTCAATCACGCTGGAACACGATATATGACACGTAGGCTGCAGTTCTTAAGCCATGAAGTACATAAGCTTCGGAGCATGGGTGTATCCTTCAAGTCACCATCCCGAAGGGAAACACGTACTCCTAACTTAGTCATCCAATATTGATCACTTAAGTCCCGCCCATGGGTGTATCCTTCAAGTCACCGTCCCGAAGGGAAACACGTAGGCTGAACTCAAGCTCTCAAATTTGTTTAATTAAGCTCATGCAAGATGGATTATGGATTGCGGGCGCCACCAATTTTCGGATTTATTTTCATAAAAAGAAAGTGGTGTGCCAAGTAATTTTAAAAACTTATAAATTTTTGCTTATAGTGGTACCTATCACCCTATGAAGACAGTTTCAACCCTTCCAAAGCCCCTAAAATAAGAACCCACAAGACATCCTGAATTAATTGTCAATTAATCCTAGATACAATATCCGGATATTTAAGCTCTTTAGGTCGGTTGGGCCTACCAAAACATTACAAATCAAACGCGTTTTCTAGTTATTATTTAATGTAATCACACAAGCAAAGATTCCAATTATATCTATCATTTTCCATTTAGTTACAAAAACTCTGATCCAAGGACATTTTTGAAAAGTTTTAAATTTTTATGGATTTTTTAATTTTTATATACAAACTCAGTCTCCCATCCCCACACTTAAACTCTACATTGCCCTCAATGTAGGATGAGAGACGATGAACATAAATAAAGAAAACAAAGAAATAATTTCCTAACTCACTTTCGTAGGAATCACGGATGCATTTAGCGTATGCATCAAGCCTTTTAAACCCCTCGATAGCCCGAGTGGACGAGTTGAGTCTCGTGAGGGTTTCTATTGAACACACCCGCAAAGTTCATTTAACTAGACATGAATGTAAAACATACATTAGGCTACCTCCTAAGAGTGCTAAGTTTAACGTCCTCAGCCCGACGCAGTGTACCTTACTTAGGTCATGGTGGTCGGGTGGGATGCTTGCAGTCCTCCTTCCCCACACTTAAATTCCTCTCATCATCCAATTTTCTCCAAGCCTTCATAAACAGATAAAAGAGTTCTTGATCTACATCATGAACTCGCGGTTTCTTCCCTTTCCGCTTTCTCTTTTTGACCCTTTTCTTCCCATTGTCTGGAGTCTCACCATTCTTCATCTCAGCTGACCTGTCAAACAAAACACAAGCATTATCGACTGTGTGATTCACCTTTTCAGGTGATCCACCTTTGTTAGCTTTCGGGGTTGGCAAGTTTGAAAATATTTTAAGACTCATTTTCTGAGCCCCAAACCTCATCCTTACCATTCCCTCAGCACAGTTAATATTTGCCTGCGCAGTGGCCAAGAACGGCCTACCCAAAATAATAGTTGGCTCTGTGTTCTTGACACAATCCAACACCAAGAAATCCACTGGGTAATAAAACTCTCCTACCTTCACAATCACGTCCTTTACAATCCCCCGAGGATGTGCGGGAGTCTGATCAGCCAACACCACGGTGGTGTTAACTCTCTGTAATGGACCAAAATCGTGCTGATCATACAGACTCCCTGGAATTATACTCACAGATGCTCCAAGATCCAGCAATGCTCTATTCAATGTAATTTCACCTATTTGAATTGAAATAATAGGTGCCCCTGGATCTTGGAGTTTCGGAGGAAGGGTACCCGTAAACACGGCATTCACACTGACACTCAATTTTACTTGCTCGGGACATTTGTGCCGTCGTTTTCGGGTACTCAAACCTTTTAGACATTCAACATTATCAGGATCCTGTTTAAGCGTATTTAAAAATAATGAGTTAATTTTACGCTTCTCAAACTTTTCCCATCGTTCATCCTGTGTTGGATCTTTTTCTTTTAAAAACGGTTTGATTAGAGCATCTGGAAACGGGATTTTTACAGGTTTATTCACATTTTCAGTTTTCAAATTATTCTGTGAAATAAAATCCTGATTAGGGTCGGACTCAGATTCACTATGCTCCACCACTCTTTCTACAACCGGTTGTGGAGTCTGTTCACGAGCAGGATATTCCAATGAAGAATCGAAACTTACATCATTGAGGTGTGCACTGGTTGTGGTTTCAGAACAGGAGGACTGATGTGAACAACGAGGCTTACCAACTTCCTTGATGAGTGACCCGACAATCCCAGATAGGTTGGCAACTAGATCTACCAAAGCTTGATGAGCTTTGTCCTGGCTCTCCTGTTGCTGCACCACTGCTTGTATCATCTTGGCCATCTCCTTCATATCTGACCGGATGACATCCAGTTCAGATTGATAGTTGTCTTGTTCAGGTGGCCTGCTTGGGTGGTAGTCTTGGTTGTAATCGTCCTGATAGTTTGGGTACTCAGGACCACCACCATATTGATTGTATCTTGGGCAATCTTGTGCCTAGTGGCCGGTGATGCCACAGTTACTGCATGGCTCATAGTAATACTGGTTATCATGATAATTTCTGTCCATGCTGACCTGCACAAATAGCACACCCAAGTAGTTCTGAACGATAAAAATAAAACAAAATAAACAAAAAAAAATAAAAACAAAAGTAAAGAATGTCTTTTTGGGTGTTTGATAAGAAGTAAAATCAACTAAAGACAATAAACTAGAGCAATAGAACTAAGCGCACCGATTCCCAGGCAACGGCGCCATTTTGATCGCGGTGTCAAGGTCAATAAAAAACATTTATAAAAACTACGACTTATCTACCTTAGACTGTAGACAGGGAAGTATGGTTGTCGAATCCACAGGGAATCAGTGGAAAGTTCAATTGTTTTGATTAACAAATTAGAATAAAAACACACAGATCAAATAAAGATGTAACCTCCTCCAAACTTCAGGTTCTAGGTTTCACATAAAATTCAGTTGTTCAATTGGACACCACATAGACATAGTGTTGGAAAATTAGTTGAAACAGTAATTGAAGACAGATTCTTTGTCAGAAAACCTATACAATTAGTTTCGTCACAAACCAGTATAATTCAATCACCCAATTTATGAATGCCAAGTTACCCCCTTTTGTCACCCAATCCTGCTACTAGGTTTTGTCATCAACCGAACAAGATCGTAAAGCAAGCAAACTCAAAGCATAATCATAAACTGTTTAAATCAACTAATACATCAATCTCTCAAGTTATTGTCAGAAACTAACAAGATCCAAACATGAATAAACTGAATCAAATACAAAAACCTATACGAACCGTCCGCCTGGAGGAAGCCACAAGTGAATCACCCGCTCATGGTGAGGGAGATCATCTTCAATCTTCAAGTGGGTGTGTGAATCCTCTCAAAATCGCCTCCAAATGTGGTGTAAGAGATGCCCCCCCAATTTGGGGAAGAAAACCCTAAATAAAACCTGAAAATCGGGCTGTTTCGCCCAAACCCCGCGTCTGAAACGCACCCAGCGTAGGCTTACGCTGGGAGGGCGTAGGCCTACGCTGAGGACCTGAAGCAAGCTGTGAAGAAAATAGTTAGGCGTAGGCCTACGCTGGTGGGGCGTAGGCTTACGCTGCCGGCGTAGGCTTACGCTGGCCTGCAGTTTTGCCCCGTTTCTTCCGTCTTCCGTCCAACTCTTCCGTAATATCTTCAAAGATCGCATTTTAAGCTTCCAACACCTGCACATGCATGACTACACAAAACCTTTGTATTCCACATATCAAATTGCATAAATATAACATATTACACCTTTTAATACATGAAACTTTGGCCACTTATCAGTCAGCTAATTATAACACCAGATTTGATGGGTGAAATAACAAAGGCACAAGATGAAGCACTGTTAGAAAGAAATGTGAAACGGGAAAGAATAGTAGGACAACAAGGGAACTTAAGTGCAAATACATACGGAGTACGAACTAGGTTTGGCCGGATGTGGATACCTAAGATTGGCGAACTTAGGGCCAAAATACTCGATGAGGCCCATAAGTCTCGTTATTCTATCCACCCCGGGACAAACAAAATGTATCAAGACTTGAAGAAAGAGTACTGGTGGCCTGGCATGAAGAACAATGTGACTGAATACGTGAACAAGTGCTTAACGTGTTCACTAGTTAAGGCCGAGCACCAGAAACCATGTGGTAAAATGCAACCTTTACCAATACCGGAATGGAAGTGGGAGGAGATCACAATGGACTTCATTACCAAGCTACCGCGAACAGCTAAAGGCAATGACACCATTTGGGTGATCGTCGACCGCTTGACAAAGAGTGCTCACTTCTTGCCAATACGTGAGACTTCTTCGTCCGAAAAGCTAGCCGAAGTATTTATCAAAGAAATTGTGAGCAGACATGGTATGCCGCTGTCGATTGTGTCCGACAGGGATACTAGATTCACGTCAAGGTTTTGGAAGAAATTCAATGAAGCGATGGGCACTAGATTGAACATCAGCACCGCTTACCACCCCCAAACCGATGGACAATCGGAAAGGACCATTCAGACCTTGGAGGACATGCTCCGGGCCTGTATCATTGATTTCGGTAGGAGCTGGGACAGCCACCTACCATTGGCAGAATTTTCATATAACAACAGCTATCACTCAACTATTGACATGCCGCCATTTGAAATGTTGTATGGGAGGAAATGTAGGACCCCGGTTTGTTGGGGGGAAATTGGACAAAAGGATTTTGCGAGTCTCGAAGTGGTCAAAGCTACTTCCGAGAAATTTGATCAGATCAAGGCTCGAATGAAAGCCGCAAAGGACAGGCAGAAATCATACGCGGACAAGAGAAGAAGGGATTTAGAGTTTCAGGTAGGGGACATGGTACTGTTAAAGGTATCACCGTGGAAAGGAATCATCCGATTCAGGAAGCATGGCAAACTGAGTCCAAGGTTTGTCGGACCTTTCAAGATTTTAGCAAGAGTGGGTCAAGTTGCTTACAGACTCGACCTCCCCGTCGAGCTTAGTGGAATACACCCTACGTTCCACGTATCGCACTTACGCAAGTGCCTAGCTGACGACACGGCTCACATACCTTACGACGAGATTGAGGTGGATAACAGTTTGAATTATGTAGAGGAACCAATAGCCATCCTTGATCGAGCTGAAAAGCGACTACGCAATAAGTCGATCCCTTTAGTCAAAATACAATGGAAGCACAGAAAAGGGTCGGAAGCTACATGGGAAAAAGAAGACGAGATGAGGGGACTATACCCTCAATTGTTTGACGTATAAACAGTTTCGAGGACGAAACCTATTTAAGGAGGGTAGACTTGTAACATCCCGGAAATAGTAAATAAGTAAATAATAATACGATGGGGATTTAAACGTCATAAAGCGAAAGAAAGACGGATGGGCTTGGGCTCGACTCTAACGGGCCGAGGGAAGCCCAGGTATAAAAGGGGCAAGACATCCCATTTGACCATTTCACCTCCATTTCACCAATTCTAGAGAGAGAAAGGGAGCCCGGGTCTAGAGAGAGAAAGTCGACGGATCGTCACGAGATTAGAGGAGCACGTTACAGCTGAGCTCGTGAGCAAAACCTCCGAATCAAAACTTCAATCTAGGTAATGATTCATACATAATCTGAGTTTTTGTTCATTTTGGGGTTTCTCGAGTTTTAGCTAAATAGATGATGTTTTTACGGATGAAACTTGATAATAAGCTTAGAAATAGCACCTAGAGTGAAAACCGCACGTTTTGATCAAATAAAATTGTAAGATTAGCATGATCGGATTAACATGCAAGAATTCCGAAATTTTGGTCCAAGAACCGGGTACTGCGTACTTACCAAGTGCGCAGGAAGGAATCCCTGCGTACTTACTAAGTGCGCAGGCAGCACCCCTGCGTACTTACCAAGTACGCAGGAGGGAGACTCCTGCGCACTTGCCAAGTGCGCAAGAGCAAATCCCTGCGCACTTACTAAGTGCGCAGGCAGCAGACAGCAGGCAACAGTTCGGTTAAGTAAAGTCAGTAAGTTTAGAATGATTAAACCATTAGAGTCGGGGTTGGGTCTAATGTGTATTTAACTACCTAATCCAGATCGGAAGTGACGCGGTTGGACCTTTGTTTAGGACAACCTAGAGTAACTCATCAGGTGAGTTCTATGTGCCCCCTTCTATGTATGTGCAAATGATTTATAAATGTTTTGGGGCTGAAGTGTATACACTAAATGAATAAATGCTATAAGTGTCAATGTAATCATACGTATATATATGTATATATAAATACTTATATATGTGAAAATGAATTATGAATAAAGAATGAAGCGTATGATATAAAGAAAGAATGAAAGAAGGATATAACGTAAAAGAATGAAATCTTGCTTTATATTACATATATATTGCATGTTATGAATGAATGTAAACGTTATAAACCCTTCTATGACAACGGCTACTTCGGTAGACGGACGACCACGTGACTATTTTGCAACCGGGACGAAAACGTACCTACGTAAGATAGGACGTATGAAAAGGTAAAAATGGACGGTCGAAGCAATTGCCTTAACTAATGTAGAACGGTTGCATACATAATGGTCACGTGGGAAACGGATGCCCTAGGGCAGACGGATTTAATGTTATGACGGACTACGACGGTAGGACGGTTAAGAGCGGACGGACAAAAGTTGCCGGACGGATTTAATGTTATGACGGACGGTTTTCTAGAGCCGGACGGTAATGAGAAGGGCTACGACGGTAGCTCTGACTGCGATGTCTTCGTGACATTCGCGACAAGTATGATGGGTTGATCTCCCTTAAGATTATGGCCAATATGTGTTCTCCCAAAGAAAGTATGTATGTACATATGTATATACCCTCAATGAATGTTATGTGAGAACAGTAAAGTAAAGAATATATTAAAGTACGAATATACTTATATACATTATATTCATGATAAGATAAATATTATGTATGATTGTCTTTAAACTAGAACTCACCAGCGTTAGCTGACTTTTAGTATACATTTCAGGTAACAAAGGAAAGGGTCGTGCGAAGGCGTGAAGGTTACCCGGCACAAGACTGACATCCCACTTTTGTTTTATATGTCTTAGAACAATGTTATGTTTTATTTGTAAAGACTTCCGCTGTTATGATTATGTAATTGAATGATGAAGGTTTTAATTTAAGTTCAGTATTTATGACTACGTTTATGAGTACTCCAAACAATTAACATTGTTCAAGTGTTTGTAAAATGTTTGTTGAGTTGACTCTGTTTGACTTTTACCCAGTTTGACCCTACGACCCGTTGGTGACCCAAGTAATATGTTTTATTGCTTACTTGTATTCATACTATCATGCTAGACAAGCAAGTTACATTACTTTCTACGTATAGTAATCATACAAGTTTGAGTGCAAATAAAGTTTCTATTTATGGCAGGTAGTTAGCACGTTTCAGTTTTCATCAAAGATTGTTTCTAACATGCTCATATAATCTATATAACATGTAATCATTCAACATATATCAACATACATGCTTAGTTTCTAGCTTGGCACGTCACATAACGATAAAGTTACTAACTTTGGAAAGTTGTCCTATAACGCATGAGTTCTATCATTTGTCATGTCAAATCACCTTAGGTAATCACCATAAGCATCATACTATCTTTAAATACTAGCATGCAAGCCTATTGCTCAAGATTGACACATTCGGTTCAATAAAGTTTCCATATTTGGAAAGTGTACTAACATATATGTTTTATAGGTTTCGTTACGTTACAACATGTCAATCAACTCTAATAAACGTGCAAATAGCATTACATCTCATTATGCACATCAAGATCACATATTGTTCATGTTCATATCATAACACGTTCACATTAGACAACCTATGTCTAAACGTGCAGCTTCTCGTTTAAGTTGTATTTAACTATGTTTATTCATCATAACAACATAGTAGTGTCATTTAAAATCAACATACAACTCAATAGCATATAAACCAATTTACAAAATCCATAAAGTGTCTATTTTTAATAAGGTTCGATTTATCATGCGGGTTTTTGCCAAGTTACAATTCTAATAGCTTTCATATGCATAACTAAGCATACTAACATCATTCAAATCAATTTACTATGTGCTAGTATCACAATCAAAATCAAGTTTTCAATAAAGTTTCTACTAATAGTAACTTCACGATTTCTAGCTCGATTTTCATGATTTCAACGAATCAAATACATTACTACGTAATAACTAGTGACATCATTACATGAACATATAACAAACGTTTAACGATCGTGTCTTATTTATCAAAAATATTGTTTGGATGGACTCGGGTCTGTAATAAACAGTATAAACTCAGAAAAATCGCAACAATGGATAGAAAGATTACTTGTATGCGTTGTCATGTGTTAGAATCCCTCACCGAAGGAAAATACCAATCTTGTTTCGTTCATAACTCGACCATCCAAACTCCGTTTCGCGCGATCCACATATCCACGCGTTCGTCTCGTCACACTCGACCTTAGAAAATTATCGGTGTCGACAGCCATCACCACCGCTGCTGCCAGAACGCAGATCTGTCTTTCAGCACCTTCGGTTTTGTGCGTCAAATACTCGAGTAGCTCGAAACCAACCCAAACGAACTCCGTTTTAAGCGTATAATATGTCCACGCGTTCGTATTGCCAAACCCTTTCAAACCCACTGGTCTCCACCACCGGAATCCGCCGCCGACGTCGCCGGAAAATGAAAAAGTGGCCGGATTTTACCGCATCCGATGTTTATCTTCGTGTCGCTCGAAACCATATCAAACGGACTCCGTTTTGGACGAATAAAATGTCCACGCGACCTTCTCGCTGAGCCCTTTCAGAATCTCTGATCGCCGCCGCCGGAATCCGCCGCTACAGTTGCCGGAGAAACGAAACAGTGGCTAGATTTGCGCGGCTCGTAACCTTATTAAGCGAACTCGGATTTGAGCCCATAATATATCCACGCGACCGTGTCGCGAAGTCTACCACCCTGTATGATCGCCACCACCGGCCACCACCGGAGCTGTCACCGGAGACGTGAACAGTGGCCGAAAATCGAAGAGAGGGGAGGGAGAGGGATTGCGACGGCTAATGGGAAAAATGGGTTTAGGGTTTTAAATTTTATAAATTCCTTTATATACACTTTTGCATGCATGGGCTTTAAATGAAAAACGGGCTTTTTAAATTCCATCGGCTTATTTAATTATAATTAATACTAATTAATAGTTAAATCTTAATAACTATTATTTTTATAAAACTCTAACTTCTATAAAAACAACTAACACAATCAGTATTTGATAAACATGCACGATATCCAAAAACTCACATAATTCACGTAAAGTCACGTAATCACGTAAAATCACATAATTTATATTAATTATAAATTATCAGTTGTTTGAAATATTAATCTTGATTAATCACCAACGTTCCGGGTTAGGCTCGAGTGCGATCCGGTAATTCTACGAATTGCCGTTGTGTGTGAATTAACTGACACATTTAATTAATCCTAATTAAATGCAATGAACGTGTGACTAACTGAGATAACTGAGTTTGCAATGAATAATGTTTGAACTAACGGTGTTTGTGTTAACGGAGTTAACCTGAATTTACCGGATGTCACATCATCCCCTTGTTGAAAGAATTTTCGTCCCGAAAATTAAACGAACGAAGTCGGTAACGTCTGAAACAAAAAGTTTAGGTTTGTCACATCATCCCCTTGTTAAAATAAATTTCGTCTCAAAATTTAGTTAGGACCTTCCGTGTTTGCCGTTGAATGTTTGAACAGGTGAGGATACTTTTTCATCATTTGATCCTCGCGTTCTCATGTGAACTCCGGTCCACGCGTCGAGTTCCAGCGAACTCTGACAATAGGTATCTTACTGCGCTTGAGTGTCTTGACCTCTCGGTCCATGATCTCAACTAGTTCCTCAATAAAACGTAGTTGTTCATCGATTTCCAACTCCTCGAGTGGAACTACAAGTGTCTCATCTGATATGCACTTCTTTAGGTTTGAGACATGAAAGACATTGTGTACTCCATTGAGTGTATCTGGTAGGTTCAGTTGATATGCTACTGGACCAATCCTTTTCACTATCTCGAATGGTCCAACGTAACGCGGGTTTAACTTTCCTCGTTTTCCAAAACGAATCACACCTTTCCACGGTGAGACCTTTAATAAAACTTTGTCGCCCACTTGGAATTCTAGCGGTTTTCTGCACTTGTCTGCATAACTCTTTTGACGGTCACGAGCTGCCGCCATACGGTTTCAGATTTGCACGATTTTCTCCGAGGTTTCCTGCACAAGTTCAGGACTAGTAAGTTGACTATCTCCAACTTCAGCCCAACAAATTGGTGATCTGCATTTGTGAGCATATAATGCCTCACATGGTGCTGCCTTGCTGCTTATGTGGTAACTATTATTGTAAGAAAATTCTACTAGAGGTAAGTGAATTTCCTAACTGTCAACGAAGTCGATAACGCAAGTTCTTAGCATGTCTTCTAGGGGTTGAATTGTACGTTCACTTTGTACAGATCTGATCGGGCAATCCAGAGTGTATAGTAAGTTGCAATGCTCTAACCCGTCGATGTTTAACTGTTTCTTTACGGCTTAAAGCGTCGGCTACCACATTAGCCTTGCCTGAATGATACTTGATCGCACAATCGTAGTCATTCAGAAGTTCAAGACATCTACCTTGGCGCGTGCTCAGTTTCTTTTGCTCAAAGATGTGCTGAAGACTCTTGTGATCGGTGTAAATTGTACATTTGGTACCGTACAAGTAATGTCTCCAGATCTTGAGCGTAAATACCATGACTCCCAACTCCAAGTCATGAGTCGTGTAGTTTTTCTTGTGAATCTTCAACTGACGAGACGCGTATGCAATAACCTTCTAGCGTTTCATCCCAACACAACCGGGACCTTGAATCGATGCATCGCAATGCATCGCCATAACAGGATAGGTGCGCTGCAAAGTTTTTGTTTTAACAGTTGGAAAGCTGCTTCCTGAATGTCACCCCATTTGTAGGCAGTGCCCTTTGTGGGTAAGTGTTGTTAGTGGTTGGACGATCTTTGAGAATCCCTCTATAAATCTGTGGTAATAACCCGACAAACCAAGAAATTGACGTATCTCGGTTGGGGTTTTCGGAGTTGGCTAATTCTTTATGGACTCAACCTTAGATGGATCGACATGTATTCCACACTCGTTAACTACATGTCTAAGGAATTGGACTTCGCGAATCCAGAAGTCACAATTAGAAAATTTAGCGTATAGTTGCTCTTGTTTCAGAAGCTCTAAGATTAGCCGTAAGTGCTCTTCGTGTTCCTCCTTGCTCTTGGAGTAAATGAGAATGTCCTCACTGAAAACGATGATGAAATTTTCCAAATACGGTTTGCACACCCGATTCATGAGGTCCATGAATACTACCGGTGCGTTGGTCAACCCAAATGGCATGACCGCGAACTCATAATGACCGTACCGTGTCCTGAATGTAGTCTTGGAAATATCCTATTCGCGGACTCTTAGTTGATGATAACCAGATCATAGATCGATCTTCGAGTAGAAACTTGACCCTTGCAGTTGGTCAAATAAGTCATCGATACGGGGTAAGGGGTATCGATTCTTGATTGTAACTTGTTCGGTTCCCTGTAGTCAATACACATGCGGAAAGTCACGTCGTTCTTCTTGACGGATAGGACATGAGCTCCCCATGATGATGAGCTCGTTCGGACAAAACCTTTCTCCAATAGCTCTTGTAGCTATGTCGACAATTCTTGTAATTCGTTCGGCGCAAGTTTGTACGGTGCGCGAACAATCGGTGCTGCTCCAAGAGCTAGATCAATCTGAAACTCTTCTTGTATGTGGGGTGGAAGACTAGGTAATTCATCGGGAAATACTTCAGGAACATCACGAACTACAGGGATGTCCTCGATTTTCTTTCCTTCAAGCTGTTTGTCGGTAACCAAAGCTAGAACGCTCGGCCCTGTGCGCCGTTACCATCTCCACTATTGTTATTGCTACCATTTTCATTATTGCCACTCTTCCTTCTGAGCTTAGGGCAGTCCTTCTTGAAAAGTCCTTCTCTTCCACACTCATAACAACCCTTTTATGATTCCTGCTTGTTGTGCTTGTGGTTTTTTTTTGTTTTGTAGTCCACCTCTACGGTCCCTTACGTTATGGCCCATCTTGCCACAACGTTGGCACTTGTACTTGTCACACTGACCGTGGTGATGGACATTGCATTTGTTACTTTTAGAGTACTTACCAGTACAAGTACCCTGGTTTTGGTTGGATGGGGTGGATTGGGTAAAGTTCTTGTTGGACTCATACCTCCTTTACTATTGTTGTAAAGGGGATTGGTTGGATGAAGTAATGATTGGCACGCTAAATGGTATCACACGGAGTGTGATCTAGTATTTAAGAGCGATAAGAGAAAACCTCACTTTCTCGTTGTCATCTGATAGGTTGGGTAAATCGATCTTGAGTCTCGTTTGTCCTAATCGGGACCGTTAGAAACTTATGTAAGAATCTTGTTGAAAACTAGGAGGTTTACGTACATGTTTGCTATGAATATCCTAAATCAGACACATGTGTCGATAGGCGACCATCATGATTCAGCGCAAGAGAGTTTGTGTTTGTTTCATGGAAAGTGACGCAACACTTTATGAGATGTTTTTATGTTTGCTTTGCAATGTCATGACCCAAGCGGTCAATGATGGATTTAATTGTTTTATCAGGAGAGGGTTCAATTTGATCCCATAGTTAAGAGAAGTTGATAGATGTTTTCATACTATCCAAAGGTAGTCCGTTTGTATCAACCGATTCATTTGGTTCATACATCTCATTGCATTCTACGCGAATAACACTTGGGTGATGTAAGAGTTGGAACTAGAAATACGGATCATATGTGGAAGTCAACTCAGACAGCAGGACTCACCGGATTTCTCATGCAGTGCAAATTATGATTCCGTGTGCACCCGTAATAATAATTTACCTTGCATGGTCTTTCTAGTGTTTCCCCTATCTTGAGTCTCAAGATTATGTTACTGAATTTACTAGATTGTACTATGGAGTACAGAGTGTTAGCTATGTCCAGAGACATAGGAAGGTTTAGTTGTTGCCCAAAGGCTGATAGACTTGAATTATGCTAAATAGATTTACTAAGGAAATTTCATCAGGCATTTCCTTGCGTTTGATTATACGTGAATGGCTTGGTCTGTAACTACCTATCATCGATACTGTAGTTTATTCTTGTTTCCCCAGTGACTGTGTCTTTTCGTGTCGGTAGCAGGTGTTAGGATAACTACCTCCGTATGGTCGTCACGGTCTGCTAATGTAAGAATCGGGTGTTCTACCGGTGAGCGGTGATAATTGAAGCACTTGTGATGACTCACCCATTTCATAACGTCAAAGGTATTCCCGTATTCTTGGTTAACTCGTGTGGTGTGTCTGCCAATCCTAGCCACCTCCTGATAGTGGTTCGGGCCTTCTCGGATTTGGGCTCGGAAATGGGCTTGCTTACCTTTTGTGCAAGGGAGTCATCAACCTTTATCTGGATATGTGACCCTCTTCTCCGGTTTCTACTCCTCTTGGTATTAGACTCGGTGGTCTTCCCCGATTCCTTTTCGTCCTCCTTCGGGATGTCGTCTTCATTGTGAACATGTGAAAGTAGCAGCGCGACCGTCTTGGATGATGATAATGGGGGAATTGGTAGTGCCTTCTTCTTGTTGGCAGAGTAGTCGAACTTAAGATTTGTTAGTAACATCACACAGGAAAGAACAACAACTGAGGTGCTAATCACTATGCGTGTGCTAGTGTAGTGTCTAAGGCTATAGACTAGTTTACTAAATGCAAACCTAGTTCACTATAACCGCTGGCTCTGATGCCAATCTGTCACACCCCCAAAATCCACTAACGGAGTTTTACCGTTAGGAGCGTGACATACCAGGATCTCAGTCATTAGTTACGTTGAACGACTCTATATGAGTTTAAGAAAACCACTAGTATTGCTCGTAGTCACGATGCAACACTAGTAATGAAAATATTGATTTAATGTAACACTTGCGGAAGCGAAAAGTTAAATGAAAAACATGCGCCAAAACAGTTGCGCCAAAATAAAAAATTCAACGATAATTAAAATAAATAATTCTTGAGTTGTAAAGTGATAGACTTCGAATGCATGCATGCCTTAGCTTGTGCTTGTACCTTAATTACCTAAGAAAACATGCTAAAATGTGTCAACACTAGGTTGGTGAGTTCACAGGTTTCAATGTTTGTAAAGTTTACTAGATAATACCATTTTCAATTTATATCATAGGTAGCTAACCTAGTACATGTTACTAAAGCGTTTCGACACCAAAGTTGATTGTTTATGTTTGTACTGCCTCCCACCATGACTATCATCATCAATGGTGAATGTTTAGGTCAATGTTACACCCGTTCGACTTCCCATCGCGTTAGCGCGACTAACGCGGGTGGGGCTTGTCAATGCCCAGTAGTACTACTCAAGATTACCTCACTAACCCATATACTACCGGTTCGATAAGTAAGGACTTTCATGATATGTTTGCGCTTAGTACACAAGTGATATAAAAGAAATGTAAGATCTAAATGTTCGTACCCATGTTTTCTCCCCCAAGTTTAAAACGTAAGAAAAGGGGCCGTGAAACTCACCTGAAAGAGCGTGCTAGATAAATTTGCGAAAGCGAAAAGCCCTGTTGTAACTCTAAATGCAACCTACCAAATATAGGTTCATAAGAGTGTGTTCGTGTTGGTTCCTAGAAACTCAATACTCCAAACAATTAACATTGTTCAAGTGTTTGTAAAATGTTTGTTGAGTTGACTCTGTTTGACTTTGACCCAGTTTGACCCTACGACCCGTTGGTGACCCAAGTATTATGTTTTATTGTTTAGTTGTATTCATACTATCATGCTAGACAAACAAGTTACATTACTTTCTACGTATAGTAATCATACAAGTTTGAGTGCAAATAAAGTTTCTATTTATGGCAGGTAGTTAGCACGTTTCAGTTTTCATCAAAGATTGTTTCTAACATGCTCATATAATCTATATAACATGTAATCATTCAACATATATCAACATACATGCTTAGTTTCTAGCTTAGCACGTCACATAACGATAAAGTTACTAACTTTGGAAAGTTGTCCTATAACGCAAGATTTCTACCATTTGTCATGTCAAATCACCTTAGGTAATCACCATAAGCATCATACTATCTTTAAATACTAGCATGCAAGCCTATTGCTCAATATTGACACATGCGGTTCAATAAAGTTTCCATATTTGGAAAGTGTACTAACATAAATGTTTTATAGGTTTCGTTACGTTACAACATGTCATTTAACTCTAATAAACGTGCAAATAGCATTAAATCTCATTATGCACATCAAGATCACATATTGTTCATGTTCATATCATAACACGTTCACATTAGACAACCTATGTCTAAACATGCAGCTTCTCGTTTAAGTTGTATTTAACTATGTTTATTCATCATAACAACATAGTAGTGTCATTTAAAATCAACATACAACTCAATAGCATATAAACCAATTTACAAAATCCATAAAGTTTCTATTTTTAATAAGGTTCGATTTATCATGCGGGTTTTTGCCAAGTTACAATTCTAATAGCTTTCATATGCATAACTAAGCATACTAACATCATTCAAATCAATTTACTATGTGCTAGTTTCACAATCAAAATCAAGTTTTCAATAAAGTTTCTACTAATAGTAACTTCATGATTTTCTAGCTCGATTTTCATGATTTCAACGAATCAAATACATTACTACGTAATAACTAGTGACATCATTACATGAACATATAACAAACGTTTAACGATCGTGTCTTATTTATCAAAATTATTGTTTGGATGGACTCGGGTCTGTAATAAACAGTATAAACTCAGAAAAATCGCAACAATGGATAGAAAGATTACTTGTATGCGTTGTCATGTGTTAGAATCCCTCACCGAAGGAAAATACCAATCTTGTTTCGTTCATAACTCGACCATCCAAACTCCGTTTCGCGCGATCCACATATCCACGCGTTCGTCTCATCACACTCGACCTTAGAAAATTATCGGTGTCGGCAGCCGTCGCCACCGCTGCTGCCAGAACGCAGATCTGTCTTTCAGCACCTTCGGTTTTGCGCGTCAAATACTCGAGTAGCTCGAAACCAACCCAAACGAACTCCGTTTTAAGCGTATAATATGTCCACGCGTTCGTATTGCCAAACCCTTTCAAACCCACTGGTCTCCGCCGCAGGAATCCGCCGCCGACGTCGCCGGAAAATGAAACAGTGGCCGGATTTTACCGCATCCGATGTTTATCTTAGTGTCGCTCGAAACCATATCAAACGGACTCCGTTTTGGACGAATAAAATGTCCACGCGACCTTCTCGCTGAGTCCTTTCAGAATCTCTGATCGCCGCCGCCGGAATCCGCCGCTACAGTTGCCGGAGAAACGAAACAGTGGCTAGATTTGCGCGGCTCGTAACCTTATTAAGCGAACTCGGATTTGAGCCCATAATATATCCACGCGACCGTGTCGCGAAGTCTACCACCCTGTATGATCGCCACCACCGGCCACCACCGGAGCTGTCACCGGAGACGTGAACAGTGGCCGAAAATCGAAGAGAGGGGAGGGAGAGGGATTGCGACGGCTAATGGGAAAAATGGGTTTAGGGTTTTAAATTTTATAAATTTCCTTATATACACTTTTGTTTGCATGGGCTTTAAATGAAAAACGGGCTTTTTAAATTCCATGGGCTTATTTAATTATAATTAATACTAATTAATAGTTAAATCTTAATAACTATTATTTTTATAAAACTCTAACTTCTATAAAAACAACTAACACAATCAGTATTTGATAAACATGCACGATATCCAAAAACTCACATAATTCACGTAATCACGTAAAATCACATAATTTATATTAATTATAAATTATCAGTTGTTTGAAATATTAATCTTGATTAATCACCAACGTTCCGGGTTAGGCTCGAGTGCGATCCGGTAATTCTACGAATTGCCGTTGTGTGTGAATTAACTGACACATTTAATTAATCCTAATTAAATGCAATGCACGTGTGACTAACTGAGATAAATGAGTTTGCAATGAATAATGTTTGAACTAACGGTGTTTGTGTTAACGGAGTTAACCTGAATTTGCCGGATGTCACAGAAATAGTGGGATTGTAGGAGGAAATGGGTTTTTGAAGAACTGGTTTTTTATAGGCTGTATTTTTTGGAATAGGTGACTGGTTTTTTATAGGCTGTGTTTTTGGAATAGGTGACTGCTCATTAGCTTTTCTGTTTCTTCATCGTCATTTGATGAAATACTCATAGGCGAGGAATTCTTTTTAAACTATATGGGCCTGATGACCATCTTTTCTTTTACTTTCTGCTTTCTATCCATCTGAACAAAGTAATTTGTTAATGTTTCGAGATAACAAATCAGCTATCCCATTATCTTTTCCTTTAATTTGTTCAAACTGTATAGTATATCCACTACCTTGTATAATATTCTGTAAATTTACCCATCTTGTTTTGTTTATCTTTTTGATCTGATTGTTTTTAATAAATTTAACTATAGCTTCACAGTCTGTTCTGACTGTAAAATCTTTGTGTAAAAATAATTTAAATTTTTCTAAAGCATTGATTAATGCTTGTATTTCGAAGTTCAAACTGGTCAAAGTGGTTCTAGTTTTGAAGCTTCCGCTGTAATACGAACATATTTTTTCTTCTTTTTTATGACTGTAAACATTAGGTTTGCAAAGGAGAACTGCTCCCCATCCTTTATTTGCATCCATCAACTTCTATAATTATGTAATATGTTATAAGTGGTAATTCTAAGGGTTCGATTTCTTTAACCCTTTCTTTTATCTTTTAATCAACATAATGCCTTTTTGATTAAAATGTCTCTGTCCATTTTTAGTGATTTTGCTGTATAATGGACCTACTAATTTTGAAAGGTTTGGAATAAACTTTCTAGCATAATTTACCAAACCCAAAAAGCTTGAATCTGTATTAAATTATTAAGTTTCTCCGAAAAATCAAGAATTTTTGTAGATATATGTGGTTGTAATTCAATTTTTCCGTTACCAATTTCTAATCCTAAGAAAGAAATTTTTCTTTTAAATAATTTCATCATTTTCTTGGATACTACTATCTTATAGTTTTTTATTTCTTCAAATACATGTTGTAGATGTGTCTCATGTTCCTTGACTGTCTCACTTGCTACTAATATATCATTAATATATATTAGGCAAAATTTGTATTTGAGAAATATACTGTCCATAAATCTTTGGAATATTGAAGGAGCATTCTTTAGTCCGAATCTAAGAACATTCCATTCATATAATCCTTCAGAACATGTAAAAGCTGTCCATTTTTTAAAATCTTCTTCTAGATGTAGTTGATTAAAACCTGATTTAGATCAAATTTAGAAAAGATTTTGTTATTCTGTATTAGTTGAATTAGAATGTCTTTATTAGGGATGTTGTAACCATCGTCTTCTGTATTATCATTTAATCTTTTGTAATTATAGACGATTCTTGCTTTTCCTATTTTTATTTCGCTATGATTTTTTACTATAAAAGTTGTTGATCTGTGGGGACTTTCAGATTTTCTGATTAATCCTTGTTTAGTCATTTCGAGTATTTATGTTTTGAATTCCTCTCTATCTAGAGGGCTATATTCTATATTTGTAATTCTTATGATAATGTCTGGATTTTTTAATTTGAATTTGTAGACATATTTAACTTTTGAATTTGTAATATCTTCTCCTATAAGTCCTATTCGTTCTAGGTGTAAAATTGTAGGATGATTAATGCTTTTTGTAATATCTTGTACTTTCTCTAGTTCATAGTTTATAAAATTTGTGAGGAGTTGCAGAGCTTCATTTTCAATAAAATTTTGTCTTTTATTTTAATTTAAGAATTCTAAATTTCCTTTTTCTCCTCTTTTGTGAGCATTTTCATTTGTGTTTTTATATCTTAAAGTAGGGAAACTATAGATTTGTTTGCTAATGGTTATAAAGTTTTTTTGTTATAGTAAAAGCACCATTTAATCATAATATGAAATTTAATACTAGGACAAAGTCTCTGTATTTAATATATTGGGGATTTATATTAATTTGTGGAATATCATATTTTACACTATAGTTTCCTACAAAATCTAAAAATTGTATTCCTACTGGTTCTAGATAGTGTGTTATGTTGATTAATCTGTCTTCTACAGTTCTTGTCATTAATTTATACGTAAGTGGTTTATGGAATTTTTCATGTGTTAAACTGTGTGATATTACACTTTTAGTTGCTCCTGTATCTACTAGGGCTATTAAGTCTATCGGTGTATTAGTATCAAGCCATAATCTACACTGTATATTTATCATATTTATAGACCCATTAGTTTGTATAAGAGTTTGTTTTGGTTCTGTGGCCACGTTATTTATTTTTGAAAATTCGACAACTTGTTTTCTTCTTTTCTATTAAGTGTTCAAGTCTGGTAATTTTATTATTCCTAATTTCTATTTTTAATTTGTTAACTTCTATAGCTAGTTCTAATTTTTTGAATTTTTCATCGTATTCATTTGTATTTTGACTAGTATTTGGTTTTATATCATGAATATTGTTTATGCAAATATGAAAAATTTCTTTAAAGCATATATTGCATTGGGATCTTTTGTCTATACTCGGGTAGTATTCGCAAATATAACATTTGATATAATTGTTTCCTTTTCTATGCTTCCAGTCATGCTTACATTCTTCTGGATTTGTGTATGTATATGAGATTTTTGTTACATGCTTTTCTTCTTCACTGTATATACTATATATTGATTCATTATCTGTATGATCTGTGTCTAATGCTTCTATTTCACAATCTTTAAGTTGTTCTACTAGGTTGCTTCTTTCTATATTTTTATTTTTGTTTGGACATTTATTGGCTAAATGTTCTGTATCTCCGCATATAAAACACTTGCATGTTCTAGTATAAGGCTTTCTAACATACATGTTTTGATATTTTTTATATGGTTCATAATCTTTGTTGTAAGTAGTACTCTTTCTAATTTTCTTTTTCTTATCATAATATCCACAGGCTTGTTGAGTATAAATTGATGTTTTGCAAAATGCGAATGCATTTCGTTTTAGTTGCTCTTGTAATGCAACTTCTTTACATTTTTCTTCTAGAATACCAAATGTAAAGGTTATCCTAGGTCCTATTCCTATGTTTTCTAAATTTCCGTATTGTAACTTCCAGGCTTCATGTATGCTTTTTCCTAAATCTACTCGTAATTTTATAAAATATTTATCACATAAACTATCTTCCATAGCTTGCCATGTTTGTGCTAATAATCTTGTAAAATCTAATGTGAATTCGTTTATATACTTCATGTCCGCTATGCTTAGTTGTTCTAAATTTCTAATAGCTGCATCTTGTATTAAACTGTTATTTTTTGCTAGGTCTACTCCTAAAAAAAAGGGCTCTTATTTGAGAAGTAAAATTATAAGGATTATCTCTTATGGCTTTTAATCTGTTTATTTAGTCTGGGCTGTGCGTTTTTTTACTTTGCCATATTCCTAGGGATGTTGGTCCTAGAGTTGTTTCTAGATAGGCAAACATGTCCATGTTATCTTTCTTATTTGTTTCCCACATTCTTACTACTGTTTGTTCCTATGTTAGAACTTCATCTACCCATAGTTATGGTTTCTGTTGTTCTAGTAATATCATACTACTGCTATAAATTTGTCCTATAGGTAACTTGTTTCATGTTGTAACATCCATGATTTTTCAGACCATAAAATTATTTTATTTCTCTTGTAAGAAAATAGTTAACACAAACATTCTCGCACTTGTTCAAAATCACCAAGTCACATCACTTATTATTTTACACACATATATATATATAAACTTGTACGCCTTTCGAAAATATACATATAATTATTTATGAATGAATATTCAAATATATATATATATAAATCCATTGGATTTTGTTAAATAAACCATTTCGTAATTTTATAAAAATGGAAACATTACCATTATTAAAATTTATATTAAAACATTTGATTTTTATTATTTTTATTATATAAATTTCATAAAAACAATTTTTATAAATAATCAAAAAGAATCTAAATCAAATAAAGGGGTCTTGAACCCCATTCTAGTTTCATTTGAACCTTTGAGCCCCACTATTGAACCCCCACCCTCAATTTGGACCTTTGAACCCGATTTTTGACCCTTACACATACCAATTTGACCTATTTTGACCATTAAAGTCAAAACAACCCCAGTTGACTTATCAAAGTCAAACAAACCATCATTTTTGCATTTCAAGACCGGATCCGATCAAAATCGAACTCACTACGGATTCCTCAGGTATGTGTAGTTGATTTTAGCCCAAACCCATGCCCAATTAGGGTTCCAATTCAATCAATCCGCGGCAAGAATTCAAATTCAAACGGTTTGACTTTCCCAAGTCAAACCGCGTCCCAATCAGTCTCCAATCAAGGATTCTGATGTTATGAAGACCGTAAATCACGCGCAACCATTCCAGTATGAATGTAGACCCCATTCGTAACCAAATCCATTGCTAATCGACCGGAACAAATGCGTAACTCGATCACAACTATCAATTTTCAAACAAATGACTGAAACCCAACTTTAACATAAAACTAATCAAATTAATTCACCATACACGCCTTTGCCGAACACATTACAAACTCTCTCAACCCTCTGTGGATCCTCATTTCACGTTTATTCCTCGATCGGGTGCCAAGAACGCCGACTCTGAACGGATAGCCTCCAGCTTTTAATACTCGATCAAAACAGGTAAAAATTATCTCGCTCACTTCATTTTTAACCATACTCTAAAAGCCCCTTATCAATTTACATAAATCGGTTGTATCGGGTTCTGATTTTTGTTGAATTCATGGACTAGTTCATGTGAATCTGAATTGGGGGATTTCAATCAAATCATCTTTCGTTTAAAGTTTAATGGGTTTCATACTTAATCAGCGAAACCACCCGGTCCAACTGGTTAAGACCTTGCACCCTTGGACCGAGTGGTGTGGGCTCGAAACCCATAATCAACGGCCCTTTTTGTTCTTTTGATACGAGATCCGACTCCCTCCCTGATCCACATTAAAAAAATATATCAAACCGGTTTACAACACCACTGGCTCGTTGGTCCGGTGGTATTTCTGGAATGCCACACAAGAGCCACTCGGGTTCGAGTCGGGTGGTCTACATATCTTTTTAAATCATTTCGACAACTCAAATCAATACATAAAATATATTTTATAAAACCCAATGACATTTAGAATTGATTAGTACAATAAATTGCAAGTTTAAACATAAAACCATTATTTTTATAAATTTAAATTATTTAGAATCTTATTTTAATCATTTAAAAATATTTTAAATCCAATTATTTAATTAGAAAAAAAGTATTTAAATACCAAAATTTTATATAAATTATGAAAAGATTGTTTAAAATCACATTATCATTTTGATAATTATTAGGGTTTAAATCCTATTTAAACAAATTTAGTTTTTTCTAAATATATATATTAATGCATATGCATTTATTTCTTTTTTGAGACACACTATAAGATTTAAATAAAAAGAGGTTTTATTTAAATTAATTACCTTTTTTTTATTAGAAATCCATTTAGGGTGTTGAGGCATATATTTACCTCAAATTTTATATCAATTCATATTTTTGACACATCGTTATAAATAAATAAATAAAATAGATTTATTCACTTTTAATGAATATCATACCACATTACTTATAAAGGCACATTATTTTAAATATATAAGTAAAGGGAACTTATTTAAATTATTTAAACTAAAACTCTAAAACAATTAGCATATACTTTGAATCTACTTTGTTAATAAACTCTTGTTCGAAACAAACACAAACCCACACACATACTTGACATGAAATAACACAAACTCATTGTATAAATCTTGGCACACAAGACCCAATGAACATTAGATCATAGCTTAGACTTTGTGCACATTATTAATTCTAGTTCATACATTTCACTCTAGGTAACTTGTGATTTTAAGAATCACTTGTGCTTCATACTTGCTCGTGCTATCTACCCAGTTTATACAGGTGAGTTTACATAGCCTTTCTTTTCTTATTTACACATTTGGGGTGAAACATGATTACATTCAAACACTATTTGAAATTTTACACGTACAATTCTACAATATGATCATATGTGTTTATTTGTACTTTATGCTTGAATGCTAATTGTTAAGGCTACATATACATGATGTACACGTGCAAATACAAATACATAAGTTCAGGCTAACATGTGTTGTTATGCCCTACATTTACATGAGGATAACATGTGTTGTTATGCCCTACATTAGGATAACATGTGTTGTTATGCCCTTCAATTACAAGGTCTCTTTTGTGCATGTAGCTTAACTTAGACTCTCCATAAATGCTTTATAAACCATGCATCATATGAATTGTACACAAAATATTTGAACTTTACTCGTGGTGTCAAAACCTATGTATGCTCACCAACTATTTATAGTTGACCCTCTCATTTTATCATGTTTCAGGTGCAGTCGTTTGAGTTATGATCCAAGCTACATCACTTAGGGTTGAGGACCTAGTCTTAAATTTTAATACGGAGATTCATGTATTCTTAAATTCTTGTAAATGACGTAAATGATTACTTGAGTCATGAAATGAAAATTTACTGTTTAATTATTTCAACTTTAGCAAACCATGAGCTTATGAACAGTCTACATGTCCCGCCCCGACGTTTCCGCCGTCGGTTGGGGTGTGACAGATTGGTATCAGAGCCTTGGTTATAGGGAATTAGGTTATTAGATACCTTTGACCTAGACTATAACCTTAAGACACCCATTAATGCCATGTTCTATGATTATATGATATGCTACATGCTATGTGTTACTTGCTTATTATATTAATATTTATTTCATTTTGATACCCTATTTATTAAAATTAATGACTTATTAGACTATACTTAAATAATAAATTAAATAAACAATATCCCTACCCATACCCTAAGCCTCATAACTTTCTTACCTATTTCTCTGTCATCATCATCATAACATGTGGAAATTTCATGGATTTAAATCTATCGAATTTCTTTACTTCCTCGTTAAGGTTTTAAACTTTGTTAATTATTAGAGGACACGTGCAATCTGGAAGGGTGACACCTGTATTCTAGGTTTTCTGTCTAGGAAAGCATTTCATATAAATCCCAATCAACCGAGGGATCCGTATGCTTTCCTGGGAATTCCCGGGATGAGTGTTTACTTATAGGCTAAAGCATGTCTCCTTGAAAGTTATATGAGCTTAATTAACCTTAATGTGTCATAGTACTCAAGTGATTATGTCACTATTCGAGTACGATCCAAACTATGATTCACTACTTCATCTAATTTTTTTGTTCCCTTTAAATTCAATCAACTTTCATAAGTTCTTACATCTTTTCTTGTCTTGTGCAAATCTGTAGAATGCCTCCCCGTCGTGCTACCGTGACCAACAACAACACCGACATTGCTGCTATCCTTGCACAACTTGTAACTCAACTCACCCAAGCTAATGGAGCCATTAGTGGTACCCATGGAACTAATGGTGGTGGGGGTGCCAACCCACCCCAATTTACTTTCAAACACTTTAACTCATGCAACCCCGTTAAGTTCTATGGTACCGAAGGGGCTACAGGCCTCCTTCAATGGTTTGAAAGCATTGAAAGCACTTTCCTCAACAGTGATTGCCCTGACCATCTCCGGGTTCGCTATGCCACCGGCGTCTTTCAGAAAGGCGCTCACTTGGTGGAATGGTGAGAAGAGAAACCGGGGTGTGGATGTGACCATGGCCTTGCCATGGGATGAAGTTAAGAGACTCATGACCGTGGAATTCTGTCCTCGTAATGAAATGAAGAAGTTGGAGGCTGAGTTTTGGGATCTTACCCAAGACAGTGGTGAAAGTTTAGCTTACACAGCTCGTTTCCATGAGCTAAGTCTTCTGGTACCCCACATGGTCACTCCACTGGCTCAGGGTATTGAGAAGTACATCTGTGGTCTACCCATGAAAATCCAAGATACAGTCCTAGGAAGAAATCCAGCCACTCTTGAAGACGCTATCCGCTTAGCTGCCACATTAACTGATAACCATGTGAAGGCGGGTACACTAACAAGGAAAGGCACAAAGAAAGTCACTGACTCAACAACCTCTTCTGAACCCTCTCAGGAAGACAAACCCAAACCTCCTCACTCCAATAAGAAACGTAACTTTGCTGTCATTACCCCTGCTGTACCAATCAACCAAGTAGCTCCCCTAGCCCAAAACCATAATAAAAAACCATATGCGGGCAACAACCCTCTGTGCAACACGTGAAACTATCACCACTTCCCAAACATGCCATGCCGTCTATGTGCCAATTGTGGAAGGTATGGTTATGTAGCAAACACTTGTCAATCCAGACCACCTATCAGTCAAACCCACCAAAGGAACCGAACCAATCAACAAGTTTTCAATCAAATTGTTCCAGCCATTACTAATGGGCGTGCTTGTTATAAATGTGGTAATCCAAATCACTTCAAAAACCAATGCCCAATGATAGCCAATACAAACCAAGGTGGTGCTCGTGGGCGTGCCTTCAACATAAACGCTAATGAAACTCAAGACAATGCCGAGACAGTAGATGAAACCAATTGAAGCTAGTGCAAGATGGAGTCGAATAGGGATCTAGTCTGGAATAAATTATGCATTGTAATCCTTCATGTTATTTTTGTCATTGTCGAAACTATTTACACCTACTACGGTTTGTCACTATAAACGTGAGCATGCTAGCCAACTTCAGAAAGTGAATCTTTTCTCCATTTAACCGTCCATATAAACACTAACGAACTTAAACGTTAAAACTCATCTACCTACATTATGCATAAACGCCAAGTAACACACCCGAACGCCTACGAAATCCGATAGTTTTCGATATGCATGAGACTCAATAAACATTCACAAAATACATAAAGTGATCACATTATACATATTTGCTTTACATGATACCAAATTATTCACACTATACATGAAACCTATTTGCTTACAACATGCATAACACTAGATCATACATGAAACATGAGTTTTTACATTATACACGGAATTAGATAGTTTACATTGTTGCAATTGACTAAGTACATCATACACAAGGCATGACTATTCACCCTATCCATGAAAGCTACCCGGGGTTTGACGTATTCTTGTTCAAACACGAGGAAGCTATGGAACCCTAAATTATGCCACATTATTACTCTTTAGTATCTGATTGGCTCTACTATCTATGGACATAGTTATTGTTAGCAACACATACGTGAAAGCAATAGTTACGAATTAAGTGTTTTTGTGTTACCCCCTGGACCCCACACACAATAGGATGAACTATGTGGACCATGCAACGATTTGGATAATTACGGGTGCATACGTAATTATAAAAATCAGCGCATGGAAGACATAGTGAAATCTGTCGTGTGTTATGACATGAAACCTATCGTGGAATATAGTAACAATACTAATGTGATATGATAAGGAAATGGTGGATACGCCGCTGGTACTTCCTATATATAAGTGTTCCTGTCATAAAATCAGAAGTAGCGTTATTCTTGCCACGTAAAGTTTTATGTTGTTTGACGGGCCAATGTTTGTGAAATCTCTTTCCTACTAACACTTCATGAACATGTTAGATTACATCTTAAACAAACCTTGATCCTCCAGTTACCATCAAATCCATTCCAAGTAATGCATATCACCTTTAGAGTTTAAAATATTCTACTACAATTTTCTCCTTAAATCCCTTAAACTAAATCCACTATCATCATGCGTGTCTGACCATGAGAAAACAGACCTGAATCTCGTTATCGATTGTACTCCTCAAACTGACAGTCAAGGCTCGTTTAGAATCCGAGCCCTCATCTTTTCTGATTTAGTAACCCCCACCAGTTAAATTTCGGGACGAAATTTCCATAACATGGGGAGACTGTAACATCCATGATTTTTCAGACCATAAAATTATTTTATTTCTCTTGTAAGAAAATAGTTAACACAAACATTATCGCACTTGTTCAAACTCACCAAGTCACATCACTTATTATTTTACACACATATATATATAAACTTGTATGCCTTTCGAAAATATATATATAATTATTTATGAATGAATATTCAAATATATATATATATATAAATCCATTGGATTTTGTTAAATAAACCATTTCGTAATTTTATAAAAATGGAAACACTACCATTATTAAAATTTATATTAAAACATTTGATGTTTATTTTTTTATTATATAAATTTCATAAAAACAATTTTTATAAACAATAAAAAAGAATCTAAATTAAATAAAGGGGTCTTAAACCCCATTCTAGTTTCATTTGAACCTTTGAGCCCCACTATTGAACCCCCACCCTCAATTTGGACCTTTGACCCTGATTTTTGACCCTTACACATACCAATTTGACCTATTTTGACCATTAAAGTCAAAACAACCCCAGTTGACTTATCAAAGTCAAACAAACCAACATTTTTGCATTTCAAGACCGGATCCGATCAAAATCAAACTCACTACGGATTCCTCAGGTATGTGTAGTTGATTTTAGCCCAAACCCATGCCCAATTAGGGTTCCAATTCAATCAATCCGCGGTAAGAATTCAAATTCGAACAATTTGACTTTCCCAAGTCAAACCGCGTCCCAATCAGTCTCCAATCAAGGAATTATGATGTTATGAAGACCGTAAATCACGCGCAACTGTTCCAGTATGAATGTAGACCCCATTCGTAACCAAATCCATTACTAATCGACCGGAACAAACGCGTAACTCGTTCACAGCTATCAATTTTCAAACAAATGACCGAAACCCAATTTTAACACAAAATTAATCAAATTAATTCACCATACACGCCTTCACCGAACACATTACAAACTCTCTCAACCCTCTGTGGATCCTCATTTCACGTCTATTCCTCGATCGGGTGCCAAGAACGCCGACTCTGTACGGATAGCCGCCAGCTTTTAATACTCGATCAAAACAGGTAAAAATTATCTCGCTCACTTCATTTTTAACCATACTCCGAAAGCCCCTTATCAATTTACATAGATCGGTTGTATCGGGTTCTGATTTTTGTTGAAGTCATGGACTAGTTCATGTGAATCCGAATTGAGGGATTTCAATCAAATCATCTTTCGTTTAAAGTTTAATGGGTTTCGTACTTAATCAGCGAAACCACCCGGTCCAACTGGTTAAGACCTTGCACCCTTGGACCGAGTGGTGTGGGCTCGAAACCCATAATCAACGACCCTTTTTGTTCTTTTGATACGAGATCCGACTCCCTCCCTGATCCACATTAAAAAAATATATCAAACCGGTTTACAACACCACTGGCTCATTGGTCCAGTGGTAATTCTGGAATGCCACACAAGAGCCACCCGGGTTCGAGCCGGGTGGTCTGCATATCTTTTTAAATCATTTTCGACAACTCAAATCAATACATAAAAATTATTTTATAAAACCCAATGACATTTAGAATTGATTAGTACAATACATTGCAAGTTTAAACATAAAACCATTATTTTTACAAATTTAAATTATTTAGAATCTCATTTTAATCATTTAAAAATTATTTCAAATCCAATTATTTAATTAGAAAACAAAGTATTTAAATACCAAAATTTTATATAAATTATGAAAAGATTGTTTAAAATCACATTATCATTTTGATAATTATTAGGGTTTAAATCCTATTTAAATAAATTTATTTTTTTCTAAATATATATATTAATGCATATGCATTCATTTCTTTTTTGAGACACACTATAAGATTTAAATAAAAAGAGATTTTATTTAAATTAATTATCTTTTTTTTATTAGAAATCCATTTAGGGTGTTGAGGCATATATTTACCTCAAATTTTATATCAATTCATATTTTTGACACATCGTTATAAATAAATAAATAAAATAGATTTATTCACTTTTAATGAATATCATACCACATTACTTATAAAGGCACATTATTTTAAATATATAAGTAAAGGGAACTTATTTAAATTATTTAAACTAAAACTCTAAAACAATTAGCATATACTTTGAATCTACTTTGTTAATAAACTCTTGTTCAAAACAAACACAAACCCACACACATACTTGACATGAAATAACACAAACTCATTGTATAAATCTTGGCACACAAGACCCAATGAACATTAGATCATAGCTTAGACTTTGTGCACATTATTAATTTTAGTTCATACATTTCACTTTAGGTAACTTATGATTTTAAGAATCACGTTTGCTTCATACTTGCTCGTGCTATCTACCCAGTTTATACAGGTGAGTTTACATAGCCCATTTTTCTTATTTACACATTTGAGGTGAAACATGATTACATTCAAACACTATTTGAAATTTTACACGTACAATTCTACAATATGATCATATGTATTTATTTGTACTTTATGCTTGAATGCTAATTGTTAAGGCTACATATACATGATGTACACGTGCAAATACAAATACATAACTTCAGGCTAACATGTGTTGTTATGCCCTACATTAGGATAACATGTGTTGTTATGCCCTACATTTACATCAGGATAACATGTGTTGTTATGCCCGACATTTACATCAGGATAACATGTGTTGTTATGCCCTACATTAGGATAACATGTGTTGTTATGCCCTTCAATTACAAGGTCTCTTTTGTGCATTTAGCTTAACTTAGACTCTCCATAAATGCTTCAAAAACCATGCATCATATGAATTGTACACAAAACATTTGAACTTTACTCGTGGTGTCAAAACCTATGTATGCTCACCAACTATTTATAGTTGACCCTCTCATTTTATCATGTTTCAGGTACAGTCGTTTGAGTTATGATCCAAGCTACATCACTTAGGGTTGAGGACCTAGTCTTAAATTTTAATACGGAGATTCATGTATTCTTAAATTCTTGTAAATGATGTAAATGATTACTTGAGTCATGAAATGAAAATTTACTGTTTAATTATTTCAACTTTAGCAAACCATGAGCTTATGAACAGTCTACATGTCCCGCCCCGACGTTTTCGCCGTCGGTTGGGGTGTGACACATGTTCCTCTATAGCTTGACTCTTGTTGATAGCTTGTAGCTGGTTTTGTCCATGGTTCTATTCCCATGGTTTCATTTGAAGTTTCTCCTATTTTTCCATCTGTATAATTTCTTTTCTTATGTTCAAAGTCCATAAAGCTACTTTCGTGTTTATAAAAATCGGAGATCATTGTATCTCCTTTGACTATACTTTTTACTAACGGTAAATTAAAAGTTTCTTGTAGTTTGTTGTAACTTTCTTCATATGTCATTCCTAAAGTAAGCATACATTCTACTATCATGTCGTCCACTTCTTCTTGTATATTTATCTCTGTAAACTTTCTATTTATTATTTGTTCAAATGATTTGTTGGTTTCTTTTGTTTGAAAGTTGTATTCGTTTCTTCTGAATAATCTAATAAACTGTAATCTATATCCTTTTGCTCAAATCTTGTAAATTCTGAATCTAGTACGTATTCATCGTCACTTTCTTCATTTTCTGTATCATATATAGGTTTTTCGTATTCAGAGTCATTGTCTGATTCTAAATTCATGAAATTATATTGTGGTTCATTTGGTAGTTCTTCATAACAACTACTTTCTTCATATTTATTATCTTCTTGTTTAAAGTCTGTAAATCTTAAACTTTTTATTCCATCTATCCCTTCATATATATGGCTCTTTATTTGCCATTCTAATCCTGCTAATTCTTCAGGATTTATTCTAACTGATTCAATCATTTGTATTGATTTTGAAGCAATTGTATTAACTATTTCTTCTATGTTTACTTTGTATTTCATTCCTGATCTATTATTAGCCTTTCCTAAGACTCCTACACTTATTACTATATTATTTCCTTCATAGTTTTCATATCCTTTGATTTGTAGGGCTATTTTTAGCTTTTGTAAGTCGTTAATGTCTTCTAGAATTACAGGTTTATAATAGAATAAGCTTGTATTTTGACTTAAATCTATTTCCATTTCTGACATAATTGTCTTTTTCATTTATGATTTCCAACTTTTATCTAATATTAAGACTAAAAGTTTTGTTTATAGGTTTTTTCTTCCTAAAGCTTTTATCCCTATAACTATAAGTCCTGTGTGTATAAACTGTTTTCCTGATTGTTTAATTCTTTGGATTGTTTCTGGTGAAAACAAGTCTATTTCTACCATTTTAACTACTACTCGTAGACTTTCTTCTCTACTACTTTGTATTAATGTTGTATTAACGTTTAACATTCCTGTTTGATATAGAGTTCTTGGATTTAAAATATCTAGTTGATGTTGGTTGTATAAATTTATGCTTTTATCTAAATCTATTTCTTCTTCTAACTGTATTATCTGTTGTGTATTTCTAGAAGACGACCATTTCTTTAAAATTATGTTTAAAAAAGTATCTGATGTAATGATATCTTTTATATTACTAGTAGATTTTATAGATCCTTAAATAATTTGTTTATTCATCGCTTGGTTTTCGGTGTTTGTATGGTTTAGGCTTATTATCGCTTATATATATTGTGTTTAGTTTATTTATAATTTTATTGATTTCGATAGAATTTTCGTCTACCTCTCGTATATGTTTATTTTTCTTAATATTTTTTATTTTTAACAAAATTTGATTATTTTGTTCTCTTATGTATTCTAAATTTTCTGTAAGTTTTTTAATTTCGTCTGTTTCCTTGGCTATTAATTGTATAATTCTTTTTAATAAGTGTTTACTATTTATAGATTCTTTTTGTAGACCGAATCCTAAATTTATGATAAGATCTGTAATACTATTTAGATGTGTATTATCTGTATGGAGACTATGTGTATGAGGTTCTTTAAATCTACCAATATGATTGTAGTAATTATTACTTACATTGTAGTAATTATTACTTACGTTTTTTACTTCGCTTCGTTCTGTAAATTCTAGGTTTAAGAATTCGAGTTTTTTGAACACTTTTGATGATTCAATAATTATTTTAAAAGAATCTGATTTCCCTTATTAAGCACCTTATCTCTTGAGTTTTTTCTTATAATATTTTTCTATATCCCAATAATTTTATCATAACAAAAACAAATATGAAACATATAAATCTTTGACAACTTATCTAGATTAATAGATCAAAGCAATTTTTCCCCTAATCTTCACCTAAGCGGGTTTCCATGTAAATAAGACTTAACCATACCAGTATTTTAGATTTTAGGAAAGCCTTATGGGAGGGTTCGAGAGAAAACCACATAGTTAGGTGAAAACCGAGAAAACCATTAAAAAAACAATTTTAACCAAGAGTATAATAATAATAGTTATTATTTTTTTTATAAGAGTATCAATGTAATATTACACATTTTTACCAAAAAGTCATTTAAATATTGGGTTACGTATACGTAACCCATAGTGTTACGTATACGTAAACAGAAAACAAAAAAATTACGGTTACGTATACGTAACTCATAGTATTACACATTGTTTTAGTGATTTTCTCAGTTTTCACCTAACTTTGTGGTTTTCTCTTGATCCTTCCCCTATATATATACAGGGCCGTTCCTGAGGATTTAAGTGCCTCGGCCGAGCTGAAAAGAAAAAGCCCATATGAACAAAATATATAAACTAATTTTTTTTAAACGACGATTAATATTATAGTAATAAACATAGAAAAAATATAGTATGTTACATGACATACCGTAATAGCTAACCGATGATTCGTGAAACACTCCCAGAATAAACAAAGACGGGTGGGCGGTGGCTGTGGACTCCAGGCGACTCGGCGATGGCTGTGGACTCCAGCCTCCAGGCAATCAGCGATCAAGGGGAATAAGCAAACAGCGATCTGGGCATCAATTCCTCCTCCTTTTTTAAAGCCTATGGTTTGATATTAGATTTTAAGCAATGTTTTCAGAACCGAACCGGACCGGACGTCGAACCGGTCCATTGGTCGGACCGGATTTAATAACCGGACGACATCACAAATAATATAAAAAATATAACCATATATAAATCAATAAATAAAATATGAAAATTTTTATTTCTAGTGTAAATACGTAATTTTAATGAAATATGATATTTAAAGAAAATAAAATATATTCTCTAAAATACTATATTAATATAACATAAGATATTAAGAAGAAAAAAATAATGTTTCGTAATATATAAATTAATTTAAAAACCAACACTATTATTCATTATTTAAAAGTTAATGGATATATAAAATCATTAACTACTATATGATTAATAGTAAATACAACTAATTAAGATATCACTGGGAAGTGGTAAAATATACTGACTTTTTATTTAAAAGAATGACACACTATTCAATTTATCTTCTTTACATCTATGCAACTCACAAGAGAAAAGTCAGAAAACTAACCGTTGCCAATTCGAAAGCATTTGATCCAACATTTTCTTCTTCTTCTTCTCTCTAGAAGCCGGTTTAGGTTAGGTTAGTCTAGAAGCACTCAGCATTGCTGGTAGTGCAGATCGAAGTTGTCGTTGACGTTGCAGATAGTGCAGATCTGAGGTTTTCTATGTTCAGTCCGGTCCTACCGCCGGGTCTCTGCAGGACTGTTTCAGCATACAAAACCGGACCGCCCAGACCACTGGTTCCCAATCCGACTGGTCCGGGTTTCAAAACACTGGTTTTAAGTTTAAAAAAGGGCCCAACATTATAAAAAGGGCCCAATATGCATTTAAGTTTTTATAAAAAGAACTCAATATATAAAACGGTATATAAAAAAAACACACACACACACATATATATATATATATATATATATATTTATATATACAGGCCTTGTAAAAGTTTTAGGCCCCTTAAAAAATGGGCCCTGGCCGGTGGCCCGGCTCAGCCTACCCCAGGGCCGGCCCTGTATATATATAATTCTATGAGGTAGTATGGAATTTTGTTCTATGATATTCGAATATGGAATTTTGTCTCACTTTTAAATTGAGTATCTAGGGTTTGTAATGAATCCTCTGTTAAAAGTATTTCCTTTTTATTTTTAAAGAATGTAATATGTAAATATGATCATGATGTGTTGATGTCTTCCTTTTAAATGCATATCTAAACAAGGGCTTGTTCAATTAGAACAGATTTTAATTTTAAATAAAGAACTATGAAAATCATATAAACATTTGTAGATAGTGTATAAAACATGATCTCATATAGTGAAAGATGAAAAGAGGCAGTTAAAAATCATTTTATGTATCACATTTAGCATTTGATATGATCCTCTATACGGTTCTTACAATTCCCTTGTTAAAATTGGTTTTTTACTCAACATCTCTCAGTGTCCAAACAAACTTTATATACTATTTTGTACTTTATAATTATATCAACCAAATTACTTTTGTTAAGATTTCAAGCAACTCTTTTAACATAGATCAACAAATATATATTTAATAAAGTTCTAACTATAATATAAAGAAAAGTCAGGTATGGTTCTATTCTAGATAGGAACTCTAATGCACGGGAATTATAGATCAAGTGCTGATGCTGCTGATAAGCCTATCAACAACATTTGTACTTAGAAGAATCTTGTTGCAATTAGTCTTTGGTTCTACAAGTCCTAATATGAAATTTAATCCTAGGACAAAGTCTCTGGATTTAATATATTGAGGATTTATATTAATTTGTGGAATATCATATTTTACACTATAGTTTCCTGTAAAATCTAAAAATTATATTCATACTGGTTCTAGATAGTGTGTTATGTTGATTAATCTGTCTTCTACAGTTCTTGCCATTAATTTATATGTAAGTGGTTTATGGAATTTTTCATGTGTTAAACTGTGAGATATTACACTTTTAGTTGCTCCTGTATCTACTAGGGCTGTTAAGTCTATTGATGTATTAGCATCAAGTCATAATCTACAATGTATATTTATCATATTTATAGACCCATTAGTTTGTATAAGAGTTTGTTCTGGTTCTGTGGCCATGTTATTTATTTCTGAAAATTCGACTACTTGTTTCTTTTTTTCTATTAAGTCTTCAAGTCTAGTAATTTTATTATTCATAATTTCTATTTTTAATTTGTTAACTTCTATAGCTAGTTCTAATTTTTTGAATTTTTCATCGTATTCATTTGTATTTCTATTTGTAATTTGACTAGTATTTGGTTCTATATCATGAATATTTTTTATGCAAATATGGCAAATTTCTTTAAAGCATATATTGTATTAGGATCTTTTGTCTATACTCGGGTAGTATTCGCAAATATAACATTTGATATAATTGTTTCCTTTTCTATGCTTCCAATCATGCTTACATTCTTCTGGATTTGTGTATGTATATGAGATTTTTGTTACAGGCTTTTCTTCTTCACTGTATATACTATATATTGATTTATTATCTGTATGATCTGTGTCTAATGTTTCTATTTCATAATCTTTAAGTTGTTCTACCAGTTTGCTTCTTTCTATATTTTTATTTTTGTTTGGATATTTATTGGCTAAATGTTCTGTATCTCCGCATATAAAACACTTGCATGTTCTAGTATGAGGCTTTCTAACATACCTGTTTTGATATTTTTTTATATGGTTTATAATCTTTGTTGTAAGTAGAACTCTTTCTAATTTTTTTTTTCTTATCATAATATCTATAGGCTTGTGGAGTATAAATTGCTGTTTTACAAAATGCGAATGCATTTCGTTTTAGTTGCTCTTATAATGCAACTTCTTTACATTTTTCTTCTAGAATACTAAATGTAAAGGTTATCCTAGGTCATATTCCTATGTTTTCTAAATTTCCGTATTGTAACTTCCAGGCTTCATGTATGCTTTTTCCTAAATCTTCTGGTAATTTTATAAAATATTTATCACATAAACTATCTTCCATAGCTTGTCCTGTTTGTGCTAATAATCTTGTAAAATCTAGTGTGAATTCGTTTATATACTTCATGTCCGCTATGCTTAGTTATTCTAAATTTCTAATAGCTGTATCTTGTATTAAACTGTTATTTTTTGCTGGGTCTAATCCTAAAATAAGGGCTCTTATTTGAGAAGTAAAATTATAAGGATTAGCTCCTATGGCTTTTAATCTGTTTATTTGGTCTGGTTGTGTGTTTTTTTACTTTGCCATATTCTTAGGGCTGTTGGTCCTAGAGTTGTTTCTAGATAGGCAAACATGTCCATGCTATCTTTCTTATTTGTTTCCCACGTTCTTACTATTGTTTGTTCCCATGTTAGAACTTAATTTACCCATAGTTGTGGTTTCTGTTGTTCTAGCAATAGCATACTACTGCTATAAATTTGTCCTATAGGTAACCTGTTTCCTGTTCCTCTATAGCTTGACTCATGTTGATAGCTTGTAGCTGGTTTAGTCCATGGTTCTCTTCCCATGGTTTCATTTGAAGTTTCTCCTAATTTTCCATCTGTATAATTTCTTTTCTTATGTTCAAAGTCCATAAAGCAACTTTCATATTTATAAAAATTAGAGATCATGGTATCTCCTTTGACTATACTTTTTACTAACAATAAATTAAAAGTTTCTTGTAGTTTGTTATAACTTTCTTTATATGTCATTCCTAAAGTATGCATACATTCTACTATCATGTCGTCCACTTGTTCTTGTATATTTATCTCTGTAAACTTTCTATTTATTATTTGTTCAAATGATTTGTTGGTTTCTTCTGTTTTGAAAGTTGTATTCGTTTCTTCTGAATAATATAATGAACTGTAATCTATATCCTTTTGCTCAAATCTTGTAAATTCTGAATCTATTACGTATTCATCATCACTTTCTTCATTTTATATATCATATATAGGTTTCTCGTATTCAGAGTCATTGTCTGATTCTAAATTCATGAAATTATATTGTGGTTCATTTGGTTGTTTTTCATAACATCTACTTTCTTCATATTTATTATCTTCTTGTTTAAAGTCTGTAAATCTTAAACTTTGTATTCCATCTACCCCTTCATATATATGGCTCTTTTTTGGGATTAAAGTTGAGTTCTCTTTTTCTGTTAATTCGCTTATTTACCATTTTAATCCTTCTAATTATTCAGGATCTATTCTAACTGACTCAATCATTTGTATTGATTTTGAAGGAATTGTATTAACTATTCCTTCATAGTTTTTATATCCTTTGGTTTGTAGGGCTATTTTTAGCTTTTGTAAGTCTTTAATGTCTTTTAGAATTACAGGTGTACAATAGAATAAGGCTGTATTTTGACTTAAATTTATTTCCATTACTGAAATAATTGCCTTTTTCATTTCTGATTTCCAACTTTTATCTAATATTAAGGCTAAAAGTTTTGTTCCTAGGTTTTTTCTTGCTAAAGCTTTTATCCCTATAACTATAAGTCCTGTGTGTATAAACTGTTTTCCTGATTGTTTAATTCTTTGGATTGTTTTTGGTAAAAATAAGTCTATTTCTACCATTTTATCTACTACTCGTAGACTTTCTTCTCTACTACTTTGTATTAATGTTGTATTAACGTTTAACATTCATGTTTGATATAGAGTTCTTGGATTTAAAATATCTAGTTGATGTTGGTTGTATAAATTTATGTTTTTATCTAAATCTATTTTTTCTTCTAACTGTATTATCTGTTGTGTATTTCTAGAAGACGACCCTTTCTTTAAAATTCTGTTTAAAAAAGTATCCGATGTAATGATATCTTTTATATTACTAGTAGATTTGCTAGATTCTTGAATAATTTGTTTATTCATCGCTTGGTTTCCAGTGTTTGTATGGTTTAGGCTTATTATCGCTTATATGTATTGTGTTTAGTTTATTTATAATTTTGTTGATTTCGATAGAATTTTCGTCTACCTCTGGTATATGTTTATTTTTCTTAATATTTTTTATTTCTAACAAAATTTGATTATTTTGTTCTTTTATATATTCTAAATTTTCTGTAAGTTTTTTAATTTCGTCTGTTTCCTTGGCTATTAATTGTATAATTCTTTATAATAAGTGTTTACTATTTATAGATTCTTTTTGTAGACTGAATCCTAAATTTATGATAAGATCTGTAATACTATTTAGATGTGTATTATCTGTATGGAGACTATGTGTATGAGGTTCTTTAAATCTACAAATATGATTGTAGTAATTATTACTTACGTTTTTACTTTGCTTCGTTCTGCAAATTATAGGTTTAAGAATTCGAGTTTTTAGAACACTTTTGATGATTCAATAATTATTTTAAAAGAATCTGATTTCTCTTAGTAAGCACCTTGTCTCTTGAGTTTTTTATTATAATATTTTTCTATATCCCAATAATTTTATCATAAAAAAAACAAATATGAAACATAAAAATCTTTGACAACTTATCTAGATTAGTAGATCACAGCAATTTTTTTCCTAATATACACCTAAGCGGGTTTCCATATAAATAGGACTTAAGCATACCAAGCTGCCTGACATGGACCTGTCTTAGTCTTTCAAATTTTAGAAAAGCCTTAGGGGAGGGTTCCAGAGAAAACCACATAGTTAGATGAAAACCTAGAAAACCACTAAAAAAACAATTTTAACCAACAATATAATAATAATTATTTTTTAATTTTTTTTTATAAGAGTATCAATGTAATAATACACATTTTTACCAAAAAAGTCATTTAAATACTGGCTTACGTATACGTAACCCATAGTGTTACGTATACGTAACCCATAGTGTTACGTATACGTAAACAAAAAACAAAAAAATTGCGGTTACGTATACGTAACTCATAGTATTACACATTGTTTTAGTGGTTTTCTCGGTTTTCGCCTAACTTCGTGGTTTACTCTTGATCCATACATATACAAGGCCGGTCCTGAGGATTTAAGTGCCTCAGCCGAGCTGAAAAGAAAAGACCCATATGAACAAAATATATAAACTAATTTTTTTAAACGACGATTAATGTTATAGCAATAAACATAGAAAAATATAGAATGTTACACGACATACCGTAATAGCTAACCGATGTTTCGCGAAACACTCCTAGAATAAACAAAGACGGGTGGGCGGTGGCTATGGACTCCAGGCGACTCGGCGATGGTTGTGGACTCCAGCCTCCAGGCAATCAGCGATCAAGGGGAATAAGCAAATAGCGATCAGGGCATCAATTTATATTGGGTTTTAAGCAATGTTTTCATAACCGGACCGGACGTCGAACCGGTCCACTGGTCGGACCGGATTTAATAACTGGATGACATCACAAATAATATAAAAAATATAACCATATATAAATCAATAAATAAAATATGAAAATTTTTATTTCTAGTGTAATTACGTAATTTTAATGAAATATGATATTTAAAGAAAATAAAATATATTCTCTAAAGTACTATATTAATATAACATAAGATATTAAGAAGAAAAAATAATGTTTCGTAATATATAAATTAATTTAGAAACCAACAATATTATTCCTTATTTAAAAGTTAATGGATATATAAAATCATTAACTACTATAAGATTAATAGTAAATACAACTAATTAAGATATTATTGGGAAGTGGTAAAATATACTGAATTTTTATTTAAAAGAATGACACTATTCAATTTATCTTTTCTACATCTGTGCAACTCACAAGAGAAAAGTCAGAAAACTAACCGTTGCCAATTCGAAAGCATTTGATCCAACATCTTCTCCTCCTCCTCCTCCTCCTCCTCCTCCTCCTCCTCTCTAGAAGCCGGTTTAGGTTAGGTTAGTCTAGAAGCACTCAGCGTTGCTGGTAGTGCAGATCGAAGTTGTCGTTGACGTTGCAGATAGTGCAGATATGAGGTTTTCTATGTTCAGTCCGGTCCGACCGCCGGGTCTCTGCAGAACTGTTTCAGCATACAAAACCGGACCGCCCAGACCATCGGTTCCCAGTCCGACCGGTCCGGATTTCAAAACACTGGTTTTGAGATTAAAAAAGGGCCAAACATTATAAAAAGGGCCCAATATGTATTTAAGTTTTTATAAAAAGAACCTAATATATAAAACCGTATAAAAAAACACACACACACGTATATATATATATATATATATATATATATATATATATATATATATATATATATATATATATATATATATATATACAGGCCCCGTAAAAATTTTAGGCCCCTTAAAAAATGGGCCCTGGCCGGTAGCCCGGCTCAGCATACCTCAGGGCCGGCCCTATATCTATATATATATATATATATATATATTAGTATGTGTATCTATGAGGTAGTATGGAATTTTGTTCTATGATATTCGAATATGGAATTTTGTCTCACTTTTAAATTGAGTATCTAGGGTTTGTAATGAATCCTCTGTTAAAAATATTTCCTTTTTATTTTTAAAGAATGTAATATGTAATATGTAAATATAATCATGATGTGTTGATGTCTTCCCTTTAAATGCATATCTAAACAAGGGCTTGTTCAATTAGAACAGATTTTAATTTTAAATAAAGAACTATGAAAATCATATAAACATTTGTAGATAGTGTATAAAACATGATCTCATATAGTGAAAGATGAAAAGAGGCTGTTAAAAATCATTTTATGTATCACATTTAGCATTTGATATGATCCTCTATACGGTTCTTACAATTCCCTTGTTAAAATTGGTTTTTTACTCGACATCTCTCAGTGTCCAAACAAACTTTATATACTATTTTGTACTTTATAATTATATCAACCCAATTACTTTTGTTAAGATTTCAAGCAACTCTTTTAACATAGATCAACAAATATATATTTAATAAAGTTCTAACTATAATATAAAGAAAAGTCAGGTATGGTTCTATTCTAGATAGGAACTCTAATGCACGGGAATTATAGATCACAAATACGAAGTGGGACGATATTAATGTCGTATGAAGCTGAACCATATGCGTGTGTTGTAATAGAATTACATCACCCATATACCAAGTAAAACGGGCTGGTAGGATCGGGTGGGGTGCCAAGCAAGGCTGGTTTCGGTTAGAGCAGACTGGTTTAAAATATGGTCATTTTGGTTCGGGTTAATATGAGCTGATTTAAAAAAAATGTCATTTTGGTTATGTCATAATGAGCTAATTTAAAAAATGGTGATTTTAGTTGCAGCACATGTTTCTAAAAAAAATCACAAAAACTATACAACTCAACTTAAACATAAATCATAAAATTGGCCACCGTACAAGAAAGAAAGGTGAAGCAACACAAAAACTATACAACAAAATTTAAACATAACTCACAAATTTGGCAACTGTGCAAGAAAGAAAGGTGAAGCAACAAGTTAGCAACGTCATTTCATTTACTGGCGGATTAAGACACCCACTCAAGTCTAGCTCCATAGTAAAAAAAATTCCATTTTTCTTGACAAAATCCTAAATAAAGTATAAATGGCACCTGTATATGTTTAGTGCACTTTAGGAAGAAGAATAAGCCAAAGGAAGAAAGAAACGTAGAAGGAATAACAAATGTAGGGAAAAATAAATGCAGGGAAAGAACAAGTATAGAATACAAATAAATAACATTCTTGAATCAAAGAAAGTGATGATCTAATACATATATAAAATAAAATAAAAATTATAAACAAATAAATATATACAATAATAATTAAATAGAATCAAAGTAACGAAGTTAAAAATAAATAAATAAAAACATAAATTAATTGATTTATCGATAAACGAAATAAAAAATGCTTTGTTTTTTCTTGCTAATCTTTATTTGATACAGTACTCCAATCGTATTTTAGAAATAATATATTAAATAACAAATGTTTTATTACCTATTATTAAAATATTAATTAAAAAGAGTAGTGTGTGAGGAGATATTAACTTCGGAAGAGATCAACACAAAAGAAGAGAGTAACAGACACCTTGTACTCTAGGCTTTAGAGCTGCTCTAACCCTTTTGTGTGGTAATAGTAACTAGTTTTTCTCTCCAAGCTACGCGGAGGGAGTTTGGTCGTTATCTGTTCGACTCGTTTACGGAGATAAAACATACGTAAAAACGCAGACTCGCTATAGCCTACGGTGAAAAAAAAACGATCTTGAACACTTCTTCGTTTACAAACGTTGGGAAAAAAAATTAACCAGCGATTTGCGAAAAAAAAGTTAAAATTTGTAACGTTTCCTTTTGACGACCACTCCAATGTTATTAACCCAACGAAAAACTAACGTATGACCATTAAAAAAACCTAAAAAAAAAAACATAACTATTTTTTTTAATGTTGATTAAAAATAAAGAAAGAAGAGTTGAACCCTTGTTTAGGGGAGATACAGTACAGGTGTGAAAAGAAAGTTGGTGACCTTAAAAAAAGGGAAACCTATGTGTCAGAAATTAATAGTTAAATCTGGTGCCCTTCAGTTTTGTTTTAAGTTTAGTGTAATTACCGAATCAGAAAGTGGCACTTGCCAATACCGCCCCTCACATCCAATAAGACGAAAACTCTGTAGACATCATTTTGAAATCTATGTTTTGAAATTAAAAAATTAAATATTATATTACTAATGCAGTTTGTTTTTAAGTTAAGCTATGATATAACTACGTCAAAAACTTGGAATATCTTCCTACAGTGTTTATGATAAACTAGGTATTAAGCAGGCGCGCGTTGCGTCGCGCTTAACCGCGAAAAAAATATCATTTTCGAAACTTAGTGAGAGCGTTGCTAATATGCAAAACCTTATATAAGAAAACGAAACCGCTAAAAGAACTAACTTCTAAACGTTGATAATGTTAAGCACTCCACAACGCTTTATATAAAAAAACAAAACCTTAAAAACGAAAAGAAACTTTAAAAAAATTTTCAACCAAAAAAAAACGTGTGAGAAAAAAAAACGAATTCTAAATAATCGTTATCGACAATACACATTTAGCCTAAAAAAATTAGTTTGTTAAATAATATGTTTAACAAAAATATTATAGAATTAATACACACTAATAAGAAGTTTAGTAAAATATAAAACCAAGATTTAATCTCTTTTTTTTTAGTGAAAATTAAGTTTCTTATATACACGTGTTAGAATGACTCTTTAACTCACATATAATATGTCTTCCACATTTAAAAAGCGAAAGATACTAAAATACAAGGACTTGTACCATAAGCAGTCGAAGCTTGTACCGTAAGTGAAAATTTTGTCGGTGGCCATGGATTGGTCATTGAACTTATGTTTTAAGGTTAGTAAGAATTAATCTTTAAAATACACAGACCATTACACATTTTTATCATTATTTGTTTCTTTTTTAATCGGGACCTATTTTAACACGGTCCAATTTTGTCACCCCCTGACTAGAATTCTTTGATCCGCAACTGATTTCATTGCTCTCCCCTGATTTTGCCGATGCTCGAGCTCGACTCATTTCGAGCCTTATATATAACAAATAATAAAAACTCTAATAAAAATAGTATTAATAAAACCTATAAAAGGTGAAAAAATGTAAGTAATAAGAAAGTAAAGATAATACATGTAATATCGTAATAAGTAGTCAAATACCCGACGAGTATAATATACGTCGTCCCATTTCCATTATAATAGTTTCTTGAGTAAATTACTATTTTGGCCCCTGTGGTTTGAGCATTTTAACCATTTCAGTCCAAAAAAGAATCTTTTAACAAATCAAACCCTGTGGTTTGGATTCTATAACCCTTTTAGTCCAAATTGATCACGCCGTCTCCTTTAAACGTTAACCCAGATCATGTTCCCCTCACATGAGGGGCATTTTGGTCTTTTACTTATTTATCTTAAATAAAACCAAAATCTGTGTACCACTTGTAAGAACATAAAACCACTCACTCTTCTTTTTCTTCTTCTTCCCCACTAAATGTATGTAACAACCCGAAAATCCGTGAACTTGTGGTTCGGGTTAGTGGACGACCCGAAAAGATAATTAATTAAATAATAAGAAAAGTTCTCGCGAAGGGTGCATTGTAACAACAGAAAAAGGGCGGTTAGTTTAGAAAGAGATAGTTCAGGACGGAAACGTTCAGGGCGAATTGAGAGGGACACGAGACGTAACTAGCTTGTGGTATTTAAACCACTTTTGCGCAAAACCTAGGGCCATTTGTGAGACTAGGCGTGCGACGGTTGGAAGAGAGTCGCGAGAGAGAAAGAGAGACGGACGAGGAAGACGAAGGAGGTGGCGCGCGGGTTTCGATCAGAGAGTCCCTTTATCGTATCGAGGTAATCCCGTTTTTGTTGTTTATACTCGTTTTGCATGAGATTATGATTAGAGTTGAATAATTTCAGTGGTGAGGCCGCTAGAAGGCGACGTGGAGACGGTTGATGATGAAATTAAGCGCGAACGGAAACCGACGAGGATTTCCGGCCACTGTTTGGGTTTTCGGCGGCGGATCAGGCGGAGGAAGGTGGCGGCGAGGGCAGCAGGTGAAAGGATTCGGTGACACGGTCGCGTGAATATATTATTTATCCAAATCCGAGTCCGTTTGATAGGGTTTCGAGCAGCGCGAAGACAGACGCGTGAAAATGGACGAATCCGACCACTGTTTCGTTTTCGGCGACGGAGGCGACGGTTTCCGGTGACTCAACTAGTTCGCCCGAAAGGGTTTGGTGATACGGACGCGCGGATATATAATTCGCCTAAAACGGAGTTCATTTGGGTCGGTTTTAAGCTACTCGAATATTGACGCACAAAACCGATTCTGGCAGCAGTGGTGGCGGCAGCGGCCGATACCAATATTTTTCTGAGGTCGGGCATGGTGAGACGAACACGTGGATAGGTGGATCGCACGAAACGGAGCTTATATGGTCGAGATATGAGCAAAACATGTTTTCCTCTCGCGTGGTGCTTAGCAGTTTCGTACAAAACCGTTTAGAACGGCTTGTACGCAAAGGTATGACCCCGTTGAACTTTATATTCATTTTTGGGGACTATTTTGGGATGTGAGAAAAATGTCGGGATGACATTCGGGAACGTTTTTCGGTAACATTAATTTAGGGATTTTTGTACGCGAACGAGCGCGTCGGTTGTACAGTTTGGGACGATTTAGACCGAGTTTGTAGTTTCTGATCTAGAGTAGATGGGATAGTGTTATTGCGGTAATAGGGTTGATCTGGGTGATTCATTTGACGATAGGTTCGCGTCGGACTACGCGTTTGCCGGTATACTGCTTACGGAAGAAAAGCTTCGCAACCAGTGAGTTTCTAATCCCCTACTTTTTAAACGTTTTACTGTTTTTTGGGCTATCATACATACTTGCATGAGTTGTTTACTACATTAAATGAGATAAGAGTTTTGGGTTCTAACCCGGTGTGTTTATACGCTAAAACCTTTATAAATGAGTCGGAGGGTCAATGGGGTGTTTATCGGGACTATGTGAGCTAGGGTCGAGAGTTATGAACGTGTGATGTGTTAAGGTTAGATCGGGGAGAGTCGGGTTATAAGATAAACGCTTATGAATATGTGTAAGATACGTTATCCTAGTGATATGTGTGGGGTGTAAGTGTAGTTAAGGAGCCATGTAAACAAAGAGTGATATTATGTGTTTTATAATTCTGTTGTGAGTTATGTGCTTGATGTTGAGTGTTTTGTGTCATTGTCCTTGTGACACGACAAGTGGTGTGTTTGCGTAGTCATCTTTATAACACGACAAATGGGATTTGTGAAGGACGAGGTCATTCGGGAAGTCACCAATGGTGACATTCATTTAACAGGTTAATGCTGAGCTTAGGGTGTGTCGAACGCCCTGACGAGGGTGCAATGATAAGGTATGTGTTTGCATGCTTATATATGTGTTAATTTCCATGCTAGTAATGAGTTATATTTATTGTGTGTGAGATAGTGTTAATGTGATGTGTTGATGATAGTAATGTGACAGGTAGAGTTAGATTGACCGTTGTGCAGGATTGCGAAGCGGTGTTGTTAACCGTTGTGTCAGCTGATTGGTAAGAGCCTTAGTTAAGGTTGGGTAAGTTAAGGTCTAGGGTTTGGTTGTGGTCAACCAAGTGTCGAGTTAATACGTGTGCTAGATCACAAATTATTAGTGTAGTAAGTTCGACCTACGTCGATGAAACTGCGGAATTATTATTACTCTGGATGAGTCTCGGGTGGTGAACGGTTATGGGATATTGAGTAATAACTGTCACACCCCAACCGACGGCGGATTATACGTCGGGGCAGACGCAGTTGTTCAAAAGCACAAGGTTGACTTAATAAAGTTTCAATATTTCATTAATGGAATTGAAGGGTTCAAACATAACAAGGAAAAACATATTGTTCAACAATAATAATAAAACATAAAATTTAATTGATAGTCTTTCTAGGTCCAAGCATCCTACGTGTTCACAAGATAACATCAAACTTAAGCACCTGAAACATGTTAAGTAAACTGTCAACTAAAAATAGTTGGTGAGATACCAAGGTTTTGACACCGTTTAACAAAGTCTTTAAAAGTTTTACAATTCACTATGTTATTGCACCTAGGTTAAATGTGAGAACGAGCAAGTTAAACATTATGCACTTCAAACCTCCAACCAAGTTTAGGCATAACCTGAGGGTTACCCTTAAAAGTTTAAAGTTTAAGTTTAGTAACAATCACCATGGGCTCCCCCCGAAGGGTCAATCAATCAAGGTGGATTGGTCAAATACAATAGATCTATTATTGTTACCATAGGCTCGACCAAAGTTAATGAACATGCTAGTCTTAATTTTAATTTAAGCATGCAAGTCTCAAAAGCATATAACACATAGAAGGCATATAAGCATAGTTATGTTTAAATTGTATGAGTCTAAAAGTTTGAACATGTTCCACCCCAAGTTTATAAATCAAAACAAAGCAAAAGGGGCTAAGTATACTCACCTTAAGAAGGATGCAAGAGTGACTGACAAGAATGGGTGTAGTAAAGCTTCGAGAAAAGATATCCTCACAACAAGCCTAGATGACAAGTCTAAAGTTTAAGAATTTGATCATAAAAGTCTATAACAAAGATCTAAGGTTTCAAGACTCCTGATGATTGACTAGGGCTTCAAATGGGAAGGCGAAAATGATTGTGTTAACAAGTCTTTATAAAGTTTGTTAAGCTTGAAGTTTTAAATGAATTTTAACTAATTATAGTCTACACGTGATAAATAATAAATAGTTTCTTCAAGTTTTATAAAGGTAACATATTAATTAAGTAAAGGATAACAAGGATAATAAATAATTATCTATAAGGATTTAATAATTATTTAGGATAAAATAATAGTTTTATCTAAAAGAATCATAATTATCATTAAAGGTTAAATAGTAATTATTTAATGTATAAATAATTACTAAGTATAAATAATAATCATTTTAAAAAAAGATTGTTTTGGAAATAAATACTTTATATAATTAAAATGATTAACATAATCAGTTAAAATTATTTAAAGTATTTATCTATTGAGTATTCATTTTATTTAAATGACTTGTAATTATAATATTTAGAAAGTGTTTAAAAGTTTAAAAGAATGCAACATGGGTTTATATATAAAAAAGTGGTTTCTTTTTAATTTTCAGGTGTACAAACATTTCTATATATAATTAAAATGATTAACATAATCAATTAAAATTATTTAAAGTATTTATCTGTTGAGTATTCATTTTATTTAAATGACTTGTAATTATAATATTTAGAAAGTGTTTAAGAATTTAAAAGAATGCAACATGGGTTTATATATATAAAAAAAAGTGGTTTCTTTTTAATTTTCAAGTGTACAAACATTTCTATGTTTCATTTATAAATATTAAGTTTTAGAAACATATTTATTTCCTGTTTTGAATTGAATAATTAATTAAGTTTTAAGTTTTTATTTACATAAAATCTTATAAAAATAAATTTCTGATTTCATAAATAAGATTTAAGCTTTATAAACTTTTTTCTGATTTTTTTATAATCATATAAGTTTTCTGTTTGTTTTAAAAGTTTACAAATGATACTTAAGGATTTTTAAACAAAAACAATTCTATTTATTTCAGAAAAATAATAACAAATTAGATTTCTGATTTTATAAACTAGTTTCTATTTTAAGGTATTTTTATAGTTTTTTAAGTATTAAAACTTATTTTTATAGATTAAATACTTATAAATTTAACTAAGTTTTAATTAGTTAAAATGATTTCTGGAAAGAAAAGTATAAATAAAATTTAGTTTTGTGTTTATAAAAGTATGCTAGATTTTATAAAAATAAATCAAAATATTAAAACTGATTTGAAAGTGTAAAAAAATCAAAAACCACCCGGCTACGGGCCTCGCTGAGGTATATCTTAGAAAAACAATTTCTTAAACACAACGTATGAACCCTAGGATTTCAATCCCCAAATACGTATCGAATTCGCCTCTATCATTGTAAATTGACAGAGGGCTTTCGATCCTTGGGCAAAAACGAAGATGGACTTTCAAATTACCTGATATGAAGTCGAATTGAGGGTGGTCGGGTTATGGGTTTCAAGTCGGTAGACGCAGCTTCAATCGAGCAATGCAGGTGACGAGCAAACGAATTGAGAGATTTAGGAGTTGAGGAGTGATGACGTTGTGGTTTTGCAACTGCTATTTATAGCGAATTTCGTCATTTAATGCTCGAATGGTTGAGCCGAACGGATTCAAATATGAACCCACGCATTGATACAGTTGAAACTGAGCATTAATGTTTCTTGGATTCGAGTCGCATGCGCGAAGGGGAGATCGAGGTTCAGTGAACCTAGCCGGAAACGCGTTTTAGGGACAATGGAGGTGGAAACCGGCCTTGGCTAGGCTCGAACCCGCGACTGGTTTGGGTCTTGGGGGTTTGGGCGATTTACACAACCGGTCCTGAAGTTTGAAAGTTTATTATTTTATGCTAAAACATGGGTTTTAGTTTAAAACAAGTTTCGGGTATTGACAGGTTAGCCCCTGGACTTTATAAAATGCTTTATTTTATAAAATCAAATACGTTTTATACCTTTTTATAGGTTTTTTATTTTACAAGTTTAAGTATTTAAAAGTTTATTCTTTATTTTATTTACACAAGAATAATCATATTTTACAAGTTTTAAGGTTTTATCCTATTTTGTAGGAATAATATATACATATATATATACACTAAATGATAACTCTAATTGTTTTACATTTATTATTCTAAGGATGAGAATAATATGTGCAAGGGTTTCTTTTTGAGGTGATACGTTCATTGAATTTGAAAATAAATGGGTTACAACTTGATAACAGGAATTGATACATCGAAAAACCCTGGATATTATAGTCTCCCCTACTTTAGGAAATTTCGTTTCGAAATTTAAGAGGAGGGTCCAGAGAAAAGGTGCGGGTACTTGATTTTCATTTGGTCTTCACGTTCCCAAGTAAACTCTGGACCACGTTTAGACTCCCAACGCACCTTGACGACAGGAATATGACTACGCTTGAGTTGCTTGGTTTCACAATCCATGATTTCCATAGGTTTTTCTACAAAGTGCATAGTTTCATCAATGCGCACTTCGTCGAGGGGTATGTGGAGGTTCTCTTCAGCAAGACACTTCTTGAGATTAGAGACGTGGAAGGTTAGATGAATGTTGCTAAGATTTTCGGGTATTTCAAGTTTGTAGGCCACCTTTCCAATCCTTTCGAGAATCTTAAAAGGGCCCACGAAACGAGGTGCTAGTTTCCCTTTCTTTCCAAAATGAATCATTCCTTTCCAAGGTGATACCTTGAGGAGTACGAGATCACCGACTTGAAATTCTAAAGGCTTTCGTCGCTTGTCGGCATAACTCTTTTGCCGACTTCTAGCTGCTAGAATATTATCACGAATACGGAGGACTTTGTCGGATGTTTCTTGAATGAGTTCTGGTCCGATGATTTATGATTCACCAATCTCGTTCCAACAAAAAGGAGAACGACACTTACGACCATAGAGGGCTTCAAAAGGTGCCATGTTGATACTAGTATGATAACTAATGTTGTATGAGAATTCAATCAACGGTAGATGTGAATCCCAGTTACCACCGAAGTCAATAACGCATGCCCTAAGCATGTCCTCTAAAGTTCGAATGGTCCTCTAGGATTGACCATCGGCTTGAGGATGGTAAGTTGTGTTGAGATTCATTTGAGTACCAAGATCAGGTTGTAAAGATTTCCAGAAACGGGAAGTGAAACGACCATCACGATCAGAGTTAATGTTAAGAGGCACACCGTGACGACTAACTATTTCATTTATGTATATCCGAGCCAATTTATCGACTCCATAGTCCTCGCGGATAGGCAAGAAATGTGCAGATTTAGTTAGTCGGTTAATGATTACCCAGATGCTATCATGACCATGAGTGGTATGGGGTAGCTTGGTAATGAAATCCATCGCTATACACTCCCATTTCCACACGGGAATCTCTCGTTGTTCTAGAAGGCCATATGGACATTGGTGCTCGGCTTTGACTTTGGAGCAAGTGAGACACTTTGCTACGTACAAGGCAATGGCTTTCTTCATGCCGGGCCACCAGTATTGGTGAAGAAGATCCTTGTGCATCTTGTCTGCACCAGGATGAACCAAATAGCGGGTTTTATGAGCTTCGTTTAAAATGACAGTACGAAGATCATCACGATCAGGAATCCAGATACGGTTCAGGAAGTAGAGTAAGCCGTTGGGCTTAGTTTCCAATTGAAGTTCAGCTCCGCATGGCATTTCTTCGTACATGTTTCCCTTAGTGACTGAAAGGTGTTGGGCTTCGAGAATGCGGATTTGAATGTCGTTTTGAACTCTCACACAATGTAACATGGTGTGTTCCTTTTGACTCAAGGCATCGGCTACAACATTCACTTTTCCAGGATGATAACGAATGTCGCAGTTGTAGTCGTTAAGTAGCTCTACCCAACGACGTTGCCTCATGTTGAGTTCTTTCTGATTAAAAATGTGTTGAAGGTTTTTGTGGTCTGTGAAAACCACACACTTTGTACCGTAGAGGTAGTGTTGTCAGATTTTGAGAGCAAAGATAACCGCACCCAATTCGAGATCGTGCGTTGTGTAGTTATTATTATGAATTTTGAGTTGTCTCGACGCATAAGCAATAACCTTGCCTCGTTGCATAAGAACACAATCGAGACCTTGGTTAGATGCATCACAATAAACCACAAAGTCGTTGTTACCCTCAGGAAGGGTCAAGATTGGGGCGTCACAAAGCTTTTGCTTAAGAGTTTGAAAGGCTTCTTCTTGTTTTGATCCCCACTCGTAAGGCTTGCCTTTATGGGTTAAGGTTGTGAGAGGTACCGCAACTTTGGAGAAGTTGGAAATGAAACGACGATAATAACTGGCTAAACCAAGGAATGAACGGACTTCTGTTGGAGTTTTTGGGGCTTTCCAGTTTTTCACTGCTTCGATCTTTGCGGTATCTACATGTATTCCTTTCTCGTTGACTATGGCCTAAGAATTGGACTTCGTTCAGCCAAAATTCACACTTGGAAAATTTGGCAAACAATTTCTCCATCTTTAAGAGGTCTAACACCAATCGTAGATGTTCCTCATGATCCTTTTTAGTTTTAGAATAGATCAAGATATCGTTAATAAAGACGATTACGAATTTGTCCAAGTATGATCTACACACACGGTTCATTAAGTCCATGAATACCGCGGGTGCATTAGTTAGGCCGAAAGACATAACCATAAACTCGTAGTGACCATATCTCGTGCGAAAGGTTGTCTTAGGGATATCCTCCTCGAGGACACGAAGTTGATGGTAGCCAGTACGGAGATCGATTTTGGAAAAACACGAAGAACCTTGAAGTTGATCAAAGAGGTCGTCGATTCTTGGTAAAGGATAACGATTCTTGATGGTAAGCTTATTGAGTTCACGATAATCAATGCACATGCGAAAAGATCTGTCCTTCTTCTTCACGAATAACACGGGTGTTCCCCTTACGAATGAAACCTTTTTCAGAAAGCTCTTGAAGCTGGCTTGCTAATTCTTGCATCTCCGAAGGTGCAAGTCGGTATGGTGATTTTGCTACGGGGCTCCCGGAATGAGATCGATTCTGAATTCGACTTCACGCACGGGAGGAAGGTCTGGCAGATCTTCGGGAAAAACCTTTGGAAAGTCACGAATGACAGGGATGTCTTTAATACTCTTCCCCTTTTCCTTCTTTTCCACGATGTTAGCTAGGAATGCTACGTAATTCTTCCATAGGTACTTACGAGCCGTGGTACAAGACATGAGTTTGAGACCGCTAGATGGTTTCTCACCATAGATTTGCAAAGTACTCCCGGGTGATAGGGGGATACGGATACACTTTTCGAAACACACAATTTCAACATGATGTTCGGCTAACCAATCCATGCCCACTATTATGTTAAAACTTCCAAGACGCATCGGGATAAGGTTAATCGGGAAGTTGTGATGGTTAAGGTTAAGAACGCAGTCACGGATAACAGAGTCAACAGTTACAAGATTTCCATCAGCTACTTCTACCGTAATAGATTGTTCTAACTTAGAGCGGTTTTTAGCAAGTAGTAATTCGAATTCCAAAGAAACGAAACTCTTATCGGCACCGATATCAAATAAAACAGAAGCATATTGTTGATTTACTAGAAACGTACCGTTGACCACCTCTGTGTCGGCCTGAGCTTCGTTAGCATTGATGTTAAAGGCACGTCCTCGTGCTCCCGAATTTGCATTGGTGAGCTTTGGACACTGGTTACGGAAGTGGGTTGGATCACCACACCCAAAACAAGCTCGACCATTTGCCAAAGCTGGTAGTACAGGAGCATTGGGAAGATTCCCTTGAACCACTGGAGGCCTACTGACGAAGCAAGTGGTAGACATGTTTCCATAGCTGCCACATAGGGTGCACAGACGGCATGGCATGGTAGTCGGTTGATGAAACTTGCAGGTGTTACATTGAGGGTGTGCTCCCACATATGGCTTTTTGACCGTGGCAACTTGTGCTAAAGGGGCAGCCGGTGTGACCACTGCGTAGTTTTTTTACCTTACGCTTCTTGTTGAATGAGGATTCAGTCTTGACCATTTTGAGAGGCTCACGACTAGAAGTGTCAATAGGCTTCTTGGAACTTTTTCTGGATAGGGTTCCTGCTCTCACGTGATTATCCGTCATGGTAGCAGAGAGACGTATGGCGTCTTCTAGAGTGGCAGGGTTCCGACCCCACACAGTGTCCTGAATCTTCATCGGCAGTCCACTTATATACTTTTCAATTCCCTGGGACAGAGGGATAACCATATCGGGCACTAGCAGACTTAGTTCGTGAAAACGGGTTGTATACACCACGTTCTCCCCACTGTCCTGAGAAAGATCCCAGAATTCAGCCTCGAGCTTTTTCATCTCGTTTCTCGGACAGAACTCTTTGATCATTAGTTCCTTGAATTCCTTCCAGGTTAGTGACATAGCAACGTCAGCACCTCGACTATGTTTCTCTCCATTCCACCATGTTAATGCCCTTTTCTGTAGGACACTTGATGCATGACGGACTCTGATGTCAATCCATGGAGATAGTTTAACGTCTCAACCCAAGTTTTTAATCAGATTAAGTGACTAATGGAAAGGTGATTGTTAATTGAGTTGTTTTATTGTTGGAATGAAAATTGTCTTTTTGAACTTTCTGAAAAATTTACCTGAGAGAAAATAACGATTTTTAAGGGACAATCATCTTAGTTTAGAATCAACTTATTAATTATGTCAATCTCTTTCAAACGGCTAAAGATTGCTATTATGTTAATGTTCTTTGAAGCAGTTGAACTAAAATCCAATTTTAGATTATAATTCCCTAATCATTAAGAAGGAAATCGATGAGTAAATTACATGTCATCCACTTAAGATTAGTTTAATTAGATAAAAGAGTGTAACTTCTTGACTTATGAAATTCTAAAGCAGATTTATATAAATTTTAAGCTTGAGTCATCAATACTCTTGATTAGTATAACTTTTGCTAAAGAAATGACATAACATTGCTCTTAGTTTTTCCAAACACGATCAAGGGTTGCATGTCTTCATGTTTCCTTCACAATTAAGGTTTCAAAGATTATTCCTAATTCTTAGCTATAACATTTTAACAAAAGATGTTAAGGTTATAAATAAATGTTAGTCTCATAAGTTTTCCAACATGATATGATTTCCCATTTATAAACCTTAAATTGTTCCACAAATATTTAGACATGCAAATCCATCAAGAGATTAACACAAAAACATCGTTACATTAACATAATACTTTAACCGTAATCATGAGTTTAACATAATTAATTAAGTTTCATCAAACTAAGATGATTGAAAAGATGTTTAGCTCATGATGAGCTTACACACAAACATAACACAATTGAAATACATGCAAGTCATAGTGAGTTCAAGATGTAACCAAAGCTTCTAATGGGTGAAGATGATATCTTCCAAATGGGATTATGATGATGGGATGAGTCTTCCTTGGCCTTCAAATGATCTCTACAACTGAATTTTCGGATGTGATGTTAGTGGATTCTCTCCCCCAAAAGCCAACCCTCTAAGATGAACCAAAGTGCTCTATTTATAGTGTCTGGGAAGTGAGGCACGGACTCGGGCTGATACAATGGATTAACCGCTTTTGTTTCTGTTGCGTACGTACTGTGCATGTACTGGACAAGGGGGCATGCCTAGTGGGGCACTGCCCCGTGTTGCTTCTGACTGGGCCAAAACAGTACACTGGTACGACTTAAAGTTGATCATGGGGGCTTGCCTAGTGAGGCACGGCCCGTGCTTAGCTGGGTGCTTTTGTCTTCATCTGCTGGGTGAGGGCACGGGGGCGTGCCTAGTGGGGCACGACCCGTGCTTCAGCTACTATCTTGGCCAACTTCTTGCATTTTTACCGTCTTTTCGCTTGTTTCTTCTTTTTGAGGTTGGATTCTCCTGAAACTTAAAAAGAAGCTAAATGAGCGATAAATTTACTCAAAGTACAAAGAAATTGCCAATAAATGGGATGCAAATGATGTGAAATATATGTATAATTTAGAGCACATCAGTTATTTATAAGTTATGTACCTGTTATTTATGGAATGGAAATGTTTTGTTTGGTATTCAGTTTGAAGCTATTTACTAGTTACATAATTGTAATGCTTTGCTTGTTTGGTATGAAAGTTTGAAGCTATTTACTAGTTACATAATAGTAAAACCATAAGTTGAACAGAAACAGATAATTAAACACAGAAATAGAAACTTTAATATTGATTCCAAACATCAACAAACATCAACAAACACCAGAAACAGAAACATTGTGCATACATCAACAGACAATTACAACCAAAAGACAGTTACAAACGATTGTTCTAAACAGAATAGAGTAGTGGCAGTAGCAAAAGACAATTAAAATCATTAACAAACCACACTTAAGACCAAACACCATGAATAAGTTGTAGGCTGTGAAGGTCCCTGACCCTTGCAAGTCTTCTTGCAAACTTGACATGTGTCACCCTTTCCTTTCCTAGTCATCTTCCTAGTAGTGTTCATCTTTTGTGACAACTCCTCAGCAGATCTCTTTCTAGCCTCTTTTGGTCTGCCAACTTGTGTGTGATGTTTAGGTGGCATTAGTGTTGTTGGACAAGCAGATGGAGTCAACATGTCCCTATCATTGATTGGGTCAATGGTGTTCTTATAGACCTTCTTCCATGTGTCCAACCAATACACCTCACTAACCCATGATTTTGGGATTCCAACCTGAATACCATTAGAAACCATATTCCAATTAACAGCCACTGCATGCTTGCAGGGCATGCCCGTCAGTTCCCATTTTCTACATGAATAAGTTTTCCTATCCACATCTACAACACGCTGATCACCCATGGTCCACTCACCTCATATTTGCTTTGACCAGTCCACATGACATTGTATTGAGATGCCTCAGACTTGATATGGTTAAATGTCTTTGTAGCCGTGGGTGTCAATGGGCCATCAGATTTTGTAATTAGCTTGTTGACCACCCCAATTCTCCTCATCATGTATTCTCTGATAAATTCTAAACAAGTGATGATGGGTTTATCCCTACCTCCTACCAACTGCTTATTAAAAACCTCACATAAGTTGTTGAGTTACACATCACACTTTGACCTACCTGTCAATGTAATCAAAATACAAATGTAATCAAATGCCAATGAAATCACATACCACTAAAATGGGATCTTGCCCAATGTTTAAGTGGGATTTCTTGCAACCACTTATGTAAGGATGAATCGTGTTTTCTAATTTCTTCCATTTGTTTGTTAAATTGACGAATTGTAGTAGCACTTGTTGCTTTCTATAACAAGTCCTTGAACAGATTGCCTCTCCATTTAGTTTTCATATTTTCATGTATATGTCTGAGGCAGTACCTGTGTTTAGCAGAAGGATAAACCTTCTTGATTACTTGAATGATGCCCTATAAATCAAACAAAATATTAATCACAATAAAGAGGGGCCAAAATATTAACTACAATAAATAGAAACAAAATATTAACCTTCTGTCTGTCACTCAAGAATGTGAAATTGGAGTTTTCCTCTAGATCTAGGTCATGACCAAGACACTTTAAAAACCAAGTCCATGAATTGGATGTTTCTGCTTCAACTATTGCAAATGCTACTGAGTATATCCCATTATTAACATCTACACCTACAGCTGTCAAAATCTGGCCAGGATAGGGCCCTTTCATGAAGCAGCCATCCAGACCTAAGACTTCTCTCCCAGACATCTTAAATACAACTTTTAAAGCCTCATAACATATGTAGATCCTTTTAAATTTCCTACTTTCACTTGTGGGATTAAATTCTCTTTCCACTTCTATCTTAGTTGTTGTGCTTGGACTAGATCTTGCCAACTCTTCACAGTAATCCCTAAGAAGTAAATATTGTGATGCATAGTCACCTTGAACTTTGTTTATAGCCATTAACTTAGCCCTAAAAATTTTTTGCAGACTCACTTCAACCTGGTACTTTTTTTGTATTTGATCTTGAAGAGCTTTTAATGGTATTTCAGGGTTGGACTCCACTATGTCTTCCGTCTCCTTTGCTATAGTGCTAACAGTATACAACTTGACTTGCCTAGTTTGTAGGCATTTATGATCCTCAATAAAAGTCTTGACCAACCAAGAATCTTGCTCATTTTTCTTTGATAAATGCAATGACCAGGAACAAGTTGGTGCATTGTGCTTTTTACTTTTTGTACAACTTGCAGATGAAGACAAACCTACTTGGGAAGACTCACCAAGTTTTTGAGTAGTATTGCCATCTTGCCCCAAAACTTTTGAAGTATTGCCATCTTGCCCTCCAGAAACATAACTAGGTTAACACCTATGCAAGTAACCCTAAACCTGAACTTCTCATTTCTAATGATAAAAAGTTGTCTTCTAGTAAGTATAGCATGAATTTTAACAAGACGTTTTATTTCCTCCTTGTTGGTAAAGTTTTGACCCACATAAAATGGTACACCATCCAGATTCTTTGCTTGTTTCCTTTTCTTTTTAAACTTCTTAACAACATTGTTTAGTAAATCTTCTTCATCAGTGGCACTATCAAAGTCATTAAGATCAATGTTCACATCCTCCTCCTCATAAATTTCATCATCAACGTCATTATAATCCCCATCAAAATTTGCCTTGAATGATTCCATATCAACATTAACATCCCCAATCATGTTTTCTGTATCCTCTATAACAACATCATCTTGATCATTAAATGTTTCTTCATAAACAGTTTCTTGTTGGTCATTAAATGTTGCTTCATGAACTGTTTCTTGTTGATCATGAACTGCTTCTTCCTGAATTGATTGCTCTTGTGTGACAACCGTCAATTTAGCAATCGTTGACTATATAAATTGTTGAGTCTACCTATGATTTTATGTGCTCAAGTTAGGGATATAGTAATTTATGATGTATCTTATGAATGAACACTTCAAGTTAACAAGAAAGATAGTATAATACTAGTAAGTATTAGAGTTGCGAGTGAACTAGTATATTTAATAGTAATCAATGTCCCTAACAGTTCGTTACGACTCAAGTTAATAGTAATGTCTTATTGGGAAGAGTCCGAATCAAGATACGACCCAAGCCGTATATCTAATCAGTACACACTCATAGGAGTATGAAAAGATATATAAGAGAAGTAATCTATGTTAAGTAAGACTACAATTGCATAATCTAGCTCATCTAATGTGCTTAGAAGAATATACGATTATTTTTTTAGATAATATAGATTTATAAAATGACATATATATATTCATCCTTGATAACTTAGACATTCATTATTAAATCATATGACAATTATATAAACATTTGATCATATATATTATATATGGGACATAGAAACTTTATAAAATTCTAGTATGCATACATAGTTTTATAAAAATTCAAGATTTTATAAAGATATATTCCACATGCCTAAAATCTCCACACACCAACCAACTTGTCCTCACCCCTCCCTCTCCCCCATCTTCGGCCGAACCCCCTCCCTCACACCTTACCATCTTTTGATTTTCCTACATGTGTTGACTACACTAATTCTCATGCAAGATCAATTAATGAAGCGGGGTAGGAATGAACTTTGTCATTATAAATAGAGGCCATGGGTGAGTGAAAACCTTGCACCAAAATCTCACAACATACTCCCCTCTCCTTCTCTAGCTCTCAGCCGGAGGAAGCAACACACACACACACTTTGTGTGTTTTGAAGTTTAGCACTTGGAATCACACTTAGGAGCCCTCATTTGGTAAGTTAATCAAGCCTTATACACATTAGCATCCATATATCATTCATACATACCTTTTTACTAGCAAAAATGCATGATTTTATGCGTCCATAATAACTAAAACAAGTAAATATATACATATATCACTCACATAAAATAACACTTGTGTTTTGGATAAAAATTAACAACACTAATTTTGTAACCAAATTTAGAATGTGAGGTAGTGTGCTTGTAAGATTCGTGATGAACAATGCGAATAAAATAATAGAATGACACTAGTATTTATGAGGAAAGCCCTTAATCCCTAAGGATTGTCGGCATAAAACCTCGGAAAGTGACCGAAAGTCACTTACCTCTTGTTCTTGTATAAATTAATGAAAAAAGTACAATAAGAGCAGTATATGATCGAAATCTAAGTGTTACAGAGGTGTTTTCGAGTGTATTGTGTTGTGAGAATTCGTGTAATGTGTCCCCTATTCGATCAAGGTGCTGAATATATATACAAAAGATAAAATAACTGAAAAGCGAGGATCCCGGCGAAAAATCAGGTCTTCATGGCAGTTACAAGTCTCCATTAATTCTTGACCATTATAATTTGACTTCCATGCGTTTTTCTAACTGTTTGAACAGTTCTTCAGCCATATTTTTAGTCATTAATGACGTGTTAATTACATGTATGACCAACTCAAAGAAAAACACGTAATATTATTTGTTATAACGGTCAGTTAATCAGGATACTAAAACATAGTAAGAATCAGGGATACCGATACTTATATGAGGATCCGGGATCCCAGAGGTAAAAACTGAGGCATAACAATTGTCCTCAATTTTTTGACAGTCGTGACGGTCATTCAGACATCTGTAAAAAACTTTAAATTCAATATTCAAAAAGTTTTGACCAATGTAACTTGATGGGCGCGTAGATCTACGTAAAATGGCTCCCATATTCGATGGTTTTCCCTTTTGCTTTGTTGATTACCGATTCCTTCAGTCCGTCGGTTTATCTTTTTCTCAGGTGACGCCTATGGAATGGAGGATTTTGTTCACTTTAATCTCTACAATTCATGGTTGTTCCCGCTCTGCTCTTCAACTTAAGTCTGGTGAAATTCCTTTGATTCCAAAAATCACCCAAAATGATGGTGATTGGAGGGGGGAAATACTTCTTTGTGAAAAGAACATTTATCCCTGGTGGGGATCTCTACTCACTCCAGTGAGTTAAGAAGGGTAGGATGTAGTCAAGATCCCTACATGTTAGTATGTATATATATATATATATTTTTATATATATGTATATGTAACATGTTTTGATGATCCTCGTGTCTTGTACAATCCAAAGTTTGAGAAGCTAGTTCCCGCAATGAGTGACACAGATAAGAGGTTCAAAGCTTTGTTGGAGATACCTATTGGTGAGAGATTTTTCCACTTTGAGTTTGTTCTTAGTGAAGCTAGTTTTTCAACCAAGTACTCCGAAGCCACCATGTTGTCAAGTAATAACTTATTTCACTTGTTTAGTGAGTTTTATTGACTCTAATTACTTTTTTGTACTTTTTTAGAGATTCAAAGATCTTGTCTCATTTTTCTTTGGTTGATCTTGATAGCATTCTCTCTTGAGGAGCCATTGTTAAGCAAGAGGCTCCCACACCTGTTACTACCAAGACCAGGATCCCGATACTTCGTTCCAAGACGTTAGGAAAAAAGAAGATCTCCGCACGAAATGTAACATCCCAAAAAAAATGAGAAATAAAGATAACGGGTTCAAAATGGAATGAACGGACAAAGGTAGGTGGGTCGGGGTTGGGCCGAGTTGGTTGCGAGGTGGGCTTGGGGAGGGGAGGCCTCTCCCATAAATACCCCACATGTACACACATTCTCTCATTTTGCAACTTCTAGAGAGAGAAAACCATATAGAGAAAAGTATCGGAATCGCTCAAGATCGTACCAACTCGTGTCTCGAGTGCTCGTGAAGATAACCTCTGAATCAGAAGCTCGATACAGGTAACGGTTCGACCTAAATCTAAGTTTTTGTTTACTTTAGGATTTTCGGGTTTTGAATAAAAAGATGGTGTTTTTATGAACGAAATTGAAAGATAATCATATATTTGAGTTCTAGAATGAAAAGAAAACGTTTTGAACATAAAAACTTCGGATCTTGACGAGGTCGGATTTGCATGCAAAAAAGTTGGGTCTTGGTGGGGAAGAAGACTGCCCGCAGGGCGAACTTACTAAGTTCGTCGGGCACAGGTGGGGCGAACTTGATAAGTTCGCTTATGGCATCAAGGGGCGAACTTGGTTATGTTCGCCTGGTAAGTTCGCTTATGGAATCAAGGGGCTTGGTTATGTTCGTCTGGTAAGTTCGCTTATGGCATCAAGGGGCGAACTTGGTTATGTTTGCCTGGTAAGTTCGCTTGGCTTGAGGATAAGTTCGCCTATATGTTCGCCTAGACAGAATTCTAGCCCTTCTTCCAGAGTGGTATCTCACTAATGGGCAGCGATAACAAAATGGTAGTGTAATGAATTCTATTTGTTAACTAGCGTGATAACGTTGGATTCCTTGTCTTATAGAACAAAATGGCAAGGAGTGGAAGCGGAAGGCGTGGTGGGGGCCGTACCGGCAATCGTACCGGAGGCCGAAATGGTGGGCGTGGCAGGACCCCTGCGCGCCAAGAGTATAGTGAAAAAGGAAGTGTCCACACTGAACCGACGGTTAGTGTGCATGGAACTGAGCAGACACTTGTTAAAGAACAACCTTTCACTTTTGAACCAGGAGTGAGAGCAGCTCTAGCACGTGAATTCACAGAGTTGATGAAGACTTCTCTACCAGGTCTGTTGGCAGAAGCGTTGAAGAAAGCTAATGGGGAAGGTGGGTCTAACTCAGCAACTGGCGCCCAGAACAACGAGACTGACAACGCACTGCGTGCTCGCGGATGTGACTACAAGTCTTTTAAGGCATGTGACCCGCCTGTTCTGACTGGGAAGAAGGACGCGGTGGCTACGTTTGACTGGGTAATCCATATGGAGGCTGCCATCTGTCTCAGCGAATGCCGGGCGGATCAAGTGGTGAAATTTGCTGCAAACTCCTTAAGAGAGGAAGCGTCCCATTGGTGGGAGAGAGTGCGACAAGCTAAGGGAGATATGGCTGTTGACTCTATGTTATGGAATGATTTGAAGGCGCTGGTTATCAAGAATTTTTTTCCTAAGGAACGAAATTGAGAAGGTTGTGACACTCGGTAAATTTTGGTTAAAACTGTTCACTCAAACTCCGTTATCTCACACGAACTTAGTTAGCCCAGTAAACTCTTTTACAAACCCCAGGGATTATTTCTGCCTATATTCAGACTCTAATACCTGGAAACCACATGGACTAATTCTGCAATTAACCCAAACTTGTTTTGGTTGACTTTGAAAGTCAAGATTTCATAATTTTAGTTCCTGTTGACTTTGTAAAGTCAAACTACATTTGTTTGAGCCAAATTCAAATCCTATAATCAAATTCTGCCTGAATTGATAACGGTTATACACGTTCATGACATTAAAGTCCATCATTAAGCCTTTAATCCTCGATATTACTACGAAATTAATCCCAATAACTAGTAATCAAGTATAACAGTCGAGTTCGGCTCTTGTGCTCATCAATTCGCAACAATTCATGAACAATTCTACAATCCAATACCCTGCGCACCTCAAATGAGTCCCACTGAACCTGTAACACACATCAACTCGGCCGGAGAAAGAACCAGAGTCGCTGGAGACTAACTCGTCGAATTCGAAACACATTTTAGCCGTGCACCACCAATTAGAACTTCATTCTGGTAATTAAACATACCCACACCTTCATTTTTATCTATATAATAAAATCCCTAACCTTTTAGAGGCTTATATCATCGAATTGATCATGAACCCGATTCTAGGGTTCATATGAATACGGTTTGATCGAACTTTACCTAGACTCGATTAAAATCCAATTAATTTATAAGGGTAGAATCGCAATACCTTACTCTGTAAAAGCCCCATGGTTTCAACAACTCTTAATATCAGATTTGATCAATTTGATTTCGTGTTCATATTCTAGGGTTTCGGCTTTGAAACTGAAATTAACAACTCAAATCTCAACCATTTTTACAATTGTTTGTATCCTCAGTTTCGCAATACCCTAAGAAACAAAACCCCTATGCTTTTGTGCTCAAACGATATCGAATCCGATGGTTTTGGGCTTGGGTTTGGTTCGGTTCACGCAAGGGAAGAAGAACTTAGGGGAACCTTGCGTTAAAACCGTTCTGATCCGATTCATATCGCGATTCCCAATCAGGCGGGACTGGTTAAGTCGTTATGCTGTTGGGGAGGGGACCCGGGTTCGAGTCTCTCTGCCAACATCTTTTTCTTTTAGCAACTTTTTATATATTACTTTTAAACAAAAACAAACCTATGTTATTATTATAATATATAAACATGTTTGGAACCCGGAAAACTCCCGTAGTGACGGTATTGATATTATAATACATTTTTAAGTATTAGAAATAATATTAAATTATTATTTCACGGAATTATTATCATTTTATTAAAAACAAGCAAACGGTTATTTTATATTAATATTCGGGTTTGATGTCATAACTGGTTTTGATTATTATTCACACGTTTAAAAACAATTTAGTTATTTTTATTATTACCGAAGCTTAAGAGTTCGAATAAAAATAATGTATTTATTATTTTTGTCACATATTTAATTATCGTATTATCTCTTCAACTTAAAAATAATATAATAATATTATTTTCCCTAAACCATTATTTTAATGGTAAAAACACACGAATACATATTCAATAATATTATTCGTAATTAGAAACTTTCGATACAAATCGCATCTATCTTAATTATTAAATTAAGAAATTATATAAACCCGAGGACACGTTTGTCTAACCGTTGATCCTAGGTATAGTTTAGGACGTTCGATCTTTCCGTGTCGTTGTCACAAACTCTTACGTGTTCCTAACTGTCACATCTTATTCTAGGGCATTCATAGATTGTCAGCGTGAAATCCATTTGTGGTTAGTGTTGCATCCTTGTGTGATGCTAATTATTACGCTCTACTCAGACTCAGGTGAGTTTCACGGCCCCTTTTTACCTGTTTTACTATTGGGGGAGAAACATGCTTACACACAAACGTATTTTACTTGTTTTCCTGTTGAGGAAGAAACAAATGTGAAACACCAATTATCATACTTTTACTTGTTTTCCCCGTGGGGGAGAAACAGGTACGCAAGCAAATATTGTTTTTCCCGCCAGGGGAGAAAACATGACGCAACTATTTGATTATGGTACTTTATATGATATCACTGTTGAGACTAAGCGTAACATGTTATCACAGAAAGTCCTCATCTGATTTCGAACCGTTAATATGGATCTTAGCGAGGTAATGTTTAGTAGTACTACTGGGTTTGACAAATCCCACTCGCGTTAGTCGTGCTAACTCGATTGGATATCGAACGGGTGAAATGTTAGCCTACTCACATTTGCCAGAGTTGATAGACCTGGCAGGAGGCATACAAACACAGTCAGCTTCAGTTACGAGCGCTTTAGTAAAACATGAACATAGGTTAGCTACCTATAGATATGCATATTGAAAGTACATAATCTGGCAAACACACTCTTATTGTAAACTTGAAACCTGTGAACTCACCAACCTCGTGTTGACACTTTTTCTTACATGTTTCTCAGGTCGCTTTGGCACAGGTTGCGCACTTAGGACATGCATGGAGTCCTACTGTCATATCATTCATTTCAAATACTTTAAACAGTTTATTTAATTACATTAATCGATGCTTGTTGCGTTTAATTACTTTTGATTTCATATTAAAGTTTACGCTTCCGCATTAACTCTGAACTTTTATGTTTTGACATTTCAAGTCCCATATAGTGTCGTTTGATGTAACTAATGACTGAGATCCTGGTGTGTCACCTTCCAAACGGTAAAACTCCGTTAGTTGAAATTGGGGGTGTGACAGATTGGTATCAGAGCCATTGGTTATAGAGAACTAGGATTGCATACTAGACTATAACCTCACACATTAGTTACACGGCACAGACACTTATATGTGATACATATAGCAACTATACATACATTGCAGTGCAGGCATGTAACACCATCCGTATCACCCTCAGTTGGCAAGGGACACATCATTTGCATTGTATCATCATTCCCAGTGGCGACACTCGGGGAATCACCGGAACATCATCCACTCCCGTTCGAGGGCAGCGTGACTGAGCCTTCGGAGGAGTCACTTACATCACCATCACCTGTTGGGTATGGTGGGCTTTCTCAGGTCCATGTTATGGACGACACTCAGCACTAACGCGTATCTCCTTGGGAATTGGGATCGTCGGAGGCGAGTCCCTACTGTACCCACTAGCAACAATACGCCGAATGAAGGCAGACCGTTACACGCATTATTGCAGAATCTATTGACACATAGATGTCGTCACTTTCCCGAGCCATGGGCTCGCTTCTTTGGTCAATATTCTGTTGAGAATAGATTGACCACAAAGTTGAGAACGCATATTCAAACCCTATCCTGACTCAGTTGAAAGGACGGCTACTATGCTGCTTCCTATAACTTGTATTCATGAATTAGTTTCATTTCTCGAAGTCGCACTTCATGTACATGTTTGTTACATGTTCTCATTTACAATCCGCTGGATTGTACTCCTGTATTGTGTTTCACTCGAGTGAATACTCAGATCAAACCATCCTTGACTACTCATCCTGATATGAGTCCTAGTCGATCAACTTATGGTTGATGACTACTCCTTTCAATGACTGATCATATCTGACAACACACTATACTCAACAATATAACCTAAAGGATATTATGACACAGGACAGGGAGAACAAGGGTGAGCATGCAAAGCAAATTATCATTACGGGTGCAAACGTAATAATAATTTGAGGTGCATATAAGTCCTGGTGAAACCTAGTGTGTGGATAAATGGTCCTAATCAGTGATCTACAAACTTAAACTTCCACTGTCAGTAGAAGTTCTTGTAACCTACTCAACGACTAGTTGGTATCGTTAAACTCGTTCAACAGTTAATAGACGCGACTATCAGGTTGAAGATGTCTATGGACACATAGAACTATCATTAATGAAATCCATCAATGTTATTCTCACTCATGTAAGAGTCTTAGTGAAATTAAGACACTCATCTAAACGTGATCATAGAAAGCATCTTGATTGAAACTCTAATAGAATCTCATAGCAAACTTATCGATTCCAACTATGTACACCGAATTTGAGAAATTCTTTCTATGCTAACACGTTATTCCTTACACTCCAACAATAGATCGCATTTGACCTTATTACCTCATCTTGGTACTAATCCTTAGTCTAACTTCGAATTTTACCCCAGCATATTCAATCCTGTAAACGGATTTCTTTCTTCACGAAATGATCCTGTGGATCCAATGACATTAGGAAACGAAGATTTAACCTAACCAACCATCAGTTGAACGCGACTACTTAGACATACATCCTATATCTTATGCTACTGGAATCTATATCTCATTAGACTTTTCATTCTTACATGTGAACCTATTCCCTTAGCCTATGCATTGACTGACACTTTCTTTATAAGCACGGGTCTCATTAGAAGCCTCAGTATGACTTCACAAACCCCATATTAGTGTGTAGTGCTCCAACTCTGTTAAAAGCCAAGTATACTATTGAGATAGCAGACGCTCAGAAAATCGAAACAACTCGCATTCTTACAGATGTAAACTAGTATTGGTTAGTCATAAACTTGACATTGACGTTCTGCCAGTTACACTTGGCAGTTTCGACCTTATTGTCGGTATGAATTGGTTATCCAAGAATCGACCTGAGGCCAAATGTTGTGACAAAAATATTTGCCTTCCTCTCCTTAGAGGGGAAATCCTTTTTGTCTAAGGCAAAAGGAGTGGTGCAGTCATAAGCATCATATCCTTCATGAAAGCGCAGAAATGTCTACTTAAAGGTCATACTGACATTCTGGCTCTCGTCGCCGAGCAGCCATATGAGGAGAAGAAAATTGACGACATACCGATCGTTCGTGATTATCCGGAATTATTTCCCGAAGATCTGCCTGGTCTTCCGCCGCATCGTCAAGTCGAATTCCAAATTGATCTAGCACCCGGAGCAACGCCTATTGCTCGGGTACCCTGTAGACTTGCACCTAGTGAATTTCTAGAACTATTCATACAACTGCAAGATTTTTTGGATAAAGATTTCATCCGACCTAGTTCATCGCCATGGGGAGCTCCAGTCCTATTTGTCAACAAAGAAGGATGAGACTTTCCGCATGTGCATCGACTATCGTGAGCTGAACAAAGTAACGACCCATAATCGTTATCCTCTACCCCGCATAGATGATATATTTGATCAACTCCAAGGATCAAGCTTCTATTCCAAGATAGATCTTAGATCTGGTTACCATCAATTGAGAGTCCGAGATGATGATATCTTTAAGACTGCTTTCAGGACAAGGTACGGCCACTATGAGTTTATGGTTATGCCTTTCGGATTAACCAACGCACCCGCGGTATTCATGGACCTCATGAACCGTGTATGTAAACCCTACCTTGATCAGTTCGTCATCGTTTTCTTTGATGATATCTTCATTTATTCCAAGAACAAGGAGGAACATCTACGTTTAATCCTGGAGTTACTTAAAAAGGAGCAGCTGTATGCTAAGTTTTCCAAGTGTGAATTCTGGATCCGGGAAGTTCAATTCTTAGGACATGTGGTTAACGAGAAGGGAATACATGTCGATCCATCAAAGATTGAAGCCATCAAGAATTTGGCAGCACCGACGACTCCGACTGAGGTGTGACAATTTCTGGGATTGGCTGGTTATTATCGGCGATTCATCGAGGGATTCTCTAAGATTGCACAACCTCTCACTGCCTTAACTCAAAAGGGTAAAGCCTATAACTGGGGCGATAACCAGGAGCCAGCATTTCAACATCTTAAGCAGAAACTTTGCAGTGCACCTATTCTAGCTCTTCCGAAGGGAACGGATGATTTTGTGGTGTATTGTGACGCATCTATTCAGGGTCTGGGTTGTGTGTTAATGCAACGAGAAAAGGTGATCGCATATGCATCGCGTCAGCTAAAGATTCACGAGAAAAACTACACCACTCATGATCTAGAGTTGGGAGCCGTAGTTTCCGCACTTAAGATATGGAGACACTACTTGTACGATACCAAGTGCACCATCTACACCGATCACAAGAGTCTTCAACATATCTTCGAGCAGAAAGAGCTAAACATGAGACAGCGTCGTTGGTTCGAGCTCTTGAATGATTACGACTGCGCAATTCGATATCACCCGGGTAAGGCTAATGTTATAGCCGATGCCCTAAGTCGAAAGGAAACCAAACCCAAACGAGTTCGAGCATTACAGCTTACTATTCACCCCGGATTACCTGACAAAATCCGTAGTGCTCAACTTGAAGCTCTGAAAGAGGAAAACCTACCGCTAGAAGGTACACGCGGTATGGAAGCACAACTCGAGATCAAATCTGACGGCATTCGCTACTTCGCCGAACGAGTATGGGTTCCAATATTCGGAAACTTAAGGGAACTAGTCATGGATGAGGCTCATAAATCTCGTTACTCTATTCATCCAGGTTCCGACAAGATGTACCATGACCTAACGGTGCTATATTGGTGGCCAAAGATGAAGGCCGATATAGCCACCTATGTGAGCAAGTGCCTGACTTGCGCAAAGGTCAAGGTAGAATATCAAAAGCCTTCTGGTCTTCTCCAACAACCAGAGATTCCCATGTGAAAATGGGAGCAGATATCCATAGACTTTATCACGAAATTGCCACGAACTCCTACCGGATGTGATACCATTTGGGTAATCGTTGATCGTTTAACAAAGTCCGCTCACTTCTTAGCAATCAAGGAAACAGACAAGATGGAAAAACTTACTCAAAAGAAGTAGTATCTCGGCACGGGGTGCCAATTTCTATCATTTCGGATCATGATGCATGATTCACTTCTCGCTTCTGACAGTCGTTACATAAAGCTTTAGGCACGCGTCTAGATATGAGCACAGCATACCATCCTCAAACTGATGGCCAGACAGAGCGTACAATTCAAACCCTGGAGGACATGCTACGAGCTTGTGTGATTGATTTCGGTAACACTTGGGAGTCTCACCTACCGTTGGTGGAGTTCTTCCACCACAACAGTTATCACACTATCATCAAAGCAGCTCCATTCGAGGCATTATACGGACGGAAATGCTGTTCTTCTATTTGTTGGGCCGAGGTTGGGGATAATCAACTTACAGGTCCTGAACTCGTACTTGAAACTTCTGAGAAAATCATTCAAATTAGAAACCGTATGGCAGTAGCTCGTGATCGTCAAAAGAGCTATGACGACAAGCGTCGTAAACCATTAGAATTTCAAGTAGGAGATATGGTCTTGTTAAAAGTCTCACCTTGGAAGGGTGTCATTCGTTTTGGGAAACGAGGCAAGTTGAATCCTCGTTATGTTGGACCATTCAAGATGGTGAAGAGATTCGGGCCAGTAGCGTATCAACTGGACCTACCTGAAGGACTTAGTGGAGTACACGATGCCTTTCACGTCTCAAACCTGAAGAAATATCTAGCAGACGAGTCACTCGTTGTTCCTCTTGAGGAACTACAAATCGATTAACAGATAAGTTTCATTGAGGAACCAGTAGAAATAATGGATAGGGAAGTCAAAACGCTCGAACGCAGTAAAACCCCTATTGTCAGAGTTTGTTGAAACTCGAAACGCAGACTGGAATTCACATGGGAGCGCGAGGATCAGACGATGCGAAAGTATCCTCATCTTTTCAAGCAATCCACATCAAACACATAAAGTACAATTCTAATTTTCGGGACGAAAATTCTTTCAACTAGGGGATGATGTGACATCCGAAATTTTTTTTTTTATTTTAATTTTTTGGACGAAAATTCTTTCAACTAGGGGATGATGTGACACCCGGTAAATTTTGGTTAAAACTGTTAACTCAAACTCCGTTATCTCACGTGAACTCAGTTAGCCCAGTTAACTCTTTTACAAACCCCAGGGATTATTTCTGCCTATATTCAGACTCTAATACATGGAAACCACATGGACTAATTCTGCAATTAACCCAAACTTGTTTTGGTTGACTTTAAAAGTCAAGATTTCATAATTTTAGTTCCTGTTGACTTTGTAAAGTCAAACTACATTTGTTTGAGCCAAATTCGAATCCTATAATCAAATTCTGTCTGAATTGATAACGATTATACACGTTCATGACATTAAAGTCCATCATTAAGCCTTTAATCCTCGATATTACTACGAAATTAATCCCAATAACGAGTAATCAAGTATAACCGTCGAGTTCGGCTCTTGTGCTCATCAATTCGCAACAATTCATGAACAATTCTACAATCCAATACCCTGCGCACCTCAAATGAGTCCCACTGAACCTGTAACACACATCAACTCGGCCGGAGAAAAAACCAGAGTCGCTGGAGACTAACTCTTCGAATTCGGAACACATTTTAGCCTTGCACCACCAATTAGAACTTCATTCTGGTAATTAAACATACCCACACCTTCGTTTTTATCTATATAACAAAATCCCTAACCTTTTAGAGGCTTATATCATCGAATTGATCATGAACCCGATTCTAGGGTTCATATGAATACGGTTTGATCGAACTTTACCGTAGACTCAATTAAAATCCAATTAATTTATATGGGTAGAATCGCAATACCTTACTCTGTAAAAGCCCCATGGTTTCAACAACTCTTAATATCAGATTTGATCAATTTGATTTCGTGTTCATATTCTAGGGTTTCAGATTTGAAACTGAAATTAACAACTCAAATCTCAACCATTTTTACAATTGTTTGTATCCTCAGTTTCGCAATACCCTAAAAAATAAAACCCCTATGCTTTTGTGCTCAAACGATATCGAATCCGATGGTTTTGGGCTTGGGTTTGGTTCGGTTCACGCAAGGGAAGAAGAACTTAGGGGAACCTTGTGTTAAAACCGTTCTGATCCGATTCATATCGCGATTCCCAATCAGGCGGGACTGGTTAAGTCGTTATGCTGTTGGGGAGGGGACCCGGGTTCGAGTCTCTCTGCCAACATCTTTTTCTTTTAGCAGCTTTTTATATATTACTTTTAAACAAAAACAAACCTATGTTATTATTATAATATATAAACATGTTTGGAACCCGGAAAACTCCCGTAGTGACGGGATTGATATTATAATACATTTTTAAGTATTAGAAATAATATTAAATTATTATTTCACGGAATTATTATCATTTTATTAAAAACAAGCAAACGGTTATTTTATATTAATATTCGGGTTTGATGTCATAACTGGTTTTGATTATTATTCACACGTTTAAAAACTATTTAGTTATTTTTATTATTACCGAAGCTTAAGAGTTCGAATAAAAATAATGTATTTATTATTTTTGTCACATATTTAATTATCGTATTATCTCTTCAACTTAAAAATAATATAATAATATTATTTTCCCTAAACCATTATTTTAATGGTAAAAACACACGAATACATATTCAATAATATTATTCGTAATTAGAAACTTTCGATACAAATCGCATCTATCTTAATTATTAAATTAAGAAATTATATAAACCCTAGGACACGTTTGTCTAACCGTTGATCCTAGGTATAGTTTAGGACGTTCGATCTTTCCGTGTCGTTGTCACAAACTCTTACGTGTTCCTAACTGTCACATCTTATTCTAGGGCATTCATAGATTGTCAGCGTGAAATCCATTTGTGGTTAGTGTTGCATCCTTGTGTGGTGCTAATTACTACGCTCTACTCAGACTCAGGTGAGTTTCACGGCCCCTTTTTACCTGTTTTACTATTGGGGGAGAAACATGCTTACACACAAACGTATTTTACTTGTTTTCCTGTTGAGGAAGAAACAAATATGAAACACCAATTATCATACTTTTACTTGTTTTCCCCGTGGGGGAGAAACAGGTACGCAAGCAAATATTGTTTTTCCCGCCAGGGGAGAAAACATGACGCAACTATTTGATTATGGTACTTTATATGATATCACTGTTGAGACTAAGCGTAACATGCTATCACAGAAAGTCCTCATCTTATTTCGAACCGATAATATGGATCTTAGCGAGGTAATGTTTAGTAGTACTACTGGGTTTGACAAATCCCACCCGCGTTAGTCGCGCTAACTCGATTGGATATCGAACGGGTGAAATGTTAGCCTACTCACATGTGCCAGAGTTGATAGACCTGGCAGGAGGCATACAAACACAGTCAGCTTCGGTTGCGAGCGCTTTAGTAAAACATGAACATAGGTTAGCTAACTATAGATATGCATATTAAAAGTACATAATCTGGCAAACACACTCTTATTGTAAACTTGAAACCTGTGAACTCACCAACCTCGTGTTGACACTTTTTCTTACATGTTTCTCAGGTCGCTTTGGCACAGATTGCGCACTTAGGACATGCATGGAGTCCTACTGTCATATCATTCATTTCAAATACTTTAAACAGTTTATTTAATTACATTAATCGACGCTTGTTGCGTGTAATTACTTTTGATTTCATATTAATGTTTACGCTTCCGCATTAACTCTGAACTTTTATGTTTTGACATTTCAAGTCCCATATAGTGTCGTTTGATGTAACTAATGACTGAGATCCTGGTGTGTCACCTTCCAAACGGTAAAACTCCGTTAGTTGAAATTGGGGTGTGACAAAGGTGGAGAGAGAATTTCTGAATTTAAAGGCAGGTAACATGACTCACCGTCAATACACCACCCGGTACAATGAGTTGGCACGTCTGGTGCCACATCTGATCACTACCGAAGAGAGAAAGATTGCTTGTTATATCCAGGGACTGCCGGACAAGGTCCGCACCTTTATCAAAGCAAACACTCCGTGTTTATGGAAGAATTGAGTGTTTAGAGAGTTCAAGTGTGACGTCGTCTAAGTATTTCAACGGATATTTATAATCAATTTCAAGGTTTAATGCCCGATTAGGCGGGGGTTTATGGTTGAGCTTAAATGGATTAAACCCGTTATTACGCGTGTTTATGGTTGAAATTTTACATTGATTCACCTCGGGGCAGGACCGCATGCTCGAATGGAAGCCCGAGGTTCATTGAACTTGGTCAATTACGCGTTTTTTTTGGGACTTCGAAGGTGAAACCGGCCTGGGAGGGAGTCGAGCCTGCGACTGGGTTGGGTTCTGGGCCTTTGGGTTAATTACACGACAAGTCCCTGAAATTTGTAAGGTTTATTATTTTATGCCCAAAGTATGGATTTTTGTTTAAAATAAGTTTCAAAAATGGCAGTTCTGGACCCTGGATTTTATAAAACAAATAATATGTTTTATTTTTACAAAAACTAAATGAGTTTTATTGCCTTTTATTATTTTATAAATAAATTCCTAAGATTTTTGGTTTACAAGTTTAAGTACTAAAATAAGTTTATAATATTTATAAAGTTTTAAGATTTTATACATTTTATCCATAAGGTACATATATATAAGTTCTATATATATAGGTATATATAATATCTTAAGTGTTATTTTTTTTTCTAAAATATATATCAATTAAATTAATATTTATTATTTAAGAAAATAGTTTTAATAAGGATTCAAGTTTTAGATTAATAATACGGGCAAAGGTTTAGGAAAAGATAAGTCGGAAAATCCTGGATATTACAGGGGCACATATTCAGGTCAATTGGTTTGGTTATCACTCTTGTAATGTGTACAACTACCAGTAAGAAAAGTAAGATATGCCTATTGCTATCTAAATCATAAGTAAGAAGTTCAAAAGTTAAAAATACGAACTCACCAACCCTTTTGGTTGACATTTTTTAGCATGTTTTTCAGGTAAGAAGTAACGAGTCAGTGAGCCCTTTTGCAAGAATAAGATACCTTAGAAGACCTACGCATTTAGCCGGCTTAGTAGGGCTAACTAGCTTAGGGGGTCAACTTGTCATACCCCGCCAAGGCGGAAATACGAGATGTAACGGGTATATCGCATTGAACACAAGTACAAGAGAAACTAATAGGAAGATTGTGCATTACATTGAATCATGCTACATGCTTCTAACAAAGATACAAATACAAAAAAAAATCTCTAAAACGGTACAAAGTGTCTAAATGCCTGACTACAACCAAAGTACATAATCAAAACTAGAAACAATAGTTCTAATCCAAAAGCGAGCCTATAAAAAACGGGTCAACTATATAAATAGCTGGTGAGTTCGTAGGTTTTGCGACTCTATAAAAAGTTTCGGATAAAAATCCAAAGTGATCAAAAATCCATTGATCGAGTACACATGTATTAGACAACATATTACCATGAGCCGCAATCAAAGCCTTGACGAAATAAAAATAAAGTACCCCATAAGGAAGTCTAATGCAAAAAACCGCCTAAAAAAATTGGCTAACTTTGCGCCCAAGTGACCTTACAAGTCTGGTTGGCGCGACCAAACCATGAGCGGGGGTGTCAACCCAAGTAGTACTATTTATATCGATCTACGGCTAAGTCCATAGCTAATGGTTATAGTTCGAAATACCTAGGACCTTTTAGTGTTAACTCATGCTCACAAGGGAATCAGATGCTTGTTTCTCATTTTCTAGTTATCATACCATTTGAAATTAACATGTTTTTCCCCCAAAATAGAAAACAGTAAAAAGTGGCCGTGAAACTCACCTCAAAATCCAGCTAATAAAGTCTCAAGCTCAACTGACATCAAGTGGACTCAACAATCCTAAACAGTTCCTATAAACCAGTGTATCAACATCAACAACAATATAACTAGGATCGTTCCCTAACCACATAGGTTCTAATCTAACCCTCGTCACCATCTAAGGTTCTAGATATGCAAATTGCAATTGATGCAAATGATTGTGACAAATGATTAGGTTTAAAGTATTATGTTCACAAACAAAGTTCTATTAACAATTATCATATTGCACATATTCTTGTTCAAAAATCAGCTAAGTTTTATAAACTTGACAGATTTAGTCCCTCGAGTTTCCACTCTAATCAAAAAGGGTAGATGGATTCCTAAACATATCCTATATAACAGAGGTGTGTTAACAAAATAGTACAATTAAGTCCATAATCAAGTAATCGAGTTTTAATCTAAAAATTCGGTTATTAAACGTACCGGTGACAAAGTTTGGCTTCCCTAATAATTAATAATTATTAATTAATCATAAATAATAATTAATTATATTAAATATATTAAATATATTATTTTAATCTAAAATGATTAAATAAATAATAATTAAATAAAACTTTAATAATAAATGATTAAAGTTTAATATTTTAAAACATTAATCTTTTATCAATAAGATATATTATTTAAAATTATAATATTATATTAATAATATTAGTGGGATTCATTAAATATCCACTATATTATTATAATATAAAAACTTTATTAATATTAAAATTTTATAAAAATCTTTTTAATAAAATATTTAATAGTTAAAAATTTATTTTAATAAACTGGAAATAAGATTCCATAACTTAATTTATTAGTTTAACTCAATTTTTTATTAACTTTTTATAAAATAAATAACGAAAATAAGCTTTAAATAGAAAATCTTATAAAACTCTTTAGATTTATAAAATTCTACTTCCAAAAGTTAATATCTACTGTTAAGGTGACAAAAAGTATTTTTCCCGATTTTTCCAACATATAGATTATTTTTAATAATAAATTACTCAGTTTTAGAATTATATTCATAAATAATTATAAAATATTCAAAAATTCACAAGACATAATCTTATAACCTGTCCACACTATATCCAGGTTTCAATATCAATTACAAGCAGATTTGACAAGTAAAAACCTATTTTTTTAATTTATATCTTATTTAGCTATTTAATTATAAAAAAACATATCAATTAAATTCCAAAATCTACAAAATCTCGTTTTTAACAGTTTTACATCATATGCAAACCGAACAGTAACTTTTTATAATTTTTCTGTGTCCGGAATATATATTTTAATATTTACTTATTAAATGCAATATTTAATTATAATAAATCACAGAATTATTTTTATGAACATCCAAATCAGTTTTACAAATTTCAGAGCAATATACTACTGTTTTACGTACTTTCATATGAACTTTATATCAATTAACATAACTTTTTACAATTAAACATTCTAATGATCATAAAAATGCTAGTTTTAGGGTTTTGATCCATACCTTGGTTTTAGACTAAGATTTTGGATATAACACTTGATGATTTCCAGCAACTATATGTCCACAAGATCCTTCAATCATATATGCATATATCATATATAGCAAAAAGAGTCTCAAAAATCAAGAATACCACAAGTGTATATTTTTTTTAAAACTAGTTTGTGTTTGAGTATGATTTTAGGTGCTTTCAATTACTCAAATAATTTGGCGCTTTCTACCAAAGTTAAGAGTGTTTAAATACCAATAGATAGGAAAAATTAGAGTTGTTTTGGTACCTCAATCGAAAGAAAAGAATTAAGACATCACAGGAGACGTTCGTCCAGCTCAGTCGTCTTGTGGAGGCTATTTGAAGGTCGAAATCTCCACGAAATCGAGTAAGACGAATTGGGTTCTTTAAATAACTCATAGAACTAAATTCCAGAAACATAATCAGCTCATTTGGTTAAGAAATGAGGGAGATATAGTCGTTTGAAGTCAGGTCTGGTTTTCTAACAGAATGTTACGAAATTTGGTGTAGGAATAAGGAAACTAATTTGGATGATGATATTTTGTTGATAATCGGCCTTCAAACTTTCAAAGGAAGTTAAAAGACTTCTAAGAACATAAGAACTCCAAGACTTTTGCTTTGTATGTGTAAGAGGTTAGAGAAAGAGATATGAGAGATATGTGAAAGGGCGGATCTACGTGGAGCCCAGGGGTACCGTCAGGTACCCCTCAACTTTCGACGCGTAGTGTGAATTTTCGACGCGCAGCGGATTTTTTTTTTTTTTTTTTACCGTTTTATGTATCCAGATACCCCTGAACGAAATTTTAGATACCTCTAGATTTTTTTCCTAGGTCCACCACCGGTGATATGAATTGTTTGAGTGAGTGTGGGTTGTTTGTGGTTTACGGCCAAGCAAAACAGGAGGAAAGCAAGAGTGGTTTTTGAGATTGTAATGATTACAATCAGCTGATTAATAGGTTGAGGTGTAGCAATAATAGAAAGTGTAGGATTTAGTTAGGCTAGGTGTCAACAATCTAGATAATTAGGATTATTAATTTAAGTAGATGATTAAGACTATATTATGCTTAAGTAAAACTAGTTAGATAACTAAACTTAGTTTAGTGTTTAAGTTAATAAAAATCATGTCTAAGTTAGTTAAGATGATATATAATCCATAGAAATAAGTTTTTGCAAATGATTATGGTGTAACACCATAATTTACGAGCTTATAAAACACGAAAGTTTTCATAAACTTTATGAACTAAAAATGAGTTTTTCATGTGAATCAATTTTCAATGAGTGAACTTGTGGCTTGACTCTTGCTATAAAATGGCAATATATATGATCATACATATACTACTAAGGTTCTACTAACGCACAAATACAAAGATCATATAAAATCATGAAATCCAATCATATAGACAATTAAGCAAAACAAGATTTTTATGCCAAATAATGCATGATATCCACTATAAATATGTTCTAAGGTACTATGTAACCTTAGTTATGTCTACTTAAACAACTCCAAATAATAATTCAAGTAAGGGTTAATAAAAATTGACCTTGATTTTGATGGTTATCACATTATCCCTCCGTTAAACAAGTTTCGCCCTCGAAACTTAATTTATGTTATCTTTTATGTTAGCTTCAACTTACTATATAAGAGGGTTATATATCCTCACTTCATTTCATGTTAAAGGAGGAAATTCTATTTTTTGTTCAATCAGTATTATAAGATATCTAATACTTGAAATTTGTAAGTATTACTAACACAAAAATCCAAAAGGATTAAATGCCCTCTAACTAGGGTTACTAACAAATAACGACAAGTATGTCTTTAGGAATTTATCAATAAGATACATTCAAAAATTCCTAGATCTCAAGCTAAGAGATAATATCGAGCAATAATTGCCAAGGACTAAGCATTTGTCTTAAGACATGTATCAGAATGCTAAGAAAATCCATCACAAGATAGATATATACCAGTATACAATTCTAATACTAATTCAGAATAATATTATATTGTAGAATCCAAGTGATTCAGTGTTCTTTTACAAATAAAAGAAGTACTATATAATATATAGTAATCCAGAACAAATCATTAGAAGAAATACGATATTAAGTTCAAAGAGTTAATAGACTAAGCTACTATAACTCATTAAGATTATAACAAATCATAGTAATAACGAATACAAAGGATCATGTACAAGACGATTGTCAAGAGTCCAAAGGGATATCATACTAATGGCAACCTTGTTCGCAAGAATTAACCATTACAAGATGTTTAAGAATACGATAAAGAATAGTTTCAATCAACAGTGTGATTAAAACTACATAATCCATAATAAGAATATACATGTGACCGCACCATGTACCTTAGTTCATAAAATGTGTATTATTACCTTGATTTTCCCCATCTCAGGTGAGAAGGTAGTGGGTAGTCTAAGAAAAATACAGATAGAAGGAAAACTTAGATTTGAGCCAAAGTCTATGTGTTACTTGAATACACTACACATCAATAGCTACAGAGTATAAGAAAGAAAGAACGTTGTAACTATATATTGTCAATAACAAAAGTTACTCACAAAAGTTGGAACATCATTGCGTCATTTAATTGTAAGGCCCCAAACCCAGGAGGACCCACTTGTTGGATTTACTCATTCACAAACAGTTCTTAAACATGAATATCAAATAACACAGCGAAAAATTTCATTTAAACATAACGTCATCATTGTTCATACATGTGGAAGCGTAAACATTGTTTAAAACATATATACATCATAACTAAAACATAACGGGATGCCAGTCTTCATAGTCAGCTGGGTAACTCCTCTCGCTAGCCAAGCATCACCGTATATCCTCATAACCTGCCTTAACCTGAAAGTGCACACTAAAAAGTCAGCTACGCTGGTGAGTTCTAGCATTTCATAAAAACTTTAACATCAACATTTGCCAAAAACGTATCATTCATTCATTTAGTAAAACCTTTCACAAAAGCATGTAATAATCTAACATCTTTAAAAAGGTTTCGTACCCATATCATCATCAACATCATTATCATAAACACCGTTGAACGGATCATTCGTTAAAACTTTTAACATTCATTTAAGTCATACATTATCGTTATCTAATTCTGTATCTTACTTTACGCGTCACAGTGTCCCCGAAGGAACCTTTGGTGTTATGGGCAACCGCTACGTATCGCCGTCATTGCCATAACCATACACTACGTGGGGTCAACCGTTACGTATCGCCGTCATTGCCCAACCATTCACTACGTGGGGTCAACCGTTACGTATCGCCGTCATTGCCCAACCATTCACTACGTGGGGTCAACCGTTACGTATCGCCGTCATTGCCCAACCATTCACTACGTGGGGTCAACCGTTACGTATCGCCGTCATTGCCCAACACGCATCTTTCCTTTGGGAATCAACCATTACGTATCGCCGTCATTGCCCAACACGCATCTTTCCTTTGGGAATCAACCATTACGTATCGCCGTCATTGATTTGCCCTTACCTCATTCCCTTAGGATGATCGTCATCACCCGAGTAACCGTCGTTACTCCCTTACCAGTTGTACAACATCAAAACCATCGACAGGCCACCAAGATACTGCCCTGTTGTTCTTATGGTAACTATGGCTCGCTGTCCATAATCTACCACGAGGCTGGGAATCACATTCCCAGACTTCATTCGTCAATTCCATTCATTCGACATATTTGATTTGTAATGACTTCTTTAAACCTTTACCTCTTTCCCTTTTCATTAAACATTTCCTCATTTAGCGGACCGCCATGTGCCTAGATGTCGGTTCGACATCTACTTTACACGTGTCGGACCCTAAGGTGAGTCATCCAACACGTGTCATCTCCCAAAGTACTTCCTTGCTCCCTACGTGTCGAACCGATATAGATCCGATCCATAATAAGTATATACATGTGACCGCGCCATGTACCTTAGTTCATAAAATGTGTATTATTACCTTGATTTTCCCCATCTCAGGTGAGAAGGTAGTGGGTAGTCTAAGAAAAATGCAGATAGAAGGAAAACTTAGATTTGAGCCAAAGTCTATGTGTTACTTGAATACACTACACATCAATAGCTATAGAGTATAAAAAAGAAAGAACGTTGTAAATATATATTGTCAATAACAAAAGTTACTCACAAAAGTTGGAACATCATTGCGTCATTTAATTGTAAGGCCCCAAACCCAGGAGGCCCCACTTGTTGGATTTACTCATTCACAAACAGTTCTTAAACATGAATATCAAATAACGCAGCGGAAAATTTCATTTAAACATAACGTCATCATTGTTCATACATGTGGAAGCGTAAACATTGTTTAAAACATATATACATCATAACTAAAACATAACGGGATGACAGTCTTCATAGTCAGCTGGGTAACTCCTCTCGCTAGCCAAGCATCACCGTACATCCTCATAACCTGCCTTAACCTGAATGTGCACACTAAAAAGTCAGCTACGCTGGTGAGTTCTAGCATTTCATAAAAACTTTAACATCAACATTTGCCAAAAACGTATCATTCATTCATTTAGTAAAACCTTTCACAAAAGCATGTAATAATCTAACATCTTTAAAAAGGTTTCGTACCCATATCATCATCAACATCATTATCATAAACACCGTTGAACGGATCATTCGTTAAAACTTTTAACATTCATTTAAGTCATACATTATCGTTATCTAATTCTGTATCTTACTTTACGCGTCACAGTGTCCCCGAAGGAACCTTTGGTGTTGTGGGCAACCGCTACGTATCGCCGTCATTGCCATAACCATACACTACGTGGGGTCAACCGTTACGTATCGCCGTCATTGCCCAACCATTCACTACGTGGGGTCAACCGTTACGTATCGCCGTCATTGCCCAACCATTCACTACGTGGGGTCAACCGTTACGTATCGCCGTCATTGCCCAACCATTCACTACGTGGGGTCAACCGTTACGTATCGTCGTCATTGCCCAACACGCATCTTTCCTTTGGGAATCAACCGTTACGTATCGCCGTCATTGATTTCCCCTTACCTCATTCCCTTAGGATGATCGTCATCACCCGAGTAACCGTCGTTACTCCCTTACCAGTTGTACAACATCAAAACCATCGACAGGCCACCAAGATACTGCCCTGTTGTTCTTATGGTAACTATGGCTCGCTGTCCATAATCTACCACGAGGCTGGGAATCACATTCCCAGACTTCATTCGTCAATTCCATTCATTCGACATATTTGATTTGTAATGACTTCTTTAAACCTTTACCTCTTTCCCTTTTCATTAAACATTTCCTCATTTAGCGGACCGCCATGTGCCTAGATGTCGGTTCGACATCTACTTTACACGTGTCGGACCCTAAGGTGAGTCATCCAACACGTGTCATCTCCCAAAGTACTTCCTTGCTCCCTACGTGTCGAACCGATATAGATCCGATCCATAATAAGTATATACATGTGACCGCGCCATGTACCTTAGTTCATAAAATGTGTATTATTACCTTGATTTTCCCCATCTCAGGTGAGAAGGTAGTGGGTAGTCTAAGAAAAATGCAGATAGAAGGAAAACTTAGATTTGAGCCAAAGTCTATGTGTTACTTGAATACACTACACATCAATAGCTATAGAGTATAAAAAAGAAAGAACGTTGTAAATATATATTGTCAATAACAAAAGTTACTCACAAAAGTTGGAACATCATTGCGTCATTTAATTGTAAGGCCCCAAACCCAGGAGGCCCCAAACCCAGGAGGCCCCACTTGTTGGATTTACTCATTCACAAACAGTTCTTAAACATGAATATCAAATAACGCAGCGGAAAATTTCATTTAAACATAACGTCATCATTGTTCATACATGTGGAAGCGTAAACATTGTTTAAAACATATATACATCATAACTAAAACATAACGGGATGACAGTCTTCATAGTCAGCTGGGTAACTCCTCTCGCTAGCCAAGCATCACCGTACATCCTCATAACCTGCCTTAACCTGAATGTGCACACTAAAAAGTCAGCTACGCTGGTGAGTTCTAGCATTTCATAAAAACTTTAACATCAACATTTGCCAAAAACGTATCATTCATTCATTTAGTAAAACCTTTCACAAAAGCATGTAATAATCTAACATCTTTAAAAAGGTTTCGTACCCATATCATCATCAACATCATTATCATAAACACCGTTGAACGGATCATTCGTTAAAACTTTTAACATTCATTTAAGTCATACATTATCGTTATCTAATTCTGTATCTTACTTTACGCGTCACAGTGTCCCCGAAGGAACCTTTGGTGTTGTGGGCAACCGCTACGTATCGCCGTCATTGCCATAACCATACACTACGTGGGGTCAACCGTTACGTATCGCCGTCATTGCCCAACCATTCACTACGTGGGGTCAACCGTTACGTATCGCCGTCATTGCCCAACCATTCACTACGTGGGGTCAACCGTTACGTATCGCCGTCATTGCCCAACCATTCACTACGTGGGGTCAACCGTTACGTATCGTCGTCATTGCCCAACACGCATCTTTCCTTTGGGAATCAACCGTTACGTATCGCCGTCATTGATTTCCCCTTACCTCATTCCCTTAGGATGATCGTCATCACCCGAGTAACCGTCGTTACTCCCTTACCAGTTGTACAACATCAAAACCATCGACAGGCCACCAAGATACTGCCCTGTTGTTCTTATGGTAACTATGGCTCGCTGTCCATAATCTACCACGAGGCTGGGAATCACATTCCCAGACTTCATTCGTCAATTCCATTCATTCGACATATTAGATTTGTAATGACTTCTTTAAACCTTTACCTCTTTCCCTTTTCATTAAACATTTCCTCATTTAGACCGTTCATAACCATTCGTCACCCTTTTGGGCAAAAACACTTCATAACCTTTCCTTTCGTAAACATCGTTTCGTTAAAACATCATTTCGTTAAAACATCATTTCGTAAGTATGCACACCAGCCCAAAACATTTAACAAAACATTTAAAAGAGGGCTCTAGAACTCACCTGATACGCTAAGATGGGTTGTCCTAAAAGAAGGTCCAACAACGTCAGTTAAATACACATCAGACCAATCCCGACTCTAACGGTTTAACCATTCTAACATACTGACTTCACTTAACCAGTTCTGATGTCTGCGCACTTGGCAAGTGCGCAGACCCTGCTGCCTGCACACTTAGCAAGTGCGTAGACCCTACTGCCTGCGCACTTATCAAGTGCGCAGGTCCCTCCTCCTACGCACACTTATCAAATGCGCAGGTCCCTCCTCCTGCGCACTTAGCAAGTGCGCAAGACCTGCTCCGTGCGCACTTAGCAAGTGCGCACGACCTGTTCTTCGTGAAAAAACCTAACTTTCGCATTCGGGTCTGATCATGTCAAGATCCCGAACCTGTTTGCATTCTAAACGTTCGTTTTCCATTAAGGAACTCAATTCCATGATTATATTTCAGTTTCATCCGTTCAAACCTTACCTTTTCACCCAAAACCCGAAAAACCCAAAAACGAACTAAAACTCAGATTTAGATCGGATTGTTACCTGAATCGAGTTTCTGATCCGGAGGTTCTTCTCACGAGTTATGGAGTAAAACTTTGCTGAAGTCTCGGGTCAATCCGCCAACTTTCTCTCTCTACGGTTTCTCTCTCTAAAAAGTTGCAAATGCGAGAAAAGGGGTGGCATAGGCTATTTATAGCCTGCTGACCCATCCAACCCGACCCGTCATGCCTCGTTCGTTTATTCCGTTATTATAACTGTCGTTTTATTTTTGGGATGTTACAAGTCTACCCCCCTTACAATAGGTTTCGTCCCCGAAACCTTATCATAAGTCAAATAGATGAGGGTACGACTCCCTCATTTCTTTCTCCGTTTCCCAAGTGGCTTTCGATCCCTTTCGATGCTTCCATTGGACTTTAACCAATTGGATAACTTTATTACGTAAACATTTCTCCTTCCGATCAAGGATGGCCACGGGTTCTTTGATGTAATTAAGGCTGTTGTCGACCTCGATGTCCGTAAGTGGTACGTGAGCCGATTCATCCGCCAAACACTTTCGCAATTGTGATACATGGAAGGTAGGATGAATCCCACTTAACTCATCAAGCAACTCTAACCGATAAGCGACTTCACCAACCCGTGCCATTATCCTGAATGGTCCTACAAACCTCGGACTTAACTTTCCTCTCTTTCTGAATCGTATGATTCCCTTCCATGGTGACACTTTCAGCATTACTCTGTCACCAATATCAAACTCAATAGGCCTTCGTCGTTTATCCGCATAGGATTTATGACGATCTTGTGCGGCCTTCATTCGTGCCTTGATTTGATCAAACCTTTCCGACGTTTCTCTTACGACTTCCAGACTTCCTAACTCCTTCTGCCCAATCTCACCCCAACAAACCGGGGTCCTACATCTTCTCCCATACAACATTTCATAAGACGGCATGCCTATCGTCGTGTGATGACTATTGTTGTAGGAGAATTCGGCTAACGGCAGATGGCTGTCCCAACTGCCACCGAAGTCGATAATACAAGCACGGAGCATATCTTCCAATGTCTGAATGGTCCTTTCGGGCTGACCATCCATTTGTGGGTGGTATGCTGTGCTGATATTAAGCCTCGTACCCATCGCCTCGTGAAATCTTTTCCAGAACCTCGATGTGAATCGTGTGTCCCGGTCAGATACAATCGTCAAAGGCATCCCATGCCGTGCTACTACTTCGTTAATAAATACTTCCGCTAACCTTTCCGACGAGAACGTCTCGCGAATAGGTAGGAAATGAGCACTCTTCGTTAAACGGTCCACAATTACCCAAATGGTGTCATGACCTTTAGCTGTGCGAGGTAGCTTAGTTATGAAGTCCATGGTAATGTGTTTCCACTTCCATTCCGGTATATCAAGTGGTTGAATCTTTCCATACGGTTTCTGGTGCTCGGCCTTTACTTGCGAGCAAGTCAAGCACTTGCTTACATACTTCGTCACATCACGTTTCATTCCAGGCCACCAGTATTCCTTTCTCAGATCTTGGTACATTTTATTGGTTCCGGGATGGATAGAGTAACGAGACTTATGAGCCTCATCCAAGATTTTGGTTCTAAGCTCGCCACCCATAGGTATCCATACCCGTCCAAAACGTGTCCTAACACCAAGGGTGTTATATTCTAACTTGTCCTGTTGGCCAACCATCCTTTCCTTCTTTATGTTTTCTTCCTTAAGTGCCTCATCTTGAGCCTTTTCGATTTCTCTCATCACATCTGCTGTTACCACTAACTGGCAAGCTTTCACTCTAATAGGAGCAGGCACACCCTTTCGGCTTAGAGCGTCAGCCACCACGTTTGCCTTTCCAGGATGGTATATTATTTCACAATCATAGTCTTTCAACAGTTCCAACCATCGCCTCTGCCTCATATTAAGTTCCTTTTGTTCGAAGAAGTACTTCAAACTTTTGTGGTCGGAGTAAATAGTAAACTTCACCCCATAGAGGTAGTGTCTCCATATTTTCAATGCAAATACGACAGCAGCAAGTTCCAAATCATGAGTCGGATAGTTGACTTCGTGAACTTTCAACTGCCGCGGCGCATATGCAATCAATCTCCCGTTGATAGATTCTTGTGTAGTCTTGGCTATACCTCTCTCGTTCTTGATAGACGTTATCTTTTTCAGCATCGTACATCCCTAGTCGGTCTTTCACATCTAACCGTTAGGGTACTTATATCGTCATTCTATGTGAAATGTCTTATCAAACTCGGAGTCGTCCACAGAAGACTCCATGGCCATAATTTCAACTCCTCGTTAAGGTTATCCACCTTGCCATCTGGACGGTTACTATCGATCGTCTCTCGACTATTTGGATCATTGTGTATACCTCATAAGCTGTCCATTGTGCATTCGTCCTTGAAGGACCATACCATGCCGTTCTCGAATGAATCATAATATCCCGTTCCCGAATGATTCCTACTATCAAGTTTTCGAAGGTACCGTACCATCTCATTCCCGAAGGAACCACATCGTCTCGTTCCCTAAGGAACCGTATCGCTTCATTCCAGAAGGAACCGTATCGCTTCGTTCCCGTAGGAACCGTATTGCTTCGTTCCCGTAGGAACCGTATCGCTTCGTTCCCGTAGGAACCGTATTGCTTTGTTCCCGTAGGAACCGTATCGCTTCGTTCCCGTAGGAACCGTATCGCTTCGTTCCAGTAGGAATCATATCAGGTATCCCCCAAACATATGAGGTATCCCTTATCACACTCAACTTGTCGGGAAGGTATTCATTCAGATGGCACACTAGTCACTCGAACTTTTCATTCATATTTTCATACACAATCTCCTTCTAGTTTTTCTTTCAAACGTACTTGTCAGGTTTTACATTTCACATCGTTGGTTCATTGAACACCATTCTTCCTACATATCACTGGATAGTCTTAGGGATTGGCATCCCATCTGACCGACAATATATATTCTCTAGCTACTCGTTTCCGTTAGCCTTTTCTGCATGCATTTCTTCTAAAGTCACATTCGTTGGTCTTACTATGGATAAATGACACGTACGGTGACACTTGTACTTTCATTTCCTTTCTAGTTTCAGTGGGTCCCTCAACGGCTTTCCAATTCTAACAACACTCGCAGCTATTGATTAGACTTAGACATAGTAGAGCGTTCTCTGAGTCGCCTTGAATTTCTTCTTAGTGCACATGCCTTACTTCACATTGTTGGTCAAAACTTGTCCTTCACATTCATTCTAGACAAACAATCCTTGGGTCGAATCTGGTTTGATTTGGTTTAGTCTGCACGCCCTAATTAACATCGCGGTTCCCGTATCTCGTTGTTGTTGGTATATCTATTTTCTTGTTTCAGGAGATACTCTTATTAGTTGTCTAGGACTGTCTTCTACATGGAAAGATGCCATTTGTGCATTCGTGCACTCATATATTCTTTGGACATACACTTGTGTGGTTATTTCTTTCATGCTCATGCATACTTTGACAGTAGACCGATTCTTATTCGTCATAACGCGTTTGTACTAAGCGTAGTCCACACTAACTCCTTGGAATCCTTCATACGTATGCTCGTCTGACTTAGGTAAACCAAAGTCTCATTCCTCCTCATCTTGCCCGTGGCTCGTACTTGCTGACATCATTCACCGTTGTAAGGTACACCATCTTTGACATCGTTACCATTACTAATGATGTTCATCAATCTCCTTAATCGTTACTCGGGTGACTAACATCTCGTAGTCGTGGTTGAGTAATTGGATCAACTCTGTTACGTAAGCATTAATCAATACCATAAGATTCACCATCATGCACGTGCACCTGTAAATTCATAATTTCACGGATCCAAACAAAATTACCAATTTACCTTACTCGAGCATTCTAGTTCCTCTTATAACACTTCCTAATACTCGTGTCCCTTTAAAGTTGAGATTTTGTCCCGGTATTCTCCTCGACACCTCTTACCACTTTCGCGCTAAGTCAACACAACGGAGGACATCTCTCATCACACTCGTACGGTCTCATGCACTCTACCTTCCGGTTCCGCAAGAACTCTTGCCTTTTTACTATAAACTTGGTGGGCGGGAATCCTACCGTGTCATCCGGTACGACCCCCACCACGCCTTCCGCCTATTCTACCCTCCATTTCATTCTAAAAGACAATGAATCCAATGTTATCACGCTAGTTAACAAATAGAATCCAACAAGTACTGTAAGATGTTAATATACACTGGCCATCTGCAATTAACCATTACACTACCTTTCGATTTCTATTTGACCACCTTTGTGATTCCATCAGAACACAAGTCCTTTCCTAACCCTTTCCAAGGCATACTACATACACATACTCTACTTTTCATACCTGATGCTGTGGCTCGAGTTACCCATACTGGCATCCGCTTTCAGTCCCATTCAAAGTTTAAGTTCAGACACTGGGAGTGTCCGAATCTCTCAAACTATTGCTCTGATACCAACTTATAAGGCCCCCAACCCAGGAGGCCCCACTTGTTGGATTTACTCATTCACAAACAGTTCTTAAACATGAATATCAAATAACGCAGCGGAAAATTTCATTTAAACATAACGTCATCATTGTTCATACATGCGGAAGCGTAAACATTGTTTAAAACATATATACATCATAACTAAAACATAACGGGATGCCAGTCTTCATAGTCAGCTGGGTAACTCCTCTCGCTAGCCAAGCATCACCGTACATCCTCATAACCTGCCTTAACCTGAATGTGCACACTAAAAAGTCAGCTACGCTGGTGAGTTCTAGCATTTTATAAAAACTTTAACATCACATTTGCCAAAAACGTATCATTCATTCATTTAGTAAAACCTTTCACAAAAGCATGTAATAATCTAACATCTTTAAAAAGGTTTCGTACCCATATCATCATCAACATCATTATCATAAACACCGTTGAACGGATCGTTCGTTAAAACTTTTAACATTCATTTAAGTCATACATTATCGTTATCTAATTCTGTATCTTACTTTACGCGTCACAGTGTCCCCGAAGGAACCTTTGGTGTTGTGGGCAACCGCTATGTATCGTCGTCATTGCCACAACCATACACTACGTGGGGTCAACCGTTACGTATCACCGTCATTGCCCAACCATTCACTACGTGGGGTCAATCGTTACGTATCGCCGTCATTGCCCAACTATTCACTACGTGTGGTCAACCGTAACGTATCGCCGTCATTGCCCAACCATTCACTACGTGGGGTCAACCGTTACGTATCGTCGTCATTGCCCAACACGCATCTTTCCTTTGGGAATCAACCGTTACGTATCGCCGTCATTGATTTCCCCTTACCTCATTCCCTTAGGATGATCGTCATCACCCGAGTAACCGTCGTTACTCCCTTACCAGTTGTACAACATCAAAACCATCGACAGGCCACCAAGACACTGCCTGTTGTTCTTATGGTAACTATGGCTCGCTGTCCATAATCTACCACGAGGCTGGGAATACAGACTTCATTCGTCAATTCCATTCATTCGACAGATTAGATTTGTAATGACTTCTTTAAACCTTTACCTCTTTCCCTTTTCATTAAACATTTCCTCATTTAGACCGTTCATAACCATTCGTAACCCATTTGGGCAAAAACACTTCATAACCTTTCCTTTCGTAAACATCGTTTCGTTAAAACATCATTTCGTTAAAACATCATTTCGTAAGTATGCACACCAGCCCAAAACATTTAACAAAACATTTAAAAGAGGGCTCTAGAACTCACCTGATACGTTAATATGGGTTGTCCTAAACGAAGGTCCAACAACGTCACTTTCGATCTGAATTGATTAGTTAAATACACATCAGACCAATCCCGACTTTAACGGTTTAACCATTCTAACATACTAACTTCACTTAACCAGTTCTGATGTCTGCGCACTTAGCAAGTGCGCAGACCCTGCTGCCTGCTCACTTAGCAAGTGCGCAGACCCTGCTGCCTGCGCACTTATCAAGTGCGCAGGTCCCTCCTCCTGCGTGCGCACTTAGCAAGTGCGCACAACCTGTTCTTCGCGAAAAAACCTAACTTTCGCATTCGGGTCTGATCATGTCAAGATCCCGAACCTGTTTGCATTCAAAACGTTCGTTTTCCATTAAGGAACTCAAATCCATGATTATCTTTCAGTTTCATCCGTTCAAACCTTACCTTTTCACCCAAAACCCGAAAAACCCAAAAACGAACTAAAACTCAGATTTAGGTCGGATTGTTACCTGAAGCGAGTTCTGATCCGGAGGTTCTTCTCACGAGTTATGGAGTAACACTTTGCTGAAGTCTCGGGTCGATCTGCCAACTTTCTCTCTCTACGGTTTCTCTCTCTAAAAAGTTACAAATGAGAGAAAATGGGTGGCATAGACTATTTATAGCCTGCTGACCCATCCGACCCGACCCGTCATGCCTCGTTCGTTTATTCTGTTATTATAACTGTCGTTTTATTTTTGGGATGTTACATTAATAGTATGACATGACTGATGTACATACAATATATCAAGAAGAATGGCTAAACGATACTTCATAAAGATGAAGTCTACATTCCTCAGAATGGAGTAGAATGAGCGAGTAATTTAAATATCTTCACAAAATCGATATACCGTACATATACTATGATATATAAGTACATATTTACATGACCAATGTCATAAAGGGAAGGATTGACAAGGAAGTTTGTACTAGGATTCTGTTGAGATAATTTGTTAAATAACAATGTACTCAATCCTATCAAAGATCACAAATAATGTGAGTTCAAAAAAAATTGAATCAATTCAACAAAATGGAATGCCAGTAATGGTTCAATGATTCGTGATCTCATCATAGATCACTAAAAATATCAGAACTGGTACTAAACAGCGAGTTAGTCACCAATGGAGAGAAGTGAAAGAATAGATTCACATGTAGGATCTATTTTCTTTGTCTATGTCTGAGAATCGCTCTGACAAGGACTAGATAACGGTTTAGTTTCTAATGATAAATATATATGATTATCTAAGAAAAATAAAGCCTTATAATGGAGGGGTCCATTATCCTTCATTCACCTGAATAGAATAAAAGGCTTCTTAGAGTTCTACAAAAATTTCTTGATTATACAAGAATTCGCTCGTTGCAACTAAGAATTGTCCTTATATGTTCATCCTTGAGGAATAAGGATACTACTGTTTTGAACAAGAGATTCTCACCGAAATTGTGTCAATCAAAATAAATTATAAGTTCAATCAGACTGACCTTCACTAAGATTATACCATTGACCTACATAACTTCCTTTACTTGACTCGGAATGGTTCAGAGTAAGCTGATAGCGTTTGTCTAGGTAATGAAGTAGACAACTATGTCATGGAAGGAAGTTTCATGCAAACAGGGTTCCTGAGATTGATTTTAGGTATTTGGAGCTTGACATTTGTCTTTACTATTGATCTTTGGTTTGTATTTCTCATGGAATCGGTATTGAACAATGATCTTGGAGCAAGGGATTCCGAAATAATGTACGTCTTCTTAATTCTAGTCTTCAATAAATAAGGAAAGCTAATTAAGAGTTCAGATAAAGAGGGAAGAAAAGTGAAAATGAAACTGAAATGACTCAGTTATTTTAGTTTCACGGAATATGAAAAGAATATGAACCAACATGGGGTTCCAAGAAAAGTGAAATTGATCTTCAAGTTAAGTTTTGTATATTTATTATTTTGCTATAATCGAATAGTAATGATAGGTTAAAGAAACAAATTTTATGGAAATTTCAAGTAGGTGTAAAACTGAATTATTAGAAATATTTATAAGGAGTATAGTGAAAATGGCAAACTCTAAATGAGGATTTATACGAACGATCATATAGAAAGGTTGTATTGCCCAAGAAAAAGAAGCTTAAATTGCTTTAAGGAATTTCTCCATCATATTGTTATTCTATCGATGTTAGAGTGCGTTTCGATTATAAGATAAAATCCAAGATTTTGTCGGGACCTCCGATGATAGTTGTACACTTACTGCAAGTGTCGAGCGTTGTAAAAACCCATATTGAATTTACGTGGCTACTAATATCTCAAGGGATATGATTTAGCAAGTTAAATAGATGAAAGAAAATCTTCGTTGCTCAAGATCCACTAAGGATTTGATTAGATCAAATTCGAATTTCTCTTGTTTCTTCAGAATTACGAGAACGTTACATAAAAGTCTAATAGGGAAGTTAGAAATGTTGAAATCTAATTCATGCTGGACTGAGGATCAGTCACATGAGTTTATAGATAAATAACGAAATCGAAAAGATAGAATTTGTAGTTGAATCTCAAAAGGTGACGCAATACTTTACAAGTAATTTCCAAATTTGGTCCAATACCGAGATCAAATCGACTGAGAACATATCTCTTCATAATTTTGGTCAAAATTCTCGTGCCAATGAAGTGTCTATAAGAGTTTTGGTTCCGTTAGGATTCAAAGATGAAAGAGATGATTGTTATTTCCACATCTCCTGAGGTAGCCCATCGCATCATTTGATGTCTTTGGCGTAACCCTACGATTACGTTAGTTTCAAGCAATATCCGAATAACTGGGGATCGAAATTTGGAATAGAGATTAATCATGAACATTAACCCGGACAGTAAGACTCACCAGAGTTCTCATGCACTACAAATTATGATTACGTGTGCACCCGTAATGATAATTTACTTTGCATGGTCCCTACAGTGTTTCCTCTATCCCGAGCTCTCAGCTAAAAAAAAGAAACTAAAATGTTCATTGGATCACGTCATCGTGTTACACTTTCGCGTAAAAGTGTGGATGTTCTACCTGATCACTTTTAATTATTTGTACCAATACTCATGGATCTGCAGACTAAAGCTATTGTTGGATGGAGGTAATGGCAGAGGGGCACAACCAGCGTCCTCTAATAAAAGAAAAGGTGTGCGGTGGAAGTCAGGCAGTAATAATAGGGCAGAGATCCCCAAATCAGAGTCGAGCAAGTCATGCTACAAATTTGTACATATACGTGGATCCAATGATCCAACAAAAAAAAGAGTAAATGGGTCTCCTGACCTGTAGAGTTCTCTCCCGTTTAGTCCTGCTTCTCCACCTCGGGTTCCCTTTAGATCGAGCAATTCTGTCTGCCATATCTCATGGCGAAAGTCCTAGCCGGTCAATCCAGCAGATCACGAAAGCAAGTATATACCGAACCAAGTGAAAACAATAGATGTCAACAAGAAAGCCGACTCCACAACTAGAGAAGATGTAGGTGCGGTATAGGTACAACTACAGCTCGAGGTAACACCAAGACCGGTGACTGGTGATTACTACCGTCATCACCCGAGTTCAACTCATAACCCGATCCTCCAGGCTTAATGTGCCGAATCTCCGTCATTCTCGGCTCGTAATCAGATTTGTGATATTCTACGGGGTCCTCCTTACTGGTAACATGACCAAAAGCGATGGATATGGACTACCGCAAACATAACTAGAATCATCAAAAAAAGTATGTGTAGTGCTGTGACGACGACATTATTATGATGAAGCAATGTGTCGTAGATAAGCAAGAGGTAGCATGCAATGCACAAATAATTCCTACAGTTCAATGCAATAAACTTAGAGTTATAGTCTAGGTCTAGTCTCGAGTAAACTTAATTCTCTATAACCAGTGCTCTGATACCAAGTCTGTCACACCCCGCCAAGGCGGAAATACGAGATGTAACTAGTATATCGCATTGAACACAAGTACAAGAGAAACTAATAGGAAGATTGTGCATTACATTGAACCATGCTACATGCTTCTAACTAAGGTACAAATACAAAAAAAAATCTCTAAAACGGTACAAAGTGTCTAAATGCCTAACTACAACCAAAGTACATAATCAAAACTAGAAACAATTGTTCTAATCCAAAAGCGAGCCCTCATAAAAATCTCTTCTTCGATTCTGTTTACCAGAAAGCATGTTTCAAAAACGGGTCAACTATATAAATAGTTGGTGAGTTCGCAGGTTTTGCGACTCTGTAAAAGTTTTGGATAAAAATCCAAAGTGATCAAAAATCCATTGATCGAGTACACATGTATTAGACAACATATTACCATGAGCCGCAATCAAAGCCTCGACGAAATAAAAATAAAGTACCTCATACGGAAGTCTAATGCAAACAACCGCCTAAAAAAATTGGCTAACTTTGCGCCCAAGTGACCCTACAAGTCTGGTTGGCGCGACCAAACCATGAGCGGGGGTGTCAACCCAAGTAGTACTATTTATATCGATCTACGACTAAGTCCATAGCTAATGGTTATAGTTCAAAATACCGAAGACCTTTTAGTGTTACTCATGCTCACAAGGGAATCAGATGCATGTTTCTCATTTTCTATTTATCATACCGTTTGAAATTAACATGTTTTTCCCTCAAAATAGAAAACAGTAAAAAGGGGCCGTGAAACTCACCTCGAAATCCAGCTAATAAAGTCTCAAGCTCAACTGACATCAAGTGGGCTCAACAATCCTAAACAGTTCCTATAAACCAGTGTATCAACATCAACAACAATATAACTAGGATCGTTCCCTAACCACATAGGTTCTAATTTAACCCTCGTCACCATCTAAGGTTCTAGATATGCAAATTGTAATTGATGCAATTGATGCAAATGATGGTGACAAATGATTAGGTTTAAAGTATTATGTTCACAAACAAAGTTCTATTAATAATTATCATATTGCACATATTCTTGTTCAAAAATCAGCTAAGTTTTATAAACTTGACAGATTTAGTCCCTCGAGTTTCCACTCTAATCAAAAAGGGTAAATGGATTCCTAAACAGATCCTATATAACAGAGGTGTGTTAACAAAATAGTACAATTAAGTCCATAATCAAGTAATCGAGTTTTAACATAAAAATTCGGTTATTAAACGTACCGGTGACAAAGTTTGGCTTCCCTAATAATTAATAATTATTAATTAATCATAAATAATAATTAATTATATTAATAATATTATTTTAATCTAAAATGATTAAATAAATAATAATTAAATAAAACTTTAATAATAAATGATTAAAGTTTAATATTTTAAAACATTAATCTTTTATCAATAAGATATATTATTTAAAATTATAATATTATATTAATAATATTAGTGGGATTCATTAAATATCCACTATACTATTATAATATAAAAAATTTATTAATATTAAAATTTTATAAAAATCTTTTTAATAAAATATTTAATAGTTAAAACTTTATTTTAATAAACTGGAAATAAGATTCCATAACTTAATTTATTAGTTTAACTCAATTTTTTATTAACTTTTTATAAAATAAATAACTAAAATAAGCTTTAAATAGAAAATCTTACAAAAACTCTTTAGATTTATAAAATTCTACTTCCAAAAGTTAATATTTATTGTTAAGGTGACAAAAAGTATTTTTCCCGATTTTTCCAACATATAGATTATTTTTAATAATAAATTACTCAGTTTTAGAATTATATTCATAAATAATTATAAAATATTCAAAAATTCACAAGACATAATCTTATAACCTGTACACACTATATCCAGGTTTCAATATCAATTACCAGCGGATTTGACAAGTAAAAACCTATTTTTTTAATTTATATCTTATTTAGCTATTTAATTATAAAAAAACATATCAATTAAATTCCAAAATCTACAAAATCTCGTTTTTAACAGTTTTACATCATATGCAAACCGAACAGTAACTTTTTATAATTTTTCTGTGTCCGGAATATATATTTTAATATTTACTTATTAAATGCAATATTTAATTATAATAAATCACAGAATTATTTTTATGAACATCCAAATCAGTTTTACAAATTTCAGAGCAATATACTACTGTTTTACGTACTTTCATATGAACTTTATATCAATTAACATAACTTTTTACAATTAAACATTCTAATGATCATAAAAATGCTAGTTTTAGGGTTTTGATCCATACCTTGGTTTTAGACTAAGATTTTGGATATAACACTTGATGATTTCCAGCAACTATATGTCCACAAGATCCTTCAATCATATATGCATATATCATATATAGCAAAAAGAGTCTCAAAAATCAAGAATACCACAAGTGTATATTTTTTTTAAAACTAGTTTGTGTTTGAGTATGATTTTAGGTGCTTTCAATTACTCAAATAATTTGGCGCTTTCTACCAAAGTTAAGAGTGTTTAAATACCAATAGATAGGAAAAATTAGAGTTGTTTTGGTACCTCAATCGAAAGAAAAGAATTAAGACATCACAGGAGACGTTCGTCCAGCTCAGTCGTCTTGTGGAGGCTATTTGAAGGTCGAAATCTCCACGAAATCGAGTAAGACGAATTGGGTTCTTTAAATAACTCATAGAACTAAATTCCAGAAACATAATCAGCTCATTTGGTTAAGAAATGAGGGAGATATAGTCGTTTGAAGTCAGGTCTGGTTTTCTAACAGAATGTTACGAAATTTGGTGTAGGAATAAGGAAACTAATTTGGATGATGATATTTTGTTGATAATCGGCCTTCAAACTTTCAAAGGAAGTTAAAAGACTTCTAAGAACATAAGAACTCCAAGACTTTTGCTTTGTATGTGTAAGAGGTTAGAGAAAGAGATATGAGAGATATGTGAAATGAATTGTTTGAGTGAGTGTGGGTTGTTTGTGGTTTACGGCCAAGCAAAACAGGAGGAAAGCAAGAGTGGTTTTTGAGATTGTAATGATTACAATCAGCTGATTAATAGGTTGAGGTGTAGCAATAATAGAAAGTGTAGGATTTAGTTAGGCTAGGTGTCAACAATCTAGATAATTAGGATTATTAATTTAAGTAGATGATTAAGACTATATTATGCTTAAGTAAAACTAGTTAGATAACTAAACTTAGTTTAGTGTTTAAGTTAATAAAAATCATGTCTAAGTTAGTTAAGATGATATATAATCCATAGAAATAAGTTTTTGCAAATGATTATGGTGTAACACCATAATTTACGAGCTTATAAAACACGAAAGTTTTCATAAACTTTATGAACTAAAAATGAGTTTTTCATGTGAACCAATTTTCAATGAGTGAACTTGTGGCTTGACTCTTGCTATAAAATGGCAATATATATGATCATACATATACTACTAAGGTTCTACTAACGCACAAATACAAAGATCACATAAAATCATGAAATCCAATCACATAGACAATTAAGCAAAACAAGATTTTTATGCCAAATAATGCATGATATCTACTATAAATATGTTCTAAGGTACTATGTAACCTTAGTTATGTCTACTTAAACAACTCCAAATAATAATTCAAGTAAGGGCTAATAAAAATTGACCTTGATTTTGAGGGTTATCACACAACTTGTACTCAATTTATTAATTCCTAAGAACGTCGTAACTATTCGATGATGTAACATGTAATTCTCTATATGTACTATGTGCTCGTGATATCCAGTATTATGTTACATTCCTGTGTTTCCGTTTTAGCGAGGGGGTGACATCTTGCCTCTCTAAGGCTAGTAGTTTTCTACAAACTTTTGTGACTTTCTTAGATGGCTTAGGATTAGAGGGTTCAGGATTAGGATCCACCAATTCTTCAATAACAACTTTACTAGGAGACGGCTCATATTGGTCCAATCTTGAAACCCAATGTTCAGTGTACATTTCTATTACCTTAAACCTGGACACATAATCCAACATCAAAAGCACATATTGATCATTTGCTAATGGTCTTAAACTAGAATTCATGTCCTGGTCAGGAATTTTATAATGGTAAAACATTATCTGCTTTCTGGATAGCCTAATTCCTGGATCATAGCATTAACCTCATGAATCGAGAACTCATCAGCATCTATCATGTCATACTCCAACTGATGGCGGATTATACGTCGGGGCGGACGCGGTTGTTCAAAAGCACAAGGTTGACTATTAAAGTTTAAATATTTCATTAATAACTTCAAGGTTTAAATACAAGGGAAAGTAACAAAGTGTTCAACAAAACATAACAATAACATAAGCTTAAATTGATAAGTATTTCTAGGTCCAAGCATCCTACATGATCACAAGAGGTCTCAAACTTGAGCACCTTAAACATGTTAAGTAAACTATCAACTAAAAATAGTTGGTGAGATACAAAGGTTTTGACACATTTTAACAAAGTCTTTAAAAGTTTTACAAATCACTATGTACATACATTCTAAGGTATAAGTGTGAGAACAAACACATTAAACATTGTGCATACCAACCAAGTTTAGGCATAACCCATAGATTACCCTTAAAATTTTAAGTCCGGTAACAATCACCATGTGCTCCCCCCGAAGGGTCAATCAATCTAGGTGGATTGGTCAAATACAATAGATCTATCTTTGTCACTGTAGGCTAGACCAAAGTTAATGAATATGCTAGTTTTAAGTTTAATTTAAGCATGCAAGTCTCAAATCATATAACACAAAGAAAAAGCATATAGACATAGTTGTGTTTGAATTGTATAAGTCTAAAAGTTTGATACGTGTTCCACCCCAAGTTTATAAAAAAAATAAAACAAAAAGGGACTAAGTATACTCATTTGAAATGGTGCAAGAGTCTCCAACAAAAGTTAAGAGTAGCAACGCTTTGAGGGATAATGTCTTCACAACGAGCCTATTAGCAAAGTCTATAGTTTAAAGGTTGCTCCTAAAAGTCTATAACAATGATCCAAGGTTCTGGGATTTAATAGGGTTTCAAATGAGAGGCGGGAATGATTGTGTTATAAAGTTTAAGTTATAATAAACATTATAAAGTTAATTAAGTTTGAAGTTTAAAAGAGTTATAAATAAATTATTGTCTACACATGTTTTAGATAATATTTTTTAAATAGTTTTCCAAGTATCATAAATGAAAGTAAAATATTAATTAAGTAATGGATAAATAAGTATTAAGGATAATAAATAATTATTTAAAAGGGGTTAAATAATTATTTAAAATAAATAATAGTTATCTAAAAGGATAAATAATAATCCTTAAGGGTAAATAATAATTATCTAAATGCATAAATAATTATTAATGATAACTAATAATTATCTAAAAGAGTTCGAATTATATAAATCAATCAAAATTACTTAAAGTGCTTAATAATTAAGTATTAATTTTATTAAAATCACTTGTAATTATTCTAAATAATATTTAAAAAGTGTTTAAAAGTTTTAAATAAATAAACTACAAATATAAGTTTATAAAAATGGTTTCCTTTTAATTACAAGTGTATAAGTATAAGTTTATGTTTTATTTATAAATGTTTTAAAGTTTTTAAGTTTATAACTATTCAAAATTTTTAAATAAAAGTGTATTTATTTTTCTGTTTTAATTAAATAAATAATTAGACTTTGAGTTTTTAAATAAATATTATTATTTATAAGAATGTACAAGTTTATAACTTTCTAATTTCTAAAGTGAAAATATAAGTTTTATAATTTTCTTTCTGAATTTATAAAATTTATATAACTTTTTGTTTAATTAAAGTTTATAATTATTATTTAAAGTTTAAAACAAAAATATTTTTTTTATTACCAAAAATAATAACTAATTAAAGGTTTTGATTTTATAAAATGATTTTGTTGAATATATAAGTTTTATAAAAGTTTAAGGTATTTTTATAGCTTTTAAGTATTTAAAACTAATATTAAATATTAGAATTCTTATAGTTTCAACTGGGTTTTATTTAATTAAAATGTTTTCTGGAAGTGAAAGTAAAAATAAAAATTGGTTTTAAGTTTGTAAAAGTTTAACAGATTTTATAAAAAGAATTAGAATTATAAAATCTGATTAAAAAGAATAAAAAAATGAAAACATCAAAACTTGGGATGGCTGGATTTGAACCTGTAAGGCCCCATTCCCGGGTAACCACACTTGTTGGATTTACTCATAAACATAGTCATAAATACTGAACTTAAATTTAAAACATTCAGAAGTAGCGGAAGCAAACATCATTCAAATTACATGACATAACAGCGGAAGTCTTAACAATTAAATACATAACATTGTCTCAACATATATAAACGTGGGATCTCAGTCTTGTGCCGGGTAACCTTCACGCCATCGCACGACCCTTTCTTCCTTTACCTGAAATGTATACTAAAAGTCAGCTAACGCTGGTGAGTTCTAGTTAAAGGATAATCATACATAATACTTATCTTATCATGAATATTTTATATATGTATACATAACATACGTAATATTCATACTTTTACATATTCTTTACTTTACTGTTCTCACATAATCATTCATTTTGAGTATATACATATGTACATACATACTTACTTTGGGGGGGGAGAACAGTTATTGGCCATAATCTTAAGGGAGATCAACCCATCACACTTGTCGCGAGTGTCACAAAGACATCGCAGTGAGAACTACCGTCGTAGCCCATTTCATTAACCGTCCGGCTCTAGAAGACCGTCCGTTCATTCATTAAATCCGTCCGGCAACCTTTGTCCATCTGTTCTTAAACCGTCCTACCGTCGTAGTCCGTTCTTTTGTCCGTCAGCCCTAGGGCATCCGTTTCCCACGCGACCATTATGTATGCAACCGTTCTAATTTAGTTAAGGCAATTTCTTCGACCGTCCATTAGTGCCTTAATATACGCCCTAGCTTGCGAAGGGACGTTTTTGTCCCGGTTGCAAAATAGTCACGTGGTCGTCCGTCTACCGAAGTAACCGTTGTCATAGAAGGGTTCATAACGTTTACATACATTCATAACATGCAATATATATAATATAAAGCAAGATTTCATTCATTTACGTTATGTCCTTCTTTCATTCATTCTTTATAATCATACGCTTCATTCTTTATTCATAATTCATTTTCATATATAAGTATATATATATATATACTGATTTGTATACCACGTATGATCACATTGACATTTATAGCATTTATTCATTTAGTGTATACACTTCAGCCCCAAAACATTTAAAAATGATTTGCACATAACGTAGAAGGGGGCACATAGAACTCACCTGATAAGCTAGTCTTGGTTGTCCTAAACAAAGGTCCAACAATGTCACGTACGATCTGAATTAGGTAGTTAGGTACACATCAGACCCAATTCCAACTCTAATTGTTTAATCATTCTAAACATACTGACTTTACTTACTGGTCTGCTGCCTGCGCACTTGACAAGTACGCATGATCTTTCTCCTACGTACTTCGTAAGTACGCATGATCTTTCTCCTGCGTACCTGCGTACTTGGTAAGTACGCATAATCTTTCTCCTGCGTACCTGCGTACTTGGTAAGTATGCATGATCTTTCTCCTGCGTACTTGGTAAGTACGCAGGACGTCCCTACTGCGCACTTGATAAGTACGCAGCACCTGTTTTCTGGAAAAGTCCGAAATTTTGCATGTTAATCCGATCATGCTAATCTTACAACTTTCTTTGATCAAAAGGTGCGGTTTTCACTCTAGATGCTAGTTCTAAGCTTATTTTCAAGTTTCTTCCATAAAAACGTCTCCTATTTAGCTAAAACCCGAAAAATCCTAAAACGAAAAAAAACTCAGTTTAAGGTCGAATCGTTACCTGGATTGTGATTCTGATTCGGAGGTTTTGCTCACGAGCTCAGTAGTAACGTGCTCCTTCAATTTCGTGTTGATCCATCGACTTTCTCTCTCTAGACCCCGACTCTCCTTTCTCTCTCTAGCTTGCAAGTGTTTTTGGGAAATGAGAGCTTCAAGGCTGTCTTGGCTCTTATATACCTGGGCTTCTCTCGGCCCATTGGAGCCGAGCCCAAGCCCATCCGTTTTTCTTTTATTTTATGACGATTAAGTCTCTTTCGCGTTATTATTTACTAAATTACTATCCTTAAAGAGGTTTCGTCCTCGAAACTGCTTATACGTTAAACAATTTGGGGTATAGTCCCCTCATCTCGTCTTCTTTTTTTCACGTAGCTTCTGACCCTTTTCTGTGCTTCCATTGTACTTTGACTAAAGGAATCGACTTATTGCGTAGTCGTTTCTCAGCCCGGTCAATAATGGCTATTGGTTCCTCCTCATAATTTAGTTTGTCATCCACTTCGATCTCGTTGTAAGGTATGTGAGTTGTGTCGTCAGCTAGGCACTTGCGTAAGTGTGACACGTGGAACGTAGGGTGTATTCCACTAAGCTCAACAGGTAGGTCGAGTCTGTAAGCGACTTGACCCACTCTCGCCAAAATCTTGAAAGGTCCGACAAACCTCGGACTTAGTTTGCCACATTTTATGAATCGAATGATTCCTTTCCATGGTGATACCTTTAACAGTACCATGTCTCCCACTTGAAACTCTAAATCCCTTCTTCTCTTATCCGCATATGATTTCTGTCTGTCCTTTGCAGCTTTCATTCGAGCCTTGATTTGATCAAATTTCTCGGAAGTAGCTTTGACCACTTCGAGACTTGCAAAATCCTTTTGTCCAATTTCCCCCCAACAAAACGGGGTTCTACATTTCCTCCCATACAACATTTCAAATGGTGGCATGCCAATAGTCGAGTGATAGCTGTTGTTATATGAAAATTATGCCACCGAAGTCAATGATACAGGCCCGAGCATGTCCTCTAAGGTCTGAATGGTCCTATCCGATTGACCATCGGTTTGGGGTGGTAAGCGGTGCTGATGTTCAGTCTAGTGCCCATTGCTTCATTGAATTTCTTCCAAAACCTTGACGTGAATCTAGTATCCCTGTCGGACACAATCGACAGCGGCATACCATGTATACTCACAACTTCCTTGATAAATATTTCTGCTAGTCTTTCTGACGAAGAAGTCTCACGTATTAGCAAGAAGTGAGCACTTTTCGTCAAGCGGTCGACGATCACCCAAATGGTATCATTGCCTTTAGCTGTTCGCGGTAGCTTGGTAATGAAGTACATCGTGATCTCCTCCCACTTCCATTCCGGTATTGGTAAGGGTTGCATTTTACCGCATGGTTTCTGGTGCTCGGCCTTAACTAGTGAACACGTCAAGCACTTGCTCACGTACTCTGTCACATCATTCTTCATGTCAGGCCACCAGTACTCCTTCTTTAAGTCTTGATACATTTTATTTGTCCCGGGGTGGATAGAATAGCGAGACTTATGGGCCTCATCGAGTATTTTGGCTCTAAGCTCGCCAATCTTAGGTATCCACATTCGGCCAAACCTAGTTCGTACACCGTATGCATTTGCATCCAAATTCCCTTGTTGTCCTACTATTCTTTCTCGTTTTATATTTCCTTCTAATAGCGCTTCGTCTTGTGCCTTTGATATTTCACTCATCAAATCTGGTGTTATAATCAGCTGACACGCTTTGATCCGTATTGGTGCCGATTCTTCCTTTCTACTTAAAGCGTCAGCCACTACGTTTGCCTTGCCTGGATGGTACAATATCTCACAATCATAGTCTTTCAGTAGCTCTAACCATCTCCTTTGTCTCATGTTTAATTCCTTTTGTTCGAAAAAGTACTTCAGGCTTTTGTGATCGGAGTAAATGGTGAATTTAACTCCATACAGATAGTGCATCCATATTTTCAACGCGAAAACTACTGCCGCTAACTCTAGATCGTGTGTTGGGTAGTTAACCTCGTGAATCTTTAGTTGTCGCGAGGCGTAAGCAATTACCTTCCCTCGTTGCATAAGTACGCAACCTAAACCCTGACCTGAAGCGTCAAAGTAGACTACTAAGTCTTCATTTCCCTCAGGTAGTGCCAAGACTGGAGCTTGGGTTAGTCGTGCCTTAATTTCCTCGAACGCGTTGTTTTGGGTTGGACCCCATTCATATTTCACTTCCTTTCGTGTCAACTTAGTTAGTGGCGAGGCTATTCTTGAAAAATCTTGAATGAACCTCCGATAGTAGCCTGCCAATCCCAGAAAACTTCTTATCTCCGTTGGTAACATTGGGATGTTCCATTCCTTTACTGTCTCGATCTTTGCAGGATCCACCATGATGCCGTTTGGGTTTATTACATGACCTAGGAATTGGACTTCCCTAAGCCAGAATGCGCATTTGGAGAATTTTGCGTACAACTTTTCCTGCTTTAGCACCTCCAGAACCTCTCTTAGGTGACAGTGGTGATCACCCTCGCTTTTCGAATATACCAGTATGTCGTCTATAAAAACTATCACTGATCGATCCAACATGGGTCGACATACTCTATTCATCAAATCCATGAACGATGCTGGTGCGTTGGTCAATCTGAAGGACATCACGAGAAACTCATAATGTCCATAACGCGTGCGAAACGCGGTCTTTGGTACGTATTCTTCTCTTACTTTCAACTGATGGTAACCCGACCTAAGATCGATCTTTGAGAACCAACTCGCACCTTGCAGTTGATCAAAAAGGTCGTCTATTCTAGGCAGTGGGTATTTGTTCTTTACTGTCCTCTTGTTCAACTCGCGGTAGTCAATGCACATGCGCATGCTGCTGTCCTTCTTCTTTACAAATAGTACCGGAGCGCCCCACGGTGAGATGCTCGGTCTAATAAATCCTTTTTCTGTTAGTTCCTCTAGTTGAGACATCAATTCTTTCATTTCTGACGGAGCCAATCGGTAGGGGGCTTTGGCAACGGGCTCAGCTCCCGGCAATAAGTCAATCTGAAATTCTATAATACTTCCGGAAAGTTGCACACCACGGGTACATTCTTAAGTTTGTTCATTTTCATTCTATCATCAATAACATATGCCAAATAAGCTTCGCAACCGCGCCTCATGTAACTTTCGGCCTTGATCATCGAGATGATGTTCGGCATCGTGCAATTCCAATCCCCATAAACCGTAATTGGACTGCCGCTAGGAGTTTTGAGGTGTATCCTCTTACGTTTACATATGATTTGAGCTTCGTTGGCAGCTAGCCAATCCATACCCAATACTATATCGAATCCTCCTAAGGTGAGAAGGAATAATCTAGAAGGGAACTTATGACCCTCTATTTCTATGATGCAATCCTCTGTTACTTGAAATACTGCCGAATTTTTACCAACGACAGTTTGTACGCTAAAGGTCTTTACTATGGTGTTGATAGTGCATCCTAGTTTACGACTAAATGCATTGGATATAAAACTTTTACTAGCACCAGAGTCAAATAAAATAGCAGCATGTTCGTTATTAACTAGGAACGTACCTGACACAACATCAGGGTTTCCCCTTGCTTCCTCCTCAGTCAGGGCGTATGCTCGAGTCCTAGCCTGCGGTTGTTCCTTTTCAGCTTCCTTTTCCTTTCCCGAACCGGATTGTCTGGTTTTCCTGCAATCCCTAGTCTAGTGTCCATGTCTTCCACAACTTTGGCACTTGACGCCCTTCAAACAATCTCGGGAGTAGTGCACCGGCCTCCCGCACTTATAACACATGGTGGTGCCAATTCGACACTCGCCAAGATGTTGCCTTCCACATTTCTTGCATGTTTCATATTCATCCAACCTTGGTTTCTTAATTTCAGTTGTTACATTCCCTTTTCGGTGCCTCTAGACGGGTTTTCCCACTTTCTCTTTTGTGTCTCAGGTGCCGGGTCCTCATTGGCATAATCGTCGTAGACGATGCCAGATAGGTTGACTACCGACTCGAAGGTCGATGGTAGATTAACTTTCACATGAACACGGACCCTTTGAGGTAGGCCCTTCACACAGTACTTAATCATTCGCTCTTCTGTCTCCACCAGGTGGGGTACCAGTTGGGCTAGTTCATTGAATGTTGAGGTATACTGGTGATGAGTCTTGTTGCCAGCCTTGAAGTTTAGGAACTCATTCTCCACACGATCAATCTCGTTCTGTGGGCAGAACTTTTGGATTATGAGCTTCTTCGGGTCTTCCCATGTCATTCTGGCAAGAGCGTTTGGTGACTTTGTCCTCTGAATGTTTCTCCACCAACCTAGTGCTTCATTGGTGAAAGAATGAGAAACATATCTAACCGCCCGGTCCGGTCGACACTCGCTGATGTTGATTACAGCGTTCATCCTCTCAATCCATTCGAACGTAGCCACTGAATCCTTGTTCCCATCGAACTTGGGTGGGTCTCCGTCCTTGAAACCTTTGTAAGTACACCCATGGTTGCTTGATCCCACCTTTACTTCATCCCCATCACTGTCATACACTTTCTCTTCATGGTCTCCTTCATCCCCCTCTCTACTTTTCTTTAGTGCCTCGGATAGTAGATCATGCAATACTTTCTTCAGAGTGAGTACAACTTCACGGGCAATAGCATCCCTGACCTCGGGTTCTAACTGTAGAGGCCCTTGATCATTGTTCACAGTTGGGGTCACTTCTGTTTCGTGCACACTCTATGTGTGTTCTGCGTGCACACTCTCTTCCTCTTCATGTCTTTGATTCAATTGAGGTCTACCGACTCGGCCAGTGCGACCGCCTCGGCGTCCTGTTCTTCCTCCACCAGCCATAGTTCCTAGTTTCCTGATAGTTATAAAGGGAATACATCAATGTCATTCCTTCAGATCATAGTTTAGAACAGTACGAGCAAGGTAAATTTTTAATTACAGTGACCGGTTTGTGATTACTAATTTACATTGCTTTTCGGGTTCAAAACTCTTCAAATCGGTTGTGACATTGACAACTATTTGTTCTAAGTTAAGGTATCTATTCTTATCCAAGTGTATTAAATCTAGTACTTACTTACGTTGGCGTTGGTTACCCATACTGACATCCGTGCGTTGGTACCATAATCAGTTTGAGTCCAGACATTTAGGGATGTCTGAATCTCTCAAACTATTGCTCTGATACCAACTTGTAAGGCCCCATTCCTGGGTAACCTCACTTGTTGGATTTACTCATAAACATAGTCATAAATACTGAACTTAAATTTAAAACATTCAGAAGTAGCGGAAGCAAACATCATTCAAATTACATGACATAACAGCGGAAGTCTTAACAATTAAATACATAACATTGTCTCAACATATATAAACGTGGGATCTCAGTCTTGTGCCGGGTAACCTTCACGCCATCGCACGACCCTTTCTTCCTTTACCCAAAATGTATACTAAAAGTCAGCTAACGCTGGTGAGTTCTAGTTAAAGGACAATCATACATAATACTTATCTTATCATGAATATTTTATATATGTATACATAACATACGTAATATTCATACTTTTACATATTCTTTACTTTACTGTTCTCACATAATCATTCATTTTGAGTATATACATATGTACATACATACTTACTTTGGAGGGGGGAGAACAGTTATTGGCCATAATCTTAAGGGAGATCAACCCATCACACTTGTCGCGAGTGTCACAAAGACATCGCAGTGAGAACTACCGTCGTAGCCCATTTCATTAACCGTCCGGCTCTAGAAGACCGTCCGTTCATTCATTAAATCCGTCCGGCAACCTTTGTCCATCCGTTCTTAAACCGTTCTACCGTCGTAGTCCGTTCTTTTGTCCGTCAGCCCTAGGGCATCCGTTTCCCACGCGACCATTATGTATGCAACCGTTCTAATTTATTTAAGGCAATTTCTTTGACCGTCCATTAGTGCCTTAATATACGCCCTAGCTTGCGAAGGGACATTTTTGTCCCGGTTGCAAAATAGTCACGTGGTCGTCCGTCTACCGAAGTAGCCGTTGTCATAGAAGGGTTCATAACGTTTACATACATTCATAACATGCAATATATATATAATATAAAGCAAGATTTCATTCATTTACGTTATGTTCTTCTTTCATTCATTCTTTATAATCATACGCTTCATTCTTTATTCATAATTCATTTTCAAATATAAGTATATATATATATATATACTGATTTGTATACCACGTATGATCACATTGACATTTATAGCATTTATTCATTTAGTGTATACACTTCAGCCCAAAACATTTAAAAATGATTTGCACATAACATAGAAGGGGGCACATAGAACTCACCTGATAAGCTAGTCTTGGTTGTCCTAAACAAAGGTCCAACAATGCCACGTACGATCAGAATTAGGTAGTTAGGTACACATCAGACCAAATTCCAACTCTAACTGTTTAATCATTCTAAACATACTGACTTTACTTACTGGTCTGCTGAGCCTAGCTCATGCGCACTTGACAAGTACGCATGATCTTTCTCCTGCGTACTTGGTAAGTACGCATGATCTTTCTCCTGCGTACCTGCGTACTTGGTAAGCACGCATGATCTTTCTCCTGAGTACCTGCGTACTTGGTAAATACGCATGATCTTTCTCCTGCGTACTTGGTAAGTACGCAGGACGTCCCTACTGCGCACTAGATAAGTACGCAGCACCTGTTTTCTGGAAAAGTCTGAAATTTTGCATGTTAATCCGATCATGCTAATCTTACAACTTTCTTTGATCAAAAGGTGCGGTTTTCACTCTATATGCTAGTTCTAAGCTTATTTTCAAGTTTCATTCATAAAAAACGTCTCCTATTTAGCTAAAACCCGAAAAATCCCAAAACGAAGAAAAACTCAGTTTAAGGTCGAATCGTTACCTGGATTGTGATTCTGATTCGGAGGTTTTGCTCACGAGCTCAGTAGTAACGTGCTCCTTCAATTTCGTGTCGACCCGTCGACTTTCTCTCTCTAGACCCGACTCTCCTTTCTCTCTCTAGCTTGCAAGTGTTTGTGGGAAATGAGAGCTTCAAGGCTGTCTTGGCCCTTATATACCTGGGCTTCTCTCGACACGTTGGAGTCGAGCCTAAGCCCATCCGTTTTTCTTTTGTTTTATGATGATTAAGTCTCTTTCGCGTTATTATTTACTAAATTACTATGTTTGGGATGTTACAGAACTCGGGCCACCCAAGTCCACACACACGACTTAACCACCCAGTTACGGGCCTCGCTGAGACTAAACCTGGAAAATAAAACTCTTAAACACAATCCCAAATCAATCCTAATTCTCGTATGAACCCTAGAATTTCAAAATCAAATTATGAATCGATTTACCCTCTATCAGTGTAAATTGACAGAGGGCTTTTGATCTATGAAGGAAAACGGATATTTTGGCTATGAGAATTACCTGAATCGGGTTCGAAAAGAAGGAGATCGAGTCTGAGTTCAGAAACGGTAGACACAAGCTTCAATCGGGTAATGCAAGTTCAATTTGAATGAATTGAGAGTTCGGAGAGTTTGGATGAGGTGTTGTTGGTGTATAACAGTCAGTATTTATAACTGATTTCAGTGATTAATGTTCGTATGGTTGGGAGGTTTATAGTTGAGCAAAACGGGTTTAATTTCGAATCACGCGGCCGTTAAAGTTGAAATCGAGCCTTGATACACCTCGGGTTTGGGTCGCACGCTTGAAGGGAGGCTCGGGGTGCAATGAACCTGGCCGGAAACACGATTTCAAATAAAGGATGATGAAAACCGAGCGTCGCGAGGATCGAACCTGAGACTATTTTGGATTCTGGAAGTTTGGGTTTATTGCACAATGGTCCCTGAAGTTTCAAGCTTTATCATTTTATGCTAATACTTGAGTTTTAGTTTTAAATTAAGTTTCAGAAATAACAGTTTAGTCCCTGGACTTTATAAAATAAATAATATGTTTTATTTTATAAAATTAAACAAGTTTTATAAGTTTTACACTTTATTATTTCATAATTTCATAAAATAATTTCTAAGTTTACAAGTTTCAATTATTTAATGATAATAAGTTTATATTATTTTCATAATAATATTTGATAAGGTTTTAAGAATTTTATTTACAAGATATAAATACACATACATATTTAGATATCTGTTTATATTTACGTTTTAAGTATTTTCATGTAAATAACTAACTAGCATCTATTATTAAATAAATGTTTTAAGTTTTTTTTAGATTTAATAGCACGTACAAAGATTATGAGATGAATTCGTTCACTGGATTTAAAAATAGGTAAGTTACAAAGGGTTATAATTTTATAACATGGAAATGACACATCAAAAAATCTTGGATACTTACCATGAACATAACATGTAAATGGGTTTTTGATGAACACTCCGTCATGAAACATCTTCAAAGTAAAAATACTAGGGTTTTTGCATGTCATCAAAATGAACAAAAAAACATACGGGTCAAACACCATAAACTGTATATGGATTTAAAATCATCAAAACAAATAGATTTGAATAAAAAATAGTGAAGAACTAACCGTTAACTACATATGGATCAAATATCACATTCTCACTTCGAAGATACTAGAGAGTTAACACCATTGCTAAAAGCTTCTATTTTTATAAACGATTCTCACTTTCAGCGATTGAGTTACATAGAAATTAGGAATTTTGAATGGGGAAAAAGAAGAAGCGTGAGTTGTACATGATCCGTTTTTTGGTTTTATTTAAGAGAAATAAGTAAAAGACTAAAATGCCCCTCATGTGAGGGGCACGTGATCTGGGTTAACGTTTAAAGGAGACGGTGTGATCAATTTAGACTAAAAGGGTTACAGAATCCAAACCATGGGATTTGATTTGTTAAAAAAAAATTTTTGACTGAAATGATTAAAATACCTAAACCATAGGAGCCATAATAGTAATTTACTCTAGTTTCTTTATGATTTTATCCCGGCGGGTTCGGTTTGGTCGGTTCGGGTCCGAAGCTCCCGCCAACCCTCCTTCAATCACATCATGTGCTGCTTTTTACTTTCTCCGTATCGATTACCACCCAGAACCTCATTATTATTGATCAAACAAACACAAACCCTAACTTCACCAACTCTAACAAACGAACACACACAGTTGCATTGTTTACAGCGATCTCCAATTCTAGCTGCTGATCAATGGCGGACTTCGAGCCAACTCCTCTAAAAACCCTAGCGATCACTACAAGGTGTAATTCTCTTTTTCTCTCAATTATTCATCTTTTAGTAGCGATTCTTCGATCTCCATTTATGATTACATATGCGTTTTATGATGAATTGATAATCCTTTGAGTTGAAAAGCAAATCGTATCATTACATGAGTTTAGGGATATAATTGCGTGAGTTAAGAGTACGAATTCACAATTATTGAAGAAAATGTAAGATGATGATTAAACCCTAACTAGCACTACAAGGTTTTGTTCTCTTCTCTCAATTTTTCATCTTTTAGTAGCGATTTTTTTATCTGCATTTATGATTACATGTGCTTTTTATGATGATCCTTTGAGATGAAAACGAAAATCATATCATTGCATGAGTTTAGGGATACAATTGTGTGAGTTAGAAGTACGAATTCACAATTGTTGAAGAAAATGTAAGATGTTCTGATGATGATTTTGAGTTATTACATGTGAGGCAACCGAGAGATCTAAAGCAAGTAAGACCATATGTAATGTAGTGTGAGCGTGAGAGGGCATCGTCACGTCAGACCCACGCTCACAGGACACCGCGACATGGTGCCTTGAACCTGGTCTCCGATGGCTGGGTCATGTTCACGTGGGGCAAAAAACGCGTTAGTTGTTTAAAATAATTAATGAGATGAATTAAAAAATTAATTTAAATCAATGCTACATCTCACTTCACCGTTACCTATGTTTAGCGGGTGTGAGGGGGAATCCCCTCCTGCCTACGTGGCACACTTTTTTTTTCCCTCTCACTTGGGTATTACATATGGCCTAAGCAACACCTCTAGCTTTTAAGTTCATTAGTGTTCTGCAAATATGATAATTGCAGCTTTTCTAGCTGCGATGGTTATGGATCCATGTAACTGAACTTATATCAATTTTCACAACACTCTAGAAATTCACACCTACCAACTAGAGTAAAAAATGAAACTAACTAAATTATAGAAGGTTTAAGATATGGTCATGCTTAAAGAACTCATTAAATGGATTTCCAAGTTCCAAACTGTCGGCCGGACTGGTAAACCGCCAAAAGCGAACCGTGAACCGAACTGTATAAATCTCAAAACGGCTGAATTGGCTTTCTTGCTTCGGTTTGGGCGGTTCGTTGGGTTTCAGCGGTTTATGAACACTGCTGGGTTGGGAGTGTTTTGTGCCTGGGGGGGGGGGGGTTTGTGCATGTGCATGTGCATGGTTTTATTCCCTTTATGTCACTCTTCTCTGCTTCTATTTATTTGCTGGCCTACCTTATTAATTGGTTTACTACTTTACCATCCCATTATTCTTAAATGAACTTTTAGCCGTTTGATTTTTGGTGTGTTACAGAGCCCCCAGATTATTTTTAAGTTTTATGGACATGAGCCAGACCTACAAGTCGCATACCCTGAAAAAAGTTGTACTGTTTTTTATATTCAAAAATCAAAACTCAAAAGGTAAAAGCACAATTTGTTATTGTCTGCATCATCTGAATTAATTTTAGTACCAGTGTATAATAACATTTTTCTTCCTAGATATTGTCAAATCTTTCTAATCACTTATTATTGTATGTATGCATGTTTTATCTCATTGGTAGGTTGTGTATATTATTTCTCTGGTTATTGAAAGAGTTGATTTGGGTTTTTTTTTTTAAATCTCAAACGCGTTAACTCAAATAATTTAACTAAACGGGAAACGGATCAAGTGGGTCAAATGGGTTGAAAAGTTATCCAAAATGCATAATTGCATATAACCTCTTAAATTATTGTATTTAGATATTAGATCATTATCTAGTTATATTGTTTCTGTAGCCATAATTAGCACACTCATTATTTGTAAAAGAAGTTAATGTTCTATTTTTAGTTTATATAACCTCCTAAATCATTTTACTCAGAGATTAGATCATTATTTTAATTATTTTGTTTCTATAATCATAATTAGCACATTCATTATTTGTGAAAAGAAGTTAATATAATGGACAAAAAGTAATTAGTATTACTAATCGTTTTAACACATTCACTGTGGTAATGATACTTTTAAATGATCATAATCAACACATTCCCATATCGTTTTATGTTAAAATGTGATAGTTGCAGCACATGATGTTAACTTATGGCAGATATTTAATCTAATTTCTTTTGAGTTTCATATGATGACTATTTTTATATATGTTGTCACCAGGTACAAATGTGCAGCTTGTTTTCAGCAGTTTAAGAAAAAGGAGCACCTTGTTGCACACATGAAGATATCCCATCACTCTGTGCATCAGCCAAAATGTGGTGTTTGTCAAAAGCATTGCAAATCATTTGAATCGTTGTGGGAGCATATATCAAGTATGATAACATTTGATACTTAACACTAGAGAGTAGACTCGTAGAGTATCTAATTGCTGCCCTTTATATGAAAGAAGGTCAATTTGGGCTGTATCTTACTATGTTAACGGATTCAATAGAAATTTAGCTGGAAGTATACCTGGGTCATACGGATTGAATGGTTTAAAAGTTTGCACATAGCACACCCAAAACATTGCTTTGTTTAAACATATGGATCATTATTTTGGCAATAGTTTTTGTAACAAATTTTATATATAATTATTCATGAAATTCGAGAAAAGGAAAAATCTTGTTGATAGGTCAATACTTAATACGATCTGACCCACTAAATATCTACCCTTTTGACCTTTCAAAGTTTTACCCAACCTGCACATTTTCCATCTACACTTAACTATATGTTAAAGTTCGATTGAATGGGTCGCATGGTTAGAAGTCTCACATAGCACACTGAAAATTGTTTTATTAAAAAAACATTTCATTATTTTAGTAATAGTTTTGTAACATGTGTAATATATTAGTTATTTATGAACTTCCAGGTATGGTTGTTGTTGTATTTATGAACTTCAGGGCCCTCTACAAACTCTTACTTTATTTAACCCTTTACCCAACCCACCCACTTTCCACATGTACTCATTCGTTAAAATTTGATTGTTCTTTATTTATGTTTTTATGAATCATGTAGGTCCATTAGCTAAAGCTCATTGTTCAAGTATATTCTCTCAATATGGTTGCCAACTCTGTATGGAAGTTTTTGAGAGCCCTATTATTCTTGGTGAACATAAAGATCAATGTCTCCTAACTGCCCCTGCTTGCCTTGTAAGCTTATGTGGAATAGTTTTTTATGATAAGTAATTACTAAAGGTGGCAATCTCGACCCATTGGGTTATTTTTCCATCTCTAACGGGCCAAACAGTTAAAATAAAAGAAAAATATCTAAATGGTAAACGTGTCAAATGCGCCAAAATGTCGAAAATCGACCATATTTATTATTAGTGCCTAGTTGCATCCGACCTTTTAAATTGTTTTATTTAGAACAATAAATTATTGTTGAAGTAATAATATGATTTTTTGTAAGGGCAATTATTGGAATAAACTGTATGGACTTTCATTGAACCGGACATAAGTTTCTGAACTTTATTATTGCATGATTAAACCCTTTATCTTTTTGAACTTAACAATAAAGACCCTGGACTTTATTTTTAACAAGAAAGTCTTTCGTCTTTGTATGATTAAATCCCTCTTTATATCATTTAATGAAGAAGCTCTTTTTTGCATGGTCAAGTCACTAAACTTTGTTAGAAGGACCATACTGTCAGGTTTTAAAAGTCCAGGGACTTAATCATGAAAAAATGAAGTCTAGGGACTTATATACTAATATTATGTTATTGTTGCCTCTTTTTTTAATCATATTTAACACACTAGTTATTTATAACACATATAAAAAGTTTGTACAAATTGTGTTTTGGGTCATCTCAACTCAACTTGATCTAATCTAACCAATCCCTACCGTAAATTACCCATTTTTACATGAACCCACCTGAGCTGCCGACTTTGCCATCTCTGGTAACTCTAAATATTAAGTTATTAAGATACGGGTTACGTTCCCATACATTTATGTTAATTTGTTGCAGGGAACAATAAATATTCCCCACATCACTTATGAATCTTTAGAAGATGAAAACTACATTGGTAAATGCCTTGAAGCAGTTGCCATTGATTGCCAAATGGTTGGGTGTGGTAGTGATGGATCACTTGACCTATTAGCTCGTGCTTGTCTTGTTGACGAAGAAGAAAATATAATATTTCACACTTATGTGGAACCTCAAATATCCGTAACTGATTATAGGTACTTGGTGCTGTTTTCTGTGTTTCTTCTACAATTGTACGAGTCTAGAAGGTGGGCCCTTCAACTCATTTTGTATGAAAATGGGTCAATTTGGGTAATTGGGTTATATAAGTTGGCTAAAAAAGAAACGTGTTGAGTGGTTTAGAAGTCGCCTAAAGTATGCTTAAGTGTTTACAACCTTCTAAGTTATTTCTTTTAATAAAGTTGGATAATTCATAATTGTTTCAATCATAGTATTAATTATGACCAAATTCAAAATAACTTGACAAAAGCTTTGACAAGTCATCCCGCTCCGCCCTAAAATTACCTGTTAACAAACCCGTCCTACACATTCTTTGTTCTATTTGTATCTATTACAAGGGGTGGCAATTTCAACCGATTTGTATGGAAACGGGTTCATTCATGTTTTATTTTATTGATAGCGGGTCAAACGGGTCAAAAGTCGCCTAAAAATATTTTAATGCTTACAATGTCCTAAAGTTGTCTAATTTAAAAAGAAATGATATTTTTGTTAATCATAGGGTTTTTATATTTATATATAATATTTTAAATTATTTACAAAATTCATAATAACTCACGGAAGTGTTGACGGGTCAGCGTGAGTTGACCTTTTAACCAATCCGTCTACCCATTTTTTTTTTCCAATTTGCATCCATGACTAGGGTGGGAATTTTGATCCATTTATATGGAAACTGGTTAATCATTTTTTTTCTATTGATAGCAGGTCAAACTGGTCATAGTAGCTGAACGTGCTTACAACCTCCTCAATAGTTTTATTTCAAGAGAAATGTTATTTTTAGTTTTACTAGGAGTTTTTGGCATTTTGCAATAATATCGCATTAACTATTTAGAAAAGGTCTTAAAAATGGTCAAATTTTCAACTTGTACAGAAATTTTTTTTTACCCCTTTTGACATGTTATCCGACACAACTGTTTTGGCACCTCTATATGTAGCCGTTGAACAGGGTTACTGATGGCCGGTCACTTGAGTATTTGAATTTTCTAGCCATGACGGAATCGGACCAACATCGGAGACCCGTGGGCTAAATGAGATGGGTCCAACATGGGTCGGTTTAATTCAAGTGGATGGTTAACGTGAGCTGCATGCATGCCAACATACCCACGATTGCACCTGTAGTTGATAATAGTTCTCATATTTCCTTTCTAAATTCATTTTCCTTATTTTATTTGTTTAGTTAGTTTTTCTATATCCTAGATTTATGTTACGTGGGTTATGGTTAGTTTTCATCACAGACAAACCTTTGGAGTGAAAGGTGTTTTATTGATTGTGATAGGTTACAATAGGTAGATATAAATAGGAAAGAGAAATACACATAGGTACCCTCAACTATAAAGGAAAGCAAAGTAAGACATAAACATTATGTCTAACACCCCCCGCAAGTTGAGGGCGGGGAACGACTTGCAACTTGGATCTTAGCAATAGAAACCTCTGAGATGGTAATGGCTTGGTGAATACATCAGCTATTTGGTCATCCGTGGAGATGAACTGAACTTTTAACTTGCCTTGTGCAACCTTTTCTCTAACAATGTGGAAGTCAACTTCAACGTGCTTGGTACGAGCGTGAAATACGGGATTAGCAGATAGATAGGTGGCACCGAGGTTATCACACCAAAGTGTAGGTGGAGCCTTGGAGCAAATACCGAGTTCACTTAAGAGAGCTTCAAACCATGTAAGTTCAGCCACAGTATCAGCAAGGGCTTTATACTCAGATTCTGTGGATGATCTTGAAACCGTGTGTTGTTTGCCAGCATTCCAAGAGATGAGATTAGACCCAAAATAGATGGAAACCCCCCCCCCCCCATGGACCGGCGGTCGTCTGGACAGCCGGCCCGGTCAGCATCGGAGAAGGCTTGAATAGTGAAACGCCAACGAGCATCTGTAAAAGCATGAAGTGAGGAACCAGAGTCGTGACGGATGAATAAGCCAAAGTGAGAAGTGCCTTTAAGATAACGCAAGATTCTTTTTACAGCCGACCAGTGATTATTTGTTGAGTCTGCATAAATTGACAGACCTTGTTGACTGCATACGTAATGTCCGGCCTAGAGAGGCAAACGTATTGCAAGGCACCGACGGTGTGACGATATTTGGTGGGATCAGCAAGGAGGGGGCTGTCAGCACGGGATAAGGGCTGCGAAGTACTCATGGGAGATGGTACTGACTTGCAATCTGAGAGACCAGCCCGCTCGATTAGATCACATATATACTTGCGCTGAGACAGAATGATGTTTTTGCCATGAGGGACAATTTCAATTCCCAAAAAGTAGTGAAGATTACCCAAGTCTTTAACCGCAAAAGTGTTGCTCAGTTTGGAAATAACACCACTAACAACTGTTGTGTTATTACCCGTGACGATTATGTCATCAACGTACACAAGGACATAGACAAGGCTGCCAAGGATGAACAAGGATGGGTCGGTTTTGGAACCCATGAAGCCGATCTGGTGTAGGGCAGTTGACAGGCGTTGAAACCAGGCCCGTGGATCATGTTTTAGGCTGTATAAAGATTTATGAAGGAGACAAACATGGTCTGGTTGATTCTTGTCAACGAATCCCTGGGGCTGTTTGAGATACACAGTTTCTTGTAAGTTTCCATGGAGAAATGCATTTTGGACATCAAGTTGTCTAAGAGACCAACTATTTGTCACGGCAAGAGATAAAAGAACACGAATTGTTGTAGCCTTTACAACAGGGCTGAAAGTCTCCTGAAAGTTAACACCGGGTTGTTGGTGAAACCCTTTTGCCACAAGCCGTGCTTTGTAGCTAGTGATAATCCCATTCTGGTCCTTCTTTATCCTGTAAACCCACTTGGAATCAATAATGTTAGTATTTTCAACATAGGGTACAAGAGACCACGTGCCATTCTGAACAAGAGCGTCAAACTCCTCGGCCATGGCTTGACGCCACTCAGGTGATTTGTTGGCAACGGTAAAGGAAGTTGGTTCAACTGGATCAGATTTATTAAAAGTGGTGTGATAGGATGAAGGATTGAATCTTTGTGTGGGTTTAGGATTGGGCCGTAGATTATGGGGACGAGACCTGGGAGGATTGGGTGGAGGTGGAGGGGGCTGAGTTGTGGTGGTTGGGGAGGTGTTGGACTGTTGGGAAGGGGTAGATGGTGATTGGTGGGTGGAGATAGGTTTGGGTGGAGGTTCTGTTGGTGTAGAAGGGAATGAGGAGAAGTAGGGAGAGGACTCATAGGAGGGTTCGGGTGGAGGAGTAGTGAAGGGTAGGATATGTTCATTGAAACGAACGTGTCGGGCGATGTAGACACGATCGGTGACTAGGTCTAGACAACGGTACCTATGATGAATGGGACTATACCCCAAGAAAACACACGGTGTGGAGCGGAAATCCATTTTGTGGTGGTTATAAGGACACAGATAAGGGAAGCACTGACAACCAAACACCCGCATGAAAGAATAATCAGGGGTGCGTTTGAATATATGCTCAAAAGGGGATTTGTTAGAGTAGGACCGAGAGGGCAACCGATTTATCAAATAAACGACCGTTTCGAAGGCAAAGTTCCAAAACCTTTTTGAGGCTTTGGAGCGGGCAAGGAGAGCAAGGCCCGTTTCTACGACATGACGGTGACGCCGTTCAACAATACCATTCTGCTCACTGGTGTGAGGACACGAGCGTCTATGAATAATGCCAATTGAGGAGAAGAATGGGATAAGGTTGCGAAATTCACCGCCCCAATCGGTTTGCACATTTTTAAGTTTAGTATTAAATTGTCTCTCAGTCATTGTTACAAAGGATTTAAAGGTTGAGTAAACGTCAGATTTTTGAGCCAATGGATAGAACCACATATAACGTGAGTGGTGATCAACACATAACATAAAAAACCTATGTCCATCAAAAGAAAGAGATGGAGCAGGACCCCAAACATCACAATAAACCAAGTCCAAGATATTATTACTACGAAAATTTGAAATGTTTAAAGACAGTTTGGAGGATTTCCCCAACTGACACGAAGAACATAAAGATGGAAACAACTTTGTAGACATAGGTAAAGAACAATTTGACATAATAGACTGGAAAACACGAGCATGGGGTGTCCAAGCCGGTGATGCCAGGTAGTTGAGGAAGCTTTGGTGGCGGTGAAAGACATACGTGGAAGAGACTTCAATGGAGGGAGACGGAGTGAATAGAGACCTCCATCACTTGGACCCGTGAGAAGGATAGCTCCTGTAGACTCGTCCTTAACAACAAAAAAAGACGAGTGAAATTCAAAGAAAACGTTATTGTCGGTACAAAATACAAAACTGCTGAACAGATAATAGATTCTTTTTGATTTCTGGTACATGAAGGACATTAGATAAGTTAAACAGTTTGTTTGGAGAATAAAACTTGGAGGAACCAATATGGAAAATGGGAAGAGGATTACCGTTACCAACGTGGAGAGAGTCAGAGCCATGGTATGCCTCGGAGTTATCCAGGCTTGTTAGATCCGGTGTGACGTGGCTGTTGGACCCGGTGTCGGGAAACCAGGTTGAGGCGGGCTGTGATCCATGATCCGAAAAATTAGCATAGTTTGCCTGAGACGGGGCCCGGGTCGGGGAAGAGCCTGACTGAGTTGGACACTGTGAGGGGATGTGGCCAATGCCACAGCGGCTGCAGTGACCGTAGACAGTGTTTTGGGTGGAGGCCCATGCAAACTGTTGCGGACGATTTTGAGTTCTTGGTCCACGAGTGTCATCCCGATATCTGAAATTTTTCCCGCGTGAATTTCCACGGTAATTGCCGCGTCGGTTGCCCCGGTAATTATTGGACGGGCGATTAGCATAAAAGGCCTAGGGCTGGGTGTTTGGAGAGATAAGTGGGCTGAGTTGGTACCCAAACTGGGCTGCAGTCTGCTGTAAATTGGTGAACTGGGACTGTGGTGGGGCAGGGGTTTTTAGGAAGGGGCCGAGAGTCGCAGCAGTGAAGGACTGTGGTGGAACCTGGGCATGGCGATGGAGCATAAAATCATGATCACTGAGCAGGCCATGTAATTCATCAAAAGTGATGGGTGGTGAACGAGCCAAGAGATTCGCTTTTAAGCCATTGTATTCTTCGCGAAGGCCGGCGATAGCAAGCATGACCAAGTCTTTGTCTTTGAATGGTTCACCAATGTTGGCCAATGCAGTGGCGTATTCCTGGGCACGACCGAGATAGGACGCGGATGTTTCATCCCCTTTCATCTCGATCTTCAAAAGCTGAGTTTTAAGAGTATATTCCCTAGAGGAGTTGTTTGGTGCATAGGCTCGTTCAAGGGATAGCCATAATTCTCTAGATGTGAGGCCTTGAACATGTTGAAAGGAGGCTTCCGAGACTGTGGAGATAACGATCATACGTACGTGGGCATCATTGGAGATCCAATGAAAATAACTGGGATTATCAACGGATGGGGTTTCAGTCGTTGCTGCTGTTTTCGGTAGAGGGCAGCGGATCGTGCCATCTATGTAGCCGAATAAGTTGTTAGTAACTAAAAAAGGATGCATCATCGCCTTCCAGAACCCGTAGTTGGTGGGTGAGAGTTTGAAGGCGAATTTGTGAGAGTTATGGCCTGTTTTCTCAACACTTGTGAAGGCCTGAATCATTGCCATGGGAGGAGATTGGGTTTAGGAAGGAAAGAAGGAGGAGAAGCAGAGGCGGAGGTTGGAAGAAGCCGCCGGAAAGGTCTGGGCGTTTTTCTTTTTGGCAGACCTTTTGGTTTTCTTGGTTGCTCTGATACTAAGACAAACCTTTGGAGTGAAAGGTGTTTTATTGATTGTGATAGGTTACAATAGGTAGATATAAATAGGAAAGAGAAATACACATAGGTACCCTCAACTATAAAGGAAAGCAAAGTAAGACCTAAACATTATGTCTAACAATCACTTTTTGTATAAGTCACGGATAAAAGGAAGAAAAAGGCAGATGAGTTTAAGTATGAAAAAGTTTGTGTTAATTTTATCTCAATGGATTTTGAGTTAAGGTTGATTCGTCTATGCTAGCTTAACCGTAGCACGTTGGGTGGTGTTCTTAGACACAATTTTTTATCCGGAGTGGTGAATATGTATCTTCGGTTAAAGATCGCAGCCCGATTGTTTGTTTCAGTGGTGAATCTGTATCCGAAACGAGCCGGCGATCTATCCGTTTCTTTGTTAATTCAATTTTATCCGTTGCCGTAACTCTGATTTCCTATCAGTTACATAGCATTGATGTTACATGAACCTTTTGCTTCAGATATGAACTGACCGGTTTAACAGAAGAACATCTAATAGATGCTATGCCACTTAAGGAAGTACAAGAAAAGATTTCTCAAATTTTATATAATGGAGAATCAATTGGAAAAGAAAGGTTGGATGGTGGAAAAGCTAAACTACTCGTGGATCATAATTTAGAGCATGATTTGGATTGCTTGTTAATGAGTTATCCTGAGAAATTATTAAGGTCAGTTTTTTCCGATTCAAAGTACTTTTACAGATTCATAAATATCACGCGCACAATAGTTCTATGAGTGTAAACGAGCCGAGCTTGAGCCACCTCTACGCGGCTCGAGCTCAACTATTTTATTTAAGAGAGCTCAGGCCCATTTCGAGTCTTGTGTAAAGCTTGAGCTTGGCTCGTGATTGGTTTTACAGTTGTCAGAAAAAAAAATGATTATATTGCCCATATATTTATTTAAATTTAATATAAATGTACACACAAATATATTATTTAGTTATATTATATATTATGCTCCCTTGACCCAAAACTGTTGTCTGAATTACTGTATTACTTTATCCCAAAAAGTCCACTTTTTTATTTGATCCATGTGACCCGTTAGAGAGAAACATAACCAGGATTGACCCTTTCATAAGTAAATGGGTTCAAACTGTCATATACTTTCATGTTTGCAGAAAAACAACACATTCGCCATAATTGTCATAGTTAGACTAAAAACCGGAGCCAACGGTTCTTTTTTATTTTTATTATTTTCTTTCAGTTTAATATTTTGTATTGTGTAAAGTGAACATAAAATTCTGCTTGTGGTTTAACAGCTTTTCTGTGTAGGGATACAGCAACATGTCGTCCGTTGATGAAAACTAATTTGGTCAGCCACTCTCTCAAGTACCTCACTAAAACATATCTAGGGTAAGTTGCTTATTTCACATTCTTTTTTTTTTTTGCCTTTTCTTTCAAACTTACATTCTAGCAATTTACCTGTGCTCACATGTGTTTTAGTCTCCAAAGTTATTTAAAATGACACATAGTTAGAATTTGAAAAGTGAATGTGATTTTTACTTATTTAATGCACTAAATTAACCTATAAATGAGTTATTGAGTTATATCAGTACAGTTAATTTGATCACTATTATAATGTGGTGTATCTGTTTCACAAATATATATTTGTTAAAATAAATTCTATTGTTGTAGTTTTAATAATGCAAGATTAAGACTAATACATTTATCATTATATGTAATTGCTAAATATTTAACGGGCATGTTCGTTTGTTTATATGTAATTGCTAAATAATGTTCTTTTTAACTTTGGACTTCCATTATATCTTACTGTTTCTTTAAAGAATGATACCACCCAATGATATGAAATTTTGTTTAGATAATGAAACCTCATTATAGGAAGTTATTTCTAGTTTAATATTGCAAGTTAAATCATTTTATATTATTAATTTATTATCCACACTAATAAATCTGTGAAAACTTATATTTTATTGGATAAAAAGTGTTCCATGTCAACCCAACCAGTATCAGAATATTACCTGTTACCGCCTCCCACCCCACCCATTTTGACGCGTCTGCAATTCTTTTAACAATTTTATGTTTTCAGGTACGATATCAGGTTAGGGACACATGACATTTATCAAGATTGTGTATCTGTAATGAGACTTTACAAGCGTATGCGCTCTCAAGAACATCAAGATGACAAAACTGCAACATCATGCACCAAACAAAACCGTACTTTTGATTACCGAACATCAAAGGATCTCGAGGACATGTCCCCAGACAAACTCTTTCAGATTTCAACACCAAATTATCGGTGCTGGTGTTTGGATTCTCGACCACAGGATCCACCATAGGATTAGAGGTTTTGAGTTAATCAGTGTTTGGTTTTGGTAAGAGACTAAATAGTAGATTGTGATACCTAGTGTCACCTGTCAAGGTTTTCTTGATTGTTAATATATGGTGACAAAGGCATATAAAACTACTAATAGTTTCTTAAGATGATGTATCCGGATGCTACTAATATATGGTTGACTCGATCTTTTCCCGAGACTAACCAAAATTAGGACCTCTCTGTAGTGAACCTCTTTGATATTTATTTTGATTCTAAAACATCTCATTTCAACCCGGGTCATTTTTAAATCAGAAACAAACCAAATTGATACCTTTTTAGAATAACCCGTTTTGACCCAAACTTGTTTTGAAAGAACCTATTTAACCTGTTATCCAGTCTGACTCGACTACTCGACTCACTCATTTTGCCACGTCCAGCAATTTAACTTCTTTCATTATTACCGTCACCAAACTATTAAAAATACTTTATAGAACTCAAATATGTATCACATTTCTTTTCTACCGGATCCATCATAAAACATGTTGGACAATGAATATATACCTTTTAACTTTATGAAAAAATAGTTATCTTATCGGACATCCTCACATGCTATTTGTACACCTCTCATTTTTTACATAATACTATCATATTATACCTTTTTTTTTACACAATGTGGTTGTATCGTGTTTTTTTATACAATACAAGACATAATATGACCGTATTGTGCAAAATGATGCGACTAATATGATATGTCTGGACGTTTTGTCAGGTAGACTTTTACGTATAAGACCTATACGAGTCATATAGGCGCAACGAGGGTGGTGTACGTATAGTGTGGGTGGTGTCTAATTTGATAACTTCAAAAATATCAGGTCAATAAATTGAAATTTTTTTCCCCACAAAGTAGATGTGTTTTAATCATTTTAACATAGACGAAATTGAATACATATCTAGGTGAACTATAAATTGGTTTCAATGGTTAGATAAGCTAAATGAATAGGTTCATTTCTAGCAATTTTGTCCCCAATTACCATTCTCAATTCTCTAGGTTCCTCTCATCTCAAGCTGAATATATATACCCAAGCTTTTTAGTTAAGCACAAAGATATAAGAAACAAAAAAAATTAGAAAGACATCGATTACAATAAATGTTTATTTGAACTTGAGTCAATAGTTATTTAAATTGTTACTAAATTAATAATAAATATTTATAAATAATTATTAAACGAGTCGGCCCTAAACACAACACAATTTTAAGTGTGTATGAGTTAAGGTTAATGTTTTTAACCCGAATAAATTTATGGGTATGTCTCAAGAATGACATCATTATTGGAAAGTATTACAAACAAAGTGATCCCAGAATTACAGAATCACATTATTATACCACTGAAAATGAGCATCAAGAATCACATTAATATACCATAAATAAAAACCTATATTCTTTATGACCAATAAAGTTCATGAATCACATCAATATACCAATAAAAATGAGCATCAACCATCTACACTTCTAGCCTCAAGCAAAACACAACTATGAGGTGTCATTTGATAACCAAGTAATCCCGGAATCTTCTCAACAACGGGATCACCCGTCATCGAGAAGAATCCGGGATACGGAAGACCTGTATCCACCAACCGAACCCACTCCATACCCAAACGAGGCGGCGGCAGAGTAGCGGTTACTGGTCCATCTCCACTGTTAAAGGCGGCAAACATGTCACCAGTCAATGGGTTTTCATCATCTTGGTCATACTTCAAACCCATGGCTAAGAATTTGCTAGTGGGATCTTCCCAGTTTGGTGGAGATAAATCCAGTCCATACCAGTCGATATTCTCGACCTTTAAAAACTCACTCCTTTGAAGAAGATCGCTTCGTTTGATCTTTAACGAATTCAAGAACGAAATGAATTCAATCGTTTGAACTGCAAACCCGGTTTTTAACGATTTCCAGTTAAACGGTTTTCGATCTTTAACCAAAATCTTCCCCCCTGATGATTGACCACATTCATCTCCCATATTAAGAACAGGAACACCCAAAGAAATATATAAAATAAAAAGAAAATTACGGATTTGTTTAAGTCGAGTTTCAAGCACGATTTTCTTCTTTGTAGCACCTTCTTCGCCACAATTCCAACTGAACTCTGAGGCACTACTAAAGCTCACCAAGCCCACAATAGAAAGCCCGTGGTTCCGGGCCACGAAATTGAAAGAAAAAGCTGGCCCACGCCCGTTTAAGAAGATATCTCCACTGCCACATAAGCGGGTTGCAAGATTACTAATGAGACTCTCGCCTCTTAGATAATTTCTTACCTCACTACAGAATCTAGCATTCATTTCTGCCCATCTCTTCCAATGGGGAAACTGGATTTCTTTTGTGGAATTTACAATCGGGTCGAATGAGTCAGCGATGATTTTGGTTTTTGACAGTATAGGATCAAATGCGATTGCTTCAATTAAAGGTGGGCGAGAAAGATGTTCACCATGAAACCCGTTAACCATAGAAGAAGAATTGATGAAACAAAACCCGTCAATATGGTAATCGATTACCCAATGCCTAAGACTATCTAGGATCAATTGTTGAACAACCGGGTGGGCACAATTGAGGGCATTATTGGAAGAATAATAAGACGGTTTATCTATTTTCGCCAATGATGCATTATCACAAGTATGAGTGACAACAACTTCTAGCAAAACCTCAATCCCATTCGCATGTAATCTCTTTACCATTTCTTTCATAGAGCTAATAGTTGATATGGAGCCTCCTTGGGGACCATATGAGTTTTGTGGTGAAAAGAAATGTGAAGGGTAATATGGTCCTTTTTTCTTATCAAATGGAACTACTGGTTCTAACAAGATTGCATTAACACCCAAATCCTTGAAGTGATGCAACTTTTCAGTAATGGCAGAAAAGGTCCCTCTGATTTCGTTTGGTAAGTCGCTTGATGTGTCTCTTGTGAAATCCATCACGTTTAAACGATAAACCATTAGTTTCTCCATTGGTAAATTAGGGCTGACATCATCACTCCAATCAAAAGTAGGTTCTGTACAAACTTCCCCAAGAGAATTCTCTCCTATGACCTTAGAATACGGGTCTAGTACAATGGAAGACTTTTCTTGACCATTTTTGCATCGATAGCCATATGACACAACGTTCATTGCATTATCCATTGAAGCATGCCATATGTCACCCGATCGATTAACATAAGGATCTAAATCAATCTCTAAAACGGGCTCTTCACTAGAACTGTCATCAAATAAGCACAAGATCACACATTTGGCGTTTCTTGAAAAAAGAGCAAAATTTAAAGATCCATCAGCTGAATAAGAAAGGCCAAGTGGAGAAGGATGTCCAGATTTTATACCCACCGAGAAACAGAAATTTGTCTTTCTATGGCTTTTGATTTCAATCTTTTCACCATTGAGAGGACATTTTAAAAAAAATGAAACATAAAATGGAGCTAAACTTGCATCAAACTCCAATCCAACCGAAAACTTGTTTAAAGAATCAATCTCAAAAGGGGTTTCAAAGATTCCACAATTGCCCGATTGTAAAGGGATTAGTGATGATGAATCAGATCTAAACACGCCCCAACTCATAATTACTTCATCATCGTTGCCATTAAGTTGCAAAGATGAAATTTCTACATTTACTCCATATTTTCCATCTTTTAACCTGGTAATAATAACCTTCACATTTCCACCCTTCTCTGTCCTAAATAAATAAGTGGATAATTTTTCACCGGTTTGAATAACAGGAAGAGTTGAGGCAGCCAAAACTGCAAACCTAGGATTCTGGTACAAGCCTTGTATAATGTTCTTTGCAGTTTTTCCAAAAACTAGGCTCTGCCCGAAATCCGTTCTTCCCAAACTTTGTGTCACTCTTCTACCATATTTGCAACTATCAGCAGCTACTAATTTGGAGATCTTGATGGCTCCACAGGTTAAGCAAGTAGGCCGTGTAGAAGAGGATAATGAAAACAATGCCATGATATGTCTGAATGAAGTGCACGCAATGATTGCCGACTGCAGACATATAACTTGCAGAAACCAAAATTTGTTCTATCCAGTTCTTGATCTTTCTCTACTTAAAGTAAGAGGAATTAGCACCCTAAACAAAACTTTAAATAAATGATATAGGAAATTGCATTCAAATGCAGATTAAAATGCCGAGGGTGTTATCCAATCTACTAGTGTCTAGGGATATGTATCAATAATAACATACATATTCAATGAGGTCAATGATTAACTTAATCTACTCCCTCCATTCAATAATTAGAGTCTACATACCATAGTTTGCATAGATCAAGGGTTGTAAAAAATCAATTGTGTCTTGTACAAATGGTTAATTGCACCCAAATCAAAGTTGTCAAAGGCGCAAAGGGTGAGCCTTGGGCCTAGGCGCAAGGCGCTTAAAAAGCGAGGGCCTGAGATAAGGAAGGTGAAGAGCATAAACATACCATTTTTAGAGGTTCTAGACATGTTTTAGGCTTGTTTAGAGATAGTTTAGGCTGGTTCTAGGGCATTTTTGGATGTTTCAAACCAGTTTGGCCGGAATTTGAAGAATTTTAGCCAGAATCTGACCAGAAGCTCGCCTGAGCGCCTGGTTGGCTGCAAGGTGTTTTGCCTCGCCTAGATCGCCTTTGACAAATGTAACATACACTCACCTTTTAAGTTTTACCATTGTGTATAACACACTTACATTTTCGTGCAATCGTATATAACATGTTACATTAAAAATGGCGCAATTATTTTACATACAATTGCATGAAAATATAAGTATGTTACATACAACGGTGGAACAAAAGATGAAATTATGTTTTTGGTGCAATTAATCCTTAACATTTAAGCAGAGAGAATGTGAAAGAAGCTGTGATTAGTAACAATGACTACAGAATTAGATCATCCTTAACAAAGGGATTATGAAACCTAAATCCAAAATTATTAAATGACTTAATCTAACTGCATACAAAAAAAGAATCATAATCACACATTGGGACGAAATTCATTTCTATATCACGATAATCGATAAATATTCAGTTTGGAAAATCTAGAAACGATCAATATCCGAAACGTCGATCAGTTCTAGAATTTTTTGACGTCAAATATATATAACCAGATTTAGGTATAATCAGAACGGATGCTATGAAATTCAATAAAAACTCACAGCATTTGAGATCGAAGAGCAGCGGAGATGAAACTGAATCTACGTGGAGATGATGAAGCATGTGGAAATTCGATTAAAATTGGAGTAGAATGTGCGAAATTCGAAGTTGTATCTGCTTCCAATGGCTGCAGATTTGTTCTTCGTGTTTGGATTTTTATTAAATAATCACGAAACTGCCATTTTTGGATCGGAAATATCTCATATCTATAGCCCGTAAGTTTTTTTTGAACGGAAAATCTAGGATAATTGGGTTTTTTCGTGACAACACTTTGAACATCTAGTGTAGCACATCTCAGGAGGAACCTTCAACTGGGCAAACCCTCTGACCTGATCACAGACCTTTTTTTTTGTTGTGGCCAGGATTCGAACCCAAGACCTCCACTATGAGAAGTTTTATCAATTTTTATTTACACAAATCTTAAACGGTTAAAACGATGATATTAATGTAGCTTAACACAAAGAAAACGTGGCTAAACACAAAAAAACATGGTTAAATACATACAAGAAACGTATGAGGTTACGACTACTCGGTTGTAGAGATCGATTCATAGATAAATAACGGTTATTTAACGGTAACGATGCTTTTCAGTCAGTGTCGGTCTTATCTTTCACGGTGCAAGCACGTTACCGTCAGTCGGTATAACCCACCATATTTTGAATACAACTTCTTTTTAACAAAATTTATACCGGGCGTAAAGAAAAAAATAAATAAACAAAATAAAATTATTAAAGAAAGATTTTATATACTACATGAGATAAACTTGAAAATTTAGAAACTTAAGAGGGTTAGAGTGACATTTTACAAAGTTGAGGGATAGAAGTTGTCGAGGGGGCTTCTCATTAAGTTTTTTTGATAATTTCTCATAATAGCATAAATTATAAAAATATATGTAGTATTTATCGTGTATGAAATTTTATACTTAGGTACTCATTTTATCGCAACGAATGTAAATTTGAAATTGCTAGTGATGTAGGAGCATCCGATATCAACACACTATCTTGTATTATTTATATAAATTTTAATTTCCTAGTTTATTTTAATTGTTTCTTAATTAAATTATGATTCCTTAAGTATAAATATGGGATGTTAGGGTTATTGTTAGACAGTTTTATGATTATTGATTTGTAATTAATACCTTTGAGGTTTCTTTGAACCACACGGTTCGATTAAAGCATTTGTTTGAATCAGTGTTTCGTGAGTCATTTGATGGTTTCTGTTCCCGCATTATTTGGTTTCAGAGCTCTTGGTTATCAAATTGCTCAACGTGAAAGCGAATACTTTCTTGCTCGTAGAATCGCCGACAGAGGCAACGACGGGGGTATTTTTGATCTGCGTGATTGTAAGATCCAACAGTTGCGGGAACACATCCGGAATCTAGAAGCACGACTACTGAAGGAAACCGAACCAGAGATCAACGTCAGGAACGATGGCTTTGGGGAAGAGGAGGATCCTTTTAGTGGGTGCAACCCTATCTACGACTCTCCACGGTACGATGATTACGAGGAGGAGGATAACCACGAGACGAAACTGGGTGAAACCGGATTTCCATTGGAACGAGGTTTGACAAAAGACCCATTATTCAGGGGTGTTCATCACCCTCGTTGAAGGAACGGTCTATCTCGGCGTTAAAAAACATTAATTTCTGGTCTGGTTCTAAATGTTGTGGATCGACGGAAACCAAAGGATTAAATGGAAAATCACTTATGAGGGAGACAACTGAATACTCGAAGACTTTTGTCAGAATTTTTTTATGAATCATTAAGGGATACAATAGCGGTTGAAGATGGCGGCGATGGGGTGGCTACCAGTGGCGCTAAGACGGCTGGTAGTATGGAAAATCCATTAATGTCGGCAAAAATTATGGATGGGTTACCTTTCACGCAAGATATGGAAGTTTTGAATTTTGGAAATTCCATTAATACCAATTACGAAAGGGTTGTTGACTCGTGAAGGGTAAAACCAATAAAAAATGTGCAAATTCAAATTGAGATGCATGCAAAAAATAACATGGGTTTACTAGTTTGTGATGGGCCATTCAACTTTAATGGTAGTTCAATTTGTGGGGATGCAAAGATTAAAAAAACAACGAAGACAGGTCAACTGAAGCCCAACAATATGGCAATTGCGATCATTATGTGGGTAATTCTAAAAGGCAAACTGAATTGAGTGCTTCTGTACCCGCATCATTATCGATACCGAACAAGACACGGCCCTGATTTCCCTTCGACCCTGGTGGATTTGGTGTCTAGGCAAAACTCGAGGACGAGTTTTTTTCGAAGAGGGAGAGTATGATGCAGGAGTATCCGATATCAATATGCTATCTTTTATTATTTGTTTAAATTTTAATTTCCTAGTTTATTTAATTGTTTCTTAATTAAATTATGATTCCCTAACTATAAATATGAGATGTTAGGTTTATTATTAGACAGTTTTTTATTATTGGTTATTGTAAAGAACATATTTAAGGTTTCTTTGAATCATACGGTTCAATTAAAGCTTTTGATTAAATTATTGTTTCTTAAGCAATTTAATTGCTTTCGTTCCTTCGTCAGTTAGATAATATTATACCATTTGCAATGGAAATTATATGACACTCATGGATATAGAGGTTAAGAAGCATATTTTATTGCTTTTGGGTCCTAGAGTGAATTTTTGGCTCCAACTCCTTAGAGCATTCCTAGTAGGTTCCATATCACTATCCCTATAATTTAACTAAAAATCATTATTTTCAAAATTTATTTTCATTTTAAAAAAAACTCCCACATCTCATTCCTCATCCCTATCTCTATATTCTTTTTTTAATATTTCTTTCTCTTTCTTTCATTTACAATCTTAACTACTAACTATTTTATCTTATTATATTTTTCTTCTAAAATTAATTACTAATAAACTTTTATATAAGTCTGACTATCTAGTTATTATTTCTAGATTTCGGGTTAATCGGGTCGGGTTAATCGAGTATTTTGAAAACGAAAATATATCCAATTGTTAATTGTATTCTAACTAGCTCCATTCTAAAAGAAATGTAACAAGAACTCCAACTGCAAGTTATAACATAACTTATGGAATAGCAGCTCCAAGTCCTTATAATGCTACCATTTTCAGTGAAATATAACACTGAAATGCTATGATGACTTGATACATTTGAGACTAAGTAATGCTTGACAACGCGATGCAATAATACATGAAAGAAATAACAAAATATAGCAGTACATATAACACATCAGGACATCAACTCATAACATGAAGGAAATAGCAAAATATAGCGCGAACTCATTTATTGTTAGGAATAGAGTAGCCATTGATGTTCAATTAGATCTTCCTGAAGTTGATGATGTGTCGAGCTATCTCTAATATGACGATGACGCTGGATGAAGTCCATAAACTCAATTGTATGATCGCGTGACAATTCGGGGAGATCATCATCAACTTGATCATACTTAATCTTAAGAGTGTCACTATCATCACGCTCATCTTCAATGATCATATTATGCAGAATAACACATGCTTTCATTATATTTGTTAGTACCTTCACTTTAAACATTCGAGAAGGTCCTCGAATGATTGCAAATCGTTGTTGAAGTACACCAAATGCTCGCTCGACATCTTTTCTTGCAGATTCTTGAGCTTTTGCAAAATATTTATTCTTATTCCCTCTTGGTGATGGAATTGTCTTCACAAAAGTTCGCTACTTAGGATAAATACCGTCAGCAAGGTAGTACCCCATACTATATTCATGGCCATTGACTGTGTAATTTACCAGAGGAGCACGACCTTGCGCAAGTTCAGTGAAAATAAAAGACCTCTCTAGCACATTAATATCATTATGTGAACCGGGCATACCAAAAAATGCATGCCATATCCAGAGATCATATGAAGCAACCGCCTCTAAAATAATAGTAGGTTCACGAATGTGGCCATAGTACATACCTTTCCAGGCCGAGGGACAATTTTTCCACTTCCAATGCATGCAATCAATGCTTCCGAGCATTCCAGGGAATCCTCGTTGTTCAGCAACAGCAAGCAATCGTGTAATATCACTAGCATTTGGAGACCGTAGATATTCATCTGAAAAAAATACTTACTATTGTTTCAGAGAATTTTTTCAGGCTCTCCATTGCGGTGCTTTCACCAATACTTATGTATTCATCCATAAAATCTCCAGTAACCCCGTACGCCATCATTCTAAGTGCTGCAGTTATCTTTTGCAAAGAAGATAAACCAAGTCTTCCTGCATTATTTCTTCTTTGGATGAAGTACGGCTCGTTAGACTCTACCTCGTTTAGAATACGGAGAAATAGAGGACGACTCATCCGAAATCTCCTTCGAAATAGCTTCGGGGTATATACCGGATTTTCCGCAAAATAATCACGAAATAGGCGTTCATGCCCCTCAATATGATCTCGCCGAATAAACTTACGACGCTGCCTTGATGACTGTCCATCGTCATTCTCGTTATCGCTATCATCTTCAGAGGATACATATGTCAACATTTTGCGAAAGAAGGTACGAGCCATGTGACTTGTCAAATATTTTCAAATAACACCTGCATCAAATGAATACTTCTGATTTTAAAAAAAGTGTACAACAAAAGAATAATAAAAATATTAATGTCTACAAACTATTTCAAAACATTAAACTAACCATGAAACTAATGAACAAAGATATAATGAAAAAAGTGGTAATTATTCTATGGAATCGAGATTGATGACACATATTTGAGTAAACCAGGACCTATCCTCACTAAACTCATTAGCATACATAAACATACAACTAAACCCATATGAGAAATCATTCAAGATATGTATTTTAAGTGATTTATTCAATTGGGGAAATAAATTCAAGAATAAAAATAAAGAAGAGTTTAATCATATCAATAAATTTCATTGATACGAACACAGGGAGGGTTAGGTAAAAAGGTTTGGGTAAGAAACAAACCTGGATATTGCATCGATCATATGAACAGATCTTGCATCGACTTTTTATGGATTAAAAAGGGTTGGGAAAGAAACAAACATGGTTCGTACTATCGATATAAAGCAGTCCGGTGAGGAAGAAGAACAAAACTTGAACACAGTCACATGACAAGCTCTTATTGCCCTTTTGCTTTGTTTTTTTGGGAAAAATATTTAAATAGTTGAAGGGTGTATGAGAAGGGTCGCCGAAATTGTACACGTGATGGAGAAGATGGAAGATTTTGGAGGAAAGTCAGGATATTGATCCCCAATATGAAGTTATCGACGGTGCTTTGTGAGGGAAGACAGAGAAAAAGAACGAGGATGAGCAAGATTCTTGGGAGAAGTGCGATGGGGATGTAAAGCGAGTTCTCTAATATGGGTAATTGCTCTACCTCCGGTAAATGTATTTTCTATTTTGAAGATGCTGATGGAACTTAAAATAAGAACAAAACCCTATTTTTTCTCTATTATTTAAAGATGAGGTCATGGATGCAGACCCAAATGGGAATGCTCTTAATCACATGTTTTTTGGGAGGATGGTGGCTAATTTTTATTTATTTATTTTAAATTAATTCTTTATTTATTTTGTAAACAAATTAGTTTATTTTATAAAAAAAATATTTTTTAAATTTAACTTTAATTATTTTTTATTTATTTTATAAAACAACTTATTAAACTTCCAATAATTTTTTTTAATTAAATTTGCATTTTTATAGGCAAATAAGGTTTTAATAATTGAAACTATGATTCATTGACTGATAATAATTAGCATGAATAATTTGACCATGACACTCATAACTTTCATTTTCGTTGTCAATGCAATCTCAGTAACATAATCATCATAGATGTAGACTTTATTTTTACTCGACTTTTCTCAAAATGATAAAATAAAAAAGAACCAGGAAAACGTACATGTGGAAGTGGAAATCGGGGGGTAAGTTTTATATGATTATGCTACTAGAACTGCTCTTGACAACGAGAGTAAAAGTTAGAAGAGTCATTAGTCACATTGCTTGTATGAATTATTATCGGCCAATAAGTATTAAAATCCAATTTACCTTTTTTTTTAAATTAAACAAATTCATTTATATCTTTTTTTAATTAAACTTTTATAATTTTATATAATGTTTTAATTTCAGATTATGTAATATTATGTGACGTTTAAAATTTATAAGTAATTTTTTTTTATATAATTTTGCATCAATTATTTAATATTAAAATACATTAAATAATATATTTTTTATTTTATTTTTAGTTATACTATTAGTTATTAAAAATGATAAAGTGGTTATGAGAAATAATGTAAAAGTAAATGATGATGTGAGAATGATACCATGGATTGTTTGGGAAAGAATTGTAAGAAAATTTGTTGTTGCTGTGTAGGTTTGTAGAGGTTTTCGAGTTTCTGGACTACAAATGCTCTTATCAAGTCTTTTGTTAAAATTTACACATATGTTATTGATAATCCCTCGATATGAATTTTTATCAAAATTTAAGTTGCAAAAGTGTTTAAAATTAAAACAGAAAAATCCAAATGTTCAGTTTTACCTTTATCTTTACTCAAATACGGAATGAAAAAAATATATTTTATTTTGCAAAAAAAAAAAATAGTAGATCAAATAAGTTTTATTAAGAACAAGCACAACTTTCTATTGAGTACATTACATAAAGAAAACAATTTAGAGACCAAGCTTTAGAACAGGACATGGAGCTTTGAACCAGCGTTAACTTGGTCCGGCCCTGGCATGAGACGAGTATTTGTAATCTCAGTCTCATACCCAATTATAAAAATGTGTCCCATACTCGATCTCATACACAATTGATCCCGTTACTCAACACTAATCAAGCAAGCAGATGTAATGTGGCATTAGTATAACCTTATGTTGCTAGCAATTAATCATTAGGATGCGCGTTACCTAAAACTTGATCTTAAATTCACCTCACCAACTGACTTAAAATATTAAATACTTAACTACACTTCCAATAATTTTACTACTTTTACAATTTCAAAATTCTAACAACTTTAACATACTATTTATTATATATTTTTTTAAAACTATATAAAACATTAATATATTTGGGTAAACGGGTTCGGGTAATATGAGGGTATCACCTAATCCTATACCCGTACCAAACCTGTGAAAATTTCTAAAGCTAATTTCATACCCAGTGCCATACCCAGATACCCGTCCCAAATGTTTCAGGTTTCGGGTCTTCAGTGGGGGTGGGATTTTTGGGCCAAGCCCATAACCGATTATGCCTAATATAAGTAATTACCGAAGATAACATGTATGGTCAAAACTCAAAAGCAACTCACACTTCAGTGTCACAACAACTTTATTTACAGTGCACCAGGTCAACTTGGCTTAAATTAAGAATGTTGAAACATAAACAGAAAAAAGCAAAGTTGGTTACCAAAAATAGGTTCTTGAAATACCCGCTCTAAATTACCGGAACCGGTTCTTGAATACCTGGAACCGGTACATAGGTTCCGATTTTCAACCAAGAACCGGACCTGAAACCGGATCCGGTTCCAGAGAATACCCGATTTATGCACCTCTACTCTCTACCTTTGGGCTGAATGCCATAGTTTAAAATATATTATTGTACACACAAAAAAGAAAATACCATTATGATTAAACCAAACAGATGCAAAAAGAATGGGTGTTAGGTGCCATTGATCAGCTGAACAACTGGTTTTTCTGTACACAAAAATGTGATATCTTGACTCACTCTCGACTCAGTTCCGAGTTACATACATTCTTCAACTCAGTACATCCTATCTTCCACCATCCATTACCACTTTCGGGAACTCGGGCCTGCTTTAGAACCTCCCTCGGGCGTCTCTGAAATAAATGCAAAACCCATTTAGATCAAGAATCATACACAAGAAACCGGGCCAATTCAAACTGCTGAAATACCCATTATGTCCTCAGAACTGTCTTCTTGAATTCCTTGTTTACCCTCTCTATGAATACTCCTTTTTGTTGCAACAAGTGGACTGTTTTCTTCTTCATCAACAATTCTTGGTCTTTCAAACTCAATTGAACCTTTGAAAACCGGGTGCACGTATGCATCTTGGAGATATAACTTCAAGTTAAGGTTCGGCTCTGTTGCTCGTTCTAGTGTATCTTTTTTCATTGCATCCTGTAATCAAAACAGAATCATGTAAGCATCATATAGACGAAAGGGTAGTTTCGTCTTTTCACAAAGATGAAAAAATGAAGATTTGGTTAATCATCGGATGAATAAAAGGGTAGTTTCGTCTTTTCACATGAATGAAAAAAATGAGCTTTGGTTAATCATCGAATAAACGAAAGGGTAGTTTTGTCTTTTCACATATAGATGGAAAAATGGAGATTTGGTTAATCATCAAATAAATGAAAGGATAGTTTTGTTTTTTCACATAGATGGAAAATTGGAGAGTTAGATATGTCTAACCTCTAATGGGAATCGTTTGAATTGAGATTCAAACCGGCCCTTGCAAAATCTAAAGAACCAGAAGGTTAAGATGGGAAGAGGAATGAGGAGATATGTTGCATTAGTTGCCCTTTTTGTGTTTAGTAATCCTAAAAATAGGAATTGTGAAATCATTAATCCAATGATTATTTGGCGGTGAACATCGGGCCAAAATGTTGCACCACTCTCGTACTTCTGATCGTACACATTGATAATCTAACATCCACAAACCAAATATACCAAAAAATTGTCAGTTTTGATCGGTTTACCTATAAATAGGTGGGTCGATATGGGCTATGTTTTCTCTCTAACGGGTGGGTTAAACTAACAGATTTAACTAAAAGTGAAACAGGTCAAAAATCATCAAAGTCGTATTCAAGCGTATAAAAGCCTCCAAAATCACTTTAATGAAAAGAGAGATCATTTTTTGTAACAACATAGTTTTTGTAAGTGCTCATTCCATAAAATGGTAATCAATCGGTCCAAGGTGAGCCAATTTATTTAGACCGGGAAAAACCATCAGAGTTTCAAAAGTTTGGTTAACAGTAACCACATTTAAGAAAAACGATTTAATCTCCATGTCAATAACTTTTGACCATAGTAGTCAAAGGCGCCAAAGGCACGCGCCTAGGCGTCCAGGCGAGGCATAGCAAAACCGCCCTGCGTGCAGCAAGGCGCCAAAACTTTGAAAAAACATGTCTGAATCTAAAAAAACCTGTCTAAACCAGCCTAAACTAGTCTAGAACAGTCTAAACAAGCCAAAAAAAACAGTGTAAACTAGTCAAAAGAGTCTAAACCAGTATAAACCAGCCTAAAAGATGTCTAAAACGGCTAAAAATGGCCTGAAATACATGTGCGCCCTGCTTGTCTTGGGCTCACGTTCTTTAAGTGTCTTGCGCCTAGGCCACAGGCTTACCCTTTGCGCAACACCTTGAGCCTTTGACTACCTAGCTTTTGATGCTGTTAGACTACTAAACTTCGACCGACAAAACATGGATAAAAAGTGTTGGTGAGTATGCACAACCAGACCCGGCCCGCCCATTTTAACACCTCTAGATCTATTTTTGGTCAATTGGCATATGCTCATTTATATTCTCGGTTTTGAAGAGATAAAAAAATAGTAGTAGAATGGTTTACCTGATGGCGGAAAACCAGATAGGCAAAGGCAAAAAAGACAACAATGAACGGGAGTAGTATAGGGGTGACAGTAGAGTACACTAATCCAAGCAGGAAGTACAACTGTATTCGGGGCTCAGATACTGCCCAAGTCAAGGAACCAGCATCCATTGCCTCTTCTCTGTCCTTTTCTGTCTTTACAAGAAATGCATTTTTCAAGTGAAAAACAATCAAAGGAACCAATCTAAGGATCTCTGCAGCAACTCCTGACCAACCATCTACCATTACATATGTTATGAAAAATGTTGCTTTCATTGGGATCGACACACCAACCGTTTTTGGAATCCTGAATTTAAGAAAGTAAAGAGAATAATAAACTGTGAATAGCTGATTAATTATAGAAATTAGAGATGGTAAAATACGCAGCTCGGGTAATGGGTCAGAACGGGTAACTTTGTAGTACATGTCGATATGAGAGGGTCGACCTGTAAACACTTTCTTGTCATTTCTATTTTGATTGTTGGAAGAGCAAATGATATAGACTAGCAATATACTTTTTTCTTTGGTCCGTTTTGGTAATTATACCCCCTTTTTAATCTACTTTGGCCCACTTTAATTAAATATTTTTTGTCCCTATTTGGTAATTAAAGTTTCTTTTTTTTAAAAAGGTATATATACCAAAATGGACTAGGTGAAAGCATATTGCTATTGTATGACATTTGCCCTTGTTATAAAAAAATAATGTACTAAATGTTGTTGCTCAGTAGATAAACTATAATAATCTTTATTATAATGATACAAGGTGGTTTTATTCATTTTGTATACACTTTGGCGACTTTCAACCCATTTGATGCGGCATAACAGGTAGGTCGGGCAGGTTAAGTAACTGGTCAAAAATCAGTCTGGTTGGGAAAAAATAACATCATACTCAGTTGGGGACTGTTGCATGAATTCTTTAAGTTGCTGAAGGGCAGTTCCTGTAATTATGCTTCCAAGAAACACATTCACAAGCAAAAATAAGTGATATTTCTCAGCCGAATGCGTCTCCAAAGTTGATAATGCTGTAAATCCCTCTATCTTTGACATGATCATTATAATTGTTGGTAGAAGAATGAGAAATATCTTCAATATAATCCCAGGAAGATAACCTTGAATTATAGACTTGACTGATCCCCTGTCCATTCACAAAAAAAGGGAATAATTTCTTTTCAAAAAAAGAAAAAAAAAACATAACTAGATGTGGCAATATCAACCCATTTACCTAGGAATGGGTTGTTCGGGTTATATGTTACGTTTAAGGGGTCAAACGGGTAAAATCCAAAAACTTGTTAAAAAGTGGAACAGGTCAGGTGGGTAAATAGTTGAAAGGGCAATTGTTACTAAATATTGGAACCTATAGTATCTTGGGTTTAGTATAGTATCGAGCCCACGGGCCCAATTTATCTCTATGTAATTAAAATTTATAGAGACAAACTGGCCCGTGGGCTCAATACTAAACCCCAAATACTATAGGTTCCAATACTAAAGACTCGTGTTGAACTTACAAATAAGTCCCTGGACTTATTTTTGGCATGATCAGATCACTCAACTTGTGTAACTTAACAATAAAGTCCCTACACTTCACTACTGACATAAAAATCCTTATTTTTTGCTCCCTGACTTTTCAAAATCTTAAAAAAGGTCAAGTTTTGCATGATTAAGTCCCTAAACTTTATTAAAAGGAGTTTTTCGTTAACTTTTGGAAGTCTAGGGATTTTATCAATGATAGGGCTTTTTGAAAAATTGTCTTTTTAAAGCATAACTAAAACATTTAATATTTAGAAAAAAAAATAGGAAAAAAGAACAAAAATACTTAGGGGTCTACCTTTCCACCCAATCCAACTCGGGTTATAATATAAATTACCCATTTTGACCCAAACCCCTTTCGAGCTGTTACTGAAGCCACCCAATTTGCCACTTCTAAATATAATTGATTTGGAGTTTGAAATTCACTCACATTTCAATAAGAGGTCTCAAAAAGGGAACAGCCTTCTGAAGTCCCTCAAGATTAGCCAAAGTTTGAACAAAGGCTATAGGGACCATAAAACAGAAAGTAAGACCAAATAGAGCAATAGCCATGAGCAATCTTCTCACTTTAAGCTCAACATATGGTATGGCTAAATTGTCCCAATAAACATCACGTGGTTCGGGGGCCCACTGTGTGAGCCAAACGGTGGGATTATGTGATTGGTCTGTTTGAGCACAAACAGCTGCACCCCATCGTGATCTGAATGAAACAAATGCTGCTGGCATAATGGCATTTGGGTCATTTAACACTCTTTCTCTCTCAGCCTCCTCCTAATGTATCCAATCATAAGAAAAGATAAATTCAAAGGTTATAAAATTGTACTATGTAAGCATTGTACTTAGAGGTGGCAAATTGGGCAGGACAGGAGAGTTTGGCAACTGGTCAGACCAAGTTTTGGTCAAATTTGATACTTTGTACAGGTTGAAAAGAGTTGAGTCAGGTTATGTTGACCTGAAACACTTTTTGTTCAAAATATATATAAGTAGATGAAATAATTAACATGTCAAAGTTTTGACACGTCAAGTCCGGTCGAGTTAGGTTTCCCTGAAACACTTTTTGTGCAGAATATATTTGTACTTTTATAAAATAATTAGTGACACAGATACGATTTACTCGAGTAAAATCTAAATTTTTTTAATGACATGATTTAGGAATATTTATGCATTAAAATTACACTTTGGATGACGTTTGACCCGTTTGACCCATTTGACTTGTTTTCTTTTAAGCTCATTATCTTGATTTCACCCTTTGACCCATTAGAGATATAAAAAAGACCCTGAATTAACCCATTCATAAGTAAATGGGTCACAATTGCCACCTCTAGCTTTAGTATATAAGAAATCAATCTATTCACTTTGTATGCTTACTTCTTTGCTTAGAGTCTCGATTTGTTCCGTATAAAAATCAATCGCATCAACATTTTTTCCCCAAAGACCCCAAAGACCTGTCTATACACACAACTAGACGTAAAATGATATAAATGAACAGAGAAACTAATATGTCAATGGGAAGACGTTTATCCAAATACCTTGGTAGTTGGCCTTTTATTAGGGTGTCTCTCAAACTTGTTGGTGTAGTAGGTAAGCCAGTTTTGCAAACTCTTTTTTACTAGCACCATATCTGCAAGAGTATTTGCATTGTACACTACCTACAACTCCAGAGTTACATATATAAATTCCTACACAAACTTTTATTCTAGTTTGATTACCAATCATATGATTAAGAGACTAATTGGATTTACATTTTGGAGCTGATTTTCTAATTAATGTTTGAACAAACAGATTCTGCTTCTCATTATCTTAACTTTTAGGGTTAAATAATAAGTTTTGGATAATCAGATTCATACATGATGCAACAAAACTAATAATCTAAAGCTAAAACAAATTACCTATTTACCGGTTTTTATCATAATTAAAGATTTTATTCGCATTTCACAAAATGACTCTTTTCTGTAATTTGTTTTTGATCAATTTACTTTTTAACTCCTTATTTAATTATCTTTACAACATCAAATAGCCGAAGCACGTCCAAATACTATCTTCTACGGTCCATTTTTTTACTTTTGATCATCTTATCCCAACTAATCATTTTCAACACACCTACTAAAAGCTTCACCAAATAGTATGTGTTGTATAATAAAGTTCCTCAAAGAAGAAGCATACCTGATTTAAAAGGTAATTATCAGGGTGATTAACACAGAAGAAATGTTCAACATGTTCACTAACTGATTCGTCGGCATCTGGAGGAACATTCCTCACAAGAACCTGCATGAGACGTTATCACATTACAAATGATCAGGGCCTTGTAACTACTGTGTTAATTATAATTACGAAAACAATATTATTACAATAATAATCAAAATGTATGAATAAAAATCATTTAAGATGTTTGCATTAAAATTTGAATTTGGCAAACTTTCAACAGGTTTGACATGTTCCCTTTTAGCTACATTCTTTATTTGACCCGATTGAGATAAACCACAACATAAATCTACCCGTTCATGAGTAAACGGGTCAAAATTGCCACCACTAAATTCTCTGCCAATTGGACACTCACTGTAAATTGATCAGGACGACGTCTTTCATTAGCAATAAAATGCAGCCTCATTTTCGCAACAATCATGTATTCATTGTAAAGAACATAGCACGTCCAAATTGTGAAGACGTATGCCATTACTATATGGGCGTATAACCTGATTAAAAAATACATATACTTGAATCCTTGATTATGGTTACTAAAATCACGGAAAAAAGTGTGTAAAGCGAACATAATTTTGGACCTGCTTGACCCAGGGGCGACATTGGATATTGAGAGCTTGTCAATATCACTGTATGTTAGATCTTTCATATTCGTTTTCATCTCCTCAAAATTCTCCCCAGAATAATTAACAGGCACCAACACAGCAAATGAAAGAAGAGTGATGGGGCAAAATATTTTCAAACTGCAAGCAAAATTCACATCAATAGAACCAGGTAAACTAAGGTGGCGTCAGTTTTGATGGAATTAGGGAAGGAACGGAATGGTCTATGACTCCATTCCATTGGAATGGGAAAAAACGTGTTTGTTTCTTCTTACAAAATGGAATGGACCGTTCCTAAAGGAACGTGATTCCTTCTATTTAGCTGATTTTCATTCCATGCTATTTGTATTTCCATTTCATCATGGGATGGAATGAAAAAAAGACAATGTAACTTAATTATATTTATGAAAAAAATACCATGCTTGATAATTGAACATAATGACATATTCTATTACCTTGTTTATTTTGTTACCTAAAACCAACTGTTACTTCATCATTCCATTCAAAAATACCAGATTGTAAGTGAAAAGTAGAATTCAGTTTTAACCTACTCGGAATCCAAAAAGAACTCACCCAAGAAGGTAGATTCGAATGTACACAGCGGAATCAAGCCCCGCATGTTGAATAAGCTCTGGCTCTGGCATTCTTAAGGCAGCAGGCATCCAATTCAAGAATTTTAGGTACATTTTGACATCTAAATTGACAAATTTCTTCACAAAAGTCCCAGAACTAGTTGGACTATCTCTTATGCCCTTGAGATACCATTTTGGGAAGTAAACTCTATCATTGACAGGCTGAAGGCGTAAGATAGCAAATGCAACGAGAAACAGTATCGCAGATAGACAATTAATAGCAGCAGATACAGCAATATCCGAAAGAGTAGCCATGTTCTTTCTCCAAAGTCAAACACCACCTAAAGTTTCAGTCAAAACACATTTGAAAAGCATGAAATCAGATAGTTTCCATCATCATTTGTATCAACAAATTAGGACTTTATGAGCTTCACGTTATACCAGGGTTGGCTTAAACTTTTCAGGGATGTAAGGCAGATTCTAAAATCGGGGCCTTTTCGTGAAAATATTTTTTTTGTATATGATTTCTAAAAGACACAAAAACACATATATTAGAGTTGGAGTGTGTTTAAGTGAAAAGAAAATCCTTCTAAGTATACTGATTTTTTTGTATTTTCTTATCAAAACCTAAAAATTAAATGAAGTGAAACGTTAATAGTTTTTGGCTTATTTTATTTTTACCCAAGCGTTTAACCTGACACACAATCCCTAAAATATGAAATCAAAAGGTTTATTCTGTATTCTGTCATCTCCTGCAATCCGAACTAAAATTAGAAATCAAATTCATGTATCGTAAAACCTAAATTTCCAGAAATAATTATGACGATCAAGGGCAAAAGGCCGGAAAATCATAACAATGCGATGGCATTGGGTTATGAAGCTAGATTTTAGACAGCTTCACACAATTACGATCGTGAAATTATGGATTATTGAGATTTTACCTCTTTTATATCAGCAAATTGATTGATTGATTGATCTAAAGTTGAAGACGTGTGTAATGATAGAATTTGATTCCCGTTGTAATGATTGATGTGCGCATTATAGGGTTTGGATTTTGGTTTGGGGGAAATGCTAGGGTTTGGAGCAAGGCGAAAACTGGAGAAACGAGGGAAGAGCGGCATGAACAGGTATCAAGGCGGAAAGATCGCGCCATCGGAGTTTATAAACGTTATGGATGTTGGGTACGCACGTGGGAACTCGCACATCTTCATGTTTGAATTGCATATAATAACTCAAGGATCAAACATATATGTGCTATTGTAAAATAATTTTTTTAATTTTTGATGGCATATAATAAATAGGGTCCTAGTGTTAATACACCTTTTGACTAGTATAGCATCAATACGTCGTATAGCCTAAGGCATGTCACATATGACCAATCAATACAGTTGCATCGTGTTTAAAATAGCCTAATACATGCTATACTGTGTGCAAAATAGTTCAATATGGTTGTATTATGTCTAAAATGGCTTAATACGACCGGTATTGTGGCTCATATAACCCATATATGAGTCGTATTGTGTTGGGTGTCTGAATAACATTTTTGGGTGTTCATATAACCTGTCCTAAGAGTAAAGGGGGGTGGTTTACCCCTTTACTCATTTACTCACCAAAACTTTTCAATAGAATTCTGTCACCTCAAAACTACTTATTTACTCAGATTTCATTGAAAACACCCTACTCGTTTACTCGCCAACTTTTAAAAAAAATAAACATTTAAATACAAAAACATACTTTTTATTAATTAAAAATACAAAAGACAACTAAAAATAACAAAATACAATAGCAAGTTACAAATTAAAAAAAAACCCAATAAATTAAACATAATCGTCTTCTGAATCGTTGTTGGCCCACTCCAGTAGTGTAGAAAAATGTTCAACAAGATCATATCGTAGTCTAAAGTGTGTCTCTTGATCCCGCAATTCATTAACTACACCATCGTCTACTACTTCATTGATCCCGCAATTCATTAACTTCACAAACACAACCATGTAGGCGGGTGAGATTGCAATTCCGTCATGTTTTAAAATCATATTGTGCAATATGATACATGCGTAAACCACATTTTGTATTTTTTTGACGTTTACGTGACCGTTGAGGACAATTAATTATCCTCATTTAGATTTTAAAACACCAAACTCGCGTTCGACATCTTTTCTAGCCGACTCTTAAACTTTCTTAAACCTTGTTTTCTTTCCGGTCGACAGGGAATGGAAATGATTTCACAAAAACAGACCTAGTGGGGTAAATCTCATCTGCAAGATAGTAGTCACGTTTGTATTCACGACCGTTAACATGGAAAGGACACTTCGTGGCAGTTCCATGCATTTCGTTATTGAACAACAGAGATTGATAGAGAACATTTATGTCGTTATTCGAACCGTTATGACCATAATATGCATGCCAAAACCATAAGTCATGTGACACTACCGCTTCCATCATCATCGTAGGGTATTGGTGATCACCTCTAATAAATTGGGCACACAAACTAGTCGGACACATCCTTTAAACAACATGCGTACAAATGCTACTGATCACCCCTGGAAGGCCCCATCTAGTTTCATGTGCATTATACAAATGTGCAATGCTGTGGCTTGTAGGTCTACGTAAAAATTCTTTGTCGTATAACATAATAATAGAATTGCAAAAGTATTCTAAACATTCACGAGCAGTTCTAGCGGACATAGATAAATATTCATCATATTCGTTAAGAGGGTTACCTGTAGCGAGTTGACGAATAATATGTAACACTTTAAATTCAAACACCGATTATTTAATCATTAAAATACGCGAAAGCATTTGTCCCAAAAAAAAGATTTTTTTTTCGCGTTAATGATATACAACCCTTAGGACAACCCTCAAGCGAACACCCAATAAAAATGGCTAAAAAAGCCAAACCAGCGTACAGCTAGCGTATAACAGTGGTTTCTGAGCGTACTGTATGCTAAAACCAGCGTACAGTATGCCCAGTTCAAGTCATACACTCCAAAAATCAATTTTCAACTTTTCTAATTTAACACTTGGGGCTGGGTTCTAACCTTCAATACATCATACTTTTTGTACCAAAACTACAAATTCATGTTATACAACCATTTAATGGACTTCTATTTACACCCCAAAAACCAACAATACGCATACGAGAAATCCATCATTCGCCATGGACTTGACATTGACTACACCGGAGCTTTTCCTACATATTACCACATATAAATCACCATTAGTAATGAAGACAAATCATAACAACAAGGTAAAATCATTTCAATTTCAGCCATTCACCCATTTGACCCGTTTCCACCCAATTACTCCTTGGGCAACATGTCACTTGCATAACACTATACAAGTTCCTTTCTTTCCTTATAACCATCCCATATTTGACAAACTTTCATTTCCTGTGAGGCCCCAAACCCAGGAGACCTCACTTATTGGATTTACTCATCAACACATAGCACTTTTAAACATAAGACATTCATTAACACAGCGGAAACGTTTTAAAACTTCAACATACACAGCGGAAACATAAACATATCTAATACAACTTGTCTCTAACAACATCAACTTAAAACATAACGTAAAACATAATCGGGATGCCAGACACTGATCTTCGGGTAACTCTTCTCTCTAAACCAAACATCCACATCCATCAACTAAACCTGCACTTAACTGATATGCATACTAAAAATCAGCAACGCTGAGTGAGTTCTAACGTTTACTTTAAATCATTTATACAAAAGATTTACTAATACATACATACATACTGCCCTTAAGGCAAAACTTTACATACTACACTTTTCAAAAACATAATTTAAAAGATTCATAAAGTATCCGTCAATTCCTTGTCACTGTTGGTACTGTCCTCGTGATCAATACCGCTTAACCGTCAATTCTTATCACTGCTGGTATTGTCCTCGTGATCAGTACCACTTAACCGTCAATTCATCTTTACTGTACTGCCCTCATGGCTTACATCCATGAACCGACAAGTACCTGGTTAATGCCCCCATGGCTTACACCATGAACCGACACTACCGCTTATCCGTCAATTCTGTTACATACTGGTATTGTCCTCGTGATCAATACCTTCTGGGTCCTCGTGACCCAATGATGTTGTCCTTGCGAGCAACACCACATGACACGATGTTGTCCTCGTGATCAACACCGGGTATTGTCCTCGTGATCAATACCGCTTAACTGGTACATGGGGGATTGCGTAGTCCCCCGAGCAACCGCCGTCACTCATTCCAATTGTACAACTGTTAACGAGCCACCGAGACTCTTACTAATGGGTAGCACCCATATCTGACATCTTGTACAAGTAACATCTGTCCCAAGGACCTTTACAAACTGGTACATATTCCCGAAGGAAAAACTGTTCACTTTACTGTTCATAAAACTTTCTGTAAATCTTGTTCATAACTTTCATATATAATATGCCTTTGTTTATGTATATAAAATATAGTAAACGCTTGCCATAAAATATAACTTGCTCAATGAAAACATACTAGCACATATATCATGCCTTTGTTTATGTATATAGAAATATAGTAAACGCTTGCCAAATGATATAACTTACTTTACTGAAAACATACTAGCACATATGTCATGCCTTTGTTTATGTATATAGAAATATAGTAAACGCTTGCCAAATGATATAAATATACTTTCCTCAAAACGTATTTTTGCATCTTTTAAACTTTTCACTAAAACATAGCTTTTCACTTCAGTTTATAATATATAAAATATAATAAACACTTAACACTAAGTATGCACACCACCCCTAAAGAAGGCAAAAAGGGGATTAGAACTCACCTGGTAAGCAGTTTCTGAAATACTCTTAGCTGGCTACTGAGCGTCACTAATGTCACTCACGATCTGTTATAATAAAGCCATACTTGTAAGGTAGTGCTCCTAGATGACACTAGACATCCCTATGCTTAAACCTAGTAGTTTCGATGGATTTGCTTATATCGAAACTTGATAGTTTCGATAGGTTGTTTATGTCGAAACTTGATAGTTTCGATGGGGTCTACACATATCGAAACTATGTAGTTTCGATGGGTCTGCACATATCGAAACTAGGTAGTTTCGATGGACCTGCACATATCGAAACTAGGTAGTTTCGATGGACCTGCACATATCGAAACTAGTAGTTTCGATGGAGTCTGCACATATCGAAACTAGTAGTTTCGATGGGGTCTGCACATATTGTCTTCCAAAAATCTGAAGCTTTTGCATGCGAGTCTGATCGAGTCAGTATCCCAACTTTTCTTAGATCAAAACGTTCGGTTTTCATTCTAGATGCTATACCTAAGCTCATTTTCAAGTTCCATCCGCAAAATCGTTGCCTTTTTAGCCAAAACCCGAAAAACCGAAAAACCCAAAAACGAACGAGAACTCAGATCTAGGAGAATCGGTTACCTGTAATCACTTCCTTTTCGTTGCTAAACACTCACGAGACTCTTGCTAATGATCCTTGAGGCTCTAATCCAAAAATCGGGACTTTCTCTCTCTAGACTCTCTCTCTAGAAAACGGAAATGGATGATGCAAATGAGGGCTTTTGGCTGATCTTGAGGCTTATAAGGACCCAAACTTTCCCCTTTCGGCCCATACATCCCGGCCCAAGCCCACTTCTCTTCTCCTTATTAAAGTTTTAATTTTCTCGTGAATTCTTTCGCGCTCTAAAACTCGGGATGTTACATTTCCATTATGGCACAAGACCATAACTCCTTTACATTTCCAACATGATACTTAGACCATAATTTCACCACATTTTCATTATGATACTTAGACCATAAATTCACCACATTTCCATTATGATACTTAGACCATAACTTCATCACATTTTTATCAAGATACTTAGACCATAACTTCGTCACATTTCCAATATAGTATTTTAACTATAACTACATTCATTCACAAATTCATGCCACATTCATACAATAATCATGTCACATTCATACAATAATCATACCACATTATTCATGGTTTTTAGACCATTCCACAATTTTCTACCATTTTATGGTTCTTAGACCATATCCACAACTTTTCAGCATTTTATGGTTCTTAAACCATATCCACTTTTCGACATATCATTCATTCTTGAACATATCATCATTTACACATATACACATAATTTATCATCTTAGTCATTATGCATATATTCAATTAACAACCATTGCCTAACATTACCAAGTAAACGCAACATACTTACTATCACCCACATTATCATACAATTAATGTCTCCACAATTTACCACAAACATCTTTGTAACCTATTGGTTACTTTCACATATTAACCACAACATGTTTGTAGCCTATTGGTTACTTCCACATATTTGGGATTCAAGAATCCCAACTCCTATTTCCACATGTATGACATATGCTAATCACCTTTAACAATATTCACGTATAATTACCGTCATCTAACATTACTAAGTAACTTACCTTTTAGCTAGAGAGCATCCCGCTTGATCCTCCAAGCTAGCATCTTTTTCCACTTTGATCACATATACAATTCATTTAGAATTAGTAATCCGTTGATTACCAATTGACACCCAACATACCTTTTTGATCTCAAAGATCAACATTTTATCTTTGTTTGGTTATTACACCCTTAACCAAACCTCAAACACTCATTTACCACTTTTCAATTCATTTAGGCATTTCATCAAACACCTCATGGGCACGATTAAATCTCACTACTATCATACCCATATGAACTCTCCACTTTTATCATTTTCATCATTCATCAAAATAAATGAGTTTTCTTTCAATTATTGTGTCTTCTCTCATCTTTAGACACTTACAAATCACCCATTTATCATTTTGACAGTTTTGAGATGAAAACTCCATAACATCCTCAAGAACACAAATTCATGAATCCTTGAATTAGATGTTTAGATGATGTTATTTATCTCCCTTTACCTTCATTCAAGCTAGATTAACACTTAACTAGCATCAATTTAACCCAATTCCTACTCAATTTCATTTTCTACTAAAACCCACCAAGAAACTCACCAATGGAAGTTAAGATGAAGAAGATGACACTTACATGATGATTAGAACAAGATGTATACACCAACATCTTTCAATCCAAGCATGCAAACTTCCAATTTCTTGATCTTGATCAAAGCTTCTTCTCCTTCTCTTCCTCTTGGTTTCAACGACACACACAAATGAACATTTGTGTGTATTTTGACTCTTTTATGAGTCAAATGGCAGCTTTGCCATAATTACACAATTAATCCCTCAACTTTCCAAGTTAACTCCTTTCACCAAAACTAGTTAAAACTAGTTATGGCTCATGTTTATAATAAACCTCCATCTATCATTTTATTTAGTTTCACCTCTATATAATATGTTAAAAAATTATAACATAACTCACCTCATTATAATACGCTAAACATATTATAATATGAACCCGAAAATTGGTTCGTTACATAATAGCAGAAGTGCATTTTTGAATTGGGTGTGAAGCTCTTATTTAACCTCCCGTCGTACCCTTCGTGAAACCAAGAAAACCTTTAATCCATACTTATATCCCTGGAAATACTTAAAAACAAATCTTTCGGTAAGCGAAATCTCCCTCTAAACGTATCCGCGTCGTACTTGGGGCGTTCGACGAAGTAATCCTTCAATAGAACTGTGTTAGCAACTTCACGATCACAATGTACACATTTTTTCTTTGATTTTGCCGTATCCTCAAGCTCGCTAGTCGCAACGGCAACTTTGGACAAAAACTCAATGCCACTTGATTCGGAAGTGTCGGAAAGAAAATCATCAAAACCACTAGAATCAGATAATCTTGAAGGCAAACCAAGAATACTAGAATCGGATGAAAACATTTTGTTAAAAAAAATTCGAGTTTTACAAAAATATATGGGTGAAAAGAGTGATTTGTTTTAAAGAGGAAAGTGAGATATATATATAGATGAGAATTAGATTTTTTTTTAAAATCCCCCAACCCCCCAACGGCTTTCCCCAATGTTCCATTTCTTTCCCCTCACCCGAGTAAATTAACTCGGATAAACTGCCCGGCTCCCTACTCGATTCAAAAGGGGCGCTATACCCCCTTTTACCCGATGCCCTCTTTCCTACTCGGTTTCATCCGAGTATCACACCCCTTTCACCCTAATAAATAATACTCTTGTATGAAAAATGACCTTACCAAATCTAGGTCAATTTATTTTAATCATGGTAATTCTAGGTCAATCTACATCTGTCATGATCATGATCAACTATAATGAATGTTTTCAGAACCGGATCAGATAATGAACTGACCTCTTTGTCGGTCCACAAGTTGGACCTTTTTAATAATAAAATTTTAAAAACTCGCTTTTTTTAACAATGAAACTTTAAAAACTCGCTTTTTTTATTAAATCTCCAATTTTTTTTATTCTTGATTTTTTTAAAATATTCACTTTTGATGATAGTTTTAAAAAATTTGAGTCAATGATAATAATGCTGAATTGATTTGATAAAATGTTTATTTATATAACTTATAAAAAAAATTATGCTAAATAACGATATATTGAAAAGTGGGTGTAAATGTGGTTTTAAGGGGAAAAACTTGTGATATGGAATGTGATGATGACATGTGTCCATTTATTTAGTATTTTATTAGAATAGAGATAGGGTCAAACATATATGTGATATTGTAAAAGAAATTTTTGATTTCCGATTGCATAATAATAAATCGGGTCCTAGTATTAATACACCATCGGATGTTAAATATACGACTTGTAAAGCATCAATATGAGTGAGTCGTATAGCCTAAAAGCTAAACCGGTAACGTTCAGGTATGTTACATTTGGCCAACCAATACAATTGTATTGTGTTTAAAATAGCTTAATATTAGGCATGTAAATGAACCGAACGTTCATGAACTTGTTCGACTGGAAGTTCGTTTATGTTCATTTAATAAATGAGCGAACACGAACAAAATATTTTGTTCGTTTAATTAAACGAATGAACATGAACACATGTCGTGTTCGTTCATTTATGTTCGTGAACGTTCGTTTATGTTCATTAGTATATATGTTCATTTAAGTTTGTTTATTAATGTTCATTTATGTTCGTTTGTTTGTGTTCATTTGCTTTTGGATGAATCATGTACATTAGAACCACTAATTTACATGTATTTTTGGAAGATTTATTAGTATTGGACTTGTTCATGTGTGCTCATTAATGTTAATTTATGTTCGTTTGTGTTTTTTTTTTATGTTTGTTCGTTTGTGTTCGTTTTATGTTTGTTCATTTGTGTTCGTTTACATTCGTTTAGCTTTTTAACAAACAAACATGAACGATCACAAACATTTCCATTTTCTTAATGAACGAACATGAACAAAAACGTGTTTGATTATGTGTTCGTGTTCGGTTAAAATTAAATAAACGAACACGAACACATCGATGTTCGTGTTCGTTCGGTTCATTTACAAGCCTACTTAATATAGTTGTATTGTGTCTAAAACAGCTTAATACGATTGTATTGTGTCACATATTTTGTCTAAAATAGCCCAATACGGGTGGTATTGTGCCTCGTATAACCCATATATGAGTCGTATTGTGTTGGATGTCTAAATAACCTGCCCCAATAATAATACTTTTGTATGAGAAATGACCTTACCAAATCTAGGTCAATTTAATTTAATCATAGTAATTCTAGGTCAAATGAGTGGTCGATCTACATATGTTAGGATCATGATCAATCATAATGAATGTTTTAGAATCGGATCGGATAATGAACCGACCTCTTTGCTGGTCCACATGTTGGACCGGTCAGGCCGGATTTAAGAACTGGATTAAGTCATAAACAGTAGAAAAATTAAAACTATTTATACATATCTAATTTAAAACAAAATATGATTATATTATATGTTTTGGTGTGGATTTACAACTTTAATAAAATATAAAGACTTAAATAAATAAAATATGAATCCTAGAAAGATTTTAGAGGAAAAAGAAAACAAAAAATAAGTTTGAAATTCTATACGGCCACCTGGTCTGACCGATAGCAGGACGGTTCAAATGGAAATGGCCAAATAGGCATAACCGGTCTGGTTCTTGGTCTGACTAGCCAACCCGGTTCTTAAAAAAAGTGTTATAACCAAATATACTCTTTAAAACCTAATATGACAGACTAAGACATGTAAGGTCCATTATAACTCACTACAACATAATATAACTCGTTATAATCTAATCTAACCCTTCGAGGCATAATATAACACGTTAAAACCCATAATGCTTTGCTAATAGATATGTCGCATTAAGACATTCATGACATAATATAACTTATTACAACGTAACATGACTTATCATAACCGAATATTCTAAGTAAACAAAGCTTTTGTAATAATAAAATAATTTATACTGAAGTTTAGTGATATACATACGAACACCATACAATACCTCTATTTATAGGCTAGAAAAAAAAACCAAGTAAAAATCATACAATTAATCAAGAGATTCAATATATAAATTAAATTTAAGAGAGAGTGGGTGTAGCTTCAAAAGAATTTAAGAGAATATGATTACTTATTCATAAAATATTTATATTTTCTAATTATCGTAACATAATTATTTAACTAGTTTCAAAACCAAACACCACTTTTAAGGTACACGTACCAGTTACATTAGCCACCAAATGTAAATATTCATCTTTGTTATTTGTCTCCTTCTTCACCAGTCGTTGTACCCTGTGTTCCTCTTTGAAAATGACAAATTTAATAATGTATCACTATAATCTATTCGATTTCATGTGTCGAGAGGAAGACAAAGAACAAGTGTTCGATCTAGCTTTTTGATCTTCAAATCCAGTAAAAAAACATGGAGGATTTGAATCAGTTTGATGTGATTGTGATCGGGGCCGGCGTGATGGGTTGTTTGACGGCGTATCAAGCAGCTAAACGAGGTCAAAAAACCCTACTCCTCGAGCAATTCGACTTCCTACACCCTCGCGGATCATCTCTGTTGGATTTTATGGACCGACCCGATGGACAACGCAACTGACCGAGCTATGACCCGTAAGAGTTACACCTTGGGCAACGAACATTAAATCCACTTAACCCGCTTAACTGGTAATTACGAACTTTTAGCGAGACGATATATATTTATATATATTCTTTAGACGGGAATTATTATTTATATTGGTTTATAAATAATAAATAATTATTGTTTTAATCTTTTTATTAAAAACAATTAAATGGGTACAGGCTTTTTATCTCGTATATTATTAGGGTTTATAATGATTATATATAATTATAATCTAATCATTTTTGAAGTGAGACCTACAATTTGGAAAAACAAGCCGCAAGGGCTGTTTGTTTTTTTTCTCCGGTGGTCAACAGCGCCAAATCAAAGGAAGGCATTCTTCCTTCCCTTTGAGAGAGTTCCGGCCACTTTACCCTGTCCCGCCGCCGCCGCCTTGCGCGGGTCGGCCATCCCGTTCTCGCGTTTCGGTTCCTGTTCTAGCTCTCGTTCGTTGTACCTAGGTGTCTCAACCGGTTAATCATTAACCACTAAGGTATATCTATCTCATTGGTAGTTAGATTTAAATTTATTCCGTATTCGTATGATTTTGTAACCCAGATCCTGTCGGGTTTGTATTTTGTGTTGAACCGGTTTCATTTCGCTGCGTATTAATAATTACTAAATAATTATTATTAATCTAAAATTATTTATCAACCGTTTTTTATAACTAATATACTGATCACCACTGGTCAAAATACCCTACAGTGGTATCAGAGCCTTGGTTACGACATACGAATCGGATCCGGTCTTTTAACCGGTTATAGATCACAAACTTTAACTTGTTTAAACTTTCTGATCTAGATCTGTTTAGGGCAATTTTTATTTATTTATTTTGGTCAAAGTTTTTTTTTATTTATTTTATTTGACCAAAAGGATTGCCCAGTTATTTGATTGTATTAAATATGTAAATCTGGCCCGACCATGTCTTGTGTTTGTTTTCTGTTTTTGGTTTTATGGTTTGGCCCATTTGATGGCTCAAAGTTGTAATAGCTTAGGGTTTTATTTTTTTGTATTCTGTATAAATATTGTAAAGATAAAGACCCGAAGACAAAACAGAAGACGGAGACAGGATCTTGGATTTAGTGGGAGTCACACGGAACAGCTAGATGCATGCACGAAGTTAATCCTTGTGGTTGTTTGTGTGTTGTGACCCCGTGACCTAGTTTGGTCTTGCTATTAGGCTCTAGCAAGATCAAACACTTTTTCTTTGGCCATATGATTTACATATTTTTGTGTTTGCTATTGTGGTTGCTTTTTATCTTATAAATGTTATAACGTACCAACCTAATACCAAAATTTTTAAAATCAAATAAATAACAAGTTCTAAACTTTTTTACAACTTGTGGATACTTTATATTAAAACAAAAGGTTTGTTTTTAAAATAAATGATAACCAATGGAGTTTTGCAATTTAAACTAATTTTAAATTTTCAAAACGAATAACTTAATAGTTCATTTAAACTATTAACTTTTAATTGGTTAATTACATCGCGACAAACTTAGTTTTAATAGGTTATTTAAAATTAAGTGTCCTGAGAGATGAAAGGGTTCATCACGTTGTCATGATCTAATATATAGTAAAACTGGCTTTTACAACACATGTATGATTTATCATTCGTTGTGTTTGACCCTATTCGGTAAACACTAAAATTAAATCCCATATTTAAAATATTTAGTCTATGTCATCCTACTATAAGGAACACTTGGGGCATAACGTGAAACACCAGTGTTTGGAGCCACAGCACCGCACTTGGTGCGTAGCCTATCCCTCCAAGGTGCAAGGGTTTCGTTGACACATCCGACCCTTTCACATGTACCTGTACTAGGGCGACTATTACTTTTCTCTCTAATACATGCCCCAGTTGTATGGAGACCAAAAGTGGGCATAGATGAGGCTAAACGTATCAATGCATAGACAAGAGTTGTCTTAGCGGCCTCATACTCGAGAATTGTGCATTTTTCCACAATTGGCAATTTTTGTCAGTCTGCCTAAATCACTTACTAATGTTGCGTGCCACAGCCGCCATTACTAATTGACATAACCAGATTCTCTATTCTTATTATATTCTTGCCATAGGTCATTAATATAAGAATTTATTACATCCAAAATACTAATTAAAATTTAATTTGCTTATTTAACAGATGTCTACTGAAAAAGAATCCCACTTCTCCTTCTCTCTCAAGTCTTTGCTTGAGAATGAAAAACCGAATGACACCAACCCCATCTTGAACTCTCTCCCTAGTTCTTATGACAACTTCGTAATGAACTTAAATATGAACACATGGGAGAAGACTATGCCCGAACTGCACGGCATGTAGGAAACGGCCGAGATGAGAATATCAAGTGAGACTAATCAAGAGTTGATGGTCAAATCTGTTGGTGTTAACAAGCCCAAAACCAAGAAAAGGGGTTATAACAGCAAAGGTAAGAAGCAAGTTATTGTTGCTGCCAAGAATGCCACCAACAAAAACAAGCAAGTTGCAAAAGCACCCCCTCCCAAGGAGCGTCAGTGTTTTGAATGCAACAATATGGGGCACTGGAAACGTAACTGCCCTGAATATCTAGCTAAGCTGAGATCGAAGAGAGCAAATGGTGAAGGCATCTCTTCTGGTATTTCTATCTATGTTATTGAACTTTTCACTATCTCTAGCGACACATGGGTATTTGATACCGGATGTGCTTATCACATCGTTAATGTATTGCACGAGCCTGAAAAGTGGAAGAAGCTGAAACAAGGCGACATGGAACTCATCGTTGGTGATGGGAAGAGAGTACCAGTTCTTGCAACTGGAACATTTCATGTCCTTCTGGCCTTGTAGTTATCTTAAATAACTGTTTGTTTGCACCTGGTTTAACCAGAAACATTATTTCAGTTTCCTTATTATTTGAACAAGGTTTTAAGTACGTTTTTAATGGAATTAATATTTCTACTTACTTAAATGATATTTTCTATTTTGAGGCTAAACCTCGAAATGGAATTTATGAGGTTGATGTTCAAACTAATAATAACATATACAATCTTTCTAAACGTATCAAATCTAGTATTAATGATACATTTCTATGGCATTGTAGACTTGGTCACATAAGCAAGGCCCGCATGAAAAGGCTCCAATCCGAAGGGATCCTTGAATCCACCGGACAAGAATCCTTTGAAGACTGCAAGTCTTGCTTAGCTGGCAAACTCACTAAAGGATCCTTCACCGACGTTGGTGAACGAGCCAAGGATCTGCTAGGACTCATACACACTGATGTATGTGGCCCTTTTAGAACCATGTCTAGAAATCATGAAAGATACTTCGTTTCATTCATCGACGATTATAGTCGATATGCTTATGTCTATCTTATGAAACACAAGCATGAAACTTTTGAAAAGTTCAAAGAGTTTCAAAACGAAGTGGAAAACCAACTCGGTAAAACGATAAAGACACTTCGATCAGATTGAGGTGGTGAATATCTCAGCACAGAGTTCATAAATCATCTCAAGGAGCGTGGAATAGTTTCACAACCTACTCCACCTGGCACACCCCAACTTAATGGCGTGAGCGAGAGGAGAAATCGAACCCTACTTAATATGGTTCGATCGATGATGTGTAGAACAAACTTGCCTCACTCCTTCTGGAGTTATGCTCTTATGACCGCCGCCCGCATTGTCAATCTGGCACCGACTAAGAAGGTAAACAAGACTCCATATGTGATATGGCATGGGTCTAAACCCAATCTGTCTTACCTTAGAGTATGGGGATGTGATGCATATGTCACCAGCGATTCTGATGACAAGCTCGATCCTAGAGGCGAAAAGGTCGTTTTCGTTGGATACTATAACAGAAGCGGATGTTATTTCTACCATCCTGATGCAAATGTTATTTTCATCAAAAGGAAGGCACACTTCCTCGAGAAAGAAATTCTTGAACGAGGAACTGGAGATAATATAGTGGATCTTGAAGAAATTCGAGAACCACAAACAACCGCTGATGAAGTCGGAGTGTCTGAACAACGAGAAGTTGTTGCTGGTGAATCAGACATAAACACAAGCGTTCGCAGAAGTGTAAGGACTCGCAAAGAACCTGACAGATACCTATGGCATCTTGATAGTACCGAGGTCCTATTAGTAGCCGAGTCTAATGACGAACCTACTAACTACAAATCTGCTATTTCAGATCCAGAATCTGCAAAATGGCTAGAAGCCATGAACGCCGAGATGCAATCTATGCGTGATAATCAAGTCTGGGACTTGGTTGAGCTACCCCCCGAATCTCGGGCAGTAGGGAGCAAATGGATTTTCAAGAGAAAAACCGACATGCATGGAAATATACACACCTATAAAGCACGGCTAGTTGCGAAAGGTTTTACTCAGACTCAAGGCATTAACTATGATGAAACCTTCTCGCCCGTTGCTATGATCAAATCGAGCAGGATATTGTTTGCCATAGCCGCGTACTATGACTACGAGATATGGAAAATGGATGTCAAAACCGCTTTCCTTAATGGGCATCTCTCTGAAGATGTCTATATGGTACAACCTAATGGTTTTGTTGATCCAAAATATCCTAATAGGGTATGTAAACTGAATAAGTCTATTTATGGACTCAAACAAGCATCTCGAAGCTGGAATCTTCGTTTTGACCAAAAGATCAAAGAGTTTGGTTTTGTCAAAAATGAAGACGAGCCTTGTGTTTACAGAAAGGCTAGTGGGAGCAATATATCATTCCTCATCTTGTATGTGGATGATATACTTATCATTGGAAACAACATCCCTATGCTTAACGATGTTAAACACCGGTTGGGAACTTGTTTTGCAATGAAAGATCTTGGAGAAGCAGCCTACATTCTAGGAATCAAGATCTACAGGGATAGATCTAAGCGGCTTCTAGGGCTTAGTCAAGGCACATACATAGACAAAGTCATGGCATGCTTTCATATGAAAAAATCCAAGAAAGGAGGTGTTCTTATGACTAAAGGCACCGTGCTGAACAAATCGCAATCTCCTTCAACGGACATTGAAACCAAGCGTATGGAAGCAATTCCATATGCTTCGGCGATTAGTTCTATCATGTATGTTATGTTATGTACCAGGCCTGACGTCTCGTATGCTTTAAGCATGACCAGTCGTTTTCAGCAAAGTCCTGGCATTGCCCATTGGACTGCAGTCAAGAACATTGAGAAGGACTAAAGACATGTTCTTAATATTTGGAGGAATGGAAGAAGAGCTCACTGTAAGATGTTACACTGACGCCAGCTTCCAAACTGACCGAGATGACTCTCGCTCACAATCAGGATTCATATTCACTCTAAACGGAGGAGCTATCTCCTGGAAGAGCTCCAAGCAGAGTGTGGTGGCGGATTTAACCACCGAATCTGAGTATATAGATGCATCAGATGCTGCTAAGGAAGCTGCTTGGATGAAGAAATTCATTACTGACCTCGATGTGGTTCCGAGTATTCGCCAACCAATCGAGATACTTTGTGATAACACAGGTGCTATAGCTCAAGCCAAAGAGCCCAGATCTCATCACAAAGCCAAGCACATTCTCAGAAAGTTCCACTATATACGGGAAATTGTGGAACGTGGTGACATCGTGATAAGCAAAGTAGACACAGATCAAAACCTAGCAGACCCGTTTACTAAGCCCATGACTCAGGACAAACATGATCTTCACAGAGATGCTATTGGTCTTAGATTTGCTAGTGATATGTTTTGATTTAGTATTTTGAATGTGTGAACAATTAAACAGTTGTACTTTTGAATTCTTTTGGTTTACTGATTTAAATGCAATTATGAATTCTTACAACTGTGTTCGATTTTAATACGTTTAATCAATGAATCTTGTATTCTTAATCATCCGTAGTCGATCAGAATCGTGGGAACGACTCTGAATTAAGACTATTCTGAACTTGGACTCAAGTAGTTGACTTCCAATTTCACAGACCTCATCTTGGATGACGTTGGATGTAACTCGCTTCAAATCATCTTCATGGATTTTAATCATAAGATGTTTTGATATTGGTATACTCATTTAATATCCTTTGACCTGAGATGCATACTAGAACTTTCGTTTACCAAGGGCTGTTCTTTAATCACTGTCAACCGCTGTCGCGTAACTGCCAGTCATAAAGGCATTGGTTAGGAACAGATCTGAAGTTCAATGGGAGTTGTATGTAGTCGATAAGGGATTCTGTACTCTTACATGATATGTAACAGTTAGACATCGTGGCGCCCACGTGATTCAAACTGGTGAAGTGTAAGGCCTTACCCAAACTGACTGTGTGTTTGATTGGACCACTATGAATCTTGAACGAGAACAATAATAATTGAACGCCATATGAGAATGAACTAAATCCATGTCTCATTGATTCAATTGATATCTTATACGGAAAGGATGAATGACGATTATTACCATAAGTCTATTGTCTTGCTTTAGTTAGCTATTACTAACACCAAGATATTTTGTTAATGACTTTAAAGCGTCATACCTTGTTAGGGACAGCCATGTGCAGCTAGAGCGCCGCTGACTGTTTGCGTTGATTTATCGTGGATCGTCCAAGTGGGAGATTGTTGGATTTTATGGACCGACCCGATGGGCAACGCGACTGACCGAGCTATGACCCGTAAGAGTTACACCTTGGGCAACGAACATTAAATCCACTTAACCCGCTTAACTGGTAATTACGAATTTTTAGCGAGACGATATATATTTATATATATTCGTTAGACGGGAATTATTATTTATACTGGTTTATAAATAATAAATATTTATTGTTTTAATCTTTTTATTAAAAACAATTAAATGGGTACAGACTTTTTATCTCGTATTGGACTTTGGGTCCAGAAACAATTATTAGGGTTTATAATCATTATATATAATTATAATCTAATCATTTTTGAAGTGAGACCTACAATTTGGAAAAAACATGCCGCAAGGGCTGTTTGTTTTTTTTCTCCGGTGGTCAACAGCGCCAAATCAAAGGAAGGCATTCTTCCTTCCCTTTGAGAGAGTTCCGGCCACTTTACCCTGTCCCGCCGCCGCCTTGCGCGGGTCGGCCATCCTGTTCTCGCGTTTCGGTTCCTGTTCTAGCTCTCGTTCGTTGTACCTAGGTGTCTCAACCGGTTAATCATTAACCACTAAGGTATATCTATCTCATTGGTAGTTAGATTTAAATTTATTCCGTATTCGTATGATTTTGTAACCCAGATCCTGTCGGGTTTGTATTTTGTGTTGAATCGGTTTCATTCCGCTGCGTATTAATAATTACTAAATAATTATTATTAATCTAAAATTATTTATCAACCGTTTTTTATAACTAATCTAACTGATCACCACTAGCCAAAATACCCTACAGTCTCATGGCGAGTCTCGAACAATCCGAGCAACGTACCCGGAACCCTACTATACTCCGATGGTGATCGAATCAACTCTATTTTACTGGAAAATTAAAGACGGTTACGAGCTTGATTTCACCATCGGATCAGGTTTCCCTTCGTTCGCAAGCTACGACCACCCTTACATCTACGGAACACCGGCTTTGGAGTTTCCTGATTTGATCAAAGTCGCTGTTCACGGTGGTCAGGAATGTGATCCGGATACGAGAACATGGGGGGCTGCAGCACCGGTTAACGAAGGGACCGCAATGCTTATGAGGTATTTGAAAGAATGGATAAAATCAACGTTTGGTGATCGAATTGATTGGGACGAGGGGCCGGTGATGAGTCAATCTTGCTTGTATTCAATGACACCGGATGGGGATTTCGTTATTGATTTCTTGGGTGGTGAGTTCAACGAAGACGTGGTGATTGCCGGTGGGTTTTCTGGTCACGGGTTCAAGATGGCTCCTGTGGTTGGGCGGATGCTGGTGGATTTGGCGCTAGGTGGGAAGGCGGCCGCGGCTCTATGGGAGGAAGAACTCAAGCATTTTAAGGTGAGAAGGTTTGAAGGTAATCCTAGAGGAAATGTTATAGGGTTTGAAGACCAGGTTCGAATTAGCTCAAGGCTTTGAAGATATATTTTAGTGGGGGTTTGGGATTTGGAATAAAAAGTTGTTTACTTTATGAAGTAATAATCACACTGGTAGTTTTAGTAACGTGTTTAGTTGTATCTCGTTAAAAGCTTAAATCGAACTGAATTTATGATCTCAAGTCTGAGCTTTAAATATCGAGTTTGATTAGACTCATAAGCTTAAAGAAACATATTATTCATGTAAATATAAAAAAGTATTATAATAAACTAGAAGGTTTTCCCCTGCGTGTTATGTCGGGAATTCCATAACGAGTCCAAATATTAAAAGGGGCATAATAGACCGATCGGTAAACCTAAAATTAGTTAAAAGAGAGACATTTTTTTATAAAGTTATAAAAAAAGATAAACAATTTTTTTTAAAACTTTAAAAAATGAATCTGCTATATAAAAGCATAAAACTAATTAAATGAGAAACAGTTAAAAAATTAAGTTGGAAAACGAAAAAGATAAAATAAAACATAATTCGGAGAGGGGGGTTGCTTCGAACCCGGGTCACGTGGGAAAGGGAGACACGCGTCCACTGTAGTTAACTAGCTCCGCCAAAGACTTTTTTTATATTGAAAGTGAAAAAATTGTATTTATGAAGAAAAATCACTTTAAAAAAAACCCTATCATATGATGTCACGTGACAAGGCCGTCCAATAAAGAGTGAAAACTGTTTCTATCAGTTTTGCTTTGTTTCTATCGGTTTTGCTTTAATATAGACTATAATATATATTTACATAAAAGAAATACTATTAGACATAGAAGTATGACAACAATAACGGAATACTTTACCAAATAATTGATAACTTTTTTGACTTCATGGAGTATTTCATTAAAGTCATTTATTTTCTAACAACAAAAAAACACTTAACTTTTAATATTGTCGTTACGATTTTTTCAAACGTTATTTTTTTTAATTATGAGACAAATAAATTATATATCAAACTTGGTTACTATTTTATTTATCAAGTTTAACCTTAAGTATAAGATAAGAAAAATATTTCACTAAATAATAACCAAGTTTATAAGTGTTTCATTTAAATTAATTTAAAAAAAAATCACTAAATAGTAATCAAGTTTTTACGGTCATGCCTTTGCATTGTGTGTTACAATTTTACCTTAACCTCGAGTTAAGTACGCGTTTGTCTAGTACAAAACTTAAACTCGGGCTAGACTAGTCTATTATTTTTTAATTATTTAATTATTTTAGATATATACAAATATATAATTATTTTTAAATATTCTCAAGCGGTTCAAATAACAGCTAAATAATTAGGAGCCAATTTTTTCCTTGGATAAATAGATGAAGTTATCTAAAAACATAACCAAATAGTAGTTCATTTGGTTCTAGTTTCTCATTTAAACCTCCCTATATAACAATAACAAGCTTACACGGGGTGAAAAATATCATACATACAATTTTAAAATTTTTATATATATTTTTTACATGTGTAAAAATGTATTATATATGCTAAGGATAAAAAACAAAATTTAAAATATGTAAAAATTAATATATAATTGGGTTTTAAAAATACATTAATTATTATTTAATATAATTTGACTTTCGTTACTACTTGATTGAAAATAAAAGTTAAATAATTAGATTTCAAAATTTTATAAAGATAATTTAAATAAATGTATTTTATTAGTATAATTAGTAATTTTTTTAATATATTATTATTATTAAAAGTTGGAAATGTATTTAATAGGAGAGAGAGGCGAGAAAAAAATGTTGAGGGTGAATATGGAGACGACATGTGGCAAGAAAAACCTTTATTTATTAGATAGTATAGATAGTATTTTTTTACACTTACCTAAAAACATAACCAAAAACTTAACTACCTAAGAGTGAATGACACATTGGACACATACTGAAGGAGAGTAGCGAAGCCGATGTAGCGTACAAAACCTTCATACTAAAAACAAAAGCGCAAAAAGATTGTTTTTACAGTTCTACCTATTTTGCTTGTTTCACCCTTACTGTAACACTTATAGGGTGAACAAACTGTTCTGCTACTACCTTACCACAGTTCATCCTTTTGAACAGGCTGCTTAGATTTAACCATTACAGATTTACAGTACACGTGGGTTGTCCTTTTCATCTTTGACCCCCTGGTAAATTGGTAAAAATCAACAAAATCAATACGATACGCTGCTTGCAGTATATAAAAGCTACAGAAATCACTTTATCAACTACTCCCGGCCGGCCCAAAAAGAAATCACGAAAATGAAATAGGTTACCATGAAAGCTACATTCGTGGTGGGCAATGGCGGATCCAGGGGGACACAATATATTTTTTAATATATATATATATATATATATATATATATATATATTTTTTTTTTTGGGGGGGAGGGGGCTGTTTTCAATGGACGTCCTCTAGTTCCGCCCATTATATACCCCTAGAATAGAAATTTTTGTCGGCCTGAGGGTCAGTTCTGCCCATAGAGGTGGCTGATTAGGTAATGGGTCAAAAGGGTACCGAGTTAAATAGGTCAGTTTTTAGTTGGGATTGAAAGGGGTGATGTCGGGTTGGGTTGACCTGCAAGCATTCCGTCCAAATTCAAAAAAAATTAATGATATTTAATGTGCTAATTATGATAATTAAAAAGATATTATTATTATAACAATAAAATGATGACTAAAAGTCTAAAATCTCAACCAATTTGAAAACTAGTAGACTTTGAAGAACGATATTATTGTAAAAATTGTTTTTAATTTTTATAACAACTCATGCTATAGGTCAAACTAATAAAATTGGAAACTAAACTAGAAGGGAAACGGATTGGGTTAAAAGTTGCATATCATAAGTGTTTATAAGCTTCTAAATTGGTTTATTAAAAAGATGGATCATTATTGTAATAATAGTTTTATCATCATATGTAATTAATTAATTATTTTTAAAATTTAAGAATAAGACAAAGAAAATGTTAATGAATCAACATAACCCGTGACCCGACCCGTCTGTTTTGCCACTAATAATCCTAAGACAGAGGTGTTGAATGCAACTACTTCCCTTGTATGAAACATAATCACCAATTTAACTGCTTCTAAGTAGGAATTTAACAAATATATAACAAAACTAATGAAAACGTACCATGGGTCTTTGAGCAGCTAGCCTTCTCGTTGAGGGAGCTCGGGCTACAAATGAAGCAGCAGCAGCAGCCGCCACCCGTATTCTACAACATTTTATAAAAAATTCAAGCAAAGTGAGTGAACAGGATTTAGATTTACTGAAAAGGCCTAACCAATAACCGAACAAAAATGCTCGCGCGCACACCTTTTATGTACATCTATATACACATCAGTTTCATCAACAATCTCCTCCTGCATAAGTGAGGGGAACTATTGAGTAAAAGTTAAGGAAAAAATATATTTCATATATATGCTTCTTAAAAAATTTCACATATAACCTTTTAAATTCCCCAATATTACTCGGTCCATAGTAAATAAGACAAAATCAGTTACTAATAACAGGTTGTTTCATTGAATAAATGAAGAGAACAATAACAACATTGTTTAGTTATTCGTATATCTAGTGAAGCACATTGTTATAGCTAACTGATTTTATTTTATTTACTATGAAATGGGAAAATATTATATTTTTAGTGTTTTGAGAGGACTAACATGATATTATGAAAAGTTGAAGGATATATATGAAATTTTAAACATTTAGAACAATATGTATGAAACTAAGAGCCAGTAATTTACTTGTAGTAGCTCTTCAAAAACATCTTCCAGTGTAATAATCCCGATTACCTCTCCATTTTCCACGTCATCAGTAATACATCTTAAACTTTTTGTTGTGGAGTCTGTATGTGGCAACGTTGATTTTAAAGTCTTGTCAATGTTGACCACAACATCTGATTGTTCTTCAAGTTTGGGCAACAATGGTTTAGTTAGTTGTGAATACTTATTTTGATTTTTCGCGACTAATTTTTTATCACAAACATCAGCAGGCGGATGCTTCTTGCTTTTCACTTTAACTACAGCCGCCATGTGACTACCACCCTTTTGAAACTCATTAAGGATGTCATATAATGGCATATTTGCTGGAACCCTGAAATATAAAAAGATAAAATGAGTCAAATTACATGATTAAGAGAAAGGTAGATTTACTGATTTAGTCACAAATGTTTATTTTTCTTATTCAAACATAGATAAACCGGGTCCATAATTTTACCAAAATTATCAATTAAGATTCAAGTCCCTAAAGCTTGTATGTCTAATTACAAAAAAAGCAAATGGCGAATAAAACCCGCTTTCACTAAATTCACACATAAATTCTTATACTTCATTTTTGCATGGTTAAGTTAAGTCCCTAAACTTTTAAAAACTCAACAAAAAGGTTCTTTATATAAAGTTTAAGGACTTAATCATGCGAAAAAGGACCTACTACCTGAGTTCTTAGAATTTAGGGACTTAATCATGCAAAAGGGAAGTATTTGTTAAGAAAATCAATTTTGGAATACTTTTAGTTGAGTTTTGTTTTTTTATAAATTAAGGAATTTAACCATGCACAACCAAGTCCATCAAGTATGTGCCAACTTAGCGAAATTCTACAGGGTTTTTTGTTTGACATTTTCCTTTTGTCTATTTTGCAATAAAACATAAACAACACAAAAAGAAACACTTTATGAACTAAACCACTCAAACAAAGTTGGTATTGTTAAATTATGAAAAGTTGGTATTGTTAAATGCAACATAAACCCACAAGAAAATTTAAGAACAAAAAAAACAAAAACACACACAATAATAGCAATTGAGTACAAATACAAACTTGCCTGAAAAGTGGTTTAGTCACAAATGTTTATTTGTCTTATTCAAACATTGATAAACGGGTCCATAATTTTTACCAAAATTATCAATTAAGATTCAAGTCCCTAAAGCTTATATGTCTAACTAAAAAAAAACTGTCGAAAAAACCCTTCGGACTTTCACTAAATTCACACATAGATTCTTATACTTCATTTTTGCATGGTTAAGTCCCTAAACTTGTGAAAACTCAACGAAAAAGGTCCTTTATATAAAGTTTAAGGACTTAATCATGCAAAAAAGGACATGTTTGTTGAGTTCTTAGAATTTAGAGACTTAATCATGCAAAAGGGATGTATTTGTTAAAAAAATCAATCTGGGGATATTTGTAATTGAGTTTTTATAAATTAAGAAATTTAACCATGCACAACTAAAGTCCATCAACTATGTGCCAACTTAGCGAAATTCTATAGGGTTTTTTATGGCATTTTCCTTTTGTCTATTTTTTGCAACAAGACAAAAAGAAACACTTCATGAACTAAACACTCAAACAAATATTTTAGGTATTTAACTGAGAAATTATGAAAAGCTGTCATTATTAAATTCAACATAAACCCTCAAGAAAATTTGGGAAAAAAAAACTGACAATTGAGTACAAACACAAACTTGCCTGGGGATTTTCCTAATAGAAACATCACTAACTGGAGTCTCTGTTTCTGCCCTAACTGTAAGAAGGCTTTTCACCTACTAAGTGAAAAAGAAGGGAACCGACTTTAGAAAAACCAATAATAATTTTAGAAATTACAATATATAAGTTGAGACGGTATGTAGATTTTCAAAGCGTACCAGTAGGAGTCCGATGATGTTTTTTGGGTTCCCAGAATAGACAGGAACACGACTATGGCCTTTGGCAAGAATTTTTCCAAATGCTTCCCTGCATAATATCGGGTACACATAAATCCATAGATGTACTTTGGACCTTATTATGTGCTCATAATAATCAAATATTGCAATAATAATTTACCCGATATAAGTGAAATTATCATGTAATCCAGTCCTATAACCGCTTATATACTTTGGACCTTATTATGTACTTACAAAAGCATGGAAGACAGCGACAGAACTCACCAGTCCAATTTTGAATTGACATCCAGCGAGAACGCTGATTCAATAGGTGTCATGGCTTCCTCTGCAGTCTACACAGATTCCAATATGTTCTATCAATTTCATCATCATTGGTTAACAAAAACATAGTAGACAACAAATACAACCAAATAAAACAACTATTTAGTGTGTTCAATAGGAGAAGGTTCAACATATAACCGCAAAACAAGAGACCAATCTGGGCCGTTTGATCAAAAAACAAAGGGCCCAAATAGAATAATAACATATGAATGTGTATATTCACATGTGATTGCTTCAATCTGGGTCCTTCATTTCTTGGAGCCAAGGGCCCAGATTGGGGTCCCGTGTTCTCAAGTATTTGTATATCTCAAATGAACCTCCTCCCACTGTAATAATCATCATGGTGTACATGTCTAATTCAAGTTGGAATCTTCCCAGGCTCATCAGTCTTAGTTGTTCAGCTTGTGTGACTCGCTTGAGTTAACTCGTGAATCATGTTAGGTGTGGAGTCTCGTTTAGAGGCGGCCGGCCCTAATTAGGGTTAGCCGGCCCTAATGGGCCTATCTCTACGGTTTGGGCCTAACTTGGAGAACAAGTTAGGAACCCTAGTTTTAATCTATAAATACCCTATGTTGTAACTGTAATCTGTGTGCCTAGAGCTTAATGAAATAACCTAGTTGCAGCCCGTGGACGTAGGTCCCCCACTGGGACCGAACCACGTAAAATTCTTGTGTCGTTTATTTTTCAGTACCGCGTGCTTATCGTTTGTGCATGTGTGTGTGTTGATTCCGCTGCGCCACGTTGTTCTTAACAAGTGGTATCAGAGCTTTGGTTCGTTATTTACACACGGTCTGCACGGTTTTCGATCGAGAAAAAGGGTAGAGGCTGATCGAGGGTTAATTCAGATCTGCTGCTACAGTACTGCCGCCGACGTGAACAGTGTTTTCCGGAATGAACAGTACTTTCCGGCATGAACAGTGTTTTCCGTGTGAACAATGTTTTCCGGCGTGAACAGTGTTTCCATAAATTTTTTCGCTTTTTCTGCTGCTGCTGTTCCAGGACTGATTCGCAGCCTGGTTTCTTGTTTTTTGGGTCGCCAGAATTAGGGTTTTTTCAAACCCTAGGTTGCGCAAAAGGGGATAGAAAACAGGGCTGTTTTGGAGGAAAACAGGGCTGTTTTGGAGGAAAACATGGCTGTTTCAGGAGAAAACATGGCTGTTTCAGGAGAAAACACGGCTGTTTTGGAGGAAAACATGGCTGTTTCAGGAGAAAACACGGTTGTTCGGGATTTGGAGTGATTTTGCAATTAGAGTTTCTGTTGTGGATCTCTTGGAGTTGCTGGTTTCACTCGGGTTTGCAGGTGAAGCGTCGGGTCGGGTTTTTCGGGTTATGATATCGCAGGTATAAATGGTTTTGTTTATAGTACCGGGTTAATCTCTTTAAAGCCGCCGATTAGGGTTTGGTTATAAAACTCTTGGATTCGTCGGGTAAAGGTTAGAGTTTTGTTTAGTTCTGTTTGACTGTTTATTATCAACTATTTGGGAACCGGGTTATGTGAAATTCAGTATTCGGGTTTAGATTTGTCTGCGAGGTTTATTGCAGGAGCAGATCGGTTTATTGACAGTGTTTGGTAGAACAACTGTCAAGTTCAGGCCCGTGACATTACTGTGTTTATTTCACTGTTTCGATATGTTTTCTGTTTGCTATTGTTATAGCTGAAGACGGGATGGTTATTATCCAAAGGTTTGACGGTTTGGAGGTTGGTTGGTTTTGTCAAAAGAACTTGGGTGTGGTACTGTGGGATAAAACCGGTGAAAATGGAACCAACAGGTTTGGAATGCTTTGGGTTTTAAGTATTCCGGTTCTGGTGTGCTGGTGACGACATAAGTGAAAAAAAAAAGGAAGTCAGGTTATATTGCTCGGTTGAAAGATTTTTCGGTTAGGGTTAGATGATCGGGTGTACGATCACGGAATCCTTGGTACCGTTTGCTTTCATGAAAGCTCTGCTGCTGTTATAACTGTTTGTCGGTTAGCTGGTCTAGAACTGTGAAGTTGTTTCTTGTTCGGTGGTGATCAGTGGTACGACATTTGGCATGGGTTGGGATAACAGGGACAGTGGGAGCTGAGCATAATTGACTTGGTGGAGCTGCATGGAGGTGTGGGACATTCTTTAGAGTCGATGCCAAAGATAGTAAATTCTGCTTCTGAGAATGTGTATGGGTTGATGCATTGGGACTCAGTGAAGGCAGTTGAGACTCTTGGGTTCAAGATTCTAGTATGCTTTATTGCTCACCTCTGTGAAGCATTGGTGAATCTATTGTTTGAAGACTTTGGGAAGATACAAGTTTATGTATCGCTGGAAGAAGGGAACCAACTTCCGAGTATTAAAGTCTTGGCTCGTTGCATCGGGTAGAACTAAGTGGATTCATTTTGCAAGTGTGAATCCTGGAGCTACGGAGATGTTAGCTGAGTGCATTCGGAGGTTTAAACCAGGTCAGGGGTTTTGGGAACAGTGGGAGCATGGGACGTGTTCTGGGTACAGTTCAAAACACCGTTGGGTTTTAAAGACCGGAATTCCGAATGGGAAAATCTCTCCATGGTACTTGCAGGTTTTGGAGAGTGGTGTTTCCTCTGGAAGTCTCTGGAGTCGGTAGTTCGAGTGAGTAGGTGCCGGTTGAGATTGAAGATGAGTCAATGGCGGGTTTTGCCATGGCTGGGTCAGTGATGACTGCTGGGTTGGAGCTCGGGGAGCTTCAACGGGCACTTCTGGTAATTGAGGAGTTGGCTGCTGCAACTAGGAGGATTGGATTGAAGTCTTAGCTTGTTTATGGGAACTGAAGGCTTGGAGGACTTTTGTTATTTGAAATCTTAGCTTGTTCTTGGGAGCCGGAGGCTTGGAAACTTCTAATAGTGAAGTGTTAGCTTGTTCTTAGAACTGGAGGCTTGGAGGATTTCTGTTATTGAAGATTACTGGAGTTAATGGTATAGGGTCTGCTTGGATGGTGGATTGAGGATTGCTCGAGCCTCCAAGTGGGAGATTGTTAGATGTGGAGTCTCGTTTAGAGGCGGCCGGCCCTAATTAGGGTTAGCCGGCCCTAATGGGCCTATCTCTACGGTTTGGGCCTAACTTGGAGAACAAGTTAGGAACCCTAGTTTTAATCTATAAATACCCTATGTTGTAACTGTAATCTGTGTGCCTAGAGCTTAATGAAATAACCTAGTTGCAGCCCGTGGACGTAGGTCCCCCACTGGGACCGAACCACGTAAAATTCTTGTGTCGTTTATTTTTCAGTACCGCGTGATTATCGTTTGTGCATGTGTGTGTTGATTCCGTTGCGCCAGCTTGTGTGACTCGCTTGAGTTAACTCGTGAATCAAGACGAATTTGGGTCAACCAGGTAGACTTGAATATCAAGTCACACAATGAGGGGCTAGGGCCTTCTAAATTCAAGAGCCAAAAAGAAGAAAAGAACGATTTTTAAGATATGGTTTAATTATAGCCTTCTCTAAAGAACTTGCATTATAGAGGAAACATGGAATAAAACAGCAAAGTATACCTTTTCTGTCAAATCAAGAGCTCCACTTATGATGGTAGTCTCATCATGTGTAAGTTCACCCCCTTTACCAGCCTATCATGATTTTTTTAAGAAAAACAACCAAAAGTAGAGTACAAGTTATAGTAAAAGAAACAAACTAAAGTACAGTGGTAACTCCATGGTTTTTCTTATGGCTACGCTAAATGTGTTGGATCTTAATAGGCATATGATAACCTTAGAGGTGGCAAGATAGGCGGGTGGGCAGCTGGGTAATGGGTCAAAGTGAAACGATTCATTTTTTACTACAGAGTGGGTTGAATTGGGATGACCTGCAAATGTCTTTTATTCATTATTTAGCTTTTTTATAAATAACTAATGGGCTAATTATGGTTAAAAAAACAATATCAGACATTCATACAATAACAAATCACCGGTTCGACCCATTTAAGAACTTTTATTTGACCAGTTTGAGACAACACGACACAAATCGAGCCATTAATAAGTAAATTGGTCGAAATTGCCACCTCAGGTCAATTTGTAACTTTGTACCTACTTTTTTTGTTTGACCCATTTGAGAAAAAAGCACAACCCAAATCAACCCATTTACAAGTAAATGGGTCGAAATTGAAACCTCTAGCTAATTTGTAACTCTGGCCACACCAATGACCAATCAAGGATGTTTACCTCTTGGCTGTGAATGGAGACAAGGGCTTTCAACTGGGCACGCCGAAACAAGGTATCGCTATGCCCAATCAAAGCATCTAAAACCTGCATATTTTTCAAATCTAATATTAGATGTCAGTAAACTTTTTCTGCTGTAGCTATAGATATATCAAAATGTAATCAACTTAAAAAGAAGTCTGAGATAAATACAACTATATAACAATTCAGATAAACAATTTTTTATCAACGGTGTTTAATTATACAAATTAGTTGACCACCTTAAAAAATCACACATAGCACATGTGCTAGTTGCCTAGTTGCGAGATGCTTAAGGTGACACCTTGTGTTCTGTGTTCATTTATAGCTAAAAGATCTTAGAAAGCAAAAACTACGTGATCAACGTTTGAATGTTAACTGTTTTGTAACTCACAAGTTAGCAAAATCAAGTGATTTTATGCAAGCGCTGCCACATAAGATAAAACTAGCTATTAAACCAACTTGCATGGAATTACCTTTCCAACAGGATAAGAAATAGGATAGCAGATGATCATTAAAACTCGAACAAGCCCAACAAAATTAGCACCCACAGCAAGGCCGTATCTTGCGGATATTGCTTGTGGAATTATCTGGTATTGTACAATACTATTAGTGTTGATCAAATACATATATTACTATAACATTGGGAACCATCATACAATACCATAATATACCTCGCCAAAAATTAGTACAAAAGTCACAGACAACAACACTGCAACAGCTGGATGAAAAAGCTTGTCCAGGTATATAGGAAGAGCCTGTAGCAGATTAAAATGGCAGTTAGCGAGTATTAATACACAGAAGTGTAACCTTCAAGGGATGCCATAGTGGTAAGCGCCTGATTCCCTCTAAAAGAGGTCTAAGGTTTGAATCCAGCTTCCATTAGTTTCCTGCCTTAAGCATCAAGACTACATGAAAAAATCTAGAACTCTCCTTATATTTCTAGTCCTTAAGAATGGTGTGGTAGTTCATGGAAACTCTTAGAAAACTATGGAGACTTTTTCCATAGAATCCTCTAAATCTTGTACGTATGATATTTCCATGAATCGTCGTAAGCTGTGAAGGACTTCATTTGCACAAGGCACGTGAAAAGTTACCTTCAAAGCTCTCAAAAGCAATACAAAGTGTTTATTTTCTACATAATCTTACGTTCCTCCTAAGCCATTTAAATTGCTGCTAAGGTGATGAGTACATAAATGCTCACAATTTGACCAGTAGGAAGTATAAATCAAAATTGTTTGTACAGTTATAATAAACACAAGTTTTGAACCCACCTCCATGGCTGCAGCATTACACAGAAGCAATGTTACAAGAAGCTGATGTTGCCTTTGGACAACTGGTAGGATAGCAGCTGTAACAAAAACAGATTACAGTCATTTAATAGCAAAGCTGTTAATCCAAAAATCCAAATACAAAAGAAAAGGTAATAATATCTTTACTACTATATAAATTACTTTGTGAAACAATAACATTTTACAAAAAATTAAAACCAAGATCTACCACTGTTATCAAAATCAAATCGGATCTCGGTCCGATCAGACCAGAACCGTTTACGTAACCGGTTCGGTTGAGTACTTTCGAAAAGACCGGTTACAAGTTCGGGCCCGTTGCACTGGCTATCAAGTGGTAGGTGGTTGAACAGGTTCTAAAAAAACAATATTTTTATTTTTTCCTTCCAAAATCTCATTTTAAATTTCAAATCCACACCGATCATCATTCATCATCAAGACAAAAGATAATTAGCTCCATATTTTATTTTAAATTTTAGTTACATACACGTGCTTTTAAATTTTTAATTATTATGAAGTTTTTGAAACTAGTGCCAGGTTACGAAAACATTGAGATCTACCATACACATAACCGAGTGTTAGGTAGACTTTATCATAAAACAAATAAACAAATACTGTAAAATACTAATATTCACTAGTGTAACATTTTCAGCCGTTGGATCAAAACCGATTGAATAATGAAAACTGAAAACGTAACGGCGAAATCTACCTGCTTGTTTCTTCTCTCTGTTCGTACCACTCCGGTGAAGAATCTCGAGCTCAACGACTCCTATAGACATCAATCCCAAGGTGAGACCGGACATAATTCCGGCGAATAGCACCAACACGCACGACACTCCGGCGTAAACAAACCACATAGGGTTTCCAAACTCAATATCGTTCGAATCCGTGACTATAGACCTCCCCGTAGCTCCGGCGCCGGCTCCGGCGGCTAGGGCTAGGGTTAGCAGATTCATTTTTGTAGCTGTTTGAACGGGAATGAAACAGAATAAATTGAAAGTTTTGCGTTGTGTGAGTGATGAGTCAAGCGGTTGAAGAAGAGGACGAGAGAGTGAGGGAAACGGTGTGGAGAAATGGAGGCAACACTTGCCGCTCATGTACAAAGACTGTATATCTGAACCGCTTAAAGCGGACCGGGCCGGTCCCACTCGATTTTTGTTTTTGGAAGTTTCTAATTTTTGTTAAATTGTTACAGCTAGATAATTCCACATGGCGCTCATATAAGGCAAGTCATACTTTGGGGTGATAATTAAAATTTGTAAGTGGTAATGGGTTTTGTCAAAATAGCATCTGATATAGCTTAAGTAAGTGAGAGAAAAAAATTATTCTCACGTCAAATTTTACAAATCTTACACCAATCACATTTGATAAGGAAAATATCCAAGTGAGTAAGGATGGTGTGAGAATTAAATACATTAAACGAATTATACAAATATACAAACATAAGGTACAACACACATTAGTTTTTCTCTTTCTTCTCTCCTTCCCGTGAAGATCTTCACGTAAATCCTTCACTCACCCCCTCACGCCATTAAGGGGGTGGTGTTGCCTCCACCTTCACGCCGTGAAGGATGCTCACGTGAGCCCTCACTTGGAGTAAACCACTTGATCTAAGGTTTTCCTCCCGTGGATGTCTTTCGTTCAATCCTCAGAAGGTGTAAAGTCGAGTTGGTTCGCTCGACTTTACAACTTATTTTATTATAAACTATATAACTTATTTTTGTCAAAAGGCTAAAAATAAAACTTTATTTAGCCAAATGGCTGACCAACATGCTGTTCTAAAAAATAAAATAAAATAAAATATAAATTTGTAAAGCACGACCTGTATGTTGTTATTCACCACGGGAAAAAAATTTACGTCGAAATGTTGATAAAAATAAGCATATTAAAAGGGTAAACCCGAAATTTTAGAGAACATATTTTAAAAAGGGAATTACGTATATCCCATTATTTTTTACATATATACCAAGCCAACCCAAAACTCCATAAATTATTTTTTGGCGTGTTTTTTTTATAATAATGGGTTAAAACTTCGACACTTGTTTTGTACATTTTGATTATCGTAAAAAAAAAAGTAAAACCCGATAAGAAAAAAGGCAAAAAAGCAAAAAAAAATACTGAAAAAAAAAGAATTAAAAAACCAAAAATAAGTATAAAAAAAACTAGCTAAAAAGGGTAAATTTGAACTTTTTAAGTTTTAATAAAAAAAAGGTTAAAATAACCATTTTATAATTTATTTTTAAAAAAATAAATCAAAATTGGTGCATTTGATATTATTAGCTTTAAGGATAGGATATATTTAATTTATGAAGTTTGTAGAGAGATATATATGAAATTGCCTCTATTTTAAAGGTGATAAGAGAAAACAAACAAAAAACACTATAAAAAACGAAACGTTGAAGCATGTTCAACGGTTTATACATTCGTCCTTCAATGACTTGTACATTAGCAAGAAAAATCAGGGTTGAATGAAACTTATATCGGAATATAGATAAAAATAAGCATGTCGCAACATCACATTGTAATTTTGTTAAACGTCATATTTTAAAAGTAGAACTGATAATATGTAAAGTGAAAGAAAAAAAGTACAAAAAATAAAAAAGGAAACTAGGTTGAACCGGCCTAGGCAGGGATTGAATCGCGTCTCCCGGGTAGAAGGGAAGTCATGACTAGTAAGGTTGGAGCTCAACTTGTGTAAGTCCTTGACTCGGTGTGTGACGGATCTCTAGACTCGCGGTACGACACGGTGATAACGTGCGGAATCCATGATCAACGTGCAACGTGTACCTCAATCAACAACACGGTGTAAATAATCATCTTTGTATTTCCACCACAAATCTCAGTTTAAAAGTTCTTTCAGTTTTTCTATTCTGTGTTCTAGACTCTAAGCTCTTATCTAGACTACTAAAACTGACATGTAAACCTCTATTTATAGGGAAACCACAACAAGCTTAGGCGAACTTAGCAAATTCGCCTATTAAGTTCGCTCTAAGTTCCTTAGGCGAACTTGACAGCTTCGCTAACTTACAATATAGAATTTCAGCGACAGTTACAAAACATGTTCTAACATACTCTCCCTTAACTGTTGCTTACAATTCTAACACATTACAAGTCAAAGACTCTAAGACTAAGACATAGAATCTTCAAGCTCGTTGTCACCGGAAATAGTTCCAACAGACACCCCCTTGACAACAGCTTCAGAAGATTGTCATCAGTCCTCAAACGGCTCATAGTCTTTGTCTTGTACATCTGCACACTCTCTCTTTCTTTCTAGAAGAAAACTTGGGAAAAGGACCCCTTGTGAACTTCTATATGCAAATTTTCATTTATGGCAAAGAAGAACAACCAAGTGTAACCAACAAGTAAAATTTCCATGGAAGCTGAAAAACTAAAATCTTTTTGTTTTTTCAAACACAAGAAACACAAAAACTTTTTGGTTTTTCTCTATACAAACTAAAATGTAAAATACAAAATCACATCTTTTTAGTCGAACATCACGAGTAAGAAAATCATATCAGTAAAAACAATGCATCAATCACACATTTTGGATAAGCAACCCTAAACATTCTAAGGGTATCATATCCAGATTCATTCTTTTATTTATTTCTTTTCTTTATACTAGATAAGATCAAATCTTTTAAGATTCAACCAAAACATGTAATGATACACGAAGAACTTCAAAGAAGATGGGATCAGATCATAACATGCTTATAATAAACTACATACGAATTTGCAACACATAACATGTCAATCTAATTTGTCAATATTATAACATTTGAAACTATCGGTATCTTTGTTCCATGTTCTTGTGAATTAAGGTACCATTTATTTTGTAATACAACGTGTACCCCACAAATATGCCAACAGAAAAATAAATGTGCATTATCATTGCAAGATAATTTTCAATCTCCAGGATGAAATTATACCGTTAAACACAGGAAAATATCAAGCAGAGAATCAGAATGATTCAGAATCGAATGATTCAAATGTCTTGGTTTGGATGAAGTATCATGATTCATAGTAACAGAAAGATTGTACTGATAGAATTCTTCAACATAAGAATAATCAAGGAATCGATTGATTTAATGACATAAGGTAGCGTGATCCAACAGTTATCTGGATATATTCAATGGAATCAAGATATTGATCCAAGGGCTAGTATATGTTCCAACAGATGTTGTCAGAAACATATCTTAGTTCAACATCACATTGCATGTTTTTCGAGACATGGGCAGTGAAGTGAACTGAAAAATTGTGTTTAACGACATAACCGATACTGGTCTCATGAAGTACTTTATATCTTAAATTCTTTATCTGATAATGATCTTTTACACACACACCCGGCATACCATGGGTTCAAATCACAGTTGTCACAAAGTTCATTATGTTGTCACACTACTAATGGACCAAAGATACTCATAGCCTATTGACAATTCAGACTACATACTAGTATCCAAATTAAAATATAAGCATCAACCATCAATTTTTGTTAAGCATAAGCAGTTATGAAGCTATCATTTCCTAAACTGTGCAGTCTAAGAAGTTCTGATCAAAACATTTATCACAGACATATTAGATAAGCAATCATAAAGTCCAACTAAGGTCATGTGTGACTGAACATCTACTTGTGTACTATCATTTCTCCTTATAACTTCAAGTAATGTCGATTTTAACTTTTTCAATTTGGCTTTTTCAAAATCTTTTTGACAAAAAGTAAAACTTCCATGAAAACATTTTTAAGAAAAACATTTTACTTGGTCACTTGAAAATTAAGCAATTCAATCAATTAAAATTCAAACCGATGTAATCGAATGTCTTTGCCTTTGTCACAAACACAATTCTGTACTCCCCCTGTCCTATAGGCTCCCCCTTAACTAGTCAAATGGTTGCATCAACGACTTTATGCTCACCATCATCATCCTAAGTTTCAGGTTGTCTTTTGGACTTGGTCAAACACTTTCCAAAAACAAACAATGTGTGGGACATTATCTCCCACTTGAGCATCAAGTCGTTGAATCAAATAGACTTATCAGTTATCAAACAACTCATTGCTCATTTAGATGTCATTCTCTGTCATGTGCTATGAACCACCACTATTAACAAACCAAATTGTATTAATAGTCCCTCTTGGTTAATCCTGCACATTCAACAAGAAGCATTAGTCTGAAATGGAAACCCAAGCCAAGGTAGTCCTGGGTCGTCCATCTGTATCAAAATAAATGACTTCACGCAATTCACTGTCGAATCTCTACTCAATTTTTGGAGATTGTTCCATTGAATCAGAAACATAAACTTTTCTTTTCCAAACACTCTTCTATTCATGAAGTTCCTTCCTTTAAAAAATTGAAGTGTTTGAATATTCTGGTTCATTTGAAACATTTTGAGATTGAAAAATGTCTTATTGTTTTAACAATTTTCTCAATCTTCTGTTTATTCTCCGTCTCTGAGGTCGAGAGAGCCTAACCTTCGATTTTGAATTAAGAGACTTCGTACCAACAGAATTTCTACCAACTGATCTTGTCACAACTGGTCTAGTCTTTGGTGTCTCATAAGAATGGGTCGTTGAAGGACAATTCACACAAACGTGACCCACTACACCACAATAAAAACATGTTCTGCTCTCAATAAACTTCCTTTCGTAAGAAGCTTTAGGAGTCATATCTCTTGAACCTCTAGAACTAGACACTTCAGTTTGATTAACATATTTTGTTGACTGAATTTGTGACGTTGGTTTCACGGGTACATATGAAACCTTTACTTCAGGTTTAGAAACACCAGGTTTCTTCACAAAAACATATTTCACCACTGGCTTTGCTGGCGGTTTAACAAAAGGTCTTCCCAACCTGGGATCTTCTAGACGCTTTCCCACATTCTTATCTGGACAATTTACCAAGATATGGCCAACAACGCCGCAATGAAAACATGTTCGTCTATCTTTGTAAACCCTGACAAACTTCACTTGCTTAACACTTCTTGAAGTAGACGATTTACACTGAGAAGCAGTGTTAGATACTTGAACAACCTTGGGTTTTTCTGAATCAACCTTATTTTTAATAAAATAAAGAGTTGAAATTTTCTCAATTTTATTATTTTCTTGAAAATTAAAACCACTGCTCACAAACTTTTTAATTGGTTTAGGTTATGGTTGTTCAATATCTTCATCTGGTTCAGTCAAGATGCACCGATCCCTGGTGACTTTCTTAACCACAACTGGTTCATCAACCTTGCAATCTTTCACTGTTCCTTCAAATTTATCTGGATCAAATGTTTCATCATCGCTTGAATCATCATAAACCATGTCCTCTCCTGTAATAGGATTTACCTTGAGGATGGTTTTTGGTTCCAGATTGTCTTCTGTCACAACCTCAGTAGTACGAGAAGTGTAATTACCATTGAAAGGTGGACAATATCCAACACCTCCTCTAATAGCTTTGTCATCAAATGAAGGACATAAACCAACACCACCGACTACTTTCTCACTAGAAGCTTTCTCATTATAATATTCCAACAGAAAACTGGAATTCTTATAACATTCGAGCTTTCTCAACAATTTGGTGACCTCACTCTGTGACTGGGCAAGTTCATTTATCATTTTCTCATATTCAGAATATGCCACATCAATGTGAAAAGCTTGTTCATTTACTTTTATCTGTAAAATTTTGTTATCATCTTTCAATGATTCAATTCTTGTATTTAAAAGCTTTTCATTTTCTTTTAAAACTTGATTTGTTGTGTATATTGCCTTCATGTCACATATCAGATTTATGTTGTAATCACACAATCTTACAATTTTCAAATCTGAATCAATGCATTTAGAACAAGAAACAACCTTATGTTCCTGTTTTGAATCAATCATGGATGCATTTGCTTCAGATAACATCTCAGCAATTTTCTCAGTCACTTTCCCAGCAGCTCCATCATCAAGCAGTTCTTTAGTTGAAAACTTTGGCTCAGCATTCTGAATGATAGATTATTCAGTTTCAACAACACTCCCAGAAACACTCAAGTCACTGTCTGAAGAACTATTATCAGAACCAGCATCAGTATGAACCTCAGCTTTTATCTCTGAAGAAGAAGAGTGAAAACTTTTTTTATCACTTGATTCGGAAAAACAGTCACTTTCAGAATCACTCTTGTCACTAACTTTTGTCACATCACCTTCTTCATAAGAATAAACAGTATCAATCAATTTTGCTAAAGACATATCGGTTAAATCCTCATTTTTCTTGATGAGCACTGAGTATTTCTCAAACCTAGGAGGAAGAGCATCCAACAACTTCTCATTCACCTTAGTATTAGTGTAAGAAACATCACATTTTACCAACTCTCTTAAAAGATGGTAGTATCTGAAAATGATATCATCAACAGTTTCATTCTCCATATACTTGAAAAACATGAATTGTTTCTCCAACAAATCTCTTCTACTCTTTGAAAAATTGGTCATCTCGAGAATTTGTGTAAACACCACAAAACAAATTTCCCTTCAAAAAACTCTTTTTAGGGAAGAAAAAATTTTAAAATTACAATATTCTCAAAAATGACTCAAAAGAAGTCTATAAATGCCTTCTCAAAAAATTGAGCAAGAAAAAATTTCCCTCCAAAAAAATCTTTATTTATTTTTAAAATTTTTTTATGAACACTAGCGAACTTGGCTACCTGAGGGAACTTAGTAAGTTCGTCTGAAACTGCCTAAGCGAACTTGTTAAGTTTGCCTGAACTTCACTGAGCGAACTTGGTAAGTTCGCCTGTAACTGAATCAGCAAGTTCGCCTGAAACGCTGAAACTTCAGGAAGAACACAAATACGAACCAACTCTGCTGAAAATCATGATTTCTGATCCATATTATGGAATATGACAGATCTGAACCGTAGGAATGTGCAGAAACTGATTAGGAACAATTCTATCGGATCAATTTCTTCAAACAAATCCAAAATGAATCCAAATTGATCAAAAATCTTCCATTTTTGTCAAGAAATGAAAATGATGAAAAATCCTTCAAATCCTCTTCAAATTCAGTAATATTTGATATTGATTGTACACGAAAACACCACGAATCTGCTGCTAATCAAGAGCAAAGGCTCTGATACCACTTGTAGGTCCTTGACTCGGTGTGTGAAGGATCTCTAGACTCGCGGTACGACACGGTGATAACGTGCGGAATCCATGATCAACATGCAACGTGTAACTCAATCAACAACACGATGTAAATAATCCTCTTTGTATTTCCACCACAAATCTCAGTTTACAAGTTCTCTCAGTTTTTCTATTATGTGTTCTAGACTCTAAGCTCTGATCTAGACTACTAAAACTGACATGTAAACCTCTATTTATAGGGAAACCACAAAGCATTAGCAAGTTCGCCTATCAAATTCGCTCCAAGTTCCTTAGGCGAACTTGACAGCCTCGCTAACTTATAATATAGAATTTCAGCGACAGTTACAAAACATGTTCTAACAACTTGGTTATTCTTTGGGTTAATATTTACATATATTGATTTTTTTTTAAATATATGTTACGTAGCAAAACCTTATTGACTGATTATTGTTCATTGTCAATCATATTTAATAAAGTATATAAATTGTTTTTTGTAAACATCATAATCATATAATCTATCTCAAAAAGTTTAGCCTATTATAAATGTCAAATGTTGGCTAATAAACGTGTTCAATGCATTCATGGTCTTGTACAATTCAACATTTCTATCACATCAATATTAAATTAACACTAATATGTTGTAGAAGTCTTAATATTGCTATTTTATTCACCTTGACAAGTAATATATGAATTAAAGAAGTTAATAGTACTTTAAATATTGTTTTATTTTTTTTCTCTTAGTTAAATAATATATATTGAACCCAATACAAGATAGAGTTACGTTACAGAAGAATCAAAGCTAAAAGTGCACCATTGAGACCATGCTTACCATCAGTGCCGGTCCCGAGGATTCGAATGCCGTACACGAGCCTAAAAAAAAGCCCATAACGAAATATATGATTTTATAAACTAATTTTTTTATGACAATTAACGTTATAGCATTGGCATAACAAAATCATAGTATCAGAATGACATAACGTAATATCTAACCGATGATTCGTGAAGCTCGCCTAGCATTCTTCGTTGCAAGTTCTTTAATCACCTCTTCGCAGTTTATACTCTCTAATACTCCGTTCTCGATAGAAATTATCCCAATCCGTTAAGCATTTCTTGAGACATAGTGGACCGCAAATAAGATTTCAATAACTTTAATTTAGCAATTATCGCCAATCCAGAATTTTCATCTTTAAACACTAGTTATGATGTTGATGAAGAAGATCATGAGATCCACATTGGAATAGGATATGAAGCTGATGAAGATAAATCAGATTTGAAAATGAGGTGTTCTTTCTCAGACCCATGTTTCTCACTTTTTTTATTAAATAAATGAATTTTTGGCACATAATTTTTAATTAAGTGTGTATTTATTTTAGGAAAAAAGGGAACTTTTTACTGGAATCAAGATGTAAAAGGGAACCCAAATCCAAGGTAATTCATTTAAAATTTTAGGATAATGCTTTGTTCCGGTAGAACATCGAATAATATAAAATATTGAGTTTTCTACAATGCATTTGTATTAGGTTGTTGATTAGGATCTTAAATCCGTGTTAAAACGGGTCAAAATGGGTGAGAAAGAACCCCAATTGTAAAAGGGCACAACATTTAATAAAAATCCTAATTTTAAACTATAAAATTAGAGCTCAATTTAATAAAACTACCTTAACTAAAGTAATTAACCGGAGGTTGAGGGGCGGCAGCAGCAGTGACTGGAGGAGGCAGCAGCAACAGAGTCGACTGGTGGAGGTAGGCAGCAACAGCAAGCGTTGTTTGTGTTGTGGAGAAGGCGATCTACCGGCAGGTCCAGTAGTAGCAGCAACGTCAACTGCTTGGTCTGGCCCAACAACAGTGCTATTAATTTTTTTTTGAAGCCCAAGTCACAGAAAAATGCTCAATTTTTTAAACCCCAAGTCACAGAAAAGACCCAAATCACAAAATTACTTTTTAAAAAATGCCCAATTTTTTTTAAAGCCTAGAAAATTTTATATATATAAAAAAATTAATTTTTTTGGGCCCCTCGAGATGTTGGGCTCACTACGGGTGTGTTGCCCGCAGACTCATTGGGTCGACCCTGCTTACCATCCTACATTTGTCCTTTTTGATCTTTAGAAACCAAAAGGAAAAAACGGTGATCCACGGTTTCCGAAAGTTCATCGCATAATGGACATAGATTTGAGACGAGTGTAACATTGCTCTTTTGCTAAACCACCAAAGAAGTGATGCGACCCATTTTTGCGACCAAAAATATTGACTTTTAATGATACTTGTTTATTCTAGAAAAACTTATAAACATCAGGGCAACTACTGGTTAGTTTGAAGTTGTCCCGTAATGAGTTTATAGTGAAAAAACGATAGGAGTCACCTGACTATACTCACCGTTCAGGATTTGCATTTATTCAACTCGTGCAATACACCGGGTTTCTAACCTGCTATTATTTATACAGAGAGAAAATGAATATGGTGATGTTAGACATCAAACTTATATATGAAATCAATCAAAACTACGTCGTTTGATTAAAATCTTATTTAAATCTTTTATAATCTCTATAGATCTCTTTATTTAATATTTGTATACGCTTGGTTTAAAAAAGCGTGTCTATGCGCGAGGCGACATACTTTGTTTTCATCAAACTTATATGTGAAACCAATTCTTTTCTCCTTCTCATCTACAAGATTATATTTGTAATTCTGCTTCTTCTATTGATTCATCTTGTTTTCATACTTTGTCGAGTGTTTGCCAAGCTTCTCATTTTATTAATCTTGCTGATCTTTCTCCTAATTCTCAGCAGCTCCTTCTCAATCTTGATTCTGTTCAGGAACCTTCTTCTTATCAAGAGGCTGCTAAACATCCTGCTTGGCAAGAGGCTATGACTAAGGAGTTTAATGCCTTGGAATGTAATCAAACTTGGGAGGTTATGCATTTAACTAAGGGTAAAAAGACCATTAAGTGCAAATGAGTGTATAAAGTCAAATATAATACTGATGGCTTTGTTGAACGTTTCAAAGTCTGTTTGGTTGTTCGTGGTGATACTCAGAAAGTCGGTATTGATTATAATGAGACTTTTAATCCTGTCGTTAAAATGACTAGTATTCGTAGTCTCATTGTTGTTGCCACTAAACGACATTGTCGTTTATATCAATTGGATGTCAATAATGCTTTCTTACATGGGGATGATGAAGACATTTATATGCTTCTTCTTCCTGAAATACCTTTATCTTCTCCTGATCATGTTATTAAGCTCAAGAAGACTCTTTATGGTTTGAAGCAAGCTTCAAGGCAGTGGTGTGGAAAGCTTTCTGATGCTCTTAAGACCAAATGTTATATGCTCTCTCTCAATGATTATTCCTTATTCTCTAAGACGATGAGGGATTCTGATGTTCATGTGACTGTCTATGTTGATGACATTCTTCTTACTAGTAATAATGAACAAGAGATGTTTGCTTTGAACGCTTTCTTACATTCCACATTCCAGATCAAAGATCTTGGCAGTCTTAACTATTTTCTAGGCATTGAGGTTCTCAAATCTCCCTCTGGTCTTATCATGACTCAACGCAACTTTACGAAGGATTTGTTGTCTGAGTTTCATACAGACAATGTTTCTTCTGTTTCGTCTCCTTTACCTTTACATTTACAACTCAAGCTCAACGAAGGTCAAGTTCCTGATGATCCTTTGGCCTATCGTCAACTTGTTGGTAAACTCAATTATCTCACTCATACTCTTCGGTATGTCAAAGGTTCTTGTTCTCAAGGGTTGTTCTTTAATGCTGATCCTGATATGTCTTTGTCTGCTTATTGTGATTCTGATTGGGCGGCTTGCCCTAATACTTGGCGTTCTGTCAGTGGCTATTTTATTTCTCTAGGGGGTAGTCCTAATTCTTGAAAATCCAAGAAGCAAGCTACTGTTTCTCTTAGTTCTGCTGAAGCTGAATATCGTTCTCTTCGCCGTGTCACACAAGAACTTGCTTGATTGACTTGGTTGTTTGTGGAGTTTAGGCTTGATAATCTTACTCATGTTCCTCTCAGATGTGACCGTCAGGTGGCTATTCATATTACTAAGAATCCGATTTTTAATGAGTGCACTAAGCATATCGAGTTGGATTGTCATTTTGTCCGAGAGAAGCTTCAAGTCGGTTTGATTCTGCTTTCTCACACACGAACTTCTGATCAACTTGCAGATTTATTCACTAAGAGTTTGACTGTTCAACCGCATTCAAATATCATTTCCAAGTTGGGGTTGTATACATCTCTAACTTGAGGGGGTGTTAGCGAACTTAACTAAGTTCGCTGTATAGGGGCGAACTTGTTCAGTTTTAGCTTTTTTAGCTTTGTTTTTTCATTGTATATAAATAGGATCTTGTAACCATTATTCAAGTTATCAATCAATTAATTCAGTTTTTGCCCCCAATCATTCTCTCTATTTTTCTTTCTCTCGTTTATCATTCTCGCTTGTTCTAGCGATCATTCTCGCTTGTTCTAGCGATCATTCTCGCTTGTTCTAGCGATCATTCTCGATATAATAACGGTATTTGTCAATACCGTGCAATCCAAGTAGGATTTATTGCAGACCTAATAAATAAAAATATGATTTGTAAGCAAAAGATCTATCGAAAATTACACTCACGTGAGACTTGGAGGAAGGTGGATCGTGACCAAGTCGTTGACATAGTTGTGAGGTGGGGTTGTTGGCTTTGACACACTTAAATTAATTATTGTATATTTGCACTTTTGGGCCCAAGGTTGGGACTATACCTAGAACATTTTAAACATACGAGTTATTGCATATTAGCTAGAGGTGCACAAAAGGCGGTTTTTGAACCGAACCGGTTTCGAACCGGCCCGAACCGGTTTGGTCAACGCAAACACTAAACCGGTTTTGACCCAAACCGGTTCGGGTTAAACCGGTTTTGCAAGTATAAAATGTCGAACCTATTGAACCGGTTCAGGTCGGTTCTGGACCGGTTCGGGTTGGTGAACCGGTTTAAACCGGTTTTTTTTTTAAAATTTTTTTTTTAAAATAAATTAAAAAATATTACAACATTACAATACGAGAAAAAGAAAAACATATAGTTCAACGTTTATTCATATTGTAGGGGTTCGGAAATCACAAAACATTACAATATTAAACATTACAATACGAGAAAAAAATATATATATTTTTATTTTTTGGAGTTTTTTTGTTTAATATTACAATATTAAACATTACAAATCGGTTATCACATCATCTAAAATGTGAAATAAATTTTGACCCGTGTGCGGATATTCAAACATATCAAACGCGATTGTACGTTTCATCATTTGCCACGTATTGGGATCAACCCAATGAGCGGTAACGCAAATATATGAGTCGGGAATACCATGTGGAGCCGACCAAACGTCGGTGGTTAAGTTCACACCGGTTTCCAATTTTTCAAAACCTAAAATTAATTCTTTTTTTACTTTTTTCCACATTTTTAGACAATCACGTCTAAGAGTACTACGACTTACTTGATGATAACGTGGTTGAAGGGCTTCTTGAATCATCCTCGTCGTGAGCGGGTTGTCGAAATGGTTGAACGGCAAACCTCTTTGAATAACTAATTTCGCCATTCTATCTCGAACAATATTTGGATCGAAGTTCCAAATTCCACCCTCGCTTGTCATAGATGCTTGACCCTCACCTGGAATATTCTTCAAACTCGGACACGATTTTTCCAGATGAGTTTTTAGAGTAGAATTTGATTCCTTTTTAAAAAAACCACCACATTTTTTGCAACGAGCACGTTCCAACCCGTTAGACAACTCACATAGATCGTAGTTTGACCAAATTGCGGGGTTCCTCGTTGTTGGTATTATTTTCACAACGCTAACTTCGTTAGAGGAAACACCATAACTTGAAGAACCTGCCATTGCGTTTTTTGAAATTTTTTGAGCGTTTTTTGAGCGTTTGAGAAGTGTGATTTAACCAAAACACCCACTACCTATTTATAATGTGTTTGGGGGTTAAAATGGGTCAAAAAACGGTCAAAAAACGGTCAAAAATTGGTCCCAACGGCTAGTTTTTTTTTTGACCGTTAAACCGGTTCAAACCGGTTTACCAAACCGGTTTCTCAAACCGGTTCACAAAAAACCGGTTGTAAACCGCTCGTCGCACAAATAGGTTAAACCGGTTGTAAACTGGCGGTTCGTATCGGTTTGAAACCGGTTCACACAAAACCGGTTATGGGACGGTTCGGGTTCCGGTTCGGAACCGGTTTGGATTTCCAAACCGGTTTTTTTGTGCACCTCTAATATTAGCTCCTCATTCAATATTTTTGCAACATATTGAATTCTTTGAGCTGTTAAAGACCGAGGAATATGCTAGTTTTTTTTTCTTTCAAAAGAGGGCAGTTAAAAAACTTATTTATCAATTAGGTATAGTTATTGGGGTTGATGGCTCAGTGACAGATGCAAAACCTCTTAAATCACCTAGATTTGGAGGTCTTGGGTTCAAATTTCACAGGAGAAAAAGAAATTCGTCGTTCTAAAAAAATTAGGTATGGTTGAAAAAAAAATTATAATAGTACATACACATGCATTTTAATTTTTTTTTGAACAACAATTTGGATCACTGACGAGTCACTGGCTTACCCGATCATCTCCATCACCATCAGGAGAAAACCCATCATAGATGAGAAAACCATCTGGTCCAACTTGAACCCAAAATCTTTCCATTTTAGAAAAGTCTTGATGCTAATGAATGTAATTATGTAAACAATGAAACTATTGTTTTCTTTTCCATTTTGTCATGGAATGCATGTGGGTTTATTGCACACTGGGCCGTACAACAAAAACAAACGAGCCCAGTTATGTTTATAGCCAGGTGGCCCAGGTTATATCAGGATTTAATTCATTCTATTCTAAACAACCTAACGAACGTCGGTGGCCACTCCCGTACCCCCATGTAGTGGTGCACAAAAAAACCGGTTTTTTTTTAACCCGGTTCAAACCGGCAAACCGGTTTGGGTTAAACCGGTTTGGACCAAACCGGTTCGGGTTGCCCAAAAACCGCCGGTTTCAAACCGGTTTGAGGATTTCTGAAAAAAAATCGGGTTGGGACCGGTTTTGGCTAAACCGGGTTAGGAAACCGGTTTTCAAACCGGTTTGAACCGTTGGGCGAGTTCTAGCCGTTGGCCAACGGCTATATGGCCGTTGGGGTCGATTTTGGCCGTTTTTTTGGAGTTTTTTGGACCCATAAAACACTATAAATAGTTGGGGGGTGTTTAGGGTTGATCACACTTCTCTTTACACTCTCTAATCTCTAAAACCGCTCTTTAACCGCTCAAAAACGCTCTCTAAACTCTCTCTAAACTAAAAAAAAAACATGGAAAGTTTTGGTGTTAGTGGTTCCTCAAACGAAGTTACCGTTGTGCAAATTCTAGCAACAACGAGAAATCCGGCAATCTGGTGCAATTACGATTTATGTTTGTTGTCAAACGGAAAGGAACGTGCTCGTTGCAAGTTGTGTGGTGCGTTTTTGGGGAAAGATTCAAACACTACTTTGAAAACGCATATGGAAAAATCTTGCCCGTCATTGAAGGGAATTCCAAGTGAAGGTCAAGCCTCGATGACAAGCGAAGGAGGAATTTGGAACTTTGATCCAAATATTGTTCGAGATCGAATAGCGAGGTTAGTGATTCAAGAAGGATTGCCGTTCAACCACTTTGACAATCCGCGCTTGACAAAGATGATTCAAGAGACACTCCAACCTCGTTATCACCAAGTAAGTCGCACAACCCTTAGACGAGATTGTATAAAAATGTGGAAAAAAGCAAAAAAAGAATTAATTTTAGGTTTTGAAAATTTGCAAACCGGTGTAAACTTAACCACCGATGTTTGGTCGGCTCCACATGGTATACCCGATTCGTACCTTTGCGTTACCGCGCATTGGGTTGATCCCAATACGTGGCAAATGATGAAGCGTACAATCGCTTTTGACTTGTTTGAATATCCACACACCGGCGAAAATTTATTTTATATATTGGATGGTGTTATTAACGAATTTAAATTACAAAATAAACTTTTTTCAATGTCTTTTGATAATGCATCTAATAATACAAATGCGGTTCAAAAACTAAAAATTAAATATAAACCCGTTTGCAACGGCGTTTTTTTCCATAATCGATGTGTCGCACACATCATTAACTTGGCGGTGCAAGCCGGGCTTGCAATTGAAGAGGTTTCAAACTTAACATATAGTTTTCGACAAATGCTTAAAGATATTTTTAGTAACAGAAAAAGATACCATGATTATATTAAATTTTGTCGTGATACGAATAATCTTTGCTTAGGCCCGAATTGGGACATCGAGACAAGATGGAACTCGACTTATATTATGTTTTATAGCGCTTTACGACAAAGAGAAACTTTAGAAATATTTCATGATATGATTTCCTCAAAACCTCGTCGTAAAATTCAAAACTTTCCGTCTACAAATTGGAACATTTTAAAAGACGTAACCGAATTGCTTGAAGTTTTCAAAACCGCCACAACTTTTTTATCCGGTGTTTATTATCCCACAAGTCCATTAACACTAAAACAAATATATTTAATGGCTAACAAGTTGTCTGAGCTTGAAAATAAAAGCGATCTTTTTACAAAAATGATAGAACCGATGAAAGAAAAATTAGTGAAATATTTTAAAGAAATCCCTCCCGTTATAACTTGCGCCGCCGCGTTAAACCCTACCATAAATGTTTACGGGGTTGAAACCTTGATTGATAGAATTACTTACGCTTTGAATTTGGATAGCGAAGACATCCATTTTGCACAAGGCACAAAAACAAATTTTAACAAATGTTTACAAGATTTATTTGATGTTTATTTACATAAATATGGTACAACTCCGACTCCACATGATACAATGGGTACATCATCAAGTGGTAGCTCGAGAGATGTTAACTTGAATTTATATAACGAAATGTTAAATGAATTTAGTAAACGTGCTCGAGGTACCACCCCGAGTAGCGAACTCGGAAGGTATGTTGGCACAAACTTTTTAGCGTTTATGCCTCCTACCGTTTTTGAGGAGTTTGATATTTTGGCATGGTGGAAACAAAACGAAGCTTCGTTTCCGATTCTTTCCGCCATGGCCCGTGATGTACTAACCGTCCAAGCTTCCACGGTAGCTTCGGAATCTGCGTTTTCTTTTAGTGGCAGGGTATTATCGATACGAAGGACTAGACTCACACCCCTAGCGATGGAAATGTGCATTTGTTTGAAGGACCATTTGGATGCGATGGATAGGATACAAGACCAAACTTCTCTCGAAGATGAAATTCAAGCCGAAGAAGTCATACACAACAACGAGGTTGATCTTGGAATATCCGAACCAGTCACGGATGAAGAACTAGCCGAAGATGCAAGGCTACGAAGCTCTAGTTCCGAAGACAACGCACAAGAATAATCAATCAATATTCCAAAAAATAAAACGTTGAACTTAATGTTTTATATTTGTTATACTTTTTGTAATGTTTTACAATTTTATCTTGTTATGTTTTTTAATTTCCGAACTATCCAAATATTAATAAACGTTGAACTTTATGTTTTAATTTTGTTATATTTTATTTTGGATTTTATATTAAAAACATAAAATTTATTTGATTTTTTTTTAATAAAAACCGGTTTAAATCGGTTTAAGGGGCAAACCGGTTTAAAACCTACCCGAACCGGTTTGACCGGTTTACATATTTCCCTCTCTGAAACCGGTTTAACCCGAACCGGTTTGGGTCCAAACCGGTTTTGAATTTTCGTTGACCAAACCGGTTCGGGTCGGTTTGAACCGGTTTGGGTTAAAAAACCGATTTGTGCACCTCTACCCCCATGCCACTGACACAAATTTACTAATGTTACCTACACTTTCTTAATTTTTATAATGACCTTCTGAAATTTATAAATATTTTAATATATCATTTGAATTACTAAACTCTATCACTCAAATTTCTAAACTCTCAAATTTACCGCTCAAATTTTGTTTCTTTTACTTTTTTTATATTCGTTTGTAAAAGTTTGTTTTTTTCTATTTTTATTTTGTTTTTACTTTGTTACTAACTTCTTTAACGAATTTTTTGTTTCAATGTTAACTTCTATTCGCACCGTAATTTATCTATTTTTTGATCTCCAGGACCGAGTCGTGACAACTTCATACGTTTCTTTATGTACTTGGTCAAGTTATTGTCGTCGCCGCAACGCCCGTAACGAGGTTTGCAAACCCGTCGCATCGCGTGGGCTTTAATTATGCAGTTAAACACGCTAATTTTCTAGTCTAACTTAAAAACAAGTGTCAGTATATATGATCTGGTTTTTTCTTAATAATATTCGTTTGTCTGTTTAATTTTTTTTCTTGACGTCCCGATATAGTTTTGTTAAAAACGCAGCCGTGTTCAAAATAGAGTATTTTTTAGGTATCGTGGGTTATATCGACTGATGATGATGTGTTGGTACCTTGAAGAATGAGACCGACACCGACTAAAAAACATCGGTAGCGTTATATAAATGTCTTTTATCTATGTTTCGATCTCCACAACCAATTCACCGTAACTTCATACGTTTATTTTATGTATTTACCCAAATTTCTTTTTTGTGATTAGTCATGTTAATCTCACCGCCTCAATCGTTTAAGGCGCCTCCCGCCACAGAGCGTGGGACAAAATTTATTTAACCAGGTTTCTTTTTTTGCTTAGCCACGTTAATGTCACCGCCTCAACTGTTTAAGGTCCAGCTCCCGCCGCGTAGCACAAGGAAACATTTCTAGTTAACTATTAAACCTGAGATTGGTGTGAGTTTGCTGTTAAAAAAAAAGTAAGACTGTCATTTTCGTCCCTTTGGTTTGGTTACTTTTGCCACTTTCATCCAAAAGATTTTTTTTCTTGGTATCCTCGTGCTGTCCAAAAATTGTCATTTTCATCCAATGGGTTAACTCCATCCTTTTTTAACACTAAATGAAAGATATTTGTGTCTTTTTTTGACGGTAAATGAGAGGAATAATTAAGGGATTAAAATGAATAAAACATATAAATATACAAAAAAAAAACAAAAATACACCTCATTTAACGTTAACAAATGGACGAGGTTAATCAACTGGATTAAAATAAGAAGTTTTGAAAAACACGGGGATACGCAGTAGAAAAATAAACCTTTTGGATAAAAGTGACAAAAGTGATCAAACCACATGGACGAAAACGACAGTTTACTATAAAAAAAAAATAAACTTTGAGATTTCACATCTATACTATATAATAAATAAAGGTTTCTTAATGGCACGTGCCGCCTCCATATTCATTATCACCATTTTTTTCCCGCATCTCTCTCTTATTTAATGCATTTCTATATTTACTAAAAATATATATTTAAAGAAAAATATTAATTATACTAATAAAAACATTTATTTTAAATTATCTCTTATTATAAGAAACTTTAAAATTTAATTATGTAACTTCTATTTCCAATCAAATAGTAAATGAAAGTTAAATTATATTAAATAGTAATTAACGTATTTTCAAAACCCAATTATATATTAATTTTTACATATTTTGAATTTGTTTTCAATCTTAAGTATATGTAATATATTTTTACAGTTGTAAAATGTATACATAAAAATTCAAAAAAAAAATTATACTGATATTTTTCACCCCTTGTGTAGACACGGGATCTAAACTAGTCTATACTAATAAATAAAGGTTTTAACTTGGACACTTGTCACTTCCTCATGCTTTCTCGCATTGGTTTTCCCGCCTCTCTCTCCTAATAAATGCACATCTATCTTATTAAATAATAATGATATTATAAATATATTATTAAAGAAAAATACTAATTGTACTAAATAAGAATATATATATATATAAATATATATTAGGAAATCAAAATATGACTAATTAAAGAAAAATACTAATTTGTTATATATACACACACTTGATATATCTCGAGACGATTATCATAGTCTGACAAGTTAGACGATCATAATAGTCTGATAAGTTATGACGTATTTACAAATTTATAAGTTATATCGTTTTCAATATACAACCCGTGTAATACACGAGATTTTAACCTAGTTAGTTTTAAATCAATAAAATTATCAATTTGTTTTTTTTCAATCTATGATTAAATGCTACATGATGATAAAAAAGAAGTATATGTGTCGGTAAACATCAAATAAGTAATAGTTAGGTAAGTTAGCAACATTAGAGAAAATATTGACGTTCACTTCAAATACAAGTATTTGATTCTTCATTCTTCTAATATTATAATACGGACATTTATCATTGCCTTCATTCATTTCGATCTCTGCCTTGCATGTACTTATTTTTGAAATTCTGGAACGTTTTTGTACATGATATGATTGTATGATTATTCGTGTTCATTACTTTGTCTACTGATCTTGTTTGATTTTGTGCTATAACTGTTATGTACACTTAACTGATGTTAGCCCGATTTAGTTATGGTTAGGGCGGACCTCATCGAACCTATGATGGGTTGGTGAATTGGTCTACAAGTCGAGCCTATGACTTGGGCCACAAGAAAATATTTAACTAGTTAGATATGTATTTACTGATTAGAGTTTGGATGTGTTAAGGATAACAGTTCATAGGTATTTAAATTTAATTAACCTATACATATACCCGAGCTTGTGGGTTATATTTTGTAATGTGATTTTTCAAGTTAATGAGGATTACAACGGGTCGAGTTATGATCTAAATTTGAGTGTGAGTTATATTCTCTGATTAATTACCAATTTCAATTGGTATCAGAGTTCTTGGGAGTTTTCTAATCACGATTTCATCCCAAGAACAGAAGAAGACATCTCAGGCGAGTGTTTTCTAATCACGATTCAATCACGACTCAATCACCGAAGCCTATTTTTGTCTGTTTATATTCAATCGCAAGTCAAGAACAAAGGTTAGTCTCTCTCGATTGCAAGAACAAGATCCGCAAGCTCAAGCGGATTGATACGACCCACATACCCGAGGCGACCCGTGAAACGCATCAAACAGACCCGCTCACAAGCCCAGCTATGGAAACCGGCCCTAAACTCAGGCCCAGAGAGCTCATCAAAATACCCCGTTGTTTCCTTGATTAATTCCACGTAATGCATGGCTTGGAGATTGAACAATGGGTTGACCATCACCCTTGATTGGCTGCATGAAATTAGGAACCTAGTTAATCACGGGAATTTAGGACATTTAGTAGCGTTTTCCAATTATGTCTTGTTTATTTTTCCTATTTAAATGGGGTTGTAAGAATCAGTGATCATCGAATAAATTACCTCAAGTTCAATCTTTTCTCTCTTTATTCTCATGGGAGTTTAGCCTACTCGAACAGGACCTTATCATCGTGACGGAATTTTCGATCAGAATTTGTTTTGATTTACGATCATATTATTTGGTTTGATTTCAAATCAAGAACATAAGCCTATTTTTCTATTTGTTTTTTTACCGCAAATAACAAAGGTTGTTCCTGATTTTTGTTTTCGATTGTAAAGAAGGCTTCTTGAAAGCTTAGCCCTAACTACTAACTACATTGGGGGCGCTTGAACTTCGAGTCCATGAAGCTCCTCACAACAAAAGAAATTGTATGTGTTCCACCTCTTATGGCGTATACTAACCATTGTGATGCTTGTTTAGTAGGGAAACAAACAAGACTACAATTTACCAATCAAGCGAGTTTTTGAGCAAAAAGGCCACTTGAATTAATTCATGGTGATTTATGTGGCCTAATATCAGGAAAGAGATATATTTTCCTTATTGTTGATGATTACTCACGGTTCATGTGGGGATTTCTACTCAAAAGCAAGGATGAAGCATTCGAGATGTTTTAAGATATTTTAAAGTATACCTAAAAGTGAAAGTGGGTGCAAGATTGGAACTTTTCGAACCAACCTGGAGGAGAATTCACCTCACTTGAATTCTCAAGTTATTGCACTCAAAAAGGTATCACGAGGCATTACTCTGCCTCCATATACACCCCAACAAAATGGTATGGTAGAGCGGTGTAATCGGACCGTGATAAGCACCATTCAGAGTAAGCTAAATGTTACCAACGTTCCATAAAGATTATGGGGAGAAGCCATGAGACATGCAATCTATATCCTTAATCGGGCACCTACAAAGCACTAATGGATAAGACTCCTTATGAAGTACTCAAAGGATCAAAAACCCAACCTTCAACATTTGCGGGTTTTCAGTTGCATCGGTTATGTGAAGATTCCCTCAACTACCTCTTTAAAAAAGCTTGTTGAGAGAAGTTCCCATATGGTTTATGTTGGTGCCGAACATGGGTCAAAAGCTTACAGGATGTACGGCCCGGTTCGACACCAAATACAAGCGAGTAGAGACGTAATTTTCAATGAAAAGCAAGGATGGAATTGGGCTAAAAATGACGAAAAAGGGATTGATCCAGAAAGTTTTGTGGTAATTTAGAGAGTTCGGTGTAACCAAAAGCAAGCCGCGATGTCTTCATATTCTTGTGTGGCCGAGTTTATGGTTGCCACAGCTGCTACATGTCAAGCATTGTGGCTACGAGGATTACTTAGTGAAATTACCGAATGACCGATTCAAATTGTAGCTCTACATGTTGATAACAAATCCGCCATTGCCCTAATGAAGAACCCGATATTTCATGGTCGAAGCAAACATATAAATACAAGGTACCACTTTATAGGAGAATGCATCGAGAATGGTGAAGTTAGATTCGATCATATTGCCGGTGATGAACAAAGAGTCGACACTTTGACAAAAGCTCTTCCTCAGATAAAGTTTGGAGAAAGGGAAAAGCTACTTGGAGTAGAAGCTCTATCGAAGGCCAAGCCAAAATTAGAAGGGTGATTGTTAGCCCGATTTAATGATGGTTTGGTCCGACCCCATCGAGCCTATCATGGGTTGGTGCCTCGGGGTACAAGTCGAGCCCTTGACTTGGGGCACAAGGAAACGTTTAATTAATTAGATTAGTTTTTACTAATTAGAGTTTGAATGTATTAGGGATAACAATTCGTATTTAGTTAGGTTTTCAAGTTTAATTATCCAATATATACCTCAGCTTGTGGGTTATATTTTGCATTGTGATTTTTCTAGTTAATGAGAATTACAACGGGTCGAGTTATTATCTAATCTGAGTTTGAGTAATATTCTCTGATCAATTACCAATTTCAACTAAATCGTTGTTTTGTTATGCATATGATAGGAACTGAATCATTATTGCATATTCTTCCCGTTACATAATCACTGTTGAACAAACTGATTAAACGTTTCATGACACTTAGCATGCTTTTGTTGTGCTTATGGTTTCACTCGTCTGTACTTTCCATTTGACCTTGGTACATGAACATATTTTTTACTTAGGAAGGTATCATAGACATGTCATTAAAAAATAGAAAATATTAATCATAAGTGGGAGCATCCATCATCATTTCACTAACGTGAGAATAAAGAATAATACATGCACACAAATGCAAAGTTGGAACAACAGTAAAATTTTGATTTTCGAATTAGTTTCAATAAATCATAATCATAACCCAAAAACCCGAAGTATATTGTATATAGGGTTCGTTCAAAGCATAACTAGTTTTAAGACAGAAAAGTGAGAATTGCATAATTCACTTATACATAGTGTTTAGGGCTGTACACGAACCGAACCGAGTCTAACCGAATGAAGTCTTGTTCGTGTTCATTCGTTTAACATTGAACTTGTTCACGAACGGTTCACAAACACTAACCGAATGAAATTTCATATTCGTGTTCGCTCATTATGGAAATGAATTTGTTTACGAACGGTTCACCAACCGAACAAAGCCGTGTTTGAAACTTTTGATGTCAACCATAATGCCTTCAGAAATGAACATTTAATAAGATCATTTTATAATCAAGTTTTATGTACTTGTATCGAACTGATAACTAGTTATCTAACTTCACTATCAATTTTTGAAAAAGAAAATAACCCGTTTATTCAAATTTTAGTTCTTTTGGAGTTATTAAACACTAACAAACTGGTGCTACATGTTTGTATCTTATAACATGATATAAATTATAGATGGAGGTCAAAATTAGGGAAGCTAATATGATTTAGGATTAAAAACTTAGAAGCCCTAACCGTGAAGAACTTAGAATCCCTAACTGTGAAGGCTGCAGGGGATGAGAAAGATGGCGATCTGCGAAGGCGACTTTGATGGAACAGAACTACAAAAGGTTATGAGAATAAGGGAACAACACATAAATGAGATCAGGGTTTCCTACTTTACTTAGAGGGTGTTTGGGATTGCTTATTTAACTCTAAAAGTGCTATTTTGTCAAAAATGCTTATTAACTTATGACTTTTTCAAAAATAGTTTTTGTGGTGGAAAAAACCAATAAGTCAATAAGTTGTTATTTAAAAAGGGTTTGACTTAGATTATATTTATTGTAGGGTAAATAGTGGGTAGATTGCTAATTTTATGTTCAAAAAATCATAAGGAGTTTTAAAAAGTCAGAATTTGTGACTTTTGGAAAACAACTTTTTAAAAAGCCAAAATAAAAAGGACTTTTGTCCATGTGAAACACTTTATTGACTTATTAGCTTTTTGAAAAAGTCAATAAGTCATTTTCAAACTCAATCCCGAACACCCCCTTAGTTAATTGTTAGGGTGATAAAATAAAGCAAAACTTAAAGAATATTAAAGGCTCAGATAAAATAGAAAGATACAAAAATCTTTAATGAACAAACGAACATGAACAAACATAAACGAACGAACGTAAATGAACGAATGTTAAGTAAAACACTTGAACGGACGTGACCTCTGTTCATGTTCGTTAATTTAGTTAAGCGAACAAAATTCCTTGTTCATGTTCGTTCATTTATTAAACGAACGAGCGTAAACGAACTTCCCGTCAAATGGTTAACGAACTGTTCGTTGAACGTTCGGTTCGTTACAGCCCTCGTAGTGTTTGAGATATATAATTCGAGTTACAAAAAGTGCGGGGTAAAACAATTATAAAAACGCCTTATATAAAAAGATACAAAGTTTTATGTACCCATCGAGTTATCTAGTTAAATATGATTCCCTCCCTCCCTCCCTCTCCTTCCCCCTCCCCCTCCCCCTCCCCATCTCTCTCATACATACACACGCGTCAACTTTTTTATATACATTTGTACTTTTTTGTTGTAAATATTTAATTTTAGACTATTAATATACAATTGATAATTTTTTAGGTTACACATATTCGTGTTAGCACATGAATGTTTGTGTCGTGCTCGGGTTATGTGTTTAACAATTGACACTATTTTTGTCAAATTTTCAGGTTGATCAACCAATCTACAAACACATGATCTAGCACCCTTAGTTTTGAGCAATATACCATAGCATAATCAGAACTATGTATAATGGATTTAACCAAATGTTGATTTGGTTGAACTAGGTTTTTATGGCAGTTTGAACTTTGAAGTGATGATGTATACAGGGTTGCTCATGGGCCACAATCCAGTATGTGATCCAACTGAACCGAAGGTATTCTGAAGAAAAAAAACCCCTAGTTTTCAAAGAAAATTTAGATAATGTTAGGTTATTGAAGACTTTAGACTTATATAAAAATTGGCACATTGCATCATCATCATCATCATCATCATCATCATCATCATCATCATCATCATCATCATCATCATCATCATCATCGATTGGCAAATCTAGAAAATTTATTAACTTAATATTAATTCTTATAACCAAGAACCAACCCAATAAGGCTATGGAGAGTACCCACTCTTTTCCACATTTTCACACCCCTCCACATCAACGGCACATCAGATTCCACAGTTTTTTCACATTCTTCACATTTGAGGGAAATTGTTACACATTTCCACACCGTCACATCATTTTTTTTCTAATTTAATTTAATACTAATTTGTTTTAATAATTAATATAAATGCATTAATAATAATACTACTACTACTAAAGATAATAATTTTGTTCTGAATAGTTAATTGGGCTTTAGGAGTTAATTGACCTTTAAAGAAATAATTGACCTTTATGGAGTCAAACCCTAGTTATATAATATATAAAGGATTGGTCTTTAACTTGCATCCTACCATCGGAGTAAAAAAAGAAGAAGCGCAGTTCACCGGAGAAGAAGAAGAAGCATGCAGTTCACCGGAGAAGAAGAAGAGCCGGAGTTCACCTGAGAAGAAGAAGCCGACCGTTTGAGGGGTAGGCCCCATCCCCAACGGCTACAAGTCCATTTCCACGCTGTGAAGATCTTCACGGAGGGGCTGACCTGGCCAGCGTGGATGGCGTGGAACACCAAGCCCACCCGCCGTGGACCACGCCGTGGAGCCTCTCCGTGAAGATCTCCACAACGTGGAAATGGACTTGTAGCCGTTGGGGGTGGGACCTACCCTCTCAAACGGCCGGCTTCTTTTTCTTCTTCTCAGGTGTTAGCGCTTCTTCCTCTTCGGTGAACTGTAGCCTCCTCCTCCTCCTCCTCCTCCTCCTCCTCCTCCTCTCTCCGATGGTAGGATGCAAGTTAAAGACCAATCCTTTATATATTATATAACTAGGGTTTGACTCTATGAAGGTCAATTATTTCTATAAAGGCCAATTAACTCCTAAAACCCAATTAACTATTCAGCACAAAATTTTTATTATTATTAATGCTTTTATATTAATTAATTTTAAATTAAATTAGAAAAAGAAAATGACGTGATAGTGTGAAAATATGGAACCATTTCCCTCAATTATGAAGAATGTGGAAAAGCTGTAAAATCTGATGTGACGTTGATATGGAAGGGTGTGGAAATATGAAAAAGAGTGGGTACTCCCCATAACCTAACAACTCTAAGTCTATTCTGATTTGAGTCAAACTAGACTGACATACTAACACCCTTAGTAGGGTTGACAAATGAACCTCAACCCGAAACATTTGGGAGGGATATTCAAGTATGAGATTACTTTAAAAAATATTTTACAGTTATGATATTAATAGGTGATACCTAAGCTGATTACTCGAAAACATATATAACTTTTTACCTAAACCATACAAGTAAACATTTCTTTTTTATTTTTATTTTCCTCATCTTTGAATGATAAAATAACCTATTAGTTCACTCGACTTTTTAGTTTTTATAATTTTAATCTATTAATCCATCGGCGTATTTGAGAATCGTAGTACGTTATTGTAACTAAAAACAATTCAAGTAGAGATGTATAGTTGTTAATCAACATCAGCTACTTTGGTCGGTTGCCTCACGCCTTGGACTTCAAATTTGAAATCCACGTATTGCTTTGTGATTTGTGAAAAACTAGGAATTTGACCAGCCGCACGTTGCGACGGCCTCGAAATGTAATGTATCGCTAATTCACACGCAATGTGATGGAAAGCGGACTTTAAACGTTTAAGACGGTAACAAAAGAAACATGTTTAGACAAACTGGACCAGCACCACCACTTTTTTAAAACTAAGAAAATTAAGTATCTAACAATTAAAAAAGGTGTATAAATTGCCAACTCTTATTGGCCATCGACCTTAGTATTTAAGGTTTAGTAATAATCAAGTAGCAAATATGAGAAAGTCATAAAAGATGTGCATGTGGGAATACTTTTCATTTTATTTATTTATTTATTTTTATTTTTACCTCTTATACTATATATAAATTACGCTTTTGACCTGTTTAATTATCTAATAGTTTCGTTTTTCTTTAACAACTTTTAATCGTTAATGTTTTGAACAAAGAGAGTGCGCGGTTGTTTTTAAATTTTTTTTTTATAAATATTCTGATATAATTATTTTTGAAAACGAAGTTATATTTAAAAGCGAGTTAACTTTTTTACTATTGTGGCCTATAGCGCTTGCCATTACCGTTGTGATACCGTGCCGAAACAAACCTGTTATAAGCGAACAACATAATTGCCAGTACTAGTATTATCAAAACCGGTCTTATTCTTCGTTTTTATGGTTTTCGATGATCCAGACTTTTTCCCTTTTTTATTATTTACTTTTAGGTTTTTTTATTAACATTTATTTTTAACGTTTTACCTGCGTTTTTGTTAAAGTTTGATGTGACACGTATAATATACGCTTTTAACCCGTTTAATTATCTAATAATTCTGTTTTTCTTTATTTTTAACAAACTAACAAATGTTGAATTTTCAATTAAATGAAATGTAAAATTAAAATAAATTTTATTTCCAATTATTATTTTTATCAAAGAAAAAAAAGCAACGTTATCCGGCTTCTTCTCCGGCGACACAACAGCGAGGAAATCTTTCTCCCCGTCGATCATCTCTACCTTCACCAAATTAAGAACCACATCGAACCTGCATATCGCCATGGAAACCTAACAAACAACCATCTGCGAATTCCGTTGGGTATATACATATGTAGTTCTGGCTTTAATATCCCTATGAGTTCAGAGGATGATTTTGATTACTTCAAAGTTTGGTATCAGTTTCTTGATTTCTTTCAATTTTAATGCTTGGTTAATGATTGTAATTATCCGAACTGATGGTTCTAAGTTGTTTTTCTTCAAGGCAGCAGGATGAAGAAGATGGATGGTTTCTTTGAGTGACAGATTTGGTCAAACTCCCCACAAGGTAAAAGCATAGATCTGTCAAGCCAAACCGGTTGTAAACAGGTTAACGTGTTCTAAACGGGTTTGTGGGTTGTAATAATGGGTTAGAAGGGTCGGCATGTTTAATTAAACGGGTTAAACATGCCATCCCAAATACGGCCCGCTTAATTAACAGATTAAACATGTCAACTAAACATAACGTATTTATAAGATAACGCAAAACCTGATTGTTTTCGCGTTTTGTTTTGGGTCGTGCAAGGAATTGCCACCCGTAGAACGTAGTTGGCGTAGTTATGATATACTAGTAAGTATGGCGGGATGTAATAAATGAGCTAAAAGGGTAGTAAATGGGTTGGCTGGCAAGCCCATTTAAATATTTAATTGAACGAGTTAAACAGGTTAACCCGAATATCACCTGTTCGTTAATTGAGTTAGATATAATTATTTTCATGTGATATACTAATAAAACCATTGAACTAGAGGGTGGTCCAGAGTCTGCTCAAATAACTGTTTAACTGAATGTAAAGAAATTCTGTTGTGACCCGTCATCAGTTGAAAACTTTGTTTTGGTTCCGCCATTGCTTTTTACCACCTAACCTAATTTAAGGTGCAATTTCTTGGCCACTTGTAAATATGGTAGGAATAAGTTGTATATTTGGGAATTAAACAATACTTCATGAAACAATATCTATTTGAGAATCATGCAAAGGGAATGAAGGTTCATAGCAAGAAAGGTTACAAATTTAACTTTGCACTTAACCATTTATAGTTTTACATAACAATCCACAAGAAAACCTACCAAGAACACACAAAGTTTATGCTTGTCCTTGCATATAAATGCATGCATTTGCATATATATTCGGAAATCATAAGAAAAATAGATTTTAAATCATAGAGAAACTATGATCAGATTCAACATTCTTGGAATCGCACTCTTCATGTCGGTTTTCGTTCTTCATCCTCTTACCGAAGGCCAGGTCATCCCCTTGGTGTCAATCCCCGTGGTGCCGGTTACACCTTTTGCCCCTCGCCCACTTTGTAATTACCAAATGGCCCTTGCTAATCAAGCATGTGCATATTTACCATTCATACAAATCCCTCCACCAGCACCTCGGACACCATTTGATCCACTCCCATCCGATGAGGACACGCCTGAGCCCGAGCACAGGCACAGGCATAGGCATGTGCATGGGCATGGGCACACGCATAGTCATGAACATGATGAGGACCCTGACCCTGACCCTGATCATAGCCATGACCATGACCATGCCCATAACCATGATCATAACCATAACCGTAGACATGATCATGGGCATAAACAACAACATCACCATCATCATCATCATAGGCATAGAGATACACCTGTAGAAGAACAATGTTGTAAGTGGCTGGCTCAAGTTGATGATCAGTGTGTTTGTGAACTCCTTGTTCATTTGCCCCCTTTTCTTGCTAGACCTGTTCATAACTACGCTGTAATAATCGGTAGAGCGTGTAACTTCACTTTCTCGTGTGGAAGTGGATTTAGGAAATAAAATTTATATAAAAAGAGTTACAATTTTTATGCTTCTGTAGTTCTGCAGAATGTGATTTTATATAAAAGTTGCAATTTTATCTTTTATTTTTGCATCAATCTCTATGGTGTAACATGTTACAGTATAAGTAAATTTTATCACATTATTCGACTGGACTGGAATCGAATCGATTCAAAGTGAGCAGCTTTTTGTATCTTAGACTTGTTCTTTACAGCAAAACGATAAAAGCTGATGCCTGAGATGCTGATTGATTGATCAAGAGGTTTATTCTATGCTTATCTTCGCGTTTTTCTTTATATTTTTTTAAATATGTAATACAGGCCAGCCAAGAGCGAACTTGCTGCAGTTTTTGAGTTTTTCAAGTCAAATTGTTCGTTTTTTTAGAACCTGCCATACCCTGCTAACCAATGGGATTAGGTAAACTGCAACTTGCACTAGGCAGGTGGTCTTCAACAGATTCTTCTGTATGTTGTGGTAACACAAAGTTGGATTTTGGAATCTTTCACTGGGCAGGTTTGCCTTTTATAACATGCTGATATGAGTTTTTGAAAATGACATCAAAGTGGCTGCACCCTTGATCTTGATCTACACATGGTTGTTGGAATCTCTTCTATATAAGTTTGTGGGTATGGTTATTGTTAGGTTGTGATATGATTTGAAATGATAGCAAATCATCGGTGTGACCGCTTATATTCCTTTTGTGCGAGTGAGTAGAGCTTTCAAGTGAAGTTTGTGGGTGTCGTTTATATTGTAAGACAAAAACGTGTGATTGACAAATCTGCAGTATGTTACTAAAATATAGAGGTGATAATTTCGACCAATTTACTCATCAACATGAGCTATATATCAAACATGTAAAGTAAAAGAAAATAGCTTCGGGCTAATGTAAAATCTCATGGTTGTGTTGTAGTAATATAACTTCTGTAACACGTTGATTAATAAAAAAAATGATTTTTAAAAATTTACAAAAGGTGTTCTACGTCAACTCAATTTGATATGTATTTTAAAAATGACTTGTTTAACCTGTTTTATTCATTTTGCTATCAATATTTTACGGGTTGATGATCAACTCCTTTTATGTGAATGGAGAAAAGACGAAGGTTTTGTTTTCTTGTTAATACAAGGGAAGACGATTAATGAATGTTTGGTTCGTGACCTTCTCACACAATCTAGTTAAAAAGTTAACACTTTGAAGGTGTAGGGTGGTTATGGTTATGTTAGTGATACGGTTAAATTCTAATGATAAATCTTTAGCCATATAACTTCAATGTTACTATTAGTATTTGATGGTAACATATCCTTAAAAACACCTATCAATATCATATAAACAAGTTAACATGAAACTTTTAGTGGCGAATATTTGAAAAAATAAGTTCGTATAAATTGATAGTGTCTGTGTCTGTAATAAACTTTCAAATTTATCTTTTGATGTAACAAAATTATGTTTCCTTGTTAGATGAAAAAGATGACTTGCTATAATCGGGAATTTTGATATATTATTTTGAAGGCCATTATGACGGGGTGTTAAGGGATTGAAGATGGTGGGAGAGGCATACTTAACGACGATAGACGAACGAAGAGGTTGAGAAAGGGGTGAAATGATGGAGGGTAGGCGAAGGCGATTACAAAAACCCTAAACAAGCCTAATATGTATGTACTTGATGCTTTATTAGATTGCTCTTTGAGGAACAACTTTTCAAAAGGGCTTACTAATCTAATAAGTTGTTTGCTCTTTCAAATAAGTTAAACACATCTTCTAATAATTATAACCAGGCAAAAATTCATTAGTTTAAACTTTGGTTTAAAAGCCCTAGCTTATATTGGTTAATTAACCGAAATTAATCGAAACCGACCCATAACCAATGGTTAACCGACCCTGTTATAACTGACCAATCATTTGTGATTATGGTTATGAAAGAGACAACAAACAACCCATAACCGACTTTGAACACCCTGGCTTCTAACAGCGTTGATGACAGAGAAAGGGGGTGCTTGATGGTAACGAAGGGACACAAGAAATCTCTTCATATGTATTTCGAAAATAATATAAAAATAAACAAAAAATTCTAAATAATCAACCAAGAAAATTAATTTAAGAATAGCACAAGGCAAAACAATGTCACTTCACAATCAATCAACTCAATTTTACATCAAATGAGAATAAATTACTAGACACAATAATGAAAAATAATATTACCTTTTTTTTAACAATTTGTCCATCATATAACTTTATTGCGAATAAAGAGAAGTTTTCTTTCTTCACTTGTTGCGAAGTCAATTTTAGTCTTGTAATTGATTATTAACATGAAGAACAAATAAATAGTTTTTTTTAACTTAAAATGAATATTTCTATTATATTAGTTGACTCTAGAGTGAGCCAATGAGCTAGTGGTGGAGTGATAAGGGAGAGACCTGGTATACCTAGTCACACAGGTTCAATCCCTGCTTTCCACATTAGTTTATGCGGCATGCAAATGAGGCCTAACTTAGGCTGATGCACCTGGGTTTTACCCACGCCGATCCAGGGTTCGAGCCTCGGCTCTCCCTCAAGCCTAGAAGGGGCCGTATTAGGTGAGATTTTTCCTTGGATGCTCTCCAACTCTGACGCCAAGTGGACCCGGTTAGAACAACATATTAGCCGGAGTTGGACGAGTCTCTCCCATGTGACAAGGGGGTGCGACGTCACAACATTCAATGTTCGCCATTAAAAAAAAAATTGACTCTAGAGTGGAGGTCGGGGTCAGCCTTGAAAAGATATGCTCTCCTTCACTTGAACATATGTGTTGTTAGAATAGATGCAATCAACAACCGTACCATATATTACGCATTGATCAAGGGTACCTTTGCTTTTAGAAAAGTATGACTCATTTTCCATCTCTTGTGGAGTCATTTTTGACATGATTCATTTAACGATATGACAATAATATCATTCATACTATTCTTGGAAAAAGTAACAAATGAAACATCGAATGAACAAGATACCGAATAGTAAGCATCAAAGTGCATGATTGACTTGATGCTAAACGTCCATGAAACAAACTTCTATACCGACTATTATACCTTACTTCATAAACCTACTTTTAGTAGAAATTCGAACTATAATATCTAAAATCTCAATTATATATAATTATACTAGCTTAGACCCCGTGTAATACACACGGGGTGAAAAATATCAATACATAAATTTCATAAATTTTATTTATGCATTTTACAAGTGTAAAAATGTATTACTATATATATACTAAGGATAGAAAACAAAATTCAAAATATATAAAAAATAATATATAATTGAGTTTCGAAAATACGTCAATTACTATTTTATGTAATTTAACTTTTATTTACTATTTGACTGAAAATAAAAGTTATATAAATATATTTCAAAGTTTTTTATAGTAAAGGATAATTTAAAATAAATGTGTTTTATTAGTATAATTAGTAATTTATTAAAAGATATGAGTGTATTTAATAAGAAAGAGATGCGGGAAAAGAATGATTAGATTAATATGGTGACGACACGTGGCATACAAAAACCTTTATCTATACTAATAAATTAAGGTTTAAGTTGGACACTTGTTACTTTCTGATGCCTTCTCACATTAGTTTTTCCGGCCCTCTCTCCTAATTAATACACATATATCTTATTAAATAATAATGATATTATAAATATATTATTAAAGAAAAATACTAATTATGTTAAATAAGAATATATATAATAGAAAATCAAAATATAACTAATTAAAGAATAATACTAATTTGCTATATACACACATTTCCACTTGATATATCTCGAGACGGTCATAATAGTCTGACAAGTTAGACGATTATAATAGTCTGACAAGTTAGGACGTATTTACAAATTTATAAGTTATATCGTTTTCAATATACAACCCGTGTAATACATGGGATTCTAACCTAGTTTATTATATAGTATAGATAGATATACTTGACTAGAAAACATGTATATTTTTTACAAAAGTTTCCAATAAGTTACCAACAAAATAATGTTTCCACAATTTAGCGCGAACTTTCCGACAAAACAAAAACAAAAAATTAACCATAAGATTTCCAACAATGTTCCGACAAATTTATTAAATAAGTTAACTTATTTATTTAATATAATCGTCGGGATATGTCAAAAATTACCACCGAAAGGCTTTTGTTGCTAATTCGTCGAAAAATTAGTCGGGACTTTGTCGGAAAAAAACATTTCCTACGAGGTTTTTCCAACGAACACTTTTTGTCGGAAACTTGTCGCTAACGGCCAATTCTGACAAATTTCTCACGAAATATGATGTTGCATAATTTTTAATTTTTTGGTAGTGATATAAGAACGTATGGTCTTTTGGTATGTTTAATATTTGTAACATCTCGGTTTCTCGTTTAGAGAACAGGTTTGTAAATAATTGTTCTAGAGAATAGACGGTTTAACGGATGCTGTACGTTTTAATTTATGTGGATAGTAGACGGGGGTTATTATGTAATAAACGGGACTCAAGGGAGAGTTTTGTAAAAGAATTTAAGATGGGCTGAGCCAGAGAATTAGCCGGTAGCGCGCGAGGGCCGAGCCCGGTCCGACAACCACCCCTTTAGGGTGTTACGATAATGGGGGGGGGGGTTTCCCCATTTTGTGTTTTGCGGCTGCCGTGATCGATCGATCGATCGATCGAGAGAGAGAGAGAGGCGAGGGTTTGGAGCTTCTAAGGCGATTTCAAGGTAAAAAGCCTCGATCCTTCCTCCTTCTTTTTGTATAATCATTCGTTGAACCATTGTTAACGCGTTTACGGTGTTACGGTTTTCGCGCAAGGACCTAGGTCGAGAAGGAAGAGTTCGTTGGTGATTCAATCCACACGAGTCACTCGAATTGGAGGTATAATCTTGTAAATCTAACATATTATTATTAGTTTCCTTTTGTGGGTGTTTGCGGGTTAAAGGGAGGCTCGGCCGAACCGACGATGGGTGGCAGACGTGTGTCACGAGCTCGGGTAAAGACCGAAGTGGGCCGGGACAGTGGTAGTGAGACGAAGGAAGGCGGGGTGCGGATGTGGTGGCGCAAGGACGTGCAGGGCAGCAACGAAGAGGACCGGGGGGCTGCTCACGGGTGGTCCGAGTAATGGAGACGGGGCTGGGGTGGTTCGACGGTGGAGACGACGGGCTGTGGAGGCACCGGGGGACCGGGGTTGCGGTCCTAGTAGCCGGACATCGGCATTACGGGATCAACCGAGGATGGGGTGCGCGTGGAGAGATGCCACGACGCGAAATGGTAAGCGGGGGTGAGACCGGAGCGATCAAGGACGGTGTTGAACGAGTCGGAAGTCCGGGTTTGCGAAGGGTGCCGAGGACGTGAACAGGGGTTCACGTGATGCATGGAGATCTTGCATGGTGTCACTTGCATGCATGCAATCATGCGTAGTGTCGAGATAAGTAGTATAGGTGTAGAGTATTGACGGGTTATGTATTCACTCGTGATTTGTGTGAATGATAAGTACGAGGTTGAAGGACGAGCACGAGAAGTTAGCGAGTTCTTGTGATCGAGTTGCGTCTAGCAAAGGTGAGTTTCTATCGCCCACTTTTAAACGTTTTGTAGCTTTGGGCATGAATAGATGCAACGTGCAATATAGCGAAGGCACGCAATAAAAGGTTTTGAAGCTAATATAGATGTTGTGAAATTAATAGTCATTTATGTACGCGTAGGATTTGGTGTGACGTAATTAAATGTTGTGACTGTTAATTTAGAATTATTTGATATTTAGGGTTCATGTCAACTTAGACAAACACACACTTATAAACCCATATTTAAAGGTGGCGGTTAGTAGTCAAGCAGTTTTAATTAGCTTTCATCCGCACGCATTCTAAGGTGAGTTTTCACGGCCCCTTTTTCTATGTTTTAAACTTAGGGGAGAAAACATGAACGCAAACAGTTAGATCTTACATTTCTTTTATATCACTTGTTGTACTAAGCGCAAACATATCATACAAGTCCTTACATATCGAACCGTTTAGTATATGGAATAACTTTTATATCTTGAGTAGTACTACTGGGCATGACAAGCCCCACCCGCGTTAGTCGCGCTAACATGACGAGAAGTTGAATGGGTGTAATATTGACCTAACATTTTACCATTGTTCATGATAGACATGATGGAAGGCAAATCAAACACAAACAGTCAGCTTCGGTGTCGAAACGCTTTAGTAACATGTTATTAGGCTAGCTACCTATTGATATAATTGTAATTGTTTATTTAGTATCTTTACTTACATTTGAAACCTGTAAACTCACCAACCTATTGTTGACACATTTTAACATGTTTTTCTCAGGTCGTTAAGGTACGAGCACGTGATAGGGCATGCATACATTGGAGTTTCATTTATTTTTCAAACACATGATTTATTTACTTATTTATTTCGATTTGTATGTTTTGGGCGCAATTGTTTTTAGCGCATGCATTTCGTTAAACCTTTTCGCTTCCGCATTACGCATTTACTCAGTATTTTCATTTAATAGTGTTGCATCGTGACTATGAGCAATACTAGTGTTTTTTTTAAACTCATATAGAGTCGTTCAACGTAACTAATGACTGAGATCCTGGTATGTCACGCTCCTAACGGTAAAACTCTGTTAGTGGATTTTGGGGGTGTGACAGATTGGTATAAGAGCCATTGGTTATAGAGAACTAGGAAATGCATACTAGACTATAACCACGCACATGAATTAGTTACACAGCACTTACACTCACACATGACACTCACTCATCCGTTATAGGAAATGTCAACACCACCAAATTCACCCGCATCCCGAGTCGTTCGGGAGCATGATGTTCCTACGGTACCTTTGCCAGAGCCAAGGAGACGTCGGCTCAACCCGATTAACAACCCTTTGGGGGTATGATAAGCCTTTTCATGTGCGTGTCAAAGGCAACACGCAGGACTGGGATTGGTATCCAGACAGTATCAGGAGCTGGATCCGCGAGGAGGAGGTCCCACCTCCACTCACCACTGACATTGCTTCTTCTTCATATTCTACACGAGCTTTGCCACCATTGCAATACCCCTATGAGCAGGTGTTAGCTGCCTTTGTAGCTAGGATGGACCGGGAGATCCAGAACATGTGGGATGCAGCGGGAGAGATCTGGCATATTAGAGCGAGAGATTCTGATGAATGAGAAAATCGCCAAGCTGACTTCAGAATTAGCATTCACTAATAAGGATCATGAGAATTTGGAAAATTCATGCGTGGATATGGAAGACCGGCTTAACACTGCAGAGTGGAACCTAGATATACTCCACACCAGGATTAAGCAAGTGGAGGCACGACTTGGAGCTGCTGACGCAGTAGGAGTTTCACCAGATGATGCAACCGCAGAAGATCCGGCCGAGGACGAGGATGCAGCATCTGATGTTACATCAGCTAGCAGTGGTATTTGATATCTTATCTTCATTACTTATTTCTTTCTTTTCTTTTAAACTTAGATGGGCATGGTTGTTCCCATCCAACAAATGTTTCCGAATTTTGATGTTTGATTGAATTTACTTTGTAGACTTTACAATTTATTTTATCAAGGATTATTATTAACGAAATGTTAGATGTTGTGGTTTAAATTCCTTTTGTTTACTTGTACTTGTATGATGATAAAATGCGATGTATTTTTCATTTTATCATTATTGTATGTTGTGAATGTAAAGATAATGTCTGGACGTGGAAACGGTCGTGGTGGACGCGTCGGTGGACGTGGCGGTCGTGGAAATATCAACATGACTGCAGCCGAGCTCACGACACTCATAAACGAGCGTGTGGCTGAAGCTGTAGCAGCTAGCCAAAACGCTGCTAATGCCGGAGGTAAATCAATATATTATCGACTCTAGTGAGTCATCATCCATTCTAAACTCAATTCGAATCTAGTATTCCTAAAACGTATTCTTGTTTACAATCCAGGTCAGCACAACAACCAACAGACCTGTACTTTTAAAGCTTACATGGATTGCAAGCCCTACTCGTTCAGTGGAGCTGTAGGGGCTGTTGGCTTACTCCGCTGGATGGAGAAAACTGAATCCGTCTTTGCAATGTGCAATTGTCCGCCGAACAACAAGGTGAAGTTTGCATCTGGCACACTTGAGGGTCCGGCCTTTACCTGGTGGAACTCCCAGGTGCAAATGCTAACTCTTGAGATGGCAAATGCATTGCCATGGGACGAATTCAAGACTATGCTGTGGGAGGAGTATTGTCCCCGCGATGAAGTGCAGAAACTTGAGGGCGAATTCTGGAACCTCAAGATGGAGGTGTCTGAAATTGAAGCCTACACTACTCGCTCGCATGAGCTAGCAAACTTATGTCCTCAAATGGTCACACCTCCCTATAAGAGGATCGAGAAATTCATCGAGGGTTTAGTTCCTCAAATTCAGAGTATGGTGACATCTTCCAATCCTACTACAATCCAGCAAATTATCAGGTTGGGTCACAGGTTAACCGATCAGGCAGTCGCTCAGGGCACCCTACCCCCTAGGGGTGCATTATCAAAGACAACCGACAATAAGCGAAAGTTTGACGGTTCACACTCCAAAACTTTTTCTAGTCAAACCCACCTCCTCAACAGCAACATCAACAACAACGTAAGCTTGAACCTTCCAAGAACTTTAACCAGTCTACCTCCTCTCAGCGGAATCAAGGTTCGTGTGCTGGTAAGTACCCGAAATGAAACAAATATAATTTCCACCATAACGGAGTATGTGACCGATACCGTTGCCAACGGTGTGGAAAGATGGGTCATTCGGCCAAGGATTGTAGGGGAGAACTGCAGAACAAACAGACATCACCTGGTGAAGCACCCAAAGGCTGTTTTGAGTGCGGGAAGGAAGGGCATTTAGGAAAAACTGTCCGCAACTGAAGAAAAATGGGAACGGTAATGGCAATGGTAACAACAACCAGGGCGGTAATGGCAATAATAACAGCAACGGTGCTAAAGGTCAAGCCTTCGTGATTGGCTCAGGGGAAGCTAGGAATGATCGAAATGTTGTTAACGGTATGTTTCCTTTAAACGATCATTTTGCTTATGTACTTTTTGATACTGGCGCCGATAGAAGTTTTATATCTAGAAACTTTAGTAGTCGGTTAGAAGCAAACCCAACTTTACTAAAACATCATTATACCGTAGAGATAGCAGACGGTAAGATAATCGAGGCAACCCACATCCTCAAGGGATGTAAGTTAGGACTATCTGGTCACAAACTAGATATCGATCTCATACCAGTTACACTTGGCAGTTTTGACGTAATTGTGGGCATGGATTGGTTGTCTAAAAACCAAGATGAGATCATCTGTAGTGAGAAGATCGTTCGTATACCCCTTCCTAGTGGAGAGATCCTATCTGTTCAGGGGAGAAAAGTGATTCAGTCCTGGGCATCATTTCATTCATGAAGGCGCAGAAGTGTCTACGTAAGGGTCATACCGCAATACTAGCCCTTGTCGCTGACAAGTCCGCCGAGGAGAAAAAGCTAGAAGATATCCCTATCGTTCGCGAATTCCCAGAAGTATTTCATGAAGACCTACCTGGTCTTCCACCTTATCGTCAGGTCGAATTCCAGATTGACCTAACACCCGAAGCAACGCCTATTGCTCAAGCACCATATAGACTTGCACCAAGTGAGTTGCAGGAGCTATCCACTCAACTACAAGAGTTGTTAGATAAAGCCATCAAGAATTGGGCAGCCCCAAAAACTCCGACCGAAGTTAAAAAATTCCTAGGATTGGATGGATACTACCGTCGTTTTATCGGGTGATTTTCAAAGATTGCTCAACCTCTCACCGCCTTAACCCAAAAAGGTAAACCCTATAACTGGAGCGAAACTCAAGAATCAACGTTTCAGCTACTGAAGCAGAGACTATGTAGCGTGCCCATCCTATCTCTACCAGAGGGAACAGATGACTTCGTGGTGTATTGCGGTGCCTCCATCCAAGGTCTCAGTTGCGTGTTGATGCAACGCGAGAAGGTTATCGCGTACGCTTCCCGACAATTGAAAATACATGAAAAGAACTACACGAATCATGATTTAGAGTTGGGAGCCGTGGTGTTTGCACTAAAGATATGGAGACATTACTTGTACGGTACCAAGTGCACCATTTATACCAATCACAAGAGTCTTCAACATATTTTTGAGCAGAAAGAGTTGAACATGCGACAACGTCGTTGGATCGAGCCCTTAAACGATTATGATTGTGCAATCAAGTACCATCCGGGCAAAGCTAATGTGGTGGCTGATGCCCTAAGCAGAAAAGAAACCAAATCCTGACGAGTTAGAGCATTACAACTCACTATTCATACAGGACTACCCGAACAAATTCACAATGCCCAACTTGAAGCCTAAAAGAGGAGAACATATCGTTGGAATCCACTCGTGGTTTGGAGAAACAACTTGAGGTTAAAGCAGATGGTATTTGTTATTTCGCGGAACGAATATGGATTCCAGTGTATGGAAACCTAAGAGAACTAGTCATGGATGAAGCTCACAAATCCCGATACTCTATCCATCCGGGATCCAACAAGATGTATCACGATCTAAGAGTTTTGTATTGGTGGCCGAACATGAAAGCCGACATAGTCACCTATGTGAGCAAGTGTCTGACTTGTTCAAAGGTCAAGGTGGAGTACCAAAAGCCATCCGGATTACTTCAACAACCGGAAATCCTAATGTGGAAATGGGAGCAGATTTCCATGGATTTCATAACCAAATTACCCCGAACCCCTACTAGATGTGACACAATCTGGGTGATAGTGGATCGCCTAACCAAATCCGCTCATTTCCTTGCTATCAAAGAGACCGACAAAATGGAAAAGTTATCCCGCCTCTATCTTAAAGAAGTTGTATCCCGACATGGAGTGCCAATCTCCATCATTTTTGATAGAGATGCCCGATTCACCTCACGTTTCTGGCAATCATTACAGAAAGCTCTAGGCACGCGCCTGGATATGAGCACATCGTACCATCCGCAAACAGATGGCCAGAGTGAGCGTACCATTCAAACCCTAGAAGACATGCTACGGGCTTGTGTGATCGATTTCAGTAACAGTTGGGAGACTCATCTGCCTTTAGTGGAGTTCTCCTACAATAACAACTATCATACTAGCATCAAAGCAGCACCGTTCGACGCCTTGTATGGACGGAAATGCCGATCACCAATTTGTTGGGCTGAAGTTGGAGATAACCAACTTACGGGTCCTGAACTTGTGCACGAAACATCAGAGAAAATCGTGCAAATCCGAAACCGTATGGCGACAACTCGTGACCGTCAAAAGAGTTATGCAGACAAGCACAGAAAACCACTAGACATCCAAGTGGGTGGCAAAGTATTATTAAAGGTCTCACCGTGGAAAGGTGTGATTCATTTTGGAAAACGAGGAAAGTTAAACCCGCGTTACGTTGGACCATTCGAGATAGTGAAAAGGATTGGTCCAGTAGCATATCAACTGAACCTGCCAGATACACTTAATGGAGTACACAATGTCTTTCATGTCTCAAACCTAAAGAAATGCTTATCAGATGAGACACTTGTAGTTCCACTCGAGGAGTTGGAAATCGACGAACAACTATGTTTTTTTGAGGAACCAGTCGAAATCATGGACCGAGAGGTCAAAACTCTCAAGCGCAGTAAGATACCTATTGTCAGAGTTCGCTGAAACTCGAAGCGTGGATCAGAGTTCACGTGGGAACGCGAGGATCAGATGATGAAAAAGTATCCTCACCTTTTCAAACTGTCAACGGCAAGCACAGAAGGTACTAGTTAAATTTCGAGACGAAATTTCTTTCAACAATGGGATGATGTGACAACTCAAACTTTTGTTTCAGACATTTAGCGACTTCGTTTAATTTTTGGGATGAAAATTCTTTGAACAAGGGGATGATGTGACATCCGGCAAATTCAGGTTAACTCCGTTAACACAAACATCGTTATCTCAAGCATCGTTCATACAAACTCAGTCATCTTAGTTAGTCACAAGTGCATAGCATTTAATTAGGTTAATTAAATGTGCCAATTAATACACACACAACGGTAATTCGTAGAATTACCGGATCACACTTGAGTCTAACCCGGAACGTTGGTGATTAATCAAGAATAATATATCAAACAATTAATAATTTATAATTAATATAAATTATGTGATTTTACGTGCTATGTGACTTTATGTGAATTATGTGATTTTTCTTGATATCGCGCATGTTTATCAAATACTGATTGTGTTAATTATTTTTATAGAAGTTAGAGTTTTTTATAAAAATAATAGTTAAGGGATTTAATTATTATTAGTGTTAATTGTTTTAAAATAGCGTATGGACCTTTAGAAAGTCCATAATCCATTTAAAAACCCATGCATGCAAATGTGTATAAAAGGAAATTTATAAAAATTAAAAACCCTAAACCCTTCGTTGCCTTGTTGCCGTCGCGATCCCAAACCCCCACCCCCTTGGAGTCGAGACCAAAAATCAACCCAAACACACCTCTTTTGATCTTCAGTCTTGCAATTGGAGGTGGATTCGAGCTAGTCTAGGCGTTTCTAACACTCATACGTAAGTTATTTTATCGAATTCCGTAACTTTTTGATTATAAAAGTTATGATTGAAACCCTAGTTCATCCAAACATGAGTTTCTGAAATAATGTTGATGAATTGATTATTTGATTGATGTTTTTGCAACTATTTGATGAGTATATTGTTAGTTAGAAAACCCTAGTTTCATATGATTCATATCTTGTCTAAAGTAGAGACTTTTTGATTATGTGATGTTGTAGGATTGCATGCTAGATGTGAATGATGATTGTTATGATTGTATTTATGCTAGTTAAGTAGTTTACAATTGAATGGATGCGTTGAAACTTGTTAACAAAGCTAGAAGTCGTAGACTTTGCTAAAGAGAAACTTTAGTGAAAGGTGTTTGTTGAATGTGAATTACTTTTACGTGCATAAGATTATTGTATGATGCTAGCATGTTATCATGAACGTATTAAGGCTTGTTAAAGTGTTGTTTAGTACAAATCGTATGCATTGATCATAAGTTACTAAAAGTAGAAACTTTTAGAATTTGAAACTTGATGTCTAGACCTAAGGTGTATGTTGTGATGATCTTTCATGCATTAGTATGTGTATATAAACATGTCATGACCATGCAAACGTGTTATAGATGGTGTAACCTATTGAAACCAAACTTATGTTCATACATTGTTAAAAGTAGGAACTTTGTTGAACGTGCAGTGTGTAGACATAACTTGCCATGCTAAGTTAGTTGTGACATGTGTAGCATGAAACTTGAATTACTTGTATACTATGTGTGTTATTATTCAAACCAAACATTAAATCACTAAACGGGTCACCAACGGGTCGTCGGGTCAAACTTGGTTAAACTATTAAATGTTTTCTAAACACTTAAAACAATGGGATTGTTTGGATACTTAGGGTTCATGTCAATTTACACAAACACACACTTATAAACCCATGTTTATAGGTGACGGTTAGTAGTCAAGCAGTTTTAATTAGCTTTCATCCGCACGCATTCTAAGGTGAGTTTTCACGGCCCCTTTTTCTATGTTTTAAACTTGGGGGAGAAAACATGAACGCAAACAGTTAGATCTTACATTTCTTTTATATAACTTGTTGTACTAAGAGCAAACATATCATACAAGTCCTTACATATCGAACCGTTTAATATATGGAATAGCGAGGTAATCTTGAGTAGTACTACTGGGCATGACAAGCCCCACTCGCGCTAACATGACGGGAAGTCGAACGGGTGTAATATTGACCTAACATTTTACCATTGTTCATGATAGACATGGTGGAAGGCAAATCAAACATAAACAATCAGCTTCGGTGTCGAAACGCTTTAGTAACATGTTATTAGGCTAGCTACCTATTGATATAATTGTAATTGTTTATCTAGTATCTTTACTTACATTTGAAACCTATGAACTCACCAACCTAGTGTTGACACATTTTAGCATGTTTTTCTCAGGTCGTTAAGGTACGAGCACGAGATAGGGCATGCATACATTGGAGTTTCATTTATTTTTCAAACACAAGATTTATTTACTTATTTATTTCGATTTGTATGTTTTTGGCGCATGCATTTCGTTAAACCTTTTCACTTCCGCATTACGCATTTACTCAGTATTTTCATTTAATAGTGTTGTATCGTGACTATGAGCAATACTAGTGTTTTTTTTAAACTCGTATAGAGTCGTTCAACGTAACTAATGACTGAGATCCTGGTATGTCACGCTCGTAACGGTAAAACTCCGTTAGTAGATTTTGGGGGTGTGACAGACCAGTCTTGATCACTTAGGGCTATGGACCTAGTTAAAATAAATCCAGGTTTTATTTATTTTATGTTTCATTTGAACTATATGTTTCTCATTTTCCTTGTAACAAATATTTAATATGATTAATAAATATTGTAAAGCATTTAATAGTTGATCATGTGCTTTTGAACAAACGCGCCAGCCCCGGCGTATAATCCGTCGTCAGCCGGGGTGTGACATTAAAATCTGAATCCGAGAGGACTGTGCAAAATCAGGAGTTGATGAAGCAGATAGAAATTTACCAGGTGAGTTTGGGCGATTTATTTTTAGTAGTTTGGTGAACCTCTATGATTTATTCAATGTATTATCCATTTCAGTTCGATGCATATGTTATTACATCAATTCGATCATAGTTGTTTGTTTGAGTGTTGTTTAGATTCACGTGAAATTCATTCTTCAATTTAGCCTAAACTGAATGTACACAAGTGTAAACTGAAGTTACACAAGTGTAAACTAAATTTACACAATTATAAAATGAATTTACATAAATGTACACAGATCTGGAGAGAATTAAAATCATGAAGTGTGTAATAAATGTTCACATGGTTTTTTGATTAATACACATGTGTATTTTGATTTTACATGTTTGCTTTTTTACACGTGCATTGTGTAATAAGGGGTCATGGTATGAGAGAAGAAGATCTGGGTTCAAGATAGTGTAAAGTTTTTTTTGTTTTCCTGATTTGTGCTTTTTTTCCTCATTTGTAAAAATATTTAGGTATTTGCATAAAAAATATGTTCTTCATGTGTTGTTATCTGGCGATAGATATGAGAGAGAGAGAATGATTTTTATTATCTAGATTTAAACAAAAAAGTAGAATTACTTTTTTACCCCTTTATTTAATCTAAGCCACAAGTTTATATTTTAAATATATTAAAAATGCAGAATTAATCTCAGCCACAAGTTAAAATATTAAGAAATGAATGTGTGGCGAGAAATGAGTTTCTAGGGTTTCACAACAACTCAGGGTTTACAATCGATATAAATCAGAAGGGGTACCAAAATTTAAAGGAGAAAATAGCAGTAAAAGTAAAAAAGTAACTGTAAAAAAAAGGTAAAAGATAAAAAGTAACTTACTGCTTGGAATGGTCTAGCCGGCGAGAGGTTTATGCACAGCGGATGGTTGGAAGGTAAATGCTAAGGTAAAAAACGTTTTTTTTGTAGGTGGGATATAATATGAAGTACAAGGGAAAACTAAAGATTTAAGAGCTTATGCAAGGCGGACGAAAGAGGAAATTTAAAACTCCAAAAGTTGGTTGAATGCTTGATATTACTTAAAAATTTCTAGGTGCCTTACATCTGAAGAGAAGTCCTTAATTTATAGGGCAAAAAAGTAAACAATAATTATTAAAGACTTGAAATACAAAAGAAAAAGAAACAGCTACAAATTAAAGAAGAAATAGGACAAGACTACATTGTTTAAAAGAAAAATAATTTACTTAAGTGATGTCAGGAATAATTGTGGAGGGCTGTCAGGAATCTTGAATTATTTTACCCTTACGTCATTCTCTAGAAGTCTCTGTGTGTGCTGTGTATCGACTGTGGAGAACAAGGATCTCAGTCAATGAACTCAATGTCTTCTTGGTTGAGAATGTGTTTGAGCTCTAGAGTATCTCCTTCCCCCATGAATGGAAGGAGCATATTTTAATTTTTATGAGACCATATTTGTGTATAATGGCCATCAACTAATAACTTATAATTTTTCCAAGAGTAAATTTCGCTATTGGCCCCTGTGGTGTCATCTGTTTAACCCTTTTAGTCTAAAAAAGAATTTTTTAACATATCAGCCCTTAAGGTTATATTTTTGTAACCATTTCAGTCCATTACACTAACCCCGTTAATCTTTTCTGTTAAATATAGAATATTTTAGTCATTTTATTTATAAGTGAGATGATTTAACCTTTTCAGTCCAATAAATATTTTTTAGGTTTTTTCATAAAAACTATTTTTTCTAGTTTTTTTTAAAACGTTTTTTTTTTACTTTTTTAAAATAGTTTTTCGTTCCGTAAAAATATCTTTTTTGAACCTTTTTAAAACATTTTTTAACTTTTCAAAAATACATTTTTTTAATTTTTTTTTCATAAGAAACGTTTTTTAAAAACATTTTTTTTAGTTTTTTTATAAAAACGTTTTTTAGTTTTTTTTAAAAATGTTTTTTAACAATTTTAAAAACTTTTTTTTTACTTTTTTAAGTGAAATAGTATTTAAAATAGTGAACTATTAAAAATACGTTTTTAAAATAGTTGAAAAAACATTTTACGATAAAGCTAAAAACGTTTTTATAAAAAAATAATAAAAATATGTTTTTAAAAACGTTTTTTGTGAAAAAAAAATTAAAAAAAACATTTTTTAGAAAAGTTAAAAAATATTTTTAAAAAGGTTTAAAAAATAAGTTTTTATAAAAAAAGAAACTGAAAAAATGATTTAAAAAAATAGAATTTTTTTATGAAATAGCGCAAAAATTTTTTATTTGACAGAAATGTTTCAACTATTTCATTTAGTAATAAAATGACTAAAATATCCAATATTTAACTGAAAAAGTTAGCAGGGTTAGTGTAATGAACTAAAAGGGTTAAACATGTCAAACCACGGGGTCCAAAAATGACATTTACTCTTTTTCCAATGAAGTCAAGCTGGTAGACTTTGGGTCTGTTGATGTTTTGTAAAGAAATTCTTTGCTTCTTGGCCCTTAGGATCTTATTTTTTAATAATTTTGTATGTATCATCTAATCAACAAAGGCCAGGGAAGTTTATATCTGTTTTTATACCAAGTGTCTTTAGAAAATTATGTATCTCTATTTTGTGGCTGATAAACATTCTTTTTCTAGCAGGCCTGTAAGTGTGCTCATCTGCATATGATAAAGAAAAAAGCATCTTGCATCCTACTGTTGGAGGGAAAATATGTGTAGCGATGTTTCCTGCTACTAGTGTAAACCTTTTCCAAATTGATCTAGGAGCAGTTCTGTATCAGCATTAAGTCTAAATTTCAAATAATCAATCGTACCGTTATGGTAAAACTGAATTATTTGTTCATTAGGCGCATCTGTAAGATAATTTATTTCAAGGAGGAGGAGACTAGTTTCGTTGCCTTCTTCATCTATTCTTTTCACAAATTTTACTCCATTGTAGGTTTCTTCACCAAAGGCTACTTCTACTATTCTCTGTTGTAGTTCATACAAAAGTAATAGGAATTCTGTGCATATTTTCTGTGAAATAACCTGTTCAACTTCTAGGAACTGATCTATGACGGGTTTCATGCAGCGTTTCCAGGACATATTGATGTGTGCTGGATGGTCTATAAAAACTAACTATAAAACCTAACCTAAACACTCTAGCTTTAAATTTATGAATCTAGACTCAACCTAATACTAGACCACACAACCGGCAAGTGTACCGATCAATGTAGTAAAGTCTAATGAAGTCCGGATATCGAACCCACGAGACACTAGTGACAACTATACTTATACTCTGACTCAACTAACTAAACTGAATTATATTGGGAGAATTGTGTTGTGATTCTAACCTAACAAACTAAAGAAAGACTAACTAGTGACACTCAACTATCAATCAGAGAATTCAGACGAACTTAGGAATTAGGATCAGGAATAGATAAAGCACTATCTAGGTAATGAATCCTGTTTGCTAAACATGAACTTCTCTAGGTTATGACAACTATGATGGAACCAGGATCTTTGAATACGAAACCCTAAGACAACCTAAGGATCCCAGATCATTCTCCGGGTATGACCTTATAGGAAACCCTAAGGAACTTGTAAACTCACCGGTTGGTCGGATCATCTCTCAGCTATTTCTGACAATGCTAAAGTACCCTAAAGATATATTACCTCTCAGTCTCAATATCTCAATACGCCCTAAGACATACAGGGTAACCTGAAGACTCTCGGTATGACATGGAATATCAATGATGATAAGAAACCCTCCTTTCAGAGCAATTGACCTAAAAACCATAACACCAAGGAATACCCGACAACTTCGCACCTTTCAGCTATTGAAGTAGGAAGAACACCTAACCCTAAAATACTTTCAATCTGCGGTTCTATGGACGATGATATCAATGATCCACAAACTAGTTATAAACACACAGTAAGCAACCTAACAGACATCTATTATTTGAAAGACATTCAACAAAACGCATGTGAAACACAAACCAATTGCAAATCAGAGCTTAATATGCATAAACATCATACCAATTGAAATCAAGTTCTTTACTTTATCATGAATCCATCAATAATCAACATATACAGAAAGAAATCCAATCAATCAACAAATATTCATCAAACCTAGGTAGCTATAACAAGTTTAGCCAATCATGAGACAAGCAACATCCAAAAAGATAATATAACTGATCATCATAAATAGAAAATAATTAAGCTGCTAGTTTAATTAATTGACCTGCTAGATTTAATAAATTTTGACCTACTTAATAATGTTGACGTGCTTCAAATTCTTTTCTTCTCTGACGCAAGCTCCTGTTGATTTTTTTCTTGTTTGATCGTCCAAAAGCACAAAACCAAATCCCAATTGCCTCCTAATTGCTTTTTTCCCTTGTTTCTTCGTCCACGGCTTGCGTCCGATTTCTCCCCGGCAATTCCAACCAAAAATTCTATTATGTTTTTTTATTATTTTATTATTTTTATTTAAACTAGTCTATTCATAGCCCAATCAAATTCTAATGTAACCCAGCTAATTCAAATTTAGGTCTTTAACTATTTATTTGACCCAAAGTTGTTGTAATCGATCAAATTCTCCCATGTCCAACTTTAGTCACTCTAGATTTTTCGTTTGAGCTCATTTACGCTCCCTTTATTCATGAACACATACAATATAACACATTATTAAGTACAAGCTATATATGATCGAAATTGACTCTAAAACTATATAAAAATTGCTACAAAATACAAGGATAAAGATACGTGTTTTGCAACACGTCAAACATCCCCACACTTAACCTTTTTTCGTCCTTGAAAAATACCTCTGCAATGGAATTACAACTGGAAACAAGCTTTAACAATTCATTAATCATTTAGCACAGACATAATCACGCGTTAAAATGTAACAATCGGTATTTCGATCCGATTAAACAGAACCATCAACTATCAAGCCCCCGTTTGTGTTCTATTATTATATTACACATTACATCACTCTATTTGTTTGTCTCACACTTAGAAGGTACAATTCTACCTAATTCCGTCTCAGGGTCATGTCTAGGCCCGGGTTAAACCGTATAGATTTCTCCCACCATGTTAAACTAAGATTTACATGTTTTAGAATTTAAGATGGATGAATGGAATGAGTATTATCAAATGTATGAATCAACCTCTCCTAGTGGTGCGTTTCCCAAGTCACCATCCTAGAAGGTAGCACATAGGATGCAGTTTATCAATTAAGCACAGAAGAATTTAACTTAGAGGCGTATCCACCGAGTCACTATCCCCGTGGGTAACACATAAATCAAATCTTATTTATCTAAAGTATTGATTACCTGAGTCCCAACCCATGAGTGTATCAACCAAGTTGCGATCCTGAAGGGTAACACGTAGGTCAAAACTCAAGCTTTAAATGTAACATCCTAAAAATAGTAAATAAATAAATAATAACTCGAGCGGGGTTGAATCGTCAAAAACTAAAGAGGAAAATTGATGGGCTTGGGCTCGGCTCCAACGGGCCGAGGGAAGCCCATGTATATAAGGATCAAGGCAGCCCTCCCTCTCCTTCACCATCCCATTTGTGCAAACTTAGAGAGAGAAAGGAGAGCTCGGTCTAGAGAGAGAAAGCTCGGGAATCAAGCTCAAAGTCTAGGGAATCATCACTCCACATCTCTGGAACGTTTAGCAACAAAGAGGAAACGGAAACAAGTAACATTCATGCTCGAATATGAGTTTTTAGTTAAGAAATGGGTTTTATGGTTCTAATGGGTTTTGAATCAAAAGATGGTATTTTTACGTATGGAATCACATAAAAAGTATGTATCTAGCTTCATGGAAGCCAGGTACAAATTCCGAACGTAAAAAGATCGAAGCTTGAATAAAAAACGACGAAGATGATGAAAATCAGATGCATCGCCCGAAAAGTCAGATGAATGGACCGAAAAAGGGGTTTTTCGGTCGAAAAGTATTTCTAACACCCAAAGAATTCGATCACTACATTTCGGTCGAAAAGTATTTCTAACACTCAAAGAATTTGATCACTACATTTCGGTCGAAAAGTATTTATAACACTCAAAGATTTCGATCACTACATTTCGGCCGAAAAGTGTTTTTGGACAAGGAATTTTCGATCAAAAGACGGGAATAAAGAATCTTTCCAAGTAGCTAGTTTTCGATCGAAAAAGATTTCGATCGAATGAGTTTTCGATCGAAATATGGTTTCGGGCATAGAGATTTCGGACAGAACTTGATACTAATGTGTCTAGACCTAACTCTAAGGATAGAAATGTTAAGTGTCGGTTAGGTTCATTAGCTTATCTCGTATGACTTGATTATACAGATTGTGTGTGACCTTAACTGACGCTCCAAAATTAGCTAAGTGTATTTAGAAATCACCCGTCAGGTGAGTTCTATGTGCTCCTTCTATGTTATGTGCAAATCATTTTAAATGTTTTGGGGCTGAAGTGTATACACTAAATGAACAAATGCTATGAATGCCAATGTGATCATACTTGATATATATATATATATATATTTATATATATGTAAATGAAATATGAACAAGGAATGAAACGTATGTTTACAAAGAATAAATGAAAGAATGACGTAACGTAAATGAATGAAACCTTGCTATATATTATGTATATTGCATGTTACAAATGTATGTAAACGTTATGGACACTTCGATGATAACGGCTACTTCAGTAGACGGACGACCACGTGACTATTTTGCAACTGGGACAAATACGTTCCTTCATCAGCTAGGACGTATGGGGGCATTAATGGACGGTCGAAGCAAATGCCTTTTTATAAGTAGAACAGTTGCATAAATAATAGTTCATGTGGGAAACGGATACTTTCGGGTAAACGGGTGAATGACGGCCTACGATGGTAGGACGGTTAAGACGGACGACCGAAGGTTTGCCGGACGGTATAGCATAACAGATGGCCGAAGGTTTGCCGGATGTTGTGGAGGATGGACTACGACGGTAGGATGGGCGTCTGTCTTTGTGACTTATGCAAATGAATGTTGGGCTGATCACCCTTATGTGTAGGACCAATGAATGTTAAATGAAAGTAAAAGTGAATATGTATTTATGTATTCACATATGAACGTTATTGAGACTATGATGATGTGTATTTATATATATACTCATATATTTATATACTTATAAAGAAATGGTGTTTTTACCTAATTGTCTTAAACTAGAACTCACCAGCGTCAGCTGACTTTTAGTATACATTTCAAGCAAAGGAAAGAAGGGTCGTGCCAAGGCGTGAAGGCTACCCGGCATGCGACTGACATCCCACTTTTATTTATATTAAGACAATGTTTATGTTTAATTGTTAAGACTTCAGATGCTATGTTATGTACTTTATTATGGATGCTTCTGTTGTGTTTGAACGTTTTTAAATTGCAATTCAGTATTGATGACTATGTTTATGCGTAAATCTAACAAGTGAGGTTACCCGGGAATAGGGCCTTACATTAAATTGATTAATTATACTCATTATTAATGGAATTATGGATGCGGGCGCCACCAAGAGAGTGGCGTGCCAATAAATTTTAAAAAACTCTAAATTTTAGTTTAACATGGTACCTATCACCATGTGTTGACAGTTTCAGTATTATCGTTACCCTAAGATGAGTACCCATAAGATTTCATGATTTAATTTCATTTATTATCCTAATTAACACTCACAGGATATATAAGCTTTCAAATCGGCTGGGTCTACCAAAACATCACAAGTTAGACGCGTTTTCTATCATTATTTTCATTTAAACACAATAAGCAAATCCAATTATTCATATCATCTTCCATTTTTCTATGAGTAAATCCAACAAGTGAGGTTACCCGGGAATAGGGCCTTACAAGTTGGTATCAGAGCAATAGTTTGAGAGATTCAGACATCCCTAAATGTCTGGATTCAACCTGATAATGGGACCAACGTAAGGATGTTAGTATGGGTAGCCAACGACAACGCCAGCACGGTAAGTAAGTACTAAAGTTAATGCCTGTAGATAGGAATAGATACCCTAAATTAGAACAAATAGATGTCAATGTCACAACTGATTTGAAGTGTTTTGAACCCGAAAAGCAATGTAAATTAGTAATCACAAACCAGTCACTGTAATTAAAAATTTACCTTGCTCGTACTGTTCTAAACTATGATCTGAAGGAATGACATTGATGTATTCCCTTTACACCTATCAGGAAACTAGAAACTATGACTGGTAGAGGAAGAACTGGACACCGAGGCGGTCGTACTGGCCGAGTCGGTATACCTCCATTGAATCAAAGACGTAAGGGAGAAGAGAGTGTGCACGAGGAACACACTGAAAGTGTGCATGAAACTAATGTGACCCCACCTGGGGAGGACAATCAAGGGTCCTACGACTCGAACCCAAAGTTAGGGATGCCATTGCCCGTGAGGTTGTACTAACTCTGAAAGACATACCGCCGGACCTATTATTAGAGGCACTTAAGAAGAGCAAGGAGGAGGAAGAGGATAATCATGAGGAAAGAGTTTATGACAGTGATGGTGATGAAGTAAGAGTGGGACTGAACACCCGTGGGTGTACATACAAGGGTTATAAGGACGGTGACCCGCCCAAGTTTGATGGTAACAAGGATTCAGTGGCTACGTTTGAATGGATTGAGAGGATGAACGGCGTAATAAACATAAGCGAGTGTCGACCTGATCAGGCTGTTAAGTATGTGGCACACTCTTTCACCAACGAGGCACTGAGTTGGTGGAGGAACATTAAAAGGACTAAGTCGCCGAACGCTCTCAACAGGATGACTTGGGAAGACATGAAGAAGCTGATAATCCAAAAGTTCTGCTCCTTGAACGAGATTGATCGTGTGGAGAATGAGTTCCTAAACTTCAAGGCTGGCAACAAGACTCATCGCCAGTATACTTCAAGATTTAATGAGCTGGCTCAACTCGTACCTCATCTGGTAGAAACTAAAGAGCTATTGATTAAGTACTATGTCAAGGGCCTGCCTCAAAGGGTCCATGTTCATGTGAAAGCAAATCTGCCCTCGACCTTCGAGTCGGTGGTAAACCTGTCTGGAATCGTCTACGACGATTATGCCAATGAGGACCCGGCACCTGAGACACAGAAAAGAAAGTGGGAGAACTCGTCTAAGGGAACTGGAAAAGGAAATGTTACAGCTGAGACTAAGAAATCGAGGGCTGGTGAATACGAAACTTGCTCAAAGTGCGGGAAACAACACCGCGGTAAATGTAGATCTTTAAGGAGCTTTAAATTGCCAAGTGGGTTAAATTATCCTTCAATACGAGTCAGTAGGTCCCCCAACTCGTCACTAAACTCAATCTCCCAAGATGGGACATGCTCCTCTTTTAACTCGTCCTCTATCTCAAACAACTTTGTTACACCCTCTTCAATACACTCGTTTTTGCTTTCTAGATCCTGCATCACATTACTCTTAAAGAACAAGCGTAAGGTATTAAGTGCATTCAAAGAGTCAAGCTCGTTACCGGGAAAGTTTGGATTATCAAACATATGCACAATTAGATTGTATTCCAAATACTTACCTGGGCCATCGCCCATAGTGTCATCCAAGGACTCTTCCACCTCCGCTTCATCATCGTCACTGAAGAAGTCATCCTTGACGGGTTCTGACCCGTAACTCTGTGGTGTGTAAACCGCAGGTGGGCCTGGTGCGGAGTCTTGTAGACTCGTGAGTTGCACCTCTTTTTTTTGTTAAAGCCTCAGTTTCTTGAGCTGCTTTTCCTCTTGCTAGCCTCAGACTTTATAGCTCATCCGTTAGCCTCCCATATTCATCCAGGAGGTGAAGTCGCTCGGCCTTAGTTATCAGGTGCCATCGAGTGTTCATGATTTCTTGCACCTTCCTCAGCTCCTCCTTGAATGTATCTTCATCACGTGTTACCTGCACCGAATCATTCTCACAAGACAAATGTAAAGAATCGTATGGAACTTCGTGATCTTGCATAGAGTCGATATAAAATTCATCAGTAATGCAGTCAAGGTCAGAATTGTCACACCCCAACCGACGGCGGATTATACGTCGGGGCGGACGCGGTTATTCAATAGCACAAGGTCTATTAAAGTTTCGATATTTCATTAAATAATAATTTAAGATTCAATACAAGGAACATAACAAGAAATACAACGTTTAATTTATAAGTAGACTAGGTCCAAAGCATCCTATGTGATCACAAATAAGCCTCATGATGAAGAACCTGAAACATGTGAAAGAATCTGTCAACTACAAAATAGTTGGTGAGATACAAAGGTTTTGACACAGTTTAACAAGGATTTGAAAAGAATTACAATTCACTATGATTCATGCATTCCATAATGTAAGTATGAGAACAAGTATCTTAAACATTGTGCACTTCAAACCTCCAACCAAGTTTAGGCATAACCCGCAGGTTACCCTTATAAGTCTCAAGTTTAAAGTTTAATGTAGTAACAAACACCAAGGGCTTCCCCCGAAGGGGTCAATCAATCAAGGTGGATTGGTCAAATATAATAGATCTATCATTGTTACTATCGGCTTGATCAAAGCTAATGAATGTGCTAGTTTTAAGTTTAATCTAAGCATACAAGTCTCAAGTTTAACATAAGAATAAGCATCTAGTCATAGTTGTACAAGAATTGTATAAGTTTAAAGTTTTGAACATGTTTCACCCCAAAAGTATAGAAAGGAAAAAGGGGCTAAGTATACTCACTTGGATGATGAATAGTATCCGACACGGATAAGTATTTGCAAGACTTGGAGGGAGAATATCCTCACGATAAGCCTAAGTATGCAAGTTTAAAGATTTAGGTATGATCCTATAAGTCTATGGTAAGGATCTAGGATTCTAAGATTGACTAGGGTTCCAAATGGAAAGCGGAAGTGATTGTGTTTATAAAGTTTAAATCAAGTTTTAATAAGGTTTTGAATGAGTCATACTAGGCTTGGATTTCAAAGTTTAATAAGTTAATAGTTTAAAATAATTATTGTTTAAAATAATTATTTAAGATAAGGATTAAAGATAAATAATAATTATTTCAAAAGTAAAATAATTATTAAGTACAAAGTATTTAAAGACTAAATAGTGATTAAGGATAAATAATAATTATTTAAGAATAAATAATTACTAAGGATAAATAATAATTATTTAAGAATAAATAATTACGAAGGACAAATAATTATCCAAAAGAATAATTACTTTATCTAAAAATATAAATCATTCAAGATTTAAAGTATTTAAGAATTAAATATTTACCTTAAAAATGTGGTTATAAGTTTAAATAATAATAAGCATTTATAAGTTTATAAAATATTAAATAGAACTTCTTATAAAGTTTAAATTATAAGTTTAAAGTTTAAATAAAATTATAAGTTTATAGATGTCTTAAATAAAGCTTCTTATAAGTATTTTAAATAAAGCTTACAAGTGTTTTAAAGTTTCTACTTTATTTTATAAAGTTTACAATTTTATAAACATTTAAAAAAATAAGTAAGGTATATTTATTCCTCCTGTTTTAAATTTATATAAACAAATAAGTTTATGTTTATATAAAATATAAGTTTTATAAAATGTATAAGTAGGTAGTTCATTAAATCTAAGTTTATGTTTTTATAAGTTTATAACTTTCTAATCTTAATAACAATGTATATTTATTTCTTGTTTTAAATAAATAAACAAGTCTCGATTTAAATAGATAAAATGTAAAAATGCACAAGTTTATAAGTTCCTGTTTTCTAAATAATATATAAGTTTTATAAAAGTTTTAAAAGGTTTTTTCTATATAGTTTTTATAAATTTAAAACCATAATTAAAGTTTTAATTAATTATAGGTTTTAACTAAGTTTTCCATTTATTTAAAAATATTCCAGAAGCAAAAAGTGTAACTAAAGATTGGATTTAAGTTTATAAGTGTATAACATAATTTATAAAAATTATAAAAGTTTAAAAACTGTTTTTAAAAAGGCTAAAACAATTAAAGTGGGCAAAACCGGTTCCCCCGGATTCGAACTCGGGTCTGGGACCGGGTCGCAACCACACACACACTCCCAGCCATCCCGCCTACGGGTCTCGGTGGGAATATAACTGAAAATAAAATACTTAAACAGAATCCCAAACCTCCCCCAATTCCCGTATGAACCCTAGAATTTGAATCCTCAAATACGTATCGATTTGCCCTCTGTTAATGGAATTAAACAGAGGGCTTTCGATCTATGGACTGTAACGAACGTAATGGGTACAAGAATTACCTGAATCGAACTCGTATTGAGGGAGAATGCCCCTGGGTTTGAAGTCGGCTGTCGAGGGACCGAATTCGACGATGCAGGTATGATATGATGGAATTGAAGGTTCGAGTGGTTGTGTTGTGGTGTCGTTGATGTTCCTATGCCAGTATTTATACACGATTCCATCATTTAATGGGCGAATTAGGTGGGAGAATTACGGTTGAGTTCGAACGGCTCGAATTTGAATTCGCGCGTTGTTGTAGTTGAAATCGGGCATTGATGGCCATCGGGGTTGGGTCGCATGCGCAAGATGAACCCGAGGTTCATCGAATCCGGACGGGATTCGCATTATCGGGGGAAAATGGGTGGAAACCGGGCCTTGCAGGAGTCAAACATGTGACTGTTTTGGTCTCAGGGAGTTTGAGCTAAATACAAGATCGGTCCCTGTAGTTTAAAGGTTCTGTCGTTTTATGTTTAAAGTTAGATTTTCAGTTTAAAGCAAGTTTCAAGAGTTGGCAGTTTTGGTCCCTTGCCTTTATATAAAATAAATATGTTTTACTTTCACAAAACTTAAATTGTTTTATAAGTTTTATTATTTTATGAGTTCATAAAATAATTTCTAGGGTTTAGGGAAATTTTATTTATAAAATTACCACCTTGTAATGTTAGAAGGATTTTTATATATATATATATATATATATATATATATACTTTTTAATTAAATTTCACATATACATATACATATTTATATACATATGGTTCAAGTATAAATTATTTTAAAATTAATATCTATTGTTTTAAGGAGATAGTTTTAACACTAAATCGAGTTTTAATTTTTATAACACGTGAAAAAGGTAAGTCGGAAAATCTCGGACATTACAGTCTCCCCTACTTTAATTTCGTCCCGAAATTAAAGTAGAAAGATTTAGTTTAGGTTTCGAGTCTATGATACGCACGAGGATAATGAGAAAGATACTTTACGTTTCCAAGTAAACCCTGGGTTACGTTTAGAGTTCTGAAGGGAAAGTATCTATAGGAATGAGATTTCGCTTGAGTTTCTAAGTTTTCAAAGCATATGGTTGTCAAAAGTTTCCTTACGAAGCATATAGTCTTATTGAAATAGATGAAGATTTGTTTTTCAGAAATGCATCTGAGAGAATAACTGATGAACTTCCATTCAAGATTTAAAGTGAGATGTATCACTTAGGATGGATTCGATGATAGTGTATTGATTTGAGTTTGTAGACTAATACGTCTAAGGATTGCTACGGTACCTAAGTTTCGTGGCTACCTTTTACGATAAGTCTTAGATCGTAGCACATGACAGAGTTTACTATGCCTTCCCATACGTTGATTTTCATACTTACGTGTGCACCCGCAAGCATTCAAATTGTCGCATAGTCCGTATAGGTCCTTCCGTTTGTGTGTGGATCAAGAAAGAGTACCAGAATTTGTTTAACTCACGACTAGATTTTCCACATAAGAGTGATCATTGATTAACGAGTCTCTTAGAGAGAAACGTCATTCAATGATTAAAGAGAGAAGAATGTGACAAGATTTAGAGTTTCAAAGTTTCCTCGTGATTGAATAAGAATACCTCAATCATCGAGTAGTTTAAAGTCTTTACACTTTCCTCGTGTTTGATCAAGAATACATCAAACCTTGAGTAGTTTAAAAGTCTTATACGTTCATCATGTTTGAATAAGCATACGTCAAACATGGAATAGTTTAAAGTCTTATACGTTCATCATGTTTGAATAAGCATACGTCAAACATGGAATAGTTTAACGCCTTATACATCCATCGTGTTTGAACAAACATACGTCAAACATGGAGTAGCTTAAAGTCTTATACGTCCATCGGTTTTGAACAAGCATACGTCAAACATGGAGTAGCTTAAAGTCTCGTACGTTCATCATGTTTGAACAAGAATACGCCAAACATGGAGTAGTTTAAAGTCTCATACGTTCATCATGTTTGAACAAGAATACGTCAAACATGGAGTAGTTTAAATTGTGTTTGATCAAGAATACGTCAAACATAGAATAGTTTAAATTGTGTTTGAACAAGAATACGTCAAACATAGAATAGTTTAAATTGTGTTAGATCAAGAATATATCAAACATCGAATAGTTTAAATTGTGTTTGAACAAGAATATGTAAAACATAGAATAGTTTAAATTGTGTTTGAACAAGAATATGTCAAACATCGGATAGTTTAAAGTCTCTTAGTTCAGCCTCAGTGTATAGGAGTATATGATTACGTTTTGAGTATAAAGCGGTTATCTAAATACTCTAGTATTTAAGAGAGGTATGGGACAGCGTTTGGAACAGGATTAACCGTTATACGCTTTCTCAGAAGATTCAAGTTGTCCATAAGATTAGTGGATCCCGATGTTTGGTTTAGATAGGAGTCAGGGGATGTACTCTGCTAAAGAGAGTAATGTCCTCCTTCCCGCTAGTGTCTAGTATCAAGAGTTAAGTTTTCTCGTATATATGGAATGTGCGTTTATCAAGTTTTATAGGGTTTGGTTAAGATGGACACACAAAGTTTTCAAGACTAAGAATCCAAGTATAAGTTTGAAAATAGGATAAGTCAGTTGAGTTTCAAGTTTCAGTATTTAGCTTTACATGATCCTTCATTGATAATGTTTAGTTTTAAGAATACGGGATTGAGTATTACATGACTCAAAAGTCTCTGACCTTATAGTGGCGTATACGAAGTTTAATGTTTTAGCAACGTGTATTTAAGCTTTTAGTCCCCGTTGTGATTTATAGTAAGTCTTTTACGTGACGAGAGTTGAATAAGGAAAGTCTCCAAGCATAGGGTAACGGGAAAAGTTTCGATAAGGTTTATGATAGTGTGTTTACAAATGATTTATCTTGTTTCACAACAGCAGGTATAGTTTTCTTTTATATAAAATGTAATTAAGGTGTTTAAAAATGACGAGTTGGACATTGATAAATAGTATAAGTAAGACTTATGAAAAGGTTTGTATGATTGTCAAACGAAAAGTTGGTCAAGTTTAGAAGTGTGAAGTCTATATAAGAGTAAGGATCATAGTTGATTACGACAGTGGTTCGTATGTCGAGTTGTTTTAAAAGAGTGCTTACGAATCAGAAGGTTTATTCTTCAAGTATACGTGCCACTTAGGTTTTTTATAGTTTAATGCTACGTTGTTAATTATCTCTAGTACCAATGCGGGCTGCTCTTGACGGAAGTGTTTGGGTAAGAGGGTTAAGTTTGTAATGATGAAAGAAGTGTCAAATTAACAAGTGATAACAAGATGAGATTTCAAAATAACTTTCATTAGATGTTTCAAAATTAGGACTTCTAGCCCTTACATAATATAATTTAAACGGAAAATTAAAGTGTGTAAGTAAGTTGATTAAATATGTTGAAAAGTTTTTTTTTTATTCATAATACTGAGTTATCACAGTAATATTTTCAAAAATAGGTTTTAATTGGAAGTTGATGGGCTAACGAGGAGAATTCCCGGAAGAAGGGGTGGTCACAAGGACTCACTTAAGTACCCTATTTACCTAGCCAGAACTTCCTCATGGGCCTACAACTTCTCTCAGTAGTTGTCACCGATGTTTGGGTTTATGATACTATGTCAAGGTTCATTATGGGTTTAGAGTCTTAAACGTGGAGCTTGTTTATTATATAGTAGGATTCTTCCCTTGCGGGAAAGCGATCTGGTTACTAATCACTTTGTTAATGTACTTTAGGTTTAAAAGACGTTAAGTTTTGTTTACAAGAAACGGTGATGTGTAAGTTTTAAGGACGTATGAAGGTTTTGAGATTAAAAGTGTAACAAAGTTTTTGAGTTAGTCATAAAATGAAGTTTGCTTGAGTGACAAAAAAAATGAAATGAGACACAAGGGTTTCCCCTTATGTGCCAAGTTTATAAAATAATGAAGCTTGTAAAAAGACTTGTATGTCAATACATAGTTTTAAATGTGCTGGTATTACAAGGATCATGAAGTTTAAAGATGTATGAACACTTTGAGATGTATAAAAGTGTAGCAAAAGTTTGAGTGAGTTATTTAGAGTAGTTTGATTGAGTGATGAAAATAAGACGAAACACAAGGGTTTCCCCTTAAGTGTTATGTTAATAAAATAATGAAGTTTATAGGAGAATTTGTAGAGTAATACATAGTTTTAAGGGTTGTATTACAATGATCACGAAGTTTATTGGGTAGTATCTATAAATATAAGTTTATGTATGTAGTTTTTAAGTATAATCTCGTAAGAATTTCTCCTTGAAGGTAACTCCTTCAGGTCATGACGAGTAAGTATGCTGACAAGACGGGACTTAAGAATCATAGAATAAAGGTTATAGAGGAAAGTTTTTGAATCATGAATTTATGAAGCGTAAAGTATTTGAGATGTCACTCATTTAGTGCATATCACTAAGTGAGTACTTTGACATATCAAGAGAGATCTAAGCTCACTAATGTTTATAGAAGTCATGCATTCCTATAAGTGGATACTCATCCCAAGAATTCCCAGGAAAGCATACGGGTCCAACGGTTGATTTGGATTTATACGAAATGCTTTCCTTGACAGAATTTCCCAGAATACAGGTATCCACCCTTCCGGTCCGCACAAGTTCTTACACATTATCTAGAACTTAAATATTCTTGACGAGAGTTTAGTGGTGGATTAGACTTAAAGCCTAAGAATGAATCCTCGACGTAGTAGTGTGACACCCAGTAATTAAGGTAAATATCCATATTACATAAATGCACGTTCAAATCATATATTTTCCTGAAGTATTATTTTGAATAAGTAAAGTCAAGGAGTCTAGCAAAGAAACTTATATCAAAATAGTAATCTTTATGAATTACTAGGGAAATAAGCGATAATAAACCACAAGGAACGTTGTTGGTGATTAACAAAACTTTTATTCCAAGTAAAGTCTAGTACCACGCTGGTTATAAAAACATAAATATTGGTGACAAAATTATTGAAAATAAACACAAATAATATTGGTTCATGGTGACGAATTATTATTATGTGTATACGTATATATTATAGTTAAACATTAACTATGACGGGTTAAATTAGTGGACTATTAAAATATAGTCGAAATACGAAATATAAAGAGTTTTAATCATAAAAGTTCATATATCGGGTATTAGATCACGGGAGCGCCTACCGGGTATTTTACCTACTAAAAGCCTATCAACTAGTATACATACTACAATCTACAAGTTGAATCAAACCCAAACCCCCCCCCCCTTCTACCCCTCTCGGCCGAGACCACCCACCCACCACCCACTTTCCACCAAATCCACTAACTCCATCAAATCTTGTCATAGAGACCATTCTCATTCAAGTGTAGAGGTAACTCAAGGTCAAATCCATTCTATCAATCTTGAATGATAATGATGATGGAGTGTTGAAGCATCCAACACTCAAACTCTTCCATCTCTATATATATATACGATATACTCACACACACACACTAGCACCATTCCACCTTTTATATTCAAGAGCAAGTTCTAGAGAGCCTTAGTTAGAGCTTGGAGAAATTGAGAAGTTTTGAAGCTAGGGAGTCGGGTTCTAACAATAAAACGAGCATCCATCAACGTTCACTAGTGCAATCGTCGCCTAGCTTGACTAGTGGTAAGGAAACCGACACCCAACCCTAATTCCATCTCTTTTTCTTAATCTAAACATGTTGTTCATCATAATAAACAAAGAGGCTGAAAGATTAAAAGAGTTTTCTTAAAGATTTAACCTTATAAAGTATAAAAGTTAGGGTTTTGTATAAATATATATATATATATAAGGGTCGAAAATTTGGTGATTATATACATGAATTGTTGTTGATTATTTTAGTGATAAGTTGTTGTTTCATGTGATGCTAAGTTTAAAGTAGATAAAAACTAAAATAGATGGATATATATATATATATATCTATGTTGGTCGAAAATAATCATGCATATGTTCATATATGTTTGACTTGATTGAGAAACTAGAAGTGTTTAAAGTGTATGAATACATGTGTAAAAATGGAAACTAGGATATGCATACATGTATATACATGGGCCGAAAATGCATGTAAATACATACATATATATATATATATATATGTGTTGGATTTTTGATAACCAAATGGATGGATACATAAATAGTAATGTAAATTTAATAAATAATTATGGATGTATTCTTGATGTTGGATGATTTTGATAAATAAGTTATAGATTAGAGAAAGTCTAAATAATACTTGAGGAAAAAGGAAAGATATAAGTGTATGTATACATGTAAAAATCCTATGGAATATATCTAGGTGTATATGTGTTTAAGTTGTAGAAATTGAATAATGATTTAACAATTGCATGTAAATATATATATATAAACGTTATGATATATATTTATATATAACGAGAAACTTGTTAAATCGAAAGGAGATATGAAACGGCTAAACAAATGAAATAATATATATTTAGAACACGTTGATAACATAGAACGTAGACACGAGTAAAGAAATATAAAGACGTTCGGTTTGAGAATAAATAATAGTATGTTATCGTGAAACTTGTTTAAATATGTGTTGGATTGTTAAAACATGATTATACTCGTACGTACAAATGAATGCATGTTGAATATAAACACATGTTGTCAGAACAAGTAAATTGTATGAGTACGTGTTAACAAGGATTATGTACACGTAGGACGATTCGTATGCTTGGAACACTTTTGAACGACATTTGTGGTTTATATAATTATTAATACAAAATGATTATATGATGATACGTGAGATATAATATAAATATATTATATTGTGATGCAAAAATAATATTTATTTTTGACAAACGTAACTAGTCACCAATATGAAAATATATTATTTTCTCGGGAAATAAGTAAAGCGTCTAGACTAGGAATAATAATCACCAACGGGTCGTCACGTTAAAACACGGTTTTATTAAACAAAAACGCACTTAACGGGATTCGTTAAGGCTGGTGAACAACTTGTGTTTAAGGCGGTTAGTCTTAACATGTAAAGTATCCTTGTGTGATTAGGGTACGGATAAGCGGGGTTTACGGTTATTCAAGTGTTTGCTAGCAGTCATACTGACGAGGTGAGTTTCACTAATCCCCTTTTTTCTAAGTTTTTCTATTGATTTGGGGTGGAAACATACTTGTAAAAGACTTTTGTATGTAAATGAATTGAACTAATGATCTGACCGTATGTGTGTATTGAGGGAAAAGTAAAGCGCTTAAAGTCCTTTGAATAAGTTAGTAACCATTAGCTATTTTAGCCCGAGATTATATGGATAGTACTATTGGGGGTGACGCCTCCGGTCATGGTTAGTCGCGCTAACCAGGGGTCAAAAGGGCCGAATGACCGCATATTGTCTTACTCGCAAAAAAAAGGCGAGGGGGAGGCACAAAAGGTCGAGGTTTGGTTACGGTCTCGTACATTACATACTATTTTGTATTCCTTGCAAGCTTACAAATGGGGTCAATAGATCGGATTAGTATTCAAATTCATTGGTAATACATGCAAAGGGGTTCTGATCAGGTTAAAGTGATCAAGTTTTAAGCAAAAGAGTTCTGATCAGGTTAAAGTGATAAAGTTTTAAGCAAAAGAGTTCTGATCAGGTTAAAGTGATCAAATTTTAAGCAAAAGAGTTCTGATCAGGTTAAAGTAATCAAGTTTAAGCAAAAGAGTTCTGATCAGGTTAAAGTGATCAGGTTTTAAGCAAAAGGGTTCTAATCAGGTTAAAGTGATCAAGTTTTAAGCAAAAGAGTTTTGATCAGATTAAAGTGATCAGGTTTTAAACAAAAGAGTTTTGATCAGGCTAAAGTGACCAGGTTTAAATAAAGGGTTTTGATCAGGTGAAAATGATCAGGTTTAAACATTGGGTTTATGATAACCCTTTATAATAATTTGTGAACTCACCAACCTCGTGTTGACGTTTTTAAGTATGTTTTCAGGAAAATGAACGTGGTCTCCAGGCTAGCAATGTAGGTTACTTACATACATGAGGATACAACTTTTGGAAGGATTTCACTTGTATAACTCATGGTTTTGAGTCATATTTGAGAAATCTTAAACTTTGTAAAAACTAAGTTATGTTTTTGGATGTAAACATTTAAACTCTGGTTATGTATCCAATATCATGTATGTGTTTGCGGTAATCATATGCTTCGAAAACCAGTGAACGTTACGCCTCGCGTTTCCGCCTTGGCGGGGTGTGACAGAACTTGGTATCAGAGCCATTGATTATAGCGAACTAGGAGTCTAAAATGGAACCTAGTCTATAATTTGAATGACTCACTAAAATGTTTTCATTGCATAAGCATTGCATAACCAGTCATCATGTAATATGGATATTGTAGTCACGCCATGTCACACACTAACCCCACTTAAACTCCATAGTTAGGAAACGTCGTACACAACAATGGCTGAATCCACCGGAGAGACCATGCCCAGAGGACCAAGGATCGACGCATCATACTGGGAATGGCTTTGCCAAGTAGTTCAAATGTGGAGGGTGGAGGAGGATCTTCCTGCGACCTGCGACTCTGTCGGACTAACATGCGAATCGCAACCAGTGCCGCTCACCGGGGAGTGCGCAGAATGCACCATCCCTTTACTTGTGTCCCGAACCAGTAAGCAAGGGATAGAGATTGATCTCTTGGAGATGAATGTGAAGTCCATCTGAAGGGACTTGGCAACTCTTCCAACTTTAGTGGAAAATGTTAATGGGATGGCGGAGGATCAGAAATTAATCGACCAGTCCCTTCAGCATGCATCCAGCCACATGATGGAGTTCGAGAAGAGATTGGCGGAAATGGAGAGGAGGACCGCCGCAGCTGAACGGAGGGCAGAAGTAGCCGAGCAGAGGGCGATAGATGCTGAACTTCGGGCTACTCTAGCTGAGGCACGCGTGGAGCAGATGCTAACTTCAGCTACCGTTCCAACAGGAACGCTTGCCTATTTCTAGACCTATTAAGGGCGGGTTGTGCCCGTAGCACATTATGTAGTTTAAAACTTTAGTACTGATGTGGTCATGTGAACCCATCCCTTTTGTATCCTTGTCTTTTGGAACAATGTACTATGTATGTTTTAACTATGTATGTGATGGTTTATGTTGTGATGATGGTTGTTTACGTTTGACGTTGTTGTATCCTTATGTCATGACCTATCATTATTATTATATAATGTTGTTTCTTTTTAAATGTTATGTTAGAAAGAACGTCATGGCACCTAAGCGAAGGACGCCCCGTAACACTACTAGTGGCAACAACGAGACGATTTCCTCAAACGTGGAACAACTCATAGCACAGCGAGTAGCTGCCGCCATGGAGCAGTATGAAGCAAATCGAAATAGTGGCAGAGGAAACGACAGCGGTACCGGCGGGGGAGGTGCAGGAGGTAGCGATACAGCAGGAGGTAGCGGTACAGCAGGAGGTTCCGGAGGTAATAAAATAAATAAGCCATAACACATAGTCATGATCCGAATTAATGACGTTATGACTTGTGATTCTACAGATGCTCCAAATAGGAAGTGCACCTAGTGAATGCACCGCTGACTGCATGGTGAAGTATTCTACATGCACACTCACTGATAAAGCTTTAACCTGGTGGAATTCACAAGTCAAGACTTTGGGGAGAGAGACAGCGTATCAATTATCTTGGGAAGACTTGAAAAACATGATGATCGAGGAATATTGTCCTCGAAACGAATTGCAAAAGATTGAAACTGAGATGTGGAACTTACAAATGATCGGAGATGATGTGGCGGGGTACACCGACCGTTTTAATGAATTGGCAATTCTGGTACCTCATATGGTCACACCAGAACATAAGCGTGTGGAAAGGTATCTGTGGGGCCTTGCGCCTCAAATTCGTAGTATGGTAACATCATCTAATCCAATGGATGCCAAGAGTGCTATAACTTTAGCATTCAAACTGAGGGATGACGCAGTACGTAATGGAGTGTTTAGAAGGAAGGAGAACGAGGAAGGTAGATCTGGGGAGAAAAGGAAATGGATGGGAAATTCAAGTAATAAATCTGGAAAACAAGGGTTTAAGAAACAAGGAACTGTGAAGGCTTTTGCAGCCAACACAACGGAAAGGAAGGAGTATGACAGGGGCCTACCAAGGTGTAAGAAGTGCGGAAATCAGCACACCGGTGAATGTATCAAATGTGGAAAGTGCGACAGGTTTGGTCACACCACACCAGCTTGTCGAGTTAACGACCAAATGGGGAAATTTAAACCGGGATGTTTCATATGTGGTGACCTGAAGCACTTCAAGAAGGATTGTCCCAAGTGGAAGAATCAGACGAACGCTCAGGCACGTGGGAGGGCATTTGTGATGGGTGCAAGGGACGCACGCCAGGACCCGAACATCGTCACTGGTACGTTCCCGATAAATAATCACTATGCCTCTGTACTTTTTGATTCGGGTGCGGATATGAGCTTTGTGTCGAATGATTTTAAATCCTTACTCGGTATTAAGGCCAGCAAACTAGATCAAAGTTATACAATTGAATTGGCGAATGGAAAATTAATAGAAACCGGAGAGGTCATTAGGGGTTGTACTTTATATTTAGAACCATACATTCAGTATAGACCTTCTACCCGTCGAACTAGGGAGTTTTGATATTGTTATTGGCATGGATTGGTTATCAAAGAATCGTGCCGAGATCGTATGCTTCGAGAAGTTTGTACGTATCCCACTACCAAGCGGAGAAATTCTTTCAATTCGAGGTAAAAAGTGTAGAACGATGTTGAAGATGATAAACTGCATGAAAGCTCATAAGTATCTACGCAAGGGTTATTGTGCATTCCTGGCTCACATCGTCGAGAAGAAACCCGAGGAACGTCGACTCGAGGACATACCAATCGTTAGGGATTACCCTGAAGTATTTCCCGAGGACTTACCTGGATTACCACCATCAAGGCAAGTCGAGTTTCGGATCGACCTAGTACCAGGAGCCGCACCAGTTGCACGATCTCCGTATCGTCTAGCCCCTTCCGAGATGCAGGAACTGTCAAGCCAACTACAAGAATTACTTGACAAAGGTTTCATAAGACCGAGTTTTTCACCATGGGGAGCTCCGGTCCTGTTTGTAAAGAAAAAGGATGGAACCTTTAGAATGTGTATTGATTACCGGAAATTGAACAAGCTGACAATCAAAAATCGGTATCCTCTTCCTCGAATAGACGATTTGTTTGATCAACTTCAAGGTTCCAGTTTCTATTCTAAAATTGATCTACGACCAGGGTATCATCAACTGAAAATTCAAGAAGAAGATATACCAAAAACGGCTTTTAGGACTCGTTACGGTCACTACGAGTTCCTAGTTATGCCATTTGGCTTGACTAATGCACCGGCTGTTTTCATGGATCTCATGAACCACGTGTGCAAGTCGTACTTGGATAAATTCGTGATTGTGTTTATCGATGACATATTGATATATTCACGAACCAAGGAAGAACATGAACATCATTTGAAATTAATCTTGGAACTACTCAGGAATGAGAAGCTTTACGCCAAATTCTCTAAGTGTGAGTTTTGGATCCGAGAGGTTCACTTTCTCGGACACGTCATCAATAAGAATGGTATTCACGTAGATCCATCCAAGATTGAAGCTAACAAAAACTGGGAAGCACCAAGAACTCCGACTGAGGTGCGTCAATTTCTGGGTTTGGCAGGCTATTACAGGCGATTTATCGGGAATTTTTCAAAGATAGCTTTGCCTATGACCATGTTAACTCAGAAGGACAAAAAGTTTGATTGGACTGATGAACAAGAATCAGCTTTTCAATTGCTGAAGCAGAAACTTTGCAGTGCACCAATCCTATCCCTTCCCGAAGGGACTGACAATTTCATTGTGTACTGTGACGCATCATACCAAGGTCTGGGATGTGTGTTGATGCAGAAAGAAAAAGTCATAGCATATGCATCCAGACAGCTGAAAGTCCATGAGAAAAATTATACGACTCACGATCTGGAATTGGGTGCTGTCGTGTTTGCACTCAAGATTTGGAGACATTACTTATACGGTACAAAATGTACTATCTTTACAGACCACAAGAGTCTCCAGCACATCTTTAACCAGAAAGAACTCAACATGAGACAACGCCGTTGGGTAGAGCTACTGAATGATTACGACTGTGATATCAAGTATCACCCTGGTAAGGCAAACGTCGTAGCAGATGCCTTGAGTCGTAAGGAACGGGTTAAAACTCTTCGTGTTCGGGCCCTAGGATTGACAATTCATACGAGTCTCACGACTCAAATCCGGATGGCACAACAAGAGGCAATCAAAGAAGAAAACATTCAGAATGAAGCTTTACGAGAGATGATAAAGCAGTTGGAACCAAAGTCAGATGATACTTTATACTTCATGAATAGAATTTGGGTGCCATGTTATGGTAACTTACGGGAGTTGGTTATGGACGAAGCCCACAAGTCCAGGTACTCCATTCACCCAGGTTCGGATAAGATGTATAAGGATTTGAAAGAACACTATTGGTGGCCGAACATGAAAGGAGAAATTACCATTTATGTCGGTAAATGCCTGACATGTTCAAAGGTAAAGGCAGAACATCAGAAACCATCGGGATTGTTACAACAACCCGAGATACCTCAATGGAAATGGAAACAAATTTCCATGGATTTCATTACAAAGTTGCCCAGGACGTCGAGCGGATATGACACGATATGGGTAGTTGTCGATCGTTTGACAAAATCAGCTCATTTCCTACCCATCAAAGAAACGGATAAAACCGAGAAACTTGCAAAGCTTTATATCAAGGAAATTGTGGCTAGGCATGGGGTACCAATTTCTATTATCTCTGATAGAGACAGCAGATTCGTGTCTAGAATCTGGAAAACATTACAAGAAGCCATGGGCACACGTCTTGACATGAGCACGACATATCACCCACAAACCGATGGTCAAAGCGAAAGGACCATTCAAACCTTAGAGGATATGCTCCGTGCGTGTGCAATCGACTTCGGTGGAAATTGGGATACTCATTTACCGCCAGCTGAGTTTTCATACAATAACAGTTACCACACCAGCATCAAAGCCGCTCCGTTTGAGGCTTTGTATGGTCGAAAATGTCGTTCACCGCTATGTTGGGCGGAGGTTGGCGACAAACATTTAACCGGTCCTGAGATTATTCAGGAGACTACCGATAAGATCTTCAAGATCAAAGTTCGTCTGAAAGCCGCCCGTGACAGGCAAAAGAGTTATGCGGATAATAGACGAAAACCATTAGAATTCCAAGTTGGGGACCGCGTCATGTTGAAGGTCTCACCTTGGAAAGGAGTTGCAAGATTTGGCAACCGTGGCAAGCTTAACCCTAGGTACGTTGGACCATTTGAAATATTGGCTAGGGTTGGCCCTGTAGCATACAAGCTCAAGTTGCCACAAGAACTAAGCAATGTACATGATACGTTTCATGTGTCAAATCTCAAGAAGTGCTTATCGGACGACACATTAATTATACTGCCTGATGAGATTCACATAGATAACAAGCTGCACTTCGTTGAGGAACCCATTGAAGTCACAGATTGGAAGGTTCAGAGAACAAGGCGTAGCCGGATTAAATTGGTTAAGGTACGTTGGAACTCAAAGCGCGGCCCCGAGTATACGTGGGAGCGGGAAGATAAAATGAAAGCCAAGTACCCGTCCTTGTTCACGAACACTCCAAGTCAAGATGACAAGAACTGAATTTCGGGACGAAATTCTCTTTAACATGGGGAGAATGTGACACCCAGTAATTAAGGTAAATATCCATATTACATAAATGCACGTTCAAATCATATATTTTCCTGAAGTATTATTTTGAATAAGTAAAGTCAAGGAGTCTAGCAAAGAAACTTATATCAAAATAGTAATCTTTATGAATTACTAGGGAAATAAGCGATAATAAACCACAAGGAACGTTGTTGGTGATTAACAAAACTTTTATTCCAAGTAAAGTCTAGTACCACGCTGGTTATAAAAACATAAATATTGGTGACAAAATTATTGAAAATAAACACAAATAATATTGGTTCATGGTGACGAATTATTATTATGTGTATACGTATATATTATAGTTAAACATTAACTATGACGGGTTAAATTAGTGGACCATTAAAATATAGTCGAAATACGAAATATAAAGAGTTTTAATCATAAAAGTTCATATATTGGGTATTAGATCACGGGAGCGCCTACCGGGTATTTTACCTACTAAAAGCCTATCAACTAGTATACATACTACAATCTACAAGTTGAATCAAACCCAAACCCCCCCCCCTTCTACCCCTCTCGGCCGAGACCACCCACCCACCACCCACTTTCCACCAAATCCACTAACTCCATCAAATCTTGTCACAGAGACCATTCTCATTCAAGTGTAGAGGTAACTCAAGGTCAAATCCATTCTATCAATCTTGAATGATAATGATGATGGAGTGTTGAAGCATCTAACACTCAAACTCTTCCATCTCTATATATATATACGATATACTCACACACACACACTAGCACCATTCCACCTTTTATATTCAAGAGCAAGTTCTAGAGAGCCTTAGTTAGAGCTTGGAGAAATTGAGAAGTTTTGAAGCTAGGGAGTCGGGTTCTGACAATAAAATGAGCATCCATCAACGTTCACTAGTGCAATCGTCGCCTAGCTTGACTAGTGGTAAGGAAACCGACACCCAACCCTAATTCCATCTCTTTTTCTTAATCTAAACATGTTGTTCATCATAATAAACAAAGAGGCTGAAAGATTAAAAGAGTTTTCTTAAAGATTTAACCTTATAAAGTATAAAAGTTAGGGTTTTGTATAAATATATATATATATATAAGGGTCGAAAATTTGGTGATTATATACATGAATTGTTGTTGATTATTTTAGTGATAAGTTGTTGTTTCATGTGATGCTAAGTTTAAAGTAGATAAAAACTAAAATAGATGGATATATATATATATCTATGTTGGTCGAAAATAATCATGCATATGTTCATATATGTTTGACTTGATTGAGAAACTAGAAGTGTTTAAAGTGTATGAATACATGTGTAAAAATGGAAACTAGGATATGCATACATGTATATACATGGGCCGAAAATGCATGTAAATATATATATATATATATATATATATATATATATATGTATGTGTTGGATTTATGATAACCAAATGGATGGATACATAAATAGTAATGTAAATTTAATAAATAATTATGGATGTATTCTTGATGTTGGATGATTTTGATAAATAAGTTATAGATTAGAGAAAGTCTAAATAATACTTGAGGAAAAAGGAAAGATATAAGTGTATGTATAGATGTAAAAATCCTATGGAATATATCTAGGTGTATATGTGTTTAAGTTGTAGAAATTGAATAATGATTTAACAATTGCATGTAAATATATATATATAAACGTTATGATATATATTTATATATAACGAGAAACTTGTTAAATCGAAAGGAGATATGAAACGGCTAAACAAATGAAATAATATATATTTAGAACACGTTGATAACATAGAACGTAGACACGAGTAAAGAAATATAAAGACGTTCGGTTTGAGAATAAATAATAGTATGTTACCGTGAAACTTGTTTAAATATGTGTTGGATTGTTAAAACTTGATTATACTCGTACGTACAAATGAATGCATGTTGAATATAAACACATGTTGTCAGAACAAGTAAATTGTATGAGTACGTGTTAACAAGGATTATGTACACGTAGGACGATTCGTATGCTTGGAACACTTTTGAACGACATTTGTGGTTTATATAATTATTAATACAAAATGATTATATGATGATACGTGAGATATAATATAAATATATTATATTGTGATGCAAAAATAATATTTATTTTTGACAAACGTAACTAGTCACCAATATGAAAATATATTATTTTCTCGGAAAATAAGTAAAGCGTCTAGACTAGGAATAATAATCACCAACGGGTCGTCACGTTAAAACACGGTTTTATTAAACAAAAACGCACTTAACGGGATTCGTTAAGGCGGGTGAACAACTTGTGTTTAATACGGTTAGTCTTAACATGTAAGGTATCCTTGTGTGATTAGGGTACGGATAAGCGGGGTTTACGGTTATTCAAGTGTTTGCTAGCAGTCATACTGACGAGGTGAGTTTCACTAATCCCCTTTTTTCTAAGTTTTTCTAATGATTTGGGGTGGAAACATACTTGTAAAAGACTTTTGTATGTAAATGAATTGAACTAATGATCTGACCGTATGTGTGTATTGAGGGAAAAGTAAAGCGCTTAAAGTCCTCTGAATAATTTAGTAACCATTAGCTATTTTAGCCCGAGATTATATGGATAGTACTATTGGGGGTGACGCCTCCGGTCATGGTTAGTCGCGCTAACCAGGGGTCAAAAGGGCCGAATGACCGCATATTGTCTTACTCACAAAAAAAAGGCGAGGGGGAGGCACAAAAGGTCAGTTTGGTTACGGTCTCGTACATTACATACTATTTTGTATTCCTTGCAAGCTTACAAATGGGGTCAATAGATCGGATTAGTATTCAAATTCATTGGTAATACATGCAAAGGGGTTCTGATCAGGTTAAAGTGACCAAGTTTTAAGCAAAAGAGTTCTGATCAGGTTAAAGTGATCAAGTTTTAAGCAAAAGAGTTCTGATCAGGTTAAAGTGATCAAGTTTTAAGCAAAAGAGTTCTGATCAGGTTAAAGTGATCAAGTTTTAAGCAAAAGAGTTCTGATCAGGTTAAAGTGATCAAGTTTTAAGCAAAAGAGTTCTGATCAGATTAAAGTGATCAGGTTTTAAACAAAAGAGTTTTGATCAGGCTAAAGTGATCAGGTTTAAATAAAGGGTTTTGATCAGGTGAAAATGATCAGGTTTAAACATTGGGTTTATGATAACTCTTTATAATAATTTGTGAACTCACCAACCTCGTGTTGACGTTTTTAAGTATGTTTTCAGGAAAATGAACGTGGTATCCAGGCTAGCAATGTAGGTTACTTACATACATGAGGATACAGCTTTTGGAAGGATTTCACTTGTATAACGCATGGTTTTGAGTCATATTTGAGAAATCTTAAACTTTGTAATTATGTTTTTGGATGTAAACATTTAAACTTTGGTTATGTATCCAAAATCATGTATGTGTTTGCGGTAATCATATGCTTCGAAAACCAGTGAACGTTACGCCTCGCGTTTCCGCCTTGGCGGGGTGTGACAAGTAGACTCTTGTAGCACATAGGTAAGTAGAAACGTAGAATCTCCAAGCGTTCACGTATAAGATTTAAGAATAGAATGAGGAGAGAATTACTAGTAAAGGACATGAGATAACTCATGCATGGGTCTCCTAAGTTATAGTCTACGTCATGTGTCTAATAACCTAATTCCCTATAACCAAGGCTCTGATACCAATCTGTCACACCCCAACCGACGGCGGATTATACGTCGGAGCGGACGCGGTTGTTCAATAGCACAAGGTTGACTATTAAAGTTTCGATATTTCATTAAACAATAATTTAAGATTCAATACAAGGAACATAACAAGAAATACAACGTTTAATTTATAAGTAGACTAGGTCCAAAGCATCCTATGTGATCACAAATAAGCCTCATGATGTAGAACCTGAAACATGTGAAAGAATCTGTTAACTACAAAATAGTTGGTGAGATACAAAGGTTTTGACACAGTTTAACAAGTATTTGAGAAGAATTACAATTCACTATGATATATGCATTCTATAATGTAAGTATGAGAAACAAGTATCTTAAACATTGTGCACTTTAACCCTCCAACCAAGTTTAGGCATAACCCGCAGGTTACCCTTATAAGTCTCAAGTTTAAAGTTTAATTCAGTAACAATCACCAAGGGCTCCCCTCCGAAGGGGTCAATCAATCAAGGTGGATTGGTCAAATACAATAGATCTATCATTGTTACCATAGGCTTGATCAAAGTTAATGAATGTGCTAGTTTTAAGTTTAATCTAAGCATACAAGTCTCAAGTTTAACATAAGAATAAGCATCTAGTCATAGTTGTACAAGAATTGTATAAGTTTAAAGTTTTGAACATGTTTCACCCCAAAAGTATAGAAAGGAAAAAGGGGCTAAGTATACTCACTTGGATGATGAATAGTATCCGACACGGATAAGTATTTGCAAGACTTGGAGGGAGAATATCCTCACGATAAGCCTAAGTATGCAAGTTTAAAGATTTAGGTATGATCCTATAAGTCTATGGTAAGGATCTAGGATTCTAAGATTGACTAGGGTTCCAAATGGAAAGCGAAAGTGATTGTGTTTATAAAGTTTAAATCAAGTTTTAATAAGGTTTTGAATGAGTCATACTAGGCTTGGATTTCAAAGTTTAATAAGTTAATAGTTTAAAATAATTATTGTTTAAAATAATTATTTAAGATAAGGATTAAAGATAAATAATAATTATTTCAAAAGTAAAATAATTATTAAGTACAAAGTATTTAAAGACTAAATAGTGATTAAGGATAAATAATAATTATTTAAGAATAAATAATTACTAAGGATAAATAATAATTATTTAAGAATAAATAATTACGAAGGACAAATAATTATCTAAAAGAATAATTACTTTATCTAAAAATATAAATCATTCAAGATTTAAAGTATTTAAGAATTAAGTATTTACCTTAAAAATGTGGTTATAAGTTTAAATAATAATAAGCATTTATAAGTTTATAAAATGTTAAATAGAACTTCTTATAAAGTTTAAATTATAAGTTTAAAGTTTAAATAAAATTATAAGTTTATAGATGTCTTAAATAAAGCTTCTTATAAGTATTTTAAATAAAGCTTACAAGTGTTTTAAAGTTTCTACTTTATTTTATAAAGTTTACAAGTTTATAAAACATTTAAAAAAATAAGTAAGGTATATTTATTCCTACTGTTTTAAATTTATATAAACAAATAAGTTTATGTTTATATAAAATATAAGTTTTATAAAATGTATAAGTAGGTAGTTCATTAAATCTAAGTTTATGTTTTTATAAGTTTATAACTTTCTAATCTTAATAACAATGTATATTTATTTCTTGTTTTAAATAAATAAACAAGTCTCGATTTAAATAGATAAAATGTAAAAATGCACAAGTTTATAAGTTCCTGTTTTCTAAATAATATATAAGTTTTATAAAAGTTTTAAAAGGTTTTTTCTATATAGTTTTTATAAATTTAAAACCATAATTAAAGTTTTAATTAATTATAGGTTTTAACTAAGTTTTCCATTTAATTAAAAATATTCCAGAAGAAAAAAGTGTAACTAAAGATTGGATTTAAGTTTATAAGTGTATAACATAATTTATAAAAATTATAAAAGTTTAAAAACTGTTTTTAAAACAGTTAAAACAATTAAAGTGGGCAAAACCGGTTCCCCCGGATTCGAACTCGGATCTGGGACCGGATCGCAACCACACACACACTCCCAGCCATCCTGCCTACGGGTCTCGGTGGGAATATAACTGAAAATAAAATACTTAAACAGAATCCCAAACCTCCCCCAATTCCCGTATGAACCCTAGAATTTGAATCCTCAAATACGTATCGATTTGCCTTCTGTTAATGGAATTAAACAGAGGGCTTTCGATCTATGGACTGTAACGAACGTAATGGGTACAAGAATTACCTGAATCGAACTCGTATTGAGGGAGAATGCCCCTGGGTTTGAAGTCGGCTGCCGAGGGACCGAATTCGACGATGCAGGTATGATATGATGGAATTGAAGGTTCGAGTGGTTGTGTTGTGGTGTCGTTGATGTTCCTAGGCCAGTATTTATACACGATTCCATCATTTAATGGGCGAATTAGGTGTGAGAATTACGGTTGAGTTCGAACGGCTTGAATTCGCGCGTGGTTATAGTTGAAATCGGGCATTGATGGCCATCGGGGTTGGGTTGCATGCGCGAGATGAACCCGAGGTTCATCGAATCCGGACGGGATTCGCATTATCGGGGGAAAATGGGTGGAAACCGGGCCTTGCAGGAGTCGAACCTGTGACTGTTTTGGTCTCAGGGATTTTGAGCTAAATACAAGATCGGTCCCTGTAGTTTAAAGGTTCTGTCGTTTTATGTTTAAAGTTAGATTTTCAGTTTAAAGCAAATTTCAAGAGTTGGCAGTTTTGGTCCCTTGCCTTTATATAAAATAAATATGTTTTACTTTCACAAAACTTAAATTGTTTTATAAGTTTTATTATTTTATGAGTTCATAAAATAATTTCTAGGGTTTAGGGAAATATATGGAATATCAATGATGCTAAGAAACCCTCCTTTCAGAGCAATTGACCTAAAAACCATAACACCAAGGAATACCCGACAACTTCGCACCTTTCAGCTATTGAAGTAGGAAGAACACCTAACCCTAAAATACTTTCAATCTGCGTTTCTATGGACGATGATATCAATGATCCACAAACTAGTTACAAACACACAGTAAGCAACCTAACAGACATCTGTTATTTGAAAGACATTCAACAAAACACATGGGAAACATAAACCAATTGCAAACCAGAGCTAAATATGCATAAACATCATACCAATTGAAATCAAGTTCTTTACTTTGTCATGAATCCATCAATAATCAACATAAACCAAAAGAAATCCAATCAATCAACAAATATTCATCAAACCTAGGTAGCTATAACAAGTTTAGCCAATCATGAGACAAGTAGCATCCAAAAAGATAATATAACTGGTCATCGTAAATAGAAAATAATTAAGCTGCTAGCTTAATTAATTGACATGCTAGCTTTAATAAATTTTGACCTGCTTAATAATGTTAACGTGCTTCAAATTCTTTTCTTCCCTCACGCAAGCTCCTGTTGAATTTTTTCTTGTTTGATCGTCCAAAAGCACAAAACCAAATCCCAATTGCCTCCTAATTGCTTTTTTCCCTTGTTTCTTCGTCCACGGCTTGCGTCCTATTTCTCCCCGGCAATTCCAACAAAAAATTCTATTATGTTTTCTTTTTTTATTCTTTTATTATTATATGTAATAACATAGAATGTGTATATACTTACACGTTCAAGACATACTTAATTTTAAGTAAATAACCGCATAATCAAATATACATAGTGATAGAAAAAACCACATATACAAAAGTTTATATTGCACATATTAAATAGAAGTAATATCTTATATGTAAGGAACAATTACATAATAATATGAACATATATATGTAATTGTTCATATTATATAAAATAAAAAAAACGCATATATGTAATTTCATACTACGCATATGTAATTTCATACTACACATATGTAATATCATATTACATATATGTAATATCTTATTTTTACATATATAGTATCACATTACATATATAGAACAAAATGTAACTTGCTATTACAAGTTTTCATATAAATTTACGTATGAATGTTAATTTGCAACCAATGTTACAACACAAAATAAAAAAACATCAAGATAATAAAAACGTCATTGAATAAAGTCGTTTATGTAATAAATGTTTACGCCATTCTTATAATTCTCTATTTAAAGTTTATTTTGTATTGGATGAGCGTTATCTTCATTTGTATTTTTATTTTTCAACAAAAATCTACATAGTCTAACAATTAATCTCGTGGTTCAGGGTTTTTAACAAAAATCTACATAGTCTAACAAAATAATTCATTTATTTTAGGAATTAAATATCGAATCAGTAAAAAGTGGGATAAAAAATATTAATAGGCCAACAATTGATCTCGTGGTTCAGGGTTTTTGGATAAACAATATCATTTATGTTTATATTACCTATACAACACTAAAAAGAATTATATAGCAAAATTATACTCGAATTGAAGATATTTAAGTGCTATATTTTTATGTTGTATTTTAAAAAAAAATGATATTGTATAAAAAGCTATTTGTGTTCTAAAAAAGAGGGAGGTTTTTGAAAATATGGAGGGAACGTTTGAACACTTACATTTATGTTTATATTACATATATGTAAGTGTTTGTTACATATATGTAATAAAAACGTTAAAAAAAATAAAATAAAAAACTTTGAGACTATAACCGAATTAAAGATAAAAAATGCTCGTTTTTATGGTATATTTAAAAAAAATAACAGTGTATAAAAAAGTTATTAAAATCTAAAGAAAGAGGGGGAATTAGTTTTTAAAAAACTAATTAAAAAATGGATAGACAAAGTGACTCTTATCCCCCTTAAATAATCTCAGCCAATCATTTCTAAAATAAATAATCAGAATTAATCTCATCCACTAATTATTATAAGTTAAATTAAACTAGTGGCTCAAAGTTGGTTTTTTAGTTTACACAATAAAAATGAATTTACACATGATCTTTTTGGGAGAGATATTCTAAAAAGTGAAAAAAAATGTAGGAGGTGTAATGAAGTGACATGTGTCCAAGGAGGGGACCGAGGGGGAAGGGCAAAATAGTGAAAGAAACATGCGTGTGATATTTCAAATGGTCAAAACATGAACATGCAAGTCATATGCAAGTCACATGTATATTCCCCCATATTTTTAAAACGTTCATAACTTTTTAATGCGTTATTATTTAAAAAAAAAAATTACACCATAATAACGAACGTTTTTTTATCTTTAATATGAGTACAATATTGTTATATAAAATTTTAAAATAAACTTACGTGTTAAGTGGAGTTTTTTATTCATGGTGTTTTTTCACTAGGTTGTACAAACTCTATAAAACATTTTAAAAAACGACGTACAAATACCATAAAAACGTTATAAATTAAATAAAAATCATAAAAAACATTTACAATGGACATTTTATGGTGTTTTTGAAGTGAATGTGTTATAGTGTTTTTAGAACTAGGCAAGTTTTTGATGTTTTTGAACCAGAAGAGTTTATGATATTTTAAAAAGAGCTTGTTTTATCTGGAAAAGAAAAACACCATAAATAAAACATCTAAAGCCATTATGGTAATGGTGTCCAGAAATACGTTTTCTGTTTTTTGTTTTCATAGAGAGCTGAACACCAAGGATAACGATTCCTCGGAGGTGTTGGAGAATCTAAAAAATACATTTTCTGTTTTCTGCACAATCATAGTTCAAAACACACCATAAAGTTGCCCAGTTTAAAAACACCATAATACGCCCGGTTCAAAAACAGTATAAAAGAAAACACCTAAAACTATAATGGTAATTGCATCAAAAAACACCATAAAATTCATTTTTAGTTTTTTGCACAATCACAGTTCAAAACACACCATGAAGTTGTCCAGTTTAAAAAAACCACAACACGCCCAGTTTCACATGCGTTTTTCTGTTTTCTGCACGATTGGTGATCAAAAACACCAAAAAACTGCAAGAAAACGACACAATGAAAAAAATGTCATGATAGTGCGAAAAAACACCATAAAACGCATTTTTAGTTTTCTCCACAATCACAGTTTAAAAACGCCATAAAGTTGCCCAGTTTAAAAACACCATAACACGCCATGAAAAAACGCAGTGAAAAAGGTCATAAAAAAACGCCATAAAAAAACGCAGTGAAAAAACATCATAAAAACGTTATGAAAAAGACACCATGAAAAAACATAGTAAAAAAAGTCATAAAAAACACCATGAAAAAAACATCATAAAAACGTTATGAAAAAAGTCTTGAAAAAACGTAATGAAAAAACACAGTGAAAAAAGTCTTGAAAAAACGCCATGAAAAAACGCAATGAAAAATGTCTTGAAAAAAGGACTTGAAAAAACGCTATAAAAATGTTGTTAAAAATGTACAAACCTAGTTCAATGATATAATAATATTTATTTTTTATTTTTTTTATAAGAGTATTAATATAATATTACACATTTTGACAAAAAAATCATTTAAATATTGGCTTATAGTCTTACGTATACGTAAACAGAAAACAAAAAAAATTGCGGTTACATATACGTAACTCATAGTATTACATATTGTTTTAGTGATTTTCTGGGTTTTTGCTTAAATTTGTGGTTTTCTCTTGATGCTTCCCTCCCTTATATATATATATATATATATATATATATATATATATATATATATATATATATATATATATATTTTGAACGGTGAACATTGAATGTTGTGACGTCGCACCCGCCGTCACATGGGAGAGCCTCGTCCAACTCCGGCCAATATGTTGTCTTAACCGGGCCCACTTGGCATCAGATTTGGAGAGCATCCAATGAAAAATCCCACCCAATACGGCCCTTTCCGGGCTTGAGGGAGAGTCGAGGCTCGAACCCTGGATCGGCGTGGGTAAAACCCTCGTGCATCAGCCTAAGAACAAGGCCTCATTTGCATGCCTCAGAAATTAATGATGGTGGCAAGGATTGAACCCGGGTCCCTTGAGACTTCATGCCTCACTTCAACCATTACACCACAACCTATTTGGGGAGAGATATTTTAAGAAGGCTAAAAAGTGTAAAAAGTGTAAAAAGTCTTTTTAAAACCCCACCACCACCCCCCAAAAGCCTAAAACCCACCACCCCAACCCCCCAAAACCTAACCCCCACCCTTAAAAACCTAAATCCTAATAAAAAAACCCTAAAAAGCCAAAAAATTTGTCTAAAAACACCACCCCCACCCCCCAAAAGTCTAAACCTCCAACCCAACCCCCCAAAAACCTAACCCCCACCCCTCCCCACCCCCAAAAACCTAAAACCCCCACCCAACCCCCAAAAGTCTAAATACTAAAAGCTAAACCATAAGGCTAAATCCTTAAGGCAAAAAATAAACCCTGAAATCTAAACCCTAAAAACTAAACCCTACAAACTAAGATTGTAGAATTCGACGAGACGGTTCCAACGCCGTCGAAATAAGTAAAATCGGAGGTTGTATGAGCCGGTTATGAGCGTTTTTTTGTTAAAAAAACTCACTTTAATGTAATTTAAACAAAAACGATTTAAAAGAATATATATAGCAATATCATACTCGTTGAAAAGATAAAAAAACGCTCGATTTTATGGTGAATTTAAAAAAAAAATAATTACGTATAAAAAAGTTATGGACGTTTTAAAAAAATGAGGGAAATTGCATGTGACTTACATGTGTAGATTCCTTTCTTTGTTAAAATACTTTTGACCCAATTGCCTTTTTCCCTCATTTTCCCCAATTGTACACGTGTTGTGTTGTGGTTACTTCCTATCCTTTGTAGCCTAACCCTCATATATATATATATATATATATATATAAATATATAAACATCTTTTTTAATAACCATTGATTATTAAAAAAAGAAAGACGCTTAAAAAGTTTTATTAGAACAAAGATTTAATTATATTTAAGGTTGAGACTAATTGAATTTTTTCATGATTTCTCTAAAACTTATGAGTTTTGAGAATACGTTTATGAAAAGTAATTATTTTTGAGAAAAAAACATAGAGTAGTAATTAAGTTTGAAAAGTGTTTTAATTGAGTCAGTTTAACCTCTTTTGTACCTTAAAACAACTCAATTTTTAATTTGTGTTATAATCTATACTATATAATAAATAAAGGTTTTTCATGCAACGTGTCACTTCCATATTTATTTTCATCATTTTTTTCCTCATCTCTCTTATTAAATACATCTATATCTTTTAATAATAATATATTTTTAAAAAAATACTAATCTTTATATTAATAAATCTCCTGACATATTTTAACGAGTGTATGTGCTAACAATTTATATTGTACTCCACGGGTTTATTCAAACCGTGTAAGACACGAGTTTTTAAAAAATCACTTTTTATTACTTAATATATAATATCATATTTGTTTAACATGTGTAATACACGAGATTTTAACCTAGTAATATGATAAATTAAATTTTTTACGGGTTAATGATAACGAGTTAGGTTTTTTTATATTTTTATTTTATTAATACAATATGACATGGAAAATAAAAGGGATTAGGTGGCTTTTAACTTAAAAAAACCATAAAATTTAAAACAATAAAAAAATTATTAATTGAAAAAAAAAACGATAAAGACTGGATTTTCTTTTACATTATTCAAACAATCGATAAGCATAACTGAAGTGGAATAAGATTTTCTTTTGATTTTATTTTATTAAAAAAAGAAACCAATAAAATCAAGAAACGAAGTTGCTAATTCTTGATCTTGACGCATGTTTGGTGAAAGATTTTGTAAAATTTTAATTGAAGCCAATTGGAGATCTTTCTATGGGCTTCAACGAACTAAATCAAATTGTTAATAATGATATTAATGATAGCACCACGTCAAGGATGGTTCCTCTAAGAAGTGTTATTTGCCTAAGAAGTCTATTCATTCAATTGAATGATTAAATGTATGGATTTAAGCGTAGGAAAATAAGGGGTGAAGGACATTCTTGTAAAACCCACAAGTGTTGATTTTTTTCAAATCCCCCCTTTTTAAAAGTACATAACTTTTTCATACGACCTTATTTTAAAAAAAAATTACACCATAAAATCGGGCGTTTTTTACCTTTAAATCGAGTATAGTATTGCTATATTTTACTGTAAAAACAAAATCGACACTTAGTGAAATTGTGCTACTTTACGTAAATGTGCTGGTTTATAATAAAACAACACAATTAACCGTGCTGCATTGTAAAACAAGACGATGCTGCTTTATCATAAAACAACACCAAACATAACATTTATTTGTGTTGTTTTACTATAAAACAACACTAAAAGAACACGGTTAATTGTGTAATTTGCTTTTCTTAGCTAATCAAGTACAAACAAAATCAGCACAATAAAACTAGTATATCAAACCAACACAAAACAAAAACAGCACAAAACAACATTTTGATGCATAAGCTTTTTGTTGCCTACCACTGAACCATTTTTTTGGTGTATGGATGCTTTAATCTTTTATTTTTAAAGAATGCTACCAAATTAGGTACATAATAATTGACTAAAAGTAGCACACATTAAAGAAACCAGTACATTTACGTAAATTATACTGTTTTACCAGAAACCAACAAATTTTTAATGTGCTAAATTGTGCTGTTTTACCAGAAACCAGCATATTTACGAGAAACCAACACATTTACGTAAAGTAACACAATTTCATTAAGTGTCGTTTTTGTTTTTGCCAAAAAAATATAGCTATACTATACTCAAATTAAAGATAAAAAACGCTCAATTTTATGGTGTACTTTTAAAAACAAAATAATGTCTTATGAAAAAGTTATGAACGTTTAAAAAAAGTGGGGGAAGTTGAAAAAAGTCAACAAAAGTGGCCATTACTTAAATACCCTTCCAACCCTTATTTTTCATACAAATAAATCTCCACCCTTGATCATTCAATTGAATGGATGAGATTACTTTTTAGGCTTCTTAGACAAATTAGACTTTTTATTTGAACCTCCCCCTATATATATTTTTATTTTTTAAAATTTTTTCATAATATCATTTGTCACACCCCAACCGACGGCGGATTATACGTCGGGGCGGACGCGGTTGTTCAATAGCACAAGGTTGACTATTAAAGTTTCAATATTTCATTAATAAATAATTTAAGATTCAATACAAGGAAACATAACAAGAATACAACGTTTAATTGATAAGTAGTCTAGGTCCAAAGCATCTTATGTGATCACAAATAAGTCTCATGATGTAGAACCTGAAACATGTGAAAGAATCTGTCAACTACAAAATAGTTGGTGAGATACAAAGGTTTTGACACAGTTTAACAAGTATTTGAGAAGAATTACAATTCACTATGATATATGCATTCTATAATGTAAGTATGAGAAACAAGTATCTTAAACATTGTGCACTTTAACCCTCCAACCAAGTTTAGGCATAACCCGCAGGTTACCCTTATAAGTCTCAAGTTTAAAGTTTAATTCAGTAACAATCACCAAGGGCTCCCCTCCGAAGGGGTCAATCAATCAAGGTGGATTGGTCAAATACAATAGATCTATCATTGTTACCATAGGCTTGATCAAAGTTAATGAATGTGCTAGTTTTAAGTTTAATCTAAGCATACAAGTCTCAAGTTTAACATAAGAATAAGCATCTAGTCATAGTTGTACAAGAATTGTATAAGTTTAAAGTTTTGAACATGTTTCACCCCAAAAGTATAGAAAGGAAAAATGGGCTAAGTATACTCACTTGGATTGATGAAGGGTATCCGACAAGAGTAAGTGTTTGCAAGACTTGGAGAGGAAGAATATCCTCACAATAAGCCTAAGAATATAAGTCTAAAGTTTCAAGTATGATCTTATAAGTCTAGGGCACGAATTCTAAGATTTTCAGCGTTTTGATTAGGGTTCCAAATGGGAAGCGGATATGATTTGTGTTTATGAAATTTAAATCAAGTTTATAATAAAGGTTTTGATACAAGACTTGTATGTCAAGTTTAATAGATTTATCGATTAGAATAATTATTAATTAAAATGATTATTTAAAAGTTTCACAATTATTGATTATACAAGTTAGGTAAGAATAATCAAAATAGTTTTCTAAGTATTTAGAATTAAATAATTTACAAAAATAATTACTTATTTAATCAACATAAATCATTTGAGATTTGATTAAGTTTCTAAGTATTAAGTATTTATAATACAAATTAATTCGTAATATAAATACGTTTAAATAGATAATAACACTTATAAGTTTATAAGACGTTAAATAGAATATGGTTATATCTTAATTATAAGTTTATAAACATTTTTAATGTCTAAAAATAAAACCATAAGTTTAATAGGTTTTAAATAGAGTTCCTATTAATTTATAAGTTTATAAGTGTTTAAATAAAGTTTTACAAGTTTATAAATGTTTAAAGTTTTCATTTTGTTTTTATAAAGTTTATAACTTTATAATTATTTAGGAAATAAATAAAGTATAATCGTTTATCGCGTTTCACATAAACAAATAGATTTATGTTTATATAAATTTAGAAAGTGTCTAAGTTTGTAAGTTTATAAGTTCCTAATTTTTAAATAGATTTTATAAACTTTTCTGAGTTTACAACAAAAATTTATAAAATTAAACATTAGGGTAAAAGAATTCTTTCAATTTAGAATACAAATAATAAATTAAGTTTACTGTTTTTAATAAACAGTTTCCGTGTAATTATAAGTTTTATAAAAGTTTTAAATCATTTTTTATGGTTTTTATGAATTTAAAACCAAGATTAAAGATTTAATTTTTATGTGTTTAACTAAGTTTCATTTAATTAAAAATGTTCCAGAATATCAAAATGAAATTAAAATTCACAACTAAGTTTATAAAGATTCAACAGATTTTATAAAAATAATTCAGAGTTTAAAATTGTTTGGAAAAGGCAAAATAAAAATGAATTGGGCGAAACCGGATCGAACCCGGGTCACTGACCGGGTCGAGCATACGCGCACACACTAAGCTATCCCGACTACGGGTCTCGTTGGTTTATTATCCGAAAAAGAATTTGTTAAACAAAAGTTGGATTAGCCCCCAATTCCCATATGAACCCTAGAACATAGATCCTCAAATTCGATTCGATTCACCCTCTGTTTATGGAATTAAACAGAGGGCTTTCGATCCATACATGTAAACGAAACTTTTGGTGTTTGAATTTACCTGAAATGATATCGAATTGACCGAGATTAGGTTCGGACTTGGCGTCGGCGGTCGCGGCTAAAAATCGCGAAATGGAAGCACGATTGAATGAAATTGATACTTGAGAGAGTTTCGGGATGATGCTTATGAGGTGTAGGGATCGATATTTATAACCAATTTGGGCATTAAATGCCAAAACAATTGAGGAGTTCACGGTTGATGAAACGAGTTTAATATCGCATCCACGCGAGGCTAAAGTTTAAATCGGGTATTGGAACACCTCGGGGAAAAGTCGCATGCGTGAAAGGAACCCGAAGTTCATCGAATCTGGACGGGAAACGCGTCTTTGCATAAAACGGCCCAAAAACCGGTCACTACGGGAATCGAACCTGTGATCGATTTCCTGTTTCGGGAGTTTGGTTGAATTGCAAAACAGACCCTGTAGTTTGGAGCTTTAACAGTTTATGTTAAAACATGGATTTAGTTTAAAACAAGTTTCAATAATGCCAGTTTAGTCCCTGGAATTTATGAATAATTAAATATGTTTTATATACTTTTCTTTTTATATAAAACTAACAACGTTTAATAAGTTTCATTATTTTAAAATCTTTTATGAACCTCAAGTATATATATATATATATATATATATATATATGTTTATGAACTTATAAAATCTATATAATTATAAATTTTCAAGAGTTTAACACGTGCCCGAAAGGTCGGAAAAATTCAGGATATTACAGTCTCCCCTACTTTAGGGAATTTCGTCCCGAAATTATAGTACGAGGTTTCTGTTTTCAAGATTTAAGTCTATGATACGCACAAGGATAATGAGGAAGGTACTTTACGTTCCCATGCAAGTTCGGGATTACGTTTAGATTTCCAAGTGGGAAAGTATCTATAGGAATAAGATTTTGCTTAAGTTTCTAAGTTTCACAAGGCTTAGGGTTGCCAAGAGTTTCCCTAAGAAGCATATAGTTTCATTGAAATATATGAAGATTTGTTTTTCAGAAATGCCTTTGAGAGGATAACTGATGAACTTCCATTCAAGATTTAAAGTGAGATGTATCACTCAGAATGGGTTCGATGATAGTTTAATGATTTGGGTTCGTAGTCTAATACGTCTAAGGATTGCTACGGTACCTAAGTTCCGTGGCTACCTTTTACGATAAGTCTTAGATCATAGCACACGACAGAGTTTACTGTGCCTTCCCATACGTTGATTTTCATACTTACGTGTGCACCCGCAAGCATTTAAATCGTCGTATAGTCTGCATAGGTCCTTCCGTTTGTGTGAGGATCAAGAAAGAGTACAAGAATTTGTTTAACACACGACTAAGGTTTCCACATAAGAGTGATCATTGATTAACGAGTCCCATTGAGAGAAACGTCATTCAATGATTAAAGAGAGAAGAATGTGACAAGATTTAGAGTTTCAAAGTTTCCCCGTGATTGAATAAGAATACCTCAATCATCGAGTAATTTAAAGTCTTTACACTTTCCTCGTGTTTGATCAAGAATTCATCAAACCTTGAGTAGTTTAAAAGTCTCATACGTTCATCATGTTTGAACAAGCATACGTCAAACATGGGGTAGTTTTAAAGTCTTTTACACTTTCCTCGTGTTTGATCAAGAATACATCAAACCTTGAGTAGTTTAAAAGTCTCATACGTTCATCATGTTTGAACAAGCATACGTCAAACATGGAGTAGTTTTAAAGTCTTATACGTTCATCATGTTTGAACAAGAATACGTCAAACATGAGGTAGTTTAAAGTCTTTTACACTTTCCTCGTGTTTGATCAAGAATACACCAAACCTTGAGTAGTTTAAAAGTCTTATACGTTCATCACGTTTGAACGAGAATACGTCAAACATAGAATAGTTTAAATTGTGTTTGATCAAGAATATGTCAAACATAGAATAGTTTAAGTTGTGTTTGAACAAGAATACGTCAAACATAGAATAGTTTAAATTGTGTTTGATCAAGAATATGTCAAACATAGAATAGTTTAAATTGTGTTTTAACAAGAATACGTCAAACATAGAATAGTTTAAATTGTGTTTGATCAAGAATATATCAAACATAGAATAGTTTAAATTGTGTTTGAACAAGAATACGTCAAACATAGAATAGTTTAAATTGTGTTTGATCAAAAATATATCAAACATAGAATAGTTTAAATTATGTTTGATCAAAAATATATCAAACATAGAATAGTTTAAATTGTGTTTGAACAAGAATACGTCAAACATATAATAGTTTAAATTGTGTTTGAACAAGAATACGTCAAACATCGGATAGTTTAAAGTCTCTTAGTTCAGCCTCAGTGCATAGAAGTATACGATTACGTTTTGAGTATAAAGCGGTTATCTAAATACTCTAGTATTTAAGAGAGGTATGGGACAGCGTTTGGAACAGGATCAACCGTTATACGCTTTCTCACAAAAGATTCGAGTTGTCCAGAAGATTTGGTGGATCCCGATGTTTGGGTTTGAAGAGAAGACTAGGGAGGTATTCTACTAAAGAGAGCAATGTCTCACTTCATTTTAGTTTCTAGTATCAAGAATGAAATTTTCTCGTGTATCAAGTCTTATAGGGTTTAGTTGAGACGAACACAAAAAGTTTTCAAGACTAAGAATCCAAGTATAAGTTTGAAGATAGGGTAAGTCAGTTGAGTTTCAAGTTTCAGTATTAAGCTTCACATGATCCCTTATTGGACATGCCTCCTTTGGTGGTTTAGAAGGTGTTTAGTTTCAGGAATACGGGATTGAGTATTTGTACAAGTTTTACATGACTCAAAAGTCTCCGACCTTATAGTGGTGTATATGAAGTTTAATGTTTTAGCAACGTGTATTTGAGCTTTTAGTTTATAGTAAGTCTTTTACGTGACAAGAGTTGGATGAGGGAAGTCTCCTAGCATAGGGTAACGGGAAAAAGTTTCGATAAGGTTTACGATAGTGTGTTTACAAATGATTTATCTTGTTTCATAACAACAGGCATAGTTTTCTTTTGTATAGAATGTAATCAAGAGGTTCAAAAACGACGAGTTAGGCAACGATAAGTAGTATAAGTAGGACTCATAATAAGGTATGTATGATTGTCAAACGAAAAGTTGGTCAAGTTTAGAAGTGTGAAGTCTATATAAGAGGTAATGGTCATAGTTGATTACGGCAGTGGTTCGTAAGTCGTGTTGTTTAAAAGGGTGCTTACAAATCAGAAGGTTTATTCAAGGTTTATTCTTCAAGTATACGTGTCACTTAGGGTTTTTATAATTTAATGCCACATTGTTAATTATCTCTAGTACTAACGTGAGCTCCTCTTGACGAAAGTGTTTGGGTAAGAAGTGTTAAGTTTGTAGTGCTAGAAGGAAAGTCAAGCTGGTAAGTGACAACAAGATAAATTTCAAAATAACTTTCGTTGAATGTTTCAAAATTGGGACTTCTAGCCATTACATAATACAATTTAAACGGAAAATTAAAGTGTGTAAGTAAGTTGATTTAATATGTTCAAAAGGTTTTTATTCATAATACTGAGTTATCACAGTATTACTTTCAAAAATAGTTTTGATTGGAAGTTGATGGGCTAACGAGGAGGATTCCCGGAAGAAGGGGTGGGTCACAAGGACTCACTTATGTACCCTATTTCCATAGCCAGAATTTCCTCGTGAGTTTACAACATTTTAGTTATTGTCACCGATATTTGGGTTTATGGTACTATGTCGAGGTTCATTATGGGTTTAGAGTCTTAAACGTGGAGCTTGTTTATTCTATAGTAGGCTTCTTCTTTTGCGGGAAAACGATCAGGTTACTAATCCCTTTGTTAATGTATTTTAGGTTTAAAAGACGTTAAGTTTTGTTTACAAGAAACGGTGATGTGTAAGTTTTAAGGTCGTATGAAGGTTTTGAGGTATATAAAAGTGTAACAAAGTTTTGAGTTAGTCATAGAATGAAGTTTGCTTGAGTGACGAAAAATGAAATGAGACACAAGGGTTTCCCCTTATGTGCCAAGTTTATAAAATAATGAAGTTTGTAAAAGGACTTGTAGGGTAATACATGGTTTTAAATGTGCTGGTATTACAAGGATCATGAAGTTTAAGGATGTATGAACACTTTGAGATGTATAAAAGTGTAGCAAAAGTTTGAGTGAGTTATCTAGAGTAGTTTGGTTGAGTGATGAAAATAAGATGAAACACAAGGGTTTCCCCTTAAGTGTTATGTTCATAAAATAATGAAGTTTATATGAGAATTTGTAGAGTAATACATAGTTTTAAGGGTTGTATTACAACGATCATGAAGTTTATTGGGTAGTATCTATAAATATAAGTTTATGTATGTAGTTTTTAAGTATCATCTCGTAAGAATTTCTCCTTGAAGGTAACTCCTTCAGGTCATGACGAGTAAGCATGCTGTCATGTGACCATTCTTGAAAAGACGGAACATAAGAATCATGGAGTAAAGGTCATAGAGGAAAGTCTTGAAATCATGAATTTATGAGGTGTAAAGTATTTGAGGTGGTACTCATTTAGTGCATATCACCAAGTGAGTACTTTGACATATCAAGAGAAATTCAAGCTCACAAGTGTTTAGATAAGTCGTGCATTCCTATAACCGGGATACTCATCCTAAGAATTCCCAGTAAAGCATACAGGTCCAACGGTTGATTTGGATTTATACGAAATGCTTTCCTTGATAGAATTTCTCAGAATACAGGTATCCACCCTTCCGGTCCACACAAGTTCTCATACATTGTTTAGAACTTAAATACTATTGACGAGAGTTTGTTGGAGGATTAGACTTAAAGCCTAAGAATGTATCCTCGACATAGTAGACTCTTGTAGCACGTAGGTAAGTAGAAACGTAGAATCTCCATGCGTTCACGTATAAGATTTAAGAATAGAATGAGGAGGAAAGTTCCTAGTAAAGGACATGAGATAGCTCATGTTTGGGTCTCCTAAGTTATAGTCTAGGTCATGTGTCTAATAACCTAATTCCCTATAACCAAGGCTCTGATACCAATCTGTCACACCCCAACCGACGGCGGATTATACGTCGGGGCGGACGCGGTTGTTCAATAGCACAAGGTTGACTATTAAAGTTTTAATATTTCATTAATAAATAATTTAAGATTCAATACAAGGAAACATAACAAGAATACAACGTTTAATTGATAAGTAGTCTAGGTCCAAAGCATCCTATGTGATCACAAATAAGTCTCATGATGTAGAACCTGAAACATGTGAAAGAATCTGTCAACTACAAAATAGTTGGTGAGATACAAAGGTTTTGACACAGTTTAACAAGTATTTGAGAAGAATTACAATTCACTATGATATATGCATTCTATAATGTAAGTATGAGAAACAAGTATCTTAAACATTGTGCACTTCAACCCTCCAACCAAGTTTAGGCATAACCCGCAGGTTACCCTTATATGTCTCAAGTTTAAAGTTTAATTCAGTAACAATCACCAAGGGCTCCCCCCCGAAGGGGTCAATCAATCAAGGTGGATTGGTCAAATACAATAGATCTATCATTGTTACCATAGGTTTGATCAAAGTTAATGAATGTGCTAGTTTTAAGTTTAATCTAAGCATACAAGTCTCAAGTTTAACAAAAGAATAAGCATCTAGTCATAGTTGTACAAGAATTGTATAAGTTTAAAGTTTTGAACATGTTTCACCCCAAAAGTATAGAAAGGAAAAATGGGCTAAGTATACTCACTTGGATTGATGAAGGGTATCCGACAAGAGTAAGTGTTTGCAAGACTTGGAGAGGGAGAATATCCTCATAATAAGCCTAAGAATATAAGTCTAAAGTTTCAAGTATGATCTTATAAGTCTAGGGCAAGAATTCTAAGATTTTCACGGTTTTGATTAGGGTTCCAAATGGGAAGCGGATATGATTTGTGTTTATGAAATTTAAATCAAGTTTATAATAAAGGTTTTGATACAAGACTTGTATGTCAAGTTTAATAGATTTATCGATTAGAATAATTATTAATTAAAATGATTATTTAAAAGTTTCATAATTATTGATTATACAAGTTAGGTAAGAATAATCAAAATGGTTTTCTAAGTATTTAGAATTAAATAATTTACAAGAATAATTACTTATTTAATCAACATAAATCATTTGAGATTTGATTAAGTTTCTAAGTATTAAGTATTTATAATACAAATTAATTCGTAATATAAATACGTTTAAATAGATAATAACACTTATAAGTTTATAAGACGTTAAATAGAATATGGTTATATCTTAATTATAAGTTTATAAACATTTTTAAAGTCTAAAAAGAAAACCATAAGTTTAATAGGTTTTAAATAGAGTTCCTATTAATTTATAAGTTTATAAGTGTTTAAATAAAGTTTTACAAGTTCATAAATGTTTAAAGTTTTCATTTTGTTTTTATAAAGTTTATAACTTTATAATTATTTAGGAAATAAATAAAGTATAATCGTTTATCGCGTTTCACATAAACAAATAGATTTATGTTTATATAAATTTAGAAAGTGTCTAAGTTTGTAAGTTTATAAGTTCCTAATTTTTAAATAGATTTTATAAACTTTTCTGAGTTTACAACAAAAATTTATAAAATTAAACATTAGGGTAAAAGAATTCTTTCAATTTAGAATACAAATAATAAATTAAGTTTACTGTTTTTAATAAATAGTTTCCGTGTAATTATAAGTTTTATAAAAGTTTTAAATCATTTTTTATGGTTTTTATGAATTTAAAACCAAGATTAAAGATTTAATTTTTATGTGTTTAACTGAGTTTCATTTAATTAAAAATGTTCCAGAATATCAAAATGAAATTAAAATTCACAACTAAGTTTATAAAGATTCAACAGATTTTATAAAAATAATTCAGAGTTTAAAACTGTTTGGAAAAGGCAAAATAAAAATGAATTGGGCGAAACCGGATCGAACCCAGGTCACTGATCGGGTCGAGCATACGCGCACACACTAAGCTATCCCGACTACGGGTCTCGTTGGTTTATTATCCGAAAAAGAATTTGTTAAACACAAGTTGGATTTGCCCCCAATTCCCATATGAACCTTAGAACATAGATCCTCAAATTCGATTCGATTCACCCTCTGTTTATGGAATTAAACAGAGGGCTTTCGATCCATACATGTAAACGAAACTTTTGGTGTTTGAATTTACCTGAAATGATATCGAATTGACCGAGATTAGGTTCGGACTTGGCGTCGGCGGTCGCGGCTAAAAATCGCGAAATGGAAGCACGATTGAATGAAAATGATACTTGAGAGAGTTTCGGGATGATGCTTATGAGGTGTAGGGATCGATATTTATAACCAATTTGGGCATTAAATGCCAAAACAGTTGAGGAGTTCACGGTTGATGAAACGAGTTTAATATCGCATCCACGCGAGGCTAAAGTTGAAATCGGGTATTGGAACACCTCGGGGCAAAGTCGCATGCGTGAAAGGAACCCGAAGTTCATCGAATCTGGACGGGAAACGCGTCTTTGCATACCGGTCACTACGGGAATCGAACCTGTGATCGATTTCCTGTTTCGGGAGTTTGGTTGAATTGCAAAACAGACCCTGTAGTTTGGAGCTTTAACAGTTTATGTTAAAACATGGATTTAGTTTAAAACAAGTTTCAATAATGCCAGTTTAGTCCCTGGACTTTATGAATAATTAAATATGTTTTATATACTTTTCTTTTTATATAAAACTAACAAAGTTTAATAAGTTTCATTATTTTAAAATCTTTTATGAACCTCAAGTATATATATATGTTTATGAACTTATAAAATCTATATAATTATAAATTTTCAAGAGTTTAACACGTGCCCGAAAGGTCGAAAAAATTCAGGATATTACATCTTTTTTCATTTCTGCTAAGTGTATATATATATAAATATATATATATATATATATATACAAAGCCTAGAAAAGAATCTAGGCCATTAGATCATGGTTATTTGTGGTGGAGATTAACGCGGTGACATTTTGATAAATAGCTGAAACTTGGAAACCATCAGGAGGGGTAGAATAGAAATATTTAACCCCAAAGCTTGCACATGCAAGTCACATGCCATTTCCCCTACTTTTTTAAAACGTCCATAACTTTTTTATACGTCATTATTTTTTAAAAACAAATTCACCATAAAATCGAACGTTTTTTAGTTTTTTTGGTAATGGCGTTTTCATAAAAGACAAATTTCAACATGTTCTTTTTTTTTGTTTTTTTGGTCATTGTGTTTTTACGTGTTTATGTTTATAGCGTTTTTGCTTGTGTCATGGTGTTTTACACTTTTAGCTTAAAATTTCAATACCATAAACATAAAGTTGGTAAAGCCTGTGTTCGAATTAAAGTGAGTTTTCAACTTGTTGTTTTACATCTATGGTATTTTCAACTAGGTGTTTTTCAACATTGAATTTTTCTAGTCATGATGTTTTTCAACAAAGAGTTTTTTGGGTCATGGTGTTTTACACCTAGATGCCAATTTGAATATGGCGTATTAGTTTTTTTTTTGTCATGGCGTTTTCACAATGACAAATTTCAACATGGTATTTTTTGGCTTTTTTAGTCATGTTGTTTTGACGTGTTTATGTTTATGACGTTTTGTTTCTATTATGGTGTTTTACACTTTAGCTTAAAATTTCAACACCATAAACATAAAACTCCATAAAACACCATAAAAACTCTCAATTTCAAACAACACACATCTATGGTGTTTTCAACTGAGTGTTTTTCAACATTGAGTTTTTTTAGTAATGGTGTTTTTCAACAAAGAGTTTTTTTGGTCATGCTGTTTTACACCTAGATGCAAATTTGAATATGGCGTTTTCACAATGACAAATTTTAAAATGGTATTTTTTGGCTTTTTTAGTCATGTTGTTTTGACTTGTTTTTGTTTATGACGTTTTGCTTCTGTTATGGTGTTTTACACTTTAGCTTAAAATTTCAACACCATAAACATAAAACTCCATAAAACACCATAAAAACTCCCATTTTCAAACGACACCCCGTTGTTTTTTTTTTTTGAAATATAGCAATACCATACTCGTTGGAAAGATAAACAGACGCTCGATTTTATGGTCAAATTGTTTTTTAAAAAATAATTACGTTTAAAAAAGTTATGTAAGTTTTAAAAAAAATGGGGGAAATGACATGTGACATGCATGTGCAGATTCCTTCCTTTGTTTAAAGCCTTTTGACGCAATTGTCCTTTCCCTCCTTTTCCCTCATTATACAACTTGCATGTGCAAGTTCCTTCCTTTGTTTAAAGCCTTTTGACACAATTGACCTTTCCCTCATTATACAATTGTCGTGCTGTGGTTCCTTCCTACACTTTGTAGGATTTTAACCCTTTGTAGCCTAACCCTCCTCTCTATATATATCGGGAATAGATATTTTGAAAACTCATGTGAGTTTAAAAACCTTGAAAACTTTATATCAACCATAGATTTCTTTTAATCAACGGTCTAGATCAATTTGAAGGATTTCATGAATATTAAAAGGATAAAAAGTACCAAAAGGGTATAATGGTCAAGTTTTAAAAAGAATATTTGTGGTTTCTCTTTCCTCACATCAAATCAAATGGGTGAATTTTTTTTATGATTTCTCTCTGCTGACATTAAGTCAGACGAATGAATATTTGTGTACTTCTCTCTTCTAGTCAAATCAAATTGATGAATATTTGTATAGTAATGTTACTAGTAACATTACACATGTAAATAGCAAAATAGTTTTATTATGAATCAGTTCAGACATAGTGTTACATATGTTATAACGCTTAATATAAAATGTAACAAAGTGCTTCATACATACTTAAATATTAAAAGTATGATAAAAAAATACTATAAAAAAACCTAACATAAAAAAAGGCTTCAACTCTTGATAATCATCTTCATCTTTGACAGAAAAACCGATTCACCTGTGAAAAATCAAGTAAGAACATACATGCAATGTTACATATTCTATACAGAGTAAAACAAAAAAACGAGTTCATCTGAGCTATGCATTTAACACTTGTAGCACATGTGAACGGAGATCTGTTTCTCAGTACATTACCGACGAGCATCATAAAAAAAAGATACCAAGATGAACAAATCTTCATAAATCTCACAACATTGTCTCATTTTTTTACTTCCCCTAATTTTCGCAACTTAATCTACAAAAGTTGATGTCCTTTTATTTGCAGTATGTTATATACGTAACTTGTATGTCATAAAATAGTGTTACATATTTGTAATGTTAAAAAAACAAGACTTTTTAAAAAAAAAGACCGTGTTACATATATTTAATTTAGATGATGGTAATAAAATTGTCATTACATATTCAGCCCCAACAATCGTAACATTTCTCAAGTTACATAGGTAACATTGATGGTTACATATTAAAAAATCCAGGCTCATTTATTAAGACGGGACTTTTTATAAGTAAAAAATCGAGATTTTTTAATACAACGTAAAATTTAAAAGATGTAAAAACGATATTTTCCCTAAAAACAAAATTTTATTTATAAAACAATCATTTTTAAAAGAATAACGATAAACGAGGTTTTTTTATAAAAAGAAACAAGTCATTTTGCTTGCAGGCATTGTATTGGTTCTGCAATTTTTGTTACATATGTAAAGAGAAAATGTTACATACGTAAGTAACAATATTACATATGTAACTAGGACTATTAATATGTAACTAGCAACTGTCACATTTATAAAATTAAATGTTAAATAGAAAACAACAACATCAAGTAACTAAACACATTTTGAAGATCAAGTAACCAAGTAACTTGTGGTTGGCAACACTAAGTTTTCCGAAAGATCAAAACTTGAGTTTAATAAAATATTTTAAAGAGATAAAATGTCATTATAATTTAGGGTTAACAAAGGTTTTTTATATTATAAATAAATCATAGAGTTTACAAGCACAACAATAATCATTAAATAAAAGAAAATGGATAATTAATAATTTAACAAAATAAATACTATCATATTCAACTTTTGTCTCAAAAGAAAAGCATATCATTTTCCCGCTAAAAAATTTCACATCATTATGATCATTACACCCCAAATATATTAATCAATCGTTTTAAAATCACATATTTTAAAATAATATATACAAATACATATAATATTTGAAAATAATATAAATATGATTATGATAACTTCCCTAAAATTACCGTAACCATTAATGTTTATAAAAAGAAATAGGTAACAAGTGGTAAATACATACCATTTCAAATCTCCATTCACGTCGACCACAGTTCTGGAGAAACACGTCGCCGACCACCCATTTCGGCCCATTTCTACTTCAAAAAACAAAATTACAAAAGAGACCACCGTTAATGGCATCTTCATTATCTATATTTTTGGAAGAAGCCATGAAGGAACATTCAAAAAAATAATGGAGGACTTAGGTAGGTTAATAAATAAGGAAGGAGGTGAAAGAGAAAATACATAATTAATAAAGATGTAAGATTGACAAGTTGTTGATGAGAGGAGTGTATCGAGAAATGGGAGAATTAAATGCGTCATGGTCTTTTAAAAATGATAGTACACAATCAACATGTATTTTTAAATGGAAAAGTACATATGAAAGTTGGCCAAAAATGAGTTCCGAAAATACCCTTGAGGTATAAAACAAATTTAGGGGGAAAGAAGGGATGTGGAAGAATCTAGGCCATCTATTGAGTATGCAAGTTTTTACAACTAAAAGGGGTTTGCAGTTTATATATTCCATATATATATATATATATATATATTGGATAAGGTTCTACTAAAAAGTGGTTTTTCGCTAAAAAAAGCTAATAAGTGGGTTAAACGAACTTTGATTGAACTCATCCAGTAGCGTTGGAACCGTCTAACCGAACTCTAATCCGGACCCAAAAACCTAAACCCCCTCCACCCACACCCCCAAAAACCTAAACCCCCCCGCCTACCCCACCCGAAAAACCTAAAACCACCACCCCCCACCCCCCAAAAACTGTAAGACCCCTTTCCCGGGTAACCTCACTTGTTGGATTTACTCATAAACATAGTCATAAATACTGAACTTAAATTTAAAACATTCGAGAGTAACGGAAGCAAACACCATTCGAATTCATAACATAACATAACATAACATAGCATAGCATAGCATAGCATAGCATAGCATAGCATAGCATAACATAACATAACATAACATAACATAACATAACACAACACAACACAACACAACACAACACAACACAACACAACACAACACAACACAACACAACACAACACAACACAACACAACATAACATAACATAACATAACATAACATAACATAACATAACATAACAACGAAAGTCTTAACAATTAAAAGTGAGATGTCAGTCGCTTGCCGGGTAACCATCACGCCTTCGCACGACCCTTCCTTTCTTTACCTGAAATGTATACTAAAAGTCAGTTAACGCTGGTGAGTTCTAGTTTAAAAACAATCAGACATAACAATTATCTTATCGGTAAGTATTATATATATATATATACGTGCATTTGCATATTCTTTGCTTTACTGTTCTCACATAACATCCATACTGAGTATATACATATGTACATACATACTTACTTTGGGGAGAACATTCATTGGTCATACACATATGGGTGATCAACCCGTCATAATTGTTGCGTGAGTCACAAAGACTAACACCATGAGAACTACCGTCGTAGTCCGTTTCATAAGCCGTCCGGCCCTAGAAACCGTCCGTCGTAACATAAATCCGTCCGGCAACCTTTGTCCGTCCGCCTAAAACCCGTCCTACAGTCGTAGTCTGTTCATTCGCCCGTCTGCCCAAAGGCATCCGTTTCCCACGCGGCTATTATGTATGCAACCGTTCTACATGTAATAAGGCATTTGCTTCGACCGTTCATTAGTGCCTTTTATACGTCCTAGCTTATGAAGGAACGTTTTTGTCCCGGTTGCAAAATAGTCACGTGGTCGTTCGTCTACCGAAGTAGCCGTTAGCTTCGTTTTCGTCCATAACGTATACATACATACATTCATAACATGTAATATATATAATTATAAAACAAGATTTCATTCATTTACGTTATGCCATTCTTTCATTCATTCTTTGTCAACATACGTTTCATTCTTTGTTCATAATTCATTTTCATATATAGATATATAAATATATATTTGTATACCACGTATGATCACATTGGCATTCATAGCATTTATTCACTTAGTGTATACACTTCAGCCCCAAAACATTTAAAATGATTTGCACATAACATAGAAGGGGGCACATAGAACTCACATGTTGAGCTAGTCTCATCCTGTCCTAACAGCGACCAATGAGTGCCACACACGATGTGGATTGGTTAATTACACATACATCAGACCTAATTTAAATTACCCACTTTTACTTCAGCTAAACTAGGCGAACTTAAGGCTAAATTCGCTGCCTAAAGTCTAGGCGAACATATAGGCGAACTTGTCCTAAGTTCGCCTGACTTGACTAAGAGAACTTAACCAGGCGAACTTAATCAGGCGAACATAATCAGGCGAACATAATCAGACGAACTTAATAGGCGAACATGCTAAGTTCGCCTCTTGATGGCCATAAGCGAACTTGCCATGCGAATTGTCAAGCGAACTTGATAAGTTCTCCTCATCCTTGCCAAGCGAACTTGATAAGTTCGCCTGTCGAACAGTCTTCTTCCCCAACAAGTCTGAAATTCTTGCATGCTAACCTGATCAGGCCAACCTTACAACTTTCTTTGTTCAAAACGTGCGGTTTTCATTCTAGATGCTAGTCCTAAGCTTATTTTCAAGTTTCATCCGTAAAAACGTCACCTATTTAGCTAAAACCCAAAAATCCCAAATAAAACAAAACTCAGTTTAGGGTCGAATCGTTACCTGGATTGGGATTCTGATTAGGAGGTTTTCCTCACGAGCTCAGCAGTAACGTGCTCTTTCAATTCCGGGTCGATCCGTCAACTTTCTCTCTCTAGGCCCGAGCTCTCCTTTCTCTCTCTAAAATGCAAATGGTGGAAGTTTGGAAGTTTGAAGCTATGTTGACCCTTATATACCTGGGCTTCCCTTGGCCCGTCGGAGCCAAGCCCAAGCCCAAGCTCAAGCCCATCCATTTTCCTTTCATTTTTGACGATTAAATCTCTATCGTGTTATTATTTATTTATTTACTATTTTTGGGATGTTACAAGTCTACCCTCCTTAAAGACGTTTCGTCCTCGAAACCGTTTATACGTTAAACAATTGAGGGTTTTGTCCCCTCATCTCGTCTTCTTTCTCCCATGTCACTTCTGACCCTTTTCTGTGCTTCCATTGTACTTTAACTAAATGAATCGACTTATTGCGTAGTCATTTCTCAGCTCGGTCAAGAATGGCTATTGGTTCCTCCACATAATTTAGACTGTTATCCACTTCGATCTCGTAGTAAGGTATGTGAGCTGTGTCATCAGCTAGGCACTTGCGTAAGTGCGACACGTGGAACGTAGGGTGTATTCCACTAAGCTCAACGGGTAGGTCGAGTCTGTAAGCAACTTGACCCACTCTCGCTAAAATCTAGAAAGGTCCGACAAACCTTGGACTTAGTTTGCCACGTTTTCTGAATCGGATGATTCCTTTCCATGGTGATACCTTTAACAATACCATGTCCCCTACTTGAAACTCTAAATCCCTTTTTCTCTTATCCGCGTATGATTTCTGTCTGTCTTTTGCGGCTTTCATTCGAGACTTGATTTGATCAAATTTCTCGGAAGTAGCTTTGACCACTTCGAGACTTGCAAAATCCTTTTGTCCAATTTCTCCCTAACAAACCGGGGTCCTACATCTCCTCCCATACAACATTTCAAATGGTGGCATGCCAATAGTTGAGTGATAGCTATTGTTATACGAAAATTCCGCCAATGGTAGATGGCTGTCCCAGCTCCCACCGAAGTTAATTATACAAGCCCGGAGCATGTCCTCCAAGGTCTGAATGGTCTATTTAGATTGACCATCGGTTTGAGGGTGGTAAGCGGTGCTGATGTTTAGTCTAGTGCCCATCGCTTCATTGAATTTCTTCCAAAACCTTGACGTGAATCTAGTATCCCTGTCGGACACAATAGACAGCGGCATACCATGTCTGTTCACAATTTCCTTGATAAATATTTATGCTAGTTTTTCTGACGAATAAGTCTCACGTATTGGCAAGAAGTGAGCACTTTTCATCAAGCGGTCGACGATCACCCAAATGGTATCATTGCCTTTAGCTGTTCGTGGTATCTTGGTAATGAAGTCCATCGTGATCTCCTCCCACTTCTATTTCGGTATTGGTAAATGTTGCATTTTACCGCATGGTTTCTGGTGCTCGGTCTTAACTAGTGAACACGTTAGGCACTTGTTCACGTACTCAGTCACATCATTCTTCATGCCAGGCCACCAGTAATCTTTCTTCAAGTCTTGATACATTTTGTTTGTCCCGGGGTGGATAGAATAGCGAGACTTATGGGCCTCATCGAGGATTTTGGCTCTAAGCTCGCCAATCTTAGGTAACCACATCCTGCCAAACCTAGTTCGTACACCGTAAGCATTTGTATCCAAATTCCCTTGTTGTCATACTATTCTTTCTCGTTTTATATTTCTTTCTAATAGTGCTTTATCTTGTGCCTTTGATATTTCACTCATCAAACCTGGCGTTATAATCAGCTGATACGCTTTGATTCGGATAGGTTCCGATTCTTCCTTTCTGCTTAAAGCGTCAGCTACTACGTTTGCCTTGCCTGGATGGTACAATATCTCACAATCATAGTCTTTCAGTAGCTCTAACCACCTCCTTTTTCTCATGTTTAATTCCTTTTGTTCGAAAAAGTACTTCAAGCTTTTGTGATTGTAGTAAATGGTGCATTTAACTCCATACAGATAGTGCCTCCATATTTTCAACGCGAAAACTACTGCCGCTAACTCTAGATCGTGAGTTGGGTAGTTAACCTCGTGAATCTTTAGTTGTCGCGAGGCGTAAGCAATTACCTTTCCCCGTTGCATAAGTACACCACCTAAACCTTGACTCGAAGCGTCAGAGTAGACTACCAAGTCTTCATTTCCCTCAGGTAGTGCCAAGACTGGAGCTGGGGTTAATCATGTCTTAAGTTCCTCAAACGCGTTGTTTTGGGTTGGATCCCATTCATATTTTACTTCCTTCCGTGTCGGTTTAGTTAGTGGCGAGGCTATTCTTGAGAAATCTTGAATGAACCTCCGATAGTAGCCTGCCAATCCAAGAAAACTTCGTATCTCTGTTGGTGTCTTCGGGACATTCCATTCCTTTACTGCCTCAATCTTTGCAGGATCTACCATGATGCCATTTGGATTTATCACTTAACCTAGGAATTGGACTTCCCTAAGCCAGAACGCACATTTGGAGACTTTTGCGTACAACTTTTCCTACTTTAGCACCTCCAAAACCTCTCTTTGGTAACAGTGGTGATCACCCTCGTTTTTCGAGTATATCAGTATGTCGTCTATAAAAACTATCATTGATCGATCCAACGTTAGTCGACATACTCTATTCATTAAGTCCATGAACGCTGCTGGTGCGTTGGTCAATCCGAAGGACATCACGAGGAACTCATAATGCCAATAATGCGTGCGAAACGCGGTCTTTGGTACGTCTTCTTCTCTTACTTTCAACTGATGGTAACCCGACCTAAGATCGATCTTTGAGAACCAACTTGCACCTTGCAGTTGATCAAAAAGGTCATCTATTCTAGGCAGTGGGTATTTGTTCTTTACTGTCCTCTTGTTCAATTCGCGGTAGTCAATGCACATGCGCATGCTGCCATCCTTCTTCTTTACAAATAGTACCGGAGCGCCCCATGGTGAAATGCTCGGTCTGATAAATCCTTTTTCTGTTAATTCCTCTAGTTGAGACATTAATTCTTTCATTCTAACGGAGCCAATCGGTAGGGGGCTTTGGCGACGGGCTCAGCTACTGGCAGTAAGTCAATCTGAAATTATATTTCCCGATCGGGTGGTAACCCAGGTAGATCCTCAGGGAATACTTTCGGAAAGTTACACACTACGGGTATATTCTTGAGTTCCTTCATTTTCATTCTATCGTCAATAACATACGACAGATAAGCTTCGTAACCGCGCCTCATGTAACTTTCGGCCTTGATCATCGAGATGACGTTCGGCATCGTGCAATTCCAATCCCCGTAAACCGTAATTGGACTGCCGCTAGGAGCTTTGAGGTGTATCCTCTTAAGTTTACATATGATTTGAGCTTCGTTGGCAGCTAGCCAGTCCATACCCAATACTATATCGAATCCTCCTAAGGTGAGAAGGAATAATCTAGAAGGAAACTTATGGCCCTCTATTTCTATGATGCAATCATCTGTTACTTGGAATACTGCCGAATTTTTACCAACGACAGTTTGTATGCTAAAGGCCTTTACTATGGTGTTGATACTGCAATCTAATTTACGACTAAATGCATTGGATATAAAGCTTTTACTAGCACCAGAGTCAAATAAAATAGCAGCATGTTCATCATTAACTAGGAACGTACCCGACACAACATCAGGGTTTCCCCTTGCTTCCTCCTCAGTCAGGGCGTAGGCTCGAGTCCTAGCCTTTGGTTGTTCTTTTTCAGCTTCCTTTTCCTTTCCCGAACCGGATTGTCTGGTTTTCTTGCAATCCCTAGTCAGGTGTCCATATCTTTCACAACTTTGGCACTTGACGTCCTTTAAGCAATCTCGGGAGTAATGCCCCGGCCTCCCGCACTTATAACACATGGTTGAGCCAACAAGACATTCGCCTTGGTGTTTCTTTGAGCATTTCTTACAAACTTCATACCCTTCTGCCCTAGGCTTCTTCACTTCAGCGGTGTAGTTTCCCTTTCTATTTCCTTTGAACGAGTTCTCCCATTTTCATTTCGGAGCTTCGGGAGCTGTGTCCTCGCTAGCATAATCGTCATAGACGATTCCAGACACGTTGACTACCGATTCAAAGGTCGATGGTAGATTATCTTTTACATGAACACGGACTCTTTGAGGTAGGCCCTTCACATAGTACTTAATCATTCGTTCTTCTGTCTCCACCAGGTGGGGTACCAGTTGAGCTAGCTCAATGAACCTAGAAGTATACTGGTGATGCGTCTTGCTGCCAGCCTTGAAGTTTAGGAATTCATTTTCCACTCGATCAATTTCGTTCTGGGGACAAAACTTTTGGATTATCAGCTACTTCAGGTCTTCCTATGTCATTCTTGCAAGAGCGTTTGGCGACTTTGTCCTTTTAATGTTCCTCCACCAACTTAGTGCCTCATTGGTGAAAGAATGAGCAACATACTTAACAGCCTGGTCCGGTCGACACTCGCTGATGTTGATTACAGCGTTCATCCTCTCAATCTATTCGAACGTAGCGACTGAATCCTTGTTCCCATCGAACTTGGGTGGGTCTCCGTCCTTGAAACCTTTGTAAGTATACCCACGATTGCTTGATCCCACCTTTACTTCATCCCCATCACTATCATAGACTTTCTCTTCATGGTCTCCTTCATCCTCCTCTCTACTTTTCTTTAGTGCCTCGGATAGTAGATCAGGCAACACTTTCTTCAGAGTGAGTACAACTTCGCGGGCAATAGCATCCCTAACCTCGGGTTCCAACTGTAGAGACCCTTGATTGTCGTACCCAGTTGGGGTCACATCTGTTTCGTGCACACTCTCAGTGTGTTCTGCGTGCACACTCTCTTCCTCTTCATGTCTTTGATTCAATGGAGGTCTACCGACTCGGCCAGTGCGATCGCCTCAACGTCCTGTTCTTCCTCCACCAGCCATAGTTCCTAGTTTCCTGATAGTTATAAAGGGAATACATCAATGCCATTCCTTCAGATCATAGTTTTAGAATAGTACGAGCAAGGTAAATTTTTAATTACAGTGACCGGTTTGTGATTACTAATTTACATTGCTTTTCGGGTTCAAAACTCTTCAAATCGGTTGTGACATTGACATCTATTTGTTCAAAGTTAAGGTATCTATTCTTATCCAAGTGCTTTAACTTTAGTACTTACTTACCGTGCTGGCGTTGGCGTTGGTTACCCATACTGACATCCGTACGTTGGTCCCATAATCAGCTTGAGTCCAGACATTTAGGGATGTCTGAATCTCTCAAATTATTGCTCTAATACCAACTTGTAAGGCCCCTTTCCCGAGTAACCTCGTTTGTTGGATTTACTCATAAACATAGTCATAAATACTAAACTTAAATTTAAAACATTCGAGAGTAACAGAAACAAACACCATTCGAATTCATAACATAACATAACATAACATAACATAACTTAACATAACATAACATAACATAACATAACATAACATAACATAACATAACATAACATAACATAACATAACATAACATAACATAACATAACATAACATAACAGCGGAAGTCTTAACAATTAAAAGTGGGATGTCAGTCACTTCCGGGTAACCATCACACCTTCGCGCGACCCTTCTTTTCTTTACCTGAAATGTATACTAAAAGTCAGCTAACGCAGGGGAGTTCTAGTTTAAAAACAATCAGACATAACATTTATCTTATCGTTAAGTATTATACATATATATACGTGCATTTGCATATTCTTTGCTTTACTGTTCTCACATAACATTCATACTGAGTATATACATATGTACATACATACTTACTTTAGGGAGAACATTCATTGGTCATACACATATGGGTGATCAACCCGTCATAATTGTTGCGTGAGTCACAAAGACAAACACCATGAGAACTACCGTCGTAGTCCGTTTCATAAACCGTCCGGCCCTAGAAACCGTCCGTCGTAACATAAATCAGTCTGGCAACCTTTGTCCGTCCGCCTAAAACCCATCCTACCGTCGTAGTCCGTTCATTTGCCCGTCTGCCCAAAGGCATCCGTTTCCCACACAGCTATTATGTATGCAACCGTTCTACATGTAATAAGGCATTTACTTCGACCGTCCATTAGTGCCTTTTATACGTCCTAGCTTATGAAGGAACGTTTTTGTCCCGGTTGCAAAATAGTCACGTGGTCGTCCGTCTACCGAAGTAGCCGTTAGCTTCGTTTCCGTCCATAACGTATACATACATACATTCATAACATGCAATATATATAATTATAAAGCAAGATTTCATTCATTTACATTATGCCATTCTTTCATTCATTCTTTGTCAACATACATTTCATTCTTTGTTCATAATTCATTTTCATATATAGATATATATATATATATATATATTTGTATATCACGTATGATCACATTGGAATTCATAGCATTTATTCACTTAATGTATACACTTCATCCCCAAAACATTTAAAATGATTTGCACATAACATAGAAGGGGGCACATAGAACTCACCTGATGAGCTCCTAACAGCGTCCAATGAATGCCACACACGATCTGGATTGGTTAATTACACATACAACAGACCTAATTTAAATTACCCACTTTTACTTCAGCTAAACTAGGCGAACTTAAGGCTAAGTTCGTTTCCTAAAGTCTAGGCGAACATATATGCAAACTTGTCCTAAGTTCGCCTGACTTGACCAAGCGAACTTAACCAGACGAACTTAATCAGGCAAACATAGTCAGGAGAACATAATAGGCGAACATGCTAAGTTCGCCTCTTGATGGCCATAAGCGAACTTGCCAGGCGAACTTGAAAAGTTCGCCTGTTGAACAGTCTTCTTCCCCAACAAGTCCGAAATTCTTGCATGCTAACCTGATCAGGCCAATCTTACAACTTTCTTTTTTCAAAACGTGCGGTTTTCATTCTAGATGCTAGTTTTAAGCTTATTTTCAAGTTTCATCTGTAAAAACGTCACCTATTTAGCTAAAATTCGAAAATCCCAAATTAAACAAAAACTCAGTTTAGGGTCGAATCGTTACCTGGATTGGGATTCTGATTCGGAGGTTTTGCTCCCGAGCTCAGCAGTAACGTGCTCCTTCAATTCCGAGTCGATCCGTCAACTTTCTCTCTCTAGGCCCGAGCTCTCCTTTCTCTCTCTAAATTGCAAATGGTGGAAGTTTGGAAGTTTGAGGCTGTCTTGACCCTTATATACCTAGGCTTCCCTTAGCCCGTTGGAGCCGAGCCCAAGCCCATCCATTTTCCTTTCATTTTTGATGATTAAATCTCGATCGCGTTATTATTTATTTATTTACTATTTTTGGGATGTTACAAAAATCTAAACCCCCACCCCCACCCCCACCCCCACCCCAAAAAAAACCTAAACCCACCCCCACCAACCCCCAAAAACCTAAACCCCACACTCCCACCCCCTAAAAAAACTTAAACCATAAAATATAAACCCTAAAAGCTAAACCCTAAGGCTAAACCATAAGGCTAAAACCATAAAATTCAAACGTAAAATCTAAACCTTAAAAGCTAAACCCTAAAAGCTTAGAAGGTAGAGTTCGACGAGACGGTCCCAACGCCGCTGAAATGCGTTCAATCGGAGTTCTTTTGATATCGTTTCTAAGCGTTTTGGTCATATCTTAGATTTTTTAGCGGAAAACTACTTTTTATTTGATTCTCAATCGGAGTTCGTTTGAGAATAGTCTAACTTGTCAGACTATTATGATTGTTCGAGATATATCAAGTGGATATTTGTGTATATAACAAATTAATATTTTTTTAGTTAGTTATATTTTGATTTCCTATTATATATATATTATTTAATATAATTAGTATTTTTATTTAATAATGTATTTATAATATCATTATTATTTAATAAAGATACATGTGTATTTATTAAGAGAGAGAGACGGGAAAACCAATGTGAGAAGTTATGAGGAAGTGACAAATGTCTAACTTTATTTATTAGTATATATATATATATATATATATATATATATATATATATTTAGCAAACTGCAACAATTATATTAGGGTATCCGTAGTACAGGAGTGAAAGGGTGGGGCGTGAGCCACCTAGGCTTTTCACGCCCAGGAGTGGGGGGGGGGGCGTGGAGCAACTCACGGGCGCTTGGGTTTGAATTTTGTTTGACTTTAGTCAAACTAGCCGTTTAAAAAAAATTAATTATTTTAATTTTAATCTATATATATATATCACATTTTCTCAACCAATAATCTTTCATTTTCTCAACCAATAAACACCACACCCATTCTCATATTTTCTCAACCAATAACACTCCACTGTATATTATTTCATCCTATTTAAAATGGAATGGCCATCTACATTGTAGGGTTCAACGGAAGAAGATGAAGTGATTGCTGAAGCGATTTGTTACGCGTACGATCTACTCGAAGAAGTCGAGAGTTCATAGAGGGTAACACGACGAGTTCAAGTAATGCGGGATCGGTAAGCTGCTAATGAATGTCTAATACGTGATTACTTTAGTGACAATCCAATGTATGATGAAGAAAAATTTTGAATCCGTTTTCCTTTAAGACGAGAACTTTTCTTACGAATATGTGGTGATTTAGAAAGAGAGTACCAATATTTCCAATTCCAACAAAGGGAAGACGCGAGACGCAAGCTTCGATTTATTGCTTTACAAAAATGCATGTGTGTAGTTCGACAACTAGCATATGGTACGTCTAGTGATTTCTTGGATGAGCATTTAAAGATATCTGGAAAAACCGCATGAGATACTCTACATATGTTTTGTGAAGGTATTATTATTAGTATTATTTAGTAATTATTTGTTTTTAGGTGTGATTAATCTCTACGACAATAGATATTTAGGAAGACCGACGTTTAGTGACATTCAACAAATATAGAGGTGCATGAAGGCGTACATGGATTTCCCGGGATGCTTGGTGGCATCGACTACAGACATTGGGAATGGACAAATTGTCTGATTGCTTGGCGAGGTTAACACCAACGAGGGGACCATCCATATGATCTTTAGATTTGGCATGCATTCTTTGGGTGTTGTGGGGGCAAACAACGATATCAATGTTTTGGATCAATCGCCTATATTCGATGACATCATAGACGGAGTCGCACTTGGTTCTTCGTTCATTGTTAATGATGTCGAATACGAGCACGGGTATTATCTTGTCGACAATATATATATCCATAGTACGTCACGTTTTTAAAGCATATACTAGCTCAATTGGTGAGAAAAGAGAACTTTTCAAAAAAGCACAAGAATCGGCACAGAAGGATATCGAACGTGCGTTTGGAGTTTTAAAGAAAAAAATGGGCTATGATTAAAAATCTGTGTTGTATTTGGACCAAAGAAAAAAAAATAAGGAATGTTATGTACACTTACATAATATTACATAACATGATATGGAAGACAAGGGCCAAGCCATTTGTCAAAACTATAATGATAACCCGAGGACGCCGCCTGCACAAATAAGCTCCGAAGAGAAACACACAATTCGTAACGCATTACGCGACAATGATACACATCTAATCCCACGTGATGATTTGACAGAACATACTTGAAGTAATCGTACGAGTGATGATTGAGTTTTTTTTTTATGTTAATATGTTGGTTTTTTAATTAATTACAATTTATAAAATCAAAGTATAAATTCCAAAATAAAAAAAAAAGGTTTGGTAATATACAAATCACTTTCTCTTGCTAAAAGAAAAACCTAAAAAGAGATTTGACCATGAAAACAATTATTTCCAATCATTACCAATGATTAGAAGCACGCTTCATTTGTAACCTACCAAACTCGATTTCTGACGTCACCAAAAGCTATTAGTGGTGTTGTATTATTTATTTAGCAAATATTTTAAAAAAAAGTATTCTTCATACATAAATTAACTTTAGTAATAAATAACTAACATTCTCTAAAATATAATGAACAAATACTAGCCATAAAAAAACTTCATATCGATTTATTTATTTATTAATTTTGAATATTAAAAGAAACACATCTATCTATACTATCTAATAAATAAAGGTTTTTCATGTCACATTTCGCCTCCATATTCACTCTCATTATATTTTTTTCGCCGTTCTCTCATATTAAATACATTTTCATCTTTTAATAATAATAATATATTTAAAAAACAAATACTAATTATACTAATAAAACATATTTATTTAAATTATCTTTTATTATAAAAAACTTTGAAATCTAATTATTTAACTTTTATTTTCAATCAAGCAGTAAATGAAAGTCAAATTATATTAAATAATAATTAACGTATTTTCAAAACCCAATTATATATTAATTTTTACATATTTTGAATTTTATTTTTTATCTTAAGTATATTTAATACATTTTTACACTTCTAAAAAATACATATAAAGATTTTATTATTTTATGTATGATATTTTTCACCCCGTGTGTAATACACGGGGTCTAAGCTAATATATATGATATGATTGTTTATTTATATCAGACTTGTTAACACTAAATAACTCGACGTCAATTAAACAAGTTTAAGTTATAAACGGGTTATTAAACCAGTTTAAGTTATAAATGGGTTGATATGTTAATGACAAAATTTAAAAATTTCTAACGAGTTAAACTAGCTTAACTCGTTTATGACACACATAACATGTTTAACTTTCTGTGTTAAATATGTTAATAGGTCGACACGACATGTTTACTACCCGTTTATTAAAACAACATAATTTTAATTCTATAGATAATTGCATATATTAGAATTAATATGAATTGTAATTTTTGGTAACATTGTTTTACTGTGTTAATACCTTGTTACTTGTTAACATCGTTTAGTGAATCGTGTTGACTTTGTCGAGTTATTAAACCGCTTAGGTCAGTGTCGTCCCGCTGAGGATATACATTTAGCTGAGGCGGTAAAGACGGTGGGGCCAGTGTTCCCGCTCTTCCCACAACCAAATTCAATGTTGCTCACCCCTTCGGCAAATCTACGTTGATTATCCCCTTCACACACCTTCCACATCAGCCCTCATCCCTTCCACCTCACCCTCTATTCTTGCTTGTTCCCCCTTACCTAACCAACACCCTCCGCCCTTATAGTTAGTCATGTTTAATGTATTGTGTTGCGTCATTTGTGTTATTGAACCGGTTATAATTAATCATGCTAAACGTGCCATGTTGTATAAGTTAGCTTATTAAAAATATCCATGTTAGTGCTTAAGAAAATCACATGTTTAGTTAAGGCCTTGTGTTCGGGTCACTAGTCGTGCTAAATGCGTAGAGTCGAACGTGACCACTTTAATATAACATGATACGTTTTGTCAGCTCTAAGTAAATACAATATTTATTTATTTAATAATACTATTTTCATCAACTTTATTTTTCTAACAATTGGAAATCAATCACACAATTTGAGGCCCCCAAAACAAAGCAATATTATTACTTTTAAATCAAGGAGAAAATACAGGGTATTATGAAGATTTTACCCAAAAATATGCAAACAACATCATTACTTGTACAACACAAGTTAACAATGGATAACACATGTCAGGGACAAAAATGTAAAATCCACTCAACTACCGTATTCTTATTCTGTTATTCATACAAAAATTTGTCATTATATATGTCCGTCAACGTGTGATCCTTTTGATTTACACGATACTTTAGGAATTAACTTTGGTTTGCAGGTAAACTTTAAAAATATCTTCGTTTTTAGGTAATTAGCTGGTCATATAAACGGATTTAAGAAATTAAACAAATTTGCATGAATCCGCTTCTTCAACCAAAATATTACCTAAAAACCAAAATATTTATAAAATTCACCTACAAATCAAATTCAATCCTCTAAGTCCCTATAAATATAAAAAAAATCGTCGAAGTTGTTCACATGGCGAACGCCGGTCTTTTAGTCCCTATCCAGTCTTCATCTGCTGCAGCGACAAAGCTCCGGGAATGACCAAAGTTGAACAAGAACCGGTTCACGATAACCGAACCCGGCCCCGCCACCATCTCCGCCCACGACTCATCGGCTTCCCTCCCTCTATTTTCAAAAACCGCGGTGGCGTCAAGCCGATGGATTTTCCACCCCTTTTCGTTCCTCAGCCGTTGAATTTTCTTCAACTGCCGGAAAGCGAGCGCACACGTATTCATTTTCGTTTCGTTAATCGCTTGTTCTAACAATTTCTCACGAGTTTTGTTATCGCAGGAAGACGAATACTCAGCGCGAAAATAAGCATCAAATTCCGGTACTCCAATAGCTCGCCGGATCCCTTTCGAGTAATCCGAATTAGGGTTAAACATTTTCCTAACCTCTTCCACCATTCCGGCAGCCACCATCCGGTCAACCCGGTCAGAAACAAACCGGTGAAGCACCGGCATTTCCACGTCGACCCACAGGAAACAAAACTCGTAATTCTGATTATTAATCAATGCTTCAATGAACGAATTCGATCCTCCAGCAATGATCGGAAGCTTACCTCTTCCCACTATCGATTTCTTCGTTAGCGACGCCTTTGTGACGAAGTTCCCGGCGGTGAAGTCCGTCTCCGGGTCGGCTATCCCGAGGAGGTGGTGAGGGACGCCGGCGCATTCATCTTCGGTGATTTTATTGGTCGTGATGTCTAAACCTTCATACACTTGTATTTTATCGGAGTTGATAATCTCGGCGTGGTATCGTGTGGCGAGGTCGATGGCGAGTCTGGATTTTCCGGTGCCGGTGGCGCCCATAACGACGACCACTTTTTCTTTGGGTGGACGGAGCCGGATGCTGACCGGTAAGTCACTTACTCCGGTGGGTCTTTGTAGTACGGAATGTTGAGTGTGTTGGGAGATTATCATGGTCATCTTCATGATTGATTGATACCCTAATTAATTAACAAAGAATGATCAGTTTTTTTTTGTTTTTTGTTTTGAAGTGAATAGGTTCTTTTGGTACTATATGCGGCAACTTGAGAATGTTTGGTGGGCGGCAGAAGATGGTACTAAGATGAAATGTGCATGATTGGAGCACACAAACTATAGCTATTTATAGCCAAGAAAAAGTTAAGACTTGAAGTGACTATTCATTTTTCGTAATGGAACCAAACTATGCATCAAATATTTGGTGAAAATATTTATTAAATAGGTATTGTTGAAAAGTTATTTATGAAAATGAGTATTTTTTTATTTTTTAACTAATTTAATATCCTTCTCTTTCTTTTTCTTTTTCCTAAAAACACCCTTGTAAAATTGTTGTTTTGACTAAACATATTTTTTAAAACCTTTCGTTTTGTCTAAACGTCTTTTTTAAAATCGTCCGATTTTTCTAAACGTTTTTTTTTTCTAAAACCGTTCATTTTGTCTAAGCATATTTTTTTAAAAACAATCATTTTTTCTAATTTTTTTTTTCTAAAAATGTTCGTTTCGTCTAAACTTCAATTCATTCTTTAGACCCTAATATAGAATAGATTCTAGTTTTAATTTTTTTAATTCTTCTGAAAATATAATTCACGAGATTTGATATATTTTTAATTCTTTTGAATTTTTTTTTATAAAACGGACTTATAAAAAAGATATTTAAAAAACGAACGGTTTAAAATCGAGAGATGTTTAGAAAAATAAATGATCACAAAAAGAGTTAAACAACGTAGCTTAAATAAAACGTTTAGAAAAAGCGAACGGGGTTAAAAAATATTTAGGAAAAACTAACGGTGTTAAAAAAACATTTAAGAAAACGAATGATTTTATAAGATAAAAAATTATTATATTAGTTAAAATAAAGGAAATAAAAGAAAACACTCATTTTGATAAATAATTTTTCAACTACACTTATTTTGTAAATATTTTTTTCAACTACACCATTTAAAAAAAAAAAGCCAAATACTACTATAAAAACAAATTAAATAAGGGTCCTTATATACAGACACCTCACTTTCTAATTTAACACCTTTTATACGTCTCGTATAGGTCTATACGGCGTATACCTTTCCCAAATTTCAATGCCAAACATCTTGTAGGGGGTCACGTCGTAACCTATACGTGGCATATAGTATACTATACGATACGTATAGGTTGCGACGTGACCCCTGTAAGATGTCTGACATTTGAATTTGGGAAAACTATACGCTTCGTATTGACCTATACAAGGCATATACCCTCCATTTTTTCATTCAATTTACACGAGTCGAGAAACATTATACAAGTCGTTCTGTAAAAAAAGAAAACGTCGTCCTACAGGAGAAACATGAAATGCCGAAGAAACAAAAGGCATCAGAAAGGGTCAATGCACTCATCATAGACATTCAAACCCTACTTTTTGATACTCTGTTGAATTATTCTTCCACCGTAGGCACATTTCCCACTCCCAACCCATGTATGGATGTTGTATATGTGTGTATATGTATAGGGGATGGCTCTAGAGAAAACCACAAGTTAGGCGAAAACCTAGAAAACCACTAAAAAAACCACTTTTACCCAATCATATAATAATATTTATTTTTTGTTTTATTTTACTTTTATTTATTTATAAGAGTATCAAAATAATATTAAATATTTTTACCAAAAAATATTTGTACACATAGTGTTACGTATACGTAAACATAAAACAAAAAAATTATGGTTACGTATACGTAAATCAAAAAAATTGTTTTTGGATACGTATACGTAAATCAAAAAAAATTGTTTTTGGATACGTATACGTAAATAAAAAAATTGTTTGAAATGATGTGGTTTTCTCGGCTTTTGCCTAAGTTTGTGGTTTTCTCTTGATCCCTCCCCTATATATATATATATATATGTCTATACTACTATACAATATATATTAGAAGGACATGTTTGTAATTTACCAAAGATGTTGACAATGAGGGAGGGTTGATTTGTGATTGGTCTTTTAAGTGGGCCCACTATTTAGATTTTTATTTTCTAATTTTAAATTTTAATATTTTAATAGAGGGTGTTATAGTCATTTTACAATTTATTAACATAAAAACTTAATAACATTCATGTCAGGGACCACCCGTGTTACAGTTTTGCAAACTTATGGACCACACTTGTAATTTTTGAAACTTGTGGACCAAATTTGCAATATCTGCTAACCACAGGGACCATCAGTATAGTTAACGTACTCATCATATATATGGGATAGATTTATATAGAACACTAAATATTATAAGTATACTTAGAACAAAACGAATTATTAATTTCTTCAACCTTAAAATAAAAAAATAGAAAAAATAGATAAAAATGAAATGTTTACCTGTCCCTTTTAAAATTCATATATATGAACAAATTTCGTTTATAAGTATCCTACAAACTTAATAAATTAATATAGAGAGCCATGTCCAGACGATGAATCAAAGTTCATCATACATAACAGTAAGCTTCGCCTGCTTATATGTTCTCTTTGTTCATCCAAGATTATGTAACATTTTAAATTCAAAAGTAACATTTAAATACATGCTTGATATTATGAAATAAATAAAACTTATATCACTATGATTTCTTTAATTATTATGTGAAAAACTATGGAGGAAACGTCTATTATAAGAAGTCAAAAGTATTTTCGAAGGAGAGAATCTTGAAAGTCAAAATGCAATTGGGTGTAAGTATCTAAAAAATGAAAGTCAAAAAGGTTAATTTGACAAAGAAATATAGGTGGGGGAGGGAATCAGATTTCTTATAGTGAAGGTCGAATGAGTATTTAACAGTGTTTTGAAATTCGGACCAGACCGGCCGGTCGGATCGCGAACCGGTGGTCTGAGCGGTCCAATTTAGTATACTAAAACGGTCTCACAGAGACCCGACGGTCGGACCGGATAACCGGTGGTCGGATCGGGAACCGGAGTTCGGACCGGACGAACCGGAGAAGATGGTCCATGAGGTTGTAGAATCTGAGAGCAATGAAGATGAAGAAGAAGGAAAACGCCGGAGCATAAACAGTTAGAACTAGCTTGAAGATGGGGTTTTTTGCTATCGCAGAAGAAGAACAAGAACACACTGCGTTCTAGAGGATTACTCCACACGACCAAACTAGTTTGAAGATGGGTTTTATCACAGAAGAACGCATTGAAGATGGGATTTTTAATTTGAAAAGAGTTTTTGCAGGTTGTATTGGAAGTTTAAAAGTTTTTGCCTTGGAAGTTGGAACTAGTTATTTCATTTCAATAGACTAAGTCAAACACAATTATGTAAACTTTAGTTTTTTAAGAAATAGAAAAGAAAACAATAGTTTCATAAGAAAAATCGTTTATATAATTATATTTTTGTTTATTATATTTTTTTATATTAATATAATATCACCGGTTCTTAAATCCGGTCCGACCGGTTCGACCGGTTGAACCAGTGAACCGGTAATGCGACCAGTTCGCTGTCCGGTCCGGTTATGAAAACATTGGTATTTAAGTGTACTTTTTTTTTCTGCCCCAACAACTAAGGAAGCAGATAATTAAAAGTGTTTATGGTATGAAAATTTGAATACCTTTTATTGATACCAAGCATCCTTATATATAGGGTAATTATAATCAATAACTGTAGCACTATTTAAGGAAGAGATATAAACAATACAATTACAAAGTATATCTCCTAAAATACTATGATAAATATATACGGCTAAGACTCTCCCTAAGTCTGAGCGGGCGGTGTACAGACGCTCATACTATACCGAAAAGACTAGAACAGTTGTCTTGAGATGCCTTTGGTGAAGATGTCGGCGTAATGCAGGGCCGATGGAACATGTAAAACCCGGATGTGACCAATGCCGACCTTCTTTCAAACAAAATGAATATCAATCTCAATGTGCTTGGTGCACTTATGTTGAACGAGATTATCCGAGAGATACACAACAGAAACGTTGTCACAGTATACCATAGATGCTCGGACAAGAGGAACATGAAGCTCAAGTAACAAGTTACGGGTCCAAGTGGCTTCGGCAACAACATTAGCAACACGCATGTATTCGGCCTCAACACTAGACCTGGAAACTTTGGGTTGACATTTGGACGACCAGGAAATGAGGTTGTCACCCAGAAATACACAATACCCGCTAGTGGACCGTCTAGAGTCCGGACAGCCGCCCCCGTTTGCATCAGAATAGGCCATTAAGGAATGACTAGGTGATCGAATGATCCGTATTCCATAATCTGGGGTAACCTGTAAGTATCCGATGATACGTTTCATGAACGCAAAATGTGGATCACGTGGCTCGTGCATAAACAAACAAAAGTAAACTTCGTTTTTGCTCCATGTGGTTTCATCATTTTAACCGTTTTGCTCTAATAGTTTGACAATGACCATTTTGCTTCTCGTGGTTACAATTTTTACTCTAATATGCACCCCGTCTCTAACTCCGTCCATATTCCCTGTTAAATGGAGGGGCATTTCTGTCTTTTCCCTTTCAAATCCTTTCTAACGAAAATTAAAAGCTTAAAGCACTAAAATTCCCACATGTCCACGATCGTTCATCATCAAACCTATTCCTTTTCACCTTCGATCATTTCAATCAATGGCCGACTTTACTGTGATATGTTCTTGTGGAGCTCCACCCTTCTATCACACTTCTTGGACACGAGCAAATCCAGGACGTAGGATATATTTATGTGCTAAGGAGGTTATCTTGTAACCCTTTTCTATAACATCCATAGTTTTCTGGCCATATTTTATTTATTTATTTTATACAATGATGACACACCGCTTCAATCTCATACTTGCCCGACACAATATGTCACAATAATTATTATTTTAAACGTGTGACAATTCAAAGTTTCAACCTTTCACTTACATATTATTTCCTATTATATATGACACATGTGAATTGTATATATACTTTATTCTAATAGATATATCAAAAATAAAACCTATGGAGTATAATCACGCAAATATATCCTTATATATATATATATATATATGTTATTAAATCGCTATTTCAAGAAGTGACTTAAAAGCTTTAATCAAGAATTATCCTACTATTGTATAACACATGGGTTTTTATTTATAAATGGACATTTTGTTATAATAAATATACATTTAAATAAGTTATATGGGTGTTAACTATGTAATTAGATTTTTATTATTTTATCCTACAAGTTAATATATAAATTTTATCCTATTAAATAAAATCATTTATACTTAGCATCGTTCGATGATTGGTATTCAAGGTTCGTCCCGTAACCGTTCCAATTCAAATCCGAAATCAATTCGTGCGTTATGTGTAAAATTGGAACCATATAACACCTAGAATCGTTGCGACACCTCCATTTTGCTTCCTGAACTAGCAATTTCATATCAAACAACCTTTGGATCTCGATTCGCAGTCCAAGAACCCGGACCTGCGCGAACGAGTCGTGCACCCTCATTGCACCACTATTTCAGGTAATCCTCATACCATTAAGTTCGTTTTTTTCTCGAGAACAAAAGCCCTATCTTTTTAATCCTGTTACAGTGGGAATTCATAGTGGATTGGGCTAGGGTTTACAAGTAGCGCATTTTGGGGAAGAAGGGGTGTTTTATTAAAACTCAAACATTCATATCTCTAGCAAGGCTATTAGCCCAGAGTACTTATTTAAAAACATATGCTTCCACAGCTTAGGTCGCGGATTCGAGTCCCGCGCCCATCCGTTTTTTTTTCTGTTTTAAACTATTTGGTTATTTTAAAAGATAAAACAATATTTTAAATTTTGATTTAGTTTTCATAAATCTGAAAAATAGAATCAGAAACATTTATAAAACAGGAAATGTGAAATGATATTATACTCACTTTTATTTTATTAAAAACCTATTATAAAATACTAAATAAACTATATAAATGATTTAATTAAACAAATCTAATTATGTTGTTTTATTTATAAAATAATAATGTTTTACAATTTATTGTTTAAACTTTATTATTTCAATGTTAAATATATAAATGTTTATTTTGACATAGAATGATTATTTAAAACATTCTTAAACTTATAAGAATTCAAATAAATTATTTTAGATAAGTAATTATGAAAATTCAATTAAATTCATTTAAAGCTTACATTTATCTCTTTTATTAAAGTAAAAGAATTTTTTTAATAGTTTAAATAATTCCGTTATTGACATAAAACAATTATTTAAAACCTTTTCCCAAATCAAATTTATTTACTAATTATTTTTAGAATAATTATTTAAATAAATTCTTATGTATTATTACGAATACTTGTATGATAAATTAGAAATGCTAATCAATTCTAATTATATCTATATCATTATTACAATACTCGTGAACTCGTGCAAATCCTATAATCAATCCCAAATCCCAAGAATCTCTAGAAACTCAACTATGTTTAGAATTTCTTATTTTCATTTCCTTTAGACGTATGTTGAGTCTAGAATACAAACTTACTATGTAGGTTAATTGTGAGGAAACCTCACGAAGCCTATCTATCGTTTACTACTCATACAACTCACTAGCTTCATTACATGTGAGTTTCATAGCCCTCTTTTCTCTTTACTATTATTTAAAAATACTCGGGGTGGAACATGTTTACATACTATACATACCATATTCAATACCATTGTTCTAATGCTACTACTATGTGCTTTATGTCTTAAACCACTTGGCGACCATTACATGTGTTCATGCTAGTACATTCATTAACCTGATACCCAGGCCTAAGATAGCACCTAACATGATCATTTATAGGGGAATCCGATTCCAGTTAAAACAGACCTTGGCGGGTTTTGTGTGTACCATATTACTATTTTTCCAAAACACAATAAGTGGGATTGTACTTACCAGTTTTCCATTTACTACGGCTTGAATTGTACACTTGGAACCTTGTATGTTTTCACATTTATGCCATAGTTATGCTTTGAACATATTGAATTTTAAATCTTTTTACTTAACTTTTGTTGGGTGTCAAAACCTGTGTTACTCACTAACTACTTGTAGTTGACATTTACTCACATGTTTCAGGTGCACCAGTTGGAGGATTCAACTTGATCACATAGGACTGGACCTAGTTTAATTTGAATTATGTTATGTTTTAAACACGTTGTTTTCTTATTTCCATTTGTAACGGATTCTTTTAATTTCGAATAATAAATATTATCACACTTAATAGATGATAATGTGTTTATGAACAACCGCGTCAGCCCCGACGTATAATCCGTCGCCGGCCGGGGTGTAACAGATTGGTATCAGAGCCATGGTTATAGGGAATTAGGTTATTAGACACACATGACCTAGACTATAACCTAGGAGTCCCCAAACATGAGTTTAACTCGTGGCTTTCGTTAGGAACTCCACTCTATACTCATTTATACACATACTTACCTATATCTATCCACTTCTGTTTACGTGATACAATTACATGAACTACAACATTCTAAGGACTACATGAAATGTAACATCCCAAAAATAGTAAATAAGTAAATAATAACGGATAGAGATTTAATCGTCAAAAATGAAAGAAAAATGGATGGGCTTGGGCTCGGCTCCAACAGGCCGAGGGAAGCCCAGGTATATAAGGGTCAAGACAGCATTGAACTCTCATTTCTTCCACCATTTGCAATCTAGAGAGAGAAAGGAGAGCTCGGGCCTAGAGAGAGAAAGTTGACGGATCGACCCGGAATTGAAGGAACACGTTACTGCTGAGCTCGTGAGCAAAACCTCCGAATCTGAATTCCAATCCAGGTAACGATTCGACCCTAATCTGAGTTTTTGTTCGTTTTGGGGTTTTTCGGGTTTTAGCTAAATAGGTAACGATTTTACGGATGAAACTTGAAAATAAGCTTAGAATTAACATCTAGAATGAAAACCGCACGTTTTGAATAAAGAAAGTTGTAAGATTAGCATGATCGGGTTAGCCTGCAAGAATTTCGGACTTGTTGGGGAAGCAGATCTTGCGTAGTTATCAAGTACGCAAGAAGGATGTCCTGCGTACTTATCAAGTACGCATGAGGAAGATCCTACGTACTTATCAAGTACGCAAGAAGAATGTTCTGCGTACTTGTCAAGTACGCATGAGTATTATCCTGCGCACTTAGCAAGTGCGCAGGCAGCAGGCCCTTAGTAAAGTCAGTATAGTCGCCTAATTCAAAATGATTTAACCGTTAGAGTCGGGATTAGGTCTAATGTATGAGTAATTAACAAATCCAGATCGTGTGTGGCACTCATTTAGGACAAGACGAGACTAGCTCATCAGGTGAGTTCTATGTGTCCCCTTCTATGTTATGTGCAAATCAATTTAAATGTTTTGGGGCTGAAGTGTATACACTAAATGAATAAATGCTATGAATGTCAGTGTGATCATACGTGGTATACAAATATATATATACCTGTATATGAAAATGAATTATAAACAAAGAATGAAACGTGTGATTATAAAGAATGAATGAAAGAATGACATAACGTAAATGAATGAAATATTGCTTTATATTATATATATTGCATGTTATGAATGTATGTAAACATTATGGACGCTTCGATGACAACGGCTACTTCGGTAGACGGACGACCACGTGACTATTTTGCAACGGGGATAAAAACGTTCATTCGTAAGCTAGGACGTATAAAAGGTACTCATGGACGGTCGAAGCAAATGCCTTATTACATGTAGAACGGTTGCATACATAATAGCCACGTGGGAAACGGATGCCCTAGGGAAGACGGGCGAATGAACGGACTACGACGGTAGGACGGTTTAAGAGCGGACGGACAAAGGTTGCCGGACGGATTTATGTTTCGACGGATGGTTTTCTAGAGTCGGACGGTTTATGAAAAGGGCTATGACGGTAGTTCTCACTGCGTTATCTTTGTGACATTCGCGACAAGTATGACGGGTTGATCACCCCTATGTGTATGGCCAATGAATGTTCTCCCCAAGTAAGTATGTATGTACACATGTATATACTTAGTATGAATGTTATGTGATAACAGTAAAGCAAAGAATATGTAAAAGCACGAATTTTATGTATATTATATATATACATATAATACTCATGATAAGATAAATGCTATGTAGGATTGTCTTTAAACTAGAACTCACCAGCGTTAGCTGACTTTTAGTATACATTTCAGGTAAAAAAAGGAAGGGTCGTGCGAAGGCATGATGGTTACCCGGCAAGCGACTGACATCCCACTTTAATATATGTTAAGACAATGTTATGTTTTTAATTGTTAAGACTTCCGCTGTCATGTTATGTTACATTATGTAATGATTGAATTCGAATGTTTTAAATTTAAGTTCAGTATTTATGACTATTTTTATGAGTAAATCCAACAAGTGAGGTCACCCGGAAAGGGGCCTTACAAGTTGGTATCAGAGAAATAGTTTGAGAGATTCAGACATCCCTAAATGTCTGGACTCAAACTTATTATGGGACCAACACACAGATGTCAGTATGGGTAACCAACGCCAACGCCAGCACGGTAAGTAAGTACTAAAGTTAATGAACTTGGATAAGAATAGATACGTTAACTTAGAACAAATAGATGTCAATGTCACAACCGATTTGGAGAGTTTTGAACCAAAAAGCAATGTAAATTAGTCATCACAAACCGGTCACTGTAATTAAATATTTACCTTGCTCGTACTGTTCTAAAACTATGATCCGGAGGAATGGCATTGATGTATTCCCTTAATAACTATCAGGAAAATAGGAACTATGGCTGGTGGAGAAAGAATAGGACGCCGAGGCGGTCGCACTGGCCGAGTCGGTAGACCTCCATTGAAGCAAAGACATGAAGAGGAAGAGAGTGTGCACGAAACAGATGTGACCCCAACGGGGGACGACAATCAAGGGCCTCTACAGTTGGAACCCGAGGTCAGGGATGCTATTGCCCGTGAAGTTGTACTTACTCTGAAGAAAGTATTGTCTGATCTACTATCCGAGGCACTAAAGAAAAGTAGAGAGGAGGATGAAGGAGACCATGAAGAGAAAGTGTATGACAGTGATGGGGATGAAGTGAAGGTGGGAGCAAGCAATCGTGGGTGTACCTACAAAGGTTTCAAGGACGGAGACCCACCCAATTTCGATGGGAACAAGGATTCAGTGGCTACGTTCGAATAGATTGAGAGGATGAACGTTGTAATCAACATCAGCGAGTGTCGACCGGACCAGGCTAAGTATGTTGCACTAAGTTTGTGGAGGAACATTCAGAGGATAAAGTCGCCAAACGCTCTTACCAGAATGACATGGGAAGACCTGAAGAAGCTGATAATCCAAAAGTTCTGTCCCCAGAAAGAAATTGATCGAGTGGAAAATGAATTCCTAAACTTCAAGGCTGGCAGCAAGACGCACCGCCAGTATACTTCCAGGTTCAATGAGCTCGCTCAACTGGTACCCCACCTGGTGGAGACGGAAGAACGAATGATTAAGTACTATGTGAAGGGCCTACCTCAAAGGGTCCGTGTTCATGTGAAAGCTAATCTACCCTCGACCTTCGAGTCGGTAGTCAACCTGTCTGGAATCGTCTATGACAACTTTGCTAACGAGGACACAACTCCCGAAGCTCCGAAACGGAAATGGGAGAACTCGTTCAAAGGAAATGGAAAAGGAAACTACACCGCTGAGGTAAAGAAGCCTAGAGCAGAAGGGTATGAAGTTTTTAAGAAATGCTCAAGGAAAAACCAAGGCGAATGTTTAGTTGGCACAACCATGTGCTATAAATGCGGGAGGCCGGGGCACTACTCCCGAGATTGCATAAAGGACGTCAAGTGCCAAAGTTGTGGAAGATATGGACACCTGACTAGGGATTACAGGAAAACCAGATAATCCGGTTCGGGAAAGTAAAATGAAGCTGAAAAGGAACAGCCGAAGGCTAGGACTCGAGCCTACGCCCTGACTGAGGAGGAAGCAAGGGGAAACCCTGATGTTGTGTCAGGTACGTTCCTAGTTAATGATGAACATTCTGGTATTTTATTTGACTTTGGTGCTAGTAAAAGTTTTATATCCAATGCATTTAGTCGTAAACTAGATTGCACTATCAACACAATAGTAAAGTCCTTTAGCGTACAAACTGTCGTTGGTAAAAATTCGGCAGTATTCCAAGTAACAGAGGATTGCATCATAGAAATAGAGGACCATAAGTTTCCTTCTAGATTATTCCTTCTCACCTTAGGAGGATTCGATATATTATTGGGTATGGATTGGCTAGCTGCCAATGAAGCTCAAATCATATGTAAACGTAAGAGGATACATCTCAAAGCTCCTAGCGGCAGTCCAATTACGGTTTATGGGGATTGGAATTGCACGACGTTGAACGTCATCTCGATGATCAAGGCCGAAAGTTACATGAGGTGCGGTTGCGAAGCTTATCTGGCGTATGTTATTGACGATAGAATGAAAACGAAAGTACTCAAGAATTTACCCGTGGTGAGCAACTTTCCGGAAGTATTCCCTGAGGATCTACCTGGGTTGCCACCTAATCGGGAAATAGAATTTCAGATTGACTTACTGTCAGGAGCTGAGCCCGTTGCCAAAGCCCCCTACCGATTGGCTCCGTTAGAAATGAAAGAATTGATGTCTCAGTTAGAGGAATTAACAGAAAAAGGTTTTATTAGACCGAGCATTTCACCATGGGGCGCTCCGGTACTATTTGTAAAGAAGAAGGACGGCAGCATGCGCATGTGCATTGACTACCGTGAATTAAACGAGAGAACGGTAAAGAACAAATACCCACTGCCTAGAATAGATGACCTTTTTGATCAACTGCAAGGTGCGAGTTGGTTATCAAAGATCGATCTTAGATCGGGTTACCATCAGTTGAAAGTAAGAGAAGAAGATGTACCAAAGACCGCGTTTCGCACGCGTTATGGACATTATGAGTTTCTCGTGATGTCCTTCGGATTGACAAACGCACCAGCAGCATTCATGGATTTGATGAATCGAGTATGTAGACCAATGTTAGATCGACCAGTGATAGTTTTTATAGACGACATACTGGTATATTCGAAAAGAAAGGGTGATCACCACTGCAACCTAAGAGAGGTTCTGGAGGTGTTAAAGCAGGAAAAGTTGTACGCAAAATTCTCCAAATGCGCGTTCTGGCTTAGGGAAGTCCAATTCATAGGTCATGTGATAAACCCAAACGGAATCATGGTAGATCCTGCAAAGATCGAGACAGTAAAGGAATGGAACGTCCCAAGGACACTGACAGAGATACGAAGTTTTCTGGGATTGGCAGGCTACTATCGAAGGTTCATTCAAGATTTCTCAAGAATAGCCTCGCCACTAACTAAACTGACACGGAAGGAAGTAAAATATAAATGGGGTCAAACCGAAAATAATGCGTTTGAGGAACTTAAGACACGATTAACCCAAGCCCTAGTCTTGACACTACCTGAGGGAAATGAAGACTTGGTAGTCTACTCTGACGCTTCGGGGCAGGGTTTAGGGTGCGTACTTATGCAACGAGGAAAGGTAATTGCTTATGCCTCGCGACAACTAAAGATTCACGAGGTTAACTACCCAACTCACGATCTAGAGTTAGCAGCAGTAGTTTTCGCGTTGAAAATATGGAGGCACTATCTGTATGGAGTTAAATGCACCATCTACTCCGATCACAAAAGTCTGAAGTACTTTTTCAAACAAAAGGAATTAAACATGAGGCAAAGGAGGTGGTTAGAGCTACTGAAAGACTATGACTGTGAGATATTGTACCATCCAGGCAAGGCAAACGTAGTGGCTGACGCTTTAAGCATAAAGGAAGAATCAGAACCTATACGGATCAAAGCGTATCAGCTGATTATAACTCCAGATTTGATGAGCGAAATATCAAAGGCACAAGACGAAGCACTATTAGAAAGAAATATAAAACGGGAAAGAATAGTAGGACAACAAGGGAATTTAGATGCAAATGCATACGGTGTGCGAACTAGGTTTGGCCGGATGTGGATACCTAAGATTGGCGAGCTTAGAGCGAAAATACTCGATGAGGCCCATAAGTCTCGCTATTCTATCCACCCCGGGACGAACAAAATGTATCAAGACTTGAAGAAAGAGTACTGGTGGCCTGGCATGAAGAATGATGTGACCGAGTACGTGAACAAGTGCCTAAAGTGTTCATTAGTTAAGGCCGAGCACAAGAAGCCATGCGGTAAAATGCAACATCTATCAATACCGGAATGGAAGTGGGAGGAGATCACGATGGACTTCATTACCAAGCTACCGCGAATAGCTAAAGGCAATGATACCATTTGGGTGATCGTCGACCGCTTGACAAAGAGTGCTCACTTCTTGCAAATACGTGAGACTTCTTCGTCAGAAAGACTAGCAGAAGTATTTATCAAGGAAATTGTGAGCAGACATGGTATACCGCTGTCAATTGTGTCCGACAGGGATACTAGATTCACATCAAGGTTTTGAAAGAAATTCAATGAAGCGACGGGCACTAGACTGAACATCAGCACCGCTTACCACCCTCAAACCGATGGTCAATATGAAAGGACCATTCAGACCTTGGAGGACATGCTCCGTGCCTGTATCATTGACTTCAGTGGGAGCTGGGACAACCATCTACCATTGGCAGAATTTTCATATAACAACAGTTATCACTCAACTATTGGCATGCCGCCATTTGAAATGTTGTATGGGAGGAGATGTAGGACCCCAGTTTGTTGGGGGGAAATTGGACAAAAGGATTTTGCAAGTCTCGAAGTGGTCAAAGCTACTTCCGAGAAATTTGATCAAATAAAGGCTTGAATGAAAGTCGCAAAAGACAGTCAGAAATCATACGCGGATAAGAGAAGAAGGGATTTAGAGTTTCAAGTAGGGGACATGGTACTGTTAAAGGTATCACCATGGAAAGGAATCATCCGATTCAGAAAACGTGGCAAACTAAGTCCAAGGTTTGTCGGACCTTTCAAGATTTTAGCGATAGTGGGTCAAGTTGCTTACAGACTCGACCTACCCGTTGAGCTTAGTGGAATACACCTTACGTTCCATGTGTCGCACTTACGCAAGTGCCTAGCTGACGACACAACTCACATACCTTACGACGAGATCGAAGTGGATAACAGTCTGAATTATGTGGAGGAACCAATAGCCATTTTTGACCGATCTAAGAAACGACTACGCAATAAGTCGATTCATTTAGTTAAAGTACAATGGAAGTACAGAAGAGGGTCAGAAGCGACATGGGAAAAAGAAGACGAGATGAGGGGACTATACCTTCAATTTTTTAATGTATAAGCGGTTTCGAGGACGAAACCTCTTTAAGGAGGGTAGACTTGTAACATCCCAAAAATAGTAAATAAGTAAATAATAACGCGATAGAGATTTAATCGTCAAAAATGAAAGAAAAATAGATGGGCTAGGTCTCGGCTCCAACGGGTCGAGGGAAGCCCAGGTATATAAGGGTCAACAGCCTTGAACTCTCATTTCTTCCACAATTTGCAATCTAGAGAGAGAAAGGAGAGCTCGGGCCTAGAGAGAGAAAGTTGACGGATCGACCCGGAATTGAAGGAGCACGTTACTGCTGAGCTCGTGAACAAAACCTCTGAATCTGAATTCCAATCCAGGTAACGATTCGACCCTAATATGAGTTTTTGTTCGTTTTGGGGTTTTTCAGGTTTTAGCTAAATAGGTGACGATTTTACGGATGAAACTTGAAAATAATCTTAGAATTAACATCTAGAATGAAAACCGCACATTTTGAACAAACAAAGTTGTAAGATTAGCATTATCGGGCTAGCATGCAAGAATTTCGGACTTGTTGGGGAAGCAGGTCTTGCGTGCTTATCAAGTACGCAAGAAGGATGTCCTGCGTACTTATCAAGTACGCATGAGGAAGATCCTACGTACTTATCAAGTACGCAAGAAGAATGTTCTGCGTACTTGTCAAGTACGTATGAGTAGGGTCATGCGCACTTAGCAGGTGCGCATGCAGCATGTCGTTAGTAAAGTCAGTATAGTCGCCTAATTCAGAATGATTTAACCGTTAGATTCGGGATTAGGTCTAATGTATGTGTAATTAACAAATCCAGATCGTGTGTGGCACTCATTGGACCGCGATTAGGACCGGACGAGACTAGCTCATCAGGTGAGTTCTATGTGCCCCCTTCTATGTTATGTGCAAATCAATTTAAATGTTTTGGGGCTGAAGTGTATACACTAAATGAATAAATGCTATGAATGTCAGTGTGATCATACGTGGTATACAAATATATATATACCTATATATGAAAATGAATTATGAACAAATAATGAAACGTATGATTATAAATATTTGAATGGAAGAATGACATAACGTAAATGAATGAAATCTTGATTTATATTATATATATTGCATGTTATGAATGTATGTAAACGTTATGGACGTTTCGATGACAACGGCTACTTCGGTAGACGGACGACCACATGACTATTTTGCAACGGGGATAAAAACGTTCCTTCGCAAGCTAGGAAGTATAAAAGGTACTCATGGACAATCGAAGCAAATGCCTTATTACATGTAGAACGGTTGTATACATAATAGCCCCGTGGGAAACGGATGCCCTAGGGCAGACGGGCGAATGAACGGATTACGACGGTAGGACGGTTTAAGAGCGGACAGACAAAGGTTGCTGGACGGATTTATGTTTCGACGGACGGTTTTCTAGAGCCGTACGGTTTATGAAAAGGGCTACGACGGTAGTTCTCACTGCGTTGTCTTTGTGAAATTTGTGACAAGTATGACGGGTTGATCACCCCTATGTGTATGGCCAATGAATGTTCTCCCCAAGTAAGTATGTATGTACACATGTATATACTCAGTATGAATGTTATGTGAGAACAGTAAAGCAAAGAATATGTAAAAGCACGAATTTTATGTATATTATATATATATATATATATACATATAATACTCATGATAAGATAAATGCTATGTATGATTGTCTTTAAACTAGAACGCACCAGTGTTAGCTGACTTTTAGTATACATTTCAGGTAAAGAAAGGAAGGGTCATGCGAAGGCGTGATGGTTACCCGGCAAATGACTGACATCCCACTTTAATATATGTTAAGACAATGTTATGTTTTTAATTGTTAAGTCTTCTGCTGTCATGTTATGTTACATTATGTAATGATTGAATTCGAATGTTTTAAATGTAAGTTTAGTATTTATGACTATGTTTATGAGTAAATCCAACAAGTGAGGTCACCCGGAAAGGGGCCTTACATGAAATTATTTGAAACTATATGGATTAATTGAAACATATTCTTAGTCTATAGTCTATAACTTTAGGGTACCTTGGTGTAATTATCCTACATATTATCTAGTGCATTACACGAATTATCTTATGTGCTATGTTACTTGATAACCTACATGCTTACAAAAACTACTACTCCTGTGATACCTTATTTATTACACTATTTGAACTGTTTGCATAATACCTATTTGATATCACTAAATGCTATCCTAAGTTTTGATATACTTTAAAATTTTTAAATCCCGTCAAAGTTTTGGGATCTGAAAATTAGTAGAGAACATGTGCAATCCGGAAGGGTGAATGCCTGTACTTTGGTCTTCTGTCTAGGAAAGCATTTCATATAAATCCAAATCAATCGAAGGATCCGTATGCTTTCCTGGGAATTCTCGTAGTGAGTGTTCACTTATAGGCTAAAGCTTGTCTTCTTGAAAGTATAAGAACTTGAATCACTTTGATTTGTCACAACATCCATTTGGTTATTTGCTAGATGAATGCAATCTAAACATCATTCACTTAATTATTATAATTTGGTACACAAGTCTAAACCTTCTATTGTATCCTTACACTTAATCATATTTAAGTCAACTATACCCTTTCATCCTGATGACCTGAAAATTTTATCACCCTTATTATCATTTGCAAAGGATTTAAACCCTTAGACCTTACCATCCAAGGAAAGGAAGTTGCTTGAATAGATGAAGCACACTTCTCGAGCTACAAGACACAATCCCTAACGATTCTCATCATAACCATGAGTTTAAATAATGTCAATGGTACATGATGGCTGGAAGAGTGGGTGTAAGTCCATGAAAGATTCTGACTAAGGAAAGACTGACTACTTCAGTGTGTCCCTTGTAACCCACCTCTCTTTCCTGGGAATCCTTTTCATGGGTACACTACTTATAGGTCAAGTGTTACCTCTGATATATTATTATAACAACTCGGTGTTATGATTAGTCAAAATTTTAAACTCATGAATAACTTTGTACTTAACAACTTACCATTACACTTACGATCATTTCGTGCTAGACATGATCTCTTCCCTCCTCACTCCCCTGAGAATCGCCCCGAAGCAGAGTCAACACAAGAGGAAGACTTTGGGTCCCCATCACTAGACAACTGGTCACCGGTATGACTAGCTGCCAAATCCATGTTTGACTACAGAGCAGATTGGTTTAGGAGCAGACTTGAGACTTTGAGCTGCTGAATCACCTCCGAGAGACCCTTATTTAACACCTAACCTATACCATCCAGATCCAGGAGCAGGACAAGTCAAGGAACCTACCAGTGCCTTAGGAGTTCCACCTGATACCGCTCACCTATATGTAAGGACGGCAGAGTTTTTGAGGCAAGGAGTGGAGACCACGGAATACTTGATGCACATACGGAAATAACTACAACGATGTCCGTCTTGGTACTCGTCTGCTTCCTGGTGGAAAGCTATCTGAGATGTTAGCCGGATACCCTGTTTCGCGTCTTCTTAAAAACTTAGATTGAAACTCATATCCTGTCCCAAATATAAATGTTATTATTTTTAACTCTCCTTAATGATTGATATCTAAACCTTCTTTGTAAACTAATTATCTTGTTATTTCCCTGATTTAAACTAATATAGTTATTTTGTTCAAACAAAACCTTTTATCAAACTCTTAGTTTATAGATTTTATCTAGAGTATAAACTATTTACAAACCCCCTTTACCTCGTAAAGAAACTTAATACCAATCTTGTACAAATGGTTTTATAAAAGTAATAACAAGTATTTCATCCTTTTTATGATGACTTGATTAACTATTTTATTATGACTTTTTATTTCGTTAAACTATATATTATTTAAATTTTGGCTTATTTATTAAATAATAAGGCCATTATTATATTTTGAAACATTTGCTTTATGATAACCGAATTAAAAGGTTTTTATTTATCCAGTTATCTATCCACTCAAATTATTATTCCACTTATTTATTAATTTACAAAAAAGAGTACAAACTTCAATTACCTGTTTATTTACAAACAAAAAGCATAAATTAGATATTACTGTACACATTATGCTGATTACCTGCAAAACCATCCCATAACCTTGCACATTCGGGAATGTATGAGCTTACTAGTCACTTTAAGGAGGTGAATCATTTCGCGTAGGCGTTAACCACCCATGTAAACCTCAACAAAAATTGAAAACTTAAAACCCAACTACCTACATGATACATGAATGTCAAGCAACATGCTTGGCTGCAAAACTCGATCACCTACGAAACTTGATAGCTTACGTTACTCATGAGGGTCGATTACTTACATATGAACGTTCACATTGTACGTGAAAACTAATTTGTTTACATCATTCATGAAACTTAATTAGTCACATTATACATGAAACTTAGTTGTTTACAATATGCATGATACTAGATTGTTCACATCACATTTGAAACTTACTTGTTTGCAATATATATGATACTAGGTTGTTCACATGATACAGATACTTGGTTGTTTATAATATACATGATACTAGATTGATCACATTATAGATGGAACTTGATTACTTGCAACATGCATGATACTAGATTGTTCACACGATGCGTGATACTTGGTTATTTACAATATGCATAGTACTATATTATTTACGCTATACATGAAACTTGAGTGCCTACATTACACACGAAACTAGACTGTTTACATTGTTTGCAATTAACTGTCCACTATATACATGAGGCATGATCGTTCACTTTATCCATGAAACTTGATAGCTATAAACTTTGAGCTACTCGGGGTTTGACGTACTCTTGTTCAAACACGAGAGAGCTATAAACTTTATGGATAACCTAGAGGGTATGCCATCTACTTAAGGCACCCATGTATGGGGTTGTGCCACCTTGTTAGTCTTTACTTCCTGATTGACTTTATCATTTAGACACACAAGCAACTCATGTATGAAAACAATAATAAACTAAATGTTTTTGGGTGTTTCCCCCACCTCTGTACCCACACACAATAGAATGACCTATACGGACCATACGACGATTTGAGTAATTACGGGTGCACACGTAATTATAAAAGTCAACGCATGGAAGGCATAGTAAATTATGTCGTGTGTGATGACATAAAACCTATGGTGATATAAAGTAATGGGATATGATAGGGGCATAGTGGATATACCGCTGGTATGTCCTATATATAAGTGCTCTTGTCACATTATCAGAAATAACGTTGTCCGTATCACGTAGGGTTTCCTATTACTTTGACCAATAGTTGTGAAACCCTTATCCAGGGAAAATACTCGAACATCTTAGACTATATCCTAACCCGGGTTAGATTTTAAATTTTCCATCATCCTTATTACAAGTGATGCATCCCATCATTTGAGTCCAAAATTATTCTAGGGCAATTTTCTTCTAATTCTCTTCAAACTAAACCCACTACCACCATTCACGCTTGAATCAATGACCTGGCCTTGAATATCAGACCGTAACCTTGTCATCAGTTATACTCCTTAAACCGATAATCAAAGCTCGTTGAGAACCCAAACCCTCATCTCTTTCCCGTTTCAGTAGCCTCCATCAGTTGAATTTCGGGACGAAATTCCCTCAACTTGGGGATACAAACATCCATAATTTTCTGGCCATATTTTATTTTTTTATACAATGATGACACCCCGCTTCAATCTCGTACTTGGCCGACACAATATGTCTCAATAATTATTATTTTAAACGTGTGGCAATTCAAAGTTTCAACCTTTCACTTACATATTATTTCCTATTATATATATGATACATGTGAATTGTATATATACTTTATTCTAATAAATATATAAAAAATAAAACCTATGGATTATAATCACGCAATTATATCCTTTTTTATATATATATATATATAGATATATAGATATGTTATTAAATCGCTATTTCAAGAAGTGACTTAAAATCTTTAATCATGAATTATCCTACTATTGTATATAACACATGGGTGTTTATTTATAAATGGATATTTCGTTATAATAAATATACATTTAAATAAGTTATATGGGTGTTAACCATGTAATTAGATTTTTATTATTTTATCCTACAAGTTAATGTATATATTTTATCCTATTGAATAAAATCATTTATACTACTTTCGAAATTAAGGAAAGAGTGAAAATGAAAGTTTATTTTATAAACTAATTGAAACTAAACAAAGGATATCTAGATTTTTATAAAATTTATAAAATAAAATTTTATATAAATAATTAAAATGATTTTTTTCAAAATAATTATTTTGAGCTATAAACCCCTTTTAACAGCTCTGAACCCCTCCCCCCCCCTAATCAACCAATTTAAAGCTTTAGCATGTTTGAGCCCCCATTCCTCCAAACCTTGACTCTTAAAAGTTAACATGGCCGAAATCGGTTTCAAGACCAATGAATTCGAATGTTTTAACTCCAATTAATCATACCTGGACATTTAACCGACTGTTATGATCACGAGAAATTATACAATTTAACGAATTCGATGATTGGTATTCAAGGTTCGTCCCGTAACCGTTCCAATTCAAATCCGAAATCAATTCGTGCGTTAGGTGTAAAATTGGAACCATATAACACCTAGCATCGTTGCGACACCTCCGTTTTGCTTCATGAACTCGCAATTTCATATCAAACAACCTTTGGATCTCGATTCGCAGTTCAAGAACCCGGACCTGCGCGAACGAGTCGTGCACCCTCATTACACCACTATTTCAGGTAATCCTCATACCATTAAGTTTGTTTTTATCTCGAGAACGAAAGCCCTATTCATTTAATCCTGTTACAGTTGGAATTCACGATGGATTGGGTTAGGGTTTACAAGTAGCGCATTTTGGGGAAGAAGGAGTGTTTTATTAAAACTCAAACATTCATATCTCTAGCAAGGCTATTAGCCCAGAGTACCTGTTTAAAAGGAGTGCTTCCACAGCTTAGGTCGCGGGTTCGAGTCCCGCGCCCATTCGTTTTTTTCTTCTGTTTTAAACTATTTGGTTATTTTAAAAGATAAAACAATATTTTAAATTTTGATTTAATTTTCATAAATCTGAAAAATATAATCAGAAACGCTTATAAAACAGGAAATGTAAAATGATATTATACTCACTTTTAGTTTATTAGAAACCTATTATAAAATACAAAATAAACTATATAAATGATTTAATTAAACAAATCTAATTATGTTGTTTTATTTATAAAATAATAATATTTTATAATTTATTGTTTAAACATTATTCTTTCAATGTTAAATATATAAATGTTTATTTTGACATAGAATGATTATTTAAAACATTCTTAAACTTATAAGAATTCAAATAAATTATTTTAGATAAGTAATTCTGCAAATTCAATTAAATTCATTTAAAGCTTACATTTATCTCTTTTATTAAAGTAAAAGAATTTTTTTTCACATAAAACAATTATTTAAAACCTTTTCCCAAATCAAATTTATTTACTAATTATTTTTAGAATAATTATTTAAATAAATTTTAATGTATTATTACAAATACTTATATGATAAATTAGAAATGCTAATCAATTCTAATTATATCTATATAATTATTACAATACTCGTGAACTCGTGCAAATCCTATAATCAATCCCAAATCCCAAGAATCTCTAGAAACTCAACTATGTTTAGAATTTCTTATTTTCATTTCCTTTAGACGTATGTTGAGTCTAGAATACAAACTTACTATGTAGGTTAATTGTGAGGAAACCTCACGAAGCCTATCTATCGTTTACTACTCGTACAACTCACTAGCTTTATTACATGTGAGTTTCATAGCCCCCTTTTCTCTTTACTATTATTTACAAATACTTGGGGTGGAACATGTTTACATATTATACATACCATATTCAATACCATTGTTCTAATGCTACTACTATATGATTTATGTCTTAAACTACTTGGCGACCATTACATGTGTTCATGCTAGTACATTCATTAACCTGATACCCAGGCCTAAGGTAGTACCTAACATGATCATTTATAGGGGAATCCTATTCCAGTTAACACAGACCTTGGCGGGTTTTGTGTGTGCCATATTACTATTTTTCCAAAACACAATCAGTGGGATTGTACTAACCGTTTTTCCATTTACTACGGCTTGAATTGTACGCTTGGAACCTTGTATGTTTTCACATTTATGCCATAGTTATGCTTTGAACATATTGATGTTCAAATCTTTTTACTTAACTTTTGTTGGGTGTCAAAACCTGTGTTACTCACCAACTACTTGTAGTTGACATTTACTCACATGTTTCAGGTGCACCAGTTTGAGGATCCAACTTGATCACATAGGACTGGACCTAGTTTAATTTGAATTATGTTATGTTTTGAACACGTTGTTTTCTTATTTCCATTTGTAACGGATGCTTTTAATTTCGAATAATAAATATTATCACACTTAATAGATAATCATGTGCTTATGAATAACCGCGTCAGCCACGACGTATAATCCGCCGTCGGCCGGGGTGTGACATTTTCTACTTGATAGCGATGTTTTTCTCCATTCTTCTTTACGTAAATTGCTTGCATGGTGCAAGTGGATTTGTTAGATGGTTAGATCCCGGATTGTTGGAGAGGTGTAACAGTAATGAAGCTATTGCTAGGGTTGATGTTAATCAAAATAGGAAATTGAAGTGCTTTTAGGGTTTACATGGTTGTTTGTTATTTTATTCTTTATTATCTGACTGGCCTAAAAATGTTGTGAAGGTCGTTGATTAGGATTTTGTGTCACAGAAATGTTGTCAATGTCATTTTGCTAGGGTAAAATGTATGATGTATCTTAATATAATGAAATGAAAATATCAGTGTTCTCCAAAGTTTTGTAAGAATGTCAGCTATGTAGACCAATTTGAACAATTATGCATACCACTACAATGTGAATGATTTGGACAGGAACTGTCCCAGAATTTTGGACAAAGAAGAAAAGGCAACAATTTGCATCCCAAGCCAAGCATTACATCTGGGAGGACCCGGATTTGTTCAAAGTGGGGGCAGATCAAATCATAAGGCGTTGTATCCCCGATTCAGAAATTCAAGCAGTCTTAACTCATGTGCATGCATCTGCATGTGGGGGCACTTTAGTTGACAGAAACTAGGGCAGAAAGTGCTAGCATGTGGCCTATATTGGCCAAAAATCTTCAAAGATGCTTTCCAGTTCGCTAAAAGTTGTGACTATTGCCAAAAGATGGGTAGTATTTCAAAGAAGAATGAGATGCCCATGGAACCGATCCTGGTGGTAGACATCTTTGATGTTTGGGGGCTTGATTTCATGGAACTATTCCCAAACTCCTTTGGCAATCTATATATTTTGGTGGCGGTTGACTATGTTTCGAAATGGGTTGAAGAAATCGCCACCAAAACAAACGACCATAGTGTCATTTGTAAGTTTGTCATGTCTAATATATTTTCAAGATTTGGAATCCCTCGTGTGATAATAAGTGATGGGGGATCGCACTTCAAAAACTCTCACTTTGTTAAACTTCTCAAACGATACGGCATGGACCATCGAATTGCCACACCATACCACCCTCAAACTAGTGGGCAAGTCGAGGTATCAAATAGGCAGATCAAAGAGATTTTGCAGAAAACCATGCTTGCTGACCGCAATGATTGGTCAACTAAATTGAACGATGCCTTGTTGGCATACCACATTGCTTATAAAACACCTATTGGTACCATACCTTATCGGTTGGTCTATGGTAAAGGATGTCACTTGCCTGTGGAATTAGCTCACCGTGCTTTATGGGCTATTAAGAATGTTAGTACAGATTATGACAATGCAGGTAAGGAAAGGAAGCTCAAGTTGTGTGAGCTCGTAGAGCTAAAAGATGAGGCATATGAAAGTGCAGCTGCATACAAAGCAAAGACAAAAGCAGTGATGATGCCAAGTTGAAAGAGAAGACCTTTGAAGTAGGTCAGAAAGTGTGGTTGTACAACTCCAGGATCAAACTCTTTCCTGGTAAGTTGAAAAGAAAATGGATGGGTCCTTACCTAGTTACAAGAGTTGGACAGTATGGCGATGCGGAGATTGATGACTTTGAGGATCATCTAAAGAAAATGGTAAATGGACACCGACGAAAACAATACTTAGAGTTTACAGATATCAATGACCCGTCACTACAATTTGAGAGCTTCTTCCTAAGCACGATGGAAGAGGTTGGGGCATCATAACATCGTTGAGGTACACCGCGTCTGGCTGAAGACGTTAAACTTAGCGCTCTTAGGAGGCAACCTAAGGTTAGTTAGATTTATTTTCATGTCTAGTTAAATGAATGTTATGGGTGTGTTCTCTAGAAACCCTCACGAGACTAAATTCTTCCACTCGGGCTACCGAGGGGTTTAAAAGGCTTGTTGCATATGCTAAATGTCTTCGTGATTCCTACGAAAGTGAGTTAGGTTGTCATTTCTTTATTTTAGTTAGTTGTATGTAATTGGCCAAGTGTGGGGACGTCTCTGGGGAGATTATGATTGAATAGAGTGTAATTTAGGGCAATACACAAACCCATGGGGGATAGGATGCCATTGTAGAGTTTGTAGAAGTTTTTGAGTTTTTGAGTTTTTCGGTATAGTTTTACGTTTTTCTAAGTTTTGCAGGGATTCGTGGCCATTTGGGTGATAAAAATTATTTGGAAAGACATTCTAGATATGTGTGCATATAATCTAAGTGCTGGAATGTGTTTTTGGAGAGTTTAAAAATTTTGGGTTTTAAGAGGTGAAAAATATTCTAAGGCAAAAAGTTAGAAAATCATCTTAACTTTCTGTGATAGAGGCTTCTTCGCGCCACGCGAAGACTTCTTGGCCAATCTTCACGACACGCGAAGAACAAAAGAACAAAACAAGTGGTCGGACATCTTTTGTCCCTCGCGACACGCGAGGGATTTCCCTCTGGTCTTCACGACACGCGAGGGACCCTATTTGGTCATTTTCCCACTTTTTCAAATTTTGTAATTTTTGGAGTTGTGTTCGTCCGTCAGGTATTTTTATTTTTTTGAGTCTTTACATTGAGTCGATATGATGCTTGTGGGTTTGTTTCGAGCTTAATTTTGCAGGTTTGATTGATCCACCAATACTCAATCTCCATTCGGGTGGTGATTTTCGACTTTCGATCGATTCTCTTGTACAAAGCAAACCGCTTGCATCTGTGGAGCACGATCGCAAATGAAATGCTATACGATCGTCCATCCAACAAAGTTTTCTTTTATACTCTTTGTAGGTCCTGAGCAGACCTGAAGAACACAGATCTGCGGAGAAATCTAGTATGAGGATAAGGAATGGGTTGAAGTGATTTTTTAGGTAAGAGTATTCACAGCCGGTTCCATATCTTTATCTTTATAATTACACTAAAATCACTTTATTTTCTCTCTCATTTTCAATTAAATAATACTTTTTATATCTTTATCGATACATTTTCTCTATCCTCCACTAACAACCATTTTAAAAAAATATTAAAAAATTTATACACATAAACAGTGTTTTCACAAATATATAAAAAAATTTATACATTATCTCTCTCCTCCACTTTAAATCACACTTTAAAATATACCAAACCCACTCACAAATATATATATCAAACCGGCTGTGAATGCTCTAATTTTGTTAAAATTTGAGTATGGGGTTGGAGAAGGGGAATTGTAGTGGGGTTCAAATTCAGATATCCAAAAATTTGAATATCCAAAATTTTCAGATAGTTGATTTCATTATCCAAATCCTTATATGAAATTTCGGATAGTTGATTTACCATCCGAAGATGTAACATCCCAAAAATAAAACGACGCTTGAAATAACCGGTCATACGCGAGACGAAAGGAATAAATGAATGAGGCATGACGGGCGGGGCTAGATGCGCCGGCGAACATGAAGGGAGGAGTCACTTCCCTATAAATAGCCAACACACTCCACCATTCTCTCATTTACAAGTTTTAGAGAGAGAAACCGTAGAGAGAGAAAGTTGACGGATCGACCCGTGATTTCAGCAAAGTGTTACTCCAGAGATCATGAGAAGAACCTCCGGATCAGAAGCTCGATTCAGGTAACGATCCGACCTAAATCTGAGTTTTAGTTCGTTTTTGGATTTTTCGGGTTTTGGGTGAAAAGGTAACGTTTTTATGGATGAAACCGGAAGATAAACATAGATTTGAGTTCCTTAATGGAAAACGAACGTTTTGGATGTAAACAGGTTCGGGATCTTGACGTGATCAGACCCGAATGTGAAAGTTAGGGTTTTTGCGAAGAACAGATCGTGCGTACTTATCAAGTACGCACGGAGCAGTAAGTACGCAGGAAGAGGGCACTGCGTACTTATCAAGTACGCAGGAAGAGGATCCTGCGTACTTATCAAGTACGCAGGAAGCAGGGTCTGTGCACTTGCTAAGTGCGCAGGCATCAGGTTGTTTACGTAAAGTTAGTATGTTTAGAATGGTTAAACCGTTAGAGTCGGGATTGGGTCTTATGTGTATTTAACTACCTAATTCAGATCGTACGTGACATTGTTGGGCCTTTGTTTAGGACAACCAAGACTAGCTTATCAGGTGAGTTCTAGAAGCCCTTCTTTAAATGTTTTAATTAAATGTTTTGGGTTGGTGTGCATACATACGGAATGATGTTTTTGAAATGATGTTTACGAAAGGATGTTTACGATATGATGTTTACGAAATGATGTTTTTGAGATGATGTTTATGAAATGTTTTGCCAAATGAAGTTTACGAAAGGTTTACGAAAGGGATGATGTTTTGTTTAATAAAACGTACAAATGCTTTAACAAAAATGAGGTAAAGGTTTATGAAAATCACGAATGAACGAATCTGCCACGAGTTCCTACGGGAGCTAAGGTATGTATGTGTAAATGGGCCTTACCCTTTTGGGGGGCCTATGTGGCTGGCTAACGGTTGTACAACTGGTTGATGATGGGGTGGTGACGGTCACCCATGGGATTACCGGGATCCCGATGGAAGGTACTATTCCTTGCGGGGAAATAGTGCCTAAGTTATGTCCTGTCTACCTATAGGTAACGAGCCTTAGGAGGCATATGTTTGGTCTACCTAGAGGTAACGAGCCTTAGGAGACGTATGTTTGGTCCACCTAGAGGTAACGAGCCTTAGGAGACCTGGATGACGGATGACTTAGAGGTAACGAGCCTTAAGTCCATCCGCGGGTATGCGATGTATGGAATTGACGGTCACGAGAAGGCGCAGATTCGGTTCATGTTGACTTATGTTATGATGCTATGTTACGATGTTTTGATGATGTTAAGTTATTGCATGTTTTACGTACGCTTTTGTTAAACAAATGTATGTTATGTTTTGGCAAAATGTTTATGTTAAGGTTTTATGTAAAGCTAGAACTCACCAGCGTAGCTGACTTTTTAGTATCCACATTCAGGTTAAGGGCAGCTTATGATGATGGACGGTGATGCTTGGCAAGCGAGAAGAGTTACCCGTATGACAAGAAGACTGGCATCCCGTTATGAGTTGTTTATGTTATGTTTATGTATTTGACAATGTTACGCTTCCGCATGTTTGAACAAGTTTTAATTATGTTGAATGAATGATTCCGCTGTGTTATTTGATATTCATGTTTAAGAACTATTTGTGAATGAGTAAATCCAACAAGTGAGGCCTCCCGGGTTTGGGGCCTTACAAGTTGGTATCAGAGCCATAGTTTGAGAGATTCGGACACTCCCAGTGTCTGAACTTAAACTGAGAATGGGACCGAAAGCGGATGCCAGTATGGGTAACTCGAGCCACACCATCAGGTATGAAGGTAGTATATATTTACATATATAGTATGCCTTAGAAAGGGTTAGGTAAAGACTTGTGTTCTGATGGAATCACAAAGGTGGTCAAATAGAAATCAAAAGGTAGTGTAATGGTTGATTGCAGATGGCCAGTGTATATTAACATCTTACAGTGCTTTTTGAATTATATTTGTTAACTAGCGTGATGACATTGGATTTCTTGTCTTATAGAACGAAATGGCGAGGAGAGGAAACGGAAAGCACGGTGGCCGTACCGGTGGTCGTACCGGCGGTCGAAATGGTGGGCGTGGCAGGATCCCTGCGCGTCAAGAGTATAGTGAAGAAGGAAGTGTTCACACTGAACCGGCGGTTAGTGTGCATGGAACTGAGCAGACACGGATTGAAGAACAACCTTTCACTTTTGAACCAGAAGTGAGAGCAGCTATAGCTCGAGAGTTCACAGAGCTGATGAAGACTTCTCTGCCAGGTCTGTTAGCTGAAGCGATGAAAAATGTTAATGAGACGGGCGGTTCCAACCCGGTAGTTGGTACTCCGAACAATGAGGCAATCAACGCACCGCTTAACCAGGGTTACGACTATAAGTCCTTTAAGGCATGTGACCCACCGGTCCTGACTGGGAAGAAGGACGCGGTGGCTACGTTTGATTGGGTGATTCGTATGGAGGCTACCATTCGTATGAGTGAATGCCGAGCGAGTCAAGTGGTGAAGTTCGCTGCTAACTCCTTGAGGGAGGAAGGAAGCGTCCCACTGGTGGGAAGGTGTACGTCAGGTTAAGGGGGATGAGGTTGTTGACTCGATGATGTGGAATGACTTGAAAACTTTGGTAATCAACAACTTCTGTCCAAGGAACGAGATTGAGAAGGTAGAGCGGGAATTTCTGGGTTTGAAGGCCGGGAGCATGACGCACCGGCAGTACACAACCCGATTCAATGAACTGGCCCGTCTGGTGCCACATATTATCACTACTGAAGAAAGAAAGATTGCCTGCTACATTCAAGGGCTGTCGGACCAGGTCCGCACCTATGTTAAGGCAAACACCCCTACTACCTATGATTCGGTAGTAGAACTGAGCGACGTGGTATTTGATGATTTGGCGCTGAATGTCGTTTCCATTGAAGAGCCTAAGAAGAAACTGAGTTTTTCCCGCTAATCGATCGGGTGGGAAGTTGTTTGGGGCTCGAGACAAACAGGCCAGGGTAGGCGAGACAGCAGTATGTGGAAGATGTGGGGTAAGACATGCGGGTGAATGTCGACTAGGGACGAATCTGTGCTACAAATGTGGCAAGACTGGGCATTACTCCCGTGAATGCATGCAAGGCATTAAATGCTATAGTTGTGGTGGAGGCGGCTACATGAGCCGGGAATGCACCAAACCAAGAATGGGTGAAGCGGGAAAAGGGAAAGGCCCCGAAAGGAAAGAAGACAGGCCTCGAGCGAAGACTCGAGCCTATGCACTGACGCAGGAACATGCCAGAATGGACCCCGACGTGGCGTCATGTACGTTTATCCTTGACAACACTTTTGTTTCTGTGTTATTTGATTCGGGTGCCAGTAAGAGTTTTATATCTGCGACCTTTTGTAAACGAGTAAAGTACGCTGTCAGTAAGTTAGAAAGGGCTTTTAGCGTGGAAACCGCTGAGGGTAGAACTGCGAGAGTGACCGATGTAGTTGACAACTCCACGATAAAATTGAAGGTCATAGGTTCCCTGTCAGGTTGTATGTTATGGTTTTGGGTGGGTTCGATGTCGTGTCATGTATGGATTGGCTAACTGCCAATGAAGCGCAAATTATATGCAAACGAAAGATAATCCGACTCAAAGTTCCGGATGGTAGCAAAGTAGAGGTTTTTGGAGATCGTGACGCCCCGATGCCAAACGTCATCTCGATGATTAAGGCAACATATTATTTGAGGCGCGGATGCGAGGCTTATCTAGTGTACGTGATTGACAAGTGTAAGGAAGTGAAGGAACTAGACGATTTACCCGTGGTACGCGAGTACCTGGAGGTGTTTCCAGAGGATTAGCCTGGGATACCACCCGATAGAGAGATTGAATTCCGAATTGACTTAGTACCAGATGCCCATCCCGTGGCTAAGGCTCCATTTCGACTAGCACCAGTGGAGATGAAAGAACTTATGGTCCAATTGGACGAGCTACTTGAGAAGGGATATATACGACCGAGCATCTCGCCATGGGGTGCTCCGGTGTTATTTGTAAAGAAGAAGGACGGTTCGATGAGAATGTGTATTGATTATCGCGAGCTGAACAAACGTACGGTGAAGAACAAGTACCCTTTACCAAGGATCGACGACCTGTTCGATCAATTGCAAGGCGCAAGTTGGTTCTCGAAAATCGACCTTCGTTCCGGGTACCATCAGTTGAAGGTGAAGGAAGAAGACATACCGAAAACAGCATTTCGCACACGTTATGGACATTTTGAGTTCCGCATAATGTCTTTAGGATTTACGAACGCCCCCGCAGCGTTCATGGATCTGATGAATAGAGTTTGTCTACCAATGCTGGATCGATCGGTAATCGTGTTCATCGATGATATCCACATCTACTCCAAGAATGAGGGTGATCACGCGTGTCACTTGAAGGAGGTATTTGAAGCTCTGAAGAAGGAAACGGTTGTATGCTAAGTTCTCCAAATACGCGTTCTGGCTTAGGGAAATTCAATTCCTAGGTCACGTCATTAACCCGAACGGCATTATGGTTGACCCAGCAAAGATAATGACGGTAAGGGAATGGAATGTTCCTAAGACGCCAACTGAAATCCGCAGTTTCTTGGGATTGGCAGGCTACTATCGTAGATTCATTCAGGATTTCTCGAAAATAGCTTCGCCGTTGACAAAGTTGACTCGGAAAGAGGTAAAGTACGAATGGGGTTCGACACAGGATGAGGCGTTTAAGGAATTGAAGGAGAAGCTAACCCAAGCTCCAGTCTTGGCCCTTCCCGAGGGCAATGATGACTTAGTGGTATACTCTGACGCTTCGGGTCAGGGATTGGGATGTGACATCCGGCATTTTCAGGTTAACTCCATTAACTCAAACCTCGTTAGTTCAAACATTTTTCGTTACAAACTCAGTTATCTCATTTAGTCACACGTACATTGCATTTAATTAGGATTAATTAAATGTGTCAGTTAGTTCACACACATCGGATCGCACGTGAGTCTAACCCGGAACGTTAGTGATTAATCGAAATTAATATTACGAACATTTATAATTTATATTTAATATAAATTACGAGTTTTATGTGATTTTATGTGATTTCGTGAATTATGTGAATATTATCTTTTTCGTACGTGTTTATCGAATATTAACCGCATGCAATATTTTTATAAAAGTTGGAGTTTTTATAAAAATATAAATCGAAAACTTTAAATATTAAATAGGTGTTATTTAAATTAATTAGAGTTGTGAGCTTTAATTAAACTTGAAGCCCATCTTAAAACCCATAAACACAATTAAGGATATATATAAACTTTAAAAAAAAAATTAAAACCCTAACCCCTCATTGTTGCCGTCGCGACCCCCTCACCCTCACCTTTGATCGACCGAAACTAGAAAGCAACCAAGGAACGTTCAATCGATCCCCGATCGTGAATCCGGAAGTAGATACGTGCTAGTCTACGCATTCCTAACGTTCCTACGTAAGTTATTTTATAAAAATCCGTCACTTTTTCATTATTATTTTTGAGATCGAAACCCTAGATTATCCAAACTTGATGATTTTGAAATATAATAATGAATTGGTTAATTGATGGATAGTATTGTATCGATTTGGTGATTTTATGAAATTATGTGAAACCCTAGTTGTCATACGATGTGAAAATTGAATATTGTTGATTATGTGATGTTTAGAAATCGCATGTTAGACGTGGATTATGATTAATATAGTTGAAATTATATTAGTTGAAAGATTTAAAATTGATTGGACGTGTTAATTGGATGAATTAAGCGTGTAATGGACGGGTTACTAAAAAGGGAAACTTTTTATGAATTCTATTTTGCATGCTAGACATGATTAGGATGATGTGATGATGGTTATGAGTTACTTGATACATGTTTAGATGATTTGTGAAATCAGATTTTGAATACATAACCCGGTTTTGCGAACTTTCCAAAAAAGGAAACTTTAATTGTTAAAAGTGGTTAGAACTTGCTATTTAGACATGCATGATATGGTTTAATGATTGGTACATGTTGGTTAAGATACAATAACCTGTTGTAACGTGTTAGGTGTTTGAAATCACGCATGCTAGTCATAGGTTACTAAAGTTGGAAACTTTGTCTTGAATTATGATTTGCATGTTTAGGTTCTAGACAATTGTTATGTGATGTGATGATCTAGAACACGTTAGAGTGATACGACAAACATATCAATGATGATAGTTTATAGGAAACATGAGTCCCGAACAAACCTGCTATTTTTGAAAACTTTCTATTCATAGAAACGTGCTATTTTTGGAAACTTTCTATTTATAGAAACCTGCAATTTTTGGAAACTTTCTATTTATAGAAACCTGCTATTTATGGAAACTTTCTAGCTTGTTAGAACAAATAGGATTTGTTGCTAAGTGTTACAGCATGATCATTTGTGTATAATATAGAAGTATTATACTGAACAAACATTTAATCATTAAACCGGTCACCAACGGGTCGTCAGGACAAACTTGGTCAAACTTTCAAACTTTTCTAAACCCTTAAAACAATGAGATTGTTTGGATACTTAGGGTTCGTATCATCTTGCACAAACACACACTTATAAACCGGTGTTTATAGGTGGCAGTTAGTCGTCAAGCATTCTAAGTTCGTTTTCTTTCGCACATACTCTAAGGTGAGTTTCACGGCCCCTTTTCTTACGTTTTAAACTTGGGGGAGAAAACATGGGTACGAGCATTTAGATCTTACATTTCTTTTATATCACTTGTGTACTAAGTGCAAACATATCATGAAAGTCCTTACTTATCGAACCGTTAGTATATGGGTTAGTGAGGTAATCTTGAGTAGTACTATTGGGCATTGACAAGCCCCACCCGCGTTAGTCGCGCTAACACGACAGGTAGTCGAACGGGTGTAACATTGACCTAAACATTCACCATTGATTATGATAGTCATGGTGGGAGGCAGTAAAAACATAAACAGTCAGCTTCGGTGTCGAAACGCTTTAGTAACATGTACTAGGTTAGCTACCTATGATATAAATTGTAAATGGTATTATCTAGTAAACTTTACAAACATTGAAACCTGTGAACTCACCAACCTAGTGTTGACACGTTTTAGCATGTTTTCTCAGGTAACTAAGGTACAAGCACGAGCTAAGGCATGCATGCATTCGAAGTCCATCTTTTCAAACTCAAGAACTAATTATTTAGTTTATTGTTGAACTATTTATTTTTGGCGCGACTGTTTTGGCGCATGCTTTTCATCTAACTCTTCGCTTCCGCAAGTCTTACATTAAATCAGTATTTTCATTGCTAGTGTTGCATCGTGACTATGAGAAATACTAGTGGTTTTTCTTAAACTCATATAGAGTCGTTCAACGTAACTAATGACTGAGATCCTGTTATGTCACGCCTCTAACGGTAAAACTCCGTTGGTGGATTTTGGGGGTGTGGCAGATTGGTATCAGAGCCAGTGGTTTTAGAGAACTAGAAAATGCATACTAGACTATAACCACGTACACGAATTAGTTACACATCACTTACACTCAAACATGGCACTCACTCATCCCGTTACAGGAAATGTCGACCCCGCCTAATTCACCCGCATCCCCAGTCGTTCAGGAGCACGATGTTCCTACCGTACCTTTGCAAGAGTCGAGGAGACGTCGACTCAACCCGATCAATACCACTGTAGGGCATGACGAGCCTATTCATGTGCGTGTCAGAGGCAACACGCAGGACTGGGATTGGTATCCCGATAGGATCAGGAACTGGATCCGCGAGGAGGAAGTCCCACCTCCGCTCACTACTGACATTGCTTCTTCTTCATCATTTTCTGTACGAGCTTTGCCACCGTTACAGTACCCCCATGAGCAGGTGATAGCTGCCTTTGTAGCTAGGATGGACCGGGAGATCCGGAACATGAGGGACGCAGCGGGAGAGATTACTAGCATACTTTAGCGAGAGATGTTGATGAATCAGAGGATCACCAAACTGACTGCAGATTTAGCAGCATCTGATACAGCTCACGAGAATTTAGCAAATGGATGTGTGGATATGGAGGACCGGCTGAACACTGCAAAGTGGAACCTGGATATACTCCACACTAGGATTGAGCAGGTTGATGCACGACTTGCAGCAGTTGAGGCAGTAGGAGTTGCACCAGAGGATGCACCTGCAGGAGACCAGGATGAGGATGATGATGCAGCATCCGATGTTACATCAGTTGGCAGTGACATTTGATCATCTATCTTCATTACTTATTTACGCCTTTTCTTTTGAACCTAGATGGGCAGGGTGGTTCCCATCCAACAGATATTTCTAGAATTTTGATGTTTGGTTGAATTTAGTTGTAATCGTTACAATTTATTTTATCAAGTATTACTATTATTGAAATGTTAGATGTTGTGGTTTGAATTTCTTTATTTACTGGTACTTGTATGATGATAAAATGCGATGTATTTTTCTCATTATTGTATGTTGTGAATGTAAAGATAATGTCTGGAAGAGGAAATGGACGTGGTGGACGAGCCGGAGGATGCGGTGGTCGCGGAAACATTAACATGACTGCAGCCGAGCTCACGGCACTCATAAATGAGCGTGTGGCTGAAGCAGTAGCAGCTACTCACGCCGCTATTAATGTTGGAGGTAAAGCAACATATTATCGACTCTAGTGAGTCATCATTCATCCTAAACTCAAATTCGAATATAGTGTCCCTAAAACGCATTCTTGTTTACAATTCAGGTCAACACAACCACCAGCAGGTTTGTACTTTCAAGGCGTACATGGATTGCAAGCCTCACTCGTTCAGTGGAGCCGAAGGGGCTGTTGGCTTACTCCGCTGGATGGAGAAATATGAATCCGCTTTTGCAACGTGTAATTGTCCACCGAATAATCAGGTGAAATATGCATCTGGCACACTTGAGGGTCCAGCCCTTACTTGGTGGAACTCTCAGGTGCAAATGCTAACTCTTGAGATGGCAAATGCATTGTCATGGGATGAATTTAAGACTATGCTAAGGGAGGAGTATTGTCCCCGCGATGAAGTGCAGAAACTTGAGGGTGAGTTCTGGAACCTCAAGATGGAGGGATCAGAAATTGAAGCCTACACTACTCGTTCGCATGAACTGGCGAACTTGTGTTTGCAAATGGTAACACCTCCCTATAAGAGGATTGAGAAATTCATTGATGGTTTGGTCCCGCAAATTCAGAGCATGGTGACATCTTCTAATCCCACTACGATCCAGCAAGCAATCAGGTTGGCTCACAGGCTGACCGATTAAGCAGTCGCTCAGGGCACCCTACCCCCTAGAGGTGCGTTATCAAAGACAACTGACAACAAGCGGAAGTTTGACAGTTCATTCCCCAAAACCTTCCAGTCAAACCCACCTTCTCAGCAACAGCAACAGCAACACCGTAAGTTTGAACCGTCAAAGAACAACAGTCAGGCTAACTCTTCTCAGCAAAATCAAGGTTCTTATATTGGCAAGTACCCGAAGTGCAATAAATGTAACTTTCACCATCATGGAGCATGTGACCGGTACCGTTGCTAACGGTGTGGAAAGATGGGTCATTTGGCCAAAGACTGTAGAGTAGATCTACATAACAAACAGACACCACCTGGAAACGCACCCAAAGGTTGTTTTGAGTGCGGTAAGGAAGGGCATTTCAAGAAAGATTGTCCGCAGTTGAGGAGAAACTGGAACGGGAATGGAAATGGCAACAATCATCAGGGCGGTAATGGAAATGGTAATAACCACCAGGGTGGAAATGGTAATAACAACGGAAATGGTGCAAAGGGCCGAGCATTTGTGATTGGATCGGGAGAATCTCGGAATGATCGGAACGTGGTGAACGGTATGTTTCTCTTTAACGATCATTATGCTTCTGTACTTTTTGATACTGGCGCCGATAGAAGTTTTATATCTAGAGAACTTAGTGGTCAGTTAGAAATAAACCCAACTTTACTAAAACATCATTATACCGTAGAGATAGCAGACCGTAAAGTAATCGAGGCAACCCACATTCTCAAGGGATGTTAGTTAGAACTTTCTGGTCACAAACTTGACATCGATCTCATGCCAGTTACACTTGGCAGTTTTGACATAATTGTGGGCATGGATTGGTTGTCTGAAAACCAAGCTGAGATCATCTGTAGTGAGAAGATCGTTCGCATACCCCTTCCTAGTGGAGAGATCCTATCTGTTCAGGGCGAAAGAAGTGGTGCAGCCATGGGCATCATATCTTTCATGAAGGCTCAGAAGTGTCTGCATAAGAGTCATACCGCAATTCTAGCCCTTGTCCCTGACAAGTCCACCGAGGAGAAAAAGTTAGAAGATATCCCTATCGTTCGCGTATTCCCAGAAGTATTCCCTGAAGACCTACCTGGTCTTCCACCTCATCATCAGGTCGAATTTCAGATTGACCTAACACCCGGAGCAGCGCCTATTACTCGAGCACCCTATAGACTGGCACCAAGCGAGTTGCAGGAGCTATCTACACAACTGCAAGAGTTGTTGGATAAAGGTTTCATCCGACCGAGCTCATCGACATGGGGAGCCCCAGTCCTATTTGTCAAAAAAAAGATGGGACTTTCCGAATGTGCATTGATTACCGAGAGTTGAACAAAGTAACAGTCAAGAACCGCTACCCACTACCCCGTATTGACGATTTATTCGACGAACTTCAACGGTCAAGTTTCTACTCAAAAATCGATTTAAGGTCTGGATATCATCAGTTGAGAGTTTGAGATGAAGATATATCCAAGACTGCATTCAGAACCCGGTACGGCCATTTCGAATTTTTGGTCATGCCATTTGGATTAACTAACGCACCCGCGGTGTTCATGGACCTCATGAACCGTGTGTGTAAACCTTACCTTGACCAATTCGTCATTGTCTTCATTGACGATATCCTCATATACTCTAAGAGTCAGGAAGAGCATGAGGAGCATCTGCGTTTGATCCTTGAACTACTGAAGCAGGAACAGTTGTACGCGAAGTTTTCCAAATGCGATTTTTGGATTCGCGAGGTTCAATTTTTAGGACATGTGATCAATGAGAAGGGAATACATGTCAATCCAGCCAAAGTGGAAGCTATTAAAAATTGGGCAGCACCAACAACTCCAACCGAAGTTCGGCAATTCCTAGGATTGGCCGGATACTACCGTCGTTTTATCGAAGGATTTTTAAAGATTGCCCAACCCCTCACCTCCTTAACCCAAAAAGATAAACCCTATAACTGGAGTGAGACTCAAGAATCAGCATTCCAGCTACTGAAGCAAAAACTATGTAGCGCACCCATCCTATCTCTACCAGAGGGAACGGATGACTTCGTGGTGTATTGCGATGCCTCCATCCAAGGTCTCGGTTGTGTATTGATGCAACGTGACTAGGTTATCGCATACGCTTCTCGACAGTTAAAAATCCACGAAAAGAACTACATGACTCATGATTTGGATTTAGGAGCCGTGGTGTTTGCACACAAGATATGGAGACATTACTTGTACGGTACCAAGTGCACCATCTACACCGATCACAAGAGTCTTCAGCATATTTTTGAGCAGAAAGAGTTGAATATGCGTCAACGTCGTTGGATCGAATTATTAAACGATTATGATTGTGCAATCAAGTACCATCCAGACAAAGCTAATGTGGTGGCCGATGCCCTAAGCAGAAAAGAAACTAAACCCCGACGAGTTAGAGCATTACAACCCACTATTCATACAGGATTACCCGAACAAATCCGCAATACCCAACTCGAAGCCTTAAAAGAGGAGAACTTACCATTGGAATCCACTCGTGGTATGGAAAAACAACTGGAGGTTAAATCAGATGGTATTCGTTACTTCGCGGAACGAATATGGATACCAGTGTATGGAAACCTAAGAGATCTAGTCATGGATGAAGCTCACAAATCCCGATACTCTATCCATCCAGGATCCGACAAGATGTATCATGATCTCAAAGTTTTGTATTGGTGGCCGAACATGAAAGCCGACATAGCCACCTACGTGAGCAAGTGCCTGACTTGTTCCAAGATCAAGGTGGAGTACCAAAAGCCATCCGGATTACTTCAACAACCGGAAATACCAATGTGGAAATGGGAGCAGATTTCCATGGATTTCATGACCAAATTACCCCGAACCCCTACTGGATGTGACACAATCTGGGTGATAGTGGATCGCCTAACAAAATCCGCTCATTTCCTTGCTATCAAAGAGACCGATAAAATGGAAAAGTTAACTCGTCTCTACCTTAAAGAAGTAGTATCTCGACATGGAGTGCCAATCTCCATCATTTCCGACAGAGACGCCCGATTCACCTCACGTTTCTGGCAATCATTACAGAAAGCTCTAGGCACGCGCCTGGATATGAGCACAGTGTACAATCCTCAAACAGATGGCCAGAGTGAACGTACCATACAAACCCTAGAAGACATGCTACGAGCTTGTGTGATCGATTTCGGAAACAGTTGGGGGACTCACTTGCCTTTAGTGGAATTCTCTTACAATAACAGCTATCATACTAGCATCAAAGCAACACCGTTCGAGGCTTTGTACGGGAGAAAGTGTCGATCACCACTTTGTTGGGCTGAAGTTGGAGATAGTCAACTTACGGGTCCTGAACTTGTGCATGAAACCTCAGAGAAAATCGTGCAAATCCGAAACCGTATGGCAGCAGCTCGTGACCGTCAAAAGAGTTATGCAGACAAGCGCAGAAAACCGCTAGAATTTCAAGTGGGCGACAAAGTGTTATTAAAGGTTTCACCGTGGAAAGGTGTAATTCATTTTGGAAAACGAGGAAAGTTAAACCCGCGTTACGTTGGACCATTCGAGATAGAGAAAAGGATCGGTCCAGTAGCATACCAACTGAACCTACCGGATACACTCAATGGAGTGCATAATGTCTTTCATGTCTCAAACCTAAAGAAGTGCCTATCAGATGAGACACTTGTAGTTCCACTCGAGGAGTTGGAAATTGATGAACAGCTACGTTTCATTGAGGAACTAGTTGAGATCATGGACAGAGAGGTCAAAACCCTCAAGCGCAGTAAGATACCTATTGTCAGAGTTCGTTGGAACTCGAAGCGTTGACCGGAGTTCACGTGGGAACGCGAGGATCAGATGATGAAAAAGTATCCTCACATGTTCAAACATTCAACGGCAAACACAGAAGGTACTAACTAAATTTTGAGACGAAATTTATTTCAACAAGGGGATGATGTGACAAACCTAAACTTTTGTTTCAGACATTACGGACTTCGTTTAAATTTCGGGACGAAAATTCTTTCAACAAGGGGATGATGTGACAACCGGCATTTTCAGGTTAACTCCGTTAACTCAAACCTCGTTAGTTCAAATATTTTTCGTTACAAACTCAGTTATCTCAGTTAATCACACGTACATTGCATTTAATTAGGATTAATTAAATGTGTCAGTTAGTTCACACACATCGGATCGCACGCGAGTCTAACCCGGAACGTTGGTGATTAATCGAAATTAATATTACGAACATTTATAATTTATATTTAATATAAATTACGAGTTTTATGTGATTTTATGTGATTTCGTGAATTATGTGAATATTATCGTTTTCGTACGTGTTTATCGAATATTAACCGCATGCAATATTTTTATAAAAGTTGGAGTTTTTATAAAAATATAAATCGAAAACTTTAAGTATTAAATAGGTGTTATTTAAATTAATTAGGGTTGTGAGCTTTAATTAAACTTGAAGCCCATCTTAAAACCCATAAACACAATTAAGGAGATATATAAACTTTAAAAAAAAAATTAAAACCCTAACCCCTCATTGTTGTCGTCGCGACCCCCTCACCCTCACCTTTGATCGACCGAAACAAGAAAGCAACCAAGGAACGTTCAATCGATCCCCGATCGTGAATCCGGAAGTAGATACGTGCTAGTCTACGCATTCCTAACGTTCCTACGTAAGTTATTTTATAAAAATCCGTCACTTTTTCATTATTATTTTTGAGATCGAAACCCTAGATTATCCAAACTTGATGATTTTGAAATATAATAATGAATTGGTTAATTGATGGATAGTATTGTATCGATTTGGTGATTTTATGAAATTATGTGAAACCCTAGTTGTCATACGATGTGAAAATTGAATATTGTTGATTATGTGATGTTTAGAAATCGCATGTTAGACGTGGATTATGATTAATATAGTTGAAATTATATTAGTTGAAAGATTTAAAATTGATTGGACGTGTTAATTGGATGAATTAAGCGTGTAATGGACGGGTTACTAAAAAGGGAAACTTTTTATGAATTCTATTTTGCATGCTAGACATGATTAGGATGATGTGATGATGGTTATGAGTTACTTGATACATGTTTAGATGATTTGTGAAATCAGATTTTGAATACATAACCCGGTTTTGCGAACTTTCCAAATAAGGAAACTTTAATTGTTAAAAGTGGTTAGAACTTGCTATTTAGACATGCATGATATGGTTTAATGATTGGTACATGTTGGTTAAGATACAATAACCTGTTGTAACGTGTTAGGTGTTTGAAATCACGCATGCTAGTCATAGGTTACTAAAGTTGGAAACTTTGTCTTGAATTATGATTTGCATGTTTAGGTTCTAGACAATTGTTATGTGATGTGATGATCTAGAACATGTTAGAGTGATACGACAAACATATCAATGATGATAGTTTATAGGAAACATGAGTCCCGAACAAACCTGCTATTTTTGGAAACTTTCTATTCATAGAAACGTGCTATTTTTGGAAACTTTCTATTTATAAAAACCTGCAATTTTTGGAAACTTTCTATTTATAGAAACCTGCTATTTATGGAAACTTTCTAGCTTGTTAGAACAAATAGGATTTGTTGCTAAGTGTTACAGCATGATCATTTGTGTATAATATAGAAGTATTATACTGAACAAACATTTAATCATTAAACGGGTCACCAACGGGTCGTCGGGACAAACTTGGTCAAAATTAGTCAAACTTGGTCAAACTTGCAAACTTTTCTAAACCCTTAAAACAATGAGATTGTTTGGATACTTAGGGTTCGTATCATCTTGCACAAACACACACTTATAAACCGGTGTTTATAGGTGGCAGTTAGTCGTCAAGCATTCTAAGTTCGTTTTCTTTCGCACATACTCTAAGGTGAGTTTCACGGCCCCTTTTCTTCCGTTTTAAACTTGGGGGAGAAAACATTGGTACGAGCATTTAGATCTTACATTTCTTTTATATCACTTGTGTACTAAGCGCAAACATATCATGAAAGTCCTTACTTATCGAACCGTTAGTATATGGGTTAGCGAGGTAATCTTGAGTAGTACTACTGGGCATTGACAAGCCCCACCTGCGTTAGTCGCGCTAACACGACAGGTAGTCGAACGGGTGTAACATTGATCTAAACATTCACCATTGATTATGATAGTCATGGTGGGAGGCAGTACAAACATAAACAGTCAGCTTCGGTGTCGAAACGCTTTAGTAACATGTACTAGGTTAGCTACCTATGATATAAATTGTAAATGGTATTATCTAGTAAACTTTACAAACATTGAAACCTGTGAACTCACCAACATAGTGTTGACACGTTTTAGCATGTTTTCTCAGGTAACTAAGGTACAAGCACGAGCTACATCATTTTCAAACTCAAGAACTAATTATTTAGTTTATTGTTGAACTATTTATTTTTGGCGTGACTGTTTTGGCGCATGCTTTTCATCTAACTTTTCGCTTCCGCAAGTCTTACATTAAATCAGTATTTTCATTGCTAGTGTTGCATCGTGACTATGAGCAATACTAGTGGTTTTTCTTAAACTCATATAGAGTCGTTCAACGTAACTAATGACTGAGATCCTGTTATGTCACGCCCCTAACGGTAAAACTCCGTTGGTGGATTTTGGGGGTGTGACATGGGATGCGTATTGATGCAACGTGGGAGAGTGATCGCATATGCATCACGGCAGTTGAAGATTCACGAAGCTAATTATCCGACTCACGATTTGAAACTTGCTGCTGTCATATTCGCATTGAAAATCTGGAGGGACTACCTTTACGGGGTGAAGTTTACTATTTACTCCGACCACAAAATTTTGAAGTACTTCTTCGAACAAAGGGAACTTAATATGAGGCAGAGAAGATGGCTGGAACTTCTGAAAGATTATGACTGTGAAATCATATACCATCCTGGAAAGGCAAACGTGGTATCTGACGCACTAAGCCGAAAGGATGTGCCTACTCCTATTAGAGTGAAAGCTTGCCAGTTAGTGGTAACATCGGATGTGATGAGAGAAATAGAAAAAGGCTCAAGATGAGGCACTTAAAGAGGAAAACGTAAAGAAGGAAAGGATGGTTGGCCAATAGGACAAGTTGGAATATAACACCCTTGGTGTTAGGACACGTTTTGGACGGGTATGGATACCTATGGGTGGCGAGCTTAGAACCAAAATCTTGGATGAGGCTCATAAGTCTCGTTACTCTATCCATCCTGGTACCAATAAAATGTACCAAGATCTGAGGAAGGAATACTGGTGGCCTGGAATGAAACATGAGGTGACAAAGTATGTAAGCAAGTGCTTGACTTGGTCGCAAGTAAAGGCCGAACACCAGAAACCGTATGGAAAGATTCAACCACTTGATATACCAGAACGGAAGTGGGAACACATTACCATGGACTTCATAACCAAGCTACCTCGCATAACTAAAGGTCATGACACCATTTGGGTAATTGTGGACCGTTTAACGAAGAATGCTCATTTCCTACCTATTCGCGAGACGTTCTCGTCGGAAAGGTTAGCAGAAGTATTTATTAACGAGGTATTAGCACGGCATGGGATGCCTTTGACGATCGTATATGACCGGGACACACGATTCACATCGAGGTTCTGGAAAAGATTTCACGAGGCGATGGGCATGAGGCTTAATATCAGCACGGGATACCACCCACAAAAGAATGGAGTGTCCGAAAGGACCATTCAAACATTGGAGGATATGCTTCGTGCTTGTATTATCGACTTTGGTAGCAGTTGGGACAGTCATCTGCCGTTAGCTGAATTCTCCTACAACAATAGTTATCACACGACGATAGGCATGCCGCCTTACGAAATGTTGTATGGGAGAAGATGTAGGACCCCGGTTTGTTGGGGTGAGATTGGACAGAAGGAATTAGGAAGTCTTGAAGTCGTAAGAGAAACGTCGGAAATGTTTGATCAAATCAAGGCACGAATGAAGGCCGCACAAGATCGTCAGAAATCCTATGCGGATAAACAACGGAGGCCTATTGAGTTTAATATTGGGGACAGAGTAATGTTGAAAGTATCACCATGGAAGGGAATCATACGATTCAGGAAAAGAGGGAAGTTAAGTCCGAGGTTTGTCGGACCATTCAGGATAATGGCGCGGGTTGGTGAAGTCGCTTATCGGTTGGAGTTGCCTGATGAGTTAAGTGGGATTCATCCTACCTTCCATGTATCACACTTGTGAAAGTGTTTGGCGGATGAATCGGCTCACATACCACTTACCGACATCGAGGTCGACAACAGCCTTAATTACATCGAAGAACCTGTGGCCATCTTAGACAGAAAGGAGAAGCGTTTGCGTAAGAAGGTTATCCAATTGGTTAAAGTCCAATAGAGACATCGAAAGGGATCGGAAGCCACTTGGGAAACGGAGAAGGAAATGAGGGAGTCGTACCCTCATCTATTTGACTTATGATAGGTTTCGAGGACGAAACCTATTGTAAGGGGGGTAGACTTGTAACATCCCAAAAATAAAACGACGCTTGAAATAACTGGTCATACGCGAGACGAAAGTAATAAATGAATGAGGCATGACGGGCCGGGCCAGATGGGCCGGCGAACATGAAGGGAGGAGTCACTTCCCTGTAAATAGCCAACACACTCCACCATTCTCTCATTTGCAAGTTTTAGAGAGAGAAACCGTAGAGAGAGAAAGTTGGCGGATCGACCCGTGATTTCAGAAAAGTGTTACTCCAGAGCTCGTGAGAAGAACCTCCGGATCAGAAGCTCGATTCAGGTAACGATCCGACCTAAATCTGAGTTTTAGTTCGTTTTTAGGTTTTTCGGGTTTTGGGTGAAAAGGTAACGTTTTTATGGATGAAACTGGAAGATAAACATAGATTTGAGTTCCTTAATGGAAAACGAACGTTTTGGATGTAAACAGGTTCGGGATCTTGACGTGATCAGACCCGAATGTGAAAGTTAGGGTTTTTGTGAAAAACAGATCGTGCGTAGGAGCAGGTCCTGCGTACTTATCAAGTACGCAGGAAGAGGGCACTGCGTACTTATCAAGTACGTAGGAAGAGGATCCTGCGTACTTATCAAGTACGCAGGAAGCAGGGTCTGCGCACTTGCTAAGTGCGCGGGCATCAGGTTGTTTACGTAAAGTTAGTATGTTTAGAATGGTTAAACCGTTAGAGTCGGGATTGGGTCTTATGTGTATTTAACTACCTAATTCAGATCGTACGTGACGTTGTTGGGCCTTTGTTTAGGACAACCAAGACTAGCTTATCAGGTGAGTTCTTTAAATGTTTTAATTAAATGTTTTGGGTTGGTGTGCATACATACAGAATGATGTTTACGAAAGGATGTTTACAAAAGGATGTTTACGATATGATGTTTACGAAATGATGTTTATGAGATGATGTTTATGAAATGTTTTGCCAAATGAAGTTTACGAAAGGTTTACGAAAGGGATGATGTTTTGTTTAATAAAACGTACGAATGCTTTAACTAAAATGAGGTAAAGGTTTATGAAAGTTACGAATGAACGAATCTGCCACGAGTTCCTACGGGAGCTAAGGTATGTATATGTAAATGGGCCTTACCCTTATGGGGGGCCTATGTGGCTGGCTAACGGTTGTACAACTGGTTGATGATGGGGTGGCGACGGTCACCCATGGGATTACCGGGATCCCGATGGAAGGTACTATTCCTTGCGGGGAAATAGTGCCTAAGTTATGTTCTGTCTACCTAGAGGTAACGAGCCTTAGGAGGCATATGTTTGGTCTACCTAGAGGTAACGAGCCTTAGGAGACGTATGTTTGGTCCACCTAGAGGTAACGAGCCTTAGGAGACCTGGATGACGGATGACTTAGAGGTAACGAGCCTTAAGTCCATCCGCGGGTATGCGATGTATGGAATTGACGATTACGAGAAGGCGCATATTCGGTTCATGTTGACTTATGTTATGATGCTATGTTACGATGTTTTGATGATGTTAAGTTATTGCATGTTTTACGTACGCTTTTGTTAAACAAATGTATGTTATGTTTTGGAAAAATGTTTATGTTAAGGTTTTATGTAAAGCTACGACTCACCAGCGTAGCTGACTTTTTAGTATGCACATTCAGGTTAAGGGCAGGTTATGATGATGGACGGTGATGCTTGGCAAGCGAGAAGAGTTACCCGGATGACAAGAAGACTGGCATCCCGTTATGAGTTGTTTATGTTATGTTTATGTATTTGACAATGTTACGCTTCCGCATGTTTGAACAAGTTTTAATTATGTTGAATGAATAATTCCGCTGCGTTATTTGATATTCATGTTTAATAACTGTTTGTGAATGAGTAAATCCAACAAGTGAGGCCTCCCGGGTTTGGGGCCTTACCGAATAATATTTTAAAACAATTAAAAAACATATAAATATAATATTTTGAATTTATAAAAACAATTAAAAGCTTTAAAAAAATAAAATTATACGTCCTTATTATAATAAATGAACAATTTATTTACCACGTGTCGAGTTTTGACGAATTCTAGATTTTTGTTTTCTCAATTCTCTCTTCTATTAAATAACCCACTTCTATAGAATAATAATGATTTAAAATAATTAAATACCTAAAATTTATTCTAATATTTTATTAAAGTTTAATAAATCAAAAGAAAATTCTGGTTATTTCTTCTTTTGAAATTTAATTTTATTATTTTTAAATTTTTATTATTTTTATTTGTGATTCTTAAATCTTCATTGTTTGTTATTTATAATTTTGAAATATTTATTATTTCTTCTTTCAGCAATTGTTAATAACATTCAACATACAAATATTCATAGAAACTGTTTTTTTACAAAAAGTTGGATTTATTAAACTCGTGTAATAAATGAATTTCCAACTTAGTTTATAAATATAATATTTCAGGTTTAGATTTAAATTTAAATTTATTACTTTTAAATTATAAAAAAAATATAAATAAATATAATATTCGGATATCCGAAATATCCGAATTTTTTTAAATCAATATCCTAAAATTCGGATGTCCGAATTTCGGATATACAAAATTTCGAATATCCGAATTTCTGGATAATTCGGATTCGGAATTTTGGATATTTTGTGTTCGGTTTCGAATTCAGATTTTTCTGAACACCCTTAGGGATTGACTTGGGAGTGCTCTTACCTAGTAGTTTTCTTTGGAGACACGGGGTCTAAAAAGTTGATATATACATAAAAAATTAAAAAAGTTTATACTTTTTGTACATTTTAATAAACTCAACTATTTTAAACAAATAGATTAATTATTCGTTTCAATTTTTATCTACATATTTTTGAATTCAAAATTTTATTTATTATCAATCATATTTTTATAAATTTTACACACTGAATACGATTTTATAGCCATGTAAGATCTAATTAAAAAAACATTTAATCATATATTTATATTCAGATATCTAATATTTGTTATATCCCACTGTATTTTTTGTCATATCATTATAGTCAAAAGTATTCAATTAATTATTTTATTTTATTCCTATTTCGATTTATATTATGACTTATTTTATTTCTTTGTATATGTTTATATATGTTTTCTAGATGTGGCAAATTCGACCCACTTTCTTATGAACGGGTCGATTTGGGTTATGGTTTATACTAGCGGTCAAATGGTTAAAAATCAAACAAAATGAGAAGACATATCGGTTGAAAGTCACCTTAAGTTTAAATTTCATTTAAATAAATGTATTTAGATTGTTATATTATAATCAGAATAATATAAATTTTTAGTTATATTTGACACTAAAACATATCTAATAAATAAGTAATTGGTTGCGTCACATATTACAATTATGTGAACCCAAGATTCTTATAACCGTTTGAAAATTTCTCGCTTATTTTTATATGAGCCAAAGCTATACCTAATAAATAAGTAATATTTTTTTTAAAAGGCTAATAAATAAGTAACCGATTGAATTTTTTTTCACTTATTGTTTCCCAATTGTTTATTATATTCGTTCTGAATATTTCATTTATGAATATTTCATTTATTTAATATTTTTTTTCTCAACTATTTTCTTTATTTTTTTCGCTTATTAATAACTGTTTAATATTTTATTGATTTCACCCCGTGTAATAGACGGGTTTCTAACCTAGTATAAAAATATAACAATATGAATCAAACCACGAACGCTTTGTAGCTGAATTCTAAATGACAATTTAATACGTCTTTGTTGTTGGAAAAATTATGAAACTAGTACAAGCATTATAAATTAAAAAATATAACCTATAATTTCCGATCATAGAAAATTATAGGTAAAGTTAAATATTAAAATTCTTTGTCGACAAAGATAATCTTTTTAATATATTCGATTTTTATGATAGGTTGTTTAATCTACACTATATAATAAATAAAGGTTTTTGCATGTAACGTCTCGCATTCATATTTATTTTTTTCTCGCTTCTCTCTCTTATTAAATACACCCCTATCTTTTAATAATAATATATTTTTAAAGAAAATACTATTTGTATTAATAAAACACATTTATTTTAAATTATTTCTTATTTTTAAGGAATTTTGAAATCTAATTATGTAACTTTTATTTTCAATTAAATAGTAAATGAAAATCAAATAACATTAAGTTGTAGTTAACATATTTTCTAAACCTAATTAGATATTAATTTTTACACATTTTGAATTTTGTTTTCCATACTTAGTATATGTAAAAAATTTACACCTGTAAGATATATATAGATAAGGATTTAAGAATTTTATGTATTAATATTTTTTACTTTGTGTATAATACATGGGGTTCTAAACTAGTATAATATATAAAAGATGTAGTTTTTATGAAATTTCTAACCTAATATATCTTTAATATACTTGGTGTTTAAAAAACACATCAAATAATCCAAAAGTTTATACTTACTAAATTGATGAGTTTCATAATATTTTTTAAACTATATTTTAATGGGGTTGATACATTACGGTGCATCAAACTCAAAATTTGATACGTAGTTATTATAATGTGTTTTTATGGAGTGGTTTAAAATGTTACAACAAAACTGTGTATGGAGTTTTGATGCATAAAAAAAGTGTAAGTTAACTAGCAGGCTTGTCTCTCAAATTTGGGGTGCTCTCTACAACTTGAATAAATGGACCCCCTGAATATATAATTGGATTTAAAAAATCATTAAAGCGATGATTGGTTTTTTAGGTTCGATCAATTGAAGCCCTAATAGATTGATCGTTGTCGATTGAAGCCTCTGACGTCGTCTTCTCAAAATCTATTTTCTTGTCGCTATTTTTTTAATTAGGTTTAAAAATGTTTAATTTTTTTAATTGGGTTAAATGCCTTTTTAATTTTAGATGGATTAAATAAGTTTAGATGGACTAAAACAAAAAAAAAAGATGTTGAATTAGTTTTTTTTTTAAATTACTAGATTTTAAAATGTTGTTGGTTTATCAACTTAATTATTTTTGTTTTAAAATAAATTTAAATATATAATATATCAAAAAATAAAATTTGGACCCCCGAAAAAACACGCACTACTAAAAGGCCGGCTATGTTAACTAGCAAAAACGTACCCACATATAACGTTATGATGAAACATGAGGTATTTACAAAAATTGACAAACACAGAGAGTTTTACAAAAGTTAAACAAAATAGAAAGTTTTAAAATAGTTCACCAACAAATACACATGTTTACAACTTTGCATCAAAATGCATTACAACAACGCGTCAAACTAGTAGTTTTGATGCATAGTGGTAACGCAGTATGATGTACCATTTTAATATAGTTTATTACATACTTTTACAATGGTGCATCAAATTTTATCACGAATGTACATTAAACAAGCATTACAACCGTATGTCAACTTTTCATACATATACATCAAAAATCTATTACTCTCATTTGTCACTCTCCCAAATCGGTTCTTAAATAAAAAAATAAAAAAACACTAATCCTGGTTTACATCTTTTGGTGCGATGAGAGCAATATAATGGTTGGTGACTGTATGACTTGTCACTTTAGAGGCAATCTAGCTAAGATAGCACAAAGGACAATCTAAGAAGCAATTGAAACGGACTACAATGGTTGATGGGGAAAGAGTATATGGCGTTTTACATTTTTTTGAACAACAAATTTTTTTACTCCTAAATACAATCTAAATCTACGCCTACTAGATACGAACCCACATCACTTTTATAAGAGGTAATCACCAATGTCACTAGCCACAAGGTCACAAACGTATATGTCTTTAATAGTTGTTAAGAATAATACAAATAATTTTAAAACAAATACATCCATATAAACATTAAACTAACATTGAGCTACAAATTAGAATCTTTTATAAACATATCACATTGTCATAACTATATTGCTATTTGCATTATTTCTAAAGTAGTTTTGCCTTTTTATCATTCTTTTTAGTTTTTTTCAAGAAGAAACAGTTATATGACCATATGAACGTAAAACCATGAGCGCTTGCAACTGAATTCCAAAATAATAATTTAATATAAGTTTTGGTGACAAATATATAAAACTAGTACAAGCATTATAGAAAAAAAATAATATTTTATAATTTTCAATAAAGTATAATAGTAAAGATAATTTTTCAAATATTTGTCCTTTTAGAGAAAATACATTTTTTAAATAAGTTTCTTATTTTTGTAATACAAAATTCCCACTAAATGTAAAATTAAGTTGCCCACTCATGTGATGCATTCAACACTTTGGTCACTTCTATACCAAAAGCTTTAATGGACTAACTTTAGTGTAGCATTTGACTCGTTTGTTTAATCTTCTTCTCATCATTCCCTTCGATGACCTAAAATTCACGCTCCCCGTCAATGTACTATTATATTGGCTAAGGGGAGTACTCATAATTTCCACACATTCACATCTCTTCACATTAGCGACACATCATTTTCACATGATATTCACATATAGGGGGGCGTATTGTTTTACTTTTCACTCACCTGAAAAATACAAGTATATACACATCATTGGTCTTGACCCCATCCGCCACCTCCTTCACCTCTTTCTTTTCCACGCCGTGGAAATCTCCACACCTTCCATCCACGACCGTGGACCACGCTTAGGGGGTGCGCTGTTCCAGGGTTCCACAACGGTAGTCCCCTTAGCCTTAGAGTTAACTTTCTTATTAACAAAAAAAAATTTAAAGAATAAATGAAAAAAATCATTAAACCAATTATAAATTTTTTAAAATATAACTTAAATTGATCAAAATAATATAATATCAACTTTAATAAATGGTGAAAGTTATTTTATTTAATTCTGAGGAATTTAAAAATTAACGACACCTCGTTTACCAAACTTTATGTTAATTATCTCATCAAATCCATCAATTTGTTAGCTATGCTTATAATACATATCTTACTAGCTTAGACCCCGTGTAATTGTAAGGCCCCTTTCCTCAGGTGATCTCATTTGTTGGATTTACTCATAAACATAGTCATAATCACTGAGCTTAAATTTAAAACATTCGAATTCATTCATTACATAACGTAACATGACATGACATAACAGCGGAAGTCTTTAAAATTAAGTACATAACATTTGTATATAAATATGGGATGCCAGTCTTGTGCCGGGTAACCTTCACGCCTTCGCACGACCCTTTCTTTCTGTACCTGAAATGTATAATAAAAGTCAGCTAACGCTGGTGAGTTCTAGTTTAAAACTATTAAGTATGATCATTCTTTTCTTTATAAGTATACATAATTATATACATACATTTCTACAAATACGTATTCATAGCTTTTACTTTTCTTTCTTCATTCTTATGTGATTACATAGATATGTATTCACCTTTTATTTCTTCATTCTTATGTGATTAACTAGATATGTATTCACCTTTTCTTTCCTTAACATTCATTGGTCATACACATAAGGGTGATCAACCCATCTTACGGTACGTATATCACAAAGACATACGCCCTTGAGCTACCGTCGTAGCCCTTTTACTCGTCCGGTCCTAGAAACCGTCCGCCTTAACTTTGGTCCGGCCAACCTTCGGCCGTCCTTCTTTACCGTCCTACCGTCGTAGTCCGTCATATTCGCCCGTCTGCCCTAAGGCATCCGTTTCCCACGCGAACTATTGTTTATGCAACCGTTATACTATTTTAGCATTTACTTCGACCGCCCTTTTATGCTTTTTGTACGTCCTAGCTTGCTAGGAACGTACCTTTCCCGGTTGCAAAATAGTCACGTGGTCGTCCGTCTACAGAAGTAGCCGTTAGCTTCGTTTCCGCCCATAACGTATACTTACATTCATAACATGCAATATAAATAATTATAAAGCAAGATTTCGTTTATTTACGTTATGCCATTCTTTCCTTTATTCTTTGTAAACATACGTTTCATTCTTTGTTCATAATTCATTCTCTTATATATATATAAAATATATATTAATACATCACGTATGATCACATTAGCATTCATATCATTTATTCATTTAGTGTATACATTTCAGCCCCAAAACGTTTAATAAGGTTTGCACATAACATAGAAGGGGGCACATAGAACTCACCTGATAAGCTTCTCTAGGTTGTCCTAAACAAAGGTCCAACAACGTCACTTCCGATCTGAATTGATTAGTTAAATACACATCAGACCTAATCCCGACTCTAACGGTTTAACCATTCCAAACATTCTGACTTTACTTAATCAGCCTGATGCCTGCGCACTTAGCAAGTGCTTGATAAGTACGCAGGATCTGATTCAGGCGTAAGAACCCTAACTTTTTGCATGCGGGTCTGATCATGTCAATATCTGAATTTTCTTTGATCAAAACGTTCGGTTTTCATTCTAGATGCTAGATCTTTGTTCATTTTCAAGTTTTATCCATAAAAACTTCACCTATTTAGCTAAAACCGAAAATCCTAAAGTAATCATAAAAACTCAGATTATGATCGAATGCTTACCTGGATTGGAGTTATGATTTAGAGAAGATGATCACGAGCACAGTAGCAACGTTCTCCTGAATTTCCAAGTCGACCCGTCACTTTCTCTCTCTAGACCCGTGCTCTCTTCTCTCACTCTAGAACTTGAGATTGGTGGAAAATGAGAAGTTTGGGCAGCCCTTGCCCTTATATACTTGGGCTTCCTTCGGCCCGTTGGAGCCGAGCCCAAGCTCATCCATTTTTCTTTCGTCATTTGAAAATTATAATTTCGATCGTGCCATTATTTATTTATTATCAGTTTTGGGATGTTACAAGTCTAACCACCTCCTTTGCCTCATGTTTAATTCCTTTTGCCCGAAAAAGTACTTCAGGCTTTTGTGATCGGAGTAAATGGTGCATTTAACTCCATACAGATAGTGCCTCCATATTTTCAATGCGAAAACTACTGCCGCTAACTCTAGATCGTGTGTTGGGTAGTTAACCTCGTGAATCTTTAGTTGTCGCGAGGCGTAGGCAATTACTTTTCCTCGTTGCATAAGTACGCAACCTAAACCCTGTCCCGAAGCGTCAGAGTAGACTACTAAGTCTTCATTTCCCTCAGGTAGTGCCAAGACTGGAGCTTGGGTTAATCGTGCCTTAAGTTCCTCAAACGCATTGTTTTGGGTTGGACCCCATTCATATTTCACTTCCTTCCGTGTCAACTTAATTAGTGGCAAGGCTATTCTTGAAAAATCTTGAATGAACCTTCGATAGTAGCGTGCCAATCCCAGAAAGCTTCGTATCTCTGTTGGTGTCTTTGGGATGTTCCATTCCTTTACTGTCTCGATCTTTACAGGATCCACCATAATGTCGTTTGGGTTTATTACATGACCTAGGAATTGGACTTCCCTAAGCCAGAACGCGCATTTGGAGAATTTTGCGTACAACTTTTCCTGCTTTAGCACCTCCAGGACCTCTCTTAGGTGACAGTGGTGATCACCCTCGCTTTTCGAATATACAAGTATGTCGTCTATAAAAACTATCACCGATCGATCCAACATTGGTCGACATACTCTATTCATCAAATCCATGAACGCTGCTGGGGCGTTGGTCAATCCGAAGGACATCACGAGAAACTCATAATGCCCATAACGCGTGCGAAACGCGGTCTTTGGTATGTCTTCTTCTCTTACTTTCAACTGATGGTAACCCGACCTAAGATCGATCTTTGAGAACCAACTCGCACCTTGCAGTTGATCAAAAAGGTCGTCTATTCTAGGCAGTGGGTATTTGTTCTTTACTGTCCTCTTGTTCAACTCGCGGTAGTCAATGCACATGCGCATGCTGCCATCCTTCTTCTTTACAAATAGTACCGGAGCGCCCCACGGTGAGATGCTCGGCCTAATAAATCCTTTTTCTGTTAGTTCCTCTAGTTGAGACATCAATTCTTTCATTTCTGACGGCGCCAATCGGTAGGGGGCTTTGGCAACTGGCTTAGCTCCTGGCAATAAGTCAATCTGAAATTCTATTTCCCGATCGGGTGGTAACCTAGGTAGATCCTCAGGGAATACTTCCGGAGAGTTGCACACCACGGGTACATTCTTGAGTTCATTCATTTTTTTTCTATCATCAATAACATATGCCAAATAAGCTTCGCAACCGCGCCTCATGTAACTTTCGGCCTTGATCATCGAGATGATGTTCGGCATTGTGCAATTCCAATCCCCATAAACCGTAATTGGACTGCCGCTAGGAGCTTTGAGGTGTATTCTCTTACGTTTACATATGATTTGAGCTTCGTTGGCAGCTAGCCAATCCATGCCCAATACTATATCGAATCTTCCTAAGGTAAGAAGGAATAATCTAGAAGGGAACTTATGACCCTCTATTACTATGATGCAATCCTCTGTTACTTGAAATACTGCCGAATTTTTACCAACGGCAGTTTGTACGCTAAAAGCCTTTACTATGGTATTGATAGTGCATCCTAGTTTACGACTAAATGCATTGGATATAAAACTTTTACTAGCACCAGAGCCAAATAAAATAGCAGCATGTTCGTTATTAACTAGGAATGTACCTGACATAACATCAGGGTTTCCCCTTGCTTCCTCCTCAGTCAGGGCGTAGGCTCGAGTCCTAGCCTGCGGCTGTTCCTTTTCCCTCTCTTTTCTCGAACCAGACAGGCCGGCCTTCCAGCAGTTCTTTGTCAGATGTCCAAACAATCCACACACTTGGCACTTGACGTTTCTTACACATTCTCGAGAGAAGTGCCCCGGCTTCCCGCACTTATAGCATGTGGTGGTGCCGATTTTACTTTCGCCGAGATGTTGCCTTCCACATTTCTTGCATGTTTCATATTCATCCGACCTTGGCTTCTTAGTTTCAGTTGTTACGTTCCCTCTTCCGGTGCCTCTAGACGGGTTCTCCCACTTTCTCTTTTGGGTCTCTGTTGGTGGGTCCTCATTGGCATAATCGTCGTAGACGATTCCGCTCAGATTCACTACCGACTCGAAGGTCGAGGGTAGGATGGCTTTCACGTGGACACGGACCCTTTGAGGTAGGCCCTTCACATAATACTTCATCCGCTCCTCTGTCTCCACCAGGTGGGGTACCAGTTGAGCTAACTCATTGAACCTAGAAGTATACTGGCGGTGTGTCTTGTTGCCAGCCTTAAAGTTTAGGAATTCATTTTCCACTCGATCAATTTCATTCTGGGGACAGAACTTCTGAATTATTAACTTCTTTAGGTCTTCCCATGTCATTCTTGCAAGAGCGTTTGGGGACTTTGTCCGCTGGATGTTCCTCCACCAACCTAGTGCTTCATTGGTGAAAGAATGAGCAACATATTTAACCGCCTGGTCCAGTCGACACTCGCTGATGTTGATTACAGCGTTCATCCTCTCAATCCATTCGAGTGTTGCCACTGAATCCTTGCTACCATCAAACTTGGGTGGGTCTCCATCCTTGAAACCTTTGTAAGTACACCCACGATTGCTTGATGCCACTCTTACTTCATCCCCGTCACTGTCATAAATTTTCTCTTTATTCTTCCCTTCATCCTCTTCTTTGCTTTTCTTTAGTGCCTCAGATAGTAGGTCAGGCAATATGTTCTTCAGAGTGAGCACAACTTCACGGGCTATAGCATCCCTGACTTCAGGTTCCAACTGTATCGGCCCTGGGTTGTCGTCTCCAGTTGGGGTCACTTCTTTTTTGTGCACACTCTCGGTGTGTTCTGCGTGCACACTCTCTTCTTCTGGTCTTTGATTCAACGGGGGTCTACCTACTCGGCCAGTGCGATCGCCTCGGCGTCCTGTTCTCCCTCCACCAGCCATAATTCTTAGTTTCCTGATAGTTATAGAGGGAATACATCAATGTCATTTCTTCAGATCATAGTTTGGAACAGTACGAGCAAGGTAAATTTTTAATTACAGTGACCGGTTTGTGATTACTAATATACATTGCTTTTCGGGTTCAAAACTCTTCAATTCGGTTGTGACATTGACATCTATTTGTTCTAAGTTAAGGTGTCTACTCTTATCCAAGTGTATTAACTCTAGTACTTACTTACCGTGCTAGCGTTGGCGTTGGTTACCCATACTGACATCCGTGCGTTGGTCCCATAATCAGTTTGAGTCCAGACATTTAGGGATGTCTGAATCTCTCAAACTATTGCTCTGATACCAACTTGTAAGGCCCCTTTCCCCGGGTGACCTCACTTGTTGGATTTACTCATAAACATAGTCATAATCACTGAGCTTAAATTTAAAACATTCGAATTCATTCATTACATAACGTAACATGACATGACATAACAGCGGAAGTCTTTAAAATTAAGTACATAACATTTGTATATAAATATGGGATGCCAGTCTTGTGCCGGGTAACCTTCACGCCTTCGCACGACCCTTCCTTTCTGTACCTGAAATGTATACTAAAAGTCAGCTAACACTGGTGAGTTCTAGTTTAAAACTATTAAGTATGATCATTCTTTTCTTTATAAGTATACATAATTATATACATACATTTCTACAAATACGTATTCATAGCTTTTACTTTTCTTTCTTCATTCTTATGTGATTACATAGATATGTATTCACCTTTTATTTCTTCATTCTTATGTTATTACATAGATATGTATTCACCTTTTTATTTCTTCATTCTTATGTGATTACATAGATATGTATTCACCTTTTCTTTCTTTAACATTCATTGGTCATACACATAAGGGTGATTAACCCATCTTACGGTACGTATATCACAAAGACATACGCCCTTGAGCTACTGTCGTAGCCCTTTTACTCGTCCGGTCCTAGAAACCGTCCGCCTTAACTTTGGTCCGGCCAACCTTCGGCCGTCCTTCTTTACCGTCCTACCGTCGTAGTCCGTCATATTCGCCCGTCTGCCCTAAGGCATCCGTTTCCCACGCGAACTATTGTTTATGCAACCGTTATACTATTTTAGCATTTACTTCGACCGCCCTTTTATGCTTTTTGTACGTCCTAGCTTGCTAGGAACGTACCTTTCCCGGTTGCAAAATAGTCACGTGGTCGTCCGTCTACAGAAGTAGCCGTTAGCTTCGTTTCCGTCCATAACGTATACTTACATTCATAACATGCAATATAAATAATTATAAAGCAAGATTTCGTTTATTTACGTTATGCCATTCTTTCCTTTATTCTTTGTAAACATACGTTTCATTCTTTGTTCATAATTCATTCTCTTATATATATATAAAATATATATTAATACATCACGTATGATCACATTAGCATTCATATCATTTATTCATTTAGTGTATACATTTCAGCCCCAAAACGTTTAATAAGGTTTGCACATAACATAGAAGGGGGCACATAGAACTCACCTGATAAGCTTCTCTAGGTTGTCCTAAACAAAGGTCCAACAACGTCACTTCCGATCTGAATTGATTAGTTAAATACACATCAGACCTAATCCCGACTCTAACGGTTTAACCATTCCAAACATTCTGACTTTACTTAATCAGCCTGATGCCTGCTCACTTAGCAAGTGCGCAGGGCCTTAGTCATGCGTACTTGATAAGTACGCAGACCTTACTTCATGCGTACTTGATAAGTACGCAGACCTTACTTCATGCACGCAGACTTTACTTCATGCGTACTTGATAAGTACGCAGACTTTACTTCATGCGTACTTGACAAGTACGCAGAACCCTTCTTCCTGCGTACTTGATAAGTACGCAGGATCTGATTCAGGCGTAAGAACCCTAACTTTTTGCATGCGGGTCTGATCATGTCAATATCTGAATTTTCTTTGATCAAAACGTTCGGTTTTCATTCTAGATGCTAGATCTTTGTTCATTTTCAAGTTTTATCCATAAAAACTTCACCTATTTAGCTAAAATCGAAAATCCTAAAGTAATCATAAAAACTCAGATTATGATCGAATGCTTACCTGGATTGGAGTTATGATTTAGAGAAGATGATTACGAGCACAGTAGCAACGTTCTCCTGAATTTCCAAGTTGACCCGTCACTTTCTCTCTCTAGACCCGTGCTCTCTTCTCTCTCTCTAGAACTTGAGATTGGTGGAAAATGAGAAGTTTGGGCAGCCCTTGCCCTTATATACTTGGGCTTCCTTCGGCCCGTTGGATCCGAGCCCAAGCTCATCCATTTTTCTTTCGTCATTTGAAAATTATAATTTCGATCATGCCATTATTTATTTATTATCAGTTTTGGGATGTTACAGTAATACACATGGGTGAAAAATATCAATATATAAAATTTTTAAGTCTTTATATATATTTTAAAGGTGTAAAAATGTATTAAATATACTAACGATAGAAATTCAAAGTATGTAAAAGCTAATATAAAATTGAGTTTCAAAAATACATTAATTACTATTTAATATAATTTGACTTTAATTTAGTATTTGATTGAAACAAAACTTACATAATTAAATTTCAAAGTTTCTTATGATAGTAGATAATTTAAAATAAATTTGTTTTATTATTATAACTAATATTTTCTTTAAATATATTATTATTAAAAGTTAGGGATATATATTTAATAAAAGAGATAGGCGGAAAAAAAATGATAAAATAAATATGAAAATGACACGTGGCATGCAAAAATTTTATTTATTAGATAGTATTGATACAGATATAGATGAGCCAATAATGATAAGAAAACCAAAAATACTTCTATTTACAAATCAAAAAATTTCTTTCATTTATTATCATTACTAAAAGGGTATTTAGGAAAATTTGATCTCATATTAATTTTGGTAATCATCCTTCATTATTTTGAAATATTCCTTACTAGGTTAAAATACCGTGTATTATACAGGTTGATAAAATGTAATATTATTTATCTAGTGATAAAAAAAATTTGTATTTTAAAAATTCTGTGAATTACACGGGTTGATAAAATATAATTTTGTATACTCAGTAATAAAAAGTTATATCTTTAAAAACATGCATATTACACAATTTGAATACATTAATTTTTATTTAATATAATTTGACTTACATCACTATTTAGTTAAAAACAAAAGTTACATTATTAGATTTCAAAATTTCTTAAAATAAGAGATAATTTAAAAATAAATGTCTTTTATTAGTATAATTAATATTTTTCTTTAAATATAAATTATTATTGAAAAAAAAAGTGTATTTAATAAAAGATAGACGAAAAAATATGATAGGAAAAGATATGAACACGACACGTGGAATAAATAATTTTCATTTATTATATAGTATAAATATACTTATAGATTTTCTCCTATTTTTCGGTTTTATGGATCATAACCAAAGCACTTATTTTGTTAAAACGATTCTTTCCAAACACTCATTCTCACGATTTTGTCAAAAATAAAAAAAAAACACTTTCATTGTTCTAGTGACTAATTATCCATATATCTATACATCTATACATACTAATAAATAAAGGTTTTTAGGAACATCTTTTCCCGCCTAAACTACCATCACCACATGCGGTTCTAACTTGGATCCAGTCTAACCCGAATCAGTTTCCAATATTTTCCTTCAATAAATAAACAATCAAACAAGTTTGATTACTAATTCCTAAATATAAGTATAAAAAATTTTCAAATATCAATTTTTTTTTACGATATAATCATCCTTTCCATTTTTTTTAAAATGATCATCATTTCCATTTTTTGAATTTAAATTTTAAAACAGAATAATTTGAATTCATTCAAAATTTATATTTTATTTATAGATTATCAAAACTTTTCAAAAATCTGAAAGTCATCTCAAATAATTTTACAATTAAGGCTTTATTTATGTAATTTGTTTAAATTTATTAAAATTCAAACCTTAATTTTCCTAAATAAATATCACCTACATGTAATTCTTTTTACATAATCCTTTCATAACATTTGACTCCCTTTTTCATTTGTCATCTGAGTTATCAATCTGTAAGTAATTTACATATTTTTGTCTTTTACTTAAATCATCAACTTGTAAATAATTTTCATATCCCTCCAATGTCTCCAAATCACAAAGTTAATTTAAATTTAGTTGTTTTTATATTATTACTTATGGAATCATCAAAGAAAACCTGCTAGTGTTTATTTGACTATTGTATGTAATATATAAATCATTTTACTATAAACTATATACAAATTTATGATTAACAACTTTTTTCGTTAATCAGCATGTGTAGTACACGGGATTGTAAGCTAGTATATATATATGGGTAGAGGTTCTGGTACAAAAGCTCAAAACTCTAAAAAGTGTAGGAAGGAATCTCAGTCACAAGATTTTTGTGATTTGTGGCTGAGATTCACGCTGTGACATTTTTGTAAATAATATCAAATGGAAAAGCACCAGGAAGGGTATTAAGGGAAGAGCCAAGTCAAAAAAGTGCACATGTAAGTCACATGTCATTTCCCTCATTTTTTTTAAACGTCCATAACTTTTTTATACGTCATTATTTTTTTAAAAAAACATTCACCATAAAATCGAGCATTTTTTTATCTTTCCAACAAGTATGGTATTGCTATATTTATATACTCTTTTAAATCGTTTTTGTTTAGATGACATTAAAGTGGATTTTTTTGTACATGGTGTTTTAGATCTATGGTGTTTTAGATCCATGGTGTTTTCAACTGTGTGTTTTTCTAGTTATGGTGTTTTACATATGTGGGCCATTTTCAACATGCCGTTTTAGCTTTTTTGGTTATGGTGTTTTCAACATTACAATTAGTTTTTTATTATATATATATATATATATATTTAAATCTTTTTTTTTAAATAACATTAAAGTGGGTTTTACCAAACATGGTGTTTTATATTTATGGTGTTTTAAAGCTATGATGTTTTTAACTGAGTGTTTTTCAACATAAAACTTTTATGGTCATCTGGTCATGGTGTTTTACACATGTGGGCATTTTGAACATGACGTTTTAACTTTTTTGGTCATAGTGTTTTCAACATTACAATTAGTTTTTTTTATTATATATATATATATATATAGATATTCTTTTAAATCATTTTTATTTAAATAACATTGAAAGTGAGCTTTTTTTTTCAACATTGTGTTTTAGATCTATGGTGTTTTTTTCAATATAGAGTTTTTTAGATTATGGTGTTTTTCAACATAGAGTCTTTCTAGTCATTGTGTTTTACACCTTGAGGCCAACTTCAATATGACGTTTTGCTTTTTTGGTCATGGTGTTTTCAAAAGGACATATTTCAACATGGTGTTTTTGGTCATGGTGTCTTAGTTTCTTTATAAACTCTTTGATAAATCACAATGACAAATTATGATCCAACATGACGTTTTAGTTTCTTTATAAACTCTTTCAACATGGCATTTTAGTTTCAACATGTGTTTTCAGAATCACAATGACAAATTAAAACGCCAAATTTCCACATGGTGTTTTTGTTCATGGTGTTTTCACATGGCGATTTAGTTTGTCATTGTGTTTTACAACTGTTACGTATAATTTATGTTGAACTAGACGTTTAAAAAAAAGGTAAAACACCATAAACACAAACATGACAAAACACCATGGAAGTTAAAGTATAAAACACAATGAAAAACTAATCGTCGATTGAAATTTTACGCCAAAAGTGTAAAACACCATGACAAAACAAAAACGCCATAATTTATGTTTATGGTGTTTTTGCTTCTGTCATGGTGTTTTACACTTTTAGATTAAAATTTCAATACCATACACATAAACTTGGTTAAGGCTGTGTTCGAATTAACGTGAGTTTTCAGCATGATGTTTTACATCTATGGTGTTTTCAACTAGGTGCTTTTCAACATTGAGTTTTTCTAGTCATGGTGTTTTTCAACAAAAACTTTCTTAGGGTCATGGTGATTTACACCTAGATGCCAATTTGAATATGACGTTTTAGTTTTTTTTTGTCATGGCGTTTTCACAATGACAAATTTCAACATGATATTTTTTGGCTTTTTTAGTCATGTTGTTTTGACGTGTTTATGCTTATGGCGTTTTGCTTCTGTTATGGTGTTTTGCACTTTAGCTTAAAATTTCAACACCATAAACATAAAACATCATAAAAACTCTCAATTTCAAACAACACCCAGTTGGTTTTTTTTTAATTATAGTAATACCATACTCGTTGGAAAGATAAAAAGACGCTCAATTTTAGGGTGAATTTTTTTTAGAAAAATAATTACGTATAAAAAAGTTATGAACGTTTTAAAAAATGAAGGAAATGACATGTGACTTGCATGTGCAGATTCCTTCCTTTGTTTAAAGCCTTTTGACGCAATTGCCCTTTCCCTCATTTTCCCCCCATTGTACACGTGTCGTGCTGTTGTTCCTTCCTACACTTTGTAGGGTTTTAACCCTTTGTAGCCTAACCCTCATCTATATATATATATATAATACATTTTAAAGCGTTTAGATAACTTATTGGGTTAAAATTTTAAAATACAAAGTCATTTAATTTTATAGTTGATATTTGTTATTGCCTTATTGGGTTAAAACTCTAAAAATAAAATATGCGCCTTTAATGATTTAAAGTTAACTATTACAAATTAAATAATTAAGCCTAATTTTTAAACTATAAATTATTTGTTTTATAAAACGTTTAGATAAATTTTTTTCTTTAGTAAAATATATATATACAGTTTTTCCATGCAAATGCGGCCATTATTTTTTTCATAAAACCAATGGTGTAAATCGTAAAAACACAATGGTGTTGCTCGAAAAGTGTCTATTACACGTTACATATGAGACGTGAAATTGAGTGGTGTCAGGTGAACCCATACACCACTATGTAGCTACGCCAATGTATGTGTAAACTAGTTATGTCAAGTAAACTTTTGTTTCGGTGTTTACTTGTGACTATTACATATATGTAATAGTTTGTTTACACTTGTACCTATGTAACACAAGGGTACTAAAAATTAGTGTGCATGCTATTTTTTTTACATATATAACGAAGAACTGTTTTCATATATGTAATACTTGGGGTATTAAGAAGCTACGCACATGTTATTGTTTCACGTTTGGTTTCTATTTAACATTAATTTGTTTTACATTTATGTAACATATGTCTAAATAATAGGTATGTCAACCAAAATTTAGTTATCTTATTTATTTGGTATTGTTACATATATGTACGTACAGAAGTACTGTTTACATATATGTAACAATTTGATATTAAGAATCTAAGTTTTAGTCTTCATTATTACGTTCTTTAACCGCCTCCAAGAATCATAGAAGATTTTAGTGTTTTTGGGTTTGATTTTGAGAAAATATGTCACAGGCTGGCCTAGGCACTGGTTATACGTGACGATTGATACTATGAACATACAGTGAAAACTAAACAACAAAGTCTTTCTATTAATAAACCATTGTTTATATGCTAATACGAAAGACTAAATCCAACATACAAAACAACCGAGCAAGGAATACTAAATAACATGCCTTCAACCAACCAACAAACTCTTCTTGCTCACCAAAAGTACACTCTAGAATGCCAAAATCTAAAACCGTGTAAGCCAACTACTTTTCACTTGATATGTGTGATAAATTTTTTTTTTTGAAAGAAACTCGGTCATCATAAGTTGATGAGTTCATAAAAAAATTTAACATCCGAAAAACCAGACACTAGTTAATGGGCCAAAAGAAAGAAAGAAAAGGAAAGGGGATGGCCTAGTGGGCTGCCCATTTCTTGCATATGGGGGGAGGGTCTTAATCTTAGAAGTCATACACACTTATCTCATGGAGGAGTCATAACGAACTGTTAACACCAACTTACGTTACAATGACATAATATGTTGTTAATTACAACGCAATTGTCACTAAATGTTGTTGGGAAATTTATCAATGGACTCATAATTTAGTAACTCCACATAAATACTATATTGAAGACTTATTGTGATAAGTCAGCTACCCTTGTTTCTCGAACAGTAACAGTTCGAGTGAAGATGCATTAAATTTTGATACGAAATTATTGTTCGCTTGTGAACAAGTAAAGGAAATTAAATCTTTGTATCGAATACATTTATGATATGCTTATGGATCCAATAACAAAAGGTCTGCCACCCATAAGTGTTAAGTAAGCTCTTATAATAAAGACGAGTTTTATTAATGACCATATTGATTGTTAATTTTTCCTCACTCGTTTAGAATTTGTTTGCTTCTGAATATGTTTATGCATGCCTAAGGATGTATTGACAATAATTATACAAATCAACATTAAGGGCTTATTTGTTAATTTGATCCTAAGTTTACTTAAGTTTTAAATTTGGATTGTAGTATGATTAATGAGGGTCTTGTTTCGAATATTGATTCAATGGCTATTTATCTGCTAAACTTTCGTTTTAAGACTAAAATGAGTATTAAAATCTAATCAGGCTTACCTAATGTTCATCATAAATGATAATTTGGGCAAGTAGGAGAATGTAAGAATATTTATATATATATATATATATATATATATAATGGCCTTTATTATTATTTATCTAATAATAATAAATTTGTTTTGAAAGGGATGGGCTACTGGTCGTATGGTTTTTGTTCCACTGCGCTTATATTAAAATTGTTTTGAAACCTTGTACGAATCCCAACAAGTATAACTTACAAAAGAAATGGAGGGTGCAAAATAACAGAATATGGTGATAGCAGTTATTGAGATAATATCGAAGAAGGAAAAGACACTACTAGATTAGTGTTCTACTTTGGAAACTCACCCATAACCTGGTGCACACAGAAGCAACAAATTGTGGCACACTCTTCATGTGAGTCTGAATTTATGACAGCAACAACTGTAGCATGTTAACTCACCGGATGGAAGGAAGAAAATATTACTCTATCTGTTGACAACATACCCACTTTCGCATTAATGAAGAACCCGGTGTGGAAGAAGCAAGCATATACCGTTATCAATTCATAAGGGAATGTATTGAAAATGAACATATCATTATTGAACACATCAATGGAGAACTTCAAAGGGCAAATATTCTAACAAAAGCATTGGCTAGAATCAAGTTTGCTACAATGCGGGAATTGTTCGGTGTTCAAATCTACTTGTTTGTAATTAAGGGGGTGAATGTTAGATTTAATCCCTCCCAACTTAAAGTCTAGGGTGTCTATGTTAATATGTTAAATTATGTTTTGTTAGTATTTGATAATTATGTATCTCAAAGGGTTAAACTTGTAAAATCTCTTGTTTAAATTAAATTGAATCGGTGCATCCAAATCGAACCTATGTGTCCTTTAGATTCATCCTGTATATATACATTCAGTGTTGGCTCGACTATATAAAAAAATAAGTTATCGTTTATGGCGCCCATGTTTTAGGGGGGGGGGGGGGGTTAAGTTTTAACTTAATTTAATTTTTAGGTTTGACAAAAGAAAGCAAAAAATCAATATAATTGGAAGAGTTTTCTTTTTCACTAAAACAAACTCTAACTCTAATGTGTGTATTATGTCTTTTAAAAACCGTAGACAAAAATTGTGTGTAATCATATTCCCATATCAATAGATATTTTGTTCCTCACGTTAATATATGTTCAACCTGCTCAATATTTCTAACATCATAACTTTGAGTACGTTAACCAATTAATAAACATAAACATGTACAAATCCCTTATGGGGACTTCCTCTCCATTTATTTTTTTGAACATTAAGACTTTGTGGCTCAAATGAAATTATATATTCTGATTATATGATAATAACATATTCAAAATATAATCATTAACGAGATTGTTTTAATTCAAAATATATTCAATATCTAGAGTTTTTTTTTATTATTGTTGATCCCAAGCTCGGATAAATGACAAGCATTTTGTAACAATTAAGGTTGGAAAATGGCCTCGTCTTTTTACTTTGCTTTGGGCCTCTAAAATGGTTGAGTCGCCATGTATACATTCACAAATCAATGAAACTGTTAAATTTTGGCAAATCATTTTTCATAATTCTCATGATCTTGGATAATATGTGTGACATTATGTAGTGTAGGGGACTTGATTTTGAATGACTATATAGCATATTTTATTTTGTGTATTTTGTAATTGTTCAGTCACTTTTTCATGATGCTGTCTTGAATGTCTTACCTACATGTAAACACTGTAAGAAATTAAAGCTATTACGACGACATATATCATCACTACTACAGACCCATTATGTCGTCGCTACAGGGTTTCGTGAAAAGTCGTTGCCGTAGGTCTCGTCACGATATCTTAGTCGCTAAAGGGTACAAATGTCATCGCTCTACCTTGACCTATAGCGACATGTAATCACTATAGGGTCGTAATCAGTGTTATTTTTTCAAAAAATAAAAAATAAACTAGTTTTATGGCTATGACGACAACATAGCATAAAAAATAAATTAATTTTATGGCTATGGCTATAATGACAACATAGCCAAACAATTCCTCTCTTGACGATATGTTATTTTTTCAAAAAAAACTATCGTCGAGAGAGGAGTTGTTTGACCCGTTTTCTGAAAGAAGCTACGTGATGTGGGTAGAACGGTTCGATTCAATAGCCAAGAAAGAAGAACGAAGCTAGAAGAAATCAGAGAGGAACTTTGAAGCAAATTTTCTGAATGATTCATAAGCAAAGAAAGGCAGAGCCTTTTGAACAAAAACAAGAAGAATTCAAAGTACTTCCTAACTAATTGCAAAGAGACGTTACTAGAAACGTAGGCATCCCCATGGTTTCCTTTATTCAATTTTAGCAATCCAAAAGACTAAACAACTGATAAGACTAAATGCAAGAATACGTTGCAATCCCTATGCATACTTTGCATGGGCCTTGGGTTGCAAGAGTGTCGACACATAACACTACGGAGAGGACATGTTGACGTGATAGGCCTCTCTATACCGACGACGTGACGATAGGTCTCGTCGCGACAGAACCATTTTCTTGTAGTGAAAGGTCATATTTGAAGATTCTGTTATTTGCCCATATCCAGAGCTCAGGTCAGGTCGGTTTATGACTAAAACCAAAAATGTTTGGTTTTATGAATATTGAAACTTGAAACCATTTGCATACGGTTTTTAAACGGATCTGTTTTTGGTTTTGGTTTTATTATTTTTTATTTTGGTTTTGGTTTTTTGGGATTAGGCCATTTCAGCCATACAAGCAATAAAAGAAACCAGCCCAATTACATACATATACAGATGTTTGTATAATTGTATCTCTGAAATGTACCATACTATACACGTCTATACTAGCATGCAAAAACAACAGATAATCCCATAAACACAAACTACAAATTACAAACACCCGTTATTAATGAATTAATTAACTCTTTAAACACTATGACTAGGTATAGTAGCTTCCCACTAGTTATTATCATTAACTCTTTAAAACCAATGCCTGGAACAGTGACGGAACTTGAATAATTAAATTCAGAGGGTCAAAAATACTACACATACAAAAACCAAAATTTTCAGTGGATTTATGAAACAATTTTGGGCTTTTGGTCTGGATTAGGATTTTTGCTGATTTTTTACGAAGTTTTTACTGATTTTTACTGGTTAATCTTAAAAATGAGTAATATCAGTTAAAATTAGTAAATATCCATAAAAAAGTGATTTTTACAGATTTTTACGAATTTTTACTTAATTTTTACGAATTTTTACCAATTTATATGTTTTTTTTTATAATTTTTACTGCTTTTAACTCGTTTATAGAGTGAATTTTGCAATCATAAGTCACGCGGATGGCACATGGGTTAACTTTTTGTTAAAAACTAACCGGTGTTAACATCAGTGACTAAATGCGCAACAGGTTTCAAAAGTTTGGGCTAAATTTATAATTTCGAAAACCTATGAGCCAAACATGCAATTTGATCAAACCACAAAGGTCATTTAGGCAATTAACTCCATAAACTATTACATCTTTGAATGAAATAATTTAGAAAGTTGTATGTATTAAAATAGGTGATTAAGTAATTTTTAATCTTGAAACTGATATAAACCCAGAACTTTATGTAGAGATGACTAGATGGGCTGATTGTGTAATGAGTCAAAAGACTCAAAACGGGTTTAGGTTGGCTCGCAAACACTTTTCTTGTCTATTTTTAACCTTTTAAATAATTAATTAATGTGTGGGTTACAATTACAAAAACATTATTATTAATTTATTACAATAAATCTTTGAATAAACAATTTAGAAGGTTGTATGTGTTAAAAATAGGCTTCGTGCTACTTTCAACCCGTTTCTCATTCAACTAATCTTTTTATTTGACCCGTTTGAGATCAAACATAACCCAAATCGACCATAAGTAAACGGGTTGAGATTGCCACTCTACTTTTCTATAGTTGAATAATGTCAACTGGAACATGTTGAAGATTGCTTTTTTCAATTGTTTGATCTAATTTTTAGGGTTCATGTTGATATTTAGGGGATGTTACTTTCAAGAAGAGGAGCATGTGAAGATGAATATGAGCATCGAAACTGCATACCGAAAATCGATTGAAACGGTTTTGGATTGGATAAGTAAAGAAGTAGATACAAACAAGACGCAACTTATTTTCAGAAGCTTTTCTCCTATGCATTTCCGGTTCAGGTTCATCCTTTGTTTATTGAATATGGGCGTACCGGGTTGGTTGTGTCATGGTTTAAATTGATTAATTTTTTGTATGGGTCAAACGGGTAGGTTGGGTTGACCCAAGTCACTTTTTATCTAAAATTTATATTTTCATAAATAATTATCGTGTTAAATAAGATAAGAAAGTTTTATTATATCAATAGTAACCTAATGTTTTCAATATGATGGCTTAGAATTCCATGGGATGAAAATACTCTTTGTGCGATCTTTGATCCAACTGACCCGTTAGAAAGAGACAACCCAAATTACTTTTTGTCTTTTTTTTAAAACTATTAGTGTGTCAAATATGATGACAAAATCTGTATTATTTCAGTTATAATAGTTGACATTTTTAATTAAATAAGTGGTGTATCAACTATTAATATAAAAATTGTATTTAACAATATAAAACTTAATTTAGAAGGTTTTATTTATGCACTAAAAATAAACTTTGATCACGTTTGACTAGTTCAACCCATTTGACCCTTTTAGAGATGTAACAACCCATTTAGACCCATTCATAAGTAAATGAGTCAAAATTACCAACTACATGATTCTTTGATTAATATCTTTTTGTGGTGTTTCAGGGGCGGCGATTGGAAATCCGGTGGTAGCTGCCACCTTGAGACACTGCCGGACCCCGATGTTTTTCCCCAATATAGTTGGATCAGTGTTATTAAAACACGCGAATGGGTCATCATCACAAACAAAACTAGAGTTACTGAACGTGACTTATATGTCATCCAAATGAAAAGATGGGCACGTGTCTGTATTTTATTTGGACCCCAAAAATGGCGGATCCGCATGTTTACACAGGCAAGACTGCAGCCATTGGTGCTTACCTGGCGTCCCAGATGCTTGGAATGAGCTTCTGTATGTAGTCTTTCTTAAACGCGAATATTCCCTTTCGGGGAGTTCAACAGCCGCCACTACCGCCAGTCTGATCTATAGTAACAATAGATCACTGGCGGAAAAATGGAAGGTCACTGGCGGCGGCGGCAGATGATGGTCCTATAGAATGTGGTGGTTGAAGGCGGGATTGTGATGGGAATTCAGTGCCAATTGCATTGATGAGACGTGACTTTGATTTGTAAAGATATAGAGTGAAAGTTTTCATATAATGGGGTGGTGGGTATAGAAAGTATTGATTCATTCATCCTTGAAATAAACATAAAAGAAATATTGTTTTGGTGCAGTATTTGGAGTAGTTTGTAAATGTAGGGGCTGGTTTGCAACTTCAAGGCTTAATACTGTAATGGTACAACTTACATTGCACAGAATACAAGTTAGCATCTTAATGCATCATACTTTGTAGTTTGTAGAGGTGTAGTGTGTTTGGCCAATTCCAATGCTCATTTCTTTCAACTTTAAAGTGGTAATTGCCAGGAAAAAGAAAGACACAAAGTTTGTTTTAGTTGTCTCGTTGGACGATCATTCGATTTCATCAAAATGGATTGAGGCTCTTAGAGCTTAGAGGGAAACTCATCTCCGTCCTTGATAAGGACCCGTTGAGCGGGTTAGACTCCAAGCAATTAAAGAACAAGAATGCATTTTTGCTACAATTTTCTGCTTGTTTTCATTCATTCAAAACAGTACTTAAATACAAAGTTCAGAAATAGATACACATGTAAAACATGGGATCATGGACTAGTGGAACTTAATAAAAGGAAACATGCATGCAAAAGTTGATAACATGGGCAAATGACTTCAACGTGGGTTGGGACACGTATCAGTCCTCATATTGAAACATCTGAAGAATGAATGCACGACGATGTTAATAGCGACCAGCATGTCGACCAATTCACGAAGATGCCCACTAGTCACCTTAACCTAACATGAGCACACAATCTGGGGTTCTATGTACCTGTTATGTCTATTACTTTAATTATGTGTGTTTTTATGTATAATTATTATGTTTAGTCATCCCCCCCCCCCCCCTCTCTCTTCTCCAGGTCTTATATAGATCTACTTCCGGGTCTTATGAACATGGGGGCATAAACGAGTTATTTTTAATACATGTCAAAATGGGACGGGTTGGGTCGATCCACAAATCTAGACTATTTAAGGCATATCCCTGTTTAAAGTATTGTTGGAAATTAAGCCCCAAGAACACGAACGTAAAATTTGATCTCAACCAAGATCGACTCTTTTAATAATATTAAAAACTAAAACCACACTTTACAATTGATCCCTAATCATCTATTTATAATAAACACTATACTAATACTAAACCCAACTCAAACTCAATTAAATAATCAAATAAATAAAGAGACTCACTTCTAGTTTAATACGAACTCAACCAAACAATTAATAAATTAATATCAATAATGATCTTTAATCAAGATTATTTATAATAAGTTTGGGTAGAAAGGAGTTAATTTTTAACACATACCAAAAACATGTCGGGTTGGGTCGACTCACAATTTTAAAGACAAGTAAAGGCATATTCTTGTTTAAAGGTTCATTCCAAACTAAATATAGGTTGGGGTAGAAACAGAGTTATTTTTAATACATGCCAAAACATGTCAGGTCGTTTGACTCATAATTCTAAAGACAATTAAAGGCATATAGTTGTATAAAGGATCATTCCAAACTAAATATACATGTCAAAACTGGTCGGGTCAACCCACCATTCTATGAATTTAAGGCATATTCTTGTTTAAAGAGTCATTCCAAACCAAGTATTTTTAGTACATGCCCAAAACGGGTAGGGTTGGGTCGACCCGTAATTCTAAAGACAATTTAAGCCATATTCTTGTTTAAAAGGTCATTCCAAACTACATATAGGTTCAGGTAGAAACTGAGTTATTTTTAATTCAAGCAAAAAACGGGCCGGGTCAACCCATGATTCTAACAAAACTTAAGAGCCATATTCTTCTTTAAAGGTTCATTCCAAACAAGTTATTTTTAATACATGCCCAAATGGGTCGGTTCAGGTTGACCCACAATTCTAAAGACGATTAGAGGCATATTCTTGTTTAAAACGAGTTGTTATTAGCACACAACCAAAACAGACCGGGTCGGGTCTACCCAGAATTCTAAAGACACTTGGAGGCATATTCTTGTTTAAAGGGTCATTCCAAAGAAGTTACTTTTAATACATGCCCAAAACGGGCCGGGCCGGGCCGGGTAGGCAGCGATTCTAGAGACTTCAACGCATATTCTTGTTTAAGGGGTCATTTCAAACTCCAAATAATCCCACATTTTGAAACAAAATAATCTGATTTTCATACTAAAGATGAGTTGAAACTTCAGACACACACAGTTTACTTGTTACCTTAATAAGGTGCCTTGTTTCATCATCCAACAAGACTTTATCCTTCTTCATCCTCTCACCAACAATCAATGGCATTTTACCAGCTTTAACATAAACTTTAAGAAGCAAATTATACAATTCCGTACTCACAAAACCAGCATCACGAAGCATCGCTAGAACTTCTTCTGCGCCCTCAACATTACCAAACTCTTCAAGCAACTTGTACACTTCCCGAACGATTTTCAAATTCGGGTCCCACTTCTTCACCGATCCTATCGCCTTTTTAAAACATTCCAAAACTTTATTCATTTGTTTTTCATGTAAATAACCATATGTAAACAGCTCCCATGTAGTGTAACTCGGAACAATTCCTTTCCCAACAACCCGTTTTTCAAAAAACATTTCCGCCACTTTTATATATTTTTTGTTGATATAAGCTGCAAGAATCAAATTCGGGAGCCGCGAATCGCCAGTTACAGAAACCGATTCCCATTCGGTGTATATATCTTCAGCTTCTTTAAGCTCGTTAAGTTTTATTAACGAAGAAATCATGCAGTTATATTCTGCATCGTTTAGCTTCCTGAATCTTGATTTCATTTTCTTCCATACGCGATTAACCTCTTCCTTTTTCCCCAGGCCCGTATAAAGACTAATAAGTGAAGAATAAGCAGAACGCACTTTTCTGGAAACCCGTTTCTCCATCTCCTTAACACTCAATAACGCGTCTTCTAGTTGTGAACTTTTGATATAAATACTCGTTAACAGACTAAACGTTACCCAATCTGGACTCAAGTTTGTCTTCTTAAGCTCGAGGAAAATCTTTTCTGCATTGATTATGTCACCTTGTGAGTTGCACGCGGTTAACCATAGATTATAAGTAACTATATCTGGTGAAGTGTTTTTCTTTAAGTCTTGTAGAGTTTCTAGAACCCTTTCGAATTGCCCGTTTGAGATGTATAGTGACATCATATGGTTAAACGGAAGAGGGCATTTTAGGAAACCGCATTCGGACATTTTTTTCATCAAAGATTCGGCTTTTGATGAATCTTTATGCTGGACATAAATGTGTAAAAGAGATGTGCATGTTGGTTGCCCTTTCATTTGATCTGGGAGATCTTCAAAGAATTTCTCTGCACTGTTTATACCACGGATTTTAGCAATCAGGTCTAAATGGACCGCGTAATCTCCTTCTTGTAGCTTAATATCTTGTTGTAATGTCATCCATTCACAAACCTTCAGAATTATAAATTATGGTTAGCTTGTGTTCGTTATATGAGCTTATGATACAAGTTAACTGAAAATACCAAAAAAAAGCTTTAAGGGGGTCAGCCCTACGCCCATCGGGACGTGCCCTAAAATTGTTACATGTTTTGACCCGTTATCCAAACCTCCCATTTTGCTACCTGTACCAGCAAAAAATATACTTTCTAACCCTTTCTCTTCACTATCTTTATATTCTTTATGTTATAAAACTTATCATCAAACAGTATTCATGATTCATGATATTTCCTAGTTATCAGTATCCTTATTGCCACATCCTTCAATGTGTTTACGGTCTAGTTTGACTGGTTTTGAGTTTTGACGAAAGTTATAGGTTGAACAGCTAACTATGTTTTTGGGGATGACAAACCAAACCGGCTGGGTTCTGTGGCCGGACAGGCCGATTTTACCAGTTAGGCAGTTTTTGAACTGATATTTTCTTTTCGAAATCGTTAGTTTGTATTAAAAACTTTAAAATGATAAAGACGTTCAAGATTACCATACACATACATAACTACAAATTGAAAAAATGAAAAATAAAGTATACATATATATAGTAAAAATGAAAAAAGATATATATATATATAGGGAAGAGTTCATAAGAAAACCACATAGTTATGTGAAAACTAATAAAAACCAAGAAAACCAATCACATAATTTATAAAGTATTTGATCCCTACCCTCTATATTGCCCTAGATCACTAAGAGCAGTTGCGCTCCAGGAAGAGAACATGAAGAATATTGAAACTCACGTAAACTCTATTATAATTCATAATTCAACTTGCGCACTAAACAAACCTTAATCACCTAATCAAACTAGGACTCTAATACTTAATAGATAACTCAACTAATTAATAAATAAAACTCCAAACAACTTATTCAAACTAAGATAAACATACTAATTAAATAATAATAATAAAAGACTCTCCTAAACTTTCCCCAAACTTGCAAAACCAACTAGGATTCAGGAACCTCCAACCCAAAAATCGCAGCTTTCATCCAAAGCAGTTTTAATCCAACTCAAAACCCTAACTTCACATGTGAACCAATGATCAAAGTTCAACAATACACACACACATAGGGGATTAGGGGTATGGATCAAATGAAAATCATAACATAGTGTTACAAATACATAACACATATGTAACGATTTCTCATACAACATAGTGTAACGTATACATAACACATCCTCGCTCCTGTATTTATGTTCAACATATATGTAATTGATAATTAAATACCGTTTTGACGATAAAAAAGATAATTAATTGGTTTTCTTGGTTTTCGCATAACTATGTGGTTTTCTCTAATCCCTCCCCATATGTAATAATTAAATGTCAGTTTCAAGTTCCAAACCAGACCAAACCGCTAAACCACCAAAACCGAAAAATTTGGACCTTAAACCGGCCGACTGGCTTCAGTTTAGATGATTCAGTCTAAATTTAACACAGGATCATGATATTTCTTAGCAACTAGTTACATATTTTCAAATTCACTACTAATGTCCTCCATGTCTAAGAACTATATAAAATCAAAGAGTCATATCATATACATTAAAGTGATCAGATCAGAGATGAAGTGAAATTAATTTGCTAATTTATGCAATTTGCATGCTTCTTAATCTCTAAATTGAAACAGATGAGTATTTAATTAATCATAACACAAACATAACTATTTAATATTTCCTGTTTATAACCTAACCTAGTACAATATAGATTCATAAAATTCGAAAAGGTCATGTAATTTGGGGAAAAATTATGAGTACCTCGAGTGCGTGTTTGTAGCGTTTATGCCTTCGAAGCTCTCGAACTATGCGATTAAGCTCATACTTACGAACTATGTGTCCTTCTTCCTTCCATATCCTTATGGCGATAACGGCGCTCCGTTTTGTGTAAACTAGGCTTAGAAGGCGTCGACCTAAGGTGTCTCTTCCGCCACTGGCGTTTCTCCTGGTGGCGCTGATAACACCCGGATGTGGAGGTGGAGCTTTCGAAGCATCGGCGACGGCAGCCGCCGAGAAATAGCGGGCGGCGGCGAGTGATCGTCGAGCAAGCCGGAGCATAGATTTCGGTTTTGATGAAGCTTGGTGTTGTCGTCAGGTCTTCCGGGTTGTTCCATGGGTACGAAATGGGCCCTAAATTTACATGAAATTGGGGTTGGGCTTTTTTCACTCATGAGTCTTGACAAATACTATTTTTTTACATAAAAGTAGTTGAATACCTGTGCTTAAAGGTGCATAAACCGGATTTTTTTAGGATTTGGATCCGGATCGGATCCATTAACGTTGGTCAATGACCGGACACGAGGGAACCGGTTTCGGATCGGATCCGTTTTTGGGAGTGGAGAGGTGGAACCTATTTGGAACCGGATCTGACTATATATCCGATTTTATCCGGTTTTATCTGATTGGATCCGGATTTTCTCCCGGATTTTTTGTGTCCGATTTTGTCCGGTACATTTTGTCCGATTTTTGTCCGATTTTTATCCGGTTCGCACAATCCTTGGAACCAGTTCTAGATCCGACGAATCCTAAAAAATCCGGTCCGGTTCTTTTTTATCCGGTTAGGGTTGGATCCGGTTTCGGATTATCTTTCGGATCAGATCCGGATCTGGTTTGTTTGTGCACCTCTACCCGCGCATGTAATTTACCAAAAAATTTAAGACACTAAACACAAATTGTTATGCAAAAGGTACACCTTATCAATGTATAAAATGTGTTCAGTTAGCATTTAACCTCACAATTAAAGCGCAACACTCAATAATTATCATTATTTAATACACATTATATTATTTAATTAACTACATTACGTATTATTTTATTTATAATACTTAAAATTAAGATTTAAATTTACTATTTATATTATTATAACTAAATACTATTTAAATTATGTATTAAGTTTTGTAAAATTTCTTATTATACAAGTTATAAGAGAAAATAAAATATTCTCAAAATTAACCATAAAGATTTAGATAATTTAAAGACTAAAATTGTAATTTTTTTATAAAAACAATAGGTGATTAATTGAGTTAATTTAACATTTCAAAAACTATAATTGTATTTTTAGTTAAATAATAAGGAGATGAAAAAAAGAAAAGGAAAATAATAGAAAAATAATAATAATTGCAAAAGGGAAAAACCACCCGGGGGTCCTCGAATCTGCGCAGTGTGTGTGCGCATGTGATTGTGGCGCGCGAACCACTTCGGTCCGCGCCCATTTCTGTTCTACACCCGTTTCCGCTTGTATATAGATATAACAGATAAATAAATAAATGAAGTAGCTTGGAGAAGGAAAAAACTGGCCCCACGTGCGGGGGTGTGGGTGGTGTTAGGGTTTGGGCTCGTACCATCACCACCTACGAGTGGGTGTGGCACGTGAACCAACTGCGCTAAAGTTCGCTCTTGCTCTCAATAAAGTTCATATATATATATATACACACACGTACATACATAGATAAAAGTTTTCACGTGACAGCACGCCATTGGTTGGGTATACTTTTCATCATCATCCATTTTTAATAGTGTATAATAATTAAAAATGTAAAATTTTAGAGACAAACCGTTAAGTACCGTTTTAAAATTTTTCACAACAAACTCGCCAGGTTGGTCGGAACGACCGACCGACCAAATGGGAAATAACGGTAAGCCACGAACTGAAGTTGAAACTGTAGATGTTCAATTTATTACGGAAATGAAATGAAGCTAAAATATTGGATGTTAATTATTTATAATTATTTAAACGCTTAAGTATATAGTTACTAAATATTTACATAGTTGTAATAATAATAATAATAATAATAATAATAATAATAATAATAATAATAAGTGTTTAAGACAATCCGGGTTAGATTGCGCTCTCCAAATGAGCCTCGGTGATACCCGACGCTTTTACGCGGAGCAACCCTCTAGTTTTTTAAAATAAGGATATGGTTGCCAACTTTGTATCCGAGAGCCATAATTTTAAGCTTATGTCGAGTGATCTTTAATGAAAAGTAAATACTTGAGATAGCAAATGCTTGAGTATGCCTATTAGGTTATGTTTCATGTCTAACGATCCCATCACATAAAAAAAGACTAAATTATAGAAAACAACCTTTAGGTATATACCAAATTACAGTCGCAGACTTTAATCTTTACTAATTATAATGGATACTCTTTATCTATATGGTTTGTATCAAGTTATAACCTTTAGACTAACTGACGTTAGATTTTTCAGCTAAATGACATGTAAATGACTAATTTACCCTTCATTCTTATATTAATAAATTAATATATATATATATATGTGTGTGTGTGTGAGTGTATATATATATATATATATATATATATATATATATATATATATATATATATATATATATATATATATATATTACTCTCTCAAGCTCTGTAACAAGTAAAAGCCACACCACCAAAGTCACCAACCAACGACCGAGATTTCACCACCGTTAACCGCCACCCCGCCCGCCCCTTCACCTCTACACCGATAAGTTTCTAGCCTCTCTTCCTACCCTCGTCTCCTCTTACTCTCTCTCTCTCTCTCTCTCTCTCACTTCCATCGTCTACACAGACACATACAATCGCCCTCCCATCGTCGGCCGGCCGGAACAACCGAACTCCCTCTGCCTCCCTCTCTGTTCTCCGACTTTCCCCTCTGCTTAACACATCCAACCCCTAATTTGGTTTCCATTTGAATCGATTTCATTTTGGATATGGATTTTTCCCACCGATTGTAAGCTTCTATATTTTGTCGAAGCTTACAAACGATTTGGGTTATGTCACACCCCCGCCAAGGCGGAAACACGAGGGGCGACGAAATTGAATCATTACACATGGAATAAAGAAAGTACTAAGGAATTTATTGAAAAACCGATAGTCATTACATCAAGTTTAATTCAAATAAAGCAAATAACCAAATAGTTTCATTTTCAATTTAAGTCTATGCTAGGTCCACTAAGCCTTATCCTTGAATCCTAGCGTGAGCACGACAGCAAACTAGTTTCCATTACCTGAAAAACATGCTAAAATAGGTCAACTAAAAAGTTGGTGAGAACATAAGATTTGATAAATATAATACAATAGGTAACCAGAAACAATCATAAACAAGTTTCAAATTCCAAGTAATTTAAACTATCATACATGAGTTCACAACCAACCCTAGTGATCGATAGCTCTCCCGCCCAACACCTTGTCAGGGTGTTAGACTATAGTATAAGTGTCAAGAATGCAGTTTCTGAACACCCAGCTCCTTCCAAGTTGATCAGAATCCACAACTAGAAGGACGCTCGGAATTGATTGGCATGCATCAACCCGAGAACTGAATGGGCTAGTCAGGCCAATAGATCTATTTACGTACTCCGGTGGCTTCCCCGAAGTTAATGGTTGTGTAGTTTTAGAAATAAGAGAGACTTTGTAGTAAAAATGACATTTGCAACATGTATAAATCAGTTTAATGTTACTAGAATTAGAAGTTTGTTATTGAATGCAAAGTATAGTTTTGACTCAAGACTTGGTTTCAGTTTTGATATAAGAGCATGTTTTCCACCCCAAAATAGAAAGTAAAAGAGGGGCTATGAACTCACCTTGCAGCAGGTGGGATTGATCTTGATTGCTGAAGTAACTTGGATTAGAAGATGCCTAAATGAGTTCGAGTTTGAGTTAGTTAACAGAATCGTGGAAAGATGAGGGGTTGTTTTGTAATTAGAGGAAAGTAGTCATCGTATACTAGAGTGGTTATCATACTAGAGTAGTACCTCCAACAGCAAAGTTCCCAGGAAAGAGTTGGCCGGATCAGAACCCCGTCTTTCCTAGCCAGAACCTTACTATTTGTCAGATAGCTACATACCAGTTTGAAGTTTACTCTATTTGTACACTTTAACCGAGTTTAAGATGTGTCCGGTAAGTTTGGGAAAAGATAAGGACTAAAGTGAAAACATGCATTTATTAAAGGTTGATATAGATGAGTTGAATACTAGAGGGTTTTAATAAGAAATTAAAAGTTATAGTAAAAATATAATTCTAAAAGAAATTAAGAAAATATATAGTTTCAAAAGTAAAACGTTTGAATAAGTTATGAAGGATTTATAAAATATAGTTTATAATTCTTGAGTTTTAAAGAAGAAAACGCAATCTTTAAATAAAGTTTAGTAATATATAAATAATTTCTCGTTTAAATAACTTTATTAGTTTTTAACATAACTTTAAACGGTTTCTCGCAAAATCTTTTATAAAAACATAAAAAGTATACAAATCCCTTTATATTTATAAAAACATATTTATTTATGTTATAAAAAAAATACCATTTATTTTTAATAAAGAAAAACACACCATATTATGGTATTTGGACATTCTAAATAAAGGAATTTGTGTTAATCATATTATTAATATATGTATTTATGAATATATATTAGTGTGTGAGTGTTAAAAGAACAAAACAGAAAAAAAAAAGAACAAAAATCTGCCCACAGGGCTCGAACCCATGACCTATGGGTTGAGTTTGTCTGCTGTTAGCCACCAGACTCGAGGCACCATCTTGTTTTCTTTCAGAAAATAAAATATTGGAACTTGATTTCTGCCTTCATCCCCTTCCCAAACAAGATACAGACTTGAAAACCAGAACCCATCATAAACCCTAAAATTCGATTTGTATAACCAAAACGATTAAGGAGCATGCGATTAATAGGAAAACGATTACCTTGAGTCGAAAGATCACACGGATTAGAGCTTAGTCGTCGATGATCTGAGGCTCGAGAACTCTAGCGTCGATCGGAACTTTAGAGAGAAAAAGGATGGATTTTTTTTTATGGTAAATTCGACTGGAAATCAACGTGGGTATTTATAGGGATGATTTGCTCCACCGTAAACGCGAGTTCAGTTGGATTTGAACGAGAATCGTGCGTTTTTGAAGCTTGGGTTATCTATGTTACGGGTTTTAGATTTGGGTTTTTAAAAGTCGAATTTGATAACGATTTCGGCGAAATGTTTGTTCCTATCGATTGCTAATGCGTCGGAACGAGATTAGAAAGGATAATACATTCCGAATTTGATGGATTTTGAATGATTTGAGGCGATTTTGACTGTTATAAAGTCAAAATTGGTTTGTTTTGTTCCAGGGTCCAAACAGTAAGAAGGAGGGTTCAAATGATTTTGAGGGGGTTCAAACCTAAAATAAGGGTTCAAGGCCTTTTTATTACAATTCTTTTTGATAATTAATCAATTAAATTCAATTTAAACATTTAAATTTTATAACTTTCACATTTTTATAAATAGAAATGGGAATTGAATTGATATATTAACTAAAATGAGGCAAAACGAACTCGTACATTATGCCGAAGTAGAATTACACGAAATAAAATCATACAATTTTTAGAGATGTCACAGTCTCCCCTAGTTAGAAGAATTTTGTCCCGAAATTCCACTAGTAAAGTCTGTGCTAGCATGAAAAAGGTGAGGGTACTTGAGCTTCATCTGGTCTTCACGTTCCCAGGTGAACTCATGACCTCGCTTAGAGTTCCATCTGACTTTAACTATCGGAATGCGACTTTGCCTTAGCCTTTTGACATCACGATCCATGATCTCAACTGGTTTTTCAACAAAGTGTAACTTGTCGTCAATTTGAATCTCATCCAAGGGGATAGGTAAAGGGTCATCGGCTAAACACTTCTTAAGATTAGACACATGGAAAGTGTCATGGATACCGCTGAGTCCTTGAGGTAGTCGAAGTTTGTAGGCAACTGGACCAATCCTTTCCAGGATCTCGAATGGCCCAACATACCTAGGTGCAAGTTTACCCTTCTTCCCGAAACGGACAACTCCTTTCCAGGGGGAAACTTTAAGTAAGACTCTGTCACCGATTTGAAACTCGAGGGGCTTTCTTCGATTATCAGCGTAACTTTTCTGACGATCTCGGGCGGCCTTGAGTCTCTCTTGAATCTTGAACACTTTGTCTGAGGTTTCTTGAATGAACTCGGGACCAGTTATCTGATTATCACCAATTTCAGTCCAACACACAGGTGATCGGCATTTCCTTCCGTACAAGGCTTCGAAAGGTGCACACTTGATGCTGGTGTGATAACTATTATTGTACGAGAACTCAATGAGAGGTAAGTGTGTGTCCCAGTTTCCACCAAAGTCGATTACACAAGCTCTTAGCATGTCCTCTAGGGTTTGTATGGTCCTTTCGCTTTGGCTATCGGTTTGAGGGTGATAAGCCGTGCTAAGATCCACACGCGTCCCTAAGGATTTCTGTAGGGATTTCCAGAATCTGGATGTGAAGCGACTATCACGGTCAGAAATGATGGATACGGGTACACCATGACGAGTAATAACTTCGTTCATGTAGAGCTTGGCTAGTTTTTCCATTTTGTAGTCCTCACGGATAGGGAGGAAATGAGCAGACTTAGTCAAACGATCGACTATGACCCAGATTGAGTCGTGTCCGCTAGAGGTTCTAGGGAGTTTGGTGATGAAATCCATGGAAATTTGCTCCCATTTCCATTGAGGGATTTCAGGTTGCTGGAGTAATCCTAAGGGTTTCTGGTGCTCAGCTTTGACTTTCAGACAAGTAAGACACTTCCCAACGTACAGAGCTATGTCTTTCTTCATTCCGGGCCACCAATAAAAATCTTGAAGGTCTTGGTACATTTTATCGGAACCAGGATGAACTGAGTAGTGGGACTTGTGGGCTTCATCCAAAATGAGTCCTCTAAGGTTATTAAAACTGGGAATCCATATTCGGTCCATAAAGTAGAGAACTTCATCGGACTTGGGCTCTAATTGATTTTCAGATATGCTTGCGAGTTCAGTCTTCAAATCAGTCCTAACAAGAGCTTGTCTTTGGGCTTGAAGGCTAGTTTGAACAATCATTCCCAATGCACGAATGCGTGAGGGTTTGATTCTTTCCTTCCGGCTGAGTGCGTCTGCTACTACATTTGCTTTACCAGGGTGGTAACGGATCTCGCAATCATAGTCACTCAGTAGTTCAACCCAACGTCTTTGTCTCATGTTGAGTTCCTTCTGGTCAAAGATATGCTGTAGGCTCTTGTGATCTGTATAAATAACACACTTGGTACCGTACAAGTAGTGTCTCCAAATTTTTAGAGCAAATACCACAACACCTAACTCAAGATCATGAGTGGTGTAGTTCTTTTCATACACCTTGAGCTGTCTAGACGCATAGGCAATGACTTTATCTCGTTGCATGAGTACGCAACCGAGACCTTGGTTGGAAGCGTCGCAATATACGACAAAGTCGTCGTTGCCATCGGGAAGGGTTAGGATAGGTGCATTGCATAACTTTTCTTTGAGCAGCTGGAACGCGTCTTCTTGTTTCTGTTCCCAAATGAAAGGTTTGTTTTTCTGAGTCAAGGAAGTGAGTGGCAGAGCAATTCTCGAGAAATTCGAGATGAACCTTCGATAGTACCCTGCTAAACCCAGAAAAGAACGGATCTCTGAAGGGGTTTTAGGTGCATTCCAGTTCTTGACTGCTTCAACCTTGGATGGGTCGACATGTATACCATTGTCGTTGATAACATGACCCAGGAATTGAACTTCTCTTAGCCAGAATTCACATTTAGAGAATTTAGCATAGAGTTGTTCCTTTTTGAGAAGTTCTAGGATAAGTTTTAGGTGTTTCTCGTGATCTGCTTTGGTTCGTGAATAGATCAAGATGTCATCAATGAAGACAATGACAAATTGGTCTAGGTAAGGCCTACAGACACGATTCATGAGGTCCATGAATACTGCGGGTGCGTTTGTTAGCCCAAAGGGCATGACCACGAACTCGTAGTGTCCATAGCGGGTTCGGAAAGCGGTTTTAGGGATGTCTTCTTCTAGAACTCTGAGTTGGTGATATCCAGATCAGAGATCAATCTTTGAAAAGCAAGTGGCTCCTTGTAGTTGGTCAAACAGATCATCAATTCTCGGAAGTGGATACCGATTCTTGACGGTCAGTTTGTTCAACTCTCTATAGTCGATACACATGCGAAACGAACCATCTTTCTTCTTGACAAACAGGATTGGAGCTCCCCAGGGTGAGAAGCTTGGTCGAATAAATCCTTTGTCGAGAAGTTCTTGTAGCTGGCTGGATAGTTCCTTCATCTCAGATGGGGCTAAACGGTAGGGTGATTTGGCAATAGGGGTTGCTCCGGGTACAAGGTCAATCCGGAACTCAACTTGTCGGATCGGAGGTAATCCGGGCAAATCATCAGGGAACACTTCTGGGTAGTCTTTGATAATGGGAACATCTTGTATCTTCTTTCCCTCAGATTTCTTCTCGACTATATGAGCTAAGAAATCCATAGTATCATGCTTTTTAAGATAGCTACGAGCCTTCATACATGAAACAATCTTCAGGTTTTTACCAGGTTTCTCTCCATGAATGTTTAGAGTATCACCAGATGCTAGAGGGATACGAACCACTTTGTCGGCACAAATGATTTCGGCATGATTGTTGGATAGCCAGTCCATTCCAACAACTACGTCGAAGCTGCCGAGTTCCATGGGGATAAGATCAATAGGGAAGGAGTGATCTTCGAGTGTTAGTGAACAACCTCGGACAACAGTATGAGCACTAATCAGTTTACCGTTAGCTAACTCAATAGTATAAGCAGAATCTAGCTTAGTAGGTCTCAAATTAAGCATGGGCTCGAAATCAGTGGAGACAAAACTTTTGTCCGCACCGGTATCGAACAAAATAGAAACAAAATGATTGTCTAAGAGAAATGTACCCGTGACGACGGCTGGATCTTGACGAGCTTCAGGTGCTCCAATAACGAAAGCTCGACCATTTGCCGCTGGAGTGTTGTTGTTATTGCCTCGGTTCAACCTAGGACAATGGTCTCTAAAGTGATCCAGACCTCCACACTCGTAACAAGCCCTGGCAGTGTTGTTCCCAGGGGCAACGGTTGCCACAACAACATTGTTGGCATTAGCTGCGGCAGGAGACTCTTTGCAGAAACGGTTCGTGTGGCCAAGTTTGCCGCATTTGTTGCATTTGCGACACTCACCATGGTGGTGAAATGGGCATCGGGGGCACTTGGGTAGGTTACCGGTGTAGGGCTTCCGGGCAGTGGACTGAGGGGTTGGAGCAACTGCATTCACTGGTATAGCAGGAGTTGCCATAGCAAAGTTCTTAGCTGTCTTTTGCTTCTTAGCTGGTCTCTTACTATGGTCCTCCTTAGCTTTCTTTGATCCTTTTCTTGATAGCATCCCTGACTTGACCAGATCATCAGTTAAAGAGGCAGACAGAAGAATTGCAGCCTCGAGAGTAGCAGGAGAAGCTGACATAGTGTGGCCTCTAACTTGAGGGACCAATCCTCCAATATAACGGTCTATCATGCGACTCAGGGGAGTTACCATGTGTGGCACGAGAGTGCATAACTCATGGAACCGAGTAGTGTATTCCATGTGTTCACCTCCATCCATAACATGGTTCCAGAATTCAACTTCAATCTTTTGGAGTTCATTCTTCGGGCAGAACTCAGAGAGCATTAACTCCTTAAAGTCGTTCCAAGGCATAGCCAGAGCAGGCTCCCTTCCTCTAGTTCTCACCTGGGCGTTCCACCAAGTAAGGGCTCTTTTCTGGAAGGCACTGGAAGCATATTTGACCTTCAGATTTTCGGGGCAATCACACATGTTAAGGGTGGACTCCATCTTTTCAAACCACTGAAGCAGACCAGTGGCACCTTCACTGCCGAAGAACTCAACAGGCTTGCAGGCTAGAAAAGTCTTGTAGGAGGCATTGTTGATGTTGCCACCTGTAGTCCCAGCATTGCGGAGTGCTTCACTCACTTGAGTGACTATACCGGGTAAGACATTAGCAAGTTGGTTGGTGATGATGGTAGCAATTTCATTAACTTGGGTGGTGTCACGTCGAGGAGGCATTCTAGCGAAGATCAAAATGAATGGCAATGTTAGATATGACAAGATAAGATGACAAATGATAGATAGAATTATAAAGCAACCAAAGATAGAATTTCATTCATAATTAAATAGTTCCAAATTACAAACGAGGAAAGATAGATACATAATGTCTAGATTTTGAACTAAAATAGGAAAATAAAATGACTAATCAAACTCCGGGTCCATATGATAGATGCTAGAAAGATGTGTTTTAGCCTATAAGCGATACTCACATCAAAGATTCCCAGGAAGATATGACGGGTCCAGGAGGGATTTATACACCACATCTTTCCTAGACAGAATCTTTAATGTACAGGTACCTACTCTTCCAGATTACACATGTTCATATCATCCACCATTACTTAGTTTTGATGAGAGTAATTAAGGAATCGTCTCAGCACCGTCTTCTACTTGTCGTATCTTCGGGGGTCGGCTAGCAGAAGAGCGGGTAGCTCCAATTCTTCTTTTCTTGAAGCTGATCTCGGGAAGTATAGGATTGATCATTCGGGTGATAAGGACAATCTCTGGGCGATAGGGGCTCGTTGCATCGGATCGCAGCTCAGGGTCTTCCATGTCTCTGGCTAGTTGGCTCCAATTGATTGAGCTAACTAATTTTCCAAAAGAGGGTAGTTCTGAACTATCGCGCGTATTGCCGGAAACGTCAGCAGAATAGGACGACATGTCTAGAAGAGGAAAGTTAGCGCGTTAGTACATGTGTGCATGAAATTTCTAATGTGGGGTATTCCTAGGGTTATAGTCTAGGTCTTATGCTATGTGGCCTAATTCTCTATAACCTGGCTCTGATACCAATCTGTCACACCCCCGCCAAGGCGGAAACACGAGGGGCGACGAAATTTAATCATTACACATGGAATAAAGAAAGTACTAAGGAATTTATTGAAAAACCGATAGTCATTACATCAAGTTTAATTCAAATAAAGCAAATAACCAAATAGTTTCATTTTCAATTTAAGTCTATGCTAGGTCCACTAAGCCTTATCCTTGAATCCTAGCGTGAGCACGACAGCAAACTAGTTTCCATAACCTGAAAAACATGCTAAAATAGGTCAACTAAAAAGTTGGTGAGAACATAGGATTTGATAAATATAATACAATAGGTAACCAGAAACAATCATAAACAAGTTTCAAATTCCAAGTAATTTAAACTATCATACATGAGTTCACAACCAACCCTAGTGATCGATAGCTCTCCCGCCCAACACCTTGTCAGGGTGTTAGACTATAGTATAAGTGTCAAGAATGCAGTTTCTGAACACCCAGCTCCTTCCAAGTTGATCAGAATCCACAACTTGAAGGACGCTCGGAATTGATTGGCATGCATCAACCCGAGAACTGAATGGGCTAGTCAGGCCAATAGATCTATTTACGTACTCCCGTGGCTTCCCCGAAGTTAATGGTTGTGTAGTTTTAGAAATAAGAGAGACTTTGTAGTAAAAATGACATTTGCAACATGTATAAATCAGTTTAATGTTGCTAGAATTAGAAGTTTGTTATTGAATGCAAAGTATAGTTTTGACTCAAGACTTGGTTTCAGTTTTGATATAAGAGCATGTTTTCCACCCCAAAATAGAAAGTAAAAGAGGGGCTATGAACTCACCTTGCAGCAGGTGGGATTGATCTTGATTGCTGAAGTAACTTGGATTAGAAGATGCCTAAATGAGTTCGAGTTTGAGTTAGTTAACAGAATCGTGGAAAGATGAGGGGTTGTTTTGTAATTAGAGGAAAGTAGTCATCGTATACTAGAGTGGTTATCATACTAGAGTAGTACCTCCAACAGCAAAGTTCCCACGAAAGAGTTGGCCGGATCAGAACCCCGTCTTTCCTAGCCAGAACCTTACTATTTGTCAGATAGCTACATACCAGTTTGAAGTTTACTCTATTTGTACACTTTAACCGAGTTTAGGATGTGTCCGGTAAGTTTGGGAAAAGATAAGGACTAAAGTGAAAACATGCATTTATTAAAGGTTGATATAGATGAGTTGAATACTAGAGGGTTTTAATAAGAAATTAAGAGTTATAGTAAAAATATAATTCTAAAAGAAATTAAGAAAATATATAGTTTCAAAAGTAAAACGTTTGAATAAGTTATAAAGGATTTATAAAATATAGTTTATAATTCTTGAGTTTTAAAGAAGAAAACGCAATCTTTAAATAAAGTTTAGTAATATATAAATAATTTCTCGTTTAAATATCTTTATTAGTTTTTAACATAACTTTAAATGGTTTCTCGCAAAATCTTTTATAAAAACATAAAAAGTATACAAATCCCTTTATATTTATAAAAACATATTTATTTATGTTATAAAAAAAATACCATTTATTTTTAATAAAGAAAAACACACCATATTATGGTATTTGGACATTCTAAATAAAGGAATTTGTGTTAATCATATTATTAATATATGTATTTATGAATATATATTAGTGTGTGAGTGTTAAAAGAACAAAACAGAAAAAAAAGAACAAAAATCTGCCCACAGGGCTCGAACCCATGACCTATGGGTTGAGTTTGTCTGCTGTTAGCCACCAGACTCGAGGCACCATCTTGTTTTGTTTCAGAAAATAAAATATTGGAACTTGATTTCTGCCTTCATCCCCTTCCCAAACAAGATACAGACTTGAAAACCAGAACCCATCATAAACCCTAAAATTCGATTTGTATAACCAAAACGATTAAGGACCATGCGATTAATAGGAAAACGATTACCTTGAGTCGAAAGATCACACGGATTAGAGCTTAGTCGTCGATGATCTGAGGCTCGAGAACTCTAGCGTCGATCGGAACTTTAGAGAGAAAAAGGACGGATTTTTTTTTATGGTAAATTCGACTGGAAATCAACGTGGGTATTTATAGGGATGATTTGCTCCACCGTAAACGCGAGTTCAGTTGTATTTGAACGAGAATCGTGCGTTTTTGAAGCTTGGGTTATCTATGTTACGGGTTTTAGATTTGGGTTTTTAAAAGTCGAATTTGATAACGATTTCGGCGAAATGTTTGTTCCTATCGATTGCTAATGCGTCGGAACGAGATTAGAAAGGATAATACATTCCGAATTTGATGGATTTTGAATGATTTGAGGCTATTTTGACTGTTATAAAGTCAAAATTGGTTTGTTTTGTTCCAGGGTCCAAACAGTAAGAAGAAGGGTTCAAATGATTTTGAGGGGGTTCAAACCTAAAATAAGGGTTCAAGGCCTTTTTATTACAATTCTTTTTGATAATTAATCAATTAAATTCAATTTAAACATTTAAATTTTATAACTTTCACATTTTTATAAATAGAAATGGGAATTGAATTGATATATTAACTAAAATGAGGCAAAACGAACTCGTACATTATGTCGAAGTAGAATTACACGAAATAAAATCATACACTTTTTAGAGATGTCACAGGTTATTGGCCGATTGTAAGCTTCTGTATTTCGGTCGAAGCTTCTGTATTTTTGGATTTGGATTTTTACCCACCAATTGGGTTATTGGTCATTTTGGATTTGGACTGCCATCCAAACACCCGTCGGTCTCATTTTGGATTTGAATTTTGCCAACTGAATGTAAGTTTTTTGAAGTATGAGAATTTGATTTATAGGTTTTGGGTTTATGTATAGGAAGAAGGCATAATGGATGGGGCCCACAATGCTTTTGAATTTATTTTTTTTATTTTATAATAGTAAGGGTATTTTGGTCGTTTATAAAAAAACTAACTGAAAAATCTAACCTCTGTTAGTGTAAAAGTTATAACTTGATACAAACCATTTAGATAAAGGGTGTCTAACGTAATTAGTGAAGATAAAGATCCACATGTGTAATTTAGTATATACTTAAAGGTTGTTTTTTATAATTTAGTAAAAAATGAGTTAAACACTTCAAACAGGCCAAAAAGTATAAAGTCAAACACATTTTTATTATAAAGTTACATGCAACCTCCTACTTTTTTTAGGAAAATAGATTATTCGTGAAGTAATATGGTTTTTTTATAAGGGCAGTTGTCAGAAAAAAAAAAAAGTGTGGCTTTCACTGCGTCCACACATAAGTTTCCAGACTTTATTTTTATATGATAAAATCCTTTCTTTTTGAGAAATTTTAGAGACACCGTTTACTTTTTGAACAACACTTGCTCTAACCGTGACGTATAGGGCTAAGTGTGGCGTTTAGGGCACCAAATGTCACGTATAGGGCAATCCGTCACCCTTACCACCAGACTTTGGAATTATCACGCCAGAAAATGTCGGGATGTGTTGGTGGGGTTTTTTTTAGGGTTGAGTTGGGTTTTAGAGTTTTGGTGGTGTATATGTCACATATATGGCTAAACGTTACCCCTTACTTATTTTTTTTAATTATATATGTATGTTTTTATCACGTTAAGAGTTTCGAAAAATCGGTAGTTATAGTTTTTAAAATCTGGTCACATTCATTATCGGTTTGTGATGTAAAAAGTGAATAACGACTTATTATTTTTTCTTTTGGTTTTTTGTTTTTATCGCGTTAAGTGTTTGTAAATATCAGTAGTTATAGTTTTTAAAATCCGGTTACCTCGATTATCGGTTTGTGATGTAAAAAGTGAATAATGATTTATTTTTTTTTCTTTTGTTTTTATCACGTAAAAATCGATAGTTATAGTTTTTAAAATCCGGTCACGTCTTTTTTTATTATAAAACTAGCTTTTGTTTTGATTTTCGGTTTGAGATGTAAAACTACGAGTTTTTTTCGCGTGTTAAACTACTCGTAAATAAAACCACATATATAAACATCATATACAACCATTACAAACAACCAAACAAACACCACCATTACAAACACAACAAAACCATTATAAATAAAACTGCATACATAAATAGAATGAGTTTATACACATAAAAAAAAAGTACAAATCTATCTACCCCTCCATCTCGTCATCACCATCTGCATCGGACCCACCCGCACCGGACGTGCTAGCACCGTCGTCACCCAACGACCGGGGTGGTGGTCTCAACAACGGCCTACCGGTGGCCCGATAGTCCGCGACCGTGTGCTTGATGATCCACTGCAGCATCTCCTCGGTGCGCATGACTCGGGCCTCGGTGGGCGTGCCCCGGGACTGAGTATCCCAGATCATATCCAGTGTGGTGGCAGGCAACCGCACGGCATGGTACACTCGCGGAGGATGCTGCGGCGGCACCGGCTCGGCCTCCGGCTGGACCGCCAGTTGAACCGGCTCATCCCCTCCGCCGGCCACCTCCTCAAGCTGTTCAAGCTGGACCTCGTGCGCACCCAGTGGGTTGGGGTCCACCAACGGCTAGGGTACCCAGGCCTCCAAAACATCATATCTCCCACCAAACGCCACTGTCCGTCCGGGAACCTCCTGGAGATCCTCATCCCGGTCGCTGTGGCTCGGCCAGCCACGCGCGGGGAAACTGCTGCCGTAGGTAGCTCTGCCATCATATGAGCGTATCCAAGGCCTTCGGCGATCTGCGACATGATGTTGCCGCCGACTAGTGCCCCTCGTGCCCGCCTGAGATAGTAACCGGCAAAGTAATCCGCCGAACCACAAGCGAGGTGGCAGGGTGTGTGTATAAGCAGACACCGAAGATAGAAGAGGTCTATGGCGGTGACCCTATCGGTGCCATTGCTACGTATAACGATGGATGTGACGATCTACCGGTGCATCTAACAGTAAAGAGGGTCTCGTATGTGAGAGACCCTGCTGTCGGCCCCAAACGCATGGTCACCAATCGCAGGCCACCAGACCCGGTGTGCGTCATCTGCCCCCATATAGATAGCCGTGGTGTAGATCGGCTCCCGAGTCTCCTGCTCGGTATAGAGGTTGCTAACAACAGCAAACCGTCTAAGGGACATACGATGCCAAACCCCAAACATGCGGAAAGTAACCTCCGCTTCCACCCGTTCCTCCGCAATATCAGTCTCGTCCAGCTCTGGCAATCCTGGCTCACGCGACCGAAACACAAATGTAGAGTACACCTCGATGGTAAGCTCTCGGTGTGCGGGCCAGCCCATAGTAAATAGACTATCCCACGGACCATCATGTCCAATAATCGTTGTGGCCCTCGCTAGCTTGCCAACCTCATCAAACCACTCCCGTGACAAAACGGTGTTGGGCTCCACCTTCCTCCGTCTAAGAGTCATAAACCGTAGGTGTGCCGGCGAACCCGCCTCAAAATGAAGGTGCGGGTAGTCATCAATCCCTAAAATAAACCCCTGCTCATCCTCGGAACTAGACATATCTGCGCACAAATACGTATTTATAATTAATTAAAATATTTGTTAAACTAACGTTTAGGGTTTACGGTTTAAGGTTTAGGTTTACGGTTTAGGTTTATTATTATACACACTCATACATACACATATAACACATATATACACATATACCACACATACACACACATACATACACATACATACACATATACAACACACGTAAACCGTCGTAAACCGCCGTAAACCACCGTAAACCGTCGTAACCCGTCATAAACCTACACTAGATCTAAGGGCAAACCTAACAAATCTAAGTTATTAATCGGTTGAAAACGATAAAATTAGGGTCGTAAAATTACTTACCTGGTTGCGATAGTCGTCTCCGGCGGTCTTCTTCTCCGGTGGTCCTCGTCTCCGGTGGTTGCGGTGGTGTGGAGAAAGACGGTGAAGGTGGTGGAGGAAGACGGTGGTGTGAGGAAGACGGTGGTGGCGGTGGACGGTGGTTGCGGTGGTAGTGTGAGGAAGCGGTGACGGGTGGTTGATCGTGGTGACGGTTCTGTGGGTAGTGAGGTCTATATGTAACGGATACGAAGCAATCATCACGTATGGAGCTACTAGTCATCGCTACCCCTTTATGGGGATTCCCATAACGGTCACGTATGGGCCTAAAGGTGACCGTTCACCTTTATTGGGATTCACATTTTCCAGAGGTGTCTGTCACCTAAACGTGACCGTCTTGTTTGGGTCCATACGTGACGTTTATGGACCAAAAATATCTACAACCGTCACGTTTGGGCCTAGCGGTGACGTATATTGCAAAAAGTGAATAACGACTCAAAACGTTTGGGCCAAACCATCACACCAAACCATCACCATTAGCTAGGATTTGTGTTGTGTTACTATCAACGTTTTCAGTTTCTTACCTTGATAAGCATACACAATGCAAAAAATAGAACTAGAACGTACACGATGGGACATATGCTTGGCTCCCGATATGCCATCTACGGAGGCCACCAGAGATATCGGTGGGCTCTGAAAATGGCGTACAGGGAGCCAGGCATACACATATTCATCGTGTATGTATCTAAATGTATTTACATTACTTTTACCTCAAAAGATATTGTTGAAGCACAAGTTAAACCAAGCAGCAATTTCCAACAAGCAAGTCTTTCTGCTTCGGTGAATCACTTGAGCCCTGATACATTTTGATCACAAATCGTCTTCAAATACGTTCGTATAGACATATATATAGTCATATTACGTACATAAATGTATACATGCATGCATACATACATACATGCATGCATACATACATGCAAGCATGCATTCATACATCCATACATACATACATGCATACATACATCCATACATACATACATACATCCATACATACATACATACATACATACATACATGCATACATACATCCATCAATCCATACAGCATGCATGCATACATACATACATGCATACATACATGCATGCATGCATACATACATGCATGCATGCATGCATACATACATGCATGCATTCATACATCCATACATACATGCATACATACATACATACATACATACGTACATACATACATGCATACATACATACATGCATACATACATATATACATACATGCATACATCAATCTATACATAAATACATACATACATACATGCATGCATTCATACATCCATACATATATAAATACATGTATACATGCATGCATTCATACATCCATACATATATACATACATGCATACATACATAGATACATACATACATACATACACACATGTATACATCCATCCATCAATCCATACATGATCCATACATGCATGCACGTATGGATTGATGGATGGATGTATACATGTATGTATAGATGTATGTATGCATGCATGTAGGTATGCATGCATGTATGTATGCATGCATTTATGTATGTATACGAACGTATTTGAAGACGATTTGTGATCAATATGTGTATGTAGGTGCACATAAACGGTAATGAAATGCAACCTGTACACATCAAAAGGTGACGGATAGGTCGAAATGTGAGATAAAATTATAAAGGTGAGCTATGAAATGTGACGGTTAGGTCTAACTGTCACGCAAAAATCGCGGATATACGTGACGGTTAGCCTGTAAACGGCACCTAATAATAATAATAATAATTATAATAATAAAAAATAATAATGGTGATGGTTTGGACCAAACGTGACATTTGGCAAATATACGTCACTGCTAGGCCCAAACGTGACGGTTGTTTATTTGGGTGACAGCCATCTCTGGAAAATGTGAATCCCAATTTAAACGGTCACGTTTAGGCCCACAAGTGACCGTTATGGGAATCCCAATAGCCGTCACCGCTAGGCCCAAATGTGACGGTTGTTTATTTGGGCGAAAGACATCTTTGGCAAATGTGAATCCTAATAAAGGTAAACTGTTACGTTTAGGCCCATACGTGACCGTTATGGGAATCCCAATAAAGGGCTAGCGATCATGGGTAGCTCCATATATGATGGTTGCTTTGTGTATCCGTTACATATACACTTCAGTACCGAGAGAACCTTCAAATTTTCTCACACACCACTGCACCTATGTCTCTCTCACACACCACCGCAACCACCGGAGACAAGGACCGTCGGAGAAGAAGACCACCGCCCTACCAACACTTTCCAACTGTGAACATCCTCGAACAAATCTCACCGGAGCCACCTCTTGGCGGTGCAAACCACACCGGTATATCTTCTTCTGATCTGTACTTGAGATCCATACCCTTACAATTATTTATCAACGTTTTCTTCCGGTCACATTCACGGTTGCTTTCTTTGTTAAGTCTCTAAAATTTCCCATGGAGACTCCATCCTATCTGAACACATCTTTTTTATTTTAAAAGTTATTGACTTTATTGTATTCAAACATCAAGGAACCATAGTGTTTGACATTTTAGTGTTTGACCAGTTTACATGTAGAAAACGGTAATGGAAACATGACTTTCCATTAGCATGTTGGAAGTTGGATGGGTAAAATGGTTGTGCGTGAGGATTTAATGGATTTAATGGAAACCTGTGTCTCGCGGTGTCAGGCGTAGTTTTCTATGACGTCTTGGCATCCGATTTTCTCTGTTGCTGGTTAAGATTTGGACGACCACGAGGGTCCTGACGTACCTTAGGCTCTTTCTTTTTTGTTTTGCCTGTAAACACACTTTCATACATTTTCATAAACAAATTCTTTTTACTTGGGGGTTGGGCAACGACATAACCTTTTGTTTCACGTTGTGAAACTTCTTTTCATAGTCGGGTTCTAGCGCCTGGGCGTACGCCGGCTTGAAATCAAGCTTCTTCTAGTGTGCATCTATCGCTTCGGGTGGAATAGGTGTGACTGGATTAAAATAGTTAGTGAACAATAGGCAATCATATGAAAATGTTAAAAAAATGTATTTCAAGTATAGATAACCTTGGTTGATGTGTTCCTCCAAACGACAAGCACATGGAAAGCCCATGGACATGGACAACTGGTGTCCACACGTACCTCCTGTATCCAGCATCCTTTTCATTATCGCCATCTCTTTTTCAAGAAGTTCAAGACACCTAATAGACACCTTATAATGTAATCCGAAAAACACTTGCAGTCGATGGACCTTTAATATCTTAATGCGGGACTCCTCGATGGTTTTGGAGATTTCAATCTCCTGCCCACGTACAACTTGATCGACATATCCGAGAAGTGTGTGCAACGTATTTTTGGTCTGTGTAAGGTAACTCTTAAAGTTGGCGTGTTGGCCCTCGACTCTATTAGTTTTTTGTTCACCAAAGTTGAGGCGGTCGTACATCTAACAAGAAACAAAATTTTGTTTGTGCGGACCCAACCAACTACTACAAATATATTCCCAGACCTCTGAAACAAAGAAAAAAAAATTATGAAATGAAAAAAATAGTTTTTTATAGACACATTAAGTGATATTCTTACCCTGTTTACCGTCCTCATTTAATTTTTCTTCCATCTTCCTGCAATTATAATCGTACAACGTGTCCGTGGGAGACTCACACAGAACCTTCACCAGTATGAAAAATCTTTCCAAATGTTGACTTTGAAAAGGCCTTTCCACCTTCTGGTGATATTCTCCATGATGTGCCACCTGCATAGGTTTTTAGTAGCACCCGGGATGACTATGTCACACGAACTCATCAAGGCTAGGTCCCTGTATGTGACAATGACGTGTGGCTCCACACACCCATCGAGCATATCTTTGATCCGCTCAAGGACCCATGTGAAGTTATCCTGTCGTTCCCACGATATAAATGCGTGTGCAATACAAAACGACTTTGATGTCGACGTCACACCAATAAACTGAACAAAAGGAATGTTGTACATGTTGGTTTTGTACGTCGTTGATGTGCTTGAAATTACACATCTTTATTGCACAAAACTTCACCTGTTTTATGATCAATTACCGGTTATTCCCCAAGTTTAGACACTTATTTGCTTCATTTTCAGTTTTATAGGTTTTTATGGAGCTAAGTGGATAAAGGAGGAGATTCCAGGAGTTTTCAAGGAAAATTAGGTTTTCTTAGTTGGAGGCACGGTCGCGCCCCTACCTGGCACAACCGCGCCTACCTAGGCACGGTCGCGCCCCACATTGGCACGACCGCGCCAGCCTAGGCACGGTCGCGCCCAAAATTGGCACGGCCGTGCCAGCATCAGAATCCGAGCACAACCATGCTCTTGCTTCCCTACGGCCGCTTGTAAACCTGTGAGTCTGAAAGCCGTACTTCCTCGAAGAAAGAGACCGATGGGAAAAGCAGATCGGTCAACCCTACTATCACACGACCGTGCCTAAAGAAGGCACGGTCGTGCCCCATGCTCAGGCATGGTTGTGCCCAGTACCTTGGCACGGTCGTGCCTCCTTGCTTTTATATTTATCAGATGTTTTCCCACAGAAAGAAGTCTGGAGAGCTGGAGAGTTGGAGCCCTGAGCACTGTTTTGTGCTCCAAATTTCCTTGTTTCTAGCTTCTAGGAAGAACTACAACATTAAGAGGATCATCATACATCATCACCATTTAGCTTGGGGAAGTTAGTTTGATTCTTGGCATTTCTTTATGAGTCTTGTAACTTTTCCTTGCTTTGTTCTTGTTCTTATGCTCACCATGAGCTAACTCTTGATATCACTTTGGTTTAGATGAAGTTTAGTAACATTTAACAACATTTATGGATCTTTGGCATAGTTTATGTTAATGTTATAACAATGGCATGATTATTCTTCAATGATATTGTGCATTTTGGAATTGATATTGTCTGCAAGACTTGTATATGTGTAGGCTTTGTATGTTGGAAAACCCATGGTTTATGCATGTATTCATTGATTAGTGTATGTATGTATGCTAGTTTATGGCTTTTGACTAGGAATGGTGGATGAAGTCTTGTTTATGGTTGAAAACTCTTGAATGTGCATCCTTGTGCTTGTGTTTGGAAAGACAAAGTGCTTGTTATGGTGTGTCATATTTAGTATTATGTTTATCTAGGACTTGCTGACGCAATCTTCAAATTTATGTAATCTTGATATGAACATTGTATGTTGAGGAAGTGCATATTGTTTACTTTAATCAACTTGAGGTGGGTTATGTGTTAATTCATGTAATCTTTCCAACTAGTTGTTGAGTTAGCCAACCTTGACAGGAAGCTAGTTCAATCTTTATTAAACATTGACGTATTCATAGCACGTGAGCTTCATTGTATGATTTTAGGTGGTTAGTTTGTATAATTCATTCTAGCTTTCCGAATAGTCATTTGATTAGATGTCTTTGACGAGAATTTAGTCAACATATGTTTCGTGTATTTGCCATGTATCCATAGTTGTTGTTGGGTGTTTACTAAATGGATTCGAGACCGAAGTGATATTCCTTCCTTGATTGTTTGACTTGTGTTCTTAGTTTAGTTTTATATTCTTGCATATTAGCTTAATTAAAAATCAACTTAAACATCTTTTACCCATACTTGATTGAATTTTAGTCCCTGTTTATTATCGCATTCCACCGTGTCCACGGATTGATATCCGGTTCTTACCTTTACTATATTGCTATCCGACGGGTACACTGCCCGGTGTGTGTGTGATTAGTATTTGGTGAAAACCCTTTTTTAAACTAATTGTGTAAAAATACTTATGAAAATATATATATATATATATATATATATATATATATATATATATAGTTTACACGCATCAGTCGTGTCTACCAACATCAAGTGCGGGAAGGCGCGCCACATTTTATAGGAGGTAGGATGACAAAAGAAAACATCTTCCACGACATTAGTGGAGGGATTCTCCCGGGTGTGATACACGAACTCTTGAGGTTGCAGTAAGTTTTCAAGTTCCTGCATTGGTGTCAGGCCTATTTTACTTTCGGCCCTAATCTTCGCTGTGTCTTATATATGTCTTGAACAACACATCTTCTATTGGGAAACTCTTCCCGTACGGCTGCAAGAATGTGACGTGCCCGCACGTGCTGCCGGTGTAACCCCTCAACCAGATCAATTTCCCCAGCGGACATCTTCCTAAGCTGCGCGTGGCCCTCCTCAAAGACAACAGGATCGTGGTTGTGTGTCTCGTATGTCACGTCCAACCTCCACTATTACTCTTTCCGATGTACCTCCCTACGAGCTTAAAGGGACATGATTTTTTTATGCTCCCAGTATGCCTGACTGTGCCCCTGCATTTAGGTTCCCCACCACGATTGCATCCGAGTTCCACATCTTTTTTCCTTGACCGACTGACCACAATGATGCACCCATGCTCGCGTCCTCTCTTCTTAGCCCAATCCACCAAATCCTCACGAGAATTAAAATACTGAAATAGTTACAAGGTCAGTCTTAAAACGTAGTACGTAAAACAAATAAATAAACAATTTAAACGAACGAAAGAGTTGTTGTCATACTCTATCTGTTTTATATGAAACTGTCGCATCGCGTATACGATCATCGTCCAATGCATTCTCTGCATCCCCATCGTTTCCTTTCAAATGAACGGAAGACTCACTGTCATCTGTGTCATTCCTATGGAAACTATCCGACACGTGTGTAGGTTCTGGTTGTGACCGGTACGAGAGATGTTCATAATCCGGTTCTGGTTGTGACCGACACGAGAGATGAACGTAATCCGGTTCTGGTTGTGACTGGCACGAGAGATGTACGTAATCCGGTTCTAGTTGTGACCGGTATGAGAGATGTCCGTAATCCGGTTCTGGTTGTGGCCGGTGCGACCCTTGACCGTAATCCGTCGGTCCAAATAGTGACATGTACGCCTCTTGACTGTAATTCGGTAATGGTTACTGCTGAGACAACTCTTGACCGTATGTATTCAATGAGTTGGTTCCCCCCCCCCCACGAAGGGTGACTCTCGAATACGAAATACTCCTGAAAACGTAATGGCCGGTTAGATAGCCGACGTAAAATAAAGACTTGCACACCCCTAAGTTTCCCCGTCCTAGTACAACCCTTAATAAAATAAAGACTTGTTAAAACTGGTTCAGATCTTCGAAGGTTGGCTCCTCATTCAAATCTGGAAGCTTCGACTTCTAATAAGGATCTCCTGAACTCGACATCGGTGTCAGGCATGAAACAAAAAAATAGCACTTTCGTCTATACTTTATGTTCTTTTTAATTATGGTGAAGATGGTAGTGTGGGGTTTGTGTAGGATGGTGGGTTTAGTGTGATGAAAGTGAGTGGTGAGAGTTGTGTTAATATATGCTGAATCTGCATATATTAACCGTCACGTATAGGTCCAATCGTGACGGTTAGGTGAGGTGCCCGATAACACTGTCAACGTTAACTTTCAGTCAAAAACACCTCGTACTCAACCGTCACGTATTGGCCTATACGTGACGGTTAGGGTTCACTTTTTGCAGACTACAAACTCTCGTATCAACCTCGTATCATCAGTGTCCTTTTTATTCCTGGACTCACGAGAGACATACCGCTACGTTTAGGCCAATACGTGACGATTTGGGTCACAACCGTCACTTGTAGACCTATACGTGACGGCTAGGTCAGCGGTGTCCCCATCACAACCCTTCTTTTTAAGCTTAACAATAAAGTCCCTCAACTTCTATTTTATAAGAAAGTCATTTGTATGATTAAATCCTTCTCTATATCACTTAATCAAAAGCCTTTTTTTTGAATGATTAACGCACTAGAACGACCCAGTTAAGTTCTTAAAATCCAAGGACTTAATCATGTAAAAAAGATTATGTGCTAGTATTACTGTATAATTTCCTCTTTTATAATCATATTTAACATACTAGTTATTCAAGGCCATGTGTAAGTTTCTGTTTCAAACATTTTTTTGAACGACGAACATTGAATGTTGTGACGTCGCACCCCCTCGTCACATGGGAGAGCCTCGTTCAACTCCGATCAATATGTTGTCTTAGTCGGGCTCATTTGGCGTCAGAGTTGGAGACCATCCAAGGAAAAATCCCACCCAATACGACCCCTTCCGGGCTTGAGGGAGAGCCGAGGCTCGAACACTGGATCGACGTGGGTAAAACCCAGGTGCATCAGCGTAAGTTCAAGTTCAAACCTTTTTTTGCGTCTAGAAGCCCTAAAATCATAGAGATGGTCATTTTGATGTATTTATTTGTGATCGACTCAATTCGGTTATTATAATATAACTTAAACACAAGTGTCGGTGGCATTTTAACACTCCGCCCTCAATTTTAAGAAAATGGCAACATTCATTCCTCACTTTGTAACCTACTACTTTGACCCCCTCCAGTTTTTAAAGTTTTGCGTTTACCCCCTTATACTATATATAATATGATTTTTCCTCAATAAATTTCGTTCGTTAGTTATTTTTTTTTTGACGTCCTAGTATAAATTTTGCTAAAAACGGAGTCGTATAGGTGTCTTGGATTATATCGACTAACGGTAACGTGTTGGTACAGTGAAAAATGAGACCGAAACCAACTGAAAACACCGGTTCCGTTATATAACTGTATTTCATATATGTTTTGATCTCTACAACAAAGTCGTCATAACTTCATACGTTTCTTCTATGTACATAACCACGTTTTTTTTGTGTTTAGCAATTTAATGTCACCGCCTCAACCGTTTAAGGTCTGTGTCTCGAAAACGGAGACCTCGATCCCGCTGCAGAGCGCTGGGCTAATTTTCTAGTTTGAATTATGATCAAGTTAGCTAAAAATAATCTAGGCCAAACGGTTTAAAAGTAGCTCAAAAGGGTATTTTTGAACATCATTAAATTTGGTTAAATTATTTAATAAAAAATAAAAATAGACACACACACACACACATAACGCATGAGTTGCTAGTTAAGCAATTGAGATGAAACCGTTGCACATTGTAGGTCCAGATTTCAATCCGAAATCATTACTTAGATCGATTACACACACAGGCAGAATCTGTGTGTATGGTGGTGAAACAGAGGAGAGAAACAGATTTGGTGAAGATAGCAGTCTAACCACACTCAAAATCATCACAAACATATATGATAATGTAAGAAGAATGCATTAAACAACTGCAGATTGTATTGATTCAAGAACAGTATGAAAGAGAGAATTTTTGGGTTACAACCGCTACTCACACCCTAAACATTCTCAAACTAGGCTATTTATAGTAAGCCAACAGGTATCAAAACTATGCTAACCGAAACTACCAGTTTCGGTTGAACATTTACAAATGATAGAACATCCTGTCAAAACTTATTATCTATCGAAACTACTAGTTTCGATTGAACAAACCTCAATCAAAACTAAGTAGTTTCGATTGAACAAACCTCAATCGAAACTAAGTAGTTTCGATGGCTTAGACTTAGCTAAGTAAAACAGTAAATTACATAAAACTGAAATTACAATAACAAAACTAAACTAAACATTGTTCAAAATACATTGATGTTATCGGCTTACAAAATACCCAGAAACGATGAAACAATACCCAAAAACAGTGCGAACCAAAATCCTTCAATATTTGACTAAAAATTACCTAAAATCGATCACATTAACCTGATAATACTTAAAACTCAAGAGCATAAAGCTCTTATACCAGTTGTAGGTGTAGATTTCAATCGGAAATCACTACACAGATCGATTACACACAGAGGCAGAATCTGTGTGTATGGTGGTGAAACAGAGGAGAGAAACATATTTGGTGAAGATAGCAGTCTAACCACACTCAGAATCAACATAAAGAGATATGATAATGTAAGAACAATGCATTAAACAACTGCAAATTGTATTGATTCAAGAACAGTATGAAAGAGAGAATTTCAGGGTTACAGCCGCTACTCACACCCTAAACATTCTCAAACTAGGCTATTTATAGTAAGCCAACAGGTATCAAAACTATTGTTGAAGCACTTTTGTGTGACAAACACTCCGGATAGATTCTTAGTTTTGTACTTTCATTGTATGTATTTGTCTTTGTTTGTAAGTGTCTATATGTAGTAGTTATCGAGTTGTATTTACTAATGCATGTTGAAAGTTTCTGAAATCTCTAAGTGTTTTGCGCACTTGTATGTGCGCAGGAATTAGTTCCTGCGTACTTAGCACGTACGCAAGAATGCCTTGCGTACTTGCTAAGTACACATGAGCAATTTGCCCTGCGCACTTGCTAATTGCGCAGAGTTCAGTTCGTGTATAAATAGGATAGGTTGACAGTAGACAAGTACGCAGTCATATACGCAGATATTGTATACTCAGTATTTCTCTTTGTAACCTTCAAGTGTTTATAATAGACGAATGTTCAAAGTGATTCTCTTATCGATTTACTTTGTGTTGTAAGACTCTCCACCTAGTCACGGGTATTCCGCACCCGGTCCGACTCAGGAACGCACTTGCATGTGACGATCCGCCACACCCGAGGGACCTACAAGTGGTATCAGAGCATTGCTCTTGATTTTGATTGTTGTGAGTGTGTTTGGAGAGTTTTCTACAGAGATTTTACAAGCAAAAGTGGGTATTTTTGTTGATTTTTGTGATAAAATAGGGGTAGCTCTTGAGCACTATTTTAGAAGCAAAAATCACTCAAAAAACTCGACTTTTGTTGTGTATTTGAGTGTTTTGAGCAACAAAGGTTCGTTAGAAACAAGTTTCTGACCCTTTGACTCATTTTATTTGTTCATCTGTCCGATTTTTGCCATCTCCGGTGAAATTCCAGTGACCGGAATAGTTTGGTGAGAGTTGGTGAAAAGGTTATCTGCGTACTTATCTTTTCTGGCAAAAAGTTCAGTCTTGCTGCGTACTTATCAAGTACGCAAGACTAATCTTTCTGCGTACTTAAGTTAACTCCTGCGTACTTATCTTCTACTCCTGCGTACTTATCAAGTACGCAAGAGCAAATCATAAGTGTGCAAGACCATTTCTCTAAGTGCGCAAGGCTAGTATCAAGTGCGTAAGTGTCTTTGACCTTTCTGAAATTTGACTAAGTGTTCACCATGTCGAATCTTCATAACCTCGGTTACCTTCTAAACTATGACAACGAGATCGGAACACCTCAGAAACTGCCAAAGTTGCTAAATGTAAATGATTATTCTAACTGGAAAGCACACTTTGAGCATTACATTTATTATACCGATTCTTCGTTATGGATACCAATTCTAGAGGGATATAAGCATCCCACACACATTTACCTTGATGAAGTAATGCCCAAGCCTATCTCTAAACTCGATGAAGAAGAAAAGAAAGTTTATGATCGAGAGAAGAAGGCTCACGGTTCTATCACTATGGCCTTGACTAGGGAGTTATTCCACAGTTTCAGAGGATACGATAACTCCAAGGATCTCTGGAAGGCGTTACAGAAGAGATTCGAGGGCAATAGTGACATCAAGAAAAGTAAACAGGATCTCCTCAGGAAGCAGTATGAGTGCTTCAGATTTCTGGAGAACGAATCTATAGACGAGCTCATCTCTAGATTCTATCATCTACAGACTGAGTTGAAAGATTTTGAGCTAAACTATCCTGATGAAGAATTAGTTGAAAAGTTTCTGGATGCTTTGCCTCCCAAGTTTGAAATGTATACAACCCTGATGAAACAGAATCCTAAGTTCTATGAGATGACAATTGATGAGGCAATTGGAAAGGTTCAAGCTCATGACATGAACCTAAAAAGGAAGGAGAGCTCAGGAAGACCTCAGATACAAGGCCCTTCAATGTATCATGGGACGTCTTCTACAACCAAGTCATCCTGGAAACTCTCATGAGGAAGAAACTGTGAAGGCTTGTGGTGGTCATGCATGCTATGCAGCATCCGGATCATGTTCTGGATCTCATCAACAACATCCCTCAAGAAATCCTCCCACTACATCTTCAGCTAACCAGTCAGCTATAGCCAAAATAGCTGAAGATCATGTAGCTTTATTTTCTTCGTGCATGCTTGCCTATGAGAACTTCATTAGCGGCAAGCTAACAGATCCTGAAACAATAGAAGAAGACTTTAATCAGGTGGATCTGGATGATATGGAGGATATGGATATTCAATGGAATATGGCTATGATCTTGAGGAGGGCAAAGCGTTTCCTGAACAGAACTGGCCGAAAGTTCATTGGTGGCCATTCTAATGCCAAGGTTGGTTTTGAAAAATCCAAGGCCAAGTGCTACAAGTGTCTGAACTATGGACACTTTGCTCGTGAATGTCAAAAAGACAGAGCACCTACTTCAGGTTTCACCAGACCTAGCCAAGGAAACAACCAAGGCTACAACAACTCAAACAACCACAATCAAAGCCAAGGTGGATCGTCCAATGCATTGGTAGATCAATAGGACGAAAGCTTTGATTGGGGTGTTCATCTGGAGGAGGCCATTATTGCACAAACTCAGGTTGGTCTCATGGCTGAGATTATGGAGATGATGGAAGCTGAGGAACGTGAAGCTTCTGTGGCTGACCGAGAAGAGTCTACAACTGTTGTTGCCCTCATGGCTATCGGAGAGGCATCACATTCATCGAATGAGGTAGATTCTAATCCTTTTACTATCATTTCTTGTTCCAAATGTCTAGGCTTAAAAATTGAAAACTCTAAGCTTCAAGACAAAGTCGAACCCCTTCGTATTGTAGCTTTAAGCTACAAAGAAAATGAAAAACGATTTAAAGATTTAATTGAAACATTGAAGAAAGAAAAACGTGATTATTCACTTAAAATGAGCGATCAATAGCTTCACTTGGATATTGCATACAAGGGGTTAGAGAAAAGGAACAATGAGATCAACAAGCTGCAAAATGAGATCTTGCAGTTGAAATGTACTAATGAGAAGTTGAAAAATTCTCGTTTTATGGTGGAACACTACGAATCTGTAGTGAGACAAATGAATGGCTTAGGGCTGGGTACTAATGCCATTCCTCCACCAGTTAGCGGGAAATTTGTCAACGGCTTAGTAGACATTGATCTAACTTGCCTTGATGAGTCCTCAGGTAAGGATGATTCCTCTAACAAGGATGATTCCTCAAGTAAGGCCAACTCCGCATCTAATGAGGAGTTCTTTACTGCTTCTGATGATGGGTCGGTTAACACCTGCCCTGAAGGAGTAGTATCTGAGGAGTTGTTATCTGAACAGAAATTCAAGAAAAACATTATCACTAATAGGGACAATTGTATTTTAATTGAACCCGATATCATTGAATCAAATGATAAATTAAAGGTAATGCTTTATAGGGGGTATAAAAATCTTAATCAAGTTAAGAAAGAAGCTTTTTCAGCTCACTAAGGGCTTGGTTATAAAGAAAATTTGCAAAAATACTATACTCCCAAAAACCAATCTATATCGGGTCAAACTCCTGTTCACAAACCAACTCCTCCTGCTCATAATGCTAAGTCATCTAATGCCAGATCTAATGAGCCTTATAGGAGGACTTACACAGGCAAGAGGACTTGCTTTCACTTTGGTTTGGTAGGTCACATCCTTGTGAACTACCCTTCTAAGAACCAAGGGAAACGACCTATTGTTTCACAACCGGCTGTCATCCCTAAGTCACCACCAGTGAAACATCCCAAAAGTCCAAAAGCAAATGTGTTGAAACCACCAGTAAAACCGATGGTAAAGCCAAAGATAACCTCTGAGGCTAAACCATCTGTTTCAAGAAAGGGAAAACAGCTGCTATACCTTGTGTATCTACCTCTGGTAGTACACCTACTGGTGATAAATCTGTGGTGAAACTCTCTAAGCCACAGAGGAGGAGAAGGAATAAGAGGTTGAGAAAGCTAGAACATCTGATTGGAGTTCAATCAGGTGAAGCTTCCATTAGTTCACCGGTTGTTGTTGAACCTAAGTCTACTGTTCCAGTTAAGAAACAGAAGAGGTCCTGGACTGCCAAATCTAAAAGTTCTCAATCTCCTAGTCCTAATTCTTCTAAAGATTCATCCATTTTGAACAGTCACGACTGTGAGTTAAAAGAGGTTGTTTATTTTGAAAAAGACAGACGACCCAAGACCACTATGGCTTGGGTCTCCAAATCTAACTAATTCTTTTTGTGACTCGTGTAGGGACATCCGAAGGGTACTATCTCCAACTGTTGGTATGTAGATAGTGGATGCTCCCGACACATGACAGGAAACATGGCCTTGCTTCAAGATGTGAAACCATTCAGAGGCGGCTATGTGGCCTTTGCTGGAGAGAAAGGCGGTAGTATCACGTGTCAAGGCGTGGTGTCAAATGGTTGTGTCAGCTTTGACAATGTCAACTTTTGTGAGCAGCTGAAGCATAACTTGTTGAGTGTCTCCCAAATGTGCGACAAGGAGTACTAAGTGATGTTTGACAAGAATGAATGCTTGATACTCAAACCTGGTTTTGAGGTTCCTGAAGATTGGATTCTGATGAGAGCGCCAAGGACAAACGACACCTATCAGATTGATATGAGCGTGGCAACAACCACCTCATTAGTTGCTACCTGTTTGCTTACCAAAGCGATAGAACTTGACTCTATCTTGTGGCATAGGAAATCGGACTTATTTCTTATCGTAAAATGAATCATCTGGTCCGAAACGGTTTGGTAACCGGTGTTCCTAAGCTGAGATTTACCGTTGCAGATGATTGTATGCCTTGTAAAAAGGGCAAACAGCAACAGAAGTCTCACAAGCCCAAGCTCCAAAACTCCATCGATACCCCTTTGGAGCTATTACATATGGATATGTTTGGCCCCATAAGTATCAGAAGTATTAGAGGTAAGTCATTATGTCTGGTTGTATCTGATGATTTCTCATGTCTCTTTGGTGCATTTTTTAGGTACGAAGGACGAAACTGCTGATATTCTTCAATACCCGATCCTGAGCTTGGAATCTCTTTGCAAAGTTGAAGGTTAGAAGAATAAGGAGTGACAACGGAACTGAGTTCAAGAATAATTTTATGGAACTTTTCTGTCTCAAGAAGGGTATCCATCACGAATTTAGTGCCCCATACACACCTCAGCAGAATGGAGTTGCAAAACGGAAGAACAGAACCTTGATCGAGACTGCAAGGACGATGCTGTCGAATGCAAAGCTTCCTGTCACTTTCTGGGCAGAAGCAGTTAATACAGCTTGTCACGTCTTGAACAGAGTTCTGGTTGTGAAGAGGTACAACAAGACTTGTTATGAGTTGATCAATAATCGACCTCCCAATCTTGATTACCTAGTTCCTCTTGGTAGTCCCTGTTACTTGTTGCTACAGTACAAAGACCGCAAGTCTAAGTTTCATGCAAAAGCGGTGGAAGGCATCTTCTTAGGATACGTTGCCAACTCACCTTGCAAGAGAGTGTACAACATAGGAACTCGTACTATCGAAGAATGGTTTAAAGTGGATTGTAGTAAACACAACATTCCACCAGAACCAACTGGTCCAGCTTGGGGTTTTGAATTATTTGTCTGCAGTTGATGCCGCAAATGTATATGAATTATTGGGTGGCAGTTGTGACTCTAGTTTCTCAACTCGTGCTACTGTACCGATTGTAACTCCTGACTCCAATGCTGCATCTGCATCTGGAACTCATGACAGTGATAACAGTGAAGATGTTCATGTTGATGGAGATGACGCTCAAGCTAATCCTAACACTAGTGTAGGAAATGAAGCTCCAGCTGATCCAATTAACATTGAATCTTCTTCTTCTGGAACACAGGATATGGGGGAGTTAAGCACGAACCTCGATTCAGAAATTCAGGAACCGAATCTACCAGAGGCGAGAGTGCATAAGAATCATCCAATTGACAACATTATTGGTGATCCTAATGCCGGTGTTCAAACTCGTCATCGAACCATTACTGAGAACACTAGTCTCTACTCTAAGATACTTGACACTGGTGTCGTGGAAACATGTCTGCATGCTGCATTCGTGTCCCAGTTAGAGCCGAAGAATGTGAAAGAGGCTCTCGCTGACAACTGCTGGATTGAGGCGATGCAAGATGAATTGTCTCAATTCCAAAAGTTGCATGTGTGGGATTTGGTTGACTTGCCAAGGGGCGTACATCCAATTGGCACCAGATGGGTGTTCAAATGCAAGATGGATGATCATTTTGTTGTGGTGAAGAACAAAGCAAGGTTGGTTGTTCAGGGTTTTTATCAACAAGAGGGCTTGGATTACACAGAAGTATATGCCCCAGTTGTTAGACTTGAAGCCATTCGACTGTTTCTGGCTTATGCCTCATATGTTGGCTTCAAGGTCTATCAACTTGATATGAAGAGTGCTTTCTTGTATGGAAAAATACATGAAGAGGTCTATGTCACTCAACCTCCCGGCTTTGAAGATCCGCGTAATATCAATAAAGTGTACAAGATCGACAAAGCACTTTATGGTCTTCATCAAGCACCTCGGGCATGGTATGAGACATTATCTAAACATCTACTGTCAAATGGTTTCTACCGTGGAAAGATTGACTCGACCCTCTTCATTAGGAAAGCAGGAGGTGACATTCTTCTTGTACAAATGTATGTCGACGACATTATCTTTGGGTCTACAAATGAAGAGATGTGTAGGGAATTCGAACAGGTGATGAAGTCCAAGTTTGAAATGAGTAACATGGGTGAACTGTCGTTCTTTCTGGGTCTGTAAGTCAGTCAAAGAGAGGATGGCATTTATCTGCATCAAACAAAGTATGTGCAAGACATCTTGTCGAAATACAAGATGAATGATAGCAGTACTTATGGCATACCTATCCTAGTCAATCATGGTCTGCATCCTGACAAAGATGGAAAGGATGTGGACAGCAGATTGTTAAGTGGGATGATCGGATCTCTTATGTATCTCACAGCTTCAAGACCTGACATAATGTTTGCTGTGTTCTTGTGCTCAAGGTTTCAGTCACAACCGAAGGAGTCCCATATGATAGTTGTGAAGAGGATTTTCAGATACTTGAAAGGGAAACCCATATTAGGTCTTTGGTACTCTAAACAGCAGTCACTTGACTTCAAAGCCCACACTGATTCAGACTATGGCAGTTGTAACCTTGATCGAAAGTCAACTTCTGGATGATGTCAATTCTTAGGAGACAGACTGGTTTCCTGGTAGTGTAAGAAGCAGTCAACGGTTTCTGTCTTAACATGTGAAGCAGAATACATTGCTGCAGCTAGCGGTTGTTCTCAAATATTGTGGATTCAACAGCAGTTGAGAGACTACGGCTTGAACTTCACTAGAACTCCTCTGTTCATTGACAACAATGCCACCATGTCCATCACAAATAACCCGGTGAAACATTCCAAAACTAAACATATTGAAATTTGCCATCATTTCATCCATGATTGTGCTGAAAAGCATCTAATTGAAATTGTAAAGGTTCACACGGATGACAATCTTGCTGATCTTTTCACTAAGGCGTTTGACCGATCCCGTTTTGAGCATCTTCTCAACTTGATAGGAATGTTCAATCCTGAGTGAAAACTTGTTTTTCTTAAATCAATCCAGTTCATGAAAGTTAAATTTTATTTCTCTTAAAATTTATGTATACTTCTTTTAATTTTCAAATATTTTACAAAACTTCAAACAAAATAGAAAATGGAGAAAATTTTCAAAGTAATCTTGAGAAAAGAGGAAATGATAGTACATCAGAAATGATCTAAACACCATAGACTGCTCATATGGGAAATGATTGCGTCATGCTTACTTAATTGTTTAAATTGTTATGTTTTTAATCCGCTTATTTACAAGTAATTTGAATTGTCAGTAGGCTGTAGGCATTTTTGAATCACTGGTACTGTGGAAACTAAATCTAGACTACAACTGTGATTTGAACCCATGTATGCTAGTGTGTGTGCGTAAAAGAATGCAAAAGATCATTATCAGATAAAGGATGTTAGATTTTGGCAATAATTTTCTTCTGAGATCAGTTTCGGGTTATGTCTTTAGCACAATTAATGCGGTTCATCTCACTGCCCATACTCACAAGTATGCAATGAGAGATTGAGTCAAGACATGTCTCTACATCAACCGTGGAGCGTGTATTCATCCTTGAATCACTCCTGATTCATTGAAATCAAATCCAGATAAAAGTTGGATTCCCCTACCCTAATACTCAAACACCATATTCATTATCCTGAATCATCATACCGATATTCACTGAAGAAATGAAATGAAACCAAGACAAATGAATCACTCGATTCTGAATCTTATGATTCCTGATAATCCTTATGGATTCTGCTTGAATTTTCCTGTGCTAATTGATGTAGCTTCATTATGAAGATTTAGAAAATAATTGGGAAAATCTTAGATGCCTTGAGATAGTGCAACTTACATTACTGTAGCATATAAGTGGGGTACACATTGTATATCTTATAATTAATACCTTAACACACAAGAACGTGATACAAAGATGCTTATAGTTTCAAATCTTATTATATTGTCAACTTGAATTACTTGTTTATGTGCTTATTATGTATGAATAAATAGTAATCCATGACATGATCGCATATTCTTTGATGTTTATATTGTATCGTTTTTGCTATATGTTAGCCTGATATGATCCTCTGCTCGTGTCTTTGATCAAAAATAGTTTGTGTGATTATGTGTGTAGTTCTATCTAGAAATGATCAAAAAGATTTTAAGTTTGTGTACAGTTCGAGTTTAATCAGAAAAGCCAAAAATATTTGTGTTTAACCTTCCTGAATTGATTTTGAATCCTCTTGATTGAATGTTTTTATCTTGTTCGTTATTTGACTTGAAATCTTCATAATTTGAGTTGAAAGTTTGAGCACACAAGGGTTTCTGCGTACTTGATAAGTGCGCATGAGGTAAACCCTGCGTACTTAACAAGTACGCAAGACTTAAAGTACGCAGGAGTTTAGTCCTGCGCACTTAGTAAGTACACAAGACCTTTTTGTGGTGGGTATATATATAGGACTTAGAAATATTTCAGAATTCTATCTCATTCAAATTTCAAACGCCTGTTGAATTCCCTCGGCTCCTTTTACTCTAAAATTTCATGTGTTCCTAACCGGTGTTTCGTCCCGTTTCTAGTTCCGTCATCGTATTACAATCACTTGTGAGAATCTAAAGGCATTCCATCCGCTAAATCGAGAATTAAGGACCATTATAGATTTTGAAATTTCTAAGGGTTTGAATCTTCATTTTGGACGTTTATTAGTCGATTTGGTAACACATTTAAGATTAAAACATGTTTAAAATCATCAATCGAACCTTAATCAGTACTTAATCGTCCTTATTGATTCTTGATTTTGACCTTGACCCCTCGATTGACCGTCGTTCATCTGGGTAGTCATTTAGGTCAAAATGTGACTAATGTAGCAGCTATTTGGTGTTGATATTGGTTCCATGGGTCTTGATCACTGATTTCGACCTTGTGGTGACCTAATCCACATCAATGTTCATCATTAGTTGAAAAATTGGATTTATGAAAATTTGAACAAGTGCAAATCTTGCGCACTTAACAAGTACGCAAGAAGTAATTCATGTGTACTTGTTAAGTACGCAAGAAGTAATTCATGTGTACTTGCTAAGTACGCAGGACCAACACTTGTGAAAATTTTCTAAGTCTGAAAATTCAGTTCAATGAGTAACTGCTATACTAAGTCATGTGTATTTAATTCCAATGAAACTTCTTGTTCTTATTAAGTTTTCGATGTGTTTTTGCAGTGATGGCTCATGCGTTTACAAGTGAGTTCAACCTCCTAGCACACACTGAACCGAAATGGAAAGGTGCTGCACTACAATACCGAGAGATAGTTGACTTCTTGAACCGTTTAAGGATCAGCTATGCTATATCAGCAGACCCGATTGTATCAAGACCGTATCTAGAGCAGTTCTGGGAGACCGCGGAACATGACTGCACGGTAACCCCCAATGTTATACGGGCTACCGTGGCGGGTCATGACATCGCCTTTTCTGAGGATACCATTAGTCGGGTCTTGCAATTCCGAGATCTCTCCACCGACCCAACAGCTTATCCTGACTACTTTGTGGATGGATGTTGGAGGCAGCGTATGGGATACGTCGGTGCAATAGATTATGCTTCATACAAGAAAATATGGGTGCTCGATCAATGGAGATATTTTGCCCACGTGATGATCATGTGCATTTCTTCAAGAAAGGCAGGGAAGGATGCAATGGGTGATGATCTTGCTGCAGCCATGGTTGGCTTGTCTCTCAACAGGGGCTACAACTTCTCAAGATACATCTTCAAAGCCATAAATGATCAGATAAATACGGCTGAGAGGTTTAGGTTCCTGTTATACCCAAGATTTGTGCAACTACTGATAAATGACGCGTTGCCAAATCTGCCTGCTACTGGGGAGAGATTGCAAGTCAAGCTGGTGGACAAGAGGGTGTTTGCACAATTCTTAATGCTAGGCAGTGTAGAACCTACCTCTGAGCACACAGCACTCTTTGGCCACCTGATAAATGAAGCGTATGTGGCACCGGCTGACTAGAGATGGTTTAGCCATGATTCGGTGCCAGAACTAAGTGAACATTCGGATGAACAACAAGAAGAGGAGGAAGTTGAAAGTGTGGATGAATCGTCTGAAAGTGGAGACGAAGGAGCAGTTCATGATGGTGCTGAAGGATCCGACTTTGAAGCTACTGAGTCTGATTCCTCTGATTCTGATGATGCACCATCACAGGTACACCCGAGAAGATTGACAAAGGTAACCCTTCCTGAGTCATCTTCAAAGAGAAAGCAACAAAAAACAAGCAGTGAATACGAGCCAGATTCTGACTCTGACGCTGCTATTCAAAGACAAAGACGTGAAAGTGTAAACAAACGTAGGGGGATAGACAGCAACATGCTATTCCCAGTGAGGTATAGGATACGTCGGTGTAAGATATTATGCTTCATACAAGAAAATGTGGGTGCTCGATCAATGGAGATATTTTGTCCACGTGATGATCATGTGCATCTCTTCAAGAAAGGCAGGGAAGGATGCAATGGGTCATGATCTTGCAGCAGCCATGGTTGGCTTATTTCTTAACAGGGGTTACAACTTCTCAAGATACGTCTTCAAAGCCATAAATGATCAGATAAATACGGCTGAGAGGTTTAGGTTCCTGTTATACCTAAGATTTGTGCAATTATTGATAAATGATGCGTTGCCAAATTTGCCTGCTACTGGGGATAGATTGCAAGTCAAGCGAGTGGACAAGAGGGTGTTGCACAATTCTTAAAGCCAGGCAGTGTAGAACCTACCTCTGAGCACACAACACTCTTTGGCCACCTGATAAACGAAGCGTATGTGGCACCGGATTACTGGAGATGGTTTAGCCACGACTCGGAGCCAGAACTAAGTGAACATTCTGACGAACAACAAGAAGAGGAGGATGTTGAAAGTGTGGATGAATCATCTGAAAGTGGAGACGAAGAAGCAGGTAATGATGGTGCTGAAGGATCCGACTCCGAAGATACAGAGTCTAATTCTTATGATTCTGATGATGCACCATCACAGGCACACCCGAGAAGAACGACGAAGGTGACCCTTCCTGAGTCGTCTTCGAAGAGAAAGTGACAGTCAACAAGCAGTGAATACGAGCCAGATTCTGACTCTGACGCTGCTATTCAAAGACAAAGACGTGAAAGTGTAAACAAACGTAGGGGGGATAGGCAGCAACAAGCTATTCCCAATGAGGTAGAGGTAAGTACTCAACATCAAGTACAATTTTTGGCTGGAAGTACTGATTCAGCATCTACCCCACCTTCACAGCAACTATACCGGCGACAGCGGAGAAGGCCACAGGTACAACCTGTTGTGGCGGTCACTTCTATCATAGAGGAGGTACCTGTGATAGTAACCTTCCCTGTATCATATGTCATTGTGACGGTGACTACTCCGATTCTTACAGAGTCAGTCACCATCACACCTTCCATCACTCCTACAACCATTATCACATCCACAATCCCTACTACCACCGTTGCACCTATCAGTCAACCCTACAACTATGGAGATTTTACTCAGGGGTTTGACTTTGATACTATCTTCTCATCCCCACTTCATAATGCTGAAGCGTCTTCGTCCAGGAATCCTGATCCTAACGATGCAAGGATAGAATCTCTGGAAAACCAAGTGGCTGCTCTACTTGAAACTGTTCGGAAATCAAAGGAGGAATCTGATGCCCAACAGGCTCAAATAAATTCATTGGTGGATGAAGTTACAATTTTGAAAAGCCAAAGGACGGGGACTGAAGAGAGACTGAAAAATGTGATGGCCCAGAACGAGCTACTGAACAAGACAAACAATATGATTTTGGGACACAAGTCATCTCTTGAGCTTCAGTTTGATCTGCAGCGAAAAGAGCATGACATGATGGTTAAATTAATTGCTGATTTGACCAAGAAGCTAGATGCTCAGGGGGAGAAAGAGAAGGAGAAAGAGAAGGAGAAGACATCTAAACCTACCGGCGATGAGCCTTGTCATCCTGTTGATTTGACGAAGGATGATGACAAAGACAAGGATCCCGAAGTCGGTCCTAGTGGAAGTGAGCATCAAGCTTTGGCAATCGTGCCCATTTTTGCTATTCCAATGGCTGAGGGGGAGTCTACTCATTAGGAAGGTGGTGATACTTCTGGTGGTGGTAAAGGAAAGTCAGCGGCAGATGTTCTAAAGGATCTATATGACGATGAGATCTTATACTTAGAGCCTGACTATTCCAAGGAAGCACAGATCGATGCTCTCAATAATCTTGAAGAAGGAGAGATCGACTCTGGTGATGATTGGGATGAAGATGATAATGATGTAGTTATTGAAGTTCCCATGGGTGACGGGGAAGGAGAGTATGAGTTCGAAGATGGAAAGATCTTCGAAGTTCCATCCTTTGAATCTCAGCTCGACACAGGTTCAGTCGAGTCTGCTAGTAATGTTGAAACATCGACTGAAGCCTCCCCGGACGACCCTACACCTGTGGATCCAGAGGCACATAAAGATAAAGATATGCCTGCTAGTTCATCAAAGGATCCGGCTCCTGTTTGGCAAAAGACGTCTTTCATAGACAAACAAGGAGCAACAGGGATGATCTTAGCTGTAAGGTTCGAGGAAGATAAGTAGTTGTTCGCAATCTAATGATCTGGGGGGGGGGGGGGTTCAATACTTGAAACCAACCAGTGAAGCGTTCAACTCCTTACCTAGATACTACCTCGTGAACCTAGCAAACCGAGAGCTGATGGGTTTGTGGCAGGTTCTACAGCGGGAAGCAAGATCTGAGAAGTTTGAAGTGTTCAAGCCTCAAGTGCCTAAGCGAGTCAAGGATAAGAATGCTAGACATCCTGTGACTAAGAAATGCTTAAAGAACTGGTATACAAGCCAGTGCTATATGAAACCAAGATTCCCCTGAGCAAGTTATCTCAGGATATTCTCGGTGACATGTGGTACTAGTACATAGATCCTAAAACGGGCGAGGCTATGGTGATAGGAAAGGTACGGTCAGAAAGTGAATGCTTAGTGCCGAGGGAACTAATCAGAGTATTTGATGAAGTCTGCTTCATTAACTTCTCTGTTAAAGATCTAGAGGCACTAGCGGACAGGTATTGCATGCATACGGACGAATGGACGAAATTCCTTGCTTCTAAATATGACAAGGTGATCAAGTTTTTCCTTGACTACAAGAAGAAGATGGAAGCTAAAGATGCATAGCTGTGAAGACCGAAGACTGAAGACGATCCAGAGCTGTTGTCAAGGGGGAGTTTATTAAAGCACTTTTGTGTGACAAACACTCTGGATAGAGTCTTAGTTTTGTACTTTTATTGTATGTATTTGTCTTTGTTTGTAAGTGTCTATATGTATTAGTTATCGAGTTGTATTTATTAATGCATGTTAATAGTTGCTGAAATCTCTAAGTGTTTTGCGTACTTGTATGTGCGTAGGAATTAGTTCCTGCGTACTTAGCAAGTACGCAAGAATGCCTTGCGTACTTGCTAAGTACGCATGAGCAATTTGCCCTGCGCACTTGCTAAGTGCGTAGAGTTCAGGTCGTGTATAAATAGGATAGGTTGACGGTAGACAAGTACGCATTCATATACGCAGATATTGTATACTCAGTATTTCTCTCTGTAACCTTATAATAGACGAAAGTTCAAAGTGATTCTCTTGTAGGTTTACTTTGTGTTGTAAGACTCTCCACCTAGTAACGGGTATTCTGCACCCGGTCCGACTCAGGAACGCACTTGTATGTGACGATCCGCCACACCCGAGGGACCTACAACTATGCCAACCGAAACTACCAGTTTCGGTTTAACATTTACAAATGATATAACAGCCTGTCAAAACTTACTATCTATCGAAACTACTAATTTCGATTGAACAAACCTCAATCGAATCTAAGTAGTTTCGAAGGCCTAGACTTAGGTAAGTAAAACAATAAAATACATAAAACGGAAATTACAATACAAAACTAAACTAAACTAAACATTGTTCAAAATACATTGATGTTATCATCTTACAAAATACTTTTCCCTACAACCAGAAACGATGAAACAGTACCCAAAAACAGTGCGAACCAGAATCCTTCAATATTTGACTAAAAATTACCTAAAATCGATCACATTAACCTGATAATACTTAAAACTCAAGAGCATAAAGCTCTGATACCAGTTGTAGGTCGAGATTTCAATCGGAAATCACTACACATATCGATTACACACACAGAGGCAGAATCTGTGTATGGTGGTGAAACAGAGGAAAGAAACATATTTGGTGAAGATAGCAGTCTAACCACACTCAGAATCAACACAAACAGATATGATAATGTAAGAAGAATGCATTAAACAACTACAAATTATATTGATTCAAGAACAGTATGAAAGAGAGAATTTCAGGGTTACAGCCGCTACTCACACCCTAAACATTCTCAAACTAGGCTATTTATAGTAAGCCAACAGGTATCGAAACTATACCAACCGAAACTACCAGTTTCGATTGAACATTTACAAATGATAGAACAGCCTGTCAAAACTTACTATCTATCGAAACTACTAGTTTCGATTGAACAAACCTCAATCGAAACTAAGTAGTTTCGATGGCCTAGACTTAGCTAAGTAAAACAGTAAATTACATAAAACTGAAATTACAATAGCAAAACTATACTAAACATTGTTCAAAATACATTGACGTTATCGGCTTACAAAATACTTAACCCTACAACCAGAAACGATGAAACAGTACCCAAAAATAGTGCGAACTAGAATCCTTCAATATTTGACTAAAAATTACCTAAAATCGATCACATTAACCTGATAATACTTAAAAATCAAGAGCATAAAGCTCTGATAGAAGTTGTAGGTCCAGATTTCAATCGGAAATCACTACACAGATCGATTACACACACAGGCAGAATCTGTGTGTATGGTGGTGAAACAGAGGAGAGAAACAAATTTAGTGAAGATAGCAGTCTAACCACACTCAGAATCAACACAAACATATATGAAAATTTAAGAACAGTGCATTAAACAACTGCAAATTGTATTGATTCAAGAACAGTATAAAAGAGAGAATTTCAGGGTTACAGCCGCTACTCACACCCTAAATATTCTCAAACTAGGCTATTTATAGTAAGCCAACAGGTATCGAAAATATGCCAGTTTCGGTTGAGCATTTACAAATGATAGAACAGCCTGTCGAAACTTACTATCTATGGAAACTACTACTAGTTTCGATTGAGGATGGCCTAGACTTAGCTAAGTAAAATAGTAAATTACCTAAAACTGAAGTTACAATAACAAAACTAAACTAAATATTGTTCAAAATACATTGATGTTATCAGCTTACAAAATACTTAACCCTATAATCTCCCCCTAAGCTGTTGCATCAATGTCTTCAACTCTCCACTAAGCAGTTGGTCCTCCACTTGGCTTAGGGTTGTAAGGCTTCACATTCGTTGTCACCACCCTCTGATAAGCCTTTGCATCAGCCTCATCATCCTCATTGTGGACTTGGATATGATACATGAAAAGAACTTCCAGATCTTCAGACTGAAACTTCAGAAGCTCTATTGGTTCAAAGATCACCATGTCTTCCTTTCCTTCACACTCTATAACGACACTTCCAATGTTTGGATTGTAGTACCATATCTTGAAGTTCTGGAGTTGAACAGGTACCATCTTCGGTAAAGTAATGGTTTTAACAGTTTGAGCCAGCTTGTACCTGAGGAAGTCATATGGTTTGTTGGTCATGGGATGGAGCCTTGTCTTGGAGAGTCTTCTCTTTGGTGGAGTGGGCCTCGTGCCTTTAAAGTCATTCCATGTTTGAGTCTTCAAGTAATGCTCAAAGTCGGATGCCAATATAACTTTGCCTGGATTCTGAAGAGGGAGCTCGGCTAAGGCTCTCAGGTCATAAGTGGGAAGAGAGTTGAAGTATGTCATGTGCTTGAAATGTTCTACTCCTCCCTTGTATCTTCTAACAATGAATAATCTCCTCTCGAAATCATACTTCCAACCAACAGGAGGTCTCTTCAGTTCTTAATACTCAACAAACAATTCATAGGTTCGAGGACCTTCTTCTTCAACCATTTTCTTCAACCAAAGTCTGTTCTTGTAGGGGCAGTCAGGGTTTGGAGTTTTTGATGGTTGGGTGGGATCAGTGGGGTTTGATTTAGGTTGAGTTGATTCAGAAGGAGTGGGTTCAGTAGGAGGAGAAACAGGTTTCACCAAGTCAACCTTTACACTTGCTTCATCTTGATCATCATCAGACAGTGCCTGGATCTCATCTCCTTGCTCAGTAAATGTAGGATCGGTAAATACAAGATGGTTCTATTCTAGTTGAGATTGGTGGAAACAATCACAACTAAGCAATGTAACAAGTAAACACAAGAAGTACTGATAAATTCAATTTGTATTAAGCTTCAATGGTTACAAGATTACAGAGAAAACTCTAAGCAAAAGCACTAAGATACAATGACTCTAAGTACTGCTTATATAGTAACTTAGAATCAAGACAGTCCCTTGATTCTAAGGATCAGATCTAACATAAGCCGTTGATCTTGTATTGAAGCTATTCTACATATAATGACAATAAACACCACAAAAGTTAACTTTACTCAAACGTCTTCTTAGGCATCATTGCTTGCATGCTTGGAGACGAGCGTTGTGGTTCTTTATTGTCTGCACCAGTGACATTCTTTCTGTGTGGAGTGTGTCAGTGTTGTAGCAGAAAGTTGTCAGAGGTAATGGTTGCTTTATCGAAGCCAGTCAGCTGCAACGTTTGATCTTCAATGTGGAATGGCCATCAGTAGCTAAGTTAGAGACCAGCAGCAAGATGCAACCATTCAAAGCTACTGATGATATGCCTATCAGTAGCATTAAGCGTTGATGCTGCAGAGAAGCCTATCCGCAGCAACTCTGGTCTTCAGCAGATAAGGCTATCCACAACAGATTTGTTCTTCAGCAGAAGAACAAGTATCCGCTGTAGATAAGCTTATCCGCAGCAGCTTGTTGGTTAGCAGCAAACTCTGAGGATCCGCAACATTTGTACTTAGAAAGTTTTGTAGCCATCAGTCTTTATTTCTACAAACTCCCCTTAGACTGATGCTACCAAAACTCTATTTCTTCTTTTGCTGCTGAAGCTTTTCCATGTTGCTGACTGTTCTTGCAACCTCATATCCTCTCTGGTCCTTGCTGGGATTGTTAAGAGGAAGCTCAGATAGAGTCTTGATGTCTTTGCTTGCCATTTTGAACATGGCCTTGCTTGAACACCTCGTCTTCTGTCCTTTAACATCTGTCAATGTTAACTCATTCTTTTCAGCATTGTAGGACCAACTGATGAATGGATAGTGGGATTGGAGAGGTTCGGCATCAATAATTTCATCTTTGCTGGGGTTGAAGTAATATTTGATCACCAGCAACAGATGTCTCCTACCTTCATTCTCAAGCTCATTAGCTTCACCTAGCTCCATCATTCTTCTTAGATCAGAATCTGGAAGCTGCAATACCTCATCAACAATTGTATATATTGATCTTCTTTCTTCTGTTCTTCCCCTGAAGACTTCGAACCATTGATCTTGAGTGGTCTTGAGTGTTGTAGAACCAGTTGACGATTTCTCTTGAGTCTTCTGGTTTGGTAGTAGGTTTGCTTTTCTTCTTGGGAGGTTGTTGATGAGTAGGAGCTGGGTGGGAGGATTTGGACTTTGTGGGTGGAGAGGAGGGAGGTCTAGGATGGAGAGTGGAAGGTTGTTGGATAGAGGAAGTGGTGGATGAGAGAGAAGGCTTGGGTTTCTTTGGTTTCCTTTCTTATTCTTGATTGATTACCCTCTTCTTTGAGCCTTTCTTCCCTAGTCTTTCTTCCTCTTCCTTTTTGACTTTAAAGTAAAGGGCTTGCAGGTTCATGAAACTCATGGGACTCAGCCTTTTTCCACTTTCTCCTCTAGCCTTTAGGAAGTCAATCATGACCTTCCTTTCTTCATGGGATCTTTTGTTGAAGGCAATTGTCTTTTTGGACTTTTGTTTGGCTTTTTCTTCTTCTTCACCCTTCTTCTTCTTCGCCAATTGACCCTGCTGACCCATGAAGGCTCTGTAGATTTCTTTATTTGATAGTTTCTCAAGGTAGTCTGCATCCTCACCTTGAGAAACAAGAGCTTCTATCCACTCCTCTCTCATCTCTTTGGCTAGTTTAGAGTCAGTAATTCTAAACTTAGCCTCTTCTTTTCTTTTCTGCTCTCTTTCTTCTTCTTTATTTAATTATTCATGCAGCTAAAGAGCTAGAGCTTCATCTTCTTGTATTTGGAAAGCTGTAGGAATCTTGACTTTTAGATCATCCAGCTGCTTAGCATACAGCTGGTTCTCTTGTTCTCTGAGGGGAATGGCTGTTTTTCTGTCTTGAGCTTTTCGTAATTCAGCCATCTCCTCTTCTTCTCTTCTTCTTCTTCTTTCCTCTTTTTCCTTCTTTTCCTTCACTATCTTTTCTTCATCTTCTTTTGTCATAAGTCCATTCCCCTTATCTTTGCTGGATGCCTCTGCTTCAGCTTCATTGACAACAACAGCAGATGTAAGAGATGCTGTTGGGATCTCAGCTTCAGCTTCATTGGAATTTTGGGGAATGGACAAGGGAAGGACACTTTCTTCATCTTCTTCCCATTCAAGACCTGTTACTTCTTCCCACCCTTCCTTAACCTTTTCCGCTTCTCTTCTTTTGGATTCTTCTTCTGTGTTGAGTTTGACTGTAGGTGAGGAAAGGAAGGACAGGTCTGAGTCGGAGTCAGAGGCATCCATTGCTAGTAGACCTTCCTTTTCAAGCTGAGCTTTGATGGTCTTTATCATTGCTTGACTCTCTAAGGAATTAACGTTGCAGATGTGTGTTCTGAGCTCGAAGACCTTGTGCAGGAAGTTTGAATTTAAGAGTAGAATCTCATTAATGTTGATTGAGAGAGATGATCCATTACTCAGGAAGAATGTGAAGTCAGAAGACCCAGTGCTCAAACATCCTAGAACTTCCACATCTCTGACCACTTTGTTGTACAGAGATCTTCTCCACCAGACAACTTCTTCTGTTAAAGTGCTGCTCCTGATTAAGTCAAGTCTTCTAGGAGCCAGTCTTTGTTTTGCTGCTGTTGAAGATTTTGCACTGTCTTTAGGATAGGCCACCCTGTTTGCTTCTTCTAATAGTGTTTCAAACCAGGGCAGATTTTCCTCCATTAGGTATTGGAACCTGCTGATTGCAAGTTCCGCTGAGAGATCTGTAGAGGAGTTAATGCAGCTGGAGAGGTACAGTTCAAGCACTTGGAGTGGATTTAGTGCATTCCATTTCAGCTCTTCTACTCCACTGAACTCTTTCCCAATCAAGAATCTCTCAGTTGAATCATCATACCCCCCAAGCTAGTATGGAGTTAAATTCTAGCTTATTTGCAGACATTGTGAATTGGGGGGGGGTAGTGATTTGTTTTATTATTTCTGCTGCTTCAGGAACTATGCTGACTGATGGAGGTGTGTCTTCATTTTGACATTCATCCTTTAACACTTCATCAACAGCTCTGACAACCAACTTCTAGTCCTCAGTGATTTCTTCCTCTTCATCTACTGAGTCTGACAAGTCATGAACTTGAACAAAGTCATGCTTGAATAATGAACTTTGAAATGCGGCATGCTCTTGTATCCATTCTCCTAGGCTATCAGCATCATCTTCTACTGCAACTATCTCCCCCTTTTTGGTTGCATCAGTGTAAATGGCTGCATCTGTTTGAGTTCCTACTGATACAAGGGAGGGAGTAGGCACAGTTAGGCCTTGATGGGTTTCATGCATAGAGACTTGGTGCCTTAGTTTTGACACTTCAGCCTCTAGCATAGCTACCCTGGCCATCAATTCCATATTATAAAGTTTCAGTCTGTCCTCATCCACAGTTGTGGAATCCTTGGAGCTAGATAGGGCCTTAGGCCTAGCCTCTGCATCCCCATCACCCTGGTTTTCTTGGCACCTGAGATTCCTCTCAGTGAAGTGTGTTTCAAAGGAAACATCCTCACTGTGAGTTACCGTGGTTAGGGTCTTAGTTATGTTGTCACTGTCCTCCTGGGCAGTTGATCTACCGGGAGTAGTGACAGCCCTTTCCACATTCACTCTATCAGTACCACCAGAGTGAACCTTCTTGGGTGATGAACTTGGGTTAGGTGCACCAGCAGCCAAGTCAATCAATAGCTCCGAGAGAGTGGTTGTTGGAGAAGGTATATCATCTTGACAAGGAGCCTCTGCACTTAAGTTCAGAGAAGAGAAATAAAGGTATGGCTCAGCAGGTTGTTCTATGGATCCGGGATGTGATCCTGATCCTAATAGAGAAACTTCCAAGGAGGTCTCTCTAACATTTTGGCTATCCCTTTTGATATTCTCATCAGAATGTTGGGATTCTGAGTGAGGGCTTTGAGGTTGGGATTGGGCCTTTGAGACAAGAAGAGAAGGAGTCTTCTTGCTCCTTTTTCTAGTGTATGTTGTTGCAACTGGGGCCCTTTGTTCCAGTTGAACGATAACATCAAAAACAGATGTAAGTGATTTCTGTGCCTGTGCATCCTTAGTAGTATGCACAGGGGTTCGAGCAATGGAAGCGGTTTGTTGTTCAAGATTTGAAGTGGAGGGTGTGGGATCAGTATCAGCTGGGATTGCTGAAATGTCACCCTAGGTACTTTGTATGTTCACTACTGTAGATAACAATCGAACATTGACCCCTGAGAAATTTTTGGAAACAATTCTCATGCTTTGAAAAATGTTGCTTTTATGACCCAGCATAAGATAGATTTTTGCAGGTTTTAAAAGTTCTTTTATTTCATTGTTAAACACCTCCTGCAAGAATCTTGGGTACATAAAAAATTGCTGCTTTGCACCCTCTTGAAGGTTGTATCTCAAACCTTCAAAGATGAGATGTGCAAAGTTGAATCCTTGGCCAGTAACCATACCGTGAACAGCAAAGGCAAGTGCAGAGCTCACTTGATGCCATCCACTTCTCTTCTGAGATATGCATTGTAGAAGAGTGTGGCATAGATACTTCCATGGGGGTCCCATTAGTGCCTTCTCTATTGTGTACTCATTCTGATTTCCAGTGTACCCTATGGATACAGAGGTCCTCATGTAGACTTCTTTTGAGTACGAAATGGCGGCCCCCTCGTCTTGAAGCTTGAGGCGTTTACGGAGAGTGGCTTCAGAGATGGTGATGTCCTTGCCATCTAACTTGGCTTTAATTTGGGGTATCCCCTGTTCAGTAGAGTAGATGGCAGATTTCAAAAAATCCTCCATGTGAGGAATGTAAATGGGTGGGTTGACAGTGAGTGCATGGTATAATTTTGATCGACATAGAAAGTCGATCATGTCATCAAACCCGTCGGAATTTTTCCCTTTTATTAAGTATGCTGTGAGATTGTGGTATGGGGAAAACTTATCATCTGGATAGTTTACGTCTACCTCTGCCATTGTTTGGTTTAGAGGGAAAGAGGAAGGTTTTGAAGGGTGGTTATGAATGGAAGGCTTTGAATGTTGTAGGGGCTTGAGCGAAAGTGATGGGAGTTAGGGCGAAATTGAATGTGAAGGGGTGGTGAGGAAATTTGATTTGTTCTTTTAACGGCAGAGGAGGGAAAAGCAAAATGACTTGTACAATACAACTTCATTCACTTTTTACTGTTACAGCTGTAATGCACTATAACAGTCATGGTAAAGACTGACAGGAATTTTTACAGCGGGTAAAAGTTAATTTTGACTTATTTTTACCCATCAGCAGCAAACTTGGTTACTGCGGATGGTTAGGCCTATCCGCTGCAAGCTTGGTTGCGGCGGATAGTTAAGTCTGTCAGTAGCAAACTCTATTGCTGCTGATGGATGCATTGATCCATAGCAGGGGAGTTGATGCTGACTGCCTTAAAGCTATCCGTAGGAAACTTGTTCCTGCTGATAACTTAAAGAAGTCAGTGGCAAAATCTTTGCTACTGATTATTAAACCTGTCAGCAGCAAAAATGGATGCTGCTGACTTGTAACTTTATTTATAACAAAAGACAAACAAATTTACAAAAACATATTTTTAGAGACATATTTTAATCAAAGTTCATCATACCAATAGATTCAACTAAATATCTAAATCTAGCTTCATCAAACGGTTTTGTAAATAAATCAGCATATTGCTCATTGGTATGAACTTTGGTTAAAATAATTCTCTTTTTCTCAGCTTGATCTCTTATGAAGTGATACCTGGTGTTTTTTTGTCTTGGAGTGCTACACCGGATTGTTTGTGATTGATATAGCACTCAAGTTGTCAATGTGAATTGGATTTGTCAGGAAGGTTATCCCATAATCCAGCATTTGATTTTGTATCCAGATGACTTGTGCACAGCAACTTGAAGCTGCAATGTATTATGCTTCTGCTGTAGAGGTTGAAACACACGTTTGCTTTTTGCACTGCCATGAAATCAGTCTCCCTCCCAGAAACTGACATCCCCTTGATGTGGACTTTTTGTCCAAGTTGCATCCCCTATAATCACTGTCAGTGTATCCATATTGATTGAACTTATCATTTTTAGAGTACCATAGCCCAAGTCTTGGGGCTCCCTTTAGGTATCTGAAAATTCTCTTGACAGCTTGAAGATGTGAAATCTTTGGAGCTGCTTGGAATCTTGCACAGAGACATACTGCAAACATGATATCTGGCCTTGAGGCAGTGAGATACATGAGAGACCCTATCATTGCACGGTACTGATGTTGATCAGTGTCTTGACCATCTTTGTCTGGAGTTAGCTGATGGTGCACTTGCATAGGGGTTCTTGTAGCAGAGCAGTCAACCATCTTGAATCTTTCCAGAATGCCCTTGACATATTTGGATTGGCTGATGAAGATTCCATTTGGGACTTGTTTGACTTGAAGACCCAGAAAGAAGTTTAGCTCACCCATTGAGCTCAGTTCAAACTTTGAGTACATCAGGATCTCAAAGTCTTTATACAGTTTCTTCCTTGTTGATCCAAAGTTGATATCATCTACGTAGATTTGAACCAGTAAGATTTCTCCCCTTCATCTTTGATAAACAAGGTCTGGTCAATGGCACCTCTTCTAAAGTTGTTGCTTAGTAGATATCCAGACAAAGTTTCATACCAGGCTCTTGGGGCTTGATGTAAGCCATATAGAGCTTTGTCTAGTTTGAACACTTGGTTAGGATGTGCAGGATCTACAAAGCCTGGAGGCTGTTTGACATATACTTCTTCACCAATCTTCCCATACAGAAAGGCACTCTTGACATCCATTTGAAAGACCATGAAATTTTTGGAAGCAGCATATGCCATGAAGATTCTGATGGCCTCCAACGTGGCAACAGTAGCAAAGACTTCATCATAGTCAATTCCCTCTTCCTGAGTGTATCCTTGAGCTACAAGTCTGGCTTTATTCTTGAATACAATTCCTCTCTCATCTTGCTTGTTCCTGAATACCCATCTTGTTCCAATGCAAATTGACCTGGTGGAAGATCAAACGGTTTCCAGACATCCTGTCTCTTGAATTGCAGCAACTCTTCCTGCATTGCCTCAATCCAACTACTGTGTTGCAGAGCTTCATCTATCTTTTTGGGTTCCACCTGAGATAGAAAACATGAAAACAAACATATATTGGCCTCATGATATTTGCTTCTTGTTAGAATTCCTTGGTGAACTTGGCCAATAATATTTTCCAAAGGATGTTCCTTGTTGATCCTTTGTGCTGGTACCACCTCCAGCTGTATCCCTTGCTCAAGATTACTTTGATTTTGATCAGGGATTTCTTCATTCATGGTTGAAGAGTCTTCAAGATCAACAACTACATCAGTATTATCAGCAATAGTATTTGCAGCATCTACAGCATTTACCGAAGAGTCTTCATTCAAATTTTCATTTTCAGACAGGCTGTCGCTGGTGCCATTTGAGAGTGTGGTTCTGGCTGCACTTGCTTCAATGGCTTCCATAACAGATGGAGGATCAATGGATGGTCTTCTCAGACTGATAGAAGATTTTGGAAAATCCAGTCTATAGTCAGAGGAGTAAGTGGAAGCAGGTGCTTGAAAAGAGTAAGACTCCATATTTGAGAAGATGAGAGGCTCAAATATTTGGGTGAAGGGGTATATGTCAAAAAGCCAGTTTAGGCCTTTTCCCTGTTCACAAACAATGTGTTCTTTGCATTCCACATTGGCTGATTCTTCCACGGTTCTTGTTCTTGAGTTGAATACTCTGTAGGCCTTGGCTTGAGAGGAATAGCCCACAAAATATCCTTCATCAGATTTGGCACCAAACTTAGGAAGAACCCCATGTGTGATCAGAATTGTGCATGGACATCCAAAAGGTTTTAGAAATCCAATGTATGGAACTCTTTGGAACCATAGTTCATAAGGTGTCTTGTTGAGAGGCTTAACTATGAGAACTCTATTTTGCACATAGCAGGCTGTGCTTACTGCTTCTGCCCAAAATGTGAGAGGCAGTTTTGAGTCAGCCAACATAGATCTTGCTGACTCAATTAGAGTTCTGTTTCTTCTTTCAGCAACTCCATTTTGTTGAGGAGTTCTTGGAGCACTGTATTGCCTTTCGATTCCCTTGCTCTCACAAAAACAGTTCAAAGTGTGGTTCTTGAACTCTGTTCCCTGATCACACCTTATTATCTTTACCTTCTGATTGCTTTGATTTTCTACCCTAAGGATGTAGGATTTGAGAATTTCAGCACTTTCATCTTTTGTTCTCAAGAAATATACCCATGAGAATCTGGTGTAGTCATCAATTATCACCAGACAGTATGACTTCTTACCCATTGACATAATATTTGTAGGACCAAACAGATCCATATGCAGCAGCTGTAGTGGAGTATCATTTGTATTCAAAGTCTTGGGCTTGTGACAACTCTTGGGTTGCTTCCCCTTGAAACAAGCAATGCAATGATCTTTTAGCTGGAATTCTTTATCAGGAAGCCATCTGACAAGATTATCCTTTACCAATTTGTTGATGGTTTTGATGTTAACATGGCTTAATCTCCTGTGCCAGAGAGCTGATTCATCAATTGAAGCTTTTGACAGAAAACATGATACATTACCAGATGGAGTGACCTCATTCATGTCAAGCACATAAAGATTTTCTTTTCTCTGAGCAGTTAATAAAATCTTTTCTGGAGGAGGTTTGGATAAGCCAGGAGATTGTACAAAGCATTCTTTGTCTGTGAAGAGCATCCAATGCTTTCGATCACAGACCTGGGAAACACTCATGATATTGAAGTCCAATTCTTTGACATAATTTACCTTATCAATACTTATTCTTTCATTTGACACAGTCCCTTGTCCAGTAATAGATCCCCCTTTTGAGTCACTTCCAAAGGCAACATATCCTCCATTGAAGTGTCTGAAGTTGGAGAGGATGGATCTGTTGCCTGTCATGTGCCTGGAACAACCACTGTCTACCACCCAGGTGTTATTCTTGTGACCTGGCTGCCCCTGCACATGTGAGAGATCAAGTTAGTGGGAGGAATCCAAGAGCTTGCATCCTTGAAGAAAAGGGTTCTTGGAATATCAGTTTCAGCATGTGTGCATTCAACAGAGCCAATGATGATTCTTGGAGGGATAGAAGCTGGGATATTGGCTTTCCATTGCTGAGGAGATGGTTTTCCAGTTCTCTTTGCTCTGTCAACAACTGACGTTGCTTTGGCTGCTGATGGATTTGCTTTAGCAGCAGCAGATTTTGCTGCTGATGACTTTAGCTTATCAGCATTCGATTTTGCTGCTGATGACATTAGCTTATCAGCAGTAGATTTTGTTGCTGTTGATGGTTTTGCTTGAGCAGCAGCAGACTTGGTTGCTGCTGAAGGCTTGTCCTTTGGTTTCTTGGGCTTGGATTGATTACCAACATTTTTGCTGGCTGCTGATGGTTCAACAACCAATGTATGCTTATCCTTCTTTACCTTGTCGACGAAGGGCTTCTCTATAGAAGTTCTCATGCTGATGGGCTTTTGTTTAGGAGGGGCTTGATGAAGGATCTGGTTGAAGGGATTAAATTCACAATTTGCAGCAAAGTGGTCTGATTCACCACAGATGATGCAAGATTGTTGAGGTTTTGGCAGCTGCTTCCTTGGTGGGAAAAGAGAGTTTCTGAAATGAGTTGCCTTGTCTTCAGAACTCCTTACCTTTCTGTTCTTGTTTGTCTTCTCAAAAGCATATTGTTTGAGGTTTCTTTGCTGCTGAAGGTAGTAGAAGCAGGTGCTGTCAGTGTGGTTGTATTTGCCACAGACAAAGCATGATTTAGCCAGTTTGTCCCTTGAAAGGTAAACATAGTCCTTTCTTTTGAACAAGTCTTTGAAGTTCCAGGGGTGAGCTTTGTTGTGCTCAAAGGTGGCTTCTTCCAATGTCTTTTAAACATATGGATCTCCTTCCCCAGGCGCATGACATATGTCAAACACCTTTCTTTGAGGCTTTGAGTTGGTGGAGGTTGAAGACTGTCCCTTTTCAACAGTTAGCTTTCTTCCTTCTGGAGGATAGCTGATTTTGATTTGGTTGAAAGGCATAGGAAACGGAACAGCTGGTAAAGGGACAGGAGCACTTGTTTGAATGACTTCAAGAACATGCGGTGCTGGTACTTGTACTGGTGATGAGACCTCCTCAGTTTTAGTGGACTCTGAGCAAGTTGACTCGGATTCTGACGAGGTAGTGCATTCTTGCACCAATGGTTCATGCCTTAAAGGATCAAGATCTCGGTTGGCCTTTTTAAGATTTGAGAGATTGAAGCTTGGTTCATGGATGGCAACGTAGTCAGCAGGAGGTGCAACGGCTTGGTATTGTTCAACATGATACCCCAGACCAGTTTTTACCTTGTCATGAATTTGAGCATCCAAAAGTCTTTGCAACTTTTTGGATGCAAATTCATATTTGTCAACATGAACTTTCTGTTCTGCCAATTCTGCTCTGGTAGCTTTTAATCTAGCCAGTAGATCATCAATCTGAGTTTCAAGATTGGTTTGTTCATGTTTTTGTAATGAAATCTCTTTCTTTAGGCATTTAATTTTTTCTTTATAACTGTTTTCTACTTTTGTGAATTCAGATTTCATTTGATGAAACTCTTCATTTTGATCTATAAGGTTTTGATTATGCTTTCCGTAGCCTAACACCTTATCAATACAAGCTTGGGAATAGAGATGTTCATATACCTGAGGCGGTATCTCAGTTGTGTCTGCCATAAGAGCTTGGTTGTTAGCAGGCAAATCTTCATACTGGAAGCTCCAGTCAAAGTTAGAAGTTTCAACAGCTGCACAAGCGGTAATTTGAGCTGGAGGAGTAGCTTGTTGCTGTTGTTGTCTTGGTTGGGCTTGGTGAGCTTGTCTTGATTGAGGAACTGCTGGGTTTGCCCTAGGTGCCTTGCATTCTCTAGCAAAATGACCCAGTTGGTTACAGTTGTAATATATTAATTTGCTTTTATCCAAGCCAACTCTGGTGTTGGAGTTGTTACTTGGAATGGGTCTTTCAGTTCTAGAGTAGAACCTTTTTGCTCTTATAGAGAGCATGGCATACGAGTGCTGTATGTCCATTTCTTCTAAGTCATCTAGATGGAAGCATTCCAGATCCTCCTTGATAAAGGACATGTTGCTTGAGTTTTCAGAAACTAAAGCAGCAGAGGTTGAGGTTTGAGGAGGAGCTTCTAGGAGAAATGGTGATGTGTTTGTTTGAGAGATTGGAGTTTGGGGATGAGTGACGATGGGAGGATAATAGTTGCTTGAACTAGGACCTGAGTGGTCAGAGTGAAGGGAAGAAGAGGTGGTGGTGGATGTTGAGGTTGTTTGGTAGCTTGAGCTTCTTTCTTTTGCCTGAATCATCTCTAGCTCATAGGTTTTTAGCATTCCGAAGAGCTCAGTCATCTGGAGAGTCTTCAGATTCTCAGTTCTTCTGATGGACACTGTGTAGAGTGTCCAGTAACTCGGTAGAGACCTGATGAACTTCTTGAGAATATCTTCATTCTCCAGCTTCACCTTTGAGCTCTACAGCTCACCTACAAGATAGGTATATCTGTTATATAAAAAAGTTAGAGACTCACCTTCCTTCGAGACAAAGTTTTCATATTGCTACTTCAGGATGTCTCTTCTGTTTTCTTTGACTTCTTCTGAACCAGCAAACATCTTCTCAAGTGCCTCCCATAGCTCCTTTGCAGTTTTATAACCTCTGAAGTTATGAAAAACTTCATTTGGTAAGCACATCTGGATGGCTCCCAAGGCTTTGAAATCTACCTCCATTTTCTTGATGTCTTCATCAGAGTACTTGGAGGATTCTTTGGGAACCAGTGTACCTCCGGAATCAGCGGAGGCCACCATGGGTATGTATGGTCCATTTTTAATGGATTTCCATATCCCATATTCTTGATAGCAGAAGAAGATTTCCATTCTATTCTTCTCTATATCATAGTCTTCTCCAGACACCAGTCTTGGTGGTCTGGAGATACTTCCAATATCTTCAAATCCATTGTTTTGTGCCATTTTGTTGCTGCTGACAGACTTAACCTTCCGCAGCAACCAAGGTTGCAGCGGACAGGCTTATTCATCCACAGCAACCAAGTTTGCTGCTGATGGGTAAATTTAAGTCCAAATTAACTTTTAACCGCTGTAAAAATCAACGTCAGTCTTTACCATGACTGCCTCGGTGTATTACAGCTGTAACAGTAAAAGGTGAATTAGGTTGTACTGTACAAGTCATTTTGCTTTTTCCCTCCTCTGCCGTTATAAGAACAAATCAAATTTCCTTACCACCTCTTCACCTTCAATTCCACCCTAAACCCACATCACTTTCTCTCAAGTCCCCACCACATTCAAAGCCCTTCATCTTTAAAACATTCAAAGCGTCCCATATTCTAATCTTCCCTCCAAATCAAACAACAATGGCAGACATCAATAACTCTGATGATAAGTTCTCCCCATACCACAACCTTACAGTATATCTTACCAAAGGAAAGAAATCCAAAGGATTTAATGATATGATCGACTTCTTATGTCGATCAAAAATCTACTTTGCCCTCACAACCAACCCTACCATATATATCCCTCATATGGAGGATTTTTGGAGTACCGCCGTCTACTCAACCGAACTGGGGATTCCCCAAATTAAAGCCAAAGTAGACGGCAAGGATATCACCATCTTGGAAGCCACACTCAGAAAAAATCTTAAGCTTCAAGATGAGGGAGCAGCCATCTCATACTCGAAGGACGAATACATGAGGACTTTTGTATCCATTGGATACACTGGAAATCAGACCGAGTATACGATCAAGAAGGCGCTGATGGGCCCTCCATGGAAGTATCTTTTTCACACTCTTCTCCAATGCATATCCCAGAAGAGGAGTGGATGGCATCAGGTGTGCTCCGCAATTTCCTTCGCCTTCCATGGTATGGTCACTAACCAAGGCTTCAACTTTGCACACCTCATCTTTGAGGGTTTGAGATATAACCTTCAAGAAGGTGCAAAGCAACAATTTTTTATGTACCCAAGATTCTTGCAGGAAGTTTTCAATCAAGAACTAAAAGAACTTTCAAAACCTGCAAGAATCTACATCATGTTGGGACATAAAACTAATATTTTTCAAAGCATGGGAACTGTTTCCAAAAAGTTCTCAGGGTCAATGTTCCATTGTTCTCTACAATGCTGAACATACAGAGTACCCCGGGTGACAATTCAGCAATCCCAGCTGATACTGATCACACACCCTCCACCTCACATCCTGAACAACAGTCTGCTTCTGCCATTCGAACCCCTGTGCATACTACTAAGGATGCACAGGCATAAAAATCACTTACACCTCTTTTGGATGTTATCGTTCAACTGGAACACAGGGCCCCGGTTGCAATGACATATACTAGGAAAAGGGGCAAGAGAACTCCTTCTTCTCTTGCCTCTAAGGCCCAAACCCAACCTAACAGCCCTCACTCAGAATCACAACATTCTGGTGAGAATATCATAAGGGACATCCACATTTATAGGGAGACTCCTTTGGATGTCTCTATATTAGGATCAGGATCAGGATCACTTCCCGGATCCATAGAACAGCCCCCTGAGCCTTTCCTTTCTCTTCTGAACTTAAGTGTTGACGAACCTGATCAAGATGATGTACCTTCTCCAACTACCACTATCTCGGAGGTACTGATTGATCTTGGTTCCAACACACCCAACCCAAGTTCTTCTACCCTGAAGGTCCACTCTAGGAGTTATGAAAGAGTGGATGTGGAAGAGGCTGTCACTACTGCTGGTCCATCAAATGACCAGGAGGACAGTGACAACATTGCTAAGACCTCAACCACGGCAACTCATAGTGAGGATGCTTCCTTAGAAACTCCCCTCACTGAGAGGAATCCCAGGTTCCACGAAACCATGGGTGATGGGGATGAAGAGGCTAGGCCTAAGGCCCCATCTGGATCCAAGGATTCCATAACTGTGGATGAGGACAGACTGAAACTTCATAACTTGGAATTGACGCCAAGGGTGGCTATGCTAGAGGCTGAAGTGTCCAAACTAAGATACCAAGTCTCTATGCATGAAGCCCATCAATGCCCAACTGTACCTACTCCCTCTCTTGTATCAGTGGGCACCCAAACTGATGCTTATTTGTCCACTGATGCAACCAAAAAGGGGGAGATGGTCCCAATGGAGGAAGACTCAGACAGTCTTGACGACTGGATTCAAGAGCAGGTTGTATTTCAAAGCACACTTTTCAAGCCAGCTTTTGTACAGGTTCATGACTTGCCAGCTTCAGATAACGAAGAAGAAGAGACATCTGAAGACTGGAAGTTAGTCGTCAGGGCTGTTGATGAGATGCTAAATGATGCTGAAGACACATAACAAACATATACATCTTTCAGCATCATCCCTGAAGCAGCAGCCATCATAAGTCACTCCACTGCCCCCCAATTTCCACTGACTTCAACACAGCTAGAGTTTGATACAATACTAGCTTGGGGATATGATGGAAAGTCTGAGAGGTTCTGGATTGGTTGGGAGTTTGGCGGAGTAGAAGAGCTAAACTGGGACTTTCTCAACAGCATCCAAGTCCTTCACCTATACCATCTACAATGCATCAACAACTCAACGGACCTCTCAGCAGAACTTGCCATTGGCAGGTTCTATGACTTGATGGAGGATAATCTACCCAACTTTCATAGACAAATACAAGCAGCAAAAAGGGTAGCCTATCCTGAATCTTCAACAGCAGCAGAAAGAAGACTGTCTCCTAGAAGACTTGAAATAATAAGGAGCAGTCTTCTCACAAAAGAAGAAGTTCTGTGCTGGAGAAGATTCCTTTACAATAGAATGGTCAGGGATGTCGAAGTGCAAGGATGGATAAGCACTGACTCCCATGACTTCACCTTCTTCCTGAGCAATGGATCTTCTCTAACAGTCAACATCAAGGAGATCTTACTCCTACCTTCAGCCTTCCTGCACAAGGTCTTTGAGCTCAGATCACTCATCTTTAATGTTAACTCCTTAGAAAGTCAAGAAATGATCAAGATCATCAGGGCTTCTTTGTACAAGGAGGAATCTGGATCTGACTCAGACCTATCATTTCTCTCTTCTCCAATAGTCTGACTGAACACAGAAAAGGAAAAGATGAAAGAGGCAAGGAAGGATGTGACATGTGTGGAATGGGAAGAAGATGAAGTCAGTTCCCCTACCTTATCCATTCCCCAAATTGCCAATGAAGCTGAAGCTGAGATTCCAACAGTAGCACCATCATCTGCTGTTGTGATCAGTGAAGCCGAAGCAGAGGCATCCAACAAAGATAAGGGAAAGGGATTTATGACCAAAGAAGACTAAGAGAGGTTGCAAAGAGAAAAGAAAGAGAAAGAAGAAAGAAGAAGAAGAAGAGAAGAAGAGGAGATGGCTGAAACAAAGAAAGCTGAAGATAGACTGACAGCCATTCTCCTCAGAGAACAACAAATCCAGCTGTATGCAAAACAGCTGGATGAGCTCAAAGTAAAGATTCTTGTAGTTTATCAGATTAAAGAAGATGAAGCTCTTGCTCTTCAACTGCAGGAACAATTTAACAAGGAAGAAGAAGAACTAGAGAAGAAGAAGAAGAAGGAAGAGCCTAAGTTCAGAATAATTGATTCTGAACTAGCCAAAGAAACGAGAGGGGAGTGGGTAAAGGCTCTAGTTTCTCAAGGTGAGGATGCAGACTACCTTGAGAAACTATCAAATAAAGAAATCTACTGAGCCTTCATGGGTCAGCAGGGTTAATTGGCAAAGAAGAAGAAGGCTGAAGAAGAAGAAAAAGCCAAACAGAAGTCCAAAAAGACCATTGCCTTTAATAAAAGGACCCATGAAGAAAGGAAGATCATGATTGACTTCCTTAAGGCTAGAGGAGAGAGTGGAAAGAGGCTAGGTCCCATGAATTTCATAAACCTGCAAGCCCTCTATTTTAAAGTAAAGAAGGATGAGGAAGAAAGATTGGAGAAGAAAGGCTCCAAGAAAAGGGTAAACATTCAAGAAGAAGAAAGGAAATCAAAGAAACCTAAGCCTTCTCTCTCACCCAACACTTCCTCAATCCAACAACCTTCCACTCTCCTTCCTAGACCTCCCTCCTCTCTTCCCTCAAAGTCCAAATCCTCACACCCAGCTCCTACTCATCAACAACCTCCCAAAAAGAAAAACAAACCCACTTCCAAACCAGAAGACTCAAGAGAAATAATCAGATGGTCATACAGCCCTGAAGACCAATGGTTTGAAGTGTTCAGGGGGAGGACAGAAGCTAAAAGATCAATCTATACATCTGTTAATGAGGTACTACAGCTTCCAGATTCTGATCTAAGAAGGATGATGGAGCTGGGTGAATCCTCTGAGCCTGAGAATGAAGGTGGGAGACATCTATTGCTGACAATCAGACATTACTTCAACCCCAGCAAAGATGAAATCATTGATGCTAAACCTCTTCAATACCACTCTCCATTCATCAGCTGGTCCTACAATGCTGAGAAGAATGAATTCACTCTGAAAGATGTTAAAGGATAGAAGATGAGGTGTTCAAGCAAAGATATCTTCAAAATGGCAAGCAAAGACATCAAGACTCTATCTGAGCTTCCTCTTAACAATCCCAGCATGGACCAGAGAGGATATGAGGTTGAAAGGATAGTCAGAAACATGCAAAAGCTTCAGCAACAAAGGCAGTAAGAGAATTTTGGTAGCATCAGTCTAGGGGGAGTTTGTAGAAATAAAGACTGATGGCTACAAAATTCTCTAAGTACAAATGCTGCTGATCTCAGAGTTTGCTGCTGACCTACAAACTGCTGCGGACAAGCTTATATGCTGCGGATACTTGTTCTCCTACTGAAGAACAAATCTGCTGCGGATAGCCTTATCTGCTGAAGACCAAAGTTGCTGCGGATAGGCTTCTCAGCAGCTTTGGATGGTCACATCTTGCTGCTGATCATCATCCTTGCTGATGACAGCCCTGTGCCTTAAAGATAAATCGTTGCAGCTGACTATCCATGCCAAGCGTCACTGACAACTTTCTGCAAAAGCAACTGACACACTCAAAGCAGAAGGAACCTCAATGGCACAACCAATGAAAGACAACAATGCTCTTTTCCAAGCATGCAAGCAATAATGCATAAAGAAGACGTTTCAATAAAGTTAACTAGTTTTAGACTAAACGTGTAATAGTTAGCTATATACAAAAGATCAACGGTCTGTGTGAGATCTGATCCTTAGAATCAAGGGTCTGTCTTGATTCTAAGTGAGTATAAATACTGTGTAAACACTTCATTGTATGTGTGCTTTTTTGATTGAGTTTCATTTGTAATCGTTTATTTGCAAAATCTTAATACAACAGTGTTCTTAAAAGTATTCTTTCTGTTTACTTGATTATACTTGTGTAGTTGTTATTGTTTCCGCCAATTTCAACTAAGAATAGAACTATCTTGTACTTTCACAATCCTACAATAGTCTTCCCCAGACACCAGTCTTGGTGGTCTGGAGATGCTTCCAATATCTTCAAATCCATTGTTTTGTGCCATTTTGTTTTGATTTGTGATAATGAGAGACTTTAGCAAAGTGATAGTTTATAATAGAACGGAGAATGATTAAACAAGTGTGAGTTTGTTTAATCTGTGAACCAAAGCTCTGATACCACTTGTAGGATCGGTAAATACAAGATGGTTCTATTCTAGTTGAGATTGGCAGAAACAATCACAACTAAGCAATGTAACAAGTAAACACAAGATGTACTGATAAATGCAATTTGTATTAAACTTCAATGGTTACAAGATTACAGAGAAAACTCTAAGCAAAAGCACTAAGATACAATGACTCTAAGTACTGCTTATATAGTAACTTAGAATCAAGACAGACCCTTGATTCTAAGGATCAGATCTAACACAAGCCGTTGATCTTGTATTGAAGCTATTCTACATATAATGACGATAAACACTACAAAAGTTAACTTTACTCAAACGTCTTCTTAGGCATCATTGCTTGCATGCTTGGAGAAGAGTGTTGTGGTTCTTTATTGTCTGCACCAGTGACATTCTTTTTGCGTGGAGTGTGTCAGTGTTGTAGGAGAAAGTTGTCAGAGGTAATGGTTGCGTTATCGAAGCCAGTCAGCTGCAACGTTTGATCTTCAATGTGGAATGGTTATCAGCAGCAAAGTTAGAGATCAGCAGCAAGATGCAACCATACAAAGTTGCTGATGATTTGCCTATTAGCAGTATCAAGTGTTGATTCTGCTGAGAAGCCTATCCGCAGCAACTCTGGTATTCAGCAGATAAGGCTATCCGCAACAGATTTGTTCTTTAGCAGAAGAACAAGTATCCACTGCAGATAAGCTTATCCGTAGTAGCTTGTTGGTCAGCAGCAAACTTTGAGGATCCACAACATTTGTACTTAGAAAGTTTTATAGCCATCAATCTTTATTTCTACAGTAAAATACTTGACCTTCTCATCATGCATGTCTTCAGTGGCTAGAATCTCTAGATATTCATCATTAAAACCAAAGTTTTCAATTTCATCCAAAAGGGCATTGAGCTCATGATCTGAGCCAATCTCCTCTTCATATAGAATTATTACTTCAACATTTGATTCCTTGCCCTTCCCACATTCCCTAGATGCTCTCCTTTCACTAGCTGATGAGAGATCAAATTCTGGTTCTTCAACTTTCACTTCCACAGATTCCTTTGTCTTGGAAACAGGGCCATAGAAGATGGTCATTGCAGATTCATGATTTGTGACAAAGGCAGGAGAAGAGGGTCCAGCACCAGAAGTGGTCTGCCCCTGAGCTGTGGAGGTGGTTGCTTATTGCTGAACATGTTTAACTAATGCAACCTTCAGTTGCTTAACAATATCAGATAAGGCTTTGAAGTCTTTTTGTTGTTAAGAGATCAACTTCTGTTGAGCTTCAAGCTGTGTTTGTTGAACTTCAAGTTGGGTGTGTAGGCCCCCAACTTCCAGCTTTAGGTCCTTAACTTCTTATTTACATTCATCCAGTTCAGTCCTTAAACTTTGAATCACTTTATCTTTCCTTTGAACATGATCCTGCAATTTCTTCACTTCCAAGCTTAGGGTTTTGACTCTTGGTACTGAAGGTGATGGTTCATGTGCAGGGGATGAGGGTGGTGTAGGAATATGTACATGTTGTGGAGATGGTGATTGTGTTGGTTGTGGTGTTGGTATGGGTGTAGGTATGGGTGTAGGTATGGGTGTAGGAATTGGACTCGTGTGTTCAGGAATGTTGAACAAAGACTCGGAACAAGATGACAGATCTTCAAACCCGATCTTTATCTTCTTTGCCTTAGGCTCTTCTGGTTCATAATCAGAACCTGAATCAGCTTGTCTCTTGGAGGAGGATGCAGGAAGTTCAGTCTGTCCATCCGAATCTGACTTGTAGTAATCTGAACCATAGATACTTGCATTGAGAGTCCCACTTGACTCCGCAACTTCCTCTTCTGCTCCTTGGACATTTTCTTCAACATCTTGTACTTGTTCTTCTTGAACAATGATTGCAGGATCAGCAAAAGCAGCTTCAACAATGGGCTCATCAAAGTGTTGTTGTTCTTCTTGTATATTAGGGATTTCAACTTCAACTTCAGCCTCAACATCATATTCCTCTTCATTCCCTTGATAATGTTCCATTTCCTCTTCTTCTTCCTCAGATGATGATGATTCTTCAACTTCAAGGCCAGGATCAATATCAGGAACAAACTCTTCTTTTCTAATAACATGACCAAATAGAGGGATGTCATCAATAAATCTATTAGTTCTTTTATTCATGCTCTTCATGTAGCTCAGAGTTTTTGCACCCATGTTGTAAAAAACAAAGATATTGCCACCCTGTTGAAGATCTGGGTGAAGATGATTGATGATGATCTGAAGAAATCTGGGATAGACTAAAAATTTCTCTTTGACATCTCCAGCTAAGTTCTCCTTCACCTCTCTAAACACCAACCCAGAGAAGTTATAGTTCCTTCCCTTGATCAATCCCAATACAGCAGAAACCATAATGATATTTGCTAAGTCAAACCCACTTTTTCTGATAGACAAGCAGTGGATGAAGACATGTACAAAATATCTCTAGTGTGGTGGAAGGGAGTTCTTGATAATCTGCCCGCTTTTAAATTCATCCGGGTGACCTAGTCTTCTGAAGCATTCTTTGACATAGAAGGTTGGAAATTCAATGGGTGCCAGAGGATCATCATTAAAATGTAACACATCTCTAATAGTAGCCTCAGAGAATAGGACTTGTTGATCATAAAAAATGGCTCCGATGTGCTCCACATTATCCACAGTCATAATCTCTGTAGTTTCCAAGAATTCTCTTTTAGATGTTTCAAAGACAGGGAGTTTGTGACTTATGGCAAAACTAATGTTGGAGTTTGCCGGGAAATTCAGGATTTGAACGAAATCTGCACTTTTAGGATCGTTGGCATCAAGAAAGGCACAAACATTATGTCTTTTAACAAAGAGAAGATCCATATCTGCAATGAACAAACTTTATCAAAAATTTTGACACATAGAAAAATTTCAAAATCATTCTGATTGAAACTACTAGTTTCGGGTGAAGAAACACAATCAAAACTACAAGTTTCGGTCAACACTTAGAAAAATCTCAGAGGCAAGTAATCGAAACTACTTAGTTTCGGGCAAAGAGACTTAATCAAACTTTCAAAGTCTTGGGCACATTTGGGCATCGAAACAACTAGTTTCGATTGAAAATCTGTTCAATTTTTGAAAATATTTTTTTAAAAGAGAAACATCTTTTTATCGAAACTACAGACGAAAAAGATAGAAGAAAGGGTAAGAATAGCTTGTGAGTGTCGAAACTCCATCTTACCGATGATTCAAAGACAAATATGCAAATATGTACACATGAATGTGAGATAAGGATAATGGTGATGTTGTAACTAAAAAATAAGCACAAAACGACCACAATTATGAAGATTTAGTCGTAAAACTTTTCAAAATTGAAACCCTAGGTCTGGCATTTTGCAAAAACGCACATTTTGAGCAGAAGTTCAGTACTTGATGATGAAGACGACAGATGAATCAGATGTGAAACACTGATTTCGTAAACTTAGACCAAGGTAATGAGAGATTTTGTGTGTGAAGATGAAGGTGTAAAAGTTCTGAGAATGCAAGTGAGTCTTGAAGAGGAGGAAACATGATTATGAAGTCATTTAATTTTGAAAACCCATCAACCCTCAAGAAATACCCATATTCATCCTATCATCTCTTTCTGATTAACCAAGGTACCATCTTAATAAGTCAAACATACCACCAAAGCAAAATAAAGAATCCAAGTGGATTTAGAAAGTGCAAAATGAAAAATATCCAAGTGGATATTAAAAGGTACGAACATTTTAGATCTTTGCGTTAGCAAAACAGAAGAAATCGTAAAATTATCCAAGCGGATAGAGAAAGTTTGAACACCCGAGATCTTTGCGTAAGCAAAACAGACGGGGTCAAATCATCCAAGTGGATGGGAAAAAGATGAACACCCGAGATATTTGCGTAAACAAAACATACTGGGCCATCAGCGGTAAATATCATTACTTTGACGGTCACCTGGCGTATGAATAGGAATCCAACACGTAGAACTATATCTGATTGAATTGGTTTTCTTAATAGATACAATGGGTTTGATGTTTCAATAATGGGTTCAAACACACAAGTATGATATAAGATTTAGGTTTTCACATTGTTTACAAGTTTTAACCATATGCCGGGCCTACCGGCTTTACCTCAGTAAACACTATCGCTTTTGGTCCATTCCATGTTCAAGAGATGTGATCAGACACTATCATTTCTTAAAGGTCGGATACCATTATCCTGAAACACAACATTTTCTGAAGTTACTTGCAAGATTTAGAATCCACAGATATATACAAAGCTGATAGAGCAATTCTTTTTCTATTTAACATAAAATTTCAATTTCTCCCCTAAAAGATTTGCTTTAACAAAAATTAACTGTACTAAAAAATAAATCTTTTTGGTAATCTTCCCGATTAATATGCATAAACATAAAATCTGGCACCAGTTGATCATGCCGAGCATCTCCACCAGTTTTTCAAATCTGGCATAATCAAAGGCTTTTATGAAGATATCGATTGTTTGCTTGTCGGTTTTGACTTCAACAATCTTGATATGCTTCTTCTCAACATAGTCACGGATGAAATGATGCATGATTTCAATGTGTTTGGTTTTGGAATGTTGAACTGGGTTTTTGGTGATATGAGGAACGGTAGTGTTGTCACAAAGGATTGGTGTCTCATGGAATGTGATTCCATAGTCAAGCATTTGATGGTGAATTCATCTGACTTGGGAACAACAGAGGGCTGCGAAAATGTATTTAGCTTCGGCAATGGATTGGGAAACAGTGTTCTGTTTCTTAAATTGCCATGAGACAAGGCGGTTGCTAAGGAATTGACAACCCCCAGAAGTGGACATGCGATCTAAGTTGCATCCCCCGTAGTCCGAATCTGAATAAGCCACAAGATCAGACAAGTTATTTTTAGGATAACAAAGACCCAGTTTGGGCTTATACTTTAAATATCTTAAAATACGTTTGACTGAAACTAAATGAGAGAGTTTAGGATTAGATTGAAAGCGTGCACATAAGCACACTACAAACATTATGTCGGGTCCGCTCGTAGTGAGATACATGAGAGATCATATCATGGAACAATAGAGTTGCTGATCAACGCTTTCTCCATCCAAATCTGGAGACAGACAATGTCGAACTTCTACAGGAGTTTAGAAGGGATGGGACTCAATCATCTTGAACTTCGTTGGGAATCAATCATCTTGAACGTCATCTCTCCCATGGAGCTCATTTCAAACTTAGAACGCATCACTTCTTCGAACTCTTTGCACAGACGTGGATTGGTGGATCCAAAGATGATATCATCAACATAAATTTGCACCAAGATTGTATCCTCTCTATCCTTCCATTTGAACAAAGTTTGGTCAATTGCTCCTAGCGTGAAACCATTATTAAGCAGATGCTTAGATAATGTCTCATACCACGCACGAGGTGCTTGATGAAGACCGTACAATGCCTTGTCTAATTTAAAGACACTTTCTAGAAACTTAGGATCAATGAAACCCGTTAGCTGCTTGACATAAACTTCTTCTTGAACCTTTCCATACAGAAATGAGCTTTTGACATCCATTTGATGAACTGTGATGTCCATATAGGCTGCATAGGCGAGAAACATTCTGATGGCCTCCAAGCGAGCCACTGGTGCAAATACTTCTTCAAAATCAATTCCTTCTTCTTGATAGAAACCTTGAACAACCAACCAAGCTTTATTCCAAACCATAATTCCTTCATCCTTTTTGTTACGAAGTACCCAACGAGTGTCGATAGGTACTTTGTTTTTGGGAAGGTCCACCAGATTCCATACATTCAAATTTGAGAATTGCTATAACTCTTCTTGCATTGCTTCCACCCAGCTGTTCTCATGCAAAGCTGCTTTGACGTTCTTAGGTTCCACTTGAAAAACGAAGCACGAGAACAGTCCGTCATTCATTGCTTCATAGGCAATACGGGTGCGAACACCCACATTGAGCGGACCAATGATGTTGTCAGCGGGATGATTCTTCTGAATTCTCAACTAAGGAATCTCATATTCTTCCAAGAGCTCATCCATATTTGTGATGTTATTGTCCGGAGGGTCAGCTTCATCAACACTGGGATCTTCAGCAGTTGATTGTGGGGTAACATCCACTATTGGTGATTGTTGTCTTCGACCGTTTCACTTGTTGCACCAGAACTGGAAGAAACCACATTTGACTCAACAGCAGCAGGTGCAGGGTTTTATTTTTGAGAGGATGAGGAAGAACTTGGAGCATCTATATTCCCTAGATTGTTCACAGAAAAGTAAGGATTAGCAGGAGTTAATTCAATTGAAAACACAGGAAGATTAAATGATTTAAACAAAGATTCGACATCAAAAATCCAATCAGGACCGTCCCCAACGTCCATATGATTGCTTTCATGCCAATTGATATCAATGGATTCCAGCACTATCCTTCTCTGCTTGTTGTAAACACGAAACTCCCGTTGATTAGACGAATATCCCACAAAATAGCATTCATCGGCGTTAGCTTCAAACTTGTAAAGCTGATCCGACGTATTCAGCACCGTGCAAACACACCCAAACTTTCTGAAGAAATCAATAACCGGCTTTCGCTTGTACATGAGCTCATAAGGTGTCTTGTTCCAACTTTTGGTGATGAGAACCCGATTTTGCATATAACATGCAGTGTTGACTGCCTCGGCCCAGAATGTGACAGGAACCTTGGAATCAACGATCATAGTTCTTGCAGCTTCTATCAACGTTCGGTTTCTTCTTTCAACTACACCATTCTGCTGAGGAGTACGTGGTGCACTGATTTGCTGAGATATTCCTTTGCATTCACAGATAGAATAAAGAGTGGCATTTTTTTATTTCTGTTCCATGATCGTTGCGAATAGTCTTCACACTCAGATTGAAAAGATTCTCAATTTGAAGCAGATATGTTTTCAGAATCTTTGGAGTCTCATCTTTCTTAGCCAGGAAGAACACCCAAGTAAACCGAGAGAAGTCTTCGGTTACCACCAAATAGTAGGATTTGCGTCCAAGACTCATGACACTCACAAGACTGAAGAGATCCATGTGAAGTAATTGAAGAGGGGAGTCAATGGAGTTTGTGGTTTTATGCTTATGAGAAGATTTGTGCTGCTTGCCTTTGGAACATGAAATGCAATGTTCCAAAGAAGAGAAATATTTGAGAGGCAAACCAGTGACAAGGTTTCCTCAAACAGGCGGTTCATGGTTTTGAAATTAACATGTCCCAATCTCTTGTTCCACAGAAATGACTCGTCTTTAGAAGCTTTTGAGAGAAAACATGATTCAACTCCAGATGGGTTGTTCATGTCCAGACTATAAGTGTTGAATCTTCTTGGAGTTCTCATAAGCATAAGTCATTCTGGAATAATCACCCCTGGTTTTAGAATCAAGCATTCTCTAGAGTTGAACAAGGCACATAAGCCAATAGGTATCGAAACTATGCCAATCAAAACTACTAGTTTCAGTTGAGCATTTACAAACGATAGAACAGCCTGTCGAAACTTACTATCTATCGAAACTACTACAAGTTTCGATTGAACAAACCTCAATCGAAACTAAGTTGTTTTGATGGCCCAAACTTAGCTAAGTAAAACAGTAAATTACATAAAACTAAAATTACAATAACAAAATTAAACTAAACATTGTTCAAAATACATTGATGTTATCAGCTTACAAAATACTTAACCCTACACACATGGAATAAAAATTAAAAACAAACATATAAAGCATGTGTAAACTCCAAGACCTCCGAATCAGGATCTAGCTATCAAGGAATTTCTAGAATGATTATGCTAAGTCGGACCTAGGAAAATAGAAAGATCGTTAGTCTCATCACAGTGAGGACCCCGGGGGGTTTCACTGTGACCAGCCTCCGTGTGAGAGTAAGTATAGGTTTTTAGTGAGGAAGATAATAAGGGGAATGAGAGTGAATGAATTAGAACATGAACGTTACTTTGGGTTTAGTGGGGTATTTATACCTGGTGGTTGTTTGTCTTTAGCCTGGGACAAATAATTATCTATTGGCTTGGATATGTAATGTTTGGACCATTTTTAGGATGGTTAGTAATGGTTTGTGAATTATCACGTCTCCTCTATTGATTGGTTCGTACTATGACATGTTGATTTTAGTCTCCTCTTTATCGTTATTGATTTGTCTCTTTCTCCATGTTCTGATCGGGCCTAATTCCGCCCGTCGGGGCTTGGTTGAGGCCCGGCCCCCGGGCATGCTAGCCTGGCCTGTAGTTACTACATATTTAAAGGTGGTTATCTAGACTTGGGTTTTTGGGATGTATCCGACGCTTATGCCGGGTCATATCCCCACAAGCCCCCCTCTAGTCTATTAGTTGTTCCGGCCCTATTGGAGCAGATGATGGACTAATTCTGCTTTTTTTGTAAAAAAATTTCTAAGTGTTGCAAGTATAAAACAACTGTCGTTGTAGGCTTTTGAGTGCCTTTCTCAGGGACAGTCATTTTGTAGGTCCCTGACCCGGTGTGACGGATCTCTAGACTCGCGGTACGACATGGTGATAACGTGCAGAATCCTATATCAACGTGCAACGTGTAAAGCAATCAACAACACAATGTAAATAATCCTCTTTGTATTTCCACTCAGAATATCAGTTTACAAGTTCTCTTTGTTCTGTGTTCAACAACTGATCTACTCTGATCTAAGCTACTAAAACTAACAAGTAAACCTCTATTTATAGGGAAACCACAAAAACCACAGGCTAACTTGTTAAGTTCGCCCCTAACAAGCTTAGGCAAACTTAGCAAGTTCGCCTATCAAGTTCGCTCTAACTTCCTTAGGCGAACTTGACAGTTTCGCTAACTCACAACATAGAATTTCAGCGAAAGTTACAAAACATTTTCCAATAGACTCCCTTTTAACTGTTGCTTACAATTCTATCACATTAAAAGTCAAAGACTCTAAGACTAAGACATAGAATCTTCAAGTTCGTTGTCACCAGAATAAGTTCCAACATTACTTAACTAGATGAGAACTATAGGTCACTCCAGGTGGGTGTTTCGGATCGATATCATGTGTGAACGTAGCCTAGTAAACAGGTGCGGAATGCCCGTCACTAGGTGGAATAATGTAAGAATGAACGTATGACAATCAACACTAGATGATACTAATAAATACACGGTCTTTTAATTTCATAGTGTTTCAAACAAGTATAGAAACATATTGAATGACTTTTGGACTGATACAATACTGATCTGTGCATACTTGGGTGTGCAAAAATACATCTGTATAGAAAATGAAAAAACCTATGGTATTTATAGACTTGGTCCATGCGTACTTGGCAAGTACGCATGACCATTGTACTTAGCAAATACGCAGGATCTCATCCTTGCGTATTTTGTTTAGTATAATATCAAAATACAACACGTTCAGACATAAACATAATACAACTTGATAAGAAGTACAACAAATACTAAATACATACAAGACTAAACTAGATAATAACAAAAGCTTCAGCTCGATCCAGAGTGTCTGTCACAAATCATGCATCAACAGACTCCCTCTTGACAGCATCTCTGGATGTCTTCAGTCTTCACGTGCTACCTGCTTGACTACCACTGCTGACCTTGGACTTGTATCCAAGACAAAACTTCACTATCTTATCATACTTGGTTGCCAGCAGCTTCGTCCACTCGTCCGTATGCAAAAAGTTTTTGTTGACGAGGACCTCTAAATCTTTTGCAGAAAATTTGATGAAAACGATTTCATCAAACACTCTAATAATCTCCTTCAAGCTATCCTTTTCAATCACAACTGTCTCTCAGGTTACTGGATCTATGTACCAGTACCACATATTCTCCAGTATGTCTTGAGGTATTCTCCTCAAAGGTATCCTGGTTTCACACAGAACCGGTTCATAGATGACTCTTTTTAAGAATTTACGTGTCAACGGATTCATCATTGTTTTGTCTTTGACACGCCTCGGAGCTTGAGGCCGAAAGATTCCAATGTTCCCCGATCTCCCCTCTTTCTGCAAAGCACCCCACAAGCCTCTAGCCACACCATTTGATGTGCTATTACATAATTCATGATGTGCAAGATTGACTAAGTCGTATTTCGGTAGGGATTTAAATGCTTCGATTGTAGGTTTTAAGTATTGAACTCCCCCTGACCTTTTTATAGCAAATAATCCCTTATCATCTTCAAAATGCACCGACAAGATCATCCCTGCAGCACCATACTGGTCTGTGTATTGTGGTTTGCACCATGGTGCTTCAGCTTCTTTGATCAACCATTCCTGAGGAATCTTCCTCGAGGAAGTACCACTCGTACCGCTTCAGAAAATTTGGCTGAAGATTCGTTGACATCTTCAGTCTGAATGGTCTGTTCAGTTTGTTCCTTAATGGCCGGGGCCTAAACAATTTCACCATCCTCCAACTCATAAATACCCTTTCCATCTCCTTTCGGGAATTCCACAATAACATCATTCTCGCATTCGTCCCGATCATCACCGCTGTCTATTTCTCCTTCTTCAATCTCTGCTAAAGCCCCTATCATGATTTCATCGTTTAGGTTGGGACTTGTAGCCAAATCTTCTAACACCTTGGCAGGTGTTTTCCCTTATCAGCACCACCGCCCTTTTGTTGTTTATGGGTGGACTCCCCCTGAGCCATAGGTGTGGCTTGTGTTGGCAAAACAACTTGGGTCTCACCACCACCAGCACCTGAAGGCCCAACATTGGGATCATCGTCCTGATCCTTATCTTTCGTGAGGTCGACATGGTGGCAAGTTTCTTCTTCTGCCTTCTTGCTTGTCTCCCCTAAGACTCAAGCTGTTTTGATAGTTTTGCCACCAAATCAACCATAACCTGATGTTCACCTCATTTGATCAGCATTTGATTCTCCATAACTGTATGGGTGGTGAGGAACATTTCATTGAGATTGAATTGCATCTTTTGAAGCTCAAAGAATGACTTCATTTGTTCCTCCATGGATTGCCATTGATGGGTCAATTTGGTGTTAGAGTCAACAAGTAAATTGATTTGTGTTTGTTGTGTGGCAACCTGTGCCTCCAAGGATGCAATCCTTTGATCCCTAGGATCAACTACCCTGGTTGTAGAGAGTTCTCCAGTCTCATGAATCATGTCGGCAAACAGCTCTGACAAATCAAAGTGATGTCCCATGTCTCCAAACTCCAGTGAGTGTGTCATCGGTGGTAGAGTAACAGCAGTGACAGTGAATGGTGAGGATGTTGTTTGGAGAACTGTGGATGTTATCGTTGTGGAAACAAGGACTGACTCAGTCCAAATGGAAGGTATTGTTGAAGTTGGGAGCTGAATTGTTGTAGCCGGAAGAGAGACGACTACAGGAATAGATTCTTCACTTGTTGGAACAAAAATCGGTGTTATTGTTCTACTTCTTCGTCGACTGTACAACTGTGTTTGTTGAGTGGGAGCTTGTGTTTCTTGATCGGTAGCTTGCTGTGCCCGTACCCTGGCATTTATTGCATCCATTACTTCCTGCCACAGGCGATCATGCTTGGTCTTTTTTCTTCGTTCAGTCACTTTTGGTGCCTCGTGGTCTGTGTCTGAACTTTCAAGTTGAAAGTCCGAGTCTGAACTCTCTCTTCATCTTCGCCTAGAAGATGACTCAAGAAGTGATTCCTGAATATTCTTTCTTGGATGCCGCTGGTCTGGTGTGGGTTCAGAATCAGATGAATCAGTTACAGTTCATTTTGATTCACTGGTATTTTGCCTTTGAGCATAGCCAGCACCACCATCATCCACATTACCTTCATCATCATCACCATCATCACTATCATCATTATCACCATCACTATCTTCATCATCACCATCACCTGCTTCCCCTTCATCTGAGTGTTCACTTAACTCACGTTCACTCTCAGGATGGTACCACCTATCTCCTTAGGGTGCAATGTAGGATTCATCAATCAAGTGGCCAAACAAAGGGGTGTGTATGGGAATTGGTTTACCAGTACCAGTAGTAAGGAACTGCACAAACACCATTTTTGCTATTCGTTTGACTTGTAGCTGCTGACCTATTTGAGGTAGATTGGGCAGGAAATGATTGATCAGCAGTTGAATGAAGCGGGGGTATAGAAGGAAGCTGTTTCTGGGAGTAGCATTTATCTGATCACGGATTGCGTTGTAGACATTTCATGAAAAATTATAACCCTTGTTCAACGACAATCCAACCATAGCTGATGCTAAGTCGTGCCCCATAGCATCTTTTCCTGCCTTTCTTGCTGATATGCACATGATCATAACATGTGCGAGATACCTCCATTGATCTAAGAGCCACATTTTCTTATACAATGGATAATCTCTTCCCCCAACATACCCCATTCTCTGTCGCCAACATCCATCTATCATGTATTCTGGATATTGGACTGGATCGGTGGCTCTATCATGAAACTGCAATACTTGTATTATAGTATCCTATGAGATTGCTATCCGATGATTAGCAACGGTAGCAGTAATCACATTAGGAGTTTTTCTACAATCCAACTCAGCGGTATCCCAAAATTGTTCCAAGTAAGGTCGTGATACTACTGGGTCGGCCGAGATGGCATATGAAATCTTTTATCGGTTCAGGAATGTGACTATCTCCTGATAGTTAAGAGCTGCATCTCGCCATTCCGGGTCTGTTAGTGCTAATAGATTGAAGTCTGGAGTGAACGCGCATCTAGCTATATCTGTAAAACAAAATAAAACAAGATTAGAACAGAATACAGTATAAAACAAAGAGAACGAACTTGTTTTAGACTTAGAAAAAATTTCACTTATGCTGCTCATGCGTACTTAGGTAAATGCGCATTTGCTAAAGTCTGTCATACGTACTTAGCAAGTACGCATGAACAGAATTCCTCATGCGTACTTGCTAAGTACGCATGAGCTCAGTGAAAGTTCAAAAATGATCAAGTAAAAAAAACGTAATCCATATGTTCAAACGTCGTAAATCCTGTTCCAAATGGGTCGAAATTGGTCTAGAAGCTAAATTGGAGCATTTTTGGCTTTGATATCTATCAATACAAGTCGCAAATGGACCAAACAGGGTTCGACACCACTTAGGCTCAAACCTAGGATCAAAAATCCAAAATTTGTGGGTTTAAGTGATGAAATTTGTGTTAAACGTTAGTGGATTATGATTAGAAACTTGTTTTGATACTCAATTTAACATGCAAACACATTCTCATTTCAAAATTTGAGTATCAAGAACCCTAGTCTCAAGAACACTAAAATCACTCAATTTTGATAGATTTAATGGTTGAAATTGCGTGAGATTCTCACCAAATGTTCTTTGGATGATGTTATAACTGAAATCGGGATGAAAAACCGGTTTGGTAACACAAATATTTTCGAGCGAAAATGATCAGTGCATAACAGTGAGAGCGGGCGTTTGAATGAATATTAAATGCTAAGTGTCGTTTTATATACCCCACTTTACAAGTCGTGCGTACTTAATTAAGTGCGCATGAATTACTTCATGCGTACTTAACAAGTACGCATGAGTTAAGTCATGCGCACTTAGTTAAGTTCGCATGGCTTAATTCTTGTTCCATTTTCAAACTAAAAAATCTCTGTTTTTATGAAGAACTTGTAGTACGAACATGATAGATAGGTTCAATTGGTGGTTGATAACAAAAATATTCCTGAAAGTTACGAAAATCTTTTTGTTCTTTTGAATTCCTAGAAATGAACTGTATAAGAAATCTTTTTGTTATCTTGTAAAGTTTATGTTAAAACACACTAAAAATCTTTTTGAGGTTTTTCTAAATGAATAAGCATAAAAAAATGAGTGATTGAATACTTAGAGTGAACGTCTTTTTGTTCAAGTCATAAGTAGAGGATCATATCAGACTAACAAGTAGCACTAGTGATCTTGATAAACTTTCAAAGAATTTGGGATCATATTATGACATACTTAAAAAAATGCAAATTGTCAATATTTGAAACTATAATCATTTTGGATCAAATTCATGTGAGTTATGGTATTATTTAGAGTTCTACAGTGTGTACCCCACGGTTGTGTAGACAGAAAAGTAAATGCATTATCTCAAGATATCTAAGATTTTCCCAAGGATTATCAATATCACCAGGTTGAGGTAATTTCGTTTAGCACATAGAAATCAAGCAGAGTCCATACGGATTAACAAGAATCAATTGATTCATTTGTCTTGACGCGTGAGTATTTTGTGAGAATTTTTGTGATGATTCAGGCTAATATATATGGAATCTGATGATTCTTGGGTAGCGGGATCCAACTGTTATCTGGACGACTTCAATGGAACAGATGCGATCTAAGGGCGAATATATGCTTGACGGTTGTTGTCAAGACATATCTTAGCTCGGCTTCTCACGGCATACTTGTGAGTATGGGTAGTGAAGTGAGCTGAAAATTATGCTAAAGACATCACCCGATATTGGTCTTAACACATAATACTAGCCAAAATCTTACATTCTATTTCTGATAATGATCTTTTGTTAATCTTATACACACACACCTCATAACATGGGTTCAAATCACGTTTGTAGAAAAGATATTTAGTTTTCATACTACTAATGATTTAGCGAATGCTTCTAGCTGACTAACAAATTAACAAAGAATATTTGAAGTATATCAAGGAGCAATCATCTCGCGGATTATGCAATCTAAGAAATTTAGATCACTAACTGATGTGCAATCATTTCCTCCTATTTTAAATAACATTGATATTTTGAAAGTTTTATATTTTGTTTGGATTTTTCTAAAAAAAATTTATCAGAAAACAAATTAAATGTAAAACAAAAATAAATGTAACTTTCAAGAAATAAGTTTGTTTTGAAAACGTTTATCATTCAGGATTGAACATTCCTATCATGTTGACAAGATGTTCAAAACGAGTATGATCAAAAGCTTTGGTGAAAAGATCAGCAAAATTATCATCTGTGTGAACTTTTACAAGTTCAATTAGATGCTTTTCAGCACAATCACGGATGAAATGGTGACGAATTTCAATATGCTTAGTTTTGGAATGTTTCACTGGGTTGTTTGTGATAGACATGGTGGCTGTGTTATCAATGAACATAGGAGTGCTAGTGTAATTTAAGCCGTAATCTCTCAATTGCTGTTAAATCCATAAGATCTGAGAGCAGCAGCTTGCAGCAGCAATGTACCCTGCTTCACATGTTGAGATAGAAACTGTTGATTGCTTCTTACACTGCCATGAAACCAACCTGTCTCCTAGAAATTTACATCCACCCGAGGATGATTTTCTATCGATATTACAACCACCATAATCAGAATCAGTGTAAGCTTTGAAATCAAACGACTGCTGCTTGGAATACCATAGACCTAATCGGGGTTTTCCTTTCAGGTATCTGAATATTCTCTTTACAGCGATCATATGTGATTCCTTCAATTGTGACTGAAACCTTGAACACAAGCAAACGACAAACATAATATCGGGTCTTGAAGCTGTGAGATACATAAGGGATCTAATCATTCTTCGGTACAATCTACAATCCACATCGTTTCCTTCTTTATCAGGATGTAAACCATGATTGACTGGAATAGGTGTGCCATAAGATGTACAATCATTCATTTTGTATTTGGACAAACTGTCTTGGACATACTTAGTTTGATGCAGATAAATGCCATCTTCCCTTTGACTGACTTGTAGTCCTAAGAAAAATGACATTTCACCCACGTTGCTCATTTCAAAATTGGATTTCATCACCTGCTCAAATTCCTTACACATCTCTTCATTGGTAGACCCAAAAATGATGTCATCAACGTATACTTGTACAAGTAGAATATCATCTCCGGCTTTCCGTATGAAGAGAGTCAAGTCAATTTGTCCTTGATCGAGACCATTGGACAATATATGCTTTGACAGAGTCTCATACCATGCTCTTGGTGCTTGATGAAGACCATAAAGTGCTTTGTCAAGCTTGTACACTTTATCAGGGTATAACAGGTCTTCAAAACCAGGTGGTTGAGTGACATAGACTTCTTCATGTACTTTACCATACAGAAGGGCACTTTTTACATCTAGTTGAAAGACCTTGTAGCCGACAAAAGAGGCATAAGACATAAATAATCGGATGGCCTTAATTCTAGCAACTGGTGCATAGACTTCTGTATAATCCAGACCTTCTTGTTGGTAAAACCCTTGAACAACCAATCTTGCTTTATTTTTAACTACAATGTGTCGATCGTCATTTTTGCACTTGAACACCCATCTGGTTCCAATTAGATGTACACCTCTTGGTAAATCAACTAGATCCCAAACATGTAGTTTTCTAAATTGAGACAGTTCTTCTTGCATAGCCTCAATCCAACAATTGTCAGCTAGAGCCTCTTTGATATTCTTAGGCTCTATTTGGGATACGAAGGCAGCCTTTAAACATGTTTCTATGATACCTGTGTTAAGAATCTCAGCATAAAGACTGGGGTTTTCAGTTAGAGTTCTATGACGAGTTTGAACACCGACATTAGGATCACCAATAATGTTGTCAATTGGATGATTCTTGTGAATTCTTGTCTCTGATACAATGGTTTCTTGAATATTTATTTCAAGATTCGTGCTTATCTCCCCCATATCATTTACACCTGAAGATGTTTCATTGTAGATAGGATCAACTGGAACTTTGTTTCTGATTTGAGCTCCGTCTTCTTTAGTATGAGTATCTTCTTCAGTGTCACTTTCATGTGTTCCTGGTGCAGATGCAACATCAGAACAGGGGCTTGGAATAGGTACAGTTGTTCTCGTTGAGAAATTAGAGTTGTCTTCACCACTACAGTATTGATACAGTTTTGCAGCATCTTCAGCAGATAAATCAGGAAGATTGAAAGACTTGAAAAGATTATCATAATCAAAACCCTAAGCTGGACCTGCAGGTTCTAGTGGACTGCTGTATTTACTGTAATCCACTTCGAACCATTCTTTGACAGTACGACTTTCAGTATTGTATACTCTTTTGCAAGGTGAGTTGGCAACATATCCTAAGAAGATGCCTTCTACTGATTTAGCATGAAACTTTGACTGTCGATCTTTGTGTTGTAATAATAAGGAACATGGACTACCAAAAGGAATTAGGTAGTCAAGCTTAGGAGGTAGATTATTGATTAGTTCATAGCTTGTTTTGTTGTGTCTTTTCACTACCAGAACTCTATTCAATACATGACAAGCTGTATTAATAGTTTCTGCCTAAAATGTGATTGAAAGCTTGGCATCTGACAGCATTGTACGTGTTGTGTCAATTAGAGTTCTGTTCTTCCGTTCTGCAACTCCATTCTGCTGAGGAGTGTACGGTGCACTAAATTCTTGATGAATACCTTTCTTGAGACAGAAAAGAGCCATCAAATTATTTTTAAACTTTGTGACATTGTCACTCCGAATTCTTCTGACCTTTAGTTTGCATAAGGATTCTAGATTTAGAATCAAATATTGAAGAATTTCAATAGTCTCATCTTTAGTACCTAAGAAATGTACCCAAGAAAAACGTGAGTAATCATCAGTAACAACCAAACAGTATGACTTTCCTCCAATACTCTTGACACTTATGGGCCCAAACAAATCCATATGTAAGAGCTCCAAAGGGGTATCAATAGAGTTTTGAGTCTTTGGCTTATGAGATTTCCGTTGTTGTTTGCCCTTTTTTGCAAGATATACAGTCATCTACAACGGAAAATCTCAATTTAGGAACATCGGTTACCAAACCGTTTCGGACAAGATGATTCATTTTTCTATATGACAGGTGTCCGAGTTTCCTATGCCATAAGATTGAGACAATTTTAGTTGCTTTAGATATTAAACAAGTTGCAACTGAGGAAGTGGTTGTTGCCACACTCATATCGATATGATACGTGTTGTCTGTTCTTGGTGCACGCATCAAAATCCATTCTTCTAGAATCACGAAACCATGCTTGGGAACTAGACATTCAGATTTGTTGAACATCACTGAGTACTCTTTGTCACACATCTGAGAAACACTTAACAAATTGTGTTTTAATTTCTCATAGTAGTTGACATTGTCAAAACTAAAACACCCATTAGTAACCACGCCTTGGCGTGTGATACTTCCACCTTTCTCGCCTGCAAAGACCACTTAGCCACCTCTGAATGGTTTAACGTCTTGTAGAAGGGCCATGTTGCCTGTCATGTGCCGGGAACAACCACTATCAACATACCAGCGATTAGAAACCGATCCCCTAGGTTGTCCCTTCACATATCACACAAATTAGTTAGATTTGGAGACCCAAGCCATTGTGGTCTTGGGTCGTCCGTTTTTTTCTCAAAGTACACAACTTCGATTAATTCACAATCATGGTGATAAAAAATGGGTGACTCTTTTGGTAAGTTGGAATTAGAAGCTTGAGTACCAACTATTTTCTTTCTCCAAATTTTCTTTTGTTGACCAACATGTGTTCAAAGGTTAGAAAAAGTTTTACTTAGTTGATTACCTGTTAATCGTTGTCCTAATTTTCTCAAACTTTTATTCCGTCTTCTCATTTGTGGTTTAGACAATCTTACTTCATAAGATCGTGTATTACCAAAGGTAGATACACGCGGAACCACAGACTCTTTGTTCCTTCTCTCAGTAAATGGCTTAGACTTAACCATATACTGGACTGAAGTTTTTAAAACTTGAGAGTTAAATTGTTTTCTTGGTGGAGTATTCAAGAATACGGCCTGTTTTGGAACAACGGGCCGTTTCTCTTGATTCTTATAAGGACAATTCTTCAGAATATGTCAAAATGTTCCACAATGAAAACAATCCCTTCTTTCTTTGAAAGGTCTCCTGTAAGGCTCACTGGTTTTGGATGTAGAAGGTTTATTCTGACCAGTGTTAGAATTAGTTTGATGAACAACAGGTGATGTTTTACCAGATGTTAATTGAATTTTAGGAGTGTAGTGCTTATCAATATTTTCTTGAAAATTCTTTCCAAGTTTGTTAGCAAATGTCTCCTTTTTGGCTTGCTTTATGGTTTTGAAATCTCCATAAAGAATCTTTTTCAATTTATCATTTGATTCAATTAAATCAGGTTCAGTAAAAATACAATTGTCCCAATTGTTGACAACGTTTTTGTTGATTTTAGGTTCATTAAACAATTCTTCTGAAACAATACCATCAATTTTGTTGTTTTCTGAACATTCGTCATAATAAAACTCTTCATCTGAAGATGTGTTATCCTTACTTGACGATTCATCAAGAAAGGATAGATCAATGTCTACTGGCCCGTTGACAAATGTCCCTTTAACTGGTGGTGGAATGGAATTAGTACCTAAACCTATGCCATTTACTCGTCGTACAACTGATTCATAATGTTCCACAACGAAAAGAGAATTTCTCAATTTCTCAATTTTCCACTCAACTTCAGAATTTCATTATGATGTTTGGCTATTTCGACATTCTTTTTCTCTAACTCTTTGTAGGCAACATCTAATGAAATTGTTGTTCACTTATTTTTATTGAAAAATCATGTTTGTCTTTTCTGAGATTTTCAATTGATTCTTTAAAACATTTTTCATTTTCTTTATAGCTTAGAGCTGCACTACGTAGAGGTTCGAGTTGATCTTGAATTTTATCATTTTCACCTTTTATTTTTAAACAATTATTAAAGGGAATAACAATAAAAGAATTAGAATCTACCTCAGTTGATGAACATGATGTTTCTTCAATAGCCATCAAAGCAAATGTTGATCCATGTTGTTATGCAGTAGCATCTGTTTCCCTCTCTTCAGCTTTGATCATCCCTATGATTTCTGCCATCAAACCCATCTAAGTGTGTGCAACAATGGCATCTTCAAGATGAACTCCCCAGTCGTAATTATCGTCTTGTTGAGCTACCGGTGCATTAGATGAAGTTCCTTGATTTTGACTACGGTTGTTGCCGAAGCTCTGTTTGTTGTAATTCTGGTTGCTTCCTGAACTTGGTTGAGTGAAACCAGAGGCTGGGGCTTTGTCTTTCTGACACTCTCGTGCAAAGTGTCCAAAATTCAGGCATTTGTAACACTTAGCCTTTGATTTATTAAAACTAATTTTAGCATTAGAATGCCCACCGATAAACTTTATGCCGGTTCTATTTAGAAACCATTTAGCCATTCTCAAGATCGTGGCCATATTCTACTGAATATCCATATATTCCACAACATATGGATCCATCTGATTGAAATCTTCTTCAATTGTTTCTGGATCGGTTAGTTTGCCACCAATGAAGTTTTCATATGCCAACATGCATGATGAAAACAATGCTACATGATCTTCTGCAATCTTTGCAAAAGCAGGTGTTGGTGTAGATGTTGGACTTCTTGGTTGGTGTGAAGTTGAACTTGTAGCAGCAAAATAAGTATGACTATTGCAGCCATTACCTTCTTCTTGTGCAGGATTCCCTGAAAACAAAGCAATACCCGGTCCTGTGGTTTTTGATGTGGAAGAGGCTCCAAAGTACATTGACAGTTCTTGCACTAATGGTCTGCTAGTGGTTTCTTTCTTTCTTAAATTCATGTCATGTGCTTGGATTTTACCTATTACCTCACCAATGGTCATTTCAAAGAATTTAGAGTTTTCTCTTAAAAGGGTTGTATACATGTCAAATTTGGGGGTAATGCATCAAGAAAATTTTCAACTAGTTCATCATCTAGATATTTTAATTCATAAGACTTCAGTTCAGTCTGAAGATGATAGAATCTAGAGATAAGTTCATCAATGGATTCTTGTTCAAAATATTTGAAACATTCATATTGTTTTCTTAACAATTCCCTTTTACTTTTCTTAACATCACTGTTACCCTCAAACCGTTTTACCAAAGCTTTCCACAAGTCTTTCGAGGAATTATACCATCTGAAACTGTGAAATATGTCTCGGGTTAGTGCCATGGTTAAAGAACCATGTGCCTTCTTTTCTAAATCACTTTCTTTTCTTCAGCATCAAGTCTAGAGATTGGTTTGGGTTTGGTTTCACCAAGGAATTCATGGGTTGGATGTTTATAACCTTATAAAATAGGTATCCACATGTTTGAATCTATGTATGACACATATTCCTCAAATCTGGCTTTCTAGTTGGAATAGTCATTCACATTTATTAACTTTGGGGGTTTCTGTGGAGTGCCTATTTCGTTGTCATAATTCAACAGGCTACTAAGATTTTGAAGGTTTGCCATTTGTGAAAAGTCTCAGAAGTCCGAATATTTGGCTTTAAGTACGTATGAACAGAAAGGCCTTGCGTAATTATAAGTGCGCAAGAAGACAAATATGCATGAACTATCAAGTACGCATGAGCTATCAAGTACGCATGAATTGATAAATACGCACAATAGATTAAGTATACAATAATTTAGACAAGTATACAGGGTTCAAATACGCATGAACTTAAGTATGTATGACAATTAAGTACGCAAAAATTATGACAAGTACGCAGAATTGTGATAAGTACGCAGGAATTGTGACAAGTATGCAGGAAACAGAAAGATGGTTTTTGACAACTATATCCACTTGTCCTGATCAAAAGATGATCTGACCAAGTTGTAGTGTTGTTGAAGCACTTTTGTGTGACAAACATTCTGGATAGAGTCTTAGTTTTGTACTTTCATTGTATGTATTTGTCTTTGTTTGTAAGCGTCTGTATGTATTAGTTATCGAGTTGTATTTACTAATGCATATTGATTGTTGTTAAAATCTCTAAGTGTTTTGCGCACTTAGTAAGTGCGCAGGAATTAGTTTCTGCGTACTCTGCGTACTTGCTAAGTACACATGAGCAATTTGCCGTGCAGTGCGCAGAGTTCAGGTCGTGTATAAATAGGATAGGTTGACAGTAGACAAGTACGCAGTCACATAAGCAGACATTGTATACTCAGTATTTCTCTCTGTAACCTTCAATCGTTTATAATAGATGAAAGTTTAAAGTGATTCTCTTGTAGGTCCCTGACGAATGCAGCATGCATATATGTTTCCATGACACCAGTGTCAAGTATCTCAGAGTAGAGACTAGTGTTCTCAGTAATGGTTCGATGACGAGTCTGAACACCGGCATGAGGATCACCAATAATGTTGTCAATTGGATGATTCTTATGAACTCTCGTCTTTGGTACATTTGGTTCCTGAATTTCTGAATCAAGGTTGGTGCTTAACTCCCCATATCCAGTGTTCCAGAAGAAGAAGATTCAATGTTAATTGGATCAGCTGGAGCTTCATTTCCTACACTAGTGTTAGGATTAGCTTGAGCGTCATTTCCGTCAACATGAACATCTTCACTGTTATCACCATTAACAGTTCCAGATGCAGATGCAGATGCAGAATTGGAATCAGGAGTTACAATCGGTACAGTAGCACGAGTTGAGAAACTGGAGTCATCGCTGCCACCCAATAAATCATATACATTTGCGGCATCAACTGCAGACAAATCAGGAAGATTGAATGACTTGAATAGCGCATCATAATCAAAACCCCAAGCTGGACCAGATGGTTCTGGTGGAATGCTGTGTTTACTACAATCCACTTCAAACCATTCTTCGACCGTACGAGTTCCTATGTTGTACACTCTCTTGCAAGGCGAGTTGGCAACGTATCCTGAGAAGATGCCTTCCACCGCTTTTGCATGAAACTTAGACAAATGAATCACTCAATTCTGAATCTTATGATTCATGACAATCCTTATGGATTCTGCTTGATTTTTCCTGTGCTAATTGATGTAGCCTCATTCTGGAAATTTAGAAAATCATTGGGAAAATCTTAGATGCCTTAAGATAGTGCAACTTACATTACTATAGCATATCAGTGGGGTACACGTTGTATATCTTATAATTAATACCTTAACACACAAGAACGTGATACAAAGATGCTTATAGTTTCAAATCTTATAATATTGTCAACTTGAATTACTTGTTTATGTGCTTATTACGTATGAATAAATAGTAATCCATGACATGATCCCATATTCTTTGATGTTTATATTGTATCGTTTTTGCTATATGTTAGCCTGATATGATCCTCTGCTCGTGTCTTTGATCAAAAATAGTTTGTGTGATTATGTGTATATTTCTATCTAGAAATGATCAAAAAGATTTTAAGTTTATGTACAGTTCAAGTTTAATCAGAAAAGCCAAAAAAAAAAATTTTTGTTTAACCTTCCTGGATTGATTTTGAATCCTCTTCATTGAATGTTTTTATCTTGTTCGTTATTTGACTTGAAATCTTCATAATTTGAGTTGAAAGTTTGAGCACACAAGGGTCTCTGCGTACTTGATAAGTGTGCATGAGGTAAACCCTGCGTACTTAACAAGTACGCAAGACATAAGTCATGCGTACATAGTAAGTACGCAGGAGTTAAGTCCTGCGCACTTAGCAAGTACGCAAGACCATTTTGTGTTTGGTATATATACAGGACTTAGAAAAATTTCACAATTTTATCTCATTCAAATCATTTTCGACTGTTGTTTTCCCTCTGATTACTTTTACTCAGAAATTTGGAGTGTCCTAACCGGTTTTTCGTCCCGTTTCTAGTTCCGTCATCGTATTACAATCACTTGGTGAGAATCTAGGGGCATTCCATCCACAAAATCGTGAATTATGGACCGATTTAGACTATAAAAATTTTAGGGTTGAATCTTGATTTTTGTCAATCTTTTAGTTGTTTTGGTAACACACTATAATTAAAACTTGCTTAGAATCAACAATCGATCCTTATTTAGTCCTTAATCGTCCTTATCGATTCTTAATTTTGACTTTGGCTTGGATTTTGACCGTCGGTTCGACTGGGTCGCCATTTAGGTCAAAATGTGACTAATGTAGCGGCTATTTGGTGTTGATATCGGTCCCATAGGCTATAATCATGGTTTTAGATATTGTGGGGACCTAATCCACATCAATGTTCATCATAAGTTGAAAAATTGGATTTCTGAAAATTTTAACAAGTGCAATTCTTGCGCACTTAACAAGTACGCAAGAAGTAATTCATGCGTACTTGTTAAGTATGCAAGAACAAATCCATGCGTACTTGCTAAGTACGCAGGACCAACACTTATGAAAATTTTCTATGTCTGAAAATTCAGTTCAATGAGTAACTGCTATACTTAGTCATGTGTATTCAATTCCAATGAATCTTCTTGTTCTTATTATGTTTTCTGTGTGTTTTGCAGTTATGGCTCGTGCGTTTACAAGTGAGTTCAACCTCCTAGCACATACTGAAACGGAATGGAAGGGTGCTGCACTACAATATCGAGAGATAGTTGACTTCTTGAACCGTTCAAGGACCAGCTATGATATATCAGCAGACCCGATAGTATCAAGACCGTATCTGGAGCGGTTCTGGGAGACCGCAGAACATGAATGCACGGTAACCCCCATTGTTATACGGGCTATCGTGGCGGGTCATGACATCGCCTTTTTCTGAGGACACCATTAGACGGGTCTTGCAATTCCGAGATCTCTCCATCGACCCAACAACTTATCCTGATTACTTTGTGGATGGATGTTGGAGGCAGCGTATGGGATACGTCGGTGCAATAGATTATGCTTCATACAAGAAAATGTGGGTGCTCGATCAATGGAGATATTTTGCCCACGTGATAATCATGTGCATTTCTTCAAGAAAGGCAGGGAAGGATGCAATGGGTGATGATCTTGCTGCAGCCATGGTTGGCTTGTCTCTCAACAGGGGCTACAACTTCTCAAGATACATTCAAAGCCATAAATGATCAGATAAATACGGCTGAGAGGTTTAGGTTCCTGTTATACCAAAGATTTGTGCAACTACTGATAAATGACGCGTTGCCAAATCCGCTTGCTACTGGGGAGAGATTGCAAGTCAAGCTGGTGGACAAGAGGGTGTTTGCACAATTCTTAATGCTAGGCAGTGTAGAACCTACCCCTGAGCACACATCACTCTTTGGCCACCTGATAAACGAAGCGTATGTGGCACCGGCTGACTGGAGATGGTTTAGCCATGATTCGAAGCCAGAACTAAGTGAACATTCGGATGAACAACAAGAAGAGGAGGAAGTTGAAAGTGTGGATGAATCGTCTGAAAGTGGAGACGAAGGAGCAGTTCATGATGGTGCTGAAGGATCCGACTCCGAAGCTACTGAGTCTGATTCCTCTGATTCTGATGATTCACCATCACAGGTACACCCGAGAAGATTGACAAAGGTAACCCTTCCTGAGTCATCTTCAAAGAGAAAGCAACAAAAAAAAAAACAGTGAATACGAGCCAGATTCTGACTCTGACGCTGCTATTCAAAGAAAAAGACGTGAAAGTGTAAACAAACGTAGGGGGATAGGCAGCAACATGCTATTCCCAGTGAGGTATAGGTTAGTACTCAGCAGCAAGTACAAGTTTCGACTGGAAGTACTGATTCAGCATGTACCCCACCTTCACAGCAACTATACCGGCGACAGCGGAGAAGGCCACAGGTACAACCTGATGTGGCGGTCACTTCACAGAGGAGGTTCCTGTGATAGTAACCCTCCCTGTATCATATGTCCTTGTGATGGTGACTACTCTGATTCTTACAGAGTCAGTCACCATCACACCTTCCATCACTCCTACAACCATTATCACATCCACAATCCCTACTACCACCGTTGCACCTATCAGTCAACCCTACAACTATGGAGATTTTACTCAGGGGTTTGACTTTGATACTATCTTCTCATCCCCACTTCATAATGCTGAAGCGTCTTCGTCTAGGAATCCTGATCCTAACGATGCAAGGATAGAATCTCTGGAAAACCAAGTGGCTGCTCTACTGGAAACTGTTCGGAAATCAAAGGAGGAATCTGATGCCTAACAGGCTCAAATAAATTCGTTGGTGGATGAAGTTACAATTCTGAAAAGCCAAAGGACGGGGACTGAAGAGAGACTGAAAAATGTGATGGCCCAGAACGAGCTACTGAACAAGACAAACAATATGATTATGGGACACAGGTCATCTCTTGAGCTTCGGTTTGATCTGCAGTGAAAAGAGCATGACATGATGGTCAAATTAATTGCTGATCTGACCAAGAAGCTAGATGCTCAGGGGGTGAAAGATAAGGAGAAAGATAAAGAGAAAGAGAAGGAGAAGACATCTAAACCTATCGGTGATGAGCCTTGTCATCCTTTTGATTTGACGAAGGATGATGACAAAGAAAAGGATCCCGAAGTCAGTCCTAGTGGAAGTGAGCATCAAGCTTTGGCAATCGTGCCCATTTATGCTATTCTAATGGCTGAGGGGGAGTCTAATCATCAGGAAGGTGGTGATACTTCTGGTGGTGATAAAGGAAAGTCTGCGGCTGATGTTCTAAAGGATCTATCTGACGATAAGATCTTATACTTAGAGCCTGACTATTCCAAGGAAGCACAGATCGAGGCTCTCTACAATCTTGAAGGAGGAGAGATGGACTCTTGTGATGATTGGGATGAAGATGATGATGATGTAGTTATTGAAATTCCCAAGGGCGATGGGGAAGGCGAGTATGAGTTTGAAGATGGAGAGACCTTTGATCCATCCTTTGAATCTCAGCTCGACACAGGTTCAGTCACGCCTACTAGTAATGTTGACGCATCAAATGAAGCCTCCCCAGCCGACCCTACACCTATGGATCTAGAGGCACCGAAAGATAAAGATTTGCTAGCTAGTTCATCAAAAGATCCCACTCCAGTCTGGCAAAAGACATCTATAATAGACAAATATGGAGCAACAGGCATGATCTTAGCAGTGAGGTTCGAGGAAGATAAGCAGTTGTTCGCTATCAAGCGATCTGGGGGGTTCAATACTTGAAACCAACCAGTGAAGCTTTCAACTTCTTACCTAGATATGACCTCGTGAACCTAGCAAACCGAGAGCTGCTGGGTCACTCAAATCACGCAGTAGCGATGGGTTTGTGGCAGGTTCTACAGCGTGAAGCAAGATCTGGGAAATTTGAAGTGTTTAAGCCTCAAGTGCCCAAGCGATTCAAGGATAAAAATGCTAGACATCCTGTGACTAAGAAACGCTTAAAGAAACTGGTATACAAGCCAGTGCTATGTGAAACCAAGATTCCCCTGATCAAGTTATCTCAGGATATCCTCGGTAACATATGGTACTGGTACATAGATCCAAAAACGAGCGAGGCTGTGGTGATAGGAAAGGTATGGTCAGATAGTGGAAGCTTAGTGCCAAGGGAGCTGATCAGAGTATTTGATAAAGTCTGCTTCATTAACTTTTCTGTTAAAGATCTGGAGGCACTAGCGGACAGGTATTGCATGCATACGGACGAATGGACGAAGTTCCTTGCTTGTAAATATGACAAGGTGATCAATTTTTGCCTTGAATACAAGAAAAAGATGGAAGCTAAAGATGCAGAGCTGTGAAGACTGAAGATTGAAGATCGAAGATGATCCAGAGCTGTTGTTAAGGGGGAGTTTGTTGAAGCACTTTTTGGTGACAAACACTCTGGATAGAGTCTTAGTTTTGTACTTTCATTGTATGTATTTGTCTTTGTTTGTAAGCGTCTTTATGTATTAGTTATCGAGTTGTATTTACTAATGCATATTGATTGTTGTTAAAATCTCTAAGTGTTTTGCGCGCTTAGTAAGTGCGCAGGAATTAGTTCCTGCGTACTTAGCAAGTACGTAAGAATACTCTGCGTACTTGCTAAGTACGCATGAGCAATTTGCCCTGCGCACTGCAGAGTTCAGGTCGTGTACAAATAGGATAGGTTGACAGTAGACAAGTACGCAGTCACATACGCAGACATTGTTTACTCAGTATTTCTCTCTGTAACCTTCAAGTGTTTATAATAGATGAAAGTTTAAAGTGATTCTCTTGTCGGTTTACTTTGTGTTGTAAGACTCTCCACCTAGTCTCGGGTATTCCGCACCCGGTCCAACTCAGGAACACACTTGCATGTGACGATCCGCCACACTCGAGGGACCTACAAGTGTATGAACAATGTGATTTGAACAAGTGACCAGACTGAGAAATAGACAGAAAAATGATGATTGTAACAACAAAAGAAGAACAACACAATGATGGAATGGGATTCTTTCAAGATGAATAAGTGTGTGAAGCAAGACTCAAGAATCAGCAATGCAGATGTAAACAGAAACACATATGGATGACATATGTTCCTAACATTCTCACAACACTCTGAAATAAGAGCAATGGCTCTGATACTACTTGTAGGTCCCTCCGGGTGGGTGTTTCAGATCGATATCGTGTGTGAACGTAGCCTAGTAAACATGTGCGGAATGCCCGTTTCTAGGTGGAACAAAGTAAGAATGAACGTATGACAATCAACACTAGATGATAATAATAAATACACGGTCTATTGATTTCATAGTGTTTCAAACAAGTACAGAAACAGACTGAATGACTTCTGGACTGATATAATACTGATCTGTGCATACTTGTGTGTGCAAAAATACATATGTATAGAAAATGAAACAACCTATGGTATTTATAGACTTGGTCCATGCGTACTTGGCAAGTACGCATGACCATCCTTCATGCGTACTTGCTAAGTACGCATGACCATTGTACTTGGCAAATACGCGAACTCATCCTTGCGTATTTGTTTAGTACAATATCAAAATACAACACGTTCAGACATAAACATAATACAACTCGAGAAGCAAAATACAACAAATACTAAATAAATACAAGACTGAACTAGATAATAACAAAAGCTTTAGCTCGATCCAAAGTGCCTGTCACAAAACATGCATCAACAAGAACAATAAAAGATAAAAGACAAGAATGGCCTGAGTGTCGAAACTCCAGCTTATCGATGAAGAGAAACGAATCTGCAAATATGTACACATAGATGTTAAGACAAAGATAATGGAGATATTTTAAACAAACCATGATTATGAAGTTTTATTCATAAAATTGTCAAAAATGAAACCCTAGGTCTGTCATTTTGCAAAATCGCACATTTAGAGCATGATATCAGTACCTGATGAAGACGACAGTGGATCAGGTTAAAAACACTGATTAAGCAACCTAGACCGAAGGAATTTGAGAGCTTTTGTGTGTGAGAATGAAGGTGTAAAAGGTTCGTAGAGTGCAAGCGATGCTTGACAAGGACGAAACCTGATTATGAAGTCGTTTACTTTTCTCATGAGACAAATGGCATTTTTGCCGCTGTCGAAACTACTAGTTTCGATAGGCAAAGGAAGTATTGGGTGACTGATTAGTTTCGGGTGAGTTGAGAAGTTTCGGTTGACTTAGAAAGTTTCAGGTGACTTATGAAGTTTAGATAGCCATCAGATCAGTTGAGTAAAAATAAAAACAAAGATAACTCAAATATTTACAACTTTATACAAGATTAATAAGAAAGATAAAAAATTTTATATATAAGAGGATAATAAAGCTATACAAAAACTATTTATACTTATTTTTTTTGGAAAATATCCAACATGAGATCAGATCTGGTCAGTCTCTTGAAACACTTCCTTTTGCAATTAACTACTGTGAGTCCCTGAAGATAGCTAATATTTGTGCAAAGTAAACCCAAACATTTGTTTGTACATATGTTTCATGTGATTATTAGGAATCATTTAAGCATGATACAAGGTGTACCCCACATGTTGAAATAAAGTGATTTTGAAAACCTATCAATCCTCAAGAAATACCCATATTCATCCTATCATCTCTTTCTAATTAACCAAGGTACCATCTTAGTAATTCAAAAATACCACCAAAATAAAATAAGAAATCCAAGTGGATCAGAAGTTTTAAAATGAAAAATATCCAAGTGGATATTAAAAGGTAAGAAAAACATACGAGGTCATCGGCGGTAAGTATCGTTACTTTGACGGTCACTTGGGGTATGAATAGGAATCCAACACGTAGAACTATATCTGATTGAATTGGTTTTCTTAATAGATAAAATGGGTTAGATGTTTCAATAATGGGTTCAAACACACAAGTATGATATAAGATTTAGATTTTCACACTACTTACAAGTTTTAACCATATGCCGGGCCTACCAGCTATAGCTCAGTAAACTAACATCATCGCTTTTGGTCCATTCCATGTTCAAGAGATGTGATCAGACTCTATCATTTCTCAAAGGTCGGATACCATTCTCCTGAAAAACAACTTTTTTAGAAGTTTAGAAGTTACTTGCAAGATTTGGAATTCACAGATATATACAAAACTGATAAAGCAATTCTTTTATTTTTAACACTAAATTGCAATTTCTCCCCCAAAAGATATGCTTTAATAAAATTCAACTGTACTGAAAAATAAAATCTTTTTGGTAATCTTCCCAATTAATCATGCATAAACATCTCCACCAGTTTTTCACAAATTTACTGAAATTTGATCATGCCGAGCATCTCCACCAGTTTTTCAAATCTGGCAGAATCAAAGGCTTTTATGAAGATGTAGGCTGTCTGCTTGTCGGTTTTGACTTCAACAATCATGATATTCTTCTTTTCAACACAATCAAGGATGAAATGATGTTTGATCTCAATGTGTTTGGTTTTGGAATGTTGAACTGGGTTTTTGGTGATATGGGGAACGACAGTGTTATCACAAAGGATATGTGTCTCATGGAATGTGATCACATAGTCAAGCATTTGATGGTGAATCCATCTGACTTGGGAACAACAAAGGGCTGCGGCAATGTATTCGGCTTTGGTCCATTTATTACATTGCCATGAGACAAGGCGGTTGCCAAGGAATTAACAACCCCTAGAGGTGGACTTGCGGTGTAAGTTGCATCCCCCGTAGTCTGAATTTGAATAAGCCATAAGATCAAACAAGTTATATTTAGGATACCAAAGACCAAGTTTTGGCTTATACTTTAAATATCTTAAAATACGTTTGAATGCAACTAAATGAGAGAGTTTAGGATTAGCCGAAAAGTATGCACACAAGCACACTGCAAACATTATGTCGGGTGTGACAATCCGGACTTTTAGGGTTAACCCCGTTAGTAATCCAGTTAAGTATCCAGTTAAGTACTAACCTAGTTAACCTAATCTCAAACCCGAGGGACTATTTCTGTCAAGGACCAGTTGTGTAATTAATCAAAACTCATTTCCATTAACTTTGGAATGTCAAAATTGAACAAATTTATTTCATGTTGACTTTTAGAAGTCAAACTCGCAACATTCAATCCAAATTCAAACTCAAAATCGATTTATGTTTGATTCCGTAACCGATTTGCACGTTCACGACATTAATCGATCATCATTGAGTCAATAACACCGCCATGATACACGAATTATCCCAATTATGATTATTGAAGTCGTAATTGTCGACCCATATCAAGTATTCATCAAATTCGACGAATCCTCGTATTACTTTCACAAATTGAACTCTCTCACACCTTAGTTACATCCATTAGAAGCTTTTATACGCATCAATTTGCCTGGAATCGCAACAGTAGTTGACGGGGATCGAACTTGCCGAAGTCGGAGGCCGTTTTAGTCGATCACCTTCAATTCATATCGCATTCTGGTAATTAAATTTTCCCTCAGTTTCGTTTTTACTCCTAGATTGAAAGCCCTATGCCAACTAGTGCTCACAACATCGATTATATCAAGAACCCGATTCTTGGGTTCATGCGATTGTGAGTTAATCGATCATCACCCCCAAATCTGCTTAAATCCAATTAAAGTGTATCATTAGCTTTGCATTACTTTGGTTAATGAAAACCCTATGCCAATTCAGTCTTGTATCATCGAATTTTACTCAACCCGTAATCTAGGGTTTATTCATATTAGGATTCGGGGGCTTTGACCTTGAACTCAACCAAAATGAAATTAAAACATATCATCAGGTTTGAAATCTCACGTTTAGTAAAAGCCCTATGGTCTGGAACCATAATCTTATAAGATTCAATCAATTTGATTTTTGTATTCATACTTAGGGTTTTCGAATTCGAAAACAGAAATTAAACCACCTAAAACATGTTGTTTTTGCAATTAAACGTAACCACAGATTCAAAATTTATTGAGAAACAAAACCCCTATGCTATCTTGACCTATCGCGATCAAATTCATGGGTTTTGGGACGGGATTCGATCGAATGTGAGTAAAGGGGAAGAACTCAGGGGAGTTTCTGATTAAAACCAATTGGATTTGATTTCTATTGCGAAACCCTAGCGGGCGGCACTGGTTAAGTGTGTGTGCTGATTTGGAGGAGACCCGGTTTCGAGTCTCCCCACCCCTGTTTTTGGGTTTTTATTATTGTAAGCCATTATTTTAATATTAAACTTATCCCTATATATTTATATTTATATATTAAATGTTTTAACTCGGAAATTCACCCGTCTCGGGTTTGATTTTATAACCCATTTTTAATATTATTTCACACTTTTATAATAATATGTTTATATTATTATTTAACTTATATGTCCGAAAAAAATAATATATTTATATTATTTTTCAACCCGTAACTCAAACTAATAACAATATATTCATATATTATTTCGCCATGATTTTTAAATATTATGAGACGTTTCAAGTTAATAAATGATATAACTATTTATATTATTTTCACACGTATGTATTGTTGGAGCATGTTTTGTGACAACAAGCCTTGTAATAGATTAGTTCTTATGTTTAAAGTTTTGTATGTTTTGTAATTGTAATTAGTTAAGTTTGCACAGGCGAACTTAATATGTTCGCCTGGTATAGTTGAGGCGAACTTAACACTAAAGGTGGCGAACTTATTAAGTTCATCTGTTTCAGTTTGTGTTGTCTATAAATAGTTCAAGAGTTGTTCTCATTTGTAACTTCTGCATTTTACTAGAACTACTATGTGTTTACTATTTAATTGATAATAAAAGGAGTTTTTATGAAATTGTGTCTTGTGTGATTACATTGCGTTCGTGAGTATTCGAGACATACGTATATGTAAGGATTCCGCACTTTGTGTATGTATCATGTGTTTTACAGCAGAGATTGATCGATAGACCTACTGGGACTTACAAATGGTGTCAGAGATTTTGCTCTTGATTAGCTACTGTTGTTTGACATTGTCTCAATTGATTTTTCACAACAAGATGGAGATTTTCGGAAGTTTCTGTGTTCTTGAGAAGTTTGCGACTTTTTGTTCTGAATTTTGAGTGATTTCTTCATTTTTGGTGTTGTTTTACCAAAATTGATCTGTTAGAAGTGTTCTAAATCGGTATTTAAAGAATCCTACGAAAGGAATTTCTCTAATTCATTCTAAATCAAGATTTATGGAAATTTTCAGATCTATTCGTGCGTTTGGGTGTTAGAACATCCTTCCTTATTCTTCAGCTGATACAGGCGAACTTGTTTGATCTGTTACGGGTGAACTTGTCAAGCGAACTTATTAAGTTCGCTGGATTCCAGTTAGGCGAACTTAGTGGGCGACGTTGTTAAGTTCGCTTAATACAGAAAGTTGTAAAATTTTTCTAAGTGTTGAAGTGTGTTCAAGGATGTCGTCTACTTCTAATCAAGTGAACAATATGACTAATTTACTGAATCATGACAATGAGATTGGAACTCCAACCAAGCCACCGAGGCTTATGAATCTCAAAGATTATTCTAATTGGAAAAGTTGATTTGAGAATTGTGTTAATATCAATGACACGAGTTTGTGGATTCCTTTTAGTGAGGGTTAGGAGCATCCTGTTCATCGTCATATGGGTGTGTCGGATACACCAAAACTAATTTCAGCTCTTAATGATGATGAAAAGAAATTGTATGATCGTGAAAAGAAAGCTCTTGCGGCTTTATCCATGTGTTTACCTCTGGATATCTACCATACTTTCAAGAAGTTTAAGACTTCTCGTGACCTGTGGGAAGGTTAGGCTAAAACATGTGAAGGTAGCACTGATATCAAGAAGAGCAGAAAAGAATTGTTAAAGAAACAGTTTAGTGTTTTTAAACATTTTGATGGTGAATCGGTGGATGAACTCATGTCAAGATATTATCATCTTCTAAGTGAAATGGTCAACAATGACATCACTTACAAAAACAAGAAGATTCTTGAAAAGTTCTTGGATGCTTTACCAACACATTCTGAGATGTACACCATAGTGATCAAAGAACAATATGGATTTGATGATCTTAGTCTTGAAGATTTGATGGGAAAGATTCAATCATATGATCTGCATAAACAAAAGAAAGACACAGTTTATCAAGATCCAAGCATTTACTTTGGGAAAGGTACATCAGCATCGAAATCCGGTGGAGTTGCTTTATTTTCGGGAGAGTCGTCTGATGTTCCTAAAGACAATTCTTGTCAAGAAAATACATGTTTTGTTGCTTCAAACTCTGGATGTTCAACTCATAGCAAGAATGAAGGTCATTCGTGTTCTACTAAAGTGTCTCCATCTGCAGCTAATGATATGATGGCAATTAATGCATCATTTTTAACTTCTTATGAAAATTTTATTGGTGGTAAGATCACTGATCCCGATATGATTGAGGAGGATTTTAAACAGATGGATAAAGATACTTTGGAGGAAATGAATATTCAGTGGAACATGGCATTGTGGGTGAGATAAGGAAAAGATCACTTGAAGAGAACTGGAAAGAAGTTCATTGGGGCATCAAGCAAAACCAAGATGGGAATGGATAAGTCTAAGGTGAAGTGTTATAATTGTCAGGAGTTTGGTCATTTTGCTCGAGAATGTACAAAACCAAGAAATCAGAATCAAGGACCTTTAAACTCTCAAGGCAATCAAAACAAACAGAGTACTTCCACAGCTTTGAGTCACTCAACAACATGAAAATTATGACTGGGGTATTCATTTGGAAGATATTGTGGCTCATGTTAGTCAAGCTTTTCTGGCTGAAGTACATCATGAAGATGGAATTGAAAGTGGTTCTTCTAATAGTGACTCTACAGATTGTGGGAGTTTACATGAAAGTGAAGAGTCAGTGCCTCATAAGAATGAACCAAAGTTTTCACATTAAGATTTACTGAATGATGGAGCTGCTGGAAAGGTTACAGAAAATATTGCAGAGATGTTAGCTGAAGGAAATGCATTCATGGCCGATTCTAAGCAGGTAAAATAGGTTGATTCTTGTTTAAAATGCATTGATTTTGAATTTAAAATTATGAGATTTTGTGATGATAACACGAATCTCCTCTGTGACATGAAAGCAATGTACACATCGAACCAAACTTTGAAGGATAATGAAACAGTTTTGAAAGCTAAAATTGAATCTCTAAAAGATGATATTAAGTTTTTGCAAACTAAAGTAAATGGACAAGCATTTCATATCGATGTGTCATACTCTGGGTATGAAAAGAAAATCAATGAACTTGATGTGTCACAGACAGAGGTAACAAAATTGTTACACAAGCTTGAGTGTTATAAGAATTCCAGTTTCTTGTTGGAATATTATAATGATAAAGCTTCGGGTGAAAAGGTTATTGGTGGGGTTGGTTCTTGTCCTTCTTTTGATGATACAGAGATTGGGGGAGGTGTTGGTTATTGTCCACCGTTTAATGCAAATTATACCCCATGTTTGAATGAAGAAGTTTTGGTTGAAGATCTAGAACCAAAAATTGTTTTGAACATCAATCCTGTTACTGGTAATGACATGGTATATGATGATTCAAATGATGATGATGTATTTGATTCAGAGAAAGTTGAAGGCATAGTGAAAGATTGTAAGTATGTGGAACCAGTTGTGATGAAAACAGTGACAAGAGACAGGTGCATTCTAACTGAACCAGATGATGTGAGTGCACAACCAAAACCTAAATCTACTTTTAAACCAGTTAAACCGTGTGTAAGTGGTGGTTTTGATTCACAAGAGACAAACAAGATTGAGAAAATCTCAAATATTGATTTTTATAAAAAGAAACTTGAAGAGAAAACTCATAAGGTTGTTCACTCTTCAAACACTATTTCTCAGTGTTCATCATCTACTTCATTCAAGGTTCAGAAAGAAAAGTATGTTCGTGTCTACAAGGAAAAACGTGCTTGTTTTCATTGTGGTGTTGTTGGTCATATCTTGAAAGATTGTCCAAATAAGAACTTGGGGAAGCGTCTGGAGAATCCAAAGTTGACACGACCTTTTGTGAATCCACCAGCAAAATCTGTAATTAAGAATGTGGATAGTGGTGTAAAGAGGCCAAGTGTTCAGACTGCTTCTGATACAGTGAAAGTTGTGAAGAAGGTTGAGTCAATTGGTGAGTCTACACAACCAAAAGAAAATTTGTTTAGACCACAAAGACGTCGAAGAAATAAACGGTGGAGAAAAATTCTCGAACAACCAGTGGTAAATGACAAGGTTGAGGTGTTGAGAGAGACTGCAAGGTTCAGGTTACATCAAAATGGAAACCTAAATCCATTTTTTCTGTTTCTAGGAAACAATCTCTTAAAATTCAGGAGAAATTTGATTGTGTATTGAACGAAATAGTTTATTTTGATGAATCAGGCCGACCATTGGTATGTTGACAGTGGATGCTCTCTATTGCTAACTAATGGCTTGGGTCTCTATTACTAACTAATCATTTCTATTTGTGTGCAGGGAACTCCAAGGAGGACTGTTGGCAACCATTGGTATGTTGACAGTGGATGCTCTCGACACATGACGGGAAATCTTAATTTATTGGAAAATGTGAAAGAAATTCAGGGAGGATACGTTGCTTTTGCAGGAAAGAAAGGAGGAAATATTTCTAGGCAAAAGTCAACTATGTTGAGTAGCTAGAACATAATTTGTTATCTGTTTCGCAAGTATGTGATAAAGATTTCTCATTTCATTTTAATAAGTCAGAATGTTTGGTTTTAAAGCCAGGATTTGTGATACCTGATGATTGGATACTTATGCGAGCTCCTCGAAAGAATGATACATATATGCTTGACATGAGCACAGCAATGACAACGTCGTCTGTTCCAACTTGTCTTCTTTCGAATGCTTCCAAGTCTGATTCAACTTTGTGGCATCGGAAAATGGCTCATATACATTTCAGAAAAATGAACTATCTCGTCAAAAATGGGTTGATTTCTGGTGTCCCAGTTATGAGATTTCATGTGAATGAAGACTGTATTCCATGCAAGAAAGGGAAGCAGCACATGAAGTCTCATCCTTCAAAGTTGACTAATTCAATTGTGACTCCTTTAGAGTTGTTGCATATAGATTTATTCGGACCTATTAGTGTCAAGAGTGAAGGCGGAAAATCTTATTGTTTGGTAGTGACTGATGATTACACGAGGTTTTCTTGGGTCAAATTTCTTGCTTCTAAGGATGAAAAAGCTTAAATTCTTAAGTTCCTAATTATAGGACTTGAGAAATTATTCAACTTGCAACTCAGGAGAATTCATAGTGACAACGGCACAGAATTCAAGAATGGGAATTTGGGTTTATTCTGTTTAAAGAAAGGGTATTCATCATGAATTCAATGTTCCTTATGTTCCTCAACGGAATGGTGTTGCTAAACGGAAGAATTGAACTCTTATTGAGACGGCTCGTACTATGTTATCTGATTCAAAATTGTCGGTTACTTTTTGGGCAGAGGCAGTAAATATAGCTTGTCATGTTCTCAATAGGGTTTTAACCATGAAGAAACACAACAAAACATGTTATGAATTGCTGAACAATCGAAAACCTAATCTGGTGTATCTTTTGCCCTTTGGGAATCCATGTACCTTGTTAAAGACTCGCGATGTTCCTACTAAACTCAGCTCGAAGGCGATTGAGGGAATTTTCTTGGGATATGTTGTAAATTATCATAATAAGAGAGTTTTTAACAAAGAATCACGTCAAATTAAAGAATGGTTTCATATTGACTGTGATAATCGTTCTGTTCCTCAGGATGCAAAAGGTCCCTCTTAGGCATTTGATTATGATGCATTATTCGGATCTTTCAATGTTACTCCTGCAATTTCTCCTGTTGAAGCTGAAATACTCTGTCAGTCCTACTGCAATGATGATTCAACTGTCGATCCTCGTTTGGTTATTCCGATTATGGATACTCCTTCAGTTGATCTGAATGTCGCTTCAACTTTGGGTATAACACAACATGATGACTCTGACGATGATGAAGTTGTGTTTCAGGAGTCTTCAAATGATATGCACAACATAGTTGATGATTCATCAGCATCTACATCGGTTGAGGGGGAGTTGCCATCAAATCATGATGTTGTTATTCAAGCTTCAGATAGTCCTCAATCTCCTGTGCATAAGAATCATCCAACTGACAATATTATTGGTGATTTGAATACATGTGCTCAAATGAGGCATCGTACACTTGCAGAAAATTCATGTTTGTATGCTCAGATTGTGGATACAGGTATCTTGGAGACGTGTTTACATGCTTGCTTTATTTCTCAAGCAGAACCTAAGAATGTGGTTGAGGCATTGGATGATGATTGTTGGATTAAGGCCATGTAGGAAGAATTGGCTCAATTTGATAAATTACATGTTTGGGATTTGGTTGACTTACCCAAGGGTTCAAGATCTATTGGCACAAACTGGGTATTCAAATGCAAACGTGATGATCGTGGTGTTGTGGTACGTAATAAGGCGAGACTTGTTGTCCAAGGTTTTAATCAGCAAGAAGGCGTTGATTACACCGAAGTTTACGCTCCAGTTGCGAGGATTTAGGCAATACGTTTGTTTCTTGCTTATGCTTCTTTCAAGGGTTTCAAAGTTTTTCAATTGGACGTCAAAAGTGCTTTTCTGTATTGAAAGGTAAAGGAAGAAGTATATGTGAAACAACCGCCTGGTTTTGAAGATCCCAAGTTTCCTGACAAGGTGTTTAAATTGGATAAAGCGTTATATGGTGTTCATCAGGCTCCTCGTGCTTGGTACGAAACTTTGTCGGTGCATTTACTTGAGAATGGATTTGAGCGTGGTCAAATTGATTCTACCCTTTTCATCAAAAAAGAAGGGGTAGATTTATTACTTGTTCAAATCTATGTTGATGACATAATCTTTGGATCGACGAATGTTGATATGTGTAAAGACTTTGAAAGAGTGATGAAGTTGAAATTCGAGATGAGCAGCAAGGGAGAATTATCGTTCTTTTTGGGTCTTCAGATTGATCAAAAGTAAGATGGTTTTTATATTCATCAAACAAAGTATGTTGCTGATATTCTCAAGAAGTTTGATATGGAAAATGCTTCAGCTTTCAACACTCCAATTCCAGTTAATCACAAACTAGATTCTGACCTGAAAGGGAAAGAGGTGGATTGTCGATTATACAGAGGAATGATCGGGTCTATAATGTATCTGACAGTGTCACGTCCAGATATTATGTTCGCAATATGCTTGTGTTCAAGATTTCAGTCTAAGCCGAAAGAATCTCATTTGATTGATGTAAAGCGGATTTTTAGATACTTAAAAGGTAAACCAAGGTTGGGATTATGGTATCCAATTAATTCTGACTTTGATTTTAAAGCTTTTACATATTCAGATTATGGAGGTTGCGGTCTGGACAGAAAATCAACATCTGGTGGTTGTCAATTTCTAGGGAATAGACTTGTGTCCTGGCAATGCAAAAAGCAAACCTCAGTTGCAATTTCAACATGTGAGGCAGAATATATTGCAGCAGCCAGTTGTTGTTCCTAAATCCTATGGATTCAACAACAGTTGAGGGATTATGGTTTGAACTTTACAGGGACACCAATGATGGTTGACAACACAGCCACCATGTCAATCACAACAAATCATGTGAAACATTCAAAGACAAAGCACATAGAGATTCGATATCATTTCATTCGTGATTGTGCAGAGAAGAAGCTGATTGAGTTGGTGAAAGTTCATACGGATGACAATTATGCTGATTTGTTTACCAAAGCATTCGATCGTACACGGTTTGAATTTCTTACTCAAATGATTGGTATGCTTAATCCAACGTGACAAAGGTTTTTCATGGAAGTTTTTCTTTTAGTTTTATAGATTATTTAAAAGTAAATAGTTTTATGCTTTATTTTTAGCTAGTTTACTTGTTTTCTGAAAAACTCAAACAAGTTTGAAAAAGATAAAACCGGCACTGCTTGAAGTTAGAGAAGAAATGATAGTACATCAGTAGGTGATCACATACTCATGACCATAGATTGACTACCTGGTGTCTGTATTTATGTTTGTGCTTATATGAGTTGATCTAAACTTCTTAGTTTGCATAAACAGGAAATGATAGCTTCATGAATGTCTGACATTGCTATATATAAAAGTTTAATTTGAATATTTGCATGTAATTTGAATTGTTAGTAGGCTAGAAGCGTTTTTAGTCCATTAGTAGTGTGAAAACCTAATGGTCTATGTCACATTTGTGATTTGAACCCATGGTATGCTGGGTGTGTGTGTTAAAAGATCATTATCAGATAAAGAATATGAGACTTTAAGTATTTCATGAGACCAGTATCGGACTATATTGATTAGCACAATGTTTCAGTTCACTTTACTGCCCATGTCCCGAAAAACATGCAATGTGAAGTTGGACTAAGATATGTTTCTGACAACTTGTTGGAACATATACTCACCCTTGGATCAATTATCTTGATTCCATTGAATATATCCAGATAACAGTTGGATCACATGAACCCTGTATCATTGAGTCAATCGATTCTTTGATCATTCTTCTGTTAGTACGAATCATGATATTTCTTCCAAAACCAAGCTATATGAATAATTCGATTATGAATCATTCTGATTCAATATATCATTCGGGATCTGGTTTCTTTTATGTGCTACTTGAGATAGTCTCATCCTGGGAATTGATCTAAACTTTTCATAAGTCTCAATATGTCTTGAAGATAGTGCAATTTTACATTTATGTTGGCATATTTGTGGGTTACACATTGTTTTCATATAAATGGTACTAACTCACAAGAACGTGGGATAAAAATGCTTATAGTTTCAAATCTTATAATGCTGACAACTTGAATTGACATGTAGTATATTGCAAATTCGGTATGAATAAGTTAGCATGTCATGATCTGATCATGTTTACTTTGAAGTTTATCGCATATCATTTCATGAATTTCAAAAAGAAATTTCAAAAGATTTAATAGTTTATGAAAATATGATATATTAGATCAGGGAAATTGTTTGCTGAGATATCATAGAATGTTGCAAATATTGCTTGTTTGCTGAGCCAAGTATCTGTAAATATGCAGAATGCCTTAAGTCAACCCTTAGATCTGCTAGGGATTTTTATTCAGAATGGGTATATGATACATCATAGATACTGATATGATCTTCTTACTCGCAATGTTCGACCAAAAATATGTGATTCCGTATGTACAGAGAAAATTCAAAAAGATTTTTTTTCATCTTCCATGAAAAAACAATTCTTATAATTTTGGATTAAGATTGTTGTACAGGTTGCAAGATAATCGGAATGTCGGAAAGAAAAGAAAATGAAAAATTTCAAAATTTTGTTCAAGTATGTGTTAGGCGAACTTGTCTTGTTCGCTTGGTGAGCGAACTTTTTAAGTTCGCTTGAATTAGGCGAACTTAATCAGATGAGTATATATTGACTTCAGCGAACTTGACCATTTTTACCTTTGTTTTGACGTGAGCGAACTTATCAGGCGATTTTGTACGAAATTGCGCGATTTTTCTAAGTTTGAATTCTAGTTGGTGAAAGTGATTATTTGTTCCTATTTCTATATCAAAATTAGTTTGCGAGTTCATAGAAGGTATAATCATCTCATTTCATCCGTCAATTTGTTTGAAATCGTGTTTTTATTCCCGGTTATCATCGTGACTGTCACATGGATTGTTCATCATCATTTTGTGTTTTATATCTGAAATTGAACTGTTGATTACATTAATCGAGTGTTGGTGAGTGTTTGAGTATGGTTGATTGCTGTGGATAGCATCAAATTGATCGATTTTGATTTCTGTGACTGTTCGTCTTTTTGAGCGAACTTGCTCAGGCGAACTTAACAAGTTCCCCTCTTGTAACTCTAAGCGAACTTGTTAAGTTCGCCTAGGGGATCAGAGTTGGAAAGACTTGGCAATTTAAAAGTTGTGATTTTTGTTTTTAAATTTTTTTTTACTTTGTTATTTTTTCTTATTTTGAATTTGTGTTTAAAATTGTCGATGTCTAATATACTGTTCTGAGCAGGTCAAGGATCGTCGTGTTGAGTATAAGCACAATCAGATGGCACTACTTGATCCCGAGTTAGCTGAGGCGGCAAATTATCAAGAGATTATTACTTTTCTCAATCGATCAAGGATTCATGTCGCTCTTTCAGCTAATCCTCATATTAGCCTATTATATATTCAACAATTCTGGGAGACGGCACACCAAGATACAGATGTTGATCCACATGTGATTTGGGCTACAATGAATAACCAAGAAATTGTTGTTTCTGCTCAGGATATCAGGACAGCTCTTGCTTTGGGTGGAAGAAATGATCACTCGATTAGTTTACCGAATACCCTGATTATGGGTTGCTTTCAAAGAAAGGGTTATCGAGGTCACCAGAATGATACACAAGCACGCAAGGGTGGTCTTGTAGGGCAATGTCGATATTTTATGCATGTGATTATTCAATGTCTATCACCAAGGAAAGCTGGCACTGACGGGTTAAAGACATCTTTGTAAGCTGCAGTGGTAACTTTGATGTTGAATCGACCTTTCAACTTTGCCCTTTACTTCTACAGGGAGTTGGTGATGTAGATTACACCACCTGAGGGTCAGGGTTTCTTAATGTACCCTCAATTCTTGCAGGTTATCCTGAATCATTTGATCCCTAATTTGCCACCAGTAAATCCCCGGTTGATTTTAACTCCAATGACAAAGAGGATCTTTACTGATTGTATGAATATCAAACAGCAGAATCCTGCTTTAATTCCAGTCGCTACACCATTGTTTGGGCACATAATTAATCTTGTTTATGTTGCACCGCCAAACAATAACCGGATACATGATGATCCTGCTTTGGAATTACCTCCAGTTGACAATCAATATGAAGAGGATGAGGAAGGTGGTGATGATAATGAAGGTACTGACAGTGATGATGGTGATGATCATGATGATGATCATGCTGATGATGTAAATGATGGTGTTGATGTAACTATACATGTTGATAATGAACCACATGTTGATGATGTAGAGGTTGAAGAGACTAGCACCAGTTCATCTGGATCTGGTAGCTCTGATGACAATGATGAGAGTTCTCAGGGTTTTGGCCCTGATCATTATGATCAGTTAGCTAAACCTCCTAGAGTTACTAGAAATATATATGATAACCGTCAGAAGTCTCTAGGTAAGAAGAAAGTGACTTTACCAAGACGCAAGTCTGTAAGGGGCCCTCCTACTGATGCAGTACTTGGTAAAAGAAAATTACAAGATGAAACATCCAGTTCTGAGGATGATGAAGCTCCTGCAGCAAAAGGACCTAAACTGATGGCTTCGGCTATTCATGTTGCTCAAACTACACAGGATAGAGAGTTTGTCGATTCTTTGATAATCACTCCTATTCCTTCACAGTCTCATACTCTGTTTAATCTAAAAATAATATATATTATATTATATTCATGTATCCTCGAATAAAAATAATAGATTTATTATTTTTGTCGCACAATTGTTTATTGTGATACTTTGTTAAATATAAAAGTAATATATATTATATTATATTCATAGGCCATTAGTTTAACGGTGCAAACGTTAGAATATATTTTATATTATTATGTCAATCGTCGCGTAACGTATTTATCCTAAATATTATGTTAAAAAAATCCTTCAATTCCCGTGGACACGTTTGTCTACTCTTTGATCATTAGAGCTTTCAGGATGTTCAAAATTCCGTGTCGTCGTCACAAATCTCATAATATCCCTAATAATTATGTTATAATTCTAGGGCATTCGTGAGCCGTTTCGGGCTAATGATTGAGATTCAAATATCATTCTCGTGTGAATCTACCTACGCAAATCAGGTGAGTTTTCACGGCCCCTTTTTACTGTTTGAAACTGGGGGAGAAAACATGACGTAAATACTTTTGATTTTTGTAATTCATATATGTTACCACTTGTATGACTATGCGTACACATCTATCATTAAGTCCTCACATCGGACCGTTAATATGAACATAACGAGGTAATTAATAAGAGTGTTAAGTATGTGTTCCTATTGTGATTCCATTGTAGAGATCTTTTTCTAGGATGAAAAAAGGTTAAGTGTGGGGTTGTTTGATGTGTTGCAAAGCACACCTCGTATTGCTTTGTATTATGTAGCGTTTTCGTATAGATTTAGAGTCATTTTGAGACATTTACGTTTAGTACTTAGTATGGTGTTGGTTTGTAGGTAATCTGGTGACACTGAAGCTAAAACGAGCAAGAACCGAGAAGGCACGAGCAGACGAGGCGAAACACGAAAAACGGCAAAAGTCAGGAAAGAGTCCAAACTTCACAAGGGCATATCTTGGGATACAAAATGAGTTACGGGGCCCATAATATATGGATTTGGGGTATTTCGAACATGTGGGCCAATTCTGGCGTGCCACGCGAAGAACCTGGTCTCAGGAAAAGTTGTGAAATCGTGTCTCTCTCGCCGTACGGTAAGGGCTTGGTCCCTGGGCCTTGCGGTACGCTAGAACACCCAGTTACGGGTCTTTTTGCCTATTTTCAAGGCATAAAAGGTTAGGGTCGATCTTAGGATTTAATAATCGATTCCAAATGTAAAGCTCAGAGCTTTTTGGTGATTCCAAATAGGAGAAAGCATCTAGGAACAATTGGAAGTATTGATTGAAGTTGGAGATCGAAGATCGGGTCGATTACGTCTTCCGGTTCTTGTTATCTTTCTTTGTTTTAGTTTTCTAGTATTGAAACCATGATTTATGTGTTTGATTATTCTGTTTTGATGTTTTTGAACATGTTTCTTGGCTAGACTTTCATTAGCTACCTAGATTTTGATGATTATGTTTTGTTAATTTGTTTTCTTTCAGATTTCAGATATTTGTTGATGGATTAACAATAAAGTAAATAACTTGTTTTTGTTTGATTGGATGTGTATGCGTATTTGATCTTGAATGATGATTTGTTGAAGGTTCCATATGCTACTTTGTGAATTTCTTTCATGTATGGTTGCATATTAGGTTGTGAACTGTGTGATTGCGGCTAGTTTATGGTTTTTAATCGATCGAATCCATAGGAGCATTGATTAAGAGTCTTTTAGGGGTAAATATTTTTCCTATTTCGATAGTTGAAATGTGAGAAATAGTCGGGTAATCTTGGGTGTTAGGGTTTTTAGGTTAATTGCTCTGAAAGGAGGGTTTCCTAGGGTTTCTTAGCATCGTTGTTATTTCGTGTCTTGTCAAGTGAATTCAAGTTACTCCTTGCACTGAGAGGTGTATTGAGATAGTGTGACCGGGAGGTAATCTATCTAGCGAGTACTTAAGTGTTGTTGGAGATAGTCGAGAGGTGATCTGACTAACCGGTGAGTTTTACACGTCCCTTAGGGTTTCCTCTTTGGTCACACCCGGAGAATGATCTGGGATCCACTAGGTCATCTAAGTGTGTCGTATTCTAAGAGCCCAGTTCCATTATAGTTTCCATATCCGAGAGAGTTCCAAGGTACACGCATAGGATTCAGAGTCTAGGTAGTGCTTTTCCCATTTGTGAGTTCGTCTAAAGTCTTTTGATTTATATTTGGTGTCGTTAATTAAAGGTTCCGTTAGTTTGATAATAGTTACACAAATCCCCCCAATACATTTCAGTTCAGTTAGTTGAGTCAGAGTCTAGGTCATTATCACTAGTATCTCGTGGGTTTTATATCCGGAATTACATTAGACTTTACTACATTGATCGGTACACTTGCCGGTTGTGTGGTCTAGTATTAGGTTGAGTCTAGATTTATAAATTTAAAGCTAGAGTGTCTAGGTTAGGTTTTTATATTAGTTTTTAAAGACCGTCTAGAATACATCAGGACTTCTCCTCTTTCTGTCATGAGTACTGCACTAACAGTGTTTACAGATGCGGCTAGGTACATGATTAATGTCTCCCCCGGCTTTGGTGCTGTCAGCTCCGGTAGGTTACATAAATGAGACTTCATGGAATGCCGCTTTTGCCTCTGCCGTCCATGCAAAGTCATTCTTTTGGAGACAGATTTTTAATGTTGCATAAATGGTAGTGACATTTCCGCCATCCGGGATAGGAATCTTTTCAACGCCACCAACCTGCCATTCAGTCTTTGCACTTCCTTTAACGTTCTTGGGGAAGGCATTTTGGTTATGGCTTCTACCTTCTCTAGGTTTGGGTGAATTCCCTCCTAGGTCACCATCACTCCTAGGAATTTTCCCTCTGCTACTCCGAACGAACACTTCTTTGGATTGAGCTTCATGCTAACCACGCGGAGTGTTTTAAAAGTTTTATCTACATCCTTGATCATACCCGCCGCTCTCTTGCTTTTAATCACTAGGTCATCCACGTTGACCTCAAGGTTTTTGCCAATCTTTTTTTGCAAAAGTTTGATCCATGAACCTTTGGTAGGTGACTCTCGCATTCTTTAGACCGAAGGGCATTTTGGTGTAGCAAAATACTCCCTGGTCTGTGTAGAAAGCTGTTTTTTCTTCGTCTTCTGAGGCCATCTGTATTTGATGGTACCCCTTGTACGCATCCAAAAAACATCTTACCAGGAAGTGTCACACCCCGGCCAATGGTGGATTATACGTCGGGGCTGGCGCGGTTGTTCAAAAGCACATGATCAACTATTAAATGTGTTTCAATATTTATTCATTCATCTTAAATATCCGTTATAATGAAAATAAAAACATATAGTTCAAAAGTAACATAACATAAACATGACTTGAATTTATCTTAACTAGGTCCATAGTCTAAGTAATCAAGACTTGTCCTTAAACAGGTGCACCCGAAACATGTTAAGTGAATGTCAACTACAAGTAGTTAGTGAGTAATATATGTTTTGACACCAAATAAAGTTGAATATGATTTACAATTCAATATGTTTAAATCAAATCTAAGCCATAAATGTGAAAACATACAAGGTTCCAAGTTTACAATCAAACCATGTAATATGTATGCATAATCCACCTGATTGTGTGATGTAAGGTACCAGAATGTATACGCAAATCCGCCAAGATTTGTGGTAAGTAATGAACCGTGTTCCCATGAAATTATCATAATATGTACTACCTTAGGCTTGTAACACAAGTTAATGGTTGTACTAAAACATGAACACATGTATCACCAAGTAGTTTAAACATGAAGCACAAAGACTTTGCATAAGAAGATAGCAATTGAATTATATATGTAAAGTAATGTAGACATGTTCCACCCCGAGTATTTGTAAACAAAAGTAATATAAAATGGGCTATGAAACTCACTTATAATGAATCTAGTAAGTTGTATGAATTGTAAACGATAGATAGGCGTCATGAGAATTTCTCACAATCAACCTACACAGTTAATTTTTATTCTAGACTTAATGCACGTCTAATGGAAATGAAAGTAAGAAATTCTAAGTTTATTTGAGATTCTAGGGATTCTTGGAATTTGGGGTCTGATATAGGGTTTGTATAAGTTTTTAGGGATATATAAGTGTTTATCACAAGTATTGAAATAACAATGATAAAATAGTTTATAAAATTAATTAGAATTGATAATCAATTATATAAGTATAGTATTTCTAATAATAATAATAATAATAATAATTTTGAATTTTATTTAAATAACTATTCTAAGAATAGTTAATAAATAAATTACGGATTAGAAAATATTTAAATAATTGTTTTATGTAATAAAATAATTATTTAATGATTTCTTTTACTTAAATGATAAATAAAAGAGAAATTAAATATATATTTACATAAATAAGCTTTAAATGAAATTAAATGAATTTGTATAATTATGTATCTAAAAATAGTTATTTATGTAATTCTATAAATTTTCTAAATGTTTTAAATTTCTTTGCCAAAATAATTATTTATAAGTTTTGATAAATGAATTAATAATGTTTAAATAATCATTTAAGATTTGTTTTATAAACATTACTATTTTATAAATAAAACAACATAATTATATTTATTTAAATAAATCATTTTTATATTGTTTATTTAAGAATTATAATATTTATAACATGTTTTTAATAAATTAAAATAAATAAAACATCATTTTAATTTTTTTCGTGTTTATAAAATTTACTAAATATATTTATTAGATTTATAAAAATTAAATCAGAATTTAAAAATATTATTTTATGTATTTAAAATGAGAATAGGAGGGTTTAGGCATAAAAACCGGCCACACAGACCTCCACAAACTCGAACCCGTGTGGGTTCTGAACACACACACACACGCAACGACCGGACCAAGTCAAAGACTGATGCGTTTAAATTAAAAAAACAACACCCCTAAATTACCTTCTTCCTCAAATGAAACCCATAACCCTAGCCACCCAATTCACCCCGATCCAACATACGATTGAAGCTCGAACCATGGGGCTTTTGTGATCCCCTCTGATATGTTGATATCCAAGTCTATGATCTTCAAACAACCTCTTGAAAGGAGGAATCCAACCAGAATACAACTATAATCCGGTAGATCGAATCAAACATCAACGAACATGAAAACCGCTACAAATATGAAATGCACAATCAAACATGTAATCTTCATTGATGAATATTTGCAGATACACAATTAGAATGAACAAACAACACTATTTTATTTCACTTCAAAGATAGATCAAAAGTTACAAAATGAGAAATCTAATTACAAAGTTCAAAGACAACATATATATAGGGTGAAGTTCATAAGAAAACTAACATTTAGGGAGAGAACTAGAGAACTCCTCTTTAAAGGTAAAAAAATAAAAAAAATCATAACTAAAAGTATAAATCAAAAACTAAAAAAGTGGTTCGAGACCTTGTTTCCCACGTCGTCCTCGTTAAAATAAATTGTCGGTTTAGGTTTAGGGTTTAGTTTTTGGGTTTAGCTTAGCTTTTAGGTTAGGTTTTTGGATGGGGGGTGAGTGGGGGGTTTAGGTTTTTTTGGGTTGGGTGGGGGTTTAGTTTTTGGGTGGGGGGTGGGTGGGTTGGGGTTAGGTTTTTGGGTGGGGGGTGGGGTGAGGGGTTTAGGTTTTTAGGGGTGGGTTAGGTTTTTGGGGTGGTACTACACATATGTAGTATTACGTTTAGAGTTAGGTTTTTGAGGGTAGGGGGTGGGTGCAGTGGGTTTAGGTTTTTGGATGGGGGTAGGTGGGGTGGATGGGTTTAGGTTTTTGGGTAGTGGTGGGTGGGTTTAGGTTTTCGGGTGGGGTTGGTGGGGGGTTTAGGTTTTTGGGTGGGGGTGGGTGTGGTGGGTTTAGGTTTTTAGGGGTGGGTGTGCGGGGTTTATGTTTTTGGGTGGGGTGGGGGTTTAGGTTTTTGGGGTTGTGTTTGGTTTTTGGGGTGATACTACACATATGCAATATTAAAAATAATAAGAAAAAAACGACGAGTTAATTCTTATTTTTTATAACGTTATTTATACTCAAATGAAAGATAAAGAAATTCTGGATTTAATGGTGCAATTTTAAAAAAAATAATAATAATGTATGCAAAATATAGAAATGTTTAAAGATTTATATATTTTAAGTTCCAATTTTACCATTCCTCTTTAAAATTCCACCCATTCTTTTCTTAGTGATTCTCTAGTTCTCTCATTAAAGTGAGTTATCTCATGAACTCAACCCTATATATATATATATAAACTGTTAACTCGTAAACCAAAACCAAATTCCGACCACACATTTATTTTCATCTTATTTTAATTCATTCCCCAAAAGTCAAACACCTAATTAATTATAATAAGCATGTGGCCATGATTTGGTTTTTGGTTTACACATTTAAATGTGGTTTACATTTGATCTTTTTCCTATATATATATATATATATATATATATATATATATATATATATATATATATATGGGGAGGATCAAATAAGAAGTAGGATTTCGCTAAGAAGTAGGATTTCGTTAAGAAATCTAAGAAACGCTTAGAAACGATATCAAACGAACTCCGATTGATCTCATTTCAACGGCGTTGGAACTTTCTCGTCCAACTCTATCATCTTAGCTTTTACGGTTTAGCTTTTAAGGTTTTTATTTTACGTTTGAATTTTAGGGTTTTAGCCTTATGGTTTAGCTTTTAGGGTTTAGCTTTTAATATTTAGATTTGATGGTTTAGGTTTTTTTGGGGGGTGGGGGGTTTAGGTTTTTAGGTGTGGGTGGGGGTGGGTTTAGGTTTTTGGGGGGGTGGGGGGATTTAGGTTTTTGGGGGGTGGGGATGGTGGTTTTAGGCTTTTTAGGGTGGGGTTGCAGGGGGTGCGGGTGGAGGGGGGTTTAGGTTTTTGGGTCCGGATTAGAGTTCGATGAGACGATTCCAACGCCGCTGTAATGAGCTAAATCGGAGTTCGTTTAACCCACTTCTTAGCGTTTCTTAGCGAAAAGCCACTTTTTAGTGGATCTTCTCCCTATATATATAGGGGGAGGATCAAATAAGAAGTAAGTTTTCGCTAAAAAATAACCAAAACGCTTAGAAACGATATCAAACGAACTCTGATTGAGCTCATTTCAGCGGCGTTGAAACCGTCTCGTCAAACTCTACCATCTTAGCTTTTAGGGTTTAGCTTTTAAGATATAGATTTTACATTTGAATTTTTTGGTTTTAGCCTTATGGTTTAGCTTTTAGGGTTTAGCTTTTAATATTTAGATTTTACGTTTGAATTTTATGGTTTTAGCCTTAGGGTTTAAACCACTAGTTTTCGAGTTTTTTTTAACGAGGACGACGTGGGAAACAAGGTCTCTGAAGCATTTTTTAATTTTTTATTTATTTTTTGAGTTATAATTTTTTTATTTTTTTTACCTTAAATAAGTAGTTTTTTGGTTTTCTCATGAAATTGAGTTTTCTTATGATATTTCCCCTATATATGTGTGTGTGTGTGTGTGTGTCCTTTCTGTTTAGGTTATTCATTGAACATGAGACATGGATACAAGTCACTTCTCATATGTGGTTCAACTATTCTTGTTCTCGTTCTCCAATTCAAAGACGGTCTAAACAAACTACTCTAGTTTGTGCGTGGCCACGTGATTTATACCGGTCTGAATCAACGAGGGCACCAGAATGTCGAGATCCTAATTAAAGGATAACATAATTCCTTTGACCACGTACAACTCCCACTTAACTTCAGATTACTACTGATCATATCCTTATTACTGTCTGTTAAGGTACATCGTTAGATAAGATCAAGGAATAAACTTTAGTCTGAGTTAGTTCTAGTGCATGCCTCGGTTCGAAGGATCAATAGATCTTACTATATTCAAAACTTCTCAAGACATTGATCCATGAAGATAGTTTTGAAGCGAGTTACGTTCAATAATCATTCTCTAATGATTATCTGTGAACATGACGTCCAACTGTTTGGCCTTTCATTTCTAATGAACCAATCATCTAATTCACAATAGTCTTTCGTTCAGATAGATTCCCATGAATCTGATCGACTACGAACATTTAGAATATAACAGAATATTCAAGGATTTCTAAAACGTATAAAATATCGAATCATAAAAACATCTATTAATAATGCACTTAACTTTTAATTCAATATAAAATACCAATGTTTCTATATTGTTCGAAAGCACCCAATACTAACAAATCAAACTCAAGTCTAGCATTTCTATTACCTATCAACATGCTCCTCATACAGATTGATGTATAGGTTTAGCAAATGGGTCAGCTAGATATTAATTTGTGTGAATTTTGTTTTAACATGATGTCTCCAAGTTTCATGGTCCCATTAATGAAACTTAGCGATGGAAAACTTTCTTTTGGAACTTCTTTCCAAACTATTAGAAGTTATCTGAAACTCTTTCAGAATATTATATTCTAATGTTTCTTGGTCACAACATCTCAGGTTTGTGTAAATGTTATTGATGGAACTTTCTATCAGATAACATTGATGTATCATATAATCATTATCAGATAATGTATCATGTAATCATTCTCAATGATCATTTCATGGTGTTTGTATATTAAACCTTTTAAGATCGTTGTGTTTGACTAATAGGTTGTCATAACCAATTATGATGTTGTTTCAAGAACCCTTCTTGACAGTCAAAGTTGGTACTTTTAGCATCTTATCCAATAAGATAGCATTGTCTTATCATAACACTTTATGATCACCATTATATGCTTCTCAAGCATTATTGTTTTTTTCTTTTTGTCATAACTAAATTTCAAATTTCTTTTTCATCGTATGAAAACTATTGACAATTCTTATTATCCTTTTAGATGATACTTTATGAACCATTTCATTTTTCATCTTATCCCAACCATTATGGGTTATGGATAATGTTAATAGAAATGTTAACGGTATATGTCTTTATTGATTTGTCACATAAAACATTTAAGACATCTTTATTAATGTCAATAGATTGTTGCGATTCTTACTTTAGAATCTTTCCCTCTTATATATCATATATATATATGAATGCAATCAATGCTAGTTTTGAAATTTATCTTCTAAAGATACTTTATCTTTCAAGGATATGTTTTAAAATATAACTTGTAATTTAAGTAATGTATCACTATACATTCCATGATAACACTTATCATCCCCTGTTTATTTTGTCTATCATTATACCCTCTATGATAATACTTATCATCCTTATCCGTGGTTTTCTGTGTATCACTATACACTCCTCTTAATAATGTGTCTCTTACACATTCTTATTGTTGTAGGTATTCACTCCCACTGGTCTTTGCATCTATCATATTGAATCTTATTTGAAATGATCATATCAGTTTCAATGATTCAATGTTCTCAGACATGTCTAGACTTCTATACTTTTCTTGAAGCTATTTTATTACAAGAACGTACATGTTTGTATTGAATAGTTTATTCAACTGTTCAAAAACTTGTAATATGTTTCCTTTTAAGGATAATAGGAATCCAATTCCTATTTTATCAACCTTTGATAATATGTTAGGCTTCTAGTATTAACGATCCATTTGTTGTTTCTAAAACAACTTCTACATCTGGATGAATCTCATTCATGTGTAGTCTAATCAAATCTTTATTTGTCGTAAATAGATTGTGTGTTTGGATCATCATTGGATGATTTGGCTAAAGAATCTCATTCTTTCATCGTATGATCCCTAGTGTTTGTTGTAAAAGATCTCATCTTTTCTTTCATATACTTATCAGTTATAAAAGATCGCATCTTTTGTTTATGGTATCAAATGTAAAAGATCATATCTTTTGTTTATGATAAACATTTATATTTTTCTAGGATCTGATCCTTGTCTGTATATGAAATTTTATGTCTATGCAATTGAATAATACTATTTATTCAGAACTTTAAACAACACTTGTTTCTTGTTCAAGAATCAGGTATATCATGGTTATGAACAGTTTCAATCTTATTGAAGTATTTATTAAGGCAGCAGACGAAACTATTTCGTATAGGGGTTCATAACATCCTATCCTTATTTGTTCATAGGTCTCTTTTATATTCATACCCCATATGAATCTTTATACCTGTTCTGGATGAACCTTATGGTTCAAGGCTAGTGATTTGGATTTTGTGCAACTACTTTGTATGACTAACTACTTAGTCTTCTAGTAGTGATAACTCTTATCGCTCTTTATATCTTATCTCATAAGATCGTTGCTAGAGGAATTTTAAAACTATTTCAATCATAAAGTCATATGTAAACATTTATATCACATATATGTCTTTTATAGGACTTAATATGTTTCATAGTGTCTATTAGATCTGATCTAATTAATTAACTAATAGACTTGAATAACATGTCTCACATGTCTTCATGTGAAATAGATGGTAATGAATTCTTAATTCATTGTAGGCAACAACCATAATGCATTAAAGATTTAAATAAGTAATACTTAAAATAATCAAGCAATATTCATATGAAAATAAATCCGGAATTTAAATTTGTTCCAAACAAAAATAAGATAACATCATCAAATGGTGTAATCAATAACTTGAAGTAATCATCAAGCTGTGCCCGTCTTTCTTTTCTTTTTTGTTTCCTTCTTTTCTTTTATCTCTGCAAAAGCCAGTTTGCATATGTTAAAAGTCTAACTTTTAAGCGATAAAGAAACAATGGAAAAGTTGTCTAGATACATGAAGTATATGCTTTGAAGCATTCTCTAGAAACAGCAGCTTCGGGCATCTCTCTAACACGGAATCTGAGTTTAGAGATTTTAGCCTTGGTCTCACCAATAGCTTTACCCTTATCCCCGGTTTCGACAGTCTCTACTGGTACCTCTTTGCTTGTGATGGACAAGTGGAGATCATCACTGAACATAGCTCAAATGATGTAATCACTTGGATAAACCCAAGTCCTCTCAAGCTGATCAACAAATTGAATCATTTTTAAAGCATCCTCAGGTTTAACTTTGGCGTACCACGAGATGAAATCTCTTAGCTCGTCAAAACGACTAGCTAGGAGTTTATCCACTTTGTAGTCATCAAATGTGTCATTGTTAATCATATTAATGACCAAGTGATCGTCAATCGGAACACGTGCTTTCTCGAGGTCTGCCACCAACTTTCTCATGATCATGGCACGATCCGGATTCTCCAAAGCCTCGTCTTGAATGTATGTCATCAAAGAGTAAGAAGGATCCTTATTGTAATCTTGATGGTATCTCTCATTCAAGTTACGGATCATGTCATAAGCTGACAAGTGTCGGATCAAAGCTCGAATCCCGGGACTAACAGATGCTAACATAAGGTTTGATATATCAGAGGTATCATCCTTAAATATGTTCCAAGACTTTAGAACAAATTTCCCAGCATCTCTAGGTGGCTGTTCTGGTACAGGGTATTTTAGAACATGCATCTTCTTGTTATATCTAAGGACTTTCTTTAGATTGTAGTACCATTCCAAGAAGTTTGTTCTATCGAGTTTGATTTTTAAGAATATCATTAAGACGTTCTAGGATAACAACATCAGCAGACGGAGCCATCTACAAAATTCGATTAAATTTTAGTATTTTCATTCTTTAATTATCTTAATTATATTAATGACCCAAAGACAAAAAATACTTATAATTAAGAATGAGATCCTGGTTTACTATGTTACAGTGATTGGCTAAGCACTTTTCACTTGTATAGCTAGACAGGTAGGTAACGATTACCGATTGTATCAACTATGCAACTCTCGGTTTGAGGGGCATAACAAGCAAGGTCACACTTAGATACGTTTCCCTCAATTACGCCCGCTTAAACGACTTTAAGTGATATTTGTCCTTCAATTGTGACTGTAGTCCCGGCCTAAGTGACTTAGGAATCACGATCCTACCTTTAACCAAAACTGTGGCGTTGAATGCAGGGTAATTCGCAAACATCAACATTTTAGTCTAGTTAAAGTGCCATAATTAAGGGTGGCGCTAAAATATCGATTTTAATAATTGAGATTTCTTTAATGTTTTTATTTTACCGGTTACGGGTCAAAAATATTTTCGACGACGCATAGCTTGAAATTAGTCGTGCAAATTTTAGTAAACCAATTTTACTATTATATAAGCTCGTGAAACACTTTTCAACACTTACACGATCCAATTTTAAATACCTTATTTAATCTAAATTGGTCGTTAGTTGTGAACTTGATTTTAAACTAATTAACCTTTCATTAATTTAAATATGTTTTTAAATAAAACAATTAAATTTAAAAACTCGTTTTACTTTTAAATAATAACTACTTTTATTTAATTACCTTTTCGAGAAATTTTAAACCTTTTAATATTCTCGTCGTTTTATAACATTGTGTTAAGTGTTTTTATAAAAATATTTGCGGTTTTAATTATTATCCTAAATAATTTTATCAATCACAAACATACAACCATCGAGCCACTAGTAAGTTTGTTTGGTTTCGTTCGAGCCATCAAACGAGTAACCGAACCGGTCTAAGGGACAACAAATAAAAATAATTTGTCGCCTCCCACTTAGTACAAGATCTCTATCTTCAAACTCCCGTCTTTGTCAATCCATGTCTTCAAATCTTCGTCTTGATAGATTTACAACTTTTATACTTTTACAATAAAAAAATAAAAATAAAAGAAACCTATCTATTACATCCGGTTTTAATTATTAACTTTTAAAACATTAATTATTTAATCCTTTAAATAAATAAATCAGACATATTTTAGCGAAAGCGATTTAATAATACCATTAACAGATCAGATCTGGATTCCATACAGTGATCCGATTACACAACATTTAGACAATAATAAATAAATAAAACACATCCATAGGGTGTGATGAAACAACCGGATTGAAACACTCGGGTACAAAGAACATCACGCTATATGACAACAACGAGCTCGTCACACGAAATACTCCAAACGAGAACCTGGTTCTCTCCTCCTTATCCGGTTCGGCTCGCGAGGAAACAAGGAAACACAACGGCGGTGGCCTACGGCGGCAAGGGGTGGCCGGCTTAGGTCAGCGACGCGGGGGGGGGGGTGTTTCAGCTTCTTCTTCTTTGCGCAAACCTCTTGTTGGCTAGAACTAGGAAACATTTTACAAGCCAACCCCTGAATAATTAACACTTAATTATTAACTGATTAACAATTAATCAATTCCGGTCCTCGTAGTTTATGATTACATTAATCATAAATAAAACTTTGCGTAAAAATCGATCACTTTATATTTAACAATTAAATATAAAATCCCAACTATATATATATATATATATATATATATATATATATATATAAAACCATATTCCGTCCAACGTTTAATTATTCTAAATAACTAAACATAAATAATAAATATCACTCTAGATATTTAATCCACCGAATTCTTAATTCTTGTTTCATGTGATAAAGTTTAACGATTAAACGATATAGTTTGTTCTTTGGCCAAAGTGTAACTCTTCGGATCGTACCTCGATAGTAACATTGATATTATCGATGATCGGACATCTAATATCCAACATGACAATGATAACGGTACGCGTTGTGGTGCATGAACAGTCTCAGGTGTGATCGAGGCAAACTAGGATTTGCATGTTACAGTTTATATTTGCATGGCACTCGAGCGTGCATGCATGGAGACCCAGTTCGGGTATGCGGGTTCCGAATGAGTCAAGGACGGTCGAGGTCATAGGAACGTGTGATACTAGGGATTCATGGGAATGCTATGACAAAAAAATAATACTGATTGTCGGATTCTATGCTATTTAAACATCATACGACGTATGCTTAGAATGAATTCTAATCATGTGACCACGCGTTGTCAGGTTTGGGATTCGAGCGAGGGCAGACGACTTGCAGGGCAAAGACCGAGGTTCATCTTGACTAGTGAGTTTCTAATCCCCTATTCTTTAATTTTTTAATGTTTTTGGGGGCTATCGTACATGCTTATGAGGCAAGTTTACTCTATTAAACGTGTTAAGGGTTTCGGGTTCTAACCCGGTGCGGTTTTTATATAAAATGATTTTTAAGGAGTCGTAAGGTTTATGGTGTGTCCATGGGATTAAGTGAGCTAGGGATAAGAGTTGTTCATGTGTGACGGGTTAAGGTTTGGTCAGGGTGAGTCTGGCTTTAAGCTAAACACTTTTGCTTTTATGTGGGATACATTATTCTAGTGTTATGTGTGAGGTGCAAGTGTAGTTAACGAGTCATGTAAATGAAATGTGGTATTATGTGTTTATATTTGTGTTGCGTGTTTTATGTCGTTGCCGTTGTGGCACGTCGGCATTGTGTTTGCATAACAGTCTTTATGACACGGAAAATGGGATCGTGAAGGATGAAGTCCTTCGGGAAGTCACCAACGATGACATTATTTAACAGGTAAATGATGAGCTCGGGGTGTGTTGAACGCCCTGTCAAGGGTGCAGTGATAAGGTATGCGTTTACATGCTTATATATATATGTGTGTTAAGTTGCATGCAAGTGTTGAGTTATGTTTATTGTGCACGAGATGATATTATGGTGGTGTATAGATGATTTTAATGTGATATGTGGATGATATTATTGTGGTGGGTAAAGTTAGGCTGACCGTTGTGTCGGGATTGGGATGTGGTGTTTGCAACTGGTGATTCAGTTAATTAGTGAAAGCCTTGGTCAAGGCTGAGTAAGTCGATGTCTAGGGGTTTGTTGTGTTAACCAGGTTTACGAGTTAATATGGGTAGTAGATTATGAGTGACTTGTGTAGAAAGATATAACTGTGTTGGTTAGATTTATGGGGTTATAATTGTGGGGCGAGTCTTGGGTGGGGAACCGTTAGGGACATGACAAGATAACAACGGTTATTTGTATGATGATAACTTATAAAACTATTTTTACAAGGACCCAAGGGTCCTAAGTGCAGATAAATATTATTCGTGATGAGATGACTTTTAATTAAATTATACTTTTAGAACTCACTCAGCGTAACTGACTTTGTGTGTACGTTAGTTTGTTTTGCAGGTAAGCGTTGTGTTGACGTATCTTGGTATCGGAGCGGTGCTACTCGGATTGGTGTGTAGACATTCATGTGGTAAATTTAATAACAATAGTATTTAATGCTTTTATAAAGACTTTCTCTGTATTTTGATGTATCTAAAATGATTATTTTCAAAGGGAATAACACGTTATGAGAACCAACTGTATGATTCTCGAGTCGGGGTCTTACACATATTGGAAAGGCAGAATGGTCATTTAATCAAAATTCTTAAAGTTAAGAGTTTTATGACTCTTAAAGCAAGAGGTACAACTCATAAAGCTTTGAAAACCCCTTTCTCAAACAAGAAGCAAGCATCAGCTTTGAACTTGAAAACCCTAATCACACACTTTAGTCATTCTCTCTCGCGTTTTTTCCCTTCTCGCTCCCCCCAACCCTCTTCAGACAACTGCATCACCACAGCCACCCTTCGGCGAGGTGACCAACCACCGTCCTCTTCCGTCAGTCTTGTTCCACACGTAGCGGACCGCTAAGTGTTTGGGTAGCAATATGCGATAGGGTTACACGCGTCAAATCACGTCTGCTATATATCCGTTATGTGTTGCTACATCATTACACCCTTCCTGAGCATGTAGCGGACAACTAAGCATCCAGTAGCGGGCCGCTACCTGTCACATTTCCATAATTTTCGCTTTTCAACCCTTGAACTTTGGGTTATTTATCGTTCTAGTCCTTCTAACTTTATTTCTTATAACTTTGGGGTGTTACACTTGCTTACCTAACATGCTAGCATAACATACTCGATCCCCATGTTTAGTTTGTAAATTTTCTTGTACCATATGATTTGCTATCATGTTATTCATCGTTTTAAAACTTGCATGACCGAGTCTAGCATGCCAAAGTTATCCTTGGTCATCAATAGAGTTGAGTAGACATATCGGTTTTCTAGTTTTTAAAGCAATTTTGTATAACCGATTCAGGCTTCTTATTAACTTCATGAAGACTTGATTGCCTTCCACAAATAGCAAGAGCTGATCATCTTCCATCCATACTTTGCACGTGCTTTTGGTTAGTTGATCGAGACTTAAAATGCTACTTTTTAAGTCAGGTATGCAATGGACATCGTTTATAACCTGATGTTTCAGGTTCTTTCATTCATAAATGATTGACCCCTTACCTTTGTATTCTAACCTTTGAACCGTCCCCGAACTTTACCAATCCTTTTATATTTAGATCGATTTCCTTGAAGTGATTTTCTTGGCCCATCATATGATTGGATGCTCCGTTATCCAAATACCAAATCGACCCGTCTTGAGAATCTTTTGCGCATAAAGTGGGATGGACTTTATCTTCATTTAGGAGGACCTTTTCCTCCTCGTTTTCGAACTCATCCATCATCAAGACATGGCTCCTTGGCTGTGCTTCGTTCAAATTTATGTCGGCTACCAGTTGCTTATTACATTCCCATGCATAATGACCGAGATTGTTACAATTGTAGCATCAGACGTTCCTTTTATCTCGACCCCAATTATTTTAATTTTCTTGATTTTCTTGGTTACCTTGAGTCCCTCCACCGCGTTGGTAATCATTATTGTTATACTGGCCACGACCCCGACTGTACCAGTGTCCGAGGCCTCTACCTCATTCGCCACCCTGACCTCGACCGGCCCTGGTAGTATGTATGTAGCTTTGCTAACATGTGTGGTGTATACAAAAAATAAAAAGAGGAGAGAGCCCACTGGTAGATCGCAATGTGTTAATCGCTTAAGCTCATATTTGTAAATTTTAACCTAACAAGCCTCTTTTTGAATTATGCATAATCGTATTGTAATGTTTTGATTAAATGGCAAACCTTTTAGAGTCTTATGCTACATTCAATAAAATTTCATCATCTATTCTCGGTTTAGAAATAAAATTTACAGCGAATTATAAATTACGTACTTTAAGTATTATCCAAATTTCAGTATACGTCATTTAACTAAGTAAATTATAAATTACGTCATTTATATTTAAAAAGGCTTGCAAGTTTCATCCTTTGGGCTAACGGCCGTTAATTTTTTCCATTAAGTAGGGTCATGTGCACAACACATTCGGGAAAAACTATCTTTTCCCCTTTATTTTAAATACAATTATTTTAAAATCTCATTGTACAAGTCATTAATGTTGAATGTACAATTCTTAATGTCACACCCCGCTTAGGGCGGAAACACAAGATGTAACGATTCATGGTGTTCATAGCCTTTGATTACGTCGAACGAAATACATTGATAATCAAAGGGTTTAAATTATTACAAGAAAAACACAAATTTTTTCCAAGGCATTACATGCCAAAAGTATCGTACTTAAAATCCAAAGTGTACGGTTTTTCATACAACAAGTTTGTCGGCTATGACCTAGATATCCCTATGTTATAACGGGAAAACTCCAAAAGGTTTTTTACGTGCATGCATGTCCATGTTCCATGATTCTAGTTACCTGAGAAAACAAGCTTAAAAAGTCAACATAAAGTTGGTGAGTTCACAGGTTTAGACGAATAGTTTTCGTTGGACCACAAGATTTCAAGTTGTATATTGTTCACCCGAACAATGTCTGTTTTACTATTATTAATTAAAACAATTGTATAATTCTGTTATTATTACCATGAGCTCCCGTAACCGATACTCTACGTTTAGTTGTGCCCCAAACCCAATGTTCTTAACGCTAAACATTGTATAGTTGATGAAAATTATGCACCCGCTTTAACCACCAATCAAGGTTAGTGCGATTAACCACGAATGGGGGTGTCAACCCAAATAGATTTATTCACAATATCCACGTATGTATCATAACTAACGGTTACAGAATAAGAGGGGACTTTGAGCATTAAACGAGTTTATTTATGTAACAATGTAGGTACTTGTGTCTAGTTTCAAGATTAGCAAGTCACCCCCCCCCCCCTCACGCGTATGTTTAAAAATCAATTTAAAACAAGGTAAAAGTGGGGCCGTGAAACTCTCCTGCTGTGTCAAGTGGTGAATAGCTATCAAGCTGTGGGCAAGTCCGTCTAATAACCTGACCTACTTGTCTCCTAAGATATTTAAGACACTATAAGGTCTATATAGTAGTCAAGGTGTGGGTTGGTCACATGATCAATATCCCGTAAGTCTCGACGCTTGCCTTCTAATGATCTTACAATGGTCCGACTCGACCGTCGTTGTTAATACAACTTGTTTGTCCAAAATAGTAGTTATATTTATTAAAATTCTTTTAATAAATACTATAACATAGACTTTCATTAGTCTAATTCTTGCTTCGGGGTTAAGTTGACTCTTATGACAAATAAATATACTTAATATATATTTATACAAAAAAGATGTTAGTGTTATAAATCTCACATTTATGACAGACATTATACCTCCTATTAGGAGTATTGAATAACACAATTATTATATGGTCTGTTTCATTTGTATTACCGGTATATATATGTTATTGTATTTGATAAAAGAGAGATGAGATTGAATCAATTTCCTTTCTCACTATCTATTCCCTCTCTTATTTTCAACATGTTGTAAGCACGAAAGTGCTCTATTGAGAAACCTCTAGAAACTCACTCTAAATTCATCATCTTCTTGTTATTGAGAATTTTGAACCTACGAGACTAGTTTTTATGGAAGGAAGCAAAGGGAAATGTATGATATATGAAGATCAAAAATAGCCATAATGTTGACAAAGTTTCAAGTTTGAATGACTTCACTTGAAAGATGGTTGTATGCATCGGTTTTCTGATAGACCTCCAAGGTAACCCGATATTCTCTGTGTTTTTATTATTTACATAATAGATACAAACTGTTCATAAAAAAGGATAGATAAGGTTTGCCACATTAGTTTGAGATGAACACCGTTGTAACCAATGGTTACTACAAGTCGGTGAAACCCTCTGTTTTTATTGAATGGCGAACATTGAATGTTGTGACGTCGCATCCCTCCGTCACATGGGAGATCCTCGTCCAACTCCGGCCAGTATGTTGTCTTAACCGGGCTCACTTGACGTCAGAGTTGGAGAGCATCCAAGGAAAAATCCCACCCAATACGGCCCCTTCCGGGCTTGTGGGCGAGCCGAGGCTCGAACCCTGGATCGGCGTGGATAAAATCATGGTGCATCAGCCTAAGAACTAAGCCTCATTTACATGTCTCAGAAATTAATGGTGGTGGCAAGGATTGAACCCGGGTCCCTTGGGACTTCAGGCTTCACCTCAACCACTACACCACAACCTCTTTGGCCGGTGAAACCCTCTGTATTCTACGAATCCCTCTCTTACGTCGATCTCTGACGCACCGCTTGTGACATTGTCTGTGTCATCGAACGTCTGATGACCGCCGCACACCGTATATATCGCCATCACAGTCGTCCCCATATACACAAATCTCCGGCCTAATCCGACCTGCTCAATTCAGAAACCTATTATGATTATGATAAACCGGAAACCATACTCTAGAAATTGATATACATGATTTGGGATTTCTAAATCGGTATACTGAAAACTATTATGAATCAAACCCTTTATCCACTAATTTGGTCAATGAACTCCCGGGCCAAACTGCTTGCGAGATTGATAGTGGGCGTTACGGGAAGTTACAATTCAATAAAGGATTGAATTTTGACTTCGTCAAAAGAAATATAATAGCTGCTCCAAAACTCTCGTCCTTGATTTTTTTTCATATAATAAAAACTAATAATTAATAAATACTCATCCAATCATATTAACGCCATTTTATTATCCAATAACTGATAAATACTTATTCGAATTAGTATTTGGTGGATTGAATTTTATTATGATTCAAATCAGTGGCGTTACACAATTATAAGAAAATATAAGTAACCTCTTTTATCTTTGATTCAATTTAATGCATTTACTATGTGGTTTTTTTTTCTTTTCTAAATTTATAGCAAGTATAATATCGTAAAGAAATTCCATTTGTATAATCATATCAAGGATTTTCATTTATATAATATCATTAAGGGTATTATTTCATAACATATATTTATATACACACATTGATGTTGAATACGAAAAAGTATGATCAACAATTATTTGAATCCTTCTTGTTGAGAAATTTCTTGATGTATAGAGTAATCTTAAAGACAAGCTTCACCACCAGAAATTGGTCCTTGTCTCACTATAAATATGGAATGATCAACTATATTGTCATCTTGTTGAGCTCTATCATAAATAAATAAAATGGAAGGGAATAGAGGTTGAATCAACCTTTATCATGGCACCCTTGTAGGCTCGCTATCATTCCCTTCATTTGGATATTATTGTTTAGTCATCACCGATGAAACCTTGTAAATAACAGTGTTTGTAACCAATCGAATGCTTCGGAAGAGTATGTTTATGTTACCTACAACGTACCAAATTATGTCATAATACTCTAGTAGAGTTATTGTAACCGTTGACGATGAATGTCTGACATATAACGACACAAGTGGTATTATCATAAAACATAACATTCTTATCAGTTCTATACAACAAAGACAATTATTGGTACTATTCCAAAAGTTGTTAACTTTATTAAATACTCTAGAATGGCATGTGTCACATTACCTACTTGTACCAAAACTATTAAAAAAATATCTTATATTCGAATAAATCCTGAAGAACCTTACTTAGTTTGAAGTAGGGGTGCAAACGAGCCGAGCTGCTCGCGAGCTACTCGAGATCGGCTCGTTAAAAAGCTCGAAACGAGCCGAGCTTAAACGAGCTCGAGCCGAGCTCGAGCCTAAGAATAAGCTTGTTTATTAAACGAGCCCGAGCCCGAGCTTCACTTATCGAGCTCGAGCCGGCTCGCGAGCCTTAACGAGCCTTTTATTTATATAATGTTTTTAATATATTTAATATATATTTATAAAATAATAATAATAATTAGTATATATAAAATTAAGATAAATATAATTAAATAATATCTATTATGTTATATATAAAAACTATAATAAAATTTATATAAAAATAATTATAAATATATATAAATTAATTAATATATAATAAACGAGCCGAGCTCGAGCTTCTAAAGCTACCAACGAGCCGAGCCCGAGCTTCAAAATTAGAGCTCGAATCGAGCCGAGCTCGAGCTCACAGTAAGTTAAACGAGCCGAGCTCGAGCCTAGTCAAGCTCGGGCTCGGCTCGGCTCGTTTGCACCCTTAGTTTGAAGTATATTCAACAAATGGTTATTACATTAAAACCATGACTGAAACTACAAAAAGTTTCAAATTATAAATATGGCCAGAAGACCATACTAGAAACTTAAAGATTTTACCGTTTAGAATATATTCCATAAAATATATCTAATACAATTCAAATATGATGAGTAACCAAAAGTTATTAGCCAAAGATACTCTTGTCATACAGCATGACCAAATAGGTCGTCAAAGTGGCATTGTGATGAGGTGAATGATCAAAAGTGCCAACAAACACCCTCACAACAATTAAAAATCTTTGCTACCAAGATACTTAATATATGCAGTGTTTATCTTTCGGTAACTCAATCTTTAGGTTCTCTAAGAACAAATTCCTATAAAGAGCCCACCTTATATTCGAAAAGAATCCGAGGGGCATATGTGGGCATATTAATCTTCACGCAAACCATTTCATATTTTATAGTCTTAAGAGATACATCTCAATATAGCCACGTGTGAGTCTTTTAGTTACCTTATATGTAGCATTTGCCCGACTATTGTATGTCGATCGGGATAAATGTTGAACATCCAGCATATTATGTTCAGACATAAAAAGTTTAGCTCAATTATTAATTACACGATTACGGCTAATCACTAGACAAAAACGTTGCAATAATCAGTTCAAAACCAACTGTTGATCACAAATACTCCCCTATACAACTAGTCTCCTAGAGAGAACCAAGTTTGTCTCAACTAAAAATATATATGGTTGTACAGTCTATGTACCAATACCACTACCATAACATATCGAAAAGAAGACACTTTTACATCATAATTTGATGAAGACTGTATTCCCAGTCTTAGGGGGAGATAAGAATACGGTAAGACTGGTAACACAAGAACTAACATGGAATGCATCACCTCTATTCAAAATTCGACCCCCCCAAGTGGTCAATATGAATCTGAAGTCCTAAAAATCATACATTTGCAAAGAATAACAAATGAATTAACTAGCAGATGCATTCTAGAACACAATCAGAGTGACAAGGTCACATATACCAGCAACAAATGCACATACTCAAATCGAAGTAATCCTATAAGGATTATCATACAAACAAAACGTGAGGGATAAAACGGTTCCCAGGAAAGGAACCCACGAAAACTTAAAAAGCAAAATAACGCAGTTGGTGAAACCATATAAAAAGGTTATAACCCAGGAGAGGTTATTAATATAACCTATAAACGGTTACTGATAAAACCCCGGAAGAGGTAAATGTCTCAGAAGAGACTAGTACATTTCTAAAAGAAAATGATAACGCCTCAATAGAGGAAGATAATACCGGTATTAAATAAATATGAGATCTCTACGAATTATGTACAAAAACAAATAGTACAACATGGAACCGAAATGAGCACGTGTTAATGAAAATATTTGTATACGCTATAGCAACAAATGAATCGATGAAAAGATTACGTACATAAAACTCTGTGAGAGTTCATACACAGAAATGACTAGCCAAAATGGCAAGATGCCTTGAAAAGGCTAAATCAAGTTCGCTCGACTATCAAAACGTTTTCCAACCTGTAGTTCGATCACCCATAGACGTCAAACCAGTAGGTTATAAATGGGTGTCTTTAAAATAAAAGGAAACGAAAAGAATAAGATTATGCGATGTAAGGCACAAATTGTAACAAAGTAGTTGATTATGAGCAAAGGTATTCCCCTGTAGTGGATGCGATAACCTTTAAATGTTTAATAGGCCTCGCAATCTTAGAAGGGCTTCATATAAAACTTATGGATGTCGTCACCATGTAATTATATGAGACACTTGAAAAAGACATCTACATGAAAACCCCTAAAGGGTTAAAAATGCCTGAAGCATTAAAATTGGTACCCAAAATATGTGTCATATAACCTATAAAATCAGTTATAGGTCTTTAGCAAAATTTACTTTTTAGAGTTCATTACAATCGCAGTTTATGGGGATGATGTAAACATTATCGAGAGAAATTGTCGAACTACTAGAGAGAGAATATCAAAATAATCTGACATGATTTGTTTATTCCTCGACCAGTAGTTCGAGTACATGTGTTATGGAGTTGTCTATTGTATTTATCGAAATTTTCACTCTTCATGTTCACCATAATCGCAGTTTACAGTGATGATGTAAACATAATCGAGAGAAATTGTCGAACTAGTAGAGAGAGGATTTTAAAAGAAACTAACACAAGTTAAATAGTTCCTTGACCTGTAGTTTTGAGTATACATGTAATTGTATCTATGTCCATCAATCAAACAACATCCAAAAGGTGTTGTACATTTTAATATGGACAAAGTTTATCTGCTAAGCACACCCATGAATGTTTGATTGCTACTCATACACAAGAATCCTTACCGCCCCCAAGAAAAGCGCGAAGAAGTACTTGGTCCAAGAGTACCGTATTTAAGCGCAATCGGTGCACAAATATATCTCATAAATATCCCGAGACATAGTATTGTGTTCTCAACACATGTGCTAGCAATATACGTTCCAAACTTAATGCATAGACATTGAAATTTAGAAAACGACATATCCCAGTATATTTGTGTAACATCCCGGAAACCGACAAACTATTAGTTCGGGTTAATGGATAACCCGAATCTCTGGCAAACCATAATGGTCAGCAAGGTTTTCAAGTAAAACCCTATTCTTAGTATTAAAAGGACCCATTTAATCAAAAGAGGAACGAATTAAGATCAAAACGTGCAAGATTGGAACTAGAGGGGCCCGGGTGGAACTCTTTAGAGTTTAAATACTACATATTGGAAAAACCCTAAGTCTTTTTGGTGACTTAGGGGTGCGACGGCAGGAACAAGCCACGAGAGAGAGGAAGCCAGAGGGGTTCCGAGTGGTGTTCGCACGACGAAGACCAAGAGCGCGATCAGGTAATTTCGAGTTCTATTTGTTTGCTTGTTTCAGCGGTTGTGATTGAGATTATGATTAGGATTGATTAATTTCAGTGATAAGACTACTAGGAGGTGACTCGGAGGCAATCGGTGAAAGAATGGAGCGAAACCGAGGAATCCGGTGAGGATTCCGGCCACTGTTCGCATTTCCTATGGTCGCAGGCGGTGGCGATGGTTGGAGGTGAAAGATTTTGGCGACACGGTCGCGTGGATATATTATTCGTCCAATTCCGAGTCCGTTTGATAGGGTTTCGAGCAACGCGAAGATAGACACGTGAAAATGGACGAATCTTGCCGCTGTTTCATTTTCGGCGATGGAGGTGACGGTTTCCGGAGACGGAGACTGGTTTGTCTTAAAGGGTTCGGCGATACGGACGTGTGGATATATAATTCGCCTAAAACGGATTTCATTTGGGTCGGTTTTAAGCTACTCGAATATTGACGCACAAAACCGAGCATGCTGAAAAACGAATCCGCCTTCTGGCAGTAGTGGTGGCGGCAGTGGCCGACACAAATATTTTTTTTAGGTTGGGCATTTTGAGACGAACTCGTGGATAGGTGGATCGCGCGAAACGGAGTATGTATGGTCGAGATTTGAGCAAAACAAGTTTTCCTCTCGCGTGGTGTTCAGCAGTTTCGTACAAAACCGCTTAGAACGGCTTATACGCAAAGGTATGAACCTATTGAAATTTATATCCATTGTTGGGGACCATTTGGGATATGAGAAAAATGTCGGGAATGACTTTCGGGAACGTTTTTGGGTAACGTTAATTTAAGGGTTTGTGTTCGCGTATGAGCGCACCGGTTGTACGGTTGGAGACGATTTAGACCAAGCTTGTAGCTTGATGCTTCTAGGTAAGTGGGTTGGTGTTATAAAGGTCTGTGTGTTGATCCAAATGATTATTTTGACAACAGGTTCGGGTTGGACTACGCGTTTGCTGGTATGCGACTTACGGAAAGAAAGCTTAGTAACCGGTGAGTTTCTAATTCCCCTTTCTAAACGTTTTACTATTTTTGGGGCTATCGTACATACTTATAAGTCGTGTTCTATTATGTTAAATATGTAATGAGCTTTAAGGTTTAACCAAATGAGTTTATGAACTTAAGTATCCAAATATGGGGCTAAGGGACTAGGTGTTATCCATGGGATATGTAGCTTAAAGGTGGGAATGCGTTTAGGTAATGGGACGTCGCAATTGTGTGTGTGTCACTATAATAGTGTGTATTGTGATAAAGATTGATCGGGAAGAGTCGGGCTGTAAGCTAAATGTTTATGATTACGTACATGCTACGTTATTCTAGTGATATGTGTGGGTGCAGGTGTACTTAACGAGTCATACAGGTGTAGTGTGATATTGCATGTTTTAATTCAATTGTGTTTGGTATGTCGTTGTCCTTGTGACACAGCGGGTGATGCGTTTGGGTAGTCATGTTTATGACACGACAAATGGGAATTGTGAAGGATGAGGTTCGTCAGAAAGTCACAAATGGTGACATTTATTAGCAGGTTAATGATGAGCTCAGGGTGCGTCGAACGCCCTGATGAGGGTAACCCTGACGAGGGTAACCCTGACAAGGGTGCAGTGATAAGGTATGTGTTTGCATGCTTATATATGTGTTAATTTGCATGCTAGTAATGAGTTATATTTATTGTGTGTGAGATAGTGTTAATGTGATGTGTTGATGATAGTAATGTCACAGGTAGAGTTAGATTGACTGTTGTGTCAGGATTACGAAGCGGTATTGTTAACCTTTGTGTCAGCTGGTTGGTAAGAGCCTTAGTTAAGGCTGGGTAAGTTAAGTTCTATGGTTTGGTTGTGGTCAACTAAGTGTCGAGTTAATACATGTGCTAGAGCACGAATTATTAGTGTAGTAAGTTCGACCTACGTCGATGAAACTGCGAAATTATTATTACTCTGAATGAGTCTCGGGTGGTGAACGGTTATGGGATATTGAGTGATAACAGGGGATATTTATTGTTAATGAATTGTGAAACTATTTTATAAGGACCGAGGGTTCTGAGTAAAGTTTTAAATAACTATTTTGATGAGTTGGATTTTGATTAAATTAAACTATTAGAACTCACTCAGCATAGCTGACTTTGTGTGTACGTTAGATTGTTTTGCAGGTAAGCGTAGCGTCAACGTATCTTGGCTTGGAGGCAGTGTTACTCGATTGGTGTGCAGGCATTCGTGAGGTATATTTATTAACATTAAAGGCTAATGAATGATTTTAGAAAGACTTCCGCTGTAATTTGAATAATAATAAATGCGTTTTAAAGAGAATGATCCGTTATGAGAACCAACTGTAGGATGCCCGGGTTGGGGCCTTTCAATTTGTGGGACATAAGATTTAGTCAGGATGCCAACTTACATACAGCGACATGAAGATTTCTTAGAGGTCAACATGGAAATTCACAGCAAGAATACTATCAAATCTACCGGTCAAAAATGCACGAGGCTAAAAATCAAGGATCCAACATATATTAGAAGCATGTGGTTTAGAAGAAATCAAGAAAGACCTAAAGATTACCTATGAAGCCAATGCAACTTGTAGATAAGAGAAGACTATATCAAAACAAAGTCGAGTGTTGGAACTATTTTTGGGCCATCGCATATAAAACACTTTGAAAACGGAAGAATTTTTTGAAGTTAAAAGATTTCGACCGAAATCTTTTAGTTTTCAGTCGAAATACATTTCGACCGAAATGTATTTCGGACAAATTCTTTTGTTTGGCTTCTTAGTAGAAATACTTTTTTAGTGTGACTTTTGTTTATGGGACTTCATTTGACATATCAATACAATAGAGAGTTACACATTTAACTATATGTTTTTGATCCAATCTAATATCTTGATTATTATAATTGATTATAGTTTCTACCAATCGATTGCTTGATTTGTTCGAATAAACGGTTTTTACAAGTAGTATCAGAGCATTCGGTGCTCGGTTTTGGGAGATTCAAGCAGATTCAAGCACGTTTCAAAGTTGTGTCAAAGTTTTCAGCTTTTCAAGATTCAAAAGTCATTAAACTGGATCGTTTTCAGTGCCATTTTTCAGTATTTAGCATGCAAAACAGTGGAGATGAAGTTTGGGATGATTTTCGGGGCTTAATTTGAGGTTCGAAAGTTACAGGTCGGAATTTTTCGAGTTTCAGTTGAATAGCCCGAAATCTCTTTTGAATGGGTCGAAATCTTGACTTTTCGGTCGAAAAGTCTCATCTCAAGGTTTTTGGTCAAAAAGTTTCATCTCAAGGTTTTTCAGTCGAAAAGTTTCTTCTACAGGTTTTTCGGTCGAAAAGTCTCCTCTCAAAGTTTTTCGGTCGAAAAGTCTGATCAAATTCCTTTGATCGAAATCTCAAGTTTTGTCTGAAAGTCCTCCTGCTCGAAATCTTACTTTTCGGTCGAAAGGTCCTGCCTGAATTCTTAAAGTTTTCGACCAAAAAGTGTGGGAGTAAAAAAAAGAGTTTTTTGGCGGGAAAAACTTTCTTGTTCAAAATTTTTAGAGGATGTTCGGAGCTATGTTTGGCGCTAATTGTGAAAAAAATGAGATTGTTCAAAAAATAAAAAAAATTCTCAATGGATGACGAAGGGGGTGTGCATAAGGTCTATGTAAATGGATTGGGGTATGTTCATCTAGATCTTTATAAGGAAGATGTGAAAGGAAAAGCCAGGAAAGACCAATTAAAGAAAAGATATCAAGTTTTCACACACGCAGAAGGAGAATCTTTGACTGACCAGTATCACAGATATGTGAAATTGATCAATGATCTAAAGGATGTTGATCTTGAATATGAAAAATCAGAAGTCATGGATAATTTTCTCAATGCTCAACCACAGGAATGGGAGATTTATAAACTTAATATCATAAATAAAGGATTACAGTTTAACTCATTAGAGGATTTGTGTGCAAAGCTACAGTTATATGCACTCAAAGCTGATCAGAACAGAATATTGATCAAAGGAGGATACGGTTATGATTTTCAAGGAAATTGTAAACGTATAGAATCAGATTTGGTTGCTGAAGAAGTGAAAGAGTCACAAAAACTTACAACTATATCTGAACTTCTCAACGAAAATATGTGTTATGTGGAGTGTTTTGAGAAAATTGATGCTTACAAGAATCGAAATCAACTTCTGATGGATGCTTTGAAACATGCACATACTACAAACAAAATTCTAAAAGATCGTGAGAAAGATTATAAAAAGAAGATTGACGACTGTGTCAAAGAAAATTCTCATGTGAAGCTTCAGTTAAAGAGAAAGAATTATGAGATTCAACTTTTGATTGCTGAAAGAGAAACAGAAAAGAAATTGATGATCGAGAAGATGGAAAAGATAGCAAATACAGCAATTAAAGTTGATAAAATAAACATTTTTGGGAAAGTGGCTAGTGGAATCATTGAAGCTCAAATACATGACAAAGTAAGTTCTGGCTTGGATATAAAGGAACTGGTGAAAACATTGAGGCTAAAGTTAATGAAAAAGTGAATAGCGAGATGGGATACAAGAGTGTTTTTCCTCCATTTACTACAAATGTATTTTATTCACATATGCCTCAACCATACATTCCAGAGCCATTTGTGCCAAATGTTTATCCTTCGTTAGAGCCAAAGACAAATTCCAAAGCAAATAAAGTTGAATTGAAGATTCCAAATGATCTTATTTCTGATGATGATTATGTTAGTGACAAAGCTGCAGAATTCGTTGAAAGTGTGGATTATTTTGATAATAAGGGTGGCTTAGGGTTCAAGAAAGACAGTCAACTTAATGCTAATGCCATCCCGTTCGATTCAAATAAATTTGCTCCACTCATGTTTGTTACAGAGGGAGTAAAACGTTAAAAGTTGTAGAACAAAAATCTAAATAAAAGTCAGAATCTTGAAAGGGGCCTTATCAAAGACCATGTCCTGCTTTGAAGAAATATTTCAGTTGTGAAAAGCAGGGTCATTTATCAAGAGATTGTTGCATCAAGAAACACAAGTTTTCCTAACAGAATGTCATTTCTCAACCTCATGGAAAGTTTCAAGAGAAGGTTGTTAAAGCTTTAATAGTTTGAAGACGTTTTGGACATACAATATGTCGAAACAAAAACAAGATTGGAAAGACAAAGCTAAACCAAGACATGTTTGGAGAGTTAAAGATTCGAGTCCAAGATCCAGCTTTGATGATGCAAAGTGTATGGGGGAGCTTGATAGAATTCTTGTGTTTTGATATGCAATGGCCTAGGGGGAGATTGTTGGAACTATTTTTAGGCCATCGCATATAAAACACTCTGAAGACGGAAGAATTCTTTGAAGTTAAAAGATTCGACCGAAATCTTTAGTTTTCGGACGAAATACATTTCGACCGAAAAGTATTTCGAACGAATTCTTTTGTTTGGCTTCTTGGTATAAATACTTATTTAGTTTGACTTTTGTATATGGGACTTCATTTGACATATCAATACAATAGAGAGAGTTACACCTTTAACTATGTGTTTTTGATGCAATCTCATATCTTGATTATTCTAATCGATTCTAGTTTCTACCAATCGATTGCTTGATTTGCTCGAATAAACAGCTTTCACATCGAGCACTCATCATAGAAGATTAGACTCTACATATTGAAGGACTTTTATTAGTTTGAGGGGGAGTATTATACACGCTGCACTCTTTTTCCCTTAACGAAGTTTTTTTCCCACTCGGTTTTTCTTAGTAAGGTTTTTAACAAGGCATCATAACTGATCAAGTAGTATCAGTTTATATTTTCTGGGTCCCGAAGTACCGACTTAACATCATCCTAAAGTATGTTGTCAATAGTGTATAATGAATGGTAATATGTCTGAGTGGGAGTGTTATAAATTTCACATTTATGACAGACATTATACCTCACATTAGGAGTATTGAATAACACATTTATTATATGGTCCGTTTCATTTGTATTACCGGTATATATATGTTGTATTTGATAAAACAGATATGAGATTGAATCAATTTCCTTTCTCACTATCTATTCCCTTTCTTATTTTCAACAGTTAGTAAGATGTCATAAACAATAGTTATATTATTTTATTGTTTAAACTCTTTTTTATTTGTCTTATATATATATATATATATATATATATATATATATATATATATGTGTGTGTGTGTGTGTGTGTGTTTTTGTGAAACCCCAAATATTTTTTTTTTATTTATTTTAATTTTCGGGACGAAAATTCTTTCAACTAGGGAATGATGTGATAACCCGACTTTTCATGATCAACCTCGTTAACAATTTCGTTAAAATCCTATAGAAAACTTAACCCCGTTAAGTAACCCAGTTAAATCTAACCACAGGGACTAAATCTGTAAAAGGTTAAATTCAAACCCCAGGGACTGATCTTTCCAAGCCCTTAAACTCCATAATTTGACTCTCAAAGTCAAAATCTAAAGAACTAATTTAGTTGACTTTTAAAAAGTCAAACCCATAACCAAATCAACTCAAACTCGATTACTTCGATCATGTCTATTGGAATTCATAACCGAAACCGGTTTCAATGTAAATTACGACCATCATTGTATATTCAATCCGCGTTAATTTATCGAATTAATATCAATTATGGCCATCAATCTCATAACCGTCGACCACTACCACGAACCCATCAAAATCGAACCACTCGGTAGAAATCCTAGCAATCAAACAACTGCACACCTTCATCACGCGTCCCAGGAGTTTTTGCACACACACATTTAGCCGGAGGAGTGGCCGAAGACACCGAGGAGCAAACCCGTCGAAGTCGGGACCGGTTCTAGTCGTACACCATCAATTCCTTCCTCATTCTGGTAATTGAACACATCCCTAGTTTCGTTTTCACCTATATAGTAAAAGCCCTAACCTGTTAGAGGCTATTAACATCGAATTGGAGGTAAACCCAATCCTAGGGTTCGTTCATAAACCAATTTGGGGCTTTCGATCTTATCAACTTTATAAATCCAATTAAATGATATGATTAGATTCGTAGGTATCAATATAATGAAAGCCCTATGATTCCAACACTTAACATCATCAGATTTAAACCTAATTGATTCATGTTTAAATCTAGGGTTTTAGTATGTTCAAACGGAAATTACGACTATAGACTAGATACCTTTGAAATTAAACTTGTCCACAGGGTCGTATGACACCGATTTACAAAACCCTTTTTGTCATTTGGCTCAATCGCGATCGAATTCAAGGGAATCAAGGGGGTTTGGGTTCGGCTCGACGAAAAAGGGGGGGGACACCGTTTGTAAACTGATAAAACCATTTCGGATCGGGATTATGTCGCGATAGCCTAGCGGCCGAGATGGTTAAGTCAGTGTGCTTGTAGGGGGGAGACCCGGGTTCGAATCTTTTCCCCCCTGTTTTTGTTGTAATTATTTTTTGAAGCATAATTTTTATACAAAAACCATTCCAAATGCTATTGTATTATTATATTAAAATGTTTTAACCCGGAAAACAACCCGTAGACTCGGGTTTGAATTATTAACTTATTTTTATATATTATACCCACTTTTATAAATAACTTAGTGTTATTATCCCCAAGTGAAAGTAATATGTTTATATTATTTTTAAACCGTGAATTCATATAAAATAATATATTTATATTATTTTCAAACCGTGACCCGTATTATCAAATAATATATATTTATATTATTTCAAATCAATTTATAACATCGTGTGTCGATTGAGACTAAATAATAATATAATTGGTTATACTATTTACTCATATACATATATTGTTACTTTCTTAATTTTTTTGTGAATGACAAAACACACGGTTATAATTATTATTAGTCGTGTCATTCGTCGCGTAAAGTAATTCCAAACTCCGTGGACACCTTCGTCCACTCTTGAATATTAGAGCGTTTCTTTAGGACGCTTCTCAATCCGTGTCATTGTCACATTTCCTATTTTTCTTTATCCCTAATTTTATGTGTTTATAATTTTTGGGCATTCGTAAGTCTTTTGAGACTTACACACTTGGTTCCAACTTTTCCCTTGTGTGATTCAAATCCTTACTCAAGCTCAGGTGAGTTTTCACGGCCCCTTTTTACTGCTTTTAAACTGGGGGAGAAAACATGATACAACTCTTTTGATTTTTGTACTTCATTTTATATCAATTGTTATGACTATGCGTAAACTCTATCATGAAAGTCCTCACATCGAACCGTTTAAATATGAATATAGCGAGGTATGTTGGGTAGTACTACTGGGTTTGACAAACCTCACCCGCGTTAGTCGCGCTAACACGATTGGATATCGAACGGGTGCAATATTGACCTAAACGTGCACCGTGGTTGATAGACCTGGTGGGAGGCAATACAAACAGTCAGTTTACGGTTGCGAGCGTAATAGCAAACAATGAACATGGGTTAGCTACTCATTTGGTATTTATGTTGATTGTACAATAAATCTGGTAAACGTTTATTTATATACTGAAACCTGTGAACTCACCAACCTCGTGTTGACACTTTTTCTTACATGTTTTCTTAGGACGCTAAGCTAAGACACAGGTGCACGTTAGGGCATGCATGGGATTCAACTGCTTTGCTTTGTGTCTATTTATGTTGATTGAATTATTTTAATGTACATTGTTTGGTTGAACGTTTGGACTTTTGGACTTTGGTTTTGGGCGCGTGTATTTTGCGCATTTACTTTCTTTACGCTTCGGCATTGATACTCTGATTTTAAAGGATAATTTCATTTGAGTCCCATGTAGAGTCGTTCAATGTAACTAATGTCTGAGATCCTGGTTTGTCACTTTCCAAACGGTAATACTCCGTTAGTGGAATTTGGGGGTGTGACAGATTGGTATCAGAGCCATTGGTTATAGAGAACTAGGATTGCATACTAGACTATAACCTCACACATTAGTTACACGGCACAGACACTTATACGTGATACATTTAGCAACTATACATTGCAGGGCAGGCATGTTAATACCATCCGTAACACCCTCAGTTGGCGAGGGACACATCATTTGAATTGCATAATCGTTCCCAGTGGCAACACTCGGGGGATCATCAGAACAACATCCACTCCCGTCCGAGGGCAGCGAGACGGAGCCTTTGGAGAAGTCACTTACATCACCATCACCTGTTGGGTATGGTGGGCTTTCTCAGGTCCATGTTATGGACGACACTCAGCACTAACGCGTATCTCCTTAGGAATTGGGATCGTCGGAGGCGAGTCCCTACTGTACACATTAGCAACAATACGCTGACTGAAGGCAGACCGTTGCACACATTATTGCAGAATCTATTGACACGTAGATGTCATCACTTTACCGAGCCATGGGCTCGCGTCTTTGGACGATATTCTGTTGAGAATAGATCGAACACAAATTTGAGAACGCATTGCTCAATGCATACTCAAACCCTATCCTGACTCAGTTGAAAGGACGGCTACTATGCTGCTTCCTATAACTTGTATTCATGAATTAGTTCATTTCTCGAAGTCGCACTTCATGTACATGTTTGTTACATGTTCTCATCTATAATCCGCTGGATTGGACTATCGTGTTGTGTTTTAACTCGGGTGAATACTCGTATCAACCTATTCCCGACTACTCATACTGATATGAGTCCTAGTCGATCAACTTATGGTTGATGACTACTCCTTTCAATGACTTATCATATCTGACAACACTCTATACTAAACAATATAACCTAAAGGACATTATGACACAGGACAGGAAGAACAAGGGTGAGCTTGCAAAGCAAATTAGCATTACGGGTGCACACGTAATAGTAATTTGAGGTGCATGTAAGTCCTGGTGAAACCTAGTGTGTGGATAAATGGTCCTAATCAGTGATCTACAAACTTAAACTTCCACTGTCAGTAGAAGTTCTTGTAACCCGCTCAACGACTAGTTGGTATCATTGAACTCGTCCAACAGTTGATAGACGCAACTATCAGGTTGAAGATGTTTACGAACACACTAAACTATCATCCATAGGATCCATCATTTTATCTCACTCATGTAAGAGTCTTAGTGAACTTAAGACTCTCATCCAAACTTGATCAATGAAACCAACTCGATTGAAACTCTGGTAAAACCTCATGGTAAACCCACCGACTCCAAGTATGTAAGCGGAATTGGAAGAATTCTTTTCCTGCTAACACGTTATTCCTTAAACTCCAGCAATAAATTCCAGTTGACTCTATTGCCTTATCCGATGACTAATCCTTAGTCAATTATGAATTATACCTAGCACATTCAATCCTGTAAACAAATTTCTTCCTTCATGGAATGATCCAATAACATTAGAAGACGAGGATTTAATCTAACCAACCCCATCAAAAACAACGTAGGTTCAAGTCTGCTAAGACTTTCAACCAGTTGACCTCTTCAGGACAAAACCAGAGTGGTTATACGGAGGGATACCCTAAGTGCAACTAGTGTAATTTTCACCATCTCGGTGCTTGTAAGAGAAATCCTTGCCAGCGGTGTGGCAAGGTGGGTCATGCTGCCAAGGAATGTAGAGGTGAGCTACAAACCAAACATCCTTTCCATCAACCGGAATCTACAAAGGGTTGTCTTGAGTGTGGAAAGGAAGGACACCTTCGGAAGGATTTTCCTCAACTGAAGTAAGGGGGTAATGTCAACAATAACCATAACCAAGGTAACAACAACAACCACGGTAACAATAATGGCAACAATGGCAGAAATGGTACAAAGGGGCGAGCCTTTGTGCTAGGATCCGGAGAAGCTCGTTATGACCACAACGTGGTTACCGGTAAGTTCCTTCTAAACAACTATTTTGCCTCTGTAGTGTTTGACACTGGTGCTGATAGGAGTTCCATGACTAATAAACTTAGTAACCTACTAAGAAAAACTCCAACCCTGTTAGAGGACAAATACACCATAGGAATAGCGGACGGTCAAATAATAGAAGCAACCCATGTTCTTAAGGGTTATAAACTTGAACTGGCTAGTCATAAATTTGACATTGATCTCATGCCGGTCACACTCGGTAGTTTCGACGTAATTGTCGGAATGGACTGGTTATCCAAGAACCAAGCCGAGACTGTCTGTCGCGAGAAAATCGTTCGCCTTCCTCTTCCTAATGGAGAAATCCTCTCCGTCCAAGGCGAAAGGAGTGGTGCTGTTATGGGCATTATATCCTTCAAGAAGGCACAAAAATGTCTACGTAAAGGACATACTGCCATTTTGGCTCTCGTCGCCGAGCAACCATCTGAAGAAAATAGGATTGAAGGCATACCGATCATTCGGGATTACCTGAAAGTATTTCCCGAAGACTTGCCTAGTCTTCCACCACATCGACAGGTCGAGTTCCAAATTAATCTAGCACCCGGAGCAGCGCCTATTACTCGGGCACCCTGTAGACTTGCACCCAGTGAATTGCAAGAGCTATCTACACAACTGCAAGAGTTGTAGGATAAAGATTTCATTAGACCTAGCTCATCGCCATGGGGAGCTCCAGTCCAATTTGTCAAGAAGAAAGACGGAACTTTTTGCATGTGCATCGATTACCGGGAACTGAATAAAGTGACAATCAAAAATCGTTATCCTCTACCGCGTATTGATAACCTCTTCGATCAACTCCAAGGATCAAGTTTCTATTCCAAGATAGATCTTAGATCCAGTTACCATCAATTAAGAGTCCGAGATGAAGACATCTCTAAGACTGCTTCCAGGACAAGGTACAGCCATTACGAATTTATGGTCATGCCTTTCGGTCTAACCAACGCACCTGCGGTATTCATGGACCTCATGAACCGTGTGTGTAAGCCTTACCTTGACCAGTTTGTTATCGTTTTCATCGATGACATTCTTATTTATTCCAAGAACGAGGAAGAACATGAAGAACATCTGCGTCTAATTTTGGAACTACTTAAGCAAGAGCAACTTTATGCTAAGTTTTCCAAATGTGAATTTTGGATTCGAGAGGTTCAATTTCTAGGGCATGTGGTAAATGAAAAAGAAATACATGTCGACCCATCCAAAATAGAAGCCATCAAGAATTGGACAGCACCGACGACTCCGACTGAAGTGCGACAATTTCTGGGATTGGCTAGATATTACCGTCGTTTTATCGAAGGATTTTCAAAGATTGCGCAACTTCTCACCGCCCTAACTCAAAAAGGAAAAGCTTATAATTGGGGCGATAACCAAGAATCAGCTTTCCAGCATCTCAAACAGAAACTTTGCAGTGCACCTATTTTAGCTCTTCCGGAAGGAACCGATGACTTTGTGGTGTATTGTGATGCATCCATTCAAGGCCTGGGTTGTGTCTTAATGCAACGCGAAAAGGTAATCGCATACGCTTCACGTCAGTTAAAGGTTCACGAGAAAAACTACACCACTCATGACCTAGAGTTGGGAGCAGTAGTTTTTGCACTTAAGATATGGAGACATTACTTGTACGGTACCAAATGCACCATCTACACCGACCACAAGAGCCTCCATCATATCTTCGAGCAGAAGGAGTTGAACATGTGACAACGTCGTTGGGTTGAACTTTTAAATGATTACGACTGTGCGATCCGGTATCATCCGGGTAAAGCTAACGTTGTGGCTGATGCACTAAGCCGAAAGGAAACAAAACCCAAACGAGTTCGAGCATTACAACTTACTATTCACCCTAGATTGCCTGACAGAATCCGTAGTGCTCAACTTGAAGCCTTGAAAGAAGATAACCTACCGTTAGAAGGTACACGTGGCATGGAAGCACAACTTGAAGTAAAATCTGACGGAATTCGTTACTTTGTCGAACGAATATGGGTTCCGGTGTTCGGAAATTTAAGGGAACTAATCATGGATGAAGCTCATAAATCTCGTTACTCCATTCATCCGGGTTCCGATAAAATGTACCATGATCTAAAAGTACTATATTGGTGGCCAAAGATGAAGGCCGATATAGCCACTTATGTTAGTAAGTGTCTGACCTGCGCGAAGGTCAAAGTTGAATACCAAAAACCGTCCGGTCTCCTACAACAACCTGAAATTCCCATGTGGAAATGGGAACAAATATCCATGGACTTCATTACCAAATTACCCCGAACCCCTACCGGATGTGATACTATATGGGTAATTGTGGATCGCCTAACAAAATCTGCTCACTTCCTAGCCATCAAAGAAACTGACAAAATGGATAAACTCACTCGAGTATACTTGAAAGAAGTGGTCTCTCGGCACGGAGTGCCAATCTCTATTATTTCAGATTGTGATGCACGATTCACTTCCCGTTTCTGGCAATCATTGCATAAAGCATTAGGCACGCGTCTAGATATGAGCACAGCATACCATCCTCAAACTGATGGCCAAACTGAACGTACTATCCAAACTCTGTAGGACATGCTACGAGCTTGTGTGATCGATTTCGGTAACACTTGGGAGTCTCACCTACCATTGGTGGAGTTCTCCTACAACAACAGTTATCACACTAGCATCAAGGCAGCTCCATTTGAAGCACTTTATGGGCGGAAATGCCGTTCTCCCATTTGTTGGACCGACGTTGGGGATAGCCAACTCACAGGTCCTGAACTTGTATTTGAAACTTCCGAAAAGATCGTTCAAATTAGAAATCGTATGGCGGCAGCTCGTGATCGTCAAAAGAGCTATGCCGACAAGCGTCGTAAACCTTTGGAATTTCAAATAGGTGACATGGTTTTACTCAAAGTCTCACCTTGGAAAGGTGTCATTCGTTTCGGGAAACGAGGAAAACTGAATCCTCGTTATGTTGGACCTTTCAAAATATTAAAGAGAATCGGACCAGTCGCGTATCAACTGGACCTACCTGAAAGACTTAGTGGTGTACACAACGTCTTTCACGTCTCAAATTTAAAGAAATGCCTGGCAGATGAATCACTCGCAGTTCCTCTAGAGGAACTACACGTTGATGAACAGTTACGTTTCATCGAAGAACCTATGGAAATTATGGATAGGGAAGTTAAAACGTTAAAGCACAGCAAGATCCCTATTGTCAGAGTTCGTTGGAACTCGAAACGCGGACCGGAATTCACGTGGGAGCGTGAGGATCAGATGATGCGCAAATATCCTAATCTGTTCAAGCACTCCGCGTCAAATCCCTAAGGTACTATTTAATTTTCGGGACGAAAATTCTTTCAACTAGAGAATGATGTGAAACCCCAAATATTTTTTTTTATTTATTTTAATTTTCGGGACGAAAATTCTTTCAACTAGGGAATGATGTGACAACCCGACTTTTCATGATCAACCTCGTTAACAATTTCGTTAAAATCCTATAGAAAACTTAACCCCGTTAAGTAACCCAGTTAAATCTAACCACAGGGACTAAATCTGTAAAAGGTTAAATTCAAACCCCAGGGACTGATCTTTCCAAGCCCTTAAACTCCATAATTTGACTCTCAAAGTCAAAATCTAAAGAACTAATTCAGTTGACTTTTAAAAAGTCAAACCCATAACCAAATCAACTCAAACTCGATTACTTCGATCATGTCTATTGGAATTCATAACCGAAACCGGTTTCAATGTAAATTACGACCATCATTGTACATTCAATCCGCGTTAATTTATCGAATTAATATCAATTATGGCCATCAATCTCATAACCGTCGACCACTACCACGAACCCATCAAAATTGAACCACTCGGTAGAAATCCTAGCAATCAAACAACTGCACACCTTCATCACGCGTCCCAAGAGTTTTTGCACACACACATTTAGCCGGAGGAGTGGCCGAAGACACCGAGGAGCAAACCCGTCGAAGTCGGGACCGGTTCTAGTCGTACACCATCAATTCCTTCCTCATTCTGGTAATTGAACACATCCCTAGTTTCGTTTTCACCTATATAGTAAAAGCCCTAACCTGTTAGAGGCTATTAACATCGAATTGGAGGTAAACCCAATCCTAGGGTTCGTTCATAAACCAATTTGGGGCTTTCGATCTTATCAACTTTATAAATCCAATTAAATGATATGATTAGATTCGCAGGTATCAATATAACGAAAGCCCTATGATTCCAACACTTAACATCATCAGATTTAAACCTAATTGATTCATGTTTAAATCTAGGGTTTTAGTATGTTCAAACGGAAATTACGACTATAGACTAGATACCTTTGAAATTAAACTTGTCCACAGGGTCGTATGACACCGATTTACAAAACCCTTTTTGTCATTTGGCTCAATCGCGATCGAATTCAAGGGAATCAAGGGGGTTTGGGTTCGGCTCGACGAAAAAGGGGGGGGGACACCGTTTGTAAACTGATAAAACCATTTCGGATCGGGATTATGTCGCGATAGCCTAGCGGCCGAGATGGTTAAGTCAGTGTGCTTGTAGGGGGAGACCCGGGTTCAAATCTTTTCCCCCCTGTTTTTGTTGTAATTATTTTTTGAAGCATAATTTTTATACAAAAACCATTCCAAATGCTATTGTATTATTATATTAAAATGTTTTAACCCGGAAAACAACCCGTAGACTCGGGTTTGAATTATTAACTTATTTTTATATATTATACCCACTTTTATAAATAACTTAGTGTTATTATCCCCAAGTGAAAGTAATATGTTTATATTATTTTTAAACCGTGAATTCATATAAAATAATATATTTATATTATTTTCAAACCGTGACCCGTATTATTAAATAATATATATTTATATTATTTCAAATCAATTTATAACATCGTGTGTCGATTGAGACTAAATAATAATATAATTGGTTATACTATTTACTCATATACATATATTATTACTTTCTTAATTTTTTTGTGAATGACAAAACACCCGGTTATAATTATTATTAGTCGTGTCATTCGTCGCGTAAAGTAATTCCTAACTCCGTGGACACCTTCGTCCACTCTTGAATATTAGAGCGTTTCTTTAGGACGCTTCTCAATCCGTGTCATTGTCACATTTCCTATTTTTCTTTATCCCTAATTTTATGTGTTTATAATTTTTGGGCATTCGTAAGTCTTTTGAGACTTACACACTTGGTTCCAACTTTTCCCTTGTGTGATTCAAATCCTTACTCAAGCTCAGGTGAGTTTTCACGGCCCCTTTTTACTGCTTTTAAACTGGGGGAGAAAACATGATACAACTCTTTTGATTTTTGTACTTCATTTTATATCAATTGTTATGACTATGCGTAAACTCTATCATGAAAGTCCTCACATCGAACCGTTTAAATATGAATATAGCGAGGTATGTTGGGTAGTACTACTGGGTTTGACAAACCTCACCCGCGTTAGTCGCGCTAACACGATTGGATATCGAACGGGTGCAATATTGACCTAAACGTGCACCGTGGTTGATAGACCTGGTGGGAGGCAATACAAACAGTCAGTTTACGGTTGCGAGCGTAATAGCAAACAATGAACATGGGTTAGCTACTCATTTGGTATTTATGTTGATTGTACAATAAATCTGGTAAACGTTTATTTATATACTGAAACCTGTGAACTCACCAACCTCGTGTTGACACTTTTTCTTACATGTTTTCTTAGGACGCTAAGCTAAGACACAGGTGCACGTTAGGGCATGCATGGGATTCAACTGCTTTGCTTTGTGTCTATTTATGTTGATTGAATTATTTTAATGTACATTGTTTGGTTGAACGTTTGGACTTTTGGACTTTGGTTTTGGGCGCGTGTATTTTGCGCATTTACTTTCTTTACGCTTCCGCATTGATACTCTGATTTTAAAGGATAATTTCATTTGAGTCCCATGTAGAGTCGTTCAATGTAACTAATGTCTGAGATCCTGGTTTGTCACTTCCCAAACGGTAATACTCCGTTAGTGGAATTTGGTGGTGTGACAGTTTTGACCAAAAATTACACAATATAATCAAGCGATCAAATTTAGTTTGTGAGGTAGCGTGCTTGTAATATTCGTGATGAACAAAGTATGTAAAGAAGTAAAACGACACGAATGTTTACGAGGAAAGCCCTTAATCCCAAAGGATTGCTGGCATAAAACCTCAGGAAGTGACCAAAAGTCACTTGCCTCCTAGTATTTTATAGAATAACAAAAATGATTACAAGTAAGAGCAATGAATGATCAAAATCTAAGTGTTACAGAGCTTATTTGCGAGTATTTGATAATGCTAAGTGTTTGTGTGTGTTTCCTATTTGATCAAGTTGCTGATTATATACAGAAATGAACATAACTAACTATCCAAGAATCCTGGAATCGCCAAGTCTTCTAATATGACCGTTGGAGGCCACTCCACGCATCTTCAACACGTTCTTCCTGACTTCTAGAGCGATTCTTCAGGGATTAACTTGACTTCGCATGTTTTACCTGCGTTTTAGTCAACATAGAAGAAAGATATAACGATCATATATTAAAGATACCGAAACCTGTCAGGATACCGAAGTATGTTAAAGATCCAGGGTCCTTAGTTGTAAACTGACCCCTAACAATTGTCTCCAAATTTTAACAGTTGTCAGCTTCATCGACATCAGTAAAATTTTAAAATTCAAATGGTAAATTGATGATAAGGTTTCGATAGGACTCTTTCCGGTTCCAATAATAAATGACCGTTTCTCCGGCAGGATATAATCATAATCATTCACGCGTCTCTCACTTGGATCTTCTCATAGCTAACAAGTAAAGCTTTTTATATTTGTCTTTGCCTCTTTCTTTACAAGTATTTGCATAATTCTGAATTATCCGACTCTTTATAGGAATCCCGAAGTGTGATTCTCAATCAGCTTTGTCTGGTAAGAAAAAAAAATTTATCTATATGTTAGTTAAACGTATATTTAGGAGTCTAACCCATTATCTTATAGCAGGTGCTCGTAGGTCAAGCTCTTGATTTTCCCTCGACAACATCGATAACATGGTCTTTGAAAGCAAAGCCATAAAAAAGGAAAAGACTAAGCCTGCTACCAAAGCTCCCAAACCTCATGCTCCTACTCTATGCCCCAATATCACTGTTGGCAAAAAGAGAAAGCTCTGTGATGCTGTCGGTGTAGCTATCTATGAACACCTGAACTATGTTGATGCCTATAAAAAGCTTCACGTCCTCAGTTATCTAGTAACATACTTTCAGTATCCTGGATTCTGAACTTTTCCTGCTTTGAAGATCCCATTTTGGGATAGACAATTTCAACTTTTAACTGTTGGTCTGTGATTCGGGTGGATAGGCCAGCTTTTGGATGAAACCTGAATCACTAATTATCCTGCACTCTTAATATTAGTAAATAACTTATGACTATGTGCCATGATTGTTACGTGTTTGATATGTTTTTGACATATTTTTAGAAAATAAGGATCCTTAGGCAGTTAAGCTATAGGATACATGGAAAATCAGATTTAGGTATGTTTTTGGGATATCGGATCCTTTATGAACATCTGTAAATAATATCTTAGGTTTAAACTTCAGTTTAAGAAAACATACCTTGTTTCTGATAAATAGTTTGAAAAAATATGAGTACAAACATACCATGAATTAGTCATCAAATATTTCGAGTCTACCCAAAATTGAAAAATGAATAAGAAATTTTAAATAAATACCTTCATCGAGAATCAGGCTAGGCAGATATACATACATACCAGATAACGATATGGAGTCCAAACAGAGTCAGAGTATCATAACTTTTAGTTGTCCCCTATGTATAGCTGTCAAACAAATTGTTTGCTTAGTAATTGTACCTCAGGATTCTCAGGGGTGTCCCCAGAATCTTGAGTTATTAACTTGAGACATGCCAACATAGTGGGTTATACCCGTAGTGACATGTAAATGACAATAACCTTTGGTAAACATGTCAATGTTAAACTGCTTGGGTCATGCCCGGCTGTATAACATGTCCGTGTTACTCCATTGATAATATTCGTAAGGTCCAACATATAGCCAGCAGTGATGAAATTATCAGCCACGGTTACATGGACTGGTCGCACCACCTCGAACTATACTTGGATATCGTGCGCTCTTGGCGGGGTGTAGAAACCCAATCTACTTAGAAAGGCGAAAGCCGTTTAAACCTTTGAATGGATTTTGAATACCTTAGACTTAGGAGAGATGGCCAATCTCTATCTTGGTGATCCTTCCTGCAAAACATGAAATCTTGGTGAAGGTGGGTGTTAGACTGGCTAACACCCCCATGACGCTCAAGTCAGATATAAAAATAAATATGGAAAGAAGACGTAACATTTTTAGTTAGAATATAATTTCTAACTTACATAAAGTAGGTTTTGAGATGGATGGTGTTCCAGGATCTTGGCTAAGTTCAAGATTCCGAATACATGCTTCTTCTTCAGTGTTGGATACTTCATTTATCTTCTCAATTGTTGTGTAATATTGAAAATTTTGAATTCCACAGATAATTGCTTAACTATTATGAGATATATGGCTAACCTCTCACCCTAGACTGCATATGAGCCATTGAAATGGTTAGCACAAAATAGTGGATCTACATATATCTGAGGATACCTGATCTTGAGATCCCTAGCTAATTGTAATCCTCCTATCAACGCCTCATATTCCGCTTTATTATTGGTTGCCTAGAACTCATGACTTATAGATTGGAGTATTATGTCCCCTTGTGGCGATTTCAGTATGATGCCTAAACTTGTTCCTCTAACATTTGATGCACCATTAGTGAATAAGGTCCACTTATCCTTAGATTCTTCCAATTGTTGAACTTCAAGGTATACTTCATGTTGAATGTCACTACTGAAATCAGCCATAAAGTCCGCAAGTGATTGAGACTTTATTGCTGTTGTAGGTTCATATACTAGATCGTATGCACTGAGTTTGACCGACCACTTAGCCATTCTTTCTGACATCTCTGGTTTTCTTAAGACACACTTAACAGGATAATTAGTCTTAACATGAATAGTATGAGTTTCAAAGTAATGTCTAAGCTTAGTAGATGCCATTATTAAAGTTAAAATTAGTTTTTTTTTCTAAATGAGAGTACCTAGTCTCTGCTGCTAGCAAGCTTTTACTTACACAGTATACGAGATGTTTTTGTCCTTCAAGATCCTTGAATAAGACATCACTTACAGCATTTCCGGATACCGCTAAATACAGGGATAATGGTTCACCATCCTCTAGCTGATGACATGTATCCAGGGTCTCCCCCTTCGATATAGATTGGTTGCTTTATTTCACCAATTTTGCTCTTGACCCCACCACTAAGTTATACCAAGACTGGGAATTTAGAGATGATTTCGGAATCAGGGATCCCTATCCTCTTCAGGACTTCTAATTGTATGATGTTCATTGAGGATCCGGCAGATGAACTAATTGGCTATGTACAGAGTGATTACCATGTCGTCTTGCTAGGGATCCTGTACATTGTCTCTGTCCCCTTTCTCTATCTTTGCTTCCTCAGCGTTTATCTTTGCTGCAGAATAAGAAGTACCACATATATTAGACCTAACAAATATGAAACTTATTACCTTGAGATCCTTAGGTGGGGATGTCGCTCGTCTTGGGTAGCATCAGGATTCTGATTCTTTTCTTTCTTTCTTTCTTCCCAAGAATTCCTTCATGTGGCCTTTGCTAAGAAGATAGCTTATTTCTTTTCTAAGGGCAATACAATCCTCAGTCATGTGCCCAAAGTCTTCATGATATGCACACCATTTAGATTTGTTCTTCCATACGGATGCCTTATCAGTTTTCCTAGGCCATCTGACCTTGTCCCCAAGATCCTGCATAGCATACATGAGTCCTGAAACATCAACAGAAAAACAATAGTCAATCAGTTTAGGATAATTTTCTTCTTCCTCATCGTCCTTCACATCGTTGAATATGTGATTATCAGCTCTCTAGTAAGGCTTTGATCTATGAAGCTTGAAAGATGATTATTCAAATTTCCTGCTGGGATAATCTGTGATTGTCAGCTCTCGAGTAAGGCTTTGATCTATTTAGCAATGTCAAGGTTTGGGATATCCAAGGATTCCCGGCCAAACTCGCTTACATAATCCCTAAGGGACTCGTCAGCATTTTGGGTTACTGTGTACAAGTCACTAGTTAGTCTTTTAAAGGTTCTGCTGCAAGAAAATTGGTTGTTAAATAAATTAATTAAATGAGCAAATGAAGTGACAGAATAAGTAGGAACATTTAATAGTCATTTCAAGGCAGATCCTGTTAAGGATGATCCAAATCCTTTGCACAGACAGACCTCTTTCAGATTCAGAGGGATATGATTGATCTCCATTCTCTCTTTATATTGAGTGACATGCTCTTCGGGATCGGTAGTTCCATCATATAACTTCATGTTAGGAGTCTGGAAGCGTTTCGGGATCTCTGCATCGTATATCGGGGGAGCGAATCTGGAGATCCTGTGACTGGCTGAGGATGCTTCCGGTATTGGTTCTACCACACCTGGTATGCTAGTGATCATATCCTTCAGCTTTTTTAACTCCTTGGCCATGACTAGACTAATCCTTGTATCTTGCATAAGTTCGTTAGCATTTAAAAATTGATTGAAACAATTACCAATGTGAGGATCCCGCGATGAGGATCCTGGGGTGATTCCAAGATTCCGGTTTGCGGTGATTCCAACAGCCGGAGTCGGGCCAACTGTAGTGATTCCAGTCTGCATGGGGATGAAGTCTCCCTTATGGATTCCTGAGGATCCCGAATAGTTAAAGTCTAGGATCCTTGGTTGCAGCGGGGTTGTCACTTCCACTGGTTTCTTCGATTCTTTAACTTTTTCAAGCTCTCTGAACAGCATCAGGTTAGTCTTCCTCTCCTGCTCCATTTGTTGTTTCATCTCCCAGAATAGCTCGAGGATATCATTGTTTGATACGATCACAAGTCCACCAGCAGGTATTCCGGATCCCAAAAAACCCGCAGAAGTAGTTTTCTTTGGCTGATTAACACTCTTTTGGGATGAAGGAGGAGGAGTGGGGTTGTTCAACCTAGAGCTTGAAGATGGAGCAGAAACAGAAATATTTTTGGATTGGGACGACATTTTTTAAATCAGTTTTCAGAAAAAAATTATTGAACGCAAACTTTATTAAAGATTTAAAAATGAAAAGCACCACTTGCCCCACGGTGGGCACCAAATTGTTTTGACAAAAAATTACACAATATAATCAAGTGATCAAATTTAGTTTGTGAGGTATTGTCGTGATGAACAAAGTATGTAAAGAAGTAAAACGACACGAGTGTTTAATAGGAAAGCCCTTAATCCTTAAGGATTGCCGGCATAAAACCTCGGGAAGTGACCGAAAGTCACTTGCCTCCTAGTATTTTATAGAATAACAAAAATGATTACAAGTAAGAGCAATGAATGATCGAAATCTAGGTGTTACAGAGCTTATTTGCGAGTATTTGATAATGCTAAGTGTTTGTGTGTGTTTCCTATTCGATCAAGTTGCTGATTATATACAGAAATGAACATAACTAACTATCCCAGAATCCCGGAATCGACCAAGTCTTCTAATATGACCGTTGGAGGCCACTCTACGAGTCTTCAACAAGTTCTTCCTGACTTCTAGAGCGATTCTTCAGGGATTAACTTGACTTCGCACGTTTTACCTGCGTCTTAGTCAACATAGAAGAAAGATACAACGGTCATATATTAAGGATACCGAAGTATGTTAAAGATCCATGATCCTTAGCTGTAAAATGACCCCTAACAATATATATATATATATATATATATATATATATTTATATATATATGTATACACACAACTATATGTAGGGCTGAGCATTTCGGGTTTCCCGGGTCAATTAGGGTAATCCGATTCCGAATTTGTATTAAAGTATTACCCAAATACCGTACCTAGGTCACACATTCGGTAATGGTTTCAGTCGGCGATCGGGAAATAGGGTATTCCCGTTACCGTAAAAACTGGACCGAATCTGATCCGTATCGATTGATAAAATGGCTTATGATTCTTGGTATGAGTTTTAATACTTTTTTTTCTATTGCCGATCCTGACCCAAGTAAAAGGAACAAACAGACCAATGGATACCTTTACTTTAAAAAGTGAATTTTCTATTCATGTAAACTGATACTATGCGAGAAAATTTGCATATTTATCAACAATGGTGAATGATGTTATACTTATAAGTTTCTTATTAATAACTCTCAAATTATAACGTCGGTTACCAATGAAAATTTTTGTTTTGTTTTTGTTTTTTTTTTTTGGTTTTTCATATTCACCCCATTTCATTTTCATATTTTCAAATAATAACCCTCAACTTTCTAAAAACCCAAAGATACCTCTACAAAAAAAATCATTTGTTTTTGTGTTTAATATTTTTTTCTTTGCGTCCCTGTATAAACTTTGTTTTACTTATTTCTTTTAATATTTTTTCTTTACGTCACGATATAAATTTTGTTTTACTCATTTACATGTGTCTTACCATAACTCCCCCTGAAGTTTGTAAAATATCAAAATTATGTGTTTTTTCATAACGTCACGCCACATGTCACCTATCTGTTGGTCCATAATTTTTTTTGCTTTTTTTCTTTGTTTTTTACATTTCTTTTTATTGGACTAATCACGTTTTTATGTACTTAATCACTTTTTTGTGCTTAGTCACAGCCTCAACTGTTTTAGATCCGTTTCCCATCGCAGAGCGCGGGGTGCTAAAGTCACCGTATTTAACGACGTTAGTCTCACAGCCGCAACACGTGCAACGAGATTCATAAACATGCAGACTTAATTATGTAGTTTACCACGTTAATATCACTGTACGAACCCGCCGCAACGCGCGGGTCATAATTCCTAGTTTTGATCAATTACATGATAACCATTTTAATTTGGTTTCAACTGTTTGTACAAGATATTTTTTCAACTTATAAATTTTCGAGTTGAATATTCTTTGCCTTTTCTTATTCAATTGTGTATGAGGGTTAAAACTTTAGAAAGATACCATTCTTTGTTAAGATCTTCTGTCATAATGCAATAAATTATAATGGATTTTTGTTAATTTTTAAACATATCTGGTCGGTAGTATTTTCTCGGTTTCATAGGGAATTACCTGATCCCGATCCCGATCCCCATTTTTTATGGAAACAGTGACCGAATCCCGAAATATGTAATGCAAATCAGCTCGATATAGGGATTTTTTCGGGTCGGTCTTCAGTGATTTTCGGGTATTCTCGATCTGTGCTCACCCCTAACTATATGCATGTATATATCTATTATTCTTTCTCAAAATATTTAAGTATATGTATGTTTTATAAAAGAAACATTTCTAAAATAAAAGTTATTAATATGTTAAAATAATACTGATCAAACCTTTTTATGCTTATAATAATAGTTATAATAAACATCATAATTATTTACTAATTATATATCTATTATTGGCCGTGCTATGGAATAGTAATATTTTTTACATCAGAACTTTTTTTTTTATAGATATGGCATAAAAGTTTAGTTTTTTTCTTTTTGACAAAAAAAGTTATTTTTTTAGATTTTTCCTAAAACTTCAATAGAGTAAACTTTAATTTTTTTTCCTCAAGTTTAATTTTTTATAAAATTGTAACAAAAGTTCAATGGGTTTATTTTTTTAGTAAACTTTTGTTATTTTTTTTAAACGGTATAGACGGCTTTGTTTAGTATTTTTTTGTGAACGATCCGAGATTTTTTTTGTCTCGTACGTTATAGCGAGTCTATGCTTCGATGTAACTTTGATCACCATGGACGAGGCGAACCGATAACTACCAAACTCCCGTCGCGTAGCGCAGGGATTGAACAATATATTTTTTTATTACCCCAAAAGTTTTTTTATAGATATGACACAAAAATTTTAGTTTTTTTTTTAGATTTGCCACAAAACTTCAATAGAGTAAACTTTAGTTTTTTTTCCTCAAGTTTGATTTTTTTATAAAATTGTAACAAAAGTTCAATGGATTTATTTTTTTAGTAAACTTTCCTTATTTTTTTTTAACGGTATGGACGGATTTATTTAATATTTTTTTGTGAGCGATCCAATTTTTTTTGTATCGTACGCTATAGCGAGTCTATGCTTCGACGTAACTTTTATCAGCGTGGATGAGCCGAACCGATAACTACCAAACTCTCGTCGCGTAGCGCTATGATTGAACAATACATATATTATTTTTACCCCAAAAGTTTTTTTTATAGATATGGCACAAAAGTTTTAGTTTTTTTTTTTAACAAAAAAGTTCTTTTCTTATATTTGCCACAAAACTTCAATAGAGTAAACTTTAGTTTTTTTTTCTTCAAGTTTGATTTTTTATAAAATTGTAACAAAAGTTAAATGGGTTTACTTTTTTAGTAAACTTTCCTAAATTTTTTTAAACGGTATGAACGGCTTTGTTTAGTATTTTTTTCTGTGCGATCCGAGATTTTTTTTTGTATCGTACGCTATAGCGAGTCTATGCTTCAACCTAAATTTTATCACCGTGGACGAGCCGAACCGATAACTACCAAACCTCCGCCGCGTAGCGCAGGGGAAAAAATTAGTGATATTAATACACCATAATAACTTACGATCATACCATAATAATATATTAATGAAAATAATGATTAATATTAACAATACCTTGTATAAATAATCATCATAGGTAATGTTAAGGGTTAAAATTCAGAGCAGGATCCCGAATAATGAATGATTTAGAATCCGTTATCATGATAAGTTCAGCATCCTGAATTTTACCAACGGCTACTTGTCTGTTGCTTTTTTATTCGCAGGAAAATTATTAATCACGTAAACACATGCCTGAAGACTCGCTCAAGGGACGTGGACCACGTGTGGAATACATGTGAATCAGCTTGCAACGATGGTATGAGAGGATAGACTCAATAGCTTAAATCTCGTATAGTTGGTTGGAGATAACTTGTATATTTAATAAGCAATTTGATCGTATAGGAACACACTTAGCATTACTGTTTACGTTCATTCAAGCTCTTTAATACGTAGCGTACGATCTTGATTCGCTCTCTTTGTACTCGATAATTCATATTTTATACTAATTATCAAGGCAGCCCGACGTTTAGTCGGATCCCGAGGTTTTGTGCCGGAGATCATCAAGTATCAAGGGCTTTCCTTGTAATCAACCATGTCCTTTACTTTTTTAATTGTTTCGTATTGATTTTACAAAGCACGCTACCTTACTTTCAAAGTTTGGTTACAAAGTTAGTTCGTATAATTTTTACCCAAAACAATTTGGCGCCCACCGTGGGGCAAGTGGTGCTTTTTATCCTTAAATATTTACTAAAATTCGTGTTCAATCACTATCTTTCAAAACTAATTGCAAAAATGTCATCCCAGTCCAAGAATGTTTATGTTTCTGATCCATCTTCAACCTCTAGGTTAGTGATCGCGTTATCAAGGTCAATCAAAAACAAGTATTATAATCCCTAGCAACCTTAAACTATAGTATAGTGAAGTAGGGTATCGTATCCACAGGGAATTGGTGGAAAGTGTTTGTTTAAGAAGACTGTTCGGATTTTGAAAAAGCAATTACTTTAAACTTTTGAAAACTATTAAAAGGAAACGGATCGCTTCCGGGTCCAGATTGCAAGTTCGGTGATTACTGGTTTGTACTTATTGGAATTTACATAGACATAACTCATTAATCAGATTGATAAATAATTAACATTCAAATAAAGACTGTACTGAGCAACGATTGTAAAACCGAATGCTTGACACAAGTTAATTACCCAATAGTTAACTACCAATTCAGAATACTAATCATAGATACAATGGTTCACGATAGATAACCGAAAAACTGATGCATATGATAAATCAATAAACTAAACGTGTTCAATCAATCCAATCAATCCTAGAACTCAAACAATAAAACGATTACAAGAATACTAGACCAAATCAAGTATGAACCTAGGTATATCACTTACAAGCTAATCCTACACCCGGAAACGAAACGAAGAGATTAGCCGCTCATAGACATCGTCTTCGATTCTTCAATAATTGTTCTAACTTGATCTAGCATTAAAAACTTCAAAAGATTGAAACTTTATCTCTGGAAATCACCTTAGGGAAGCTCTGGATCGTAGAATGACAAGTTAATTCGACTATAGACTCCTCCATGCTTTATAATTGAAATTAGGTTTACTTTTCCGAATTTATGAATCTTCGTGTGTTGCGAACATAGGATGGCTACACTTTGCATGGCGCCAGAACAAATTTCCCAGGTGGGATTTTCAAGGCCCTCGCGTGTCGCGAACTTCTTCCTTCTGATGGCGCGAAGATCATGTTTTCCACAATTTTTGACTTTCGTTCCTTCGACTTATCCGGGGCCCGTGTATGCTACTATTCTCATGATTTTGAGCTCGTGTTTTCCCACTCACTTAGCATATTAAACCTGTGATGGACACAAACACCAAAGACTCGATATACAAAGATAAACGCTTAAAACTATAAACTTAGACTCTTATACATAGGATATTTAACCTCACATCACATCCCCACACTTGACATTTTTCGTCCCGAAAAAGAATTTTGCATAGAATCATAATCAGAAAACTTGCAATTTATTTCCAATTTTTTATATCTTTTGTTTTCTCAACATGTTAACCGTAACAATCGGTATTTCGTTCCGATTAAACCCAGACACCGATTCCCGAGTCCCCAATTCTATATATTATGCATTACCATGCAACAGTTTATCTATGGGTCTCACAATCAAAAAGTTACGACTCAGCCTAATCCCATCTCAAGGTCATGGTTAGGCTCGGGCTAAACCTTATAGATTTCCCACCATTATAAACACCAATTTATATGTTTTAAAAATTAGATGAATAATGGATCGATGCATGAATGATATGAGCTTTTATTAATGTTATATGAATAAACCAAACCCAGTGGTGTTTCAATCACGCTGGAACACGATATATGACACGTATACAGTTTTTAAGCAATGAAAGACCTAAGCTTCATAATAGGGTTGTATCATTTAAGTCGCCATCCCAAAGGGAAACACATAAACCTAACTCAGATATCCATTATTATTATTGATTACTTAAGTCCCGCCCATGGGTGTATCAACCAAGTCACTATCCCGGAGGGTAACACATAGGCAAAACCTAAGATTAACTTAGTTATATAAAGTTCATTAAATGATGGATTATGGAATGTGGGCGCCACCAACTTTCGGATTTATTTTCATAAAAAGAAAGCAATGTGCCAAAAATTTTAAAAACATATAAATTCTTGTTTATAAAGGTACCTATCACCCTATATTAACAGTTTCGACCTTACTAACACCCCTAAGATGAGAACCCACAAGGCATCCTGAATTAATTATTCAATTAAGCTAGATTCACTATCAGGATGTTTAAGCTCTTAAATTGATTGGGCCTACCAAAATGTTACAAATTAGATATATTTGATCATCATTATTATTCGTTTAAATTCCACACGCAAATTCCCGATTGTACTATCATTTTTCATTTAGTTGCAAAAATTCTAATCTAAGGACATTTTGTAAATTTTTAAATTTTTATGATTTTTCTGACTCAACATAGAAGACTCAAACACAGACTTGGACTAGGTCTCCCCTCCCCACACTTAAACACGACATTGTCCTCAATGTAGGAAGAGCGACTCAAAAATAAAAGAAAAATAGCAAAAAGTAAACAAGTTAGCCGGATAGACGATCGTATAGCATTTCATTCGCGATCGTGTTCCACGGATACAAGTGAGTTGCATGGTACAAGAATGTTTAAGATCGGATCATCGTCTCTCGAATGGAGATTGCGTACGAGAAAGTAAATCCAAACTTGCAAAATCATAATCAAAACATACCCACAAGCATCACATCGACTCAATTAGATGACTCAATAAAAATTAAAAGACCGACGGACTCGATTGACTCAAAAATTACAAAATTAAAATAAAAACCCTAATTTTGGGTCTTCGCGTGTCGCGAGGGACAAAAAATGTCCGGCCCGGCTAGATTGTTCTTCCCGTGTCGCGAAGAACTTCCTTCGGAAGTTCGCGTTTCTTGAAGACACTTCCATCACAGAAAGAAAAGAATTTTTTTTTCAGTTTTTGCCTTAAAAATTTTTTTGAGTTTTTCAAGTCAAAATTTTCAAGTTTTTCAAAATTCGTTCCAACTCTCCAATTAAGTTCGTATATACCTGGAACGAGATTTGTGATGGTTTTTCATGCTCGTATGGCCCCAAATCTCTGAGAAAACTTGAAAATCACGTGAAAACATACCGAAAACACTAGAATTGAAGACTCAAGACTCTACAAACTCTACACACGGTATCCTACCCCCTAGAGAATGATGCATGGCCCCCATTGCATTGATATAAGCCTCAGCGTTCCCAGAAAATCCCCACACTTGGGATTTTTCCGGATTTAAAGCACAAAAATGAACAAAAACCTAACTCACTTTCGTAGGAATCACGGATGCATTTAGGATATGCATCAAGCCATTTAAACCCCTCGGTAGCCCAAGTGGACGAGTTTGGTCTCATGAGGGTTTCTAGAGAACACACCCACAACATTCATTTAATCTAGACACAAAAAGTAAAGCTTAGGTTGCCTCCTAAGAGCGCTAAGTTTAACGTGTTCAGCCAGACGCAGTGTACCTTACTTGGGTTATGGTGGTCGGAATGCAAATTCCCTTTCAGCTGCTGCACCTACCCGGTGATAATCTTGACCATTCAATTCCATACCTCGCATGTGTTGCACATCACTATATTCTTCATCTTTCATCACCCAGGATTCACCCGCCTCATATGCTCGCCTCATGAACTCTGGAGGTTTCTTTGATCTTACTGATGATCCTGAATTTGTGTTGTGATGATTACTTGCACTCTTTGCCTGCTGGTGCTTAGGTGGCTTTCCCCTTTGTAGTCTATCATCCCCACACTTGTGGGTTACTGCATCTGCCCTTTCCTTCATCTCTCTATGCAATTCAGACATGTCAACATTCACAACATTCTCATTTGTGCCTCCCTCATCCAGATTGGACCAAGGTGGGCACTCGTTAGTTTTACCTGCTTTTGAACATTTAACCTTAGACAAATAAGTAAACGAGTTTGTAATCATATCTAGGTTAAGCTCACGGTTACCAAACGTCATGCTCACTGTGTTGCTGCCACAGTTAATCTGAGCATTAGCAGTCGCCAAGAATGGTCTTCCCAGCAAAACTCTTGATTGTTCTTTCTTCTGACTGGGTGCATATTCAATCACTAAAAAGTCTTTGGGGTAGTAGAACTCTCCGACCTTTACAGCTACTCCCCTAAACATCCTCCTTGAACATTTTCTTGTCAAATCAGCTAACACCACGGTGATGTCAACTTGTTGGAGAGGACCTAGGTTCGACTGATCATATAAACTTCCTGGAAGGACACTGAGAGTTGCTCCATAATCTAGGAGTGCTTGACTTACTTTTATTCCCCCAACTTCAATTGGGATAAGAGGTGCTCCTTGCTCATTTTCTTCTTCTGAGTCACCATCTTCACTGTCTTGGCAAATACTGACCGCACCAACATATGCATTACTTGAACTCGACCCTTGATGTTGCGGGTTGGTCTTAGTGTTACTTGGCAGTTTCCCCGGGTCTCTTCTCATCAAATCTTCAGCCAATTGACCCACTTGCTTCAATAGGGCGCCCATTGTCTTATCCCGAACCTCATTATCCTTTTTCAATTCCTTGATAGCATCCGTGGGGGCATTAAATTGGGCACCCCCTTGATTACCACTATGTTGATCTTGTGGTTGGTAGTTCCTTGGGTAACTTTGCTAGTACCCTCTTGATTCCTCTGGTATCCACCTTGATTGTAGTTTTGTTGGCGATTTTGAAATTGTTGCTATTGTTGTGGTTGTCCTCCACCTTGCACATTAACACCCTAAAAGTTAGGATTCATTTGATTATATGCATTACCATACCTAAAGTTTAGGTGATTTCTGAGTCATGGATGATAGTTTGTAGCAGTGGCCTTGTCTCCTCCAAGTTGATTCACTTCTTCAAACTTTGCTTGCTCTCTTAGGCATTTTGCTAACACATGTCCCAACTCTTCACATCCGACACATACTGGATAAGATTGTTTCACATTCGCCATCTCTTTACCATTCGGCTTACCAAGACGTGCCATTTGAATCTACATGGCATCCAACCGCTTTTGTATCTCATAATCAACCGACTTCACTGATGAAGTTGACTTTCCCCTCCTCTTGCATTACCCTGTCTTTTGGATATCACCGCCATCCTCTGAAGTATGTCCCAATCCTCATCAACATGGTTATAGAAAAATGATCCATTATTGGTAGAGTTAACATCTCTGACATCCTCAGGTAGAAGGCCATCATAGAATGCCTGGATCAGTTCCTACTTCTCTTTTCCATGATGTGGATAATTCCTCAACAATTCTTTAAACCTCTTGAAAGCCTCATAGAATGGCTCCCCCGACTGTTGCTTGAAATCCCTTATTACAGCTCTTGCCTCATTAGTCTTGTGTGGTGGGAAGTACTCATCCAAGAACTTTTGTTGAAGCTCTGTCCAAGTAGCAATACTAGCTGACGGTAAAGAAAGGAACCATTGTTTAGCACGGTCCGTTAGTGAAAATTGGAAAAGCACCAACTTCACCGCGTCTATAGTAAATCCTTGACACCTATTGTCCCAAATGTAGCCTCGTACTCTGATAAGTGTGTGGAGGGTTCCTCATTAGCTCCCCCAAAGAAGTGTGGGAGGATCCCTAGACATCCCGGTCTAATCTCAAATACGTTCCCCCTACGAACTGGTGGAATCACGGGGGAAGCACTTAGGGCTAAAGTAGGGCGGAAGTGACTGTCTACCCCCTGTTCATGCATTGGCAAGTTTCTGTTCCTAGGCGGTTCCTCTTGATAATTTGTTATGTTCACTTGAGGTTGCATGTACATGTTCTCTCGGTCAAAATTACCCTGATTTCTTGGTTGATACCCATAGTCGGCCCTTGGTGGTGGTTGTTCCCAATTGTTCACCCCATTTATTTCTTGATTTCTGGGGTGGTGGTTTAGGTCATACCATGCTTCATCTTCATCCCAGTTCTCATGCTGAGAACCGTGTTCTGGCCTATAACTTTGTCCTCTTGACAAATGCTCATCATCCTCAAAATCTGAGTAACTTGTTGAGCTATTATATGGTTGGTTGTTTGGGAATGGTGGTGGTCGTTGATTTTGTGGTTGTGGTTGTGCAGGTGGTTGTTGATTTGGTGGTGGACGATTAGGAAATAGGAAGTCTGGCAAAGGTGGGACTGTCCCCCACCTTGGTTTGGATCTGGGTTTTGTGTTTGATTTTGTGACATTCTCGGGCTGTCGAGTTTCTCCAAGATGGTTTGAACTTGATTCTTTATCTTTCGGTTGGCTCTAGCGGCCTGTTCTATTTCTGGATCAAATAAAAGTGGTGACTTTCTTCCTGAATTACGAGTATGCATAAACCTTTGATCTGCACTAATAAACAAAAGATTAGTAGCTCTGAACAAAATAATTAAAAACAAAAACACTAAGCGCACGTATTCCCTAGCAACGGCGCCATTTTGATCGCGTTGTCAAGGTCAATAAAAAACAAGTATTATAATCCCTAACTACCATAAACTATAGTATAGTGAAGTAGGGTATCGTATCCACACGCAATTGGTGGAAAGTGTTTGTTTAAGAAGACTGTTCGGATTTTGAAAAGGCAATAAACTTTAAACTTTTGAAAACTATTAAAAGGAAACGGATTGCTTTCGGGTTCAGATTACAAGTTCGGTGATTACTAGTTTGTACTTATTGGAAGTTACATAGACATAACTCATTAATCAGATTAATAAATAATTAACATTCAAATAACGACTGTTCTGAGCAACGATTGTAAAACCGAATGCTTGACACAAGTTAATTACCCAGTAGTTAATTACCAATTAAGAATACTAATCATAGATACCCAATGGTTCACGATATATAGCCGAAAAACTTACGCATATGATAAATCAATAAACTAAATGTGTTCAATCAATCAAATCAATCCTAGAACTCAAACAGTCAAACGATTACAAGAATACTAGACCAAATCAAGTATGAACCTAGGTATATCACTTACAAACAGATCCTACACCCGAAAACGACACGAAGAGATTATCCGCTCATCGACATTGTCATCGATTCTTCAATAATTTTTCTAACTTGATCTAGCATCAAAAACTTCAAAAGATTGAAACTTTAGCATATCCTACACCCGAAAATGACACGAAGAGATTATCCGCTCATCGACATTGTCATCGATTCTTCAATAATTTTTCTAACTTGATCTAGCATCAAAAACTTCAAAAGATTGAAACTTTATCTCTGGAAATCACCTTAAGGAAGCTCTGGATCGTAGAATGACAAGTTAATTCGCCTATAGACTCCTCTGTGCTTTATAAATGAAATTAGGTTAAATTTTCCAAATGTATGAATCCCTGCGTGTCGCGAACTTAGGATGGCTGTTCTTCGTGTGGCGCGAAGAACAAATTCGTCGGGTGGGCTTTTCAAGGCCCGCGCATGTTGCGAACTTCTTCCTCCTGATCTTCGCGTGGCGCGAAGATCTTATTTTCCACAAATTTTGACTTTTGTTCCTTTGACTTATCCTGGTCCCGTGTATGCTACTATTCTCATGATTTTGTTTTCCCGCTCACCTAGCATATTAAACCTGTAATGGACACAAATACCAAACGCACATAAAACAGACTCGATATACAAAGCTAAACACTTAAAACTATAAACTTAGACTCTTATACACGGGATATTTAACCCCATATCAGTTAGTCAACCCAATTCCTCCTCCTCCATTTCAGAAGAATGCTAATCACCCTAATAAAACTGTTTCTGCGGATTTTTTTGGATCCAGAATACCTGCTGGTGGACCTGTGATTGTATCAAACAATGATATCCTCGATCTGTTCTCGGAGGTGAAACAACTAATGGAACAGCAGAGGAAGACTAACTGTAAGGAACAAAAAAATAATAGGCTGACGCGATCAAAGCATCACCGTGTTGTTCAGAAGTTCGGAAGATGAAGATTGGAAGAAGCAAGAAAGTATGCGGCCCCGACAGCATATTTCATCTGGCAGCATACTTCATCTGGAAGCATACTTCATAGCCAGCAGCATACTTGAAGTATGCGGTCCCGGCAGAATACTTGAAGTATGCAGTCCCAGCAGTATACTTGAAGTATGCGGCCGCATACTTAAAGTATGTGGTCCAGACCTTGGCCCACCGTATACTTTCTATTTTAGTATAAATAGATGTGTTTGTAACAGTATTCAGGTTAGATGAGAAAGACAGGTTAGACGAGTTGTAGAGCGATCTTGCATTGTATTTTCAGTGGTTTTATCAATATACAAATCGTTTAACTGTTGAGTTGTGTCTCCTCCTCTTTGATTCTACCTACAAGTCACGTGTCGAGTTTGTTTCCGCACGGTTCAACACATTGTTGAATCCGTTGATTGAATATCCTCATGAATTCGGACATTACAATTGGTATCAGAGCCTTAGCACTCATTCGTGAAGCTTACAACGGATTTCTTTGACTCGTGAGGTATCAAAGTTACTGTTTTTGTTTGAATAAACTGACTTGTTTCTTTTGGAAGAGTTTCTGGAAAGATTCATAGGTTTTGGATCTCGTTTATGCCGTTTTCGTTGAAGATTTGGGTAGTTTATTTGATATTTTCTGCTATTAATCGGAGTTTTGGTTAAAACATCATCTGAAAGTTCACGGTTTCTGGAACATTAAAGTTTGCGGTCACCAAAGTTTGCGGTCACTCAAGTATGCGGTCACCAAAGTTTGCGGTCACTCAAGTTTGTGGTCACAAAAGTTTGCGGTATTTGATGTTTGCGGTATTCGAAGTTTGCGGTCTTTAAAAGTTTGCGGTTTTTCAGAGTATCCGGTGCGAATACTTAAAGTGTTACTTTTTTTTCACGTGAACTTGCAACATGGGAGAAAGTAGAAAGGAAATGCTGAAGCAAGAGTTTAATATGTTCAATCATGTTAGTGGTGAAAATTTGGAGGTTCAGATTCACAGATTCACGCACTTGATGACGGAGATGAAGAATGCTGAAATAGAGGTGACAAAGGGAGCAATCAACAAAAGGCTACTCAACTCTTTACCAATAACCTGGAACTTCAATTGCACCGCCATTAAAAGAACCAAGGATATGTATCAAACATCCTTGAGTGAGCTGATTTCTATTTTGTACTCTTATGATATGGATGATAAGCAGTGTCACCTTAATCATATAAGTTCAATGGATGTTGCTGAAATTGCTGGAACAAGTACATCTACTTCAAGTGAATCAAAAGCACTTGTATGCCAGCAAGACATGAGTGATAAAGCTCAAGATTTGGAAGTGAAACAACATCATGCCTTCATGGTTGAGGTCACCGACACTGAGGTAATCAAAGATCTTTGCTTGCTATTTGTATTGAGAAAGTCAATCGTTACAAACATGATAACGATATATTAAATCAAGAAATAACAAAGCTTAGATATTCCAATTTAGAACACAAACGATTAGAAAAGGTTTTCAAAGATACAATTGAAGTAGGCAAAAATGATTTTTCAAAACTTGAAATGGATTTTAGCAATAAGGAATGTCTTTATCATGATGCATTAAAACGGATAGACGACCTTAGCTTAAAACTAAATGATGTTGTGACTCAACTGGCAAACACTAAACTAACAATCAAGAAAATTGAACACTCTCGATCAGTAGTTTATGACATGTAGGATTCTCAAGTAAGAAAGAAAGGGAATACAGGAATTGGTTATCATGCAGTTGAACATCCTTTCAATGAAAATTTTACTTCAATGCCAAGTTTTTAACATGAAGATGTTGAGATGGAATATGGTATAGGCTGTAAACCATATCCCACGATAGAACATGTGAACGTTACTAACCCGTCTAAGTCTTGTGCAGCAACAGGATTAGTATAGGGCAAAGTGGAGGATTGTGGGAGTGATGATGAGGAGGAGGATGGTCGCATTTTTGAGTCTAAGTTTGCATCATTTAAAAATAAATTTCCAACGGTAAAAATCATCATTTTGTCAAAAATAAAAAACGTTCCCTTAATAAAGAAAGTAGCAAACCATCTACAAGTCAGTCAAGTTCTAAAAAATTGCCTCAAAGGTTTACCAAAAATGAATTTTATTCAAAATTTGATAATCATCATGTTTTTGAACAAAATGTTAAAAATTCTGATAGGAATTGTTTTAGATCGAATCACAGAAATTGTGATAGATATGATGACCAAGTGTTTGATAGAAGGTTTTCTAGGAACTGTGAAAATGCAGGTTACTTCACAGGCTCTCCTCAGCAATCATCATCATGGTTCGACAGATCAGGATATGCTTTCTATGCTAGGAAATGAACATGCTACACATGTGGCAAAGCTGGTCACATTGCAAGAAACTGCACACATCGTCCTTATGAGCCCTATTATTTGCAAAATCGAAGGGCTACACAAGGGAAAAGCATTACTCTAAGCTAATGGAGGTTGAAAAAATTAAGGCACTAAAGAATAAGCATCCCAAAGTTAAGCCTTATGATGGTGATTGGAATGCTATTAAGAACAAACAAAAGGTTTTCATGAAAACAAGCAATGTAAACAGGAAGAAAAACCTAAAGTTGGTAATACTCAAGCAACCAAAAAGTTTGTTAAACCTACACCAATTTAGAAAACTAAATCAAAATCGGTTGAATCACCAGTGTTAGAGAACAATAACAATATGTGCTTACAGGAAGTATCTTACATTGATGCTCTGGGCATGCACAGGACCACTATGGCTTGGGTACCTATGTCTAACTAACTTGCTTGAATCATGCAGGAACAGCTAAGGAGGACTGTCAACAATCTATGGTATGTTGATAGTGGTTGTTCCAGACGCATAATGCGGTACATCTCTCTACGACATGATATCAAACACTTTGATGGAGGGTATGTTTCCTTTGCATGAGATAAATGAGGTAAGATCAGCATGAAAGGTACGATCACTAATGGTACTCTTTGCTTTGAGAATGGCATTTATGTTTAAGATGTTTTTACAAAATCCTTTGATCTGGTCAGTTTCATTTTGTTGGTTCAGCATTTCAAAATGTTCTACGTCGATTAACGAGTCACAAGTTCGGTCACCAAAAATATTTTTCTTAGGATACAAATTTTTTTTTTGTTTATTAGTTGTACAAAAGCAAAAGTTTTGGGGAGAAAATTTGAAAAAATACCAAAAATATTTTATGTTGCGTCTTGTGTTAAAAAAAATGAGAACTCTGTCTAATGGGAAATGATAGTACATCATTCTAGAGGTCGGATTATCTTATGTAACGCCTGTAGTTGAAAAGATCAGGATCTTAGGGTGATATGTTGATAGGCTCTGCTAAAACTAAAAGGACAGCATGATAGTGTTTCACTTAAACTTAAAGGTCATTGTCATAGTGGAGAACATCTCATAGATTGATAGAATAATTATTTCCGGTTAATAATTGATCACTTAAACATAAAGGTTGATGAACTGTGGATGAACATACTAGCTTTGGATTGCACAAACCAAGACCCTTCACAAAGGGGTTGCGAGCTGATTTGATACAAGTCTGTATATATATGTACATAGATAAAAGACATGCAATAGGTGAAAAGACACTCAATGAAAGTGCAAAACAGAAATTTGAGCAAAAAGACATGCAATGTTAATGTCGTGCAATAAGAAAATTCAAAAAGATATGTCTAAATACGTACATATTAGTATACATGTAAATATTTTTTTCTCTTGGGAACGTGTGTCTGGGAAGGAATCTCTTAACAAGGCATGTAAGTCCGTAGCGCAATGACCCTGAGCATTTACTGTCTGTGAACATGTAAGTCCGTCGTGCTATGTTTGTAATCAAATTTGCGAGAGATTACCTGAATAGTCCACAGACCATGCTAGTTATGCTCATTTAGTTATTTCTTAGGTGCTCAAAAGATCATGAGGAACGGAAGGTTTATCCGATAAGTTGTGGGGTCCATTCAGTTTATCAAAAACTCATCTAAATCAAAATAAGATAAATACAGGTTTCTGAGATGTGAGTGTGGGACCCACTAAGTCATGAATAACTATTACCCGAAAACATGATAACTTCATTTACTACTTGCTTGTCGATTAAGGTATAAAGGCTTGAGTTTAGAAGGATAATATATTGGCAATCACCAAGACCTGTCTAAGAAAATGAGAGGCTGATAAGTATAGTTTGGTATGCCCTAGAATGATATGATCCCATAACTAATAAACAAAACACTTTGCGTTTTTAGCTTACTTTAAGTTATTTTATGTTTATATTTGTCTTTTGTTTGTTAAAATGAACGTTCTTGTTTGATTCAACAATCATGAAAGGGATGTTTTTATTAAAAAAATTCAAGGTTTTATGAGTTTGAGCATACTTGCATTTTGCGGATACTTGTATTTTAGTGAACTTTCAGGAGAAACAAGATAACATTCCTTTTCAAGGGATGATGAAGAACAGATCAACACTGTTGCACCAAGTGTTATCACTGCCGAAAAGCACAATATCTTCTAAGAAGAAGATGTTGACTATTCAGAAACCGAAAGTGACAAAGAGAAAGTACCGATCAACAAACATCATAAAGCGATATTGCAAAAGAGAAAGGCTATTGGGAATCCTCCTCCTAACAACTATTCTCAACATAATGATGATTCTAATGATGTTGATTATGATCTTTGGGTGGATCAAAATCCAAAGAAAAGAAAGAAAGCAAGTGAACAAAACAACAACCTCAATAACTACAAGGTCATTCGTGAAGGTTTTGGGAAAGGCTCTGAGAAAGAAGTTATTGCAAGAGGTGATGATCATTCAGTCAATTTTGAAATTTGAAGACTACTTTAATGCATCAGCCTATGGGGAGATTGTAAGGACCAAAAATATAATAGGCTGACGCAATCAAAGAATCACCGAGCTGTTCAAAAGTTCGGAAGATGAAGAATGGAAGAAGCAAGAAAGTATGCGGCCCCGGCAGCATATTTCATCTGGCAGCATACTTCATAGCCAGCAGCATACTTCAAGGCCAGCAGCATACTTGAAGTATGTGGCCGCATACTTAAAGTATGCGGTCTAGGCCCATGCCCACCGAATACTTTCTTTTTAGTATTAATAGATGTGTTTGTAACAGTATTCAGGTTGGACGAGAGAGACAGGTTAGACGAGTTGTTGAGCGAACTTGTATTGTATTTTAAGTGGTTTTAACAATATATGAATCGTTTAACTGTTGAATTGTGTCTCGTCCTCTTTGATTCTACCTACAAGTCACGTGCCGAGTCTGTTTCCGCCAGGTTCAACACGTTGTTGAATCCGTTGATTGAAGATCCTCACGAATTCGGACCTTACACTAACCAAATGTTGTTTCGGGAGATTGAAAGGATCAAAGGATCAAAGAAATCAGTGGAAGTGACGACCCCGCTACAACCAAGGGTCTTGGACTTTGATCATTCAGGATCCTCGGGAGTCCATAAGGGAGATTTTCTTCCCATGCAGACCGGGATCACAATTGTTGGACCAACTTCGGCTGTCAAAGTTACTATGAGTCCGGATCTTGGATTTACTCTGGGATAACACTTTCAATAGATTTTTCAATACTAACGAATCTGTGTAGGATACAGGGATCACTCCGACCATGGCGAAGAACTAAAGAAGCTGAGAGAAATGATCTCCAGTGTACCAGGTGTAGTGCAACCCATACCTGAGATGTCCGATACCAGCCACAGGACCTCCAGATTCGCTCCTCCCATTTGTGATGCTGAGATCCCTAAGCGCTTCCAAACTCCCAACATAAAACTATATGATGGGACTCCGGATCCTGAGGAACATGTGGCGCAATATAGAGAGAGAATGGAGATCAACCCCATTCCCTTGGACCAAAAAGAGGCTTGCTTATGCAAAGGCTTTGGTTCTACCTTAACAGGATCAACCTTAAAATGGCTACTTAATGTTCCTCCATATTCTATTACTTCGTTTGCTCATTTAATTAATTTATTTGACAGTCAATTCTCTTGCAGCAGAACCTTTGAAAGATTGAAAAGTGATCTATACAGGGAAATTCAAAATCCCATAGATTCTCTTCGAGATTATGTCAACAAGTTTGGCAAAGAATCCCTAGATATCCTGAATCTAGACGTGACCACTGTAGTCCAAGCCTTCAAAACGGGATTAAGGAAGGATTCTCAATTTTATGAAGACCTTGTCATAAACCCTTGCAGGAATCTCGACGAGGTCAGAAACAGGGCATTAAGATTCATCGGACTTGAAGATGATAAGAAAATTCAGCAAAGAATGGATGCTCCAACCAGTTATAGTCAACCTAATTGGAAGACTGAAACTGCACCCTTCAAACCATATAGAGCCAAGCCATATTCCAAACCTGATAATCACAAAATCAACGCTATGGAAGATGACGAGGAGGAAGAAGAATATCCTAAATTATCTGAGCATTGTTTTTCACTTGATACAACTGGTTTGTTATATGCCAGGCAGGATCTCAGAGATAAAGCCATATGGCCTCGTAAATTCGAAAAGAATGTTGGGGGCAAAGACAAATCCAAGTGGTGTGCCTTCCATGAAGATTTTGGACTCGTCATCGAGGATTGCATTGCCCTACGAAAAAAATAAGCTATCTCTTGAGAAGGGCATACCTTAAGGAATTTCTAGGCAAAGGGAAGAAGCAAAGCAGGGATCACGACAAGATCCTGCAAAGATCCAAATCTCCGCCACCCGACGCTAAGGTAATAGGTTTTATTTCTGGTGGTTCTGACATTTGTGGTATTTCTTACTCTGCAGCTAAAAGGACTGCCAAAGAAGCCAAAACAGAGAAAGGCGACAGGCCCATCAGAACTTCTAGTTTGAAAGAAGAGAAGGTAATCTCATTCAACAAAGATGACAGGGATAATGTGCAGGATCCTCATCATGATGGCCTGGTGATCACCCTATATATTTCAAATCACTTCATTCGAAGGATACTGATCAATGGAGGAAGCTCGGTAAACATAATTCAACATGATGTCCTAAAAAGAATGGGGATCCCGGTTTCCGAAATCATCTTCAAATCTGCAGTACTAGTGGGATTCAGCGGAGAAGTCAAGAACACAGTCGGAGAGATAAAGCTTCCGATATATATCGAAGGGGTAAACACTATACAAAAATTTAGCATAATTGATTCTTTGTCTTGTTACAATATTATCCTAGGAAGGCCATGGATACACGACATGAAAGCAGTACCTTCAACATATCACTAATGTGTCAAAATGCCAACTCCTTGGGGAGTGGTGAAGATCAACAACGATCAACAAGACGCAAAAGATTGTTATACCTCTTCAATGAAAGCTTCAACAAAGACTAGACAAGCAAAGCAATTAAATAAACAGGCCAGGGACGTCCCAGAGGCCAAAGAACAGGATGTTAAAGAATTATCCCTGAGTCCAGAGGATCCTGACCTCAAGACACTTATTAGAACCAGTATCCCCGAGGATATTGAGCAAAGCCTGATATGATTACTAAAAATCATAACTTCAACTTTTGCTTCGAAGCATGAAGACATGAAAGGTATCTCTAAAGACATTATTACACATAAATTAGGACTTGATAACAGTTTCAAGCCTATACACCAAAAGAGGAGAAAATTCGCTCCAGAAAGAAATACAGTCATCCAAGAAGAAGTCGAGAGACTATTGAAAGCAAAAATGATAAGGGAAGTAAAATTCCCAAGATGGCTAGCTAATGTAGTGGTGGTTCAGAAGAAAAATGGAAAGTGGAGAGTTTGTGTAGACTTCACAGACTTAAACAAAGCATGTCTGAAAGATCCTTTTCCTCCGGCACACATAGACTCAATGGTTGATGCTACAGCAGGCCACGAGATGTTAACCTTCATGGATGCTTCATCAGGATTTCAACAAATCCAGATGGAACCCTCAGACCAGGAGGATACTGCCTTCATGACCCTGACAGGTATCTATTGTTATATTGCTATGCCATTTGGTCTGAAAAATGCAGGTGCTACATACCAAAGGCCGGTGAACATGATGTTCAAAGACAAACTTGGGGACACCATGAAAGTCTACATTGATGACATGGTAGTGAAATCAAAGAAAGCTGAAGATCATCCCATGGATCTTGAAGAAGCATTGGATATCCTGGATTATTATAACATGAAGCTTAACCCATCCAAATGCCACTTTGGAGTGGGGGTAGGAAAATTTTTAGAGGCCAGCCCTGAACAAATCAAGGCGATAATAAACCTGAAATCCCCAGCCAATACCAAGGATTTCCAAAGGTTAACCGGTAGAAAAGCAGCACTCAACAGATTTATCTCAAGATCCTCCGAAAGATGTAAAGAATTTTATGACATCCTAAAGAAAAATAAGCGATTCGAATGGGAAGAAAAACATGAACAGGCACTCCAATCATTAAAGGAGTATTTGTCCATAGCTCCTCTATTAATGAAACCTGAAGATGGCGAGCCATTATCCTTATAATTGGCGGTATCCGGACACTCTGTAAGTGATGTCTTAGTCAAAGATCATGAAGTTCAGCAACATCCAGTATACTATGTAAGTAAAAGTCTACTTCCGGCAGAAACCAGGTATTCTCATTTAGAAAAATTAATATTAGCCTTAATAATGGCATCTACTAAACTTAGACATTATTTTGAAACCCATGCTATACATGTTAAGACTAACTATCCTATTAAGTGCGTTTTGAGAAAACCAGAAATGTCAGGAAGAATGGCCAAGTGGTCAGTCAAGCTCAGTGCCTATGATCTAATATACGAACCTAGAACAGCAATAAAGTCCAAAGCACTTGCAGACTTTATGGTTGATTTCAGTAGTGATATCCAACATGAAGTAGATCTGGAAGTCCAACAGCTAGAAGAATCTAAGGACAAATAGATTTTATTCACAGATGGTGCATCAAATATAAGAGGAACAGGCCTGGGAATCATACTAAAATCGCCACAAGGGGACATATTACCCCAGTCAATAAGTTGTGAATTTCAGGCAACCAACAACGAGGTAGAATATGAAGCACTGATAGCGGGATTACAGCTTGCTTACGATATGAAGATCAGGTATCTTCAGGTATACATAGATTCATTATTGATTACTAACCATTTCAGTGGCTCGCATATAGCTAAAGGCGAGAGATTAATCAAATACCTCGAGATAGTTAAACAATTATCTATGAAGTTCGAAATGTTTAGTATAACACATGTTCCAAGAGAAGACAACATTGAAGTTGATGTCTTAGAAAATCTTGCTTCGGCCCTCAAGATACCGGAAGGAACCACGATACTGATCATACATGTCCAAAATCTAGCAATTGAAAAGAAAAACAACGTATCCAATACGAAAGCTGAAGAAGCAGATATTTGGGATCTCGAGCCAAGCCGAGGATCCTGGATTACACCTATTAAAAAATATTTGCAGGACGGTGAAATTCCAAAAGACGAAAAGAATCATAGAGCCTTTCGCATGAGAATATCTCGATTTATAATATTACATGGTATTTTATACAGAAAATCTATTGCAGGTCCATACTTGAAATGCCTGGAAGATACAGAAGCACTTGAAGTCCTTAAAGATATACACGAAGGCGATTGCGGAAATCACATTGGAGGCAGAGCATTGTTCTCAAAGATCCTGAGGACAGGATACTATTGGCCGACGATGAGGAAAGACGCCATGGATTTTTCTCTAAGATGTGACGCGTGCCAAAGGCATAGTAACATACTCCATCAATCAGCAGAGCCCTTGTACCCGGTTATGTCTTCTTGGCCATTTATGAAATGGGGAATAGATATAGTTGGCAAGCTCCCGAAGGCACCAGGAGGAAAAGTATTTATGTTAGCAATGACATACTACTTCTCTAAATGGATCGAAGCTGAAGCATTCATTCAATTCAGAGAAAAGGAAGTTATTTCCTTCATCAAGCGCAACGTCTTAACGAGATTCGGGATCGCGGTAGAAATAATATGCGACAACGGATCTCCATTCATCGGCAGGAGAACGACCAACTTCTGTGCTAGCTGGGGGATCAAGATGATAGCTTCTACCCATGTGCATCCTCAAGCCAACAGACAAGCAGAATCTAGCAACAAGATCATCTTCAACAACCTCAAGAAAAGAAAGGAAAATGGGCTGAAGAACTACCATTTGCACTTTGGGCAGACAGAACAACTGCAAAGAATGCAACAGGTCAAACGCCATTCTCTCTTGTGTTTGGCACTGAAGCTAAGATTCCCACAGAGATGGTTATCCCTACAGACAGAACCAGCCTTCAAACTATAGAAAATAACAATGAAGAAAAGTTAAATTGTTCGAAAGTCAACAAACCAAAGACATCCATACTAAAATCATAAACATCAGGGCTCGGGCCTAGGCATTATTACCTTCATTGCCCTGATCAACCTGCTTTCCTGCACCTTCAACATCATGCTCCTCAGCCACCTTTGCCGAACCTTGAACCTCATCCTCAGCCACCACTTTCCCTGCATCCTTCTCCGATATCAGCTCTCCTCCCAGCTCGGCCACCAGCCTTTTCACTCTTCAACATCCCAAGTGCTCCTGTCAAAATCTTTATCCTCAGCTTCCTTGGCCATCTTAATTCTAGACTGGAAGATAGAAATGGCAGCAGAAGCTTTGGCTTGTTCATTGGACTCGTCAATATTCGGGAATGTTGAAGGAGCATCTCCTGCATTTCAGCCTTAATCTGAGCAAGCTCCTTGGAGATATCTGAAAGCTTCTTATCCTTGACAGCTTCATTCTTCTACAGTTCCACGATCTTCATCTTGTTCACATCAGACTCTTTTATGAGTTGGTTGTGAAGTGTGGCCATCTTGTTCAGAGCATGTTTCGCGCAGTATTTTATTACTTCGTAGGATTAATCCTATTATGAAGAACGATAAGTCTTACATACCAAATGGCTAAGATTATGTAGGTCCTATGAACATCAGCGAAGTCTGTGCACTCTTGAAGGGAGAGTTCAGCGGGATCAGAGATCTTCCGTTTCTTATTGGAAGAAGGCTTAGCAGTGGAATGTTCAGGCCTGGGAGCAATCACTTTGTCGCTGAAGCAACGCTGGGATGGAGTTCCTTCTTGACAACCTTTCCCTTGGAAACCATGTTGTCGATATCCTCCAAAGCAAATTTAGAACCAGCTCTTCGCGCGCCTATTTCAAAATAACAGGTTAATATATTTGTATGTTTCTAACCAATGGCAGAAAGTATGGTTATTTTTCTTACCATACATGGTTGATTCGGAGAAAGAGGCTTCTGAATTAACCTCAATCAGGGAATTCTTCAATCTAAAGGTCCACTCAATGGTTTCGAAACTGAAAAAAGCCGCAACCTTCTTAGCAGTGTCCAGAGTAGGAGGAGCAAAGATATAAAACTTTGGCGCTGAAACAAAAATCAAGAGTCAATATCCTAAATATCAAACTTCTAAAAAAACCTACGAGATAGGATCCTACCCTTCACAATCCATTTGATTGGCAACTTATCCCCATCGGGGATTGAGTCTCTTCTCACGAAAAAGAAGTTATTTTTCCAGCTCGAGTAATTCTGATGCCATTTTTTATTTGGAATAGCAATCGGGAAGAACCGTGACTCCTAAGGTTGTAAACGTGGGCTAACTCTGAAGCACAAAAGTCTGGCGTGATTTTGAATCAGAAATTCAAGAGTATGCAAAGTTCTCCAAACCATAGGCATAATTTTGGCATAACTTAAACCACTCTTCTTAAAGAAGTCAATGGTAATGTCACACCCCAAACGACGGAAGAAACGTCGGGGCGGGACATGTAGACTGTTCATGAGCACATGGTTGACTATGTTATAATATATTAAAACATCGCATTTCATTTCAAAGATCAAACCAAACAAATCCAACAATTACATGAAATTGAAATACATAACAAGATCCTTTATTTAAATAACTAGGTCCACAACTTAAGTAAAGCAAGCTTGTTCAACTCAAACATTCGTACCTGAAACATGATTAAAACAGGGTCAACTAAAAAGTTGGTGACCATACATAGGTTTTGACTCTAAATAGTATCATTGTATTGTGTGTATACAATCCATACATATCATGGTTAATAAGGCAAATATGGAGAGTTACTATTTTGAAACCAAGTTGTACAATCAAACCTTTGTAACTAGCATGCAAAATTGTGTTATCAGTAACAATCACCCTAGCTGGGTGGGTTTGTCAGACTCAATAGATCTATCGTTATTAACCGTTGGCTTGTATAGTTAATGATTGCACATGTAAATTGCACGCAAAATATAGTTAACACACCTAGTACTCAAACATAAGGCTCAAATTACACACATGAATGTAGGGTGGGATTGTATTGTGTAGTTTGCAAACATTGTATATTTGTAATCCATGTTCCACCCCAAAATGTAAATAGTGTAAAAAGGGGCAATGTAAACTCACTTGTAATAGTTGTTGTAGATAACACGAGCAACGGGTAGCACAAGTGATTTGCTAATCACAATATTAACCTAGAGTTGAATTATGATTTGGAGTCAATGCTATGCACAGAAAGTCTAAGATTCTAAAGAGATTGAATAAAAGTCTAATTGAATAATTGTGGGAATTCGTACCACAGAGTTTGTGTAATTTCATGTAAATGATGTGTGTAAGTTGATGTTTGTTCTGAATAAATGTTAAATGTACAAATGCAGTTTCAAAGTATATATGAATTTTAATGAAAATAATAATTGTCTTAGGGTTTAGTTTATATAACTTAAATATATAATTTAAACCCTAAATGAAACTAATAAAATAATTAAATTCTTTTTATTTATTATAAAATAATGTGTCTTTATAAGAAAACATATGAAATGCGAATATAAATGTACTCATTGGAAGGAAGATCAACACTTTTGTGATTAGCACTTAGACCCGCTGACATTTTGGTCTTTGGGTGGATAGGTGGGAAACATGCGTGTGTAGATCTAACAGGGGTCTCCCCTCTGGTGGGCTTGGGAGTTAGTGCTTTCACGGTGAGTCAGGCTGCTCTAAAAGCTGCTTCGAGCAAAGTGACCAAACTCGAGAAAGCGTGTCTTGACAACCAACACGTGTTTATACCATTTGCTTTTGACACTTTTGGTTTCCTTGCACCAGAGGCCGTGGAGTTACTTAACCGAGTACAGCGGGTCATGCATAGTAATGTTATGACCCCAAGATCTGTAGATGTAGTTTTTAAAAGACTTGGTTTTGCTATTCAAAAAGGGTTGGCGGCGCAGCTTGTTGCCCGTTTGCCTTCTATCTCTATGTAATTTTCCTTTGGGAGTTGTGTTTTATAAAAGGAAAAAAAATATCTGCATCAATGTACTCATATATATTTAGTAAAAATTTAGATTTTGTTTATATATATTTTTAAATCTTAATTATTAATTTCATGGGTCTGTGTATAATTTTGTAAGGTATAAAATGAATAATTGAGGTTCATAAAAGTCTTGACAAAATTAACATTAAAAATGAGTAATTACATATTTTATTTAAAATAATTTCTAAATGATTTTTATATTGAAAATAAAGTGTTTAAACAATTTAATTTGTAAAAACAATTGTTTTCATTTAGCATTTGGTTATCTTTGAGCAAATATGTTCTAAAAGGTATAGGGTTTTATAAAATAAAGTTTACAAAATAAATAGGGTTGTAAAAAAGGAACCCGGATCTGCCCGGTGTAGGTCACAGGCGCCAGTCATTGGACCAGAGGGGAATTCCTATTATATGAGAAGTTCGAACTTGAATTAACACGAAATTGAAAAGGGGGCCGGATCTAGGTTTAAGGCTTGCGCAAAAAGAAGTCGGGCCTGGGGGTTTAGAACCCGCGACCACGCGTGTATGGTTCTTGTGTCTTAACCAGCGGAACTGGGCGGAAGCCTTGCCAGTATCCAATCGTTTAATCTTTTAATAATCAATCCCTGAACCCTTTCTTCCCTAATTCGTAAATGAAAACCCTAGCGCTTAGATCGATTCGATTAAGCCCCCGATTGAACTCGAAAACATGGGGCTTATGTTCCCTGAATCAAAATGAAACTAAAGATATAAAAATCACCTGAGATGATAGCGTGGAGAGAGAGTTTGACGAAAAAATGTAATTTTGGTTCCTTGAGCTTGATCGAGGTTCAGACATGAAATGTAGGTGAAATTCGTGTTTAGAGAGTTTGTAAAGGTGTTTGCGAGAGTCTAGGGATGATTTGTATCGTTTAATGTCGTCATATTCGCTCAACCCGATCCGAACTTGAAGATGACAGCTGTCGGATTGATTTTTGCATTCATTAGGTTGATTCGAGTTGAATGAGGCCACGATAAAGGTATGAATTCATATGAGTAAAGATTATGCGTGTTTTACGGGTAACAAACGCGTTTAATTCTTTGATTGGGGATTGATTTGAACGCAGTTTGACTCGAGAGGGTCAAACTATTCAAAATTTGATTTCTAGTCGCAGTTCGATCGAATTGAAACTTTAAGTGGGCTAGGGTGTGGTCTGTGATTGAATACGTACGTATGGAAAGTCCATGTCAAACAATTTCGATCGATCTTAGTCTTGATTTGCAATGAATTCGAATCTGTTGACTTTTTAAAAGTCAAAATAGGTCAATCCATTAAATAGAGTCAAATTGGGATGAAAAGGTTCAATTCTAAAGGAGGTGGTTCAAATTGAGGTTCCAAGTGTTTAAGGGTTCAAAATAAGTTTATTAAACTTTGTAAATATTTATATGTAGATATTTATAAATTGATTTTTGTTAAAAACTATAAAACTTCATAAACTAATTTTTTTTATAATTTTTTTTTTAAAAAAAGAAAATGGCTTATTTAAAATGTTGAATACATATATATATATATATTTTTGTATAAAACTTAAACCAATATTTTTGCATGGTTTAATTTAATAACTTCAAATGTATAAATGTATTTGCACATAAAATTTTTATAAATACTTTTACATATATATATATATATATATATGTATGTATATTTATATATGTGTATATAAACATTCAAAATCATACATATATAGGGAAATATTATGTGGTGCAAGGTTTGAAAAAGAATTAAATTGATATATGTGTAAAAAAAATAAGTAACATGACATGATGAGTTTGAACAAGTACGAAACTTCTTATGTTAATTATCGTTAATAAAAAGAATAAAGAAAAATTATGGTATGGAAAATCATTGATGTTACAATCTCCCCATGTTAAGGGAATTTCGTCCCGAAATTTAACTAATGGAGACTACTGAATCAGGAAGGAAGTGAGTTTGAGTTTTGATTGTCGGTTTGAGGAATATGATAGATAACAAGATTTAGGTTTAAAGCTCAAGTTAAGTATGAATGATATCTGTGGATTTTAGTTTCAAGAGAGTTAAGGAGAGATCTTTCGAATGATCTAAAGGTGAAATGCATCACTTGGAATGGACTTGATGAGAACTTGACGATCAGGATTTGTTTAAGATGTAGTCTAATATGCTCAAGAATTGTCAAAGGATAAGATAAGAGATTTCACAAACATTGGTCTAGGTCAAAACTTCACGTGACACGAGCAACGCTACTTCTGATAATATGATAGAGCACTTATATATAGGAAGTACCGTCGGCGTATCCACCATGCTCTTGTCATATCACATTAGTCTTGTTGCTATATATCACGATAGGTTTTAGGTCATAGCACACGATAGAATTCGCTATGTTTTCCATGCGCTGATTTTTATAATTACGTGTGCACCCGTAATTACTCGAATCATCGCATGGTCCGTATAGATCATTCTGTTGTTTGAGGGGCAAGAGGGGGCACAAATTCACTTAGTTCATGTATATTGTTTTCACATATGAGTTGCTAATAGGTAACTATGTCCTAATAGGCAGGTCAGTTAGCAACTAAAGAGAAATAAGGTAGTACAACTTAAAGTCCCATAGCTTACTCGTGTTTGAACAAGAATACGTCAAACCCCGAGTTATTTCAGTGTGTTATGGTTTTCAACTTTGGTGAACAAAAGTGTATGACCATGCCTTGTGTATAATGTAATCAATCAATTGCAACAATTGTAAGCAATTTAGTTTCGTGTATAATGTAGCACCCAAATTTAATGTATGATCTAGCGTCATGTAGCTTGTAATGAAATAGGTTTCATGTGCAACGTGAACAATTTAGTATCATGGTAAGAAATGAATTTCATGTATGATGTTAACAACTTAGTATCATGCATTTTGTAAACAATTAAACTTTCATGTGTAGTATAAACAATTTAGTATCGTGTATATTGTATAATGTGCACAATTTAGTATCATGTACTTTGTAATCAAATAAGTTTCATGTTCATTGTGGTCAATCTAGTATTATGTACCAACAACAATTGTTATGTATCGTGTGATCAACTTAGTATCATGTATATTGCAAACAACTGTGTATTTTGTGAACGTGCATACGTAGATTATTGAATTTCGTGTGTGACGTATACTAACGAGTTTTGTATGTGATCAAGTGTTGCGGACAAGCGTGTTGTTTGGCTTTCATGTATAATGTGGGTAGTTAGGTTCTAGTTCTTTAAATCTCGTTGAGGCTTGTAGGGATGGTTAACGTCTACGCGAAATGGTTCGTCTCTTGAAGTGGCAAGTACACTCATATATTAGTGAAAGATAACGAGGAGGTTCTGAAAACATTCTGAGTAATGTGTTTACGAATAACTGATTTTTGTTTGTAAATAGGTAATTGAAATATTTTTTTTGTTTGTAGATAAATAAGGTAGTTAAATTAATAAGTTGAATAATCTACATAAATGGACAATTTATAGAAAACCTTTTTATTAAATTTTCAATTATTATAAGGAGAATATTTTTAAGAGAAATTAATGGCTAAACAAGTAGATGTACATTAATTTAGCCAATGTTTAGAAATAATTAATTTAGCGAGAACAAGTCATAATTATTTATCAATTTGAAATAATGCTTTTATAAAACAGGTTGTATTAAGTTTCCTTACAAGGTGAAAATGTTTATAGAAAATTTATATTTCAGATACTTTCTAAAAGTTTGATAAATTTTTTGTTTGAACAAAATAACGAGGTTGTTTAAATAAAATAATAGGATGATTTGTTTACGAAAGAGATTGTCGGTAGTGTACTAAATTGTAGTGAATGAAGAAAGTGATACTTGGAGAATTCTATTGAAAATATGACGGGTGTTATTCACACTCACTGTGTCAAATCAATGAATAATAACTTTAGACTTGCAATATAAAATTTATTCAATGCTGAAATGTTAAACATTATTCAAAACATTAGGAAATGGTTCTCAAACTGCAAATTTAAGGACAATAAATAGAAATTTCTACTAACGTCTCAGGTAGCTTTCCACTAGGAAGCAGATAATCACCAAGACGATTACCGCTATGGTTACTCGAGTAGTCGATTTGGCCTCAGCTCTAGCTGCTTCTGTGCGATTCTCAAGCATTTCTTTGTCTTTTTCGAGGGTGGAAATTTTCTCCTTTTGGTACCATATTTGATTCGCTAGGCTATCTGTTCTCTGTCCTTGCAGGTCGTGCCTTATCCCGTACTCCATCCCTTGTCTCACGAACTCTGAGGTCCTCACGAATTGGGGGATGGCATCAATTGGGACTCCCATAGGACTAGGGGAGCCATGGTATGCCTTGCCCTACGGTTAGGATGATATGGGTCGGGTGCTAGGTAGGGGTGGTCCCTTAGATGGGATGGTAACTGGTTGTGTAGGTGAGGTGTCTGATACGGGTTTCTTGATGGGGGTGATCCAGATGCTCGAAGTCTCGGGCCAGTGTTCCTAATCAAATCTGCTCTTATGCCAAACCTTGGCGTAGCAGCTGGGGGTGTTGGTGACCCGATGTCTTCTTCCTGGTCAGACTCTGCTCCGAGATGGTATATCGGGGAGGAAGAAGAGTAGGAGTCCATGTCTAGCAGAGAAAAATGAAAAGGTTGTAAGCGATAATAAAATACTGAGTGTTAAATATAGGAGTTCTCATAGATTTATGGACTGGGCTTTAAGTACCCTGTCTTTCCTTAGCCAGAATCTCTCATGGGTCTACACACTCTTCCAGCCATCATGTACTAATAACATTATTGTTGGGCTCATGGTCATGATGAGAATCATTATGGACTGGGCTTTGAGCCCCGAAGGTGAGGTTTATTCATTCCAGCAGGCTTCTTCTTCTTAGAGGATCGGTGGGCTTCTTAGTTTATTATTAATGGGCATTAGGCCCAATAGTTTAAATTTTGTTCAAAAAAGATGATGGTAACATGTGTGTGATATTAAAGGTGTATGAAGAATTAGGTGTGTATAAATGTGTGGTGAAACTTAGGGTAGCACTTAATGAATCAACTATGTAGCATGTAGATAGCAATGTTTATAAGCACACAAGTGTTATAAAAAAATATGACACATAGATTATTAGGTATTGTATCATGCGTTGCAGTTACTTAGAATAATATGTAAGAATATTACACTTAGTAGTGAACATGTAACACATAGCAATGTGGCAAAAATCATATAACATAGAGCATGGCATTTGATGGGTGTCCTAAGGTTATAGTCTTGGTCAAAAGTGTCTAATAACCTAATTCTCTATAACCAAGGCTCTGATACCAATCTGTCACACCCAAACCGACGGCGGAAACGCCGGGGTGGGACATGTAGACTGTTCATGAGCACATGGTTGACTATGTTGTAATATATTAAAACATCGCATTTCATTTCAAAAATCAAACCAAACAAATCCAACAATTACATGAAATTGAAATACATAACAAGTTCCTTTATTTAAATAACTAGGTCCACAACTTAAGTAAAGCAAGCTTGTTCAACTCAAACATTCGTACCTGAAACATGATTAAAACAGGGTCAACTAAAAAGTTTGTGAGCATACATAGGTTTTGACTCTAAATAGTATCATTGTATTGTGTGTATACAATCCATACATATCATGGTTAATAAGGCAAATATGGAGAGTTACTATTTTGAAACCAAGTTGTACAATCAAACCTTTGTAACTAGCATGCAAAATTGTGTTGTCAGTAACAATCACCCTAGCTGGGTGGGTTTGTCGGACTCAATAGATCTATCGTTGTTAACCGTTGGCTTGTATAGTTAATGATTGCACATGTAAATTGCACGCAAAATGTAGTTAGCACACCTAGTACTCAAACATAAGGCTCAAATTACACACATGAATGTAGGGTGGGATTGTATTGTGTAGTTTGCAAACATTGTATATTTGTAATCCATGTTCCACCCCAAAATGTAAATAGTGTAAAAAGGGGCTATGTAAACTCACTTGTAATAGTTGTTGTAGATAACACGAGCAACAGGTAGCACAAGTGATTTGCTAATCACAATATTAACCTAGAGTTGAATTATGATTTGGAGTCAATGCTATGCACAGAAAGTCTAAGATTCTAAAGAGATTGAATAAAAGTCTAATTGAATAATTGTGGGAATTCGTACCACAGAGTTTGTGTAATTTCATGTAAATGATGTGTGTAAGTTGATGTTTGTTCTGAATAAATGTTAAATGTACAAATGCAGTTTCAAAGTATATATGAATTTTAATGAAAATAATAATTGTCTTAGGGTTTAGTTTATATAACTTAAATATATAATTTAAACCCTAAATGAAACTAATAAAATAATTAAATTCTTTTTATTTATTATAAAATAATGTGTCTTTATAAGAAAACATATGAAATGCGAATATAAATGTACTCATTGGAAGGAAGATCAACACTTTTGTGATTAGCACTTAGACCCGCTGACATTTTGGTCTTTGGGTGGATAGGTGGGAAACATGCGTGTGTAGATCTAACAGGGGTCTCCCCTCTGGTGGGCTTGGGAGTTAGTGCTTTCACGGTGAGTCAGGCTGCTCTAAAAGCTGCTTCGAGCAAAGTGACCAAACACGAGAAAGCGTGTCTTGACAACCAACACGTGTTTATACCATTTGCTTTTGACACTTTTGGTTTCCTTGCACCAGAGGCCGTGGAGTTACTTAACCGAGTACAGCGGGTCATGCATAGTAATGTTATGACCCCAAGATCTGTAGATGTAGTTTTTAAAAGACTTGGTTTTGCTATTCAAAAAGGGTTGGCGGCGCAGCTTGTTGCCCGTTTGCCTTCTATCTCTATGTAATTTTCCTTTGGGAGTTGTGTTTTATAAAAGGAAAAAAAATATCTGCATCAATGTACTCATATATATTTAGTAAAAATTTAGATTTTGTTTATATATATTTTTAAATCTTAATTATTAATTTCATGGGTCTGTGTATAATTTTGTAAGGTATAAAATGAATAATTGAGGTTCATAAAAGTCTTGACAAAATTAACATTAAAAATGAGTAATTACATATTTTATTTAAAATAATTTCTAAATGATTTTTATATTGAAAATAAAGTGTTTAAACAATTTAATTTGTAAAAACAATTGTTTTCATTTAGCATTTGGTTATCTTTGAGCAAATATGTTCTAAAAGGTATAGGGTTTTATAAAATAATGTTTACAAAATAAATAGGGTTGTAAAAAAGGAACCCGGGTCTGCCCGGTGTAGGTCACAGGCGCCAGCCATTGGACCAGAGGGGAATTCCTATTATATGAGAAGTTCGAACTTGAATTAACACGAAATTGAAAAGGGGGCCGGATCTAGGTTTAAGGCTTGCGCAAAAAGAAGTCGGGCTTGGGGGTTTAGAACCCGCGACCATGCGTGTATGGTTCTTGTGTCTTAACCAGCGGAACTGGGCGGAAGCCTTGCCAGTAGCCAATCGATTAATCTTTTAATAATCAATCCCTGAACCCTTTCTTCCCTAATCCGTAAATGAAAACCCTAGCCCTTAGATCGATTCGATTAAGCCCCCGATTGAACTCGGAAACATGGGGCTTATGTTCCCTGAATCAAAATGAGACTAAAGATATAAAAATCACCTGAGATGATAGCGTGGAGAGAGAGTTTGACGGAAAAATGTAATTTTGGTTCCTTGGAGCTTGATCGAGGTCCAGACACGAAATGTAGGTGAAATTCGTGTTCAGCGAGTTTGTAAAAGTGTTTGCGAGAGTGTGGAGATGATTTGTATCGTTTAATGTTGTCATATTCGCTCAACCCGATCCGGACTTGAAGATAACAGCTGTCGGGTTGATTTTTGCATCGATTAGGTTGATTCGAGATGAATGAGGCCGCGATCAAGGTCTGAATTCATAGGAGTAAGGATTGTGCATGATTTACGGGAAACAAACGCATTTAATTCTTTGATTGGGGATTGATTTGAACGCGGTTTGACTCGAGAGGGTCAAACTGTTCAAAATTTGATTTCTAGTCGCGGTTCTATCGAATTGAAACTTTAAGTGGGCTAGGGTGTGGTCTATGATCGAATACGTACGTACAGAAAGTCCATGTCAAACAATTTCGATCGATCTCAGTCTTGATTTGCAAGGAATTCGAATCTGTTACCTTTTTAAAAGTCAAAATAGGTCAATCCATTAAATATAGTCAAATTGGGATGAAAAGGTTTAATTCTAAAGGAGGTGGTTCAAATTGAGGTTCCAAGTGTTTAAGGGTTCAAAATAAGTTTATTAAACTTTGTAAATATTTATATGTAGATATTTATAAATTGATTTTTGTTAAAAACTATAAAACTTTATAAACTAATTTTTTTATAAATTTAAAAAAAAAAGAAAATCGTGTATTTAAAATGTTGAATATATATATATTTTTGTGTAAAACTTAAACCAATATTTTTTACGTGGTTTAATTTAATAACTCCAAATGTATAAATGTATTTGCACATAAAAAAATTATAAATACTTTTACATATATATATATATATATATATATATATATATATATATACACACATTCAAAATCATACATATATAGGGCAATATTATGTGGTGTAAGGTTTGAAAAAGAATTAAATTGATATATGTGTAAAAAAATAAGTAACCTGACATGATAAGTTTGAACAAGTACGAGACTTTTTGTGTTAATTATCGTTAATAAAAAGAATAAAGAAAAATTATGGTTTATGAAAATCATGGATGTTACATGTAAGAGGAGGAAACAGATACGTGAAACCAAGAGAAAATGGAAAAACGGAAAGCAAACCCAGCTATCAGAGGTAAAATCGGCTCTGGTTTTGGGAATAAAAGGCCTAAATATGGTGTTTTCCGGGAAAAAGCCACTAGATTTGAGGGATTAAATGTCAAGATCCGTAAATAGGAACTTTTTAGAATCCGGATTGACTATCAAGTCCTGGCTATAAAGATCGTCAGAAGGAGTAGAAGAGCGTGTATTCTTTTTAGCCGTTTTTGGAGCAAAAATCAGAAGAAAAAAAAAACGAGAAAAAGAAGAGCTTGTTACCTGGGATAGCAGAGAGAACTTGGAGAAGATGAATTCGGGTTAATGAACAAGAAGAATAATTATAACCCTAATAATAACCGCCTCGGTCCACGATGTTTCGCTCCCTCGTTTCCCGTGCCAAGTCTTATCAAGCAACCGTATTTAGTGAAAATTCAAATTTTGAAAACTTTACAGCTGTAACTCGTGGATACAACTATCAAATTTTGGGGACAATTGTTACGGGTTAAAATTTAGAGCAGGATCCCGAATAATGCATGATTCAGAATCTGGTATCCTGATAAGGTCAGTATCCTAAATTTTACTAACGGCTACTTGTCTGTTGCTTTTTTATTCGCAGGAAAATTATTAATCACGTAAACACGTGCCTGAAGACTCTCTCAAGGGACGTGGACCACGTGTGGAATACGCGTGAATCAGCTTGCAACGGTCATATGAGAGGATAGACTCAAGAGCTTAAATCTCGGATAGTTAGTTGGAGATAACTTGTATATTTAATAAGCAATCTGATCGTATAGGAAAACACAATCACACTTAGCATTACTGTTTACATTCATTCAAGCTCTGTAACACATAGCATACGATCTTGATTCGCTCTCTTTGTACTCGACAATTCATATTTTATACTAATTATCAAGGCAGCCCGACGTTTAGTCAGCTCCCGATGTTTTATGCCGGAGATCATCAAGGATCAATGGCTTTCCTCGTAATCAACCGTGTCAACCTTTACTTTTTTACATTGTTTCGTATTGATTTTACAAAGCACGCTACCTCACTTTCGCAGTTTGGTTACAAAGTTAGTTCGTATAACTTTTACCCGAAACATGTAATATTTAGGGTTTCTAACTTGTGATTTTAACTATCACATTTTTATAAACGTATTTTCTTTTTTAAACGTTACTCAAAATACGCGCGGGAAAAAAACCATGTTTATAAAAGTAATAAATATCACCAACTATGAGTGTGCTCATGTAAATAGTCGAGAGAGAAGGTGGTGGAGATGACGTGAGACCCGAAATCAACGTTTGATAACCTGTAACACCCGGTTATCACTCGATATCACTAGGAAGCTTTGAATACTCAAGACTCAGAGTCCACAAGGTGGTGTTTGGACTTGTTGTTGAACCGTGAACCCGCAAGGATGGTGGTGGGGGTTGAGGGTTGCCGTATCCAAGAGAGGGAGGAGGAGACAGTGTGCGGTGGTGGCTGGTGGTGTGTGGTGCTGCTGTTGTTGTCGAGTGCCGAAGAGGAGAGGGAAGGGGTGGTGGGTCCGGTGTAGCCAAGTGAAGAAAGGAGAGGGTGTGTGTTTGAGGTGTGGCTTTGGTGTGGAATTGAATGCATGTATATAGGACCTTCCATGGTTATTACACACTAGTTCTTGTGTCTCAAGGGGACAAACATGTTTCCTAAGCCCACCATGTGGGGAAACATGAGGCAAAAACCAAAAAGGGTGGAAGATCCCCATGGTGTTCGCTCATAAAGGAGAGCACGAGGAGAAGGGGGTAAGGGTAGGGTAGGTAGTGTAGTGTTAGTTGTTACACGTTAGTTCCAAGTTTGGTGTAATACCCGCGTGATATTCGATTTAAAAGTCGTTACATGTCGGTAGGGTACGAGTCGGGTGTATATAAAAAAATATAAGTTTAATAGTTTTGCCATAATACTTGTTCGTGTAAAACGTTTAGAATTAACTTCCATATAATTGGTTGGGTGTCCTCTAATTCACGGTTTCTAACCTAGTTTATATCTATACTATATAATAAATAAAGGTTTGGTGGGACACTTGTTACTCTTATGTTCACCCTTAATATTTTTTTTCCGCCTTTCTCTCTTATTAATTATACAAATTTATTTAATCTTTTTAAAAAAAATTCGTTTCATGTCTCTCTCCCTCCTATTAAGTAATTTCTATAATCATTTTTATAAAACGTTTTTTATTTTAAAAAATATGTTTGTTCATAAAATATTTTTATAAATTGAATATTTCTTTCATTTTTCTTCTAAAATATTTTTTAAAAATAACTATTTCACCAATAACATCTAACATACAAACCTTTATAAAAACTGACGGTTTACAACAAGTTGTCTTTATTCAACCATGTAATAGATGGGTTTTAACAAAGGGTGTTCAAAACCGGATATCCAAATTTTCGGATATCCGAAAATTTCGGATAGTGGATGTTACTATCTGAATCCGTATCCAAAATTTCGGATATCCGAAAATTCGGATAGTGATTCGGATATCCGAAATCTGAAGAAAAAAAATTGCAGAGTTTGATAATCACATGACCAACTCTCATACAAGTGGATGACACTCCATTAAAAATAGAACTTGATAATCCCACAAGAATATCTGCATCAAATGGAACTTATACAAATGGTGAACCTATGGTCCCCCTGGTAATCGTTGTATAGAAGATCTGCATCACACAAGAAACAGATTCAAAATCAACTTCATCTGATCCAAAATTTCAGCACTATAACACACATATATCCAAATAAACAATCGTTTATACATAAATCAAACTTTAGATTAGTAATTACCGCCTACCAGAATGAGAAATCGCTAAAGCTGTCGAACGTAGTGAGTAGAGTCGAGCCGTCTAACGCAAACGCTGGAACAGGGTGGGTGGCGCCGTGGCGACCGTCATCGACACAACAACGTTGGATCGGAAGTGTCCGAAGTGAGGAGGAGTTTGATGGTGGTGGGCGGTGGCTACGCTTCTTTCTAAGTTGTTTCAGGTTGAATTGAAAGGGCTTAAAGTGCTTTTAGGGTTAGGAAGCTTTTATAATTTGTAATATAAATAAGTTTCTTTATTACATATTTACCTAACCATAAAATTTAATTATATATTTCTCATTCCTAAAACCTATATATTACATATTTATCCAATTTATTTAAAATAACTTATTTTATTACCATTTTACGCTTAATAAACCAATTAAATATTAAATATGGATTCAGCTCCCCAAATCGTAGCAAGTTTTCCATATTTTCCAAGCTTCTTGATATGTCTACTAAAAGATGCTACCGTAAAAGAAATTTGTAACAAACAAAAGTTGCAAAAAGCAAATTGATTACACACCACTGCACCAGCTTAATTGCAAATGGCAAATTGATTACACAAAAATTGAAAATGGCAAATTTTCATGTGTGTATGAGAGAGAGGGTTTCAAACCCCCAAATTAGTCGTCGTTCTCTGAGGGATGTCACAGTGACTTGCTCCAGTTCTACACTAAACATAGTCGGCGCAGCAGGCGGTGGTCTTACAACGGTGGTAATCGGCGGCAGAAGACAACAGTCATAGTCAGGTCGCGGTTAGGTTTCCGGCGGAACCCGTTTTCCCGGCCAGGTTCTTGGAGTGTGAAGAAGACGGTGCTGGTGGCGACTGTGGAGCTGCCCGACGACGGTGACGGTGACGTTGTTGGTGGTTGCCGGCCAACTCTTGAAGGGAACAAATTGGGGGTGGAGGACTGAAGGATTGTTAACCAGTCCTGAAGGATTGTTAACCAGTCAACTTGTGTGTTTGATATATAGCTTTTAATTATCTGTGAAGGATAATTAGATAATTTTAACTTAATTTGAAAAATATGTAATTAAAGTTCAGAGATAGGATATATGTAATTTATAAGTTTAATAGGGGATATATGTAATTATCTATAAATATATATAATAAATAATTAAAAAAATATATTTCGGATATCCGAAATATCCGAAAATTTCACATATTAATATCCTAATCTGAATTCGAGTTTGAGTTCGATCACGACGGGAAGGAATGATTCGAGTAGCAGGATAATGGGGATTACATATTCAAGGTGTTAGCAAGCGTTACAGCCGTTTTTTGAAGTGTAATTGACGGAATTTAAACCCGAATTGTGGGTTCTTGAAGTCTTCCCAACCGAAACCTCTTAAAAGGAATTAAGGTCATTCAATTCCTCATTAATTCGATTAATTTCTAGCCTATAATGAACGCAATTAAGTGGTGTAATGATTTGGAGAAGGAAAGGCATTAAATCGTTTAGAGATTGTTGGATTGGAATGGAATTTGACTATTTTTGGAGTCAATATAGGAGATGAACTAGTTCCATGGTTCAAATTGATAGAAGGGGGTTCAAACTATAAGTGGGGGTTTAATTTCTAAAATGGAGGGTCCAAAGCAATTAGAATGGATTCAAAACCAAAATCGTTTGATTTAAATTATTTATAAAATTCATAAGAATTTTATTATTTGTTAAGTTATAAATATTTTATAAAAGGACAATTTTCATTTTTATAAATTTACAAACACGATTAAATACATAGTTACATATACAATTATGAATAGAACCAATATATATGAGGATATAAACACGTCATTAAAGCTCATAACTTTTATTTTTGATTCAACTACTATGATAATGTATACATATATATATATATACACTTACATACATATATCTGATAGATGATAATATATAAGAGTAAGGTTAAAAACCTGAATTGCTAAAAAAAGAAAATATTTATTAAAGTGACAAGTATGAGATTGAAATGTGATGGCACTATTGTTTAGAATAAAATAATATATAATAAAAAAATAAGGTCGAAAAATCGTGGATGTTACACTTGTTTTCATTATTTGGTTTTAGTTAGTCTCCGGTTCAAACCTACCTACCTTCATTCTTTTCATTTCATTTTTTTTCCTTTTTTTTCTTTTTAGATTTATTATTTTTTTGAGTAATGATTACCATTTTTTTTAATTATAAAGCGGAAGGTATTAAATATTATCAATGCCGGTCAGGCTGTCTAGTTCAGTTGGGCCTTCTGGCCCGATACAGACCATACGCCCGCGGTTGTAACTTACTCGAACGACCACCCGAGAAACGATTTTTACTTAAATGAATCCAAACGATCTTTACTCGAACTTCGTTTTTGTTTCATGTGATTTGTAATTTGTCTCAGATAACTCAAACTCACTAAAATACCCTTTATTTTGAGTACTTTGAGTTAATTAAGATAGATTACATAGCACATGGAGCAAAAGCGAAGTATATATCAATCTTATGCTAATCGTATTGTAATGTTTTGAAATAACAAATATATGGTTGCCGTAAATGGCAAACCTTTTAGAGTCCTATGCTTGCTACCTTCGATAAATTTTCTTCAAACTTGTTTCTGTTCTGGTTTTAGAATAAACTTTGCTTTTGATCAATGTGGTATGTAATTTGTCTCAATTAACTCCAACTTACTAACATTGTTAATATTCTATATTAAATTAAAGGATATTTTAGAGTTAATTGAGAAACAAAAACGTTAAAATTTAATACTGGGCCTTGATAGATAAAGATGATGTTGGGCTCGAGAATGAATCTATAAACTAGAAAACGACGTGTGACCCAATCCGTTCTAGATTTGATTCGTTTTCTTCTCCATCGTTTAGGTTTGAAATGGCAGGATGTTGAATGATCTATATGAAGAGATGATTGATGAGATCTTGTCAAGATTACCAACGAAATCCCTTCTCAGATTCAGATCAGTTTCCAAATCATTATGTGATGGTATCGGTAGCCCCGATTTCATCCGATTGCATACCCTTCGATCTCCGAATAAGCTACTCATAATAATACACAAAGTTCGTTATGAATATGGAGAAGACACCAAAACCATGTATACAATCCATTCACAAGACCAACTGTCATCATCATATACAGGCATAACACCAGCGGAGTATCCTTTCGGATGCATCCGAACCATCTCCGGTTCATGTAACGGAATTCTATGTGTTTATGATCAGTTAAGGAGTGCTATTCATCTTTGGAACCCTTCAATTAGGCGCAAAGCAACCGTATATGAGCATCCTTCTTGGGATCCTTGTTTGGCACACGGGTTTGGTTTCGACCCGGTGACCGGCGATTACAAGATTTTGAGGGCTTCCGAAGCAGGTACCTTTGTCTACACCATGAAGACACACACTTGGCGTGAGATTGCTTCCCCTGCTTATCCTGTATCTTATGTGAATGGATCTCCATGTCTTTTCAAGGTTATTATCATCATTATATAATGACATTCAATTTGAGCTCTGAGGTGTTTTCTGTGATTGAGGTGCCTGAACCGAGTTGGTTTATGACCCAGATAACAATCATCAAAGGCTGTCTAGCTGTGGAATGTTTTAAAGATGAAGGTGATGATCATAGGTGGATTTGGGTTAGGAACACTGCTGCTTCTTGGTCTGTTTTTGAACTGAATAAAGGTGAACGAGCCACCTATGGTGGTTTACTGGTCAACCATTACGCCAAGGGGATCCGAGTTTTTAATCCTGAGACAGGGGTGCGCTCGAGACTTGGGCACTTGATTCGTTCTTCTTTCATAATTGGCTTCGCTACGTGCATCAAAAGCCTTGAATTGTTGGACATATATGAGAAGCACAACAGGCAAATTTAGAGGCTTTTATCACAAGTAAACTGATTATGTTTGAATTATTAACTATGTTTTCTTTTCGAGTTTTATTGATATCAAACAGTTGAGAGAGTTTTTGGTGAAAATTGATGCTTAGAAGGGTCACCATGTATTTTGTGTATATGTAGAGAATAGGGGAATTTGCTTTATCCTTGATGATTATGATATATCTTATAAGAGTGGCAAGGGGAATGTGATAATTGTCATAGGAAATTTAGTTAAGATGATACCTATTAATATACCAAACTTAAATAAAATCTATAAGTAATTTAAACAAGGATAGTTTACTACTATCATTTTTACTACTTTCTGTGGGGGTGTTAGGGATTACTTTTGGATCCTACTTATTAACTTATTAACTTCTTCAAGTAGTCAATAAGTTAAAAGTTTGTTTGGATAAGGGTGTAAAAGGTATTTTTTGTGAGAAGGAGAAGTTGTTTTGAAAAAGTAAGTAGGGACTTACTTTTTCAAAAAGTCAAAAGAAGATTTGATAAGTAATCCCAAACATGACCTGTATGTTTACTTTTACTACTTTCTGTATGTTTACTTTAATATACAAGTCAGAAAAGGTTTCTAGAGTCGCGGGTCTCACTCGGAGTAGCATCTTAGAAGAAAGTTTTGCCCTCATCCAGCCTACCTAGACTCTACCAATAGCTATGCTATATTGGGAGAACCATTTACAGCCACTCATTCATGAAGGTTGCTAAAATCCGTATCTCGCGACCCAAATCTGTCTCGCACAGACCTTCTGGTAGCTCTTACAACCCTTCGACTGAAACCTCGCAGCAGCCTTCACAATTCGATCTATCACAGATCGGATTTTAGCAGCCTTCAATCAATCATAGCCCTTTGCAGCCCAAAAACAAAATTGCTGACCCCTTTTTCCTTCTTTTCAAACCGCCAATCAGCGGCCCTCAACAGCAACCCACCTACGGTTATCTGCTATGGCAGCCCTTGGCTGCTCCCTTCTTCGAAAGTCGACTCTTAAAACTTTGCTCTGATACCAATTGTTGGACAATTGGATCGAATTACCCGAAAGACAGCAACGATTTTTGTGGGTAAACACATCCCACAACTCTTTTCTTTTATTAATATTAAAAACCACACACATTAAACTCTAACAATGACCCTCTTTTATGCTAATCCTAACCTTAATTATTAAGAAATCACAGCTGGAATGACAGCCAACCCCCCCGGAACATTCACATATAAACCACATTAGTATTAGAACTCACACCTGTTAATATTCTTTTTTGGTGAATTTTTGTTAACTTTGCTAAAATGAGCTGTGGGCCAATGGCATATTGACTTATCCTTGACAGATGATTATCCCCTATACCAAGTACTGAAGCAGGATTATTTAATGTGCTTAATACCATAAAAACTTCAAGGAATTTTTTTATTCTTTTTTCAACATCGTTAGTTGGTTCAAATTGTAAAAGGGTTAAATGGTTCATGAACACAGTACATATACATTAGTGAATATTCCAAAAATATTAGAAAGTAATAAATAAATGGTTAAAGTGCTGATTCCAAGTTCCAAAACGCCGGCCAGACAGTCAAGCCGCCAAAACCGAACCATATAGATATCAAACTGGCTGGACCGGCCGACTTGCTTCAGTTTGGGTGGTTTAAACTGTTTATGAACACATTTGGAATGTTTTGTGCATTGGAGGTGTTGTCTAAATATCGTTTATAATCGTTGTAGTTAGGTATGTACTAAGGCACTTGTTGGAACTACTCTATTCGCAATTGCTTTTCGGCTGACCTTTTATGTTGCCAAAAATGGTAAAGATAAAAACAATTCTTATTCCCTTTGTGTCACTCTTCTTTGTTGCTGGTTGTTATATTAATTGGTTTATCATCCTGAGACGGGTGCGGTCGTGACTTGGGCACTTGATTGATTCTTCTTGCATAACTGGCTTCGCTACGTGCATCGAAAGCCTTGAATTGTTAGATATGGGGAAAACTTCCATCGGTTTGACCGCTACCTCAATTTCTCGAACCACATTATAGCTAAAAGCTTTGACCCGTGTGCGTGTGGATGGGCGTATGGAATGAATGTATTTGATTTGGAAGAATGGAAGAAACAAAACATTACATAGGTTTACCACTCATCGCAAAATTTGGTAAGTTCTTCATTAATCAACTTCAAATACCAAAATCTTGACAGTTTCATGATCATTGACTTTACTTGTAAATATGCATTTCCTTCACCAGAGATGCTCATTGCAATTTTCAATCCTTGCTTTAGTTTGACCTATGTCAATTGTAACATACATGGTTATTCCAGTCCATACATAATCGAGTTCTACAATGTTTTGGTACCATTAATTACTTTCTCCATGGTAATACATAAATCAAGTTCCACGTAAGTACAAGAATAGTGAGAAGATAGCGACGTGCTTCAAATTAATTTACAGTACAATTACTGACCAAAAAAGATATTATAAAGGGAGTCTTAGATCAATACGATACCAATTGTTGGGGGAAAAATCGATATCTGACGGCAATTATACGAACACAAACATGAACACGAGATTTTTTTGTGTGTGGGGGGGGGGGACTCACCACCCCATCGATGGCTTTTTCTTTTGTTTATTAATACTTCAAAATTCTCATAATTACAAATAATGCATACTCCCTACTTAAACTAATTACAAACTTGGTAGTAAGCTCACTACCTATTCTTAAGGAACAAGAAAACAAAAATTTAGAAAGCCACCACAATTCGTTTTGTGCCACTGATTCTAAACTTGGGCCAAAGCCCTCATTTGGATTTGACAAGGGTAAACCTAGATGTGGTAGGTTAATTTGGGTCATATTAAATTAGTCAACGGGTTAATTTGAATCACCACAGATTAGTTGAAGGGTCAATTTGGGTCACATCAAATTAATCAATGGGTCAAAATGTATTATAAAACTTGTTAACTTAAAAATAGTGCAAATGGGATAGCCACCCCACCAACGTCACGCCACCAACCACCGCCACCCACTCTCGCCGCCCACCACAGCCACATCGGCGCCCCTCGCCACCCCTCTCCAGCTGTTGCCGCTTCCTTCTTCACTCCTCCCCCCACCGCTGCCCTACCACCAGCACCACCCCTTCCCACCACCACCACCCGACGTCCTGCTACGTTCGACGCTGTGCCGCCACCACCACCCGACGCCATGCGGCCACCCACCCGCCGCCACCGCCACCACCCGCCACCGCCTGTCGCCGCCACCTACCCCACCCCGCCCCCCACCGCACCCAGCCCACCCCCACCACCCCCACCCCCACCCACGCCACACCCCACGCCGCCACCCACCCCCCACCCGCCACACCCCACCACTTCGCCACCGCCTGTCGCCGCCACCCCGCCACACCCCACCACTTCGCCACCACTTGTCGCCGCCACCTACCCCAACCCGCCCCCACCGCACCCAACCCACCCATCCCACCACCCCCACCCCAACCCACCCGCACACCCCACGCCGCCACCCACCCCGCCACACCCCACCACTTCGCCACCGCCTGTTGCCGCCACCTGCCACACCCCACCCCTTCGCCGCCACCTACCCCAACCCGCCCCCCCCCCCCTCCTACAATATTGGTCGAACCCGTTTTGACTCGAACCCAACTGGTAGTTTTTTTTAAACAAACTGTTTTGACCCGGACTAATTTTGCTCCAACCCCGTTTTGACCCGAAGTTATTTTGCTCCTAACCCATATTAACCTGAACCCGTTATGACCCGTGACTCGAATCCGTCCGACCCGCCTAGTTTGCCAGGCCTAGGTAAACCCACCAGATAGATATTGATTATGGCAGTACATAATTATATACATATGTCTCCTAAGGGCCGTAGTTTTAAAAAAAAATTATATATATTATATATATATATATATATATATATTATAAAAGGCTCAACTTGTATCATCCATTTATTATATTAACCGACTTAGAACTTAAAAAAGGCTCAGTACTTATATTATCCATTTATTCTATTAATCTATTTAGAAATTAAAAAAGGTCCACTAAAAGTTTTTGTACATTTTTATTTAGAGTATATTTCACTTTTGGCTCCTGTGGTTTGATCTGCTTAACCCTTTTAGTTCAAAAAATAATCTTTTAACATATCAGCCCCTGAGGTTATATTTTTGTAACCATTTCAGTTCATTAAATTAACCCTCTTAACCTTTTCTGTTAGGTATTTATTTTAGACATTTTATTTATAAGTAAGATAATTTAACCTTTTCAGTCCAATAAAAAAATTAGGCTTTTTCATAAAACTTTTTTTCTAGTTTTTTAAAAGCGTTTGTTTTTACTTTTTTAAAATAACTTTTTTAGTTTTTTCGTTCCGTAAAAATGTCTTTTTTAACCTTTTTTAAAAAAAACGTTTTTTAACTTTTTTAAAAGTACATTTTTTTAATTTGTTTTTCATAAGAAACGTTTTTTAAAAACATTTTTTTTTGTTTTTTATAAAAACGTTTTTAAGTTTTTTCGTAAAATGTTTTTTAACAATTTTAAAAACGTTTTTTTTTTTTACTTTTTTAAGTGAACTAGTTTTTAAACTAGTGAACTATTTTAAAAATGCGTTTTTTTAATAGTTAAAAAAACATTTTACGAAAAAGCTAAAAAAAAATTTATAAAAAAACTAAAAATATGTTTTTAAAAACGGTTTTTGTGAAAAAAGTTAAAAAACATTTTTTAGAAAAGTTAAAAAAATATTTTTAAAAAGGTTTAAAAAATACGTTTTTACGAAAAAAGAAACTAAAAAAATGGTTTTAAAAAGGTAAAAAAAATATTTTTTAAAAAGTAGGAATTTTTTTATGAAAAAGTCCAAAAAAGTTTTTATTTGACTGAAAACTTTAAACTATTTTATTTTGAAATAAAATGACTAAAATATCGAATATTTAACAGAAAAAGTTACTAGGGTTAGTGTCATGGACTTAAATGGTTACAAACATACAACCTCAGGGGCTAATATGTTAAAAGATTCTTTTTTGGACTAAAAGGGTTAAACAGGTCAAACCACCGGGGCCAAAAACGAAATTTACTCTTTTATTTATTTAACATGTGTAATACACAAGATTTTAACCTACCTAGTATAATATATACCAATTTCATTATAGAACATTTAGTTTTGTTGCTATTATTAGCAATGAAAATTTTTAATGATGGGTATACTAGGGCTAGTTTTTAAATTTTTTATATTATATATATATATATATATATATGTGTGTGTGTGTGTGTTTAAAAAAATCTATATATAAGTCCAATTGTTTATAAATTTGAACTGAAAACCAATAAATAAAATCTATATATATAAGTTCGTATTATGTTTTTTTTATATATGATTATTGGGTTTATATCATAGGGCCCATTTTTTTACATGTCCCGGGCCCAAAACGTTTTGGAATTCTCGGGACCGGCCCTCTTGGTGGTTTTATATGCTTCGCACTATAAAATTACGTACGTACCTTCTACGGGAATCATCCTACAAACATACATACAAGTATGGAGGGATAAGATCGTTTCAGAGCCTATATTAGTGTGACCCATGAGAACTACATAATACACTTGTATATAGTGGATAAATTATAATAAAAATAGTGGGAGAAAAACAGAGGTGATTACATAATCATTTTCTATATCACATTCAAAGCAATACTTACAAATACAGTATACGATTCTCATAGTTCTCTTTATGCTAAAGGTTCTCAAATGAACGCCCTGCCATATATGTGTGTGTGTGTGTTTGTGTGCATATACGTGTGTGTGTATATCAGGAAAAGACACATCATCGATTATGCATAGCAGAGACAGGGCCAGCCCAATAGTGTATTTGGGCCAAGCAAGGGCTTGGGGCCACCAAAAAAATAGAGCCCCCAATTTTAAGAATTATATATATATATATGTAGACTTAGGGCCTGTTTAGTAATTTTGGGCTTAGGCCAAGCCTAGCCTGCAACGCGGGAGAAACAATCTGCGAGCGTATTTAACTTAGGCGGCTACTGCAAAATTTTTGGAATCGAGGATTTGGGAGGGAGCTGATGTGATTTGGGAACCAAAAATCACAGATAGAGTGGCAAAAATCATTCCTCATTGATGGAATATTGATAGGATAGAAAAGAAGACAGAGAGGAATTCCGATCAAATCAAGCATGCATTCTTATTACCAACTAACTGCTTATAACAACCAGTTTGTTACAAGTATAAGGAAATAACATACAAGTCCTGAACTATTAGAATATTACAAAAAGGACCCTCAACTAATACAACTGTAACAAATCATCCCCGATAAAATCATTCTTGACCTCAAGAATGGAAAGAAGGAAAACGAAGCTGAAAATATTCAAAATCTTCCCATGTGGCCTCCGTCACCGGCAATGAATGCCAATGGACAAGGACGCGAGTACCAGCTTTGTTGCGTTTCTGCACCAATTGGCGATCCAAAATAGCTTTAGGCTGCAAGGTAAATCGAGGCCCCTATGGCAAAGGAGTAATCTCAGTTGAAGAATTTGGTGGACCTGGAGCAGCCTTCAGCAGAGAAACATGGAAAACTGGATGTACAACAGCTGAATCAGGTAAATCCAACCTATATGCCATAGTACCCACTTTTGCAGTAATCAAATAGGGTCCATAATAAGTAGGTAATAATTTTTTAGAGTGATGTTTCTTGAGGGACTTCTGCACATAAGCTTGTAGTTTAACATACACCCAATTGCCCACTTGAAATTTCCTTTCAGACCGATTTTTATCTGCCATTTGTTTCATCCTATTTTTAGCTTTAGCCAAATTAGCCTTAAGTGTAGTGAGCTTCAATTCTCTTTGTCTAAACCACTCTTCGATAGAATCCAATTTGGAATCATTTGGAATATAGGGAATATGAATTGGGGGTGGAACTCCATAAAGAGCCTCAAAAGGGGACATACTAATGGCTGAGTGTGTGGATGTGTTGTACCACCATTCAGCTAAAGTTAGCCACTTTGGCCACTGCAACGGGTCATCCATGACTATACACGTCAGATAGGATTCCAAGCATCTATTAAGAACTTCAGTCTGGCCATCAGATTGAGGGTGGTAGGCTGAAGAAAAGGCTAAAGAAATACCTTGTAACTTCATAAAGTCCTGCCAAAAAGCACTAAGGAAAATAGAATCCCTATCTGATACTATAGTGCTAGGACAACATGAAGCTTGAACACATTGTGAACGAAAAGTTGAGCCGCTTGGATAGTTGTAAAAGGGTGGGCCAAAGGAATAAAGTGCCCATACTTAGTGAATCTGTCAGTAACCACAAAAATTGTATCCCTGCCATAAGCTTTTGGTAAACCCCCTATGAAATCCATAGAAATATCACTGAATGCATATTTAGGAGTAGGTAAGGGTTGTAGCAAGCCAGGAGAAGCCACTCTTTCATACTTAGCTTTATGACAAACAGTACATTGCCTTACAAATTTCTTGACAGATTGAGCACATTTCTTCCAATAGAACATCAACTTCAACATATGAAGAGTAGGTAAATAACCAGAGTGACCTCCTAAAGGAGAAGAATGGCAAAGCTGTAGTATATCATTTCTTAACACAAGAACAAAGCCCACAACCAACCTATTATTTCTTTTTTAAAGTTGACCATCCCAAGTGAAGTGCTTGATATTAGTACCAGCCAGTAGCTGAGATAAGATGTCTTGGATGGTAGGATCACCTTGCCAACTATCTTTGATTCTAGGCCATAAACAAGGATCAAGAGAGCTGACATGAATTTGGAATAGGGCTAACCCATCCAATCTAGATAAGGCATCAGCAGCTGAATTGTCTTTGCCCATCTTATAGACAATCTTATAGTCATAACCCAACAATTTGGCTAACCACTTCTGTTGCAAAGGAGTACTAATCTTCTACTCCAATAAAAATTTTAAACTTTTTTGATCAGTTTTGATAATGAAATGCTTCAAAATCAAATAATGGTGCCAATGCTTAACTGTCATAAGAATGGCCAATAATTCTTTCTCATTTAGAAGAAAGGACTGTTGTTTACTTGAAATGCCCTTACTTAGGAAATCCAAGGGATGGCATTCTTGCATAAGAACAACACCTAAACCTTTAGAGGATGCATCAGTTTCAATCAAAAAGGTTTTAGAGAAATTGGGTAAAGCCAAAACAGGAGCAGTAGATAGAGTAGTTTTGAGTTGCTCAAAAGCTTGTTGAGATTACTCTTGCCATTTGAAGGCATCCTTCTTTAACAAATTGTTAAGAGGTCTGGCAATACACCCAAAGCTTTTAATGAACCTCCTATAGTACCCTGCCAAGCCTAAAAACCTCTCAATTGTTTAACATTTGTAGGGACCGGCCATTTCAGAACTGCTTCAATTTTAGTAGGATCAGTATGAACTCACTCCTTGGTGATAACATGACCTAAGTATTCCACTTGAGAGCCTGCAATGGTGCATTTATATTTCTTAGCCAATAGAGAGTGATCCCTTAAAAGTTGAAGTACCTTTGCTAGATCTATCAGATGTTGTTCCAAGGAAGAGTTGTATACTAAGATGTCATCAAAGAATACCATGGCACACTTCCTTAACAGAGGCTTAAAAGTGGCATTCATCAAGGCTTGGAAAGTGGCAGGGGCATTTGTTAATCCAAAGGGTAAAACCAGAAACTCATAGTGACCTTGATGAGTTCTAAAGGCAGTTTTGTATATATCTGGGTCATGCATACGCACCTGATGATAACCAGATCTGAGATCAAGCTTAGAGAAAACAGAAGAGCCACCCAATTCTTCTAATAGTTCATCAATTAATGGTATAGGAAAACTGTTTTTGACAGTAGCATCATTTAGCCTCCTGTAGTCAATGCACATCCTCCATTTTTTTCTTGACTAGTACCACAGGAGCTGCAAAAGAGCTAGTACTTTCTCTAATAATTCCCATATCTAATAGTTCCTGAGTCATCTTTTCAATAATATCCTTTTGAGCAGCTGGGTACCTATAAGGTTTCTGAGCCACTGCAGAAACACCATCCTTAAGAGTGATTTGATGGTCACAACTTCTCTTAGGAGGTAGGGTTGTAGGTATAGCAAATACATCCTCATAAGAAGATAACAACTCTTCAATATCTGCCCAATGACCACTATTTTGAACCTTGGGAATATGTGAAATATCTGCAGGGGAGAAGTGTAAGCTGAATAATTGGGCATGAGACATGTGAGTAGAGTTATTCAACAAATTGTAAGCTTCCTCACTAGAACAAAGGCTCACACCAGTTTCCTTAGCACCTTTCAATTCAAATGTAAGATCATTGACCTTAAATTTCATAGTAAGATCTTTAAAATTCCAAGTGATATCATCTAGACTCTGCAACCATTGTGTACCCAATACCATATCATAATTGTATAATGGAATAATAAGAACATCAGCCTTGAACCAGTTACCTTGCATCAACCATTGTAAATTGTTACAACTCTTATCACAAGTAATGATATTGCCATCGGCTATGGTAATCATAAGAGGAGAAATAGGTTTTGTGGGACACTGCATTTTATGAGCAATTCTTTCATCCAAGAAGTTGTGAGTTGAGCTTGAATCAATGCGTATATGCAGAGTTTTGGTGCCAATTGCACCATGACTTTCATGGTAGAGTAAGATGACATTCCCATGATAGCATTAAGTGAAATCTGGGGATCCAATTTCTCATTAGAAAACTCCTCTACAGGTGTACATGGTGAACTATCGTCCTCTTCTTCCCAAACTTCAATGGAGTACAATTGTTTATTCTTACACTTATGAGTAGAAGAGTTTCATTGCAGCTGAAACATTCACCCTTAGCCCTCTTTTCCACAATTTCCTTAGTAGTTAATCTTCTTAAGGGTCTAGCTCTAATAGGTGGCGCAGGAAGTAAAGCTAGATTAGTAGCTGTAGTAACACCCTTGGGAAAAGAATCTGTGGCTTTGCTAAAAGTGGAACCCATATTAGATGGCTTATAAGAAGAATTCCAGTTCTGGTTGCATGATAGTGCTATATTCTCATATTGAATTCTAGCCAACAAATATGCCTTGGGCAAGTTTTTAGGTCTTATTCACCTAAGAGGATACCCTATTTCTAGTTTAACAGCCCTCAAAAACAAACTAACAGCATATTGATCACAAATAGCTACTTTAGTTAAGGCTAAATCAAATTCTTGACAAAGTGTTTGTAGTGAACCAGTTTGTCTTAAAGCTGCTAATGCACCCATAGCCTCTTGGCCAATAACAACAGCAAATCGAGTGGAAATAAATCCTTTATACTCAAGCCAAGACATACCTTCAAGAGAGCCACCTTTTGATTGAAGGAAAGATTGACGCTATAACAGGGCTATATCTTCTAAATGCACAATAGCACACTTCACCTTAATGTTTTCAGCAGTATCATCAATGGAGAAGAAGTGTTTAACCTTACAAAGCCATCCTTCAACATTAACGCCATTGAACCGTGGAAATTCCATTCTTTTTAATCGAGTGTTGTTGTTTGACAACCAAGTAGTCCTGACATATGGACCTCAAGTAGTAGTGTTTACCCCATCGGATTGAGCTGGCCAGGAATTGCTAATCAATTGCAAATTCTTTAGAATTTATGTCATCTGAACCGAATTCGCGGTTAATTGATTCTCCATCGCCTTCAAATCGGATGAATTCTTGATAGTCGTTGCTTTAATGGCCTCCAATTCAGTCAAATTCTGACCAGTAGCTGCTTCCCATCGCAGTAGTGTATTATCATGATCTTGAATGCATTGTTCCAACGTAGCGTTGTGCGTCGACATAACTCCGGTGAGAGTTCCAGGTGATAGCTAGTGGACGATCGTCAATCAAGAGCGCCAAGAAGCGGCGGCTCTGATACCACTTGATAGGATAGAAAAGAAGATAGAGAGGAATTCCGATCAAATCAAGCATGCATTCTTATTACCGACTAACTGCTTATAACAACCAGTTCGTTACAAGTATAAGGAAATAACAGACAAGTCCTGAACTATAGAATATTACAAAAAGGACCCTCAACTAATACAACTGTAACAAATATCAATCGTTTCGTGAGAGGAGTTGTTAGGGATCGATAATCGATTGATGACGATTCTATATATGGATACAATTGATCGCCGTCATCGCCTATCTTTGATTTGCCCCAATTCCAAAAATCGATTGTTGGATTATGAAGTGCAAAATGATTGTTTCATATAATCGATTATTCATTGTTGTTGTTCGTTTCTGACTTGAGTGGCGGAGGTCACCCCGTCACGGGCACAGTGATGTTGTTTTCGTTTATGCCTCATTGCCTCAATCGATTATTCATTGCAAAGACGGTGTTGTTCTGTTCGTTTTTGCCGGTTTGCCCTCTCAGAGCTTTACCTGTTTGCCTTTTTGGAGCTTTGCGTCTTTGCTGGTTTGCCCTTTGGAGCTTTACCTCATTGCCCTCAATCTCAACAAGTCAAATAGTCAATTGCATTGCATACAACAGGTTTGCTTCATTTCCCTCATTGCTTCAATTGTTTTATTTTGGGTATTTAGATTATATTGGTTTGGTAAATTTAGATTAATTTGATTATTTAGATTAATTATGTTATTTGGTTAATTTCAGAATTTGGTTATTTTAAAATTAATTAGTTTGGTTATTTGGTTATTTTAGAAATTTAGATTAATTGGATTTGGTTGTTTAGTTTTGTTGATTAATTTGGTTTGGTTATTTATAATTGATTAGTTTGGTTATTTAGATTAAAATGTTAAACCGTAACCACAAACATGAATCGGGTGGATCAAAAATGATCAAAAATGTTAAACGGAATGTTTTAGATGAATCTCTAAAATGATCACTACTAAAGTTCCTAAAAACCACAAATATAAATGTTTTAGTTTACTATTGCCGGCCTCAAGCCCGAATAAAATATGAGGGTTTTTATAATATGACTTTTGAAAAAGGGCCTCAAAATTTTAGTTCGTTTGGGGCCACCAGATATGTTGAGCCGGCCCTGAGCAGAGACACGTACTACCTAGGGTACATGCACAAAATCAGGAGTGAATTAAAGAGCATTGATGCTTTAAATCTACGGTGTACGAGGAAGCCTGGGGAACGTTTACGAAACATAGACCAAAAACTAATACGATGAACCACACAACTATGCAAAATAACATGCTTCTTAATGCGAGGCCTCGAAAACCAAAACTAATTTTTTTTTTATTGAAAGGCAAATTTCTTAATTACTGTTGAGAGTGAGACTTGAACCCATGACATCTCCAAACCTTGGTGTTTCTTAGAGGATTTTTCTCTACCATTGGGCCACCAACCCCAATGTTAACCAAAACTAATTAAGGAAACAATATTTGAAGGGAGTATTTAAACATTGAATGCTAGTGATCAACCTAGGGGGTGTCAATTCATCATACGAACTCAAACTCAACACGAATCCAACACAAATCCAACACGAAAAAAAAGGTTTTGAGTTGGACAATACAACCCGTTTAAAAAAAGGTCGTGTTCGGGTTGACCCATTTAGAAAACAGGTCGGGTTAGAGTTGATCTGTTTAATAAACGGGTTGACTCGCTAACCCGTTTAGGTTTCAAAATTATTTTTTTTAGTTTCACTTTCTACAACGATTCTTTAATTACTTTTAAATTTAGTGTTCATCATAAAGTAATTAATTTATATAAATTTTTTTCTCTTTTTGCTTTCTAGATATGCCTATTTAATTATTTTTTGGTCTAACTTAAATGCATTAGACTTTGGATTTAGTAGTTTATGATTTTGATTTAGGTAAATGGGTTAAACGGGTCAGGTTCGGGTTAACCCGAATTTAAGTGTATCCAGGTTAGGGTTGTATATTTTGACACGAATAAGAATATGGGTCGTGTTCGGGTTTCATAATTCAACCCGTCAACCCGCAACCCGCCAACCCGACACGATTGACACCCCTAGATGAACCTAGCTAATTCAACCCAATAATCAATTAGTGAATAAAATTAAACTAAAACCAAACGACATTCGGTTTTAGCCAAATAGCTTGTGGCTCGCTCTTATAAGTTGGCTTTGTTAAAAACTCGAGCCGATTTGACTCGAGGTCGTATAAATGTGTGTGTTTCAAGCTCGTTAAAAAATCGAGTTGATTTGACCCATGTAGATTAATTAACTCATTTCCTTGGAATTGGTGGTTTGTCACTATAGTATTTATGACTATAATTTGACATGTTTGTTTACCTGTTTGAGACTTTTATAAAAAGAAACATAGAAAATTATGAAAAATGAGAAAACAAGCTAACTCGTCGAGTCACAAGCTGAGTTAGTTGGAGGCAAGTCGAAGACGAGCTCAGTTTCTAGATCAGTTGGAAATACCAAGCCGGGTTAGCTCTTACTGGCTTGAGTCTTAACTGGTGCTAGCTCGACTCCAAATCGGCTCATAAATTACTGCCCTACCTAAACCAAACCAAACATAATTGGTTTGAACCATGTTTTCTTCATCTGTACATACACACAAGCGATTAGCGATCATAAACGCCCTTAATATATAGTTGACTATGACAAACAAGCGATCACAAACACCCTTAATATATGGTTGACTATGACGAACAAGGGATCACAAACATCCTTAATATAATATATAGTTGACTATGACAAACAAGCAATCACAAACACCCTTAATATATTGTTTACTATGACAAATACATAGTTTATTTGTGGATCATGTCGAATATGATATGAGATGGTATGACTTATAAGCAATATCGTAAAAGTCGCAAGGCGCTCCCTAGTCAGAGTCGAAAGTACTCGGTCTAGGCTTAGAGTACTCGGGCCTCGGTATAATGGTATAGAGGTTTTATGGTTCTGAACTTGATTTCTATTCACAAATTATGAAGGCTATATAGCCGATTAATACATGGATTACAAGAATAGAAATACAACCTATTCAAAGGAATATGAGAACTTCTTGGAGCTGATTACGGAATACACAGAAAACAATATCATCTAAAAATACAATAGAATAATTTGAAATTTATTTGATTTGTTTATTTATTTGGGAGATCCTTAATACGACCCCGCAAGATGGAGGATCCATCGGAGACTCCAATATTGGAACGTAAACGTTGAAAAGGGCCCCTTCCAAGCGGTTTGGTAAGTATGTCTGCGAGCTGATCCGCAGAATGAATGTGTAACACTTTAAAAGATCCATCAGCAACCTTTTCACAAACAAAGTGATAATCCAAGGCCACATGCTTCATACATGAATGGTAGACTGGATTAGCACATATGTATGTGGAGCCGGCATTGTCACAGAAAAGTGTCAGAGTTGACGTGACCTTCAAACCAAGATCCAACAGTAAGTTTTGAACCCAAGACAGCTCTGCTGCACCATTTGCTAATGCTTTATACTCTGCTTCGGTGGAGGAACGAGAGACGGACTTTTGACGTGAGGAACGCCAAGAGATGATGTTTGAGCCGAGGTAAATAATATAGGCAGTGGTAGAACGACCCCCATCAGAGATACCACCCCAATCAGAGTCGGTGAAAACGTTTAGATCAAGAGAGGAAGCCCGATTTAGAAAAAGAGCATGTTGAATGGTTCCTTTTAGGTAACGAAGTACCCTTTTTAAGGCCTGCCAGTGGAGTTGGGTTAGGGCATGCATATATTGAGAGAGTTTGTTTACTGTAAATGAAACATCGGGACGGGTAAAGGCAAGATATTGAAGGGAACCGACCATTTGGTGATAAGGGGTAGGATCAAATTATGGTGAGCCATCACGGAGAGTCAACTTGTCATTTGAACCAATGGGTGTGGCAACAGGTTTAGCCCCATCCATTTTGAACTTGGTGAGAAGGGACTGAATATGTGCATGTTGAAAGAGTAATAAACCTTTGAGTGTGGGAATCACCTTTATACCAATAAAATGATGTAACATGCCAAGGTATTTGAGTGAAAAATGATTGGAAAGAGCATCAACCACCCGTTGTACAAAGTCGGTATTATTGTCGGTCAACAGATGTCATCGACATATACAATGAAATAGCAAATAAGGCCAGTTTGGTTGTATATGAAAAGGGATGGGTCGGCTTGGGGCTTTTTAAAGGCGAGAGCAACGAGGAAAGAAGTGAGTTCAATATACCATGCCCGTGGGGCTTGCTTAAGCCCATAGAGAGATTTACGAAGTTTGCAAAGATAATTGGGAAAATCAGGATTGACATACCCAGGCGGTTGAGTCATGTAAACGTCTTCATGCAAGGTACCATGTAAAAAGGCATTGTTAACATCTAGTTGTATCAGTTGCCAGTGGTTGGATAATGCAATGGACAAAACAGTACGGATGGTAACAGGTTTGGTAACTGGATAGAAGGTTTCAAAGTAGTCCTTTCCATACTCTTGGAGGAAACCCTTCGCCACTAACCGGGCCTTATATTTGTCAACGGATCCATCGGGATGACGTTTGACCCGAAACACCCATTTTCACCCGATTGGGTTATGGGATGAATGAGGCACAAGATCCCATGTTGTGTTCTTGAGTAACGCATTGAACTCACTGTCCATGGCTCGACGCCAAGTAATGTCTTTTAGAGCTTGAGTATGTGTAGTGGGCTCAATAGTTGATGGGACTGGGTGAGAGGTAGTTAAGTTTACAAACTTGGAGTTGTAATCTTTGGAATTCGGTATCCGTACACGGGGAGGTAGGGAAGTAGGAGCGGAAGAAGAATGAACAGAAGGTGGTGAGATATGGTATGAGGGGTTAGTTGGTGACGATGTATGAGTTTGCATGGCAGGTGATGAACTAAAGGAGGTGTTGGAGTGGTGTGGGGTTGGGGAATTGTCAACAGTAGGGGTAGAAGAAGTTGGTTGGAGGATAGGATCAGCAACTTGGGCCACAGGTAGGTCACCTTCTTGGCCCGGGAGAAAAGGAGGTGGTGAAGAGAAGGGCTCGGTAGTTTGAGTTGTGGGTGTGGGTTGAGTGGTATGAGATGAAGTTATGGGTGTGGATTGAGTGGGCTGAGGAGAAGTGGTTGGAATGGGAAAAAAAAGTTGCAGCAGTAGGTAGTTTAGAAGAGGGTGAATTAGATGATTTGAAAGGAAAGGTGTGTTCAATGAATTCCACATGTCGAGAGTGAAAAAGGCGCCGAGCTTGAGGATCGTAAAATTTGTAAGCCGACTTGGAAGAGGAGTAACCAAGAAAGATACATTGAGACGACCGTGGGTGAAGCTTGGATTTAGCATACGGGCGCAACCATGGATAACACAAGCACCCGAATGATTTAAGTTTAGAGTAGGATGCCGTTTTTTTCATACAAGAGGTGATATGGACTCTTTGAATCTAGAATAGGAGTAGGTAAGCGATTGATGAGATAAACCGCAGTTTGAAATGCGTGTGACCAAAACTAGAGGGGTAAGTTAGCATGATGAAGGAGTGAGAGGCCCGTCTCAACGACGTGTCGGTGACGCCGTTCGGCAACACCATTTTGTTCTGGTGTATGCAGAGGTGTAGTAAAGTGAGAAATACCTTGAGATTTTAGGTAGGCATTGAGACCAATATATTCTCCACCATTATCGGTAAAGAGAGACACGATGGGGAATTGAAAAAACTTTTCAACTAGCAACTTGAACTGGGGAAAGAGAGTGGAGACATCTGATTTATGTTTCATCGGGTAGAGCCAAATGTATTTGGTATGGAAGTCTGATCGGTGTCGAAGGGACCGGTCAAAAATAAAGAAATAGAGTGTCCTAATCACCTTAAACTAGTTAGGGTAAGAAGGGTGTCGAACCACGAAGAGTTTGTGGTCGGTGCTCAACTTCAATTAACAATGCAAATTATGAAGTTACAACGGGTCTTTCTGACCAAACACAATCAATGATTTAAGTGAAAACTTTATAAACTCGACAAACAAATCAAGTACCAAACAAAACGGTTTAAGTTGTAAACAATAATTAAAAGGGTATCACACCCGGGTTTCAAGTTCACAAGTAATTAGGAATTATCACACCAACATTTGAGTTCAAACAATCGAATGGTTATTCAAATCCAATTAACCAAATCTAACCAAGAACATCAACATTCATACATCATCGGCAAATAGTGTAAAACAATATTCACGAATGAAATCGAGACAAATGTATGCAATATAGAATTAGATTAATCAATAGATTCAACATAAATCAAAGTTCATAGCAATTATCATCTAACGGGGTCAATGGTGCAAGAATTTATCGACTCCCGTGAGTTCATAACCATACTAAACACAAAGATTCAGGTGTTTCAAACCAAACGATTACAAGAATTGTTTCTCAAAGCTAGCACATGATAAAACCCTAAAAACTTACAAACAATCCACCCGGGAATGATTACCGGTGGATTAGCCACTCATGGTGGTGGAAATCATCTTCAATCTTTCAATCGGATGTTAGAATCGTGTTCTTTATCCTCCAAGAACTCCAAAATCGCCCCAAGAACTGTGGTGTAAAAGATGATTTCGAATTTGGGGAAGAAAAACCTAATTAACCATTGAAAATCGGTTGTTTCGCCCAAAACCCGCGTCTGAAACGCACCCAGCGTAGGCTTACGCTGGGAGGGCGTAGGCCTACGCCGGTCCACTGGAAGCCGCTGTGAAGAAAATACTTAGGCGTAGGCCTACGCCGATATGGCGTAGCCTTACGCTGACCCTCTGATGCTTCTGTTTGCAATTTGCCTTCGGCGTAGGCTTACGCTGTATCAGTGTAGCCTTACGCTGACCTTGCATTTTGCCCCGTTTTCTCCGAGTCTCTTCCGACTCGTGCATCTCTCGCCTAATATCTTCCAAAATCATACTTTAAGCTTCCAACACCTGCACATGCATGGCTACACAAAACCTTTGATTCCACATATCAAAATGCATAAATATAACACATTGCACCTCTTAATACATGAAACTTTGGTCACTCATCATATCCCCACACTTACTCTTTTTCGTCTCGAAAAAGAATTATGCAATGGAATCATAATTGAAACCTGCTCTCATAATCTCATACAATTAAAACATAATCACGCATTGACTGTAACAGTTGGTATTTCTATCCGACTAAACCCAACCACCGAACCTCGAGCACCCGATTATGTGATCTATTATTCTATCTATTACCAAGCCAACGGTCTATCTATGGATCTCATACTCAGAAAGCTACGACTTAGCCTAATTCAATCTCAAGGTCATGTTTAGGCCCGAGTTAAACCATATAGATTTCCCACCATTAGAAACACCAATTTATATGTTTTTGAAAATTATGGAATTATGGATCGATGGGTGCATGTTTTTAGCTTTTATTATTATTTTATGAACGAACCTAACCCAGTGGTGTTTCAATCACGCTGGAACACGATATATGACACGTAGGCTGCAGTTCTTAAGCAATGAAATTCATAAGCTTCGGAATAGGAGTGTATCCTTCAAGTCGCCATCCCGAAGGGAAACACATAAACCTAACTTAGTCATCCAAACTTATTGATCACCTAAGTCCCGCCCATGGGTGTATCCTCCAAGTCACCATCCCGAAGGGAAACACGTAGGCGAAACTCAAGCTTTCAATTGATTTAATTAATCTCATGCAAGATGGATTATGGAATGCGGGCGCCACTAACTTTCGAATTTATTTTCATAAAAATAAAGCGGTGTGCCAAATAATTTTAAAAACTTATAATTTTTTTGTTTATAAAGGTACATATCACCCTATGTTGACAGTTTCGACCTTACCGACACCCCTAAGATGAGAACCCACAAGATATTCTGAATTAATTATTCATTTAAACCTAGATACATTATCAGGATGTTTAAGCTCTTAAGTCGGTTGGGCCTACCAAAACATTACAAATCAAACGCGTTTTCTATTTATTATTGTTTTTAATCACAAAAGCATAGTTTCCAATTATATCTATCATTTTCCATTTAGTTACAAAAATTCTGATCCAAGGACATTTTTGAAAATCAAAAAATTTGTATGGTTTCCAAGATTTTCCACATCCCCACACTTGAACCTTACATTGTCCCAATGTAAAAAGTTATGAAATGTAAAAGTGCGGTTAGTGGGTGCAAAAATAACCAATACCCAATAACTCTCAATATCCAACTCAAAGATTCCCATAACCATAAGCACCAACCCAATCACAATCAACCAAGTTTCAAACATAAACACACCAAAACAACAAAAACAAATTCGTTCAATCAAAGCAACATAAATATGAGAAAGAGTACGTGGACCTGATTAGAGGTGATCATAGAGTGCTTGAACCATCACCAAAAATGGACTCGTAAGTCTTCCATGAGTCTTCCCCACACTTGAGTGTTGCTATGGTGACGAAAACTAAAACACACAAAACAAAACAAAGCAAAGACAAAATACAAGCAATCACAAGCCGGGTTGCCTCCTGGTTAGCGCTAAGTTTATTGTCCTCAGCCCGACATTACCTCCTTATGGAGGTTGAAACACAAAATTGCTTCCACTAGCTCCCTCACCACTTCGGTTCTTATCACTCCAACTCCAAGATTCATCTCTCGTAAATTTCACATCACACAAATCTACTTTCTCGTTCGGATGTTGGACATGGTCGGGTGGTTTCTTTTCATCTTTCAGCCTCTCAGTTTTCTTCTCGATTGCCTTCGGCTCGTCTTTCACATTAAACCTGTCAAACATGATACCTTTGTTTTTGGTGTCACCCTCATTTACCTTGGCGCGAGGATGACCCACGTTAGTAGTGACTGCTTTTGAACACTTATTTTCAACCGAATATGTAAATGAATTTGAAAAAATATTAATGTTCAACTTACGCTTCCCAAAGGTCATGTCAACAGTGCCGGTTCGGCAATTGATTTGTGCATTTGCGGTTGCCAAAAACGGTCTTCCCAAAATCACTCGTGGCTCCTCCTTAGCAAGTGGTGCATAATCAAGCACTAAGAAATCTCCAGGATAGTAGAATTCTCCAATCTTCACAGCCACTCCCACTAATTTCCCCCGAGGACGTGTGCATGTAGCATTTGCTAACACCAACGTGGTGTTGTATTCTTCTAATGGACCAAAATTGTATTGGTCATACACGCTCCCTGGTAGAATGCTCACCCCCGCTCCATAATCTAGCAGTGCCAACTTAGTTTTGAATTCCCCAATTTGAATAGGAACTAAGGGTTCTCCACACTCAATTTCCTCCTCTTCTCCTTCTTCACCTTCTTCATTACCATGAGCCACATCAATTGCACTAACATGATGTTGTGGCTTCAATGTGTTGTCAATTGGCAGTTTACCTTCATTTTGTTTTAGCAAAGATATTTCTTCGGCCATTTGCCCCACTTGTCTTTCCAACGCCACAAAAGACTTGTCTCTCATTTCATTCTCCCTTTTTGACTCTTTCATCATCTCCAACAGTGCATCCAGTTTTGAATTAACCGCGTCATCACCCCCCGATGATCCACCTTGTTGTTGATGATCTTGATTGTAATTCCTTGGGGGGTAATTTGTGTTCCGGTTATTGTTATATGAACTCCTTTGGTAACCGCTCGAATTGTAGTTCCCTTGTTGACGAGGTTGGTATGACGAAGTACCTTGATTTGAACCTTGGAAATTTGGGTTCAATTGGTTTGATGCATCCCCGTATTTGAAGTTGGGATGATTCCTCGAGCTTGGGTGATAGGAGTTTGAGTTTGTATCATATGGTTTCCTATCACCAAAAACTTGGTTCACTTCTTCTTGTCTACCATCTTGCAATGGGCAACTTATGGCCTTGTGTCCCAAATCCCCACAACTCTCACAAACATCAAAACGGGTTTTCACTCCCGCTACTTCCTTTTTCTCTCCTCTTTTCAAATTGGCCAATTCTTTCTCCATAGAGGCTAACCTCTCCTTCGTCTCATAGTCCGGGGCAGATTTTGAAATTGGATGTTTGGCTCTTCGGCTAGCCGATGCCTCGGATTTTGAACTTTGGCTCATTCTTTCTAAGAAATCCCAATCATCTTCTTCGGGATTAGACAACAATATCCCATTACTGGTGGACTTCAAGTACTTCCACTCCTCTTGAGTCAAGCCATCAACAAAACACTTTACTAGTTCCCACAACTCAATTTGATGGTGGGGGCATTTCCTCAACAATCCTTGAAACGGGTAAAAGCTTCATGTAAAGGTTCACCTGTTTGTTGTTGAAAAGTCCGAATCTCAATTCGGGAGTCATCTGTCTTCGCAACCGAGTAATATTTGTCCAGGAAAACTTGTTGCATTTCATCCCATGTGTAGATGCTATTAGCCGGCAATGTGATGAACCATTGCTTTGCTCGATCTTTGAGGGAAAACTGAAAAAGTCGGAGTTTGACCTCATTTTGGTCAAAGTTTTCATCCCCAATTGTGCTACAGATGGCAGCAAACTCGGCTAAATGGGTGTATGGTTCTTCGGTGACCATACCATGAAAATGGGGAAGGATGTTGATGTAATTCGGTCTTGACTTGAACCTCCTCATTCCAGGAATTGGTGGAACAATTGGAGAAGCATTCTCCGAAATAGCCGGTCGAAAACGACCATTAACTCCACCCATAGGGGCTACCGGGTGTCTTCGGTTTTCATTATTGTAGCCCCCAGTAGCTCTCCTCCCTTCCTGTCTAGGAGGATACCCAAATCTCTCTGGTCGAACTGTTCGACCCATTGGTTGTCTCGCCCTTTGGTGAACATAATTCACCTATTCTTCCTCTCCAAAGCCTTGCCCCTCGTTATACTCTCCATATTGGCTCCTCTCACCATCCTCATACTCGTAATCGCCAAACCCTTCACCATTCCCAACATCTTCATTATCATCATACCCAAAGTACTCACCATCGTCATCCTCCCAACCCTCGTTCTCATTGTTTCCGGAAGGGGTTTGATTTTGTTGTGGTCCCCTTCTTCCTTGGTACGTGGGATTGGTAGGGATGTTAACGGGTCGGTTTTGTTGAACTGGACCCGACCCACGGGGTTGGTTGTTATTGATGGGTATAGGTAGGGTTTGGGTTGAGGTTCGGTGAGGTGGAGTTGGTGGGCGGTTAGGGATAGGGCCTCTGTTTGGAGTTGGGCCACGGTTTCTCATGCTAGATCCAGAATGACTGCTTCGACCATCCATTGATGATGGTTCTGATGAAATAGGTTGTAAATTTTGTTGTTGGATTCGGTTTTGCCTTGCTATCCTCTCAATTTCCGGTTCAAACACAAGCGGTGAAGTTCTCCCGGATGAACGGGTACGCATGCACTAATCTGTCACCTGCACACACAAACAAACACCACGCGTAACACAAAAATAGAAGAAGATTAACTAAACAAAACAAGTAACAAATAGTCACAAGAGTCAACTAAAATAAAACACCAAGCGCACACACTCCCCGGCAACGGCGCCAAAATTTGATCGGTGTCGAAGGGACCGGTCAAAGATAAAGAAATAGAGTGTCCTAATCACCTTAAACTAGTTAGGGTAAGAAGGGTGTCGAACCACGAAGAGTTTGTGGTCGGTGATCAACTTCAATTAACAATGCAAATTATGAAGTTACAACGGGTCTTTCTGACCAAACACAATCAATGATTTAAGTGAAAACTTTATAAACTCGACAAACAAATCAAGTACCAAACAAAACGGTTTAAGTTGTAAACAATAATTAAAAGGGTATCACACCCGGGTTTCAAGTTCACAAGTAATTAGGAATTATCACACCAACATTTGAGTTCAAACAATCGAATGGTTATTCAAATCCAATTAACCAAATCTAACCAAGAACATCAACATTCATACATCATCGGCAAATAGTGTAAAACAATATTCACGAATGAAATCGAGACAAATGTATGCAATATAGAATTAGATTAATCAATAGATTCAACATAAATCAAAGTTCATAGCAATTATCATCTAACGGGGTCAATGGTGCAAGAATTTATCGACTCCCGTGAGTTCATAACCATACTAAACACAAAGATTCAGGTGTTTCAAACCAAACGATTACAAGAATTGTTTCTTAAAGCTAGCACATGATAAAACCCTAAAAACTTACAAACAATCCACCCGGGAATGATTACCGGTGGATTAGCCGCTCATGGTGGTGGAAATCATCTTCAATCTTTCAATCGGATGTTAGAATCGTGTTCTTTATCCTCCAAGAACTCCAAAATCGCCCCAAGAACTGTGGTGTAAAAGATGATTTCGAATTTGGGGAAGAAAAACCTAATTAACCATTGAAAATCGGCTGTTTCGCCCAAAACCCGCGTCTGAAACGCACCCAGCGTAGGCTTACGCTGGGAGGGCGTAGGCCTACGCCGGTCCACTGGAAGCCGCTGTGAAGAAAATACTTAGGCGTAGGCCTACGCCGATATGGCGTAGCCTTACGCTGACCCTCTGATGCTTCTGTTTGCAATTTGCCTTCGGCGTAGGCTTACGCTGTATCAGCGTAGCCTTACGCTGACCTTGCATTTTGCCCCGTTTTCTCCGAGTCTCTTCCGACTCGTGCATCTCTCGCCTAATATCTTTCAAAATCATACTTTAAGCTTCCAACACCTGCACATGCATGGCTACACAAAACCTTTGTATTCGACATATCAAAATGCATAAATATAACACATTGCACCTCTTAATACATGAAACTTTGGTCACTCATCAAAGTCTACAAAAATTATATAATATGTGAAACCATCAATAGACTTTTCAACGTGTCCCCAAACATCAGAATATATTAGTTGTAAAGGTTTGGATGTTGTAAAAGAATTCATGTCAAAGGGAACTTTTTTGCTTTTATTAATCGAACATGAATTACAATGAAACTTGTGAAAATTGAAACAAAGGCCTAAACATTTGGCTAAAGACTTAAAAACACGAAGTGACAGATGTCCTAGTTTGTGGTGCCAGGCATGAAGTGAACCGGTTATAAGAGAGTTGAGTTGTGGCGTAGTTGAGAGATTAGCATAATAGACATCAAGGTAGTTCTCCCCCCGCATTAGATGCGCCCCCGTGCGAAGATCCTTGACAAAAAATTTGTGGGAAAGAATTCCACAGAAACATGATTAGTTTTACAGAGTTTAGTAACTAAAATAAGTTATTTTTTTGTGTTTGAGGAACATATAAAACATCTTTTAGGGACAGTGAACCAAATGGTGTAGAAAACGCAGTGTGACCTGTATGAGATATAGTAAGAGTAGTATCGTCACCAAGAACTATTTCATCTGGGCCTCCATATTCGGAGAGAGTGTGGAGAGACGCACGATTAGATGTGGTATGATGAGACACCCCACTATCAAACATCCAAGTGGTAGACGCCGGAACCGAACGAGAAGTGTGAATTACTTAAAAAGGAGCAGCTTTATGCTAAATTTTCCAAGTGTGAATTCTGGATCCGGGAAGTTCAATTCTTAGGAAATGTGGTTAACGAGAAAGGAATACATGTCGATCCATCAAATATAGAAGCCATCAAGAACTGGGCAGCACCGACGACTCCGACTGAGGTGCGACAATTTCTGGGATTGGCTGGTTATTATCGTCGATTCATCGAGGGATTTTCAAAAATTGCACAGCCTCTCACTGCCTTAACTCAAAAGGGTAAAACCTATAACTGGGGCGATAACCAAGAATCAGCATTCTAGCATCCTAAGCAAAAACTTTGCAGTGCACCTATCCTAGCTCTTCCGGAGGGTACAGTTGATTTTGTGGTGTATTGTGATGCATCCATTCAGGGTGTAGGTTGTGTATTAATGCAATAAGAAAAGGTGATCACATATGCTTCACGTCAGCTAAAGAATCACGAGAAAAACTACACCACTCATGATCTAGAATTGGGAGGCATAGTTTTCGCACTTAAGATCTGGAGACACTACTTGTACGGTACCAAGTGCACTATCTATACCGATCATAAGAGTCTTCAACATATCTTCGAGTAGAAAGAGCTGAACATGAGACAGCGTCGTTGGGTCGAGCTCTTGAATGATTTTGACTGTGCGATCCGGTATCATCCGGGTAAGGCTAATGTTGTAGCTGATGCCCTAAGTAGAAAGGAAACCAAGCCCAAACGAGTTCGAGCATTACAGCTTACCATTCACCCCGGATTACCTGACAAAATCCGTAGTGCTCAACTTGAAGCTCTGAAAGAGGAAAACCTACCGCCGGAAGCCACACGCGGTATGGAGGCACAACTCGAGGTCAAATCGGACGATATTCGCTACTTCGCTGAGCAAATATGGGTTCTAATATTTGGAAACTTAAGGGAACTAGTCATGGATGAGGCTCATAAATCTCGTTACTCTATTCATCCAGGTTCCGACAAGATGTATCATGACCTAAAGGTGATGTATTGGTGGCCAAAGATGAAGGCCGATATAGCCACCTATGTGAGCAAGTGTCTGACTTGCGCTCAAGCTTGCCTTCATGCTCTTCAGGTTCCTATTATTTCCCCTAAACCTAAGAGGGGTTAGCATCCACCTGAGATTGGCTCTTTCAAACTCAATGTGGACGGTTCCGCTATAAACGGATTCATAACAGGGGGTGGTGTTATCAGGAATTACCAAGGTCAGGCTATTTTTTTCGGGTAAGAACATGCAAGCAGAAGCTCGGGCGTTAATCACTGGCTTGGATCTTGCCTCCCAATTAGGCATACCCCTCTCATGTATGGAACTTGACGCTCAAGTCTTGTTGCATTTCATTCATACAGGGAGCTCCCCTTGGAACTTGGTATATTTGACGCGATCATGCAAGTCTCTCTTATCTCCTTCATGCAATCTTTCCCGCATCTTGCGAGAAGGGAACAAAGTAGCAGATTCGCTGGCATCCTTTGCTCACGCTCATAGGGACAGCATGGTACTCCAACAACTACAGATTCCCATGTGGAAATGGGAGCAGATATCCATGGATTTTATCACGAAATTGCCACGAACACCTACCGGATGTGATACCATTTGGGTAATCGTTGACCGTTTAACAAAGTCCGCTCACTTCTTAGCAATCAAGGAAACAGACAAGATGGAAAAACTTACTCGTATTTACTTAAAAGAAGTAGTCTCTCGGCACGGGGTGCCAATCTATATCATTTCGGATCGTGATGCACGATTCACCTCTCGTTTCTGGCAATCGTTACATAAAGCTTTAGGCACGCGTCTAGATATAAGCACAGCATACAACCTATTCAAAGGAATATGAAAACTTCTAGGAGCTGATTACGGAATACACAGAAAACAATATCATCTAAAAATACAATAGAATAATTTGAAATTTATTTGATTTGTTTATTTATTCGGGAGATCCTTAATACTCAGCATCCGACCTTGTAGCGATTACTCGGAGAGTACTCGACCTTGTTTTACAACATTGCTTATAAGACTTACGGGATGATAGAAAAAGAGGTTTAATATAAATGGAATGAAAGATGTATACATTGAGTTAGTACTAAAAAGGAATTATTATTGAATATCGACTCGTGAAATGTATTGTTATTAGATAAAATCTCATAAAGACATATAAATAGTGTGGCCTAATTGTCGTTTTAGTCAGTCAGGAATTCTATTTCATCAACTCAAAGTTTATAACATTGCAAATGCGGGTGGGGCACGGGCACCTACACGTCGGTGCTGCTCGTTTGCCCTCTTGTTTCTCCTCTCGTATGGTAGACCCCTACAGGTGTTCTCCTTTTATCTGTTGGTTTACCCTCTTGTTTCTCCTCTCGCATGGTGGATCCCTACATGTGTTCTCCTTTTATCTGTTGGCTATTTTAGTGTAATTAGATTAATTAGTTGATCAAATTAATCATATTAAATATTAAACAAGCTAGGAGATGCGAAGTGCACACTTGTTTGAATTTATTTGATTACCTAATCAATACTTAGGGGCAGAGCCCCTAAGTAACGGGGGTCCGAGGGCAGCGCCCCTGGAAGCGTGGTCCAGGGGGTGACAGCCCCTGGCTGGATCGAGCTGAAATTAAAATTGATTATTTTGACACTTATTGCTTTACAAAAAAATGCATTAGAAATTAATTTTCTATAATTTATTATATAATATTGGTGTCAAAAATTTGAGCGGATTTTAATTAAATTTGAATTTCGAATTTGAAATTAAAACGATAACTGCCTTCTAGAAAAGAGTTTTTTGGTCATACGAATTGTTCTTCCATTTCATCAAAATTCTTTCAAAAATTTACACTTAAATCTTGTCTCTAATTTTTTAGTTTTATCCGATCAAAGAATTTGAGAAACCATCAAATTATTTTTGATCTGAAAGTATCCAATATGACTTTCAGATCATCCTCGGCTATTTCAAAATTCTACAACATTATCTCTCTGTAACACCCCAAAAATTTCCCAAGAAATAAGGGACTAAACTTGCCAAATTTCATAGTTGAAGGGTAGATATGTAAATAAATAAAGTCCAGAGACTTAAAATGAAAATTCTGAAAATCAAAGGGGTAGCGGACCGCTACCCAAGACCTTAGCGGTCTGCTACGTGTTGGCTAAGTAAATCCTCAGGAGATGATACGTGTCCCTGTGACTCACCGATTGGAATCTGACGCGTGTAAGGGGTGGCGGACCGCTAGCCAGCCATAACGGTCCGCTACATGCGTGCAAAGCCAAATAGGCCACCTCAAGGGGTGGCGGACCGCCACTACCAAGCGTAGCGGTCCGCTACGGGTCCCACTTTCACCCTATAAATAGAGTCGATCTCAGCCATTCTCACACTCCACACACCTTCTCAAACACACACACACACTCTGGTTTTTGATCCCAAGCCCCGGTTCACGTACGAGAGTTCTGTTTCTAAGCATTCGGCTTCAAGGTTCCGTAGATAGTATTGAGGTAAGGTTCCAACATCTTATTAAGCTTTGATTATGAACCATTAAACTAGGAGCATGTTATTAAGTAATGTTATGAATATCTGGAACTCTGCCCGAGGTGATTCTCACATTACTGATTATTAAGCAGAAATACTGTCGATGTGAGTTCTTAAACTATGATACATGAACCTTTCATGACCTTGTCTGGCATGATTGATTTATGAAACATTTTGAGTATCTTGAAACGATTGTACCGATTGTGTATATATAATGTATTCTAAGCGCTTATTGTATTTCACTTGCCCATGGAACGGGATGTTGGACAGAACCCGTGGAACGGTCTTTGGTTATATATATACTGATGATTGTTCATAGTTATCTATGAATTTGGGGGTGGAACCCCATGGATGTGTTCAAGATACTTTGGCGGGTCATTTTAATAAACTATTTTAGTTTATGAATTCACCAGCTTTGTGTTGACCCATGTTTTATTAAATGTTTTTTACCGCATCACAGGTAGTCATTAGACAGGGCATTCCAAGACTAGAACGAGCTGATAAACGATCCAGATGATGGGCATGCCAGGAACTATAAGTCCCGAATGATATGTTCCTTCTTAAGGACAAGTGATGTAACTTTTGTTAATCATGATGTAAATAATATTTTATATTAATAGAAGTTATGTTTTAGTATTCCACTGTGTGTTTTTGATATTAACGTCACAGTAACTAGAAGGCGACCTTCTAACTAGTATGTAGTTATCTGATGAACGGAATGTTCTGTATAGGAAAGAGCGGTGTATAAATCTCTCATAGACCCGTCGCTCTTCCCTGGGAACATATCTGTCGGAGGTACTACTCTAGTTAGATAATTGTAGTGTGTTACGGGTGTGACACTCTCATCCTCTCACAACCCCCTTTTCTCTCTCGCAAATGGCTCTTGCTTACAAAAATGCATTTGACATAAAGATATACATTTGAATTTCATCGCTTACAAAAGAACCATAATTTATAAAGAACTAGTTTTTTCCTTCGTGCTACGTGGCGGGAATTTGGTAGCTATCGGTTCGGCTTGTCCATTGGGATAAAACCTACGTCGAAACACAGACTCGCTATAACGTACGATACAAAAAAAAACTCGGACCCTGACAAAAAAAAATAAAAGCAAAATAGTTAACGAACGAAAGTCATTACAGATAAACGAAACTATTATAAAAAACGGGTTAAAAGCGTGAATAAAAAATTAAAAAAAAACTCTCAAAATTTACTAAAAAAATAAACACAGATAAACGAAACTATTATAAAAACAAAACTGGTTAAAAGCGTGAATAAAAAATTGAAAAAAAAACTCTCAAACTTTACTAAAAAAATAAACCCATTAAACTTAACTTTACTAAAAAATAAACCCATTAAACTTTTGTTACAATTTTATAAAAAAATCAAAGTTAAGGCAAAATAATAAAAACCAAAGTTTACTTTATTTATATTTTATGGTAAATCTACGAAAAAAACTTAAGAAAAAAAAAACTTTTTCTGTGACAAATGTATAAAAAATAAGTTTTCTAAAAAAACAAAGTCTACTATTTCACCCATGGGAAATAATATTATTAATAATAATAATAATAATAATAATAATAATAATAATAATGGATAGTCACTTGGTTTTGAATGGGTCGATCTTAGAGTTAATAAAAAAAAATTAGGCATGTTGAATTTAATAAATTTAAACCAATGTTTTTAGGACCGGATCGTACGTTGAACTAGTCTCCTTACCGGTCTACTGGTCGGAATAGATCTAAGAATCAGACGTCGTCGTAAATATTATAAAAATAAATCAATTCAAACAACCATTAATCTTTCAAAAACCACCAACGTGTCAATTCCAATAATCTTAAACTAACAATTAGCTATGAAATACGAATCCAAAAGCATAGCAATCCAAACTTAAAAGAGATAAAAAAAAATTAATAGCCAACCGGTCCAACCACCGGGTTTCCGGTTCTACCACCGGTTTCCGGCCCAACCGACCGGGTCACTGAAGCCCCGTTTCAACACACAAAACCGGGCCGCCCAAGTCTCCGGTTTCCGGTCCGACCGGCCAATCCTGATCCGGTTCAGGTTTGAAAACACTGATTTAAACTATAGATAATAATTGTTATTGATAATTTGACTAATGACACTGATAACTTTTATGTTTTTGTCAAGAGCAATCTTACTCACATAATCATCATAGATTTACACTCGGTTTCGATTGCGCGTATTTTTTTCGGCCACAAACATAATTGTGAATGAAATCGAGTGGAATTCAAGTATAAATCTATAATAATTATACGAATGAGATTATCCTTAAAATTGAATGTTTTTTATTAAAGTGTTAGTATGAAATATGAATTATTATGAAACAATAGATTAGAGTTTAAAATTCAGTTTATATTTTTCTTTCTTTTTTTTATAATAAAACATTCTGAATGCACTTGTTGCTTAGTTATTGTTGATTAAACAAAACTAACTACCTTCATAAACAAACGTATACACACCACAAAAATAATTTATAATTAGTTATTATTGATTTGACTAAGCATACCTTTCAAAATAAAATAAAAACTAAATAAAATACTATAGTTTTTTTTAGAGGAATGCTTTGTCAAATCAACAAAAAAATATTAATCAAAGTGTAATTTTTTTAGGAGATGCAATATTCACTCCTATTAAAACTTTTGAAAAATACAATATTCACCCCTCCACTATTTGAAGTAGTATAACTCATACTAACTTTATAAAATATTAGTTTGACATCCTCAAGTTTAATAAAAATCAAAATACATAAAATATAAAAGATTTAAATATATAAAAAATCTTTAATGAACGAACTTTGTAGTAAATATAATAACATTCGTTAGTTAATTAAATTTTTTCTTGACGTCCCGACATAAATTTCGTTAAAACGGAGTAATATTAAACGTAGGGTATTTTTAGGTGTCGTGACGTGAGTTATATCGATTGACAGTAATGTACTAGTATCGTGAAGAACGAGACCGAAACCGATTGAAAAACAATGTGTTGTTATATAACTATTTTTTATCTATATCTTTCGATTTTCACAACTGATTCGTCGTAACTTTATATGTTTTTTTATGTACTTAACCAAGTTTATTTTTGTGTTTAGCCACGTTAACGCCACGCCTCAGTCTTTTAAGATCCACCTTCCACCCAGGGCTGGCCCAATGGGCTTGTAGGGTAAAGCAAGTGCTTTAGGCCCCCGTTTTCTTAGGGGCCCCATTTAAAAAAAAAAATATATATATATATATATATATATATATATATATATATTACATGTATTTGGGTTGTTTAGCAATGGTAGCCCATTAAATCAGGCCCAGTGGGGAAAGATCAAACATTCATGCACGCCTGGACCGGTCATTTTGGCATTTGTTCTCTTCACACTCGTCAGTATATATGGAAGAAAGTTAAAGCAACATATGCTCTAATATAAACTTGTTGTCCTTGTGAAACTGATCAAATTATTTTCTTTTAAACCAACTTGATTTGTATGATTAAGTTATCAAAATTGTATTAATCTTGATATTGATGGTTGAGATCTATTTCAAGAACTTATACAATTAGAATGTGTTTCACTTGTTAATATACTAATTTATATTAAAAATTTTGATTCTTTTTCAAATGCATATATTATCTATATAGTTATGTTAACTATTCATGTAACTTTTGTTTCCGCGGAACGAAGATGAAGTTGATAAAAAAAATTACCTAAGATCTACAATGTCACAAGAAAGATTAAAGGGTTTGTCAATTGAAAAAGAATTGTTAGCATAAATTGATTACGAAGATTTATTAAACAGTTTGCATCGAATAAAGCTAAAAAAATAAACTTAATTTAAATATATTTATCCATGTACAAAAATATTAAAAAATTTGGAAAAAGGCCCCGAATTATTAGTTCGCTTTAGGCCACCAAAATACTTGAGCCGGCCCTGCTTCCACCGCATGGCGCGGACACCTACCGCCGCGGAGCGCGGGGCTCATTTTCTAGTTATGTATTAAACTTAGAAATAGTTTAATTACATATGGTTGAACAAGACAAAAATTCTTCAAATGTGTAATAAAAGTAATCCAATTACCAAATAAATAATTATGTCAAACTATGTTTTGCTTTTGTGACACAAAGTACAAACTAATGATCATTTTGACAAATTATACCAACATTAATATGAAATAAATATGTGCTTCTAAAGAAAACAAAATGAAAACAATGGAGTAACAAATACGTGACCATCAAAATAAGTGTGATTAGAGGTGTACAAATCGGGTTTTTTAACGAAACCGGTTCGGGTTTAAAACCGGGTCGGGTTGGGCAAAACCCGTACGAACCGGTTCGGGTCATGAACCGGGTTCAAGGATCATCGAACCCAACCCTACCAAACCGGATCGGACCGGGTTGAAACCGGGTTGGCTACTAAACCGGTTCGGGTCCAAAACCGGTTTACCCGGATTTTTTTTTAAAAAAAAACCCGTTAATTTTTTAAAAAATTAACCGTTAAAGATATTAACTTAACTTAAAAATTACAAAACATACAAAATAAAGTTTAGAAATTACAAAACAAATAATTAAAAGTTTACAAATTAAAAATACATTAAATATAAAAGTCTTCTTCGTGGATATATTGAAAATCCGGGTAGTCGGTACTAGTCGGATCCCGAACTCCCTCGTAGGAGGTCTTCGCCGATTGCTTCAATCAATCCTCCTTCCACCTCGTCCTCGTATATCTCTCCCTCGACTTCGAGTTCGCCTTCAAGGGAAGATATATGTTGTATTCTTTCCGCCGCGTCCAAGTAATCTTTTAAGCAAATGCACGTTTCCACCGATGGCGGAGTTAGTCTTGTTCTTCGTAAAGAAACAACCCTGTCACTAACAGAAAAAGCAGATTCCGAAACTACCGTAGAAGCTTGGACGGTTAGTAGATCACGGGCCATAGCGGATAGGACGGGAAATTGGTTTTCCTTCCCTTTCCACCAAGCCAAGATATCAAATGTCTCAAAATCATGAGCATTCATACCGGTTAAAAAATCCGAACCGATATATCTACCTAATTCGCTACTTGGGGTATTACCCCGTTGACGTTTACTATTTTCATTAAGTATAGTATTAAATAAGTTTAACATTGAACTCCGACTAGTACTTGCACTTGATGGAGCGTTTCTAAATTGCTCATGAACGGTAGATGTTGTACCATATTTTTCAACATAAACAGTAAATAAAGTAGACAAATTTTGTGTAAAAATAGTTTTTGCTCTATCCGTTAAAAATACGTCTTCTTCGTATAAATCCAAACCGTAAATTATTTTTTCAATTAAAGTTTCAACACCCGAAACATTTAAGCACGGGTTTAAGGCGGCGGCGCAAGTAATAATCGGAGGCATTTCTTTAAAATATTTTCTAAATTTCTCTTTCATTGGCGGTATCATTTCTTTAAATACGCCGCCTCGCATGGAATATTCGTTTAATTTTTCCACCATTAAAAAAAGTTGATTTAAAACCAAAGGACTTGTGGGATAGTAAACTCCCGATAAATAGGTTGTAGCGGTTTTAAAAATATGGAGCATATCGGCTACACCTTCAATGATACCCCAACCCGCTGTCGGAAATTTTGTTACTTTATTTTGCCTTGCTAGTTGGGCATGAAACATTTGCAAACTTCGTTTTTGTTGAATGGCTTTTTCGAACATGTTACACGTTGAGTTCCAACGTGTTGAAACGTCCCAATTTGGACCTAAACATTCGGTTTCACCGTCTTTACAAAATTTTATATATCGATGATATCTTCTTTGACTTGTATGAAAAATGTCACGCAACATTTGTTTAAATTTATTTCTAACATCGTCAATGTGTTTAAGACCACCTTGCACAACTAAATTAATAATATGTGCAACACATCGGCTATGGAAAAAAATACCATTACAAATCGGGTTATATTTTAAAATAAGTTGGTTTACCGCGACGGTATTATTCGAGGCGTTATCAAACGATATTGAAAAAACTTTTGTTTCTATTTTAAAAGTTCTTATAACTTTGTCTAAAATATAAAATAAATTGTCACCGGTGTGGGGGTATGCAAAAATATCGAACGCAATAGTACGTTTCATCATTTGCCAATTTTCCGGATTTATCCAATGAGCGGTAACGCAAATGTAAGAATCCGGCAAATTGTGGGGAGCCGACCAAACATCACAAGTTAAACTAATACCGGTTTTTAAATTTTCAAATTCATTTATTATTTCTACTTTAGTTTTTTTCCACATATTTATACAATCTCTTCTAAGAGTAGCACGACTTACATGAGTGTAGCGAGGTTGGAGCGTTTGCTGAATAAGCCGAGTCAAACGCTCGTTGTCAAAGTGTTTGAAAGGTAGACTCTCTTGAATCACAAAATGCGCCATCCTTTCCCGAACCAAGTCAACATTATACGCAAAAATATTACCTTCGTTTGTCATACTTGGTTGACCTTGCGAAGCTTGAGACTTTATAACCGAACAATAGTTTTTTTCAATGTGATTCTTCAAAGTTGTATTTGCGTCTTTTCCAAAAAAATGCCCGCACAACTTGCATCGAGCCTTATGACCACCATTCGACATTTCGCATAAATCGAAATGTTGCCAAACATTGGGATTCCTTGTTGTAGGAATAACCCGCACAACCGTGGGAGCACTAACACTTTGAGAAGCACCAACAATATTAGATTGTTGAGATTCGTTTGCCATTTTGGGAGTTTCGACTTTCGAGCGTGAGCGTTTTTGATAAATAAGAGCGTTTTTGAGAAATGAGAGCGTTTTGGAATTGTGTGGTTGAACCAATACAACCCACACCTATTTATACAAGTTGTAGGGGCTCCAAAATACAAAAAAAAACCAAAAAAAACGGTCATATAGCCGTTCCAACGGCTATAAAACCATTAAAATCGAAGTTTACAACGGTTCGAACCGGTTTGAAACCGGTTTGAGAACCGGGTCGGGCCCGAAACCGGTTTGAGGGTGAAACCGGTTCGGGTCGGGTTAAGAACCGGTATCCAAAAATTTTTTAAAAACTGGTTACACACCTACGGGTTTGGATCGGGTTTCGGATCGGGTTGGGTGAAACCGGTTTGTTTGCGAACCCGGTTCGGGTCGGGTACCGGGGACCCGGTTTGAAACCGGTTTTTTTGCCCACCTCTAAGTGTGATTAGGGATTACCAACCCAACTACTTAAAAGCTAAACACACAATCATGATTCACTAAACTTATATAATACACGGGATTTGGTCTTGCTTACTAAGTTGATTTAATATCTATTATTTTATATTTAATTTGTTACATTTTTGTTACAGCTGTATAAGTTGTACTGTATAATATAATATTACACTCTTGGTTGACGGTGAAATAAAAGCATACCCGACCTCTGAAAAATAGATAATTTATGAGTACATTTTTCTTTGCTTATTGTGTTAGTGGGTTGATTAATCAAATAATTAAATTTAATTGGGCCTGCCAATCTATATCTCTTTTTGGTGAAGGAAACTAATTAGCTTTAGGAGCACTTAACAGAGGTGTACAAAAAAACCGGTTTTTTTTACCCGGTCTAAACCGGCAAACCGGTTCGGGTTAGGCTAAAACCGCCGGGTTGAAACCGGTTTGAAGCATTTAGGAGTATACCGGGTTGGGGACCGGTTTGTGTGAACCGGTTTGGAAAAACGGTTTTTAAACCAGTTTGAACCGGATTTTGAGCTGGCAAAAAACTAGCCGTTGGGGAACGGATTTATAGCCGTTGGGGTCGATTTTGGCCGTTTTTTTAGCTCCATTTGCACTCTTAAAACACTATAAATAGGTGGGGGGTGTTTAGGATTGATCACACCTCTCTTTACACTCTCTAATCTCTAAAACCGCTCAAAAACGCTCTCTAAACTCTCTCTAAACTCTAAAAAAAACCATGGCAAGTTTTGGTGTTGGTGGTTCCTCAAACGAAGTTACCGTTGTGGAAATTCGAGCAACAACGAGAAATCCGACAATTTGATGCAATTACGATCTATGTTTGTTGTCAAACGGGAAGGAACGTGCTAGGTGCAAGATGTGTGGTGCGTTTTTGGGGAAAGATTCAAACACTAGTTTGAAAACGCATATGAAAAAATCTTGCCCGTCCTTGAAGGGAATTCAAAGTGAAGGTCAAGCCACGATGACAAGCGAAGGAGGAATTTGGAACTTTGATCCAAATATTGTTCGAGATCGAATGGCGAGGTTAGTGATTCAAGAAGGATTGCCGTTCAACCACTTTGACAATCCGCGTTTGACAAGGATGATTCAAGAGACACTCCAACCACGTTATCATCAAGTAAGTCGCACAACCCTTAGACGAAATTGTATAAAAATGTGGAAAAAAGCAAAAAAAGAATTAATTTTGGGTTTTGAAAATTTGAAAACCGGTGTAAACTTAACCACCGATGTTTGGTCGGCTCCACATGGTATACCCGATTCATACCTTTGCGTTACCGCGTATTGGGTTGATCCCAATACGTGGCAAATGATGAAGCGTACAATCGCGTTTGACTTGTTTGAATATCCACACACCGGCGAAAATTTATTTTATATATTATATGGTGTTATAACCGAATTTAAATTACAAAATAAACTTTTTTCATTGTTTTTTGATAATGCATCTAATAATACAAATGCGGTTCAAAAACTAAAAATTAAATATAAACCGGTTTGCAACGGCGTTTTTTTTCATAGTCGATGTGTCGCACACATCATTAACTTGGCGGGGTTAAAACTTTGATTGATAGAATTAGTGAAATATTTTAAAGAAATGTCTCCCGTTATAACTTGCGCCACCGCGTTAAACCCTACCATAAATGTTTACAGGGTTGAAACATTGATTGATATAATTACTTACGCTTTGAATTTGGATAGTGAAGACATCCATTTTGCACAAGTCACAAAAATATATTTTAACAAATGTTTACAAGATTTATTTGATGTTTATTTACATAAATATGGTACAACTCCGACTCCACATGATACAATGGGTACATCATCAAGTGGTAGCTCGAGAGATATTAATTTGAATTTATATAACGAAATGTTAAATGGATTTAGTAAACGGGCTCGAGGTACCTCCCCGAGTAGCGGACTCGGAAGGTATATTGGCACAAACTTTTTAGCGTTTATGCCTCCTACCGTTTTTGAGGAGTTTGATATTTTGGCTTGGTGGAAAAAAAAACGAAGCTTCGTTTCCGATTCTTTCCGCCATGGCCCGTGAACCGTCTAAGCTTCCACGGTAGCTTCAGAATCTGCGTTTTCTTTTAGTGGCAGGGTCTTATCGATACGGAGGACTAGACTCACCCCCCTAGCGATGGAAATGTGCATTTGCTTGAAGGAGCATTTGGATGCGATGGATAGGATACAAGACCAAACTTCTCTCGAAGACGAAATTCAAGCCGAAGAAATCATACACAACAACGAGGTTGATCTTGGAATATCCGAACCAGTCACCGATGAAGAACTAGCCGAAGATGCAAGGCTACGAAGCTCTAGTTCCGAAGACAACGCACAAGAATAATCAATCAATATTCCAAAAAATAAAAATATATATTGTCATTTGTAATGTTTTACAATTTTATAATTTTATCTTTTCATGTTTTTTTAATTTCCGAACTTTCCAAATATTAATAAACGTTGAACTTTATGTTTTATATTTGTTATTTTTTTTATATTAAAAATATAAAATTTATTTGAATTTATTATTTTTTTTTTAATAAAAACCGGTTTAAACCGGTTTGTAACCAACCCTAACCGGTTTGACCAGTTAGTCATTCTCCACCTACGAAACCGGTTTAACCCGAACCGGTTTAGGCCCAAACCGGTTTTGACTTTTCGTTGACCAAACCGGTTCGGCTCGGGTTGAACCGGTTTGAGTTAAAAAACCGATTTGTGCACCACTAGCACTTAATCGCGTTTAGTTAAAGCAATAACCATTAACCAACAACCACCCCCATTATAGCAAAATAATACTGACTTTCTTGTCAATGAGCCTCGGATCAATTGGTTTGAGGGTACGCACCCCCATGGCCTTCTAATGTAGAGGTTATGGGTTCGAAACTCAGAAGGTGCAATATGTTCAGGTGGGCCAGAGATTTTACCACAGTGGCCCTTCGGGTTGTGGGTTTCCACTGGATTGGTGAGTGGGCCGGGTCACCAGCGTTGTATGCGTTCGCGGACATGTATAGCCTTTCGCTAATGAATTTTACCCGGGTGACCGGGCTTATAGCATTCGTTAGCCTTTAAAAAATATATATATTGACTTTCTTAAAATAGCACGTATTATTGTTGATATGACCGATCATAATTATAACGATTGTGACTGCCTTCATATATTTATTTTTTTCACCTCTTTAGCAAATAATAACAGTCAGTAGCATACAATCTGTGTCTAATTGGTCGGTCAGTACAAGAGGAAGATGTCACACGGAAATGTGAGAGACAGAGGACCCACGATTTTGGTGAATCATCAAGACGTAATTTCTATTAATAGGAGGGATATTCTACATGTCGAGTAAACGGGGTACACCGCTCTTTGTACTTCGGGTACTTTGGACGGGTTGATTGTCCAAGTAAATTTACTCGGGTGAACTCAATATCACTCCACACTCTCTCTAGTGGACCCCATCACTACCACACAAACCATTTATTTTTAAATGTTTCTTTTAAAGTGTATGAGTAAATGAGTAAGGTTTTTTCAATAAAATCTGAGTATATAAGTAGTTTTGAGGTGTTAGAATTTTATTGGACAGTTTTGGTAAGTAATGAGTAATGGGTAAATAACCCCCCCCCCTCCCTCACCCTAATAAGCTAAGAGTTGTTTATTACATGGAATAATTTTAAGGAATTGAAGTTGGTTAAACGAATTTGATTTGAGATTGAAATTTGTTAAAAGGATTTAGAATTTAAATAAATCGAAATCTTTAAAAGGAATTTGAATTTGTAATCTAAGAGAAAAATTTACCGCTCGCCGCCTCCACCATAGTCGCCACCACCATCTAGCGGTTACCATTGTTGGCGCCGCCACCTCGATACTTTTCCATTTCCACTTAAAGCCTATTGATTGCCACCGCAACCACTGCCTACTGTTCGCCATTGGTAGCGGGGACAAACGGGTGGTGGCGGCGGTTAGAGGGTGACAGCACGAATGTGGCCGCAACAACAATAGTGGCGGGGATTGCAGTGATAGCGGGGGTGGTGGTGCTTGTGACAGATATTCCAATTCCTTCACAATTTAAAAGGAATATTGAATTCATTTACATGTGTGAATTTAAGTGAATTAATTCCAATTCAGCTCTTAACAAAATAATCAATAATGGAATTTCGATTCCAATTCCAACAAATTGTATCAAACACACTGAGACATGAATATGGATTTCAATTCCATTGAATTTCGCGAATCAAACACACCACTTTTACAAGAATAGGAATTTGTTAAAGGAGTTGTAATTTTCATATATGGTATCAGTTTGAAATTTACGAAACGATTTGAAAATATAGAAGATTTGAATCTATAGAAAAAACTGGATTTTACGTTGCTTTTGGATTACAAAACGATCATAAAATGAACTATAATTAATCTACTAATTGTCGCCGCCACCCATCACATCGCGTCACCACCACTCCTACACCGTCGCTGGTGCCCGGTGAGAGGTGGCTACTGGGGTTAGCAGCAGCGGTAGTGGTTGGGTTGGCGATGACAGAGGCAATGGGACGACGATAGTGGTTGTGACATGGGGTGGTGGATGCGACGACGGAAGGTGATCGAAGATTCATTGAGTTGAATTTCTTCACAACTTGAAAGGAATGTTGAATTCATTTACGTTAAATGAATCTGAGTGAATCCATTCCGATTCTAATTATGCTAATTTCTCAACTAAACATGTTATTCTTGGAATTTAAAATTTAATTCCAATAAATTTTGCAAACCAAATCCTTATTTTAATAAACGATTTGAAGAAATGCCACGTGTCATTATCATATATTTTTCTCATTAAATTTTTCTATTTTTTTCTATTTTAAGTAAGTTTGAATTTTAAAAATCTAATTATATTAATTTTTCTTTTTCAGAAAAAGTAAAATAAAATTAGAATTATAAGTATCACTTAATTAAGGAAACAAAAAAATTTATTTATTGTAATTTTATTTTTCTATTAAACAACCTCATGTAATGCATTGGTATATAACCTAGTAAGTTAATAATAGAATTCAAATCCGAATTCCATTAAATTTCTCAAGCCAAACACACTATAATATACTCTTGAATTCTTTTTAACTGAAGGAAGTTAAAGTAACTTATTTTGTATAAACTTTCTTCATTTTCAAACAAATCAATATTCTCATAACCAGACATCACACAAAACAAGCCTCCATTTAATTTACTGATTAGTTACTTCTTTAAGGTGTGTATACTTTTTATGTTATTGATGATATCATTGATACCGGTTAGACGGATATATACCCATAAAAACGCCAGGAAAATACCACACCAAAATAAATGGGAGATCATAACAACACAAATACAGATTCCACAAAACTTTCAAAAACCAAACAAGCCTTAAGGTATATACCGAAGTTCCATTCCTTGCTAGTATTTATAACATATAACAAAAGAAAATGACATGTGTCACTCTCTCTTTCATTCTCACACTTATTTTCTCGCTTCTCTCTTCTATTAAATATTAATTTTTTTCGTTTTTATCTCCTATTAAATAATTATTATATTAAGAAACAAAATAAAGTTAATTATGGATACTTATTATATTATCAGACTGTTTTTACATTTTAATAAACTCCACTATTTTAGACAACTAGATTAAATATTCATTTCAGTATTTATATACATATTTTTTAATTCAAAATTTTGTATATATATAAAATTAATCATGGATAGTTATAATTCCTGATGTTATATATAAAACAAATTGTATTATGGATCGTTATTATATTATCAAACTGTTTTTATACTTTAATAAACTTCACTATTTTACACAACTGTATTAATTATTCGTTTCAATTTTTATCTACATAATTTTAAATTCAAAATTTTGTTTATTATCAGTCATATATTTTATAAATTGTACAAACTGAAAACGATTCTAGCCATGTAAGTTCCAATTAAAAAAAATTCAATCATATATTTACGTATTTAAAGATATAATATTTGTTATGATTTGTTAAATTCCATTGTATTTTTTGTCATATCATTATAGTTGAAAGTATTCAAATATTTATTTTTTATTCATATTTCAATTTATATCGTAACTTATTTTAGATCTTTGTATATGTTTATATATTTTTGTAGATGTGGTAACTTCGACCCATTTTCTTACAAACGGTCGATTTAGGTTATGTTTTATCTCTAACGGGTCAAACGGTTAAAAATCAAATAAAAATAGTCTAAAATGATAAGTCATATCGGATTAAAGTCGCTCTAAGTTTAAATTTAATGCAAATAAATATATTTAGATTGTTATATTATAATCAGAATAATATAAATTTTTAGTTATATTTCAAACAAGGCTATACCTAATAAATAAGTAATTTGTTGTGTTACGTGTCACAATTCTGTGAGCCCATTATTTTGTAATCGTTTAAAAATTTTCCCGCTTATTTTCATGTGACCCAATCTATACCTAATAAATAAGTAACCAGATAAACATTTTTCACTTATTGTTTCTTAATTATTTATTATCTTCTTCTTTATTAATATTTACTTTATAAATATTTCATTTATTTAATATTTAATTTCTTAATTATTTCCTTTGTTTTTTCTGCTTATTAATAATTTCTTAATATTTTTATTTAACCAACCCGTATAATACACGAGTTCTAACATAGGGATGAGATCGGTACCGAACCGGTACCGAAAGTACCGGTCCCGAATTTTGTTGAAAAACGGGTACCGATACTGATACCGGTACCGAAAATATAGAATTGGTATATGTACCGGTACCGGTACGGTACCTGTATTTCGATACTCGGTACCTCTTTGGTACCCGAATACAAATTTTCATAAATTATTGGTTTTAATACCGTTCGTTTTGTTAAATATCTTTTTTATAACCGTTCGTTTTAAAGAGTTCATGAGTCGACCTATTTAAAATGACGGTTATTTAAAAAAGGAATTAAAAAGTAATTAATGTTTTGAAAAAAAAAACATTTTTTCAGATGTCATTTAAAAAAAATGTGAACTGCTTTCATTCCACCAAAGCAATTTTACATAGTTTTTTTTTGTTTAGTGTTTAAATATTTTTTTTAACTGGAAAAAAACGTATCTTTCCTTTTGTTCAATGTCTAAATATTTTTTTTTTCAAAACGCTAATTTTTTTTAATTCCTTTTTTCAAAATCCGTAATTTTAAAAAACGAGCGGTTTTAAAAAGATGTTTAGAAAAAATGAACGCTTTTAAAAAAGACGTTTCGACAAAACGAACGGTTTCAAAAAAGACGTTTAGAAAAAAAGAACTGTAACATCCCAAATATTTCCGACTCTATTTTAGTTTATTTTAAATAACAACACTACGTTAAATTCTGTATTTATTCAAACACATTATGTCAAATAAACTATTATTTTAACTAAAAATTTCTATTCAAAAATCTAAACTTGCGTTACATATTAATTTCTATAACACACCTTGTGTACATGTATATGTATATATGTGTAATTTTTCTTAAAACTATGTACGTAATTACACATTTGCAATATAAAGTTTTATTTTTTTTATATACAAAAATATATACATATATATACATAATTTATATTTTTAAATTAGTTTGAACCCTTGATCAATTGAACCCTCAATTTGAACCCTCTTCTTAGAAATTGGACCTTCTTAATCAAGATTTTTAAACCTTTGACCCAGATTGACTTTCTAAAGTCAAACAGCCCAAAACCCTCATCCAATTCATCATTCAAATCGATCCAACCCAATGTTTTGGACATCCCATGATTTCTCAATCAATATTCGACCATATCCCGACCCACTTACCAACCCAATTCAAGCATTTGAGCGGTTGATTTCAAATTCGAACAATTTGACTTCTTGGAGTCAAAGCCGAATCAATTAGATTACAAATCAGTAAATTACACGCGTTCAATCACGCAAATTACGCGTAGACTATCCTCTCGTGTATTCAGACCAGTTTCACGACCCAATTCATCCTGAAACATTGGAATTCACGCGTGATTTGTGTCAACAGTTGTCATCCGTAAAGGCCAAACCAAATCAAGCGTTTTTGATGAAATTAATTGAATTAACTTATCCTCTCACAGTCGCATGACTCATTACAACCTCTCCCAATCCTCCATCGACCTGCATTACATCTCTTGATCACGTACAAGCCCCAAGAACACCGAATCTGTTGTGACAGTCGTTCTTGTTCATTACGTAACCATTACAGGTAAGGTTTAATGCTTTAGATTCTTTGTTTAAATTCGAGCAATAGCCCTTTGTCAATTGCAAATGACAGAGGGAGCCGGACTCAATTTGATTAGAACATTTGGATCGATCTGCGCATAAGAACAATGGGGTTTTTGCTTGATTTGAATTAACGTATTTAAACTTCTGGAACTAAATTAATACCAGCGGGCCATCTAGTTCAGCTGGTTAGGTACTTGTGTGACTGAACTAGATGGTGTGTGTTCGAAACCCACATCCCACACCCTTTTTACATTTTCTTTTGCAACCCAGTAGATCAAGATTCTACTTATGATTAAAACCCGACGAATCTCGTATTTGAACACTAAGACTTCCTGGTCCGGGTGGTTTGAACACTTAGCCTCCTCGCGGGCCACCCGGGTTCAAATCTGCGATCCCACTTTTCTTTTTAGCATCCGATTTTCAACAACAACTAATCTATAAAAATATTTTTTTATAAAGCCTATACCATTTGGGAAATATCAGTACAATAATAAAGAATTTTAAATAAAACAAAAAAAGAGAGAGATTATTTTAAATTAAACTTACAAATCAATGCATTTAGAAATTTATAAAATTTTGTTAAAATTTTATAAAATACATAGTCATTTTTTTTTTTCATAAAACAATGCTCCGTTTATTCATCAATTTAGTTTTTACTAAATATATATATAAATATATCTATATTCGCTTTTCAATTGTTTCTTTATAAAGACACACTATTTTATAATAACTAAATAAAAAGAATTTAATTATTTACAATTAATTATCTTTTTACATTAATACTTTTCAGGTAGGGTTTAAATTATTTATTAACTAAACCCTAAGACAATTACCATTATCATTAAAATATATATATACTTTGAAACTGTATTTTTATATTAAACATTTATTCAAATACAAACATCAAGTTACACACATCAAATACATGAAATTTCATAAACTCTGTGGTACGAATTCCCACAATTATTCAATTAGACTTCTATTCAATCCCTTTAGAACCTTAGACTTTTCTGTGCATAGCATTGACTCCAATTCATAATTCAACTCTAGGTTAATATGATGACTAGGATATCACTTGTGCTACCTGTTGCTCGTGTTATCTACAACAACTATTACAAGTAAGTTTTACATAGCCCTTTTTTTTCTTATTTACATATTTGAGGTGAAACATGATTACATTCAAATACTATTTGCATTTACACACGTACAATTCTACAATATGATCATATGTGTTTATTTGTGCTTTATGCTTGAATGTTAATTGTTAAGGCTACATATACATGATATACACATGCAAATACAAATACATTACTTCAGGCTAACATGTGTTGTTATGCCCTACATTAGGATAACATGTGTTGTTATGCCCTACATTTACATCAGGATAACATGTGTTGTTATGCCCTACATTAGGATAACATGTGTTGTTATGCCCTTCAATTACAAAATTTCATTTGTGCATCTAGCTTAACTTAAATTCTCCATAAATGCTTTATAAACCATGCATCATATGAATTGTACACAAAACATTTGAACTTTACTTGTGGTGTCAAAACCTATTTATGCTCACCAACTATTTATAGTTGACCCTCTCATTTTATCATGTTTCAGGTACAGTGTTTGAGTTAAGATTTCAAGTTGCTTCACTTAGGATTAAGGACCTAGTTTTAAATTTAATAAAGTTATTCATGTATTTTTATTCTTGTAAGAGTTGTACTTGATTACTTGAGCTATGAAATGAAAGTTATTGTTTAATTATCACAACTTTAGTAAACCATGAGCTTATGAACAGTATACATGTCCCGCCCTGACGTTTTCGCCGTCGGTTGGGGTGTGACAGATTGGTATCAGAGCCTTGGTTATAGGGAATTAGATTATTAGACACTTTTGACCTTAGGACACCCATACTATGCCATGCTACTACATGCTACATGATTACTATACCTATTTGATTCATTAAAGTGCTATCATAAGCTTCAACACACACTTATACACACATAATCCTTCATGCACCCTTAAAACTCACACACATGGCACCATCATCATTTGTGAAAAAAATAAATAAATAAAAATTTAAATTCTTAGGCCTAAAGCCTATTAAGATTTTTAAATCCCGTCAAAGTCTTGAGTTCTGAAAATTTGTAGAGAACACGTGCAATCCGGAAGGGTGAATGCCTGTACCTTGGGTCTTCTGTCTAGGAAAGCATTTCATATAAATCCAAATCAACCGAAGGATCTGTATGCTTTCCTGGGAATTCCCGTAGTGAGTGTTCACCTATAGGCTAAAGCATGTCCTCTTGAAAGTATAAGAACTTGAATTACTTTGATTTTTCAAAGTACCCACTTGGTTATGATACCAAATGAGTACAATCTAAACACCATCAATTTGTTATTACAATTTAGTGCACACATCTAAGCATTCTTTGTTAACTAATCTTTTTCCTATCGGGTTTAAACAACATCGTTATTCTGTCTAAACAAAGTATTTATCAAACCCTTAGTTTATAAATAATATTTGAAATATAAATTTTCTATAAACTGTTCCACTTTGTAAGGAAACTTAACACAACTTGTTTTATAAAAGCTTTAATTTTAAATTAATAATTAGTTATGACTTCTTCTCGTTAAATTAATTATTATTAAACTTTGGCAAAATTATTTAGGCATTACTTTCTTTTGAAATATTCTCTTTATAAAAAAAGGGGGGGGGGGGGTTCATTTAATTATCTATATAGTTACTTATTCAACTATTTCTCCACCATTTTATTTACAAACAAGAATAAATTACCACTACTTTTCATTTACAAACAAATAGCACAAATCAGTTATTCGTAAACACACTGCTCTAAATATCTACACAACCTTCTCGTTATATTACTTCTCAAGAAATGTATGAATGAACTAGGCACTACAATGAGATGAGTCTTTTCACGTAGGCATTAGCCATCCTTATAAACCTCAACAAGGATTTTTTTTAATTTAAAAATCCAACTACCCACGTTATGAATGAACGCCAAACAACACGATTGTCTGTAGCACTCGACTACCTGCAAAGTTCGATAGTTTACATTACACATAAGGTCCAATAACTTAGATATGAACATTCACATGATACATTAAACTTAGTTGTTATAATATGCATGATACTAGGTTAATCACATGATGCAGGAAACTTGTTGGATCAATACATAATATTATAAATGAGCACATTATACACGATCACACGATACATGAAACTTAGTAGTTGCAATATACATAATGTTACACTGATCACATAATACATGAAACTTGTTTGCAAAATACATGATACCAAATTGTTCACACTGTAGAATATACGTAATGCTATGTTGCTCATATTATACTTGAGACTTCATTGTTTGCAAAATGTAAAATACTAAATCGGTTACATTTACAAAATACATTATACTAAATGCTAAATTTACCATGTCATACATAAAAATTTATTTGATACTAAATTGTTCGCATCCTACATGAAACTTATTTGTTTACAACACACATGATACTTAATTGTTCACATTATACATGAAATCTATTTGTTTACAATGTACATTACACTAGACCATACATGGAACTTATGTGTTTACATTATACACGGAACCAAATTGTTTACAATCGCTGCAACCACATTGTACACAAGGCGTGATTATTCACCCTATTCATGAAAGCTACTCGGGGTTTGACGTATTTTTGTTCAAACATGAGAAAACTATGGAACCCTAAATTATGCCACGTTATTACTTTTTAGTACCTGATTGACTTTACTATCTATGGGCATAGTTATTTGTTAGCAACGCATACGTGAAAACAATAATTATGAATTAAGTGATTTTGTGTTACCCCCTGGACCCACACACATAATGGGATAAACTATACGAACCATGCGAGGATTTGGATAATTACGGGTGCACACGTAATTATAAAAATCAGCGCATGGAAGACATAGTGAGATCTATCGTGTGTTATGACATGAAACCTATCGTGGTATATAATAACAAAACTAATGTGATATGATAAGAACATGGTGGATACGTCGCTGATACTTCCTATATATAAGTGTTTCTGTCATAAAATCAGAAGTAGCGTTATTCTTTCCACGTAAAGTTTTATGTTGTTTGGCGGGGCCAATGTTTGTGAAATCTCGTATCCACTGATAATTCCTGAACATATTAGATTACACCTTAAACAAACCTTGATTATCTAGTTCCCATCGTTTCCATTCCAAGTAATACATTTCATCTTTAGAATCCAAATTATTATCCAACAAACTTTCTCATTGAGTTCATTTCAAAACTAAACCCACCTGCTTATCATAAAGCCCAAGCAAGCAACCAAAAGCCAAAACTAAACCCACCATCATTTTTCATGCCTGACCTTGAGGAACAAACCTGAATCTTGTTATCAAATGTATTCTTCAAACCGACAGTCAAAACTCATTGGGAATCCAAACCCCCATCTTTTCTGATACAGTAGCCTCCACTAGTAAAATTTCAGGACGAAATCCACTTAATATGGGGAGACTATAACATCCCAAATATTTCTGACTCTATTTTAGTTTATTTTAAATAACAACACTACGTTAAATTCTGTATTTATTCAAACACATTATGTCACATAAACTATTATTTTAACTAAAGATTTCTATTCAAAAATCTAAACTTGCGTTACATATTAATTTCTATAACACACCTTGTGTACATATATATGTATATATGTGTAATTTTTCTTAAAACTATGTACGTAATTACACATTTGCAATATAAAGTTTTATTTTTTTTATATACAAAAATATATACATATATATACATAATTTATATTTTTAAATTAGTTCGAACCCTTGATCAATTGAACCCTCAATTTGAACCCTCTTCTTAGAAATTGGACCTTCTTGATCAAGATTTTTAAACCTTTGACCCAGTTTGACTTTCAAAAGTCAAACAGCCCAAAACCCTCATCCAATTCATCATTCAAATCGATCCAACCCAATGTTTTGGACATCCCATGATTTCTCAATCAATATTCGACCATATCCCGACCCATTTACCAACCCAATTCAAGCATTTGAGCGGTTGATTTCAAATTCGAACAATTTGACTTCTTGGAGTCAAAGCCGAATCAATTCGATTACAAATCAGTAAATTACACGCGTTCAATCACACAAATTACGCGTAGACTATCCTCTCGTGTATTCAGACCAGTTTCACGACCCAATTCATCCTGAAACATTGGAATTCACGCGTGATTTGTGTCGACAGTTGTCATCCGTAAAGGCCAAACCAAATCAAGCGTTTTTGATGAAATTAATTGAATTAACTTATCCTCTCACAGTCGCATGACTCATTACAACCTCTCCCAATCCTCTATCGACCTGCATTACATCTCTTGATCACGTACAAGCCCCAAGAACACCGAATCTGTTGTGACAGTCGTTCTTGTTCATTACGTAACCATTACAGGTAAGGTTTAATGCTTTAGATTCTTTGTTTAAATTCGAGCAATAGCCCTCTGTCAATTACAAATGACAGAGGGAGTCAGACTCAATTTGATTAGAACATTTGGATCGATCTGCGCATAAGAACAATGGGGTTTTTGTTTGATTTGAATTAACATATTTAAACTTCTGGAACTGAATTAATCCCAACGGGCCATCTAGTTCAGCCGCTTAGGTGCTTGTGTGACTGAACTAGATGGTGTGGGTTCGAAACCCACATCCCACACCCTTTTTACATTTTCTTTTGCAACACAGTAGATCAAGATTCTACTTATGATTAAAACCTGACGAATCTCGTATTTGAACACTAAGACTTCCTGGTCCGGATGGTTTGAACACTTAGCCTCCTCGTCGGCAACCCGGGTTCGAATCTGCGATCCCACTTTTCTTTTTAGCATCCGATTTTCAACAGCAACTAATCTATAAAAATATTTTTTTATAAAGCCTATACCATTTGGGAAAAATCAGTACAATAATAAAGAATTTTAAATAAAACAAAAAAAAGAGAGAGATTATTTTAAATTAAACTTACAAATCAATGCATTTAGAAATTTATAAAATTTTGTTAAAATTTTATAAAATACATAGTCATTTTTTTGGATTTTCATAAAACAATGCTCCGTTTATTCATCAATTTAATTTGTACTAAATATATTTATAATACATCTATATTCGCATTTCAATTGTTTCTTTATAAAGACACACTATTTTATAATAACTAAATAAAAGAATTTAATTATTTACAATTAATTATCTTTTTACATTAATACTTTTCATGTAGGGTTTAAATTATTTATTAACTAAACCCTAAGATAATTACCATTGTCATTAAAATTCATATATACTTTGAAACTGTATTTTTACATTAAACATTTATTCAAATACAAACATCAAGTTACACACATCAAATACATGAAAATTCACAAACTCTATGGTACGAATTCCCACAATTATTCAATTAGACTTCTATTCAATCCCTTTAGAACCTTAGACTTTTCTGTGCATAACATTAACTCCAATTCATAATTCAACTCTAGGTTAATATGGTGACTAGGATATCACTTGTGCTACCTGTTGCTCGTGTTATCTACAACAACTATTACAAGTGAGTTTTACATAGTCTTTTTTTTTCTTATTTACATATTTGGGGTGAAACATGATTACATTCAAATACTATTTGCAATTACACACGTACAATTCTACAATATGATCATATGTGTTTATTTGTGCTTTATGCTTGAATGCTAATTGTTAAGGCTACATATACATGATATACACGTGCAAATACAAATACATTACTTCAGACTTTCATGTGTTGTTATGCCCTACATTAGGATAACATGTGTTGTTATGCCCTACATTAGGCTAACATGTGTTGTTATGCCCTTCAATTACAAAGTTTCATTTGTGCATCTAGCTTAACTTAAATTCTCCATAAATGCTTTATAAATCATGTATCATATGAATTGTACACAAAACATTTGAACTTTACTTGTGGTGTTAAAACCTATGTATGCTCACCAACTATTTATAGTTGACCCTCTCATTTTATCATGTTTCAGGTACAGTGTTTGAGTTAAGATTTCAAGTCGCTTCACTTAGGATTGAGGACCTAGTTTTAAATTTAATAAAGTTATTCATGTATTTTTATTCTTGTAAGAGTTGTACTTGATTACTTAAGCAATGAAATGAAAGTTATTGTTTAATTATTACAACTTTAGTAAACCATGAGCTTATGAACAGTCTACATGTCCCGCCCCGACGTTTCCGCCGTCGGTTGGGGTGTGACAAGAACGATTTAAAAAAAGACGTTTGGACAAATTGAACGGTTTAAAAAAAACGTTTAGACAAAACGAACGGTTTTAAACAAAGATGTTTAGAAAAAAAACAGTTTTGAAAAATGATGTTTAAAAAATCCGAATGGTTTTGAAAAGAATGGTTAAAAAGACAAACGATGTTAAAAAATTTCCATAAAAAAGACCCTTCATATTTTCGGTATTTTCGGGACTAAAGGGGTATTTTTCGGTAAAGTACAGGTACCGGTACTGACCAGTACCGATACCAAAATCAGAAAAATCAAGTACCGGTACCCGTTTTGATTTTTCGGTACCAGTTCGGTACGGTACGGGTATTGGTACGGGTAAGAGGTACCAAAAGCTCATCCATATTCTAACATACCATTCAAATATATCATAAGAACCAATAATTATTCATTTACTAGTTTAGATCCCTTGTCTACACACGGGGTGAAAATTATTAATACATTAAAATTTTAAATCTTTATGTATATATTTTATAGGTATAAAAATATATTACATATAATAAGGATAGAAAACAAATTCAAAATATGTAAAAATTAATATATAATTGAGTTTCAAAAATACGTTAATTACTATTTAATGTAATTTGACTTTCATTTACTATTTGATTGGAAATAAAAGTTACATAATTATATTTCAAAGTTTCTTATAACAAAAAATAATTTAAAATAAATATGTTTTATTAGTATAATTAGTATTATTTTTAAAAATACATATTATTATTAAAAGATGAAAATGTATTTAATAAAAAAGAAAGGCGGAAAAAAATTGATGAGAATGAATATGGATACGACACGTGACGTTAAAAAACCTTTATTTATTATATAGTATAAATTTTAAACATCAATAACGTTTTATAACCATGCCTCATATATTTAGTATTTATTCTGTTATTCATTCGTGGGGTTGCTATGACTTTGAATATTAAATTGTTATATTCAAAACTAAAAAAATAGAAGACACAACAAATAACAAATTGATGTCACCGACACATACAAACCTCACCTTTACATGTTAGTTTGTCTAAATTCAAAACCAATACTTAATATACAATTTGAGATCCATATTCATCTAAAAACATAAACCCATCGAGATTTGATTCTCCACTAAAAATCTTTTCAAATAGAATAATTTATATTTAATAATCATAATTAATTAATTGTGAAATATTGGAATCTTACTTTCACTAGGCTTTAAATGCCATTTATTAGCCCACTAGGTTATAATCTCGTGTGTTACACGAGTTGAATAAATATAATTATAATATTATACATTAAGTAATAAGAAATTAATTTTTTTAAACTCGTGTTTTAAACGGGTTGAATAAACCCGTGAAATACAACATACACTCGTCAAAAATATGTCAGGAGATTTATTAATACAAAGATTAATATTTAAAAAAAATACTATTAATACAATATAAAAGTGTATTTAATAAGATAGAGATATGCATTTAATAAAATATAGAGGTTTATTTAATAAGAGAGAGAAGCAAAAAAAAAGTGATAAGAATGAATATGAAGGTGACACATGAGGCTAAAAACCTTTATTTATTATATAGTATAGATAAGGTATACTTTAATTTTTTTTACTTATTTTGTCCTGAAAACAAGAATAAAGAAATAAAAGGGAAACTATTAATACTACTATAACATCCACAATAATAAATAAATACAAAATAACATTTAAAAAAATTACACATAACGACAAACTCGTTTTTATTGAGCACCGTAACGGAAATAGTTAATATTAAACCCGAGATAGGCTAAAACTTAAAACTAACAAACGGAAACCGTTAAATTCTACCGGCCGTGAACGAGGGGAGTAACGGCGGTATCCTTACAAGGACTCGGCGGCAAGCTACTCTTTCGTGAAGCTACAAGTCGTTGAACAAAGCTTTCGATTCTTTGTCCGTTAGTCTCCGTTAGTAACCGTTTAGCGCCAAACGGCAATGATTCAACTCCTCTTTCCCTTAGCACGTCCTCCATTATCGGCCCCACGCTTCTGTTACTGTAACCGTTCGACTGCAAGTTTTCAAACGGCGTTAGTTGATAGTTACTGCATCATAAAAAATTGTCGAAATGATGTAATTCCGTTAACGGAAAACGTTACGTCACCTGAATTCTGACGTAATCCCTGTGGTTCCAGTAGAATGCGTTACCTAACATTTGGTCAACTGTCTCCGATACACCGTCGAGAACTATGTCAACGACGGATGACGTACGGCATTGGCCGTGAAGGTTGAGTTTCCGGTGAGGCGAGACGCTTAATTGACCGTTACCGATTGAAATGACTACTAGGTCTTCAACGCCGGTGAGTGACGGAAATTCGCGTTTGTTGTGTAACGCGTGAGTGATTGCAATGGCGGTTGGATTGTTCATCACTAAACCGCCGTCGACGGCTAAGCAAGAGGTTTTTCCGTCAACGGAAGTGAGCGGAAACGGCATGAACATCGACGGATCGGCTGACGTGGCGCGGATTACGTGCCGGAGCTCAAAATCATAGCTCGCCGAATCGGAAGCATCGGCGCGGGAGAAGACGAACGGAGCGGAGCTGTTGAGATCGAAGCACGGAATAAGAAGAGGCTTACATGTATCCTTTAACGTCAACACTTTACCGTCGTCTCTCGTTAACACCTCCTTCAAAACCTTATCCATGCTCTTACCGGAAAACATCCGTCTCCGTTGGAAAACGCCGACGGTTTTCACTCGGTAAAGTTCAGTCCGCTTATCGCTCAAAAACCTAACCGCCTCTCTGGCGGTAAACATCGGACGGCCGTTACCGTCGTCTGCGTTAATCATTACAGCGAGAAGCGCTCCGATGCCTGTTCCGGCAATGATGTCGAAGAAATCGACTATTCTAGCGTTCGAATCGCCTGTTTTCGCCCGGATCTGGTCTTCGAGGTAGATCAACGACGCTCCAGATACGATGCCGGTGGTTCCACCGCCGTCAATGCTGAGAACTCGTGTCTTCTTGCTTCCTTCACAGTGTGCCAGCCATTTCTTCTCAAGCTTTGAAAATATCTCCAATGTGACTCTACTTATCTCCACCGCCATTTTCACTAGAGCTTAATTCAAGATCTAACCGAATTAATCACCAAACTGTTGAAAAATTCGCCTCAACTGGAGCAAAAGTGACAAAATGTGGTCTCAAAAACTCCGTGGGAAGATAAACTCACGCTTTCTTTCTGAGAAGCATTAATGGAGTGTGATCAAGCGAAACAGTGTCACAGTGGGTGTGTGGGGTGAAGAGTGGAACGAAGGTGGTTGGAAAGTTGTATTGTATTTATATAAGGAATGATAATGTTACAGTGTTTGGTGGTGTATGTGAGGACCGTGTACTCTCAGCAGCATTTATTTTGTTTAACTTTTTTTAATGCAATTACTATCAGTACATTCATGGTCTGGTTGCACGTGAGAATTGCGTGGAATTTAACATGTAATTAAATTAAGAGGAGGGGGTTATTAAGAGGAGGGGGTTGTTTGGGGGCTAGTAGTAAGAGTGATGTCTCACAACCAAAACGTCGTTCCAATCTTGCTCAAGACAAAAACAAATATATAATAAAAATTTGCGGTTCAAAAAAAAAAATTAAGAGTAAATTGCACAGATAGTCCCTGTGGTTTGTTCTAAATTTTGGATATGATCCCTAAAGTTTAAAAACTATGGATACAGTGATGTCTGGGGGTGTTTGGGGACTAGTGGTAAGAGTGATGTCTCACAACCAAAAGGTTGTGGGTTCAAATCTTGCTCAAGACAAAAACAAATATATAATAAAATTTGCGGTTCCAAAAAAAAATTAGGAGTAAATTGCACAGATAGTCCCTGTGGTTTGTTCTAAATTTTGGATATGGTCACTAAAATTTAAAAACTATGGATAGAGTCTCCAACCACCTAATTTGTTTTCATCCATGATCCAAAAAGTTAACAAGGGTTAAACTTTACTCTTAAGTCTATGTGAAATTACTCTTTTACCTTTATTCTTAGAAAATGAAAATAAATATGGGTCCCACTTGAACATAAAAAATAAAAAGAAAACGTATAAAAAATAATGGCTTCATTTTCAATTGATGGCTACTTGATCAACTGATTATCTCATTGAACAATGGTTAACTAAAAAATGGTTCTCAATTCATCAAGTCAGAACTTTGTGTTTGCTTTTGGGCAAAGAGAGGCATGGACGATTACACCTACAATGGCTGATATTCAATTTCTTCACCATTTCCGTCGTTTGTTACGGATTTTGACACCTAATTGAGGTTGTTCTTCATGGAGACCTTCGTTGATTTAGTGTTATTGTTCTTCATGGAGACCTTAATTTCTTCACCATTTATGTGTGTTGCTGTTGTCACAGAGTTCTTTTCGTAGAAAACCCCTGACTGGTTGAAACCCAACCGACTGAGGTGGGGGGATGGAGAAATTCAATTATGATTTTGGGATGGTTCCATGGAAGAGAGCTTCGACTTACAGACGTTCAATTGGCGAACCAAAATCCTAAACCCAAGAACTCGAAACAATAAACCATATGTAGATGGAGATAAGCATTTGAAGACTTCAATGGCTGGGTTAGGGTATGGACACAGAAGGGAATTTACGGTGGGGGTGGGGGTGGTGCTAGGTGAACGGTATATACAATAATGGTATATACATATCCCTCATATATAAAATAATGCCAGCTATGAAATTTTAGTGAATATAACGGGTTAATCATATTAAAATAGTAAAAACACTTATGTAAAATATTTCTTTCTTTAAGTTATTTGTTCATGGGGTTCGTGTCATTATCAAGCAAACACGAAAATTTGCATCATGGTAACGTACAATCTTAAAGTTGTCTAGAATTTTATCTAAAAGGCATTATACATATTGTGACATCTTTATTATGTTACATGTATCTTGTCATATCTATAATGAAAAAGTGTCACGTGACAAGACACATGGGCATGGGATTTTCGCACGGTGACATGGTTTGATGGATGTGTTATGCCTCTCATATTCGGATGAGGTCGTGTCACTTACGTATATTAGAAGGGATTTGAGTTTAATACACCAATTAATACTCATACAACACTTTAAAAATTTTCTATGAAGTCTAATCATCATTTCTTGGTATTAATGAAAGGATTACAAATTGAAACTATATGAATCAATTCGGTAAATAGATCAATAAGAAATTCAGAAGATGATGGGAGACAGAGATAGATCTGAGATGGGAAAAGAAACACTCTGAACATTCATCATGCCCTTATTGTTCTTCATCCTCTCGCTTATATATGACCTTGTTGTTCATTTCGTTGGGCCATTGGGCTGGGTGGGTGGTTGGGCCTTGCATGGGTCCAAGTACGCTTCATAACAGGGGGTGGTCGAGGTGCACAAAACGGTTTTTTAACCCGAACCGGTTCAAAACCGAACCGAACCGGTTTGGTTAACAAAAAGTCAAAACCGGTTTGAGTTCAAACCGGACCGGTTTGAAACCGGTTTGAGATGGTCCGTTGACCGGGTTTGACCGGTTTAAAAAACGGTTTGAAACCGGTTTGACTGGTTTAAAAAACGGTTTGAAACCAGTTTTTAATCGGTTCGGTTCGGGTTAAACCGGTTTCAAACCGGTTTAAATGTATAGGTTTCAAACCGGTTTTAAACCGGCGTTTTGAACCAGTTTGAAACCGGTTTGGTATAAACCGGTTCACGACCGGTTCGGTTTTCGGTTTGAAACCGGTTTGGTTTTTCAAACCGGTTTTTTTGTGCATCTCTAGGGGGTGGTGGCTAATCTACTCATATTATTATTACTAGGTTAGAAATCTCGTGTATTACACGGGTTGAATAAATTTAATGTTATACACTTAGTAATAAAAATTTACACATTACATATTTATGACATATTACATAGTTTTTTAATACATATTCCTCTTTTGTTGTTTCTTTTTTCCCCTTGTCCTAAAACTCTCTGTTTATAGTCCCGAGAACCCATCCCACTTATCCCACTTAAATGTTTAAAAGCCCGGCCCATTTTTTTTTTTGTAAATCTCTAGCTCAAAAGTGAAACATAATTTTTTGACTAAATTACACCCGCGGATAGAGGTGTACAAATCGGTTTTTTAACCCAAACCGGTTCAACCCGAACCGAACCGGTTTGGTCAACGAAAAGTCAAAACCGGTTTGGCCCTAAACCGGTTCGGGTTAAACCGATTTCGAAGGTGGAAAATGTCTAACTGGTCAAACCGGTTAGAGTTGGTTACAAACCGGTTTGCCCTATAAATCGGTTTTTATTAAAAAAAAATATTTCAAATAAATTTTATATTTTTAATATAAAAACAAAAAAAAATATAACAAATATAAAACATAAAGTTCGACATTTATTAATATTTGGAAAGTTCGAAAATTAAAAAACATGACAAGATAAAATTATAAAATTCTAAAACATTACAAATGACAATATATATTTTTATTTTTTGGAATATTGATTGATTATTCTTGTGCGTTGTCTTCGGAACTGGAACTTCGTAGCCTTGCATCTTCGACTAGTTCTTCATCGGTGACTGGTTCGGATATTCCAAGATCAACCTCGTTGTTGTGTATGATTTCTTCGGCTTGAATTTCGTCTTCGAGAGAAGTTTGGTCTTGTATCCTATCCATCGCATCCAAATGGTCCTTCAAGCAAATGCACATTTCCATCGCTAGGGGGGGTGAGTCTAGTACATCACGGGCCATCGCATCTAAATGGTCCTGCCACTAAAAGAAAATGCAGATTCCGAAGCTACCATGGAAGCTTGGATGGTTAGTACATCACGGGCCATGGCGGAAAGAATCGGAAACGAAGCTTCATTTTTTTTTTCCACCAAGCCAAAATATCAAACTCCTAAAAAACGGTAGGAGGCATAAACGCTAAAAAGTTTGTGCCAATATACCTTCCGAGTTCGCTACTCGGGGTGGTACCTCGAGCCCGTTTACTAAATTCATTTAACATTTCGTTATATAAATTCAAATTAACATCTCTCGAGCTACCACTTGATGATGTACCCATTGTATCATGTGGAGTCGGAGTTGTACCATATTTATGTAAATAAACATCAAATAAATCTTGTAAACATTTGTTAAAATATGTTTTTGTGACTTGTGCAAAATGGATGTCTTCACTATCCAAAATCAAAGCGTAAGTAATTCTATCAATCAAAGTTTCAACCCCGTAAACATTTATGGTAGGGTTTAACGCGACGGCACAAGTTATAACGGGAGACATTTCTTTAAAATATTTCACTAATTTTTCTTTCATCGGTTCTATCATTTTTGTAAAAAGAGGGCTTTTATTTTCAAGTTCATACAACTTGTTAGCCATTAAATATTGTTTTAGAGTTAATGGACTTGTGGGATAATAAACATCGGATAAAAAAGTGGTGGCGGTTTTGAAAACTTCAAGCAATTCGGTTAAGTCTTTTAAAATGTCCCAACTCGTAGAAGGAAACTTTAGAATTTTACGACGAGGTTTTGAGGCAAGCATTTCATGAAATAGTTCTAAAGTTTCTCTTTGTCGTAAAGCGCTATAAAACATAGTATAAGTCGAGTTCCATCTTGTCTCAACGTCCCAATTCGGACCTAAGCGAAGATTATTCGTTTCACGACAAAATCTAATATAATCATGATATCTTTTTTTGTTACTAAAAATATCTTTAAGTATTAGTCGAAAAATATATGTTAAGTTTGAAACCTCTTCAATTGCAAGCCCGGCTTGCAATGCCAAGTTAATGATGTGTGCGACACATCGACTATGGAAAAAAACGCTGTTGCAAACCGGTTTATATTTAATTTTTAGTTTTTGAACCGCATTTGTATTATTAGATGCATTATCAAAAGACATTGAAAAAAGTTTATTTTGTAATTTAAATTCGGTTATAACACCATCTAATATATAAAATAAATTTTCGCCGGTGTGTGGATATTCAAACAAGTCAAACGCGATTGTACGTTTCATCATTTGCCACGTTTTGGGATCAACCCAATGCGCGGTAACGCAAAGGTACGAATCTGGTATGCCATGTGGAGCCGACCAAACATCGGTGGTTAAGTTTACACCGGTTTTCAAATTTTTAAAACCCAAAATTAATTCTTTTTTTGCCTTTTTCCACATTTTTATACAATCTCATCTAAGGGTTGTGCGACTTACTTGATGATAACGTGGTTGGAGCGTCTCTTGAATCATCATTGTCAAGCGCGGATTGTCAAAGTGGTTGAACGATAATTCTTCTTGAATCACTAACCTCGCCATTCGATCTCGAACAATATTTGGATCAAAGTTCCAAATTCCTCCTTCGCTTGTCATCGAGGCTTGGCCTTCACTTGGAATTCCCTTCAAGGACGGGCAAGATTTTTCCATATGCGTTTTCAAACTAGTGTTTGAATCTTTCCCCAAAAACGCACCACACATCTTGCACCGAGCACGTTCCTTCCCGTTTGACAACAAACATTGATCGTAATTGCACCAAATTACTGGATTTCTCGTTGTTGCTCGAATTTCTACAACAATAACTTCGTTTGAGGAACCACCAACACCAAAATTTGCCATGTTTTTTTTTAGAGTTTAGAGAGAGTTTAGAGAGCGTTTAAAGAGCGGTTTTAGATATTAGAGAGTGTAGAAAGAGGTGTGATTAAACCTAAACACCCCCCACCTATTTATAGTGAATTATAGGTGAAAAAAGGAAAAAAAAACGGTCAAATTATAAAGCCGTTGAATAACGGCTAGTTTTTTCAGCGACCAAACCGGTTTAAACCGGTTCACACAAACCGGTACCCAACCCGATCACTTCCAGAATCCTTCAAACCGGCGGTTTTAGCCTAACCCGAACCGGTTTGCTCCAAACCGGTTTATCCCAAACCGGTTTGCCGGTTTGGACCGGGTAACAAAAAAACCGGTTTTTTTGTGCACCTCTAGCCGCGGACGTTAATCTTCACTAATTATGCTAGATACCCTTTATTTAAATGGTTTGTATCAAGTTATAACCTTTAGACTAACAGAGGTTAGATTTTTCAGTTAGTTTTTTATAAACGACCAAAATACCCTTACTATTATAAAATAAAAAAAATAAATTCAAAAGCATTGTGGGCTCCATCCATTATGCCTTCTTCCTATACATAAACCTAAAACCTATAAATCAAATTCTCATACTTCAAAAAACTTACATTCAATTGGCAAAATTCAAATCCAAAATGAGACCGACGGGTGTTTGGATGGCAGTCCAAATCCAAAATGACCAATAACCCAATTGGTGGGAAAAATCCAAATCCAAAAATACAGAAGCTTTCGACCGAAATACAGAAGCTTACAATCGGTCAATAACCCAAATCGTTTGTAAGCTTCAACCGAAATATAGAAGCTTACAATCGGTGGGAAAAATTCAAATCCAAAATGAAATCGATCCAAATGGAAACCAAATTAGGGTTGGATGTGTTAAGCAGAGGGGAAAGTCGGAGAACAGATAGGGAGGCAGAGGGGGTTCGGTTGTTTCGGCCGGCCGACGGTGGGAGGGCGATGATATGTGTCTGTGTAGACGATGAAAATGAGAGAGAGTAAGAGGAGACGAGGATAGGAAGAGAGGCTAGAAACTTATCAGTGAAGAGGTGAAGGGGCGGGTGGGTGGCAGTTAACGGTGGTGAAATCCCGGCCGTTGGTTGGTGACTGTGGTGGTGTGGCTTTTACTTGTTACAGAGCTTGAGAGAGTAATATACACACACACACACATATATATATATATATATATTTGTTAATATAAGAATGAAGGGTAAATTAGTCATTTACATGCCATTTAACTGAAAAATTTAACGTCAGTTAGTCTAAAGGTTATAACTTGATACAAACCATATAGATAAAGGGTGTCCAATATAATTAGTAAAGATTAAGATCTGCGAGTATAATTTAATATATACCTAAAGGTTGTTTTTATAATTTAGTCTATTTTTTTTTTCCTAAATCTCAATGGGTACAAGCGTGCAACAGGGATTTTTTTAATATATATAATATATCTTCGTTGACACAATAATTGGACTATATTTCTTAACTTCATGCTATTTTACTTCCAAAATATACTGCCTCACGTGTACTTCAATAAGGAATACTAAACGCATCACCAATAATTACCCTAGTACGTCAATTCCTTTTTAATCGTATAAAAACGGCCTTATGGTTTAGAACCTGTAGTTCTAACCATCAAGAACCCGAAGTTCTATCATATTATTAATTTTATATATATATGCTTGTTTTAATACATGCATCTCTCAATTACAAATACGATGTCGAACTTGTCAAAATTTGAATTCGCCGCCCTTGACATCTTGGGTAACAACTATCTCCTGTGGACTCTGGATGCTAAAATTCATTTGACAGCAAATAATTTAGAGAGACGATTAATGATTAGAATCAAACCTCCCTTCAAAACAAAGCAAAAGCTATGATCTTTCTCCATTATCATTTTCATGAAAACCTGAAAAGGGAATACGTTACTGTTAAAAACCCTCTTGAATTATGGAAAAGTATCCAGGAACGATTTGACCACCAGAAGTTGGTCTTGCTCCCAAAAGCTTGCTATGAGTGGCTACATCTGAGGCTACAAGATTATAAGTCTGTTAGCGAGTATAACTCTGCTCTCTTCCGCATCACCTCTGAACTCAAATTATACGGAGAAAAGATAACTAAAGAAGACATGCTAGAAAAAACTTTCTCAACGTTCCATGCCTCGAATATGCTCCTGTCACAGCAGTACAGGGAACAGAATATTACTAGATATTCAAAATTAATATCAAGTCTTGTCGCGGAGCAAAATAATAAGCTCCTACTACAAAATCATCAAGCGCAACCTGTCGGTGCAAGCCCATTCCCAGAAGTGAATGTGGCAACTTATATGGGCAGACGTGGGAGAGGAAGAGGTCGTGGCCTAGTAGAGGGTGTGTGATGTAGTGCAAAGCACACATCTTTATTCCTTTGTTTTCGTGTCATTTTAATTGGTTTTCTATTTGTTTTGAGTCGTTTTTGTATAGAATTGAGTCTTTGTTATGTTTACAGGTGCTCGAGATAATTACAAGTTAAAACCGAAAGAAACCGAGCACGAGAATGAAGCCCAAGAAACAAAAGTCAAAAATGGGAAAAATAAAGTCTTCGCGGTACGCGAAGAACAAGTCTCCATCTTTCACGGTACGCGAAGAGCTTAAAAATCCAGCGCGATTATTTTAGCCCTCGCGGTACGCGAGGGACCAGGCAACTTCTCTTGCGGTACGCGAGTGATGTAAATTCCGTGAAAAACCCTAGTTTTGAATTAAATAGATTTTGAATACCATTATCAAGGGAGTTCGATTGTATTGCTGTCTAGAGATGTCCAGAGCGCGATTTTGGGAGAAAGAAGGTCGGTTGAAGGCTAAAGGTGATAGCTTTGGACTCCGGGTTTGTGATATTCGCTTATTCGGTTTACAAGTTTGAGTCTTTATTCTTAATTGTTGAGATTGAAACAATGTTCTTGTTCTTTTACTTCTGTTTTGGTGTGTTGAACATGATCTTTGGCTAGATCTTAAATACTGCCTAGGTAAATTGATAAATATTTGTTGAAGTTATGATTTTTATCGGTTTTGGATTCATGTGCTGGTTTAATTGATTTTGTAAAAGATCTTGGTATAATTATTATGATGTTAGTGCATGATTAATTCTAGTTTTAAGTTGATTAATGTTCTTCATGTTATCTTGTTGAATGTCCTTCATAAATAGATGTATGTTTAGGTTGTTTGCTTGTTGTTAATGACCTGAGTTGTCACACCCCAACCAACGGCAGAAACGTCGGGACATGACATGTAGACTGTTCATGAGCACATGATCAACTAAAGTTTCATATATCAATTTGTTTAAATTACATAACACTTGTACAATAAAAACATACAAAGGAACGAAATACATCAACAAAATTTAACTGTTTATTTAACTAGGTCCTCAATTCCTATGTGTAACATCTTGAATATGAACTCAAAGATTAGCACCTGAAACATGATTAAAACAGGGTCAACTAAAAATAGTTGGTGAGTATACATAGTTTTTTTACTCTAAATAGTATCATTGTGTTGTGTGTATACAATCCATACATATCATGATTAATAAGACAATTATGGAGAGTTACTATTTGTGAAACCAAGTTGTACAATCAAACCTTTGTAACTAGCATGCAAAATTGTGTTGTCGGTAACAATCACCCTAACTGGGTGGGTTTGTCAGACTCAATAGATTTATCATTATTAACCGTCGGTTTGTATAGTTAATGATTGCACATGTAAATTGCACACAAAAAGTAGTTAACACACCTAGTACTCAAACATAAGGCTCAAATTGCACACATGAATGTAGGATGGAATTGTATTGTGTAGTTTGCAAACATTGTATATTTGTAATTCATGTTCCATCCCAAAATGTAAATAGTGTAAAAAGGGGCTATGTAAAACTCACCTTGCAATGAGCAGCTTGAATGTCACACAAGTATGTTGTTGTTGCACAATTGTTCTAGCTAATCACAAGTTTAACCTATGTTTGACGGTATAAGTGTATCAGTGGTTGTGAAATTGAATAATGGTATCCTAATGTGAAAGGGGGTGGGTGTGGGTTTCCTCATGTAACTAATTGTTTTAGAATGATCGAATGGATAAGCAAAAGATTTTCCCTTAGGTTTGTAAATAAATGAAATAACAATTGTTCTTTTTGTTTGTAAATGATTGAATAAAATAACAAATACGTAGTTTTCTTTTGTTTGAAATTGTATAAATAAATGAATGAATGATAATTAGTTGAGTAAATAATTAACTCCAAAAATAAAATTAGTTAAATAAATAATACTTTTATTTATTTATAGTTTGGGCTTCATGAAAATTAAGTGTGAAATTAATGTTCTAGTTAAGTCAAAATTAATTATTAATTAAAGGTGTAAAAATGTGAATTTTATATAATAAAAATAATTATATAAAAATGGTGTATAAATCCTTACGAGGCAAAGGGTTTTATAAGCATAATCATATTTATGTTTCCAACTGCAGTTTATAAATTAGAGATTTTAAATAAATAATTTGTTTAAATAAATCATGATTTATTAGGTTTTTTTTATCCTAATAATACTAAATGAAATAGTTTCTTTTATATCCTAAAAACATTTTATAATCCAAAGCTTTCAAATATAATATGCGTTTAAAAATGGATCAGTGTACGTTTTTAAAAATAATGATGCTCATGATAATAATCATTTAGACATTGTTATAAATGTGTACATTTTCATTTGGAACGATACTTGTTGTAAACCCTTGAACATATAAAAGAATAACGATAATTTTATATAAATTTATAAATCGAGGGAAATGTTAAAATTATTCGAAATAGTTTTGTTATAATTATTGAATATGCATTTTACCATTTTAACTCTTCAAGAATATGTATTATATTTTATATCTATGAATATATATATATATACACACATATATAATATATATATATATATAATGGGAGAGTGTGTGGCCTTACAAGAGTGTCAAAAGCAAAGCAGTAAAAAGAAAACGGTACAACAAGTCTCGAACCTGTGACCTGCGTTAGAGAGGCTTAGAGCCTTAACCGGTTGCTCCAAGCTGTTGAGATGTAAATGATTAGAAAAACATTATTTTTAACATAATGGTTCCAGGAACTCTCCTTCTCTAAACAACAGACACAACCAGCTCTACCATCCCAAAACCCAAATTGATTTCTATAATCAGTGTATTGTGATTCGGGGGAAGGGAAAGTGAATACCTAAAGTGGATTTCGGAGACAAGAACGAGATTGAGTGGCGTGAGATGTTGCTAATCAATGGTCTCATCCCCCCCCCCCCCCGCCATTTGCTTAGACGCCGATCGGGAGAAAAGAAAGAAAGAAATGACGAATTTTGTGTAATGATTTTGATTGTGAGGTGATATGGAACGTATAGGATGATTAGAGTCGTGTGTAACAGTTAGTAATTAACCGAGATTAGCGGAATTAGCGGCTTGATTAGCGAGTTTTCGAAACCCACGACCGTGGTTCTTAAATGGGTCTTAAACTCGTGATACTCAATCAATTTGGTTAATTTATACATTCCATACAATTGAAAAAGGTTAGAAATCAGTTGGGGAGGATTCAAATCCCGGATTTTCTGGATTTGGTGGATGATTGAATGCGGGTTTGACTTTCTCAAGTCAAAATTGGGTTTCCTTTATGTTCCAGGGTTCAAGAGGGGTCCAAGGGTAAAAGGGGGGTTCAAAACAATTAGAGGGGGTTTAAACTATTGAATTCAGGGTCTAGCCCATATTTATTTGATTTAAATCCTTTTTATTTATTTACAAAATTGTTTTTATAACATTTATAAAAACTTACTCTTATTGGTTTTATCAAAATTATTTTATAAGGAAAAGTTCCATTTTTGATAAACTTACAAATTGTATAAATAGTTTCTTTAATAAAATGAAATATACATGTGTTTAACTAAATACATTAAAAGATGTAAATACATAAATAAAGCTCATAAGTTTTATTATTTTGATTTAATTATCATGACAAAGTATATATATATACATATATATATATATATACATTTATATTTCTATAAAAATATATACGTATATATAATATGTGAATGCAATGTTGAGGAAAAAAACAAACTTTAAATCGATACATCTTTAAAATAATAATTAATGTGACATATTACGTTGAACAAGTATGGGATTGAAATGAAAATGTAATTATTGTAAAAATAAATTAATACTAGAAAAATCACGGATGTTAAAGTATCCCCAAGTTGAAGGAATTTCATCCCGAAATTCAACTAGTGTAGGTTACTAAAATCAACAAGGAGGTGTGGGCTTGGATTTTCAACAAGTTTTAATTTTCGGTCTGGGGAGTACGATACGTAACAAGATTTAGGTCTGACGCTCAAGTTAGGTATGAATGATAATAGTGGGTTTAGGTTCAAGAGAATTAAGGAGAAAATTTTCAAAGGATGTTCTGAATTCCAAAGACGGAATACATCACTAGAAGCAAACATAATGAGAATTTGATGATCAAGGTTTGTTTAATATGTAGTCTAATATGCTCAAGTATTGTCAGTGGATAAGAGATTTCACAACTATTGGTCTTGGTCAAAACTTCACGTGATACGAACAACGCTACTTCTGATAATATGATAGAGCACTTATATATAGGAAGTACCATCGGCGTATCCACCATGCCCTTGTCATATCACATTAGCTTCGCTGCTATATATCACGATAGGTTTTAGGTCATAACACATGACATAATTTCACTATGTTTTCCATGCGCTAATTTTTATAATTACGTGTACACCCGTAATTACTCGAATCATCGCATGGTCCGTATAGATCTTTCTGTTGTGTGCGGGGCATGAGGGGCACACATTCACTTAGTTCATGCCTATTGTTTTCACATATGAGTTGCTAATAAGTAACTATGTCCCTAAATAGGCAGGTCAGTTAGCAACTAAAGAGTAGTAAGGTAGTATAACTTCAAGTTCCATAGTTTACTCGTGTTTGAATAAGAATACGTCAAACACCAAGTTATTTTAAAGTGTTACAGCTTCCTCGTGTTTGAACAAGAATACATCAAACCCCGAGTAGCTTGATTGTGTTATGGTTTTCAACTTTGGTGAACAAAATGTATGACCATGCCTTGTATATAATGTGATCAATCAATTGCAACAATTGTAAGCAATTTAGTTTCGTGTATCATGTAATACCCAAGTTTCATGTATGGTCTAGTGTCATGTACCTTGTAATCAAATAGGTTTCATGTGTAACGTGAACAACTTAGCATCATGTATATGGTAAGAAATGAATTTCATGTATGATGTTAACAACTTAGTATCATATGTTTTGTAAGCCAATAAGCTTTCATGTGTAATGTAAACAATTTAGTATCATGTATATTGCATAATGTGCACAATTTAGTATCATGTACTTTGTAACCAAATAAGTTTCATGTTTGATGTGGTCAATCTAGTATTATGTACTAAATAAACAATCTTTATGTATCATGTGATCAATTTAGTATCATGTATATTGCAAACAACTAAGTTTCATGTATTATGTGATCAACCTTAACTCAGGTATACTGTGAATCAACTAAGTTTTATGTAATATGTGGCTAATCCAGTATCATATATATATTACAAACAACATGTATCATGTAAATCAATCTTCTATTATGCATAATGTGAACAACTAAATCTCATGTGCTCAATCTGGTATTATGTATATTGCAAACACTAAGTCTTATGTGATCGTATTGTGTGAACGTGCATACGTATGTTATTGAATTTCGTGTGTGATGTATACTAACGAGTTTTGCATGTGATCGAGTGTTGCGGACAAGCGTGTTGTTTGACGTTCATGTATAATGTGGGTAGTTAGGTTTTAGCTTTTTAAATCTCGTTGAGATTTGTATGGATGGTTAACGTCTACGCGAAATGGGTCATCTCTTGAAGTGGCAAGTACACTGATACATTACTAAAGGTGAAAGATAACGAGGAGGTTCTGAAAATATTATGAGTAATGTGTTTACGAATACCTGATTTTTGTTTGTAAATAAGTAATTGTAATTTTTTCTTGTTTGTAGATAAATAAGGTAATTAAACTAATGAGTTGAATAATCTAAATAAATGGACAATTTATAGGAAAACCTTTTTATTAAATTTTCAATTATTATAAAGAGAATATATATACACACACACACACACACATATATATATATATATATATTTTAAGAGAAATTAATGGCTAACCAAGTAGTTGTATATTGATTTAGCCAAGGCTTAGAAATAATTAATTTAACGAGAACAAGTTATAATTATTTATCAATTTGAAATAATGCTTTTTATAAAACAGATTGTATTAAGTTTCCTTACAAGGTGAAAATGTTTATAGAAAATTTATATTTTAGATGCTATCTAAAAGTTTGATAAACGTTTTGTTTGAACAAAATAACGAGGCTGTTTAAATCAAATAATAGGATGATTTGTTTACGAAGGAGATTGTCAGTAGTGTACTAAACTGTAGTGAATGAAGAAGGTGATACTTGGAGAATTCTGATGAAAATATGACGGGTGTAATTCACACTCACTGTGTCAAATCAATGAATAATAACTTTAGAGTTGTAATGTAAAATTTATTCAATGCTGAAATGTTAAACATTATTCAAAACATAGGGAAATGGTTCTCAAACTGAAAATTTAAGGACAATAAATAGAAATCTCTGCTAACATCTCAGGTAGCTTTCCACTAGGAAACAGATAATCACCAAGACGAGCACCGCTATGGTTACTCGGGTAGCCGATCTGGCCTCAGCTCTAGCTGCTTCCGTGCGATTCTCAAGCATTTCTTTGTCTTTTTCGAGGGTGGAAATTTTCTCCTTTTGGCACCATATTTGATTCGCTAGGCTATCTGTTCTTTGTCCTAGCAGATCATGCTTTATCCCGTTCTCCATCCCATGTCTCACGAACCCTGAGGTCCTCACGAATTGGGGGATGGCATCAATTGGGACTCCCTTAGCACTAGGGGTGCCATGGTATGCCTTGCCCTAGGGTTAAGATGATATGGGTCAGGTGCTAGGTAGGGGTTCCTAAGAGGGGATGATAACTGGTTGTGTAGGTGAGGTGTCTTATACGGGTTTCTTGATGGGGGTGATCCAGATGCTCGAAGTCTCGGGCCAGTGTTCCTAATCCAATCTGCTCTTACGTCAAACATTGGCCTAGCAGCTGAGGGTCTTCTTCCTGACCAGACTCTGCTCCAGGATGGTATACCGGGAAGGAAGGAGAGTAGGAGTCCATGTCTAGCTGAAGAAAAAATTGAAAAGGTTGTAAACGATAATAAAATACTGAGTGTTAAATATAGGAGTTCTCATAGATTTAGAGTTTGACTAGTCATAACACCGAGTGTTCACAATAGTATTTTAGATGTAGCACTTGACCTATAAGTAGTGCATCCATGAGGAGAATTCCCAGGAAAGAGGGGTGGGTCACAAGGACACACTTAAGTACCTTTTCTTTCCTTAGCCAAAATCTCTCATGGGTCTACACACTCTTTCAGCCATCATGTACTAATAACACTATTGTTGGGGTCATGGTCATGATGAGAATCACTGTGAACTGGGCTTTGAGGCCCGAGGGTGAGCTTTATTTATTCTGACAGGCTTCCTCTTTTTGGAGGATAGATGGGCTTTTAGTTTATTATTAATGGGCATTAGGCCCAATAGTTTAAATTTTGTTCACAGGATATGAGGATATCATGTGTGTGAGATTAAGAGTGCATGAAGAATTAGGTGTGTAAAAGTGTGTGGTGAAACTTAGGATAACACAATGAATCAACTATGTAGTATGTAGATATCAATGTTTATAAGCACAAGAGTTATCAAATAGTGTGACACATAGATTATTAGGTGTTGTATCATGCGTTGTAATTACTTAGAATAACATGTAAGAAGATTACACTTAGTAGTGAACATGTAACACGTACCAATGTGGCAAAAATCATATAACATGGAGCATGGCATTTGATGGGTGTCCTAAGGTTATAGTCTAGGTCAAAAGTGTCTAATAACCTAATTCCCAATATCCAAGGCTCTGATACCAATTTGTCACACCCCAACCGACGGCGGAAACGTCGGGGCGGGACATGTAGACTGTTCATGAGCACATGATCAACTAAAGTTTCATATATCAATTTGTTTAAATTACATAACACTTGTATAATAAAAACATACAAAGGAATGAAATAAATCAACAAAATTTAACTGTTTATTTAACTAGGTCCTCAATTCCTATGTGTAGCATCTTGAATATGAACTCAAAGATTAGCACCTGAAACATGATGAAAACAGGGTCAACTAAAAATAGTTGGTGAGTATGCATAGGTTTTTGACTCTAAATAGTATCATTGTGTTGTGTGTATACAATCCATACATATCATGGTTAATAAGGCAATTATGGAGAGTTACTATTATGAAACCAAGTTGTACAATCAAACCTTTGTAACTAGCATGCAAAATTGTGTTGTCGGTAACAATCACCCTAACTGGGTGGGTTTGTCATACTCAATAAATCTATCATTGTTAATCGTCGGCTTGTATAGTTAATGATTGCACATGTAATTGCAAACAAAAAGTAGTTAACACACCTAGTATTCAAACATAAGGCTCAAATTGCACACATGAATGTAGGATGAAATTGTATGTGTAGTTTGCAAACATTGTATATTTGTAATTCATGTTCCATCCCAAAATGTAAATAATGTAAAAAGGGGCTATGTAAAACTCACCTTGCAATGAGCAGCTTGAATGTCACACAAGTATGTTGTTGTTGCACAATTGTTCTAGCTAATCACAAGTTTAACCTATGTTTGACGTTATAAGTGTATCGGTGGTTGTGAAATTGAATAATGGTATCCTAATGTGAAAGGGGGTGGGTGTGGGTTTCCTCATGTAACTAATTGTTTTAGAATGATCGAATGGATAAGCAAAAGATTTTCCCTTAGGTTTGTAAATAAATGAAATAACAATTGTTCTTTTTGTTTGTAAATGATTGAATAAAATAACAAATACGTAGTTTTCTTTTGTTTGAAATTGTATAAATAAATAAATAAATGAATGGATGATAATTAGTTGAGTAAATAATTAACTTCAAAAATAAAATTAGTTAAATAAATAATACTTTTATTTATTTATAGTTTGAGCTTCATGAAAATTAGGTGTGAAATTAATGTTCTAGTTAAGTCAAAATTAATTATTAATTAAAGGTGTAAAAATGTGACATTCAAGAATATGTATTATATTTTATATCTATGAATATATATATATATATATATATATTTGAGGGAGAGTGTGTGGCCTTACAAGAGTGTCAAAAGCAAAGCAGTAAAAAGAAAACCGTACAACAGGTCTCGAACCTGTGACCTGCGTTAGCGAGGCTTAGAGCCTTAACCGGTTGCTACAAGCTGCTGAGTTGTAAATGAGTAGAAAAACAATGTTTTTAACATAATGGTTCCAGGAACTCTCCTTCTCCAAACAGCAGACACAACTAGCCCCACCATCCCAAAACCCAAATTGATTTCTATAATCAGTGTTATTGCGATTCGGGGGAAGGGAAAGTGAATACTTGAAGTGGATTTCAGAGAAAAGAACGAGATTGAGTGGCGTGAGATTTTGCTAATCGATGGTCTCATCCCCCCTTGCTTAGACGCCGATCGAGAGAAAAGAAAGAAAGATTGACGAATTTTTTGTAATGATTTTGATTGTGAGGTGATATGGAACGTATAGGATGATTAGATTCGTGTGTAACAGTTAGTACATTAAAAGCTTGCTCATTATTTGTTTTATCAAAATTATTTTATAAGGAAAAGTTCCATTTTTTATAAACTTACAAATTGTATAAATGGTTTCTTTAATGAAATGAAATATACATGTGTTTAACTAAATACATTAAAAGATGTAAATACATAATTAAAGCTCATAAGTTTTATTATTTTGATTTAATTATCATGACAAAGTATATATATATATATATATATATATATATATATATATTTATATTTCTATATAAATATACATACGTATATATAATATGTGAATGCAATGTTGAAAAAACAAACAAACTTTAAATCGATACATCTTTAAAATAATAATTAATGTGACATATTACGTTGAACAAGTATGGGATTGAAATGAAAATGTCATTATTGTAAAAATAAATTAATACCAGAAAAATCATGGATGTTACATGAGTGGTTTGCTAGACGTAGTGATCCATAAGAACGTTAGTTAATCCTTGATTAGAAGTGAATGTGTTTCCTAGTTCAATACCCGAGAGGTGATAATTAGTTTTCTAGTCTTCGTCATTAGGAATCCGAGTGTTAACAGTCTGAGAGGACGTTAGTATTAGGTGTCTAGTGATCGTTGTTAGGTCAAATCATAGTGTTATCATGAGATTACTCTGTGCATTCTTTGAATGTATTGTAGACGGTGAGAGTGAGAGGTAATCTGTCTATTAGGGTAGTTGATCATAGTTGGAAATACCTGAGAAGTGATCTGACAGTCTGGTGAGTTATTACATCTGTAGGTACGTTAGTTGGTGACACCCTGATAGTGATTAGGGATCCACTAGGTCGTCTAGAGCTGTTTTCTTAGAAACCCAGATCCATCATAGTTTCAATAACCGGTAGAAGTTGTTCTTTGCAAGTAGGATTCCGACCTAGGTAGTATTCTTCCTATTTCTGATTTCATCTTAGTTTTTCCTCTTGATAGTTTGAATTGAACTCGTTTATTGCATTCTTTAGTGATAATATTTAGTGTAGTAAACCCCCCAATCAATCAAATCTTTAGTCTGAGTCAGAGTCTAGTTTGTTATTCATAGTGTTTCTAGGGTTCGATATTCCGGTTTACCGTTAAGCTGTGCTACACTCGATAGGTACACTTGCCTGTCAGTGCGGTTTAGTTCATAGGTTTTTCATTTATTACTTAGGAGTCTAGGTTAGATTTAGTAGTTTATTTTTATAGATCGTCCGGACAACATCAAGTTTTTGGCGCCGCTGCCGGGGACACTTGGCAATTGCAATATTGACTTTGACTAGTTCTTTGTTTTATTTTTGTTTTATTTGTCTTCTTTGAGTATGTTCTGTGTGCTTGTCTTCTTTGTTTACTTCTGTGTCTAATTTAGGATAGAGTCTTTCTGTTCTTGAGTCTTTCTGTCTTTCTATCCATTGTCTCTTTCTGTTTATGCACCATACTCGCTCGCAGGGATCACCACCTTATTCAGCTTTCTTAGAGCCCAAGCGAGAGCTTCGCGAGCGCACCCGCGACTTTCGGGAGCGTTTGAAAGAGCTGTGCAAAAACCAAGTACGTCCTATTTGCCCAATTCCATTTCCCACTATGGGCGACGCTGATCTAACAACGAGACGTACTGTACACCAGAGAGTCAGTGATGGGGTCACTGAGGCGAGATCTTCGATCATGCGTCCCAATATTCCTAATACCAATTCTTGGTAGATCCCGTCACATGTCATGAGTACGATCACTCATGCTACTCAGTTTCATGGCCTCGAGGATGAGGATGCACACGGACATGTGTCCCCATTTGCGCTCATATGTGATGCTTTCAACATCACGGGCGTGTCTAATGATGCAATCTACTTGCATCTCTTCCTATTCTCCCTCTCTGGGCATGCATCCACTTGGCTTGATACCCTCCCTGACAATTCCATCATCACTTGGGAGGATCTCGAAGCCAAGTTTTTTCAAGAAATATGAGCCCTATCATATGGCCTGGGAGCGGTTCAATGCGCTGTTGAGCACATGTCCCTAACACGGTCTTTCTGACTGGGCGATAGTGGAGAAGTTCTATAATGGCCTTACTTTCGAGAAGCAGCAGATGTTCAATACAGCTGCGGGAGGTCACATCATGGAAAGATTTGAACCTGCTGAGTATGAGGAGATGTTCGAGAGCTTCACTCAAGCCGAACAACAGTACCCATCTTCTAGGACTTCTATTCCTAGTGCTAGATCATCCACTACATCTCCAAGAGGTGTGCATCAGGTCACTCCTGATTCAAGAGTGGTTGCTGCCCTAGCCTTAATGGCCAATGAAATTAAAGAGCTGAAGCCCAGTGCTCAGAGGTGTCAAGTGTGCAGGGGAGGTCACGACACCCGTGATTGCCTGGTAAATAATCAACAGAAGGTGAATTTTGCTGGAAACCAATACCAGAACCAAGCTACCTCGCACAGCTGAAGGTCATGACACCATTTGGGTAATTGTGGACCGTTTAACGATAAGTGCTCATTTCCTACCTATTCGAGAGACGTTCTCATCGAAAAGGTTAGCGGAAGTATTTATTAACGAAGTAGTAGCACGGCATGGGATGCCTTTGACGATCGTATCTGACCGGGACACACGATTCACATCGAGGTTCTGGAAAAGATTTCACGAGGCGATGGGCACGAGACTCAATGTTAGCATAGCATACCACCCACAAACGGATGGTCAGTCTGAAAGGACCATTCAGACATTGGAGGATATGCTTCGTGCTTGTATTATCGATTTTGGCGGCAGTTGGGACAGTCATCTGCCGTTAGCCGAATTCTCCTACAACAATAGTCATCACACGACGATAGGCATGTCGCCTTACGAAATGTTGTATGGGAGAAGATGCAGGACCCCGTTTTGTTGGGGTGAGATTGGACAGAAGGAATTAGGAAGTCTTGAAGTCGTAAGAGAAACGTAGGAAAGGTTTGATCAAATCAAAGCAAGAATGAAGGCTGCTCAAGATCGTCAGAAATCCTACGCAGATAAACGACGAAGGCCTATTGAGTTTGATGTTGGGGATAGAGTAATGTTGAAAGTGTCACCCTGGAAAGGGATTATACGATTCAGGAAGAGAGGAAAGTTAAGTCCGAGGTTTGTCAGACCATTCAGGATAATGGCACGGGTTGGTGAAGTCGCTTATCGATTAGAGTTGTCTGATGAGTTAAGTGGGATTCGTCCTACCTTCCATGTATCACACTTGCGAAAGTGTTTGGCGGATGAATCGGCTCACGTATCACTTACTGACATCGAGGTCGATAACAACCTTAACTACATCGAAGAACCCGTGGCCAACTTAGATGAAAAGGAGAAGCGTTTGCGTAATAAGATTATTCAATTGGTTAAAGTCCAATGGAAACATCGAAAGGGATCGGAATCCACTTGGTAAACGGAGATGGATATGAGGGAGTCATACCCTCAACTATTTGACTTATGATAGGTTTCGGGGACGAAACCTATTGTAAGGGGGGTAGACTTGTAACATCCCAAATATAATAAACGACAATAAATGAAAACGGGTTAAACGCGAGACGAACGGAATAAACGAGCGTGGAATGGGCCGGCTATGGGCTTGCGCGCGTATGGGCTCAAGGTTAGTCTCTCCCTATAAATACCCTAGCCCATCACTCTTCTCTCATTTTACAAGTTCTAGAGAGAGAACCGAAGAGAGAGTAGACGGATCGGCCCGAGATTTCTGTAAAGTGTTGCCCCATAGCTCGTGAGAAGAACCTCCGAATCAGAAGCACAATACAGGTAACGATCTGGTCTAGATCTGAGTTTTTGTTCGTTTTGGGGTTATCGGGTTTTGGATGAAAAGGTACCGTTTTTACGCATAAAACTTGAAAATGAACATAGATCTAGCATCTAGAAGGAAAAACGAACGTTTTGAACAAAAAGCGGGATCTTGAAGTGATCAGATCTGCGTGCAAAAGTTAGGGTTTTTACGAGGAAGAAGGTCCTGCGTACTTATCAAGTACGCATGAAGCAGGTCCTGCGTACTTATCAAGTACGCATGAAGAAGGTCCTGCGTACTTATCAAGTACGCATGAAGTAGGTCCTGCGTACTTATCAAGTACGCAAGAAGCGGAGTCTGCGCACTTATTAAGAACAAGGCCCTGCACACTTGCTAAGTGCGCAGGCATCAGGCTAGTTAGTGAAGTCAGTATGTTCGCCTAATTCAGTATGATTAAACCGTTAGAGTCGGGATTGGGTCTGATGTGTATTTAACTACCTAATTCAGATCGTACGTGACGTTGTTGGGCCTTTGTTTAGGACAACCAAGACTAGCTTATCAGGTGAGTTCTAGAAGCCCTTCTTTAAATGTTTTATTTAAATGTTTTTGGGCTGGTGTGCATACATACGAAATGATGTTTACAAAATGATGTTTACGAAATGATGTTTATGAAACGATGTTTACGAAGGATGATGTTGTGAAATGTTTTGCCAAACGAAGTTTATGAAAGGTTTATGAATGAAACATTATTTAATAAAACGTACGAATGCTTTAACTAAAATGAGGTAAAGGTTTTGTGAAAGTCACGAATGAACGAATCTGCCACGAGCTCCTACGGGAGATAGGGTATGTATGTATGTATTGGCCTTACCCTTACGGGGGGCCTTTGTGGTTGGCTAACGGTTGTACAACTGGTTGAGGATGGGGTGACGACGGTCATCCGTGGGATTACTGGGATCCCGATGGAAGGTATTATTCCTTACGGGGAAATAGTGCCTAAGGTATGTTCTGTCTACCTAGAGTTAATGAGCCTTAGGAGACATATGTTTGGTCCTCCTAGAAGTAACGAGCCTTAGGAGACCTGGGTGACGGATGACTTAGAGGTAACGAGCCTTAAGTTCATCCGCTGGTATGTGATGTATGGAATTGACGGTTACGAGAAGGTGCAGATTCGGTTCATGTTGACTTATGTTATGATGCTATGCTATGATGTTATGATGATATTAAGTTATTGCATGTTTTACGTACGCTTTTGTTAAATAAATGTATGTTATGTTTTTGGCAAAATGTTTATGTTAAGGTTTTATGTAAAGTTAGAACTCACCAGTGTAGCTGACTTTTAGTATGCACATTCAGGTTAAGGCAGATATGGAAGTTGACGGTGATGCTTGGCTGGCGAAAGGAGTTACCCAGTTGATCAATGAAGACTGGCATCCCGTTATACGTTGTTTATGTTATGTTTATGTAATTGACAATGTTACGCTTCCGCATGTTTGAACAAGTTTTAACTACGTTGAATGAATGATTCCGTTGCGTTATTTGATATTCAAGTTTAAGAACTGTGTGTGAATGAGTAAATCCAACAAGTGAGGCCTCCCGGGTTTGGGGGCCTTACAGATCATTATTGTCATGGGTTAAGTTTGGGGAGGTGAACGGTTATGGGTTACTGTGTGATAACAAGGGTTATCCAATTGATATTAAATTATGAAACTACTTTATAAGGACCGAGGGGCTTAAACGAAGTTCAAATAAATTTTCTAATGAGTGGCCTTTTTCTAAATTAAACTATTAGAACTCACTCAGCGTAGCTGACTTTGTGTGTACGATAGACTGTTTTGCAGGTGAGCGTTACGTTGACGTATCTTGGCTTGGGAGCGGCGCTACTCGGATTGGTGTGCAAGCACTCGTGAGGTAAACTTAATGACACCAAATAGTAATTAATGTTGTTAGAAAGACTTCCGCTGTAGTTTGATTAATAATAAATGTGTTTTAAATGAAAATAACCTGTTATGAGAACCAACTGTAGGATGCCCGGGTTGAGGTCTTACAAGTTGGTATCAGAGCTGTGGTTTAAGAGAAAATTGGTATTTTTAAACAAATAAAATACTTTAACATAAACCGAAAATGGGACGAGGGTGAAACGAATGCCACCACGAGTAACCGCGAGCCAAGAGGTACGTCTTTTGAGTTATGCATAAATTGTTAGTGTGTTAATTGTTTAGTTTAACACTATGAGAAGTTGTGTGGTGTGATTTGGTGAAATCATGTTTTGTGAGCTAGTTAATGTGGATTAGCATTAATTGAATTATGTGAAATGGTTTGGTGTGTTAGCATGGTTAGTGTTTATGTGTGTAACCATGTGTGATGTGCATTTGTGATGAATATGATAATTTGTTAGATTATTGCTATGTGCTATGTGAGTTGTGTGGGATGCATGTGCATCCGGTGTGCGTGGAGGTAGAAAGTTAGTGTGGGTATGATGGGAGAGGTTTAGAATTCAAGCAGTGATGTGGACCACCAAATTACATTTGATCACCGTGATTTGCTAGTCTATGATTACTCTCATATTCTGGATTTGGGCCTATAGTAAGCACTCTAACGTTCTATCTTGAGTAGGGTTAGGTGGCTAAGACAAAGCGTACGAGATCGGGCAAGTGTGGAACTCTTACTAAGAGGAATGCAGATTGACATGTCAAGCCAACGACTGCCGTAGAAGTAGCTGAAAGTGAGGTGGGAGTGATGTTGGTGTTCTCGTGCCAAGTGTGACTGGAGCTTCTGTCGGCGACGTACTAAGCTAAGCTATGAGTGGGAAGACGAGATGGAAAAGGAGAACAGTGCCAGTTGTATGTGGTTTTCCTCCAAGATGTGGACCTACACGGTTGAGAGAGCTTTGTTTAAAGGGGAACCATGAGGAGGATACGCTAGATGCACCTGACGTGGTCTAGTAGTGATTTGGCGGGCATTGTTTGGGATGCTCGGTTGCTTGATGAGTAGTTAGTATGGCAGTTGTCACGAGAGATTTCTGGTTGATTTGATGTTATGACTAACTAGATGTTTACGTGGTGTGATACTTAATGCAAATATTGATTATTTGATTTGACATTGGTTCTAAGTTTTACCACGTAGTGATTTGATCGTGATTAAAAATAGTCATATTTGTGATACCCTACTATTGTGAGTGCAATGTTAAATTTAGTGTGGTATGGCGTGATTATGTGATTACCTTTTGAACAACTTGAGTTCATATTAAATGTAATTCTTGCTGAGGTGCTAGTGCATGGTTAATTAGATGGTATGAGTAGACTTGTACAAACATGAGTTTTGAAATTGTCAGTGTCTAGAATTTTAAGATAGTGTCACCAATGTGATAATGATTAGGTGATGTTTGGAGTGCAATGGGTGTGTTGCACTTTGTGTAAAAGTGCAGGACGGGGTCCTGTGGGAAATTGTGGTTATATACCTTGTGTGTAGGTATAAAGGTTCGGGATGAGGTCCTGTGGAAAATTATGACTTATATATTATGTGTATAAATGATTAGGGTAACGTCTTGTGTCTAGATTGATTAATGTGTTATCATGAACCATTGGTACGACCCGCTGGGGTGAATAGAAGATAGTGTTCAGTTGTGTGTGTATGTGTTTATAAATGACGAGGTCATATTGTACACAGGTAGATTTACTCAGGTCTAGCTAATTGTGTGTGTGCACTTTGTGCAAGTTAGAAGGTGGGGATACTAGTACATGCATAGGACATTGTGTGTTCTGTATTTTCGTTGTGTCAGTGTGTGTCCTTGTATTACACGCTTAGTCCTGCATAGGACGGGTAGTTAGTGTGCTCAGGAATAGTATTTCTATCTTGACAATTTTCTTGACGTTGATACATAGAGGTGATGCGAGAAGCGTGACGTCATTCGAGAAGATCGGCAAGGTGCTCTTATAATATACCTATACTTATATCTTGGGAATGCGGAGCACAGAGCCGAGGGGTGCCGCAGAGAGAGGTGACGATGAAAGCGTTACGTGGACACTTTATTGGAACTAGTCATGACGTGATCGAGATGATGATACAGAAGACGTTAGCACGGAGTGGAGGAAGTGACGGTAGGGTCTTTATCGAATATGTTCCATAGAAGGAATTCCGTCAATGAAAGACAGGAAAGGGACGGGAATGTTTTCTTGGAACGAGGAGGTGGATAACTGAGACTTATGACAGGACGGACTTAACGTTCTTACTCGGTGAATGAGACGCGATAGGTGATCGCATGGTGATCGCATAATAGCGATATGGAAACAATAAAGAGAGCAAGCTAAAGGGTAAGTGCAGGTTTGCACATAAGTGACTGTAAAGGGAAGACCTATGCTGGTAAGGAGCAAACTCCTGCGGAGCATCAAAGGAGATAACATTGGGATTTTAGAACAAACATGATTGACTAATTTAAACTGTGAGGGGACGGTGATCGAGTCGCTAATGATAAGCGGCATGTGGTTACCTATGAGACGCAATGAGCGCAAGGTAATATGGTAAGAAGATACTGTAGTAGTGGACCTGAGATAAGATTAGCGAAGCTTTGCACAAGCTCTTAGCGATCACATGAGAGGGACATATGTACCACATTTATTAGTGAGGCGGTAGTGCCGAGTTGTTTGGATTCATCACGGGATGGCAATTAGGGTACGAAATGTGAAAGACGACGAATGAACCTAATTATGAAAAGCAAGGAGCCTACTTAGGGATAACCGTCGGGATGACGAGATCGTCAGAGCTATACAAGAACTAACGACATAGGCGTGGTGAGCAAATTGGGAAAGTATGATAAAGTTAACAGAAATTTGACGGTGGTGGTTTGTACTGACGAAGGATTCGAGGACGAATCCTCTTTTAAGGTGGATAGACTTGTAACATCCCGAAAATTCGTTAATTAAGGGTTCAAGTCGGTAAGCGATCCGAATACGTATTTTACAAGAGGATTAACATGGTTGGTCATTGAGGGGCCGGTTAGCAACGGAAAAAGAAGCAGAGAGTCGTTAAATATATATTTTTGGGATCGACGAGTGCGAGGCAGAAAACTAGAAGGACCGGCTAGTCGATATTTAACAAGTTATGACCTCATTGCACGTATGGGAACCGCGGGGACCTGGATGAAAATATGTATGATATATATACATTATTATGAGAAACCCTAGGCTACATTTAGCCTAGCTTGCGTGAAACGGCTGTGGGAACAATCTAGGAAGGAAAAGAAGGAGCCGACATAAGGGAAAAGACAACGTCGCGGTGGAACGGTCCGAAAAGCGGGTTGTGATTACTCTTTGGCCTTAAGAACGCTGGTTCATGTCTAGTAGTTAGCGGGTAGTAGAGGAGTGGTTCGGACGGCAACTTCGGCTGAGGTAATCACGTCGGCGGCGACAAACAGTAGGAGGTGGCAGCGGGGGTTTAGTGGCGTCGTGTAAGGTTGTCGGCCAGCGGGAGAAGATGAGGCAATCCCGCTGGTGTGCAGGCCTGCCACCGAGAAAAGAACCAGGAAGAAAAATGGCGAAGGAGCAACTCGAAGGTTAATTGCGGGATTTGCGCGAGTTGGGTTCGGTTGCGAGGCTGCCACTACCCACGAGTTTAGGTAGCTATCACATTCCATCTTCGAGTGGGTGTCGTTTGGTCGTACAGGTAGAACCATGATATGGCTTTGTATGTGTGTTTAGTGTGGGTGTGTATGTGGATTTTTTCTAGCTCACGTATTCAAGTCTGATCACGAAGAAATTCAAGATGGTAGCCAGTAGGGTGAAATTTGTGAGCAAAGGAGCATGGCAGCCAAGGAAGATGGCCACGGCTGGGTGCAGCGGAGACCGGCGGCGACCGAGGGGGTTGTGGTGGCTGTCACGAGTGCGCAAAGAGGAGACGACGGTTGTTATGGAGGTGCACGTGGTGGACTGTGGTGGCCGGAATGGTGTTGCTCGACAAAGAAGATGACCCGATGTTCGGATAAGCAGGTATGCTATGAGGATTTCGGACTGCGTTGGACCGGTGAGAAACGATCTGGTCCGATCATAAGCATGGGTGCGGATTCGGACGAGGCTAGGGTTCTAGTGAGATTAGGATTCGTGCATGAAGGCTTACATGCATGCATGGGAGTCGGTTCGAAAGTGGCTACGAAAAGAATATTCTGGAACGAGTTGGTGACTACGAAATGAAGACGGCTAAGAGTTTGCTTGACCCATATGCGTACATGTATGGGGGGTTGGGTTCGGATACTTAAATCCTATACGGTATAGGGACGACTCAACGTGTGAGTCATGGAGCTAAAGAATTCGATGAATAAGATGGGCGAACCGGCGAGACGAGTGGCGGGATGTATTGATAACCATATGTATCCGACATATACTCAGAACGTATCTGATTATGTAATCACGCATGACAGGTTCGAGATTCAAGAAAGTGGACATGGTGCAGAGCAATGATCGGGACTCAGCATAACCGGTAAGTTTCTAATCCCCTACTTCTTTAAATGTTTTTAATGTTTTGGGGCTATCGTACATACTTAAGAGACAAGCTTAGCCTATTTAACGTGCTAAGAGTTCCGGATTCAAATCCGGCGTGTTTATGAAATTAAATGAGCATTAAAGAGTCGTAGAGTCTAAGGTGTGTCCATGGGAATGTGCGAGTTAGAGATATGTGTCATTAATGTGTGACGTGTTAAAGTTGATCGGGAAGAGTCGGGCTTTAAGCTAAATGCTTATGATTACATGTGAGATTCATTATTTTAGTGTCATGTGTGAGGTGTAAGTGTAGTTGACAAGTCATATACGTGTAGTGTGATATTATATGTTTATAATTGAGTTGTGTGTTTGTATGTCGTTGTCCTTGTGACACGGCGGGTGATGCGTTTGCGTAGTCATGTTTATGACACGAAAAACGGGATTTGATAAGGACGAGGTCCGTCAGGAAGTCACCAACGGTGACATCAATTAACATGTTAATGATGAGCTCGGGGTGTGTCGAACTCCCTGACGAGAGTGCAGTAACGAGGTATGTGTTTACGTGTATATTTATATGCGTATGTGGAGTTGTATGCAATTGTTGAGTGATGTTTATTATGCATGAGATGTTATTAATGCGTTAATACTAATGTGATGTGTGAATGTTATTATTGTGGCGTATAGAGTTAGATCGACCGTGATTGTGACGTGAGGTGTGCACCTGTCGTGTCAGTTGAAATGTAAGGGCCTTGATTAAGGTCGGGTAAGTTGATGTCTAGGGTTTTGTTGGATTAACTAAGAATCGAGTTAATACGTGTTGTTGAGTACGAATTATTAGTATAGTGAGTTTAGTCTATATCGACGAGACTGCGGGATCATTATTGTCATGGGTTGAGTTTGGGTGGTGAACGGTTATGGGATACTGTGTGATAACAAGGGTTATCCCAATTGATATTAAATTATGAAACTACTTTATAAGGACCGGGGGTCCTGAACGAAGTTCAAATAACTTTTCTAATGAGTGGCCTTCTTCTAAATTAAACTATTAGAACTCACTCAGCGTAGCTGACTTTGTGTGTACGATAAACTGTTTTGTAGATGAGCGTTACGTTGACGTATCTTGGCTTGGGAGTGGCGCTACTCGGATTGGTGTGCAAGCATTCGTGTGGTAAACTTAATGACACCAAATAGTAATTAATGTTCTTAGAAAGACTTCCGCTGTAGTTTGATTAATAATAAATGTGTTTTAAATGAAAATGACCCGTTATGAGAACCAACTGTAGGATGCCCGGGTTGGGGTCTTACAACATGTTTCTAGTGTTTGAATATGAACAGGGGAAACGTGAGCAGTGGATCTGCCTTGATTAGTGGAAGAGGATGAACTACTGATGAGATTTCACTACAAGAAATTGGGGTGTTTACCCACACATAGTATGTGTGGGTATAAGTCTATTATATGTAGGTAGTTGTCTTTACCTACACATAAATTAAGTGTCATGATGTGTTGCCCCGCGACTGTTGGTATAAATCATTACCCACACATCAATTATGTGTGGGTATATAACATGCTATACCTACACATATATGTGTCTAAAAGTAATTAACATGTGTGGTTAAAAGTATAACTATTTGTTTGAATGGCAAATGACGTGGCAACTGACATGACAGATGACACACGTGTTATAAATATATGTGTGGGTAAAAGCAATTTTATGTGTAGGTAAAAATGACAGATATGTAGGTATAGATTTCAATATCTGTAGAAAGAATACAAATGTGTTGGCAAAAATATATTTATGTGTGGATATTAATCACGATATATGTAGGTAATAATCTTCAAATACATACAAACAAATACAAAATATACAGATGCAAATAGAAACATGTGACCAAAATTACCGATCTTAATTAAAAATGTTAAAACATCATCGTTCAAAACACAAAATGAAAGTACTAGTTGTAGAAATTAAAATACGTAAACTAACAAAACAAAACCTATTCATAAGTCACTATGAGTTTATTAAAAATACTAAAACTACTTCACTCATCCGTATTTTCACCACTTTAATGTATCACCTTGAGATGTTACTGAAGTCTTTGGTGGGGGATACATGATATTACTCTCAATGAGTGTTTTTTCCATATTTGCACATTTACCTTCAAGTGTTTCAAGTTCATTCACTAGTTCATCGTATGTAGGACGCTTTGACTTGGGATAATGGGCTCTGCAAAATAGAATAAAACATGATTCGTATGACATGATAGGGGAAATAATATATGGGAAAATTCAACACCATATACAACTCCACCCATTAACAGGAGGAAAGTCAATAAGTCATGATCATAAAAAAGAATCACTGCTCTAAAAAACAAACCTGAAAAGAAGCTACATAACATGTATGCTTGAGTACTCAAACCGCATTAAATTACGAGCACAAGATTTTCAAAACTTTTTACTTGAATATTTGTTTCCTTCCTTCTAATATCTCCATTATTAATTCATACTGATTCAAAACTAAAAACAATAAACTCCACTAAAAAGATTGAGGTCGGTACCTTCAACAATGACAATAGCAATCACAGACCGACCACAAGTTGGGTCAAATGCAACCCCATGCATTTGTTGCGGCTGATTGAGCTGACGCTTCAGGACTCACATATGCAGAAAATTTTGATGGCCACTGAGACCAGTGAAACTGAACAGATCCCGATGAGGAGAAAGAACATACACATGCCATCCAACTGGATTAAAAGAGAAAGTAATGATGCTAAATTATGAATAGTTAAAAGTAAAAGAAATCACCTGGGGCTTGAGGTTGTTGTGAGAGAAACTTTTCCTCAAATGTTGACTTTGTAGAAGTACTAGCTAGATCTTGAGGAAAGCCATCTAGACTAATTATAATAAAAAACAAAGAAACACCAATCATGCATCACATTTTGAAATATAAATAACAACGTGGCATCAACTTCATACATGAGAAATCCCACTTAGTAACAACTGCAATATCCTGCTGCCAAAAACTCGCATCTTTAATCAAACTACCTGATCCATGTAGCAGCATTACAACAAGTCAGTTTCAATGTGTAATATTTGATAACCTAATATAAAGAATTAGGCAAGATAATTTACCATCCATATGCTCAATAAGAAAGAATAAATAATCGTATATATTGTTTCTACTAATGTTTTCCCATTAAGGAAAAACTGAAGCTTGAGGAGTTTGTCCTTTAAAAAAAATATTTAAATAATTGATCCAGAACCGCCCTTATTAACAATTAAAAAGACTTGTACGAGTAAAAATTAAAGCCAAAGAGTGTGATTTGTGTGATCAATCCAGAAAAAGGGTGTGTGTAAGGCCCCAAACTCGGGAGGCCTCACTTGTTGGATTTACTCATTCACAAACAGTTCTTAGACTTTGAATATCAAAATAACGCAGCGGAATCATTCATTCAACATAATTAAAACTTATTCAAACATGCGGAAGCGTAACATTGTCTTAACGGGATGTCAATCTTCATATCATCCGGGTAACTCATCAAGCCGCCCAGCATCACCGTTCATCATCATAACCTGCCCTTAACCTGAATGTGCATACTAAAAGTCAGCTACGCTGATGAGTTCTAGCATTACCTAAAATTTAACATTTACATTTTCCAAAAACATAACATTCATTCATTTAATAAAACCGTACGTAAAAACATGCAATAACTTAACATCATCAAAACCTCGTAATCATATCATCATATCATAAGTCAACATGAACCGAATCTGCGCCTTTTCGTAACCGTCAGGCCCATTCATCGCATACTGGTGGAGAAACCCCAAGGCACGCCACCACTAGGTCCTTCGACACCGTACATTACCTGTAGGCGGAGAAACCTAGGACCCGATACCCCAAAGCCGTTCGACACCAGAACCTAAGGAACGGTACCACGAGGATACACGCACCTTCACCTTAAGCACGGCATCCCAAAGGATAGCACATACCTTCACCTTAACCTATGTTCCCTCGTAGGAAATAGTACCTTCAATAGGGATCCCGGTAGTCCCATGGTGACCGTCGTCACCCCTTTATCCACCCAGTTGTACAACCGTTAGCCAGCCACAAAAGCCCCCATAAGGGTAAGGCCCATTCATGCATACATACCTTAGTTCCCGTAGGAACTCGTGGCAGATTCGTTCATTTTGTGACTTTTATAAAAATAACCGTTACCGCCTTTACAACATTTTAGTTAAAGCATTCGTACGTTTTATTATAAAACATTTCATCATTAAACCGTTCGTAAACCATTCATAAACCTCTTTGGCAAAACACTTCATAAACACATTTCAACTTTCCTTTCGTAAACATCATTTCGTAAAACATCATTTCATTAAACATCATTTCGTAAGTATGCACACCAGCCCAAAACATTAATAAAACATTTAAAAGAGGGCTCTAGAACTCACCTATTAAGCTAATCTGGGTTGTCCTAAACAAAGGTCCAACAACGTCACTTCCGATCTGAATTGATTAGTTAAATACACATCAGACCTAATCCTGACTCTAACGGTTTAACCATTCTGAATTAGGCGACTATACTGACTTTACTAACCAGCCTGATGCATACGCACTTAGCAAGTGCGCAGGGCCTTGTTCTTGCGTACTTAATAAGTGCGCAGACTTCGTTTCATGCGTACTTGATAAGTACGCAGGCTTTGCTTCATGCGTACTTAATAAGTACGCAGGACCTTCTTTTTCTTGCGTACTTGGACCTGCTTCTTACGTACTTGATAAGTACGCAGGACCTGCTTCCCCGCAAAAACCCTAACTTTCGCATGCGGATCTGATCACGTCAAGATCCCGAACTTGTTTACATTCAAAACGTTTGCTTTTCGTTTAAGAACTCAAATCTATGTTTTTCTTCCAGATTCATCCGTAAAAACGTTACCTTTTCATCCAAAACCCGAAAAACCCAAAACGAAAAAAAACTCAGATCTAGGCCAAATCGTTACCTGTATCGAGCTTCTGATTCGGAGGTACTTCTCACGAGCTCTGGAGCAACACACTTCTTCAATCTTGGATCGATCCGCCAACTTTCTCTCTCTACGGTTTCTCTCTCTAGATATTGCAAATGAGAGAAAGGGTGGTGACTTATGCTATTTATAGGGGGAGACTCCCCTATGTTCGCCCATTCTAGCACGCCGGCCCATCCGGCCCGGCCCGTCATGCCTCGTTTGTTTATTCCGTTCGTTCTCGCATTCTAACCCGTTATTATAACTGTCGTTTTATTTTTGGGATGTTACAAGTCTACCCCCTTACAATAGGTTTCGTCCAAGAAACCTATCATAAGTCAAATAGTTGAGGGTACGACTCCCTCATTTTCGTCTCCGTTTCCCAAGTAGATTCCGATCCCTTTCGGTGCTTCCATTGGACTTTAACCAACCGAATAATCTTATTACGCAAACCATAGTTACCTAATACGCGGTTCGCTCCGGTACGGGTACGCAATTCGGGTACGCAATTCGCTAAAGTTAACGTATTCGGTACGGAGGGGGGTAGGTTCATTCGGTACGAACCGGTTCGGTGTACCATGTAGTTCGGTTCGGTGTACACATTTCAAAAAAGAAATTACCAAATTCCAAATCTAAATTACCAAAATTCCAAAATACATAATAATTTTTAAAAAATATAATAGATGAAAACATAAAAAATAATGATTTTTCTTATAAAACTAGTATTGTCTTTTCTAATTTTTAAAAAACTGAAGTAATAAAATTCATTTAATTATTTTGATTTAGTCTATTGAAAATACCTTTAATTTTAATTATTAATTTATTATTTAAATAACTAGTTTCAATAAAGCTGACATGTTTAAAGTTCCAATAAAAGCTTCAACCAAGAAGCTAGCTTTAACTTTCAAATTAAAACACACTTCTCGAAAAAAAAAAAAAAAACCAATAAAACATCTTTCTTCATCTTCTGCTCCTGGGTTTTTCTTCATCTTCATGGCTCTCCTCCAGCGTTTTTCTTCATCTCATCTTCATCTTCGTGGCTCTGCTCCTGCGTTTTTCTTCATCTTCATGGCTCTGCTTCTACGTTTTTCTTCATCTTCATGGCTCTGCTCCTGCGTTTTTTTATACACCGTACCCGAGCGATTTGGATCGCCGTACCAGAGCGATTTGGATCGCCGTACCAGAGCGATTTGGTACGTGACGAATTTCGATTTGGTACATCACGATCCAATTCGGGGATCGCGGGTGAGTGAACGAATTCGGTAACTATGACGCAAACGCTTCTCCTTTTTATCTAAGATGGCCACGGGTTCTTCGATGTAGTTAAGGCTGTTGTCGACCTCGATGTCAGTAAGTGGTACATGAGCCGATTCATCCGCCAAACACTTTTGCAAGTGTGATACATGGAAGGTAGGATGAATCCCACTTAACTCATCAGGCAACTCTAACTGATAAGCGACTTCACCAACCCGTGCCATTATCCTGAATGGTCCGACAAACCTCGAACTTAACTTTCCTCTCTTTCTGAATCGTATGATTCCCTTCCAGGGTGACACTTTCAACATTACTCTGTCCCCAACATCAAACTCAATAGGCCTTCGTCGTTTATCCGCATAGGATTTCTGACGATCTTGTGCGGCCTTCATTCGTGCTTTGATTTGATAAAAGCTTTTCGACGTTTCTCTTACGACTTCAATACTTCCTAATTCCTTCTGTCCAATCTCACCCCAACAAACCGGGGTCCTGCATCTTCTCCCATACAACATTTCGTAAGGCGGCATGCCTATCGTCGTGTGATGACTATTGTTGTAAGAGAATTCGGCTAACGACAGATGACTGTCCCAACTGCCGCCAAAATCGATGATACAAGCACGAAGCATATCTTCCAATGTCTGAATGGTCCTTTCGGACTGACCATCCGTTTGTGGTTGGTATGCCGTGCTAACATTGAGTCTCGTGCCCATCGCCTCGTGAAATCTTTTCCAGAACCTCGATGTGAATCGTGTGTCATGGTCAGATACGATCTTCAAAGGCATCCCATGCCGTGCTACTACTTCGTTAATAAATACTTCCGCTAACCTTTCCGACGAGAACGTCTCGCGAATAGGTAGGAAATGAGCACTCTTCGTTAAACGATCCACAATTACCCAAATGGTGTCATAACCTTTAGCTGTGCGAGGTAGCTTGGGTCCATGGTAATGTGTTCCCACTTCCATTCCAGTATATCAAGTGGTTGAATCTTTCCATACGGTTTCTGGTGTTCGGCCTTTACTTGTGAGCAAGTCAAGCATTTGCTTACATACTTTGTCACCTCATGTTTCATTCTAGGCCATCAGTATTCCTTCCTCAGATCTTGGTACATTTTATTGATACCAGAATGGATAGAGTACCGAGACTTATGAGCCTCATCCAGGATTTTGGTTCTAAGCTCTCCACCCATAGGTATCCATACCCGCCCAAAACGTGTCCTAACACCAAGGGTGTTATATTCCAACTTGTCCTGTTGTCCAACCATTCTTTCCTTCTTTATGTTTTCTTCCTTAAGTGCTTCATCTTGAGCTCTTTCAATTTCCCTCATCACATCTGATGTTACCACCAACTGGAAAGCTTTCACTCTAATAGGATTAAGCACATCCTTTCGGCTTAGAGCGTCAGCCACCACGTTTGCCTTTCCAGGATGGTATATGATTTCACAGTCATAGTCTATCAATAGTTCCAACCATCGTCTCTGCCTCATATTAAGTTCCCTTTGTTCGAAGAAGTACTTCAAACTTTTGTGGTCAGAGTAAATAGTAAACTTCACCCCGTAAAGGTAGTGCCTCCAGATTTTCAATGCGAATACGACAGCAGCAAGTTCCAAATCGTGAGTCAGATAATTAGCTTCGTGAATCTTCAATTGCCGTGACGCATACGCGATCACTCTCCCGCGTTGCATCAACACGCATCCCAATCCCTGACCCGAAGCGTCAGAGTATACCACTAAGTCTTCATTGCCCTCGGGAAGGGTCAAGACTGGAGCTTTGGTCAACTTTTCCTTCAATTCCTTAAACGCCTCATCCTGGGTCGAACCCCATTCGTACTTTACCTCCTTCTGAGTCAACTTTGTCAACGGCGAAGCTATTTTCGAGAAATCCTGGATGAATCTCCGATAGTAGCCTGCAAATCCCAAGAAACTGCAGATTTCAGTTGGCGTCTTAGGAATATTCCATTCCCTTACCGTCATTATCTTTGATGGGTCAACCATAATGCCGTTCGGGTTAATGACGTGACCTAGGATTTGGACTTCCCTAAGCCAGAACGCGCATTTGAAGAACTTAGCATACAACTTTTCCTTCTTCAGAGCCTCCAACACCTCCTTTAAGTGACATGCGTGATCACCCTCATTCTTGGAGTAGATGAGGATATCATCGATGAACACAATTAGCGATCGGTCCAGCATCGGTCGACACACCCTATTCATCAAATCAATGAACGCTGCGGGGGCGTTCGTCAATCCGAAAGACATTAGGCGGAACTCGAAATGTCCATAACGCGTGCGAAATGATTTTTCGAAATGTCTTCTTCCCTCACCTTCAACTGATGGTTCCCGGATCGAAGGTCGATTTTTGAGAACCAACTTGCGCCTTGCAATTGATCGAATAGGTCGTCGATCCTTGGTAAAGGGTACTTGTTCTTCACCGTTCATTTGTTCAACTCGCGATAATCAATACATATTCTCATCGAACCATCCTTCTTCTTCACAAACAACACCGGAGCACCCCAAGGCGAGATTCTCGGTTGTATAAATCCCTTCTCAAGTAGTTCATCTAATTGGGCCATAAGTTCTTTCATCTCCACTGGTGCTAGTCGATATGGAGCCTTAGCCACGGGCTGGGCATCTGGTACTAAGTCGATTCAGAACTCAATCTCTCTGTCGGGTGGTATCCCAGGCAAATCCTCTGGAAACACCTCCGGGTACTCGCGTACCACGGGTACATCGTCTAGTTCCTTCACTTTCTTACACTTGTCAATTACGTCCACCAGATAAGCCTCGCATCCGCGCCTCAACTAATCTGTTGCCTTAATCATCGAGATGACGTTTGGCATCAGGGCGTCACGATCTCCAAAAATCTCGACTTTGCTACCATCCGGAGCCTTGAGTCGGATTATCTTTTGTTTACATATGATTTGTGCTTCGTTGGCACTTAACCAATCCATACCCAACACGACATCAAACCCTCCCAGAACCATAACAAACAATCTGACAGGGAACCTATGACCTTCTATTTTTATCGTGGAGTTGTCAACTACATCAGTCACTCTCGCAGTTCTACCCTCAGCGGTTTCTACGCTAAAGGCCCTTTCTAGCTTACTGACAGTGTACTTCACTCGTTTACAAAAAGTCACAGATATAAAACTCTTACTGGCACCCGAATCAAATAACACAGAAACAAAAGTGTTGTCAAGGATGAACGTACATGACGCCACATCGGGGTCTGCCCTGGCTTGGTCCTGCGTCAGGGCGTACGCTCGGGTCCTTGTCCGGGGCCTTTCATCCTTCTTTTCGGTGTTCTTCCCTTTCCCAGTTTCCCCCATTCTTGGCTTTGTGCAGTCCCTACTCAGATGCTCGGTTCCCCCGCAGTTATAGCACTTGTAGAGCTGGGGACATTCACGTGAGTAGTGTCCAGTTTTGCCACACTTGAAGCATAGATTGGATCCCAGTCTGCACTCCCCCATATGCTCCTTCCCACACTTATTACACATCGCTATCTCCTCCACCCGAGCCCTCTTATCACGAGCCCCAGACATCTTTCCACCTATTCGTTTGTTTTGGAAGCTCGGTTTCTTTTTGGGTTCCTCAATGGCAACATCATTTAGTGCCAGGTCATCATACACTACACCACTGAGTTCCACCACCGAATCATAGGTGCTAGGGGTGTTTGCTTTGATGAAAGTACGGACCTTATCTGCAAACCTTGGATGTAGCAAGCAATCTTTCTATCCTCAGTCGTGATCAGATGCAGCACCAGACGTTCGAAAAACTACCACGTCCTTCTCAGGTTGAGCACCTCACAATTCGCTCAAGGACGTTCGGAAAACTACTACGTCCTTCTGAGGTTGAGCACCTCACAATTCGCTCAAGGACGTTCGGAAAACTACCACGTCCTTCTCAGGTTGAGCACCTCACAATTCGCTCAAGGACGTACCACGTCCTTCTCAGGTTGAGCACCTCACAATTCGCTCAAGGACGTTCGGAAAACTACCACGTCTTTCTTAGGTTGAGCACCTCACAATTATTTCGGCTTGCATGACTCATTATTATGATTTCTCATGTCTCTCCTTACATAATGCTACAATCATTCATACATTAAAGTTATAGGACCACTAATTATGGTCACGTTCGAACCACATTCTTGTAGATTACTTTACTAATGGAAACTATTACTTCCGGATTGTATCACTCTCGGAGCATACTATCCTCGGAACACACTAGCTTCAGGTCACACTAGATCTAAACCACATGATATCTGGACCACTAACATACAACTCATCAAGAGTAATTGTAACATTGACATATATGTCATTTCAAGACGTATGTGTTGTTTCAAGACAAACTCGATCAACATAAACTGCCCAGGACCTCAGTTATGCTAGTCATAATCGTACATGTACTTTATTATCATTGATAATAGTATTATTTTGCTACACAACACCTCTTCAAGACCTTCGGCTCTAAAAGGATAACCATTATCATACATCAACAATATTCCCCTATAACGTGTGTAAAGGACCAAAATAGTCTGAACCAATTCAGTGGAACCATAATACCCGAAAACAATGTGGTTCAAGTAAACTTGCACGTACCGAAGACCTTTTGATCATTATTACTATTTGATGAAAATTATCATCTCTTAGTAACACCATACCACTCTTAAGGCATGGTAACGTGACTTATACAATGAATCAACATTTCTAGACCATACGCTTATTAACACGTTACCCTATGTGCCAAGCCATAGATCATTCAGAAGAAAACTTATCCGGAACAAGGGTTGTCGGTAATAAACACTCCCTTGGCTGACAATCCATTAACATGGACCATCCGAACCAGAGTCACCCGAATGAAGTGTCGTCTAAATCAAAAGTCATCCGGACATAGTATATTTTCTAAAGAATTGCTTACAACGAACAAAGGAATGTCATCTTGAATGAAGGAATGAGTCTATCATAACGTAGTTTGAACTCCATCACGCTAGACTGGGGGGCTGATGACGCAGTCTATTTGGGCCTACAATCCTGTTTGGTCTTAATGTTTGGGTTTGGGCTCAGGTTAGATCTGGCCCACTATGCTTCATTTGGCCCAACAACTCTCCTTGGCCCAACAACTCTCCTATAAAAGGAGGCATTCACCTCAATTGTAAGGGGCTGAATTCTTTCTAATCTATGAACCGGACATGAGACCCCCTCTCCACACTTTCTCTTCCTGAGACCATTACAACATCTCCTCTCATGGAGGACCTCACCACTCCATTACACATTTTTTCTTTATATATGTTCTCACATATTTGTATATTGTTGTGATATATTTGGATACCGTACTGACTTGAGCGTCGGAGGGTGGTTCCCGATGCACCCCTTGGGACCCCTTCTAATGTGATTGTTGTTGTTGCAGATTTATCCAAGCTACGGGAACGATTAGATCAGATCCTAACGAGTACGAGACCCGAACCCGCTGATCGAACTTCTACAATTACCTACAATGACATTGAATACAGTTGATTCGGTAGGTAGTTCAGGTATCACAATATGAATTGATATCCAAAATGGTGGATTTGCATTAGAACTACAAGAAAGAAATATCTAAGAATGAAATGCATTAACTAAAAAGAAATTAAAACTCAAAGAAGTCGAAATACCTAAAATTGCGATACGGTTCAAGGACACTCATTTTTTTTCTGCAAATTAGACCTAGACTGCTTAAGCCTAATACAAAACACAGTTGCCTCCCACCTCACCCTTCCACCACCCTCTAATTCTAAAATTCAAATCAAAATCCACATCAAAAGACCGCAACAACTTCACTGCCTCCGAGCAACCGCCAGTGTCGCCACAATCAGAGAAGAGATAGTTTGTGGTGGCCATTTGAAAAGGTTAGAATTTTCAACCCTCTGTTTCTGCTTACTAAGCGTTTTTTTTACTTTAGGCATCAAATCGTCGTATATCTTGAAATTAGGGCTGCTTATTGAACATTCGGAAGGTGCTTGTTGTTGTTGCTGATTCCGGTGCCGGTGGAGGAGACGACGGTGATACGGATAAAGGAGGCGGAACTGGTGCGGATCCGATGGATACTGTGTTTTGTATTAGGCTTAAGCAGTCTAGGTCTAATTATCAACTCTAATTACCACTATTAACTGTCCCAATTGCCAATGACTGCCTTATTAATCTAAGTTGGCACTAGTTAACCAATATTGAAACTAGATCAATTACCCACACATATTTTAGTTTTTACATACGTGTAGATAATTTACCTACACATAACAGAAATTTGCCACATGTGTGGGTAATTTAACATCTAGTTTATCGTCAATTTTGGGGTAAAATTTTCACACCAACGGCAAGTGTGGCTAAAACGCATTACCAGCATATATTAAGTGTTAGTTATTATGAAAAGATATCAACAACCATTACCCACACATATACAAACATGTGTAGGTATTTACCCACACATTTACATGTGTGGGTAAATTATGTGTTGGTAAACACCCCAATTTCTTGTAGTGTTTGAGGAAGTAGCAGTTGAGAAGAAAGGATCAATCGGTGACATATAAGAGGATTCTTCAACTATTGCATCTAGAGGAAATGGAAACCTCAACAATGGTTTGTGTTGGAGCAGTGGAACTGCTAGCCTTTGTGTCATCTACTAGTGACACATTGAATCAATAATCTTGACATGAAGATGGATTTAAAAGCATATGACATGTAGAAATATCATCAAAAGCATCAAATTGGACCTTGTAATATATCAAGATAAACACATGGACATAATCTTGTGGGACAGATGGTTTTGAAGCCTTACTAAACTTAACATTTAAAGTTTCTTCTACAAATTTGGTCCTAAAGTTTAACACTTTATAAGCCTTGGAAGTAAAAGAAAGCCTATAACTGCAACAAAACAAAAAAAATTCACTTTCTAAACATCTATGATATTGACTTATGGAATTTAGTTTTAATGGACCTCATATACCACTATATATCCAATCATGATCCAAATCCGTAAGGAGTTATAGTTGTGAAAGATCCTTCCCAAACCTTAGGAATGATTGGTATGGCCTTTCCCATTGACATCTAACAGGGTTTTCTTGATTGAGTTTTTAGAAAGAGACTCGTCATGTACATGCCAACCATGGTTAATTGCTAGTACAATAATATGAGATATTCACACGTTTAGCCGATGAATCTCTTTCCTATAGTTTGAGATGTTCATTCAACTAATTAGTGAGTTAACTACTTGTGAAAGAGAGTATATGAACGAATATATACTTAACAAGTTCATGAGAGTATAAGAATTATTGATATTTTTTATCCCGTATATATACACAGGATCTAAACTAGTATACATACATAAGGGAGTATTCAAATCAATTGTTATGAGAAAACCCTAAAACTTTACCGTATCTCTTGATCAAATTAAAAGATACTGATCTAATGGCTACTATTATTTTGAATTAAAACTAATCTATTAAAGGTAATTTAAAAGCTCAGAAAGGTAGAATCGTTCAAATACTTTTTTTCTCTTTCTTCTATGACAGATCGCTGCTGTTTCTTTTTCTTTTTCTTCTATACCTATCATACCCAAACATCTCTTTCAAAATTCAAGATCTGAAATGTTTCTCTCTTTCAAAATGTTTCTCTCTTCACATTAACAGCGATTATAACGATCGTACCTCCATTGAGAGCCCTAGGGTTTCTGAAAACCTCGATGAGTGGATCCAGATTTCAGTGACGGAAATCGTGAAGAACATAAAACAAGCGCCGTTGCTGGTTCGGATCTACGCCGACGGTGAGATGAAAACGAAGAAAGCGCTGCCGGAGACGGACCGGAAGAATGTCGCTAAACAGAGATCGTCGGCGCTTGAAGGAGTCATACTGGTGGAAGAACTCCGACGGAACTTCGATCCGGACCAGCAACTTTTTTTTTCGTCAGCAACCAGCAACTTTGATCCGGTGAAAGTGGAAGTTGTTGATTCGTCAGGGGATTAAAGAGTAAATAAATCTATGTGATTGTTGCTGGTAAAGCGGTAAAAGTGAGCACCTTTTGTAGTTTTTTTTTCCGTCGGCGTAGATCTGAACCAGCAAACAATTACTTGAAGACAATGAAAGCAAATTCTGTAAGTTTTAAACCCTAAAAATTTAAAACTTCTTATCTATTTATTCTGGCTTTTTATGCTTAAAAATATTTACATCTTGTGTTTTCTGGATTTACACAGATATTCTCGTTTATCAATGTCCAGCTATTTAACAGGTAAATGAAGTATAAATAAATATGTATGATTTTATCAATAATTAAATGCTGTATTATTTCTGACAATTTTATTTTTGTTGTTTTTCCATGCAGTTTGTGTTTTTATCAATGTTTTTAAAATCGGATCGGCCGGTCGGACCGGGAACCGTGACCTCCACCGGTCCTGTTACATGCTATGAGACCGTTTGCTGGTTGAACTGGGCGGTCCAAGTGATTCAGCGGTCGAACCGCGAACCGGTGGTCGAACCAGGTAGTTTAATTTTATTTTTTTATATTTTTTATCCTATAGTCCTTTTACTTACTTATATTTATAATTTTAACCCAATTTGGCTCTTTCCTTTTAACTTATACGCTGTCACAGGTCCTCCAAAACCCTAATCAAAATTAAAATTGAAGATTCAAAAGAATTAAAATTTCTACAGACCTACAAACCTCTTTCTTGACTCAAAATTGTTTAAATGGTTGTATATGTAGTATTTGGAATTTTTTATATTTTTCTATATATTTTTATGAATATTTATATTATTTATTGCGTCATCCGGTTCTTGAATCCAGTCCGACCAGTGAACCTCTAAGATGTCCGGTTCATTGTCCCGGTTCTAAAAACATTGGTTTTTATCGGTGCCTGGGGTTCAATTTATTTTGTGCTCCTTTTGAGCCTTTGGGTTGGGTTGAAAAGGGGTGATTTATTATTATTCATTAGATAGATATGGCAGTTAGCCAAACGTGTGTGTTATTGGTTTTGAAATATTTTAGTTGCAAATTGTTAGGTTACAATTTGTGGTAATGTCAAGAAAACTGTATAGCTTCATTTTGTATACTGTGTATATGACACCTTCCCTTATAGATCTACTTTTGTGTTAAATTTTATTTTCATGTCCAAGTCTTTAAATTACGGTTTTTTATGCTTGTATGGTAACTAGAATTGTGCCAAAGTGCGTTGCGGCGCGTTAAACCATGGAAGAGTTTAACGTCCACGAAGCAAAAAAAACTAAACCGTAACAAAACCGTTAAAAAAAGTAAACACGAATACCTTGTTACATCAACGCAACCCCCATTACATTAGTGTAATACCTTGTTATACCAATGTAATACCCTGATTTGAATGGCTCAAAGTACCTTGTTACACAAATTTGAATGACTCAAAGTACTTTTTTTAGTTTTTCTAATGATTTTTTTTATAAAGTGAGCACATTTTCTACAATAAATTTTAAAACATCACATAGTTTTATAGTCAAACTTTTAAGGTTATTACACTAGTGTAACCATTTGTTACAATATTTACCAAATAATCCCTATTTCATCAATGTAAATGCCAACAAAATAAATGCTATTTTTTTTACACCAATATACCTGTTCTTTAAAATTTATATAATTGTTTTCCCATAAGCCTTTTGATGAACGGTAGTTTGCAATGGTGTAATCCATGTGTGTTACACCAATATAATTGGTAGTTACACCGGTGTAATTACGGACATCTAAAAAAAATGGCAAAACTATAATGAAATTTAAGAGAAAAGTATGATAAGTTGTTAACTTTTTTTTTATGTTATATAGTATCTCATACTTGTTTTTACATAATATTTATTTATCTCAAAGTTAATGCACCGATCCACCATATATTTCTAATGAGTAACACCAAGTCAACCGAACAAGATACACTACTAGAAAACTGGAGTTTCATCGACGATTCATTACGTTAGAAATCCGTCGATGATCGTATTTGCCAACGAGATTCCGTTGGTGAAAGTCCGTAGAATATATGGTCGTGGATACTACGTTTACTGACAAATAACAATAGAATTCGATGGATTTAACAAATGTATTTAAAAAGAAGATTTTTTTTTTACTTTTAGGGAAGACTAAACTTTGTTTTTGGCCCCTGTGGTTTGGTCAAAATAACGGTTTTGGTCCATTAGTTTCAATTTCACTTTTTTAGTCCTCGTGATATCTAATTTTTCTCAATTAGGTCCAACTCACAAACACCGTTAGTTTTTTCTATTAAAAATAAGAGCATTTTAGTCTTTTCATATATAGGGGCTAATTGTGTCATTTTTTTAAAATAAAACAAGGACTATTTGTGTAAATTAACTAAAACAAAAACCCTGCTCTTTGTCTTCCACAAACAAAACCCTAGAAGTTGAAATCCCCTCCCCCTGCCACCGCCTGTCATCGTCATCGACACCCACACCCACCTACAAGATCGTAACCACCCACCACCACCATTACCATTGACATCATCGACCACCCCCTTCCCTTCCAAATCACTAGAACCAGTAAACAAATAACAAATCTGATTTGATTCTTGAAATCGAATCAACAGATGTGTTGCTTTATATGGGTTTTGTTCCACCAGTTGGTGAAGCTTTGGCATTAGCTGAAATCAGGACCGATTTAGACTTCGGTTGGAGCGGGTCTTCTTCGCCTGGCCATGGCTAATCCCCTGTCTTCTTCGCCTGTCACTGAGTTGCTAGGTCTCGTCGGAACCCTAATTGGGTTGCCGGAAGCGCGTCAGCCATGGCCCTCCTCTGTCCTCTTCGTCGGATCTTCTAGAAACAAGCACCACCGCCACTAGGTGTTACCGGGAATGCGTCTCTGCCGCCTGGATCTATACAAGCTTGTCGAAAAAGTGTTTTGTCCCACCATTAACTCTCCACATCCACCTACAAACTGGTTTAACAAAACCCACAGTGACGAGTCCACGCTGAGTGTCTTGGTGGTGGTGCTTCTATAGTAGTAGTGAGATTGGTCTGGACTCTGGAGGGGGTGGCGGTGACCGGAGATGGCTGGTGCTTCTATGGTGGTGGTGGTGCTTCTGTGGTGGCTAGATATTGTCTGTAAAATGAAGGAGATGAAGGGGATAAAGTGATGGTAGGGTTGGGTTTGATTAATTTACACAAATAGTCCTTGTTTTATTTTTAAAAAATGACACAATTAGCCCCTGTATATGAAAATACTAAAATGCTCTTATTTTTAACAGAAAAAACCAACGGTGTTAGTGAGTTGGGCCTACTTGAGAAAAATTAGATACCACGAGGACTAAACAAGTGAAATTGAAACTAATTGACCAAAACCGTTATTTTGATCAAACCACAGGGCCAAAAACGAAGTTTACTCTTTAGGGAAAGATTTACCGTCGTAAATTAAAAAATAAAATAAAATAATAATTATTTTTTACAGACGGATATTTTTGTCCCGTAGCAAAAAATATCCTGCAAATTAATTTTTTTTTTTTCGTTTTTTATCTCTTAAATACAAAAGCACATAAATAACAAACAAATAAAACAAAAAATTACTACAAAATTACAATAATATTTTAAATAATGGATACATTTACATGATTATTTCATAAGTTTATAAGATTACAAAATATTATGTTTCGATTGTGTAAAAAATTGGGTGCTAAGACTAACTTTCGTTAAGTTTCTGTTAACTAAGAGTGAATGACCTTTTTATCCTTTGACTATTTTCAACAAGGACCATTTTGTGTAGTTAACGGTATACAAGGTTCCTTATTGTAAATTATTAGATTATTAAAACACCCGACCTCTTTTCCTACCCCTCTTTAGACAGCCACCACCAAAAAAACCCTTGAACACCATATTAGTTCCACCATCAGACCCGAAAATCTAACCGTTGCTCCGCTCCACACGGTGCCTTGTATCGCCCATATCCTCGCTCTCTTTGTTCCTCTATCCCCTGATCTTGAGCACTCGATCGTACTTTTTATTTGAACAAAAGTGGAACGTGTGTTATTTTGTTTGGTCTAGTAGTTTACACAAATGTAATATATTTTGGTATTTTAAAAAAGAAAACCCAATGCATAAAATCATGATTTCTTTGTTTTTTATTTATGTAAAAAAATTAATTAGGTAATATATAGTTTGGAAAAGAGAGAAGAAAAAAATTTGTTTTTCATTTGATACATTCCCTCAATATATACAGGGGAAAGACATAGAGAAAACCCACTTAATTTATGAAAACGTTGAAAACTCCTCAAAAAATGTGTTTTTATATCTGTTTTTTTTAAATCCTTCTAACAACTTTTTATAAGATTTTCGTAAAAAAAACGCCGAGCCATTTTTTTTAAATGAACAAAAAAATCCCTTTTTTTGTGTAAAAACATCGTGTTACTTAAGTAACATTTGGAAATAAAAAAACATGTTACAAGTGTAAAACTAGGCAGAATTTTTTTAAAAAATTATTAAAAAAAAACATGTCGGTGCTTTTTTGATTTTTTTTTAAGTTTTGAAATTACATATAAAATCTTTTCAAAAAAAAAACCCCATTAGATGGAGAGTTTTCAACGTTTTCATAACTTATGTGGGTTTTCATCCTTTATATATATATAGGGGAAGGATAGCATACAAACGCCAAAAACATTACAAAGTATAGGAAGCCACCATAGAGTGTTACGTGTCGAAGAAAGATTCTAATAAAAAGGGCAAAAATGTAAAAAGAGCATGCACATGCTACTTACATAACAAGGAACATTCACATGTAAGTCACATTCATATTCCCACATCTTTTTAAAACGTTCATAACTTTTCTATTCGTTATTAGTTAAAAAAAATAAATTATACCATAATAACGAGCGTTTTTTTATATTTAATATGAGTACAATAATATTATATAAAAAAAAAATCGTGTTAGGTGGGTTTTTTAATTAATGGTGTTTTTGAACTATGTTGTATAAACTCTATAAAAAACCCTTACTATGGGTACTAAGGGTTTCAAGTTGCTAGTATCGGTATTATGTTTCGATTTTGTAACAAATTGGGTACTTAGACTAACTTCCGTTAAATTTTCTGTTAACTAAGAGTGAAATGACCTTTTTACCATTCAACTATTTTCAACAAAGACCATTTTGTGCAGTTAACAATATACAAGGGCCCTTATTGTAAATTATTAAAGATTATTAAAACACCTGACCCCTTTTCTTACCCATCTAGACAACCACCACCAAAATACACCCTTGAAGACCATATTAGTTTAACCATCAGACCCGAAAATCTAGCCGCTGCTTCGCTCCACACAGTACCATGTATCGCCCTTATACTCTTTGTTCCTCTCTCCACTGATGTTGATTACTCGATCGTACTTTTAATTTGATCAAAGTGGAACTTGTGTTATTTTGTTTGGTATAGCAGTTTACACAAATGTAATATTTTTTAGTATTTTAAATAAGGAAACCCAATGTATAAACTCATGATTTGTTTGTTTTTTATTTATGTAAAAAACTTAATTAGGTAATATATGTTTTGGAAAAGATAGAAAAGAAAAAAATTAAATTATCTTTATACCCTTCAAACAATCTCAACCAATCATTTAAATAAAAAAATAAGATTTAATACCATCCACTTATTAAAATATGTAACAATTAAATGAAAAGTCAAAAATTGGTTTATTGGATTTTACATGAAAATTTGGTTTTCATTTGAAACATTCACTTAATATATATATATAGGAGATGGATATAGTGAAAACCCATTTAAGATGTGAAAACGTTGAAAACTCTTAAAAAACGTGCTTTTACATCTGGTTTTCTTTTTGGAAATCCTTCTAACAAGTTTTTATAAGATTTTCGTCAAAAAAAAACAAAATGAACAAAAAATCACGTTTTTATGTAAAAACATCGTGTTACTAAACTAACAGTTGAAAAAAAATATGTTACATGTGTAAAACAACTGGGCAGAATTTTAAAAAAAAATTATTAAAAAATGTGTCGACATTTTTTTATTTTTTTTAAGTTTTGAAATTACATATAAAATCTTTCCTAGATAAAACCTGTTTTTTTTCAACGTTTTCACAACTTATGTGGGTTTTCATCCTTTATATATATATATGGGAAGGATATTATACAAAGGCCAAAAACTCACAAAGTGTAGGAAGCCACAATAGAGTGTCATATGTCCAAGAAAGATTTCAAGAAAGATACCAAGAAAAAAAGGGTAAGAATATAAAAAAAACATATAAACCAAAATCCCTGAAATCACGTCAACTCTTATTTGGCATGGACGACCTAAATCAGGTTCGTCTTTGAAAAAAGCGTATAAACCAAACCATGAAATAACGTTCACCCTTATTTGGCATATCGAATTCAAGTATGTAATCAGATTCATCTTCATCACGCAAGTAAATTCAAGTATATAATCATGTTTTGAATTTCATGTAATCACGCATGTGTATTAATTTCTAAGAGGATGTGAATTCAATTATAATTGTGTGATTACATATCACACAAATTATAATAGGGGAAAGTAAATATGGTGTTGTTAGGCATGTAACTTAGATGCGAAATCAATCAAAACTACGTCGATTTGATTAAATCCGACTAAAATTTAATTTAATTCTTTTATTTAACTATTACTCTCCATTAATTTCTCAAATACGTTCTTGCCTCTCCCAACAATTCACAGCCTTTCAAGTACCAGACTTCTAAATGCAGCGCATGGGGTTCTTTCTCAATCCACCAACACAAATTTGTAACTCTAATTATGAGTTTAGTATAAACTAAAACCCAATCTCAAATTATTATGAGTGTTTAATCCGATCCTCCGAATCAGACAATGTATTTAAATATGAAGTGAAAATCAAATTTGGTTTAAATAGGAAATTGTGAATATCAATTTCAGTTCAAAATCTTACGCATGTTTAATGAAGCATTTGGGTATGTCTTTGATGCTTGAAATATGAATCATATATTTTAAATGTTATTACGCTAGTAGGTTTATGGCTAATACGAAACTATAACGCATTTTTAATTAACTACGCATACATAATTACTAACATGATAGAATGATAAAAATATCCCTACCTATTAAAGCTTCATTTTAGTAAGTTTATTATGTGAAAATTTAACTTTTATTTTTGAAATATGTATTTATAAATATAAAAAAATAGAGTCATAGAAAAGTACACGACACATATCCGACGGTTATTGGCCGATACCCGCGATATTGCCCAATACCCGATGCTAACGGGTATGCCCGTTACCCGACCGGTAATGGGCAAGGTATGGGACACAAGTTTACAACCGGGTATGGGTTTGGGATTATCGATGCCGGCCCGAACCTAACCCATTGCCATCCCTACTGAAAAGCTTAAAACCACCACCACTATCCCCTAAAAACCTAAACCTCCCTCCAACCCCACCCTGAAAAGCCTAAAACCACCACCTCCACCCCCCAAAAACCTAACCCCCCTCCCAAAAAAAAAAAAAAAAAAAACCTAAACCCCCACCCCCACCTCCCAAAAGAACCTAAACCCTAAAATCTAAACCCCTAAAAGCTAACCCATAAGGCTAAAACCTAAGCTAAAACCCTAAAATTCAACCCTAATATCTAAACCTTAAAAGCTAAGATAGTAGAGTTTGACGTAACGGTTCCAACGCTGCTGAAATGAGCTTATCGTTTCTTAAGGTTTTTGTCATTTGTTAGGTTTTTGTTAACGAAAAACCACTTCTTATTTGAACCTTCCCCCTATATATATATATATACATATATATAGGGGATGGATCAAGAGAAAACCACAAAGTTAGACGAAAACTGAGAAAACCACATCATTTTAGGTAATTTTTTTATTTACGTATACGTATTCAAAAATAATTTTTTTGATTTACGTATACGTAACCACAATTTTTTTTTATGTTTACGTATGTGTAAAAATGTTTTTTGGTAAAAATGTTTAATATTACATTGATACTCTTATAAATAAATAAAAAAAATAAAACAAAAAAAAATATATTATTATATGATTGGGTAAAATTGGTTTTTTTAGTGGTTTTCTCGGTTTTCACCTAAATTGTGGTTTTCTCTGGAACCCTCCCCTATATATATATACATATATATATATATAGGGTAGGGATCAATTGTAAACCACATTTTTGTAAGGCCCCTAAACCGGGTGACCTCACTTGTTGGATTTACTCATAAACATAGTCATAAATACTGAACTTAAATTAAAACATTCGTCATTCAATTACATAATCAAAACAGCGGAAGTCTTTACAAATAAAAGCATAACATATTCTTAACAAACAAAAGTGGGATGTCAGTCTTGTGCCAGGTAACCTTCACGCCTTCGCACGACCCTTTCCTTTGTTACCTGAAATGTATACTAAAAGTCAGCTAACGCTGGTGAGTTCTAGTTTAAAGACAATCATACATAATATTTATCTTATCCTGAATATAATGTATACATGTATATTCATACTTTTAAATATTCTTTACTTTACTGTTCTCACATAACATTCATTGAGGGTATATACATATGTACATACATACTTTCTTTGCGAGAACACATATTGGCCATAATCTTAAGGGAGATCAACCCATCATACTTGTCACGAATGTCACGAAGACATCGCAGTCAGAGCTACCGTCGTAGCCCTTCTCATTACCGTCCGGCTCTAGAAAACCGTCCGTCATAACATTAAATCCGTCCGGCAACTTTTGTCCGTCCGCTCTTTACCGTCCTACCGTCGTAGTCCGTCATAACATTAAATCCGTCTGCCCAAGTCCATCCGTTCTTATTTCGTTTTATGTCGTATAAATCTCCATCGTATTATTATTTACTTATTTACTATTTTCGGGATGTTACAAGTCTACCCTCCTTATAAGAATTTCGTCCTCGAAATTCGGTGTTTCTCGTAACAAAATTACTCTCTGCACCTCATGATTGAGTAACCACTTAGGTTCTTGTGAATTGGCATGTCTCGCGTTATGGTGATCATTCAATGCCATTCTTGGACTGCATGTAATTAGGGTTTTCATGTCCCTACTACATCTTCTTCTCTGTAACTAACACCTCGTATGTTAGGGTGAATAGTTTAACCTACTTTACTCTTGAGCGTGTCTCATGGGTGGACTTAACTCGGATCCAGCAAGCACTTGCGTGAATCTAACATATTAAGCAAGTCATGGATTCCTCTCAACACTTGGAAGTGTCTCTTTGGTAGCCTGGGATCTAGTTTAAATCGTCTACTTTGTGCCCTAGACAGTTGTTATCATTCACTTTCTAAGCCGCTTTGGTTATTACGTGTACCTCATAAATTATCCTCCGTGCATTCGCCCACGAAGGGCCATACCATGTTGTTCCCGAATGAATCCCGCTATCTCGTTCCCGAAGGAATCCCATCATCTTGTTCCCGAAGGAACCATATCAGTTTGTTCCCGAAGGAACCTTGTCATTTCGTTCCCGAAGGAACCGTATCATTGCGTCCCCAAAGGAACGTTTCGTTCACGAAGGAACCATTAGAAGCATTACTCTATCATACTTAACTTTCTAAGAAGGTATTCATTCAGACGGAATACTAGATATGCAATCCTTACATTCATACTCCTGTACACGTAACTCCCTTCTTGCCTTTCTTTAAAACATAATCGTCATGGTTTCACATTTCTCATAATTAGTCTATTATGCACTATCCGTTCTTTGTACCATTGAATAGTCTTAGGGATTGGCATCCCTTATGACCAAAATATACATTTTCTACTTTTCGTGATCGTTAAAATTTTCTGTATGTGATTCCTTTAGAATCACGTTCCTAGGTTTCATTACAAATAGATGACACGTGCGGTGATACTCGATCATTCCTTTCATTTCTAGTCTCATTGTGTTCCTTATTGGCTTTTCAATTTGAGTAGTCACGTTCTATTGTCTTGTCTTATCTTAATCACTGTAGAGTGCTTTCTGACTCTTGAGTCCTTGCTAGTACTCATTTCTTTCTTCACATATTTGTTCAGAACTTGAACTTCACATTTATTCTAAACATTCAAACCCTAGGTTGGATCTGTTTTCATTTGGTTTTGCCTGCACGCCCTAATTAGCATCGTGGTTCCAGTCATTTGTTGTCGTTGATATATCTATTTTCTCATCTGAGTGAATACTCTTAGTAGGTTATCTAGGATTGTATTCTTCATGGAAAAATGTCATTTGTGCATTCGAGTACTCGTATTTTCTTTGAACATATAGTTGTGTGGTTATTTTCTTCACTTTTATGTACACTTGACCGTAGGTCCACGGTCATTCATCGTATCGCGTTTGCGTTAAGCATTGACAATTCATGTTCAGAAGCAGTTTCTAAACGTATGTTCATCTAACATATGTAGTACTCACATCTCATGCTAACTTGTGATCCTTGACAGCTACTTTCTCAATTTGAATCAAACAAGTGTTGAGTTCTTCAAATTCTACTTAATCAGTCTCGTCGTTCGCGGTTTGTCATACGAAGTAATTTTCTCACTGGGCTTGATAGACTCTCTTATCGTCCTCATACTAATTCTCTTTCGGTGCAATGTTTCCTGTTCCTTTTTCTTTGCTTGACTTACTACTTTGTTACTTGTTGCATCAGGTTCCGAACCAGGTTTCTTCAGATTTCTAAACTTGTTCCTTAGTGTTACTCAACTTCAGCAACTCCATTTAAAGCCTCGTTCCTTCTCGTTCCACATTTGTTATGCCGTTGTTGTCATCATTTGTCTTGCTAATCTGTTGCGATCATCATTACTTAAGTGACAAATCTCATAGTCCTGCTTGGAGTGATTTAATTGTTTTTGGTGACATGTGTATTAATCCACATGATAAGGTTCATCAGTATGCACAACCACATGTAAATTTACAATTACGTGGATCCTGACGTAATTGCCAACTTACCTTACTTGTGAATTCCTGACTCGTCTTATAATGCTTCATAATTTAAATGTCTTCTATAAACAACGTCTAGTCCATGTATCCTCCTTCCCTTTCCGAACTCCTAGTTGACGGGAGTTGTTCATGACTGTTCGTTACTATCTGCTTGGACCGCTGATAATCCGTTATCTTTCTTTCGTTGTGGTATATCGAACTTCTACTCGTTGTTTGTGATTCACTTTACATGTATCGTACTGTTCTTATGATTTGTGAGTCATTCCTAATACTATGTTAACATTTCTTTCACTCTCTATGGTGAGTACATACGACGGATGACAAATCGAGACACCCTTACACAGTAAAAGATTGATAACAGTAGCTACGTGTTATTATTAATCATTTACTGTACTCATGTGCTCAAATTGTCTACCATCTTATGTCCTATGTGTAACTATTCATATCAGTAGTGATATTGGTAACAAAGGCATGTGTCCTATGCTAAGACATCTACCCTGAGTTATATATTGACATTGATACTTACTTGTTTTGGCGTTGGCGTTGGCTACCCGTACTGACATCCGTGCGTTGGTCCCATTATCAGTTTGAGTCCAGACATTTAGTGATGTCTGAATCTCTCAAACTATTGCTCTGATACCAACTTGTAAGGCCCCTAAACCGGGTGACCTCACTTGTTGGATTTACTCATAAACATAGTCATAAATACTGAACTTAAATTAAAACATTCGTCATTCAATTACATAATCAAAACAGCGGAAGTCTTTACAAATAAAAGCATAACATATTCTTAACAAACAAAAGTGGGATGTCAGTCTTGTGCCAGGTAACCTTCACGCCTTCGCACGACCCTTTCCTTTGTTACCTGAAATGTATACTAAAAGTCAGCTAACGCTGGTGAGTTCTAGTTTAAAGACAATCATACATAATATTTATCTTATCCTGAATATAATGTATACATGTATATTCATACTTTTAAATATTCTTTACTTTACTGTTCTCACATAACATTCATTGAGGGTATATACATATGTACATACATACTTTCTTTGGGAGAACACATATTGGCCATAATCTTAAGGGAGATCAACCCATCATACTTGTCGCGAATGTCACGAAGACATCGCAGTCAGAGCTACCGTCGTAGCCCTTCTCATTACCGTCCGGCTCTAGAAAACCGTCCGTCATAACATTAAATCCGTCCGGCAACTTTTGTCCGTCCGCTCTTTACCGTCCTACCGTCGTAGTCCGTCATAACATTAAATCCGTCTGCCCTAGGGCATCCGTTTCCCACGTGACCATTATGTATGCAACCGTTCTACATTAGTTAAGGCAATTGCTTCGACCGTCCATTTTTACCTTTTCATACGTCCTATCTTACGTAGGAACGTTTTCGTCCCGGTTGCAAAATAGTCACGTGGTCGTCCGTCTACCGAAGTAGCCATTGTCATAGAAGGGTTTATAACATTTATATTCATTCATAACAAGCAATATATATGTAATATAAAGCAAGATTTCATTCTTTTACGTTATGTCCTTCTTTCATTCATTCTTTATATCATACGCTTCATTCTTTATTCATAATTCATTTTCACATATATAAGTATTTATATATATATATATACGTATGATCACATTGACACTTATAGCATTTATTCATTTAGTGTATACACTTCAGCCCCAAAACATTTATAAATTATTTGCACATAGCATAGAAAGGGGGCACATAGAACTCACCTGATGAGCTACTCTAGGTTGTTCTAAACAAAGGCCCAACAGCGTCACTTCCGATCTGGATTAGGTAGTTAAATACACATTAGACCCAACCCCGACTCTAATGGTTTAATCATTCTAAACTTACTGACTTTACTTAACCAAACTGTTGCATGCGCACTTAGTAAGTGCGCAGGGACTTGCTCATGCGCACTTGGCAAGTACGCAGGAGTCTTCCTCCTGCGTACTTGGTAAGTACGCAGGGACTGCTGCCTGCGCACTTAGTAAGTACGCAGGGATTCCTTCCTGCGCACTTGGTAAGTACGCAGTACCTGGTTCTTGGACCAAAATTTCGGAATTCTTGCATGTTAATCCGATCATGCTAATCTTACAATTTTCTTTGATCAAAACGTGCGGTTTTCATTCTAGATTCTATTTCTAAGCTTATTATCAAGTTTCATCCGTAAAAACATCACCTATTTAGCTAAAACTCGAGAAACCCCAAAATGAACAAAAACTCATATTATGATCGAATCATTACCTGGATTGGAATTCTGATCCAGAGGTTTTGCTCACGATCTCAGTAGTAACGTGCTCCTTAAATCTCATGACGATCCGTCGACTTTCTCTCTCTAGACTCGGGCTCCCTTTCTCTCTCTAGAATTGGTGAAATGGAGGTGAAATGGTCAAATGGGCTGTCTTGCCCCTTTTATACCTGGGCTTCCCTCGGCCCGTTGGAGTCGAGCCCAAGTCCATCCGTTCTTATTTCATTTTATGTCGTATAAATCTCAATCGTATTATTATTTACTTATTTACTATTTTCGGGATGTTACAAGTATTGTAACACCCTAGGCGAATCCCACATCAGCCGTGCACAAGAGAGATCCTTGGTTCATAAGAAATGTCCTGCCTCTTAAATCAGCAACGCGTTTTAGGGCTTAATGTAGTGGATGAGAGGAGAACTCCACAGTTAAGCGTGCTCAGGTGGGAGTAATCCAGGGATGGGTGACCCCCTGGGAAGTTTTCACCCGGGCAACCAAAAATAAATCCGTGAGCTCTTAGTGGGCAAAGCGGACAATATTGTTGGTACGAGGGGCCGGATGTTACAAATGGTATCAGAGACACTCTTGTGTCGTTCGGGATGGTGGGGCAAACCTCACCGATCACGGTTGAGTCCCCGGGGGTGTTCAGAAGGACACCTTAGACGAATCCCACATCCCTGAATTGGAAGGTGGGGCAAACCTCATCGAGGACGATGAGTCCAAAAGGGGGGGTGATTGTAACACCTAGGCGAATCCCACATCGGCCGTGCACAAGAGAGATCCTTGGTTCATAAGAAATGTCCTGCCTCTTAAATCAACATCGCGTTTTGGGGCTTAATGTAGTGGATGAGAGGAGAACTCCATAGTTAAGCGTGCTCAGGTGGGAGTAATCCAGGGATGGGTGTAATCCAGGGATGGGTGACCCCCTGGGAAGTTTTCACCCGGGCAACCAAAAACAAATCCGTGAGCTCTTAGTGGGCAAATCGGATAATATTGTTGGTACGAGGGGCCGGATGTTACAATTTTCATGTGTAAACCAATAAACCCAATAAGAAAATGACACATAATAATCATTTTCTTTTATTAAAAGGGTATTTTGGTAACTTTAACATTCCCACCATTTTTTTATCATTTAAAGATTTCATCTAACCAAGTTTCCCCCTTCTTTTTTGAATATTAATAACTTTTTTTATATAATGTTATTTTTTTATAAAAATTACACCATTAAATAGAGCGTATTTTTATCTTTAATTCGAGTATAGTCTTGCTATATAAATTTTTAATTTTTTTAACGTTTGTTATTACATACATGTAAGGAACAATTACATATACTTAATATAAACATAAATTTCATTGTTCAATATGCTTCATTTTTTTAAAAATATTCCTCATATAATTTAGTTTATTAATAACTTTTTGTACAATGTTTTTGTTCATACTATCTAATATGTAAAAATTACATATATCAAAATATAAACAATTACATGTATTATCATATTACATATATGTAATATCATGTTATTACATATATGTAATATCTTATTACATATAGGTAATATCTTATAACATATATGTAATATCTTGTTACATATACGTAATAGCTAGTAACATATTACAAAATACGTAACCATTTTTCATATCATACGTTTTACCAAAAAAATTATAAAATTAATACAATTTACATACGTATATGCATCAAAGATCAAAGTATTCATATAAACTTTGCATATAAATATTTAGAATATTCGAATGCATGTGAATTAAGGGTTAAAAGACAAACACTCTTTTGGCTCAAGTATAAATACATAAGTGTTGTTGTGTGCAACACATACAAATAACTCATTTTATTTATTATTTTTAAACAACGATTTCGCTTGTAATAAAAAAACTATACATCCAAAGATTAGTGTTTTGAAATAAAAATAATTTGTTTTTTATTAAAATAATTATCGACATACGTACTAATTTGTCTTTGAATTTTTTAATTTAATATTTAACGACAAATATAACTATTTTTTTTTGTTTTTAAATATGTCAATGAAGTAGTAATATGTTTAATTATTAAAATAAACTAACGACATACATACTAATTTATCTTTAAATTTTTTAGTTAAATATCCACAGAAGAATATAACAATTTTTTTTGTTAACAATGGATATTAAAAACTAATTGTTTAATTTATGTTTAGCCACATATTTAATTATTTAATTTTATATATAGCGACGAATGTAATAATTAGCTAGTGGTATTCCTTCGCTTTACGCACCGAGAATTTGGTTGGTATCGGTTCGTTTCGTTATGGTACTGACACGGAACCGGCACTCGCATAGCAAACTAAAGAGAAAAACAAAAAAAAATAAAGTTGTTACATGCCTAAATGGATATTGGCAAGTGCTTTAAATCTCTAGAAAAAAAATACCGTTATTGGTTCCTATAATAATGACGTCATTATCGGTTCATTTTCGTTAAGGTACCGGCACGGAATCGTTATCGATTACTTGTACATTTAGCATCTGAAATTTTAAATTATGTTTACTATTTCTTAATATCTTAAATAAAATATTATTTTATATTATACAATAAATAAAATTTTAAATAGTTTTAAGCTTACAATAAATAAAATTTAAAAAAGGTAACATTTTTATAATTTTAAATAAATAATGAATTAAGTTTGTATATCTTAATAATTGTGAATAGAGAGAAAAAAAAAGTCAAATTACAATTACACCCTTCAACCATTTTTAGTGTAAGGCCCCTTTCCCGGGTGACCTCACTTGTTGGATTTACTCATAAACATAGTCATAAATACTGAACTTAAATTTAAAACATTCATCATTCAATTACATAATCAAAACAGCGGAAGTCTTTACGAATAAAACATAACATATTCTTAACAAACAAAAGTGGGATGTCAGTCTTGTGCCGGGTAACCTTCACGCCATCGCACGTCCTTTTCTTCCTTTACCTGAAATGTATACTAAAGTCAGCTAACGCTGGTGAGTTCTAGTTTAATGCAATTTGCTGTAAAAATTCTTTTCTTTATAGGTATAAGTATGCATTACTGTATAATCATTCATATAAATACGTATTCATAACTTTTGCCTTTCTTTCTTCTTTCTTTTCTGTATTTTCTTTTCTGTATTTTCTTTTCTGTATTTTTGTGATTTCATATATATATATATATATGCATTCACCCTTTTTCTTTACTTTTCTTTCTTTCTTTAATTTCATGGGTCATACTATATAAGGGTGATCAACCCGTCATTTGCTTACGAATGTCACGAAGACAATCGCCGTGGTCCATCGTCATGGCCCACCTATACTTACAACCGTCCGGCAACTAGTGCCGTCCGTCATTTTATTCTTACAACCGTCCGGCAATCTTTGTCCGTCCGTCATGACTTACAACCGTCCTACCGTCGTAGTCCGTCATATTCGCCCGTCTACCCGAAGGTATCCGTTTCCCATGCGACTATTATTTATACAACCGTTCTACTATAATATGCCAATTGCTTCGACCGTCCTGTAATGGCATCCGTACGTCCTAGCTGATGAAGGAACGCACTTGTCCCGGTTGTAAAATAGTCACATGGTCGTCCGTCTACCGAAGTAGCCGTTATCATCGAAGCGTCCATAACATTTTCTGTACTTTGCAAGCAATATATACATGGATATAAAGCAAGATTTCATTCTTATATGTTATGACATTCATTCATTTCATTCTTTGCAAGCAATATATACATGGATATAAAGCAGGATTTCATTCTTTCATTTTGTGTTATACTTTCGTTCATTCTTTATAATCATGCTTTTCATTCTTTATTCATAATTTCTCTTTCGTGTATAGGTATATATATATATACTTGTATAACACATATGATCACATTAACATTCATAAACTTTATTCACTTAGTGTATACACTTCAGCCCCAAAACATTTGAAAACATTTGCACATAACATAAAAAGGGGCACATAGAACTCACCTGATAAGCGGGTCCTGAGATACTATCACCGGTTACTGAGCGTCACTAAGGTTACACACAATCTGTATAATCAAGTCATACCAGATAAGACAGTGAACCTACGCGACATTAAACATTTCTATTCTTAGGGTTATATCGAAACTTGGTAGTTTCGATCAGTGGATTATATCGAAACTTTAGTAGTTTCGATAGGTTGCTTATATCGAACTTAGTAGTTTCGAAGTGTTTGCTTATATCGAAACTTAGTAGTTTCGATAACACCAGTCTTATTTCCTGAACTGTAATAATATTAATTATCGTCTTTAGGGTTTTAAAGAATATACCTCATCGAACACGATCCCGAAATGTAACCGAGACCCGACCCGAACTGTCTTTTCAATCGTCATCATTAACTCGCCTCGACTCGCCGATTATTGTTTCTAACCATACTACCATCATCATTATGCTATCATTATTATCTTGAAAGTATCATCACCATCATATGACCATTATTATCGAAACTTCCATCATGGGATCACCACCATCGAAACTACTTATCAAGGAATCATCATCATTATCGAAACTAACATAATCATCACCACCCGAAACTACCATCGTGAACTCTTCTACCCGAAACTACCATTACATGAGATAAACCACTATGCCGAAACTACTGCTGCTGCTAAATCAATACCCGAAACTACCATTTGTCACCCGAAACTACCATCTTGAACATAACCATCGAAACTACTACCTTTATCCTCTCCATCGAAACTACTCATATCATCATCATCATATCATCATCCGAAACTACTATCATCTTCCTCGAGAACTTAACTCATCACCATAGCAGCCACCAATCAATACCCGAAACTACTACAGCGACCACCCTTTACTCGAAACTACCTATGAATCACCATCCACCCAAAACTAGCATTACCTGAGATAAACCACCACCACGAGGTCACCGCTGGTCCATCGTCGTTAACACCGTACCACCACTTCACCGTGACGCTCATCACCTCCGTGAGTCTCCTGCGACAAACCACCACTGCCGTCACTGCCAATACCTTTGCTGCTAGTCGCTATGCCACCATGAACCCGTCACAACCACCACCCCTATCATAACATGTAGCTACCATCGTGAGTGACTTGAGGCTGCCATTGTCGCCATCACAGTTAATTAGAACAACCCATCATATGGACATTCGCCGTGAAGCACCGCCGGTTACCATCCACCACCATAAACCCGTCACGCTGAACCCCATGCTGCTGCCGGAGCTATGGCAGCAGCTCTCATGCTTACCGTCGTCGTCCTTGGTACTTTGAAACGGAGCTGAGCTCTCCATGTAAACGAGCAAGACACGATGGCCAAATGGTCGGATTAGGGTTTTCGAGTGGGATTTGTGCGTGGAGTTCCATTCGGGAAGGAAGAAGAAATGGAAATGAGGATGACGGCCGGAAGAAAACATATGGGTTTTTAGGTTTAAATCACTTTTTCATTTGAACCCCTTTTACTTTACAGAAATTTCGTTTTGAGCCCTAAACTATGGGGGTGTGTAATTTGGGATGTTACAAGTCTACCCACCTTATAAGAATTTCGTCCTCGAAATTCGGTGTTTCTCGTAACAAAATTTACTCTTTGCATCACATGACTGAGTAACCACTTAGGTTCTTGTAAATTGGCATGTCTCGTGTTATGGTGATCATTCAATGCCATTCCTAGACTGCATGTAATTAGGGCTTTCATGTCCCTATTACCTTTTCTTCTCTGTAACTAACATCTCGAATGTTAGGGTGAATAGTTTAACCCACTTTACTCTTGAGCGTGACTCATGGATGGACTTAACTCGGATCCACCAAGCACTTGCGTGAATCTGACATGTTAAGCAAGTCATGGATTCCTCTCAACACTTGGAAGTGTCTCTTTGGTAGCCTGGGATCTAGTTTAAATCGTCTACTTTGTGCCCTAGACAGTTGTTATCATTCTATTTCTAAGTTGCTTTGGTTATTACGTGTACCTCATAAATTATCCTTGGTGCATTCGCCCATGAAGGGCCATACCATGTCGTTCCCGAATGAATCCTGCTATCTCGTTCCCAAAGGAATCCCATCATCTTGTTCCCGAAGGAACCATATCAGTTTGTTCCCGAAGGAACCTTGTCATTTCGTTCTCGAAGGAACCATTAGAAGCATTACTCTATCATACTTAACTTCCAGAGAAGGTATTCATTCAGACGGAATACTAGATAGGCAATCCTTACATTCATACTCCTGTACACGTAACTCCCTTCTTGCCTTTCTTTAAAACATAATCGTCATGGTTTCACATTTCTCATAATTAGTCTATTATGCACTATCTGTTCTTTGTACCATTGAATAGTCTTAGGGATTGGCATCCCTTATGACCAAAATATACATTTTCTACTTTTCGTGATCATTAAAATTTTCTGTATGTGATTCTTTTAGAATTACGTTCCTAGATTTCATTACAAATAGATGACACGTGCGGTGATACTCGATCATTCCTTTCATTTCTAGTCTCATTGTGTTCCTTATTGGCTTTTCAATTTGAGTAGTCACGTTCTATTGTCTTGTCTTAATCACTGTAGAGTGTTTTCTGACTCTTTAGGCCTTGCTAGTACTCATTTCTTTCTTCACATATTTGTTCGGAACTTGAACTTCACATTTATTCTAAACATTCAAACCCTAGGTTGGATCTGTTTTCATTTGGTTTTGCCTGCACACCCTAATTAGCATCGTGGTTCCAGTCGTTTGTTGTCGTTGATATATCTATTTTCTCATCTGAGTGAATACTCTTAGTAGTTTATCTAGGATTGTATTCTTCATGGAAAAAATGTCATTTGTGCATTCTAGTACTCGTATTTTCTTTGAACATATAGTTGTGTGGTTATTTTCTTCACTTTTATGTACACTTGACCGTAGGTCCACGGTCATTCATCGTATCGCGTAAGCATTGACAATTCATGTTCAGAAGCAGTTTCTAAACGTATGTTCATCTAACATATGTAGTACTCACATCTCGTGCTAACTTGTGATCCTTGACAGCTACTTTCTCAATTTGAATCAAACAAGTGTTGAGTTCTTCAAATTCTACTTAATCAGTCTCGTCGTTCGCGGTTTGTCATGCGAAGAAATTTTCTCACTGGGCTTGATAGACTCTCTTATCGTCCTCATACTAATTCTCTTTCGGTGCAATCTTTCCTGTTCCTTTTTCTTTGCTTGACTTATTACTTTGTTACTTGTTGCATCAGGTTTCGATCCAAGTTTCTTCAGATTTATAAACTTGTTCCTTAGTGTTACTCAAGTTCAGCAACTCCATTTAAAGCCTCGTTCCTTCTCGTTCCACCTTTGTTATGCCGTTGCTGTCATCATTCGTCTTGCTAATCTGTTGCGATCTTCATTACTTAAGTGACTAATCTCATAGTCCTGCTTGGAGTGATTTAATTGTTTTTGGTGACATGTGTATTAATCCACATGATAAGGTTCATCAGTATGCACAAGCACATGTAAATTTACAATTACGTGGATCCTGACGTAATTGCCAACTTACCTTACTTGTGAATTCCTGACTCGTCTTATAATGCTTCATAATTTAAATGTCTTCTATAAACGGTGTTTAATCCATGTATCCTTCTTCTCTTTCCGAACTCCTTGTTGACGGAGGTCGCTCATGAAGGTTCGTTACCGATCTACTCGGACCGTTAATATTCCGTCATCTTTCTTTCTTTATGGTTTATCGAACTTCTGCTCGTTGTTTGTGATTCACCTAACATGGATCTCACCATTCTTATAATTTGTGTGCATTTCGTAGTATTAGACTAACATCTCTTTCACTCTTTATGGTGGGTACATACGACGGATGGCAAATCGAGACACACTTACACGGTAGATGATTGATAACAGTAGCTACGTGTTATTATTAATCATTTACTGTACTCATGTGCTCAAATTGTCTACCATCTTATGTCCTATGTGTAACTATTCATATCAGTAGTGATATTGGTAACTAAGGCATGTGTCCTATGCTAAGACATCTACCCTGAGTTATATATATTGACATTGATACTTACTTACTTGTTTTGGCGTTGGCGTTGGCTACCCGCACTGACATCCTTGTGTTGGTCCCATTATCAGCTTGAGTCTAGACATTTAGGGATGTCTAAATCTCTCAAACTATTGCTCTGATACCAACTTGTAAGGCCCCTTTCCCGGGTGACCTCACTTGTTGGATTTACTCATAAACATAGTCATAAATACTGAACTTAAATTTAAAACATTCATCATTCAATTACATAATCAAAACAGCGGAAGTCTTTACGAATAAAACATAACATATTCTTAACAAACAAAAGTGGGATGTCAGTCTTGTGCCGGGTAACCTTCACGCCATCGCACGTCCTTTTCTTCCTTTACCTGAAATGTATACTAAAGTCAGCTAACGCTGGTGAGTTCTAGTTTAATGCAATTTGCTGTAAAAATTCTTTTCTTTATAGGTATAAGTATGCATTACTGTATAATCATTCATATAAATACGTATTCATAACTTTTGCCTTTCTTTCTTCTTTCTTTTCTGTATTTTCTTTTCTGTATTTTCTTTTCTGTATTTTTGTGATTTCATATATATATATATATATGCATTCACCCTTTTTCTTTACTTTTCTTTCTTTCTTTAATTTCATGGGTCATACTATATAAGGGTGATCAACCCGTCATTTGCTTACGAATGTCACGAAGACAATCGCCGTGGTCCATCGTCATGGCCCACCTATACTTACAACCGTCCGGCAACTAGTGCCGTCCGTCATTTTATTCTTACAACCGTCCGGCAATCTTTGTCCGTCCGTCATGACTTACAACCGTCCTACCGTCGTAGTCCGTCATATTCGCCCGTCTACCCGAAGGTATCCGTTTCCCATGCGACTATTATTTATACAACCGTTCTACTATAATATGCCAATTGCTTCGACCGTCCTGTAATGGCATCCGTACGTCCTAGCTGATGAAGGAACGCACTTGTCCCGGTTGTAAAATAGTCACATGGTCGTCCGTCTACCGAAGTAGCCGTTATCATCGAAGCGTCCATAACATTTTCTGTACTTTGCAAGCAATATATACATGGATATAAAGCAAGATTTCATTCTTATATGTTATGACATTCATTCATTTCATTCTTTGCAAGCAATATATACATGGATATAAAGCAGGATTTCATTCTTTCATTTTGTGTTATACTTTCGTTCATTCTTTATAATCATGCTTTTCATTCTTTATTCATAATTTCTCTTTCGTGTATAGGTATATATATATATACTTGTATAACACATATGATCACATTAACATTCATAAACTTTATTCACTTAGTGTATACACTTCAGCCCCAAAACATTTGAAAACATTTGCACATAACATAAAAAGGGGCACATAGAACTCACCTGATAAGCGGGTCCTGAGATACTATCACCGGTTACTGAGCGTCACTAAGGTTACACACAATCTGTATAATCAAGTCATACCAGATAAGACAGTGAACCTACGCGACATTAAACATTTCTATTCTTAGGGTTATATCGAAACTTGGTAGTTTCGATCAGTGGATTATATCGAAACTTTAGTAGTTTCGATAGGTTGCTTATATCGAACTTAGTAGTTTCGAAGTGTTTGCTTATATCGAAACTTAGTAGTTTCGATAACACCAGTCTTATTTCCTGAACTGTAATAATATTAATTATCGTCTTTAGGGTTTTAAAGAATATACCTCATCGAACACGATCCCGAAATGTAACCGAGACCCGACCCGAACTGTCTTTTCAATCGTCATCATTAACTCGCCTCGACTCGCCGATTATTGTTTCTAACCATACTACCATCATCATTATGCTATCATTATTATCTTGAAAGTATCATCACCATCATATGACCATTATTATCGAAACTTCCATCATGGGATCACCACCATCGAAACTACTTATCAAGGAATCATCATCATTATCGAAACTAACATAATCATCACCACCCGAAACTACCATCGTGAACTCTTCTACCCGAAACTACCATTACATGAGATAAACCACTATGCCGAAACTACTGCTGCTGCTAAATCAATACCCGAAACTACCATTTGTCACCCGAAACTACCATCTTGAACATAACCATCGAAACTACTACCTTTATCCTCTCCATCGAAACTACTCATATCATCATCATCATATCATCATCCGAAACTACTATCATCTTCCTCGAGAACTTAACTCATCACCATAGCAGCCACCAATCAATACCCGAAACTACTACAGCGACCACCCTTTACTCGAAACTACCTATGAATCACCATCCACCCAAAACTAGCATTACCTGAGATAAACCACCACCACGAGGTCACCGCTGGTCCATCGTCGTTAACACCGTACCACCACTTCACCGTGACGCTCATCACCTCCGTGAGTCTCCTGCGACAAACCACCACTGCCGTCACTGCCAATACCTTTGCTGCTAGTCGCTATGCCACCATGAACCCGTCACAACCACCACCCCTATCATAACATGTAGCTACCATCGTGAGTGACTTGAGGCTGCCATTGTCGCCATCACAGTTAATTAGAACAACCCATCATATGGACATTCGCCGTGAAGCACCGCCGGTTACCATCCACCACCATAAACCCGTCACGCTGAACCCCATGCTGCTGCCGGAGCTATGGCAGCAGCTCTCATGCTTACCGTCGTCGTCCTTGGTACTTTGAAACGGAGCTGAGCTCTCCATGTAAACGAGCAAGACACGATGGCCAAATGGTCGGATTAGGGTTTTCGAGTGGGATTTGTGCGTGGAGTTCCATTCGGGAAGGAAGAAGAAATGGAAATGAGGATGACGGCCGGAAGAAAACATATGGGTTTTTAGGTTTAAATCACTTTTTCATTTGAACCCCTTTTACTTTACAGAAATTTCGTTTTGAGCCCTAAACTATGGGGGTGTGTAATTTGGGATGTTACATTTAGCCACTCATTTATTCTAAAAAAAATCATATTTAACTTGAACCACTAAATATAATATTATTAAAGTAAATGAATGGCCTAAAATTGGTTTTTTGGTTTTTTGGTTTACACAATAAAAAGAGGTTTATATATGATCATTTTCATATATATATATAGAGGGGAAGAATCAAGAGAAAACCACAAAGTTAGGCGAAAACCACTAAAAAATGTGTAATACTATGGTTTACGTATACGTAACCCATATTTTTTTTGTTTTTTGTTTACGTATACGTAACACTATGGGTTACGTATACGTAAGTCAATATTTAAATGATTGTTTTGGTAAAAATGTGTAATATTACATTGATACTATTATAAAAAAAATAAAAATAAAATAAAAAATAAATATTATTATATTATTGGTTAAAATTGGTTTTTTTAGTGATTTTCTCGGTTTTCACCTAACTATATGGTTTTCTCTAGATCATTCCCCTATATATATATATATACTTCGTATGTTTTAAATGATTTACTTATGTCAATATTATTAATTATACTAAAAAATTGTTTTTACTTCTTATTTTTCTAAAAGCAACATGTTTTTAGCTTCAAGTATTTCTACTTTCTGCTTTAGCTTACTGTGTTCAATATGACTCTGAATTGACTGTGTATTCTTTCCTTGCTGTATAAGCTGTCTTTGCAGATTTGCTATAGTCTCTTCTTGACTTTTTATTATCTGTTCATGACTTGTTTTTATAACCTGAGAAAAGGTTTGCACCTCTTCTGGTTCAATGAAAAAATTGTCTAGGCCAAAATGATTTCTGGCTGTGTCAAGTGCTTCAGAGAAGCTGTGGTATCCTTTATAAATAGGGCCATTGCACTGTATATACTTTGCTACCGTTTCCCATTTATTAAAAATCCCAATTTTTGTGCCTCTGAAAATTATGTAGTGTGTAAACTTTGGTGGAGGCTGGGTTTTTTCAGGGCATTTTGTTCCCTGTTCACTAAAATAAGTGCTAAGCGCATTTAAAACCTGTACTTTAAAAGAGGACGCGTGTGGCATGGTCTGTATATGCCACAAGTTGTCCAGTAGACACTGCTGTTTATCAGTAAGTTTTATCCCGTGATTAGGACGGAATTTCATGTGTGTGTCATTGCAGGTTTGTAGGTCATATGTACCGAAAGAGAAGATAGAAGGATTATGTGGAGAAGTGGGTTTTTGGGCTTGCTTTTGGTATTGTTTATGGGCTTGTTTTTTGTATATCATGTTTTGGACAAAGGTGTTTGGGCTTTGAGAAGTCTGTGCGTTTTGGGGAGGTTGTGTAACTTTAAGGAAATAAGGAGGAAGTTGTCTAGTACTTTGTAAAATCGGGGTTGTTCGTGAAAGAGTTGTCTGTCTAGAACTGTGTGATTTCTCTGCCTTGATGGATTGGCTGAGCAGCTTTTCTGTTTCTTCGTCGTCGTCTGACGAGATGCTCATGGGGGAAGGGCTCTGTTTAAACTGTAACGGTCTGATGACCACTTTTTCTTTTCCCTTTTGCTTTCTATCCATCTGAACACATCAATTTGTTAATATTACGAGATAATAAATCAGCTATCCCGTTATCTTTTCATTTTATATGTTCAAACTGTATAGTGTATCCACTACCTTGTATAACATTTTGTAAATTTACCCACCTTGTTCTATTTATCTTTTTACTCTGATTATTTTTTATAAATTTGACTATAGCTTCGCAGTCTGTTCTGACTGTAAAGTCTTTATGTAAAAATAGTTTAATTTTTTCTAAAGCATTAATTAAAGCTTGTATCTCAAAATCTAAGCTGGTCCAAGTGGATCCAACTTTAAAACTTCCGCTATAATAAGAACAAATTTTTTTCTTCTTTTTTATAACTGTGTGCGTTTGGTTTGCAAAGGAGGACTGCTCCCCATCCATCTTTGCATCCATCAACTTCTATAATAATATAATCTGTTATAAGTGGTAATTCTAAGGGTTTAATTTCTTTAACCCTTTCTTTAATCTTTTTTATTAAAATTACATCTTCATTATTAAAATGTCTTTGGCCGTTTTTGGTGGTTTTACTATACAATGGTCCAACCAATTTTGAAAGGTTAGGGATGAACTTTCTTGCATAGTTTACCAGGCCTAAAAAAGCTTGAATTTGTTTTAAATTTGTAAGTTTTTCTGGAAAATCTAGAATTTTTGTAGAAATATGTGGTTGTAACTCAATTTTTCCATTGCCAATTTCTAGTCCTAAAAAAGAAAATTTTCTTTTAAATAATTCCATTTTTCTTTTGGATACTACTATCCCATTCTTTTTTATTTCGTCAAATACTTGTTGTAAATGTTTTTCATGTTCTTGAACTGTTTCACTTGCTACTAGTATATCGTCAATATAAACTAGGCAAAATTTGTATTTGAGAAATATACTGTCCATAAATCTTTGAAAAATTGAAGGAGCGTTCTTTAGCCCGAAGCTAAGAACATTCCATTCATATAGGCCTTCAGAGCATGTGAAGGCTGTCCATTTTTTAAAGTCTTCTTCTAAATGTAATTGATTAAAACCTGATTTTAAATCAAACTTAGAAAAAACTTTGTTATTTTGTATTAACTGAATCAGACTGTCTTTATTGGGAATATTATAGCCATCGTCTTCTGTGTTATCATTTAACCTTTTATAATTGCAAACGATTCTCGCTTTTCCTTTCTTTATTTCACTATGATTTTTAACTATAAAGGCTGTTGATCTATGAGGACTTTCAGATTTTCTGATTAATCCTTGTTTAGTCATTTCTAATATTTGCTTTTTAAATTCTTCTTTATCTAAGGGACTATAATCTATATTTATATTTCTTATGGTAATATCAGGATTTTTTATTCTAAACTTGCATACATACTTAACTTTAGAACTTGTAATGTCTTCTCCTATGAGTCCTAGTTTTTCTAGATGTATAATTATAGGATGATTTATACTTTTTGTGATATCTTGTCCTTTTTCTAGTTCATGGTTTATGAAATTTATAAGGAGTTGTAGTGCTTCATTTTCTGCAATACTTTGTCTATTTTTATTTAGGAACTCTAAGCTACCTTTTTCTCCTTTTTTGTTAGCAATATCTTTCATGCTTTTGTACCTAAGTGTTGGAAAGCTATAAATTTGTTTACTAATTGTTATAAATTTTTTTGTTATGGTGATAGCATCGTTTAATCCTAGTATAAAATTTAGTCCTAAGACAAAATCTCTAGATTTTATATGTTGAGGATTAATGTTTATTTGTGGTATTTCATATTTTATACTGTAATTTCCTGCAAAATCTAGGAATTGTATTCCTGCGGGATCTAAGTAATGTGTTATGTCTATTAGTCTATTTTCTACGGTTCTTGTCATTAGTTTATATGTGAGTCGTTTATGAAATTTTTCATGAGTTAAGCTATGTGAGATTACACTCTTTGTTGCTCCTGTATCTACTAGGGCTGTTAAATCTATAGGTGTATTGGCGTCAAGCCATAGTCTACATTGTATATTTATCATATTTACTGACCCACTGGTTTGTATAAGTGTTTCTTCTTTAGGTATCATAGGGTTTTGTTCTTTAAGGTCATCTGGTTCTGTGGCCATATTATTTAATTCTGGAATTTCTTTCTCTTTTTTCTTTTCTATATGGTCTTCAAGTTTAATAACCCTATCTTTTATAAGCTCTATTTTTAATTTGTTTAATTCTATAGCTAGCTTTAGTTTTTCTATTTTTTCTTCATATTCGCTAGCGTTTTTATTTGTATTTTGACTTGTACTTGGTGGTTCTATGTTATAGATATCTTTAATGCAAATATGACAGATTTCTCTAAAACATATGTTACATTGAGATCTTTTTTCTATACTTGGGTAATATTCACAAATGTAGCATTTGATGTGATTATTACCTTTTCTGTGTTTCCAGTCATGGTTACATTCTTCTGGATTTGTATATGTGTATGAGATTTTTGCTATTGGCTCATTTTCTTCACTATATATACTGTATATGGAATCGTTATCTGTATGATCCGTGTCTAAAGCCCTTATTTCGTAGTCATTAATTTGTTCGATCAAATTACTTCTTTCCATATTTTTATTCCTATTTGGACATCTATTGGCCAAATGTTCTGTATCTCCACATATAAAACATTTACATGTCCTAGTGTGAGGTTTTTTTACGTATTTGTTTTGGTATTTTTTATACGGTTTATATTCTTTATTATAGGTAGTACTTTTTCTAATTTTCTTTTTCTTACTTTTATCATAATATCCGTAGGCTTGTGGGGTATATATCGCTGTTTTACAAAATGCAAATGCATTTCATTTTAGTTGTTCTTGTAAAGCTACTTCTTTACATTTTTCTTCTAAAATACCGAATGTAAAGGTTATTCTAGGTCCTATCCCTAGGTTTTGTATATCACCGTATTGTAAAATACTTATCGCATAAGCCATCTTCCATACCTTGTCCTGTCTGTGCTAATAATCTTGTGAAATCTAATGTAAATTCGTTTATGTATTTCATGTCTGCTATACTTAGCTGTTCTAGGTTTCTAATGGTCGTGTCTTGTAATAGACTGTTGTTTTTTGCTGGATCAACTCCTAAAATAAGAACTCTTATTTGAGAAGTGAAATTGTAGGGATTATCTCCTATAGCTTTTAGCCTGTTTATCTGATCTGGGCTATGGGCTTTTTTGCTTTGCCATATTCCTAAGGCTGTTGGGCCTAAAGTTGTTTCTAAATAGGCAAACATGTCCATACTATCTTTTTTATTTGTTTCCCACATTCTTACTACTGTTTGTTCCCATATAAGGACTTCGTCTACCCATAATTGAGGTTTTTGCTGTTCTAATAACAGCATATTTCCACTATAAATTTGTCCTATAGGTAACCTTTTTCCGGTTCCATTATAACTAGATTCTTGTTGATAGTTTGTGACTGGTTTTGTCCATGGTTCTCTTCCCATAGCGTCGTATGATGTTTGTCCTATTCCGCTATCTTGATAAGTTCTTTTGGGTTTATTTTCGGGGTTCATAAAGTTACTATCTTGTTTTTTATAAAAATCAGAGATCATTGTGTCTCCTTTAACTATACTATTTACTAAAGGTAAATTAAAATCTTCTTGTAATTTTTTGTAACTTTCTTCATATATCATTTTTAAGTTTAACATGCATTCTACTATCATATCGTCTACTTCTTCCTATATATTTGCCTCTGTAAATTTTCTGTTTGTTATTTTTTCATAGGATTTGTTAATTTCTTCTAATTTAAAGGTTGTATTTGTTTCTTGTTTTATTTCTTCTAATAAACTGTAATCTATATCTTCTTGTTCGAATTTGGAGAATTCTGAATCTAATAAGTATTCATCTTCTTCATTTTCTGTATCATAAATAGGTTGTCCATATTCAGATTCATCATCTGATTCTAAATTCATAAAATTATATTGTGGTTCTTGAGGAGGTTGTTCTTCTGAACAAGTACTCTCTTCATATTTATTCTCTTCCTGTTTAAAATCTGTAAATCTTAGACTTTGTGTTCCGTCTATATTTTCATATATGTGACTTCTTTTAGGAATTAATGTTGTTGAATTATCTTTTTCTGTTGAATCGTTTATTTGCCATTCTAGTCCTGCTAATTCTTCAGGATCTATTATGACTGGTTCTATCATTTGTATTGATTTAGATGCAATTGTATTTACTATTCATTCTATGTTTACTTTGTATTTCATTCCTGATCTATTACTAGCTTTTCCTAATACCCCTATGCTTATTACTATATTGTTTCCTTCATAATTTTCATATCCTTTGGTTTGTAAGGCTAGTTTTAATTTTTGTAAGTCTTTTATATCTTTTAATATTCCAGGTGTACAATAAAATAAGGCTGTATTTTGGCTTAAATCTATTTCCATTCCTGAGATTATTGCCTTTTTCATTTCGAATTTCCAACTTTTATCTAGTATTAGGATTAAAAGTTTAGTTCCTAAGTTTTTTCTTTCTAGAGCTTTTATTCCTATTACTATGAGTCCTGTATGTATAAACTGTTTTCCTAATTGCTTAATTTTTAGGATTGTTTCGGGTGAAAATAAATCTATTTCTACCATCTTATCTATTACTCGTAAACTTTCTTCTCTACTACTTTGTATTAAAGTTGTGTTTACATTTAGCATGCCTGATTGGTATAGCGTTCTTGGATTTAATATATCTAGTTGATGTTGATTGTATAAATTTATATTTTTATCTAAGTCGATTTCTTCTTCTAATTGTATTGTTTGTTGTGTGCTTCTAGAAGATGATCCTTTTTCTTAAAATTCTGTTTAAAAAAGTGTCTGAAGAAATAATATCTTTTATATTACTAGTAGATTTTCTGGATCCTTAGATGATTTGTTTATTCATCTCTAGGTTTCCAATGTTTATAAGGTTTAGGTTTTTCACTTATATGTGTTTTACTTAGTTTATCTATAAGTTTGTTAATTTCAGTAGGGTTTCCTACTTCTATATGCTTATTTGTTTTAATACTTTATATTTCTAGCAAAATTTGATTATTTTGCTCTCTTATGTAATCTAGGTTATCTGTAAATTTTTTAATTTCTTCGGTTTGTTTTGTTATTAAATGTATAGTTTTTTCTAATAGAAATTTGGTGTTTACGGATTCTTTTTGTAGGCTGAATCCTAAGTTTATAATTAAATCTGTGATACTATTAAGGTGTGTATTGTCTGTGTGTAGACTATGTGTATGTAATTCTTTGAATCTACAAATTTGATTATAATAACTATTAGATATATTTTTATGATCGCTTTTATCGGAAAATTCTAAATTTAAAAACTCAAGTTTTTTGAAAGTTTTAGTTGATTCAATAATTTTTTGATTAAAAATCCGATTTCTTCTTTAAAACGCCTCGTCTCTTTAGTTTTCTTAAAATATTTTCTTATATCCCAAAATTTTTTAGTATAATTAATAATATTGACATAAGTAAATCATTTAAAACATACGAAGTGTAAAAATCTATGATATCTTTGTCTAGTTTTAGTTTCAAAGCAAATTTTTTCCCTAATCTTCACTTAAGAGAGTTTCCATATAAATAGGACTTAAGCACCAGCTGCCTGAAATGGACTTGTCTTAGTCTTTTAGATATTAGAAAAGCCTTTGCTCTGATACCAAAATAGGTTGGGTATCAGAGTTTTTTAGACAATTGTAAGAAAAATAAGAAGTAAAAACAACATAATAACTTACAGTGTTTAGTGAGAAGCAGCAGAATTCTGAGTATATCAGCGATTGTAGAAGCGTGAATATTTGCAGAGTTTTTTTTTTATATTTTTTTTTATTTTTATCTGGGATATAATATGAAGGGCTTAGAATACTAATAAGAGACTTGAGGGTTCTTGGGAAGAAATCAGAAAGAGAAAGTTTAAGTATTCATGAAGAAAGAAAATTCTTGCTATTGAATATTTCTCTGGTGTAATTACAACTGAATTCTTCGTGCCTTTAAATAAGCAGAAGACTAAGCTATCAAATAAAAAAAAGAGCGCAATAAGCGCACTAACTATCAATTGTACAAAGATAAAGTAAAAGACTGACTGACAGCGCACATAGCGCATTAAGATTACATTATTTGCAAAAAGTAAAAACGACAAAAAATATTTTGGAGCTGTCGGCCTAGTGTTTTGACGTCATTGCATACGTCTGTGTATCCTTTGATGTCATTGCTTACGTCTTTCTTTGTATCTTTCAGAAGTCTCTGTGTGTATCTGGGATGGTGTCTGTTTCGCTGAAATCATCTGGATTCATGTAATAATCTTCTAAATCCATGATGTGGTTTAACTCAAGAGTCTCTCCTTCACCAATGAATGGTAAGAGCATGTTCCAGTTTTTGTGGCTCCAAATCTGTAAGTAATGACCTTCGGCTAATAAATGATAGCAATCCCAATGGAAACTAGAAGGTAGGGTTGGAGTTTTTTGGTGTAGGGAGATGAAGTGTTTTGTGTCTTTTTGTTTTTCTTTTGTATTGAGGCTGGCAAGATTGTCAACCCAGTAAAGTTCTGAGAACTGTATCTCAGTTTGAATGGCTAAGTTTTTCAAGTAGTCTTTGCCAGAAAGTTTATGACTGATGAAAATTCTTTTTCTGGCTGGTCTGTAGGTATGATCGTTTGCAAAAGGAAGGGAATAAAATATTTTGCAACCGATATAACGAGGAGAGATGTGTGTAGAAATGTTTCCTGTGGTTATCACAAACTTTTCTCCGAAGAGGTTTTAGATTCCTTCTGTTTTAGGATTTAATTCTAATTATATGGGAAGGTTCCACCAAGAAGTGGTTTTTCGTTAAGAAACGCTAACAAATTGGTCAAACGAACTCCGATTGAGCTCATTCCAATGGCGTTGGAACCGTATCATCGAACTCTAATCCGGACCCAAAAAACTAATCCCCCTCCACCCACGCACCCAAAACCTAAACCCCCCTCCAACCTACCCTAAAAAGCCTAAAACCACCACCCCCCCTAAAGAAAACCTAAACCACCCCACCCCCACCAAAAAAAAACCTAAACCCACCCCCACCCACCCCCAAAAACCTAAAACCCCCACCCCCAAAAAACCTAAAAGCTAAACCCTAAGGTTAAAACCATAAAATTCAAACGTAAAATCTAAACCTTAAAAGCTAAGATGGTAGAGTTTGATGAGACGGTTCCAACGCCGCTGGAATGAGCTCAATCGGAGTTCGTTTGATATCGTTTCTAAGCATTTTGGTCATTTCTTAGCGAAAACCTATTTGTTATTTGAACCTCCCCCTATATATATATATATATATATATATATATATATATATATATATATGTATATGTATACTAGTTTAGATCCCGTGACACACGGGGTGAAATATATCAATACATAAAAATTTTAAATTTTTATGTATATATTTTACATGTGTAAAAATTTATTACATATAGTAAGGATAAAAAACAAATTCAAAATATATAAAAATTAATATATAATTGGGTTTCGAAAATAAGTTAATTACTATTTTTTAATATAATTTGACTTTTATTTACTATTTGATTGAAAATAAAAGTTATATAATTAAATTTTAAAGTTTCTTATAATAAGAGATAATTTAAAATAAATGTGTTTTATTTGTATAATTAGTATTTTTTTCTTTAAATTTATATTATTATTAAAATATAGAAGTGCATTAAATAGGAGAGTGAGGCGAGAAAAAATATGGTGAGAATGAATATGGAGTTGACACGTGAAATACAAAAAACCTTTATTTATTATATAGTATAGATATGACAAAATACAAGTAAAATTAACATCAGTAGGTGCGAAATGATTATAAACCACTCATTAGAAAATCAATTGTTGAGATTATGGGGTTGTATCATTAACAAAGTTTACACATGAAAAGATTAACGGGTAAAATTGAAATAACCTAATGACTTTTTTTTTAAATTCCCTTATTTTTTTGAACTAAAAAACTTTTTATATGATGTTATTATTTTTTTTTTCAAATTACACCGTAAAAGAAAGTATTTTATTCTCTTACATTTTAATATACTATTGCTATATAAATTTTGTAAAAACATTTTGAAAAAACATCGATGTATTGTGGTGCATAATTATAAACATAGGTTGCGTATTTAATGTGATGCATATATATGTGTTGTGTTTTGATGATTTTGTACGTTTTATAGGTTTTGCTTTATACAATAACATGCCCCTATATATATATATGTGTGTGTGTGTGTGTGTTTTTAAAGGCAAATTTCATAAAAACAGAGACACCCAAGAAAACCAGGGAGCTCAAACGAAATACAACGGACTAATACAATTTATAAGATATTAAATTTACACCAATCTTCTCACGTAATTGCTTTAAATTTAGATCTATTTTTAAATCAAAGGAAACCAAGGTTTTTTATGTCTTCTATTATCTTTTCCGCTCTAACTCGTTTGTTGGAGAAGTGAAGCTCATTTCTAGCATTCCAAATACTCCAACAAGCAACAAGGATGATACCATGTATTACCTCTTGTATATCTTTTCCAGAAGACGTCGTCTTGTGAATCTCGAACAAGTCCCTACCGAAAAGGCAAAAATTGGTTGTATCTTGCACCATTTACTAACATATTGCCAAATCACCGTGGCAATATAGCAAGAGGTAAGTAAATGATCGGCAGTTTCCAAACCATCCCCACAAAGTAGACATAATTGAGAGGGGACCGAGATCTTACGCTTATTTAATTCCACTAGAATCGGAAGTCTATCCATTTTCGCTCTCCACCCCGAAATAATACATTTAGATGGGACCCATTTACACCAATTAAGGGAATAAACAGGATCGAAATTATTCGCTTCTAACAATAAGCCTTTAACCCATTTTACCGTGAATCGATGAGAAGTGTCTCCAAGCCATACCCATTTATCCAGGCCCCCTGATGGCCGAATCTGCCATGTATAATTATATATACTCAGGAGAGTGAAGAATATGTCGTTAAAATTAACTATATATATAGTATCATATTTAATACAATAAATACAAGTATTTAAATGGTTATCACAATTTTATACTTATATTTAGTTATGTATTTAACATCATATTATGTGTGTTTGGTAGCAACCTTGATCCCATGTTCCCATTCACAAGTACTATATCTCGTGGGCTATAACTATAGCATGCATAGTTTGAAGGTCCATTCATTTTTATGAAACCTTATAAATTGCTTCACATAGGCTCAACTTTGACATAAGTGCAAAAAGGTTGATCCGGTGAGGACCAAACCCCCTTAATCCAAACGCCATGAAGACTACCATCTTCTCTCCGACCACCACCACTATCCACCATCACTTCTCTCTGACCACCACCATCAACCACCGTTTCTCTCCGGCCACCACTTCTCATTGTCTTCCTCCCTCCACTTGTATCCCTCTCTCTCCCACCACCTCAGTTCTCATTTAAATATTTGCTTTAAAACTAAAATCACTATATGCTCATGTGTTGGATTTATTTAATAGAAGAATAAAAGTATAATAATGTGTAAAAAATTAAAATAATATGTAAAACAAAAAAAATAAAATTCTTTATTTCCTTAATTAAATAATAATTATAATTCAAATTTTATATTATTTTTTTCTGATAAAAAATGAAGATAATTAAAATTTAAAATTAAAACTTACTTAAAATAGTAAAAATTAAAAGATTTTAATAAGAAAAAATATAGTGATAATATGTAAATTTTTTAAAATTATTTATTAGAATAAGGATTTGAAGCTGAAAAAAATGATGGTCTCATTGTAGCTCTGCTTTGATTTCGAGCGCCTGATATTACATTGGCAACATTCATTATAGTATCGGTTTGTCTTTTATATATTAAAAATAATTGTTTTTTATATACACCAAAATGATTATTTTATGGATATATTTATACATTATATCTATTTTTTTAACGACAAACTAATCTACTTTTAAATACTTTAATACATTAATCTTGCATTATTTGAACCCATCTTATAGATAGAGAGATGACATCTTACCACCACACTATGTCTCTTAGGGACATACATTATATCTACTTATGCTCATGTATAATTTAAATGTATAAAATTAATTGACTCGATCTTAATGTTTTTGTTATTTGAAACAAAATTGTTTTTTCGAATATCTAATTTATTTTCATAAATCTACTATATTAGCTTATTAACTTTATTTTTTTAGAAAAGATGAATCTATACCTAATATAAGTAACTAGTTGTCCCAGGTGTCATTTTTTTTTCTTGCTTTATTTTTTGTTTATTAGTAACTATTTAATATTACCTTTACTAATTTCTAAATTTTATTATTATTTAATTTTTCTTTTATAATTTCCTAAATCTTTATTATTAACTAATTAATATTTCATGTATTCAAACTCTGTAAATACGGGTTTCTAACCTGATACGATTTATGAAAAATACAAGATCGTAAACTAAATACTCAATATTCATTCAAGTATTTAATGCTACATATAAAGGTATAATTAATTTAATCTGAAATATTTAATAAAGTATAGTTGTACTAGAAAATAGTTATTATCTCATTTTGTTAACCTAGTTATTGTTAATAAATGTGATTTGATTTGATTATATTATTGTCATTGCTTGACAGGAAATGTACTTCTTAAAAATACCCGTTTCCAGTGCAAAGCCGTATCAAATTCTCGTGTACAAGGTATTTAATATTTGCCATCCGAAAATTAGTTTTCTTTTCATTTTGAGATGTTAGATATTACTTAAAAAGTTAGGTTTAAATAAAAAGGGTTTGTAAAATAAAAAGGGTGATAATGATTTAGGGTCATTAGATCAAATTGTAGAAAGAATTTAATGACTGAGATCAAATTATAGGAGAAAAAGTTGTTGGAAGTATATTTTAGTCTTAGCCGTTTTGTTGACTTTTTATCAAGTTTCCTCCTTTTTTAAATACTCATAACTTTTACATACGACATTAGTTTTTTTTAAAAAATACACCATAAAAACGAACGTTTTTTTTATTTTTAAAACGAGTGTCTTTTTATACAAAAACAAAAAAAAATTACGTTTTACAGCTCATTGTGTAATTTGTCAGATCATTGTATAATACCAGGTTATTGTGTAATTTCAGTTCTGATCATTGTGTCAAATGTTTTTTTATCATTTTGTTATATGTATTCATAATGTGTTTTACGTTTTAAATAATTTCGTGTTATTTTTGTCACTAATTTTTATGTATTATATATAACATAGTGATGAAAAATATTTGACACAATGACCTGACATTAGACACAATAACCAGACCTTACATTACACAATTACAAGACCTGACATTATTGTGTAATTTGCTCATTTTGTCAAATATTTTTCAACATTATGTTATATGTATTCATTATTATGTTTTACGTTTTAGATAATTTCGTGTTATTTTTTACATTACACAATGACCAGACCTGACATTATTATGTAACTTGCTCATTTTGTCAAATATTTTTCATCATTGTGTTTAATGTATTCATTATTGTGTTTTACATTTTAGATAATTTCGTGTAATTTTGCCACTATTTTTTATGTATTATATATAACATAGTGATGAAAAATACCTAACACAATGACTCGACATTAAACACAATGACCAACCATAACATTACACAATGACCTGACATATTTGAGCAAATTACACAATAATGAACAAATTACACAATAAGCTGGAAAACTTAAAATACAATGATAAATACATATAACACAATGATGAAAAATATTTGACAAAACGAGCAAATTACACAATAAGCTGGAAAACGTAAAACACAATAATAAATACATATAACACAATCATGAAAAATATTTGATAAAATGAGCAAATTACATTATTGTGTAATTTGCTCATTTTGTCAAATATTTTTCATCATTGTGTAACCATACAGTTACAAGAAATGAGAAATTTTAAAAACCCTTTCTATTGTGTAATTTGTTCATTGTGTAATATTGTAACACCCATAATTGAAACACCAATTATTAAATATATTAAACACACACGGAAGCTTTTGTCCCAATTTTTTTTTTTACTTTCTCGCGTACCGCGAGATTCTGGACAACTCCCCTCGCGTACCGCGAGGGAGTTCAGAAAATCCTGACCGAGAGCCAGGTCTCTCGCGTACCGCGAGAGAAGCCTTCCTGGCTCTTGCGTACCGCGGGGGACCTGAGTAAACAGAAGGTTTACTCAGTTTGCCCAGTTCCAACACTTAGCCATTTTTCATCATTTTTCAATTCCACATAACACCAAAATTTACCAACACATGGGTTTTAGTTTCAAAACATATATACAACACTTATAGACACCAAAACATAGTTCATGTGTCAAATTACACCACATTAACGGATTTTCCTTTAAATCCTAAAAACACCCAATTCGCATACGAGAACCTTCCACGCCTTGGACTTGACTTGGACCTACATCCAGTGTTGTAAAAATCGCGCCTAGGCGTCGATTAGTCGCTAGGCGGCTCCATAACAACTAATTTTGGCCTAGTCGGTCCAAAAATCGCTAAGCGGTCCAAATCGCGGCTAGGCGGTCCTAGGCGGCCAGATTCCGGCGAACATTTCGGCGAAAACCTGAAATTTTCGGACAATTTCCGGCGAAAACCTGAAATATCCGGCCAAATTCCGGCAAAAACCTTTGGTGTGGTTTAAAAATGAACATTTTAATAAAAGTTACATATAAAAATGTGTGTATATATATAAAAAACTGAAAATTACATATAAAAATTCCAATCCGATTAATCCCGCCTAGGCCCCGATTAATCCCGCCTAAGCCTAAGCCCTACCTCACCGCCCGACTAGCGCCTAGCGATTTTTACAACCATGCCTACATCGGAGCTTTCCCTACATAACCACATATATAAATCACCGTTAGTAATGACGATAAACATATTCAACAAGTATTTACACTTGTTTTCAACCTTTTCACCCATTTGACCCGTTTGCACCCATTTGGTCAATTAAGGTTTTTAACACTTGCATTTTCACTACAAGTCTCATTCTTTTCATATTACATTCATAGACCACCACCCATTCACCCATTTGAAGTATTCCACACTTCTAATTAGGTTCACGACCTCATGGTGCGAGTACCACAACTCGTCTTACCCGCACTTGGAGTATTTGACTCCAAGTCCACCTTTTGAAGTATTTCATACTTCTTGTTGGGTTTACTACCTCTTGGTGCGAGTACCAAAACTCGTCTTACCCGTACTTGGATTATTTGACACCAAGTTCACCTATTGAAGTATTCCACACTTCAATCCACCATTTCACCAAGTTATCTCATTTTGTTTGACCATATACCACATAAGTCATATACACCACATTCACATATTAGTTTGACTATTTACCACATAAGTCAATTACTCCACATTCACATAATAGCATGACTATTTACCACTTAAGTCAATTACACTTATTTACCCCAGTGCACAATCAAGTTTTGAATATTAACCACATAGTCTAATTACACCAATTCCAACCTATTAGTTTGACCTTTACCACTAAAGTCAAATTAGTACAATCCCACACATACCACATTGAAGCAATAGGCATAAACATTTATTTAAATTCATTGAATGCTTATATATTACATACACCACACATTTATCAACATTACTAAGTAAGTGCAAAGGCACTTACCTTTAGAGTTGGAAGATTCTGTGCCTCCTCCTCGGTTCACAATTTGATTACCTAAACATATACACCTAGATTAGTAATCTAACATTCATCACCAACACAATATAATTGAGTCCACAACTAAATTTTCATTTCCAACCCAAACTGACCCGTTTGGGTTATCCCCATAACCAAACACCCCCTTTCAATACAAACTCACCTACTTGAGTTTTCTTTCCAATACATTGACACTAATTTCTTATTCAATAACTTTTATTAGGTCAATTTGGTGTTTGTTCAAGTGTCTAATACCACCTAAACACTTAATCATCACTAATTCAACAATCTAGCATCATGATCCAAACACCCCCAATTTTCACGTATGAACCCTAACTTTTTAAAATCAAAATCAAAGGGTTCTAGGATGTTAATCATCACTCTTTACATTTGGTTAAGCTAGATTATCCACAATCTACCACCATTTTACCACATGCATACATAATTTTTGGATTTCTACAAAACCCACCTACTAACACATTTAAAGGTGAAATCAATGGAAGATTACACTTACTTGATGTTAGAAGGATGATGTGCAAGCCAAAACCTTCATCAATTCTAGCTCAAAATGCACGATTTTGCTCCAACACCACTTTTCTCCTTTTCTCTCTTGAGATGAACGACCCCAAATACAAATGAGCTTAATTTTGACTTTTATTAGTCAAAATGGCAGATTTCCCATGCCACACTTTTAGCCCCTAAACTTTCCTTTCACCCATTTCAATTCAAAACTAGTTAAAACTAGTATAACCCCATTACTAAATTGAAACCCACTTGTTTCAACTTATTTCTAAAATATTATTTTCACCATAATATTTTATTATTTATTTGAAAACGAAACCCGGATTTTGGTTCGTTACAAATCACCTCCCCTTATTTGGGTTTCGTCCCCGAAACCCGACTTCACGTAAAAAGGTTCGGATAATATTTGAGCATTTCTTCCTTGGTTTTCCAAGTCATATCCGCCCCTTCTTATGTTTCCACCTCACCAAAACTTGGCTAATCTCATTATTTCGCAATTTCTTCACCTTTCTATCCAAGATTGCCACCGGTTCCTCAATATAATTTAATTTCTCATCCAATTCAATATCATCCAATTGAACAAATCCGCCAAGCATTTCCGCAAATGAGACACATGAAATGTGTTATGAAGTCTAGTTAGTCCCTCCGGTAGCTCCAAACGGTAGGCTACCGCACCCACCCTTGCTATCATTTTAAACGGTCCGATGAAACGTGGACTTAACTTCCCCCGTTTCCTAAACCGTATCACCCCTTTCCAAGGAGAGACCTTCAAAAGCACAAAGTCCCCCACTTGGAACTCAATCGCTTGCTTCCTATTATCTGCATAGGACTTTTGGCGATCTTGAGCCGCCTTCAAGCGTGCTCTAATTTGGTTAATACTACTAATAGTTTCATTGACCACCTCTTTACTTCCAAGCTCCCGTTGACCAATTTCACCCCAACACACGGGTGTTCTACATTTCCTCCCATACAATGTCTCAAAAGGCGGCATACCAATACTAGAATGGTAGCTATTGTTGTATGAAAATTCCGCCAACGGTAAATGGTCGTCCCAATTTCCCCCAAAATCCAACGCACACGCTCGCAACATATCCTCGAGCGTTTGAATCGTTCGCTCGCTTTGACCATCCGTTTGTGGATGATAAGCGGTGCTAAGATTCAATCTAGTACCCATATCCTCATGGAATTTATTCCAAAAACGAGAAGTAAATCTCGTATCACGGTCCGCTATAATCGACACCGGCACACCATGACGTGACACAATTTCCTTCACATACATTTCCGCCAATCTATCCGAAGAATACGTTTCCTTTATTGGAAGGAAATGTGCACTCTTTGTCAAACGATCCACTACTACCCATATCGCATCATAACCTTTTCGGGTCTTTGGTAGTTTAGTGATTAAATCCATGGTTATGTTCTCCCATTTCCAAAGCGGTATTTCAAGTGGTTGAAGCTTTCCATACGGCTTTTGATGCTCCGCCTTTACCCTTAAGCATGTGAGACACCTCTCCACATACTTAACTATATCACGCCTTATACCCGGCCACCAAAAATAACACCTCAAGTCATAAAACATCTTTATGGCCCCCGGATGGATAGAATATTTGGACTTATGCGCTTCGTCTAAAATAGTTGCCAACACACTTGACAACCTAGGAATCCAAATTCTATCAAAGCATATCTTTAACCCCGAGCTATTTTCCCCTAGCTTATCAACATAAGCAACCATCATTTCCTTTTTCAAATCACCACCAAGTGATAATACTTGAGCCTCTCGGATTTCATCAATAAGAGATGATGAAATTGTCATCTTAAATGACTTCACCTTGATAGGTGTATGGCTCGTCTTCCGACAAAGCGCATCCGCCACCACATTTGCTTTACCCGGATGGTAGAGTATCTCACAATCATAATCCTTAACCAATTCAAGACATCACCTTTGTCTCATATTAAGGTCCTTTTGGTTAAAGAAGTACTTGAGACTTTTGTGATCCGTGTAAATCGTACACTTAGCCCCATACAAATAATGCCTCCAAATTTTGAGCGCGAAAACCACGGTCGCAAGCTCTAAATCATGGGTAGGGTAATTCTCCTCATGAGTCTTTAATTGCCTAGATGCATAGGCAATCACTTTCCCTTTTGCATCAAAACACACCCTAACCCCGAATGCGAGGCATTCGAATATACCACAAAATCTTCGGTCCCGTCTGGCAAGGATAAGATAGGCGCCTTAGTTAACCTTTCTTTCAAGAGTTGAAAGGCATATTCTTGCTCGGAACCCCATACAAATTTGGTCTCCTTACGCGTTAACTTTGTCATTGGCAAGGCAATCCGAGAGAAATTCTCAATCAACTGCCGATAATAACCCGCCAACCCCAAGAAACTTCTAATCTCCGAAGGCGTCTTCGGTGATGACCAATCTTCTACCGCCACTATCTTGGATGGGTCGACTGTAATCCCTTTCTCACGCAACCAAAATGCGCATTTAGAGAATTTAGCATAAAGCTTCTCCCGATAATCCATACACATCCTCATGCTTCCGTCCTTCTTTTTAACGAAGAGAATGAGACGCTTGGGCGAATAAACATTTATCTAGAAGCTCTTGCAATTGCTCCATTAACTCTTTCATTTCCGACGGTGCCAACCTATAAGGTGCTTTGGCTACCGGCTTGGCACCCGGAATTAAGTCAATCCCAAACTCCACTTCCCTTTCCGGTGGTACCCCTGGTAACTCATCCGGAAACACATCACAAATTGGTTTACAACCGGAACATCGCGAATATCTTTCACCCTTTCTACCACATCCGCAACACAAGCCATGTATGCCTTGCACCCACGCACTATGTACTTTGTTGCCTTTACATAAGAACACACATTAACTTTACATTTCTTTTCATCTTCTATGTAAATGGACTCACCCGATGGGGAATCGAGTTGCACCTCCTTAGGTCCACATAGAATATTCGCTTTGTTATTTGACAACCAATCCATTCCCACTATTACATCAAAGTCTCCCATGGACATAGGAATTAAGTCTATAAAACGTTTCATCCCCCGCCCTTAACTTGCAATTCCTATAAATGTCGAAAACTAGGAAACTCTTATCATTTGCCACCTCGATTTCTAAGGGTTCATCTAACTTGCTACTTAGAAACGAAGAATGCTTAACAAATTTTAAGGACACAAACGAACGACTAGCCCCCGAATAAAAAAGAACTAGTGCAGGTAAATAGTTAATCTTGAAAGTACCTGACACCACCTCCGAGTTCGTTTTGGCATCTTCCGCCGAAATGTGGAAAGCTCTCCCATTGGGCCTTGGCATCTCCACCTTTTTCTTTTCACTTCCACCTTGCTTCAACTCAGGACAATCCGCCCTATTGTGCCCGAGCTTGTAGCAGTTATAGCATAGTTGGATTTGGCTTGAACATTGACTAGCCATGTGCCCCGACTTCCCACACTTATAAGAGCTCATAGTCCCCTTCCTACATTCCCCCGAATGTTCTTTTCCACAAATTTTTCACCTACGGGGAACAAACTTGTTAAACGGTTTCTTGCTTGGGCTCCCGCCTTTAATCTTCTTTACCACTTGATCTACAATTTCGTGCTTCCTCTTTTCGCCCCTTGCCTCTTGCCTTCTCAACTCAACCTCTTTTTCCCGACACCTATTTATCAAGTCCACGAGTGTGGTAAAAGAGGATGTAGATATGCTATCTCTGAACTCCACTGCCAGCATAGCATAGAACCTGTCAATCTTCGCCTTTTCGGTCGACACCACATCCGGTATCGAAGAAGTCCCCAACCAATTCATCAATTGACTCATTAGTTTGCCTCATGAGTAGGAACTCCTCAGTCATTCTATCAACAGCAGCTTATGGGCAATGGTACTTTAGAAAATCCACCTTGAATTCCTCCCAAGTCATGGAGGTCACCCCTATTTCACCCCTCTCCTTTCGAAGATTCAACAACCACTCCTTTGCCTTCCTAGTCAATAAAGGCACACTAAACATCACCCTATCCTCTGGCTTACATTTGGTAGTCTCGAAGTTAGACTCCATGTACACCACCCACCTGTGGATAAGAATCGGGTCCACTTGCCCATCATACTCTTTGGGCTTGATTACCATGAATTCCTTTAGGGTACAACCCTGTTGTTCCCTTTCCTTGTCCTTCATATCCTCCTCAAGAGTGAGCTTAATAGCCCCTCTCATTTCTTCCATTAGGAGGGATGTGGCTTGTTCAAAGTCCTTAGCCACTTCTTCTTTTATCATATATTGGATTCTTGGATCCAATTGTTTGTCTCTTCTGCCATCTCCAAACTGAGAAAATGAACCAAAAACACTATTATATGTATTAAGTATATATATACCTACCTATATACATACATACATATATAACCACCTTCACAAAATCCTTGCAAATGTTCATTGTTATATGGTTATCATAAAGTCCCTTGCACATTTCGTTTTATTAAACATATTGGCCAGACATGTTTAATGATACGCCATGCCCAATTGTAATTACCATCTCCAGATAACAAGTCATAAATCAAGTTTCGGCACACATAACACTTTGTCATTCATTAATACATATACATATTCACCACACATATATATAACCACTTATCAAATCATTACTAACCTTTCATTTCCGCAAGCTCCGAGTCTTAGTCAAGTCCTTCATGAATTCCCGTATCATTTTCCCCCATATCAAGAGCATCCGGTTTGAGTTTGGTACCACCACACCAAATCCCTCAAACCATTTCTCTGATACCAAGTTGTAACACCCACAATTGGAACACCAATTATTAAATACATTAAACACACACGGAAGCTTTTGTCTCAGAATTTTTTTTTTACTTTCTCGCGTACTGTGAGATTCTGGACAACTCCCCTCGCGTACCGCGAGGTAGTTCAGAAAATCCTGACCGAGAGCCAGGTCTCTCGTGTACTACGAGAGAAGCCTTCCTGGCTCTCGCGTACCACGGGGGACCTGAGTAAACAGAAAGTTTACTCAGTTTGCCCAGTTCCAACACTTAGCCATTTTTCACCATTTTTCAATTCCACATGACACCAAAATTTACCAACACATGGGTTTTAGTTTCAAAACATATATACAACACTTATAGACACCAAAACATAATTCATGTGTCAAATTACACCACATTAACGGATTTTTCTTTAAATCCCAAAAACACCCAATTCGCATACGAGAACCTTCCACTCCTTGGACTTGACTTGGACCTACATCGGAGCTTTCCCTACATAACCACATATATAAATCACCGTTAGTAATGACGATAAACATATTCAACAAGTATTTACACTTGTTTTCACCCCTTTCACCCATTTGACCCGTTTGCACCCATTTGGTCAATTAAGGTTATTAACACTTGCATTTCCACTACAAGTCTCATTATTTTCCTATTACATTCATATACCACCACCCATTCACCCATTTGAAGTATTCCACACTTCTAATTAGGTTCACGACCTCTTGGTGCGAGTACCATAACTCGTCTTACCCGCACTTGGAGTATTTGACTCCAAGTCCACCTTTTGAAATATTCCACACTTCTTGTTGGGTTTACTACCTCTTGGTTCGAGTACCACAACTCGTCTTACCCGTACTTGGATTATTTGACACCAAGTTCACCTATTGAAGTATTCCACACTTTAATCCACCATTTCACCAAGTTATCTCATTTTGTTTGACCATATACCACATAAGTCATATACACCACATTTACCACATTCACATATTAGTTTGACTATTTACCACATAAGTCAATTACTCCACATCCACCACATTCACATAATAGCATGACTATTTACCACTTAAGTCAATTACACTTATTTACCACATTGCACAATCAAGTTTTGACTATTAACCACATAGTCTAATTACACCAATTCCAACCTATTAGTTTGACCTTCTACCATTAGAGTCAAATTAGTACAATTCCACACATACCACATTCAAGCAATAGGCATAAACATTTATTTAAATTTATTGAATGCATATATATTACATACACCACACATTTATCAACATTAGTAAGTAAGTGCAAAGGCACTTACCTTTAGAGTTGGAAGATCTCGTGCCTCCTCCTCGGTTCACAATTTGATTACCTAAACATATACACCTAGTTTAGTAATCTAACATTCATCACCAACACAATATAATTGAGCCCACAACTAAATTTTCATTTCCAACCCAAACTGACCCGTTTGGGTTATCCCCATAACCAAACACCCCCTTTCAATACAAACTCACATACTTGAGTTTTCTTTCCAATACCTTGACACTAATTTCTCATTCAATAACTTTTATTAGGTCAATTTGGTGTTTGTTCAAGTGTCTAATACCACCTAAACACTTAATCATCACTAATTCAACAATCTAGCATCATGATCCAAACACCCCCAATTTTCACCATATGAACCCTAACTTTTCAAAATCAAAATCAAAATCAAAGGGTTCTAGGATGTTAATCACCACTCTTTACATTTAGTTAAGCTAGATTATCCACAATCTAACACCATTTTATCACATGCATACATAATTTTTGGATTTCTATAAAACCCACCTACTAACACATTCAAAGGTGAAATCAATGGAAGATTACACTTACTTGATGTTTAAAGGATGATGTGCAAGCCAAAACCTTCACCAATTCAAGCTCAAAATGCACAATTTTGCTCCAACACCACTTTTCTCCTTTTCTCTCTTGAGATGAACGACCCCAAATACAAATGAGCTTAATTTTGACTTTTATTAGTCAAAATGGCAGATTTCCCATGCCACACTTTTAGCCCCTAAACTTTCCTTTCACCCATTTCAATTCAAAACTAGTTAAAACTAGTATAACCCCATTACTAAATTGAAACCCACTTGTTTCAACTTATTTCTAAAATATTATTTTCACCATAATATTTTATTATTTATTTGAAAACAAAACCCGGATTTTGGTTCGTTACAAATATGCTCACTTTGTCAAAAAAAATTTTAGTCATTGTGTTATATGTATTCATCATTGTGTTTTACGTTTTCCAACTCATTATGTAATTTGTTTATTTTATCAAATATTTTTCATTATTGTGTTATATATATTAATCATTGTGTTTTACGTTTTCCAGCTCATTGTGTAATTTGCTCATTATTGTGTAATTCGCTCAAATATGTCAACTCATTGTGTAATGTCAGGTCTGGTCATTATGTCAAATATTTTTTATCACTATTTTAGATATAATACATAAAAAACAGGGACAAAAATAACACAAAATTATTTAAAACGTAAAACACAATGATTAATACATATAACACAATGATGAAAAATATTTGACAAAATGACAAGACCAGACATTACACAATGACCAGACCTGGTATTACTCAATGACCTGACATGTTACACAATGACCATTATGTCATCTCTTTTAAAACAATTAAATGACACATGTCAAGCCCAGAATACTTATTACCCTTTTTATTTTTAAAAACATTTTCACCATAACCTAACCCTTAATTAAAAACAATTATAAATATAAATTATTTTATTCGTTTACACGAAAACCAAAACTTTTTAACTAAAGATTTACAATTAATCAAAATAATAATAATAATATTCTCAGGGTTATAGACACCTATTAATAAAAAAAAATCATGTATAATAAATTAAAGAGTAAATTACAGATATCGTCTTTTATGTTTATACCATTTTTCAGATTACGTCCTTTAGCAAAAAAAGTTGGCATATATCGTCCTTTACGTTTACAAATCTTGCACGTTACGTCCTTTGTCCCTAACCCAGTTAAATTTTTTCGTTAAGTATGATCATGTGCGAGGCACATGAGGGTACTTTGGTCTTTTTTATCCATTTATAAATAAAAAAAAGTTAAAATATAAAAACCCAAATATCTCTCTCTCAAAACACACACTCTTTCCTCTCTTTCTTGTTCAAGACAACCACCACCACCGGTTAAAACTTGGTCTGATGGCCTTCACATGAACCAGAAGATGATAATGTGATGCTCCCCGACTCCGATGACGAGTGTTGGTGGACCAGAAGCCACATCCGCCACCACCATTACCGTCGCCACCACACACCACCACCACCATTACGCCACCGCTACACACCACAAAAACGCCCTATCTCTATCTCTACCCTATCTCCTCTTTAGATATCAGTTCCAGCCACACAAAAACCCCCAAATGGTTACGATTTTACAGATCTGGATTAGGGGGCTATGCTATTAGGGTTTCTAATGGTTAGGGTTTTGTGAGAGAGCAGAGAGAGGTGGTCTAACGGTGGTGATTTCAGGTGGTGGTCGTCGCGAAGATTTTGGTGGTTTCAGGTCATCATCCCCGTCGTTTTCTGGTTCCGAGCCAAGATCCGACCGATTAGAGGCTGTAATCGGAGGCAGGCGGTGGTTAGGGTTTAGGAACAGGTATGACGGATCACGGCGGCAGCGGGATAACAAAGAGAAAATAATAAAGACAAAGAGGACAGCTGTCCTTTTTAATTACGTAAGGGCATACGTAATATTTTCAATCAATGTACACATGAGTGGGGTAAGAACTTCTTGATATCTTACAACATTTTCCCTTAAGAGGGAAACTACTCAGACATTACAAGGGGTTACAAAAGGGGGTAGAGATTTCTTGGGGTGATTTCGATCAGATTTCTTGGAGCCATAAAAAGTTTCTTAACGGTTGTGATTTCAGGTGGTGGTCGTCGCGAAGATTTTGGTGGTTTCAGGTCATCATCCCCGTCGTTTTCTGGTTCCGAGCCAAGATCCGACCGATTAGAGGCTGTAATCGGAGGCAGGCGGTGGTTAGGGTTTAGGAACAGGTATGACGGATCACGACGGCAGCGGGATTCCGACCAGACGGAGGCTACATGGGCGGCGGCGCCATATCAGACGGAAGAACCGGGAGCTAAGTACCGCCTGCCTCCGATTTCGGTTGTGTGGTGGTCGGCTGGTGGTGGTGGTGGTGGTGATGTTTGGTCGGCTGGTGGTGGAGGGTGGTGGCAGTTGCAGGTGGTGGTGGTGGGTGGGGGGGTATTCTTCTTGCATGTGTGTGAGGAAGGAGATGACAATTTAGGTTTATATATATTAAATTTTTAATTAAAATAACTTAATTACACAAATAGTCCTTTAAAATATGAAAAGACCACTTTGCCCTCACGTGAGTGGCACATGACTTGAGTTAACTAAAAAAATTAACGTCTGTTAGGCCAAAGGACGTAAGCTGCAAAAAAATTAAACATAAATGATGATACCTGATAATTTTTTTACTAAAGGACGCAATCTAAAAAATAGTATAAATATAATGGACGATATCTGTAATTTACTCTAAATTAAACACAATTACAACTCAACGGACCACCGACCACAACATACAATATAACCACATCGGTAAAATCACATAAATAATTATCAACAATATTGGTTTTAAAATATCGATGGCAATGAATACAAATATTATTTTAGTTGAATTGTTCGAAATTTTGGAAGTTAAATTACGTTTATACCTGCAGAATATACTGATTTGCTTCAAAAGAATCGGTTGCCACTTACCAACTCCCAGGATGGCAACCTGAAGGATCACATGGCCACACATAAGGTATCTTTCTTCTCAAATTTAATATAACTTTTTTGTAGTTAAAAGAGAGACATGTATAATCTAATAAATAAAGGTTTTTAATAACACGTGTTGTTTTCATATTTATTCTTATCATTTTTTTCGTCTCTTCTCTCTTGTTAAATACATCTCTAATTTTTAATAATAATATATTTTTAAGTAAATAACAATTATACTAATAAAACACATTCATTTTTATAAGAAACTTTAAAATCTAATTATGTAACTTTTATTTTGAATCAAATAATAAATGAAAGTGAAACTACATTAAGTAGTAATTAACGTATTTTCAAAATTCAATTATATATTAACTTTTAGATATTTTGAATTTTGTTTTCTATCATTATTATATATAATATATTTTTATACCTGTAAAATATATATACATAAAAATTTATGAAATTTTATATATTGATATTTTTCAATCCGTATGTATTACACAGATTGTAAGCTAGTGTTAAGAAAAAAGTAATTAGAAAAATAAACATCACAAACACTTATAAATATTACTTTAAACTTGATTTATAAAATATTGTTAACTGTCCTATTTTCCATGCTATACGTACACATGATTTTTCAGTTCTCATATTTCTCTACTTAAGTTTAATTCTATGTTAAACATGTGATTTTTCAGTACTCATATTTCTCTACTTAAATTTAATTCTATATTAAACACGTCATTATAGCTATAGATATTGTAATTATTTTTGTTACTTATTTATTTTTTAAAAATTCTATATTAAATACGTCATTATAGCTATAGATATCGTTAATAATTTTGTAATTTATTTATTTTTAGATTTTTAAAAGTAAAATATTTTTTTTCTACATAAAAGAAAGTTTTTTGCTTTGTCATTTAATTTTATTTGTAAAGTTACATTTTTTTATCTTCTAACAATATAATTACTTTGTTAAAGATGGTGCATCCTAGTGACCGAATTAAACAGCTTGTTGACATAATTAAAGAGATGTTTGGTTCAATGGATGATGGAGAGATAAATGCGTCGGCTTATGATAAGGCTTGGGTTGCACTTGTACAAGATATCAATGGAAGTGGTCGTCCTCAGTTCCCATCAAGTTTGGAATGGATTGTGAACAATCAACTCTCGGATGGGTCTTGGGGCGACGCTTTGTTATTTTCGGCTCATGATAGGATCATTAATACATTGGCTTGCGTTATTGTGCTAACTTTTTGGAACGTTCATCCCAGTAAATGCCAACAAGGTAATTTCCATTCCTTAGTCCATAGCGATTAAAACAGTTGTTCATTCATATCCTTATTCTATTTTATTTTCTATAAAAAAATAGTGTATATAGACATCGTAAAATATAAAACCAATTATAAGCACATAACCGGTTATACCTATTGTTTTAAACGTAATTCATAAAATGGTTACATGATATTAATTTCTCTCTCCCACTGCATTTTATTATCTTCTATGCAATACGTATAGATAGATGGTTATGTTGTTCTCTATTTACAATTACTTATGTATTGCATGTGCCCTATATAGCTCGGTCAATACATATCCAAATTTAAGGGGGATCGTGAAAACCGTATAATACACTTGTAGGTGACATATATAATAATAGTTAGAAAAGGAGAGATGTAGGTGGTTATATAACCATCTTACATATCAATATCAGAGTTCAAACAAAAGACACAACTGTTTATGCTCTACTTAAATTTGATTATGTAACACACACACATATATATGGGTCAGTTGTAATATGAAGTCTTACACTCATGAAAAGCAATAATGCGCTACATGTCACAAGGGGTGAGGGGTAAATATGCCCAACAAAAACGTATAAATCCGGCAACTAAAACATAAAACATGATGCACCGTTATATGGGTAAACGCACTGTACTAAGTTGGTGTACTAAGATGGAGTGAAGCTAAATACTAAAAAAACCCAAACACACCGTTGTACTTTCCCGGTTCAAAAGGCTTAATTTTTTTTAAATCTATACTATATAATAAATAAAGGTTTTTCAATGCCACGTGTCACCTTCATATTAATCCTCATCATTTTTTTCCCGCCTCTATCTCTTATTAATTACATTTCTATATTTTATTAAATACACATCTTTCTCTTATTAAATACATTTCTATGTTTTATTAATAATATTGTTTTAAAGAAAATGTAATCTTTGTATTAATAAATCTCCTGACATATTTTGACGAGTCTATGTTGTATTTCAAGGGTTTATTCAACCCGTATAAAACACGGGTTTTTAAAAATTAATTTTTTTATTACTTAATACATAATATTATAATTATATTTATTCAACTCGTGTAACACGCGAGATTTTAACCTAGTATAGCAATATATTACTCAAATTCAAAAGGAAAAAAATAGTAGATTTTATGGTTTAATATCTTCTAAAAAAATAATATTACGTAAAAAGTGATTTACATTTACAAGATTGTGAAATAATTACCCTTTTCTCCTCATTGCCAAAATTAACAACCATTTGAGTCCATATGATCACTCATCTCATCTTAGTCATTGATTACATTTTATCAATGATGTATAATCCTTCTTAAACGTTATAATATTTTAGGACTTTCTACTTTGTCATGATTATATATAATATGGGCGTTTAATACGAAACCAATTTTAAATAGATAATTGTGAAAATCGTATAAATACTTGTACTCTTAGCTTTAACATAATACATAAGACGCCAAGACGGTTGCGTAATCACATATCTCACTCCCTTTCTCTCTTCTATTAAATATATGTGAAGCACTACATATAAATTTATTATGAGGTTCTCGCAGATTAAAAATGAAAAATGCCTTATCTATGTATATATACATATAATTACTTTATTTTTATGTTTAATATATTTTCTTTTTATTTAATATAATTGTGTTAACAGGGGTAAACTTTGCAAAAGTATATATTATGATATGTTATAGTTTATTTTACATATAATTACGTGAATATAAAAGTATGATTGGTTAAAAAATTAAATAGTCAACATAAAAGCAATAAAGCATGGTACATATTAAAGAAAATAAGATTATATTATATTTGATACTTAACTATATCCTTATAAAACCGATCAAGTTCACAAATAGAAAAAATAACCTACGTGTTTAATGCAAGTTATATTTTTTCGACAAATAAAAGTAACGGTGAATGATATATACCCTATCGTCGCTAAAGTTGATGTTGTGTCACTAAAAAGGTGGGTTTTGCGACAGATAATATGTCACTAAAATATATATTTGTGGTGATGTACTCAATGATCAGGATTGAAATTTCTTAAAGAAAACATAAGCAAGCTTGAAGACGAGGACGAGGAACATATGCCGATTGGTTTTGAAGTAGCGTTCCCTTCACTCGCAGAAATGGCAAGGAAGCTAAAACTCGAAATCCCTGACAGTACGCCTGCCATAAAAGAAATCTATGCAAGACGAAACCTAAAGCTATCAAAGCAAGTACTTTACACTTCACATCGGATGGTAAATGATCGAGCCGAGCTTGAGCCTTAAGTTTGAGCTTGGCTCTTTTAACTTAACTGAGCTCGAGCTCTCGTTGAATTCGTTTTGAGTTTTATCCAAAGCTCAAGCTGCTCGAGTTTATATTTATTGATCACTTTATTTATATATTTGTATATGTATATATGATTATAATTTTATATATATAACATTGATTAATTGTTTAGTTATTTTTTTATAATTATATATACTAATACTTATTGTACTAAATAAAAATTATTATATTCAGTTAAATATTACTCGTGAGCCTAGTCATGCTCACTCTATGAAACTCGGCCTCGTTAATAAAAAAAAGCTCCAATTTAGCAACTTGTTCTTTAAGCTCTGTGTGATTCAAGTTTTTAGCGAGAGAATCTCGAGACACGAGTGACTGCTCGGCTGGTTTACATCTCTACTTTATATCCTTTACTTTTTTTGTCGGAAAAAAACCCATTGATGACAAATTAGGTTGCTTTCATAGGAAACACGTTGACATGAACAAAAGTGTAATGTTTTTTTTTGTGATGAAAAGGATACCAAAGGATGTAATGCATAAAGTGCCCACAACTTTACTTCATAGTTTGGAAGGAATGCCAGATTTGAAGTGGGAAAAGCTTCTAAAATTGCAGTGTAAAGATGGATCACTTCTCTTCTCTCCATCATCTACTGCTTTTGCACTCATGCAAACAAAAGATGAGAAGTGTCTTCAATATCTTACAAATGTTGTTACAAAATTCAATGGTGGAGGTATGTTTTAATGATGATTTATGGAACCATTTTGTTGTTTTTGGAAAGTGACATTATTAATTCTAGTTATAGAAGTTTAACGAGTTCTCGTGTTTTGATCATGCTTTAGTCCCAAATGTCTATCCGGTGGATCTCTTCGAGCATATTTGGGTCGTTGATCGCCTTCAACGACTTGGGATTGCTCGTTATTTTGAGCCGGAGATCAAGGAGTGTGTTGAATATATCCATAGGTATGTAACTTATTACTTACTACTACAAATTAGTAAATTGTTACATTTTTGTTGATTTTTGCATTTGATCTCTATGTGTTTATATGTTGAGAAACTTTATATATATTCTCCATGTGAACAATTTTCAATAATTATTAGATGTTCTTATAATTATATAATTTATCTTTATAAACATAGAATATTTTTACATATTGTAGACGTAGATAAATTGATAATAAATTAACCGTTAAGAGGGTGATGTGGTAAGCATATCTGATTCTCTATAACAGATACCTCATGTCTGAAACCAACTTCCAATAGTTTTTACCTTAACTCCTGAAGGCCAACGTCCCAACACAAGCTACTGACGCCAATAGTTATCATAGCAGAGTATTGGTAGGACCCGAGAATTTTACTTTCAAAAGCACTTCAGTGGCCCTAGAGGTGCATATAAAACAACATGTCTTTAATAATATTGTACATCCATATATAAGTTGTACATGCTATATCATAGTGGTTAATTCATTATTTTAGTGGCGTACAAATCACCTCCTAGACATATTGGTGTACCATATCTACCGTTTACGCTAAAACAGAACAGGGTGGATTTCAGGCATTGGACAAAGGATGGGATTTGCTGGGCGAAAAACTCGAATGTACAAGATATCGATGACACCACAATGGGCTTTAGGATTTTAAGACTGTATGGTTACGAAACCTCTCCAGGTTGGTTTTTAGGTTTTAGTAAGTCCACTACATCTTTAGCGACAAAATCGAGACAAACAAGCGTTTTTTGTGACAGATGTGTTTCGACAATTTGAGAAAGATGGTAAATTTGTATGCTTTGAGGGGAAGTCAACACAAGCCGTCATTGGCATGTTCAATTTGTATAGGGCTTCACAAGTGCTCTTTCCCGGAGAGAAAATTCTCGAAGATGCCAAGAAATTTTCATATCGCTATTTGAAGGAAAACCAGTGGAAAAACACGCTTCTTGACAAATGGATCATCGCCAAGGACTTGCCTGGAGAGGTATAGGCAAATATTACTTACAAAAATGTATAGCGACAAAAATCTCTAAAATAGTCGCTAAAAGGATCTTTCCCGACAGTTTTTTGTATAAACTTACCAGTAGTGACTTACTTAAATAATAAATCAACAGGTCGGATATGCATTAAGCGTACCATGGTATGCGAGCTTACCTCGACTCGAGACGAGGTATTACTTGGAGCAATATGGAGGCGAGGACGATGTTTGGATAGGGAAAACATTATACAGGTATTGCAAGTTTAGAAACGGAAATAGCGACCACAACTTGAAAGCGTCACTAATCTAAAAACAAAGTGGGACACTCGTAATATTATACATAGTAGTTAATTAAAGAAAACATATCCATCACACAACTTGGAGTAAAAAAAATTGAAGGTAAAAAGTTCAACTCCATTTAATTTCCTCGTATTTTGGTTGCACCCAAGTTATGTCTTTAGTAAAAGTTAATGTAAGAATATTAATACGGATAAATTAAATTTTTTACAAACCTATCATGTCATTTAATACCAAACTCGTCACCAAACCTGTTGTCTTACCGGTTTATTAGTCAATCTGGTTTAAAAATCAGATGATGCTATAAATAATATATATATATATATATATATGATTTAAAACAAACTATAAAAATCTTTTATTTTTTATGTGGACGTGTAATGTTAACCACTACTAGAAAATATCTCTATTTTCTACAAAAGTTTCCGACAAGTTACCAAATAATAAAATTTCTTACAAGTTTGCAACAACTTTCCGACAAAACAAAAACAAAAAAATAAGCACATGATTTCCTACAATTTTCCGACAAATTTATTAAGTAAGTTAACTTCATTATTTAATACAATAGTCAGAATATTGTCGAAAATTACCGACGAAAGCCTTTTGTCGCTAATTCGTCGGAAAACTAGTCGGGAATTTGTCGAAAAATACATTTCCTACAGGGTTTTTTCCAGCAAACACTTTTATCGGAAACTTGTTGCTAACGGACAATTCCGACAGATTTCCTTCGAAACTGCTAACGTAAATTTTTCATTTTTTTAGTAGTGAACAAAATAAGAAGTTTGATATAAAGAAAATATGGTTAGTAAATGAATCATCTATTCAAAGGGAACAAATAAAAGAAATTAAAAATCTGGTCCAACCGCACTTGGGAACTGATCATCGCAATAAGGGCGGTTAAAAGGTACCCAACCGGACCGGTTGTGCAGGTGGTTTCCAGTCCTATCAGCCAGTCCGGTCCGTGTCTAAGAACAGTAAGGTGGGTCGGCATTTATCATACAATACGTTTGTGCTTCTAACCCTTTTGTGAGTGTTATAATTAGTAGCTCATGAGTAACAAAAACAGTATGTTTGGAGTTTATTCACTTGCAAACTTGTATTATTCATCAAACTAATTAATAAAAATGCAGGATGGGAAAGGTGAGCAATAACGCGTACCTTGAAATGGCTAAATTGGACTACAATAACTGTCTAGCCATGCATCAGCTCGAATGGAACACTATTCAACAGTAAGTTACTAAATCTGATATATATTCATTAGTATTGCTAACTTTCGTCGCTGATCCACCGGTGATATCCGTCGGTGAACCCTCACTGAAATTGCCACAGTGATACTATTCGTCAGTTACGTGTCTCTCCCGTCGGTATGTCTGGCAAAACCGGTGGGTTGGTTTGGTTTGGGTTATGTAACGGATCAGAATGGGTTTAGGTGATGATGGGTTATCACCAAAATGAGTTCGGGTCAAAACGGGTCATTTTAAAAAAAAAATCAGTTCGCTTCGGATCAGAATGGGTTGTAACCAAAAAGTGACTCGGGCTGAAATAAGATGTCTTAGAAAAGAAAAGCACCAAAATCTGGTACCCGTTTGAACCCATTCTAAATTTACATAGTTTTTGGGCGACCCACTTGACCCAAATGTTTTAAGGTGTTACCCATTTCAACTTGTTTTGTGTTATGATGTTACCCAATTCAACCCAAAATGCAAAAAAAAAATACACAAACCTATTCATTTCCCCTATTTTGGATCAAAATTGCCAGGTCTACCTGTCAATAGTTGTGTCGGTAATCCGTAGGTGAAGTCTTTTTTACCACAAACCATAAGGGATTAACGACGGATTTGTCCGTCACTAAAAGTCCTTTGATCTGATTTTTTTTTGTATGCAGATGGTATGTGAATTTTGGTATCAAACAGTTGGGGGCGAGCGATATCTCGAGCCTTTTGGTATCGTATTACGTGGCTGCAGCCAGCATATTCGAGCCAGAAAGGTCGAGCGAGCGAAACTCATGGGCTAAAACGACCATATTAGTTGACACCATCTCCAAGTTGTTTGAATCCCCACAGCTCTCAAAAGGGGACAGAAGAGCTTTTGTTGACGAGTTTAGAAACAAATCTACTTCCAAAAAACATTTAAAGTAAGTTTCTTCTAAAGATAAGTTGTTTGTTGGGCGTAAATTAACTTTAGTGACGGTCGTTCATCTGTCGCGATTGTTTGTTAATATTATTGTTTTTCCTGACTTGTTTGGTTGCAAAGAAACGGAGAACAATGGCAGCGGGTGATGGTTGCACTGCAAGGAACCCTACACGACCTAACATTGGAGTCACTCATGGTTCATGGTCGAGACATCCACCCACAACTCCAGCATGCTGTAAGCTTGATATAACTCTTATGTTACGAGTGTAAACGAGCCGAGGTGCTCGTAAACTACTCGAAATCGACTCGTTAAAATCTCGAATCAAGTCGTGCTTAAACGAGCTCGAGCTTATATTGGAGCTCATTTAATAAACAAGCGCAGTCTTAAGCTTTACATATCAAGTTTAACTAGGCTCGCGAACCTAAACGAAATATAAGGCAAATTGGGTTTTAACAACCCTAACTTTAACTTTTTGGCCGATAATAATATATACTTACAATTTAACCAATAACACTCCTAATTTTCACCTTTGTTGCTAATGGCAATCTCAGTCGCATAATCAACATAGATTTACACTTAATTTCAACTCGATTTCGCTCACAGTGATAATTAATTAATTATGAGCGGAAGTTAGAAACTTGATTTGCTTGTAAGCGAAATTGAGTGGAAATTAAATGTATATATCGATTGTATATTTATGACTATTATGTGGATGAGATTACCTTTGACAAAATTATATGTTGGGAGTAGTTAGGAGTGTCATCAGTTATAACTGTAAGTATGAATTATTATCGATCAGCATTTCATAATTTGGATTATTAAAAATTAAATACCTTAATATAACTTTAATTTAATATATTAAATATATAGTTAAATAATAATAGTTATTATATATAAATTTATGATAAATCTTATTTAATAATATATATCATATGATATAAAAATTTATAACTATATATATTTAAATATTTTATAAATGTATATGAATATTTAATAAATAGTAAATGAGTCGAGCCGAGCCGAGCTTGAATTTGAGCTTGAATTTAAGCTTGAAAAACTACTCACAAGTTGAACTCAAGCTTTAGAAATAAAACTCTAAAAGAGCCTCGAGCTAAGTTTAGGTGAGTTCGGGCTCGGCTCATTAACACTCCTACTGTTATGTTTCGTTGTCACTAGATAACGATTGTGTTTTTTGGTTGTTTGGAACTAGTGGGAGATGTGGTTGATGAGGTGGCAGGACGGAGAAGGTGTGGCAGTACTAGGTGAATTGATAGTACAAACAATAAACATAACCGCTGGCAGATGTCTATCTAATGAACTCTTAGCTCACCCTCAGTATCAACGGCTTTCAACCGTCACTAATAACATATGCCAAGAACTATTTAAGTTTCATAACTCCAAGGTAAACATAACTTCACATTTTTATGCCCGATTTGAATTTAATTAAGATTCTTATGTCGTAACCTTTTAAGGGACGGCATAATGGTAAGCGTCTCAGGTTCGAATCCTGCTACCAATGATTTTTACCATAATCTCTTGAAGGTCACATGTTCAGCACAAACTGCGATTTACTTGATCTCGTGGTCAGTATGGTATTCATAGGATCCCGTGACTTTTCCAGTAACGGATTCTCATGGTTAAAGAAAAAGATATTTTTATCATTTGTTCACTGTTGATAACAAAAAAAATGTTTTTGTATTGTTAGGAGAATGGCAACACACGTTGCGACAATGGGGCTACTAGTGCTACTATAGACTCTAGAATGCAAGAACTAGTGCAACTTGTGTTGAGCGACTCGCCCCATGACGATCTTGATCGAGATCTGAAGCAGACGTTCCTAACTGTTGCAAGAGCATTCTACTACAAAGCTTACTTTGATCACGAGACGATAAACGATCATATCTCCAAAGCAATGTCCAAGATTGTAGTATGACAAGTAACATATTACATGCTTATCTTCAAAAAAAAATATGGTTAAATAAGTGTAATGATTTACAGGATTTTCATGGCTTGGTTATGTTCTCGATTTTACTATGTAACAGAAACATAATCAAAAGTTTCGATTATTGGTAACAAAAAAATTGATTGGTTCGGTTCTCGGTTTTACTCTGTAACAGGAGGATAATCAAAAGTTTCAATTGTTGGAATTAATTACACGTATTGCCCCTGTGGTTTACTCAGATTTCACTTTTGGCCCCTGTGAATGCTAAATTACAAATTTGGCCCAATAGTTTGCACACTTATTTCACTTTTGGCCCATGAAGTGGATGTCAGTTAAGTTTTTTAGTTAAGTGCATCTGAAATGACTAAAATACCCTTTACATATTAAAATAATAAAAAAAATAATAACTCTTACAAAAAGTGAGTGAGACCCACTACAAAAGGTGAGGACCACCAAAACTCACCCACTTCATCTTCTTCAAATCAAAACTCACCTCTCCCATTACATCCTAGTTTCCAACTCCCCTTCTAACAACCACCGGCCACCAACACCCTCCAGCCATATGATTTGTTCAGATTATGGCCTAATCAAAACTCAAAACATGGGACTTTCTATCTGGTCCCAATTTCAAATGCAAAATAGTGCAGCCTCAAATGCACATATACTAACTTCATCCCTAGCATCTATCCTCATCTCTTTCACCAAATGCACATACCTTAGCCTCAAATACACATAATTCAAATGCTCCGTACACCATTCTCCGTCGTTAGTTTGTCCGGACCAAAGCGTTTCTCCGTTGCCGCAACGGCGACGCCGATACAGCAGGATGAGGATTCCAATGTTTTGACGACAAATCCGAGCAAGAGAGGAATCATCGCACAACTTGACCTTCAAGTCTTAGCCGTTCGTCCGCCGCCGCCACGCTGCGGCGAAACCGCCTCAAACGACAGATCGGAGCAAGAGAGGAATCATGGCCAACAATAGGCTACTAATCATCTAAGTAATCATCGCCATCTCCTGAGAACCACCGATATGAGCCGCCAACCCCAGAACCACCGACTGTTGCCGTCGTTTAGCTCCGCCGTGTCTTCACCATCTAATTCCGATCGAAGGGATGAAGATGAGAGTGGTGTGGTTCGTTGCTGAAGGTCAGACCTATCACCGCTGTAGGTCAGACCTATCACCGCTGTGTGTATGGTGAACCAGGGTAGGGGAAGAGCAAAGGGGGAGGAGTTTTAATTTTGAGGTTAGGTGGGTCCTATCAATTTAAGATATTATTTTAAATTTTAATTTTATGTTTTTAATACTACATATTTAATATTGGGGGTATTTTAGTCATTTCACATACACTTAACTGAAAAATTTAACTGACATCCACTACAGGGGCCATCTATGTAACAAACGTGCAAACTATTGGGTCAAACTTGTAATTTTCCATTCCTATGGTCCAAAAGTGAAATCCGTGTAAACAACAGGGGCCATCCGTGTAATTAATTCCAATTGTTGGTAATAAAAATTGAATGGTTCGGTTATTTTTGGTAAATGGTTTTCGGTTATCGATTTGATTGACTATTGTATCTTGTTTTTGGGGCAATTTCATATATGTCCTTACAAACTTGAAAAATATCATATATATACTTAACAAAAACTAAAAATATCATATATACTCATACGAACATATAATAATCTATACTATATAATAAATAAAGGTTTTGGTAACATAAATTTTCCCGTCTCTCTCTCCTATTAATTGCTCAAACTTTCTTTAGTTGTTTTTTTTATAATTTTTTTTTGTTTTTCGTCTATTTCCTATTAAATAATAATGATTTATATAATTCTTTTTATAAAACGTTTTTTATCTAAAAAAATATAGATTTGTTCATAAAACATTATTAGAAATTGAACATTAATTTCATTTTTTTTAAAAGTAACTATATGACGTCTCTAAAATTTGTATTAAAAACTATGCAATATGCTATAAATATATAATATGTAAATATTTATTATTAAATATAATATTATTTTTATTTAACCCGTGTAATACACGGGGTTTCTAACCTAGTATCATATATACTCATTTCATTAAAAACCATTTAAAAGATGATCATTTTACCATTATTTCTCAAAACTTTAAAAATTTCATATTTACCAATTTTTAACATTGAAACTTCATATTTACACATTTTCAACTTTAGAATTTTATAAAAATAAAAAATACTTTTCTTAATATACTATTTTGAACTTTTCTCATTTTTTTATAATTTTACCAATTTTCTTTTAGAGCATTGGCGTTTTGTAACTTTTTCACAATCATTTCTTCTGAGTCGATGCCTTCTGAATGGATTTGTAGAATCGTGATATTCGCCATCAAGAATAGGAGAACAAGTGATCTTTTACGTATTAGATAAAAGTAAAAAAAAATAGTTTATAAAAAATTATATAATGGATAAGGGTAAAATGGTAATAAAGTAACAAATTATTAAATTGAGTATATATGATATTATCTCTTATTTTTGAGTTTCTCTTGATATACCAAGTTAAATACAAATTTTAGTTTTGTCAAAAATAAAAGAATATAACAAAATTAATATACATTAAACCTGAATTGAAATTTAAAGATTTTCTAACATAAACAAAAATATCACAATTGCGACAATATCAGATATTCAAAACTATATCTATACTTATAATAAATAAAGTTTTTTCATGTCACATGTCGCCTCTATACACGTTTTCAACATTTTTTCCGTCTCTTTCTCTTATTAAATATACATCTATCTTTTAATAATAATATATTTCTAAACAAAATACTAATTATACTTATAAAACACATTTATTCTAAATGTAACTATGTAAGTTATATTTTCAATCAAATATTAAATGAAAATAAAATTACATTAAATAGTAATTAAAGTATTCTCGAAACCTAATTATATATTAATTTTTACATATTTTAAATTTTGTTTTCTCTACTTAAATATTTTTACACCTGTAAAATATATACATAAAAAAATTTAAGAATCTTATATATTGATAATTTTTAACCCGTAACTAGTTTCAAATAAAGGCTAACATAATTAATCCAATTGTTTGAGGTTTTAATACAATAGCAAAGATAAATAGTCGTGTAATGCCTTACGTATAAACTCATATAAATTGTTGTAAAAAACATTAAAACTCGTAAAACTCTTAATTATAGATGACATACCCATGTGAACAAATATTAGGTACATAGTTTGTGTATTTTTAATTTAAAACTAGAAAATTTGCCCCGCGCTTCACGGCGGGAGGCCCTCGCATCAAAGTGACATTAAGGTGACAAAAAGAAACGTATGAAGTTGAGCTAGTGACATTAAGGTGACAAAAAACAAAAAAAAACGTGGTTAAATACATCGAAGAAACGTATAAAGTTACGTGGCTAAGTACCAAGTATATAAAGTAAACATATGAAGTTGTCGCGTCTCGGTTCTAGAGATCGAAAATAGATAAATTACGACACGAATAGGAGTTAAGATTGAGAAAGTAAATTCGTTAAAGAAGTTAGTAACAAAAGAAAACACATAAAGTTGTCGCGACTCAGTATAAATAAAAATGAGTATAACGTAAACATGACGTAATATTGAAACGACAAAACGTTAAAAAAAAGTTATTTAAAAAAAGTAACTATGTAAGTTATATTTTCAATCAAATATTAAATGAAAATCAAAGAGTTAATTACACGGATAGTCTCTGTGGTTTATCAAAGGTAACAAGTTAAGGTACTAATGGTTTGAAGTAGCAAGTTTAGGTACTAACTTTCATTTTTGTAACACTATTAGGTACTAAGACTAACATTTGTTAAATTTTTTATTAAATTGGAGTTAAATAACTTTTTTACCCTTTGACTATTAATAACAGGGACTACCTATGTAACTGTTATTATTAACAGGGACCATTTATGTAAAAGCCACCCCTTTCCTTATTCTCCCATCTTCCTCATTTGACCTAAAAACACCTTCTCCACCACCACAACAGTGGCCTCTCCCTATCCCATTTATTTTCGGCCGCCGCCCCTGAAAGAACTCCAGCGATTGAGACCTATCTCCTGTGTCGGATTCCGTTCACCATCTTATAATCGACTTCCTCTCTCCATCCCAAAACCCACTCGTTCTCACCATCTCGTGACTCTCTCTCCCCACTGCTCGAATCACACAGCCTTTTGGTGAACCACTGAACCATCGAATCGCACAACCTTTGTCGTGACCACACTTTCTTCGCAAACAATTACCGTGACTACACCATCGAGTCACACACTCTTTGGGTTATCAAACGATGATGGTTCTCATTATTCTCTCAAATTTGCAGAGTTGTGTCCAAATTGTTGACTACACCATTGCATATATGAAGCCACCGATTGCAAGATTTCAAGGCATGTGAAGCTAACCTGTTCTCTGTTTGAACTGAATGCCAAATCATGTGAGATTTTAAAATGATGAGTTCTAGTGGCAAAGGGGTAAAGTCGAAGGTGTAGTAGCAATTAACGTCTCGTGTCTGATCACAGAACCCAGAAATTCAAAATTGAGGGCTTACACAATGACGATGGTGGAGAAAGAGATGAGGGGGCGTGTATTTGAACTGGACATTGTTGTGATTATGTGTGAAGAATATGATTTAGATTTAAGTTTATTTATTTAATATTTTATGAAAATTACACAAATGATCCCTATCATAAAATAGAGTTAGTTATATAAATGGTCCCTTGAGTAATTAAAGGGTAATTTGGTCATTTTACTTAAACTTAACAAAAAGGTTAACGAACGTTAGTCTTAGTACCTAATAGTGTTACAAAAATGAAAGTTAGTACCCAAACTTGCTACTTCAAATCATTAGTACCTAAACTTGTTACTTTTAACAAACCATAGGGACTATCCGTGTAATTAACTCAAAATCAAATTACATTAAATAGTAATTAAAGTATTCTCGAAACCTAATTATATATTAATTTTTACATATTTTAAATTTTGTTTTCTCTCCTTAAATATTTTTACACCTGTAAAATATATACATAAAAATTTAAGAATCTTATATATTGATAATTTTTAACCCGTAACTAGTTTCAAATAAAGGCTAACATAATTAATCCAATTGTTTGAGGTTTTAATACAATAGCAAAGATAAATAGTCGTGTAATGCCTTACGTATAAACTCATATAAATTGTTGTAAAAAACATTAAAACTCGTAAAACTCTTAATTATAGATGACATACCCATGTGAACAAATATTAGGTACATAGTTTGTGTATTTTTAATTTAAAACTAGAAAATTTGCCCCGCGCTCCACGGCGGGAGGCCCTCGCATCATGCGGCGCGAGCCGGACTTTAAATGGTTGAGCTAGTGACATTAAGGTGACAAAAAACAAAAAAAACATGGTTAAATACATCGAAGAAACGTATAAAGTTACGTGGCTAAGTACCAAGTATATAAAGTAAACATATGAAGTTGTCGCGTCTCGGTTCTAGAGATCGAAAATAGATAAATTACGACACGAATAGGAGTTAAGATTGAGAAAGTAAATTCGTTAAAGAAGTTAGTAACAAAAGAAAACACATAAAGTTGTCGCGACTCAGTATAAATAAAAATGAGTATAACGTAAACATGATGTAATATTGAAACGACAAAACGTTAAAAAAAGTTATTTTAAAAAAAGTAAAACAAAAAAATGTTATTTGACGTAGTTAAGCACATAAACAACATGATGTAATATTGAAACGACAAAACGTTAAAAAAAGTTATTTTAAAAAAAGTAAAACAAAAAAAGGTTATTTGACGTAGTTAAGCACATAAACAAAATCTATAAAGTTTCAGAGGATCTATAAAGTTTCAGAGGTTCTATAAAGTTTCCGAGGTTCGGTATAAATAGAAAAAAAAATTAGCACAAACAAAAGAGAAAAGAAAAAAAATAAAAAAAAAAATGTGGTGAATGGGATATGAACCCACATCAACGACATCAAGTTCAACATACCTAACCGCTACATCTACACTCACTTTTTGTTTGTGAATTTGAAAACAAATTATTTAATGTATATTTTTGGATTGAGTTGGTGGCTTACTATTGGCCACCTACTCTTCCTATTAAGGTTTAGTAATGCCAAATTTTTAGAGACCAGGATACGACTATGAAAAATGATATCACATAGCCGAAAGAAAAAGTGAAGTACACGAATTGCAGAAACGAACTGAATACTTGGATATTCTGAAAGACGTGATCATACTTTCAGATTAAATTTATTTGGTGGTTCACCCAAATGATTGATCGGATACAATTCAAAGATATAGAAGGAAAAAAATATAAATGGTGTGTTGTGTGATGAATTCGAACCAGAATGAGACCAAAATCGCAAGAGCGTGTTTACAGTTATCAGGTCTAGAAACTGACCTAGGCAGCTCGACCCCAACCAAGGGCTCTTCCCCTTGGACTTCGCACCCTCGTTAATTAGGGGTTTCACTCCTAATATCATAATAAACTCAAACAATCGTGCACTCCACACCTTACTTATTTAATATTTATGTTGATACATATTGGTTAACCAAATTAATCCAATTACATTAAAATATCCAACAGTACATAACCCAATGGACATAGTCAAATGACATGTAGGGATGGCAATGCAACCCGAACCCGATGGGAAAACCCGAAACCCGAAACATTCGGGACGGGTATAGGGTCGGGTAATCGGGTATGGGACCGGTTTGGGATTACTTTTGAAATTTTTCGTGGGTTTGGGACGGGTATTTACCCACCCCGATTGCCCGATAACGTATACCCGTTTACCCGATAGAGTTTTTCTTTCTTTTTTATTTATTCTAAGTATATATATTGTATTTATTTTAATTATATATATCGTATTTATTTTAAATGTATATACCCAACATGATTTTATTTTTTAATTTTTTTAGTTTAGTTACAACTTTTATGTATACCCGATAAATACCCGACGGGTTTAGGTTGAGTATACCCAACGGGTATTTTTTAGAAACTAACGGGTTTACCCGAAACCCGTGGGTATACCTGATACCCAATGGGTAATTACCCGATAGAAACCCGACGGGTTTTGGGCCGGGTATGGGACAAGATTTTGTAACCGGGTATGGGATTGGGATTACCTAAACCCATCCCAAACCCGACCCATTGCCATCCTTAATGACATGTTATTTCCACCACTTCATTTTACTACATTCACTGATAGACTATATGAATATGATCAAATAGTTGTTACTTTAGATTAGTGCAACACTAACTTATTTTGCACTTACAGGATAGGAAGAGGAGCAGAGGCAGATCACAACTGACATGGGATGACCAGATTAGGAGGGATTTATTAGACTTACACCTCTTCGAGGATATTATCAGTGATAGGAGTCTTTAGAGACTTTGGATAAATGTAAGAATTTTTAGGGGGACACAAAGTTTTTGATATTCACTGGAGCCTCGTACTTTAGTTACACATGAGGGTGGCTGTCACACCCTCAAAATCCACTAACGAAGTTTTACCGCGAGGCATGTGACAAACCAGGATTTCAGTCCTTAGTTATGTCAAACGACACTATTAATGTTTAATAGAAACCATTGATTATTCAGAGTAAATGCGGAAGCAAAAGATTAAGTATTTAATGCGCAAAACAACCGCGCCCAAGTCAAATTTAATAAAAAGCAGATAAATGTTTAATGTTTACAATGACTAAAAATGACTCCAATGCATGTCCTAATTGTGCACATGTGCCTTAGCTACCTGAGAAAACATGTAAGAAAATGTGTCAACACTAGGTTGATGAGTTCACATGTTTCAGTTCATATTAGTGTTTGCCAGATTATGTACATTCAATATATCAATAGGTAATCAACAGTGGTGATGTGTTAGGTCAATATTACACATGTTCGACCTCCATTCGAGTTAGCGCGACTAATGTGGGTGGGGTTTATCAAACCCAATAGTACTACTCAAGATTACCTCGCTAAGTTTATATTAAACGGTTCAATGGTTAAGACTTTCATGATAGAGTGTTACGCTTAGTTTAACAATTGATAATATAAGAACTACAGTAATCATATGTTTGCGTCATGTTTTCTCCCCCTAGTTTAAAAACAGTAAATGTGCCGTGAAACTCACCTGAGTGTGTAGAATGTAGTAATTAGCACCACACAAGGATGCAAAAAAACCACAAATAGTTTGCAAGCGGACAGACTACGAATGCCCTAGAATATGTTTTATGACTGTTAGGAACACGTAGGAGTTTGTGACAACGACACGGACAGACTGAATGTCCTAAAACGCACTTATGATTAACGGATAGGAATCTCATCATCGGGATTAGAAAATCCCTAGTTCGGTATTTAGTATGGATGTGGTATAAGTGAAACACCACTAAACACGTGATAATAATATTAAATAATGGTTCACGTGTTTTTAGTGACGAATATAATTGTTTAAGTGGTAAAAATAATGAATTTATTATTTTTTGAATAAAATAACACTTAGGATTAATTATAAAATTAATCCCAAGCACTCGGTCGTTTTTGGGTAACCAATCGCCTTAAAATAACATTATAAAAATATGGGAATTGATTTTTATTTAAAAATACAATTAAAAATTGCTTAAAAAATAAAACTGTTGGTGTGGTTCGAACCCGGATCTCACCCACACCAACACAAAGCCTTAATCAGTTTGGTTTTAACACACAAGGTTTCTGTGTTCTTCCCCCCAACGAAACCCGATTCCAAAATCCTCCCTGAATCCTCAGATTTTGATCGTAATAGACCTTAAGATCATAGGGGTTTTGTTAATCAATGTTGTGCGAACTTGTGGATGTATTTATTTGCAAAAACAACAAGTCTAGGTTGATTAAATCTTCGTTTGAAGCATCGAAAACCCTAGGTTCTAACCACGAATTCAATTGCTCAAATCCTATAAGATTAACAGTTGGATTCATGGGGATTTTGTCGAACAATGGATTGCGAATCTAACCATATAAATTAATTATAATTAGATTGAGATTGAGTCTAGGTTGGTGTTCGATTAAACCCAAAATTGTATGAACCCTAGAATCGGTTCATGTTTAAATCGATGTTATAAACCCCAATTAGGTTAGGGCTTTCAATCTACAGACCAAGACGAGTGCGAGGAAAGTTTCAATTACCTGAATTGGTTTTGAATTGATGGAGTTCGACTAAACCGTGTTTCGACTTCGAACGACTTGGTCTCCGGTGACTCCTACTGCATCTCCGGCCGAATTGAATTGTGCAAAAGGTTCACAGAGGTTCGTACAAGGCGTGGGAAGTGTTTGATTACAGAATGGTATTCGAATTGGACAAGTTTGATAGTGATCGACGGTTGCGGGTTTATGGACTTAATTCGCAATGATTAACACCTAAAAACGTATGGAATTGATTAGAAAGTGGTCGAAATCATCAATATAGTGAATAACAGTTTCGAATTCGAACGGTCTTGGAGTTTTTCTTGCGAATTTGTATCAAAGTGTGCTTGATTTTGACTTTCAAAAGTCGAAATCAAGTATTGGATAATTACAGCTTTAGTCCCTGAAATTTATGTGAATTTGTTTGTTTTTCCTGAGTCGGGGGTCTATCTAGGAGTAGCCTCTCTGTCCTTTGGGATAGAGGTAATGCTTTCCCTCATCTCACCATGCCCGGACCCTACTTTATAAGTGAGATTCATTAAGTTTGTTTGTTTATTTTAAGATATATAATACTACCTAAAAGATTATACTAAATATATCAAACCAATGAACTAATATGAATAAGGAGTATTCGATAGAGGTGCACAAATCGATAGAGGTTCCGGGTATTCAAGGTGGGTATTTCAAGAAACTATTTCCGGGTATTCGAAAAACTTAGTTAAACATATAAATACATTAATTAAACATATAAATAACTAACTTAAAAAGTCCAATAACATTGAAACTTAAAATGTTACAAATTAGATAAATGTTTAAAACATAAAGTCATAAAACATAGATAAATTATATAAAAAAACTATATTGTTTCCGAAACCGGGTATGGTCTTAGGGTTTAGGGTTAGAGGTGCACATTTCGGGTATTCTCAAGAACCGGTTCCGGAAAACCGGGTTTTAAAAGGAACTCGTTCCGATTCCAGGTCCGATTCTTGGTTGAAAAACCATACCCTATGTATCAGTTCCGGGTATTCAAGCATCGGTTTCGGTTCTTACCAGTTCCGATTCAAGGTATTTGGGCAGTTCTGGTTTTTTTTGTGCACCTCTAGTATTCGGGTTATGAATTAATTTATAGAATTAGTTAAATTTGGGTTTGGTTGTCGGAAGCCCATAAGAGGCCCAAAGAAGATCACGAAAGTGAAAAAGATAAGCACAGAAAAGAAACGATGCTTGTGAGTTGTCACACCCCGCCTCAGGCACCCCCTGGACGTGTGCGAGCTCGATTAGTATCTTGGATTCTTTGATTTAAGAGTTTTATAAAATACAGCGGAAGTCTTTTCAAAATGATCGTTTCATTATTTGTCTTAACCTCAAGGGTTGTATTTGTAAATATCAAAACTCAATTGGAAAACAAAAGCCTTGTATTCACTTTATAAACATAGGGTTTCAATACCCTTTCATCTTTTACTACAAAACCAAGTTTGAAATCAAATACATCATAAGCCACTGGAAATAATACAACACAGGGTTGATCAATTCCCTGGTTCTATCTTCTTTCTTTAGGATTTCCCTTTACACGAGGCCTGAGAATCCTACGTGCATTCCATCCTTTTATTTCACAGGTAAGATCTGATGCCTGTCTCTCACATTTTCTTTTCTTGGGTCAGATCTTATGTCTGCCCATACCTCATTCTCATCACATTTTATTCGTTAACTGAAAACATTTTGAAAATAAAACTGTAGGATCGTGAAAGTACAAGATGGTTCTGTTCTTAGTTGAAATTGGCGGAAACAATAACAACTACACAAGGATCGAGTAAACAGAAAGAATACTTTTAAGAACACTGTTGTATTAAGCTTTTGCAAATAAACGATTACAAATGAGAACTCGATCAAAAAGCACACTTACAATGAAGTGTTTACACAGTATTTATACTCACTTAGAATCAAGACAACCCCTTGATTCTAAGGATCAGATCTAACACAGACCGTTGATCTGATATATATAGCTAACTATTACACGTTTAATCTAAAACTAGTTAACTTTATTGAAGCGTCTTCTTTATGCATTATTGCTTGCATGCTTGGAGAAGAGCATTGTTGTCCGTCATTGGTTGAACCATTGAGGTTCCTTCTGCTTTAAGTGTGTCAGTTGCTTTTGCAGAAAGTTGTCAGTGATGCTTGGCATGGATTGTCAGCTGCAACGATTTGTCTTCAAGGAACACGGCTGTCAGCAACAAAGATGATGATCAGCAGCAAGATGTAACCATCCAAAGATGCTGATGATTTGCCTGTCAGCAGCATCAAGTGTTGATGCTGCTGAAAAGCCTATCCGCAGCAACTTTGGTCTTCAGCAGATAAGGCTATCCGCAGCAGATTTGTTCTTCAGCGGGAGAACAAGTATCCGCAGCAGATAAGCTTGTCCGCAGTAGTTTGTTGGTCAGCAGTAAACTCTGAGATCAGCAGCATTTTGTACTTAGAGAATTTTGTAGCCTTCAGTCTTTGATTCTACAAACTCCCCCTAGACTGATGCTACCAAAATTCTCTTACTGCCTTTGTTGCTGAAGCTTTTGCATGTTTCTGACTATCCTTTCAAGACTGTCTGAGTCTTCCTCCATTGGGACCATCTCCCCCTTTTTTGGTTGCATCAGTGGACAAATGAGCATCAGTTTGGGTGCCCACTGATACAAGGGAGGGAGTAGGTAAAGTTGGGCATTTATGGGCTTCATGCATAGAGACTTGATGTCTTAGTTTGGACACTTCAGCCTCTAGCATAGCTACCCTGGTCGTCAATTCCAAGATATGAAGTTGCAGTCTGTCCTCATCCACAGTTGTGGAATCCTTGGATCCATATGGGGCCTTAGGCCTAGCCTCTTCATCCCCATTACCCATGGTTTCTTGGCACCTGGGATTCCTCTCAGTGAGGGGAGTTTCCAAGGAAGCATCCTCACTGTGAGTTGCCGTGGTTGAGGTCTTAGCAATGTTGTCACTGTCCTCCTGGTCATTTGATGGACCAGCAGTAGTGACAGCCTCTTCCACATCCACTCTTTCATAACTCCTAGAGTGGACCTTCAGGGTAGAAGAACTTGGGTTGGGTGTGTTGGAAGCAAGATCAATCAGTACCTCCGAGATAGTGGTAGTTGGAGAAGGTACAACATCTTGATCAGGTTCCTCAACACTTAAGTTCAGAAGAAAAAGGAAAGGCTCAGAGGGATGTTCTATGGATCTGGGAAGTGATCCTGATCCTAATAGAGAGACATCCAAAGGAGTCTCCCTAATAATGTGGCTGTCCCTTATGATATTCTCACCAGAATGTTGTGATTCTGAGTCAGGGCCCTGTGTTCCGGTTGAACGATAACATCCAAAAGAGGGGTAAGTAATTTTTATGCCTGTGCATCCTTAGTAGTATGCACAGGGGTTCGAATGGAAGAAGCCGACTGTTGTTTAGGATGTGAGGTGGAGGGTGTGGGATCAGTATCAGCTGGGATTGCTGAACTATCACCCGGGGTATTTTATATGTTCAACATTATAGATAACAATGGAACATTGACCCCTGAGAACTTTTTGGAAACAACTTCATCTTATCATTCCAAATCAACGAAAATGCAGATCTTCGTGAAAACCCTAACGGGTAAGACGATCACGTTTGAGGTCGAATCCTTCAACACAATCGACAACGTGAAGGCAAAGATCCAAGACAAGGAAGGCATCCCGCCAGACCAGCAGCGTCTAATCTTCGCCAAAAAACAGCTCGAGGACGGCAGAACTCTATCCAATTACAACATCCAAAAGGAGTCAACTCTCCACCTCGTCCTTCGTCTCCGCGGTGGCACGAAGAAGCGCAAGAAGAAGACCATGGAAGGCGGAGGCAAGTGCGGAGCTTACTTGATGCCATTCGCTTCTCTTCTGAGATATGCATTGGAGAAGAGTGTGGCAAAGATACTTCCATGGAGGGCCCATCAGCGCCTTCTCTATTGTATACCCATTTTGATTTCCAATGTACCCTATTGATTTCCAGAGACACTTCCATGGAGGGAAGGTTTGAAGGTTAGTGGGGACTTGTGAGAAAGTGATGTTGGTTTAGGGAGAAGTTGAAGGTGAAGAGGTGTTAAGGAAATTTGATTTTGTTTTTATAACGACAGAGGAGAGAAAAAGAAAAATGACTTGTACCGTACAACCTTATTTACCTTTATTGTTACAGCTGTAATACACCAAGCCAGTCATGGTAAAGACTGACGTTAATTTTTACAGCAGGTAAAGGTTAATTTGGACTTAAATTTACCCATCAGCGGCAAACTTGGTTGATGTGGATGAATAAGCCTGTCCACGGTTAAGTCTGTCAGCAGCAAACTTATCTGCTGCTAATGGATTTAATAATCCACAGCAAGGATGTTGTTGCTGACGGTCTTAAAGAAATCCGCTGGAAACTTGTTCCTGCTGATAACTTAAAGCAGTCAGCAGCAAATCTTTTGCTGCTGAAGATTAAACCTGTCAGCAGCTGAAGGACAAAAATGCTGCTGACTTATAACTTTTTTTTTACAGCAAAGGACAGACACATTTACAACAAAGGATAGACGCATTCAACTGAACCAATGATGATGCTTGGTGGTTTCTTTGCCTTCCATTGTTGAGTTGGTGGTTTTCCACCTCTCTTCACATTGTCAGCAACAGATTTTGCTACTGATCTTTCTGGCTTGTTGACAGTAGATCCTGCTGCTGATGGCTTTGTTGAAGTGGCAGCATTCTTTGCTGCTGAAGGCTTTGCCTTGGATTTTGCCTTATCAGCAGTGGACACTCTTGCTGCTAATGGCTTTGCCTTATCAGCAGCAGATTTTGCTGTGGAGGATTTTAGCTTATCAGCAGTAGACTTGGTTGCTGCTGAAAGCTTCTGCTTTGTTTTCTTGGGCTTAACTTGACTAACAACCGATGTATGCTGATCCTTCTTTACCTTTTGTCTTTGAGGGGCTTGATGAAGGATCTGGTTGAAGGGGTTAAACTTACAGTTTGCAGCAAAGTGGTCTTATTCACCACAAATGATGCAAGTTTGTTGAGATTTAGGCAGCTTCACTCTTGAGGGAGATAGAGACTCCCTGATCTTAGTTGCTTTGACCTCGTAGCTTCTTACCTTCTTGTTTTTGTTATTCTTTTCAAAGGCATGCTGCTTTGAATTTCTTTGGTATTCTAGGTAATGAACGCAGGTGCTGGCAGTGTGGTTATATCTGCCACACACAAAGCATGATCTTGCCAGTTTGTCTCTTAAAAGGTAGACATAGTCCTTTCTTTGGAACAGATCCTTGAAGTTCCATGGATGAGCTTTGTTATGTTCAAAAGTGGCTTCTTCTAGGGTCTTTTGAACATATGGAATTTTTTCTTCAGGCTTACGACATATATCAAATACCTTCCTCTTTGTGATCGGCTTTGACTGAGGCTTGGGGTTTGTGGGTCCTGATGTCTGTCCCTTTTCAATGTTTAGCTTTCTTCCATCTGGAGGATAGCTGATCTTGATCTGTTTGAATGGTACCGGGGCTGGAACAGCTAGAAGAACAGCAGGAACTTCAACTCTATTCAGAACAACTTCAGATGGGACTGCACTGGTTTCATCATGGTCTGAGTGGGTTGACTCAGATTTCGATGAGGTAGTGTAGTCTTCGACGAAAGGTTCATCCGTTGAAGGATCAAGGTTTTGGTTTGCAGTGTCAAGATTTGCAACATTGAAGCTTGGTTCGTATATGGCAATATAGTCAGCAGGAGGAGGAACAGCATTGTACTGATCATTGTTATACCCAAGTCCAGTTTTTACCTTCTCACAGACTTGAATATCTAAAAGTCTTTGTAACTTTTTGGAGGAAAATTTATATTTTTCAACATGAACTTTCTGTTCTGCCAGTTCAGCTCTGGTAGCTTTTAGTTTGACCAGTAGATCATCAATCTGAGTTTCAAGATTAGTTTGTTCGTGTTTTAGCGATGAAATCTCTTTCTTAAGGCAGTTAATCTTTTCTTTATAAGTATTTTCAACTTTTTTGAACTCAGATTTCATCTGATGAAACTCTTCATTTTGATCTATAAGGTTTTGGTTATGCTTTCTATAACCCAAAACTTTATCAATACAGGCTTGAGAGCAAAGATGTTCAAATACCTGAGGTGGTATCTCTGTAGTGTCTGCCATAAGAGCTTGATTGTTGACAGGTAGTTCCTCATACTGGAAGCTCCAGTCGAACTCAGAAGTTCCAACAGTTGCACAGGCTGCAGTTTGAACTGGAGGAGTAGCTTGTTGTTGTTGTCTGGGTTGGGCTTGGTGAGCTTGTCTTGACTGAGGAGCAGCTGGATTTGCTCTTGGTGCCTTGCATTCTCTAGAAAAGTGACCCAGTAGGTTACAGTTGTAACATCTTAGTTTGCTTTTATCCAAGCCAACTCTGGTGTTGGAGTTGTTACTTGGAATGGGTCTTCCGGTTCTAGAGTAGAACCTTTTTGCTCTTATAGAGAGCATGGCATACGAGTGCTGTATGTCCATTTCTTCTAGATCATCTGGATGGAAACATTCCAGATCATCCTTGATAAAGGACATGTTGCTTGAGTTTTCAGAAACAAAAGCAGCAGAAGTTGAGGCTTGAGGAGGAGCTTCAAGAAGAAATGGTGAGGTATTTGATTTAGAGGTAGGAGTTTGAGGATGTGTGACTATGGGAGGATAGTAGTTGCTAGTACTAGGACCTGAGTGGTCAGAGTGAAGAGCAGAAGAGGTGGTGGTGGATGTTGAAGCTGTTTGGTAGATTGAGCTCCTTTCCTTGGCCTGAATCATCTCTAATTCATAGGTTTTGAGCATACCAAATAGCTCAGTCATCTGAAGAGTCTTCAGATTCTCAGTTCTTCTGATGGACACAGTGTAGAGTGTCCAGCAACTAGGTAGAGATCTGATGAATTTCTTAAGAATATCTTCATTCTCCAACTTCACTTTTGAGCACTGCAGCTCACCTACAAGATAAGTATATCTGTTATATAAAACAGTTAGAGACTCACCTTCCTTCCAGACAAAGTTTTCATACTACTGTTTCAGGATGTCTCTTCTGTTTTCTTTGACTTCCTCAGAGCCAGCAAACATCTTCTCAAGAGCCTCCCAGAGCTCTTTAGCAGTTTTGTAACTTCTGAAGTTATGAAAAACTTCATTTGGAAGGCACATTTGGATAGCTCCTAGTGCCTTGAAGTCTACCTCCATCTTCTTTATGTCATCTTCTGAGTACTTGGAGGGCTCCTTTGGAACTGGTGGTCCTCCAGAGTCAGCCGAGGCCACCATGGGAGTGTAGGGTCCATTCCTGATGGATTTCCACATTCCGTACTCCTGATAGCAGAAAAAACTTTCCATGCGATTCTTCCACATGTCGTAGTCTTCCCCAGATACCAATCTTGGTGGTCGGTTGATGCTGCCGATGTCTTCAAATCCATTGCTCTGTGCCATCTTTGTTCTTGGTGACTTGATGAAAGAGAAAGATTAGAATAGAACCAGAAGTGATTAAACAAGTGTGAGTTTGTTTAATCTGAGCCAAAGCTCTGATACCACTTGTAGGATCGTGAAAGTACAAGATGGTTCTGTTCTTAGTTGAAATTGGTGGAAACAATAACAACTACACAAGTATAATCGAGTAAACAGAAAGAATACTTTTAATAACACTGTTGTATTAAGCTTTTTCAAATAAACGATTACAAATGAGAACTCGGTCAAAAAGCACAGTTACAATGAAGTGTTTACACAGTATTTATACTCACTTAGAATCAAGACAGCCCCTTGATTCTAAGGATCAGATCTAACACAGACCGTCGATCTGATGTATATAGCTAACTATTACACGTTTAGTCTAAAACTAGTTAACTTTATTGAAGCGTCTTCTTTATGCATTATTGCTTGCATGCTTGGAGAAGAGCATTGCTGTCCATCATTGGTTGAGCCATTGAGGTTCCTTCTGCTTTAAGTGTGTCAGTTGCTTTTACAGAAAGTTGTAAGTGACGCTTGGCATGGATAGTCAGCTGCAACGATTTATCTTTAAGGCACACGGCTGTCAGCAGCAAAGATGATGATCAACAGCAAGATGTAACCATCCAATGTTGCTGATGATTTGCCTGTCAGCAGCATCAAGTGTTGATGCTGCTGAAAAGCCTATCCGCAGCAACTTTGGTGTTTAGCAGATAATGATGTTGTCGATCCCTTTACACGAGGCCTGAGAGTCCAACGTGCATTCCATTCTTTTATTTCACAGGTAAGATCTGATGCCTGCCTCTCACATTTTCTTTTCTTGGGTCAGATCTTATGTCTGCCCATACCTCATTCTCATCACATTTTATTCGTTAACTGAAAATATTTTGAAAATAAAACGTCGGCGCGAACGCTGGTGACTACAATATCTTGACATAAAATCATTTGGCACAAACAAGTATTAATTTTATAATCACAACTTCATATTCAATGTACACACTCAGTAGGCCCGTCCTGTTCAATCGCACCACAGTATACACCGGTGTCATAGCTTATAACAACGGACAGGTCTACGCCTCCGGATTTGTTATAAGTTAAGCACCGGCCGCAATCCAGAAGTTTCACTCGTAACCCGTGTATCCCTTGCAAGTTTTAAGTATACCTATGGCCTGAATGCTTGTTTGTAGAAGAACGTTGAGCATTACTTCGTTAACCTTTACTTGGCCATTTTCGCAAATAAAATATTTGAAACAAGTTTTTAAAGAGACAAAGTATTCACCTTTATAGTGGGAGTGAGCCTCTACAGTTTAAATTTTACAAGCTAACTTCTTATATTCTTTTGAATTGTGCATTTTAGTTGTGTTAGTAGGAGGAGATGTGATCAATATGCAAGCCTATGATAATGTGGTTCATTGTTTGGGCTTGAGTGAAAAATACTAGCACATCATCGCTAGTACAGATATAAAATCGATGGGAGTGATTGATTGTGAGGGGTGTGTGCATGCAAAGCCATAACTAGATATGAGTTAAGCACGTTCCAGTGTTTCCTTTTGTTTAAAAATTCATCGATTGTTTGTTGGATTGTAAATCGGTTAAGAGTATAATTCTTATGAATCTTGCATGACCTTGGACCTTAGCTTATGTTTAGTTAAAACAATTGTTTGAGAATTTGAAATGTGGATTTGAAGCAAAAGACTTTAATTGAGGGCAAGCAAAACTCAAGTGTGGGGATGTGATGTATAGGTGTTCGTTGGGTGTTTATAATGCTTAACTATACGTTTTTATGTGTGATTTAGCATGGAACGCGTTTACTTTGCATGTGTTTATGATTTATAGGTGTTTGGATGCTAAGTGCGTGTTTTGGAAGCATTAGAGAGGAAGTAGAGGGATTGGATCGGAAACTATGCAAAAGATGGAGGCTGATGTGGAAGTTCTGGAAGCTAAATCTTGAAACAAGCATATCTCAAGCTAGAAAATGAGTTACGAGACCCATAATATATGAATCTTGGGTAGCTCGAGAAGCCGGATTCAAAAAGCTGGTTAAGAAATACCCTAGGGGCGTAAGCTTACGCCCTAGGAGTGTAAGCTTACGCCGGTAACATTTTCTGAACCGTAGCTTCAGCTCGGAGGAGTAAGCTTACGCTCCAGCATAAGCTTACGCTGGTTACGTTTTAGACGCGAATTTTTAGAGAAAACAACTGATTTTCAGTGTTTAATTAAGGGTGTCTTCCCTAAATTCAAAATCAACTTTTTGCCAAGCATTTTTGGGCGATTTGGGAGTTCTTGGAGGGTAGGAAACACCATTCCAACATCGATTGTAAAGATTGATACCGAAACATTGAAGAATCGAAGATGAATTCCACAACCATGAGTGGCTAATCCACCGGTAATCATTCCCGGGTGGATTGTTTGTAAATTTTTAGGGTTTTATCATGTGCTAGCTTTGAGAAACAACTCTTGTAATCGTTTGGTTTGAAGTACTCAAATCTTTATGTTTAGTATGGTTATGAACTCGCGGGAGTCGATAAATTATTGCACCATTGACCTCGTTAGATGATAATTGTTATGATCTTTGATTTGTGTTGAATCTATTGATTAGTTGTTTCGGCCAAAAATTACACAACATAACTAAGTAGCCAAACTTTGTATGTGAGGTAGAGTGCTTGTGTTTTTGGACAAGAAATGTAATGTAAATAAGAATATCGACACAGGGATATACGAGGAAAGCCCTTGATCCTTTGAGGATCTCCGGCATAAAACCTCGGGAGCCGACTAAAGTCGGGCTGCCTCGTTTGTTCTTATAAAAAGTGGTCAAAGTTACAACAAAAGATAACAAAACCGATCATCTATCGGTGTTACAAAGAATAGTGCGAGTGTAGTGGTTGTGTGGTGTGCATCATGTGTCCTAATGATCATTTTCTGCCCCTTATATACAATACAAGTCATTAAATGAAAGGCTAATATCCTGGAATTGTCTTTATTGAGCCGTTACGAGTCTTGTTTGATGAATATGTCCATTGTGTTAATGTCATCCCACGCCCTCAATTAATAGTAATGAAAAATAGTCGTTACCTGCATGATTAAGTCAAAGTAAATGCGTAACATTAATAATTACAACGGTCAGTTATTCGGGATACTGAAACATAGTAAGGATCATGGATACCGATACTTATCTGAGGATCCAAGATACCAGAGGGTGAAAACTGAGGCATAACAATTGTCCCCAAATTTTTGACAGTTGGCGCTTGTAATTTCGACAGTTGTAAAAAATTAAAAATTCAAAATTTTGAAGTCTTTTGACCGATGGGACTTGATGTGCGCGTGAATCTAGGTGGAACGGTTTTGCTTTTATTTTTTGCTTAAAATAGACCATTTCTTTTCCTTTGTCTCTATCATCGCTTCCGGTTTTCTCTCTTGCAGGTAAGATCCTCTAATGTTGTTGCGACGATTGAGGATTTCTCCGACCAGGGAATCCTTGATTTTTTTGAACAAGAGTTCTGCACCTTCAGCGATCATGATATCGACCTTCTAAAAGGCAACGATGCTTTTCTGAAAAATGTCGAGTTTAGGGCTTTTGATACTAGGGTTAAGGCTGATTTTCAGTCGGAGTCTTGGGTATGCTTCTTGTTTTAGCCGTTCTCTTCTCTCAAGTGATGCCTATGGTTTGGAGAATTTTTTTTATTATAGACACGTTGAATCGTATTCATTCCTTGACCATTAGCATACCCGAACTTGCTAATGTGTACAATCTAAGGACTCATGGTCACTCTCGTTTCCTTCTTCAACTCAAAAAGGGTCAAATTCCTTTAGTCCAAAAGGCTACCCAAAATGATGGTGATTGGAGGGGAAAGTATTTCTTTGTGAAGAGAGCATCCATTCCTGGTGGGGATCTCTTGCCACTCCAATGGGTTAAAAAGGGCAGGGTATAGTCAGGATACCTGCATACTTGCTTACATATATATATATATATATATATATATATATCTAACTTGTGTTTCTGATGATCTCTATGTTTTACTGTATAGCACCTGTAACACCTGCCCCAAAATGTCTAAAATTTGACAAAAAGGTAAACCCTAGGGACTATAAGTATAATTATCTTAAAGTTCAGGGTTTAAATTAAAAAATTAAAGAATTAAGACCTTAGCGGACCGCTAAGGTAAACCCTAACGGTCCGCTATGAGAACAAAGTTGGGTGGCGGACCGCCACCATATAGGGTAACGGTCCGCTACTTGTCGGTTAAGCAATGAATTCGGGTTAGCCACGTGTATAGTGATTGGTGGTCCGCCGGCCGCAAAACCCTAAGAATTCGCCACACTAAAAGGTGGCGGACCACTACGCTTCTTGGTAATGGTCCGCTAGCTGCAAATTAAGGTTCGGTCCAATCAGAAGCTGACATTTAGGGCTCACGCCATCATAGGAGGTGGCGGATCGCCAACCGCCTCTGTAGCGGTTCGCTACGGACCAGATTATCAGCCTATAAATACTTGGACCGTTTCATTCGAAATTCACACATCAAAACACAATTCACTCTCAAATCTCGTTCCAGAGCTTCCGTAGACAATCCCCGACAATCCCGGTTCAATTCTGGCTCCTCGTAGTGCTCGGTTTAAGAAGAAACGCTCGTCGAAAGGTCAAGACGCTAGAAAAATCAGGTTAAGAAGCTAGAAGCTAAGCTTTGGACTTTAGAGGCTCATTCCTACAAACAAGGTGAATACTTTATCTCTTTTCAAAACTTGTGTCAAACATTTTATTTACGAAAAGGGCCAAATAATGGTTAACGAAATAATGCTCAACGTTCTTCTACGAATAAGCATTCAGGCCATAGGTATACGTAAAACTTGCAAGGGATACACGGGTCTCAGGTGAAATTCCCGGATTATGGCTGGTGCTTATCTTATAACAAATCCGGAGGCATAGACTTGTCCGCTGTTATAAGCTATGACGCAAGTGTATATTGTGGTGTGATTGAACAGGACGGGCCTGCTGGGTGTGTAGATTGAACAGGAAGTTGTGACTATGAAATTAACACTTGTTTGTGCCAAATGATTTTACGTCAAGATATTGTATTCACCATTGTATTTACGAAAAGGGCCAAATAATGGTTAACGAAATAATGCTCAACGTTCTTCTACGAATAAGCATTCAGGCCATAGGTATACGTAAAACTTGCAAGGGATACACGGGTCTCAGGTGAAATTCCCGGATTGTGGCTGGTGCTTATCTTATAACAAATCCGGAGGCGTAGACTTGTCCGCTGTTATAAGCTATGACGCAAGTGTATGTTGTGGTGTGATTGAACAGGACGGGCCTGCTGAGTGTGTAGATTGAACAGGAAGTTGTGACTATGAAATTAACACTTGTTTATGCCAAATGATTTTACGTCAAGATATTGTATTCACCAGCGTTCGCGCTGACGTTTTATTTTCAAAATGTTTTCCAGGTAATGAATAAAATATGATGAGAAGGGTATACAGGCAGACATGAGATCTGGCCCAGAAAAGGATGGAATGCACGTAGGATTCTCAGGCCTCGTGTAAAGGGAAATCCAAAAGAAAGGAGATAGGACTAGGGAACTGATCAACCCTGTGTTGGAACTATTTCTAGTGGCTCATCATGTATTTGATTTCAAACTATGTTTTGTAAACGAATGAGAAGGATATTGAAACCCTATGTTTATAAAAGTAAATACAAGGCTTTCGTTTTCCAACTAAGTTTTGGTATTTACAACCCTTAGGGTTGAAAGAATGATAAAAAGATCCTTTGAAAAAGATTTCCGCTGTGTTTTATAAAAACTCTGAAATCAATGAAACAGAGATACCAATCGGGATCACACACGTCCAGGGGGTGCCTGAGGCGAGGTGTGACAGCACCGAAGTTCGAGGATTTGGCCCCTGAAAGGAGCGATAAAGATAAGAGAATTGAGTCCTTGTTAGAGATACTTGTCGCCGAGAGATTCTTCCAGTTCGAATCCACTGTTGGTGAAGCTAGTCTTGACACCGAGTGTTCTGAAGCTACTATGTCGTCAAGTAAGATTTCTTCTAACGTTTTTAAGATGCATCGAAGATTCTAACTATTCCTTTTTTGGAGAAATCCCCATATCCAGTTCTCAGTTGAGATCTGATCTCGTGGTGTTCGAAGGCATAGATTCTGCTAAGACTACCAAGAAGATGCGATCCCTGATGAACATGGTAAGAAAAAATTTATATCCTGCATTTAAGTGTTAGATATTATCCTTAGTATTTTTAAACATTGTAGGGTACTGACAAGCTGAGCTCTGATCTCGAGGCCGCAGAGAAGAGAGCTGGCACAGCAGAAGTGAAGATTGAGGATATGAAGAAGATTGCTGCTGTCAAGTCCCAGCTTAAGGAGAAGGAGATTTCAGATCTCAAGAAGGAGCTGGAGGCTTCCAAGCTTTTGCATCCAAAGGAGATTGAGGCCACCGTGGAGCAGACCAAGAAATCTGCTGCTCTGAGCGTCCTTCAATCCATGATTAAGATGGTTGAAGAGGCTTCTGTTGAGGGTTTTGATGTGAAGGCTTGGGATCTCGAGGGATGGCGCAGGATCACAACGGGTTTGAGAGGCGAGAAGGTAGAGACAAGCAAGGTTGGAGAGGGGCTGGTGATGATGCGGAGAAGGAGGTTCCACAGGGAAATGAAGGTAAAGACGCCGAGGCCTGAGCCCTGTTTTTAGATGGTTTGAATAGGATGGTTTGTAATGAAAACAATTTACTTTTCTATTGGTTTTTTGGGGATCCCAGATGTTTAGACAATGATGGTTCGATTGGATGTGTCCTTGTTTTTGGATGAAGCTCGAATCATCTCTAATTATGCTTTGTAGACATTTTAAGAATGGTCCAAGTGGATGGGTCTTGGTATAAGACGAAGATTGGATCATTCCTTTATTTTCCTGCTCTTAATATTAGTAATAATCTTTTGACTATAAGAAATGATGTATCGTTAAATATGTTTTTATCAGGATTCTAGATCCCTAAAAGTTATTTTAATAAGATGTTGTGTTTGTTTGACCAATGATCTTATAAAAAACTTTGTTTTATAAAGATTAATTTAAACGATACATCGTGTCCAAGTCTCCAAATGTTGGAACTTATTCAACCTCGTAAGTTCCTTTCAACAGTAAATTCTTGAGAAAAACAAAGAACGTACCCAGTATCTTGATTTAACTAATGTGTAATCATCACCTTTTGATATCCTTAGTTGTTCCTTGAGATTTAGTCTTGGATAATCATTATTCTTAGCTGTCCCTAGTGTAGTGTACTCTTCGATGACTGAATAAACTTCATTGTTTCTTCTGTTAAGTTGAAGATTTTTGTAGATATACCCGGGAGCATGTAAATGATAATTTTGGAGAAATTCTTATTAGGGTTATACCTCGGATGTGGCATGTTTATGCCAAACCATTATTTTTAACATGTTTATGTTAAATAGCTGGGGTCATGCCCTGTAGGAGTACAACTGTGACGCATGGTATAGAACACACAGCGAAAACTAAATCATAAAACTTCTTTTTTTAACTTGTCACGCCCATAACACAGGACAATTATCTAACCAGAGTAGTACCTCCAACAGAGATGTTCCCACGTAAGGACGACGGGTCTAGGAGAGATTTATACACCGTCCTTTCCTAGACAGAACATTATGTTCGTCAGATAACTACATACTGGTCAGAAGGTCGCCTTCTAGTTACTGTGACATTGATACCAAAAACATATAGCGAAAGCTAAGTCATAATACTTTCTTCATTAATAACTAAACTGTTTTACATTGTAAACCATACATCTCTTACAAACTTAACCATCTTCCAGGACTTATAGCTCTTCCAAGCGTGCCTTCATTTATCAGAGTATTTGATCAACAAGTCTCCGTAATAATCTTCTATCTAGAATGCCATCTACTAACCTGTCTAAAAGATTTAGAAAATAACTGGGTCAGCATAAGTTGGTGAGTTCTCTTTTAAAATCATTTGGTTTTGAAATCAGGGTTCACAGTATCATCAACTGAAAAAATATCTTGAATCAATTTGTATCATAGCTAGATAACAACCATTCCCATCATCTTCCCTATAACTGAAACAGATGGCAATCTGACCATACTGTCCAAACTGGACAGTAGTCTACTGCCGAAACTGAATAGTAGACCGCCCCGAAACTGAAGTCTAGGTCGACACAGGAATTACTATCATGATACACCCCGCCACATGAAAACTTTTATCTGACGCACATATATCGTTTTATAATCAAAACCACTCATAAAAAATTTCCTATTTAGATGAACTCACCTCAACAGTATTTCAGCATATTGTATCAATAATGTCCAATACCTCGGACAGCACCTCGACGTATACTTAACTGCTTAATTAAAATCTATAATAAGCTTAAAAATATATAATTAAAGCTTAGTGATTAGTAACCAAGTTCTCATAAACCTTACCTCAGCACTATCTTCTCGAATAAAAGGCGTAAGGCTAGAAATCAGACTTCTAAACGCGTACCGGCACTCTGGCACGGATCCCTAGGTTAAGTGTGTGTGGTTGATGGTGTTTTGTGTATGTGAATTGTGTCTTAACAGCCCTGGCCATCGAATTCTATTTATAGGCTCAAAGTTGAACCCGTAGCGGGCCGCTACGCTTGGTGGTGGCGGCCTGCCACCCCTTGAGGCGGCCTATTTGGCTTTGCACGCACGTAGCGGATCTTTATGGTCTGGCTTAGCGGTCCGCCACCCCTTACACGTGTCAAATCCAAACAGTGAGTCATAGGGACACGTGTCGTCTCCCGGGCATTTCCTAATCCCACACGTAGCGGACCGCTAAGGTCTTGGGTAGCGGTCCTCTACCCCTTTGAGTTTCAAAATTTTCCTTTTAAGTCCATGGACTTTGATTATTTACATATTCACCCCTAAACTTTGCAAATTGGCAAGTTTAGTCGTTATGTTTTCTAGGGAATTTTTAGGGTGTTACAAATCTCCTCTCCTTAAAGGGATTTCGTCCTCGAAATCAATTAAGATTAATTTTTGTATAACTACTAATGTACATAACTAATGAATATGTCCTATCATTCGATTAAGTAATACTTACCTAACTATCATGTCGAGTTCTAGGGCAATCTGATATGTAATCATTTATACATATTTAACATACATAATAATCCCAAATTATGGTACTAATTGAGTAATAACCATGTAATTTATGCTTAAAATACGAATATTTTGTAATTGCAGGTTATTCGGTGTTAGAAATACAAATCAAGCTAAATCCTATCAAGAACACCAAGAATTCAAGCTTCTAGAAGGTTGATTCCCGGAGCATTGACCCCCAAGAAGTCAAAATTGGTCACTAGTAGTCAGTAGGAGCTAAAAGACAAAAGCTAGGGAAAAGATGAGGGATGCACGGTCGTGCATCCCAATGCACGATCGTGCATTGCCTTCTCCTGCTCCCCACGGCCCAGTACCATGTCCTCTGTACCCTGTTTGATTCCCTGGGCCTTTGCACGACCATGCAACCCATTGCACGACCGTTCTTCATTCCACACACCAATCCAGAGCAAAATAACACTCAAGAAGAAAGCATTCTCGTAGTTAGAGTAGAGAGTATAGAGTTGAGGGGCTCTTCCTCTTTGTTTCACAATAGAGGAGCCTACGAAACTCATCATTACGCTAGTCGTTATGGCCATTCATGGCTAAAACTTCTTTGTATTGCTAGGGTGAAGATGATGTTTGGTGCATGTTAATGTTTAATCTATTAAAGAAGTGGTATGTTTATGTATTTAACTAATTCTAGGGTGAAGATGATGTTTGCTAGCTCTGATACCACTTGCTAGGAACAAAGCAGCGCAGCGGAACCAACACACAATGCACAAACGATTATAAAACAGAAAATACACGACATAAGAATTTTACGTGGTTCGGTCCCAGTGGGTGCCCTACGTCCACGGGCTGCAACTAGAATTATATCATTAATTGGTGCGCAAGATTACAATTATAACATACGGTATATATATAGATAAAACCTAGAGTTTCTAACTTGTTCTCTAAGTTAGGCCCAAATCATTGAGAAGAGGCCCATTAGGGCCGGCTCCTCTTATTCGAGACTCCATAACCCTAACATGGAGGACGCGCTGACTAAGCTAATTTCCACTACTGAAAGTCAAGCCCTCCTAGCAGATTCTCGTCATAAGCAATATGAGGAGAGGTTTAGTCTACATGAAGTTGAGTTCAAGACGCAGAAAGCTATACTTCAATCCATTGAGACGCAATTAGGACAAATAGCAAAACTATTGTCCGAAAGGCAACCAGGATGTCTCCCGAGTAACACTGAGACTAATCCAAAGGCCAACGTAAGTGCTATTACTTTAAGGAATAACAAAGTCTACCTAGAGCCACCTATGCCAGGAGAAGAAGTCCAATCATCTAGGAGAGAGATATTCACTAGAGTGCCACTCCGACCGCAACCCGCAAGTTCATCCACTCAGAAAACACAACCTAGTGTAATCCAACCTCCTACGGCCGACCTTCCTCCAAAAGTTCCACCAAAAAGAAAGTTCAATTCTCACATGCCATATCCAAGGAGGCTAGTGAAGCAGAAAACTGATGAGCAATATGACAAGTTCATAGAGCTCTTGAGCCAAGTCCATGTCAACATTCCCTTCTTGGATATTATACAACAAATGCCAAAATATGGAAGCTTCTTGAAGGATTTCCTCACAAACAAGAGAAACATGGAAGAAGCAATAAAAAGAACAAATTACTGTGTTGCTTTTATTGAAAAAAATCTTCCGAAGAAAATTTTAGATCTAGGGAAATTCTCTTTACCATGTTCTACAGGGCCACTACCAGTTACTTACTCGCTCGCTGATCTAGGAGCAACCGTAAATGTTATGCCCTCCACTATGTTTTAAAAGCTCGACATGGGGCAACCACGACCTGTTAATGCAACCATTGAACTCGTGGATGGATCGGTTAAAACACCTATAGGAGTCATCGAGAACTTATTGGTGAAAGTTGGCAAGTTTGTTTTCCCTGCTGACTTTATGGTTTTAGAAATGGGACAAGATTTCTCTGTACAATTAATCTTGGGTCATCCATTCTTAGCCACTGCTAGAGCCGTCATTGACATGAATGAAGGCCGTATCGGTAAACAATCAGTAACATACAATATCGGAGGATATGAATGCATGTCAAGTGATCCGCTTGAAATCTCTCACTTTATCAACTCAAATCTGGACTATCAACTACAGAAAGCAAAGGACTTGAAAAAAAGGAAAAGCACCTGATCTTACCAAGCCAAAGACACCAGATCCTATGACAATAGACCTTACCAAGGATCTTGACAACACTAATTGGATCGATGAGTACTTTGATAAATTACCAAAACTGAACAAAGAGATAGGAGACACAGGGGAGGTTGTTTACTCCCACCTGAAGAAAGACTGATGCAACACGTACAGGTCGGGCTAAAGACCCATAAATAAACGTAGCGCTTCCGGGAGGCAACCCGATGATCATGAATAAATTGAGAAGTTGGTGCATACGGCAGAAAGCATGGACCTCAGGTTTGGTTTCTCCAAATTTAAGTTTCTAATTATTTCAGCCCCTAGGTATGCCTTCTCGATACTAGGACCTTAGTAGCTTAACTACTATCTTTTATTTTCCTTATTCGTTTTTATGTTTTCTTTTATGTTTCAGTTAGAATAAAATCACTAGACCATCTCTCTACTTTGAGGAGTTACACTCCAACTCTACGAGCCTGGATCCGGAAGCCACATCAAATTTCTGAGAAATTTGATGAAGTCTTTGAAGCAACATGTTGACAAGCAGCTGATAGGCACAACCTGACAGCAACAATAAGTTTTGGCCTTAGGTTATACACCGAATTGATCGGGGGAGTACCAGTTTCTTTTCCCTTAAAACTCCATGCATTTAAATTCCTGAATAGCATTCCATTACATGCATTTGTACATTGAGGGCAATGCACAGTTTTAAGTGTGGGGTGGAGAATTAGAGATTAAGGAATGTTAACCTCAAAGCAGTAAAATTTAACTTGTGATTTTCTACCTATTTGACTAAAAATTACAAAAACTTACCTTTTATAAAACCCGAAAAATTTTCAAAAAAACATTTAAACCCTTTTTAAACAAAACCACTTGTAGTTTGCACTTATTAAATAAAATGAAGACATGACAAGTAGAAACAAACGGAAATTATGCATAACAAATCACTAAACCCTATCCCATCCATTTCCATGTGAGAATAATCTAAGCCTTTTCACGAGCGTTACCATCATTATTTTTGCATGCTCTTTCGTTTGGTATATTGAGTGTTTATTCGATTGAATTATATACATAATTAGAACTTGTATGACTTATACATATCAAGACCATGAACTAGTGGAAGTATGAAAATGATTGAGGCACCTAGGACTTTTATCACCCTTACTATCCATAAAATCCCAAAAATCCAAAAAATATTATCCGCCTAGAAAGCCCTCTGTGCCTTAGCCTTCTCTTTTCTAAAACCCATACCTATCACCCAACCAGTTTTTCGCAAACACCGGTTATTGGCTAACTGTTTTCAAAATGGGAAAATTATCTTATGTTGTCATTTCAAGTTCATTATCCATCGGGATGACTTTGGAAAGAATTTGTTCTACACAGAAGAATTGGAATATACAAATGGTGGATGCATTAGGAAATTATCCGAACTATCTGTAGGGAAATATTATTTCAAGGAAATTGAGGTAAGAGGAGTATTGAAAAAGTTGTCTTTAAAAAAATTAAATAAATAAATAAAAAGTTGGCATTTTACCGGGAGACCTTAAAGAACTGGACATGCATTCTTACGATTTCAATCTGCTTTCCTGCCTTCATTTCGCAAAGCCTGAATTACCAATCGAACTCCGAGAAAAGATTTTTCAAGCAAACCAGTGATGTAAGAAAATGGTGGCGCAAGCAAAAAAATTGCCACCATTCTGCGGCTTGTCAAAAAGTGCCGCCAAAAGAAGAGCCAAGAGATACGGTACATGTAGAAAATGTGGCAACTGGAGCCACGATGGAAAGTGTAGCAAGAATCAAACTGATTCCCAAAATGAGTATACACATCTGATCGAAGTAGGCGCTATTAGGCTACGAGCCAAAAGAACCATATGAAAAGGTAGCAATGTGTATTACGCAATAAGGGACGAGTTAAACCTGATAAGAGATCTTGGTCTTGGCAATCTGACCATAAACGAGCCCTCATATTAGTTATACCCTCATGATATGAGTACTGTAGAGGGACCTTTTAGTACTTTCCATTTTAAGCCATAAGGCCGTAGTTGAGTGTTTCGCGATAGCTGCAGCCCTTCAAACCCCTTTAAAACCCCTAAAAATCCAAAAAGATTTTCATTTTCACTTTTAGTTTTACTTTAGCCACATTACAACCCTTTAAAGTCCTCTTAATTCATGCATACTACTTAGTTAGTTGGTGGAGACTTGATTTGCATACAAGCTTATGACCATTGCATAATTCGATTCGAACTCGAGTGTCCCACCTAGCTTACATTATCCATATATATAACACTAGAGGTGAATGAACATTGTGAGTGAGGAGTTTTTGCATAATCAACGTTCTAGCAGGCTTGTCATGGATTCCATCATCTAAAAACAAGAAAAACACAAAAATAGAATAAGCAGCTCAAGAGTTGTCCCGGAGTCTCGACACTAGTTGAAATTCCATTACTTTTGTAAAGTTTTTAGTTATGAGTGTGATCATGCATGAATTTTCTTGAGGACAAGCAAAGTTTAAGTGTGGGGTGTTATGATGTGTCATCATTTATACATATTTAACATACATAATAATCCCACTTTATGGTACTAATTGAGTAATAACCTTGCAATTTATGCTTAAAATACGAATATTTTGTAATTGTAGGTTATTCGGTGTTAGAAATACAAATCAAGCTAAATCCAATCAAGAACACCAAGAATTCAAGCTTCTAAAAGATTCATTCCCGGAGCATTGACCCCCAAGAGGTCAAAATTGGTCAACAATAGTCAACAGGAGCTAAAAGACAAAAGCTTGGGAAAAGTTGAGGGATGCACGACCGTGCATCCCAAACCACGGTCATGCATTACCTTCTTTTGCTCCCCACGGCCCAGTACCGTGTCCTCTGTACCCTGTTTGATTCCCTGGGCCTTTGCACGACCGTGCAACCCATTGCACGGTCGTGCATTGCACATTTTGAGGCCTATAAATAGGAGGCTTGGGTTCTTCATTCCACACACCAATCCAGAGCAAAATAACACAAAATAACACTCAAGAAGAGAGCATTCTCGTAGTTAGAGTAGTGAGTAGAGAGTAGAGGGGATCTTCCTCTTTGTTTCGCAATAGAGGAACCTACGAAACTCATCATTACGCTAGTTCTTATGGCCATTCGTGGCTAAAACTTCTTTGTATTGCTAGGGTGAAGATGATGTTTGGTGCATGTTAATGTTTAATCTATTAATGAAGTGGTATATTTATGTCTTTAACTAATTCATCCTCAAAAACCATCTTTTGATGGCCTTTTATTATTGTCTAAATCCGTCTTTATATTTGTGAGTGTATAGATTTTAAAGAGTAAGATCATAAAAACATTTTTAATCAAACTTCCTTTGAAACTCGTACATATTTATATGAACAGAGATTGATAAACCAAGGATTGGTCTATACTTCTAAGATCGTACGTCTTTATACGAGATTATTATGCGACCAAGAATTGGTGAACTTATGTTGGGAACGGTACGTCTTTATACTTGGTCCCATTGTTACACCGCCTCCCGGTGAGCAAAATATAATCACCTATTTAACTTAATATAAAGCATTTTGAGTCCGATGTCTTTAACCAACCCGGAGATGACTATTCGATGGGTTGAGGGTAAATGTTGTCCCTAACGGGAGGCATTACCACTTTTTAAAGAATATAATTTGCAAATCAAATGTAGTGAGGACAAGGCTCTAGCGGTGACCCGGGTCACAAGTTTGTAGTAATCATACCACTGAATTAGTTAACTTAACATTATCACGTACCAAACTGATTCAAATCCCGAAGCAATACATTTCGTAATCTGTTCATTTTCGCTTTATTTACTATTCTGCTAGTTACATTTCTGTTACACACTTCACGCACATTTTTACTTTTATGTTATTTACTTTACCGTCATTTACTTTTCTGCTTCACAAGCACACAAAACCCACTTACTAATTAATCCGGCTAAACGATAAAAAAAATTGAGTATTGGAACTCGACCGTGTCCATTGGTTCGATACTTGGTTCTTACGTGACTATATTACGCTGCGATAGGTGCACTTGCCTATTGTGTGTGTTTTAAGTTAAAGTAATTATCATTTTAATTTATAAATTTAAAACCTGGTCTTGTGAAATCAATCATCTTAAAAATATATTTATTTATATTTTTATACTTAATTCACAACACACATCATGTTTCTGGCGTCGTTGTAGGGGACACGGAGATTTCAAGAAAAATTCGAGTTAACGGAGTAGCCTTTTATTTTCCTTCTATTTTTCTTTCACGCTTTGTTGCAGGTAGTGTATGATCCGAAGTTCTACTACTGGTTTATATCAACCTTTAGCAGAACCTGAAAGATTCTTTCACCGCCGAGTTCGAGAAAACTGTGCTAGAAAAATGGTCGTAGAAAACCGCACTATCGCCGAATTTGCAAGAACGTCACTAGACGCGTTGGGATCCAGTATCACAAGACCAACCGTCAACGCTAACAACTTTGAGATCAAATCTCATGTTATTCACATGATCCATTCGTCATGCACTTTTAACGGATTACTCGACGAGGATCCACATTCCCATATCGCAAATTTCCTCAAGATTTGTGATACCTTTAAACTAAACGGGGTGTCGAATGACGCTATTCGCCTCCTTTTGTTTCCTTTTTCTTTAAGGGAGCGAGCTAAGGCATGGTTGAATTCTCTCCCTACCGGGTCAATCACCACTTGGGACAATCTCGCCCAGAAATTCTTATCGAAGTATTTCCCACCGGCCAAGACCGCTAAATTAAAAAATGATATCACCACTTTCACTCAAGACGATGGTGAATCACTATATGAGGCGTGGGAACGCTTCAAGGACATGCTAAGGAAATGTCCTCACCATGGGTTAGAGGTTTGGCTGCAAGTATCATCTTTCTACAATGGCCTACATAATCAAGACCGTCAGACACTTGACGTTACCGCGGGTGGCATCTTTTGGAACAAAAGGCCACAGGAGGCTTATAACCTAATTGAAGAGATATCTATGAACAACTATCAGTGGTACAACCCACGGACTAGAAGAGGAACAAGGCAAGGAGTTCATGCCATCGATGCTGTCACATCATTATCTGCTCAAGTAGACACCCTGACCACAATAGTAAACCAAATTCTTATACGTGCATCTTTGGTTATTTCCTCCAGAGCTTTGGTTTATAATCACAATAGTTTCAGGGGTTCAAGTAGCACCACTATTATTTCCTATAGCATGAGTAATATTCTATGTTCGTGGGTTTGCACCACTCGCTCCTTCATTCCTATTTCCCTTATTGTTGGAGCCCATCCTTCTTTGTAGAACGTCGTCAAGGATTCCTAGTAACGTTGTTCGGAGCACTTTGGTGACCTCAGATGCCACCGCTCCTTGAAACTGGGATTTTGTCATCATGACCTCCTCTGTACGTTGCTCAGGTTCAGTACGGGTATTTGCTTCTATGTTCAGATCACTATTCGTTGTGTTATGGGTACGAGACCTAGTATTAAGAGTCCTACCCCTACCACCTCCTCGTCCTTTACCTCTTCCTGCCATTTATACCTACACACAGATGTATGATATCAGAATTTGTATAACTAGTATTGATCCAGAAAATCAGAAATTAAGAACATCTGATCATGCATGTAATTAATTCTCTGTTTTCTTGGTATTACCCATTATAGGTCATAATGAAAATCAACATCTTAACCTATGACATTCTAGCTAACTTACAGAACCCTAGTTTAAGTTTAGATACTAAACCTTAGTACCAAAATCCCTTAAACTGAGGCTCTGATAACCACATGTCACACCCCGGTCCCAGGCACCGGTTGGTCGTGACGCATGGTATAGAACACACAGCGGAAGCTAAATCATAAAACTTCTTTTATTAACTTGTCACGCCCGTAACACAGGACAGTTATCTAACCAGAGTAGTATATCCAACGGAGATGTTCCCAGGTAAGGACGACGGGTCTAGGAGAGATTTATACACCGTCATTTCCTAGACAGAACATTATGTTCGTCAAATAACTACATACTGGTCAGAAGGTCGCCTTCTAGTTACTGTGACGTTGATACCAAAAACATATAGCGAAATCTAAGTCATAATACTTTCTTCATTAATAACTAAACTGTTTACATCGTAAACCATACATCTCTTACAAACTTAACCATCTGACAGGACTTATAGCTCTTCCAAGTCTCCGTAATAATCGTCTATCTGGAATGCCGTCTACTAACCTGTCTAAAAGATTTAGAAAATAACTAGGTCAACATAAGTTGGTGAGTTCTCTTTTAAAATCATTTGGTTTTGAAATCAGGGTTCACAGTATCATCAACTGAAAACATATCTTGAATCAATCTGTATCATAGCTAGATAACAACCATTCCCATCATCTTCCCTATAACTGAACAATAGTCTACTGCCGAAACTGAACAGTAGACCGCCCCAAAACTGAAGGCTTGGTCGACACAAGAATTACTATCATGATACACCCCACCACATGAAAGATTTTATCTGACGCACTGATATCGTTTTATAATCAAAACCATTCATAAAACATTTTCCAGTTAGATGAACTCACCTCAACAGTATCTCAGCTTATTGTATCAATAATATGTCCAATACCTCGGACAGCACCTTGACGTATACGCCTGCTAGAAATCGGACTTCTAAATGCGTACCGGCACTCTGGCATGGATCCCTAGGTTAAGTGTGTGTGGTTGATGATGTTTTGTGTATGTGCATTGTGTCTCAACAGCCCTGGCCATCGAATTCTATTTATAGGCTCAAAGTTGAACCCGTAGCGGACCACTACGCCTGGTGGTGGCGGTCCGCCACCCCTTGAGGAGGCCTATTTGGCTTTGCGCGCACGTAGCGGACCTTTATGGTCTGGCTTAGTGGTTCGCCACCACTTCCACGCGTCAGATCCAAACAGTGAGTTACACGGACACTTGTCGTCTCCCGGGCATTTCCTAAGCCCACACGTAGCGGACCGCTAAGGTCATAGGTAGCGGTCCGCTACCCCTTTGAGTTTCAGAATTTTCCTTTTAAGTCCCTGGACTTTGATTATTTGCATATTCACCCCTAAACTTTGCAAATTGGCAAGTTTAGTCCTTATGTTTTCTAGGGTATTTTTAGGGTGTTACAATAACATGTTTATGTTATTCGAAAGGATCCTAAACGTAGTCAATAATAGTGAAATTGCCAATAACCGTTACGTATACTGATTCGAACCATCTTGAATTACATTTGGATAACGTGCGCTCAGGCGGGGTGTAGAAACCCAATTTCTAGAAAGGTGAAAACCTTTAACCGTTGAGGGATATTTTTTAATAACCTTAGCTTAGAGAGATGGCCAATATCTATATTTTGTTCATGATCTTCAAGGATAAAATCTGCAAAACTTCAAACCTTGGTGAAGGTGTTAGTTTTGGCTAACACCCCTCTGATGCTTTAGTCAGTATAAAAAATTGAAGAAGATAAATGAATCAAAATAATAATAATTAAAGACATACCGGATCCGATTGGGATATGAATCTCATCTTACATGATAAAGGTCTTGAGATATGTAACATTCCATGATCTTGGTGGTATACTCCCATAGTTGCTAGTCAGTATGCTACTTTGCCGGCTTCTGATTCTATGGTACTTTGGGATTCTACCACTTTTCAAATATTTTTTTTATTTTTGTTATCCATAAGCTTCCGACCTGTTCAGGATCTTGAATTTCCAGGTCTCCTATATTTGATACATGTATTGTTTTACCTTCTAATGGTGTATTATTGGGATTTTGCTGTCCGGTGGTATTTTGAGTGATGATCCCAGATTTACTAAGGCACATGTATTTTCTTCCTTAGGGACCTGTTCAATTTGGAATATCTCGAACATTTTTGTAAAATTTTTTACTATTTCAAGATATTGTATCAATCTTTCACCTTCTGCTTCATAAGAGACATTAAAATGGTTAGCAATTAACAATGAATCAACATATATTCAGAGATACCTGATCTTCATGTCTATGGCTAATCATAATCCTGCTATTATGCTTCGTTAACTGACCGGGGTATTATGTCCCCCTGTGACGATTTTAGCATGATACCTATTCATATACTCCTTATGTTAGATGCACCATCACTGTGTAGGATTCTTGTTGAATATCACTACTGAAATCTGCCACAAAGTCTGTCATCTCTTTTTCTTTTTCATTACAATTTGAAGGTTTGATCAGCTGTGGCAATATCAAGATTAGGGATCTTCAAGGATTCTTCATCAAACCTGCTTACATAATCACTAAGGGTTTCATCATAATTTTAAATTATCTTGTATAAATCATTAGTTAATCCCTCAAATGTACTACTGCAATAAAATTGATTATTAAGCGAATGAAGGAATAGAATAAGGAGGAACGCCTAGTAGCCATTTTAAGGCGGATCTGGTGATAATTGATCCAAATTCTTTGCATAAATAGGTTTCCTTCATGTCTGAAGTGATGGAGTCTGAAAATGTTTTGGGATCTTTGCATTGCATATTGGTGGAGTAGATTTGGACATCCTGTGGCTTGATGAGGATATTTCAGGTATTGGTTGTATCACACAAGATACACTCGAGATCATGTCCTTTGATTCTTTAACCACTGTTGGACTAATTCTAGTATGATGCATAAGTCCAATACTATTAGTGTTAAAAAATTGATTATTGTAAATGTTACCGTCGTCATTATTTTTATGATGAGAATCCTGACGGAACGCAACGATCCCTGGTTGATGTAACTCTAGCAGTTTTAATTGGATTATTCGTCCTGATTTGTTGCAGATCTTGGATTACTCGAGTTCTTTGGTTGTAATAGAGTTGTTGCTTCCACAGGTTTCTTTGATTCATTCACTCTTTTCGAAGATGATCTTTGTTTCAGGATATTAGGAACAGCAGATGCATTCCTCGGGGATGTGTTATCATTTTTCTTCTAGGATATCGGAGAAGGTGAAACAGGAAGTTTTAACTCAAATTTTGAAGATGAAATTGGAGAAAAAACAATTTAGATTGGGACGACGTTTTTTGAAAAGAATTTTGAGAAGTAAAAGAATACATCACAAGCCACTGGAAAGAATTTTGAAAAGAATTCTATAGGGGAAGAAGGCTACTATGCTCATAACCATATATTGGTGGAGGCTCACGGAATCCAACTGATGTCATGTTTTTAGTAGTAATAAATATATTCTATTTAGAGCTACACAAAATCAGGTTTTAAATTTATAAATTAAAATGATAATTACTTTTACTAAACACTCACTCAATAGGCAAGTGTATCTATCGCAGTGTAGTATAGTGTTATGCCTCAGTTTTTACCTCTAGTATCCCGGATCCTCAGATAAGTATCGGTATCCCTGATCCTTACTATGTTTCAGTATCCTGATTAACTGACCATTGTAACAACTAATATTATGTGTTTTTCTTTGACTTGGTCATACAGGTAATTAACACGTCATTAATGACAAAAAATATAGCTGAAGAACTGTTCAAACAGTTAGGAAAACGCGTGGAAATCAATTTATAACGGTCGGGAATTAATGCCATAAAGACTCATTAAAGACTTTCCTAATTTTTTGCCGGGTTCCTCGCTTTTCAGTGATTGTATCTTTTGTATATATATTCAGCAGTATTGATCTAATATGACAATTCACGAATTCTCACATCACAATACACTCGAGAACACCTCTGTAACACTTAGATTTCGATCATATACTGCTCGTATTGTACTTTTTTCATCAAATTATACAAGAACAGGATGCAAGTGACTTTCGGTCACTTCCCGAGATTTTATACCTGCAATCCTTAGGGATTAAGGGCTTTCATCGTAAACACTCGTGTCATTCTATTATTATATACGCATTGTTCATCACGAATCTTACAAACACACTACCTCACATTCTAAATTTGGTTACAAAATTAGTGTTGTTAATTTTTATCCAAAACAATTTGGCGCCCATCGTGGGGCAAGTGGTGCTTCTTTATCTTAAAATCTTTGTGAAAAATTGTGTTCAATCACTATCTTTCAAAATGTCGTCCCAATCTAAAAATGTTTCTGTTTCTGCTCCATCTTCAAGCTCTGGGTTGAATAACCCTATTCCTCCTCCTCCATCATTCCAGAAAAAGAATGATAATTTGTCGAAGAAAACTACTTGTGCGGGTTTTTCGGGATCCGAAATACCTGCAGGTGCACCTGTGATCGTATCAAACAATGATATCCTCGATCTATTCTCGGAGATGAAACAACAAATGGAGAAGCAGAGGAAAACTAACCAAATGCTGTTCAGGGAGCTTGAGAAAGTCAAAGAATCAAAGAAACAAGTGGAAGTGATAACCCCGCTGCAACCAAGGATCTTGGATTTCAATTATTCGGGATCCTCATAAATCCATAAATGAGACTTTCTTCCCATGCAAACTGGAATCACTACGGTTGGCCCGACTTCGGCTGTTAGAGTTACTACCAATCAGGATATTGGATTCACTCCGGGATCATCATTCAGAAATCCTGATATTGGTAAAACCTTTAATCAATTTTCAAACACTAACGAATCTGTGTAGGATACAGGAATCACTCCGTCCATGGCCAAGGAACTGAATAAGTTAAGGGAGATGATCTCTAGTGTACCAGGTGTAGTACAACCTATACCAGAGATATCCTTAAGCAGACACAGGATCTTGAGATTCGCTCCGCCGATATGTGATGCTGAAATCCCAAAACGCTTCCAAACTCCTAACATGAAGTTGTATGATGGAACTACGGATCCTGAGGAGCATGTTGCGCAATACATGGAGAGAATGGAGATAAACCCCATTCCCTTGGACTTGAAAGAAGCTTGCCTATGCAAGGGCTTTGGCTCTACCTTAACAGGATCAGCTTTAAAATGGCTACTTAATGTTCCACCTTATTCAATAACTTCATTTGCTCATTTGATCAATTTGTTTAATAACCAGTTTTCTTGCAGCAGAACACTTGAAAGATTAACAAGTGACTTATACAGGATAACTCAGAATCTCGGAGTATCCCTACGAGATTATGTCAGCAAGTTCGGTCGGGAATCCCTGGATATCCCAAACCTTGATGTTGCCACTGTAGTCCATGCATTCAAGATGGGACTAACGAAGGATTCTCAATTCTTCGAAGACCTTGTCATGAATCCCTATAGGAATCTTGATGAAGTCAGGAACCGGGCACTGAGGTTCATAAGGCTCGAGGATGATAAAAAGATTCAGCAACGAATGGATGCTCCAACTAGTTACAATCATCCCAATCGGAAGACTGAGTCCGCTCCTTTAAGTCGTACATATCCAAACCATATTCTAAGCCCGATAATCACATGGTTAACAATGTGGAAGATGACGAGGAAGAATATCCTAAGTTATCTAAATATTGTTTTTCACTTGACACAACTGATTTGTTATATGCCATGCAGGATCTTGGAGATAAGGCTAGGTGGCCCCGTAAATTCAAGAAGAATACCGGATGGAAGGACAAGTCCAAATGGTGTGCTTTCCATGAGGACTTTGGCCATGTGACCGAAGATTGTATTGCTCTGCGCAAAGAGATAAACTATCTCTTAAGCAAGGGGTATCTCAAAGAATTCCTAGGAAAAGGAAAGAACAAGACTAAGGATCATGACAAGATCCCGCAGATAGCAAAATCCCCGCCGCCAGATGCCAAGGTAATAGGTTTTATATCCGGCGGATCTGATATTTTGTGGCACTTCTTACTCTGCAGCAAAAAGAAATGCCAAAGAAGCAAAGACAGAAAAAGGGGACAGGCCTATCAGAACCTCCAGCTTGACTGAAGAAAAGGTGATCTCTTTCTATGAAGATGACAGAGATAACGTTCAGGATCCTCATCATGATGGACTAGTGATCACTCTGTATATTGCTAATCACTTCATCCGAAGGATACTGATTGACGGAGGAAGCTCGGTGAACATCATTCAGCATGAAGTTCTAAAACGAATGGGGATCCCGGATTCCAAAATTATCTCCAAGTCTGTGGTACTGGTAGGATTCAGCGGAGAAGTCAAAAACACAGTCGGAGAGATAAAGCTACCGATATATATCGAAGGGGTAAATACTATACAAAAGTTTTGCATAATAGATTCTTTGTCTTGCTATAATATCATTCTAGGGAGGCCTTGGATACACGATATGAAGGCAGTGCCCTCAACATACCATCAATGTGTCAAGATGCCAACCCCTTGGGGGGTAGTGAAGATCAACAGTGATCAACAAGACGCAAAGGATTGCTACACTTCTTCGATGAAAGCCTTCGCCAAGACCAGGCAAGCATATCAATTAAAGAAACAAGCCCAAGACGTATTGGAAAACAAAGAGCAAGATGTTAAAGAAGTATCCCTAAGTACGGAGGATCCTGACGTCAAGGTGTTTGTTGGAACCAATATCCCCAAGGATATTGAGCAGAATCTTATAGAGCTACTAAAAAGCAGAACTTCTACCTTTGCCTGGAAATATGAATACATGACAGGTATCTCTAAAGATATTATTACGCATAAATTGAGTGTTGATAATAGTTTCAGCCCAATACACCAAAAAAGGAGAAAGTTTGCACCAAAAAGGAATGCAATTATCCAGGAAGAGGTCGAGAGAGTATTGAAAGCAGGAATGATAAGCGAAGTAAAATTCCCAAGGTGGCTAGCTAATGTGGTGGTGTTCCAAAAGAAGAATGGGAAATGGAGAGTCTGTGTAGACTTACTGACTTGAACAAACCATGTCCCAAAGATCCTTTTCCACTACCACACATAGACTCAATGATTGACGCTACAGCAGGCCATGAAATGCTAACATTCATGGATGCTTCATCAGGATTCCAACAGATCCAGATGGAACCTTCGGATCAGGAGGATATCACCTTCATGACTCCAACAGGTATTTATTGTTATATTGCTATGCCTTTCGGTTGGAAAAATGCAGGTGCTACATACCAAAGGCTGGTGAACATGGTGTTCAAAGAGAAACTAGGGGACACCATGGAGGTCTACATAGATGACATGGTGGTAAAATCAAAAAAAGTTGAGGATCATCTCCGGGATCTCAGAGACACATTCAAAATCCTGGACCAATATAACATGAAGCTGAATCCTTCCAAATGCCACTTCGGAGTGGGGGTAGAAAATTTATTAGGCTATATGGTAACCAAAAGAGGAATAGAAGCCAGTCTTGAGCAAATCAAAGCGATCATCAATCTAAAATCCCCTACAAACACCAAGGATGTCCAGAGGCTAACCGACAGAGTAGCAGCACTCAACCGATTCATATCAAGATCCTTAGAAAGGTGCAAGGAGTTCTACGACATCCTAAAGAAGAACAAGATATTTGAATGGGAAGAGAAGCATGAACAAGCACTCCAATCATTAAAGGAATACTTGTCATCATCTCCTCTATTGATGAAACCAGAAGATGGCGAACCATTATCCCCATACTTGGCGTTATCCGGTAATTCTGTAAGTGTCATCCTAGTCAAGGATCATGAAGGCTAGCAGCATCCAGTATACTATGTAAGTAAAAGCCAACTCGCGGCAGAAACCAGGTACTCTCATTTAGAAAAGTTAATATTAGCTTTAATAATGGCATCAACTAAACTCAGACATTATTTTGAAACTCATGCTATTCATGTTAAAACTAACTATCCTATTAAGTGTGTCTTGAGAAAGCCAGATATGTTAGGAAGGATGGCTAAGTGGTCAGTCAAGCTCAATGTCTATGACCTCATATATGAACCTAGAACAGCAATAAAGTCTCAGGCACTTACGGAGTTTGTGGCTGATTTCAGTAGTGACATTCAACATGAAGCAGACCTTGAAGTTCAACAATTAGAATAATCCAAGGATAAGTGGACCTTATTCAATGACGATGCATCAAATGTAAGAGAAACATGTCTAGGTATCATACTGAAATCGCCACTAGGGGACATAATACCCCAATCCATAAGTTGTGAGTTCCAGGCAATGAATAATGAAACAGAATATGAGGCGCCAATAGCAAGATTACAATTAGCCAGGGATATCAAGATCAGGTATCTCCAGGTATATGTAGATTCAATGTTAATTGTTAATCATTTCAATGGCTCATATGCAGTAAAAGGTGAGAAGTTAGCCAAATATCTCGCAATAGTTAAGCAATTATCTGTGGAATTCGAATTTTTTAACATTACACAGTTACCTAGAGAAGACAATATTGAGGCCGATGCCTTAGCAAACCTTGCTTCGGCTCTTAAAATACCAGAAGGTATTAAAATACCAATCATACATATCTTGAGCCTAGCAATTGAGAAGAAAAACGAAGTATCCAACACAGAAGAAGAATCAAATGTTCAGGATCTTGAACCTAGTCAAGGATCCTGGATTCTACCAATTAAAAAATATTTACGGAATGGTGAGATCTCAAGTGATGAAAAGAACCACAAGGCTTCTCGCATGAGGGTATCTCATTTTATAATATTACACGATGTGTTGTATAGAAAGTCTATTGCAGGTCCATACTTAAGATGCTTAGAGGATCCTGAAGCACTTGAAGTTCTCAAAGACATACATGAAGATGACTGTGAAAATCACACTGGGGGAAGAGCATTATTCTCGAAGATCCTGAGGACAGATTACTACTGGCCTACCATGAGGAAAGATGCTATGACTTACTCTCAAAAATGTGATGCTTGCCAAACACACAGCAACATACTTCACCAACCAGCAGAACCTTTATATTCAATCATCTCTCCATGGCCATTCATGAATTGGGGAATGGATATAGTCGGCAAACTTCCCAAGGCACCAGGAGGAAAAGTTTTTATGCTAGCAATGACAGATTACTTCTTCAAATGGATTGAAGCTGAAGCATTTGTCCAAGTCAGAGAAAAAGAAGTGATCTCCTTCATCAAGCGCAATATCCTGGCAAGATTTGGGATCCCGACAGAGATAATATGTGACAATGGATCTCAGTTCATTGGCAAGAGAACAACTAACTTCTGTGCCAGCTGGGGGATTAAAATGATAACCTCCACTCCTGTACATCCTCAAGCCAATGGACAGGCAGAATCCAGCAATAAGATCATCATCAACAACCTTAAGAAGAGATTGGGAGCAAAGAAAGGAAGATGGGCTGAAGAGCTACCTTTTGCACTTTGGGCAGATAGGACAACCACAAAAAATGCAATAAGTCAAACCCCATTCTCATTGGTGTTTGGTACTGAAGCCATGATCCCTACAGAGATGGTTATCCCTACTGCCAGAACCAATCTTCAAACTCCAGAGAGCAACAATGAAGCTCTTGCTCATGATCTTGACACTGTGGATGAGCTCAGGGATCTTGCCAAAGTTCGTTTCGCAGCTTATCAGCAGAGGATAGCAAAATCAAACAACAAAAACATAAGGATCAGAAGATTCCAAGTAAGTGACTTGGTATTAAGAAAGGCATTCCAAAATACTACCAATCCCAGCGATGGAAAACTTGCACCAAAATGGAAAGGCCTATACTTGATTGACTCAGAAGCAGGCAAAGGTGCCTACTGGTTAGCCACTATGGAAAGAGATATCCTGCCAAGATCCTGGAACGCCATACGTCTCAAAACCTACATTATGTAAGTTAGAAATTATATTCTAACTAAAATGGTACGTCTTCTTTCCATAATTATTTTTAATTTCTATTATTCTTTATCAAGTTACTGACTTGAGCGTCAGAGGGGTGTTAGCCAGGCTAACACCCACCTTCACAAAGGATTCCTGTTTTGTAGGAATTACCTCCAGGGATCCCGACAGAAGATAGAGATTGGCAATCTCTCCTAAGTTTGGGTATCCTGAAATACCTCGAAGGTTTAAACGGCTTTCGCCTTTCAAGTATTGGGTTAATACACCCCGCCAGGAGCGCACGATATCCAATTATAGTTCAAGTTGGTGCGACCAGTCCATGTAACAGTGGCTGATAATTTCATCATTGTTGACTATATATTGGATCCTACAGATATAACAGGCGTGTTATTCCTCAAGTTTCTCCCGAGCATTTAACACTTACGTGTTAAACTAAGGTTTTTAGCATTTTCATGCTAACTCAATACCTGCTTGGCCCACGTTATCTGGCTTGGCCCACGTTACTGGCTTGGCCCACATTATCTGGCTTGGCCCACGTTACTGGCTTGGCCCACGATTTTATCTTGTCACATGTATTTAACACTTATGTGTTAACCCAAGAACTTAGCATCAATATGCTGACTCAAGATCCTTAAACGGATTGAAGACTTATGAAGATCATGAAGTACAATTACTAAGTCTACGACGTGTTTAATAACTATACACAGGGGACAACTTACAGTTGTTATATTCTGGACTCCATATCATAATCTGGTATGTGTAACTACCCGATTTAGTTCTCAACAAAGGTATGCGTTACTTATTAATTTTTTATTAAAAGAAGATTCAAAATTTGAATGACTAAGTCATGATATGTTTGTAACCGGTACTTTTCCATACCAATTATCAGAACCAAACTATATTTTTCTAAGTCAAAGTTTGACAAAAACCTAAAATGTTATTTATAATAATTAAGGATCCGGTATCCTGAAAATTTACCCAAACCTATTTTTCTGAATATCCCAAGGCTCAACAGCCTAAAGATCCTGATCTTCTAGAACATGTCAAAGCAAACCAAACGCATTACAATCATGGCAAATAGTCATAAGCTACTAATTAATATTGAAAGTGCAGGAAGATCAAGAATTTGGGCTTCATACAAAAGTTGGACCCGTCCACCCGAATCCTTAACCATTAGTCAGAAAATTAAAATGTGTATCCTATGCAGGGATCCTCAAACACAAAAGAAAATTTTGTTTTTAAACAGGTACCAAAATGAACAATCAAAAAGCCACAAATTCTGTGCAGAGATCCTCTTTTTTCTTGGCGTCTAGGTGCGAAATGTCGAGATCCTAGGCTTGGAAATAACAGGTGTGGAAGCCTCTTTGCTTAACAATGGATCCTCAAGAGAGAATGCTATCAAGATCAACCAAAGCAAAATGCGAACAAGATCTTCGAATCTCTACAAAAGTACAAAGAAGTAATTAGAGTCAATAAAACTCAGTAAACAAGTGAAGTAAGTTCTTACTTGACGACATGGTGGCTTCGGAGTACTTGGTTGCAAAACTAGCTTCACTAAGAACATACTCAAAGTGGAAAAATCTCTCACCAACAGGTATCCCCATCAAAGCTTTGAACCTCTTATTTGTGTCACTCATTGGAGGAACTAGCTTCTCAAACTTTGGATTGCACAAGACACAAGGATCATCAAAACATGTTACATATATATATATACCTACTAACATGCAGGGATCTTGACTACATCCTACCCTTCTTAACTCACTAGAGTGACTAAAGATCCCCACCAGGGATAAATGTTCTCTTCACAAAGAAGTATTTCCCCCTCCAATCACCGTCATTTTGGGTGATTTTTGGAATCAAAGGAGTTTCACCAGACTTAAGTAGAAGAGCAGAGCGGGAATACCCATGAATTCTCAGATTATACAGATTAAAGTGAACAAAATCCTCCATTCCATAGGCATCATCTGAGAATAAGGCAAACCGGTGGATCAACTGAGGAAAAGGGAAAACAATCAAATACGGGAGTAATTTTACCTAGACGTACGCACTCATCAAGTCACATCGGTCAAAACTTTTTGAATATTGAATTTAAAGTTTTTCACAGTTGTCAGAATGACCTTCACAACTGTTAAAAACTTGGGGACAATTGTTATGCCTCAGTTTTTACCACTGGTATCCCGGATCCTCAGATAAGTATCGGTATCCCTGATCCTTACTATGTTTTAGTATCCTAATTAACTGACCGTTGTAACAACTAATATTACGTGTTTTTCTTTGACTTGGTCATACGTGGTTGATCTTTAGAAGATTAGGTACACGTCTGAGGCCAGAAAAGAAAAATAAATGCAATTCAGGTAATTAACATGTCATTAATGACTAAAAATATGGCTGAAGAACTGTTCAAACAGTTAGGAAAACGCGTGGAAATCAATCTATAACGGTCGGGAATTAATGCCATAAAGACTCATTAAAGACTTTCCTGATTTTTCGTCGGGATCCTCGCTTTTAAGTTATTGTATCTTTTGTATATATATTCAGTAGTATTGATCGAATAGGACAATTCACGAATTCTCACAACACAATGCACTCGAGAACACCTCTCTAACACTTAGATTTCGATCATATACTGCTCTTATTGTACCTTTTTCATCAATTTATACAAGAACATGATGCAAGTGACTTTCGGTCACTTCCCGAGATTTTATACCTGCAATCCTTAGGGATTAAGGGCTTTCATCGTAAACACTCGTGTCATTCTATTATTATATAAGCATTGTTCATCACGAATCTTACAAGCACACTACTTCACATTCTAAATTTGGTTACAAAATTAGTGTTGTTAATTTTTATCCAAAACATATAGTATGGATAAGAACCAAGTATCGAACCATGGACACTGTTATGCCTCAGTTTTTACCTCTGGTATCCCGGATCCTCAGATAAGTATCGGTATCCTTGATCCTTACTATGTTTCAGAATCCTGATTAACTGACGGTTGTAACAACTAATATTACGTGTTTTTCTTTGACTTGGTCATACAGGTAATTAACACGTCATTAATGACTAAAAATATGGCTGAAGAACTATTCAAACAATTGGGAAAACGCGTGGAAGTCAACCTATAACGGTCGGGAATTAATGGAGACTTGTAACTGCCATAAAGACCTGATTTTTCGCCGGGATCCTCGCATTTAAGTTATTTTTATTTTTTATATATAATAAGCAGCTTGGTCGATTAGAAACACACACAATCACACTTAGCATTACTGAATACTCACATTCAAGCTCTGTAACACTTAGTATTCAATCACTAGTTGCTCATATTGTACTTTTTTCATCGATTTATTAAAGAACACAAGGCAGCCCGACGTTTAGTCGGCTCCCGAGGTTTTATGTCGGAGATCGTGAAGGATCAAGGGCTTTCCGCGTAAACACTCGTGTCGTTTAAAGTTTTCCTTTATATTTTATTCACGATTCTTTCAAGCACACTACCTCACATTCTAAATTTGGTTACAAAATTAGTTTTGTTAATTTTTATCCAAAATAATTTGGCGTCCACCGTGGGGCAAGTTGTGCTTTTTATCCTTAAATCTTTACTAAAATTCGTGTTCAATCATTATCTTTCAAAAATGATTTCAAAAATGTCGTCCCAATCCAAGAATGTTTCTGTTTATGCTCCATCTTCGACCTCTGGGTTAGTCAACCCTATTCCTCCTCCTCCTCCGTCATTCCAGAAAAAAATGATAATCAGCAGAAGTAAAATACTCTTGCGGGTTTTTCAGGATCCGGAATATCCGCTGGCACACCTGTGTGAGATTCTCAAAATGTTCTCGGAAGTGAAGCAGCTAATGGAGCAGCAGAGGAAGACTAACCTAATGCTGTTTTGGGAGACTGAAAGGGTCAAAGAAACTAGTGGAAGTGACGACCCCGTTGCAACCAAGGATCTTGGATTTTGATTATTCAGGATCTTGGATTTTGATTATTCAGGATCCTCAGGAGTCCATAAGGGAGACTTTCTTCCAATGCACACCGGGATCACTACTGTTGGACCAACTCTGGCTATCAGAATTACTACAAGTCAGGATCTTGGATTTACTCTGGGATCATCATCTGGAAATCCTGACATGGGTAACACTTTCAATAGATTTTTCAATACTAATGAATCTGTGCAGGATACAGGGATCACTCCGTCCATGGCTAAAGAACTAAAGAAGCTGAGAGAAATGATCTCAAGTGTACCAGGCGTGGTCTAGCCTATACCCGAGATGTCCACTACAAGTCACAGGATCTCCAGATTTACCCATTCCATATGCGATGCGGAGATCCCTAAGCGCTTTCAGACTCCTAACATGAAGCTATACGACGGAACTACGGATCCTGAGGAACATGTCGCACAATACAAGGAAAGAATGGAGATTAACCCCATACCTCTGGACCTGAAGGAAGCTTGTCTGTGCAAGGGCTTCGGCTCTACCAGGATCAGCCTTAAAATGGCTACTTAATGTTCCTCCATATTCTATTACTTCATTTGCTCATTTGACTAACCTGTTTAACAATCAATTTTCTTACAGTAGAACTTCTGAAACATTAACAAGCGACTTATATAGGATAGTTCAGAATCCCGGAGAATCCCTCCGAGACTATATCAGCAAGTTCGGCCGAGAATCCTTGGACATCCCGAACCTTGACGTTGCCACTGCAGTCCAAGCATTCAAGATGGGATTGTGGAAAGACTCTCAATTCTATGAAGACCTTGTCATGAATCCTTGCAGGAATCTTAACGAAGTCAGGAATAGGGCATTAAGATTTATCAGGCTCGAGGGTGACAAGAAAATCCATCAAAGGGCAGAAGCTCCGTCCATTTATACTCAACCTAACCGAAAGACTGAGTTTGCACCCTTCAAGCCATACAGATCCAAACCGTATGCTAAAGCCGACAATCACAGGGTGAATGCTGTGGAAGATGATGAGGAAGAGGAAGAATATACTAGGTTATCTGAATACTGTTTTTCACTTGACATAACTGGTTTGTTGTATGCCATGCAGGATCTCGGAGACAAGGCTAGGTTTCCTCGCAAATTTGAGAGGAATACCGAAGGAAAGGACAAGTCCAAATGGTGTGCTTTCCATGAGGACTTTGGCCATGTGACCAAAGATTGCATTGCCCTGCGCAAAGAGATAAGCTACCTGTTGAGCAAGGGGTATCTCAAAGAATTCCTAGGCAAAGGAAAGAACAAGACTAAGGATCAAGACAAGATCCCGCAAAGAGCAAAATCACCGCCGCCAGATGCTAAGGTAATAGGTTTCATATCTGGAGGATCTGACATTTGTGGTACATCTTATTCTGCAGCGAAAAGAAATGCCAAGGAATCCAAGACAGAAAGAGGGGACAGGCCTATCAGAACCTCTTGCCTGACTGAAGAAAAGGTGATCTCTTTCGATGAAGAGGACAGGGATAACGTGCAGGATCCTCATCATGTTGGACCGGTGATCACTTTATATATCGCCAATCACTTCATAAGAAGGATATTGATTGATGGAGGAAGCTCAGCGAACATCATTCAACATGATGTCATAAAAAGAATGGGGATCCCGGATTCCGAAATTATCCCCAAGTCTGCTGTACTAGTAAGATTCAGCGAAGAGGTCAAGAACACGGTCGGAGAAATAAAACTTTCGATATATATCGAGGGGGTAAACACTATACAAAACTTTTGCATAATAGATTCGTTATCTTGTTATAATATTATTCTAGGGAGACCCTGGATACACGACATGAAGGCGGTACCTTCGACATATCACCAATGTGTCAAGATGCCAACTCCCTTGAGGGGTAGTGAAGATTAACAGCGATCAAAAAGATGTGAAGGACTGTTACACCTCTTCGATGAAAGCTTCCTCCAAGACCAAGGAAGCCTAGCAATTAAAGAAGCAAGCCTGAGACATCCTGGAGACCAAGGAGCCGGATGTGAAAGAGGTATCCCTAAATTCTAAGGATCCCGATGTTAAGGCGATTATTGGAACCAATATCCCCAAGGATATTGAACAAGATCTTGTAGAATTGCTAAAGAGTAGAACTTCAACTTCTGCCGGGAAGCATGAGGACATGACAGGTATCTCTAAAAACGTTATTACACATAAACTGGGTCTTGATAACAGTTTCAGGCCTATACACCAAAAGAGAAGGAAGTTCGCTCCTGAAAGAAACGCAGTGATACAAGAGGAAGTTGAAAGACTACTAAAAGCAGGGATGATAAGGGAAGTAAAATTCCCAAGATGGCTAGCTAATGTGGTAGTGGTCCAGAAGAAGAATGGAAAATGGAGAGTTTGTGTAGACTTCACAGACTTAAACAAAGCATGTCCGAAAGATCCATTTCGATTGCCACACATAGACTCAATGGTTGATGCTACAGCAGGCCACGAGATGCCCACATTCATGGATGCTTCATCAGGATTCCAACAGATCCAGATGGAACCCTTAAACCAGGAGGATACTGCCTTCATGACTCCGACAGGTATCTATTGTTATATCGCTATGCCTTTTGGTTTGAAAAATGCAGGTGCTACATACCAGAGACTGGTAAACATGATGTTTAAAGACAAGCTAGGGGACACTATGGAAGTATACATAGATGACATGGTGGTGAAATCGAAGAGAGTTGAGGACCATCTCAGGGAAGCATTTGACATTATGGACAAGTATAACATGAAGCTAAACCCTTCCAAGTGTCACTTTGGAATGGGGGCAGGAAAATTCTTGGGCTACACGGTGACCAAGAGAGGAATAGAAGCCAGTCCAGAACAAATCAAAGCAATCTTCAATTTAAAATCCCAAGAAAATACCAAGGATGTCCAGAGACTGACTGGCAGAGTAGCAGCACTTAACAGATTCATTTCAAGATCCTCGAAAAGATGCAGGGAATTCTATAACATCCTGAAAAAGAACAAGAGGTTCGAATGGGAAGAGAAGCATGAGCAAGCGCTCCAATCATTAAAGGAGTACTTGCCAACTGCTTCTCTATTGATGAAACCAGAAGATGGAGAACCATTATTCCAGTATCTGGCGGTATCCGGAACCTCAGTGAGCGGTGTCCTAGTTAAGGATCACGAAGGCCAACATCATCCGGTATAGTATGTAAGTAAAAGCCTACTCCCGGCATAAACCAGGTATTCTCATCTATAAAAATTAATATTGGCTTTAATAATGGCATCCACTAAACTTAGACATTATTTTGAAACACACACTATTCATGTAAAGACTAATTATCCTATTAAGTTTGTTTTAAGAAAGCCAGAAATGTCTGGAAGGATGGCAAAATGGTCAGTCAAGCTCAGCGCATATGATCTCATATATGAGCCCTGAACAGCGATAAAATCACAAGCACTCGCAGACTTTGTGGCTGATTTCAGCAGTGATATACAGCATGAAGCAGACCTTGAAGTTCAGCAATTAGAGGAATCCAAGGATAAGTGAATTCTATTCACTGACGGGGCATCAAACGTTAGAGGAACGGGTCTAGGGATTATGCTGAAATCGCCACAAGCGGACATAATACCCCAATCTATAAGTTGTGAGTTCCAAGCGACTAATAACGAAGCTGAGTATGAAGCTCTGATAGCTGGCTTGAAATTAGCTTGGGATATGAAAATCAGGTATCTCCAAGTATACTTTGACTCCTTGTTAATCGCTAACCATTTTAATGGCTCGTATGCAGTAAAAGGTGAAAGACTAGCCAAGTTTCTGGAAATAGTTAAACAATTATCTGTGAAATTCGATATATTTGACATAAATTAGGTACCAAAAGAAGACAACTCTGAAGCTGATGCCTTAGCAAACCTCGCTTCGGCTCTCAAGATACTAGAAGGAGTCAGGATACCGATCATACATATACTGAGTCCAGCAATCAAAGACCCAAACGAAGTGTCAAATGTAGAAGAAATAGATATTCAGGATCCTGATCCCAGTCCGGAATCCTGGACTTTACCTATTAAAACATATTTGCAAGATGGAGAAATCCCAAGTGACGAAAAGAACCACAGAGCTTTTCGCATGAGGGTGTCTCGCTTTGTAATTTTACATGATGTTTTGTACAGGAAATCTATTGCAGGTCCATATTTGAGATGTTTGGAGGATCCAAAAGCACTTGAGGTTCTCAAAGACATACACGAAGGAGATTGCGGAAATCACACTAGGGGTAGGGCGCTATTTTCAAAGATTCTAAGGACAGGATACTACTGGCCTACAATGAGGAAAGACGATGTAGCCAAAGACACAGCAATATACTTCACAAACCAGCAGAGCCATTGTATCCAGTAATCTTTCCTTGGTCGTTTATGAAGTGGGGAATGGATATAGTAGGCAAACTCCCCAAGGCACTAGGAGGAAAAGTGTTCATGCTAGCAATGATCGACTACTTCTCAAAATGGACCGAAGCCGAGGCATTTGTCTAAATAAGAGAAAAGGAAGTTATCTCCTTCATCAAGCGCAATATCCTAACAAGATTCGGGATCCCGGCGGAGATAGTATGCGACAATGGGTCTCAATTCATCGACAAAAGGACAACCAACTTCTGTGCTAGTTGGGGGATTAAAATGATAAATTCCACCCCTGTGCATCCTCAAGCCAATGGACAGGCGGAGTCAAGCAACAAGATCATCATCAACAACATAAAGAAAAGATTGGGAGCAAAGAAAGGATGATGGGCTGAAGAGCCACCTTTCGTACTTTGGGCAGATAGAACAACCGCAAAAAGTGCAACAGGGCAAACTCCATTTTCTTTGGTGTTTGGAACTTAAGCCATGATCCCTACGGAGATGGTTATCCCTACTTCCAGAACCAATCTTCAAACCGAAGAATCTAACAAAGAATCTCTTGCTCAAGATCTCGATACTGTGGATGAGCTCTGGGATCTTGCAAAGGTCCGTATAGCAGCTTACCAACAGAGGATAGCAAAGTCGTACAACAAGAGTATAAGGATCAGAAGATTCCAAGTGGGTGACTTAGTACTAAGGAAGGCATTCCAGAATACTACCAATCCCAGTGACGAAAAGCTTGCACCGAAATGGGAAGACCCGTATTTGATTGATTCGGAAGCAGGCAATGCGACATTTCTGATTTTTATTTCTTTATTTTCAATTCAATGTAAAACATTTCAAATCCAATTCTAGTGCAACGTTTAAATTCCGTGTGTAAACAACTAAACCCTAGTATCGGTACGAATCCACAAAGTTCGATTCACGTTTATTCTAAAAATCCCTATATATATATATATATAAATATTTAAACATATACATGTATATATGCATTGATACATCACACAAGTACATACACGTATATAAACAAATGATTTACAAGTGATCCCACACAATGGTTCGAACCTTAACACCATAGTTGAACCTTGAAATCGCGATTTTTGGATCAAGACCAAAATAAAATCACCTGTTTGACTTTTAAAAGTCAAACAGGGCCAAATCCATCAAATTCAAGACCCCATACCAACCCAATCGAATCCTATGGATTTTCATCTCATGTACAAACATCAAACAACCCAATCCAGGCCCAATCATCAAGCCAATTCGATCAAACACGCGGCCAAATTCAGATTCAAAACAGTTTGACCTCGCATAGTCAAACCCGTATCAATCTCTATCCAGTTCAAGGAATTAACACGTTTTAAACCCGCAATTTACTCCTCAATCAAATCTCGTGTGTGCCTAGACCTTATCAGGACCAAATTCATCCCCAATTCAGTGGATTATCGCGTAAACAGTCGCCACGACACTTCCGGTCAATTTGAAATTCGAATTGTTTATCCGAATGAAATTAATCAAATTAAATCCCTCTCTCACTCTCATATACAATCACTCAAACCCTCCCAACTCTCAATCGAACCCCATTACACCCCTGAATTCCTGTCGACCACCAAGAACTTCGAGACTGAAATCGTAGCCGACTGCATTCGTTGCCCAATCTTAACGAGTAAGTTTTAGATCATTAGGTTCGTATTTGAGTCCTGATCGTTAGCCCCTTATCAATTCGAGCTATCATAATCTATTGAGAGCAATTGGATTTAGGGTTCTTGGTCGTTTTGCTCGAAATCTGATTTGGGGAAATTGGGTTATTTAACTTAGCGTATTTAATTTTTCTTGTTCCTATTCTGACCAGCGAACCACCCGGTCCGACTGGTTAAGTCCTTGCTCCATCGGACCCGGTGGCGTGGGTTCGAAACCCACAGCCCACTCATCCGGCCCCTTTTTGCGCACACAATTAAACCAGACCCGGCCCCTTTGCAGGCATGGGTTAACTCCTTTTCGAGCCGGATCAATTACAAGGATTAATCCCTTGGTCCGGCGGTAAAGCGTACAACACACACAGGAACCACCCGGGTTCGAACCGGGTGGCCTGTTTTAATTTTTTTAAAAACCTATTTTAAAGACCAAAAATTATATAAAAATTATTTTTATAAACCATATAATATTTTTAACAGAATAAAAGCAGATTCATAAATTTTCTATATAAATTCATTTTATTATAAATTTATGGCTAAAAATTGCATATTAAATATTTAAAATAAAAAAAAATTAGATATTTAAATAAAGCTCCAAATAAGCACAATTGATTTTATAAAATTTATAAAATGTCAATTTTATTTAAAGCAATCAAGTCTTACTTTAAAAATAATAAATGAATAAAATTTATTTATTATAATTTACACTAAAAGGTTAAATGCATATTTCTTGATTTTTATACATAAATATTAATTACACAATTTTATATTTATACATCCTTATACATAAATAAATAAAGTAAAGATTATTTATTTAATTTATACATCAATATTTTACACAACTTTATAAACAAATAAATAAAGAAAAATTATTTATTTACTTTATACTTAATGTAATTCACGCTATTTTCATAATTAAATAAATGAATAACAACTATTGAATTGTATTTAGTTATTTAAACAAAAATCCAATTATTCTAAAAACTGTTTAGTTCAATAGTTCATTTTATACAAACACCCATTTTAAGTACAAACCCCAAACACAACTCTTCGTAAACATGTCCAATTTAATCCTAGACTTAGACAAAGACTATCGTACACACTATTAACTAAATATATATTACACACTAGGTTAACGTGGTGAGTTGCAATGATTACTTTGCCATTTAGACTCTCGTGCTAGCTACACCTTTGATTCAGGTGAGTATTGCATAGTCCATTTTTTCTCTTTTACACTTTTGGGGTGAAACATGAATGCTATACACACAACTATTTACACTTACACAAACTACACAAAATACAAATCATATTTACATTCATGTGTGCAAAAATTTGAGCTTTATGTTTGAGTGCTATACGTGTTGACTATTTGTGTGCAATTTCATGTACAATCATTAACGATATAAGCCGATGGTTAACAATGATAGATCTATTGAGTCTGACAAACCCACCCAGATTGGGGTGATTGTTACCGACAACACAATTTGCATGCTAGTTACAAAGGTTTGATTGTACTTTGGTTACACATTAGTTACTCCCCATAAATGCCTTATTTATTCATGATATGTAAGGATTTGGTCTTTCACATTTATATACTATCTATATACAAACCTGTGTATGCTCACCAACTTTTTAGTTGACCCTATTTTATTCATGTTTCAGGTGCGAACGTGTGAATTTGAGCAAGACATGCTACACTTAAGTTGGACCTAGTTAATTTAAATTCAAAAGACAATTTGTATTTTATTTATGTACTTGTTGAATTTTGCTATTTGTGTTTGAATGGTTTGAAATGAAATTGATGATTAAATATTGAAATCTAGTGAACCTCGTACTCATGAACAGTCTACATGTCCCGCCCCGACGTTCCGCCGTCGGTTGGGGTGTGACAGATTGGTATCAGAGCCTTGGTTATAGGGAACTAGGTTATTGGATACTCTTGACCTAGACTATAACTTTAGGACACCCACTTATGCCATGCTTCATGATTTTGTGATATATGCTACATGCTATGTGTTACATGCTTACTATGTTAGTTATTATTTCATTTGATGCTTTACTTGTTAAAAATACATGACTTAATAAACTATACTTAAATAATAAATTAAATAAACAATATCCCTACCCATACCCTAAGCCTCATAACCTTCTTACCTGTTTCTCTGTCATCACCGTCATAGCATGTGGAAACTTCATGGATTTAAATCTATAAAATTTCTTTATTTCTTCGTTAAGGTTTTAAACTTTGTTAATTATTAGAGGACACGTGCAATCTGGAAGGGTGACACCTGTATTCTGGGTTTTCTGTCTAGGAAAGCATTTCGTATAAATCCCAATCAACCGAGGGACCCATATGCTTTCCTGGGAATATCCCGGGATGAGTGTTTACTTATAGGCTAAAGCACGTCTGCTTGAAAGTTATATAAGTTTAACTAACCTTAATGTGTCATAGTATTCAAGTGATTATGTCACTATTTGAGTACAATCCAAACTATGATTAATCATTTTAATTATTTTCTTATCCTTTTAAATTCAAGCAACTCTCACAAGTTCTCATATTATTTCTTGTCTTGTGAAATCTGTAGAATGCCTCCCCGCCGTGCTGTCGTGACCAACAACAACACCGATATCGCTGCTATCCTTGCACAACTTGTAACTCAACTCACTCAAGCTAATGGAGCCACCAATGCTAACCATGGAACTAATGGTGGTGGTGGTGGTGCCAACCCACCACAATGCACCTTCAAGCACTTCAATTCATGTAATCCTCTTAATTTCTATGGTACCGAGGGAGCCACAGGACTCCTGCAATGGTTCGAAAGCATTGAGGGCACCTTCCTTAATAGTGACTGCCCCGATAACCTTCGTGTTCGTCATGCCACAAGTGTCTTTCAAAAACGGGCACTCACGTGGTGGAATGGGGAAAAGAGAACTAGAGGCATGGAAACAGCAATGGCCTTACCATGGGATGAGGTTAAGAGACTAATGACCGAAGAGTTCTGTCCTCGGAACGAGGTGAAGAAACTAGAAGCTGAGTTTTGGGATCTTGCCTAAGACAGTGGTGAGAGTCTGGCTTATACAACTCCGTTCCATGAGTTGAGTCTCCTTGTGCCCCATATGGTCACACCTTTGTCCCGCTGCATTGAGAAGTACATTGGTGGATTGCCTAGGCAGATTCAGGATACTGTCTTAGGGAGAAATCCCGCAACACTCGAAGATGCTATCCGACTATCTGCTACTTTAACCGACAACCATGTGAAAGCAGGGACTCTTACTAGAAAAGGCACCAAGAAAGTTCCCGACACCACAACCCCTCCTACACACAACAAAGAAGCCAAAACTGAACCGTACCACAATAATAAGAAGAGAAAGGCTAAGAATTATGCTGTGGTCACTCCTGCTACCCCTGTTAATCAAGTTGTCCCCATGGCTCAAGCACTAGCCAAGAAGCCATATGTTGGGGTCTACCCACTCTGTGCCACCTGCAATTATCACCACCTCCAGAACATCCCCTGCCGCCTTTGCACCCATTGTGGAAAATACGGCCATACGGTCAATGTTTGTAGAGCCAAGGCACTTGCAGGTCAAGTCAACCCACCAACCCGAACCAACCAGCAAGTGGCTAATCAAGGTGTCCCCGCTATTACAAATGGGCGTGCTTGTTATGAATGTGGCAACCCGAATCATTTCCGTGATCAGTGCCCGAAGCTTATCAATGCTAGGCAAGGCGGAGCTCGTGGGCTTGCTTTCAACATAAACGCCAATGAAGCTCAGGCCAACAATGATGTGTTCAACGGTACGTTCCTTGTTAATAGTCAATATGCCTCCATTTTATTTGATACCGGTGCATATAAGAGTTTTGAGTCACATAACTTTGAACCCTTACTAGCTTAAACACGATCCAAATTAAAGAAAACCTTCACCGTAGAAGTAGCAAATGGTGACTCACTTACAGTTCACTCCATTATTCATGACTGCTCTCTAGAACTCAATGATCATACATTTCCAATCAACCTCGTACCAATGCCACTGGGAAGTTTTGACATCATCATAGGCATGGATTGGCTGTCGAATCACCATGTCGAGGTCATCTGTTTTGAGAAATGCATCCGAATACCTTTACCATCGGGAGAAACGTTAAGAGTCTTTGGTGAAAAGTCTTGCAAAGGACTCAAGCTTATGTCATGCACTACTGCTCAAAAGTACTTACGAAAGAAGTGTGGGGCCTTCTTAGCTTATGTTGTTCAAAAGGATGTCAAAGAGAAGAGTATTCAAGACATCCCCGTCATCCGGGATTTTCCTGAAGTATTCTCCGAAGACTTATCCGGCCTTCCACCCGTCCAAAAAGTAGAATTTCGCATTGATCTTATGCCCGGAGCTAACCCCGTGGCTAGAGCTCCATATCGTCTAACACCTTTCGAAATGCAAGAACTTGCAAGCCAACTCCAAGAGCTCTCCGACAAGGGCTTCATCCGTCCAAGTCATTCACCGTGGGGTGCACCTGTCTTATTCGTCAAGAAGAAGGATGGATAATTTCGCATGTGTATTGACTACCGAGAACTCAACAAGCTTACCATCAAGAACCGTTATCCTTTACCTAGAATTGATGATCTCTTTGATCAACTTCAAGGTTCCATTTGTTTCTCGAAGATTGACCTTTGATCTGGTTATCACCAAATCCGTGTGCAAGAGGAAGATATTCCAAAGACTGCCTTCCGAACAAGATACGGTCACTACGAATTCATGGTTATGCCTTTTGGGTTAACCAATGCACCCGCGGTTTTCATGGACCTCATGAATCGTGTGTGCAAACCGTATCTTGACAAATTTGTGATCGTCTTCATTGACGATATCTTAATCTACTCCAAGACTAAATCCGATCATGAGCAACACCTTAGGTTGGTTTTGGATCTATTGAGGAAAGAGCAACTATATGCCAAGTTCTCCAAATGTGAATTTTGGCTAAAAGAGGTTCAATTCCTAGGTCATATCGTCAATGAAAAGGGTATCCATGTTGACCCTGCTAAGATCGAAGCTGTTAAGAATTGGAATACCCCTAAGACCCCCACCGAAGTTCGTTCATTCCTTGGTCTTGCGGGATATTATCATCGTTTCATCTCAAATTTCTCTAAGATTGCTGTCCCCCTCACCGCGTTAACACACAAGGGTAAACCTTATGAATGGGGACCAAAGCAAGAAGAAGCTTTCCAAACTCTCAAGCAAAAGTTGTGCAATGCTTCTATACTGACTCTCCCTGATGGGAATGATGATCTAGTTGTCTACTGTGATGCCTCCAACCAAGGTCTTGGTTGTGTTCTCATGCAACGAGGCAAGGTGATCGCTTATGCATCAAGGCAACTTAAGATTCATGAGAAGAATTATACGACGCACGATCTCGAGTTGGGTGCGGTCGTATTCACATTGAAGATTTGGAGACATTACCTCTATGGCACAAAATGTGTGGTGTTCACCGACCACAAAAGCCTCCAGCATATCTTCAACCAAAAAGAACTCAATATGAGGCAACGACGTTGGGTTGAACTCCTTAACAACTATGACTGCGAGATTCGCTACCATCCCGGCAAAGCGAATGTTGTAGCCGATGCTTTGAGTCGTAAGGACCATGTAATGCTTCATTGTGTCCGAATTCAAACCGACATTCAGAATCGTATCCTGGAAGCTCAACACGTCTCAGTCACCGAGGGTAACATGTACGAGGAAATGTCGTGTGGTGTTGAACTCCAACTTGAATCTAAACCCAATGGCTTGCTTTACTATTTGAACCGTATTTGGGTCCCCGATCGCGATGATCTCCGTTCATTTCTCATGAACGAGGCTCACAAGACTCGTTATTCTATTCATCCTGGTGCAGATAAAATGTACCAAGACCTTCGCCCACAATACTGGTGGCCCGGTATGAAGAAAGACATTGCCCTCTATGTTGCCAAATGTCTAACTTGCTCCAAAGTCAAAGCCGAACATCAACGTCCTTCCAGTTTACTCGAACAACCGGAAATTCCCGTGTGGAATGAGAAAATTTAGCTATGGACTTCATTACCAAACTTCCTCGCACCTCAAGTGGTTATGCTAGCATTTGGGTAATCATTGACCGCCTCACCAAATCTGCTCATTTCTTGCCTATCCGTGAAGACTATCGGGTTGAGAAACTGGCCCGAATTTACATTGACGAAATTGTGAGTCGACATGGTGTTCCACTAAACATAATTTCCGATAGGGATGCTCGTTTTACCTCCCGTTTCTGGCAATCTCTCCAAAACGCTCTTGGCACACGATTGGATTTGAGCACGACTTACCATCCCCAAGCTGATGGTCAGACCGAACGTACAATACAAACTCTTGAAGACATGCTTAGAGCATGTGTAATTGATTTTGGTGGCAATTGGATTCACATCTATCCCTAATTGAGTTCCCTTACAACAATAGCTACCACTCAAGTGTCGACATGGCTCCATTTGAAGCTCTCTATGGTCGTAAGTGTCGTTCTCCTTTCTGCTGGAACGAGATTGGTGAAGCTCAAATCACCGGTCCCGAGCTAATCCAAGAAACATCCGATAAGATCCTTCAAATCCGTGACAACATTCGAGTAGCGAGGAGTCGACAAAAGAGTTATGCCGACAAACGTCGAAAACCCTTGGAATTCTAAGTCGGTGATCTTGTTCTTCTGAAGGTATCTTCATGGAAGGGTGTAATCCGTTTTGGAAGGAAAGGCAAGTTAGCACCTCGTTATGTGAGTCCATTCAAGATCCTTGAAAGGATTGGGAAAGTGGCTTACAAACTCGAGTTACCTCCATCACTTGGCAATGTGCATCCTACATTTCATGTGTCCAATCTAAAGAAATGTCTTGCTGATAAGAATCTCCATATACCTATTGACGATGTGCGCATTGACGAAACGATGCACTTCGTTGAGAGACCGGTAGAGATCATGGGTTGTGAAGTCAAGCAACTCAAGCGAAGCCGTATCACTATTGTCAAAGTTCGTTGGGAATCTAAGCGTGGACCTGAGTTCACTTGGGAACGCGAGGACCAAATGAAGCTCAAGTACCCGCACCTCTTTGTTGATTCAGTCGCCTCAACTAGCTAAATTTCGGGACGAAATTCCCTCAACATGGGGATACTGTGACATTTCTGATTTTTATTTCTTTATTTTCAATTCAATGTAAAACATTTCAAATCCAATTCTAGTGCAACGTTTAAATTCCGTGTGTAAACAACTAAACCCTAGTACTGGTACGAATCCACAAAGTTCGATTCACGTTTATTCTAAAAATCCCTATATATATATATATATATATATAAATATTTAAACATATACATGTATATATGCATTGATACATCACACAAGTACATACACGTATATAAACAAATGATTTACAAGTGATCCCACACAATGGTTCGAACCTTAACACCTTAGTTGAACCTTGAAATCGCGATTTTTGGATCAAGACCAAAATAAAATCACCTGTTTGACTTTTAAAAGTCAAACAGGGCCAAATCCATCAAATTCAAGCCCCCATACCAACCCAATCGAATCCTATGGATTTTCATCTCATGTACAAACATCAAACAACCCAATCCAGGCCCAATCATCAAGCCAATTCGATCAAACACGCGGCCAAATTCAGATTCAAAACAGTTTGACCTCGCATAGTCAAACCCGTATCAATCTCTATCCAGTTCAAGGAATTAACACGTTTTAAACCCGCAATTTACTCCTCGATCAAATCTCGTGTGTGCCTAGACCTTATCAGGACCAAATTCATCCCCAATTCAGTGGATTATCGCGTAAACAGTCGCCACGACACTTCCGGTCAATTTGAAATTCGAATTGTTTATCCGAATGAAATTAATCAAATTAAATCCCTCTCTCACTCTCATATACAATCACTCAAACCCTCCCAACTCTCAATCGAACCCCATTACACCCCTGAATTCCTGTCGACCACCAAGAACTTCGAGACTGAAATCGTAGCCGACTGCATTCGTTGCCCAATCTTAACGAGTAAGTTTTAGATCATTAGGTTCGTATTTGAGTCCTGATCGTTAGCCCCTTATCAATTCGAGCTATCATAATCTATTGAGAGCAATTGGATTTAGGGTTCTTGGTCGTTTTGCTCGAAATCTGATTTGGGGAAATTGGGTTATTTAACTTAGCGTATTTAATTTTTCTTGTTCCTATTGTGACCAGCGAACCACCCGGTCCGACTGGTTAAGTCCTTGCTCCATCGGACCCGGTGGCGTGGGTTCGAAACCCACAGCCCACTCATCCGGCCCCTTTTTGCGCACACAATTAAACCAGACTCGGCCCCTTTGCAAGCATGGGTTAACTCCTTTTCGAGCCGGATCAATTACAAGGATTAATCCCTTGGTCCGGCAGTAAAGCGTACAACACACACAGGAACCACCCGGGTTCGAACCGAGTGGCCTGTTTTAATTTTTTTTAAAACCTATTTTAAAGCCCAAAAATTATATAAAAATTATTTTTATAAATCATATAATATTTTTAACAGAATAAAAGCAGATTCATAAATTTTCTATATAAATTCATTTTATTATAAATTTATGTCTAAAAATTGCATATTAAATATTTAAAATAAAAAAAAATTAGATATTTAAATAAAGCTCCAAATAAGCACAATTGATTTTATAAAATTTATAAAATGTCAATTTTATTTAAAGCAATCAAGTCTTACTTTAAAAATAATAAATGGATAAAATTTATTTATTATAATTTACACTAAAAGGTTAAATGCATATTTCTTGATTTTTATACATAAATATTAATTACACAATTTTATATTTATACATCCTTATACATAAATAAATAAAGTAAAGATTATTTATTTAATTTATACATCAATATTTTACACAACTTTATAAACAAATAAATAAAGAAAAATTATTTATTTACTTTATACTTAATGTAATTCACGCTATTTTCATAATTAAATAAATGAATAACAACTATTGAATTGTATTTAGTTATTTAAACACAGATCCAATTATTCTAAAAACTGTTTAGTTCAATAGTTCATTTTATACAAACACCCATTTTAAGTACAAACCCCAAACACAACTCTTCGTAAACATATCCAATTTAATCCTAGACTTAGACAAAGACTATCGTACACACTATTAACTAAATATATATTACACACTAGGTTAACGTGGTGAGTTGCAATGATTACTTTGCCATTTAGACTCTCGTGCTAGCTACACCTTTGATTCAGGTGAGTATTGCATAGCCCCTTTTTTCTCTTTTACACTTTTGGGGTGAAACATGAATGCTATACACACAACTATTTACACTTACACAAACTACACAAAATACAAATCCTATTTACATTCATGTGTGCAAAAATTTGAGCTTTATGTTTGAGTGCTATACGTGTTGACTATTTGTGTGCAATTTCATGTACAATCATTAACGATATAAGCCGATGGTTAATAATGATAGATCTATTGAGTCTGACAAACCCACCCAGATTGGGGTGATTGTTACCGACAACACAATTTGCATGCTAGTTACAAAGGTTTGATTGTACTTTGGTTACACATTAGTTACTCCCCATAAATGTCTTATTTATTCATGATATGTAAGGATTTGGTCTTTCACATTTATATACTATCTATATACAAACCTGTGTATGCTCACCAACTTTTTAGTTGACTATATTTTATTCATGTTTCAGGTGCTAACGTGTGAATTTGAGCAAGACATGCTACACTTAAGTTGGACCTAGTTAATTTAAATTCAAAAGACAATTTGTATTTTATTTATGTACTTGCTATTTGTGTTTGAATGGTTTGAAATGAAATTGATGATTAAATATTGAAATCTAGTGAACGTCGTGCTCATGAACAGTCTACATGTCCCGCGCCGACGTTCCGCCGTCGGTTGGGGTGTGACAGGCAAAGGTGCGTATTGGCTGGCAACTATGGAAGGAGAAGTCCTGCCAAGATCCTGGAACGTCATCCATCTCAAAACCTACTATATCTGAGTTAGAAATTATATTCTAACTAAAAAGGTACGTCCTCTTTCCATAATGGTTTTTATTTTCTATTATTCTTTATCAAATTACTAACTTGAGCGTCAGAGGGGTGTTAGCCTGGCTAACACCCACCTTCACTAAGGATTCCAGTTTTGTAGGAATCACCTCCAGGGATCCCGACAGAAAATAGAGATTGGCCATCTCTACTAAGTTTGGGTATCCTGATATACCTCGGAGGTTTAAATGGCTTTTGTCTTTCTAAGTATTTGGTTAATACACCCCTCCAGGAGCGCACGATATCCGATTATAGTTCAAGGTGGTGCGACCAGTCCATGTAACAGTGGCTGATAATTTCGCCATTGTTGGCTATATATTGGATGCTACGAATATAGCAGACGTGTTATTACTCAAGTTTCTCCGATCATTTAACACTTACGTGTTAAAGCTAAGGTTTTTAGCATTTTCATGCTAACTCAGAATTTGCCTTGCCCACGATATTGGCTTAGCCCACGATTATTTGGCTTAGCCCACGATATTGGCTTAGCCCACGATTATTTGGCTTAGCCCACGATTATCTGGCTTGGCCCATGTTTTTGGCTTAGCTCACGATTCTAATTTGTCTCAGATTGAAGACTTATGAAGATCCTGAAGTATAATTACTAAGTCAACGACGTGTTTAATAACTATACACATGGGACAACTAATAGTTGTTATATTCTGGACTCCATGGCATAATCTGGTATGCGTACCTACCCGACTTACTTTTCAACAAAGGTATGTGTTACTTATTAATTTTCAATTAAAAGAAGATTCAAAGTTTGAATGACTACGTCATGATATATTTATAATCGGTGTTCTTCCATACCATTTATCAGAACCAAACTAGATTTTTCTAAGTCAAAATTTGATAAAAATCTAAGATGTTATTTATAAATAATCAGTAAGGATCTGGTATCCTGAAAATATTCCTAAACCTATTTTTCTGAGTATCCCAAGGCTTAACTGCCTAAGTATCTTGATCTTCTAGAACTTGTCAATGCAAAGCAAACGCATTACAATCATGGCGAATAGTCATAAGCTACTAATTAATATTGAAAGTGTAGGAGGATCAAGAATTCGGGCTCCATCCAAAAGTTGGACCCATCCACCCGAATCCTTAACCATTAGTCAGAAAAATAAATTGTCTATCCCATGCAGGGATCCCCAAACACAAAAGGAAATTTGTTTTTAAACAGGTACTAACATGAACAGTCAAAAAACCACAAACTCCGTGCAGAGATCCTCTTTTTTCCTGACGTCTTGGTGTGAAGTGGCTCGATCCTTGGCTTGGCAATAACAGGTGTGGGAGCCTCTTGTTTAACAATGGCTCCTCAAGAGATAATGCTATCAAGATTAACCAAAAGCAAAATGAGAACCAGATCTTTGAAACTCTACAAAAGTACAAAAAAGTAATTAGAGTCAATAAAACTCAGTAAACAAGTGAAGTAAGCTCTTACTTGACGATATAGTGGCTTCGGAGTACTCGGTTGCAAAACTAGCTTCACTAAGAACAGACTCAAAGTGGAAAAATCTCCCACCAATAGGTATCTCCAACAAAGCTTTGAACCTCTTATTTGTGTCACTCATTGCAGGAACTAGCATCTCAAACATTGGGATTGCACAAGACACAAGGATCATCAAAACAGGTTACATATACATATATATATACCTACTAACATGCAGGGATCTTGACTACATCCTACCCTTCTTAACCCACTGGAGTGACTAAATATCCCCACCTGGGATAGATGTTCTCTTCATGAAAAAGTATTTCCCACTCCAATCACCGTCATTCTGGGTAGCTTTTGGAATCAAAGGAGTTTTACCAGACTTAAGTTGAAGAAAATAAGGCAAACCGGTGGCTTGAAAGAAATCGGTAATCAACAAAAGAAAAGGGAAAACCATCAAATACGGGAGTCATTTACCTAGACCTACGCACTCATCAAGTCACGTCGGTCAAAACTTTTTGAATATTGAATTTAAAGTTTTTTACAGTTTTCCGAATGACCTTCACAACTGTCAAAAACTTGGGGACAACTGTTATGCCTCAGTTTTTACCTCCGGATCCTCATATAAGTATCGGTATCCCTGATCATTACTATGTTTCAGTTCCTGATTAACTGACCGTTGTAACAACTAATATTACGTGTTTTTCTTTGACTTGGTCATACAGGTAATTAACACGTCGTTAATGACTAAAAATATGGCTGAAAAACTGTTCAAACAGTTGGGAAAACGCGTGGAAGTCAACCTATAACGGTCGGGAATTAATGGAGACTTGTAACTGCCAAAAAGACCTGATTTTTTGCCGGGATCCTCGCATTTCAGTTATTTTTATTTTTTTGTATATAATAAGCAGCTTGGTCAATTAGAAACATACACAATCACACTTAGCATTACTGAATACTCACATTCAAGATCTGTAACACTTAGTATTCGATCACTAGTTACTCATATTGTACTTTATTCATCGATTTATTAAAGAACACAAGGCAGCCCGACGTTTAGTCGGCTCCCGAGGTTTTGATGTCAGAGATCCTGAAGGATCAAGGACTTTCCTCGTAAACACTCGTGTCGTTTACAGTTTTCCTTTATATTTTATTAACGATTCTTTCAAGCACACTACCTCACATTCTAAATTTGGTTACAAAATTAGTCTTGTTAATTTTTATCCAAAACAAGCACGTGTGTGGATTTTGAAGACAAACTCTGGCAATTGCGTAACCGGTTTTAGAAAATCATTTAGGAGGTTGGATTAATTGTTTTAAAAATGGTTTTAGTTTTGGTTGGGAAAAGAATGGAAAACGACTACAAGATGCAAGACATCTCCTGGTTTGTTTTCCTTTGGTTAATTAAGAAGATTTAGATTAATTGCTACAATGTGGAACCATTTGATAATCTGAGATTAACAACCACTCAGTTCTAGGTCGGTATACGAACCCGAGTTTCTCCGTTCGCGTGATGTGCGTGTGAACGGGTGTACTTACCACTATACTACACTAGAACTGTAGCAGCCGGGGTTCAAACCCGGATCTCTCCGCAGAGTGTCCTTGTCAACTTGGACGACAACAAGATTGTTATTTGTAAGATTATTTAAGTAGGTTGGTTCCCAGCTAGGGTAAGCCGCACCATAGTGATTAAGGAGGTCTTCAAGTTTTATGCTTTCAATTAATGTGGAAGGTAGATGATCAAATTACCTTCACTCGGTTTTGTAATGTTTAACATAGCATGGTGTCGTTAAGCTTTATGCTAAAATTAAATTAATTACACTACCGAATATAAGTAATCTAACCAACCATCTCTTCGTAATACTAGAACTTTGGGCACCAAATGAATTCAAATTTGTAGTATTACCGACCCTAGAAAGAAGCATAAGGCTTTGGTCTGGCTCATGATACTTCCCACCGAATTTAACCAACCCAATTGATTAATTACCTTTGAGGATCCAAATGATCTTTATGGTATCTCCAAGACCTTGGATGGATATGGTTTCTTGATTGGGAACTAAGAATAGGATGAAACACCACCACTTTTAGTTCCTAATCACCACAGGGCCTTTGATGATTCTCTATCAGAAGTCAAGAATCTGGTGCGATACCATGGTTCTTGAATCTAGAACGAATCATTCAAGCCTCAATGATTGATTAACTAGTTGTTTAAGTGATTGATTAGTTCCATCAAAAGAGATATGGGTGATTCGAGAAATTGATATGAAAGCATAAACACATTGCTTTACTTAAATAAAATACTTCATTAATTAAGACAAAGATTAACAAAACCAAGAGACATGAGGGTCTAACTTAGGAACCAAGTTATACATCGCCCCATCGGACTTGATACTTGTTGACACGGACTTGGTGCCTTCTTTAATTTACATAGGAGAGAATCATGGGTTAAAACCCATCAAACTTATTTTAAAAAACAAGAGCCACCCCTAAACAATGCAACATCAAGGGCTATTGATAGCAAAAACAAGAAGCTGGTACAGGAGAAGGCGTAGGCACGCCTGGTGCAGAATAGGGCGCGGGCGCGCCTGGGTGCTCCAGAATATTCTTGATTCTTCTACTCTTCTTTTGATCCTCCATTGCACATGTGCCTAATTCAGACCCTTGGAAGCTTATTCTAGACTCTTCTAAGCTATGGATAGATGGTGGATCATCCATGGATCAAGTCCATGGGTCTTGGATACTCCAAGGGTGATGATGACGCAGAAAGAAGCCCCACATCATGCATGCATGCATTCTTCCCAGTCTTTGACATTTAACAATTTTGATTTTTGGAAAGTTAATGCAAAACAAATACATAAATACAGGTGACTAATTAATTGCAATTGGCTTCATAATTGGGCACGCGATTAACCGATCTAAGCTAAATCACGTATGATCTTCAAAAAGCTTCGGTTTTGATCTTAATCTGTCCCTTTTTTGCGCAAAGCTCTTGAAAACCTATAATTATCACAAAGAAGCAATTATGACACATTTCTTGCAATAATAATCCAATTATGATATCAAAGTGAGGGTAAATATTCATGATAAATATGTATAAATGATGGCACATCACCAACCATAATATCATTATAAGCGTTTTGGTAACCATGTGGAGCTTGGAAATAGTTCTTAAATGGACCGTCATAAGGTGGTTCAGGAAACATATGGGGATCATACAAGACTGGGGATCCAGAGTAATGGAATTGATAGTCAGAATTATTTGAAACAGGGTTGTTAAATGGATAATCATCAGGTTTTTCAGAAGCAGTTTGATAATAATGGGAATCTTCTGAAGGATCCTCTTCTAATTATTGAATTTGACTGGATTGTGCTTCATTTCCTTGTACTGATGGGGCACCAGTATTCCAATTGTTGAAGTCCGGTCCATCATTCATCCATTGGCTAGAAGAATTTTGGGATTGAGGGTGATATTCGAGAGAATCATGCTTAGGGAGCACGGCAAATGGGTCGTTATTATAGTAAGGCGAAGAGATAGGATTCTGTCGAGAACCTAGCGGGTGGTATTTCGGGGATTCTTATTTGATAGGATGATTAGAATCGTAATATGGAACAGGATTATCTCCAGACATCTGCAATCTTTATTATATTAGTACTTATTTTATTTGTTTAGTCAAGACTTTAAATACTAAAGTCAGTATCTTAATCTTAGCTAAAGTTCTACAAAGATGGTTATCTTTCCAGAGTAGTACCTCCAACAGATATGTTCCCATATAAGAGCGGTGGGTCTAGAAGAGATTTATACAATACAGCGGAAGTCTTTTCAACCTGTCACACCCCGCCTCAGGCACCCCCTAGACGTCTCCTGGATTCTTTGATTTCAGATTTTTTATAAAATACAGCGAAAGTCTTTTCAAATGGATCGTTTCATTATTTGTCTTAATCTCAAGGGTTGTATTTGTAAATATCAAAACTCATTTGGAAAACAAAAGCCTTGTATTCACTTTATAAACATAGGGTTGCAATACCCTTTCATCATTGACTACAAAACCAAGTTTGAAATCAAATACATCACAAGCCACTGGAAATAATACAACACAGGGTTGATCAATTCCCTAGTTCTATCTCCTTTCTTTAGTATTTCCCTTTACACGAGGCCTGAGAATCCTACGTGCATTCCATCCTTTTATTTCACATGTCAGATCTAATGTCTGCCTCTCACATTTTCTTTTCTTGTGTCAGATCTTATGTCTGCCCATACCTCATTCTCATCACATTTTATTCGTTACCTGAAAACATTTTGAAAATAAAACTTCAGTGCGAACGCTGATGACTACAATGTCTTGACAAAAAATCATTTGGCACAAACAAGTATTAATTTCATAATCACAACTTCATGTTCAATCTACATACTCAGCAGGCCCGTCCTGTTCAATCGCACCACAGTATACACTGGTGTCATAGCTTATAACAACGGACAGGTCTACGCCTCCGGATTTGTTATAAGATAAGCACCAGCCGCAGTCCAGGAGTTTCACCCATAACCCGTGTATCCCTTGCAAGTTTTACGTATACCTATGGCCTGAATGTTTGTTCGTAGAAGAACGTTGAGCATTACTCCGTTAACCTTTATTTGGCCATTTTTGCAAATAAAATATTTGACACAAGTTTTTAAAGAGATAAAGTATTAACCTTTATAGTGGGAGTGAGCCTCTACAGTTCAAAGCTTACAAGCTAACTTCTTATCATGGTTTTTCTAGTGTTTCCATCTTTCTACGAGCGTTTCTTGCTTAACTGGGCACTACGAGGAGCGGGAGTCGAACCGGGATCGTTGGGAGTCGTCTAAGGAAGCTCTGGACCAAGATTGTGAAGAGTGAATTCGAGTTTGTGTGATTTGAATGAGCTGAAATCACTCATCTATTTATAGGGTGCAATCTAGCCCCGTAGCGGACCGCTATGCTAGCGGGTGGCGGCCCACCACCGTCCTTGATTGCGTCAGCCCTAAATGTCACAATATGATTGGACCGAACATTAATTTGCGGCTAGCGGACCGTTATCGTTGGGCGTAGCGGTCCGCCACCCATACGCGTGGCAGATTCTCAAGGTTTTGCGGCTGGCGGACCGTTGCCGCTTGGCATGGCGATCCACCACGAGTACGCGTGTCACAAAATGTGACCATTAGTCACTATACACATGGCTAACCAGGATTATTTGCTTAGTGGCCAAGTAGCGGACCGTTACCTTTATGGTGGCGGTCCGCCACCCAACTGCTCAGGGTGGGGGTTCTTTAGCGGACCTCTACCTAGTTCATGACACCCATAGCGGACCGTTAGGCTTGACCTTAGCGATCCACTAAGGTCTTGAAATCCATATTTCTAATTTTAAACCCTGAACTTTAACATCATTGTACTTATAGTTCCCATGGTTTTACCTTTTGTCAAATCTTAGATGTTTTTGTGACAGGTGTTACATGATTTTAGAATTTAAGACCTTCAACAATAAATGTGGAGCACAACAACAAAGTAAATCTCAATTTGTGTGATTATAGCTAAAGAATAATAAATAAACTTTAGTTTTTTTTCTTCTTTTGAACATCTTAATCCAATCTTAATTCTAATACCACAGGAATAATTTTCATTTATAGAATTTATAGAGATTACAGGGGTGCCTATGTGATGCGACAGGAAACACAATTGAGAACACAACACTAACATAGATACTGGTAAAACACATAATCACAGAATATTATTATTATTATTATTATTATTATTAAAACTACAATTCAAAATGGATTTTACAGATTAACAGTAACAAGATTTCATTTGTTGATTTTGGTGGCGTGGATACCTGGGTTCTCTCATTGGCTTTTTGGCTACGACTTTTTGTTTTTATATTAGTTTAACTTTTATAATAGTTTAATATATATGATTAATTTTATACATGTTTTATTTTTTTCTTATAACTGTTAAAATATGATTTTTATAGAATTCCGAGTGCGTCGTTACGGTCAGTTTATTTTTATCTACGTTTTGGTATAAATTTTAATCAAAACCGAGCTATCGTTATTAAGTACAAGTAATCGAAGCACAAGCGTATAAGTCGTCGAATCTACTTTATAGTTCCGTTTTTTTTTCCTTTTACAATTTAAAAATATGATGCTTTATAAAATTCAGGATTTGCCATTTCGACGTATTTTTTTATAAGCGTTTCAATGTGATCTTTTTTGGCGGGGTGAGTACGAGTGTATAGGTCGTCGAAATTGAGTGTTACAAGTTTTAACCCTTGACCAATACCGGTCGAACATTGATATCGGTGTTATTTTTATCGGAACCGGTATCAGTATTTTTTTCATCAATGTAAAACACTTGGCGATATCCTTTTGGGCATTTAATGACTTTATTTTTTTTTCTTTTTCGTTTGTTATAGCGAATGCCGGTTCCGTAACGAATCAAGGCGATACCGACCAAATTCCCGCCGCGTAGCGCGGGAAATCTCCCTAGTTATTATTATTTTAAATTTAAAAATACTATAGCAATGAAACTTATATATAAATAACTCTTAAATTTTAATAAATTTACTTTTCTATCATTCTCATATGTATTCATGAACTAAGTTTTTAATAATAAGGGCTAACTTTGTAGAATAGTAATGAAGTTTCAAAAGTGTTTTAATTAGGTCATTCAAGTTTAAAAAATGTTTCAATTAAGTCACTTAGCTTTCATGTTTAATTTAAAATATAGGTTTTAACATGTTTTTTTTTTTCATGCTTTTTTTGTTTCAATTAGGAATATTTTTTTCCTTTTTTTTTGATGCTGACGTGGAATGGTGATGTGGATTTTAGGTTATTTTTTATTTTTTAATATAATAACATGTTTTTTAATAAAATTACATATATTGAAAATCTCAACCCACACATCTTCTCATCCATAAGTTTCTTGACATATTTCGTGTTTCGATAATGGCTTTATTTGAAGGTTTAGTGACCCAATTTGGACAAAAAAAATGCATGAGTGACCTAATTGGAACAGTTTTAAAACTTCATTATTATTCTGTGAAATTTTTCGTTTAGGGGGTAAAATAATAGCATTAGTAACATTGTTGTGTTCCCGAGTCTCATTTAAGGAAGGAAAAGAAAGGAAGGGGAAATAACCCTTTGTTCCAAAGTTTTTTTTAAGAAGGGAAAAGAAAGAAAATGAGGGGAAGTGTGTTCCCTAGTTTTTTTTAAGGAAGGAAATAAGGAGAAATGAAGGGAAAACAAAGTTTATTTTCATCATTCCAAATTTGAAAGATTTGGAGAGAGAGAAAAAAGGAGAAGGAATCCATTATTTTCTTTTCTTCCCTTTAGTAATCTCGGAAACACAGCGTAAAAGAGTAATGTTTTGTTTAAGATCACGCGGTCTATGAGTGAGGCAACTCACGCCCTGACTTGAAGAGGGGTAGTGTTCAGCTTATTCACTTGTATCACGCACCCAATAATCTGGTGTCACCTAGGGGTGCTCAAAGTCGGATATCCGAAATTTACGGATATCCGAAAATATAAAAAAATAAAAAATATATATAATATTTTTAAATTATAAAAACAATTAAAAACCTTAAAAGACATTAAAAAAACATACATATAAAAATATATAAATATAATATATCAGGTTTTGATTCAATTTTTTTTATTTTTAAATAATAAAAACAATTAAAAAATATATAAATATAATATCTCGGATATTCAGATATTCGAATTATTCGAAAATCACTATCCGAATTCAAGAATTCAAAAATTCGGGTTCGGTTTAGGATTTTTTTGAACACCCCTAGTGTCACCTCATCTCTCACTCCATCAGTTACATCCTCACTTCACTTCAGCTGAAATAACTCACGGTAATTTCTCACGCGGGGACGGTGTTTCCCTCGACTGAGTGTAAGTTGCATCTCTTCTTCACCACTGGTAATGGATACCCCTTCCCTTCCTCACGGACCTTCAATGGCCAAACGCACTTGCTGCTCCGATCCTTCCAACGCCAAACCTCCATCAACTACGTCGCCGGAACTTCACAACGATCGTTCGGAGAACGACCTGGCGTTGGAATCCTTCTTACGCGTATCCGATTTCGACTCAATCAACACCTCCTTCGACCGCCTGATTGAATCTAGGTCTTCCGATTCCGACAAAAACGACCTGATCCAACGCGCTCTTCACCTCGGCTGCGTCCTCCTCGAAGCCGGAAAACATTCCGATCGGAAACGTTCGTCCGTTCACAACACCGTCGTGTGGCCTCTTCCTCCTGACCTAACGATCAAGGTATTTCGAATTCTGTATCTATTGTGATCTGTTTGAATTGAATATTCTTCTTTTCGAATTCGATCGGTAATGATGTAGTATGAATGTTGATTTTAGGTTTTTGCTATGCTTGATACGCAAAGCGTATGTTATGCTGCGGCTACGTGTTCGTTATTTCAAAAGTGTGCTGCAGATCCTTTGTGTTTTGCTGATATTGACTTGATCACGTTAGTTCCTAAGGTCAATAATGGTGTAGTGTCTTCTATGATTCGGAGAGCTGGAAATGCACTTCAGTAAGCTCTCTTATCTGTGTGTCTGTAGGAGAATAATGTTTATGAATTGTCAGTATTTGCTTGTTATTCTATGAGAAGCCATAGATGATTATGTTTTGCTAGTATCATACTATCATCCTAGTTTAATGTAGATCAAAGGAATCTGGATGCGGTAGGACATTTAGGCAATCATTATATAATTACTAGGTTTCGATATTGTTCAAATAAAGTCACTCGCACTTTTTTCTAACTACTAGAACCACTCAAGTTCCAATATTGTTCCAATCTTGTGAACCTTTTTTTATAGATGTTAAGAATTTTTAAAATTTAGTGAACTAAATGGAAAATATATGAACCTTGGTGACTGATTAGTGCTTATTTTTTCAAGTTGACTTAAATGGAACAGTTATGAATTTTGGTTATTATTTAGTGAAATTTTTCAAGTTGCGCACTGGAATATGACATACTTACTTGTTCTGTTACTTGTGAAGGTCTATTAAGCTTGGTGTGCTCCCACCCTGTGCATCTCCTCTTTTCTGTTCATCTGAGCCATTGATTTATAGTATTAGAAACTCAAGTGATGCATCAGGAGTTTCATGGAATGACAAGCGATCCAGGCAAGGAAAAGAGTCCTCTATTCTAACAAGGTCCTGCTTAAGTTATTTGAGTGAGAATGGTGGTGCACCTGGGTAGGTTTTCATCTTTTAAGATGATTTGATTAACCTGTTCTTGTGTCCTTTTTGTTTTGACGCCTTTTCTTTTCTCCTCTATTATGATTGGCAGGGCTCGTTTGAGAAGATTGCACCTATTCAATATCGAAAGGATGGATAATGCTGCGCTCTTGGCATCATTATCTGCTTGCCCTTCTCTTCGTGATCTAGAAATTGTGGGACTGTAAGTCAATTTTCTTTGATGAGAATGATATGTATGCCTAATCCATTCAATCCTTGACACATGTCCTAGGCGGTTTTTCTCTCCTCACATCTTCCTTTGATTTTGTCATGTACGCCATTCTCCTTGTTATGCATAGATTTAGGCATGTGTTCTGGGCATATGAATTATTTTTCATATTTAATAGTTGGTATTGAGTATGCTAAATAAGTATCATTCAGTGTGGATGGTTGGATGCTAGGTATTTGTTATCTATGGTGTGCTCATGCGTCTAATTCAAGGCTATCTATGTATTATTTTGCAGTGAAGCTGCAGTGAAAACTGGAGAATCACAAACAATCGGTTTTATTTGATTAATGATCAAAGCATGTGAATACATAGACATAGAAAATTAATGTTAGTTTCCGGAAAGTAAACCTGAACAGTTCAACAGCAACACTAATCTGTGACTTCATATGTGATATGCAGAGAAAGGTGTTATTTAAGTCTGCATTTGACTGCTTTACATGATAAGTAGCAACAGTATAGTGCATTGGGAGGCTTTGCAATGCTATAAAGAGGGAGATCGACACAAATAAATGGATTAATTGCATGAATTAGCATTGTACTTAGAAAAACGTTTCATTTAGTCATTGTACTTGTTATTGTTTTTATCTGGTCACTAAAAGTGTGTTTTTTTCTATTTTGGATTATTTTTGTTCTGTTCTGGTTATAACTGAGAACCGTCTTCTTCCTCTTTCAATTGATTGAACAAATAGACAATTGAAGACGTTTAATACTTTAATGGAGAAAAAAGAACTCAAAAAAATACTTATAATTACCAAAATATAACAGAAAGCATACTTTACTGACCAAATCAAAGTAAAACTACGTACAACGATTAAAGGGGAACATTTTCTTAAGTCCATCACTATTTTATGCAATTATCCTGAAATAAGTTTGTTCATGTTTCACTATTTTTTATAACGGCAAACTAACCTACTCCTAAATACTCCAATACCTGCACATTGCAAGATTTGAACCCTCCACCTCATGGATAGAGGGGAGACACCTTACCACCACGCCATGTCCCTTAGGGACTTGTATGATTACGTACACTACAAATAAAATTGTTTATCCTTCTATATTATATCTCAGAAATAAAATGTTATACATCTCTGCTAGATGGTTATCCCTTCTATGTCCTGTTATTCATGTGCTGCTTTTCTCACTGGCTAAGATAATATTTGTTAATAGGCATGTTGAGTTGAGGCAAACATTGGAATCTGTGAGCAAGCATTGTCCCTTGATAGAGCGTTTGGTATTTGAATCATCAAAAACAGGTATAAATCTGTTCCGTAATTGTTGTAGTTACAGTTTTGACACTATGTAATGAAAGATTGTAGGATCATAAATATTTTTAAACTGGCCTGCAGGGATGTAATTCAAATTATCACATCAACCACACAAAGCATTAGTAAATACTAAATACCGTAAACAAATCTAATAAGCCCGTCTCTTTAGTTATGATAATGTTAATATAAGTTATAATACTAATAACCAATAATACTGGTAAATAAAAAAAATAACCGTAATAATAAAAAAACAACAATAATAATAATAGTAAGTAGTAGTAATTATAATAATAACAGCGATATAGTAGGATTAATATTATAAGAGATATATAATGTTTAATATATCATGGCAATTTGGTCAAAATGTCAAATTAATACGTCGTGAGAAATCTATCAAAGCAAATTCGAAGAAAATCCCTCAAAATCTAGAGGGAGATTGGCATTTTTGTTTTTAAATTGATGATGAGTAATTTCTATTATGATACACAGGTAGAGATGATGGTTTGAAATACCCAACCTGCAATGAATTCGTTCACAGTTGCCCTAACACAACCACCTTGGCACTTAAAGGATTCAAGTTGCAAGATTACAAGGTTCGTACGCTAGTGAAGGTATGTTTCTGGAACTATCTTCCCAAATTGGTTTTCCTTTATGCATTAATGATTATTTTTTTTATCTTAGATATGATTATACTTGTGCTAACATTTATGTTTTCCAAAAAATATATTATATGTTACTGAAGTGAGTATTAACAGCATCTGAGATTCAGCCATATAATTAGATATACGAAGCACTGTCCACTCTCTATTTTTATCCAGTAAATTTTCTGTTGATAAAGAATTTTGAATTTGTGAATAAGTTCGAGTCTGATGTGTTAATCTATGTTTCAGGGGCTTCGCAAATTGAAACATGTTGATTTCTCGATGTCTTATTCATTCACTGGTGCTTTTTTAAAGTAAGGGGTGTTAATAATAAAACTTACACTCCAATTACTAAATTATTTGGTTGTGATTTGAGGTGGTAATATGGCCCATTTACACTTATGAATAGGTCGATTTGGGTATATTTATCTCTAACGGGTCAAACGGGTAAAAATAAAAAAGTAGATTAAAAGAAAACAGGTCAAAAATCTCAGTTCCCCCAAAGTGTATTATTGATGCATAAAACCTTCTAAGTCAATTTATTCAAAAAAATTGAATATGAACTATTTAACACACTAAATTTCATAAAAATATATTAAATTTCTGGACGATAAGTGGTTTTGGTCAACCCAATCACGCTGACCTTTGCTGATATTACCTGTTTTGACCCGTTACCAACCTCTCAACCCGCCTGTTTTGTCATCTTCAGTTTAAGGTTTTTTTTTTGGGTCACCATGAGAACCCTATCTTTAGTTGTGATCTTAATTAAAGGTTTGGATTGCAGGAACCTTGGTGCCAATGGTGGTGGAAACTGTTTGGAGGTTATGATATTACGAGACTGTATGCATCTCAAAGCTGTATGAACTACATTGTTTTAGTCTCTTCTTTCCTTCAAAATTAAAATAATTAACATAACCTGGTCATATTTATAAATTAAAACATGTGTTCTTGGCAGATTGAAGTTGAGTACTTCATGGGAGCTGTTCTTGTAGGAGAATTCAAGCTCTTTAGACATCTTGTGAGTAAAAAACAAATTATTTAAATCACTATTCTTCTCTGTAGTTTCTGCATAAATGTCGTATTTATGTAGAGGCGGCAATTTCAACCTGTTTGCTTATGAATTGATTTTTTATCTCTTAACACGTCAAATATGTAAAAAATAATAATAACCAAAAAGGAAATGGCCTGAGAACCATCCAAAGTGTATTTTGATACAAACATCTTAAATCATTTTGTTCAAAAAGTATACTATTGTTGAAATAATATTAATTTTTATAGTCATATATGCCATCTCTATTTATGGTTTGCGAAAATGCATAAAGCTCTTTAGCTATCTTGTTTGTGAAAGCATTACTACTGTTTTCTGTTATTGTTGCTTTGAAAAAGGAAATGGTTGAATGAGTCGAAAATTACCCAAAGTATTTATTTAATGCATAAAACCTCTTAGATCATATTATTCAAAAATTAGATATTGCTGAAATGGTATTAACATCTGCAATCATATACGCGACCTCTCTGTTTATGGTTAATAAATGACAGCTAGAGTTTTCATATCCCAATAGTTAGTTAGGGTCACAATTTGAAAGTTTTATGTTTTATTTGAACAGGACATATCCAACCGGGAAGGTCTAGCATCTGACGGTGACTGGTTCAATAGATGCTATAGTGCAAGGTATTGTTATTTTTATTATCTTGCTACTAGGGTAATATTGTATACAAATTTTTGTTAATAAGTTTTATGCGTTATGTAGTTTCATTCCTATAAAGCAATTGTTGGAAGAAAGGCCTAATTTCTCTCTTGTAGCCGAGTTTCCCAAAGGAAGGTAAGTGTATTTCTTGGTAAATTACTATAGATATTGAGCCTGGCAAAATGGCCCGGTCGGGCAGGCTACATGGGCCACCATAGTTTTCACTAAAGCCACCCAAATACTAAAATAACTTTAGAGGCCACCCAAGTATCAATTTAGTTTCGGTTATGCCAATTCCTGCAAAAATCCATTCCAAAAAGTTGTTAAATGACAAGATACCTCTAAATTTGAAGGTTTTCTCTCATCTAAAGTTGTTATAAAACAAAAACGCTCCTAGGTCTATTGAAAAGTAGTATCAATTATAGATGGATTTTCAAAACATACTTGAGTAGATTCAGGGGCATTTTACTTGATTTACAACTCTAGATGTTATAAACGCTTTCAGTTTTAGAGCATTTTGTCATTTTACAGTTTTCCGGCACAAAGTTGTCCAAATCCGCAAAAACAAGACCAAATTTATAAATTGGTTTACCGGGTGGCCTTGCTAAAAGCTTTTGTATGATCCATGTTCTTTTATTCTTCTTTTTGAGTTTTGTAAATACTATTTCAAAACTATAATATGACGAATAATATAATTTTTTTTATCAAAGCAATTTAAGCGTTTATGCATTTGAATACATTTCCCTTTTTAGTTAAATCTTTTAGCTTAACCCGTTTGACCCATAAGAAATAAAAGTATATAACACAACCCAAATCGACACACTTGTATATAAATGGATCAAAATCGCCACCCCTAAATTATTATAGTTGCTTTGACTAGTTAAAACTATGGTCAAACTTCATATCACTCCTGTCTAAAACTTGCAGCTACATTGATGTTGAACAAGCAACCCCCAGTGATTTAAACAGTGATATGAGTTTAGCTTCTCAGTTAAGCAGCCATGCATCTGATGGCTCGTTTCTCATGAGCGTATCAGATAACAGTTCTGATAGTGGTAACGAGGATGGTCAAGAAAGCAGTTTTGTAACTTATGATTCAGATGAGGTTGACTTTCTTGCCACTTGACGTTTTTCACACCCGAGTAGTTAATATCAGGTACCTCCATCATTAATCTATACTAATAAATAAAGGTTTTTTTGGGACACGTGTCACTTTGTGGTGCATCCTTAGTATATTTTTCCCTCCTCTCTCCTATTAAATAGTTATATTAAAATAATATATATACTTTTAAATATTTACTATAAATCTAATTATGGATACTTATTATTTAGTTATAGATAGTTATTATATCATTAACCAAATGAATTTAATATAAATTAACATTTATCAATTACATAAAAAAATATTAATAGCCAGTTGAAAAAAATGTTTTAAAATTTTAACTTAACATAATTTATAACCGTCCCATCAAATCATATATTTTTTTAAACATATTTTGACGAGTGTATTTGTTAACACATTACATTATGTTTTATTCAACCCGTGTAATACATAGATTTTTAAAGCAATTAATATTTTTTATTACTAAGTATATAACATTACATTTATTTAACCCGTGTAATACACGGGATTCTAACCTAGTATTTTATACATGAATGATCTTATGCCTTAGCTACCTAGCAACCACCACAAAAATGTACTTTTCATTACTAAATCATGTGGACACTACAACAAATACATCATGTGAGCCATTTTTCTACATGCTTTTGAAAAATGTGTAAAATTTTCTCGAATTTTTTAACACTTGTAAACATGTGCAAAATTGTTGCATTTACAAGTGCAAAAATTATAACAGCTTTTTTTATGCAATTCTAAGTGTGAATTCTTATGATTTGTATATTTCTTCACGCTTATGAATGTTACCATCTTGTACACTATTATAAGTGCGAACAAATTGACAAACGGAAATTTTTTGGCCCATTTACTTGTGAATTGATTTACACTTCATATTTGCAAAAAAGGTTTTTTGGTCGGGGGTCTCTTTGGGAGCAGCCTCTCTGTATCCTTTAATGTCTTTCCAGACCCTACCAATAGCTATATGTTTTAAGTGAGATCTTACTGAGTATGTTTATTTGTTTGTTACTTGCGATTTGGTCGGTTTGGTTATGTTTTACCTCTAACTGGTGAAATAACAAAAATGATCTAAAAATAAAATGGGTCAAAAGTTGTCCCAAAGTATATTTTTGATGCTTACGCCCTTCTAATAATAAAAATGTAAAAATGAATAAAAAGTTTGCGAGTCAACCCGACCCATGTGTTGCTTATTTGTAGTTTTGTTGATGCAGGGAGATGAAGCTAGTAAATCGGCCACAAACATTAAAAAAGTGTGCCAGGCCAGGTGCACTTAAACTAGACCGCCTTTGTTGAACAAGCTGGGCGGGTTCAGAGAACCAGCCCTAGGTTGGGTATCGGGTGGTGGTTAGGTAGTTCTATGGTCTAAGTGGCGATGTATAGAAATACCCCTTTAGCACTGGTTGATCCAGAAATATAAAGCAAGGTATGTACCATCTAATCAATGGGGTCAATTTTCTTATTAGGGTTTTTGTGTTTGCTTTATTCGGGTTAAAACAGTATCTAATGATCAATATTCAATAATACCCATGAATAATGAATGAAACAAGGGGGAGGTGATACTTTTTACTCGTTTAATGTAAGTGGGCCGTTGGTGATGGAAGTTTTTAAGAGTAGACTACTAATGAAATGGGTCATGGCCAATGGGTGAAAGTTGCTGGATGTGTAGTCAAATGCCTATATAGAAACAAAATTTCTTAAAAAACTTGCTTTAAGTAATCGGCTATTCATTATTCATTTTTTATAACTTACTTTGATTTGAATTTTTTTTAACATGTGATTCAATCCGTTTAACTTTTCAAATGATTATGACTTGGGATAATATAGTTTATCGTCTAGAATTTATGGACTTAGAGAGGTGTTAAATTTTGGGTCATGTTTGCGAGTTGGCGTTTCAAACACACACATGAACTTAAACATGACTCACGGGTTTACATGAGTATGATCAAAAGTATAAATGTAAATAAAGTAATTATGTTTAAAATAAGTAATTTCTTTTTCCTTTTTATCTTTTAAATTTTGGTATAAAAAGTCTATTTCATTTATAATGTAAAATACATTTAAAAAAAATAAGTATAAAATTAAATGGGTTAAACAGATGAACGTGTAAACTCAACAAGTTGATAATGTTTGAGTAAATGTAAGTGGTTTTGTACCAAACCTCAACGGTGTGATGTTACAGAAAAAATTAAATAGCTTAAGAACAATTAGTAAATCAAAGACTCAAAAGGAACCAAATGGTTTGAACAAAGTTCTTATAAATTCAAATTCAATTAAAAACTGTTAATAAACGTTCACTAAACACTAATATTTATACTAGTTTTTAACAACCTAAAGATAATGATAAACTAAAAAGGATAATTAAATAAATAAATATTCAAATTTAAACTTAAATTGTAGATAATCTTGAACCCATTCATCTTTATTCGTATCATACTCTCGTCTTTGAAAAAAAAAAACTCACCCTTGAATTTTGACTCCGGATCATAGCCACATTGGTAACAAAAATAACATTAACTCTCCCTTGTTTATCAGCTCAATTGTTGGAGATGTGGTAAGTCGATACCATGATTCTTAAGTTTGGTGTTGCTCAAAATCTTCAATTGGCCCAGAGGTGGTGTGAGTGGAACACCATCCAAAGTGCCCATTTTATTTGATAATTGCAAATCATCACTTTTTTCTGAGTTATTCGCATGTACACGTGGAAGTTGTTATTAAGCCATCGTTAATGTGATTTAAATTATTTCTTGGTGAGGTATCAATCCCCTTTGTTTTAGAAATATAATCCATCTTTTCAGTTTTTTCGATTTAATCTTGAAAAAATCGGATTATTCAAACCTTCCACCATATTATTCAAATCATCCCTAAATCTTGGTAATGTTTCAGACCAAACTACAATTACCTTGGCATGCTCACGAGCCAAATATTCAATAGGGTCATGTTCTAGCGATTCATATGGAGCATTCTTTACGTGAGATCCCAACTTTGAAGATACTGAATCAACAATGACATCCTCCTTCACTGAGGTCGTGTTCTTTAGCTGCTGAACCACCAAGTCTTCACCCAAACTATCGATATATACTGTCTTCCTCATCCCCGTATACATCATACACGCATGTTGCAACAAGAATTTTGTATATACATAATACATAAAGCAGAAAATACTGTTGACAGTAGCATTAGAACTATTAGATTTTGACATATTTTTGTCACTATAATGTAACCTATATGACTTACACTCAAACTTAAGTGAAATTAGCAAATAGTTTAGATTTAAAAAAAAACACAAAAGAGCTTCTGCCAAGGATCAAACTGGTAGGGGCACTAGGGCAGTTGGCTTGGTGTGGTTGAGCTCAACCACTGCGCCAAGGAATAAATCTTTTTTAAACTCTGTTTTTGTTTTCTTTAAGCAAGTTTATAGAAAAGCTTTTTTCATTTTAATAAATATAACGGTACATGTGGCAAAAGGTGAGTAGAATAGGTACTATTTATTGTTTGCAAATCCTTATATTTATAATAGTTGATATAGATAATTTGTATGATCATATAAGATTATAAAAAATTAACTCAACAAAATTAATGACAATGTTTTGCATCACAAGAATCATCCCATTATCACCTGCATAGACTTCATATATGTAAAAATAGTGTTAGTAACCGACGTGTGTCAATGATTTCAAATATCTAAAGCTAATATCTTTAAATTTCAATGGTTAAGTGGTGTGTCCTATAACTAAAAAACTAATGTTTTAAATCCTGCAAGTAGTGATGCATTTATTCTAAAAAATTCATGTGTAAAAAAAATTAGTTTCAAGTACAAAATAGAAAAGCAAAATGGTTTTTACCATATCAAACCATATTTCTTTTGTAAAAGGGAGATCCCAAATTCCCAATCACCTATAAATTACGTCTAGATATGTATGGAATAGGACTGACAATTTTAGACACGTACACAAATACATGACACGAACCTACACGATCTTAACAGGTATCGTGTATGGCCTTATCGTGTTTCGTGTCCTAAACTGGTAGACACGAATCTACTTGTTAATGTTCATGTCTAAACATGTAAAATACTTGTTTACCTGTTAAGTACCTGTTAGTATTTGTTAAGATTTTTTTTAAATAAAAAATATTAAAATGTGATATTATATGTAGGCCTGATTTAATATTTAATCAATTAAATCCCTAAACATGTGTTTCTAAACATGTCTTATCGTGTCTTATCGTGTTAAGCAGATATAAACATGTTCGTGTTCGTGTTTGGAAAAAAGTACACGATAAGTTATCGTGTCGTGTTCATGTATACATATTTCGTGTTCGTGTCTTATCGTGTACGTGTATACACGATATGTCAGCCCTAGTATGGAAGAAGCTCAATATGAAAATATGAGCAAAAAATAATCCACCACCTTCCGACAAGGGAAAACCGAAGTGAGAAACCAATTGTTTCTATGGTTTATTTTGTAACTTAGTTGTGTGGTTCAATTGGTTTTAAGGGTATAAATTGTTGGGTATTTTGCCAGTGGTGATCAGTTATATTAGTTATCAAAAACGGTTGATAAGTAATTATAGATTAATAATAATTATTTAGTAATTATTAATACGCAGCGGAACGAAACCAATTCAACACAAAATAAAACCCGACAGGATCTAGGTTACAAAATCATACGAATACGGAATAAATTAAATTAAATCTAACTACCAATGAGATTAATTATACCTTAGTGGTTAATGATTAACCGATCGAGACACCAAGGTACAACGAACCGATGCTAGATCACGAACCGATAACGCGAGAGACGGGAAGCGCCGGGGTTGTCCGGAACTTGCAAAGCAGGAGCAATTCCTATTGCTAGCTGCTTCGGAATTTGCGAACAAGAAAAACGAATTCTTGGAGTTTGCTTCTTGTTTGGTGACTTGCAAAAGGAAAAAGAAAAACAAAAGTTTTCTTTCTTTTGTTTCTTACGGCTGGAGTAGTTGTGAACCATCATATTAGGGTTATAGTTGTAATATATTTATCCCTTTAAATAATAACTATGAACCCTGCTAATCGTTTGTAGGTCCAAAGTTCAATACGAGATGCAAAAGCCCGAATCCGTTTTAATGTTTTAATAAAAGATTAAAACAATATAAAATTACTATTTATAAACCAGTATAAATAATAGTTCTCGTCTAACGAATATGTATAAATATACATCGTCTCACTAACGGTTCGTAATTACCAGTTAAGCGGGTTAAGTGGATTTAAAGTTCGTTGCCCTAGGTGTAACTCTTACGGGTCACAACTCGGTTAGTAGCGTTAAATAATCGTGACCGGACATATAATTCCAACAGTCTCCCACTTGGACGTCCTTCGATTAAGTCCTTAACGCAAACAGCCAGCGGTGTTCTAGCTACACATGGTTGCCCCTAACAAGGTATGACACTTTAAAGTCATTAACCAAAACATCTTGCTATTGCAAGACAGTAGACTTATGGTAATAATCGTCATCTATCCTTTCTGTAAAAGACATCAATTGAATCAATGAGACATGGATTAGATTCATTCTCATATAGCGTTCAATCATTATTGTTCTCGTTCCAGATTCATAGTGGTCCAATCAAACACACAGTCAGTTTGGGTAAGGCCTTACACTTCACTAGTTTGAATCACGAGGGCGCCATGACGTCTAACTGTTACATGTCATGTAAGAGTACAGAATCCCTTATCGACTACATACAACTCCCACTGAACTTCAGATCTGTTCCTAACCAATGCCTTTATGACTGGCAGTTACGCGACAGCGGTTGACAGTGATTAAAGAACAGTCCTTGGTAAACGAAAGTTCTAGTATGCATCTCAAGTCAGATGATACTAAATGAGTATACCAATATCAAAAACATCTTATGATTAAAATACATGAAGATGATTTGAAATGAGTTACATCCAACGTCATCCAAGATGAGGTCTGTAAAGTTGGAAGTCAACTACTTGAGTCCAAGTTCAGAATAGTCTTAATTCAGAGTCGTTCCCACGATTCTGATCGACTACGGATAATTAAGAATACAAGATTCATGGATTAAACGTATTAAAATCAAACACAGTTATAAGATTCAAAGTTGCATTTAACTAGTAAATCAAACTGAATTCAAAAAGTATAACTGTTTAATGTCTGTACATCCAAATACTAAATCAAAACATATCGCTAGCAAAACTAAGACCGGTAGCATTTCTGTGCTGATCATGCTTCTCCTGAGTCATCGGCTTAGTGAACGGGTCCGCTAGGTTTTGATCTGTGTCTACTTTGCTTATCACGATGTCACCACGTTCCACAATTTCCCGTATATAGTGGAACTTTCTGAGAATGTGCTTGGCTTTGTGATGAGATCTGGGCTCTTTGGCTTGAGCAATAGCGCCTGTGTTATCACAAAATATCTCGATTGGTTTCCGAATACTTGGAACCACATCGAGGTCGGTTATGAATTTCTTCATCCAAACAGCTTCCTTTGCAGCATCTGATGCAGCTATATACTCAGATTCGGTGGTTGAATCCGCCACCACACTCTGCTTGGAGCTCTTCCAGGAGATAGCTCCTCCGTTTAGAGTGAATACGAATCCTGATTGTGAGCGAGAGTCATCTCAGTCAGTTTGGAAGCTAGTGTCAGTGTAACATCTTACAGTGAGCTCTTCTTCCACTCCTCCAAATATTAAGAACATGTCTTTAGTCCTTCTCAAGTACTTCATGATGTTCTTGACTGCAGTCCAATGGGCAATGCCAGGACTTTGCTGAAAACGACTGGTCATGCTTAGAGCATACGAGACGTCAGGCCTGGTATATAACATAGCATACATGATAGAACCAATCGCCGAAGCATATGGAATTGCTTCCATACACTTGGTTTCAATGTCCGTTGAAGGAGATTGCGATTTGTTCAGCACGGTGCCTTTAGTCATAGGAACACCTCTTTTCTTGGAGTTTTCCATATGAAAGCATGCCATGACTTTGTCTATGTATGTGCTTTGACTTAGCCCTAGAAGCCGCTTAGATCTATCCCTGTAGATCTTGATTCCTAGAATGTAAGCTGCTTCTACAAGATCTTTCATTGCAAAACAAGTTCCCAACCAGTGTTTAACATCGTTAAACATATGGATGTTGTTTCCAATGATAAGTATATCATCCACATACAAGATGAGGAATGATATAGTGCTCCCACTAGCCTTTCTGTAAACACAAGGCTCATCTTCATTTTTGACAAAGCCAAACTCTTTAATCTTTTGGTCAAAACGAAGATTCCAGCTTCGAGATGCTTGTTTGAGTCCATAAATAGACTTATTCAGTTTACATACCCTATTAGGATATTTTGGATCAACAAAACCATCAGGTTGTACCATATAGACATCTTCAGAGAGATGCCCATTAAGGAAAGCGGTTTTAACATCCATTTTCCATATCTCGTAGTCATAGTACGCGGCTATGGCAAGCAATATCCTGATCGATTTGATCATAGCAACGGGCGAGAAGGTTTCATCATAGTCAATGCCTTGAGTCTGAGTAAAACCTTTCGCAACTAGTCGTGCTTTATAGGTGTGTATATTTCCATGCATGTCGGTTTTTCTCTTGAAAATCCATTTGCTCCCTACTGCCCGAGATTCGGGGGGTAGCTCAACCAAGTCCCAGACTTGATTGTCACGCATAGATTGCATCTCGGCGTTCATGGCTTCTAGCCATTTTGCAGATTCTGGATCTGAAATAGCAGATTTGTAGTTAGTAGGTTTGTCTTTAGATTCGGCTACTAATAGGACCTCGGTACCCTCAAGATGTCATAGGTATATGTTAGGTTCTTTGCGAGTCCTTACACTTCTGCGAACGCTTATGTTTATGTTTTATTCATCAGCAACAACTTCTTGTTGTTCAGATGCTCCGACTTCATCAGCGGTTGTTTGTGTTTCTTGAATTTCTTCAAGATCCATAATATTATTTTCGGTTCCTCGATTTAGAAGATCTTCCTCGAGAAAGCTTCCTTTCCTTTTGATGGAAACAATGTTTGCATCAGGATGATAGAAATAATATCCGCTTTTGTTGTAGTAACCGACGAAAACAACTTTTTCGCCTCTGGGATCGAGCTTGTCATCAGAATCGCTGGTGACATATGCATCACATCCCCATACTCTAAGGTAAGACAGATTGGGTTTAGACCCATACCATATCTCATATGGAGTCTTGTTTACCTTCTTAGTCGGTGCCAGATTGACAATGCGGGCGGCGGTCATAAGAGCATAACTCCAGAAGGAGTGAGGCAAGTTCGTTCTACACATCATCGATCGAACCATATTAAGTAGGGTTCGATTTCTCCTCTCGCTCACGCCATTAAGTTGGGGTGTGCCAGGTGGAGTGGGTTGTGAAACTATTCCACACTCCTTGAGATGATTGATGAACTCTGTGCTGAGATATTCACTACCTCGATCTGATCGAAGTGTCTTTATCGTTTTACCAAGTTGGTTTTCCACTTCGTTTTGAAACTCTTTGAACTTTTCAAAAGTTTCATGCTTGTGTTTCATAAGATAGACATAAGCATATCGACTATAATCGTCGATGAATGAAACGAAGTATCTTTCATGATTTCTAGACATGGTTCTGAAAGGGCCACATACATTAGTGTGCATGAGTCCTAGCAGATCCTTGGCTCGTTCACCAATGCCGGTGAAGGATCTTTTAGTGAGTTTGCCAGCTAAGCAAGACTTGCAGTATTCAAAGGAGTCATGTCCGGTGGATTCAAGGATCCCTTTGGATTGGAGCCTTTTCATGCGGGCCTTGCTTATGTGACCAAGTCTACAGTGCCATAGAAATGTATCATTAATGCCAGATTTGATACGTTTAGAAAGATTGTATATGTTATTATTAGTTTGAACATCAACCTCATAAATACCATTTCGAGGTTTAGCCTCAAAATAGAAAATATCATTTAAGTAAGCAGAAATAAAAATTCAATTGAAAACGTACTTAAAACCTTGTTCAAACAATAAGGAAACTGAAATAATGTTTCTGGTTAAACCAGGTGCAAACAAACAGTTATTTAAGATAACTACAAGGCTAGAAGGACATGAAAGGTGAAATGTTCCAGTTGCAAGAACTGGTACTCTCTTCCCATCACCAACGATGAGTTCCATGTCGTCTTGTTTCAGCTTCTTCCACTTTTCAGGCTCGTGCAATACATTAACGATGTGATAAGCACATCTGGTATCAAATACCCATGTGTCGCTAGAGACAGTGAAAAGTTCAATAACATAGATTGAAAGACCTGAAGAGGTGCCTTCACCATTGGCTCTCTTCGATCTCAGCTTAGCTAGATATTCAGGGCAGTTACGTTTCCAGTGCCCCATATTGTTGCATTCAAAACACTGACGCTCCTTGGGAGGGGGTGCTTTTGCAACTTGCTTGTTTTTGTTGGTGGCATTCTTGGCAGCAACAATAACTTGCTTCTTACCTTTGTTGTTATAACCCCTTTTCTTGGTTTTGGGCTTGTTAACACTGGCAGATTTGACCATCAACTCTTGATTAGTCTCACTTGATATTCTCATCTCGGCCGTTTCCTGCATGCCGTGCAGTTCGGGCATAGTCTTCTCCCATGTGTTCATATTTAAGTTCATTACGAAGTTGTCATAAGAACTAGGGAGAGAGTTCAAGATGGGGTTGGTGTCATTCGGTTTTTCATTCTCAAGCAAAGACTTGAGAGAGAAGGAGAAGTGGGATTCTTTTTCAGTAGACATCTGTTAAATAAGCAAATTAAATTTTAATTAGTATTTTGGATGTAATAAATTCTTATATTAATGACCCATGGCAAGAATAGAATAAGAATAGAGAATCTGGTTATATCAATTAGTAATGGCGGCTGTGGCACGCAACATTAGTAAGTGATTTAGGCAGACTGACAATAATTGTCAATTGTGGAAAAATGCACAATTCTCGAGTATGAGGCCGCTAAGACAACTCTTGTCTATGCATTGATACGTTTAGCCTCATCTATGCCCACTTTTGGTCTCCATACAGCTGAGGCATGTATTAGAGAGAAAAGTAATAGTCGCCCTAGTACAGGTACATGTGGAAGGGCCGGATGTGTCAACGAAACCCTTGCACATTGAAGGGATAGGTTACGCACCAAGTGCGGTGCTGTGGCTCCAAACACTGGTGTTTCACGTTATGCCCCAAGTGTTCCTTATAGTAGGATGGCATAGACTAAAGATTTTAAATATGGGATTTAATTTTAGTGTTTACCGAATAGGGTCAAACACAACGAATGATAAATCATACGTGTGTTGTAAAAGCCAGTTTTTCTATATATTAGATCGTGACAACGTGATGAACCCTTTCATCTCTCAGGACACTTAATTTTAAATAACCTATTAAAACTAAGTTTGTCGCGGTGTAATTAACCAATTAAAAGTTAATAGTTTAAATGAACTATTAAGTTATTCGTTTTGAAAATTTAAAACTAGTTTAAATTGCAAAACTTTATTGGTTATCATTTATTTTAAAAACAAACTGTTTATTTTAATATAAAGTATCCACAAGTTGTAAAAAAAAGTTTAGAACTTGTTATTAATTTGATTGTGAAAATTTTGGTATTTGGTCGGTACGTTATAACATTTATAAGATAAAAGCAACCACAATAGCAAACACAAAAATATGTAAATCATATGGCCAAGGAAAAAGTGTTTGATCTTGCTAGAGCCTAATAGCAAGACCAAACTAGGTCACGGGGTCACAACACACAAACAACCACAAGGATGAACTTCGTGCATGCATCATGTGACTCCCACTAAATCCAAGATCCTGTCTCCGTCTTCTGTTTTGTCTTCGGGTCTTTATCTTTACAATATTTATACAGAATACAAAAAAATAAAACCCTAAGCTATTACAACTTTGAGCCATCAAAGTGGGCCAAAACATAAAAGCTGATCTATTGCAATTTTGAGCCATCAAATGGGCCAAACCATAAACCAAAAACAGGAAGAAAAAAAAAAAAAAAAAACACAAGACAGGGTCGGGCCAGATTTACATATTTAATACAATCAAATAACTGGGCAATCCTTTTGGTCAATAAAATAAATAAAAACTTTGACCAAAAATAAATAAATAAAAATTGTCCTAAAAAAATCTAGATCAGAAACTTTAAACAAGTTAAAGTTTGTGATCTATAACCGGTTAAAAGACCGGATCCGATTCGTATGTTGTTACCAAGGCTCTGATACCACTGTTGGGTATTTTGCCAGTGGTGATCAGTTATATTAGTTATCAAAAACGGTTGATAAGTAATTATAGATTAATAATAATTATTTAGTAATTATTAATACGCAGCGGAACGAAACCGATTCAACACAAAATAAAACCCGACAGGATCTAGGTTACAAAATCATACGAATACGGAATAAATTAAATTAAATCTAACTACCAATGAGATTAATTATACCTTAGTGGTTAATGATTAACCGATCGAGACACCAAGGTACAACGAACCGATGCTAGATCACGAACCGATAACGCGAGAGACGGGAAGCGCCGGGGTTGTCCGGAACTTGCAAAGCAGGAGCAATTCCTATTGCTAGCTGCTTCGGAATTTGCGAACAAGAAAAACGAATTCTTGGAGTTTGCTTCTTGTTTGGTGACTTGCAAAAGGAAAAAGAAAAACAAAAGTTTTCTTTCTTTTGTTTCTTACGGCTGGTTGTGAACCATCATATTAGGGTTATAGTTGTAATATATTTATCCCTTTAAATAATAACTATGAACCCTACTAATCGTTTGTAGGTCCAAAGTTCAATACGAGATGCAAAAGCCCGAACCCGTTTTAATGTTTTAATAAAAGATTAAAACAATATAAAATTACTATTTATAAACCAGTATAAATAATAATTCTCGTCTAACGAATATGTATAAATATACATCGTCTCACTAACTGTTCGTAATTACCAGTTAAGCGGGTTAAGTGGATTTAAAGTTCGTTGCCCTAGGTGTAACTCTTACGGGTCACAACTCGGTTAGTAGTGTTAAATAATCGTGACCAGACATAATTCCAACATAAATAACCAAAAGAGTAAACTGTAATTTGGACCTCTATGGTTTAGGTCCGCTGACATTTTACAACATTGTTTAAAATAAAGTGCAATTTGCCCCCCTTTGGTTTGGTTTCTCTCTCTTTGCACCTCTGCCGTTACAATCACCGTTAATCTTTTAACTCCGTCAGAGGTACAGTTCACTCAAAACCCAAAACCTAATATAATATGCACCACTATGGTTTGGTTTCTTTCTCACTTTGCACCCCTCGCCCTCACCCTTCCCGTCTCCCGCCGCACCCTTCCCCTCCCCCGTCCGATTCAATCGTCAACATGAACTCATCGTGCCACTCCATCTCCGGCAATATATCCGCCGTTCATCACGGTATTCTTCATTCCCTTTCATCTACCACAATTAGCCCTAATTCCTTTGTTACAGCGAAATTAGTTCACCATGGTTTGACAAACAATGATAATAACAAAAATGTATTATTAAAATTTCCTTTGTTACAGCACCAATGGCAGATAGTTGAGAATTTCAAAGCTCAATCACAGCGTAGTCGTGAGAGGTTGTTGGATCAAGCTCTAGGGAGGGCTCGAGATTTCTGCTTATGCCGATGCGCTTGCGGCTGTTTCGGTTATCGATGAACTAAATCCGGCTCAGGTTTTGAAACTATTACTTGATTCTAGAAAGTCTTGTGTTTCTCAGAAACTAAATAGTTGTAAGGTAGCTGGTGAGGATGTGACAATGGTGTTTTGTAAAACAGTATTGGATTCACCCCCTGTGTCTCAGTTGTTTGGTGGGATACCAAATCCAGATGAGGAAGTGAGGTTGTGGAAGTCTTTTAAATAATATATTATCCGTGTTTTTAGATAGTTCGTTGAATATTTTTGTCAATGTGATAATCGGAGATGTTAATCAGAGGTATAGTTCATCGGTATAGAAACCAAACCACAGGGGGGGCAAATTGTACTTTGTTTTAAACAAGGTTGCAAAGTGCCAGCGGGCCTAAACCACAGGGGTGCAAATTAGAGCTTACTCTAACCAAAATAACCGAACTATCATTGAAATCCAACATTTATACATTTTTTATAAATAATATTTTTTGTGTTAAAAATGTAATTATTATCAAAAAAAAGTACTTGCTCCTTTTTATCAATTAAGAGAACTAGTATTTTATAGAGAAACTTCACATAATAGTAATCAGGTTTTTCATCTGTTTTATTTTAGACACTCAAACTTTTTTATCTCATTTTAGTCACTCAAGTTTCAAGTTTCAAATGTTGTTTTCAAATCTTGCGCAATTACAAGGCTAACATGTTACTTTTTTGGATTTTGTTTTATAAATATGGTGAAAATATTGGTTTACTCTTTTTGGATTTCATTTCCTCCATATTTAAAAAATGAAATCTAAAAAAAGTAACTTGTAACATGATAATTACGAAAAACTCGAACAACATATGAAACTTGAATGATTAAAATGAGACCTTTTTTATATTTGACCCAAAACCTAAAGAAATTTGTTGATTGAAATTAATTTGAATTGACGAATTCAATGGTTACAAAAAAAAAATGGAACATTAGATATAGATTCGGTTTGACTAATAATTGAACCAAACAGACCATACTCGCCCTTACAGCTGAGTCAACCACCATCAAATCGTTGCCTCGTCAAAACCTTAAGCGTCCACCAATATGTTGTCTCATGCATCAAATTCTCCATGACAACAAACTCCTCGTCCCCGCCTCCTTAGATAAAACCCTAATCCTCTTGGTCCTCTGATGATAAAAAGCCTTGCATCTATGACACATGCACCGACGAATGTGTCAAGGATGACGTAGTATATTTTAATTTCAACATTGGGGTTGTTGGCTCAATGGTAGAAAAAAATCCTCTAGGAACACCAAAGTTTAGGGAGGTTATGGGTTCAAGTCTCACTCCCAACATGAATTAAGAAATTAGCCTTTCAAAAAAAATTGACGAGACATTTAGGATTAGGATTTGGTATGTAAAAACAGAAGAAAAAATAAAAACTAACCACATCATCAAAGTTCACACGTTACCACTACGTACATTCAACAGACTTTTTAGTTCATTGTTGTATACATTAAGGGTGCGTTTGGTTTGATAGAATTAGAATTGAAATTTCATTCCTTATTGTGTTTGGTTTGTATAGCTTGTTGGAATTGGAATCTGAATTATATTCTTAACGTGTTTGATGGAGAAAGGAATTAGAATTGAAATAAATTCCTTCAAATAAAGGATTTCAAATTCCTTCCAACTTATGAAGAAATTCAACCAAAGTAAATGGAATCTTCTATAACTCATTGTTGTCGCATTCGTACCCCCTAACCCCACGGCGACCTTCGACCGCCACCACCGACCCCAACTGCCGCCCCCGTCGCCGCTTCTGACTGTCGTTGCCACCCCGACCGTCGTTTCTACGTGCCCCTACCGCCGCTACATCTGACCTCTGACCGCCGCCGCCCCGAACCCCAACTGCCGCCAACGACCGCGGCCAACGACCCCTGACCCCCGACCGCCGCCGCCCCCGACCCCAGGTCGCCGCTGCTGTCCCGCCGCCACCAACCACCGCCCCCGCTGCCGCCCCCGACGCCCCCGACCCACGCCTGTGCTATATGATTTTTTAAGTTAAACATGTCATTGTGGATTTTTTGATTTTTCTCTGTTGGTCTGTGATTTGATCACAAGGTGGAAAACATTATGGCATTAGTAAAATGTATTTGTGGAACTGTGGATCAAAGTTCAAAAGTTTACTTGGCTTCTTACTATGTAGAAACTGATATTGGTGCCTACACTGCTGTGCTATATGTTTGTGCTTTTGATAAAAATATCGTCGATTTATTTATTGTGGTCTATCATGTGCTTTTAGTTACTAAATTCATCAAACAAAAGGAGTGATGGCGGAGGATTATCTTTTGTGTTTGATTATCTAATTCGGCCCCAGAAACATAAAACAATCATTAGTAACTTCCAGTGGAGTTTCTAACTTACTATGAGATTCAAAATTCATTTTAGGATGAAAGTGGTACATTGGAAGATGAAAGTGGTACATGGGAAGATAAAAGTGGTACATGGGTCGGGTCGGGGCGGCGGTCAGGGGCAGCAGCGGCAACGGCGGTCGGAATCGGTGGACACGATCGGGGTTGGGGGCGGGGGTCGAGCATGGGGTCGGAAGCGGCGGCAGGGCCGGGGGTCGGTGTTGGTTGGCGGGGCCGACTACATTAGGTAAGTGGAAGTAATTGTGATAAATTTCAATTTCTTTATGATTGTTGTCACTTAAATGGATTAGGAATTCGAATTTCCTTTAATAGATTCCAATTCCTTTAAATTCCAAATCCTTTGGACAATTACAATTCCAAATCCAATTTCTTAAAACTCCAATTCAAATTCCGACTAATTCCACGAACCAAACGCACCCTAAGAGTATGATTGTAATTAGTAAAAAAAATCTGAATCATAAAATAAAAATGTTATACATTAAAGATAAAGTTATTTGGTGTTCTATCTTTTTAGAGCACTTGCAATAAGGAGAGAGGTGCAATGCTTACATAGTCAGGAGAGAGAATGTGGTACATTTGTAGTTACGGATAAAAGATATAAAATCGTTGTAAGAAGAGGGGGGGGGAGCTGTGAGGATCATTGATTCAGGTGGCTTCATCTATTGCAGATGGTCATAGCTAATGTTTTTTATTTCATCTGTTAAACCCTAGCAAAATAAAGCACACCCAAATCATTCATAACTTAATGGGTTGAAAATGACATCCATTGTAATCAACTAAACCTATAGAACTCTAGAGACTTATAATCAAAGGTCTAGCTTGAATGTGTTTGGCTATTTGGCCATGCATACAGGTCCTCTGTAAGTATCCCTTGATGGCTAGATAATTGGTTCACGTTTTATAGCCAGTATATTTCCTTGTGATGGTTCAAATGTGTATTAGATTGTTTGTTTAGGCTGCTGGGTGTTAAAAAGTCTTCTTCATTTCACAGGCTGCTAGAGTTATAGGCTTGTTCTGTGCAAAATCGGTCTAGTAGTGCATAAAAACTATAGACAAAATTAATGCTAATGTGTTCCATATGATCTCAAAATGGTTTGCAATTTACATACCAAAGAAACTCTCTCCTGCCAGCTGTGTGATGCTCGTTTCCAGCCAAAGATTAAGGGCTGTTTCTTAAGCCAAACGTGTCTTCAACGCCACTGGTAACTTTCTTTCTCCGCTCAGCAATCATTTCCGTATATGCCTGTAACAAAAATAAATAATAAATCGTTGCTCTAGAATCTAGGTGATCGAAGTAAGATTTTAAAATTAGTGAGAATACACGTTATGTTACATATAAGCTCATGTTTGGCTCATTTAAATAAAGAGAACTCGAGTTCGGCTCGATGTGAACCTTATGCGTAAAACTTGACCTCGGCTAGTGATTGGTTTTACAGGCTACAGCTTGGCTCAATTGTCAGATTAAAATTACTATGTAATTATACATCTATATCTATACTATATAATTAATAAAGGTTTTTCATGCCACGTGTCGCCTCCATATTCATTCTCATCAGTTTTTTCCCGCCTCTCTCTCTTATTAAATACACCCCTATTTTTTAGTAATAATATACTTTTAAAGAAATATACAAATCTTTATATTAATATATCTCCTGACATATTTTGACGAGTGTATGTGTTAACAGATTATATTGTATTTCACGGGTTTATTCAACCCGTGTAAAACATGAGTTTTTTAAAAAAATATTTTTTTTATTACTTAATATATAATATTATACTTATTCAACTCGTGTAATACACGGGATTTTAACCTAGTTTGTTATCCAGTCATGGCTCATCTAGTTTGAGATTGGATCATGGCTTGTGGCTTCTTGAGCTCGAGATTTTAATGAGCCAAGCCTAGTAGCTTGACTTACTTACACCCCCATGTTAGGTATCAAGAGTCGTTAACGCAGCGGAATCACACACACACGCACACAATCGATAAACAGAAAAGTAGAAGACACGAGAATTATAGTGGTTCAGCCCCAATTGGCCTACGTCCACTTTGCAACTAGGGTTTAATCTTATTAGGTGCTCAAGAGAATACAATTACATCAGGAATATATTTATAAGACTAGATTAGGGTTACTAATTAGGAAATAACTTAATCAGCAAGTCAATGGGCTAAACAGCCCTAAAGGGCAGCCGCCACCCTCATGCTGACCCAACAGCCGCAAAACAGGCCCAAGGCCCTGTTGTTGTCGGCAGCCCAAATCAGCCCAGGCCCACCGGGCCCAGTCCGGCCCAATAAGCCTTCACACCCAACAATCTCCCACTTGAAGGCTTTGCTCAATCCACAAACACCATCCAAGTAATCCCTGATCCAGTAATTCCAGTATTCTTCATATCCAAAGTCTCCCGAGCCTTTAGTCCCCATAAACAAGCTCAGACTTCATCAATTTTCCCCTAGTTGCAACCCCCCTTCTCATCATGTACATGAAAGGGCAGTTGAAGCTTCCCCGAGCTCCAACTCATTCTCTAGCTCAACTGGTTTGCACGATCCACCAGTTCCAGAGATAACCCGAGAACCACCACTCTCCTCCTTTAGCAAGACTTCCATAGGAGAGATTTTCACAGTCGGACTACCGGTCTTCAAAACCCAACGTTGTTTTGTAACTGTACCCAGAACACGCCCCGTGCTCCCACTGTCACCAAACCCCTGACCCGGTTTTGACCTCCGACCCCGCTCAGCTTGAATCACCTTGGCACCATGCTCACCTCTTGCAAATTGAACCTTCTTTCTCCCCTTTGATTCAGCGAACCTAACTTTGTTTTGAGGGACGGTCATACTTCCCTCAGCAGGTACCTCCACCATGTATAAACAACCTCGCCTGTTTCCACGAGCAATTACCAGATTACCTTTAGTTACTTTCCACTTGCCTCCACCAAACCTTACTTCTAGTCCCTGTTAGATAAGCTTACTCTTCAAAGCTGGAATAACCCTGACATTCTTCAAGTTCCATGTGGTTCCCAAAGAAGTAACCAAATTCACGTCACCCATGCCCGTAACATCAAGAACATCACCATTAGCTATTCGTACCTTCCCAAAGTTACCAACCTTTAAATTCTCCATCGTCTCCCCGCTGTGCATCGCGTGAAACGAAGAACCAGAATCCATAACCCAAGAATCTGTAGAAGACTCTACGCAGCAAACCAAAACATCATCATCAGATTCCTGAACCGTGTTTACCTGTCTTTTGCCCTCATTCTTCCCAGACTCTTCCTTATTCCTTCCTGGACACTGACTTTTCACATGTCCAAACTCATTGCAGCTCCAGCATTTCACATTCTTCCGAGCTCTAGACGAACTCCTTCCCCTACCCCCACTGCTCCAGTTATTTTCCCTTCCTCTGCCCACATTGAATATACCAGAAGACGAAGATCCTCCACTAGTGTTCCTCCGGCGAATATCCTCACCCAGAATACTATCCCGGACCACGCTAAACTTCAAATTCCCAGCTCCACCAGAATTAGTGATCGCCGTATCATAACCTGACCAGCTGTCAGGCAAAGAGGATAACAGTATCGCAGCTTGAGTATCATCATCAAGCTTTGTCCCAACGGTCGATAGCCTGGACAAAATTGAATTTATATTATTTATGTGATCAGGCACCGAGCTTCCCTCATTCATCCTCATCATGAATAACTCCCTCAACAGGAACACTCTATTACCGGCAGACGGCTTTTCATACATGTTTGACAGAGCTGTCATCATACCATAAGCCGTGGTTTCCTCTTTGATATTGAACGCTACGCTCCTCGTCAAAGCCAGTACAATCTTACATCTCGCCTTTTTGTCCTTAGTGTTCCAAACCACTTCGTCAGCCTTACTCATTCCATCCGGTTTTTCTGCCAATACCATCTCCAAATCGTTTTCACCGAATAACGCCTCTATTTGCATCTTCCACCATGCAAAATCAGTCCCGTTAAACTTTTCGATTCGAATTTTCTCGTCTTCAGCCATTGCAAACGAGAATCAGAAAAAACCGAAATTAAGAAAGTCCACCAACCGAAGTCAAGCAACCTCCAAAGAAACCCTAAACCCTGAAACACCCGAACCGGCGCTTCACCTGCAAAACCCGTGACCAGCAGCAACTTGAAGGGTCCAAAACAGGAAACCCTAATCACAAATCACCCCCAAATCAGTCCCGAACAGCCCCTTCTTCAGCGACCGAAACAGACACAGCAGCAGCAAACAGCACGGAATCAGCCAAAAAAAATTTTTTTTTTTTTCTTTCTAAAATCACTGTTCACTCCGGAAACACTGTTCACGCCGGAAACACTATTCACGCCGGAAAGTACTGTAGCGGGGGCGGTACTGTAGCAGCAGATCTGAAATCCTTGACAGCAGTAGACAGCCTATCAGAACCACAACGGCCTTCTCGAAACAGCCTTTAACCCCTTCAGCGATTGAACCAGTGCAGACCGTGTGTACACAACGAGCCAAGGCTCTGATACCACTTGTTAGGCATCAAGAGTCGTTAACGCAGCGGAATCACACACACACGCACACAATCGATAAACAGAAAAGTAGAAGACACGAGAATTATAGTGGTTCAGCCCCAATTGGCCTACGTCCACTTTGCAACTAGGGTTTAATCTTATTAGGTGCTCAAGAGAATACAATTACATCAGGAATATATTTATAAGACTAGATTAGGGTTACTAATTAGGAAATAACTTAATCAGCAAGTCAATGGGCTAAACAGCCCTAAAGGGCAGCCGCCACCCTCATGCTGACCCAACAGCCGCAAAACAGGCCCAAGGCCCTGTTGTTGTCGGCAGCCCAAATCAGCCCAGGCCCACCGGGCCCAGTCCGGCCCAATAAGCCTTCACACCCAACACCCCACTTGATCCTTACACTAGGACAGATGAACTTTTCTTAGTCATCAGGTTGTACCTTTGGGTAAGAATAAAGAAATATGTACCACCAGGCGCCAATTAAAATAGAAGCTAGTGAAGTGGCTATAATATTGTGCAATATTAACCAGCTGCCAGCAATGATTGATGTTCCGGTCAGGGTTATTGTCCATGGTTGACACCTAGAAATAAAATAAAACAAAAAAAATAGGTTTTAAGAAATTTACATGAAACTGCATCATGTTACATCTAGACTTCCCTACATGTAATAGAAATGCATGCATTATGTTCCATTCATACATTCAGAAGTCCTCCGATCTCTCAGAAGTTCTTCCATACAGTAAATTTGTGTATATTCATGTGTATTGATCGATAAACTCAGTTAGAAAAATGAACTATAGATATACATGAGTTGAACTTGAAAGCCTATCATGAAATGGCAGTATATTCTCTGAACAATTATAAATTTTCTAAAGATGGTTGAGGTTTGATCTGCATTTGACATAGATAGGAGAAATGCAAGATAACAAGATAGGATCAAGATTATGATGCACTTATGCAAGACTTAAAAAACTATTTGTATCTGATTTGATAATTAATTACCTCAACTAGGAATAAACATGAACACTTAATACACCTAAACTAGAAGACTAGATCAATTTTAATAATTAAAAATCCCTAAAGATCAATATAGCATGTGATGCCTCAACATCAGGTATAAAGAAAGGTCCAACGGATGAACGCTGATACGAGATAACCATAGCAAATACAAATAATGCTGGACATTTATCCTAATCTGATTGAAATTGATGTATAACGTCAAAGCAGTTAAGGATGAGTATTTTGATCTGATCCTTCTGATAATTGGTAAACTATTGATCTTAGTTTTAAAAAGCGCACCAGAGGAACTCAGGAAAACACGTCAAGGTCAAAAACACGAGCCTCGTGTAGTTTCGGGTCAAAATTGTTCAAAATTAGCATCTCTAAGCTTGGTCTAGGCGCAAGGCAACCTAAGGCGCGAGTCCAATCGCTTTTGTGTAGGTAAGGCGACAATGTGACATCTGTGAAAAAGGCGCCGTTGAGGCTCAAAAGAAGCACCAACATACAGCTTAAGGTGCAGGTGAGGCGCGCGCCTCAAGTACATGGTGACTTTTTGTGCATCAGGATGTTGTACAACAGGCTTTTTAGGTTGTACATGAAGGTAATTTAAATATTAAATCAAATATAAAGCTTATTTATTAATTTGGGTAAGGGATGCTAAAAGCCTATGAGAAATATAAAAAAATTAATATGAACACCTTGTGCCTCCGGTACGAAAAGCGGTGCACTTTTGCACTTTGCGCCTCGGTGCACTTCTCACTTTTTAAAACAAAATCTCTTGGAGGTTTATATGTAGAAGCAACCAAAGGAATGAAGAAATTATGAAAGGTTTACTTGATAAATAGTTGATATGAAAAACAGATGAGAGAGACACAGCTTCTGGTTGTAAATAAAGCTTATTTGATTGTACATAAACGCGCACCTCACGGTACGCTTGACTCGCACCTCGGCTTTTGGGATCAAAACACCTAGCGCTTTTTTAAACCAAGCTATTTATCCATTTTTGCCTCCTATCATACTATGTCTCCACACACAATGTTGAATGCCAAAAACTTCTTAAGTGTCATTCATTTAAACAGATAAAGCTTAATTCAGAAGACAATCGCATTGGAGTATAACAGATATACAGATCCAAGCATTAATTTATCATCTTTCATAGCTTTCTGAATCAACTTCTCAATGCAACGACAATCTGAATTATTAGAGTATATAAGTCTGTTACCATTGTTGAGTTTGTTAGCTTAGGACTTGTACATTTCAGTTATAGTCTGTTATAGCTGCATCAGCTACTTGTACATTTCAGTTTCCAGTCTCCTATATACGTATTCATAGGAGGACTTGTACTGAATCGGCATTCACACTATTCAGATCACACTTTCACTATCTACCACGCAATTGCAGATGATGAATGTTAAAAACTCGTTAAGTGTCATTTATACAAACAGCTAGAGCTCAACTCAAAACAATTGCAATGAAGTATAACAGAAACACAGACCAGATCACTAATTCATCGTGTTTTTATCCTATCTAAAATCAGCTATCTCAATGCAACAATCGATTGAACGAATTGAGCATAACAGCAGCAATAATCAACGGAATTAAGAACAAATTATCGAAAGTTGGATTAACATTTACCAGGAAGGTTTGGTGTCCCAAACGGAATCGTATTCGAGAGAGAGATAGTTGAGATATCCGTCCATGTCTTCCACTGCACCGTCCGCATCCAGGAACCTGCTCGCGCTCAAATTTGATTCGTCCTTCTCCGGTTGTCCGTTTGAAGAACCGCTGCTGTGAAGGCGTAGGGTTTTATTGCGGAAATTAGGTATACGAAAACGGAGACTGTGTCCAGGCCGGAATAAGCCGTCTGAGAGATGAGATTCCGGCGAAACGGTTACCGGCGAAGGAGTAGAGTAAAGATAGAAGAGAGAGAGCGTTGCCATTATCGCCGTTTTGTTTGGGCTTCTGCGATGTATATTGTTGACCTTCAAAAAATCTTGGTTATCCGTAGTTATGACGCCAAACGGTGTCGTTTTGAGGGACTAGAAATGAGATATAGGCCTCTCAAGATTGTGATATTACTCAAGTCCTCATATATCAAGCAAGTTGCAAGATATAGCCTAAGTAACTATTTTACTTTTTTATCTATTAAAGGTGTTCAAGTCTTGTGAAGATTTGATGGAATGGGTTCAAAACATCGCACGTGATCTTAGTTACGTTATTATCACTAAAAGATCAAAATCAAGACCAAGTGGCTACGTGTCTAAAGTCGTACTTATGTGTGATCGTGGTGGTGTGTATAGATCGGTTAGAAAAACAAGTAGAGCAACCGGAACGAGAAAAATAATTGTCCATTTGAAATGATAGGGAAATATTCAAAAAAAGATGATCATTGGACGTTAAACGTGAAATGCGGTGATCATAATCATCTACCCGCACAACATATGGAGGGCCATCCATTCGCAAAACGGTTGTCAAAAAAAGAAACCCAATTGGTGGCGGAGTTGACAAGGAAGCATGTGGCTTCACGAGATATTCTAGGTATTCTAAAAGATCAGATTGAAAATAATTTCTCTACGCTTAAAACCATATACAATGCATGCAGTAAAATTCGAGAGACGGATCATGAAAGGAAAACTCCAATGCAGGCTCTTATGCCTCGTTTACAGAATAAAGGTTATATTTTTAATAAGGAAACCAATAGTATTTCAAATGAGTTAGAAGCCTTATTTTTCATTCATTCAACATCATTTGAGCTATTACGTGCATTTCCACATGTGTTGTTAATGGATGCAACATATAACACAAATAAGTATAAATTGCATTTTCTTCAAATTGTTGGTGTAACTTCTACCAACAAGACATTTTTCATAGCTTTTGCATTTATGCATAAGGAGACGAAAGAGAACTATGTTTGGGTATTAAAATGTTTAAAGTCAACACTAGATGAGTGCATGCAACCATGTGTTATAGTTACTAACAGAGAGTTGGCACTGATTAGTGCATGCCAACAAGTTTTTCCAAATGCTACCCGATTACTTTGTAGATGGCATATTTCTTGAAGTATAATCAAGAAATGTCGGCCATCTATCAAATGGAAACATGAATGGTATTCATTTATTTCAAAGTGGAATTTGCTAGGTGAGTCTAAAACTCTGAGATCATTCAAGAAAAAATACGTGCAACTTAAATCTATGTTGACCAAATATCAAGGTATGTTATTGTTGTTATTATTATTATTAATTATTATTATTATTTCTTTTTAGATGTTTTAAAATACTTGGACAAATTTTGGTTAGACAAATATAAAGAAATGTTTGTGTCCGTTTGAATTGATCAATGTTTACATTTTGGGAATCGGACAACCAATAGAGTTGAGAGCCAACATGCCAAGCTCAAAAGATACTTACGTTCGTCAAATTGTAACTTAGATAAGTTTGTTAGTATTATCGATGAAATTGTGAAATCACAATATACATCAATTAAAGCTACTTTTGAAATAAGTAGAATTAAGATACAACATCAACACAACTTACAAGGTTTGACACTATTACATGGGTTTGTTTCCCATGAAGTGCTAGATTTAACAAAAAGGGAGAGATTCAGCTAAACCCTTCAGATTGTAGTTGTAAAGTTCGTAAATGTTATGGTTTACCATGTGCTTGCGAAGCTTCGATGCATTTGAATGCAGGCTAGTAGATTAAACTACAACCGACTGATTTATTTTTTTAAATATAATAAAAATAAACTGTGAATGCAGGTGAACGTATTCCTTTGGATTCAATTGACATATTTTGGAGGAAACTTGATATGTTACCGTTAACACATGATGAAAATGATGACATTACTTGTGACGCTGAATTGGAATTATTTAAAAAAGTCTTTGACAACCGGTCCAAGCCCGAAAAGAAAATTCTTCTAGAAAAGCTAAAAGGAATATGTGATCCAAGTATACAGTTATTTGAAGAACCTACTGTTAAGAAAAATACTCGTGGACGACCAAGCTTGAAGAAACAACAACAAAAAGTCGAGTCGGTCCTATTATTCAACGTCCTCGTAAACGTACTTGTTCAACCACGTCAAATGGTTTTGAATATAATTTTATGGAATTAAAACCATCACCGCCAAGACATACCTCACACATGAGCAATTCTGGCCCATTAATGGAAGAAATCCCATATATCTTTCATCCTTACATCACACGTATACAAAACGTCAACTCTAATGGACATTGTGGATTTCAATCAATAGTTGTTTGTCTCGGGCTTAATAAAAATAAGTGGCATGATATTTGACAACAATTGTTAGAGCTACATCAGAAAGAAGATCAATATAGAAATGTGTTTATCAATGACTTTGATCATATGCATCGTGTGACATTTCGGGTTTTTATTCACGTTTTTATAACATATGTCATGTAATCATTTTCTATTCAATGAAATGCAAATGTTTTTATTTAATTTTTGTACAAAGTATATATTTTTAATTTACGGATTTAAAATAATTAAAATTTTATAAGTTTTAAACTTATATAAAATTTTATAAAAATCTACATTTAAAAGGTTCATAACATAAATATGATAATCTATCTAAATAATAATTAACTTTTATAAAAATATATTTATAATAATAATATAAGTTTATAAATATAATTGAAATTAAAAAAGAAATCTAATTAATTATTTTTATAAAAGTTAAGGGTCTGTTTTGAAAATAATTAAACTACAAGGTTTTAAAACAGAAATCAGTTAAGGGACTAAATGTGGACAAATCAAACCACAAGGACTCATCCGTAATTATCTCAGGGACCAAATAGATTCAGAAGTAAACTCCGGGAACCAAAATTGCCAAATCCCATTTCGCAAATCCGGTCATCACTTCCCTTGTCCGGCGGTCCGAGCGTTTTTCCGGCGAACCCTCGACACGCCTGTTCCCTGCACCTCGACAGCCGAAAAGGGTCTCCCTGACCTCGTCGTCCCCACGCGAGCAAAAGCCCCCGACCAATTGGTCTCCCCAACATTCGAATCGTCTGATCGTGTTTGTGGCCGAAAGTCCACGCCACGAATTCGGCCCCGACAGTCAACCTCCACGCCTGCAAGATGGCTCGACAGTTTCGTCTCGTCCAGACGAGTGTCGGGACATACTCAATTGCATGTCTCATTATCGGGATCGAGCTCGGCTATAAATAGCCATTAACGGACCTGCTCGAGCTCGCCATCCCTTCTTCACCCACTCTCACTCAAAATTGAAGTCGGCATTGTGTTCGTCGCCTCTGTGAGAAGCTGTGACCAGAATCTCAGAGTCCAATTCGTCCCGAGTCGTGTTGTCCCGATCTTGGTATTTTCGGATTTAAAGGCACTGCCGTTCGACCCTTTGCGACCAAGTAAGAAGCCTCAAACTCGTTCCTTTATCTTCTGTTATCGACTGGCCAACTATCCCAATCGAAATCTCGGCCTCAGGCCATCGATCACCGGGCAAACCAATGTCTCGGACACTCGAGGACCAGCGACTTGTTTTGCACATATGGTTATGTATTAAACATCATACACATAACCAGCGATGGGCGATAGCCCGGCTGGTTATGCGTGTGTGTGTGTTTGTGTCGTAGGTCGCGGGTTCGAACCTAATGACCTCTGGCCCAACCCATTTTTTTCTGTTTTTATTTTGTTTTTTCATTTTATCTTATTTTAATATTTTCCCTATGCAATGAAAACTATTACGAGTTGGTTGACTCGTTCGTTTATTTTGAAAACAATTAAACAATTTCTCGTTACATATATTTAACCCGTCAAAGTTTTAAAATAATAAATAATAAACCCTATATTTTATAAACTCGTTTAAATAAGTTTTAATTCACAAAAGAAAATATATATATAATAATAATATAAATAAACAAGATAGAAATTTTTTTATAAATATAATATCTACTTGTTTAAAAATATAAATATTTAATATTTAACAAGATTAAATATATATTTTTAGATGTTAAATTTTACTAAAAATCATTATTATTTTACTACAATATTTTTACAAATAATTTTAAGGAATGTTATTTAAATACGAATACACATATACAAACATACAATAATACCCATTTATCCACATAGGGTTTCAACGTGCTTAGACTTCAACATCCTTATCACCTACCCATGTGGATTAAAACATCCGCTAGCCAGGTGAGTTACATGGCCCCTATTTTACATTTTTACATACTTTGGGGTGAAACATTATTTCATGCTACTCAATCAAATTGTTTATACGTGTTATTCATGTGGATTATATGCTTATTATCTTGGGTGTACAATCATTTACTTTAAACACAAGAAAACCAACAGTAATGTTAATAGATCTATTGTGTCTGACCAGCCCACCCATGTAGGGTGTTTATTACTGCATACTCGGATATAGCCGCGTGTTATATTCAAACATATCGGATATAGTGGGTAACTATATTCAAACATACCGGACCTAGCTGTTGTGCTATGTTCAAGCGCGTCAATCAAGGTTTGAATTGTGCTTAGATAAATGATACAACCATATATGCTATGTTTAACAAGATAAACAATGAGTTGCAAAACGTTTTTATCTACTATTTATCGGTTCCACTAAACCTATGTACTCACCAACTTTATAGTTGACACTTGATTTAAATAATGTTTCAGGTTTGGATATGTGATTGCTTGCTGAAGATTCTACCACTTAAGAACTTATGGACCTAGTTAATTAAATCAATGTTTTGAAATAGACTAGGTTATTTGAATTTGTATTGTACTTGAATGTTTGTTGTCTTTAATTAAATTAATGAATTATGCAATATTTTAGTTATCATGTGCTTTTGAACAATCATTCCATTGTCCGCCTCGATGATTCCGCCATCGGTCGGGGTGTGACACATCGGTCCTTATATTTTGTAGGAACTGGTTATGCATCGGATAGAAACTGGTTGATTATGCCTGACACAGGTGTCTTGATTGCAAATCGATTTGGTGTCATCGTTCATTTCTTGAGCAAAAAGGGCTCCAGCATTTGCTTCCTGCTTTGGAAAGGTCGTGAATAGTTTCAAGACCATAGATCGCTTACTATTGCACACGTACATGGTAACCATTATATCATGGTGCTATTAGAAGGATAGTACCCAATGTCGACTATTGTGTACCTATGGAAGCACTATTAACATTCATCTGCAATTGGATGGCAATCGATGTATCTACGACGTCTACAAAAGTATACTCAACTTGTTCCTGCTTTATCAAACGAAGATGTTGTCATAGAAGTGTAGAAAATTTATTATTACTATAAATTTAATGAACTATCATTTTTATGGAATTTGTTGTTTATAAAGAGTATTATTATTTTTTAAATATGAAAGCTTTAATTAGGTTAAATGAGGGGGTACGACAAGTAGGAGTGATGTACGACAAGTAGGATGGGGGAGAAGTATACGTTTTATTTTGTACCAAGTGTTTTTAAACTTAAAAATGATTTTTCAAATACGGTAAAATGATAAGTTTAAAATCTATTTTTTCAGGGGGGTACGACAAGTAGGAGAGGCTATGTATAGCATAACTTGTTTTTATTTTATAGAAAGTGTTTTTACACTTAAAAAACAGTTTTTTAAGTAATGATTATTCAAATGGGGTAAAATGAAAGGGAGGTACGACTAGTAGGGGGCACGACAAGTACGAAGGGGGAGGCTACGACAAGTAGGAGGGGGGAGGGTATACGTTTTATTTTGTACAAAGTGCTTTTAAACTTAAAAAGGAGTTTTAGAAATAATGATTTTTTGAAGAGGGTAAAATGATAAGTTTAAAAGCTATTTTTTCAAAAGGGGGGGTTATGACAAGTAGAAGGGGTTATGTATAGCCTAAACTGTTTTTATTTTATAAAAAGTTTTTTAAACTTAAAAAAATAGTTTTATTACTAATGATTATTCAAATGAGGTAAAATGGGGGGGTACGACAAGTACGAGGGGGAGTGGTATACGTTTTATTTTATACAAAAGGGCTTTTAAACTTAAAAAGGGGTTTTAGAAATAATGATTTTTCGAATGAGCTAAAATGACAAATTTAAAATCTATTTTTTCAGGGGGTACGACAAGTAGAAGGGGTTATGTATAGCATAACCCGTTTTTATTTTATAGAAAGTGTTTTTAAACTTAAAAACAGTTTTATAAATAATGATTGGGTCGTGCTATACGTCCCCCTTTCAATGATTTTTAGTTGTTGCACCTCTCCCCTCTAAGTATTCAAATTAATACGATTCAAACCTTTATGTTTTTTTTTTGCTTTTTTTTACTTTTCTCTTTTCGTTAATTGGTCATTGTTGGTTAAAAGCTATTGTTTTCATGGTGGTACGTATAGCCTAACCCGTTTTTATTTTATAAAAAGTGCTTTTAATCTTAAAAAAAGAGTTTTATAAATAATAATTATTTGAAGAGGGTAAAATAGGGGGGGGGGTACGACAAGTAGTAGAAGGGAGGGGTATACATTTTATTTTATAGAAAGTATTTTTAAAATGACAATTTAAAAGTTTTTTTTTCCAGGTGGTACAACAAGTAGGAGGGGGATATGTATTGCCAAACCCGTTTTTAGTTTATAAAAAGGTGATTTTAAACCTAAAAAATGGTTTTATAAATAATGATTATTCGAATGGGGTAAAATGAGGGGGGGTACGACAAGTATGAGGGGGGAGGGGTATACATTTTATTTATACAAAATGTTTTTAAACTTACAAGAACGGTTTTAAAAAAAATGATTTTTTGAAAGGGGAGTAAAATGACAAATTTAAAAGTTATTTTTCAGAGATGGGGTACGACAAGTAGGAGTGGGGGTATGTATAACCTAACCCATAATGATTATACGAAGAAGGTAAAAAGAGGAGGCTACGACACGTAGGAGGGGTGTAAGACAAGTAGCAGGGGGGTGGGTATACGTTTTATTTTATAAAAAATGTTTTTAAACTTAAAAGAACGGTTTTAACAGTATGAATTTTTCACAGGGGGAAATATGACAAGTTTAAATAATTATTTTTTTTAGTGTGGGGGTACGACAAGTAGGAGGGGGTATGTATAACCTAACCCTATTCCTAAATAAATGTTGTGAGCTGTTTTAGTGTGTGTGATTGGACATGTTATGTTCCGAAAAACAAATTTTTGGTGAGTTTTTATAAACTAGAAATTTTGCCCCGCATTCCGCGGTGTGAGGCGGACCTTAAACGGTTGAAGCGGTGATACTAACGTGACTAAACATAAAAAGAATCGTGGTTACAAAAGAATCATAATTAAATACATAAAAGAAATGTATGAAGTTACAGAGAGTCGATTGTGGACATCAAAACATAGATAAAAGAAAGTTAAATAACGGTACCGATATTTTTCAGTCGGTGTCGGTCTCATTCTTCATGGTACCAGAACGTCACTGTCAGTCGATATAACCCACAATACATAAAAAAATATGCCATCTTGAATACGACTCCGTTTAAAAAAATATGTCGGGATGTCAAGAAAAAAAAAACAACAAATGCGAAAGTTATTAAAGAAAAATCTGATTATATATACTACGAGGGCTATATTCAAAACTTTAGAAACTTGAGGGGGTCAAACTTGAAGTTTAGAGTGACTTTTGACAATAGACTAAAGTTGAGGGGGGAGAAGTAGCCACCAACATTTAAGTTTAAGTATAACTAGAAATTAAGACCCGCATGTTGCGGTGGGCAAGTACGGTGACATTAACATGGTTAAGCACATAACTAATGCCTCGCAATGTGGCGTGTCGATGAACCTAGTTATGCTTGATGCGGCGATAACATTGACGTGGTTAAGTACATAAAAGAAACATATACAGTTGCGACGGTTTGGTATAAATAGAAAAGAGTATAGCGTAAACATGACGTAACATTGAACGACAAAATCGCTCAAGAAAAAAAAACTATTAGGAAAAAAAAGTAAAAAAAATTATTTGACGTGGTTAATCAAATAAAAAACGTATGAACTTACGGTGGTTCGGTATAAATATAAAATAGTATAGCGTAAACAAAAAAAAGGTTAAAAAAAGTTATTTGATGTGCTTAAGCACATAAATGAAACATACAAAGTTGTGGCGGTTTGGTATAAATAGAAAACAGTATAGCATAAACATGACGTAATATTGAAACGAAAAATTCGATCATAAACAAAGAAGTTATTTGAAAAAAATAAGTTATTTAACGTAGTTAAGGACATAAAAAAACATATGAACTTATGACGGTTCGATACAAAATTGAAAAGAGTATAACATAAAAAAAGATAAAAAGAAAAAAAAATAGAAACAAATAAGTAGTCAATGGGACTCGAACCCATGACACCAACAACAATGACCAAACTACTTACCACTACACCAAATCTATTTAGACAAGGTTGAGTTGGTGACCATTCATTGGTCACCGCCGCCATTACTAAACAATAGTAAGTAAATTAGTTGTTTTATTTCCTAAAAGTATTATGAAAAGAAAATTCCACAGCTACAAGGAAAAAAAGGGGTCGGTTTTGACATGGGGTGGTAACAGGGATGAGTATTTGGTGTACTAGTATCTGTATTGTACTACGGTATTCAGTATCCACTTTTTTAAAATTCGGTATCGGTGTTTTCGGTACTGATACCATCTAGATATGAGTCTTTTGTAACAATTATTGGTACGGTATTCGGTACCCACTTTTCCAGAAGTTCGGTATCGATATTTTACCGGTACAATACCGATCTCATCCCTAGTTGGTAATTCTTGATATGATGTGAAACATATCATGAAAATAATTAGATTTTGGTTGTCACATCAAACTTATTTTATAAACAAGTGATGTGATTGGAATGGTCTATTAAATTTACCTTAATTTAACATAACCTAAACACTCTAGTTAAACTCAAGATTTTCCTAAATAGTAGACCATAATGACAGGCAAGTGTCCTATCGAATGTAGTAAAGTCTAATGGAAGTCTGGTTATCGAACCCACGAGACACCGGTGATAACTAGCTAGACTTTGACTCAACTAACTAACGGATTTAAATAGGGGGAAATTGTGTTGTGATTCTAAATCTAACAAACTAACAAGAACTAACTAGCGACAACCAACTATCAAGCAAAGTATTTAGACGAACTCACGAATGGGGAAAACACTACCCAGGTTAAGAATCCTACTTGTGAATCTTGAATTTCTCTCGGTTAAGGAAACTGTGGTGGAACCAGGATCTTAGAATACGACACCCTCAGACAACCTAGTGGATCCTTGATCATTCTCCGGGTGTAACCAGAAGGAAACCCTAAGGGGCGTGTTATACTCATTGGTTAGTCAGATTACCTTTCAGTATCTCCAACAATACCAAAGTACCCAAAAGACAAATTATCTTTTGATCTCACTGTCTTAGTGCATTCAAGGAATGCAAGGGGTAATCTAATAACAATCAAATTAACACGGGATAGCAAAGAATACTAAGAACCCTAGGGAAACCTCCTTTCAGAGCCCTTACACCTAGATACTTAATAGAAAAGATAACCCGACTACCTCTCATCTTTTAGCTATCGAGATAGGCAGAACACTAGGATCAAACAAATAAACGATTCCTATTCCTATGGATTGCGAATTCAATAAACCATGAACTAATCATAACACGCAGTCAATGATCTAATATGAAACCCTAACTGAAAGACATTCAACAGGTAACATATGAAATTCAAAACCAAATACAAATCTGATCCAATCATGCACAAATATCAATCAATTATTAAAAGATTTTTTACTAAAGCATTAATCCATTAATAAGCAGCCAAAAACCTATAAAAACCAAAACTTCACAAAGTATTCATCAAAACATAGGTAGCTAAAGATGTCTAGCCAACAATCATAATCAAAACAGTAAAAAAAGTCTTAATATTCATAACCATGATGTAAGATAAACTGATCAAAGGACAAAAGATGAAGAACATACATCGAGTAAATGACATCCAATCGATCCACGCTTCAATTCTTGATCCTCTAAAGCTTCTCCACTCTAAAATCGCCCAAAAGACTGTAACTTGACGGCCAGAACTCGATTATCATCTATGGAATGGCCTCTAATCTTTTAAATAGTCAAATTAGGTTAAAACCTCGTATCTACACTTTTTCGCGTGTCGCTAACCCCAAATGACCAGTCCTTCGCATGTCGCTAAAGACAAGATAGTCGAGCAACTTTCCTGGAAACCCTATCTTGGCGTGTCGCGATGGTTATGTCCCCAAGAGTTCGTGTGGCGCCAACATGCTTTATTCTTTGAAAGTTTTCTCCCCTGCATGTTGTTACCTCGTGTGTCCGTGCCTTCACAGTTCTTGCTCGTTTAAGCTCCTTTTACTCACGAACACCTACCAAGCATAACATTATCAAGTACAAGATATTAATACACGAAATCGACTCTAAAACTATACTAAAAACTATAAGGATAAAGATACGTGTTTTGCATCACATCAATAAAGTCGTCTGGTTGATTTGTTCAACACTTTTAACCACAACACGAAAATAATCACATCTTGGTGTCACATCAAGCTTGTTTAATAAATAAGTGTTCGCGTGATATGCTCAAGCACGATTGTGCTAGCATGTAAGCACTATTGTGCTTATGGAAAGGCACGACCGTGTCCTATGTGTCAACACACACAACACTTAGAAACACGTATTCTAGCTTGTTTTGACACATACAAAAGCTATGAGATGAGTATATTGTTGGATATTAGATGTCCGATCATTGATAATATCAACGCTGCCATCGAGGTACGCTCCAAAGAGTTACACTTTGGAGAACGAACAATTAATAATGTTTAGCTGTAAACGTTATAGTTCACGAAACGCGGACTTTTAATTCGATCTTATGTTTTATTTTTCACTTTGGAGAATGAAATATTAATAATTTTTCGATCTTATGTTTTATTTTTCAAAAATTTTGTTTGACAAAAAGATCGAGCAAGAGTAACACACAAGAAGTACACAGTCAATGCAAGGTTCGACCATGGTAGGTCTAGGCAAAACCGACCAAGTAAACTTGCATTTTTCAAGTTAACATTAAGCATAGTCACGTTTGGATGGTGCCATTCAACATGCATACAAATTAACTTGTATTGTTACTTTTGGTTGATTACTTGAAGAATAAACTTGTTTTTAAGTAAAACTAGAATTTTTGTCCCGCGCTCCGCAGCGGGATGCAGATCTTAAACGATTGAGACAGAGACATTAACGTGGCTAAACACAAAAGGAAACTTGGTTAAATACATTAAAAAATGTATGAAGTTACGGCGACTCGGTTGGAGATCGAAACATAGATAAAAGACGGTTACATAACGGTACTGATGTTTTTCAGTCGGTGTCGGTCTCATTTTTAACCGTAGCAGCACGTTACCGTCAGCCGACATAACCCACAATATCTAAAAAATACGTTATTTTGAATACGACTCCGTTTTTAACAAAATATATACCGGGACGTCAAGAAAAAAAATAAAGAAACAAACGAAAACTATTAAGGAAAAACATATTATATATATTAAAATGAGTAAAGTTGAAACTTTAAAAACTTGAAGGCGTCAAAGTAATATATTACAAAGTCAAAGGCTATTTTTGTAATCACACAAAGTTTGAGGGGTGAAACTGTCAATTACATAAAGTATAGAGGTTTATTTTTTCGGTTACATATTAACACCGACACTTGTAATTGAGTTCAGTTATAATTAACATAATTTTATTGTAAGCCTAAAAAATAACCTTTGAAATGTTATAAAAAGGAACGTGAGTCAAACCTATAGTGGTAAAATATGTTAAACTATTTAAGCTAATTGAATTAACCCATGCAAACTACGCTAAGATGATTTTATAGTGGACATTTTCAAATTCCATTTTCCTAAAGTAATTTTCATTATTTTTCACACATTATCAGATTTTAACCAAACTCTATAGTATAATTTATTTGACCTAATTGCTTTAGACAGAAACATGGTCGACGTATGACTCAATTATGGATCGATCATGTGTGACATGTCTACTTTCTAAAGTCTACTCGCCCTTATAGTTACAAAACATTTTCACGCGTATCTAATCATCTTTTGCATATTAAAAACTCTATATTTCTGATGACCTTTAGATGATTTTTTTCTAGCACATCTCTTAGATCATAAATTTGGAAAGAGAATAAGTTGTTCGTGAGGAAAATTGTAGTGCAATTATAAGTGGTGATCACATATTAGTCTAACTAGGTTAGACACCCGTGGATACACGGGTTGAAATAATAAAAAATGATATATAATTTTTTTTATAACTAAAGTTAACAATTGCATTACATTAAAAATACAATAATTAAAAAATGAAATTACAGTTTACAAATCTCTAGACACTTATTTGTACAAGTTGGAGTTTGACCTATTATGAAATGCACGCTTAATAAATAGAGTGTAACATGCAATATAATCTTACCCTTGTAATTCTAACCCGTTGTAGGGATAATGTTCTCTGAAGAGAAAAGAGACTTCGATAAAGACTAAAGATAAAAAAACAAAAGTAACTTGCATATGGGAAAAGTAAATTATTTACGACTTGATAATATCAAGTAGCTCGCCTCGTTAAGTTTTGTACTCACAAAACATCATTATGTTTGCTCTTAGATGACTACATAGAATAGCAATAAAATAAGAGAACATCAAAAATATAAATCAACTTAATTATATTAATTCAAACATAATAACAAAACAATCTACCACACACATTTTGTACACATTGGGCAGATCAAATGAAAATTTGTTATAAAAATACGTAAACAAATGGGTAGGAATAAACAAAAATAACCTGGTTTCAAGTACCACATAAAGAAAGAAAAAAACGGGGTCAAAGGTTACGTGCATGTGAGCTGCCAAGTCATCATTTTTAGGTTTTTATACAATTTGCCCCTAAAAATTCCAAACAAACACAGAAACTATTATAATAATATTTAACCATTAGGAAATAAAATATGATCCGAATCAACCCATTTTAGCCGTAGTATACTGTTTTTATCATATCTCAAGTGTATGACATCATAAATACATAAGCAAGGTGGTTGACATGACAAAGTTTAAACCACATATAGTACAAAGAAGCAAGACTATATATAACATCTATTTTGCATATAATGAGATCTACTATGAACACAATTGGTCTGATATGAATTCAATAGTTATGATGATATTTTACAAAAAAACAATATATTACCAAATGTTTACCATAAGATGTCATCATCCCACCATAATATGGATCATAATAAGGGTTTGGAGCACAAGCCTGCGACACATAACAAACGGCTCAGAAAGTGCTATGAAATCATTGACATCAAGTTGCAATTATGAATTGCAAGTAAATAAATGGGTGGGTCGAGACTGACATGTTGGATGCGTGGATTGTTATGTGTATTTTTAATAATCGTTTGACTAATAATCGTTCAACATACAAGTAGCAAGCATCATCAGGTCTCAACACAATACATACCATACCCTACATAATTGTGGGTTAAGCAATACAACAAACACTTGGTGGGCATGAAAGTAAACAAAAAATTAAGCTGTCTCAACCTATTTTGATGTGGCCTTTTGAAATCAACAGTGCTGCTAAAGGGAAAAGTAGAATATCGATTGCCACGATTCAAATCATTTATCCACATCATTCACCAGAAATCAATGATCATTGTCGAGCAAAACTCACTATTTTGTTTCACAAGTCGAATAAAATAGATGGTCAAAATTGATAATTACAGAGATGAAGACTGAAATACAGACTTTGGTTCTTCAATTGTTATTCAATCCATGCTTGCGGAGGAAGAACCTGCCTTGCTTGCGACCTTTCAAATTATTCTTTGAAAGAGGGGAGTTGTGTGGCGGAAGGAAAAATCGACAACCACTTCCAGCCACTTAAAACTACCATAAAACCACCGCCACCTAGGGTTCCACAAAGGCGGAAAAATCAAACTGGTGACGAAGGCTGAGAAGGATGAGCAACATCAGCTACCAGGTGCGTTTAACTGAACAGAAATCAAAGAGGGTGCCGATGAAAATGAAGGATCAGCGGGGCAGGTCCTAAGATTCCTCAAAATGTTTTGGGCCCGGTACATTTAAAAAAAACGGGCCCCATAATATAAACTCATAATGACATAATAAAAAACTATAGCAATCGAATAACGATTATTTTGTTATTTTTTAATAAGTTTAAAAATCTAGTGGGCTTTTTTTAATTTCTAAGTGGGTTAATAAGATAAATGGATAATACAAGTAGTGTGCATTTTTTTAATTTCTAAGTGGGTTAATAGTACATAAAAGAAACGTATGAAGTTGCCACGACTCGGTCATGGAGTTCGAAAAATAGATAAATTGTGGAACGAATAGGAGTTAACATTGAAACGATAAATTCGTTAAACTTGAGGTGGTAAAATTAACAATTTACAAAGCTAGGGGTGAGTTTTGCCATTTTACCAAAGTTGGGGGGAGAGAAGTGTCAAATTACCAATTTATAAAGTTTGGGGTTAGTTATATCATTTTCGCAAAGTCAGGGGTGTCAGATTAATAATTTCAAAGTTGTGGGTGACTTTTGTAATTTAAGTAAAGTTAAGGGGATCAGTGATCTATTTTAAAAAAAAAAGAGGGTTGCAGGAATCGAACCTGCAACCTCCTTGAGTGGAAGAGTATTAATAGGTAATTTAAAACCAACTCATCTAACTCAAGCTTTTGTAATATTCTAAAACATGAAGTATGTAACTGATGGAGATAATCTAGAGGGTCAAACTCAAGTAAAAATTTTTTTAAACTACGGGCCCCTTAGGAGACCGGGCCCCGGACGATCGCGCCCCCCCCCCCCTAGGGGCGCCCCTGAGGATCAGATGAGAAGGAAGGATGCGATGAAAGGGTTTGAAAGGTTGGGTTTGAGAGAACAGAGCTTATTTCACAATCCGGTTAGAAAAACAGGAAGTGGGCCGGGCTATAGGTCCGTGTGTGGAATTAAACGGGTTTAGATTTTAGGCGCGAAAACATGAATGAGGAAGGCTATGAGAGTGACATGTGGCATTGAAAGATTTTTATTTATTAGAGTAGTAAGATATCATTAATGCTGATATCGATGTAACTAGCTACAAACCTTTTGTGATCTTTGCTTCATGTAAATGTAAATGTTGGGCTTTTTTGTTTTATGACATATAAAGATCAGAACAAACTTCTATTTGAATACATTCTTCCCATGTTATGGTTTGTGTTTAAGCTTTTTATTCTATGATTCATGTACTATTTACAAGTAATGATTGCTCAAACCGGTTCGGTTGAAACCGGTTATTGACGGGGGATTTGACCAGTTTAAAACTGGGTTGAAATTGATTCTTGAGGGTGGTGATGACCAGGACAGTCCCTGAGATTCCGGGTGCCCTATACAACTTTAAAAAAATAGGCTCCCTAAATATAAAGATATATATGAAAAAAATCATTAATACGACGATCGGTTTTTTTTGTTTCAATTCATTGAAGCCCTAATAGATCGAGTGATTGCCGATTATCAACTGAAGCCCCTAAAGGGGTCTCCTAAAATTCTTTTTCCTTGCCGCTAGTTTTTTTTAGTTAGGCTTAAAAATGTTTAACTTTTTAATGGGTTAATCGAGTTTACAATTTTAAATGGGCTAAATGAGTTTAGATGAACTAAAACTAAAAAAGATGTTAGGTTAGTTTAAAAAAAAGGTTTATTGGGTTCTAAAATGTTATTGGTTTATAAACTTTATATGTTTTTGTTTTAAAATAAATTTAAATATGTAATATATATATATATATATAACTTTAAAAATTTGGGCCCCGGAAATCGAGCTCTGTGCGGTTGCACCTCCCACACCCCTAAAGGGCCGGCCATGGTGTTTACTGGTTCGGTTTCAAACCGGTTTCAGCATACAGGGTTACAAACCAGTTCTAATTTTAGCTCGGATCCATTTCTAGAATAGTTTTCGTTCACAAACCACTTTTTCACCTCCAGGTCTATTAATCAATGCAAAATAACAAACTTGTTGTGTAACAACAACCTATTAGCATCTAATATGTAAGGAAATCAAAGATATTAACACATATTATAGAGATTATAGAAAGTAAGAGAGAATAAAGAATGGAAGAACTCATTCTTATTGATATCCTATATCATATACAAGAGCCACTATTTATAGGGCCATAATATTAATACAAACATAATAACATTAGAAGTTTTAACCCATACTTAATTGTATTAATAACAATATTGATAACCATACTTATTTGTATTTATAACAAAACTGTATTTTTTATATTCATCCGCCCAAACGATGAACTAAACCAAACAAGATGGGCTTCTGGGCTAGCTTTCAGTGTCAGCCCATCCCAAACATAATAATTTTAACCCAGCCCACTCAGTGTGCCCCATTTCTACACACCAGTTTATATATCGTTATTAGGGTTTTCTCACCTTCTTCCCAGCCCATCACTCGCAGAGGAACGAAGGAGAGGCAGAGCAGCCGTCCATCGGAGAAGCTAATTGCAGGTTTGTATTTTCCGGCAACACCTCTCATTCTTTTATTCTCAATTGTTTCCGTCACTATTTCATTCACATCAATATTGTACCTATTGCACGGAATTTTAGCTGTAAAATTAGACATTGAGATCGAATAGATAGGCGTGTACAGCCGCAGAAGATTTGATTATTTAGCTTCATACTTGCTGCTTAACGCTTTTAATCTAGTTTTATTGTTTTGGAGCTTGATAGTGTTCATTCATATCCAAAAAATTCATATGTTTAGGGCTGTAAGCGAACTGAACTGATCAAGACGTTGTTCATGTTTGTTCGATAAGCTTAACGAACGGCATGAATACTTTTATGTTCGTGTTCATTTGTTAAGGAAATGAATTTGTTCGTTTTTGTTTGTTATCACTATAAACGAACACACTAACATGTAATTAATTAAATTGTGGTAAAAATTTTAAAAAATACTAAAACTTGTAACAAAAGAACAAATTACCGAACGTTCACGATTGCAACCTTTGTTCGTGTTTGTTCATTTAAGTAATCGAATGGAAGTTCTTTGTTTGTGTTCGTTCATTTATTAAACAAGCGAACGTCAACAGACTTCGCGTCACTGAACATTCGGTTTGTTTACAGCCATACAATTGTTTCTGTGTATCTGGTTAAAGCTTTTTAGGTGATGGTTAATTTAAATTTTTTTTTTTGATAGAGCTTAATCACAGAACCAGTTATGGAACTTTAACATTCTTTTACCAGCGGAGCTAATAAAGAACAAAATTACTAACCGTTTTTATGATTTGACGTTTTTTTTCTGGGATTTGATAGTGAAAATGGCGGATACCAAGGCCGTGACAATCCGAACAAGGAAGTTTATGACAAACAGGCTTCTTTCCAGGAAGCAATTTGTGAGTGAATGCCTAACTGCTGTTTTTTTCAATTGTTGTAATTTAATTGTATTGTAACATCGGTCTTTACAATGAATGTATCTGTTTTTTGTGTGTAGGTGATTGACGTGCTTCATCCAGGAAGGCCCAATGTATCCAAGGCTGAATTGAAAGAGAAGTTGGCTAGGATGTACGAAGTTAAAGACCCAAATGCCATCTTTGTATTCAAGTTCAGAACTCACTTTGGTGGTGGTAAATCAACTGGTTTTGGATTGATTTACGATTCTGTTGAAAACGCAAAGAAGTATGAGCCAAAATACAGGCTTATCAGGGTAACTTACTTACTCATTTGTTTGCTAATATCGTAATTTCAGGTTCGGTTTTTCCATTTAACTCAAAAGTATAATTTTCCAGATTGTTTGTTGAAGATTTAATGACACTTCAAGTTTGTGCATATTATTTATATATATATATTTTTTCATGTAAATTTTAATTTTGTGTAGAATGGATTGGATACCAAGGTTGAGAAGTCAAGAAAGCAATTGAAGGAAAGAAAGAACAGGGCCAAGAAGATCAGAGGTGTAAAGAAGGTAAATGGTCAAGCACTTAATATTCTATGTTGTCAAAGGCGCAGAAGCGCAACCAGGCAAAGGGGCAGGTGCAAATAGGGGCTTTTCTTTTAAATGCGAGCTTAGTATAGCGCCTAGGAGTGTTTTCCGGCAAGATTCCGCCTAAAAAGTCACCGGAACTTGCTAAAATTCCCAAAACATGTCTAAAATCAGTCCTGGAATCAACCTCAAAAAGCCTAAACTAAACAAGCCCTAAACAAGTTCAAAACTCATTAAATTTGTATTCTTATACTATGTGCTTAACTTCAAAAAGCCCTCGCATATTTGTGTCTTGCTTAAAAAAGCCCTTGCTTTTTTTTGTGACTTGCGACTAGGATCCGGGCTCGGCCTTTGCGCCTTGACAACTATGCTTAATAATAACACCAGAGGTGGCAATATGTGTATTAAAATTCGAGTATTAGACAACTTCTAGCCCATTTGCACCCAATTTGACCCGTTTGACATGAAATCACTATTCAAATTGATTCATATTAAATGGTTGAAGTTGCCATCTTTATCTGTTTAATGTGATTTTCTTGATTGTGCAGACCAAGGCTGGAGATGCTGCCAAAAAGAAGAAGTAAAGCCGAGAATTTGCTGCATTTTTCAAAGTCATCTTAGCGTTCTTTCTTAGTTCTTGGTACTTGACTTCTTATCTTTCAATTTTAATCGATCATTACTATCTTGAAATGAACCCGGCGTTTTAGAGTTTGATTTAGCAAGAACATTATCTGTAATTTTTTGTTGACTATTTGTCTAATTTTGGGTAGTTCATTGTTCTGCATAATCAGTTTGTTGCTCATTTCTGATTGTTTGATTCTATAATTGTCTACATGACCAGCACAACTTTAGCTTAATTACACCAGTGTCTAGGGCTGTTCACAAACCTACCTTAGCCAAACTAGATTTGCTTACAAGCCGAGCAAGTTCGGCTTGGCTTGAAATCTGCTACTGAGCTGAAAACCCAAGTTTGAACTTACGGTCCGAGCTAGCTAGTGGTTCCATGAGCTTGCTGAACAGATGAATTGTTCACGGCACCGAGGTGTCCGAGTAGTCATAGAAAAGTAGGTCAGAAACGAAAGATTATTGGATTTAATATTGGGATATTTTGCTTTAGTATTGAATAAAAACTAAAATTAAAGTTATTTGATTTAGCAAAAATATGAACTTCAAAAAAAAAAGCTATGGATTACTCAAGTGTATTCTGGTGAACTTACCGTTGTGAGGATTAAACCAATAACGAAGAATCAATGCATTTGGGCATATTATAATTTATGTGAAATGTTAAACGGAACAAGCTCGATGCAAGTTGTGTGGCTTGTTTTTAAAGAAGAAATCAAACTCTACTTTGAAAAATCAAGCAAGAAGTTAAAAAGCGTTCCGGGTTAAGGTCAATCATCATTGTTAAACGAGGGTGAAATTTGGAATTTTAACGCAAATCTGGTTTAAGAAAGAATGACAAATTTAGTGATTCAAGAGGGTTTGCCGTTCAACCACTTCGACAACCCGTGTTTGACAAAGATGATTCAAGAGACGCTTCAACCACGTTATAATCAAGTATGTCGCACCACTCTTAGACGTGAATGTTTAAAAATGTGAAAAAAGCAAAAAATGAATTAGTTTTAGGTTTTGAAAAACAAACCGATGTGAACTTAACTACTGATGTTTGGTCGGCACCACACGGTATACCAAATTTGTACCTTTGCGTTACTGCTCATTGGGTAGATCCCGATACGTGGCAAATGATGAAGCGTATCATTGCATTTGATGTGTTTTTGTATCCGCATATCGGAGAAAATTTATTTCACATTTGAGATAATGTAATATCCACATTTGCGTTACAAAACAAGATTTTTTCAATATCGTTTGATAATGCTTCGAATAGTACAAGTGTGGTTAAAAAATTAGCATTAAAATATCAGCCGGTAACGCCGGTTTGCAACAACGTTTTTTTTTTCATAGCCGGTGTGTTGCACACATAATTAACTTGGTTGTGCAAGACGGACTCGCCGTTCAAGAAGTAGTTGATTTAAAAGAATATTTTAAATGCTTGTTAAGCAATGTTTTTACTACTAGTAGAAATCGATATCATAATTATATTAATCTTTGTCGCGAAACGTGATATCTTTTCTTAGGAATTGGGACGTACCTACTAGATGTAATTCAACTTAGAAAATGTTTGAAAGCGCTATACGACAAATACCAACTTTAGAATTATTTTATGATAACCTTTGTGTAAAACATCGTCGGATGAAAAGCTTTCCGACTTTGAGTTGGTTCATGGTTCTAGGGGTGTTCATTATTCGAATCTCATTCGAATAAACCGAAATTCAATTCGAACCGAATTCGAATAAAAATTTCGATTTCGAATTTTGGCTTATTATTCGATTCGATTAAATAAGTCGAATTCGAATCCTCAATTCGATTTGATTCGAATAAACCGAATTTATATATTATATAAATTTTTATTTTTTTAAATATATAATATCATTTTATTTAGGTTGATTTGGGCTTTTTTTTTAAGTTTGGTATTGCTTTAAATTCAAATCCATAAAAATTTTATGCTGAATTTGGATATTTGGGACTAGGTATTTGTAACTTTTTAATTTTTTTTTCAAAAAAAAAATAAAAATAGTAAGTCGGTTTATTCGAATTCGATTCGAATAGTTTAAGTGATTTATTATTCGAATTGAATCGAATTCTAATCCAGAAAAAAAAATCAAATTCGAATAATTCGATTCAAATAAACCAAATAACCCGATTCGATTCGTTTGAACACCCTTACATGGTTGAACATTTAAGCGTTTTTGTCACACCCCAACAATGCGGAAGTATGGGATGTAACCGGTATATCGCATTAAACACAAGTACAAGAGAAACTTAAAAGAAAATTGTGCATTACATTGAACCATACTACATGCTTCTAACGAAAGTACAAATACAAGTAAAATCTCTAAAACAGTACAAAGTGTCTAAATGCCTGACTACAACCAAAGTATATAATCATAACTAGAAGCAATAGTTCTAATCCAAAAGTGTGCCCTCATAAAAATCTTTTCTTCAATTATGTTTACCTGAAAGCATGTTTCGAAAACGGGTCAACTATATAAATAGTTGGTGCAGGTTTTGCGACTCTATAAAAAGTTTCGGATAAAAAATCCAAAGTGATCAAAAATCCATTGATCGAGTACACATGTATTAGACAACATATTACCATGAGCCGCAATCAAAGCCTCGACAAAAAAAAAATAAAGTACCCCATACGGAAGTCTAATGCAAACAACCGCCTAAAAAAAATTGGCTAACTTTGCGCCCAAATGACCCTACAAGTCTGGTTGGCGCGACCAAACCATGAGCGGGGGTGTCAACCCAAGTAGTACTACTCAAAATTCCCAACGGCTACGCTCAGCTAATTGATTGCCTAAAATTTGGGACTTTAAGGCATTATAAAAAAAATAACTCATGTAATCAATGTATCATATAACATGTGACTAAAAAAAATGAAACAGATTTCCCCCAAAAACAGTAAAACAGTAAGTAAAAAGGGGGCCGCGAAACTCACCTGGACAATGCGGGCGAGTGATGCGACACAGTCGACAAAAACCGATAAAATCCGAGTCCTAACAGGGTCCTACTAGTCAAGTGGACACAAACGATGCATTCAAGACTCCTAAAGGTTGTGACCAAGTCAACAAAACAAAAAGTGGCTATGTAATCGGTTGCATACCCAAAACCCGTGCACGTGCGTACGAATCGTTAAGAATTGTAAAACCGGCTTTTATATGAATTATTAACCTTAAAATTTTAATTTTTAGATTTTAATAAATAACATCAGTAGTTAAAAAGTCACATTTGATAAAATCTCATGTCACGGTTTCGTATGATCAAAAACGCGATTACGCGCGTAAAGTCCGGTTTACAGTTTGAAAATCAGATTCATCCGAAATTAGGGTTTTAGTGTGATATTAGCACCCAATTTAAAAGTAAAATTTTATGTTTTAAATGGGGTTATACTTCTGCCCAAAATCCCTTAGAATTTTTATAAAATTAATTTTATACAAAAATTTTCCAAAATTAATAACTTTTTATAAAATTTAAATGGACCATAATTCCAAAACCATACTTAGAAATAAATTTACTGATTAAAATTTATAAAAACTGATCATGTATATAAATAAAAATTTCTGACAAATTTTCATATTTTTTTAATGTCCAGATTATTTAATATGAATTTAATATTGTTAAAAATTTACAAATTCGGGAAAAACAGCTAAACATAACAAAACTTTACCAAATTTTTACCATATTAGTTTTAAGTCAATGTAAGATCCCATAACAAGTTTCAAATCCTGATTTTATCCAGAAGTTTACAAACCCTAAATCATCTGTTTAAACTTTATAAATACTAAACATATACTTAAACAACTCCAATTTTCATAACATTTGGACAAGAGTCTTAGTTCATCATATAACTATCACTGTCCAATTTCCAGAATTTTTCAATACTCATAAGTATTTTTCCCAAATTTTCATGTATTAAATTTGTGTGAATTTTAATAAATAATCTATAAAGAGTTAGATAACCAAATTTTTCAGATACTCATTTTAAAATATATTCTACTGATTAAAACCACTTTTGGGTGCTAGATCAACAATTTTTAAAAATTCATCAAAACAATTGTCGTATAAAAATAAATATATTAGTTTCATTATTTGTTTCACGTGAAACAGGGTTGGGTGTATAACCTAATAACCACTAAAAATACCAAATATCTCAATACTAAATATTTTCGGGTTCAATTCTCAAACAATGACTTATAAAACTATTCTAACATAAAATCAAAGCTTAACGGGTAAAGTTTATACCTTCCGTATAAATGGTTCGCGTACGCGGAACCTCCCGTATCACATGAAATACGAACCAAAAACACCATTATGATCGTTTTTATCTCCCGAGCATTCCCACATGCTCAAAATTGACATGCAATGCCGTTTCGATGGCCATGCAACCCGATCAATTTCCTGTTTTCAATCCTAGAAACTGTTACAATCTGTTCGTATTCAAAAATATACTTCCCAACATCTGATCGGAATTTCTTCATTGAAAACATTCATATATGTGCTAAGAAACTACTGTCCAAAAATCGTCACAATCCAACGGTCGGATCTCCGGGGATCGACGATTCTTTGAGACCCAGTTTTTCAAATCCGAAAATCCGATCAGTCACATTCGAGGGTATGAAAAGCATACCTAGAGAGCTCTGATCAACAATTCCTCCAGTAGAGTTTTGCGTCTATGTGTTGAAAAGATCATATCTAAAATTCATGCATTTCTAACGGTCGGATTTCCGGGGATCGTCCGATTTTTAAGACTGCGCATGCATAAAACTTTCTGGACATATTTTAAAAACTCTTTTTAACGAATTTAAGCAAATATTTAGACAAATATGAGCTTACCATTGCGTTCGTAGCGTCGAGAAATGGTTTCGGGTGAAAAACGAGCTTCGACCGCCACCGGCCACCGCGCCGGACCACCGTTGACCGCCACGCATCACCGCCGGACCACCACCACTTCGCCGGAAACCTCTCCAGCCCTCTCCACTCTCTCTCTCTAACTTTTGCTGAATTTTTTTTCAAAATGAGAATGTGGGTGAAGATGGGGTATTTATAGCTCCTGTGGTCTCCGATCGCGTGTCAGTTTTTCGCTTAAACGAACCCGATAAAAATAGTGGCGTTATTTTACCAAAAAATAACTCGTTAGAATTTAATATTTTCTCCTGAGTCCTTGCGTCTAGTAAATATATATTCTTTCGGATTTAAATTAAATTTTACGAAACTGCTCGACTCGGGTGTTAACACGTATAAACCTGAACTTGATCAACTTTTTGACATTATAACACCAAAATAAATCTTGCTATTATTTTCCGTTCACTAACGAGTTCCTTTCGTATGAAAGTATATTTCAATATAATAATAATACTATTATTATACGAACTCGTCGAACACAGGTGTTGACCGTAAAAGTCACGGTTGTCACAGTTTTACTCGAAGTTTTTAAAACCGCTACTAGTATACTGTCGGTGGTTTATCATCCCACGAGTCCTTTAGTGATTAAACAACTATTTTTAATTGTAACAAAATATCCGAGCTTGAAAATTACAACCAAATTTTAACGAAAATGAACGGACCAATGAAAAATAAATTAATAAAATAATTTAAAGAGTTGCATCCGGTTATTACTTGTGTCGTCGTTTTGAACCCAACCATAAATTCTATCGTTGTTGGAAGTTTAGTTTATAAAATAGTGCACAATTTGGGTTTGGACAAATAATACTTTCATTTCGCCAATATCACAAAACATATATTTTAATAAATGTTTTCAAAAATTATTTGATGTTTATTTATCTAAATATGGTAACCCATCTTCCATACATGGTTCAATAGGTTCGGCATCGGGATCAAAATCAGGAGGTAGTTCGAATAAAGACACGATCCTTATTTGCTGAAGCTGAAGCAACTACTTTCGGAGTAACAGAAATAAAAAGAAATGACTGGAGTGGGAGAGTTAGAGTCGAAAAGAGGATTTCTCACTTTTTTCTCTCATTCAAAACGCGCATGAGACTTTCATCTTACACGGCTCCTAAGTGATAAAAGAAAGAAGAACCACTGTTATGTATAAGCCTCTATGGTAGTTACGGAATCTGTCTTTTCTTTTAGTGACAGAGTTTTATTCATAAGAAGAACGACACTAGGGTCTGTTTGGTATGAGGTAATAGAATGGACGAAGGAATGGAATGAACGAGGTAATTAAATGGACAAAGGAATGAAATGGACTTACCAGGGTCTGTTTGGAATGAACGAGGTAATGTGATGGCGGCGGCGGTGGTGGGTGGGGTGGCGGTGGTGGTGGGTGGTGGTGATGGTGGCGGTGGCAGTGGTGGGAGGTGGCGGGGGTGGCGGCGGTGGGAGGTCGGGGTGGGTGGTGGCGGTGGGTGGCGAGGGTGTGGTTGTGCGTGGCGGTGGTGGTGGCGGAGGCGAGAGATGACGGTGGGTGGTGGAGGCGGTGGCGATGGTGGTGGGAGGTGGTGGTGGTTGGGGGTGATGGTAGGAGGGTGTGGTGGTGATGAAGGGTGAAAGAGGGGATGGAATGAAAAAAAAAACAAGGGGTGGATGGAATGAATTTGAGGGATTTTGAAGAATGACATTCCTTGTGGAGGAAATTCACCATAGGTGAGAAAACCCCTGACTCAGCCTATATATTTTAGTGAAGTCTTGGGTATACACCTTTGCCATTAGGTTAAGCTAGTGGCTGTTTCAAAAGTAGATAATTTGGTATTTTGAAATAAACACTCAGCCACCCTAAGTTAGAGATGCGCAAAAAATCCGGTTCAACATTTCAACCCGGTTCAAAATCGGAAACCATTTCAAACAAAACCGGCTTAAGGCAAACCGATTTAAACCCGTTTCAAACCGCCAGTTCAGAACCGGTTCAGAGGAGTCTGTGCAAACCGGTTCATAGCCGGTTCATGCAAACCTTTTTAATCGCTGAAACAAATTAGAGCCATCACATAAAAGCTTATAGCCGTTGGAACGAAATGTAGCCGTTTTTTTGGAGCTTTTTTCACCCATAAAACACTATAAATAGGTGGGGGGTTGTTTTGATTTAATCCAGCTCCGAGCATTCTGATCATGACGTCGAAGAACAAAGAATAAAAACTCCAAAAAATAAAAGTATATATTGTCACTTTCTCTTGTTTTCCAATTTTCTAATTTTATTTTGTAATGTTTTGTAATTTTCAAACTTCCCGAATATGAATAAACGTTGAACTTTATGTTTTATAATTGTTATATATATTTTTTAATTTGTTCGAATTTTATTGAATTCTTAAAGACCGGTTTATTAACCAAACCGGTCTTGAACCGACCCGATCCGGTTTGATAGGATTGAGGGTTTAGGTGTGTAAACCAGTTTAACCTAAACCGGTTTTTAGGCAAACCAATTTTGACCAAAGATTGACCAAACCGATACGGTTCGGTTTGAATCGGTTCAATTTAAAAAAAAAAACGTGTTGTGCACCTCTTAAATACATTAACTCTCACAATTTACAATGTCGGTGCCTTATCATCGCATGCCACATGAATTGGTCATTTGGTTCTATCAATTTTTTTTTCTTTTTTTCCTTTTTCCGAAATAGTCAGTGGTATGTCTATTTCATTCTCTTAATAAAATTAAACATGGGTTAGAGCACTTGGATATGAGCATTGTTGTCACGGTTTCAATCCGTGTTTCCAGCAACTATTTATCTTTTACTTTTCTTTTAATTTTTTCTATTAAATTACTTTATTAAACCTAGGGGTGAGCATTCGGGCCGAACCGGACCGGAACCGTGAACCGTTTGTATACCAATATGTTAACCGAGAACCGGACCGTATATAAACGGTTTGGTCCGGACCGATCCGTATTAAACGGGTCGGTTCTAGCTTAAATCCTGAACTAAACCGATTAAGAAAAAACAAATTATGTTCCACAAAAAAAAACCTCTTTTCTGTTTCAAAAAAAAAAAACGAAAAGAATTGTTAGCTCTTGCTTATTACATTCAAACTCCCAACCCAAGAATCAAAATCACCCAAGCCGTAACCCAAGCCGTAACCCAAGAACAAGATGGAAAAATCACATCGAAAAATCATAGCTCCAATTACATGCCTAACCATAACACCTCTCATTTATTAAATAACTAGAAATCAAATTAACCATCTTTCATAATCGACTGAAAAGGAAGAATTCATTACCTGAAGAAGACGATCTCATTGAAAAAGAAAATATGGAACAACGATCGTGGAATATCAACCGAAGAAGACGAGCACATTGAATACTGAAGAAGACGATCAGGAAAAGCGAACGTCATATGTCTTTTGATGCGTACGTACTGGTGGTATAAGGACTGGACTGGGCTGGGCCATTGGTTTTTTAGAGTTAGTAGGGGTTTTTTAATTTAAAACAAGCGGTTCTAAGGGTTCCGAACCGGAACCGTCGGTTTATTAATCGAACCGAACCGCGAACCATTTAATTACCATATGAAGAACCGAGAACCGAACCGTTTAATATTTCGCAAGTCGGTTCCGGTTCCAATTGGTCCGGTTCCACGGTTCCAACGGTTCCGAACCGCGAACTGCTCACCCCTAATTAAACCTCTTACACCACAACATTTTAACATAATAATGTTTTCTATATACGTCTCAATCTTCATAACCGATCCGTCATAACTCCATACGTTTTTTTAATCGTAACACCCCGCACCTAACGCACGGGTACCGTGAAGAATGAGACCGACACCGGTTGAAAAACACCGATGCCGTTATATAACTGTCTTTTATATATGTTTCGATCTCCACAACCGAGTCGTCGTTACTTCAAACATTTCTTTTATGTATTTAATCACAAATCTTTTTTTCACTTAGTCACGTTAATGACACCGCATCAACCGTTTAAGATCCGCCTCCCGCCGCGAAGCGAATGATAAAATTTCTAGTTTGGAACACTTTTAATTAGGCCTGGCAAACTGGGCGGGTCTGGCGGGTTCGGGTCACGGGTCATAACGGGTTCGGGTCAGAATGGGTTCGGGTCAATATGGGTTAGGAGCAAAATAACTTCGGGTCAAAACGGATTTGAAGCAAAATTAGTCCGGGTCAAAACGGGTTGTTTTAAAAAAAAATAATCAATTGGGTTCGAGTCCAAATGACATCGCCACCACCCACCCCCACCCTAACCCCCTCCCCACCCACCACATCCCTCCATGCCGCCATTGCAAGATCGTCCACACCCTACCCCACCCCACCCCACCCACCACACCACGCCATCGCAAGATCGTCGCCACCCACCCCACCCTCACCCACCCACCCACCCCACCCTACCCCACCCACCCCACCCCCACCCTACCCCGCCATGCCGCCATCGCAAGTTCGTCCCCACCCTACCCCACCCCACACACCACACCACGCCATCGCAAGATCGTCGCCACCCACCCCACCCTCACCCACCCACCTTACCCCACCCCCACACACCCCACCCCACCCCACCCCACCCTACCCCGCCCACCACACCCCGCCATGCCGCCATCGCAAGATCGTCCCCACCCCACCTACCCCACCCACCACCCACCACCCACCACCCTACCCCACCCACCACACCTTGCCATCGCAAGATCGTCGCCACCCACCCCACCCTACCCCACCCCCACCCACCCCACCCTACCCCCTTCCCACCCTCGACACCCGCCATGCCGCCATCGCAAGATCGTCCCCACCCACCCCATCCTACCCCTACCCCACCCACCCCACCCCCTACCCTACCCACCCACCCCCACCCATCACACCCCACTACGTTGCCACCGCCTGAGGAAGGGGGTGGGTGGGGTGGGGTGGGACGGGGCGGGGGTGGTGGTGGGGTGGTTGGCGACGGTGGTGGCGACGATCGGGAGATGGCGGCGTGTGGTGGGTGGGGTGGGGTGTGGTGTGGTGGGTGGGGTGGGGGTAGGGTGGCAGTGGGTTGGGTGGGGTGGGGTGGGTATGGGTGGGGTGGGTGGCGACGGTGGTGGGTAGGATCGGGCGATGGCGGCGTGGTGGGGTGGGGTGGTGTGGGTGGGGTGGGTTGTGGGGGGGGTGGGGGTGGGAAGGTCGCCGCAATAGGCGGTGGCGGGTGGTTGGCGGCGAATGCGTGTGGTGGTGGTGGCGGCGGCAAAGCGTCGAACGCAAGAGGACGTCGGGTGATGGTGGTGGTGGTGGTGGTGTGAAGGGGTGGTGTTAGTGGCGCGGCAGCGTTGGGGAGGAGTACAGCGGTAGGCCGCAGCAGCGGGAGAGGGGTGGCGAGGGGCGCCGATGTGGTGGTGGTGGGCGGCGGGGGTGGCGGCGGCGGCGGCGAGGCAGCGGTAGAGTGGGTGGCGGTGAGCATATTTGATATAATCTCTGCATCCTCTCTAGAACTAGGGTTTGCAATTTCTTTCGGCGATTAAAGCATTCCGGAGCACAAGTCGCCGAGACCTGCTACTCCGACTGTAATCATGGTAAAACCTAAATCCTCCAAATCTTCAATCTCCATCGTTTCGATTATTTCAGTTATCGATCCTTTTTCTCTTACCTGGTGTTGTAATTTTATAAATTTCGCAGTCACTAGTCGCAAATGAAGACTTTCAGCACATTCTTCGTGTACAGAACACGAATGTTGATGGAAAGCAGAAGATTATGTTCGCTATGACCTCAATCAAGGGTATTGGTCGCCGATTTGCTAACATCGTCTGCAAAAAGGCCGACGTCGACATGAACAAGAGGTAGTTCAGTTTTTCCAACGTTTTGGTATTTGATCTGTCTCCATTGAATTAAGCCTCTTATTTTTTAAATTCATGTGTGAGTTATCTTTGTTAGCCGCGCTAATTGTTTATCTGTTGCTTTTGGTTGCTATTAAGTGAAATAGAGGGTTATACTAAAAAGGTAACTGTGCTTAACAAGTGTAGGGGGTAGAGGGCAATTGCGTCCAACAAAACCTAAAAACAAGACATTTATTAAATAAGCTTAGACGCCCTGCTTAAATTCTGACGCCCACCCCCAGTTTAACACGTTTTAGAAACGTTTTATTTTTCTAAAAATATAGCAATACAATACTCAGATAAATGTTTGATTTTATGGTTGTAGTTAAAAAAAATAACGACGTTTAAAAAAGTTATTTATGTTTTAGATAAATGGTCGAAACACTAAAAACGTCAATAATGGTTGACTTTCCCCGTTTGTCCCTCGTCAAAAATTGTTTTATGTTAAAAAAAAATAACGACGTTTAAAAAAGTTATTTATGTTTAAAAAAGCTGGCTCTCTATCTCTGCGGATGGAAGTAAGGCCTGCTGTCGTCTCACCCTACCTAGACCCTACTCTATGAGTGAGATTTTTTACTAAGTATTTTGTTTTATTTTGTATTTGTTAGTGTTTGTTTATGTTTCTTTTTGTTTTTGTTTTTTATTGTTGGTTTTTGTTTATGTTTATGTTTATTTGTGTTTGTTTATGTTTGTTTATAATATTAACAAACGAACACAACTTAACAAATGAACACACACACCAAAATTTTGTTCAGTTATGTGTTCGTGAACCGTTTGTTTGTCCCACAGTTGTCAAAGGCGCACTCAAGGCGCAAAGGGTGAGCCTTAGGACTAGGCGCAAGGCGCTTAAAAAGCAAGGACCCGAGATAAGAAAGGCACCAAGCATAAATATACCATTTATGGGGTTTTAGACATGTTTGGGTTTTAGACATGTTTTAGGTTTGTTTAGGGCTAGTTGCAGGCCATTTTTGGATTGTTAAGACTAGTTTGCCAGAAATTTGTAGAATTTTCAGAATTTGGCCAAAATCTCTCTGGAATCCGACCGGAATCTAGCCGAAACAATGCTCAAAGGTCATTGAAGGGTCTTGGTTACAGCAAGGCGCTTTTCCTGCGCCTCACCTCGCCTGAGGGCCTAGGCGCACGGCCAAAGGACTTTATACAACATAGGTTTGTCCGATAAAAAGCTTAACGAACCGACATGAACAACATTTTGTTTACAGCTCTAGTTTGCAATGATGGTTCTTTTTGGCTTTTAAAGATATTTGTGAATGATTTATTGTTCAAAGACGTCTGATTGACTTTTAAATTTTGATACTTCAGTAATCTCTAAAATTATATTACATGCATTTGAATTATGTTCAATCGATTTCTTTTTCTGAATTCATTTTAATTTCTAGAGCTGGGGAGCTCTCAAGTGCTGAGATAGACAATTTGATGACAATTGTCGCAAATCCACGCCAATTCAAAATTCCCGACTGGTTTTTGAATAGAAAGAAAGATTACAAGGATGGGAAGTACTCACAAGTCACATCTAATGCCCTTGACATGAAGTTGAGAGATGACCTCGAGCGGTTGAAGAAGATCAGGTTGGTCTTAGGTTCATCATAAATTGGTTAATTGGGTTATGTTATATCTCAAAAGGGTCAAATGTCTTATATTGTATGATTAATTTAACACGGGAAAGGGTTAAACGGGTTTTTAGTGTACAAACTTTTATGTTTTTTCTCTGTCAAGGATTTAGATTTTAATTGTGATAGTATTGCTTGTAACTAAAGTCAATGGAAAAATGTCATTTTGGCGTGTCAAGGCTCTGTCTTTGCACGGTTGTAGCTGTGCCAAAAATGGAAAATTGTTAATATCCTATTTTTTTTTAATGTGCGTAAATGGTATTTTTCTTTCTTTTGTCAAAACTATATTTTGGGTCTCTAAATTTGTCAAAACTCAAACTTTCAGTATTTATTTGTCAAAAAATAAACTTCACTCCTCTTGAGTGCAAAAATTACTCAGTACTTCACATGGTCAAATACTAGATATTTGGTTTCCTTGACAAATTTTCTTACTAAAATGACAAGTTTTAAACAAACCCTGCCCTTTATGCCAATTTGTTGCATAACACCTGACTTTTATGAAAGAAATTGTTATGACATAAGTGATTCATACCCAACAAACAAATGTATTTTGTTTCAATTTCAAAATGATTTTTGGTCTTTTTTCTATATAATGGTAAAGTTGTCATTTAACACGAGTGATTCACACAGGAAAAAAATGTTTGTTTAGCTTATTGACAAACATTTAGTTTTATTTGAAGATCATTTTGGTTGAAATTGTAAATGCGGTTTTTGTATGGCTTATTGACAGGAACCACCGTGGTCTCCGTCATTACTGGGGTCTTCGTGTGCGTGGACAGCACACCAAAACCACTGGTCGTCGTGGAAAGACTGTTGGTGTGTCCAAGAAGAGATAAGTTGATATTTGTTTCTAAAATCAAGTTACATTCGGGTTTTAGACGTTGTCATGAATCTTTATTGTTATCAGTTTTAAATGTTTGGGTTAAAAGTTTTTATCTTATGGTTATACTGTCATAGTCCTACTTTCTTTGAGTTCTTGCGACCATGTTTTTGGTCTCATGTTAGAAGGAAGGTGTTGTTTGAAATGGATAAATTATGAGTTTTATTTGTGCATCTTTTGTTAATTAGTTATTCACTAGATTATACACCAGGATCATCTACATCTGATTGGCTACTATGTGGCTGTGACAGCTCAGCAGCATTGTGCATTACTTTTATTTTTCCATCTTGGCAAAGTGATTTAAGTAAAAAATAAGTACAGTCTATGATCGTGTGTTTTTATTTAAAAATGTAAAAAATAATTCAATTTACTTAAAGAAATATGTGAAATGACTATTGTTTTAGTTGTAACGCCCGCGCTTCACGCCGGGTTATCACCTTTCGTTAATTGAAAAATCCACTCAAATCTTGCTTGCTTGCTGCTGATGTAAAAAAGGTGTTTAATCTGTGTTTGATCTAAATAATCATCAATGCTACGTGTTAAATAGCAGATAATAGAGAGGAAATACAATTAGCTATTGTTAAGAAATATTTAGAACAGTAACACAAAACTGTTGCTGCGTGTGTGCCAAATTTTGGTTAGAAATGAAAGTAAAACACAAAAAAGTCAATTTCATAACATGAAAAATTAAAGACTTATTATATGTCATGTTCGTAGTAACATTTGTCGCACTTAACAAACTCATCTTTCATGGACATGTAAAAATACTTTTAACCATTTTAAATAAAAAAAATAATGCAACATTATATAATAATTTTTCTGTGACACCAACATTTAGAGGTGTACAAAAAAACCGGTTTTTTTTTTCTACCCGGTCCAAACCGACAAACCGGTTTTGGGCAAACCGGTTCGGGTTAACCTCAAACCGTCGGTTATGAACCGGTTTAAAGCATTCTGAAGTCCACCGGGTTGAGAACCGGTTCGGAAAACCGGTTTAAACCGGTTTTTTGGCTGAAAAATATAGCCGTTAATCAACGGCTTTATAGCCGTTAGGGTCGAATTTGACCATTTTTTTTGCCCTTTTTCACCTATAATTCACTATAAATAGGTGGGGGTGTTTAGGTTTAATCACACCTCTTTCTACACTCTCTAATCTCTAAAACCGCTCTTTAAACGCTAAAAAACGCTCTCTAAACTCTCTCAAAGAAAATAACCATGTCAAGTGTTGGTGGTTCCTCAAACGAAATTAGCGTTGTGGAAATTCGACCAACAACGAGAAATCCGGCAATTTGGTGCAATTACGATTTATGTTTGTTGTCAAACGGGAAGGAACGTGCTCGGTGCAAGATGTGTGGTGCGTTTTTGGGGAAAGATTCAAACACTAGTTTGAAAACGCATAAAGAAAAATCTTGCCTGTCCTTGAAGGGAATTCCAAGTGAAGGTCAAACCTCGATGACAAGCGAAAGAGGAATTTGGAACTTTGATCCAAATATTGTTCGAGATCGAATGGCGAGGTTAGTGATTCAAGAAGGATTTTCGTTCAACCACTTTGACAATCCGCGCTTGACAAGGATGATTCAAGAGACACTCCAACCACGTTATCATTAAGTAAGTCGCACCACCCTTAGACGAGATTGTATAAAAATGTGTAAAAAAACAAAAAAAGAATTAATTTTGGGTTTTGAAAATTTGAAAACCGGTGTAAACTTAACCACTGATGTTTGGTCGGCTCCACATGGCATACCAGATTCGTACCTTTGCGTTACCGCGCATTGGGTTGATCCCAAAACATGGCAAATGATGAAGCGTACAATCGCGTTTGACTTGTTTGAATATCCACACACCGGCGAAAATTTATTTTATATATTAGATGGTGTTATAACCGAATTTAATTTACAAAATAAACTTTTTTCAACGTCTTTTGATAATGCATCTAATAATACAAATGTCACACCCCGCCGAAGGCGGAAACACGGAGTGGAACCGGTATATCGCATTGAACACAAGTACAAGAGAAACTAAAAGGAAAATTGTGCATTACATTGAACCATACTACATGCCTCTATCGAAAGTACAAATATACGGAAAATTCCGAATCAATACAAAGGGTCTAAAATGCCCAACTACAACCAAAAGTACATAATAATAACTCTTCCCAAAAGCAAGCCGTTTAAAGTTCGTTATCCCCATAACTGTTTACCTGAAAAGCATTTTTCGAAAACGGGTCAACTATAAAAATAGTTTGTGAGTACGCAGGTTTTGCGACTCTATAAAAAGTAAGTAAATAAATTTCAAAATGTAATAGTAACCATCCGCAGATGATCAAGTACACGTGTTAAGATATAATTACCCTGAGCCACAATCAAAACCGTCAGACTAGTTGTTGCCCCTGTATCCAGGTGTCGAATGTGAACACCTACTATGGCTAATTATGTGCCCAAATGACCCTACAAGTCTGGTTGGCGCGACCAACCGTGGGCGGGAGTGTCAACCCAAATAGTACTATTCATAATTCCCACCGGCTATCCAAGCTAATTGATTGCGTTAAAGTGGGGACTTAATACATCCATAAGTAAACCCAGGTAACCCTAATCCCAAGTAACAACGTGTAGAGTGAAACAACCTTCCCCCGTAAAACAGTAAAAATTGAAAAGTGGGGCCGCGAAACTCACCTGAACAACGTCGGTGATAAGAGTGACATAGTCAACAAAAACCGTAAAGTACGGTTAACATCCAAATTCTATCAAAGGACAGCAACCAAATGCAAGCAAAGTGTGGCTAGCAACTCAGTGCTACCAAGGTACGGCTAAATCCGTAAGAACCGCAAAAACAGGTGTCCTAACCGAGTTCTACTAACCAAGTAGACATAAAAAAATAGCATTTAGGACGCCTAAAGTATAAAACTGAGTCTACTACTCAAAAGTGGCTATGCAGTCAGTTGCATACCCAAAACCCGTGCACACACGTACGAACCGCTCAAAAGTTGTAAAACCGGCTTTTATATAAATTCGTGACTTTGAAACCTTAATTTTTAGATTTTATTAATGAATATTAGTAGTTATAATGTCATATATGATAAAATCTCAAGTCACAGTTTCGTTTGACCAAAAACGCGATTATGCGAGTAAAATAAGGTTTACGGTGTAAAAATCCGATTCATCCGAATTTAGGGTTTTTGTGTGATTTTAGCACCCAAATTAAAAGTCCAAATTTTATATTTTAAATGGGGTTATACTTCTGTCCAAAATCCCCTAGAATTTTTATAAAATCAATTTTATATAAAAGTTTCCAAAATTAATAACTTTTTATAAAATTTAAATGGACCATAATTTCAAAACCATAATTAGACATAAATTTACTACTTGAAATTTATACCAATTGATCATATATATAAATAAAAATTTCTGACCAATTTTCATATTTTTCCAATATCCAGATTATTTAATATGAATTTAATATTGTTAAAACATTACAAATTCGGAAAAAAATAGTTAAACACATTAAAACTTCACCAAATTTTTATCATATTAGTTTTAAGTCAATATAAGATCCCATACCAAGTTTCAAGTCCTGATTTTATCCATAAGTATACCAACCCTAAATCATCCGTTTAAACTTTATAAATACTAAACACATACTTAAACAACTCCAATTTTCATAAAATTTGGACAGGAGTCTTAGTTCATCATATAACAATCACTTTCCAGTTTCCATAATTTTTCAATACTCAGAAGTATTTTTTCCAATTTTCATGTATTAAACTTGTAGTAATTTTAATAAATAATTTATAAAGAGTTTGTTTACCAAAATTTTCAGATCAAACTTTTTGTATAAATACTACTGTTTATAAATAAATTTGGGTGTTAGATCACATTTTTAGAAAAATCCATCAAAACAATTGTTGTATAAAAATAAATATATTAGTTCCATTATTTGTTCCACGTGAACCGAGGTTGGGTGTATAACCTAATAACCACTAAAAATACCAAATATCTTAATACTAAATATTTTTGAGTTCAATTCCCAACCAATGACTAATAAAACTTATTCTAACATAAAATCAAAGCTTAACGGGTAAAGTTTATACATTCTGTATAAATGGTTCGCGTACGCGGAACCTCCTGTATCACATGCAATACGAACCAAAAACACCACTAGGATCGTTTTTATCTCCCGAGCATTCCCACATGCTCAAAATTGACATGCAACCCGATCAATTTCCTGTGTCGGTCATATAAACTGTTACGATCTGTTCGTATTCAAAAATATCGTTCCCAACATCTGATTGGAAATTCCTACAGTGAAAACATTCATATTTGTGCTAAGAAATTACTGTCCAAAAATTGTCACGATCCAACGGTCGGATCTCCAGGGATGGACGATTCTTTGAGACCCAGTTTTTCAAATCCGAAAATCCGATCAGTCACATTCGAAGGTATGAAAAGCATACCTAGAGAGCTCTGATAAAAAATTCATCCAGTAGGGTTTTGCGTCTATGTGTTGACAACATCCTATCCAAAATTCATGAATTTCTAACGGTCGGATTTCCGGAGATCGTCCGATCTTTAAAACTGCGCATGCATAAAACTTTCTGGACAGATTTTAAAAACTCTTTTTCACGAATTTAAGCAAGGATTTAGAGAAATCTGAGCTTACCATTGCGTTCGTAGCGTCGAGACCACCGTTGGCCGCCACACACCACCGCCGAACCACCACTACTTTGCCGGAATCCTCTCCACTCTCTCTTTCTAACTTTTTCTCTGGATTTGTAAATGAGAAAAGGGAGATGGAGTTGGGGTATTTATAGACTCATGGTCTCCGATCGCGTGTCGATTTTTCACTTAAACGAACCCGATAAAAATGGAGACGTTATTTTACTCAGAAATAACTTATTATAATTTATTATTTTCCCTCGAGTCCTTGCGTCTCGTAAATATATATCCTTTCGAATTTAAATTAAAATTTACGAAACCGTTCGACTCGGGTGTTAACGCGTATAAACTAGAACTTGATCAAAATTTTGACATTATAACGCCCAAATAAATCTTGCTATTATTTTTCATTCACTAACGAGTTCCTTTCGTTTGAAAGTATATTTCACATAATAATACTATTATTATTATTATTATACGAACTCGTCGAACACGGGTGTTGACCGTAAAAGTCACGGTTGTCACAACAAATGCGGTTCAAAAACTAAAAATTAAATATAAACCGGTTTGCAACGACGTTTTTTTCCATAGTCGATGTGTCACACACATCATTAACTTGGCGGTGCAAGCCGGGCTTGCAATTGAAGAGGTTTCAAACTTAACATATTCTTTTCGACTAATGCTTAAAGATATTTTTAGTAACAAAAAAAGATACCATGATTATATTAGATTTTGTCGTGAAACGAATAATCTTTGCTTAGGTCCGAATTAGGACGTCGAGACAAGATGGAACTCGACTTATAATATGTTTTATAGCGCTTTATGACAAAGAAAAACTTTAGAACTATTTCATGAAATGCTTGCCTCAAAACCGCGTCGTAAAATTCTAAAGTTTTCAAAACCGCCACCACTTTTTTATCCGGTGTTTATTATCACACAAGTCCATTAACTCTAAAACAAATATATTTAATGGCTAACAAGTTGTATGAATTTGAAAATAAAAGCACTCTTTTTACAAATATGACAGAACCGATAAAAGAAAAATTAGTAAAATATTTTAAAGAAATGCCTCCCGTTATAACTTGTGCCGCCACGTTAAACCCTACCATAAATGTTTTCGGGGTTGAAACGTTGATTGATAGAATTACTTACGCTTTGAATTTGGATAGTGAAGACATCCATTTTGCACAAGGCACAAAAACATATTTTAACAAATGTTTACAAGATTTATTTGATGTTTATTTACACAAATATGGTACAACTCCGACTCCACATGATACAATGGGTACATCATCAAGTGGTAGCTTGAGAGATGTTAATTTGAATTTATATAACGAAATGTTAAATGAATTTAGTAAACGCGCTCGAGGTACCACCCCGAGTAGCGAACTAGGAAGGTATATTGGCACAAACTTTTTAGCGTTTATGCCTCCTACCGTTTTTGAGGAGTTTGATATTTTGGCTTGGTGGAAAAAAAACGAAGCTTCGTTTCCGATTCTTTCCGCCATGGCCCGTGATTTACTAACCGTCCAAGCTTCCACGGTAGCTTCGGAATCTGCATTTTCTTTTAGTGACAGGGTCTTATCGATACGAAGGACTAGACTCACCCCCCTAGCGATGGAAATGTGCATTTGCTTGAAGGACCATTTGGATGCAATGGATAGGATACAAGACCAAACTTCTCTCGAAGACGAAATTCAAGCCGAAGAAATCATACACAACAACGAGGTTGATCTTGGAATATCCGAACCAGTCACCGATGAAGAACTAGCCGAAGATGCAAGACTACAAAGCTCCAGTTCCGAAGACAACACACAAGAATAATCAATTAATATTCCAAAAAATAAAAATATATATTGTTATTTGTAATGTTTTACAATTTTATAATTTTATCTTCTTATGTTTTTTAATTTTCGAACTTTCCAAATATTAATAAACGTTGCTCTTTATGTTTTATATTTGTTATTTTTTTTTTATTAAAAATATCAAATTTATTTGAATTTATTCGATTTTTTTATTTAAAACCAGTTTAAACCGGTTTAACAGACAAATCGGTTTCAACCCAACCCTGACCGGTTTAATAGGTTAGGGATTTTCTTGCCTCAAAACCGGGTTAACCCGAACCGGTTTAGGGCCAAACTGATTTTGAATTTTCGTTGACCAAACCGGTTCGGGTCGGGTCCGAACCGGTTCGGGTAAAAAAACCGTTTTGTTCACCTCTACCAACATTTACACAGACTTTGAACATCAATTAAATTTTGATTAGTCCAAAAGATAACATGTCATATATTTAAAAAAAAATTATAACCCCACATACATTTTAAACGAAGACATGAAGTTTAATACATCTAAATTTAGGCTACACAATTTTTTCGCACAAAACAATTTTTAACGGTATGTAATTGCAAACAACAATCATAAAATGTTGCTTCGCGTAAAAATGATTATAAACACTACACACAAGAGACACATTAAAAACAAACACGCATTGTTATAGTTGATTATTTGATTTTGATTATATAATTTTACCTAAGTCGTGTGAGTTTTTAATCCTATAAATACATGTTAAGATGGTATTTTAAGAGTAAAAAGTTTGCTAATCAATATCTAAAATGCACATCTAATGACTAGATTATGCACTAAAATGACTAGATTAGGCTTATCCTTTTGTATGATCAACACTGAATCAGAATCCAATGATCAACACTGAATCAGAATCCAATGATAATGATAAGTTTTTATGCCACATAATTTTCATATTACCCCCACATTACTTACCACCAATTAACCTAAAATTCATTAAAAAAAACTTTTGTTAACACTAATTTTTTATTTCTAAATATCACATAAACCGCATTTACTTAATTTGAACCTGCATTACTATTTATACTCTGTAAATGACACAAGGCCATAGGCATGTAAAAACTAATGTAGAATAAAAATATTTCTAGAGAAAATCCCCCAAATATCCTTATTACTTTTCTTGTCCCCTCAATCTGTCCATTTGACTACTATATTCTGAAAATGTTTACTTACACTATCATGACATTTAATTTAGAGTAAATTTTGTTTTTGACACTTATGATTTGGTCTGTTTAACTATTTTAGTCAAAAAATGAATCTTTTAACATATCAGCCCCTGAGGTTTTATTTTTGTAATCATTTCAGTCCATAACACTAACTCTGTTAACTTTTTCTGTTAAGTATATGGCATTTTAGTCATTTTATTTTTAAGTGAAATAGTTTAACCTTTTCAGTCAAATAAAAACTTTTTTAGGCTTTTTAATAAAAACTTTTTCCTTTTTAAAAAATCATTTTTTTTGTTTTTTTTTCTTGTAAAAACGGTTTTTTAACCTTTTTAAAAAATATATTTTTTTTAATTTTTTCATAAAAAAACGTTTTTAAAAACATTTTTTAGTTTATTTTATAAAAACTAGTTCACTTAAAAAAGTAAAAAAAAAACGTGTTTTTAAATAGTTCAAAAAACATTTGACGAAAAAGCTAAAAAGCTTTTTTAGAAAAAAAAACAGTTTTTAAAAACTTTTTTTATGAAAAAAAATTAAAAAGATATATTAAAAAAACGTTTTTACTAAAAAAAACTAAAAAATGATTTTAAAAAATACGTTTTTAAAAAAGTAGAAAAAACGTTTTTATGAAAAAGTATAAAAAAAGTTTTTATTGAACTGAAAATGTTAAACTACTCTAAATTACGGTAAACATCGTTTACGTATATATGAATTTACAGGTTTCATCCTTTATCTTCAAAATTCACGCTGAACATCCTTTACGTTTAAGTTTTGTCATAGACATCATCCTTTAGCCTAACTGATTAAAATTTTTCATTAATTTTTTTTTAAATGACCAAACTGCCTTTTCAAACAAAATAAAAAAAAAGCCAAAAGAAATTAGTTAAAATAAAATTAAAATATAAACCTTCGGTTCACCCTCTCCATTTCTTCTTCATCAAACTAATCCATCGCCAACCTCCAAAATCCAACTACGTCATCCCAATTGGTTTTCAGTCACCACAATGATCTCAATGCTTAAATTTAAAAGGAGCCAAAATTGGTTTTAATGAGCTCAGCCACACCTGTGAAACAGATCAAAGGCTTCAAATTCAAGCAATTTCTGATTGAATCAAGAACAAATAAGAACTTTTGAAGGAAATCGAAGGGTGATTTTTTCTTCTATTAGCACTCCATCTAATCTGGATAATTGCCTAGTGTTACTTCATCTGGATTTGATATGTAGTTATCTAACCATTTTTTCTTCTATGACGTTTATTTTGAACTTTTGTCACACAAAATGTTGCACATGCTGAAATTAAAACCCGTGTTACGTGATGGAGATGTATTATATAGTAAATTAAAAGTTAACACGTACGAAAGGAAATAAAAAAAACACGCAATGGATATTAAATAAAAGCGTTAAAACATAGGAAAGGAAAAAAATTGGATAAAAAACAATAAAAAAGGAAAAAAAAACCCGTCAATCCTAGGGATCAAAGCCGGGTGGAGAAGGGGGAGGGGGATGACTTAAAAGAGGGGGGGGGGGGGGTTTACACTAACCAACTCTACCAACAATGAGTCTTGGACTTTGCTGGAGGAAAAAAAATTAATACACAAACAAAAACGTGAGAAGGGTAAAAAAAAAATAGTCCACCGACCAAAACACACCACGTGGCGTAGCCTACCAAACAATTCAATAGGATGAAAGTACTCTAGAAGTAAATTTTAAATGTAGAGGAGTTAATGTTTAATTGATCAGAAGTAACAAAAGTTTCGAACCCAATTTTAACATATAAAAACTCGACTTTAACTAAGGTTATAATTTCTTATATGATCATATATGAAAATAATCAGGTTTTAGATTATGATATTTATTTGTTTAATAAACCGGTTGTGTTCGGGGTGACATGTTTAAACAGTTTAATTAAACAGATTATGTTCAAATTGACTTATTTAATCCATTTCATTTAATAGATCTACCATCAAACTGTTTAAAATTAGAATTTTTTTTATAAGGTCAACGTATTTATTACAGCCCGTTAACAACACATTAACTATTTCTGAATCGTTTTACTTGTTTACAACCTATCAACCTGCTTGACTCATTTAAATAAACGAGTTACATGTGTTGTGTTCATGTTACACGATTTTAATTGTATTTAAGTTAGGGTTGATGTCTTTATCACGAATAAATATATGAGTCGTGTTTGGGTTTATTTGTTCAACTTGCCAACATGAAACCGACACGATTGTCACCTTCATAAATTTAATACCTTCTCGTGGACCTTACAAGAGCCGTTTTGCCTTGGGTTTGACTTTTGATGTGACACAAAAGTCAAAATTCTAATCTTCATATAGATGTTTTCAAGTTTTCTGCTATAAACAAGTGCTCAATGACAACTACAAACATGTATGGACATACAAAAAGAATCCCCCAATCAATTGAATACAAGTCAAAAACATTTACGGGTTAAAACGGGTTTAACTTGATATGCAAACACTTGTTGATTATTTTCTTTTCTAGTAAAATGTATTAATTATTATCACAACAGTACAATTAATAAAAGAAACATATAAAGCATTTAGAATTTTATAACGGGTGACTTTTAACCTGTTCAACCCATTTAATCTGATTCTTCTTTTAGCTATAATGAACCCGCTAGTTGAAACAAACCACACGACCAAACCAACATTCTTATTCGTAGTTTGATTTGGTTTTGTTCCCTTCGTCATGAAAGGAAAAGTTATTCGTGGATTGACAAGAACAACATATGCGCTTTATTATCACCTAGATAGATTTTAATCGGCGAAAATATACCGTATACGATGAACCAATTGAGAAGACATGAATTTTGGTTTTTGATAGTCAAAACCTTAAACATCACTATTCAAGACAAACAAAGGGATAAAACATCAAAACCCGAAAAGAAACCCTAAATTCTCAGCTTGGCACACCCGAGGATCGTCCCCCGACACCGGGTCATGGACGCCGCTTTCTGCCACACGGGCTTCTCGTTCCCGAGTGTCAAAACATCAACATCTGACATCTTTTTGATATCCGAATTCCATCCTTCAGGCCCGATCACACCACCAATCACATATATATCATCCTGAAAACCGATCATAGCAAACCCGATTCTCCTCTTGAATCCCGAAGCCGAAATCACCACTTTCCTCGAATCCCGATCTTGTTTATATATAGACCCATTACTCATCACATATAACGAACCGTTGACCACGGTCAGCGGGCCTTGAGCCCACAAATGCTCATGAACCCTCCACCCATCCTTGATCAACACCTGGACCGTGGTCAAACCCTTGTGCACCACATGCACCTCACCCCCAATCACTAGCGCAGTACAAGCCGAGTTATGGGTGTGGTGAAGATCAGGAATTGAAACCCAAACGTCCTTCTCAGGATCGTAAATTTCCGCTTTCGAGATCGATTTCCGGCAAGTTGTGAACCCACCGGCCACCAATATCTTCCCGTTTACCACACAACAAGCAAACATGGCCCGAGGAACAATCATGGCGGCCCGTTGGGCCCATCGTCTGGTCACAGGATCATACGCCCAGACCTCGTTTGTTGCAAAGCTCCCGTCTTGGTCACCGGTTAACGGGTCAACCGCATCACTACCGCCACCTAGGACAAACAGTTTACGTGCGGTAGAAACAACACCAAAATGGGCCAAATTTCTAACTTTTGAAGGGAGTACCGGGAGAGTGATCCAAAGGTCTCGGGTCGGGTCATAGAGTTGCCAGCCGTTTTCCGGTTCAAACGCACATACGCATAACAGATTCTCACTTGAATTGACTTCTTCACGGGCTTTATACAGCTCGGTGCTGTGAACTGCTTCCCGCCAAGAACGACAAATTACTTCTAGTTTTGGGAAAAGGTAGTAGGGGACCCGTGCTAGACATCTGATAGCAACAGCATCAGGAAGACCTTCAATGAGAACCGGCATTATTAGCAGCAACCTGCTAAGAACCAAAAAGACAAAAACGCCCTTCAATTCTAGGACCCAAAACACCAATACAATATATGAACATCAGTTCCTTTTTCAAGAAAAGCATTTGAACAAGTTCATCATGTTAATAAAAGTATTCCCAGTAACACATGTCTTGTTACTCCCAATTCCCATCATATTCAAAAAACTCGATCAAATGCGTAAGTTTTAAACATAAATAAAACACAATAAGCCTGGTCAAATGTTAATAAAACAATTTAAGAGGGTATTTGGGATAGATTTTTAAAACTACTTATCTGCTTATTCAAAACAACTTATCATCTCACTCACAAATAATTAGATAAAAAGTTTGGATAAGCAGACAAGATGTTTTGATAAGCAATGCCAAACAACATAAAATAAAAAAGGAAATTAAATTGTAATTAGACAAGAAAAGATTAAGCAAACTCCAAATTCCAGTGTTACTAACTAGAAATTCCAATTTACTTCCAAATTTCGAATTATAGACTACGAATTACAAACATAGAAAAACTGATTACAATACAGACTTTGGCTACAAGAAATTGAAACCCATAAACGGGGTGTGGGATTGCTTATAAAAACTGCTTATCCGCTTATTGCTTACAGAAATAAGCAGTTTAGATAAGCAATCCCAAACATTCTCAAAACTGCTTATTGTTGTATCAATACGCAATAAGCTTGGTTTTAAAATGCGCGATGCGCTTTGGTCCAAAAATCCGATGCACGATGAGTTCGTTATTAAAAAATACTAAATGTATAATCATACATAACAATTTTATATATCGTTAATACTTATTACTTAAACATTAAAACGTACTTATAAAACATATATAAACAAAAAAAACACACTTATAAGTTGTAACTGATATTGAAAAACAGAACCGAGAATTATAAACTTGAAAAGATCCAAAAAAAAAACATTGCGCACATCAAGCAAGGGACCGCACTATGCGAAATCACCACATCATGCACACATCATGGAATAGGAACGCAGCAACTGTGGCACCATGCGCATTTTAAAACCAAGGCAATAAGCAGAAGCCAGAAGCAATCCCAAACATCCTCAAAACCGCTCATGGATGCATCAATATCTTGCCTTCAAAATGCCTGCCTGAGGCGCGAGGCGCAAGCCCCATCGCTTCTGACAGCTTGAGGCGACGACTGTACAAAAGGCGCATGTAAAAACGGCTTGAAGTGCAGCCGCGCAGGCACAAGACCTGCCTCTTGTACATGGGAAGATTTTGTGCATATATAGCTTTCAGGCTGTGCATATACGTTATTTAGATATTAAATCATATATAGAGTGTATTTAAATCTAAATTTTAGGTACTTGATGCCAGAAACCTGTGAGAAATGATTAAAAATTCATATAAATACCTTGCACTTACAAATCGTGCTTTCTAAAACCAAGATTTATATCCAATAAGCAGAAGCAATCTCAAACACCCCCTTTATTCTACACAAGCACAAGATTCACATTCAGTAATTCTAGGTTATCTTGAACTCAAAACATAAAGAACAAAAACTAATGTACAATCTAATCCCAAAATTATCATCAAATCACATTCTATTCGTTGTAAACTTAACTATATTTACAACCAGCAAAGTCACATCTTTCAATTTGTGTTTGTAAGTCCAGATGATACAATTGCAATCACGATTTCGCAATCGTTCAACAAAACCTAGAAAAATCAATAAAACTAACGAAAATTTGGATCCGAATAAACCCGATTTCAACATTTTCCGATCAAAATCAATAACCTATGTCCCCAATTGCAACACAATCAATTGGATAATTGGGGATTCGTAAAATAGATAAATCTTGGTCAAACTAGTAACGAGAATCGATAATTGAACGAGCAAGATAACAAAACTTACTTCAAAATCGAGATCTGAGGCAGAGTTGTTCCTTAATTTATGAAGAAATGGAGGCGAATTGAAGTGGGTGTGAAGAAGAGGGCAAATTTTATTTTTGTCGGTTTTGTTTTAAGTTTTTCTAGATTTTAGATGAAGAGAAGGGTAAGGGGTACGGAAACGTGCCTTTTGTTTTGGAGAGATTGGGTGTGAATTGGAAAATTAGGTTTTTTACATCCAAAAGTTTATTAATTTTACATCTTATTATTGATATGGATATCGAATTATCGATATTAAGACCGTTTATTTCAGAACTAAGAATACGTTGATAATTGTATGAAACACTTGTATTATGTGATGTTTTAAATGTGATACATATGATGGTTACATTACTGTCACCCTTTTTTTCTCCCACTAATTTAATTTTCTATGTGTTATATGTAAGTGGATTACGTTGTTCTCGCAATTCTTAATATATTGTTGGTTTTGAAAATGATGCACTCCGGTTCATATAATTATTTTGTTTTTGGTCTTAAAAGAAATTCTACGTTTATTTAATATATAATTTTGTTTTGCTTTTATAATTTTTGACAATGTAATGTTTTATATAAATTCAAATATGGTATTACGATGCGTATATTGTCATCCCCATTTTGATATGAGTTATACTAATAGCTAAGTCGCATTCAATATAAAACTTATTAAAAGATAATAAAATATCATGGACGACCAAGTTGCGATGAGTGATGATGGGCGACGACCGAGATGGTGATGAGACAAGTAAAGTCGTTCCGTGAAGAGGGAACCCCAGTCCTGGACCGCTTGGCCTAGTTTCGAAGCCCAACATACAGAATTAGGCCCATCACAGATAAGCCCATAGCAAGGGAAAATGCCTATTAGGGCTAGAGGTGCACAAACCGGGTTTTTGAACCGAACCGGTTCCAAACTGGCCCGAACCGGTTTGGTCAACGCAATTGTTAAACCGGTTTTGACTAAAACCGGTTCGGATTAAACCGGTTTATCATATATAAAATCTCGAACCTGTTGAACCGGTTCAGTTCGGTTCTGGACCGGTTCGGGTTGGTGAACCGGTTTAAACCGGTTTTATTAAAAAAAAAATTAAAAAATAAATATTTAACAAATAAAAACATAAAGTTCAACGTTTATTCATATTCTAGGAGTTCGGAAATCACAAAACATTACAAAATTAAACAATACAATTAGACAAAAAGAATAATATTTTTTTTTTTGAGTTTTTTTGTTTAATTTTCGCCGTCATTCTCGGAGTTACTAGTGGATCCTCGTAGTCTATCATCTTCGGCGAGTTCTTCATTTGTAAGTGGGCTCGCCAATCCTTGGTTGACCTCAGATTCGTGTATGAATTCTTCAACTTCAATTTCGTCTTCAAGCGAACTCCTATCTTGTTTCCTATCTACCGCATCCAAATGGTCTTTCAAGCAAATGCACATTTCCATTGCCGCGGGTGTGAGTCTAGTTCTTCGAATAGATAAAACCCTGCCACTAAGAGAAAAAAACGGATTCCGAAGCTACCGTGGAAGCTTGGACGGTTAGTAAATCACGGGCCATGGCGGAAAGGACCGGAAAAGTAGATTCGTTTCCTTTCCACCACGCCAAAATATCAAGGTCCTCAAAAACATCTGGACTCATAAATGATAAAAAGTTTGTTCCCGTATACTTTCCGAGTTCGCTACTCGGGGTGGATCCTCTAGCCCGTTTAGTAAATTCATTTCTCATTTCGTTATACAAATTTAAGTTCACATTCCTCGAGCTACTACTTGATGCCCCCGCGCCCATCGTATCATGTGGGGTTTGTGTTGTACCATATTTATGTAAATAAATATCAAACAAATCTTGCAAACATTTGTTAAAATAAGTTTTTGTTACGGTTGAAAAATGAATATCTTCATCATTCAAATCCAAATCGTAAGTTATTTTATCAATCAAGGTTTCAACACCGTAAACATTAATTGTAGGGTTTAATGCGGCGGCACAAGTTATAACCGGAGGCATTTCTTTAAAATATTTAATAAATTTTTCTTTCATCGGTTTTATCATTCTCGTAAAAAGAGTATTTTTATTTTCAAGTTCGGCTAATTTGTTACACATTAGAAATATTTGTTTAAGAGCCAAGGGACTTGTGGGGTAATAAACCCCGGATAAAAAAGTAGTGGCGGTTTTGAAAACTTCGAGCAATTCGGTTATATTTTCAAGAATGTCCCAACTCGTAGACGGAAAATTATGAATTTTACGACGCGGTTTTGAGGAAAGCATATTATGAAAAAATTTTAAAGTATCTTTTTGACGTATAGCACTATGAAACATTTTATAAGTTGAATTCCATCTTGTTGGGAGGTCCCAATTGGGTACTAAGCAAATCAAACCCGTATCGTTACATAATCTAATATATTCATGGTATCTTTTTTTACTACTACTAAAAACGTCTTTAAGCATGACTCGAAATGCATTACTTAATTCAATAACGGGTTCAACCGCAAGCCCGTCTTGCACGGCTAAGTTGATGATGTGTGCAATACATCGACTATGGAAAAAAGCGCCGTTGCAAATCGGATTGTATTTTAATATTAATTTTTGAACCGCATTTGTATTATTTGAGGCATTATCAAAAGATATTGAAAATAATTTATTTTGTAATTTAAAATCGGTTATCACACCATCTAAAATGTGAAATAAATTTTGACCCGTGTGCGGATATTCAAACATCTCAAACGCGATTGTACGTTTCATCATTTGCCACGTATTGGGATCAACCCAATGAGCGGTAACGCAAATATATGAGTCGGGAATACCATGTGGAGCCGACCAAACGTCGGTGGTTAAGTTCACACCGGTTTCCAATTTTTCAAAACCTAAAATTAATTCTTTTTTTGCTTTTTTCCACATTTTTAGACAATCACGTCTAAGAGTACTATGACTTACTTGATGATAACGTGGTTGAAGGGCTTCTTGAATCATCCTCGTCGTGAGCGGGTTGTCGAAGTGGTTGAACGGCAAACCTCTTTGAATAACTAATTTCACCATTCTATCTCGAACAATATTTGGATCGAAGTTCCAAATTCCACCCTCGCTTGTCATAGATGCTTGACCCTCACCCGGAATTTTCTTCAAACTCGGGCAAGATTTTTCCATATGAGTTTTTAGAGTTGAGTTTGATTCCTTTTTAAAAAACCCACCACAATTTTTGCAACGAGCACGTTCCAACCCGTTAGACATCTCACATAGATCGTAGTTTGACCAAATTGCGGGGTTCCTCGTTGTTGGTATGATTTTCACAACGCTAACTTCGGAAGAGGAAACACCAAAACTTGAAGAACCTGCCATAGCGTTTTTTGAGCGTTTTAGAGCGTTTTTTTACAAACGAGAATGTAGAGAGCGGGTTTAAGAAGTGTGATTTAACCAAAACACCCACTACCTATTTATAATGTGTTTGGGGGTTAAAATGGGTGAAAAAACGGTCAAAAATTGGTTCTAACGGCTATATAGCCGTTTTTCAACGGCTAGTTCGATTTTGTGACCGTTGAACCGGTTTAAACCGGTTTACCAAACCGGTTCGTCAAACCGGTTCACAAAAAACCGGTCTTAAACCGTTCCTCGCGAAAATGTCTTAAACCGGTTGTAAACCGGCGGTTCCTACCGGTTTGAAACCGGTTCACAAAAAACCGGTTCTTGGACGGTTCGGTTTCCGGTTCCGAACCGGTTTGGATTTCCAAACCGGTTTTTTTGTGCACCTCGAATTAGGGCTAAGACACAGAGCCTCCTATATAAGGAAGTCCCCCTTCCTCACAAACTCAGGTTCTTAACTCTCCCCTTTACTCACTATATCTCCCTCTTTCTACTGATACACGAATATGCATTTATACAATGATCGTATATGACGAAAAGGCTGACTTGAGCGTCGGAGGGCCCTCGGGGAGATCCCCCTCGGGGAGATCCCCCTCGGGTCCTCTAACTAGAGTTTCATGTGGATGCAGGTTCGATTCGGGCTTGAGAAGACAAAGATCTGCTCATACGGTGGAAGGGCTGATCAAGACGAGATCTCCTTCCTCCGACTGATGCTACCACAACCTCGGGTGAGTTTTTGGGACGCAACATTGGCGCCATCCGTGGGACCGAGAACAAGACGTGTTCCGGTCTCGTTACATAGTGGCTAGATCTGGGTCTCTTATGCTCTCTAAGCGACATTCAACTCAGAAGATGGTCATCCTCAGATCGGCAAAGTCCTGACCTATTATGGTCAGATACAGAAAAAAGTACAGTTACCTTCGGGTCTAAATACGAGTTCTTGAGGATGAGCAAACAAGAGACAAGGTAACACCCCATATTATGAAAAGTGAAACTACAAGTTTTCCTCTCTGCATATGTATTTAGTGTTCATGCATACAAAAAAAAAGAGGAACCAAGGAGCATGCGAGAGCAAAGCAGAGTATTTTTATATTAGTTTTTGTTTTGTGTTTAAAGAGAGGGTACAACTAGTCAAGCATAAAGTACAAGTACTTAACACGTCAATTTGATGGTTAGATTAACAAAAATCCTTCGCGTAAAAAAAAAGAGAAAAGAAAGAAGGCAAAAAGGTTCACGCTGCAAAAACAATCTACAACCTGGCTCTCACAAAAACTAGATAACAAGGCAAAAAGATTCACGCTGCAACAAGGCTTCGTCTTATCAGTTGGTACTGAATTAAAAAAAACCCAGTGAAGTTGTTGATCTGCACATGTTAATCGGAGAAGACACTATTAGAATACGTGGTTTCTTGTGGTCAGCATAGTAGAATGTGGGAAAGAAAGAAGAAAATAAAGACTCAAAATGTTGCAACCCCTCTACATATTAACCCGGAAGTAAAAGTACAAGCCATCTTAGTCAAAGCATCCCCGGAGGATGACCACCCCGCTAGGGAAAATATTACCGGTCCCGGTGTATCATCCTCTGCCCTGGAAGGGGCACCGCAGTCTCCGTTTGTTGCAGGACATACCCTCTCATGACATGAAGTCAATTTTCAGGTCACACTTCTTCATGTATAGTTTTAATTTTCTGCTGTAGGCGATATTACAAGTATCACTGAGTCATGTATAAGTGCATGACGCATGGTTCTTAGGCAAAACTTCCCCGAGATATGCCTAATTCACCGTGTCTCTTGGTCCAATACAAGCACTAATGTGGGGTACGTACGTGCTTTAAGATGGACAGTACAATTAGAACGTACAACATGGAAAAATCTAAAGATACTCCAAGATTTTCTCATCTCCTATGTGTGTGAGCAAGTAAGAAGGGATTTGCACCACACCTGCTAGATCATCTGTTAAGATAGATGGCACAAAAGTCAGTAGGCTTTAGACATGATTAAAAAAACCTCTCTATACTCCCTGTAGTACAACTCTTAGGCCTGTCAGAAAAAAGATCTCTTAAAAAAAGGGTAATTCTAACCACACACGGAATATTGCTAATTGGATCCGCCGTCGCGCTATACGCCCTCGTATAGATCAATACGAGGGCGTATAGGGTTCACTCTCTGACATAAGAATGACACGTGTCATTCTCTGTCTGAAGTATATGTCCCATACGATTCGTATTGCCCTATACGCAGCGTATGTGGCAGGACACAATAATTTTCTTGAAAAGTTGGAAGATTTGGTGTTAAAGAATCCTATACGTGACGTATTGACCTATACGCCACGTATAGGTGTTTTTTATTTAATTATAATTTTTTTATTTTATTTATATTTTGTTTATTTTTATTTTATTTTATATAATTTTGTTAATATAAGTTTGTTAATCAAACAAAATATTAAACATTACAAACCAAACAAAATATTAAACATTACAAACCAAACAAAATATTAAACATTACAACCAAACAAATAAACTAAAATTATATACATTACAACAAAAAATTAAATATATACATCAAAATGTTTTACATACATAACAACGAAAGAAACAAAATACAAATAAAAGAACTAAACCTGACCGGCTCCGCCGTCACCCTGACCCGCCCCGCCCTCACCCTGAACGGGGTCGTCCGGATAATGACGTGGCGGTGGTAGTGGGGGTGGCTCGATGCCGGCGGCTCGTGACAGATTCACGAGCTGTTCAACCGCCCACATCATCAGGTCCTCAATGCGATCGAGTTGATGACCCTGTCGCCGTGAGTCGGCAACAAGGCCATCAAGCAATGCCTGGGTAGCCCTATCCAGCCTAACAGACCGACGTACGTGTCGGGGATGCTGTGGCAGATGCTCGTGGACCTGCTCGACGTGTGGCAGCTCGCCCTCAATCGCTATACCCTGTAGCGGCTGCGGCATCTGCGGCAACGGCACCGAGACCCAAACCTGGTCCTGGACGGCCCCTACGAACCGAAGACTCTGCGGGAATCGGTGCGTGATGCGCATGCCGCTCGCCGTACGACGGTCTAATCGGACAGGGGGAATGGGCGGTAACATCGCAGGCTCATGGTGGTCAAATGGTATGACCGACCGCATGATATGCGTGATGAAAGCACCGCCATATAAAATTCCGCGCTTCTGTCGCATATAGGCAGAAGCAAAATAAAGCGCCATGCTCGTGGACAGGTCGCACCGCCTCCCAGTAAGCAGGCAGAAAAGGAAGAAAAGATCTCTATCAGTGCACCACTCACGGCTTTTCAGACGCGGTGCGATCGACGTCGAAATAAGCCGGTGCAGATATCTATACAAAGGGTCTCTAATACCCGAGACCCTCCCCTTGGTACCCAACCAAGGACTATCTGAAATCAAGCCCCAAAAAACAAGGAGTTCCTCCTTGTCTACCTCCGTCACCGCCTTGGTGAAAAGCGACGTGACCGTCTCAGGCTCGTAGTATAAGCCCGTCATGACGGCCCACTGACGGAGGGTCTGACGGTAAACGACCCCAAAAATAGAAAAAGAAATACGATCCGGATCAATATCCGGCGCCTCCCCGGGTAGAGGCTGCAGCCCAGTCTCTGAGTAGATGAACGTCGAAAGAAACTCGACGACAAGCGGTATGTCTCCTCAAAAGAAAGGTCAAAAAGACGCGACCATGGCGTTTCCTGACCGATGATGGCCCTAGCTCGCTCGGCCTCTTGCACCTCCTCGAGGAGGGCCCAATCCATCGCCGTACCTGGACCCATCTGCACCTCCCGGAGCTTCTGGCAACGGGAATAAGCCTCCGTATCGGGCGGAAAATCTAGAAAAGGGTAGTGCGCAAGATCTCTAGCTAATCCATCTCAATATCATCATCATGATCCGCCATATATGATAATAATTAATTGTTTTTAATTTTTTAATTTAAATAATAAATAATAATAATATATCGTTTAAATTTTAAATAATAAATAATAATATAATATTGTTTAAATTTTAAATAATAAATAATAATATAATATTATTTAAATTTTAAATAATAAATAATAATAATATATTATTTTTAATTTAAACAATAAATAATAATAATAATAATATATTGTTTAAATTTTAAATAATAAATAATAATAATTAATTTTTTTTATTTTAAATATTAAATAATAAATAATAATAATAATATATTGTTTTTAATATATTGTTTTTAGTTGAATTAATAAATAATAATAATAATTATTAATATATTGTTTTTAATTGAATTAATAAATAATAATCATAATTATTAATTTTTTAAAAACCTATACGCCACGTATAGGCTTATACGTGGCGTATAGGCTGTTGCCGGGCAAAATAAGCCATACGCAGGCTAATTAAGCCATACGCGAGCGAGTTGCCGGTTAAACCAAGCCATACGCGCCCCAAACCAGACCATACGCAGACAAGTGATCGGGTAAACCAAGCCATACGCAGCGTATACACTTATACGTGGCGTATGACTTCATCGTCTTCCTAGGACGAACTATACGCCACGTATGGCCCTATACGTAGCGTATAGTTCTTAAGTTCAAACCTAAAAATCGCTAATCTACCCAGTTTTACCCACTAATATTCAATAAAAACCTAACATTAATAATCGTGTGTTGAGACACGTACCTTTACAAAGTTTTTTTGAGGCGACAATCCAAATCAACGAGCGTTTTATAAGCGGGTCGCGTATGACTTTGTGTTTGTTTGTTTGGTTCGTTTGGTACAGTACGGGGGTAAAAACTGATATAACAAAAGTCTATACGCCACGTATAGATCAATACGTGTCGTATCTCCCCCACCTTTGGTATTCTATACGCCACGTATTGATCAACACGTGTCGTATAGCCTTTAAATATATTTGAAAATTTTGAATTCCCTCTGATTATATCTATACGCCACGTATTGGACTATACGTGGCGTATAGGATATTGAATAAAAATTAATTATAATTATATTTAATTAAAATTAATCACACGTATTAGTAGTTTAATTATAATTAGTTATAATTAAATAAAAATATTTAAAATGACCATAAAATTAATTCAAAAATAGTTACAATACAATTTTAAACAAATATCATCCGAGATTCGTGAAATATTGTGGAAATCTAGATCTATTAGTAGCCATTATTTTCTTAAATCGTTCAATACGATCATTGTATATATTTTCCCATTTTGCTGCATCATCATTTCGGTGCAAATTCCAAAGTGCATTCGGCGTAGGAATCGGAAATTCTCTGTCTAACTTGAAATGAGCATTTTTGGCGTGAACTAACGATACGACTTGATGTTGAGCGTGAACGTTAGGACCAAACCACAATGGAAAAAATGTTTGATTACCGTTGATGCTTAAAAGATGAACAATCACCCTAAATCTTTAAGCAATTAGGAGTCCTGTGTATGGTATCGACATCCAACGACTAACTGCTGCGGCTTTCACATCCTGCCAATCTATTGTGTGACGTAGCCTATCATACTCTTGAAAGGCGACTCTGTCAAAAACAGTTCTCCACAATTCCTCTTTATTGTCCATCTCATTTAGAAGTTGTTGTCGGATAAAGAGCCACCGGTTTTCATTTAACCCTAAGCCCAAAGCTACCGATCGAAAACCATAGTTACCGTCGAGATTTACATCCTGTATATGTGAAATGTATGGATAAAATAAAGACGGTATCGAATCCTTAAAACATTTTATATTGTTAACCGCATCTTTTCCCGTAATCAATGGAAACCCAAGATGGGCGTTATCATCTTGCGGTTGCTTTCCTTTACCCTTCGTTGAACGACGGTGTTGAAAGACCGAACTCTATTGTATAGACTCTTGTGACGCAATATACGAGCTGTGTCTCGCATGGTCACATTTGCTTTGTTGGGATCCTGTGAATGAGCTGTTTCTCGCGACATCCTGTTTCCTTTGTTGTTGCTTTTTCAAAGTTGGACGACCGCGAGTATCTTCTTGTACCATAGGCGCTTTCTTGTTACTTTTGCTCGGAAAGACAACCCCTGCGATTCTCGACAGCATACTTCTTTTGACCTGATCGGGTTGTGACATAATTTTATTTCTCACTTGACCCAGTACCTTATCCACGTCTACATTTTCATCATCGACAAAAGACAGTTTTAAATCAAGTTTCCTCCCGAAGACGTCCACCGCATCTAGAGGGATTATGCCACCTGTATTTTAAACGAAATAGTCAGAACATTTTGAAAAGCACACGGCAACCCACAACTACTAAATAGTCAGAATAGTTTACCTGTAGCTTCGATATTTGCCAGACGACAAGCACACGGCAACCCACAACTACTGAAAAGTTGGCACCCACACGATGCACTTTGTTTCCGTATATTTGATAACTTGTACCACTCGTTTTCTATCAAATCTAGAGCTTTATGTGAAACTTTACCGTGCAGGTTATCAAGCAATTCAATAGCTATGTGGTTGTCCATTTTCCTTATGAGGCTTGTTCCAAACCCAAACTGTAACTGATAATACTGATCTGATACAATTTCATCAACAAACCCAACAAGTCTATCTAGCGAGCTGTTAGCGTTTCTAAGATAGCTCTTTAAGAGCGAATGCTGGTTCTCGACTCGGTTCGTTGTATGTTGACCAAAATTGAGGTTTCTGTTGGACCACGCGGATACATACTTTTCTTTATACGGGTCCAGCCAATTTTTAGTCACATAATCTATAACTCCTGGAAAAATATTTAATATTGAATAAATATTTAAATACTGAAAATATTAAATATTTAATATTTAAAACTTACTTCCTAGTTTGGCTGCATACAGACGTTCGTAAAGACGGTTGAAGTTGTACTGGTATATATCTGGCGTGAGAGACTCACATAATACCGACCATGAATACTTGAAAATTTTCAAGTCTTCGTCTGTAAATGATGCCCTGTAATGTTTTGCGATATTCTCGTGTATGTGCCACCGACATAGGTTATTGGAACAGCCCGAAAATATTTTATCACACGCGTTCATAAGAGCTTTGTCCCTGTCTGTTACTATCACACGCGGCTCCATACACTTTTGCAACATTGCTTTTATTTGAAGTAGCACCAAACAAAGTTTTCCTCCCGTTCTTTTGATACAAATGCATGAGCGACGCAAAACGACTGGTGTGTGGAGGTCACACCGACCACTTGGACAAATGGAAGTTTATACATGTTTGTTTTGTAGGTCGCGTCGATCATCAACACGTGCGGGAATGTACGCCACATCTCGTAAGATTTCGGATGAACAAAGAATATCTCCTCCACACTATTTGTGACATGATCTTCTCTAGTATAGTAGACGTATTTTTTTGAAGAAAGCAGGTTTTCCAGAATCTGTATTGGAGTTTCACCGACTCTCGTTTCGTTTTTTATCTTTTGTATTGCATTATAAATGTCCTTTTTAATGCAACTACTCTCCGGGTTTTGTTCCCTTATAGTTGCCAGAATGTTTCGTGGCAACATGTTTTGCGAATACAACTTCCCCACCAAAAGTTGTTCCGACTAAGACAGTCTCCTTGCAAACGAGTGTGCCACAAGATGTTGACTAGGATCGTGGTTATGACTGTCATCCTTCACCATTAATTTCCAATCACTAGTATTTTCTTGATACTCTCCTTCCAATTTAAAGGGACAACCTATTTTCTTGCTACCGGCACGTCTAACCGTGGCAGTAGACGCACGTTCGCCGTGACGGTCACACACAAGCCACACCTTGATAAACGGTTCCGTCGGATCATCGCCTTTTCTCCTCGATCGTCGGGTGACAAGGACGTAACCATTCTCACGTCCTCTCCGCATAGCCCAATCCACCAACTGTTCACGAGACTGAAAATTCTGGTCAGTTTTATACGGCACATTTTGATGGTTTTGTTCTTCGTCTTTGGAGTCGTCGGTTTGTTGTGTCGGGTAAGAGACTTCCCCGCACACGAAGTTGTTAGTTTGTTGTGTCGGGGAGGAGACTTCACCGTATACGTAGTCGTTTGTGGGTTGTGTAAGGTAAGACGGTTCACCGTATACGAACTCGGGATTGCTCAGTGGCTCGTTCAAATCTAGAAGCCTTACCCGTTGATTAGAATAAACGTCGGACGAGACCTCCTCCCAGTTCACCTCTTGAACGCCAGAACTTTGCGGGTTGTTTTCCAGCGACTCGTTAGAATATACTTGAAAACCGTAGTTACCATCCCACCACCAAGACATGTTTATAATTTTTGAGAGATTGTTTGAAATTTTTTTGAACGATACGTTCGAATGAGAATTTTGCATGGTTAAATACACAAAATTTGGGCCATATACGCATCGTATAGGGCAATACGGTGCGTATAGGATTCTGGTCAAACCTCGTATACGCATCGTATAGTTCAATACGATGAGTATAGCGTACGAGGTACTTTCTAACTAGTCAATCATCACATCGCTATACGCTCCGTATAGATCTATACGTGGCGTATAGCGATGTGATGTTGACTAGTTGCGACGACTTGTCACTACAACAATATCACCCTATACCGACGACTTTTTTAGACCCTATAGCGACGACTTGTCGTCGGGATACCTTATACCGACGACATGTCGTCGGGATAGCTGTCGTCGGGATTGAGTCGTACCAATAGCCCAAGATTGTCGTCGGGACAGGTCAGCCTATACCGACGACAAGTCGTCGGTATAGGGTTTAATTAAATAATTCAAAAAGAAACCTTTTACCGACGACATGTCGTCGGGATAAAGTCAAACCCTGTACGGACGACTTGTCGTCGGCATAGGTTCAACCTATACCGACGACATGTCGTCGGTAAAGGGGTTTTTCATTTTTTTTAATAATTTTTAAAAAAGGCCTATCCCGACGACATGTCGTCGGCATAGGTCTTTCTGTTTTTTTTATATTTTTTAATTTTTAATATTTTTCCAGAAATATTAAATTTCTAAAAACAGAAACCTGCAAATAATTATATATAAACCATACAAACATTCAAATATCCGAAACATAAAACAAACATATAAATTGTTCGACGCCACAACTTGTTCGATAAACTAAACATTCAAAACAAACAAATATGCAAATTGTTCAAGACAACCCAACAACTACAAAGGCTCAACGACTCCAAGCTAGTTATCATCGCTACTAGTTCGGCGCTCTCACATTCGACGCATTTCATCCATTTGTCGTTGCATTTCAAGCATTTGTTGATTATACACACGACGTTCTTCCTCTAGTTGTTGATTTTGCAGTCGCTGTTCTTCCTCTCGTTGGGCTTCGCGTTGTTGTTGTTCTTGAAATTGTTGTTGAAGACTAGACACACGCTGATCAACGTCTTGCCAATGTGTTTGTGGAGAGGGAGTACCGAACACATCCGGTGTGGGATTACTCACCACACGACCAACACCCCGAATATGGCCACGCCGATGACCCAATGCACGCTCCATGCATGCAAACTCATCGACAGCGGATGAGTCACCACCAGATTCAGCAGAGGATCTTGTATACTCCTCTTGGATTCGGTCCTGCATTAAACAATGTAATAAGCAATCACTTTACTATTTTACTAAAATTCGACAGCATAACTGCTGTAAAATGGATAACCAACCTTTTAAACTATAGGTCATAGACGACCCAAATTCACAAATTACAATCAACCAACACTAATAACAACAAATACTATTAATACTAGCAAACATATTCAACAATTGGCCTCGAGTTGGATGTTCTAAGTCTATTAAAATGTGTTTGGGTCATTTTGACCCGTTTAAAGTTACTGTTAGACGTTCCAAGTATATTAAAGTGTGTTTGGGTCATTTTGACCCGTTAAAGTCAAACTTGGATATTTTAAAAAACAAAATCATTTAACTTACATAATCTGTTGATGCACTATCGTTGACCCATCCCGTCCCTTCTTTATAATGGGTAGATCTGAACACGTCAATAGGGCCGGTCCCTTGTGAAAAACAAAAATAATATCACTAGAATTAATAAGCATGTTTGTATAATAATAACAACTATATTTCATACTTCTATGTGTCGGCGTTTGGCATATGATTTGCTGCCATGTAAACTTGGGTAGCGTTGTTTTGCTCGGTTTTGTTTGTTCTTCTCCGAGTGGTTTTTATAGCCCGCACTTAAAAACAGCTGATTAATCAAAATATCCCAAGTTTCTTGATCAACATCTTTTGGTGGATTACTTCTCGCCGCCTCCACATCATCGTATCCCCCATTGTAGTCGAAATGAACTTTCAAACTCTCCCTTGCGGTCTTTATAAGCCCTTTGACACTCGGCGGTGATTCCGAGTTGAACGCCTCGCCACTTGTCAGTGTTTCTCCAGGCGTCCAGATTAAAATAATCCTAAAAGTGGAAAGTAATTAGAAAAAAAATCTAATAGTTTTGAAATTGTAAGTAATTATAAAACATCTATACTTACTAATAGAGTGGGATATACTGCCTCTTTCTTCTCATTTGGAACCTGGGCCCAGTTAGGATAATATGGCGGAACAACCTTTTCAACCTCCAAAGAGATAGAACCTATAAAATCAGTTGCGTTAGGACCCACGAACTTGTAGCCACCGCCATGAAGTTCAACATCAATGTCAAGAGGCTTCCTCCCATTTTCCTCAAATTTCTTATATAATTTGAGGTTTTTTCATTTAGAACGCTTTTTTTGTGAGGCACCACCTACATTGACACATGAAAGTTAGGCAATTATAAAGACATCTATTAAACACTAACAAGTAACTTACCACTCGCACAACCCGATTCTAAGTTATACGGACCCCCATATCCATCGTCTCCACCATCACCACCGTGTGATTGCGCCGTCGTTGCCATTATTTCTACAACAAAAATAACTAGTAAGCACAAATAATTAATAATTAACAAAGACAAATATAAAGACATCTATTAAACACTAATACTACATTTTTAACATACATTCAATCAGAATCATCACTACAATAACGTGTGTCAACATCATCATCATCTTCTTCTTCATCGTCATTTATTTCATCTTCCTCATCTGAATTGTATGCATCTTCTTCATCTTCTACATCATCGTTAATAAAACTTTCATCAAGATCAATCGGGGCAACATGACTTGGGTCACCACCCTCATTTAAAGTTGTACGGATGGGCAAGTAGCCTAAGTCGACAACCAAGTTACCAAAAAATGATTGAGTTTCCCGTGTAATAGATTGACTATCTGCATGGGGAATCGGGCCAACATGACTTGATTCACCACCTTCGCATCCTGTGTCGACAACCAAAGTATAATCATTTGATTGAGTGTCGTGCAATATATCTATCTCATTAACAACACTATGATGATCCCAAAGCTTCCGATGGTGAACGTCCTCAACAACTGTCACACCCCGCCAAGGCGGAAACGCGAGGCGTAACGTTCATGATTTCCAAAGCATATGATTACCGCAACCACATACATGATAAATGGATACATAAACAAGTTTAAAGTTTTACATTTCAAAAATGTAAATTGGGTTTACAAAAAGTGAAGATTTCACAAATATGACTCTATTACAATGAGTTATACAAGAGAAATCCCCCAGAAGTTGTATCCATCGTGCATGCATGTAATCTACATTGCTAACCTTGCGATCACGTTCAATTTCCTGAAAAACATACTTAAAATTGTCAACACTAGGTTGGTGAGTTCACAGGTTTAAATCAAATAGATCTTTGAGAAATTCATTTGTTCGTAAATAGTTTCAGTTGTATGTGATAATCAGAATAAGAATTGTTGACACGTTTGTAAACTAGCTAGGAATACAAATAATATGTTCCTACATGAGCCGTAACCAAACCATGACAATTGTACACGCCCCTAATTTCGTTATCCGGTTCTATGCGTCCATAAATCCTCCACATTGTGGTTAGCGCGACTAACCATGACCGGGAGACGTCACTCTCCATAGTACTATTCATAGGACCCTAGGCTACAGTTAATGGTTACTAAATTGTTCCAGGGGACTTTAGCGGCCTAAATTGTTCAACTCATGCAAACATAAAAGTCGAGTCTTATTATCTTGTTATCACATAAAATAGTTGTAAGTATGTTCTTCCCCTAAATATTGAAAACATTAAAAGGGGCCGTGAAACTCACCTCGTTTTTGTGTATGTTAGCAACGATAATTGTTCCAATCAAACTTGACTATTCGTACCCTAATTACAAAAGGGTAATTCGTGTTATGACCGAATGTCTCATATGCAAATTGTTCACCGACTTAGTAAATCTGGTTGCTTTTGTTTAAATATCTTTTTAGTTTTTCAACACTTGTTTCGTTATAAAATAGTTCTAAGTTACTGCCTAATGGGCCTGAAACAGGTATCAAAACTACTTAGTTTCGATTGAACAGAACAGATGTCGAAACTTCCTAATTTCGATTGAGCAAACTGGGTATCGAAACTACCTGGTTTCGATTAAGTAATAGGTATCGAAACTTACTAGTTTCGATTGAGTAAACAGGTATCGAAACTACCTAGTTTCGATTGAGTAATAGGTATCGAAACTACCTAGTTTTGATTGAGCACACAGGTATCGAAACTCCTAGTTTCGATTGAGTAAACAGGTATCGAAACTCTCAGTTTCGATTGAGTAAACAGGTATCGAAACTCTCAGTTTCGATTACTGAAATTTTGATTGGCAGTATCAGTTTCAAAATCATACTTTGTTCAGCGCACATACTTTCGTGTATATATATTTATATTTTTACATCTTGAATTCGACACACTTTTCTTGCTATATTACTTGCGTTTGGAACAAATTGTATGTTTTAGCTACGGTTTAAAGAAAAATAATATGGATAGTATCGAGTTTTTACCTCTGGACAGAGATGATGATTTTGTGCGAAAAGAATGGATGAGTTCCCTGAAACCTTGGAAACTTCACGTATCTTAAGGTGTGGAAACGACGGTGATCGGTGTTGCTGCCGTAAGTTGAGATGAAATGAAGACAAAGGGAGAAAAAGAAAGGTGAATTGTGATTTGAGATGGATGAATTGATAGACAATTGAGGGGGGGTATGGTTTTTATCTGAATTCTCGTAGGCAATGTATGGGTTTTAGTATAGATATTTGGGATGTGAGTGAAGTAGGAAGTGGGAATGGCTTCTCTGCATTTCGGCCGAGAAAGTCAAGGGGGTGGGTTGGGTTAAATTTGTATAATAATTAGATTTAAGTATTAATTAATTAATTTATTAAGGGTATTAATATCAATTAGAGTTTTAAAGGGTACTTTAATTCGGTTTAGATTTTTTTCACGGTATTATAAATTTTAACAAGTTTATGGCTTGTTGAAGAAAATATTGAAATCTTGGATTGTATAATTTGTTGAGGTGATTATTTGTAGGTATACGTACCTAAAGGTGGCGCTACATAGTAACGTCTTCGAAAAGTCCATTATTTTACTTTTACGTATATTATATGATTTAGTCTTAAAAATAAATTATAGTTCAACGTAAATTTTGTGTAATATATATATATATATATATATATATTTTTATGGTTATTTAATTTAACCACTAGTGTTCGTATTTCGTCGGGTTATCCTGGTACGTGAACCGGTAACTCCTAGAATTACCAAAATATGAAATGAGACAATGTACGGTTTTTGTTAGACTTTAATGTCCTTGATTGTGAAATTAAGCAAATCTTGAAAACAATTATAATGTAAACTCGTTTATAACATGTACGGATATTGACATGAAATGTCGTGTGTCTCATTCTCCTTACGTTAAAAGAATTTCGTCCCGAAATTCAATTTGTGCCATCTTGAACTGGTGTATCCTTAAACAAGGAGGGGTATTTCGTTTTCATTTGATCTTCTCGTTCTCATGTATACTCAGGACCACGTTTTGAGTTCCAACGTACAATAACCAGTTTGATTCGACTACGTCTCAACCTTTTAACTTTCCAATCTGAAATCTCAATCGGTTCCTCGATGAAATGCAACCTGTCGTCTATGTGAATCTCATCAGGCGATATAATTAACGTCTCGTCTGATAAACACTTCTTGAGATTTGATACATGAAACGTATCATGTACATTGCTTAGTTCTTGTGGCAACTTGAGCTTGTAAGCTACAGGGCCAACCCTAGCCAGTATTTCAAACGGTCCAACGTATCTAGGGTTGAGCTTACCACGGTTACCAAACCTTGCAACGCCTTTCCATGGTGAGACTTTTAACATTACTCGGTCACCAATTTGAAATTCTAATGGTTTCCGTCTGTTATCAGCATAGCTCTTCTGTCTGTCTCGGGCCGCTTTCAGACGGTCCTTAATTTTGAAGATCTTATCCGTGGTTTCCTGGACAATCTCAGGGCCTGTCAAATGCTTTTCACCAACTTCCGCCCAACATAGCGGTGAGCGGCATTTACGACCATATAAAGCTTCAAACGGAGCTGCCTTGATGCTCGTGTGGTAACTGTTATTATAGGAAAACTCTGTCAACGGTAAATGAGTATCCCAATTTCCTCCGAAATCAATTACACACGCACGGAGCATATCCTCTAGAGTTTGAATGGTCCTTTCGCTTTGACCATCTGTTTGTGGTTGATATGCCGTGCTCATGTCAAGACGTGTGCCCATGGCTTCTTGTAATGATTTCCATATTCTAGACACGAATCTGCTGCCTCTATCAGAGATAATAGAAATTGGCACTCCATGCCTAGCCACAATTTCCTTGATATAAAGCTTTGCAAGTTTCTCGGTTTTATCCGTCTCTTTGATGGGTAGAAAATGAGCTGATTTTGTCAGACGATCGACAATTACCCATATCGCGTCATACCCGCTCGACGTCTTGGGTAATTTCGTGATGAAATCCATAGAAATCTGTTCCCATTTCCATTGGGGAATTTCGGGTTGTTGTAACAAGCCAGGCGGTTTTTTATGTTCGGCTTTTACTTTTGAACACGTTAAGCATTTACTGACATATGTGGCAATATCTCCTTTCATATTGGGCCACCAATATATTTCTTTTAGATCCTTATACATCTTATCTGAACCTGTGTGAATGGAGTACCGGGACTTATGGGCTTCGTCCATAACCAACTCCCGTAAGTTACCAATACATGGCACCCAAATTCTATTCATGAAGTATAAAGTGTCATCTGAATTTGGTTCCAACTGTCTGATCATTCCTCGTAAAGCTTCATTCTGAATGTTTTCTTCTTTGATTGCCTCTTGTTGTGCCATCTGGATTTGAGTCGTGAGACTCGTATGAATTGTCAATTCTAGGGCACGAACACGAATAGTTTTAACTCGTTCCTTGTGACTTAAGGCGTCTGCTACGACATTGGCTTTTCCGGGATGGTACTTGATATCACAATCATAGTCGTTTAGTAGCTCTACCCAACGACGTTGTCTCATGTTAAGTTCCTTTTGATCGAAGATATGTTGGAGACTCTTGTGATCAGTAAATATAGTGCATCTTGTACCGTAAAGATAATGTCTCCAAATCTTGAGCGCAAACACAACTGCGCCGAACTCCAAGTCGTGGGTCGTATAATTCTTTTCGTGCACTTTTAGTTGTCGTGAGGCATATGCGATGACTTTGTCTCTTTGCATTAACACACAGCCAAGTCCTTGGTGTGATGCATCGCAGTATACAACAAAATTATCGATTCCCTCAGGAAGGGATAAGATCGGTGCACTACACAGCTTCTGCTTCAGTAATTGGAAAGCTGACTCTTGCTTGTCACTCCAATCAAACTTCTTTTCTTTCTGGGTTAATGTGGTTAAAGGCAGGGCTATTTTTGAAAAATTCTCAATGAATCGTCTGTAGTAGCCGGCCAAGCCCAAAAATTGACGTACTTCTGTCGGAGTCTTTGGTGCTTCCCAGTTTTTGATCGCTTCAATTTTTGATGGATCAACATGAATTCCTTCCTTGTTGATGACATGTCCAAGAAAATGCACTTCTCGGATCCAAAACTCACACTTAGAGAATTTAGCGTAAAGTTTCTCTTTCCTGAGTAGTTCTAAGATTAATTTCAGATGATGTTCATGATCCTCCTTGGTTCATGAATATATTAATATATCATCAATAAATACTATCACGAATTTATCCAAGTATGGCTTGCACACTCGGTTCATGAGATCCATAAAAACAGCTGGTGCGTTCGTCAAACCAAACGGCATAACTAGGATTTGTAGTGGCCATAACGAGTCCTAAATGCCGTCTTTGGTACATCTTCTTCTTGGATTCTTAGTTGATGATACCCCGAACGTAGATCGATCTTAGAGTAGAAGCTAGAACCTTGTAGTTGATCGAACAAATCGTCTATTCGGGGAAGTGGGTATCGGTTTTTGATTGTAAGCTTGTTTAATTCTCGGTAATCAATACACATCCTAAAGGTTCCATCCTTTTTCTTTACGAACAAGACCGGAGCTCCCCAGGGTGAGAAACTCGGTCTTATGAAACCTTTATCAAGCAACTCCTGGAGTTGATTTGATAATTCCTGCATTTCAGAAGGTGCTAATCGATACGGTGATCGCGCAACCGGGGCGGCTCCTGGTACCAAGTCGATTCGGAATTCGACTTGCCTCGGTGGTAGTAATCCAGGTAAGTCTTCAGGAAAAACTTCGGGGTAATCCTTAACGATTGGTATGTCTTCAAGTCGACGTTCCTTGGGTTTCTTCTCGACGACGTGAGCCAGGAACACGCAATAGCCTTTACGTAGGTACTTACGAGCTTTCATGCAGTTTATCATCCTCAATGTCACTCCACTTTTCTCACCTTGAATCGAAAGAACTTCTCCGTTCGGGAGGGGAATCTGAACAATCTTCTCAAAACAAACAATCTCGGCGTGATTCTTCGACAACCAATCCATACCAATAACAACGTCAAAACTTCCCAGATCAATGGGTAATAGGTCTATATTAAATGTGTGGTCTTTCAAACATAGAGTACAACCCTGAATGACTTCTCCAGTTTTAATTAATTTTTCGTTTGCTAATTCAATTGTATAACTTTGGTCTAGTTTGCTGGGCTTAATACCGAGTAGGGACTTAAAGTCATTTGACACAAAACTCATATCAGCACCCGTATAGAAAATTATAGAGGCATAGTGATTATTTATCGGGAACGTACCAGTGACAATGTTCGGATCTTGTCGTGCGTCATCAGCCCCCATCACAAATGCTCTTCCACGGGCCTGATTGTCGTTTCGGTTCTTCAACTTTGGACAGTCTTTTCTAAAGTGTTTTGGATCTCCACACTCAAAGCATCCCTGATTCATCCTTTCTGCTCCTGGGTTGACCTTTCCTGCTACTTGATTGATCTTATTAGGGTTCGCATTGTTCCAACAGTTATGGGCTAGATGCCCATACTTTTTACACTTTCCACATTGGGTACATCTTCCACTGTGATGATATCCACATTTGTCACACTTCGGTCGTGTTCCAAGATATCCTTTTTGTTCCACAGTGTTGACAGCATAGGCTTTCATAGTTCCAGGTCTCTTGTAAGTTTGATTCTTGTTTTGATTACTTAATTTTCCAAACCATTTCCTCTTTTCCCCAGACCTTCCTTCCTCGGTCTCCTTCTTCTCAAACAAACCATCACGCACAGCATTATCTCTTAGCTTGAAAGCTAGAATTATAGCGCTCTTGGCATCCATAGGGTTCGATGAAGTCACCAAGCTTCGGATTTGAGGTGCAAGACCCCACAAATATCTTTCAACCTTTTTGTATTCTGGGGTAACCATGCGTGGAACCAAACTTGCTAACTCATTGAATCGGTCAGTGTAACCAGCCACAACATCTCCTATCATTTGTAAATTCCACATTTCAGATTCGATCTTTTGCAACTCATTTCGAGGACAGTACTCCTCAGTCATCATGGCTTTCAGTTCCTCCCAAGTCAGTTGGTATGCATTCTGTCTTCCCAGGGTTTTCACTTGTGAATTCCACCAAGTTAAAGCCTTATCAGTGAGCATGCATGTAGAATACTTCACCATGCAGTCAGCGGTGCATTCACTAATATCAATCACCGACTCCATCTTTTCTATCCATCTCATTAGCCCAACTGCACCCTCGGTGCCATTGAAGTTACGGGGGTTGCAAGATAAAAAGGCCTTGTAGGTGCACTTCCTATTTGGAGCATCTGTAGATTTACAAGTCATAACGTCATTAATTTGGATCATGACTACGTGTTACGGCTTATTTATTCTATTACCTCCGGAACCTCCGGCTGTACCGCTACCTCCTGCACCTCCTCCGCCGGTACCGCTGCCGTTTCCTCCGCCACTATTTCGATTTGCTTCATACTGCTCCGTGGCGGCAGCTACTCGCTGTGCTATGAGTTGCTCCACGTTTGGGGAAATCGTCTCGTTGTTGTCACCAGTAGTATCATGGGGTGTCCTACGCTTAGGTGCCATGACGTTCTTTCTAACATATCAATTAAAAAGAAACAACATTATATAATAATAATGATAGATCATAACATAAGGATACAACAACATCAAACGTGAACAACCATCATTACAACATAAACCATCACATATATAGTTAAAACATACATAGTACATTGTTCCCAAAAAACAAGGATACAAAAAGGATGGGTTCACATGACCACATCAGTACCAAAGTTTTAAACTACATAATGAGCTATGGGCACAACCCGCCCATGATAGGTTTAAAAGAAGAAGTGGGAGTACAATCCAATCATCATGGCAAGTCCCGCCATGACCAAGCTAGTTCTCGCCACAAATTCTGCAGCCAAAGTCCTTTCTTCCAGCGCCTACACCATGTCTCGGACCGTGAGAGTGAACCGCCAGTCCATATCAGCTCTCAACCCTAGGTAGTCAGTGGCACCCTGTATGTCTCGGGTGCTGTTCTCCAGAGTCTGTACCCGAGATCCGAGCCCTTGACGTAGTCGCGTGGCTGCATCCCCATGTGCCCGAATATCATCTAGTAGATCATCAAGACGCTCCTCGTGCGTATGAACGCGTGCTACTAATGTAGGCACTGTGAGCTCCATGGCCTCCCAGTGTGGGGTAGAGGTGTTGGGGAGTTGGAGGACTCTCCGAGCTCAAAGGTAGAGGGAATGCTCTCCATCTCCCTCCATCGTGCCAGGGTACGGGGCATCCAACAGATAGTCCCCACCGTAGGGTGGTAACAGGGTCGTTGCCTAGGTGGTTCCTCATCAGTCTCCAAGTTTTCCGGGTCACGGGCTGCCAGGGTTCTCTTGCTTGGAAATCGAACCTTTTTCCTAGCACTTTTTACCATAACTGGTCTTCCGATTTTCTTTCGGTAGACGATAGGCGGTTCTCCCAGGGCAACATTGGGTGGTGTGGAGCTGCGAACTTGTACTCGATTTTTGGGGCTTGTGGCGGAAAGTTCCTCGTTGGATTCAGAGTCCGAGACGGGGTCAGAGTGTGACGACATACTTGTGACTACAATATCCATGTGATAAGAAGAATGGTTATGCAATGCTTATGCAATGAAAATGTTTTAGTGAGTCATTTAAATTATAGACTAGGTTCCGTTTTAGACTCCTAGTTCGCTATAATCAATGGCTCTGATACCAAGTCTGTCACACCCCGCCAAGGCGGAAACGCGAGGCGTAACGTTCATGGTTTCCAAAGCATATGATTACCGCAAACACATACATGATAAATGGATACATAAACAAGTTTAAAGTTTTACATTTCAAAAATGTAAATTGGGTTTACAAAAAGTGAAGATTTCGCAAATATGACTCTATTACAATGAGTTATACAAGAGAAATCCCCCAGAAGTTGTATCCATCGTGCATGCATGTAATCTACATTGCTAACCTTGCGATCACGTTCAATTTCCTGAAAAACATACTTAAAATTGTCAACACTAGGTTGGTGAGTTCACAGGTTTAAATCAAATAGATCTTTGAGAAATTCATTTGTTCGTAAATAGTTCCAGTTGTATGTGATAATCAGAATAAGAATTGTTGACACGTTTGTAAACTAGCTAAGAATACAAATAATATGTTCCTACATTAGCCGTAACCAAACCATGACAATTGTACACGCCCCTAATTTCGTTATCCGGTTCTATGCGGCCATAAATCCTCCAGATTGTGGTTAGCGCGACTAACCATGACCGGGAGACGTCACTCTCCATAGTACTATTCATAGGACCCTAGGCTACAGTTAATGGTTACTAAATTGTTCCAGGGGACTTTAGCGGCCTAAATTGTTCAACTCATGCAAACATAAAAGTCGAGTCTTATTCTCTTGTTATCACATAAAATAGTTGTAAGTATGATCTTCCCCCAAATATTGAAAACAGTAAAAAGGGGCCGTGAAACTCACCTCGTTTTTGTGTATGTTAGCAACGATAATTGTTCCAGTCAAACTTGACTATTCGTACCCTAATTACAAAAGGGTAATTCGTGTTATGACCGAATGTCTCATATGCAAATTGTTCACCGACTTAGTAAATCTGGTTGCTTTTGTTTAAATATCTTTTTAGTTTTTCAACACTTGTTTCGTTATAAAATAGTTCTAAGTTACTGCCCAATGGGCCTGAAACAGGTATCGAAACTACTTAGTTTCGATTGAACATAACAGATGTCGAAACTTCCTACTTTCGATTGAGCAAACTGGGTATCGAAACTACCTGGTTTCGATTAAGTAATAGGTATCGAAACTTCCTAGTTTCGATTGAGTAAACAGGTATCGAAACTACCTAGTTTCGATTGAGTAATAGGTATCAAAACTACCTAGTTTCGATTGAGCACACAGGTATCGAAACTCCTAGTTTCGATTGAGTAAACAGGTATCGAAACTCTCAGTTTCGATTGAGTAAACAGGTATCGAAACTATAGTTTCGATTACTGAAATTTTGATTGGCAGTATCAGTTTCAAAATCATACTTTGTTCAGCGCACATACTTTCGTGTATATATATTTATATTTTTACATCTTGAATTCGACACACTTTTCTTGCTATATTACTTGCGTTTGGAACAAATTGTATGTTTTAGCTACGGTTTAAAGAAAAATAATATGGATAGTATCGAATTTTTACCTCTGGACAGAGATGATGATTTTGTGCGAAAAGAATGGATGAGTTCCCTGAAACCTTGGAAACTTCACGTATCTTAAGGTGTGGAAACGACGGTGATCGGTGTTGCTGCCGTAAGTTGAGATGAAATGAAGACAAAGGGAGAAAAAGAAAGGTGAATTGTGATTTGAGATGGATGAATTGATAGACAATTGAGGGGGGTATGGTTTTTATCTGAATTCTCGCAGGCAATGTATGGGTTTTAGTATAGATATTTGGGATGTGAGTGAAGTAGGAAGTGGGAATGGCTTCTCTGCATTTCGGCCGAGAAAGTCAAGGGGGTGGTTGGGTTAAATTTGTATAATAATTAGATTTAAGTATTAATTAATTAATTTATTAAGGGTATTAATATCAATTAGAGTTTTAAAGGGTACTTTAATTCGGTTTAGATTTTTTTCACGGTATTATAAATTTTAACAAGTTTATGGCTCGTTGAAGAAAATATTGAAATCTTGGATTGTATAATTTGTTGAGGTGATTATTTGTAGGTATACGTACCTAAAGGTGGCGCTACATAGTAACGTCTTCGAAAAGTCCATTATTTTACTTTTACGTATATTATATGATTTAGTCTTAAAAATAAATTATAGTTCAACGTAAATTTTGTGTAATATATATATATATATATATATATATATATATATATATATATATATATATATTTTTATGGTTATTTAATTTAACCACTAGTGTTCGTATTTAGTCGGGTTATCCTGGTACGTGAACCGGTAACTCATAGAATTACCAAAATATGAAATGAGACAATGTACGGTTTTTGTTAGACTTTAATGTCCTTGATTGTGAAATTAAGCAAATCTCGAAAAAAATTATAATGTAAACTCGTTTATAACATGTACGGATATTGACCTGAAATGTCGGGTGTCATAACAACCCTCCATTGGCCAGTGGTTCGAGAAGGATCTCAAAGATAGAACACTTGTTTAGCTTATGTGGCTAATATATATTGGACATCATCATACCATTCTTTGCCAACATACCATTCACGGCCGATGTCAATTATGATAGTATTGTTTTGCTTAATTAATCTTTTACCTCTCGTGTCGAACCATTTACAACGGAATAGTACAACCGAGTAACCATCAATGTAGTTCAACTCTATGAACTCCTCTAGTTGACCATAAAATGGAGTATCGTCTTCTCCTATTGTAACCACACCACTGTTCTGAGTAGTGCGCCGGGAATCCCGATTTTGTGCCACAAATCTAACACCATTTACTATGCAAGCAGTGTAAGAATATGCGTACAAGGGACCATGTGCCAATGCCCTTAATTCTTTATTATCGGGTGTAGAAGATGAAGATGAAAATACTTTTGCTTCATATTTTAACCATGAAGAAAAATCGGTTTGCATATTGCGTTCAGGAAATTTAGATTCAAATTCACTAGTAGATGGACAAAATAAAAATCAAATTAGTGGAATTAAATTAAAATATAATAATAGTTTATCACTGGTAGATGGACAAAAAAACTTACGATTTGTAGTCTTTGATTTCATCGCAATTGTTCAACACAAACCATTGTAATGATTTGTTGGCATGTTCAGAGAGCGCCTTGATTTTCTTTTTCGATATTGGTCGACATTGTGAAGAAAACACTTGAAACTGCCTTTTGGGAATGCCAGCATCTGCATTTCTACCTGGTCGGTTAAATTTGGTCTGCATACCGTCCAGATACATAGAGCAGAATGTCAAGGCTTCATCTGCAACATAACCCTCTGCAATTGAGCCTTCAGGTTTGGCTTTGTTTCTAACATATGCTTTAAGCTTTTTCATGTATCTTTCAAAAGGATACATCCATCTCATATACACAGGGTCACCAAGAATAGCTTCTTCAGGTAAATGAAGAATGAGATGAACCATTATGTCAAAAAATGCTGGAGGATATATCATTTCCAAATTGCATAATATCTTAACCACTTCCTCATTTGCTTCATACATGTCTTTCACATCTACTGATCGTGCACAAATTTTTTGAAAGAATGTGCAAACGTCAGTGATTGTTGTTGAAACATTTTTGTGCAGACCCGCTCGTACCCCTATTGGCAGCAATCGTTGCATTAGGATGTGATAATCATGGGACTTTAACCCAATTATATTTGAATCATTGGGAAGTACCTTATTTTTGAAATTTATCCAAATCCATTGGGCAGTCTTACTCCTCGAATAAACTGACAAAAGCGTTCTCGATCACTGGGTGTGAAAGAGTAAGGAGCATGTGGTTGGTAAAACTTGTTGTTTTTTTGTGTTAGCCATAGGTTATGCCGAATACCCATATTTTCCAAGTCTTTGCGGGCTTTGTGTGTGTCTTTTGATTTATCGTTCATCAACAAAGTACCCAATAAACTCTCACACACATTTTTCTCCACGTGCATAACATCAAGATTGTGTTTTAAAAGAAGAGAATACCAATAATCCAGCTCAAAGAAGATACTTCGTTTAGTCCAATTCAACTCTGATGCAAGGCGCTTTCATTTTATCCCTCCATGCATTGGATGTTTCCCCGGGACACGATCTGGGAGACTTTTTAGTTGTTCTAATATTTGAGCATTACTCAATCGTCGGGGAGGATGTCTTGTCTCTTTCTTGCCATCAAACGACAGATCGTTCCTCCACTTATGCTTTTTAGGAAAGAATCTTCTGTGTCCAATAAAAGCTATCTTATTCGTTATAGCGCACGAAGGTGTGTCAATGTTACACGTAGGGCATGCTTTATAACCTTGACCACTCCATCCAGACAAGAAACTACGAGCAGGATAATCATTGATAGTCCATAACAGTGCGGCATGCATCCTAAATACAGTTTTGGTTGATGCATCTCTCACCTGGACTCCTTCAGCCCATAACATTTTCAACTCATCAACCAAAGGCTTTAAGAAAACATCAATGTCTTTACTAGGTGATTTAGGCCCGGGAATTAGCAAGGTTAACATGAAAGAAGACTCTTTCATACATAACCACGGTGGTGTATTATATGTTGTTAACACTACCGGCCACATACTGTAAGTCTGACTCATGTTACCGAACGGATTAAAACCATCGGCAGCCAAACCTAAGCGGACATTCCTTGGTTCTTTAGCAAAATCCGGATATCTCTCATCAAATTCTTGCCATTCCTTCCCATCAACCGGATGTCGCATCACACCATCCGTTGAGCGTCCACTATTATGCCAGATCATATATTTTGCCGTTAATCTTGAACTATACCTTCGTCGAAGCCGTGAAGTTAAAGGAAAGTAGCGCAACACTTTCTGTGATACTTTCTTCCCCTTTGTGTTTTTGTCAACCCATCTACTCTCATTACAAACCGGACAGTTTTGCATTGATTCATTCTCCTTCCAAAACAGTGCACAATCATTAATGCAAGCATGGATAGACTTATATCCTAACCCAATCTTACTCAGTTTCTTCTTAGCTTCATAATGTGACGCTGGAACGTGATTTTCCTTCGGCAATGCAGTTTGTAGAAGCTCTAACAGTTGGTCAAACGAACTATTCGTCCATTTGTTGATAACTTTGATATGCATCAATTTGGCTATGAAGTTTAGGGAAGACATTTGACTACAACCGGGGTATAACTCCTTATTTAGCTCCTCAAACAACGCATAAAACTCTGGGTCTAAACCAGTTCCATCTTCATCTATATTATCCCCGTTTGTATTTTGCTCTGCCATCACATCATCTATGGCATCAAACATCTTATTATTTGTTGTTGTAATTATTGGAGGAGTTGGTGTTGTTCTTTGGGCAAAAAGTGATGTTATCTCTGCCGCACGAGGATGCTTTTCACCATGATAAATCCAATTCTGATATGATTGTAGAAACCCACGGTCATGTATGAAGCCATATATCGTGTTCAAATCCTGTCGAACGTCTACACGGGCAAAACGCTCTACCCCGACCGTCGACATGGTTCTTGGCCGTCTCTATAAAGTTGCGAAGACCGCTTAAGAATGTCGGAGAATTCCGATTTCCCGGTGTAACCCAGCTTTTATCAATTGCCATATCTAGTGTCATAAGCATACACATATACGTGCATTTAATAAATGATATAAATGAATGTATATGATTTGATCGGTACTCTAAGGCGGTGGATCCTGACCCACTTTTTGAATATTCTATCTCATATGTATTCATTTTATCGAGTTGACTATTTAAGAAAAATCAGCAGCATTTCCCCTTAACTCCCCAAGTATGCAAATAAACCGCAAACTCGAAGGAGTAAGGAGAAATAGCTACCAATTTTATCTTAAATGTCAACCCGTTAAAATGTATACATATCCTAAATGAGATAGAATATTCAAAAAGCAGTCCCAAAGGGGACAATCCAAAATTTATCCCTATTAGATAAATTTTGGACAAGTATATTCTAAAGGGTTATCCTAAATAAACATACTAGTGTACACAATATGAGACATGACATACATAAACAAAGACGTACATAAATGACATTAGGGGTGTAAGCCTTTTTCTTATTTATTTTATAAAATTATAAAATATATATTTTTTTAATATATAAGTAATAGTATTTATAAAACATACATCCAAATTCCCAAATTTCATCTAAACCTAATTCACATCTAAACCTAATTTCATAATCAAATTTCATAAATATTTATAAAATCATACATCTAACTCATTATAAAATATATATTTTTTTAATATATAAGTAATAGTATTTATAAAATTATGATAAACGAGCCGTTTACACCCTAAATGAAATAAAAATTAACTACACAAAGGCATAAAAGTCGGAATACGTACCTTAAATAAATTCAATGAAACACAAATATGATGTTATTCACACCTCGTCAACCGCAATGAATTCCGAACTTGCAACAAAATTAAATAAAGTAACATATACATACAAACATATATACATACATCCACAAATCATACAATTACATAAACATACATACAAATACATACAAACATACATACACATATACATATATATTATATACAAACATACATAAATAAATGCCCAAATTATCAAATTACATATATAAACACAATTCCATACATAAAAATACATACAAACACACATACACATATATACATACATAAATAAATGCCCAAATTCTCAAATTACATACATAAACACAATTCCATACATAAACATACACAAACAATTGTCAAACAATTAGCTTCAAATAGCTTGAAATCCTCAAACAATTGTCAAATAATAGGAGTATAGAAAATTCGATACATAAACATGCGAATTACATGCTTGATAAACATACACAAACAATTCTCAAACAATTAGCTTCAAATAGATTTGAACCTAAGAGGCCAATTCCATACATACACAAACAACTGCCCAAATTTCCCAAATTTTCATCTAAACCTAATTTAATCCCAAAATTTCATCTAAACAATATACATACAAACATACATCCAAATTCCCAAATTTTATCTAAACCTAATTCACATCTAAACCTAATTTCATAATAAAATTTCATAAATATTTATAAAATCATACATCTAAATCATATATACATACATACAAAATAAACAAAACAATATACATACAAACATAATCTAAACATAATTTATAAAAAAATTACTAACCAAGTTTGCAAATATCTTCGAATAGCTTGAAATCCTCAAACAATTGTCAAAGCTTCAAACACCTAACAAAAAACAAAGAAATTAACCAAAAAACCCAAAAATTTTATTGTCTAAATTGAAACATATGTCGAAATTAACAAGAAACTAACCTTAAAAACCAAGAGATTAGTGAAAATTGCTCCACAAAACACACCAAAACCTCGAAATCGTCACAGAGAGAAAACTAGAGAATTTTGAGAGTTTTTGGGTGAAAATGGGAAGCAGAAAGCTGTCTTCTGTGTTAATTCACGCTGAGCCCTATCCCGACGACATGTCGTCGGTATAGGCTCTAAAGTCGGCGCAATAGGCCCCTGTGCCGACGACATGTCGTCGGTACAGGTCTTCGTTTGTTTTGACCGGTCAATAAAGTAAATGACCTATACCGACGACATGTCGTCGGTATAGATTTTTCCCAAAATTGTTTTTAATTAAAAAAAAACCCACCGACGAAAAGCTATTAAATAAAAGAAAACGCAAAAATAAAATGGAATTCAACCTATACCGACGACATGTCATCGGTATAGGTTTTCCCCAATTTTTCATTGAGCGCCATGTTTTCCCTCCATCTGGCTCAACCCTGTGCCGACGACATGTCGTCGGTATAGGGTCTCCCTTCTCAAATTTTGGGATTACCCTATACCGACGACATGTCGTCGGCACAGGGTGACCTATGCCGACGACAAGTGTCGTCGGTATAGGGTCCGTCGGCATAGGGTCATTTTCTTGTAGTGTGTGAAGGGCTATAGGCATCATATTGCCCTATATGATGCGTATATGACCAAGTACACATAGCAATTCCCGTATGCCATTAGTAGTCCCTTCAAAAAAAAAAAAGGGAAAAAGAGAGTTAATAGTTGTCTAGCACATCAACAGGAAAGGTCCTATAGGATAGTGGACAGAAGGTACAAGCCTACTACCCCTAGATTAAGAAAAGTCATTCTTTTAAAATTAATTAAAGAGAAAAGAAATAAGAGCATTATACACCTCCGTTGATAACGACTCCATTGAAAAAAGAAATAATAGGTCACCTCCGTTGTCAACGACAAGGAAAGATATACATACTTATAAAAGAAAAATTGGTGCATGCTGTATATAACGGTCCCGTTAGGCACAACGATATTATAACCTGGCGAAACTTCTCTGTCAGAGGATACTTAAAAAAAAATAAAAAAAAAAGAATATGGAAGAATTGGTTGATTGCACAGAAGGGGTTACGGTTTCTCACATGGCGTGAATGGAAGGTATAGGGCAAGTACAAAGCAAACCTCATGCGTGAACAACCATTTGTATGGTTGCGTCACCTACATCCAAACGGTTCATTTAAAGGAGCTCAACTACTAGAAGAAGAAGGCATGTCACAAAAAGCTACGGACGACGTATTCATTTAAGTTACAAACTATACTTGCGCGTCAAGATAAGTATAGAGGGGTGATTCATGCTAAAAATAAATGGCAAATACATCTACAACGAAGAACATGATTGCGGGACACCTGGGAATCTGGAATGATTCATAGAAGTCGGAGGTAACCTCGGATGGTTTTGTAGTTGGGGCTTCTCAATTTATTATGCATGAGGACCATGCATTTTCCATAATTGCATATTGTAGGCATGCATAAAGCAAACTGTTATTAAATAAAGCCAAAACCGTTTTCGGGTCATATTATCATATCGATCTTCATGGTCGGTACATCCTTCACTTATGGTCGTTAATCCGCCCGATACCCGGCAAGCTTCTGTTCAGTTTGATTGTTACCGGACGAAGTCCCGACCCATTCAGTAGTTGATAAGCGATCATCTGGGCTGTGAATACCAGAACATGGTCATTTGTTTCGGGACATAAGAGATTAAAAAAAAAGAAGAGAAAGCCTACCCGTGTGTGACTTATAACTGTTCGACATATATCTCCAAGCTCCAGACTTGAGCTCGAAAACGAAATGCTAAAACGAAGCGTCAAAATAAGCATGACGACTTTGAAGAAATTACCTCTCCTGTTCGGCATCATCCGACGGTCCCAACTAGACATGCTCCGGCTGTGTCTCACTTTTATAGACGTATGGTTCCGTGATGATGTGGTCGGCTCGGGAGTACACATGTTGCAGCTGTGTGTCACATACATGGGGAAATAAGGGCTAACAAATTTGTAAGCCTCTTGTGTTGAAAAATTACTTCAAACAAAACAGACAAATATTAGATTCAAGTCACAGGTCGAATCAGTTATGATCCAACTTGACCAAAACTGATTATAAGAAAGGTAGAAGGAGACTGTCCCGTTATCGGACGAATTGAAACAACAAATAACTGTAAAACCAACTTGTTTGATTGTAGTTCCTCTTTTAGCAGGCTGCACGGAATGAAGATTCCTGTCCTTAAAGGATTTTACGCGCTCTATCGGTTGTAAGCAACAGCGTAAACTCCCAGGATTTAATGCAGAACGATCTGGTGTGCCAACAGCTTTGGAAACCAGAAAAACCGGAGAAGTTCGGTTCGGTTCTTTCTCTCAGCCAGACCATTTTGTTGGGGAGTAAACGGAGAAGTTCTTTCATGTATGATGCCATTCTCTTCGCAGTAAGCATCAAATTTTTGGTTAAAGTATTCTCCGCCTCTGTCCGAGCGAAGAATTTTTATGCGTTTCTCAAGTTGATTTTCGACCTCGGCCTTATATATTTTAAATGCATCAAAAGCTTCGTCTTTTGTACGCAACAAATAAACATATAAATAACGACTCGAGTCATCGCAGAAAGTGATGAAGTATCTCTTACCACCACGGGTAAGCATTCCATTCAGTTCACAAATATCTGAATGGATTAGTTCTAGTAGTGATGTATTCCGTCGTTGTACACTTGGAAAAGGTTTCTTTGTAAATTTTGATTCTACACAAGTTTCGCATTTTTCAAAATCTTTTTCGTTTAGTTTTATTAAACCTTTAGTTTGCATTTTTTTAATGTTTTTAATATTAGTGTGACCTAAACGTTTATGCCATAAAGAAATTGAACAAGCGATATAATCAAAAGACATTATTGCATTCAATTCAAAACCAATAAAATTACAATCAGAAACATCACTAGTACTGGTTCCAACACTATCACTACTATCACCACTATCACTACTAAAACCATCATCACTACTATCAGCGTTGATCACAGAAACACCACTGTTCTCAGATTCTTCTTCTGGGTGATCTTCAGCCAGGTCAAGGCGATACATTCCACTCGTGTTTTTAGGTTGACCCACAAACGTATTATTCCGAGAAAACCTCACACGCAGATTCTCTAGCACCGGCTTATAACCATTCCGATCAAACTTATCCGCTGAAACAAGACCCTTAGAGATACCAGGAACATGCAACACATCCTGAAGAGTAATTGTCTTACCATTTGTGAAGTTAAGTTGCACAGTGCCCTTTCCATGAACTCCTACACGATGTCCATCGGCACATACCACCACGGTTCCCTCAGGCACGGGACCATAAGTGAGAAACGAGTTTCGATTCCCATAAACATGAACGGTGGCTCCAGAATCCAAAAACCATCCTCTACACCCTAAGATGCGTGTACGAGTAGCAACCATATTCACATCTCCAAGACCCACATTTGCAACCAGGTTGGTGATCTCCGCAACAGCATTTGTGGAGCCAACCGAAGGACCAGATTTCCTATGAGGGCACTCTCGTGCGTAATGTCCAGTTTCTCCACAAACATGACATTTTCCAGTCTTCTTTGGTTGATGGTTTTGGTATTGTTGCGGTTTCTTGAACTCTTTCTTTTTTGGTGCAAGATGCTTCTTGTTATTTGGTACAAACTTCTTTTTTCCAGATCCAGATCCCCCGGCAGCCACATGATTCACACTCGATCCGACTTTCTTCTTTTGTCCCTGTTGCGCTTTTCCTCCTCAATTCGAAGGTGCTTCAACAGTTCATCCAAAGAGTAGTCCTCAGATTTGTGCATCATTCTTTTAGAGAAATCTTTCCAAGAGGGAGGAAGTTTAGCAATGATAACCCCCACTTGGAAGATTTCTGGTAGAGGAATGGCAAGCGCATTTAGTTTGTTCACTAGGACTTGGAGCTCATGCACTTGCTCCAAGATCAGCTTGTCATCAACCATTTGGAAGTCCAAATATTTGGCAATAAGGTACTTGTTAGTGCCTTCTTCATGAGCCTTATATTTGAGTTCTAACGCCTTCCAAAGTTCTCTAGCACTTGTTACCGGCGCGTACAAGTCATAAAGGCGATCTGAAAGTGAGTTCTTGATATGGCCAAGGCAAAGATCTTCTGCTTCCTTACGGATAAGTCTTTGTTTTTCCAAATCCGAAATTGCTTTCTGATCCGGTTCCTCTCCCTCTTTAGGGATAGGATTTTCTGGGATCGGGACCAAGTTCGGATCCAGGACATAGTACAGTTTCAGCACAACTAGCATGAACTTGACTTTGTCGGCCCAGCGGGTGAAGTTCTGACCATCGAATCTATCCAGCTTGACAAACTCTTGGTTCATGAATCGCAGATTAGCATTCGACAGTTCAACGTCCATTTGTCTGTTTGATTTAAACACAAAAATAAAATCCTTTAAGATTGTTGAAAAATTACTTCAAACAAAACAGACAAATATTAGATTCAAGTCACAGGTCGAATCAGTTATGATCCAACTTGACCAAAACTGATTATAAGAAAGGTAGAAGGAGACTGTCCCGTTATCGGACGAATTGAAACAACAAATAACTGTAAAACCAACCTGTTTGATTGTAGTTCCTCTTTTAGCAGGCTGCACGGAATGAAGATTCCTGTCCTTAAAGGATTTTACGCGCTCTATCGGCTGTAAGCAACAGCGTAAACTCCCAGGATTTAATGCAGAACGATCTGGTGTGCCAACAGCTTTGCCAACAGGATTTTACGCGCTCTATCTGGTGTCCCAGTATGCCTCAAACGCGCCCATTCGTGGATCCGCGGACCTCGCGTCTCCGGCCCGGCTCGGCGCGCGTGTGGGCTTAGCCCACATCCCTTCACTTGGCCAAACAACTCTTTGGAGACCAATAAGGGAAAAAACCTTATAAACCCATTTGGGTTTCTTCCCCCTTCCTATGTGGGATAGGAAACATACCAACTTGTATATTTCCTAAATTTCCAACAATCCCCCACCAAGTTGGAATGTTTCCTTTTCACTTAGACAGATGATGTCACTAAGGTGTCACGAAGATTAAACCCAGTTTATGGTGATAAATAAGAAGAGACCGATTCAATGGTGTCCTATGGAATTAAACCACGAACCTGATGACCCCTTCGATTTACCCCCACACATCACCGGCCGACTTTGCGGTCTCACTGAGCGCGAATATGGCCGTGCGCTATAAATCCTTTTCATGACCCTCTAGAAGATAAACCACAGATCTTCATTTGAGGCGGCACCACCTCTAGATCATATAGGCAAAGTTTTACAACATCCTCGTTGCATAGATGCCTCCAAAACTTTGTTAAGAGCATTAGCTCATCCTCGTTCTCGGCAACGACGTACTATCATACCTCACATGGATCTATCAGAATTGATAATACCTTCTATCGTTAAGTGACTTCGTTGTTACCCTTTAAACTTGAGAAATAGGAGCACTAAGTTCAAGTTGGGTTTCCATCACTAACGATTCTATTGTGGTTTTAGACCCATGTCTCTCGCGGTATTAACTACCAAATCTCTCGTCAGAGGTTTGGTAAACGGATCTGCCAAGTTCGTGGATCCGCGGACCTCGCGTCTCCGGCCCGGCGCGGCGCGCGTGTGGGCTTAGCCCACATCCCTTCACTTGGCCCAAACAACTCTTTGGAAACCAATAAGGGAAAAAACCTTATAAACCCATTTGGGTTTCTTCCCCCTTCCTATGTGGGATAGGAAACATACCAACTTGTATATTTCCTAAATTTCCAACATCTTGTGATTCACTCCCGAATACGAAGCTGTAATTCGTTCGCACATGAAATGAGAAAAAGGTCGTACAAAGCTTATCGCCTCTCTCAATCAGGAGCAGGCCGACAACATCGTGGTCTGGCAATTAAGAAACCTAACGGTAGGGAAAAGTAAATTACGCACACTGAACAAATAGAGATGCCACATCCATTTTGTTAGCAACGGTCATCAACGATTAACACCATGATGCCTACCATCTTCAAGAACATTGAATAAGAACGGTCAAATTTCCAAAATAACATGTTAAGAATGGGGTTCTCTGTTCCTCTCTAGTGGGGATGGTGATATCAACAGGAGAGGTCCAAATTGGAGTATACTTCGTTCCATTTTTAAAGCACATACCAAGCAGATGAAGTTTGAGTTCTAATTAACAGCAGGGTGTGAAAGGCAGCTAAGTAAAGTCAAGCGGTTACAACGTCCGTCGAAGTCTCTAGGTTTTGACAGTGAAACCCCCCGAGGTATGATAATGGAAGGAAGAAAGCAAAGAAATGATGCAGCTCACGTTGGAGGATGTATGACCAACATACAACAACAAAAGAAAAAAGGGATAGGGGAGACACCCGTGTGGCGCGTGTTTGCGATGACTCGACCAGGTATTGTTGTCTCTTCGTCTGACATTGATGGTCGTTTTCTTCACTGAAGTGCAATACACGAAGTTTTGAGAGTCACTAAAGATTATGACCAACATAGAACGGGTAGGGTGGTCACCATTTTTTGAAAGAAGGCTACCTTCGGATGCAAGGCAGAAAGAATAAAAGGAGCACATAAAGATGGTTCAGGTGATGGCTTCTTTTTAAGTCAGACTAGCTACACCAAGTTTGAACATAAGTAAGTAATTCTCAGTTTTCTCTCAATCGCTTGAACTAAGCTTAGAAGTAAAAGAGAGTATAGATGAATAATCAAAAGGAAATAATTTATATACGCAATGGCAAAGACACAATTCCTCTTACGCATGGTGTAGCTCATAGAATAACCGTCAGACGTCCGGGAGGAGAACATTCGGTTATTAAGATTGCCTGATAGATCATCATATGCCATAAAGGTAGGAATGGCTTTGTCATAGACACAAACCCCTGAATCCAAGATAACTCTAGGTTCTATGATAAGAGGATGGGTACAACACAAAGAAAAGATGAGATTAAAAAGTCAAGGGTTTGAAGGAGTATAAACCTCTCATGTCAGAAATGAAAAAAAAAGTTCTCATTTAGAAACATATATATACCACCTTTTCTGCATAAGGACGGATAACTTTTGATGGGGCGGTGAATTCGGCGAAAGCCTTTGACCAGACGTATTTAGCAGAAAAATAACCCATGAAGAATGAAAGGGACGACGAAGAGTTTCAAGGGCTAATCGAAGCACGGTGATTAAATTCAAGCCAGAGAAAACTTCAAGGTTATGATTCATACTCTTACTGCACGAGTAGACTTTCTCAAAGAAAGATCCACCTTTCTTACGTAGAGTGTCAACTTAAAATCAAAGCGTAAATGTTTAGCAAAAAGATGGAACAAAAAGTGGGTATGAGCCTAACAGTTCGGGCAGGGATCATTACCACTCCATTTTCTTTTCCAATGACGGTCAAGATAACACCGACGACGGCAGGTTATGCTTCTTACGTGAAGCAGCGCCGAACACTGCCTACTCCTACAAGGAGAACCACCTTAAGAAATCCAGAAGTTGCTACTACCAACACATTCATACCTAGTCATGCATAAGCTCCATACATGAAATTTTCCATCCTCACAAGAATGACTGCACATTCGGGAAGGACATAGAGCTCGTAACAATTAGTGATGCTAAGTAGCGTAGAAAGTTTACCAATGCAATCCTCTAATACATTACCAATCTCACACAGTATTAAAAGAAAGTCGTTGCGAGTCTTCATTTCAAGGATGGGGGAAATCGAGAGGTATTCGAGTCTTATTCTTTTTAAGTTGGATAGAGAGCTAATGAATGGACATGTGAGGCTTAGAACCTCGAGTTCATTCAACTCTTGGATGAAGTGGGGCAGTACATGTTTTTTGCTTCTCATGTTCAATACTACAACTCCAACATTTGGTGCTTTAAGATCATACCAGACAAAAGAAAAAGGTTTCATCCATGGAAACAAACAAGGTTATTTTACCTACTTTCATGACTTTACCTCATGCAGAAAGGAAAGGTTTCATCTCATGAAGGAACAACCTCTTATGGTTGTTTTACCTACTTTCAAGCGATCCCAAAAGTGGCTGGTACTTTTATAAGTTGAAGAACTTAGTTATTAGAAGGAGAGAGGACGCCACCCTCGTTTCATTATCTCCGGCACAATCGATAAGAAAAAGTAAAGTGGAATGGAGATGATTATTTTGCAAAGCGCCAACAGCTCCGGGCATCACAAGAACCCGGGCACGTCTTATCGCCCGACGAAATACCGGTCGAGCTCTATCTCACCGAATGGTACCAACACATTGTTTAAGCCCACCCGGAAACCACCATCTCCGGGTGATCATCCTACGGGCAAAAGTATCCTTATCATTACATAGTTATCAGCTTTAGTAAAAAAAAATGGAAACTTGATGGATTATTGAAACTCAATTTAACGACCGAGGATGGGACTGGTTGTGAAATGAATAGGAAGTATTATGTTTGTAATAGGAGGAATGGTTCGATGGAATAAGACACAGATGCACGCAAGGTGTCCGTAGTTACCGGCCTATAATCGCTCACTCCGGAAGACACTGCACAAGCCCGTTTACCAGCTCCGCGTCTAGCAAAACACTGCGTAGGTGCGAGATAGATTCAATATTTACGTGTGGAAAGAAATTTAATGACTCGGTGACGTTACGGTCGAGTCCGAAAGTTGAATGGCAGTTTTTAGAGGAAAGTTTATCCAGAAAGAAGCTCATGATCTTCAGTCCTTGAAGATTCTAAAAATATGACAAAAACACATGTGTTGGTTACGAGTTCAGTTGACGACTTTGTGGAAAAGATAGAACATAGGAAGAGGTGTTGCAGATATAGAAGAGAAAGCTACTTGTAGCAGTTCACATACGAGAAGGGACGAAGTTAAACATGAATTTACAAGGAACAAAGAAGCTATTAGGCTTGTCGGAGAAGTATACCTAATGAAGACCACCATAGCTAAAGTTGATAAGTTTCTAGTTACAGGGCTTATACTCGGAACATGAAGAAACATTTGAAGTGCTGGAAGGGGCTATTATCTGTTGTCCTCGACCTTCAAAACTAGACGAAGTCCGATCTCGTCTCTCTAAGCCAAGAGCCAAAGGCAGAGGTAATTAAAGTTCAACCGCCAGACATTCGTTATTGTTACTGGACTCCGCTCGGGTATGACATTGTAGTGAACACTAAATCATCGAACAAGGTACACATGTTATCCTCATCTCCATAATCTTGAAAAGCATAAAAGATATGACTACTATTGCACAAGGTGCGAGGTTAAAAATTATCTTTAGAAATATATATATATATATATATATATATATATATATATATATATATGTTTATAGCTCACATTTATCAAAATTAAAGTAAAGAAAGTAAAAAACAAAGTAACAGTTTCTTGATTAAGAAAAAATTAAATGATAAAAGTTTTAATTTTGCCATTCATGAAAAAGAAGTGTTGAGAAAACATACATGGCATTTTGTCAAACTGTTTAAAACGTTCTCAGGTTACATTGCAATTAAGAAAATACTATATGTAAGAAAGTACTCTCTTTGTTTTGATGTTTTTATTTATTTTCTTTTCATTCCGGAACAAGAAGATAAACAAGTCTTTTGAACAATGCCAAATGTTAACCCGGAGAAAAAGTTTGTAAGAGACATGCACCAAAAGTACTATCTTCTATTTCTGAATCAAATCACGATATGCATGAAAAAAGGAGCCTGACAAACAAGGCTCAATACAAGCCTGCCGAACAAGGCTTATATAACTCCCTGGTCAGGAGAAAAAAGTAGGAGGTCCCGGCTAGGGTAAAACCTCTGAGGATGTCTGCCGGGAAGATATCCCCACGAAAAACCATGGTAAAAAAGGACAAAAGGCAATATACTCTGGTGTGCGGAGCACACCCGGGGCACACAATAAGTCCCCACTCCCGGTTACTAGTAACAAATTACAAAAGCAAAGGCGCATACATATGAACAAAGGGCAACATAGCAAAGCAAAAAGAGTATAAACAAACATGCATAAGATTGGAATTAATTACACGACCGAAAGAGCTTATAGAAATTCTACGCAACTATTTTCAGAAAATTCACAACAAGGAATCAGACATACTCCCCTGGATCACCCACGCGGGAATAATCATTGTTTAAAGCAGCGAATTCATCAAAAAAACAAAAAAAAACAAAAAAGAAGCCCACTGAAGGTCCAAGTTCATCAAAAGACCAAGCCAACTGAAGGTCCAAGATTGTCAAAAGACCAAGTTCAAGGAAGAGCAGGAGTACCTGAATCAATAATAGTACATAAGTAATCAATGCCTTCAGTGAAAATATGGGAAGACACAGAGAGGTTGGTAATCAGGGAATGCTCAAAGGTAGCAAATGAAACATTGGAGCTAAAGGGAAGGATCAACAATGTAATGACAACCGTAAATGCGTGGGCCAACCAAAAGTCAAGTGAACAACTAGAAGTTATTTTTGAAGTCCACATGGTGAATTCAGAAATAAAAGTACCCATCAAACAAGGAAGTCACCAAGGTGGTATAAAAGTATGACGCATAGTGTAACCATGGGACGTCCTGGAGGAAAACATTCATCTATTAAGACTGCTTGATAGGTTATCATACGAGTTCAATGCTATTAATATAGATTCGTAGCACTGACCTGGGGGAAATATGGTCGCTACTATTTATAAACCTCCATGAGAGAAGTTTGTTCCTCAGAAGTAGGGCGACTATGACACATCAAGAGCGTTATAAGGCAACAAGTACACCTCCATGACATAAGACACAGATCCCGCTGGAAGCATAGGAGCAACATTGAACCGAGAGGCTAACAGGGGGTATTGCTGCCAAACAACCCCCTCCCCAAGAAAGAAGAAAGTTACACACTAAAGATTAAAGTTAATGAACCAGTTATTATTAAGCAGGAGTCTCGTCTTCTATAAGATGTTATCAAGCATGAAGACTTTACATAAAGTTGTGTAGGCGTCTCGTGAAAGAGCCTCATAAGTCTCCCGATTATGGTATATCCCACTTTGTGAAAGGCAAAGAGACACTTGGCTAGGGACCTCTAGCCTATAATGATAGAGCATGAAAAGTCCCTAAGAGAGGCTAAAAAAAAGATGATAAGAAATGAAAGTGAATGAACAAGAATGGCCTAGATTATCATTCTAATGAAGGCCTCAACAATTATTTTATGAAGGCTAGCACAACACGACCTCATTACCACCAAGGGCAGTATGAACTCATGTTGACTGACCTTCATCTAAAGGTCACACATTCTACCAGACGGAAGAAAAATACTAAGCAACGGATTCTTGACAAGGTAACGTTACTCAGAAGAATTTGGAGGAAAAATGATGATATTTATAAGTTATAGCCAACGGGCATATAAACGGCTGCAATTTATGGTGGATTAGAAGATTCGGTAAGGCATCGCCTCTGTCAGATCCACTCTTTTCACCTTCGGGTAAAGGTGACACAAAAGACATAAAGTTTGCGAGAAGGGACACACATATATTCTCGTGCGAGAATGGCAAGAAAAAGATGTTTGGGATATTAGCAACATAACAAGGCAGTAAGCACAATTATAAAGGTCGAATGGAACCCAACACTCAAATGTTATAAAGGTCGAACGGACTAGGGGGTTTATTGAATCCAGAGCAACAGAGACGATGGTAAGGATCATTGAATCCACTATCCTTATCATAGATGATAAGCACAATGGACTAGGGGGACTTGAAGAGGGAACCCCAGTCCTGGACCGCTTGGCCCAGTTTCGAAGCCCAACATACAGAATTAGGACCAGCACAGATAAGCTCATATCAAAGGCCCACCAGGAAAAATGCCTATTAGGGCTAAGACACAGAGCCTCCTATATAAGGAAGTAAACTCAGGTTCTTAACTCTCCCCTTTGCTCACTATATCTCCCTCTTTCTACTGATACACGAATATGCATTTATACAATGATCGTATATGACGAAAAGGCTGACTTGAGCGTCGGAGGGCCCTCGGGGAGATCCCCCTCGGGTCCTCTAACTAGAGTTTCATGTGGATGCAGGTTCGACTCGGGCTTGAGAAGACAAAGATCTGATCTCATACGGTGGAAGGGTTGATCAAGACGAGATCTCCTTCCTCCGACTGATGCTACCACAAGCTAACCTCCTCGAGTGATTTTTGGGACGCAACATTCCGGTAGTAGTGATGTGTTGCAAAGCACACATGTATTTCCGTCATGTTTCGTGTCATTTTTATATAGTTTTAGAGTTGTTTTGAGTCTATTATGTTTAGTATTTAGTAATGTTATGTTTTGTAGGTGATCGGGAGTAAATGAAGCTAAAACGAGTTCAAATAAAGAATTTGAAGAAGTTAAAGTTGGAAATTGAAGAATTAGTGGAATTATAACAAGTTTGGGCCAAATTAATTAATGGACATAATTAGAACTCAATTAGGTTGAGTGGACTAGGTCATAAATAAATAATAAAAGATAATATATATATATATATATATATATATATATAATTTTTGTCATTGCCGAAAGGGAGGAGACGACATCACGATCGAGGAGGACAATTTGGAATTTGGACGCAAGGTGCTTTGGGCAAAATTTTGAAGATCAATTTTGGTTTGACTTTTTCGGTTGAATTGGAATTGAAAAAAAAGCATATGAAACGAGGTCACGACAGAAGCAAAAGAAAATAATTGGAAGCACATCAAAATTAATTAAGCTAGCGGGTGAATTGTTTTCTATTTACGATGAACGTTTATATTATCTTTTTGGATGCTGCTTGTCTCATGATTGGCTAGACTGTCATAACTACATAGGTTAACGATGAATACTTGCTAAAGTTATGATTTTTATCGGTTTTGGACTTGAATGATGATTTTATGATTTTGTAAAGATCCTAGTTTAATTAATTATGATGTATATGCATGCTTTAATTCTGATTGTGTGATTGATTTCAATTTCTTGCGTTGATTGTGGTTGTCTGCCAGTTTGATTAGCGTATCTAGGTCATAGATCTTAGGGTTAGTGATTTCGGTGGTTTGCTAGACGTTGTAGCCATAGGAATTCTTGTTGATTGCTGATTAGAATTGAGTGTGTGACCTATTTCAATACCCGAGAGGTGAGAAGTAGTCGGTTAGTATTCGTCATTAGGAATCTGAGTGTCAACTGTCTGAGAGGAAGTTAGTTTAGGTGTCTAGTGATTGTTGCTAGTCTGAATCATAGTTGTTATCCTAGGATTACCCCGTGCATTCCTTGAGTGTATTGTGGGCGGTGAGACTGAGAGGTAATGCGTTCATTAGGGTACTTGATCATAGTTGGAAATAACTGAGAAGTGATCCAACAGTCTGGTGAGTTATTACACTTTTAGGTAGCTTAGTTGGTACCCTGAGAGTGATTAGGGATCCACTAAGTTGTCTAGAGTTGTTATCCTTAGAAACCCAGATCCATCATTGTTTCCAGAACCGGTAGAAGTTGTGCTTTGCAAGTAGGATTCCGACCTAAGTAGTGTTCTTCCCATTCTTGATATCTTCCTTAGTTTTTATCTTGATAGCTTGATTCGTACTTGTTTATTGCATTATTAGTTTAATCCTTAGTGTAGTTAACCCCCCAACAATCAATCTTAAGTCCGAGTCAGAGTCTAGTTTTGTTATTCAGTGTCTCTAGGGTTCGATAACTCGGTTTACTGTTAAGCTGTGCTACACTCGATAGGTTCACTTGCCTGTCAGTGCGGTTTAGTTCATAGGTTCTCCATTTATTACTTAGGAGTCTAGGTTAGGTTTTATAGTTATTTTTATAGATCGTCTGGACGACATCAAGTAGCAGTTGCGGCTACAGTCTGGTTTGATTTCCGACTTGTTTCAAGTACTGGCTTGGACCTTACTTTGTAGAACTCCGACAAAAGATCAGTTTGTTGAATCATCATTAGGATTCCACTATATTGGTTGTTGAGACCAGTGATAAGTTGAGGAACAAGTCGTTGCTTTGAGACATGAGCTCCAACATTGGTGAGCTGGTCAGATAGCATCTTGAGGGCTTGACAATAAGAGGAGTTGGTGTTTGCAAACTTGTTCTCAAGATATACCGCACGAGAATTCCGGTTATCCTCAAATATGTTCTCAAGAGCTTACCATGCTTGGGTAACAGTTGAATATGGTGTGAGAATAATGTGGAGTAGGTCATTAGAGATGGTTCTATAAATCCATTGGAGAGCAATGGCATCAATACACGACCAAAGATCAACATCGGAGGTCTTGTCTTTGTCTATTTCTTTATCTTTTTTTCGGTTGATGAAGAAGATGATGATGAGGGTTTGAGAAGAAGATGATGATGAGGGTTTGAGAAGAATATGATCAATGACCTGGAAAGCGTGACATTGGATCTTGAAAAAATCTACCCATGAGGAATACTGGTCGTTTTCCATCTTTAGTGTGAATGGAATGAAGTAACAAATGTTTGTAACAGTGATTGCGGGATGTAGCTTGCTGTCCATTGGAGAAGAACAGTAGAAGCAAGCAGATCGATGGCTGGAAAATGGACATTAATACATATGGACCTATTCTATGTATGGATAGAACTACAAAATATATTTGATGTCTTAAAATACACATATAACTTATATATATTAACCCGCATTTTAGATTATTTTGATTGCATCTTTGATTGGATTTGATACTTAATTGCTTTTTATGTGAATTTGTATGATTTGATTAGGTTCTATTGAATAATTGGAAGAAACCGGGAATTCCGTGGAAGGTTGCAGAGCTAAGTCAAAATTAGAGAGAAAAGTCAAAATTCAGCAGCCCGGCGTACGACTCGTGTGCATTTTCACGTACGGCCCGTACTATTGTCTGACGCGCAAAAACCCTAAAATCAGCCTATTTAAACGTAGCGATGACTGTTTTTGAAGGGGGTCGACTGGAGGCGATGATTGAAGGTCCAAAGGGCATGTTTGGGGAGATTTGGGGCCTAAAAGAAGACATATTGAAGTCCGGGTCGAGATCTATCACCGATTAACGTGTATTCGCGTTAATCGGCTCGATTTGTTATTCGTCTTTCGTTTTCTATTGATTTCAGAGATGTCTGCTACTGAGTTTGTATTATTCTTGGTTATGTTTGGCTAAAATTTTGTAATCATCTACGTTTAGATGAATCTTGATTCTATTTGACTTTTCAGTTTGACCTTTGCCTATGTTTGTATGATTTTAGTGAGATTTGGATTCTATTGTCATATAATGTGCATGAATATCATCTTGTGTTGATTATACTTCTGATTCTTGTGGCTAAAATTTATCTTTAGAGAAGTTATGCTCATTGGTTGGTTATAGTTAGATTTAGACCAGGTTAGTGATGTTTTTCGGTCTTTGGCTTGAATCCCTAGCGGGTAATAGACTTTTCATGGGTTATAATTGGTTTATTTGTTGTTCTACCATGATGGGTTTGAATAAAAGGATCTAAGAGTTCGTTAGGTCTTCCTGGTCGCCTGGTGAGTAGATTGTAAATTGCTAAGGCTCTTATCTATTCGGTTATGACAAGGAGATTCTAAGTCATAAGTAGCATTGAATTTTAGTTTGCTTCTTGATATTAAGATATTAATGTATGACTATAGCATTGGCCTTTTTTCTATCTTCATATTACAAGCCCTAGCGATATCTCGTTTGTTCTAGCACTTTACAAAACTGCTGTTCATTGAGTCATTCCAGCTTGTCATTCCAATCAAGAGGATTCGACACCTAGGTGGTTATTCTCTCCATATGAATTCCTTAGACTTCTATAGTTGTTTCCTAGTTGTTCTCTAGTTTAATCTAGCTTATTTTCATCAGTTAGATATTAACAGACGATTGAGTATCATGAGTCATTGTGTCCTTGGATCGATACTTGGTTCTTACCAATATTATAATACTGATGTGATATGTACACTTGCCTACGTGTGTATAGTTTGGGTTTTAGTATTTACCATTTTATAAATCCAAAGCTTGTGTAATTGATATATACATTTTATATATACCATTCACATACATCAATATTTTATATCAGATAAGATATTTATATTCCAATATTTATGTCGAATATAAAATTTAAATTCTAACTTATATAAAAAATTATGTATCAGAAGTTATAAAATAAGAAAAGAATGATAAATAAGGAATACTCGACGAATTTAGAGTGTAAATAATAGTAACTTGTCATTCGACACGAGAATGTTTAAAAAAAAACTCATGTATTTAATGAGCCCATCTTTGCATACAAAATCAGTCTAGCACCAGGAGCCTAGTAAGATTTTAATTAGTTTAAGCAACCGGCCCACATGCATCTCATTTAGGTTCTAACTAATTCCCATATGTCGTCTTTTTACCTTTATAACAACATTTTTTATATTTAAATATTACCTGATCTTTCACTTACAATAATATAAACTCATACCATCTTTGTGAGAGTCAAACACCATACCACTAGACCAATAGGTCAAGGTAAATGCTTCATCATCCTTTTACTGGGTCCCGTTTAAAAACTATTTACCCTAATTGTACTCGGATGTAGTCACCGATATAGGGGTGTAAATCAGTCATCGACTGTCGGACACCCTATTTGTACTCGCAATCTTCAGCGGCCCTCATCCTTTCACATTGGAAAAGTTTTGAGCCACTCAAAGATGCCCTTTCTCCTTTCAAAATCATTTACCCTAACTGTTATGGTATTTTCAAGAATGCAAAGAGAAAGTAGAAGTCATATGTAACATCCCCATTTTTCTAAACATAAATATATTGATTTTATGTAATTTGTTTTTGGTAATTATAAACGCAATAGGATAATAGTAAAGACTTGGATCTTTAAGTCATATTAATAAATAAAACAAAATAATGAAATAAGATAAAGATAAAGACATGTGTCATAAGTTAAATATTATAAAAATAAAGTTGTGAAATTGTGATTAGGGTTATCTTATATTTGTATTAGCCTAAAATAAGAACATAACAACATAAATAGATTATTTAAATAGGGGGAGGATCAAATAAGAAGTTGTTTTCGGCTAAGAACTCTAAGAAGTGACAAAAACATTAAGAAACGATATCAAACGAACTCGGATTGAACTCATTCCAGCGGCGTTGGAACCGTATCGTCGAGCTCTACCATCTTAGCTTTTAGGGTTTAGATCTTAGCGTTGAATTTTAGGATTTTAGCCTTAGGGTTTAGCTTTTAGGGTTTAGATTTTAGGGTTTAGGTTTTTTTTTTTGGTGGGGGTGGGTTTAGGTTTTGGGGGGGGGGGGGGGGGTGGGGGGGGGGGTTTAGGTTTTTGGGGGGTGGGGGTGGTGGTTTTAGGCTTTTCGGGGTGGGGTTGGAGGGGGGGTTTAGGTTTTTGGGGTTCGGGTGGAGGGGGGTTTAGGTTTTTGGGTCCGGATTAGAGTTCGATGAGACGGTTCCAACGCCGCTCGAATGAGCTCAATCGGAGTTCGTTTGACCCACTTCTTAGCGTTTCTTAACGAAAAACCACTTCTTAGCGGAACCTTCCCCTATTTAAATATATCATTGATGATAGAATAATTAGATAGGGAAGAATCGAAAAAAAAGATATAGAAGATTAGGATATGACTTCGAGATAACGTAACGGATATTTAATTTAAGCAACTATTCACTACCATTGATAGGCTATAACAATACTAAACTTTCATTAGTTGCATGAACGTAATATCATGTGAATGTAAATAGATGAATTAAGTTATAAATCACATTTTATAAAAAAAAAGAACTTATAAATCACATTGGATCGGTAGGGTGAATGAGTGGAAAATTCTCATGAATGGTAAGACATATTAATGTGGGTCGGTGGCAATGAATAATGATTCATTTTTTAAGTGTTATCGTTTACTAAGTTGATAGAAAGATCATTATACTTAACTAGTTTTAACCCTGTGTGTTACACATGGTGAAACATTAATATTATATTGATAAATATTTAACACATTTTCTTATACAAATTTGATATTGTATTAGTAGTTTTTCTATTTTATTAAATGTTAATATTATATGGATGAGAAAAATCAAAATATAAAAAAAAAACATGAAAATACATTTTTTAAGTGGTGTACTTTTAGTTTTTACAATACATTAAATTACATGTTAAATGAAACCTTACACTGATTATTTAAAAATTTGAAAATATTTCATTGTATACAACATTTGACGTGGTAGTGGTAACTTTTCCACGTATACCAAAAAATAATAGTTTGAGTCAATCTTTACTTTTAACTCTTGATAATACAACATACAACTGGTCATAAATAAACGCCGGAACTTTTAAATACAAACCAACCTTAAAAAGAGATTGTCCTAAGCTTTTATTCATGGTCGTTGCAAAACATACAACAATTGTATATTTTTCTTCTTTGAAATTCTTTTGTATGAATGTGTTAACCAAATTTTAGAGATAAAATTGTGATAACCAATGTTGCTTCCAGATATAATCTCCGCTTTTATAACGCAATTATCTAGTGATTTGACCTGACGTCTTATTCCATTACATAAACATTTTTCATCCGTATTTCTTAGTAGCACTTGTATACGGAAAAATTCGCTAAACTTTTAATACTAAATTTCCCATTTAAAAAAATAAAATAAAAAAATACATATAAAATTTAAATTTGAATAATATGTCGTCTTTTAAATTCAAAATTTAAAAATCTCACTCCTTAATATTGACACTATTTAAATTTAAAATTTCAAAATTAAAACTAATAAATTAGATTTGAAGCCAAACATATTTTTAATAACAAAACTTTTAAAACACATTTTTTTTAAATCTCCTACTTTTTATTCTTGATTTTTTTTTAATTTTAATTTTTGATGATAATTAAAAAAAATGTGAGTCAACGGTAATAATAATGAATTGATTTGTAAAATGTGTTATTTATGTGATTTTCTAAAAAAAGGATTAAATATGGAAAGATTAAATGGAGGATTTAATATGATTTTGAGGGAAAACTTTTATGAGATTGAATGTGATGATGACAAGTGACAAAATATTTAGTTTTTTATTAGAAGGGGGATGTTGTGTTTGGTTCATGAAATGTTTTGAATGAATTAGAATTCGTTAAAGGAATTGGAATTGTAATTTGTTCAAAAAAAATTTAAATTTAAAGGAACGAGGATTTATTAAAGAAAATTTGAATTTCTAATCCATTTAAATGACAAAACAATCATAAAGGAATTTGAATTTATCACCATGACCACCACCTACCTAACGTCATCGCCCCCACCACCGCCAACCATAGACCACCACTCCAACACCGACCACATGTCGCCACCGTTATCTACCGCCATAACCTGCTCCTTGGCACTGCCACCGGACTACCACCCACGTAGAAACCCCTGTCGCCATCGCCACCATCACCTACCACCGGATTGCTCCCGCTCAACCGTCACCGCTGACCATGATGAGTGTGGATTTTTCTCTCTTGTAAATAATATTTATTTTAGATATATACCAATGAATATTCTGCAAATCAAGCAATAATTGAATTCATTAGTATGAACTTTGAGGGACTTACTAAACGAATTTGAAAAGTATACAACCTCTTCTTGAGATACAACCGATTTGCTAACGCCTTGGTCATATAGAGGGAGGATGATTTTTGACCGAAATTCGGCCGCCGTAGTCTCCTTCGACACTTCTCATAGCACTCGATCACAGAGACACAAAATGATGGCGTTGTGTGCTTTCTCTAATATATCTTTCTTCTTCTTACCAGTTAGAGTTGCACGTAACCTGGCTTCACCTACCAATGCATCAGCGACTCCCAGATGCACCAATAGAGCTTTCATTTTCACCAACCAAGCCGAAATCGTTCTTGCCATCGAACTTCTCTAATTCAAACTTGTTGAAACCATTATTTGAACCCAGTCGTTCTAAGATCATCTTCTATGAGAATGAGCCATACCGTGGTTCTGATACCAATTATTAAAATAGAAGATCAAATCACTAATCTAACACCAAATAATTGTAAGCACAAGAATGAATCAACAACCGGATTATGCTTCAAGAATGATTATCACTCTCTATTGAAATTGGATGATACAAAAGGAAGAAATCGATCCCCAAATTGAGCTAACTAACTCTAACAACCATTAGCAAATGGTTTAATACAGTTAAACAACCGAAATTACAAAATACACCTTCAACTATCAAACTTGACATTATTAGCTTAAAACTTATTTTGACTTTGACCACAATACTTAACGACATTTCTGAAAAAAAAACATATTTTAGAATTTTACATTGTAAAACATCACCACCCTTAGTAGTTTAGGTTAAGACATTTAAAGTATTGCTTAAATACCTATCATTATATCTAGAATGACCAAATGAATTATATGTTAAAAGGTTACCATGCACATATGTATCGGTTTCTACTAACAAGATTCATATAAACAACCGTATAAATACCAACTCAAACTATCCCATTGAGTCACCTTGTGAATACATAAATAAAAAATCAGGACAACTAAAAGTTTGATACCGAAAATTGAAATCAATACGTTTTGAAACTTGCTTTCGATTCGTTCGCATGATAAAAAAATGGCATCTAGAAAAGTTGTTGCAACGCTTCTCGTGTGCGTTGTCATTATGGTTGTAGTGCGTGTCAACAACGCCCAAGATAAAGACATTTGCTACGTCAATTGTGAGAAGACTTGGCGCCTGTTCTTTCAACGTGTTGAATTGTGAGAAATAATGTCGGAAAAGAAACATTTCTAATTATAGATTAAGCATCCTCGTTTGATGTCTATGGATCCAAACTAGAAATTTTTATAAAAAAAAATCCCACCATGTATCTTTGATTACCTAACTAGAGCATCTCTAATGCTCGTTTTTTAGGGCTTTTTTAGTCCAAGAGAGAGGAGGAGAAGCGGTTGATGTAAAGGAGAGAGCGGGGAGATATGTTTTTGAGGAAAAACAAGAATAAATGAATTATGTTAAAGGGGAGGAGAGGGGGAAGTAAGCGTTTTTTTTTTCTACGAGAGGGGTAATCCAGGTAGGTATCCATGTTGAGACGTTTTTTATACCTTCTGTTGTGGATGCTGTTAATTTAACATAATTCAGTATGATCATAAATCTATCTATATCTACTCATGATTAGCCAACTAAACATGTGTTTAATCATCTATGGAAAAACCCGAGGATGCATATCATATTAATACTTTAATTAAACAACAGAACCAATAAAACTGAATTTTGAGGATAGGAAAATTCAATGGATGTTGACTTTGGTTTAGAGTCATGTGTTTTTTACATGACTATGTAAACAACAGTAGATAGTTATGTGATCCCCTAAACCCATATGAGTTTTCACCGATAAATCACCCAGAATCTTGTTTTTACTAGTTTCTATGTATTAACCTTTTGTAGATCATCTATCCAACTTAATAAGTTATAGTGACAATTTGGTATACTGTTGGTTAACAACATATTATCAATGTTTTATGAGCTTTCTGGTAACAAATTCTTATGATAAAAAAACTGGGTTTTAGTTTGTTTGGATTGACTTATTTGAGCTACTTATAACTTATTAACTTTTTAGAAAAGGAGAAGTATGTTTGGCTTTCCTTACTTTTTCTTCTCCTTTTAATGGTTTTTGAGAAGTAAGAGCTACTTACTTTTAACTTATGACTTGTTACTTTTTGATTAAGGCAATAAGTAGTTTCAAATAAGTAACCCCAAACACCCCCTAGTGGTTTTCTCAAAATAATACTTTGAGTCTAGTAGTTTCAATTTCACTTTTTAGGGGTCTTTGAATTTACTTTTTAAACTACTTATTAACGTATTACCTTTTGTTTGCAGTCTCATACCTTGCAATGACAGGGACGAGGAACTGGTCGCCGTGGCGGTGATGATCAGTATGACGTCATTTTGGTGGAGGAAGAGCAGGATGTGAGGAAGATGGTGGAACAGTGCCACCAAAGTTGCCAGGTAACATAGTTGGGTGATTGATATTTTAGTTAGGTTTGAGTTTAAGTTAAAAAGGTTTTTCTACAGTAAACAGGTCCACATGTTTATGACATTAAAACCTGTCTAAACAGGTATAACCGGTGAAACTTGTTTTGTAACATGATTAAAACTGTTTATATTTTTTAAAAATTTAAATTAAATAAATATATTTATACCATTCTATCCTGTTTAAGGGATAAATCCTGTCTAAACAGGTGTATTTCTATCATAAACAGGTTCACACGTTTATGACACGAAAACCTGTCTAAACATGTATAACCGGTGAAACTTGTTTTTTAACACGATTAAACATGTTTATATTTTATAAAAAAATTAAAATAAATAAATATATATTTATATCATTCTATCCTGTTTAAGGGATATATCCTGTCTAAACAGGTGTAAAACCTGTTTTATGACACGATTAAATCCGTTTATGTTTTTTAGTTTTTAAAATTAATTAATTAAATATGTATTTATATCATTCTATCTTAAGTACATTATAGATTGTAAATTTTAATGGTATTTTTATTTTATTTTGTTGTTTATTAACCGTGTTCGTACAGGTCACAACTTGTATTTGTCTGTTATTGAACATGCGAAGCGGGTTGTGGCCAGTTAATTAACATGTTTATTAACTCGGCCATGCTCGTGTTTAGGTAACTGGCACATTTAGTTAAACATGTGTTTTTATATGATATCCGTGTTAATCGTGTCGTATGTGTTATTTAACACCACACGGCCAGGCACATTTTGCTAGCCTTATAGTTTTTATTGTTTAAATATTTATGAACTCTCTTTTTTACTCTAATCCTTATTCTAATAAACGATTGCAAGAAATGACACGTGTAATTATCATATTTTTTCTTATTAAATTTTTCTAGTTTTTTCTACTTTAACTAAGTTTGAATTTTGAAATCTAATTATGTTAATTTTTCTTTCTCAGAAAAAGTAAAATAAAATTTGAATTATAACTATTACTTAATTAAAGAAATAATTTTTTTATTTTTATTTTTTATCCTTTTATTTTTCTATTAAATAACCCATGTAATATATTAGTATATAAGCTAGTTATACTAATATTGTGATATTGTTATTTCCCCCGACAGGGGAGCCAAGGAGAACAACAACGTCCACAATGCTTCAAACCATGCATGCAGAAACGCTTCCAGGACCAAGGAAAAAGTCAACGCGGCCGCGACACTAGCCGGCCTGAAAGGACCAGGAGAACCGACAAACAACAACAGTCCAACAATCCTTACGTTTTCGAAGACCACCACTTCACCGCTCGACTAGAAACCGAGCATGGTAATGTTAAGGTTCTTCAAAAGTTCACCGATCGATCCGACCTCTTCCAGGGTATCGAGAAATACCGCGTTGCATTCCTCGAAGCTGATCCACAAACGTTCATAATACCAAACCATTGGGATGCTGACGCTCTCATTTTCGTTGCAAACGGTATGAATACAAATTCAGGTTTTTTTTTGGAGAAATGGTAATGAAAACCATTTTAGATTCCGTGGTTGTTTTTTTTAACTTGAAATGGTTTATAGGTAGTCCGCCCCCAAACAAGGGGACTTTGACCTTTTGAATTTGAATCTGACGTTTTGAATTTGAATCAGTTGACTAAGCAAGCAGATTTGAGCATTCCTTTAGAAATATTTTCTGAAAAGGTTCAAAATAATCTTTTGCCACCTTTAACGGCACGCGAAAGTCCGCTTGCCACATGAGCGAATTTAAATTCATTTAAATTTAGAAACTAAGCGGACTTGAGCATTTAGAAATTTCAGAAAAGTTTCAAAATATTATTTTGCCTCCTCACGCTCAAGTCCACTTGCCACGTGAACGAATTTAAATTCAGAAACTCTAAGTTCATTTTTTATGTTGGGAGCAGACTACCCATAAAACATTTCACTAGAAAACACAAACAAGCCAAAATGGTTTTCATATGAGCACAATTTCTCCAAAAATATTCCAGATTCAGTTGGCTTGCATTTACGTCGAATCTTTTAACCGGTTTTGATCGATTTTACAGGTCGAGGAACTATTACTCTGATCGAAGGAGATTCGCGACAAAGCCACAACATAAAGCGTGGAGATCTTTTCCCTGTACCCGCTGGAATCACCGCATATTTGATCAACAGAGACAACAATGAACGCCTTGTTTTGGCCAAGATTTTACATACCGTCTCCGTCCCCGGTGAATTGCAGCTCTTCAGCGTCGGAGGTGGCAATGCGGAATCATCGTTCTACAACGCGTTCAGTACCGAAGTTCTCGAGGCTGCATTTGATGTAAGTTAGCCTTTTCCTTTCTTTTGGCAAATTAATTGATGAAGTAATTTGTTTAGTTATTTAATGTGTTCGAATTCTCGTAGGTTGATCGCGATTCCATAGGGAGATTGATCGGGCAGCAGAAACAAGAACAGGAACAGGGGATATTTAAGAAAGCTACAGCGGAGCAGATCGAATCGCTGACTCAAGAAGATAAAGGTCGAAAGTGGCCCTTTGGTGAAAGAAAGGAAAAGGGTACGCATAGTATTTACAAGAACGAGCCCTCCGTTGCAAACGAGAACGGGATCCTCCATGAGGTCGATTCCAATGATTTCCCTGATCTTCGACATTGCAATGTCGCCTTTTCTTTCTTCAACATAACTCGGGTGCGTTTTTCATCTGATGAGCAAATAACCGAATTAACCAAATCGAATCTTTCATTTAAGCCATAACTTGTTGACCGAAAATTGTGGTTCGGTTCTGCAAAGCCATAACTGATTAACCGAAAATAATGGTTCGATTTGACTGAAAAATGTTGAATCGACTTTTGTAGGGATCGATGGCTGGTCCGTTTTATAACGCGAAGGCGACTCAGATTCTGATGGTGCCGAACGGTGAAGGTCGGTTTGAAATGGCGTGTCCGCACTTGTCGGAGCAAGACACCCGTGGCGGCCAAATTAACCCAACTTACGAGAAGGTGAGCTCGAAACTGAGACGAAGGACGGTGGTTGTAGTTCCGGCAGGTCATCCTGTTGTAATTGAATCAACCGGTGAGCAAAATCTCGAAGTGATTGGTTTCGGGTTGAAATCGGATGAAAACGAGTGGTTCCCGTTGGCGGGGAGGGATAATGTGATGAGTCAGTGGGAGGATGAGGCGATCGAACTGACGTTTGGTTCTCCGGCAAGGGAGGTGCAGAAGGTGATACAAAAGCAGAATCAGAAGCTTTTCTTTAAAAGTCCGGCGAGGAGCGGCCGTGCTTTTGCTTAAAGACGGCGGTTTGTTGAGTGTTAACGTTGTAATCAGTGTTAATGACTATGCTAACATGTTTAAATAAATAAAGAGAGAAATAAAACGCGGATGTTTCTTTTAACAGAGGAGAATCTTTTAACGTTCACATTGCAATACCCGTGACCTGTTAGTTGTTTGATGACCCGTTTGCTACTAAACCGTGACCCACTGACCCGTGAACGAAACCCGATTAACACAATGTAACCTTTTAGCCTGGACAGTATTCTCATACAAGATGGATGAATCTTGAAAATTATTTCACATGTTTATATTCACATTTAACTAGTAACTTATAGGTTTAAACTACACTTTTACTCCAACAAACTCAAGTCTAGAAATAAAATGATAAACAAATATACTTAACTAAAATGCAAATCTCTTTTAAAATGCAATTTTTTACTTTCTTAGCGTAACTCTTCGGTTTTTTTTTAATAATCCCTATTCTAATAAAAACTAATATTTTTGCCGTGTAATACACGGGATTTTAACCTAGTAATTTGATAAATACATTATTTCTCCGTTCAAAACACAAACAACAACGGGGTTAAGTTGGTTGACTAGAGTTTGATTGAATCTATCTTTTTTTTTCATTTCACCCGAGTTCGAGTCCCTGGGGTTGAGTTTTTTTTCATTTGTTTCTCACTTTAATTAAAAGTTTTTTTTTATTGTTTTACGTTTACTTAAGATCTTTGTGTGTTTACTTACTTTGTACTTTTCGTGTTCTCTATGTTTTTCAGACACGTTTCTATATTTTACACCTTCGGTTTCTCAAACAAGTGCTTAGCTATTTGGTATCGTTTAAGACTTCTCCCGTAACGCGCGGCCTCTAAACTTCTAGTTACAATTAATATCGTGTCATATACATCCAGGGTTGTGCAAAACCCGTTTAGACCAGCCGAACAATGACCTAATCCGAGACCAGCACAAATATCCTAATAGACCATGCCGGTCTTCAGTCCAGTATATAACTTGAAAAAAAACCACCACACCCGATACCAACCAAGACTCAAAATAAATAGTTAATCGTTACAACTTCACAGAAAGCACAATTTCAAATGACTAACGTCGCATAATATATATACTAATATAATCAACTTTTTAACATAGGTAAACGATTGGGTATCAGATAATATCATACTTATCAAATGACTAATACTGGGTTTGGTTTTTTTCAACATCCCTAAAGTATAGTGACAGCATAATCAAATTTACTCAACTACTAGCATTTGCAATCACAGGTAAAGAACCATAACACTTTCTACCCAATCGAATACATTCCAACCAATGCAGAATCTCCGCATTCGGATCTCTTTCAATAAACACATCAGAAACAGTAAGCTGAACATTCCCTCTGTAAACAGTAACCTTACCTCGCACTCGAGCCGAACCCCCAATTTCAATTAGGGTTGCGAAACTGCGAGCCGCTTCGGCAATTAGTCGAACACCTGGTGGGCTGCGGCGGGAGAAATAGGGGGAGATGAGTTGGTTGAGCCAGAGAACACAGGGGATGCATCCGGTGCCGTCGTCGATGGTGAATTTCAGGAATCGGTCTGGTTTGTGCTCGCGGCTGGTGACGACGCCTAGGGTTTCGGCGCGGGAGAGGAGGAGGGTGCCTCGGTGCCAGACGACGTTTGGGTGGGAAGATGAGGAGGTTAGGGATAAGAAGTCGAAAGCCAGGAGCTTCACGTGAGTGTCGTGTAGAGATTCCATGGGAGGGAGGGAGGGAGGGAGAGCTAGATGGCCGGATAATAGCGCCGCCGTCCACGGCGGAAAGTTATACACGTGATTTGTTGTCCAAAAAAGCTCGGCAAGGTGAGACTTATGATTCATGAACGCTTCAACAGAGAGTGGGTGTTTGGATTAACTTTTCAAAGCTAATTATTAACTTATTATCTTTTTTAAAAGACAATAAATCAAACATGTCATTATTAATGAGTTTATGATGATAGATTTATTATAAAATGGTCCAAATGGGTGTCTTTGAAGTGTAATATCTTCGTTTGGAGGGCGGAGCTTGATAGGATCTCTTCTTTTGTGGCGTTGAGTAAAAGAAACTTTTATATTGGGGATCAAACTTGCCCGACATGTGAGTTCGGCCCGGAATCGACTGTCCATATGATGACTTCGTGTTATGTCGCCTCGGTTGTATAGCAATATGTTAGTAAATAGTGCCGTGTCCCCCCTATTATCATGATCACTTGTTGGTGTCTTTGGCTAGCTCGGAATGACAAGAGGTTTTCTAACAGGAACATCAAGATTGAAGCTATCATTCTTAATATTAAGTCTTTGGGGGTTTTTGTGGTTCTCTAATAGATTTAGAGTTAAGTCTATCTTTTGAAAAAAATAGTGTAATTTTGATTTGATGTAATTGGTTTGTTGCCCCTTGGCTTGTTGCCCCCTCGTCTTGAGGTTTGGGTGTGTTTCTAAAAAAAGTCGTCGTTAAAAAAAAGGGTGAAAACGTTATTTATGAAAAACCTACTTTTCCAAAAAGTCAAAAATTGTGTTTTAATAAGTAAATCCAAACACCCTTTAAAGATTGGTTTATAGGTGGGTTAAGGGTGTTCATCGGTTCGGATAACGGTTTGTTCGATTTATTCGATTCGGTATGTTCGGTTTAGGTTTTTTTTAACCCTTATCCGTTAACCGAACCGAATTGGAAACTTTTCTAACCGAACCAAATTCAACCGAATAAACCGATTTCAAAAGGAAAGTATATACGAATAAACCAAATAAATCGAATTCAACCGAATAAATCGAATAAACCGAACCGAATTGTAAATATGTCTAACCAAACAAACCGAATAAACCAAATTAAAAAAGAGGTATATCCGTTAAACGAACCGAAAACCGAATTCGCTATTCGGATACGGTTAATAACCGAACCGAAAACCGAATTCACAATTCGGTTCTGTTTTTTTGGGTTACGAATACGATTCAGGTTTCGGGTTTTTTCACACCCTAGGTTATTTGATTGGGTTTTTGACAAAGTCCTTGGCTAAGGGTTGGTTTATAGGTGGAGGGGTTTATATCATTTTTATTTATTTTATAAACAAAATGACTTATTTATAAACCTATTAAAGTATTAAAATTTTATCAAAAAGAAATTTCAAATTAAACTTGTTTTTTAATCATATGTTAATTAATAATTAGTAAGTTTTATTCATTTTATAAACAAACTCATTTATTTATAAACCTATTAAACTTTTATAAAAAAAAATTATATAATGTTTTAAATTTTATAAATCTTCATAATTATATATTATTTTATTTTACTTTATTTATATTTTATTTTTTATATGATGTTAAAAACTGATTTAACTATTATATACTTCATATTAAACACCGTCCCAAAAGTACTTTTATACTATTGGACTATGTTGATCCATGCCACTTGTGGTATTGGATTTTTTTTTGGAATAAAAATCAAAAAGTGTTTTGGTTAGGATGATTAAGTTGTCCTCTCTCATTCTCTTGGAACCCGGGTTCGAATCTCTTCCCAGCCACACACCTTGGTTTTTTTTTCCTATTTGTTTTTCCAATCTATTTAACTTTTTTTAACTGTTTTACGTTTAGTTAAGGTCGAGTTGGGTTTAATTTTTTCCCTTATTGATGCCTTATGTTTTTCACATGCACGTTTTGTTATTTGTGATCGTGACGAGGTTCTCGACACAACATGATGGTTAGAAAACTAGTTTGTTAAAATAAAAAAGTGATTATAAGAAATAAATATAAAAGGAAATGATCGATATGTTAGATGACAACCTGTAAAAAAAAGGTTAATTTCATATATACCCTTATAAACTTAAGAAATATCATATATATCATGAAAAATTAAAAATATCATATATACACTTACAAATATGTAAAAATATATACCCATTTCATTAAAAACAATTTAAGAAATAACAATTTTACCGTTATTTTATTTTTTATTAATGGTTAATTGTTCAAATCATTTTGGTCAAATGGTTAATTTTGTGATTTTCTCAAGTAACATTTATTTATTTATTGAAATTGTTGAGATTATTTTATTAGCAATATTTGTACATAGTAAACGATGGTACCTTTATTTGATAGGATTAAAAAAATACTATAGAAAATGATTGTTTAGTATTTTTATCTTTCAAAACTCGTTATTTAACGTTCAAGATTTTTTATCAAACTTTTTTTATTTGATTGTCCATATCCATACGTAACATTTTAGCAGTAAAATTTAAGTTATAAAAGATTACATGATAATTAATGAATAGGGTTAAAAAGGTCCTAAAGTAAAAATACTATTTAATCAGATATATATGGTATTTTTAACTTTGCTTGAGTATATATATATGATACTAGCTTAGATCCCGTGTACTATACATGTGGTGAAAAATATAATAAATAAAATTCTTAAATTTTTATGTGTATATTTTACAGTATACTAAGGATAGAAAACAAAATCCAAAATATGTAAAAATTAATATATATAATTGAGTTTCAAAAATACGTTAAGTACTATTTAATATAATTTGATTTTCATTTATTATTTGATTGAAAATGAAAATAGAAGTTGCATAATTAGATTTCAAACTTTCTTATAATGAGGGATAATTTAAAATAAATGTGTTTTATTAGTATAATTAATATTTTTTAAATATATATTATTATTAAATGATGGAAGTGAATTTAATAAGAGAGAGATGCGGAAAAAAATGATGAGAATGAATATAGAGCCGACACGTGACATTAAACCTTTATTTATTATATAGTATAAATTTACTCATATTTCTAAGGGTATATATATATACTAGCTTAGAACCCCGTGTATACACACATGATGAAAAATATCAATACATAAAATTCCTAATTTTTTATGTATATATTTTAAATGTTTAGAAATGTATTACATACACAATTGATAGAAAACAAAATTAAAAAAATATGTAAAAACTAATATATAATTTGGTTTCAAAAAAACGTTAATTATTATTTAATGCAATTTGACTTTCATTACTATTTGATTCAAAATAAAAGTTACATAATTATATTTCAAAATTTCTTATAATAAAATATAATTTAAAATAAATATATTTTATTAGTATAATTAGTATTTTTTTTAAAGATATATTATTATTAAAATATAGATGTGCATTTAATAAGAGAGAGAGGCGAGAAAAAAATAATGAGAATAAATATGGAGGCGACACGTGGCATGTAAAACTTTAAAAGTAAATTACAGAAATCGTACTTTATGTTTATACCATTTTTCAGGTTATGTCCTTTAGCCTAAAAAATGTCAGAGACCATCCTTTACGTTTAAATATTTTGCGGTTAACGTCCTTTAGCGTAACGGAGGTTAAATTTTTCAGTTAACTCAAGTCATGTGTTTTGCACATGAGGGTGTTTTAGTCTTTTTACCCACAAAAATAGTTTTCTAAAATTAAAAAAAATATATAAAGATAAACCCAAACCCTCTCTCTCAACTTTCTTCTCTTTCTCTCTTCCTTCATCATCTTGCTCTCTACCTTTTCTCCATCACCACCACCACCACCATCCGACCACCTGAACCTCGTCGGAAAGCCGATTTCACCCGAAAAACGCTTTTGTTTGTCGAATCTGAACAGATCTGCCTTGAAATCATCGTCTGACACAAGATCCATGAGAGTCGTCACTGGTCGTCTGATCCGTCGTCGGAAGACCGGGAATGGTCGGATTACGAAGATGGGGATGGTGTTGGTTGCTGCCGCCGTTTGGGCACAGCCACCACGTCGCCGCCGCCGGTAGCTGCTTCTATCCACCCGCACGTGTCCGTCTCCTTCTACCTCACCCGACACCACCTCTACCTTCCCTGCCCCTCGTCTTCACCGTTCTCCCCCTCAAAATTGCCGCCGACTGTCGGAGGAAACAACACCATCGGCGGAGATGAGAGCCGTCTGGCACCAGATCCATGAGAGCCGCCCCTTGCTGAGTCCAAACAGATGTTGCACTCACAAAAATCTTGTGAATTTTCATAAACTAATTTCGATTTTCTTTTCAGTGATGAGTCTTCCGAGGTATCATACGATGCTTTACAACAGATCAATAAGAGCCCGCAACATATAATAAGATTATGTAGGCCGACCCCGCTGTGGCTGCCACTGGAAAGAGCTGCCGGCTCATACCCATCTCTCTCTCTCTACAAGCTTTGTGTGTGTTCGCAAAATGAGGAAACAAGTTTTGTAAAATGAGGAAAATGAGAATGAGAGAGTTGAGACGAAGATTCATAGAAATAATGGGTAAAAAGACCAAAACACCCTCATGTGCTGAGTTAATTGAAAAATTTAACCTCCGTTAGGCTAAAGGACGTTAACCGTAAAATATTTAAACGTAAACGATGGTCTCTGACATTTTTTAGACTAAAAGATATAACCTGAAAAATGGTATAAATATAAAGGACGATTTCTGTAATTTACTCCTTTATTAATTATATAGTATAGATATAGATATGATATTTTTCAAAAAAATAAAATAAAAAAAATACAAAAATCGATTTTCCGGACATTTATCTACTTGACGCAAGGCGAAAGCAAATTTCAGTAAACGAAATTGGTCTATTGCGATCGGATCGACGATACTCTCTGAATTCCGGCGAACGTAACGGCAACGGCAACGGCAACGACCAACTTTCCTTTGTAATTTTTGGAGGTATCTCTCTCCCCTTTGTGGTTTATTGTAGGAATTAGGTTCCAGGAAATAACTATTTAGGAAACCCTAATTTATCGCAATAGAAATTGGTCAGCCACTAAGAAATTTGCAAAAGTATAGCTATATATTCATCTTCAATTGCCCCAAATTGGCTGTTGAATTCCTCCTAAGTATTGCACTATATCGTTAGATTGCATCATAGGTTTCTGTTGTCACAGCTTATGATTTCCACTATTCCTTTGTTATTGATTCTTACAAAATAGTGTTTTTAGCTAATTTTTCGTGCTATGAAAATATGCTACAGTTTATTTAGATATGATTGTCAATTGTTATGTTATTTGACTCACAATTGGATAAGGGAACAAGACATTTTGGGGGTGTTTGGCATTGGGGTTTGAAAGTCATTTTTCTGATTATTATATTTTACAGTGTACAGATAATCAGTTTTTAGTGGTTTGGGACACTGGAACTGATTATGATTATTTAGGGGTTTATCGTCTAGTTACATGTATATCGTTAAGTTATCAGACTTTTTCAAAACACTAAACCGACTGATTATCTAAGCTGCAAACAGCAGAAGTGCAGTAAAACACCACTCGTTTTCTGATTATTTAATTCGGATTATTCCATGTATCCATATAATCACTTTCAAAACACACAATATGGGTGTTGATACTTTATATCTGCACTTTGAACTGTGACTTCATGAAACCGCACTCGCTAACACGTCTGAACACCTGCTTCTTGGTTTTAAAAACTGCGCAAGTCCCTTCGCTTTTGTGTACATAAGGCGGGAGCTGTACGAAAAGCGCAGGTGAGGCGAGCGGCTCGTGTACGAAAAGCGCAAATGTGCATTAGGATGTTGTAGAACAGGCTTTTTAGGTTTTACATTTAGGTAATTCATATATTAAATCCTATATAAAGATTTTTTGATACTTTGAAAGCTTTTATGCTTAGACTAGAAGTTTTACATGGGGATTCTTCAAGAACTAACAACTTGACCTTTTTTGTTTTCATGCATAGATTTTGGTTTTTGCATAAATTTATGTTTTTTTTGTTTTGATTTTCACTCTATCTTCACACGAATACGCTATGTTTTTACAGCACTGCTTGAGCTAACACATCATGAAAAAAACTATGCCATGGAGTGATGATGATAATGGTTCTTCATCTGATGTGTCTTCAAATCCTGATACAGATGCTTCTGATGATGATCAAATTCCAAAAAAGAGCAAAATGAGTTCTGGGAATTCATCCAAATCTAAAGGTATGTTCTCCACGCAGCTTTTAGGAGCTTAAGCTTCTGTTGTTTTTTTTCATAAAATAAGCTTTCATGGAAAAAAATAAATGATTTGTTTGGATGATAAAGTTTTAGCTTTGATTTTGAAAAAGTAAGATCTAAATAAATAAGCTAATCAAAGTACCTCAATGAATATTTATGTGCGTCCTTTTATGCCTTTTTATGTTTTTTAGCTACAACTACTTTCGCCAAACACTTCTATACAACTGAGTAACCGACAGCTACAGCTTATTTTGTCAAACATAACCATAGGCTAGTTTTTTGTGTTATTTTTCTGGGTGAATTTATACTTATTTCTTGATATTTTTGGAGACGTTAGATTCCCTTTTCCATTGCACTACTAGAAAAATTCAACCAATTTATGAGAAGTTGGTGTAATTTGGGTTATTTTTTTATTAGTAACAGGGAATCCAGTAAAATTTAAAAATAAATGTTGATAGAAGTAAAACAGTCAATCGATCAGAAGCTTAATAGTCACTCAAAGTATCTTCAAGTGTTACCGATCCTTTTTATTAGTGTCTTCAAGTGTTACCAAAGTATCTTCAAGCGTTGCCAACTCATACATTGTTATTATTAGTATGCGTAACACGTTGTAAAATACACAACTTCTTGCGGCCCATTTAACCATTTTCCTTTTAGTTATTTCTTTTTTCAATTTGAGTGTTCAAGATTAAAAAGGCCGTGCCTGATTTCACTCTTTTGAGTTGCATGCATCGAGATTAAATGGGCAGGTTGGGTGAAATCTGGTCAGGTTAGGTTGACTCGAAACACTTTATCCAAAAAATTTGATTTCTATTACTCTTAATTGGCAAGGTCGGTGGGGAAACCCACCGGTTAATGCCAGCCCTCGAATTTAAAATATTGCATTTTTAGCCCCTCCGGTTTATAAAAAGTTTGCAAAATGTCATTTTCACCCCCTTCGAGTTTTTAAAGTTTCGGGTTTATCTATGCACGTTTTTACTAAAAAAACTAATTTCTTACGTTCTTATTTTTATATACGTATCGGTATAAATTCAAGTTCGTCTATGTTTTGACGTAAATTTTGTTGGGAAATGAGCCAGGTCAAATATAATACGTTTTCATACTTATTTTTATGTACGTTTTGAGTTGGTCTACGTTTCGACCTAAATTTACTTGGAAACGAGTCGGTCAAATATAAAACGTTTTCATTCGACGGGTACAATCGATGTAAATTTAGTTCGGAAACGAGTCGGGTCGATTGTAGTATATAGTTTATCACGCGGCGTTTAGCGCCGCCACAACGTGCGGCGGGTAAAAAAACTAGTTATTTATGAAGAATTAGTGTCTCAAATGTAATTACCAATTGATATTATTACAAATTTACAGTAACAATCTTATTTTTTTGACATGTTTCCCTTTTTAGCTAAATTTTTTTACACCTTTGTCCTCATGGTGCAGTCAAGCCCGTGAACCGCAAGAGTAAAGGCATTGACTTCGAGGCATTAAGTCAACATGGCTACAAAGGCGGGCTGTCTGTCTTAAAAGTCCCGCCACCAAAAGAGGATGATAAGAACCGTGATTGGTCATGGTCAACAGGCAAGGAAACCCGTGGTGCAAACGAGACTGAAGAAAGTTATCAAGAAAGACAAAAGACTCGGGCCGCCTTACGTGAAGGCGAAGAGCTGGCGAATGCCCGAACCCAGAAAGAAAAAAACATTTCATTTTCGCAGAAGGAAAAGAGGAAAAGGGATATTGGGCAGGCTAGTAGAGGAAAGAGCTATGTTGAAGAAGAGAAGAGGTTGTTGAGGGAAAATGGGATTTATTCTGGTTTTGATTCCTGATCTTTTTATTATGTATGGAGTTAATTCTATTTTCTGAATTTCTGAAAAATGTCAAGTTTCATGATGTTAACAACATATAACTATATAAGACTTGTATACAACAACTAAGCCTGAGAAAGCGAGTGGATCGGGTAAACAGGTTTGGATCAAAACATGCTTTTTTAAAAAGAAATGAATTTTGTTCAGGTAAAATTTGATTTCAACCAAAATGGACACCTTTTTGGTTAGGAAAAGATATTAAAGTATGTCCTCCCCACTATTTTTGCTTTTGTGGCGGCTATAAGTGACGTTGGCTGCCGATGGCGACTAGCTGCTGGTGGTGGGTGGTGCTTGTTAATTTAATCTTCTAATATTAGATACGAGTATTCTTATTTTCTTTTTCTCCTTTTAAAGATTTACTATGTGTTACAGGACGCAGCTTAGTGCTCTTTTTCTCCTTTTAAAGATTTACTATGTGTTACAGGACGCAGCTTAGTGTTAATTATATGTATTCGGCTGAAAATTTTATAGGTATTAAGTTTCGCCCTCCTGATAGGAAACAAAAAATTATAGAATTCCATCGCGGCCCTCCCTGCGTTTTTCTTCAAGCTTCGCCACTGATGTGTTACATCTTATTAAAGATACAATTTGTGAGGTAAATAAACAAAACATGTATTGAATTAGGTGAGAATCTTATTTCAGATTAAAGTATTTCATGTGTATATGGAATCTTCAATCGGATGAAACATAAAGTTTTAATTCAGGAAACAGTTCTTTCTTGTGGAAAGCGTATATGAAATGTGTAACCTTGAATAGACCAAATGAATGCCTTCAAATAAGGGTTGAACGGTTGGTAGTTATATAAACAACATAACTACCACAACTACCATAACTATCATTGGTAGTTATATAACCGCCAAAACTACCGATGGTGATAACTATCAGTGGTGTTGTCTTGGACACCCTTACCAGAGGCTTCGTCCCCAGATCCTCGTAGTCTGGGGGGGGCTTCGCCTCCCTTGAACTATCGAGGATGTTTTTTTTAACGACAAATGTTACTCATACTTTACTTTTTACACCAATAATTTTTAACTAATCAATTGCCCATGTTTGAATCTAGGACCTCCCTTTAAGAGGCATTGACTCTACCAAGTGGGCTAGCTCCACATTGGCAACTATCGAGGATACTTAGTTTCAAAAATTAGAACATTCTTGAATGAGTGTGCACATCACACCTCCTATCTCATATCAATGTTTATTCTAATTTCACATTTGGTCTTAAGTAAATCCAATTATACTATAATGGCATTGATGACACTAAAATCACTAACATTCCTCCCCCCTTTTGGTGTAATCCTTGATTCACTTTATGTAACAATCAAAGAAAACAAACTCATGTATAAATGAAAATGTTATAATGATTGAATTTTCATCATAGTATATTACACATTCTAAATATTCGAAAATTGGGGTGTCTCTATGGACTGAACCCTTGCTATTCATTTGAATACATGAAGATAATATACACATAAGTTCAACATACTCGTATGTTCTTAATCTGACACATATTGTACTAGTCTTGTGTGTGTATCCTTCAATGAGCATATATAAATCCAAGTCCAAGCTTTATTTGAAGCGGTAAACTTCATACTCATATATGTAGTTGTTTTCCTTCTTGCACCTGTCATGCAATTTTTTAAAAGAACTATTAAGAAGTTATACTTCTGTTGGACATGTATGCCTAAGTAACAACATTTGATGGTACTGCTAACGAGGTAAGATCCAAAGGCTTATAACTTGAGCATTGATTACGATCAATGGATGTTTTAAAGATTAAACCAACATGTTACACAAATAGGCAGTAAAGGTAGATGATTATTTGTGAAATAATATCGACCAAGATGGATGTTTAGAAGAGAAGATACTGGAATCGTTGATCTCAAGGTGTTGTGTTCCGGTTAAGTAGTTATTCGCGAAAGATACAAAACCCTAACAACATATGGTTGTGTTTGTTACTATTTGGTTTGCAATTGGACTCCAGGTGGGAAATCAACGGTTTGACCTAAATTGGTTCGTGCGGTTTCTTTCTGCTGCATTATTTAAAAGTTTAAATCCTACATAGTAAACCGGTGGTATCAAAGGCACTTTTTCAAACAATTAGAAACAATTAATTTTAATTGCAATCATGTTTTATTTTTGTTAAACTTTTGTTTGACCAAAGATTGCATCCTTTATGTTTCATTATATTTGTGTTGTTTGTGAATCAAGCCTTAAGACCCGTAGTTGTGTTGATTGGTTGTTTTGATTTTAATTTATTTGTCTTGTATTTTTATGGTTGTTTTAGAAGCCTTACGTAATAGATTAGGTTTTTCAATTTTAATGTAAAATTGTATTGTTATCTAATCAAGACGAGACAAGAATCAAATTGAAGATCAAAAACCAAGATAGTCCGGGGGCAATAAAAAACCTTTAATGAACGAAAATAAAAAAACAAACATTAACGAACGTAAACGAACATAAACATATAAACGTAAATGAACGGACATAAACGAACAAATTATCGAACGTTCATAAACACAATTGATCGAACTCGACCTCTTTTAATGTCCGTTTATTAAATTAATCAAAAAGAATTTCTTGTTTATATTCGTTCATTTATCAAACGAATGAACGCATACAAACTCCCCACCAAACAGTTCACGAATATTCCTAAACGTTTGGTTCATATACAACACTAATTCTAACTTACTATTCCTTTGTTTTGTGGTTTTTATTTCTGTATGCATCATTGGAATATAGCTTACTTGAGATGAACCAAGAAAGTAGTGTTCCAGTTTTGGTATAGTATCAGAATTGTAACTTACTATTCTAACTTGTATCGAATTAAACGGTTAAAACAAAAAAAAATAGTTTTAACAACGGGTCAAATGAGTTGAAAAAAAAAAGTTATGTACAATTGCAATAAACCTTTTAAATCATTAAATTTCTTCCAAATGAGGGTGGAAACAAGATCAGGAGATTAAGGACCACGGCGGCCATGGATGCAGAAACACCCGGTGGCTTCATCCTCCGGCACCATTCCGCCGCCTTTGGTGGTGTCTATTGCCTCCAACAACTTCACAATCTCCTCCATTTCCGGCCTCTTTTCTGGATTTGCATCAACATTTCTTCATAATGCTCTCAAAAGAGCTTGGACAACACTTTGGAATGTTTGGCCATAAATTCTGTAACAAAATAGATCCCACTTTAAAAAAGATATGTTTAAAAGTCTTTCCTATCTACTTTTAATTCAATTACATTATACTTTTTTATATTTTTTTAATTGTTAAATATTTTACTATGTCATATGGTTTTTGAGATCAGTCTGACACAATAATACCGTAAGACCTAACAACATGTAAAACCCGCCCGTTAAACTAGTTTAATCTTATATAAATATATATTAAACAAACATATATTGCATTTAATATTATTTATAATTAGATTTTTTTTATTTACGGTTTATTTTTTATTATTTATATGTTTCAGTAAACTTAAATTAATTATATAAAATGAATTATTATAAATTTTTAATAAAAATCTTACTACTCTAATAAATGAAAATCTCTTCAAGACACGTGTCACTCTCTGGTTACTCCTCATCTTTATTTTCCCGCCTCTCTCTCCTATTAAATATTAGATTTTCTATTTATCTCTCCTATTAAATAATAATCTTTATATTAATAAATCTAATTACGAATACTTATTATTTAATTATAAATAGTTATTATATATTATCAATCAAATGAACTTAATATGAACTAACATTTATCAATTAAATTAAAAAATTAATACTATCAGTTGAAAAAAAATGTTTTAAAAACTAACTTAACAGACCTTATAATTGTCACGACAAATTACATTTTTTTAAAAACATATTTTGACAAATGTGTTTGTTAACAAATTATATTATATTTTATTCAACCGATGTAATATACTGGTTTATTCAACCCGTGTATTACACAGGTTTTTAAAAATATAAAATTTTTATTACTAAATATATAATATTTTATTTATTTAACCCGTGTAATACACAGGATTTTAACCTAGTATTATTAATAAAATAAATGATTACAACTAATAAAGTTACTAAATTAAATAAAATACTAAAACTAAAAATATATTAAATTAAATAAAATTTTAAAATAAGTAAAGAAAACTCGGTAATAGCCGTCGGTATTCCGTCAGTAAATAATTCTACCCACGGTCGTTTCTGACGGAGTATAATCGGTAATAACTTTCACCGACGGGTCCGTCAGTGATACTCCGGTTTTCTAATAGTGACTGGTCGAGTTTCAAAATACTACTTGCGGCTGAAAACTAAATCAATAACTGTAACTGAAATGGTTAATGGTACCTTATGAACAACTGCAGAAGATACTTCAGTAAAGCTTAGATCGGCATAAGGCATGTCACAACAATAAATTTCCCATAAACATATGCCAAAACTGTAAACATCACATTTCCTGTTATATGGCTTTCCTTCAAGAACCTAAAACATATGAAAATTTCAGTTATTTTTTCATAGGCAATGGTGAAAAAAAAATTCATGTCAAAGAAGCCTGAAAGCTTAAGGAGATATATTGAATTTGAATATATTTAAAGAAAGTTATGAACACTTCTGTTAATCACAAAAATTGGTAGGTGGTGACTGTATTTGATGGGAATTTGCAGCCCGTTTACTTATGAATAGATCGACTTGGGTTATTTTTATGTCTAACGGGTCACACGTAAAAGAAAAGATATTACCTTTCCGTAAAAGAAAAGATATTACCTTAAAAAGAAACATATAAATGGATCAGAAATCTTTCTCTCTAACGGGTCAAACCAGTAAAACAAAAATATTAGCTTAAAAAGAAATATGTTTAATGGATCGAAAATTTTTATCTTCTCTAACGAGTCAAACCTGTAAAACAAAAGATTTTAGCTTAAAATGAAATATGTTAAATGGATCGAAAATATTTATCTATAACGGGTCAAACCCATACAACAAAAGATATTAGCTTGTAAAGAAACATGTCAAATGGAAGTTTTCTAAAGTTCAAGCGTATTTTAATGCATAAAATCTCATCAGTTTTTTCAAAAAAAAAATATATATATCTTACTTTAAAAGATATATAATTTTTGTAATCATATTTAACACATCTTTTAAAATAATAAATTTTTATACATATTTTTTTGGCTCCACTCAACCCATTCTCATCCATGTAAGAAATGAGCCGTTATGACCCATTACCTAACCCGTCCATCCCATCACCTTTAGTCATTGTGCATACCTCTGGTGCCATGTAACCAAGAGTTCCAGTTTCACCGGTCATGTCTCTAGGATTTTGTGCTTCAACGCGAGCAACTCCAAAATCAGCAATCTTAAGTGTTTTGTATGTATCTAACAACATATTTTCGGTTTTAACATCTCTGTGAACAATCTTTTTGGAGTGAAGGTAGCTTAATCTGGAACAACAAATGGTGCATTAGCTAAGAACTAAAGATACAATGTTGCTAAAAATCAAACTCACCCTCTAGAGAGATCAAGAGCAAGTTGAACGACGATCTTGAAAGATAATTTCTTCCTATAATTTTTTATCAAGAACTTCTTGAGCGTCCCGCCTTGAAGATATTCGAAACACAACAAGCTCTATATGGTAGAGGGTTTTGGTGCGCATTTGGATCGTTGTTTGATGGGATCTTGAGATCTGATGTTCCAACTGAAGCTCCAATGAACTACAATCACATTAAAGTCACCCTTTGTTTAAGAAACAATTATGAACTAGATATATATATATATATATATATATATATATAGGGGTATGTTCTTTTGAGAACCAACAATATGATATATATATATATATATATATATATATATATATATATATTTATATAAGTGGCAAAGTAGGCAGGTCAAGTAACGGGTCAAAACAGATTCACACTAAGACAGGTTATTTAAGTATGGGTTGGGGTTGTGTTGGCCCCTAACATTTTTTGTCCATTTTATAAGTAGTTAACTCGTGAAATATGATTACATAAACTATTTGACAACTAGTCAAAACGGGTTCGCATTGAAGCAAGTTTCTTTTCATAGGAGTGGGCTCGGGTTGACCCACAAACAATTTTTTTGTTCCTTTTTATAACTAGTTAATACGTTAAATAAGATTACAAAAACTACGTTATTACAGTAATATATAGTTTTCTTTAGTAAAACGATTTAGGAGGTTGGAGGCATTGAAAACACAGTTTGGAAACTTTCAACTTGTTTGACCCGTTTGAGCTATTCTTTTTTTGTTTGACCTGTTACGGATAAACCATAACTGAAATCGACCAGTTCGTAAGCAACAGATTAGAAATTAACTGCTCAGAAGTATTGACCTTTGTGATATTTGGATGATCGAGTTTGTGCCAAACAGCAACTTCTTGCTCCAAGGATGCACGAAGAGCTAAAACCTCACCAGCAGTAACATGACCATCATCACCCCAATCCAATACCTTAACTGTAAAATTCAGTAATCAACTAACATCAGGATAAGTCTGCTTTTTTCAAAAAACATTGAGAACAAGTTAAACTCACCGGACCCCACCAATACTGGGATCTTAACTGAAAATTTCGGTAATTAACTAACTGTAAAATTTGGTAATCAACTAAAATCAGTATAACTCTATTTTTTTTTAAACTGTGAGAATCCTTATCGAAAAGATCGACCCCACCAATACTGAGATTTTAACTATAAAATTTGGTAATTAACTAATGGTAAAATTTTGTAATTAACTAAAATCAGGATAACTATTTTTTTTTAAACAAAACTCACGGACCCACCAATACTAGGATCCTTTAACTGTAAAATTATGTAATTAACTAAGTTAAAAGTTCGGTAATTAAGAAAAATTTAAGAAAATTATATGAAACTTACCTGCAACATCTCGACCATCATAAACACCCTTGTAAATAGTTCCATAAGTACCATGAGCAACAACATTCTTTATATCCAATTTACTCAAATCAATCTCCCATTCTTCCTCAATTTCCCTCTTTTTTGACCAAATCTTTTCTAAATACTTACCCAATTGCACATCCCAGCTCTTGAAATCAATCTTATCTGCCCTAAGAAACTGATCACTATTCCCATCACCATCCAATTCCTTTGACTTTGAACCCAATTGGGAGTTTGACTTTTCAGGGGAAGAACCAAAACCAGGAGAATTAGATTCCTTCAAATCCATAGTCAAAGAGGAAAAATCAAAGAGTATGAGAATGGTGAAACCCCAATAAGATGAGAGTGATGAGTTGATGATTGAAGAAGTGAGGGTTGACCAAGTCAAAGTTGAAGTTCTTGATGATCACCTATAAATACAAGAATTGGAAGGTGAATTGGATTAATTAAAAGTTTGAAATTTAAAAGGGAAAAGTGAATAAATTTATAATCTTTTTGTAGCTAATACGAAAAGGGCGGTGATGGAGGGAATCTTGATGGTGGTGGAGAAGAGAATAGCCGGTGGGTCTTTTAAACACTTTTTAAATTAAATAGTTGCTTTGTTGATTTCTGAAAATCAGAAACAACCGGCAAATTCGAAAAATATATAAGGGAATCATAGAATTTGACTTGAATTAAAGGTGCATTTAATATTTTTAATTCTAATAAGAGTAAATAGCATAAATCGTCCTTTATATTTATACCCCTTTTCAAATATTGTATTTTATCTTAAAAATTGTTAAAGATCGTCTTTTATGTTTACAAATCTTACACGTTACGTCCTTTGGTCCTAAATCAGTTAAATTTCTCAGTTATCATGTACAAGACACACGACGGTATTTTTGTAAATTTACTCATTTAACTAAAAAATATGTTGATTAAAGTATCTATAAACCCACTATCTCTCTCCTATCTCTTTCCCTATAGAGAAAAAGAGAAGAGAGAGAGTGGATTTTTATATATGTTAATTATTAATTAGTATAATTAGTAATTTATTAAAAGATATGGATGCATTTAATAAGATAGAGAGACAGGAAAAAAATGATAAGATTGAATATGGTGACGACACATGAAATACAAAAACCTTTATTTATTATGTAGTATAGATTATATTTTTTAATTAAATGGTAAAATTACAAAAATATACTCATGTGTCTTCCAAATGACCAGACTTAACTTAGAAAATTTAACTGGGTTAGGGCCGAAGGACATAACGTGCAAAATTTATAAACATAAAAGACAATCTCTTACAATTTTTGGGCTAAAGGACAATATTTGAAAAAGGGTAAAGATAAAATATGATTTGTGTGATTTACTTTTCTAATAATAATAAATTTTATTTTAAATTGTTAATAAAATACAAATACAAACATTCTTGTAAGTATGTGTGTTTACAGTTTACCATTCTAATCAAACTTTAAAAATACCAAAATTCAAAACGCACCAAATTCGAATTACGACTACAAATTCGGTTTTTGAATCGGGTTAGATTTCAAATCAAATTTCGAATTAGGTTTACGAAGCAATTTAAATTTGTGATTTTTGAAACGAATGTTCGAATAAGAATCATAAAACTTGTATTTTTTTTCATAATTTAGTTTTCGAAACAACTAGAATTCCAATAGTTGAATTAAAATTAAGTTAAAAAAATTTCAAATTTGGATAAGCCGGTTCGAATACACCACCGAGAAAATCGACATACCTTAATTACAAATTTCAAAAATTATTTAGACACAGTAAGTATGAGGATATATTATTATTTACTAGGTTAAAATCCAGTGTATAACACGGGTTGATAAAATATAATATTATATATTTAGTAATAAAAATTTTATATTTTAAAAAACCCGTGTATTACACGGATTGATAAAATATAACGTTATATACTTAGTACTAAAACATTTATATATTTAAAAACTCGTATATTACACGGTTTGAATACATTAATTTTTATTTACATCACTATTTAGTTAGAAACAGAAGCTACAAAATTAAATTTTAAAGTTTTTTTAAAATAAGAGATAATTTAAAATAAATATGTTTTATTAGTATAATTAATATTTTTTTTAAATATAAATCATTAATTAAAAAAAGAGATGTATTTAATAAGAGAGAGACGAAAAAAAAGTGTAAGGTTGAATATGATAATGACAAGTGACATAAAATTTAGTTTTTTTATTAGAATAAGGATTTTGATAAACAGATTTGCATAATAATCAAATGCATGTTTGATATTTGATAAGACTATTTCAAATACTACAAAAAACTATGGATGTATCTTTTGAAATTACTTTGTCTTGCATAATTTTCAACCCCTCAATCCTTAATATAATAAATAACTAGAAAAAAATACCTCATCTTTTTTTCCGTCTCTATCTTATTATTAAATGAGAAGATACGTGTCACTCTCTGATGTCTAATCATCTTATGTGGATTTATAAACTTAATATGAAATTAATTATAGATAACTATAATTTCTAATGTTACGTATCAATTTTGAAAAATAAATTTGTATTATGGATGTTGATTATATATTTTCAAGATTGTTTTTTACATTTTAATCAACTCCACTATTTTAGACAATCAGATTAATATTTCGTTTCAATTTTTATTACTAATTACTATTTAAAATTTTTCTTTATTTAGTCTGTGTAATACATGTTTTCTAATCTAGTAATTTAATAAATTTATAAAACTTTTCAAAAGCGGTAATCTATACTATATAATAAATAAATGTTTGAGTAAAACACTTGTCATTTTCCTATGCATCCTTCTCTTTTTTCCTGTATTTATCTCTTATTAATTATACAATTTTTCTTTAATTACTTTTTTATAATTTTTTATTTTCTGCATCTCTCTCATATTATATAACTAGGTTAAAATCTCGTGTATTACACTGGTTAAATAAATAAAATATTATATATTTAGTAATAAAAATTTTATATTTTTAAAAACCCGTGTAAAAATAACCCTTGTAATACACGGGTTGAATAAACCAGTATATTACATCGATTGAATAAAATATTATGCAATTTGTAACAAACACATTTGTCAAAATATGTTTTTAAAAAATGTAATTTGTCGTGACAGTTATAAGGTCTGTTAAGTTAGTTTTTAAAACATTTTTTTAACTGAGTATTAATTTTTTAATTAAATTGATAAATGTTAGTTCATATTAAGTTTATTATATTGATGATATAATAACTATTTATAATTAAATAATAAGTATTCGTAATTAGATTTATTAATATAAAGATTATTATTTAATAGGAGAGAGAAAAATAGAAAATCTAATATTTAATAGGAGAGAGAGGCGGAAAAATAAATATGAGGAGTAACCAGATAGTGACACGTGTCCTGGAAAGATTTTCATTTATTAAATTAGTAAGATAATGATTTCAATAATTACCTTTATAAAACGTTTTTCATTTAAAAAATAGGTTTGTTTATAAAAACATTTTTAGAAATTGAACATTTCTTTCATTCTTTTTATAAAACATTTAAAAAAAAACTAAATAACGTTTCTAAAATTTGTATAAAAAAACTATGTAATATGTAATTTTTTATTGTAATGGTATAAAATTATATTTATTTAACCCGTGTAATAGACGGAGTTTTAACCTATTATTTGATAAATTCAAGGCTTCATTACCCTTTTCAAGATTTCTCATACTTGAGTTTTCATTACTATACTGAGAATAAATATCTCAAGTAAAGAATTGTTTTCTTTTAACTATTTGATTATCGAATTTTAATTTGTTTCATAAAAATCTTTTAAAAGTTATTTTGTTTATAACAATCTTTTTAAAAATTACTTTGTTTTATAAATATTATATTTTGTAAACAATCTTTTGATTTCATAAAACTTGGAGTAAATTACACGAAAGGTCCCTGTGGTATGTCAATATTTTGGATTGGCTCTCCAAGTATGAAAAACTACATGTTTGCTCCCCATGGTATGACAGTACATAACATGATAGGTCCTTATGATGGATGTCCGTTAAATTTCAGTTAAGTTTTTTTAAAAATGACAAAAATACCCTTAGGTTAAAAATAATATATATATATATATATATATATATATTAAAAATAAAATAGTCTTAGAATTGTGGGACCCACCAAACCCTAACCACCTAGTCACGTCTCCTCACTTTCCGGCAATAACTCTTCAACACCCTCTCCGGTCATCTTCTCCGGCAACAGTCGTCTTCTCTAGCAATCTCTGTGAAGCATTCGGTTTTTCTACATGTATTAACACTTTCTCTGGTCCCGTCCCGTTATAAATGACATGTTAATTGGCAAAAGCATGGAGGATCCTAAACATAACCATTCTTTCAATCTTTAATAAAAAAATGAACAAAAATACTCATAAAAGGCTATCTGGAAACAAATTAAAAGGATAAAAGCTCAAAACAAATTTTAACCTAAACTGTGTCAAAAGTGATGAACTTTAGTAAATTGAGTCCTATTTTGGGACGAAGGTTGAAAATATGGTCTTTAGTGCTAATAAAACTGTTGTTAAGGAAAAAGGTAATGCCCCTGAACCTTCCATTAAACTTTGACAAATACAACCTCTATTATTTGCAGAGAAAGCAAGGTATCATAGATATTTCATCTAATAGAGCAGGGATAGTTCTTTAAGCAGGGTAGTGTCACTAGCTTTGCTCGAGTGCTGGTTGATGTTGATGCGAGTAATGATTCCGAACAGGAAAAATTTTGATATAGACAATATCACCGACCACCGACGACTATTTATCCTTCACATCCTCCGCCGTGAACGGTATGTCATAAACGATGAGCTTCGCTTTCGGTCGGAGAGGCGTTCTGGCGCCGGTGAGAATCCATATCACTAAATTACCATTATAAGTCGCCGCCTTTTCAATGCTAGCTCTGATCTCGTTATCATCACCCTTCGACAGCAGCCAATATCCGTCACGACCAACTGGAATGAAGGATGGTGACGGTATTGGAGGTGGTGGCTGACGGGAATAAAGGAGCGAGGAAGCCAACGGTAATGAAGTTGGGAGTGTAAGATGGAGGGTGTGGGGATTAGGGTTTTGAAAAAGGATGGCCTAGAGATAATATAATATTTAATATTAATTTTATTTTTATTTCTTTTTTAAGTTGAGGGGTACTTTGGTTATTTTACACACTTAACTGAAAATTTAACAGACATCCATCATAAGGACCTATTATGTTAGTACTACCATACCATGAGGAGTAAACATGTAGTTTTTCATACTTGGGGAGCCAATCCAAAATATTAACATACCAGAGGGACCTTTCGTGTAATTTACTCTAAAACTTGTTTAGTCATTTATAATTTTTCTTCACATAATCCATTGTTTTTAATGATCATACAAATTGTATATGACTTTATCAATCTTGTAATTGACTTTGTCTTTGTTGTACATGACTTCAACAATTTTGCATTAGATTTAGTCATTCTTGTGTTCATCATTTATCTTGTATCTGATCTCATATTGTATTTCAACCGAAACTTCACTTTGTTATATGAAGATAATTATTCTACGACCATTGATGTGCCTATAATTTTATATCATAATAGTAGGTTATAAACTCGTGTATTACACGGTGTTCTATAATAGAAAACCGAAATTATAATAATGTGTACATAAATTTATAATATAGTGTGTATTATAGAAATTACAAAGTTCTATAGCATGATTTTTTTTGCATAAATGAAGAAATTTTATTACATAGAACAAAAAAAAAATTAAAATACAATTACAATTCACAAATCTGGAAATACTTCTTTGAAAACGACCGTTAACGTATAGCATGTATGCATAAGACGGTGTATTACTCGCATTTTCAAGTATATAGAATGGATTCAATTGTTAATGTTGTAAGCATTCACCAACAACTTTAATACTTCTAGTTTATCGACTCGTGTATTATATGGGTTAAATAATGAAAATCATATAATTCATAAATTTACAAATACTTCTATGGTTTTCATTATTCATGAGTGAAACACATGAAATAAAGGTTTTTATGATCCATAAACATTTGATCAAGTCCTTGACAATTTACAATGTAAAGGAATATCCAGATCTGACTAAAAAAAACTGGTGTATGCTCTAACGAAAGAAGTCTCATTAGTAAGCCTGAATCATGAAGTATCTATATTTTCTATGCACTATTTGGAGTTGATGAGTAAAATAGGCAACAATAGTATTTCTATAATAAAAATGTGTTGTGATTTGTACACACAAAAATTACTTTGCACACCACTATATTTGTAGTGAAATAATTAAATTACCATTGGAAAATTCATAGTCATGGGATGATCCCACTGCATCCATTCGAGGGTCTGCAAAACATTTTTGTAGTGTTTTTGGTTTCTGATTAGAACAAAAATAACAAAGAAGTGAATTTGTTAGCAAAACATTTTTGTAAAATTTTTGCCTTTTGATCAGAACAAAAATAACAAATACTAACCCCATATCAAGCATATTGCTCATATGAAAGAAAGTTCAAATCCAAAAATTGACATGAACCATATAAAATGAGGTCACAAAGTATAAAACTTTACAATGCATCAAGATAAAAGATCATATGGTATCAAGTACACCAACACACACCATTGTAGTTGTATCCTAAATATCAAGTAAATCATTGTTTGTACTATGAAAAATATGCAAAGATTATGGCATAAATAAAGTCATGTCATGAAGTTGTGGTCAATGGGTAAAACATCATAAATTTCTTAATGGGTCAGAAGGGTCGAGCATGACCCAAAAGTGAAGTAAAATACATACAACTTTTACATTTGCCTAAACAGATGAAATAAGAATAACATCTTAATAATATAATTTTTACTGATAATTAGTACATTTGTTATTATTCTATTTTTACTAACCTGTTTGGATATGTATTAAATTACCCATTTTTTCCCGAACTCAGTTACCCAACACATTAGAACGACTCATTGTCAGCAAGATATATGACGTTCCTTAAGAAGTCAACTAAAGATGAAATCTTGTTTGAAATACGACCTTGAGTAAGGTAGGGTGTTTCATTCCTTAAATGATGGAAACCATAAGCCACTTGATATCCATTCCTGTATCAAGAAAGTTACATGAAGAATATAGTAAAAATGAAATAAAAATAATAAAAGTTTAAAGATAAATTGTACATTAATCCCCAAAAAAAGGAAACAATGTAGTATTTCCAGGCCTCAAAATTATTATTGTTGCAGAACCTTCGATTGAACATGATGATGATGGTGGGATATGAACAAGCAATAAACAGATGGATGATTGATGATAGTACGTAAGTGTGTGCGTATGTGCGATAATGGAGAAACAGAAATCAGGAGCGTGAATTTGGACAGAAAGAATACGAGCTGGTAACATTCATTCAGAATCTATCAAATGTATATACTAGATGTGAAATGTTGTGTCGGTTCAATAGGAACGCTTTGAATGATAATCGTTCTATTGACAGCCGCTTGTTTCAACAAATCCAAAAATACTAATAGATGCATATGTACAACCCTAAAAACATTGTTACGTTTGTTGGCCATAGGCCCAAACAAACAGACTGAGTTATTTACTAAGTACATGAACCATTAAATTAAAATGCACAATCTAAAAGTCTTGACCCATTAACAACTAAAATCATAAATAGTTTAAAAACAAGCCCATGAAGATTTAAGCCCAACAATCTCCCCCTCAATCTCAATGCTTGTTTGGATTCAACAACTTTTCAATCACAGTTCTTTTGTTCTGGATGTAGTATCCGGGTCCTCCTCCATGTCCTCGCTCGGATCTTCCTCTTCATTGATTTCATCTTCACTATCTCCATACTCTTCAAGATCATCGTGCATTTGTGGACCACATCCCTTTGGAAAGTCACGGATTGCACTAACACCATGACTTTTAAACTTTGGTTTTGCTTGACTTGGTTCTCCAACGTTGGTGGTGCTCCCTTCGTGTAACATCCCAAAATTTTAAAAATGAAAGTCTAGGGGCTATTATGTAAAAGTCCCAAAGTTAAAGGACTTAAAATAAAAGAAATGGGAAAAATGGAAGGTAGCGGACCGCTACCAAGCCAATAACGGTCCGCTAGCCGCAATTAGTCCGGACAGCGAGAAGGCGACACGTGGTTAGTGACTCACTGAATAGGATTGGGTAGCGGACCGCTACCCAAAGAACAACGGTCCGCTACGTGGTGAGCAAGGAAAACGACTGGCAAGAGGCGGTGGCGGACCGCTACCGCCAAGCTTAACAGTCCGCTACGGGTGGCTTCTCAGCCCTATAAATAGTTGAGTTTGCCGTTCAAATAGAAGCAACAACAATCAACATCACCACCATCACACACACTAGCACGATTCCCGAGGAGCCCCGAACGATGGTTACGAGCGCGGAGGTTACGAGTGCGGTACGCAGAAAGTGCGGTTCGAGTCGGAGAAACGTTTAAAGCGAGGAACGAACTTAGAAACTACTCAAGGATAAAGTAAGTACATTGGACCCGTACCCTAGACACAGTTATGTGAAATACGTGCTTATTTGATGTGATTATGTGAGATGTGTTTTGTGATATGATGAGGGTATGGGGTAATGACAGATTAATCTAAACACTAAACGAGAATAATGGAGTAGTTACGATGTATCCAAGGGGTGGTGGATACGCCGCTGGTACTTCCTATATATAAACCTCTTGTGTACTTCGTGGTGAAACCATTATGAATGTTTAGCAGTATAGACTAATAAATAATAAAGAAATATAGTAAACGTACGGGAGAACATCCAACCGGTATGTAGTTATCTTACAAACGGAATGTCCTGTCTAGGAAAGAGCGGTGTATAAATCTCTCCTAGACCCGTCGCTCTTTTCTGGGGACATCTCTGTTGGAGGTACTGCTCTGGAAGGAAAATCACCCCAGTTTACAATATATGAAGAATACGATATGAGATGAAAGTATACCATGCATAAATGAATACGTGAAATGCATGATGATTACATGAATGCATGATGATACGTGAAAACATGAATGAGTATGATGGAACGAGTCTAAACCCTAAAATGGAATAACGGAGTACTCACGAAGTGTTAGAGGGGTGGTGGATACGCCGCTGGTACTCCTTATATATAAACCATTCTAATGCGTCGTGGAGAAACCGTTACGAAGTTTTAAGGTGAGGACTGGTTGGTGAATAAATCAAGCATATACATGAAATGAAAACAAATGCTTGATACATTTGGGAGGCTGTGAGTCAAAGATACTCAAGGTCCCAAATGAAATGAGATACCCGACCAAAGAGGTGGATCTCAATAAGAGAAAAGGAAACTCTAGGCCTTCGGGGCTGAAAGAGTAAACTCTAGGCCTTCGGGGCTGAAAGAGTAAAAGCCTATGTGGCTAAGGAATGAATAAGTCTTCGTGACAAATGCGGGGATGCCTATACTGAAGAGTATAAGGACCTTGCCAATTCTTGGACCGGAGGCAGAGGCCTCTGATGATTGCGAGGGGGTTAGCATACCCATAAATATACTAAAAGCGTGGCCGGAGGTACGTCCGGAGATGGTCACGTGGGCACGAGGCCCCAGCAAAATTGAACAATAAGAATCTAAAGGGTTCATAATAAAATGAACGATGCAGTGTACTTACTTAGCGTAAGCTAATTCAAAAACATTTTCCAAACACTGCAGGAAAGAAGCACGTGGAATAAAGCTTCCTATGGACGAGGCTGGTCGGAGTTGAAAGATCCTTATATAGGATAATGTAATTGTATTATTTTGTAAAATAATATTATTATAAATGAAAAGTTTCCTTAGCCATTATGGCGAGGTTTTGTTAAATCTGAGACCCGTTTTCTGTATTAAACCCTGATAAAATAATAGTAAAATAAGAAGAGTGTTTCAAATTGGTATCAGAGCGCGGTTTGAGAGATTTAAGTATTAGAAAGAGTACTTAAACTCAAACTATAAGTGCTCATGATATAAATAGGGATTCAATCCGAGGCCGTCCAAGGAAGCAGGTATGTTAAATTCCAGTGCTTGAACAGAAATGTGTGAATATACGTGGGCAGAACTTTGTATGAGGTAAGCTCCATATGATAGTTAGGAGTATCAGGATGGTAATATACATTACCTTATGCCTTACCAGTATAAGAGTTAATGCATGGGACCATCATGATATCCCAAACACCATATGATAACTTATGTCAGCAGATAGTAAGCCAAGGATATGAATATGCATGATTATGATTTATGCATATATACAAATGCATGAGTATAAACTTTATGTGAAATTCTTGAATAGGATTAAATTGATACAAGACCTGTAGTATAAAACCCTAGACTACGATTAGGGTAAAACAAATGAGAGATTAAACGATATCGTGTTTTAGCAAATGGCTGAATATCAGAATAATGAATTACGTGACGAGGGAAGCCACATGAGAACTTAATCGCCACGTCATGATGAGAACGAGGTGGAACAAGTTTCGGAGAATATCCGGAGACAAATCGCAATAGAAGTAGAAAAAACATTCGATGCGAACTTTCCGATCTTACAAGTAGACCTACAGAATTCGTTAGAGAGTTGGTTTGAAAGTCACAGAGACATTACTCATAATGGAGAGGGAAGAAATCCACAGGTTGATATGAAATCATCCCGTTGCACGTATAAGGATTTCATGACCTGTAAGCCATTAGAGTTTAAGGGAGCTGCTAATCCCTTAGAAAGTCAAAGGTGAATTGCCTCAATAGAAAGGGCATTCGATACATGCCACTGTGAGAAGGAGGATGAAGTCACCTTCGCCACCAATCAGCTGCAAGAACGAGCTGACGATTTGTGGGGAGTAGTGCAGAGAGAGAAAGGTAGAGAAAGAATTAAGGAAATGAGGTGGGAAGAATTCAAAGATATCTTCCTAAAACATTATTTCCCTCGAGCGGCAATTGAGAGAATCAGTGAGGAGTTTCTTCAACTCCGTCAGACCACGGAGACAGTAGATGAGATCACGGGGATCTTTTACGACAAAGCTAGATTCTGTCCAACTTTATTGACAACCCCAGAGACGTGGATGACAAGATATCATCTCGTTTTAAAAACAGAGATTAGAGAGTTTATCCATCCATCCAAGTGTGCGAACTTGGAGGAAATGATTGATTGGGCTCGGGAAAGAGAAACTAAGCTCAGACAGACAGAGAGAGATGGGAAGAGGAGAGGAGAAAGTTATCCTTCTCCTATGCATCTTAAGAGGTTTAAATTCAACAAACCGGGAGGTAGTTTCTCCCCAAGAAAGGGTATTCAAGTTTGTAAAACTTGTGGAAGGAGGCACCAGGGAGAGTGCCGACTCAAAGTGACGAGCTGTCACAAGTGTGGAAAGACAGGGCACACTGCATTGCAGTGTATGAGTGGCACCCGATTGTGCTACAATTGCTATAAGCTGAGACACTTTGGCAGGGAATGTTCTAAGCTAAAATCTCAGATAGAGAAGACCGGATAAGGGTCTAGAGTGGCAGATAATGAGATAAAAAGGATCGAAGCCCCGAAGCCAAGGGGTAGGTCTTTTCAGCTCACCACAGAGGAAGCAAAAGATGTTCTTGATGTTGTATCAGGTATATTCCTCTTGAATTCCCTACGAGCTTGTGTTTTATTCGACACAGGAGCTAGTCGATCATTTATTTCTTTAAAGTACGCAAACGCTAGAAACTTTAATAGAAGTAAGTTGGCTAAGCATTAGAAGTCGAAATCATGAGTGATCGAAACTGCGTAGTAACTGAAATATGCCGAGATTGCCAACTACTGATAGAAGGAGAAGAATATCATGTTGACCTAATTCCAATACCGATGCAAGAATTCGACCCAATCATTGGAATGAATTTGTAAGGCCCCAAACCCGGGAGGCCTCACTTGTTGGATTTACTCATTCACACACAGTTCTTAAACTTGAATATCAAATAACGTAGCGGAAAATACTTCATTAAACATAACCATTACATTGTTCAACATACGGAAGCGTAACATAGTCTATTACATAAACATAACATAAGCTAATCATAACGGGATGCCAGTCTTCATCTCATCCGGGTAACTCATCAAGCCGCCTAACATCACCTTCCATCATCATAACCTGCCTTAACCTGAATGTGCATACTAAAAAGTCAGCTACGCTGGTGAGTTCTAGCTTTACATAAAACTTTAACATAATCATTTTGCCAAAAACATAACATACATTTATTTAACAAAAGCGTACGTAAAACATGCAATAACTTAACATCATCTTAACATCGTAATATAACATCATAACATAAGTCAACATGAACCGAATCTGCGCCTTCTCGTAACCGTCAATTCCATACATCGCATACCAGCGAATGAACTTAAGGCTCGTTACCTCTAAGTCATCCGTCACACAGGTCCCCTAAGGCTCGTTACCTCTAGGTGGACCAAACATATGTCTCCTAAGGCTCGTTACCTCTAGGTAGACCAACATATGCCTCCTAAGGCTCGTTACCTCTAGGTAGACCAACATATGTCTCCTAAGGCTCGTTACCTCTAGGTAGACAGAACATAACATAGGCACTATTTCCCTATAAGGAATAGTACCTTCCATCGGGATCTCGGTAATCCCATGGGTGACCGTCGTCACCCCATCATCAACCAGTTGTACAACTGTTAGCCAGCCACATAGGCCCCCATAAGGGTAAGGCCCATTCACACATACATACCTTAGCTCCCATAGGAACTCATGGCAGATTCGTTCATTCGTGACTTTCATAAAACCTTTACCTCTTTTTAGTTAAAGCACTCATACGTTTTATTAAACAAAACATTATCTCTTTCGTAAACCTTTCGTAAACTTCATTTGGAAAAAAATTTCATAAACATCATCCCATAAACATCATTTCGTAAACATCATATCGTAAACATCGTTTCGTAAACATCATATCGTAAACATCACATCGTAAACATCATTTCGTAAACCTCGTTTCATAAACCTCATTTCAAAACATCATTCCGTATGTATGCACACCAGCCCAAAAACATTTAATTAAAACGTTTAAAGAAGGGCTTCTAGAACTCACCTTATAAGCTAGCCTCGGTTGTTTAGCTAAACCCTAAACCCTAGAAATCACCTAAACGAAGGTCCAAAAACGTCACTTCCGATCTGAATTGATTAGTTACATACACATCAGACCAAATCCCGACTTTAACGGTTTAACCATTCTAAACATACTGACTTTACTTAACCAGCCTGATGCCTGCGCACTTAGCAAGTGCGCAGGGCCTTGTTCTTGCGTACTTAATAAGTGCGCAGACTTTGCTTCATGCGTACTTGATAAGTACGCAGGACCCTCTTCATGCGTACTTGATAAGTACACAGGATCCTCTTCATGCGTACTTGATAAGTACGCAGGATCCTCTTCATGCGTACTTGATAAGTACGCAGGATCCTCTTCATGCGTACTTGATAAGTACGCAGGATCTGCTTCCCTTCTAAAACCCTAACTTTCGCATTCGGGTCTGATCACGTCAAGATCCCGAACTTGTTTACATTCAAAACGTTTGCTTTTCATTAAGGAACTAAAATCTATGTTTTTCTTCCAATTTCATCCATAAAAAACGTTACCTTTTGTTGGGTATAGAAATGAGACTGATGCTGTCAATAGAAACTACAGTATTGAAACTAGTACTTTCGGTTGAAATTTTGTTCAATCGAAACTAGTAGTTTCGGTTGAACATTTGTTCAATCGAAACTACCTAGTTTCGATGCCTGTTTTTCAGGCCTGTTTGGCAGGTGGCTTGGAAAACAAGGCACATGAAGCCTCCTATATATAGTAGAATACCCATTAGGAGTGAGTGTGTCTGTAGAGGGAATCACCACCCCAGGGGGAGCTCACCCTGGGGTGAGACTAATTGTTAGTGTATGATCGAGCCTTTATTTTCATTTCAATCAAAGAATCATACGTTTTTATGCTTTCAATTAGCAGTTCTTTTTCACTTTCATGTGTTTCTGTTCGTATATGTGATTCCCGCACCCGTCTCTACCATTTCTGATTCGAGAGTGATATCGGATCCAGAGATTCCGCCTCTCGATCCGGACTGCTTCAAGAATTTCTCCGCAGATCTGTTCTCTCAGGTCTGCTCAGGACCTACAAGTGGTATCAGAGCCATGGTGGCTCTTATTGCTCTCAAATCTGCTCAAAATCAAGAAAAACCCGCCATTGAGGCGTTAAACTTGAAGAAATCGATGTGTAGCAGGTTCGTGACTGCTGTTCTACATTTCCACTTTCAAAATCTAAAGATGTAAGGCTTTTGAAGCATTTTTCAGAGCTGGATTGTGGGTATCGAAGTAGCTGAAGGTTGAAGATGGTCAATCGAAACTATGCGGTGGCTGAACATTTTCTATCGAAACTACTGGTGTTGCCCTAAATTAGAAGTAGAAGACATCAAAACTAGGCTGTCGAAACTAGGCTATCGAAACTAGAGGGTATCGAAACTACTAGTTTCGATTGAAGAATCTCCTATCGAAACTACTAGTTTCGATTGAAGAATCTCTCTATCGAAACTTCTTGTTTCGATACTGCCTCTATCGAAACTAGCCTTGTTTCGACTGAAGTGGAGCCTATCGAAACTACAGGCAGAACTGTCCAAGTACTCTCCAGGATATTAAAAAAAAACAAAAGTATTTTGGAGAATTTCTTGGATAAATTTTTTAACATGATATTGCATAGAAGGAGGGGAGTTTTGGAAGAAAACTTGGAGACAACATTTTTCGGGTTTTTGAAAATTTCGTTTCTTCGGCAATATACACGATGTTCTGCCTGATTCAGCCGTAATTCCTTTTATCAAAATTCAAGTTTGGGCAGCGGGTAACAAAGTCAAGCATACTTGTGACAAACCGGATCATTAGTTGTTGATTACATGGTGATTCGATCCCTTATCTTTTGCCTAGAAATAGGAGGGTCTACACTTCAGGGGGAGAATTACCACGAAAGACTTCAAATTATCAGCAGAGTTATGAAGATGCAAGACAATGTGAGCCTTTGCTTGAAATTGACCTTTTTTAGGGGGAGAGAAGGCAAAAGTTGATCAAGTGTTCGAGAATGTCAAGAATCCTTGTAGAAAGATGGTTATTTACTGCTAAATACTTGGGATTCAAACCTTTATCATTTGCCTACAAGATAGGAGGGTCTACACTTGAGGGGGAGAATCACAACGAAAGGCATTGGATCATCAGTCATTCTATGAAGACGAAAGACAGAGTCGGACAAGATTTGATAGCATCAGTCTAGGGGGAGATTGTTGGGTATAGAAATGAGACTGATGCTATCAATAGAAACTACAGTATCGAAACTAGTACTTTTGGTTGAAATTTTGTTCAATCGAAACTAGTAGTTTCGGTTGAACATTTGTTCAATCGAAACTACCTAGTTTTGATGCCTGTTTTTCAGGCCTGTTTGGCAGGTGGCTTGGAAAACAAGGCACATGAAGCCTCCTATATATAGTAGAATACCCATTAGGAGTGAGTGTGTCTGTAGAGGGAATCACCACCCCAGGGGGAGCTCACCCTGGGGTGAGACTAATTGTTAGTGTATGATCGAGCCTTTATTTTCATTTCAATCAAAGAATCATACGTTTTTATGCTTTCAATTAGCTGTTCTTTTTCACTTTCATGTGTTTCTGTTCGTATATGTGATTCCCGCACCCGTCTCTACCATTTCTGATTCGAGAGTGATACCGGATCCAGAGATTCCGCCTCTCGATCCAGACTGCTTCAAGAATTTCTCCACAGATCTGTTCTCTCAGGTCTGCTCAGGACCTACAAGTGGTATCAGAGCCATGGTGGCTCTTATTGCTCTCAAATCTGCTCAAAATCAAGAAAAACCTGCCATTGAGACGTTAAACTTGAAGAAATCGATGTGTAGCAGGTTCGTGACTGCTGTTCTACATTTTCACTTTCAAAATCTAAAGATGTAAGGCTTTTGAAGCATTTTTCAGAGCTGGATTGGGGGTATCGAAGTAGCTGAAGGTTGAAGATGGTCAATCGAAACTATGCGGTGGCTGAACATTTTCTATCGAAACTACTGGTGTTGCCCTAAATTAGAAGTAGAAGACATCAAAAATAGGCTGTCGAAACTAGGCTATCGAAACTAGAGGGTATCGAAACTACTAGTTTCGATTGAAGAATCTCCTATCGAAACTACTAGTTTCGATTGAAGAATCTCTCTATCGAAACTTCTTGTTTCGATACTGCCTCTATCGAAACTAGCCTTGTTTCGACTGAAGTGGAGCCTATCGAAACTACAGGCAGAACTGTCCAAGTACTCTCCAGGATATTAAAAAAAAACATAAGTATTTTGGAGAATTTCTTGGATAAATTTTTTAACATGATATTGCATAGAAGGAGGGGAGTTTTGGAAGAAAACTTGGAGACAACATTTTTCGGGTTTTTGAAAATTTCATTTCTTCGGCAATATACACGATGTTCTGCCTGATTCAGCCGTAATTCCTTTTATCAAAATTCAAGTTTGGGCAGCGGGTAACAAAGTCAAGCATACTTGTGACAAACCGGATCATTAGTTGTTGATTACATGGTGATTCGATCCCTTATCTTTTGCCTAGAAATAGGAGGGTCTACACTTCAGGGGGAGAATTACCACGAAAGACTTCAAATTATCAGCAGAGTTATGAAGATGCAAGACAATGTGAGCCTTTGCTTGAAATTGACCTTTTTTAGGGGGAGAGAAGGCAAAAGTTGATCAAGTGTTCGAGAATGTCAAGAATCCTTGTAGAAAGATGGTTATTTACTGCTAAATACTTGGGATTCAAACCTTTATCATTTGCCTACAAGATAGGAGGGTCTACACTTGAGGGGGAGAATCACAACGAAAGGCATTGGATCATCAGTCATTCTATGAAGACGAAAGACAGAGTCGGACAAGATTTGATAGCATCAGTCTAGGGGGAGATTGTTGGGTATAGAAATGAGACTGATGCTGTCAATAGAAACTACAGTATCGAAACTAGTACTTTTGGTTGAAATTTTGTTCAATCGAAACTAGTAGTTTCGGTTGAACATTTGTTCAATCGAAACTACCTAGTTTCGATGCCTGTTTTTCAGGCCTGTTTGGCAGGTGGCTTGGAAAACAAGGCACATGAAGCCTCCTATATATAGTAGAATACCCATTAGGAGTGAGTGTGTCTGTAGAGGGAATCACCACCCCAGGGGGAGCTCACCCTGGGGTGAGACTAATTGTTAGTGTATGATCGAGCCTTTATTTTCATTTCAATCAAAGAATCATACGTTTTTATGCTTTCAATTAGCTGTTCTTTTTCACTTTCATGTGTTTCTGTTCGTATATGTGATTCCCGCACCCGTCTCTACCATTTCTGATTCGAGAGTGATACCGGATCCAGAGATTCCGCTTCTCGATCCAGACTGCTTCAAGAATTTCTCCACAGATCTGTTCTCTCAGGTCTGCTCAGGACCTACAAGTGGTATCAGAGCCATGGTGGCTCTTATTGCTCTCAAATCTGCTCAAAATCAAGAAAAACCCGCCATTGAGACATTAAACTTGAAGAAATCGATGTGTAGCAGGTTCGTGACTGCTGTTCTACATTTCCACTTTCAAAATCTGAAGATGTAAGGCTTTTGAAGCATTTTTCAGACCTGGATTGGGGGTATCGAAGTAGCTGAAGGTTGAAGATGGTCAATCGAAACTATGCGGCGGCTGAACATTTTCTATCGAAACTACTGGTGTTGCCCTAAATCAGAAGTAGAAGACATCGAAACTAGGCTGTCGAAACTAGGCTATCGAAACTAGAGGGTATCGAAACTACTAGTTTCGATTGAAGAATCTCTCTATCGAAACTTCTTGTTTCGATACTGCCTCTATCGAAACTAGCCTTGTTTCGACTGAAGTGGAGCCTATCGAAACTACAGGCAGAACTGTCCAAGTACTCTCCAGGATATTAAAAAAAAAACAAAAGTATTTTGGAGAATTTCTTGGATAAATTTTTTAACATGATATTGCATAGAAGGAGGGGAGTTTTGGAAGAAAACTTGGAGACAACCTTTTTCGGGTTTTTGAAAATTTCGTTTCTTCGGCAAAAAATACTTCCGCTAACCTTTCCGACGAGAACGTCTCACGAATAGGTAGGAAATGAGCACTCTTCGTTAAACGGTCCACAATTACCCAAATGGTGTCATGACCTTTAGCTGTGCGAGGTAGCTTGGTTATGAAGTCCATGGTAATGTGTTCCCACTTCCATTCCGGTATGTCAAGTGGTTGAATCTTTCCATACGGTTTCTGGTGTTCAGCCTTCACTTGCGAGCAAGTCAAGCACTTGCTTACGTACTATGTCACTTCGTGTTTCATTCCAGTCCACCAGTATTCCTTCCTCAGATCTTGGTACATTTTGTTGGTACCGGGGTGGATAGAGTATCGAGACTTATGAGACTTATCCAAGATTTTGGTTCTAAGCTCGCCACTCATAGGTATCCATACCCACTCAAAACGTTTCCTAACACCAAGGGTGTTATATTCCAACTTGTCCTGTTGGCCAACCATCCTTTCCTTCTTTACGTTTTCTTCCTTAAGTGCTTCATCTTGAGCTCTTTCAATTTCCCTCATCACATCTGATGTTACCACTAACTGGCAAGCTTTTACTCTAATAGGAGCAGGCACATCCTTTCGGCTTAGAGCGTCTGCCACCACGTTTGCCTTTCCAGGATGGCATATGATTTAACAGTCATAGTCTTTCAATAGTTCCAACCATCGTCTCTGTCTCATATTAAGTTCCCTTTGTTCGAAGAAGTACTTCAAACTTTTATGGTTGGAGTAAACAGTAAACTTCACCCCGTAAAGGTAGTGCCTACTGATTTTTAATGCGAATACGACAGCAGCAAGTTCCAAATCGTGAGTCGGGTAATTCGCTTCGTGAACTTTCAACTGTCGCGACGCATATGCAATCACTCTATCGCATTGCATCAACACGCACCCTAATCCCTGACCCGAAGCGTCAGAGTATACCACCAAGTCTTCATTTCCCTCGGGAATGGCCAAGACTGGAGCTTTGGTTAGCTTCTCTTTCAATTCCTTAAATGCCTCATCCTGGGTCGAACCCCATTCGTACTTTACCTCCTTCCGAGTCAACTTTGTCAATAGCGAAGCTATTTTCGAGAAATCCTGGATGAATCTCCGATAGTAGCCTGCCAATCCCAAGAAACTACGGATTTTGGTTAGCGTCTTAGGAATATTCCATTCCCTTACCTTCATTATCTTCGCTGGGTCAACCATAATGCCGTTTGGGTTAATGACATGTCCTAGGAACTGGACTTCCCCAAGCCAGAACGCACATTTGGAGAACTTAGCATACAAATTTTCCTTCTTCAGAGCTTCCAATACCTCCTTCAAGTGACACGCGTGATCACCCTCATTCTTGAAGTAGATGAGGATATCATCGATGAACACGATTACCGATCGGTCCAGCATTGGTCGACAAACTCTATTCATCAAATCCATGAACGCTGCGGGGGCGTTCGTCAATCCAAAAGACATTACGCGAAACTCGAAATGTCCATAACGCATGCGAAATTCAGTTTTTGGTATGTCTTCTTCCCTCACCTTCAACTGATGGTACCCGGATCGAAGGTCGATTTTTGAGAACCAACTTGCGCCTTGCAATTGATCGAACAGGTCGTTAATCCTTGGTAAAGGGTAATTGTTCACCGTTCGTTTGTTCAACTCGCGATAATCAATACACATTCTCATCGAATCATCCTTCTTCTTCACAAACAACACCGGAGCACCCCAAGGCGAGATGCTCGGTTATATAAATCCCTTCTCAAGTAGTTCGTCTAATTGGGCCATAAGTTCTTTCATTTCCACTGGTGCTAGTTGATATGGAGCCTTAGCCACGGGCTGGGCATCTGGTACTAAGTCGATTCGAAATTCAATCTCTCTGTCGGGTGGTATCCCAGGCAAATTCTCTGGAAACACCTTCGGGTACTCGCGTACCACAGGTACATCGTCTAATTCCTTCACTTCCTTACACTTGTCAATCACATACACCAGATAAGCCTCGCATCCGCGCCTCAAGTAATCTGTTGCCTTAATCATCGAGATGACGTTTAGCATCGGGGCGTCACGAACTCCAAAAATCTCGACTTCGCTACCATCCGGAGCCTTGAGTCGGATTATCTTTCGTTTCCATATAATTTGCGCTTCATTGGCAGTTAGCCAATCCATACATAACACGACATCGAACCCACCCAAAACCATAACAAACAACCTGACAGAGAACCTATGACCTTCTATTTTTATCGTGGAGTTGTCAACTACATTGGTCACTCTCGCAGTTCTACCCTCAGCGGTTTCTACGCTAAAGGCCCTTTCTAGCTTACTCACAGTGTACTTCACTCGTTTACAAAAAGTCGCAGATATAAAACTCTTAGTGGCACCCGAATCAAATAACACATAAACAAAAGTGTTGTCGAGGATGAACGTACCTGACGCCACATCGGGGTCTGCCCTGGCTTGTTCTTGCATTAGTGCGTACGCACGAGTCTTTGCTCGGGGCCTCTCTTCTTTCTTCTCCGGGCCTTTCCCTTTCCCGGCTTCCACCCATCCTGGGCTTGGGGCATTCCCGGCTCATACGACCGCTTTCACCACAATTATAACATTTAACGTCTTGCCTGCATTCACGGGAGTAGTGCCCAGTCTTGCCACATTTGTAGAACAGATTTGTCCCTAGCTGACATTCACCCGTATGTCTCACCCCACATTTTCCACAGACTGCCGTCTCGCCTACCCTGGCCTGTTTGTCCAGAGCCCCAAAAAAACCTCCCACCCGATCGCTTAGCGGGAAAACTCAGCTTCTTCTTGGTCTCTTCAATGGCAACGACATTCAGCGCCAGATCATCAAATACCACTCCGCTCAGTTCTACTACCGAATCGTAGGTAGTAGGGACGTTTGCTTTACATAGGTGCGGACTTGGTCCGGCAGCCCTTGAATGTAACAGGAAATCTTTCTTTCCTCAGTCGTGATAAGGTGTGGCACCAGACGTGTCAGTTCATTGAACCGTGTGGTGTACTGCCGGTGCGTCATGCTCCCGGCCCTAATCCCCAGAAATTCCCTTTCTACCTTTTCGATCTCATTCCTTGGACAGAAACTCTTGATCATCAAAGTTTTCAAATCAGACCACATCATTGCATCCACAGTCTCGTCCCCTTTGGCTTGACATACACCTTCCCACCAATGGGATGCTTCCTCTCTCAAGGAGTTAGCAGCAAATTTCACAACTTGGTCTGCTCGACACTCGCTCAGACAGATGGCGGCTTCCATACGTATCACCCAGTCAAAAGTAGCCACCGCGTCTTTTTTTTTCCAGTGAGGACCGGTGGGTCACATGCTTTAAATGACTTGTAGTCGCATCCGTGTGCAGGCGGCGCGTTGTCAGTCTCGTTGTTCTGGGCACCAATTGCCGCACTAGACCCACCCTCCCCATTAACCTTCTTCAATGCTTCTGCCAACAGACCTGAGAGAGAAGTCTTCATCAACTCTGTGAACTCTTAAGTTATAGCTGCTCTCACTTCTGGTTCAAAAGTGAAAGGTTGTTCGTCAACCAGTGTCTGCTCAGTTCCATGCACACTAACCGCCGGTTCAGTATGAACACTTCCTTCTTCACTATACTCTTGGCGCGCAGGGGTCCTGCTGCGCCCACCGTTACGTCCACCGGTACGATCGCCGGTACGGCCCCCACCACGCCTTCCGCTCTCTCGTCCCGCCATTTCGTTCTATAAGACAAGGAATCCAATGTCATCACGCTAGTTAACAAATAAAATTCAACAAGCACTGCAAGATGTTAATATACACTGGCCATCTGTAATTAACCATTACACTACCTTTCGATTTCTATTTGACCACCTTTGTGATTCCATCAGAACACAAGTCCTTACCTAACTCTTTCTAAGGCATACTGTATATGTAAATATACACTACCTTCATACCTGATGCTGTGGCTCGAGTTACCCGTACTGGCATCCGCTTTCGGTTCCGTTCACAGTTTAAGTTCAGACACTGGGAGTGTCCGAATCTCTCAAACTATTGCTCTGATACCAACTTGTAAGGCCCCAAACCCGGGAGGCCTCACTTGTTGGATTTACTCATTCACACACAGTTCTTAAACTTGAATATCAAATAACGCAGCGAAAAATACTTCATTAAACATAACCATTACATTGTTCAACATACGGAAGCGTAACATAGTCTATTACATAAACATAACATAAGCTAATCATAACGAGATGCCAGTCTTCATCTCATCCGGGTAACTCATCAAGCCGCCCAGCATCACCTTCCATCATCATAACCTGCCTTAACCTGAATGTGCATACTAAAAAGTCAGCTACGCTGGTGAGTTCTAGCTTTACATAAAACTTTAACATAATCATTTTGCCAAAAACATAACAAACATTTATTTAACAAAAGCGTACGTAAAACATGCAATAACTTAAGATCATCTTAACATCGTAATATAACATCATAACATAAGTCAACATGAACCGAATCTGTGCCTTCTCGTAACCGTCAATTCCATACATCGCATACCAGCGGATGAACTTAAGGCTCGTTACCTCTAAGTCATCCGTCACACAGGTCCCCTAAGGCTCGTTACCTCTAGGTGGACCAAACATATGTCTCCTAAGGCTCGTTACCTCTAGGTAGACCAACATATGCCTCCTAAGGCTCGTTACCTCTAGGTAGACCAACATATGTCTCCTAAGGCTCATTACCTCTAGGTAGACAGAACATAACATAGGCACTATTTCCCCATAAGGAATAGTACCTTCCATCGGGATCCCGGTAATCCCATGGGTGACATCAACCAGTTGTACAACCGTTAGCCAGCCACATAGGCCCCCCATAAGGGTAAGGACCATTCACACATACATACCTTAGCTCCCGTAGGAACTCGTGGCAGATTCGTTCATTCATGACTTTCATAAAACCTTAGCTCCCATGGGTGACATCAACCAGTTGTACAGCCGCATCCCCATTGTCAAGGTCCGTTGGGAGTCTAAACGGGGACCCGAGTTTACTTGGGAAAGTGAAGACCAAATGAAGTCCAAATATCCGCATCTCTTTTCATAGCCTCCATTAGTTGAATTTCGGGGCGAAATTCCTTTAACATGGGGAGACTGTGACATTTCGGGTTTTTATTCACGCTTTATATTATGTATCATGTAATCATTTTCTATTAAATGAAATGCGAGTGTTTTTTTTTAATTTCGTCCCCGAAACCTATCATAAGTCAAATAGTTGAGGGTACAACTCCCTCATTTTCGTCTCCGTTTCCCAAGTGGCTCCCGACCCCTTTCGATGCTTCCATTGGACTTCAACCAATTGGATAATCTTATTACGCAAACGCATCTCCTTTCTGTCTAAGATGGCCACGGGTTCTTAGATTTAGTTAAGGCTGTTGTCGACCTCGATGTCAGTAAGTGGTACGTGAGCCTATTCATCCGCCAAACACTTTCGCAAGTGTGATACATGGAAGGTAGGATGAATTCCACTTAATTCATCAGGCAACTCTAACCGATAAGCAACTTCACCAACCCGCGCCATTATCCTGAATGGTCCGACAAACCTCGGACTTAACTTTCCTCTCTTCCGGAATCGTATGAATCCTTTCCAGGGTGACACTTTCAACATTACTCTATCCCCAACATCAAACTCAATAGGCCTTCGTCGTTTATCCGCGTAGGATTTCTGACGATCTTGAGCGGCCTTCATTCTTGCTTTGATTTGATCAAACCATTCCGACGTTTCTCTTACGACTTCAAGACTTCCTAATTCCTTCTGTCCAATCTTACCCCAACAAACCGGGGTCCTGCATCTTCTCCCATACAACATTTCGTAAGGCGGCATGCTTATAGTCGTGCTATGACTATTGTTGTAGGAGATTCGGCTAACGGCAGATGACTGTCCCAATTGCCGCCAAAATCGATAATACAAGCGCGAAGCATATCCTCCAATGTCTGAATGGTCCTTTCGGACTGACCATCCGTTTGTGGGTGGAATGCCGTGTTGATATTAAGCCTCGTGCCCATCGCCTCGTGAAATCTTTTCCAGAACCTCAATGTGAATCGTGTGTCCCGGTTAGATACGATCGTTAAAGGAATCCCATGCCGTGCTACTACTTCGTTAATAAATACTTCCGCTAACCTTTTCGACGAGAACGTCTCGCGAATAGGTAGGAAATGAGCACTCTTCGTTAAACGGTCCACAATTACCCAAATGGTGTCATGACCTTTAGCTGTGCGAGGTTGCTTGGTTATGAAGTCCATGGTAATGTGTACCCACTTCCATTCCGGTATTTCAAGTGGTTGAATCTTTCCATACGATTTCTGGTGTTCAGCCTTCACTTGCGAGCAAGTCAAGCACTTGCTTACGTACTATGTCACTTCGTGTTTCATTCCAGGCTACCAATATTCCTTCCTCAGATCTTGGTACATTTTGTTGGTACCGGGGTGGATAGAGTATCGAGACTTATGAGCCTCATCCAAGATTTTGGTTCTAAGCTCGCCACTCATAGGTATCCATACCCGCCCAAAACGTGTCCTAACACCAAGAGTGTTATATTCCAACTTGTCCTGTTGGCCAACCATCCTTTCCTTCTTTACGTTTTCTTCCTTAACTGCTTCATCTTGCGCTCTTTCAATTTCTCTCATCACATCTGATGTTACCACTAACTGGCAAGCTTTCACTCTAATAGGAGCAGTGTGACATTTTGGGTTTTTATTCACGCTTTATATTATGTATCATGTAATCATTTTCTATTAAATGAAATGCGAGTGTTTTTATATAAAAATATATATATATATTTTTATTTTATGGATTTAAAATAATTAAAATTTTATAAGTTTGAAACTTATATAAAATTTTATATAAAAATCTAAATTAAAAGGTTCATATATAAATAAGATAACCCATTTAAATAAAATAATTAACTTTTATAAAAATATTTATAATAATAATTATAATATAAGTTTATAAAAAAATAATTGAAATTAAAAAGAAATCTAATTAATTATTTTTATAAAAGTTTAGGGGCTGTTTTGAAAATTATGAAACTAAAAGGTTTTAAGACAAAAATCAGTTAAGGGGCTAATCCTGGACAAATCAAACCACAGGGACCAAATTGTAAAAAATCTCAGGGGCTATTTTAAATCAAAATCAAACTCCAGGGACCAAAGTTGACAAATCCCAATTCGCGTTTCCGGTCGTCTCCCCCATTGACCGGCGGTCCAAGCTAATTTCCGGCGACCCACTCGACACGCCTGTCCCCTGCACCTCGACAGCCGAAATTGGTCTCCCTGACCTCGTCGTCCCCACGCGAACAAAAGCTCTCGACCAATTTGTCTCCCCAACAATCGAAACGTCTTATTGTGTTTGTGGCCGAAAGCCCACGCCGTGCAATTGGCCCCGACAGTAGACCTCCACGCCTGCAAGATGGCTCGATAGTTTCCTCTTGTCCAGACGAGTGTCTGGACATACTCAATTGCATGTCTCATTATCGGGATCGAGCTCGGCTATAAATAGCCATTATCGGACCTGCACGAGCTCGCCATCCCTCTCCACCCACTCTCACTCAAAATTGAAGCCGGCATTGTGTTCGTCGTCTCTGTGAGAAGCTGTGACCAGAATCTCAGAGTCCAATTCGTCCCGAGTCGTGTTGTCCCGATCTTGGAAATTTCAGACCTTTGGCCCTGTCATCCAGACCCTTCGCGACCAGGTACGAGCCTCGAATTTGTTCCTTTACTTTCTGTTATCGTCTGGCAAGCTATCCCAAACGAAATCGCGACCTCAAACATTGAGTTACCGGGCAAACCAAATGTCTCGGACACTGGTTTGTCGGTTACCGAGAACCAGCGACCAGTTTCGCACTCGTGGTTATCAATTAAACGATACACACATAACCAGCGATGGGCAGTAGCCCGGCTGGTTATGCGTGTGTGTGTTTGTGTCGTAGGTCGCGGGTTCGAACCTGATGGCCTCCGACCCAACCCATTTTTTTTCTGTTTTTATTTTATTTATTCATTTTATCTTATTTTAATATTTTCCCTATGCAATGAAAACTATTACGAGTTGGTTGACTCGTTCGTTTATTTTGGAAATAATTAAACAATTTCTCGTTACATATATTTAACCCGTCAAAGTTTTAAAATAATAAAAAATAAACCCTTTATTTTATAAACTCGTTTAAATAAGTTTTAATTCACAAAAACATATATATATATAATAATAATATAAATAAACAAAATAGAAATTTTTATAAATATAATATCTACTTGTTTAAAAATATAAATATTTAACAAGATTAAATATATATTTTTAGATGTTAAATTTTACTAAAAATCATTATTATTTTACTACAATATTTTATACAAATAGTTTTAAGGAATTTTATTATAAACCTATACACATTTAAATACGAATACACATATACAAACATACAATAATACATATTTATCTACATAGGATTTCATCGTGCTTAGATTTCAACATCCTTATCACCTACACACGTGGATTAAAACATCCGCAAGCCAGGTGAGTTACATAGCCCCTATTTTACATTTTTACATGCTTTGGGGTGAAACATTATACATGCTACTCATCAAATTGCTTATACGTGTTATACATATGGATTATATGCTTGTTTATCATGAATTATCTTGGGTGTACATTCATTTATTTTAAACACAAAGAAAACCAACAGTAATATTAATAGATCTATTGTGCCTGACCAGCCCACCCGGTTAGGGTTTTTATTACTGCATACTCGGATATAGCCGCGTGTTATATTCAAACATATCGTATATAGTGGATAACTATATTCAAACATACCGGGCCTAGCTGTTGTGCTATGCTCAAGCGCGTCAATCAAGGTTTGAATTGTGCTTAGATAAACATGAAGGATACAACCATATATGCTATGTTTAACAAGATAAACAATGAGTTGCAAAACGTTTTTATCTACTATTTATCGGATTCACAAAACCTATGTACTCACCAACTTTATAGTTGACACTTGATTTAAATAATGTTTCAGGTTTGGATATGTGATTGCTTGCTGAAGATTCTACCACTTAAGAACTTATGGACCTAGTTAATTAAATCAATGTTTTGGAATAGACTAGGTTATTTGAAATTGTATTGTACTTGAATATTTGTTGTCTTTAATTAAATTAATGAATTATGCAATATTTTAGCTATCATGTGCTTTTGAACAATCATTCCATTGTCCGCCTCGATGATTCCGCCATTGGTCGGGGTGTGACAGATTGGTATCAGAGCCATGGTTGTAGGGAATTAGGTTATTAGACACAATGACCTAGACTATAACCCTAGCACTCCCTTTTATGTGTTACGTGCTAAATGATTAATTGCTATGTGAATTATTTGTAGTTAGGTATTATTTGAATTTTCCCAAGTTTAGTGCATGAGACTTATACGCATACATACAAGGCTTTAAACACACAATACATACTTTACATACACATTTGACAAACAAACATATGCAAACAAACACACTACACATCCTTATGTATACTCTTTCCTCATCCATACTATTTGCAACATTCCTACATATTTTATACTCATAGACTCACATGTCTATTAAATTCTTGAAAATCTCGTCAACGACTTAATTTCTTGAAAACTAGTAAAGGACATGTGCAATCCGGAAGGGTGACACCTGTACATTGGGTTTTCTGTCTAGGAAAGCATTTCGTATAAATCCAAATAAACGGACCTGTATGCTTTCCTGTGAATTCCTGAAGTGAGTGTTTACCTATAGGCTAAAGCATGTCTCCTTGAAAGTTTTGAGGAATTACTTAACGTTGATAAGTCATTGTATTCGCAAGAATAGGATCCGAACCTAAACTCAAAATTTGGGGACATTATAGTAAGATAGGAAGAACTAGATGAACATGCAAAGCAAATCATTAGTACGGGTGCACACGTAATAACGATTTGTAGTGCATGTGAATCCCGGCAATTCCTATTACGCGAATAATGATCTATGACATCATATCCTACCCGGAATAGATGGCTTATTTTCCCCATCAACCTTGAATAAATACACATACATTGGCACGCGACATGATGAATCTCGCATTTTCTGCTTACATTATTCCCACTATAGCTCATATATATCCACTTTATCTAAAATATCATAAATTATTGTCTTTTCTTATGGTGTTAGAATGCCTCCTCGACGTGCAAACTCTAGCACTTCCAACCCGGATCTTGCTACTCTTCTTGCCCAACTGGTGGGACAAATGACCCAAGCCAATAACAACAGTGACGGGTCTTACAACATCCAAGGAAACGGTGGTACCAACCCGCCTCAATGCATGTTTAAGCACTTTAACTCGTGCAACCCTACAAAATTTTACGGGACTGAAGGTGCTACCGGCCTACTACAATGGTTTGAAAGCATGGAAACCACGTTCTTAAACAGTGACTGTCCCGATAATCTTCGGGTTCGCTATGCCACAAGTGTACTTCAAAAGAGAGCCCTCACCTGGTGGAACGGTGAGAAACGCACTCGTGGTGTTGAGGTTGCTACATCTTTATCATGGGATGATCTGAAGAAAGCCATGACTGATGAATTCTGTCCTCGAAATGAAATGAGGAAGCTCGAGACTGAGTTTTGGGATCTTGCCCAAGACAGCGGGGATAATCTGGCTTACACCACCCGATTTCAAGAGCTGAGCCTATTGGTACCTCTTATGATTACTCCCCTTGCTCGGGAAATTGAAAAATACATAGGCGGGCTGCCTATGCAAATTCAGGATGCTGTGTTAGGAAGCAATCCTCCCACACTTGAAGCTGCTATCCGTCTATCCGCTACGCTATCCGACAACCACGTCAAAGCCGGAACCTTAACAAGAAAGGGTTCCAAGAAGGTTGTTTCTACTCTTGCGGCCGTCAAAGATATAAAACCCGAGTCTTCTAACCGCAACAAGAAACGAAAGGGTCAAAACTTCGCACCTGTAACTCCCACCGTACCTGCTATTCAAGTGGCACCTTTGGGTCAAAACCCAAAACCTTATTTGGGCCCAAATCCCCAATGTCAGACCTGCAAATACCACCATCCTGCCAACTTACCATGTCGATTATGTTCAAGCTGCGGACGATATGGACACGTGGCCACTACTTGCCGTACCCGTCCTCCCGTCCATCAAGCTGCTCCAGCCAACCGCCCAAACTATCCGGCACCTCTCGATGGTCGGGCATGTTACGAATGTGGAGACCCAAATTATTTCCGTGACCGATGCCCAAAACTTCATCAACAAGGTGGTCCTCAAGGACGAGCGTTTAATATAAATGCTAATGAGGCACAAGCAAACAACGACGTGATAAACGGTACGTTTCTCGTAAACAATCATTATGCATCCATTTTATTTGATACCGGTGCCGATAGGAGTTTTGTGTCTCTTACCTTTGAATCTCGACTTGCTAAACAAAGAACGAAACTTGACAATTCTTATTCCGTGGAGATAGCAAACGGAAAATCTATTACTATAAATTCTGTTATCCGCGACTGCAATCTCGAGCTTAATAATCATGTGTTCTCTGTTGATCTCCTTCCAATGCAATTGGGAAGCTTCGATGTTATAATTGGCATGGATTGGTTATCCAAGCACCATGCCGAGTTTATTTGCTACGAAAAGTGCATTCGTATACTTCTCCCTTTGGGCGACACATTAGTTATTTTTGGTGAAAAACTGTGTCGTGGTCTTCAACTCATGTCTTGCACATTGGAACAAAAGTACTTGCGGAAAAAGTACGTTGCCTTCTTGGCCCATGTAGTTGACACGAAAGACAAGGGTAAGAAATTTCAAGATATTCCGATCATTAGAGACTTTCTCGAGGTATTCCCCGATGATTTACCCGGTCTTCCTCCCCCCAGACAAGTAGAGTTTTGTATTGACCTTGTGCCCGGAGCAACTCCCGTGGTAAAAGCTCCTTATCGTCTTGCACCTTCCGAGATGCAAGAGCTCGCAAGTCAATTACAAGAGCTCTCATCCAAAGGTTTCATCTGACCAAGTCATTCACCTTGGGGTGCTCCCGAGCTGTTCGTAAAGAAAAAAGATGGATCGTTTTGAATGTGCATTGATTATCGTGAACTCAACAAGCTTACAATCAAGAACCGTTATCCTTTACCCCGTATCGACGACCTTTTCGATCAACTTCAAGGTTCAACATGTTTCTCCAAGATTGACCTCCGTTCCGGATACCATCAACTTCGTGTTCTCGATGAAGACATTCCGAAGACTGCCTTTCGGACTAGATATGGTCACTACGAGTTCATGGTCATGCCTTTTGGTTTGACTAATGCACCTACGGTTTTCATGGACCTCATGAACCGCGTATACAAACCTTATTTGGACAAGTTCGTGATCGTTTTCATTGACGACATTCTCATCTATTCTAAAACGAAAGCGGAACATGAACAACATCTTCGTTTGATTTTGGAGCTCTTGAAGAAAGAACGTCTATACGCCAAGTCCTCCAAATGTGAATTTTGGCTAAAAGAAGTTCAATATTTGGGACACATAGTCAACAAAAAGGGGATTCATGTGGACCCGGCAAAGATCGAGGCGGTAAAGAATTGGAGTACTCCTAAGACTCCTACCGAGATTCGTTCCTTTCTTGGACTAGCGGGTTACTATTGCCGCTTCATCTCAAATTTCTCCAATATTGCGGTCCCGCTCACTGCCTTGACTCACAAAGGTAAACCTTATGAGTGGGGACCCAAACAAGAGGAAGCTTTTCAAACTCTCAAGCTCAAGCTCTGCAATGCTCCTGTTCTAACTCTTCCTAGTGGTAATGACGACTTTGTCGTTTATTGCGATGCATTCAACCAAGGTCTTGGTTGTGTTCTTATGCAGCGTGGCCAAGTAATTGCATACGCATCACGTCAGCTCAAAATCCACGAGAAGAATTATACGACCCATGATCTCGAGCTTGGTGCTGTCGTTTTCGCCTTGAAAATTTGGAGACACTATCTTTATGGCACCAAATGCGTGGTTTTCACCGACAACAAAAGTCTCCAACATATTTTCAATCAAAAAGAGCTTAATATGAGGCAACGACGATGGGTCGAACTTCTTAACGACTACGACTGTGAGATTCGCTACCACCCCGGCAAAGCAAATGTTGTAGCCGACGCCTTGAGTCGTAAAGAACGTATCATGCTTCATAATGTTCATATTCATAACGATATCCAAGCCCGCATTCTCTAAGCACAACACACCTCGGTTACCGAGGGAAACATGTACCACGAAATGGCATGTGGTGTGGAACTCTTGCTAGAAACTAAAGCCAACGGTCTGTTGTATTACTTGGATCGTATCTGGATTCCCGATCGCGATGACCTTCGTATATTTTTGATGAACGAATCCCACAAGACTCGATATTCGGTACATCCCGGAGCTGATAAGATGTACATGGGTCTTCGTCAGCAATATTGGTGGCCCGGCATGAAAAAGGATATTGCCCTCTTTGTGGCAAAATGCTTAACTTGTTCTAAAGTAAAGGTCGAACACCAGAAGCCTTCCGGACTCCTCGAACAACCTGAAATTCCCATGTGGAAGTGGGAGAACCTTGCTATGGACTTTATCACCAAACTCCCACGCATTTCTAGTGGGCACGATAGTATCTGGGTTATTATCGATCGACTCACAAAGTTTGCTCATTTCTTGCCTATTCGTGAGGACTATCGAGTCGAGAAATTGGCTCGGATCTACGTTGATGAGATCGTAAGTCGTCACGGAATCCCATTGAACATCATCTCCGATCGTGATTCGCGTTTTACTTCTTGATTTTGGCAATCATTACAATCGGCGCTTGGTACTCGTTTGGATTTAAGCATGGCTTACCATCCCCAAACCGATGGACAAATCTAGAGAACAATCCAAACTCTCGAGGATATGCTTAGAGCTTGTGTCATTGACTTTGGCGGAAATTGGAATTCTCACCTACCACTGATCGAATTTTCCTACAACAACAGCTACCACACAAGTATTAACATGGCACCGTTTGAAGCTCTTTATGGACGAAAATGTCGTTCACCGATTTGTTGGAACGAAATTGGTGAAGCACAAATCACCGGTCCCGAGCTTATCCAAGAGACCACCGATAAAATCTCTCTTATTCGTGACAACATTCGAGTAGCAAGGAGTCGGCAAAAGAGCTATGCCGATAAACGAAGAAAACCCTTGGAATTCCAAGTTGAGGATATGGTTCTTCTAAAGGTATCACCTTGGAAAGGCGTAGTCCGATTTGGAAAGAAAGGAAAACTTGCACCTCGATATGTAGGTCCATTCAAGATACTCGAAAGGGTAGGAAAAGTGGCCTACAAACTCGATCTTCCTCCAGAGCTCAGCAACGTTCATCCGACTTTTCACGTATCTAATTTGAAAAAGTGCCTAGCCGACGAGAATCTCCACATCCCTCTTGATGAAGTGTGTATTGACGAGAAAATGCACTTTGTTGAGAAACCCATGGAAATCATGGACCGTGAAGTCAAGAAACTCAAGCGTAGCCGCATCCCCATTGTCAAGGTCCGTTGGGAGTCTAAACGGGGACCCGAGTTCACTTGGGAACGGGAAGACCAAATGAAGTCCAAATATCCGCATCTCTTTTCATAGCCTCCATTAATTGAATTTCGGGGCGAAATTCCTTTAACATGGGGAGACTGTGACATTTTGGGTTTTTATTCATGCTTTATATTATGTATCATGTAATCATTTTCTATTAAATGAAATGCAAGTGTTTTTTTTTAATTTCGTCCCCGAAACCTATCATAAGTCAAATAGTTGAGGGTACAACTCCCTCATTTCCGTCTCCGTTTCCCAAGTGGCTCCCGACCCCTTTCGATGCTTCCATTGGACTTTAACCAATTGGATAATCTTATTACGCAAACGCATCTCCTTTCTGTCTAAGATGGCCACGGGTTCTTCGATTTAGTTAAGGCTGTTGTCGACCTCGATGTCAGTAAGTGGTACGTGAGCCGATTCATCCGCCAAACACTTTCGCAAGTGTGATACATGGAAGGTAGGATGAATTCCACTTAATTCATCAGGCAACTCTAACCGATAAGCGACTTCACCAACCCGCGCCATTATCCTGAATGGTCCGACAAACCTCGGACTTAACTTTCCTCTCTTCCGGAATCGTATGATTCCCTTCCAGGGTGACACTTTCAACATTACTCTATCCCCAACATCAAACTCAATAGGCCTTCGTCGTTTATCCGCGTAGGATTTCTGACGATCTTGAGCGGCCTTCATTCTTGCTTTGATTTAATCAAACCATTCCGACGTTTCTCTTACGACTTTAAGACTTCCTAATTCCTTCTGTCCAATCTCACCCCAACAAACCGGGGTCCTTCATCTTCTCCCATACAACATTTCGTAAGGCGGCATGCCTATAGTCGTGCTATGACTATTGTTGTAGGAGAATTCTGCTAACGGCAGATGACTGTCCCAATTGCCACCAAAATCGATAATACAAGCGCGAAGCATATCCTCCAATGTCTGAATGGTCCTTTCGGACTGACCATCCGTTTGTGGGTGGAATGCCGTGTTGATATTAAGCCTCGTGCCCATCGCCTCGTGAAATCTTTTCCAGAACCTCAATCTGAATCGTGTGTCCCGGTTAGATACGATCGTCAAAGGCATCCCATGCCGTGCTACTACTTCGTTAATAAATACTTCCGCTAACCTTTTCGACGAGAACGTCTCGCGAATAGGTAGGAAATGAGCACTCTTCGTTAAACGGTCCATAATTACCCAAATGGTGTCATGACCTTTAGCTGTGCGAGGTAGCTTGGTTATGAAGTCCATGGTAATGTGTACCCACTTCCATTCCGGTATGTCAAGTGGTTGAATCTTTCCATACGGTTTCTGGTGTTCAGCCTTCACTTGCGAGCAAGTCAAGCACTTGCTTACGTACTATGTCACTTCGTGTTTCATTCCAGGCCACCAGTATTCCTTCCTCAGATCTTGGTACATTTTGTTGGTACCGGGGTGGATAGAGTATCGAGACTTATGAGCCTCATCCAAGATTTTGGTTCTAAGCTCGCCACTCATAGGTATCCATACCCGCCCAAAACGTGTCCTAACACCAAGGGTGTTATATTCCAACTTGTCCTGTTGGCCAACCATCCTTTCCTTCTTTACGTTTTCTTCCTTAAGTGCTTCATCTTGAGCTCTTTCAATTTCCCTCATCACATCTGTTGTTACCACTAACTGACAAGCTTTCACTCTAATAGGAGCAGTGTGACATTTCGGGTTTTTATTCACGCTTTATATTATGTATCATGTAATCATTTTCTATTAAATGCAATGCGAGTGTTTTTATTTAATTTTGTACAAAATATATATATATATTTTTATTTTACGGATTTAAAATAATTAAAATTTTATAAGTTTGAAACTTATATAAAATTTTATATAAAAATCTAAATTAAAAGGTTCATATATAAATAAGATAACCCATTTAAATAAAATAATTAACTTTTATAAAAATATTTATAATAATAATAATATAAGTTTATAAAAAAATAATTGAAATTAAAAAGAAATCTAATTAATTATTTTTATAAAAGTTAAGGGGCTGTTTTGAAAATTATGAAACTAAAAGGTTTTAAGACAAAAATCAGTTAAGGGGCTAATCCTGGACAAATCAAACCACGGGGACCAAATTGTAAAAAATCTCAGGGACTATTTTAAATCAAAATCAAACTCCAGGGACCAAAGTTGACAAATCCCAATTCGCGTTTCCGGTCGTCTCCCCCATTGGCCGGCGGTCCAAGCTAATTTCCGGCGACCCACTCGACACGCCTGTCCCCTGCACCTCGACAGCCGAAATTGGTCTCCCTGACCTCGTCGTCCCCACGCGAACAAAATCCCTCGACCAATTTGTCTCCCCAACATTCGAAACGTCTGATTGTGTTTGTTGGCGAAAGCCTACGCCGCGCAATTGACCCCGACAGTAGACCTCCACGCCTGCAAGATGGCTCGATAGTTTCGTCTTGTCCAGACGAGTGTCTGGACATACTCAATTGCATGTCTCATTATCGGGATCGAGCTCGGCTATAAATAGCCAATATCGGACCTGCACGAGCTCACCATCCCTCTCCACCCACTCTCACTCAAACTTGAAGCCGGCATTGTGTTCGTCGTCTCTGTGAGAAGCTGTGACCAGAATCTCAGAGTCCAATTCGTCCCGAGTCGTGTTGTCCCGATCTTGGAAATTTCAGACCTTTGGCCCTGTCATCCAGACCCTTCGCGACCAGGTACGAGCCTCGAATTTGTTCCTTTACTTTTTGTTATCGTCTGGCAAGCTATCCCAAACAAAATCGCGACCTAAACATTGAGTTACCGGGCAAACCAAATGTCTCGGACACATATTTAACCCGTCAAAGTTTTAAAATAATAAACCCTATATTTTATAAACTCGTTTAAATAAGTTTTAATTCACAAAAGAAAATATATATATAATAATAATATAAATAAACAAAATAGAAATTTTTATAAATATAATATCTACTTGTTTAAAAATATAAATATTTAACAAGATTAAATATATATTTTTAGATGTTAAATTTTACTAAAAATCATTATTATTTTACTACAATACTTTATACAAATAATTTTAAGGAATGTTATTATAAACCTATACACATTTAAATACGAATACACATATACAAACATACATTAATACATATTTATCTACATAGGATTTCATCGTGCTTAGATTTCAACATCCTTATCACTTACACACGTGGATTAAAACATCCGCAAGCCAGGTGAGTTACATAGCCCCTATTTTACATTTTTACATGCTTTGGGGTGAAACATTATACATGCTACTCATCAAATTGTTTATACGTGTTATACATATGGATTATATGCTTGTTTATCGTGAATTATCTTGGGTGTACATTCATTTATTTTAAACACAAAGAAAACCAACAGTAATATTAATAGATCTATTATGCCTGACCAGCCCACCCGGTTAGGGTGTTTATTACTACATACTTGGATATAGCCGCGTGTTATATTCAAACATATCGGATATAGTGGATAACTATATTCAAACATACCGGGCCTAACTGTTGTGCTATGCTCAAGCGCGTCAATCAAGGTTTGAATTGTGCTTAGATAAACATGAAGGATACAACCATATATGCTATGTTTAACAAGATAAACAATGAGTTGCAAAACGTTTTTATCTACTATTTATCGGATTCACAAAACCTATGTACTCACCAACTTTATAGTTGACACTTGATTTAAATAATGTTTCAGGTTTGGATATGTGATTGTTTGCTGAAGATTCTACCACTTAAGAACTTATGGACCTAGTTAATTAAATCAATGTTTTGGAATAGACTAGGTTATTTGAAATTGTATTGTACTTGAATATTTGTTGGCTTTAATTAAATTAATGAATTATGCAATATTTTAGCTATCATGTGCTTTTGAACAATCATTCCATTGTCCGCCTCGATGATTCCGCCATCGGTCGGGGTGTGACAAGCAGGCACATCCTTTCGGCTTAGAGCGTCTGCCACCACGTTTGCCTTTCTAGGATGGTATATGATTTCACAGTCATAGTCTTTCAATAGTTCCAACCATCGTCTCTGTCTCATATTAAGTTCCCTTTGTTCGAAGAAGTACTTCAAACTTTTATGGTTGGAGTAAATAGTAAACTTCACCCCGTAAAGGTAGTGCCTCCATATTTTTAATGCGAATACGACAACATCAAGTTCCAAATCGTGAGTCGGGTAATTGGCTTCATGAACTTTCAACTGTCGTGACGCATATGCAATCACTCTACCGCATTGCATCAACACGCACCCTAATCCCTGACCCGAAGCGTCAGAGTATACCACCAAGTCTTCATTGCCCTCGGGAATGGCCAAGACTGGAGCTTTGGTTAGCTTCTCTTTCAATTCCTTAAATGCCTCATCCTGGGTCGAACCCCATTCGTACTTTACCTCCTTCCGAGTCAACTTTGTCAATAGCGAAGCTATTTTCGAGAAATCCTGGATGAATCTCCGATAGTAGCCTGCCAATCCCAAGAAACTACGGATTTCGGTTGGCGTCTTAGGAATATTCCATTCCCTTACCGTCATTATCTTCGCTGGGTCAACCATAATGCCGTTCGGGTTGATGACCTGACCTAGGAACTGGACTTCCCCAAGCCAGAACGCACATTTGGAGAACTTAGCATACAACTTTTCCTTCTTCAGAGCTTCCAATACCTCCTTCAAGTGACACGCGTGATCACCCTCATTCTTGAAGTAGATGAGGATATCATCGATGAACACGATTACCGATCGGTCCAGCATTGGTCGACAAACTCTATTCATCAAATCCATGAACGCTGCGGGGGCGTTCGTCAATCCAAAAGACATTACGCGGAACTCGAAATGTCCATAACGCATGCGAAATGCAGTTTTTGGTATGTCTTCTTCCCTCACCTTCAACTGATGGTACCCGGATCAAAGGTCGATTTTTGAGAACCAACTTGCGCCTTGCAATTGATCGAATAGGTCGTCAATCCTTGGTAAAGGGTACTTGTTCTTCACCGTTCGTTTGTTCAACTCACGATAATCAATACACATTCTCATCGAACCATCCTTCGTCTTCACAAAAAACACCGGAGCACCCCAAGGCGAGATGCTCGGTTGTATAAATCCCTTCTCAAGTAGTTCGTCTAATTGGGCCATAAGTTCTTTACCAACTGAGATGAAGGAATTAATGTCACAACTGAGATGAAGGAATTAATGTCACAACTGCAAGAGTTGTTAGACAAGGGGTTTATACGTCCAAGTGTATCCCCTTGGGGTGCACCAATTCTATTTGTGAAGAAAAAAGACTGTAGTATGAGGATGTGTATAGAGTACCTCAAATTGAACAAATTGCCTATCAAGAATAGGTATCCTTTACCTAGAATTAATGATTTGTTTGATCAATTGCAAGGATCAAGTTGGTTTTCCAAGATTGACTTAAGATCCGGTTATCATCAGGTCAAGGTACGAGAAGAAGATGTACCTAAGACGACAATTAGAACTCGTTATGGACACTATGAATTTGTAGTGATGCCATTTGGAGTGACAAATGCTCCGACAGTTTTCATGGACCTTATGGATAGAGTATGCCGACCAATGTTAGACAAATTCGTTATTGTCTTCATTGATGACATTATGATTTATTCAAAGAATGAAGAAGACCATGCACAACATCTTTGTGAAGTACTTAGTACTTTACGGAAAGAGAAACTTTACGCTAAATTCTCAAAATATGCATTCTGGTTGAGAGAGGTTCAATTTCTGGGTCATGTTGTAAACGCAAAAGGTATCTCAGTAGACCCAGCAAAGGTAGAGGCTGTAATGAAATGGTCTCCACCTAAGAATCCATCGGAAGTTAGAAGTTTCTTGGGATTAGCTGGCTATTATAGAAGATTCATCCAGGACTTCTCTAAGATAGCCACTCGACTAACTAAGCTCACTCGAAAGAATTCGAAATACGAATGGAATGCGACACAAGAGAAGACATTCTAGATACTAAAAGAAAGATTAACACAAGCTCCGGTTCTGGCATTACCAGAAGGAGTAGAAGACTTTGTGTTATATTCTGATGCCTCAAAACTTGGGCTAGGATGTGTTATAATGCAAAGAGGAAAGGTGATAGCCTATGCCTCTCGACAGCTAAAAACACACGAAGCAAACTATCCAACCCATGATCTAGAATTAGCTGCAGTAGTGTTTGAACTAAAGATCTGGAGGCATTATCTGTATGGAACGAAGTGTACGATTTACACAGACCACAAGAGTCTTAAGTACTTCTTTGATCTGGAAGATTTGAATATTAGGCAACGGCGATGGTTAGAACTGGTCAAGGATTATGATTGTGAAATCTTATATCATCCCGGAAAGACTAATGTAGTAGCCGATGCTCTAAGCCGTAAGGAAGAGCATCATCCTATTCGGGTGAAAGCATATAAGTTAGTGATAACTCCTGATTTTATGAGCCAGCTTTGAGACTCACAAATCAAAGCATTAAAAGATGAGAATGTTAAGAAATAAAGAATGGCTGGCCAGGAGAAATTTCTAGAAGAAAATGAGTATAAAGTCAAGACTCGATTTAGTCGTATGTGGATACCACGATTAGGTGAGTTTAGACTTAAGATTCTCGAAGAAGCTCATAAATCAAGATATTCTATTCATCCGGGTACTACAAAGATGTACCAAGATCTGCGCAAGGATTATTGGTGGCCCGAAATGAAATTTGATATCATGAAATATGTAGCTAAATGCTTAACTTGCCTACAAGTTAAAGCAGAACATCAGAAGCCATACGGAAAGTTACAACCATTAGAAATCCCAGAATGGAAGTGGGAACACCTCACTATGGACTTCATAATCAAGCTACCAAAGACATCTAGCGGTTATGATACCATTTGGGTGGTTGTGGATCGGTTAACTAAGAGTTCTCATTTCTTAGCAATACGTGAAACTTACTATTCAGAAAAGCTAGCTGATTTGTGTATAAAACAGGTTGTTTCCAGACATGGAGTGCCAATCTCGATTGTTTCTGATCGAAATACTCGTTTCACTTTAGGTTTTTGGAAAAAGTTCCATGAGGATATGGGAACTAGGTTATTGATCAGCACGGCATATCATCCTCAAACCGATGGGAAAAGTGAGAGGACGATACAAACTCTCGAGGATATGCTGCGTGCTTGTATAATTGACTTCGGTGGAAGTTGGGATAGCCATATTCCATTAGCAGAGTTCTCATTTAATAACAGTTACCATTCCAATATTGGTATGCCACCATATGAGATGCTATATGGTCGAAGATGTAGAACTCCTGTATGTTGGGAAAAGTTGGTCAGAAAGAGTTGAGCAGCAAAGAAATAGTTCAAGCCACTTCAAAAAAGCTTGACTTAATCAAGGCACGTTTGAAAGTTGCACAAGATCGACATAAGTCATACACAGACAAAAGACGTAGACCAATCGAATTCCAAGAAGGAGATTATGTCCTGTTAAAAGTATCTCCTTTGAAAGGTCTAATCCGATTCAAGAAACATGGAAGGCTAAGTTCACGATTCATTGGTCCTTTTAAAATCACTAAAAGAGTCAGAAATGTAGCATATCAGTTAGAGCTACCCGAGGGATTGAATAAGATACACAATACGTTCCATGTATCTTATTTAAGGAAATGTTTAGCAGCTGAAGCTGCACACGTTCCTTTAGAAGAAATAGAAGTTGGTGATAAACTAACCTATGTTGCAGAACCTATCAAGATTTTAGACACAAAAGAAAAGCAACTACGTCATAAAACGATCAAACAAATGTTAGTGCAATGGAAGCACAGAAAAGGGTCGGAGATGACCTGGGAAAATGAAGAGGAAATGAGGAAGAGTTATCCTCAATTGTTTATGGATTAACAGGTTTCGAGGACGAAACCTAATTTAAGGAGGGGAGAGTTGTAACATCCCAAAATTTTAAAAATAAAAGTCCAGGGGCTATTATGGAAAAGTCCCAAAGTTAAAGGACTTAAAATAAAAGAAATGGGAAAAATGGATGGTAGCGGACCGCTACCAAGCCAGTAACGGTCCGCTAGCCGCAATTAGTCCGGACAGCGAGAAGGCGACACGTGGTTAGTGACTCACTGAATAGGATTGGGTAGCGGACCGCTACCCAAAGCATAACGGTCCGCTACGTGGTGAGAAAGGAAAACGGCTGGCAAGAGGCGGTGGCGGACCGCTACGGGTGGCTTCTCAGCCCTATAAATAGTTGAGTTTGCCATTCAAATGGAAGCAACAACAATCAACATTACCACCATCACACACACTAGCACGATTCCCGAGGAGCCCCGAACGACGGTTACGAGCGCGGAGGTTACGAGAGCGGTACGCAGAAAGTGCAGTTTGAGTCGGAGAAACGTTTAAAGCGAGGAACGAAATTAGAAAATACTCAAGGATAAAGTTAGTACACTGGACCCGTACCCTAGACACAGTTATGTGAAATACGTGCTTATATGATGTGATTATGTGAGATGTGTTTTGTGATATGATGAGGGTACGGGGTAATGACAGATTAATCTAAACACTAAACGGGAATAATGGAGTAGTTACGATGTATCCAAGGGGTGGTGGATACGTCGCTGGTACTTCCTATATATAAACCTCTTGTGTACTTCGTGGTGAAACAATTATGAATGTTTAGGAGTATAGACTAATAAAGAATAAAGAAATATAGTAAACGTACGGGAGAACATCCAACCGGTATGTAGTTATCTGACAAACGGAATGTCCTGTCTTGGAAAGAGCGGTGTATAAGTATCTCCTAGACCCGTCGCTCTTTCTTGGGGATATCGCTTTTGGAGGTATTGCTCTGGAAGGAAAATCACCCCAGTTTACAATATATGACGAATACGAATATGAGATGAAAGTATACCATGCATAAATGAATACGTGATTAATATGAATACGTGAAATGCATGATGATTACCTGAATGCATGATGATAGTGCAAACATGAATGAGTATGATAGAACGAGTCTAAACCCTAAAATGGAATAACGGAGTACTCACGAAGTGTTAGAGGGGTGGTGGATACGCCGATGGTACTTCCTATATATAAACCCTTCTAATGGGTCGTGGAGAAACCGTTACGAAGTTTTAAGGTGAGGACTGGTTGGTGAATAAATCAAGCATATACATGAAATGAAAACAAATGCTTGATACATTTGGGAGGCTGTGAGTCAAAGATACTCAAGGTCCCAAATGAAATAAGATACCTGGCCAGAGAGGTGGATCTCAATAAGAGAAAAGGAAACTCTAGGCCTTCAGGGCTGAAAGAGTAAACTCTAGGCCTTCGGGGCTGAAAGAGTAAAAGCCTATGTGGATGAGGAATGAATAAGTCTTCGTGACAAATGTGGGATGCCTATACTGAGGAGTATAAGGACCTTTCCAATTCTCGGACCGGAGGAAGAGTCCTGTGATGGTTGCGAGGGGGTTAGCATACCCATGAATATACTAAAAGCGTGGCCGGAGGTACGTCCAGAGATGGTCATGTGGGCACGAGGCCCCAAAAAACTTGAACAATAAGAACCTAAAGGGTTCATAATAAAATAAACGATGCAGTGTACTTACTTAGCGTAATCTAATTCAAAAACATTTTCCAAACATTGTAGGAAAGAAGCACGTGGAATAGAGCTTCCTACGGACGAGGCTGGTCGGAGTTGAAAGATCCCTATATAGGATAATGTAATTGTATTATCCTTTTGTAAAATAATATTATTAGAAATGAAAAAGTTGCCTTAGCCACTATGGCGAGGTTTTGTTAAATCTAGGACCCGTTTTCCGCATTAAAATCTGATAAAATAATAGTAAAATAAGTAGACTGTTTCACTTCGGCCATCTCTTGATCTTCATTTTGGTTGCTCGGTTCCCTCTTGGTATAGTAGCCTCTCTTGGTGAGCGTTTTGTAATACCATTGAACATATCTAGGTATTGTGCATAAGCTTTCTTTACCTCTTGTGCTTTATTAGTTTCAAAACCAAGCTTCGTAGCGATCAATGCCCATTTTTCTTCACGTGTTACTGACTTAAACCCATCTTCTTCTTTTATATAGATGTAGAGGCTGAATAGGTCAATTTCTTCACCACTTTCAAGCGTTGGTGGGAAGTTTCTATTTTGGATGCTTAGGAAATCTTTAGTAAACCACTTGACCAACTTTGTAAACTCAGTTTTGAAGGCAACCTTGTACTTCATAAATAGAGATTGAACTTGAAGGATATTGAGAAATGTAACACAACTTACAATTGATGGTTTTGCATATGTCTCTCCTTTGCGTTTCATATCGATGTAGTTCCAAATCCTATCCATTTCTTCCTCCGTGTAGTTCAAACCTTCAAACTTAAATTCTTTCTTATCTTCCCAACCCTTATTAGTGTTAGGATCTAGATGTTCAAAGTATTCTTCAAGATAAGCCTTCTCCTTTACAAAGTATTCCTTATCCTTTTGTTGATCAAAGGTTTGTACGTGATCATCCTTAAACATCTTGGTGATTTCACACTTTTCATCCTCCTTTTTATTTGAAGGGATAACCAATTCTTCTAGACTAAGAACATTCTTCTTTAGGGTAGGTATATGAAACACACTTGGTATCTTTCTAAATTTTCCACTAATGAAAATTTTAATATTCCCCACACCTTTTGCAAATACTATTTCCTCTTCATGTGGCATTGTTTCTACATCAAAAGTTTTTGCAAGATTTTAAAATAGAGATTCATTCCCGGTCATGTGACACTTGCTTGTTGTACTAACATACCATATGTTATCCCATGCCCCCAAATTAGTCCCCTTTACAAGGTATTCCATTCCATCATTATTATCAAGTATCAAAACTTTCGAAATAGACTTACGTGGACATTTAGATGCATTGTGATCATAGTCACTGCAACGATAACACATGATGTTTGCCATGTTCTTGTTCCTTTTGATTTTCTGATCAGGGTACATATGGTTCAGATTCTTTGCCTTGAAATTCTTGTAACCAAGACCGGATAGTGTTCGAAGTTTTTAGAGTCTAGCCCTCTCGAGAGCCCTTCTTGCAACCCTCTCTTTATTTTTTCTCCAATGAGAAGGAGCGCAAACTTCCTTTCCTCGTGATTATTCTTGATTGATCTTCATATTAGAAATCCCTCTAACGATTCTGCTATTCCCAAAATGACTTCGGTTGGGTGATTCTTCAACAGATTCCACGCTAGGAGCCTTTCCATGTGATGAAGAAGAATGAGAATCATTGTAGCGTTTTCCAGAATCATTGGCTCTGATACCACTGTAGTATTTTTAGGCCTCAGAATGATTATTGTTGTAGAGCCTTCGATTGGACATGTAGATGATGGTGGGATATGAACAAGCAATAAACATATGGTGATTGATGATAGAACGTAAGTGTGTGTGTGCGAGATAATGGAGAAACAGAAAACATGAGCGTGAATTTGGACAGAGAGAATACGAACTGGTACCATTCATTCAGAAACTATTGAATGTATATAGGATGTGAAACGTTGTGTCGGGTCAATAGGAACACTCTGAATGATAACCGTTCTGTTGACAACCGCTTGCTTCAACTAATCTAAATATAGTAATCGATGCATATGTACAACCCTAAAAACATTGTTAAGTTTGTTGGCCATAGGCTAAAAGTATTGACTCATTAACAATCTAAAAGTCTTGTCCCATTAACAACTAAAATCATAAATAGTTAAAAAACAGCCCATAAAGATTTAAGTCCAACAAACAAAGCATAATAACCATGCTGAAATATTTATTGAATACTCCTTGATAGCATGAAACTTTATGAGGTAATTTCTCTTGAATTTCTAAAACCTGCAACAAAAAAAACAGTTTAAATTCCTACCATTCACTATACAATTGCCACAACATAGGCATCTTTCATGTGAAATTGTATAAGCTATCATCTATTAGTAGTTAAAATGTAAAAAAAAAAAAATTTACACATTAATTTTGATACTTGGTAGTTACTATTTTATATCCATAGTTAATTTTGACATGAGTGGTCAACCAGTTAATAAAATGTATCTTGACATGCAATTCAATAAGAGACATTTGACATGAATGGTCAAATGTCATCTAAGAAGATTATGTTAAAAAGATCTAAGCACATTAGACCTATTTTTCAAATTCAAAAGATGATGAAAGAAACAAAAAAAATGATCATGTTTTTTCTTGTTATTTCGTAATGCTTGTCTATAAGACCCCAAATCGAGGGAAACCGAAACGTTGGGATACACGTAAGCACAGTAGTAAATGACATCAAATAAACTCAATTTAATGCAATGGAATTTAAACAGTCAACAGTGGTCAATGACCCAAATCTCAACACAATTCAATCAAGTACTAATATCTAAATAGTTTAACGTCATAACGGAAAATAAATGTCATCACAACGATCACGGTAACCAAACGCCATCCAGAAGCCACCAGCTCACACTTTCTCTTTACCTGAAATACATGCTAAAAGTCAGCTACGCTAAGTGAGTTCTATAATAATTCGTTCGGAAGTATTAAGTCCCGAACATGTATAAAAATGGTTTATGTTATAACGGTTTTCCCGTACAATTCATCATTCATGCAAATACTATATTTTATCGATGTACATAAAATCATGTCAGCTAGTTCAAGAACACATAAGATCATGACTCGTTAGCTGATCACCATCAGTCATTATGACTCACCAACTAACATCGACATACTATCAAGCTTGAGCAACCCCATTTATCTGACTAATGTCAGACTAAATTCCCGTCGACTCGTGTCGACACAATATCAAATAACTATTAATTAACAGTCACGACATTTAATTACGTCTCCCAATCCTACACATATAAATATGATTATTATATCACAACACATATAGTGACGTCAAAACCCTTTCATTTCGTGCCTTCGCTATATTGCACGTTGTACGTATTCATGCCCAAAACTACAAAATGTTTAAAAGTGGGCGATAGAAACTCACCTTTGCTAGACGCAACTTGATGCTAACACCTCGTACCCGCTCGTCGACTTCGCAACTATATTACACACAAATTACGAGTCAATACGTGACCCGACATTAAAATTTCACCTACACAACTTAACTCTATGTCGCGCAAGGCCACGTATACGTGCATGGAACCATGCATGGTGTTCATGAGCTACGAGAACCTCTCGTCCACGTTCCCGACGTCCGAGTTTGCATTTGGTTTGACACCTGGTCCTCGAAATTGCTCTACTCCACCTTCGCTTGTTACTACGCACCATAATACCCCGTTGCGCATCACAAGCCCTTGGTCGTCTTCGCCATGACACCATCCAGAACCACCACAGTCCCATGAATGACCTATGAGCCTCCTTCGCTGCTGTCGCAGCCAGCCAACACCACTTCCGGCGTCCCCGCGTTGCTCCGAGTCCATCCGCCGCTGTCCTGTTTCTAACAGCCCCTCCACGGGTTCTCCCAGCCTGCGTCTCCCTTCGCTATGCCTTAGTCAGCCTTCCACTTGTCCCTACCGGACCCTAGCAACTCGTCGGCCACCCTAATGGGTTCGGCCGAACCATGCGCTCCCATAATCGTGGTTCATTCAATCGTTAAACACAAAACAATATAAGGGTTACAAGATTATACCTTCCGATCAGGAAACTCGTGCAAGCCGAACACCCGTTCCTCTCGTCTCTCTCGAAGCTTGCTTTTTTTGAAACCCTAGAATCACAAAAATGATTATTTCGATGATCCAACGATTCGAACACGTAGAGGATGATTAAAGCTACGAAAATTACCTCTAACCGACTATGAAATGCTAACCACGGCTCTCTCCCTTCTCCTCCTTGCTCTCGGCAGCTGCAACCTCCAAATGGAGGTTCTCCATTTGCGTAACACCCTAAAGGGTGTGCACGTCGGACCGGGCTCGACCCTTCTCGTCCTACCGGCCCCACACTCGGCTTGGTCCATCTTAATTCTCTTTTACAAAATGCCCCTTCAAGACTTGATAATAATAAAATAACCCTCGCCCACTTATTTACAAAACGATACAGTACCGCTCCTGTCAAGTCTCCTGTACCCAAGAACCTTTATTTACAAAATTTACAAACCTGTTTTCTAAATAAAAACCTGGATGTTACATTGTCTCACATGATAATGAATAATATTAGATTTAATAGCTCAGTCCAAATGAGTAATAAACAAACAATAAGCAATTGTGAGTACAACAACATTGAATAGCTCTAGGAAGAGTACTTTATGCATAAGTTTTAACTTATCTAGTACCTGAGTAAATAATACTCACTAATGACTGATGCTTTGACCATTCTCGTTGTCCCGTGAATCGATATTGGGGATTAGTGTTCTATAATGCTAATTAGTAGTAAACAAATATGGTTTGTTACTAAAAAGAAAAATCGTCAAATTCTTAGCATGATAATGGACCAAGACAAAAAAACATCACATAATTCTACCATACAATCTAAAAAAAAAACTAAGATAACATCTACCCCGATGAAACCATACAAAACCCATTTGAAATCAACCTGATAACAATCAAGGTTGGAATGTCACACCCCGTCTCAGGCACCTCCTGGACGTGTGTGAGCCCGACTGCTACTTGCTTTGATTTCAAAGTTTTTATAAATTCAGCGGAAGTTTTTTCAAAATGATCGTTTCAACATTCTTTCAACCTCAAGGGTTGTAATTGTAAATATCGAAACCAAGTTGGAAAACAAAAGTCTTGTATTTACTTTTATAAACATAGGGATTTCAATACCCCTTTTTATTTGATTACAAAACAGAGTTTGAAACCAAATACATATAAAGCCACTGGAAATAGTACGATCCAGGGTTGATCAATTCCTGGTCCTATCTCCTTTTTATCTCTTTAGGATTGCCAATACATGAGGCCAGAGAATCCTACGTGAATTTCATCCTTTTCACATTTCATGTCATGGGCCAGATCTTATATCTGCCCTATTTCCTTTCCATCACATTTTATTGGTTACGTGAAAATATTTTAAAAATGAAACGTCAGCTTAAGCATCACATAATATCCTGCATTAAACTCTATAGGTCTCCGTCTCTTGTCGGCGTAAGACTTCTGCCGATCCTGAGCGGTTTTCATCCTTTTCTTCACCAGTTTGAACTTTTTCGAAGTTTCTTTTACAACATCTAAACTCCCTAACTCTTTCTGTTCGATCTCTCCCCAGCACACTGGGGTCCTACACCTCCTCCTATAAAGCATCTCATATGCCGGCATTCCAATAGTTGCATGATAACTATTGTTATAAGTGAACTCCGCCAACAGTAGGTGACCATCCCATGCACCTCCGAAATCAATCACACATGCATGCAATATGTCCTCTAACGTTTATATCATCCACTCTGACTGTCCATCAGTCTGAGGGTGATACGCAGTGCTAATGTGCAACCTCGTCCCCACAGCTTATTTGAACCTCTTCCAAAACTTCGACGTGAATCTCGTATCCCGGTCGGATACAATAGAAATAGGCACTCCGTGCCTGGCAACAATCTCGCTAACAAACACTTCGGATAACTTTTCCGATGAGAAGGTCTCCTTAATTGATAGAAAATGAGCGCTTTTATTTAACCGATCTACTACTACCCAAATTGTATCGTGTCCCTTAACCGTCTTCGCAACTTTGTAATAAAATCCATTGTAATGTGCTCCCATTTCCACTTCGGTATCTCTAAAGGTTGGATTTTTCCATAAGGCTTCTGATGCTCTGTTTTAACTTGTAAGCATGTCAAACACTTGCTTACATACTTGATCACATCATGCTTCATCCCTGGCCACCAATAGTTGCTCTTCATGTCCTGATACATCTTTGTTGTTCCCCGATGTATCGAGTATCTTGACTTGTGTGCTTCGTCAAGTACCTGCTCTCTAAATCTACTAAACCTTGGGATCCAGATACGGTCATCCTTGACCCACACCCCTTGACTGTTCTCAGTCAACATATCACGTTGTCCAAAAATCTTTTCTTTTTTTAGCCTTTCATTTCTTAAGGCTTCTGTTTGCACATCCTTTAATAACGTCAGGAAATCTGGTGTTACTACCAGTTGATACGCTTTAACTTTAATTGGCGCGTGTTCCTCCTTACGGCTTAACGCTTCGACAACCACATTTTCCTTACCCAGATGGTAAAGGATCTCACCGTCGTACTCCTTGATTAGCTCTAACCACCTTCTCTGCCTCATGTTCAACTCCTTTTGTTCAAAGAAGTACTTCAAGCTCTTATGATCCGTGTAGATTGTGCACTTGATTCCGTATAAGTAGTTTCTTCACAACTTGAGTGCAAACACCACCGCCGCTAACTCTAAATCATGGGTAGGGTAATTCACCTCATGCGTCTTCAATTGTCTTGATGCATATGCCATTACTTTCCCTCATTGCATTAACACGCCACCTAGCCCCAAGTAAGACGCGTCCGAATACACCACTAAGTCATCTGTCCCTTCTGGTAATGTAAACACTGGTGCTTCAGTCAATCGTTTCTTTAGGTCTTGAAACGCACGCTCTTGATCCGTTCCCTAAGCAAACTTCACCCCTTTTCGAGTCAATTTAGTTAATGGTGTTGCCAGCTTAGAGAACTCCTTGATGAACTTCCTGTAATAACCGGCTAACCCCAAGAAGCTACGCACCTCCGTTGGAGTCTTAGGAGCGTTCCACTTCACCAATGCTTCAATATTTTCGGGATCCACCATAATCCCTTCTGGGTTAATGAGATGCCCCAGAAACTGCACTTCCCTTAGCCAAAACGCACACTTCGACAATTTAGCGTGATCTCCATGCTCCTTCTCACTCTTAGAGTAGATTACCGATCTATCCTACATTGGCCAGCACACGCAGTTCATTAAGTCCATGAATGCTGCCGGAGCATTCGTCAAACCAAAGGACATAACCAAGAACTCATAATGTCCATAACGTGTCCGAAATTCCGTCTCCGGAATATCTTCTTCCTTAACTTTAAACTGGTGATATCCTGACCTCAGATCTATACGTGAAAACCACTTTGCACCTTGTAGTTGATAAAAAAAGTCATCGATACGCGGTAACGGATAGATGTTCTTAACCGTCAACTTATTGAGCTCCCGGTAGTCGATGCACATACGCATGCTACCGTCCTTCTTCTTCACAAACAAGACCGGTGCACCCCATGGTGAGATACTTGGTCTTATAAACCCCTTGTCTAACAAATCCTGAAGTTGCTCCATAAGCTCCTTCATCTTTGTCGGTGCCAATCGATATGGAGCTCTAGCAACCGGCTGAGCTCCTGGCTATAAGTCAATCTGAAATTCGATCTCCCGTTCCGGTGGTACTCCCGTCAAGTCATCAAGGAAGATATCCGGAAACTCCTGCACCACTGGAACCTCTGATAAGTCCATGCTTTTCGCTTCAGTATTGGTGACATAAGCTAAGTATGCACCGCACCCACGTCTCAATAACTTCACCGCCTTCATCATAGAGATAACTCTTGGTAGCGAGCTCACTCTGTCGCCATACACCGTCATATCGTTCTTTCTAAGGACTTCAACCTTATCATTTTCTGTCAGAAAACAGTGTCCCCATCGAACGCGGCCAACCAATCCATTCCCAACACCACATCAAAACCTCCTAGAGCAATAATAAAAATTCTAACAGGAAACCTATGGCTCTCTAGATCAATAAAATAGTCGTCTAACGCTTTAATGAGTCTGGTGGGTGATCCCACCGCGGTCTCAACACTAAACGACTTTTCAATCATCCTAGCCGTCCTACACAAACTCTTGCAAAAAGATGAGGCTATGAAGCTCTTACTTACCCTCGAATCCAATAAAACAGAAGCTGGTACATTATTTATGAGAAAAGTACCTGAAACCACATCAGAGTCAGTCTTGGCTTCAGCTGCAGTGTAACGAACCAAAATCCGGGTTTCGTTTTAAATAAATAAATATTTCTATTTAATATTACGGCGAAAATAATATTTTAGAAATAAGTTGAAACAAGTGGGTTTCAAGTTAATGTTGGGGTTATATTAGTTTTTAACTAATTTTGGCATGAAAATGGAGGAAATGAAAGTTGAGGGACTGAAATTACAAATATGGAAAATCTGCCATATTTGACTTGTATGAAGTCAAAATTCAGTTTTGTTGGGAGTGTGGGTGTCGATGCTTGCAAGAGAAAAAGAGAGAAAAGGGTGTTGAAGTCAAAATCGTGCAATTGAAGCTTGTTTTTTGGACGGTGTTGGCTTGCACATCATCCTTGTAGCATCAAGTAAGTGTTAATCATCCTTTTTAGTTCACCATTGATGTGGTAGTAGGTGGGATTTGTAGAAATCCGAAAATTGATGATGCATGGGGTTAATTAGTGTTAGATTGTTGATAATCTAGCTAAACTAAAGGTAAAGAATGGTTATTAACATCCTAGAACCCTTTGATTTTGATTATGAGAATTTAGGGTTCATATGGAAAGAATTGGGGGTTTTTGGATTATGATGAAAGGATGATCAATTAATGACAATTAAGTGTTTATATGATGTTAGACACTTGAAAAAACACCAAATTAACCTAATGATAAAGATTGAATGAAAAATTAGTGTTAAGGAAATGGTAATGAAACTCAAGTAGGTGAGTTTGGGTGGAAAGAGGGTGTTTGGATATGAGTATAACCCAAACGGGCCAGTTTGGGTTGGTAATAGTAGATTGGGTTGTGAACCCAATTAAAATGTGATTTTTATGTGTGATAGATTACTAAACTAGGTGTATATGTATAGGCAATCAAATTGTCAATCGAGAAGGTGGAACAGGATCTTCGAATCCAAAAGGTAAGTGCTCTTGCACTTACTTAGTGGTGATGATAAATGGTGAATTATGTGTGATGTTGCATAATATGTTATGTGTTATGAATGTTTATGAATGTGTAAGAATATGTGAATGAATGTAGTTATAGTTATAATACTATAATGGAAATGTGGTTATGAAGTTATGGTCTAAGTACCATAATGGAAATGTGGTGATGAAGTTATGGTCTAAGTACCATAAAGGAAATGTGATGAAAATGATGGTCTATGTACCATATTGGTAATGAGATGGAGTTATGGTCTTGTACCATAATGGAAATGAAATTACGTTAAGAATGTTAAAGTTGCAAGGAAAGAATGAAATTTGTAAGGTGTTATGCAAGTGATATGTCGCCTAATGACTAATTGGGTGGAAACGGGTCAAATGGGTAAATGGGTGAAAACAAGTAGATTTTACTTGTTGTTATGTTTTATCTACATTACTAATGGTGATTATATGTAGTGTTATGTAGGAAAAGCTCCGATGTAGTCAAAGTCAAGTCCATGGCGATTGGCGGGGTGTATGCGTGTTTGATGTTTTTGGGGGTAAATAGAAATCCTTTAAAAGGATGTAAATGATACATGATGTATGTAGTTTTTGGTGTAAAGAATGATGTTTGAAGGTTTTAAACAAAAACCCAAGTGTTGGGAAAATTTGGTGTCATATGAAATGGTAAGTGATGAAAATTTGGCTAAGTGTTGAAACTGGGCAGAAAATAAAACTTTCTGTTTACTTGGCATGTTCGCGCCACACGAAAGAGGAGGGATGGTATTTCGCGACACGCGAAAGACTTGTTTCTTGGTTAGGCTTTTTGGGACTCCGTCGCGGCACACGAAGGGAGGGCCCCAGAAGTTCGCGACACGCGAACTTGTAAAAAAAATATTTCTTGGGACTTATGCTTCCGCATGTTTAAATGATTTAATAATCGGTGCTTGAAATAAGGGTGTTACAACTTGGTATCAGAGCAATGGTTTGAGGGATTTGGTGTGGGTGGCACCAAACTCAACCCGGATGCTCTTGATATGTGGGGAATGATACGAGAATCCAAGAAGGACTTGACCAAGACTCGGAGATTTCGGAAGTGAAAGGTTAGTAATGTTATGATTAATGTTGTTACATATGGTGTATATGTATATGTATGATTGAATGACAAGGTGTTATGTGTGTCGAAACTTGTCTTGTGAATTGTTGTATGGATATGATAATAACAATTGGGCATATTGTAATATTAAACATGTTTGGCCAATGTGATTAATAAGACAATATGTGTAAGGGTGTTTATGATAACCATATGACAATGAACATTTGCAAGGATTAGGTGAAGGTGATTATATATGTATGTATGTATATAGGTAGTTATATATATACTTAATACATATAAGAGTAAATGTGTGACGGTTACCTGAGGTATTGAAAGTGTAAGGGTATTAAGGTGTTTTTGTTCTAATTCTTAGTTAAGAGATGACAGACGATGCGAACAACGAACCATTGGATCCAAGAATCCATGAGATGATAAAGGAAGAAGTGGCCAAGGCCTTTGAGCAAGCCACATCCTTGTTAATGGAAGAAATGAGAGGGGCTACTAAGATTACTCTCGAAGTGGTAACGAAAGAAAAGGAGAGGGAACCACAATGTTGTACTCTTAAAGAGTTTATGGTACTCAAGCCCAAAGAATAAAATGGGCAAGTGGACCTGATCCTTAGCCACATGTGGGTGGTGGATATGGAATCGAACTTTGAAACAACCAAGTGTAAGCCCGAGGATAGGGTGATGTTTAGTGTGCCATTTTTGAGGGGAGGGCGAAAGAATGGTTGTTAAATCTCCGAAAGGAGAGAGGTGAATTGGGTGTGACCTCCATGACATGGGAGGAGTTTAAGACGACTTTTCTGAAATACCATTGCCCACAAGCCGCTGTTGACAGGATGACTGAGGAGTTCCTCCTCATGAAGTAAACAACGGAGTCAATTGATGAATTGGCAGGGACCTTCTTCGATCGTGCCAAGTTCTGTCCGGAGTGGTGTCGACCGAGAAGGCAAAGATTGATAGATTTTATGCTATGCTGACTGTGGAGTTCAGAGATAGCATATCTCCAATCTCTTTTACCACACTTGTTGATTTGATTAATAGGTGTCGGTAAAGAGAGGTGGAGCTGAGGAGGCAAGAAGCCAGAGGTGAAAAGAGGAAATGAGAAATTGTGGATCAGGTGGTGAAGAAGATAAAGGGCGGGATCTCTAGCAAAAAGCCGTTTAGCAAGTTCTCTTCCCGGAGGTGCAAGATTTGTGGGAAGGAATATTTTGGTGAATGTAGGAAGGGGACGTCAAATTGTTATAAATGTGGGAAGCCGGGGCATATGGCTAATCAATGCTCAACCCAAATTCATATATGCTATAATTGCTATAAGCCCGGGCACAATAGGGCCGATTGTCCCGAGTTAAAGCATCAAGGTGGAAGCGAAAAGAGAATAGAGATGCCAAAGCCGAAGGGTAGAGCTTTCCACATCTCGGCGGAAGAGTCAAAGATTGAATGAAAAATTATTGTTAAGGAAATGGTAATGAAACTCAAGTAGGTGAGTTTGGGTGGAAAGAGGGTGTTTGGATATGAGTATAACCCAAACGGGTCAGTTTGGGTTGGAAATAGAAGATTGGGTTGTGAACCCTATATAAATGTGATTTTGATGTGTGATAGATTACTAAACTAGGTGTATATGTTTAGGTAATCAAATTGTCAATCGAGAAGGTGGAACGGGATCTTCGAATCTAAAAGGTAAGTGCTCTTGCGCTTACTTAGTAGTGATGATAAATGGTGAATTATGTGTGATGTTGCATAATATGTTATGTGTTATGAATGTTTATGAATGTGTAAGAATATGTGAATGAATGTAGTTATATTTATAATACTATAATGGAAATGTGGTTATGAAGTTATGGTCTAAGTACCATACTGAAAATGTGGTGATGAAGTTATGGTCTAAGTACCATAATGGAAATGTGATGAAAATGATGGTCTATGTACCATATTGGTAATGAGATGGAGTTATGGTCTTGTACCTTAATGGAATTGAAATGACGTTAAGAATGTTAAAGTTGCAAGGAAAGAATGAAACTTGTAAGGTGTTATGCAAGTGATATGTCGCCTAATGATTAATTGGGTGGAAACGGGTCAAATGGGTGAATGGGTGAAAACAAGTAGATTTTACTTGTTGTTATGTTTTATCTTCATTACTAATGGTGATTATATGTGGTGTTATGTAGGAAAAGCTCCGATGTAGTCAAAATCAAGTCCATGGCGATTGGCGGGTTCTCGTATGCGTGTTTGATGTTTTTGGGGGTAAATAGAAATCCTTTAAAAGAATGTAAATGATACATGATGTATGTAGTTTTTGGTGTAAAGAATGATGTTTGAAGGTTTTAAACAAAAACCCAAGTGTTGGGAAAATTTGGTGTCATGTGAAATGATAAATGATGAAAATTTGGATAAGTGTTGAAACTGGGCAGAAAATCAAACTTTCTGTTTACTGGCATGTTCGCGCCACGCGAAAGAGGAGGGATGATCTTTCACAACACGCGAAAGACCAGTTTCTCGGTCATGCTTTTTGGGACTCCCTCGCTGCACGCGAAGGGAGGGCCCTAGAAGTTCGCGACACGTGAACGTGTAAAAAAAATATTTCTTGGGACTTATGCTTCCGCATGTTTAAATAATTTAAGAATCGGTGGTTGAAATAAGGGTGTTACATGCAGTCATGGTGAAGGCTCTCGCCTTTGCTTTAGACTTTTCGTCTTCCTTCTTCACTGGACTGCTTCCTTGCTTGGTCCCGTACTCTGTCTTGCCTTACACTCTTTCGCCAGATGGCCAAAACCCCCACACTGGTAACACTTAGGAATGCTCGGGCAGTCTCTAGCAAAATGTCCCGTTTTACCATGCCTATAACAGGAACCTACATCAGCCCTGCACTCACCCGAGTGCATCTTACACACTTGTGGCACGAATCCGGACCATCGGTCCTAGCCTTTTTCACAAACAGAACCTTGAAATCTTTACCGAACCTCTTGAGAGGTACGGTCCACTTCGTATCTTCCAGTTTCTTCTCTTGCACCTCAGCTCCCATGACATCATCTTACAAAGTTCCACTAAGTTCCACCGCATCATCAAAAATCGAAGGTTGCTGAGCCTTTATTAAATGCCTAACACTATCCGGTAGACCGGGTATATACAACTTCATCCATCGCTCATCATTTCCACCTACGTGTGGCACCAGACGTGCCATCTCTATGAAATTCGACGTGTACTCACGATGGGTCGATTTTCCCGCCTTGAGAGCCAGAAACTCTCTCTAACCTTTCAAGTTCTCCTGGAGCACATAACTTCTTCCTAACCAAACCCTTCAGATCCTCCCCAGTCATAGCTTCCAACTCCTGAGTAATCTTCCTTTCTTTCACCGAGTTCCACCAGTGCAAAGCCTCAACAAAAAAAGAGTGAGAAACGAACTTCACTATTTGATCCGACTTACACTCACTGATAGATATGGTGGACTACATCTCAGTAAGCCAGTTGTACGTGGCCACTACATCCTTCAACCCATCGAACCTAGGCAGACCGCACTTCTTGAAGTGCCCGTAGTCACAGTTGTCGCCAGTTCCAGTCGTCTTCTTCTTTTTCTCCACCTCCACTAGCACTCTCGTCTCTAGTTCCTCAAACGCTGCCTTCACTATATTAGGTAAGTACTTGTGAATCATCTCAACCACTTCCTTCTTAACTGCCTCGCGAACCTCTGGATCGAATTGGAACCCTTCATTATGCTCAGAATGCACCAAAGGTTCACAATGTATTAACGGTTTAGTATGAACCGACACCTCGTCATGATTAACATTTTCGTCCTGAGGGTTCTCACGACGCCCCCTACCACCAGCATTAGCAGCAATTTGTCTTCTAGGTGCCATCAGTTACTGAAAATAATAACAAACAGAGCAATACTAAGGTATCATGTCACACCCCGCCTCAGGCACCCCCTGGACGTATGCGAGCCCGATTGGTATCATTGGTTCTTTGATTTCAGAGTTTTATAAAATACAGTGGAAGTCTTTTCAAAAGGACAGTTTCATCATTTATCTCAACCTCGAGGGTTGTATTGGTAAATATCAAAACTCAGTTGGAAGACAAAAGTTTTATATTTACTTATTAAACATAGGGTTTCAATACCCTTCTCATTTGATTACAAAACAGAGTTTGAAATCAAATATAACATAAGCCACGTGAAATAGTACAACACAGGGTCGATCAATTCCCTAGTCCTTTCTCATCTCTTTTGGATTTCCCTTTACACGAGGCCTGAGAATCCTACGTGCATTCCATCCTTTCTTTTCCTAGGTCAGATCTCATGTCTGCCCATATTACTTTCATCGTATTTTATTCATTACCTGGAAAACTTTATGAAAATAAAACGTCAGAGCGAACGTTGGTGAATACAATATCTTCACATTAAAATCATTTGGCACAAATAAGTATTAATTTCATAATCAAAACTTCATGTTCAGTCTACACACTCAGCAGGCCCGTCCTGTTCAATTGCACCACAATATACACTAGTGGTATATATTTATAACAACGGGGACTCCTGTCTCCTCATTTGTTATAAAGGGAAGTACTAGCCGCAATCCGGGAATTTCAACCGAGACCCGTGTATCCCTTGTAAGTTTTATGTATACCTATGGCCTGAATGCTTGGTTCGTAGAAGAACGTTGAGCATTATTTCATTAACCTTTATTTGGCCATTTCCGCAAATAAAATGTTTGACACAAGTTTTAAAATAGATAAAGTATTCACCTTTGTAGTGGGAATGAGCCTCTAGAGTTCAAAGCTTATAGGCTAGCTTCTTATCCTCATTTCTCTAGCGTTTTGACTTTTCTACGAGCGTTTCTTTCTTAACCGGGCACTATGAGGAGTTGGTGTTGGACCGGGATCATCGGGAGTGGACTAGGGATCACCTGGAACGTGAATTGGTAGTTAGAAGCGGTTGTGGGATGAAGAAAAACGCCTAAGATCGATCTGCTATTTATAGGCTGAAAATTGGGTTTATGTCAGACCGACATGTCTAGGGGTGTCTGGGGATGTCGGTCCGACACCCAACTTTAGCCCATGTCTGCCCTAGACGTCGTTTTCTGATTGGACCGAACATATTTGGCGGCAATGTCGGACCGATATGTGGACCATGTCGGTTCGACATCTAGACCCATGTCCCATCGGTGGGGCTAAGTCACTGGACACGTGTCAGCACCACAAATTGCGTCTACGAGGAGGTTGTCGATGTCGGTCTGATACCAGACTTGGCAACTCCTGGCGGACCGATATAGGAATGAATGTCGGCCCGAAATCTATTCTTAATTTGCTTCGGTCCGATATCATTGCTTAGTTTAATGTCGGACCGATATGGGATACTATGTCGGTCCGATATCAACTTAATTTTATAAATTTCTTTATTTTCAAACCCAGATTTTGGTGTATTTACACTTATAGTCCCTAAGGTTTACCTTTTGTCCAATCTTGGACATTTTTGTGGCATGTGTTGCATCCTCCCCACCTTGTTTTAAATTCGTCCTCGAGTTTATTCAAACAGGTGTGTATATTTCTTTCTCATTTCTGACTCCAGTTCCCACGTGTACTCAGATCCACGTCTGGAGTTCCATTTCACTTTCACAATTATCATTTTCTTTCTTTTCAATCTCTTTTCTTGCCTTTCCTCGATTTGCAAAGGCTGTTCTATAAATCTTAATTTCACATCTACCTCTACATCTTGTAGGGGCATTACCAAAGATTCATCTGCCAAACATATCCTCAAGGGTTTGAATTATTCTTTCACTCTTCCCGTCCGTTTGAGGATGGTAGGCAATACTAAGATTCAGTTTAGTACCAAGAGCTTTTTGGAAACTTTGCTAGAATCGAGAAGTAAATCTACCATCTCTATCTGACACGATAGAAAATGGCACACCGTGTAATGTTACGACTTCATTAACGTATAATTGTGTCGGCTTATCCATACTGAACGTCTCTTTCAGAGGAAGAAAATAGCAGACTTAGTAAGTCTATTAATGATAACCCAGATAGTATCATTTCCTCGACTTGTTCGGGGAAGTTTAGTGATGAAATCCATGGTTATCATTTCCCATTTCCAGACTGGAATTTCAAGTTGCTGTAATAAACTATACGGCTTTTGATGTTCAGCCTTAACTTGAGAACATGTCAAACATTTTGTAACATAGATAGCGATATGCTTTTTCATTCCTATCCACTAGTAATTGGATTTTAGGTTTTTGTACATTTTTTCGCTTTCAGGATGCATTGTGTATTTAGATTTATGGGCTTCTTCAAGAATTTCTTCACGAGTGTTTTCATAGATAGGAACCCATATTCTCGTATTCATTCTAAGAATTTCATCACCTCCTTTGATCAATTGATCGATCACACCTCCCAATCCTTCCTTCTCGAGGTTGGGTTCTTGCAAAGCAAGTTTCTTAGATTCCTTAATAAGAGTAATAAGATCGATTTGGAGATCGAGTCTTAAGGCACGAACTTGTTTAGGTTTCTCATGTTCCTTTCTGCTTAAGGCATCGGCTACAACGTTGGCTTTTCCCTCGTGATAACAGATTTCACAATCATAATCATTTAGGACTTCCATCCAACGCCTTTGCCTCATATTCAGTTCCTTCTGACTGAATATATACTTTAGGCTTTTATGATCAGTGAATATGGTGAATTTGACTCCATATAGATAGTGCCTCCATAGTTTTAGTGCGAATATTATGGCACCCAGTTCTAAATCATGAGTCATATAATTCTTTTCATGAGTTTTCAACTGTCGGGAAGCATAAGCAATGACTTTACTTCCTTGCATTAACACACAACCAAAGTCAGTGTGTGAAGCATCATAGTAAACTGAAAAGCCTTCATTTCCATCTTGCAAAGCTAGTATGGGTGCTTGGGTCAGTTTCTGTTTTAGAGTTTCAAAAGCTTCATATTGTTTAGGATCCCATTCATACTTGACTGACTTGCGGGTCAGAGAAGTCAATGGTACAACAATTCGAGAGAAATCTTGGATAAATCTCCGATAGTAACCGGCTAAACCGAGGAAACTACAGACTTCAGTTTGTGACTTCGGGATTTCCCATTTGGATATACCTTCAACCTTAACAAGATCTACTTAAATACAATTGACATTGATCACATGACTGAGGAATTGAACTTCTGACAGCCAGAATTCACATTTTGAGAACTTAGCGTATAGCTTTTCTATTCTCAGGATTTCAAATAGGATTTTCAAGTGATTGGCATGATCTTCCTTACTTTTGGAATAGATAAGGATGTCGTCAATAAATACGATAACGAATTTGTCCAAGTAAGGTTTACAGACTTGATTAATCATATCCATGAATGCTGCTGGTGCATTAGTAAGTCCAAACGACATTACCGTGAAATCATAATGACCATATCGAGTTCTGAAAGTAGTTTTAGGAATGTCTTCTTCCTGGACTTTCAATTGATGATAGCTAGATCGAAGATAAATTTTGGAGAATCAACGAGCTCCATGGAGTTGATCGAAAAGGTCATCAATTCGGGGAAGTGGATAACGATTCTTTATTGTAACTTTGTTAAGTTCTCGGTAATCATTACACATGCGCATTGATCCGTCTTTCTTTTTAACAATTAAGACTGGAGTTCCCCAGGGTGATGAGCTTGGTCTTATAAACACTTTCTCAAGTAATTTATCTAATTGCGTTTTCAATTCTTCCATTTCATTTGGAGCTAATCTGTACGGGGCTTTAGCAATAGGTGCGGTATCGGGTACAATATTAATTCTGAACTCCATTTCTCTCTCAGGTGGAATTTCGGGCAGTTCATCAGGAAAGACATTAGGGAATTCAGCCACAACCGGCACGTCTTCAACCTTCTTCTTAGTATCGTTAGTTATAGAAACAAAGTATGCTAGGCATCCCTTTCGTAAGTACTTTGTGGCTTTGAACATAGAAATTATTCCAACGCACTTGGATAATTTATCACCTTTGATTGTAAGAATATTGCCTTTCGTCGAATGTAGTTCTGTAGCCTTTTTTATCACACAGGATACGAGCTTGGTTAGAGACTAACCAATCCATTCCTAAGACAATGTCAAAACCTGCCAAAGTCATTGGCAACAGTTTTGCAGGTATAACATGTCCTGATAATGTGATATGGCAATCGTTAAGGATTTCAGAGATTTGGACGAGGTCACTGTTTGCAGTTTCTACCATATATTTCTTGTCTAATTTAGCTAGAGTTTTATTTAACAACTTACATAATCGATGATCTATAAAACTTTGGTTTGCACCAGGGTCAAATAAAACTCGAGCATAAATATTATCAACAAGAAATGTACCCGTAATGACATCGGGCATACCTGCCGCTTCATGAGTGTTGAGGATGAATGCTCGCGTATTCTTCTTCACTCCATCTGCAGGTTTGGGACCTGTCCCATCCGTCTTTTTCAACTTCGGACACTTGATATTGATGTGACCAGCTTCGCCACATCCAAAGCAAGTGATTGGTTTCTTTCTATAACAATCTTCCGCTTTGTGTCCAGGCATTTTGCAGAACTTACAATTAGGTCCAGATCTACATTTTCCTAAGTGCCTTCTCTTGCACTTTGGACATTTAGGGATAGAAGAATTGTTATTCCAAGGAGTAAAATTGGATTTCTTGGATCCACTCGGGCCTTGCTCAGCTATCTCCTTCTTTTTCTTTCATTCTTCTTGATTTCTGATCAAGCTGGTCATTAATGATGCCCCCAAACCCATGACATCATCAAGATTTTACAACTTGCGACCTTTACCATGTCACGAATCTCTCCAATCAAACCCCAAATATAACGCTTGATCAGATTGGATTTAGGGGTAGCAAGATGAGGAACGATTCGAGCATATTCCAGGAGTTTAGTAGCATACTCCTGATGGTTTGTTCCAATCATTCTTAAACTTAGAAATTTTCCTTCAATCTGTTCCCGTTCATTCTGGGGAACATACTTCTTTTCAACTATTGCCTTAAAGGCATTCCAACCCATTGCATAGGCTGCATCTCTGCCTTTGGCAGCAACAATATTGTTCCACCATTTAGGAGCTTGATCTTTGAATAGATTAGAGGCATATAAAACTTTATCCTTCTCAGCACACTTGCTGATTGCTAGTACAGACTCGGTCTTCTCAATTCACCTTAAAGTGGCTATCCCACCTTCCCTTCCAGAGAAATTGTATGGCTTGCAATCTTGGAACATCTTATAAGTACAACCTACTATCTTCCTCTTCTTTGCTAAATGACCATAATTATTACCCATAATTTCATCTTCATAGGAGTTATGGTTATATTCTTCCTTTTTCGTCTTCTTAGATTTATGAGAAATAGAACCCTTTGGTTCAAGAGTGATAGGTTTTGATTTAGTTACTGTTCGGGTTTGGCGGGAATGAATAGATTGAGGAATTGAAGGTTGAACAGATATCTTGTTAGCTTGTCTCTTTTCAAGCTCAGTAAATATTAGTGGAAGAGAATCTTTGATTCCTTCCTTGATTAATTTCTAAAGTTCCATACGAGAATTGTTATTTTCAGCAGCATTATCAATCACTGCTTGTTTTTTCTTGCCTCTAGTATTTTGAGAAGGTCCAGTTTTTTTAGACATTCTATCAAGAATACAATATTTGAATTAAAATGAAACTTTTTATTGAGACAATATTTACAAGAAGAAAATAAAAATCATTGTTTCTAAAAGTTTCTAAAATTCTTTTCTTCAAGAGCTTGAACTAAAAGAGCATTCCAAGCTTCTACTCTAGCCTTTTCTCTTTCCAGTTCAGCTATTCGGTTCAACAACATTTGTTCTCTTTCACTTCTTGATGCATTCTTATTTATATGCGGAGCAGGAATAGAAATCGTTCCATAGTAAGGAACATAAGGTATATTAGAATCAACACGTTCTTCTTATTTAGGATCATATTTATCTTCATAAGGAATTTCGGCGTATCACTTATGAAAATTTTGTAGATTTGCAGGAGTGATGTTATAGCTTCCAACAGTTGGAGCAGAATGAAAGCTTATAGAAAGATTATAGGGAACACTAGGGTTTCCTATTTCTCCGAGGCTTCTGAAAGTAGAACTTTCAGTTTCCTCATTAAGTTCTATAGTTGTTTCATTTGTTTTACGGTTAAAGTAATTAGCAGGAGCGAATTTTCAAAGAAAACTAAGACCTTTGACTTTTCCAACCATTCTGAAAATTAAAACAGAAGATAATTTTATTATTATAAGAAAATATATTACAGTACAAGAAACAAGTACAACAAGATTTAATCTTTCATCAACTCTTTCCCTAATGTCTTTAGATCCTTTCCATTTGTACACATGTTTCCCATAAAATTTTGTTCTCGCCTTGTCCATGATTTTCTTCTTTGTTACTTCGTCTGTTTGGCGTAACGAACGATCCAGACATTCGGTATGGGAGGAAGGCATACTATACTTATAACCATATTTTGGTGGAGGTTCACGAATACCCATCAACATATCATTATAGGCATTCTGATATTCTGGTGGTGATTGCAAATAAGCTTGGTAAGGACCACCATATGTTGGTTCGGGGAACACATATGGATCGTAAATGACCGGGGATCCAGAGTTATAGGATTGATAATCAGAACTGTTTGAAACAGGGTTATTAAAATGATAATCATTAGGGTTTTCAAAAGCAGTTTGATAATGGGAATCTTCCGAAGGATCTTCTTCTAATGATTGAATTTGACTGGATTGTGCCTCAGATTAAGCAGCAGTATTCCAATTACTAAAGTCTGATCCAGCATCCATCCATTGGCTGGAAGAGTTTTGGGATTGAGGGTGGTATTTGGGAGAATTAGGAAGTACAGAAAATGGGTCATTATTATAGTAAGGTGAACAAATAGGATTTTGTTGTTAACCTAGTGGATGATATTCCAGAGATTCTTGCTTAATAGGACAATTAGGATCGTAATACATAATGGAATTTCCTTCAGACGTCTGCAATCTTAGTATATTAGTATTTATCTTATTTTATTCAGTCAAGACTTGGATACTAAAGGCAACATCTTAATCTTAGCTAAAGTTCTACAAGGATAGTTATCGTCCCAGAGTAGTACCTTCAACATATATGTTCCCAAGTAAGAGTGACAGGTGTAGGAGAGATTTATACACCGCTCTTTTCTTCGACAGAACACTTTCGTATGGCAGATAACTACATACCTGTCAGAAGTTCCCCTTGTTTTCTTATCTTAAAAGCATTTAATGGTTGAAGCTTAGACACTAGATCTAAGTATCTAATTCGCTAAAACCCGTGGCTCTGATACCAACTTGTCACACCCCGCCTCAGGCACCCCGTGGACGTGTGCGAGCCCGATTGGTATCATTGGTTCTTTAATTTCAGAGTTTTATAAAATACAACGAAAGTCTTTTCAAAAGGATCGTTTCATCATATATCTCAACCTCGAGGGTTGCATTGGTGAATATCAAAACTCAGTTGGAAGACAAACGTTTTATATTTACTTATTAAATGTAGGGTTTCAATACCCTTCTCATTTGATTACAAAACAGAGTTTGAAATCAAATATAACATAAGCCACTGGAAATAGTACAACACAGGGTTGATCAATTCCCTTGTCCTATCTCCTTTCTTTAGGATTTCCATTTACACGAGCCCTAAGAATCCTACGTGCATTCCATCCTTTCTTTTCCTGGGTCAGATCTCATGTCTGCCCATATTCCTTTCATCATATTTTATTCATTACCTGGAAAATATTTTGAAAACAAAACGTCAGCGTGAACACTGGTGAATAAAATACCTTGACATTAAAATCATTTGGCATAAATAAGTATTAATTTCATAATCACAACTTCATGTTCAGTCTACACATTCAACAGGCCCGTCCTGTTCAATCGCACCACAGTATACGCTGGTAGTATATCTTTATAACAACGGGGACTCCTGTCTTCTCATTTGTTATAAAGAGAAGTACTAGCCGCAATCCGGGAATTTCAACCGAGACCCGTGTATCCCTTCCAAGTTTTACGTATACCTATGGCCTGAATGCTTGGTTCGTAGAAGAACATTGAGCATTATTTCGTTAACCATTATTTGGCCATTTCCGCAAATAAAATGTTTGACACAAGTTTTAAAAGAGATAAATTATTCACCTTTGTAGTGGGAATGAGCCTCTAGAGTTCAAAGCTTATAGGCTAGCTTCTTATCCTGATTTCTCTAGCGTTCCGACCTTTCAACAAGCGTTTCTTGCTTAACCGGGCACTACGAGGAGCGGGAGTTGGAGCGGGATCGTCGGGAGTGGACTAGGGATCACCTGGAACGTGAACACTAACTCATACCTGGCGCTTCTGGCTTTTGGTTACGCGTGATGACATTCCCTACACATCGCATTCTCATTCTAAGTCTACGCATCGAGGATGCCCAGATTATTTAAACCACCGCTCGGATACCAACTTGTAAGACCATAAATCCCGGGAACCAGACACATTGGCGTACACGTTAGCACAGTAGTAAATGACATCAAATAAACTAAATTTAATGCATAGGAATTTAAATAGTCAACAGTGTTCAATGACCCAAATCTCAACACAATTCAATCATGTACTAATATCTAAATAGTTTAACGTCATAACCGAAAATAAATATCATCACAACGATCATGGTAACCAAACGCCATCCAGAAGCCACCAGCTCACACTTTCTTTTTACCTGAAATACATGTTAAAAGTCAGCTACGCTGAGTGAGTTCTATAGTAATTCGTTCGGAAGTATTAAGTCCCGAACATGTATAAAAATGGTTTACGTTATAACGGTTTTCCCGTACAATTCATCATTCATGCAAATACTATATTTTATCGATGTACACGAAATCATGTCGGCTAGTTCAAGAACACATACGATCATGACTCGTTAGCTGATCACCGTCATTCATTACGGCTCACCAACTAACACCGACATACTATCAAGCTTGAGCAACCCCGTTTATCTGACTAATGTCAGACTAAATTCCCGTTGACTCGTGTCAACACAATATCAAATAACTATTAATTAACAGTCACAACATTTAATTACGTGACTCCCCATCCTACGCATATAAATATGATTATTATATCACAACACATATATTAATGTCAAAACCCTTTCATTTCGTGCCTTCGCTATATTGCACGTTGCATGTATTCATGCCTAAAATTACAAAACGTTTAAAAGTGGGCGATAGAAACTCACCTTTGCTACACGCAACTTGATCTCTAGGACCCGCTAACACCTCGTACCCACTCGTCGACTTCGCAACTATATTACACACAAATTTTGAGTTAATACATGACCCGACATTAAACTTTCACCTACACAACTTAACTCTATGTCGCGCAAGGCCACGTATACGTGCATGACACAATGCATGGTGTTCATGTGCTATGAGAACCTCTCGTCCACGTTCCCGACGTCCGAGTTTGCGTTTGGTTTGACACCGGGTCCCCGAACTTCCTCTACTCCACCTTCGTTTGTTACTACGCACCATAATACTCCGTTGCGCATCACTCGCTCTTGGTCGTCTTCACCGTGACACAGTCCGGAACCACCACAGTCCCGCGAACGGCCTCTGAGCCTCCTTCGCTGCTGTCGCAGCCGGCAAACACCACTCCCGGCGTCCCCGCGTTACTCTGAGTCCATCCACCGCTGCAGTGGTCACCTCACGCCGCTGCCCTGGTCCGAACAGCCCCTTCACGGGTTCTCCTGGCCTGCATCTCCCTTCGCTATGCCATAGTCGGTTTTCCACTTATCCCTACCGGACCCTAGCAACCCGTCGGCCACCCTTATGGGTTCGGCCGAACCACTCCCCCCCATAATCGGGGTTCATTCAATCGTTAAACACAAAACAATATAAGGGTTACAAGATTATATCTTCCGATCAGGAAACTCGTGCAAGCCGAACACTCGATCCCCTCGTCTTTCTCGAAGCTTGCTTCTTTCGAAACCCTAGAATCACAAAAATGATTATAACAATGATCCAACAATCCGAACACGTAGAGGATGATTAAAGCTACGAAAAATTCCTCTAACCAACTATGAAATGCTAACCATGGCTCTCTCCCTTCTCCTCCTTGCTCTCGGCAGGTGCAACCTCCAAATGGAGGTTTTCCATTTGCGTAACACCCTAAAGGTTGTGTACGCCGGACCGAGCTCGGCCCTTCTCGTCCTACCGGCCCCCCACTCGGCTTGGCCCATCTCAATTCCCTTTTTACAAAATGCCCCTTCAAGACTTGATAATAATAAAATAACCCTCGCCTACTTATTTACAAAACGATACAGTACCGCTCCCATCAATTCCCTGGTCCTATCTCCTTTTTATCTCTTTAGGATTACTAATACATGAGGCCTGAGAATCCTACGTGAATTCCATCCTTTTCACATTTCATGTCATGAGCCAGATCTTATGTCTGCCCTATTTCTTTTACATCACATTTTATTGGTTACGTGAAATCATTTTAAAAACGAAACGTCAGCGCGAACGCCGGTGAATGCAATTATCTTGACACTAAATATCATTTGGCACAAACAAGTATTAATTTGATAATCACAAATTTATGTTCAATCTACACATTCAGCAGCCCCTCGTGTCCTGATTGAATGCACTACTGTGTACACTGGTAGTATGTCTTTAAAAACAAAGGGGGCTTATGCCTCCTTATTTATTATAAAGGAAAGTACCAGCCGAGATCCGAGACTTTCACCCGAGACGCATGTATCCCTTGCAAGTTTTACGTATACCTATGGCCTGAATGCTTACACGTAGATAAACGTTGATCACTGTACATGAAACAAGCCTCTAAGTTGAGAATCTATAAATTCAGCTTCCTAGCTTGATTTCTCTAGTGTTCCAACCTTTCTACGAGCGTTTCTACTTAAACCGGGCACTAGAACTAGCGGGAATCGAACCGAGGGCTTTGGGATCGTCTTAGGGCAGTTCTGGAACAAGATTTGGGAGTGAAGATCGTGTTTGGAGTGAATAAGAATGCTGAAATCGATCAGCTATTTATAGGCTGAAAACTCAGCCTGTAGCGGACCCCTACACAGGCGGGTGGTGGTCCACCACCACCCTTGCTGGCGTCAGCCCTAAATGTCACCATCTGATTAGACCAAACATGGTCTTACGGCTAGCAGACTGTTACGCAGGGACGAAAAGCTCCGCCAGCTTGCTACGTAGCGAGTTTCCTGAGTTTTGCGGTTGGCGGACCATTACCACCTGGCATGGCGGTCCGCCACGAGTACATGCGTCAGATTACTTGCCCATCAGTCTCATGACACGTGTCACACGCTGGTTCATTGCTTAATGAACAAGTAGTGGACCGTTACCACATGTGGTGGCGGTCCGCCACTGCTGTCGTCCAGACGGCCTATAAAATAAACTACTAAACCTAACCTAGACTCCTAAGTAATAAATGGAAAACCTATGAACTAAACTGCACTGACAGGCAAGTGGACCTATAGAGTGTAGCACAACTTAATGGTAAACCGGATTATCGAGCCCTAAAGACACTATGTAACAAAACTAGACTCTAACTCGGACTAAAGATTGATTAATGGGGGGTTTACTACACTAATGATTATCACTAATAATGCAGAAAACTAAGGTCGACTTAACTATCAAGAGACAAGACAAAGGTGAAATCAAGATTAGGAAGAACACTACCTAAGTCAGAATCCTACTTGCAAAGAACAACTTCTACCGGTTCTGGAAACTATGATGGATCTGGGTTTCTGATGATAACAGCTAAAGACAACCCAGTGGATCCCTAATCACTCTCAGGGTGTCACCAACTAAGCTAACTAAAGTGTACTAAACTCACCAGATTATTGGATCACTTCTCAGGAATTTCGAACTATGATCAAGTACCCTAATGAATGGATTACCTCTCAGTCTCACCGTCCACAATACATTCAAAGAATGCACGGGGTAATCCTAGAATAACAACTATGATTCAGAATAGCAACAATCACTAGACACCTAAACCAACTTCCTCTCAGACAGTTGACACTCGGATTCCTAATAACGAAGACTAACTAACTAATCATCACCTCTCGGGTATTGAACTAAAACACACACTCAACTCTAATAAGTAATCAATGACAACTCCTATGGCTAATACATCTAGCAAACCACCGAAATCACAAACCCTAAGATCTATGACCTAGATACGCTAATCGAACTAGCAGACAACCACAATCAACGCAAGGAATTAAAATCAATCACAAGACCAGAATTATAGCATGCATATACATCATAATTAATCAAAATAGGATCATTACAAAATCATTAAACCATCAATTAAATCCAAAAACCGATAAAAATCCAAACTTTAACAAGCATTCATCATTAGACCTAGGTAGTATTATAGTTTTAGCCTAGAATCATGTCAATAACAACTAGAATAGAAGCAAAAGACAAAAACATGGTCTCAAACATAACAATCAATGACAAAGATCCAAACTTTAAAACCAAAATAAGCTATTACACAAACCTGGAATCCAAATCTTTGATCTTTAACCTTCAATTGCCTCCAAAACTCCCAAAATCGCCTAGAATTCTTCTCTGGACAGCCAAGAATCCAACCCCTATGATAATAGCCTTCAAAATTTTTTAATTAATCGATTAGGGATTTTTACGGATTTTATAAGCCCACGCGTACCATGAGGCATGATCATGGGTCTTTCGCGTACCGCGAGAGACAAAACAGTCGGGGCACTTTTTGCCTTCCTTCATGTACCGCGAGGGAATTTTTTTCCTCCTTCACGTACCACGAAGGACTTAATTTCCATCTTTTTGCTTTCTATTCTTTGGACTTTCCTCTCGTGCTTGGTTTCTTCAGGTTTTCACTTGTAATTATCATGAGCACCTGAAAACATAACAAAGACTCAAATTTATATAGAAACGACTCAAAATAGATACAAAACTAATCAAAACGACTCTAAAACCTAGGAATAAAGATGTGTGCTTTGCACTACATCAAACATCCCCACATTTAACCTTTTTTCGTGCTCGAAAAAGTCTGCAATGGAATCATAACTGAGAACTAACTTTAATAATCAATTACCAATTAGTTAAACATACTCACGCGTTAAAAAGCAATAATCGGTATTTTTGTCCGATTAAACCCAACACCAACTATCTAACCCCGTGATATGTTCTAATTCCATTTTATACAACAATCACTCAATCTATGTGACTCACACTTAAAAGCTACAACTCTACCTAATCCCGTCTCACGGTTATGTTTAGCCACGAGTTAAACCATGTAGATTTTCCCACCACGTTAAACTAAGATTTACAGATTTTTAGAAATCAATGGATTATGGAATGAATCGGTGGAAATGAGCGTTAATTAAAGCATAAGAACTCTCGTCTAGAGGTGTCTCAACCAAGTCACTATCCCGAAAGCTAACACATAGACTAGATTCTAAACATTTAAGTACATAAATCTCACTTAGGGGTGTATCTTCCAAGTCGCCATCCCAGAGGGAAACACATAAGCGAGACTCATATTTCAAAGTAATTAAGCTCATAGTTATGGAATTATGGAATTAGGGAATTATGGAATGGGCGCCACCGAAACTCGGATTTATTCTCATAAAAAGAGATTGGTGTGCCATGAATAGTTTTCAAAAACCTTTAAATATTAACTTAACGTGGTACCTATCACCCTATATTGACAGTTTCAGTATTACCGACACCCTAAGATAAGTACCTACAAGATATCATGATTTTATTACGTGATTAATCCTAAGTAACACTCACAGACTATTTAAGCTATTCAAGTTGGCTGGGTCTACCAAAACATCACTAATTAGACGCGTTTTCTATTATTTATTCAATTAAACTCAACAAGTAGATCCAGTTGTATTATCATTTTCCATTTATTACACAAAACTCTTACTTTCAAAGAACATTTTTTTTCAATTTTTTTATTTTTTTTGTATTTTTAGATTTTTATTAAGACATGAACTAGACGAACTAGATACTCACATCCTCACACTTAAAAGACACATTGTCCTCAATGTGAAGCAGGACACAACGAAAATAAAAATGCAAAAATAAAAAACAGGAAACGACTTAGCTGGTAATGATATGCATTCAAATGTATGTGCGGTTTCGTTCTTCCTAGTGTGCGCCGTATAGCATTTCGGTCGCGGTTGCACACACTGCTGGGTTGCCTTTACAAGGTCCTGTCCGAATGGAGATTGAGTATGGATAGGACGAACAATACCTGCACAATAAACCTCACAACAAACCCGCAGCATCAAACTGACTCAACTAAAAGACTCACTGACTCTGGATTGATATGCAAGGAAACGTACCCGATGGGTGACATGAATGCCACAGCAAGGCGAATCATCGGTTATGAACATTTTCTGAGTTTCCCATGGTCGGTGTGTGATATGATATGAATGATGGTGATGGATAAGAGTGGTGATTAATGGTGATGACATGATGGTAGGGTAGATGGTGGATGAATGGTGATGAATGAAGTGGACGGTGGTGTACTGTAGTGGAGACGGATGTGGATGACCATGGGAAAACAAAGAACAAAAGGGCAAAATAGAAGTGCCTCGCGTACCGCGAGGAACAAGCGGCCACTCCTCGCGTACCACGATGAGTTGAAAATCAAGCTGACTTCAACTTTTGTCTCTCGCATATCGCGAGAGACGGGTCATTTCTCCGCGTACCACGAGGGGAGGTCAAAGTCAGAAAGTTTTGAAATTTTTTTCAGTTTTATACTTAGAATATTTTTGACCTCCTAAAAACTTTTTCACCCAATTTTCCCAAAACTCCTTCCAATGATAAAAACCAATGTAAAACATACCTGGAACTTCGTTCCTAACGATTTCTCGTGCCAAATCAAGTGCGAATCCCTGCAAGACATGACACAAACTAAACATAGTAGCGAAAAACACAGAAAATGACACTGACTCAACCACGTAATGCATACAAACTCTACATCTCGGGCAGTCGCCCAAGACTCAAACAAGCCTATCAGGAGGCTTCTCCTTGATCCTAACCGGCACCGCCTTCATCCTACGCGGCCTCCCGGTCCTCCATATCAACCATACACACACCAACACCGTATAACCCTCGTATCTATTACCCCTGTCTTTCCACCACAGCTTAAACCTACCCGGTCCAAACATGATATGCAACAAATACTCAAGTACGTTGTCACCCCTTGACGTCCCCACACTTGGGGTTTTCACTACCCTCAACCTAGATGACTCTATCAAAGCACGGGTTCTCTTTCGAGGCAGCCTAGACCTAGGAGGTGACTTAGTCTCTCTCCCCTTAGTAAAAATAACAGGCAGAGGTTTAGGAATAGGTATTTCAAAAGGCACGACCTCTACACTATCAACCACGGGTGATTCACAAACCATCTTCTCCACCTAAGCTAAAATGTCACTTAAACTGAACTCATCATCGCTAGCACTTAAGAATGAGGACCCTACTAATTTCTTCTCAAACTCCTCCAACCAATCCAGGGGCTCCTCTTTCACCCTTTCTACATTTCCATCAACAACATCCGCTATTGGATTAGAGTCCCGATGATCATCCATGGAGGCATCAAGCATGCACACGGAGTGGCTATGCTCGCCAATAGCCTTCACAGACTTAGTGGCATAAAAAATGATCGACTTACCCCCACACGAAGTGTGAGTTTCCCGTCAAAGACATCGATTACTGCCTTGGCGGTGCGCAGGAATGGGCGCTCTAAGATGAGTGGGACTCCATCATCTACTTCCATATCTAAAATGACAAAATCCACGAGGAAGAAAAATTTACCTACTTTTACTAGAAGATTCTCCATAATTCCCCGTGGATACTTGATTGAGCGGTCAGCCAAGGAAATACTCATGCGCGTTGGCCGTGGTTCGCCTAGGTCTACCTGCTTATATAGGGAATAGGGCATCAGATTGATGCTAGCACCTAGATCGGCCAACGCGTGGTGCAAAGGCAAACTGCCTAGGTGACATGGGATCGTGAAACGACCCGAATCTCCCAGTTTCTATGGTAGCTTGTTTTTCACCACCACAGAGCATTGCTCACTAAGTGAGACTTTAGAGACCTCCTCGAGCTTCTTCTTGTTGGAAAGAAGATCTTTGAGGAACTTGACATATTGTGGAATACTCTGGAGGGTCTCTATGAGTGGGAGACTGGCCTTGAGAAGTTTGAACATGTCAAGGAAGTGACCGTGCTCCCTAGCTTGCTTAAATGGCAGCAAACGTGCTGGGTAGGGAACACTACAGGTAAGTCTCAAGGGTCTTCATCTTCGCCCCCTTCTTCTTCTCCTCTGCCTTCTCGGCAGGCACCTCAACTATTATCTCCTCGGCCATCTTGGCATCGATCTCAGCAAATCGAGCCCTCCAGTTAATCTTCTTGACCTCCTCAAGTGACGGAATATTATACTTGCTGGAATGTAATGAATCAACTCCTGCTAATCCTTACTTCTCTGTGAACTATCTAGGGAGCATAAATGATCAAGGTTCTTCCTCATCCGCTCATGTTGAAATCCCTGTACCTGCTCGTTTTGAATCCACTATGGAGTGTTCCAGTTCTGGTGCAACAAGTGAAACAATTGAAGACAACACAATCCAATAGTAGATGTTGCACCACAATCACCTGCTGAAGATCCTATTGATGATATCGCTAATCTTCCTGCTGAAAATATTACAAATTTGGAGGAGGTCTTGGAAGAATATGAGATTCCTCAGTTGAGAATTCACAATAATCATCCCACCGACAACATCATTGGTCCACTCAATGTGGGCGTTCGTACCCGGAGTGCTTGTGATGCATTGGAAAACAACATGTTCTCCTACTTCATTTCTCAAGTTGAACCTAAGAACACCAAAGCAGCTTTGCTTGAAAATAACTGTGTGGAATTTGGTAGATCTTCCCAAGAACAAAGTACCAATCGACACTCGTTGGGTATTTCGCAACAAAAAGGATGAAGGAGGAATTGTGGTTCGGAATAAAGTTCGTCTAGTGGTTCAAGGTTTCTATCAAGAAGAAGGGATTGACTATGAGGAAGTCTTTGCACCAGTGGCTCGCTTGGAAGCCATCATAATGTTTCTCGCCTAGGCAGCCTACATGGACTTCACTGTTCATCAAATGGATGTCAAAAGCGCATTTCTTTATGGAAAAGTTCAAGAGGAATTATATGTCAAGCAACCACCGGGTTTCATTGATCCTAATTTCCAGACCGTGTGTACAAGTTAGACAAGGCACTATACGGTCTTCACCAAGCACCTCGTGTGTGGTATGAAACTTTATCAAAGCATCTACTTGAGAATGGTTTCACATGAGGTGCAATTGACCAAACTTTGTTCAAACGGAAGGATGGAAAGGATACAATCATGGTGCAAATTTATGTGGATGATATCATTTTTGGATCTACAAATCCTCGTCTTTGCAAAGAATTTGAAGAAGTGATGAGGTCTAAGTTTGAAATGAGCTCTATGGGAGAAATGAAGTTCTTTTTGGGACTACAAGTTGATCCGCCTGAGTCAGGAATCCTCATCCATCAAGAGAAATACGTGAAAGAAATCTTGACCAAGTTCAAAATGGCTGATTCCCATCCGGTAAAAACTCCTGTAGAAGTTTGACATTGTTTGACTCTTGATATGGATGGTGAAAGCGTTGATCAACATCTCTATCGCTCTATGATAGGATCTCTCATGTATCTCAAGGCCAGCAGACCCGACATCGTGTTTGCAGTGTGCTTGTGTGCACATTTTCAGGCTAATCCTAAACTCTCTCATTTATCTGCTGTCAAACGTAGTTTGAGATATTTAAAGTATAAGCCAAAATTGGGCCTGTGGTATCCTAAAACTGATTTTTTTGATCTTGTGGCTTATTCAGATTCAGACTTCGGGGGTTGTAACTTAGACCGAAAATCCACTTCTAGAGGTTGTCAGTTCCTTGGCAACCGCTTTGTCTCATGGCAATGTAAGAAACAATCCACCGTTTTTCAATCCACCGTCGAAGTCGAATACATTGCCGCAACCCTCTGTTGTTCCCAAGTCAGATGGATACACCATCAGATGCTTGACTATGGGATCACATTCCATGAGACACCCATTATGTGTGACAACACTGCCGTTCCCCATATCACCAAAAGCCCCGTTCAGCATTCCAAAACAAGACATATTGAAATCAAACATCAGTTTATCCGTGACTGTGTTGAAAAGAAGCATATTCAAATTGTTGAGGTCAAAACCGACAATCAAACCGCATACATCTTCACAAAGGCTTTTGACTCCACCAGATTTGCCCAACTGGTGGAGATGCTTGGAATGATAAACTTTCAGTAAACCTTGTGAATATTAGTGTGTTTCATATTTTTGATTAATTGTCAAGAAAATTCCAAAAAGATTTTATTTTTCTGTACAGTTACTAAGCAAATCTTTTGGGAGAGAAATAAGAAGTTAATATTGAAAAGAATTGCTTTGTATATAATCTTACAAGTGGTTTTGTTACTCGAAAATTGAATCTGACCTTTGAGAAATGATAGTGTCTGATCTCATCTCTTGGACATGGAATGGACCAAAAGCGATGGTGTTTACTGAGGTATAACTGGTAGGCCCGGCATATGGTTAAAACTTGTAAGTAGTGTGGAAACCTAAAATATATCTCATACTAGTGTGTTTGAACCCATTATTGAAACATCTAACCCATTTTATATATCTAAGAAAACCAATTCAATCAGATACAGTCTTACGTGTTGGATTCCTATTCATACGCCAAGTGACCGTCAAAGTAATGATATTTACCACCGATGACCCCGTTACACAAAGATCTCGGGTGTTCATCCTTTTCCCATCCACTCGGATGATTTGACCCCATCTGTTTTGCTTACGCAAAGATCTCGGATGTTCAACATTTTTCTATCCGCTTGGATAATTTTACGACTTCTTCTGTTTTGCTTACGCAAAGATCTAGAATGTTCTTACCTTTTTAATATCTACTTGGATATTTTTTATTTTAATATTCTAATTCACTTGGATTTCTTATTTTATTTTGGTGGTACTTTGAAATTACTAAGATGGTACCTTGGTTAATCAGAAAGAGATGATAGGATGAAGATGGGTATTTCTTGAGGATTGATAGGTTTTCAAATCCATTTTATTTCAATATCTTGCTTAAATGGTACCTTATAATCACATGAAATCTATGTACAAACAAATGATCGGGTTTACTTTGCACAAATATCAGCTATCTTCAGGGACTCACAGTAGTTAATTGCAAAAAAGAAGTGTTTCAAGAGACTGACCAGATCTGATCTCATATTGGATCTTTTCAAGAAGATAAGTGTAAATATCTTGTGAATAGTTTTATTATTATTTTATTTTTCTTATATGTTCTTTGCCTATCGAAACTTCAAAGTCTATCGAAACTATCTTTTGCCTATCGAAACTTCAAAGTCAACCGAAACTATTCTTTGCTTATCGAAACTACCTCTTCACCCCGAAACTTGTTTTGCCTATCGAAACTAGTAGTTTCGACAGGGGCATTTTGGTCATTTACCACATGGGAAAATTAAATGAGTTCCTAATCTGATTTCTTCGTCGTCAAGATTCACTTTACCGTCTCCGATCAAATTACACCTTCTCTCACACACACAAAAGCTCTCAAATACATTCGGTCTAAGTTGCAAAATATCAGCATTAATAACCTGATTTCCCCGTTGTCACCGTCGTCATTATCATCAGGTACTGATCCTCTGTTCTAAATGTGCGCTTTTGTGAAATGACAGACCTTGGGTTTCAATTTTGAAATTTTTACGACTAAATCTTCATAATAGTGGTCGTTTTGTGCTTATTCTTGTTTGCAAACATCAACATTATCTTTGAACTCACATCTGTTGTGCATACTTGCAGATTACAGTCATACACCTCAGTAAGATGGAGTTTCGACACTCACAGGCTACTCTTTCTCTATGTTATTATGTCTTTCATCTGTTTGATAAATGAGTTTGAGTATGTATTTTCTTTCAAGTTCTTGATTCTGTGTGTTTAAGTATGTTGAAGGGTTTGGGCATCGAAACTAGTAGTTTTGATAAAAGGGGTGTTTTCTTTTAAAAGGGTTTTTCAAAACTTAAATAGGTTTTTGATCGAAACTAGTAATTTCGATACCCAAATGTGCCCAAGTCCTCAAAATGTGACCAAGTTTCTGTGCCTGAAACAACTTGTTTCGGTTGATAGTTTAAAGGTTTCTAAGTGTTTTGATCAAAACTTGTTGTTTCGATTGAAATGTATTTACCTGAAACTAGTAGTTTCGATAAGAATGTTTCTCTAAGTGTTGACCGAAACTTGTAGTTTCGATTGTGTTTACTCACTTAAAACTAGTAGTTTCGATAGGATTTATTTCAGAAATTTTCTAAGTGTTGGTGTAACTAGTTTCGATCAGGTTTATTTTGAAATTTGACTAAGTGTAAAACTGATGAATTTTTGCTTATGACAGAGATGGATCTCCAATTTTTGAAGAGACACAATGTATGTGCCTTCCTTAATGCAAATGATCCAAAGAGTGCAGAGTGTGTTCCAGTTCTGAATTTCCTGGCAAACTCCAATATCAGCTTTGTCATAAGTCACAACATACCTGTGTTTGAGACCACAATAAGGGAGTTTTGGGAGACTACAGAGATAATAACTATTGAAAATGTGGAGCATATAAGGGAAATTGTTCATGGCCAAGAAGTTTTATTCTCTGAAGCTACTGTTAGAGAGGTGCTGTAATTCAATGACAACCCAGATGCACCAACAGAATTCCCAACCTTCTACGTCAAAGAATGTTTTAGAAGACTAGGTCATCCTGATGAGTTCAAGAGTGGTCAAATTATAAAAAACGCCCTTCCAAGTCGTTGGAGATACATTGTTCATGTATTCATTCGCTGCCTCTCTATCAGAAAAGGTGGCTTTGATTCAGCAAATATCATGGTAGCATCTGCTGTTTTGGGATTGATTAAAAGCTGGAACTACAACTTCTCAGGGTTGGTATTTAGACAACTTAAAGAAAAATTGACAGGAGCTGTTAAGGAGAAGTTTCTGGTTTATCCAAGATTCCTTCAGATCATAATCAACCACCTACATCTAGATCTTCAACAAGGTGGAAATGTATTTGTCTTTGACCATATGATAACCAAGACTCTCAGCTACATGAAGAGTTCGAACAAAACGACCAACAGAGCCATTGCTGATATTCCTCTGTTTGGTCACATTATTGGAGAAGAGGAAGAGTTTATTCCTGATGTGGATCCAGATCTAGAGGTGGAACTGTCATCGTCTGAGGAAGAAGAAGAGGAAATGCATCTAGATCAAGGTAACCAACAAGTAGCTGAACCTGAGATTGAAATCGAAATTCCTCATGCCAAGAAGAAGAACAACCTATTATTGAGCATGTGATAGGGGGAGACCACATCTAGTGTTGAACCCTTGTCTCCTGCCTTTGTCATAAATCCAGAGTCTGCAATGACTATCAATACTGGCCATGCTGCCAAGACAAATGAGGCTGTTGAAGTTAAAGTTGAAGAACAAGAGTTCGACCTTCCCTCAGCTAGTGAAAGAAGGGAAGCAAGGAAAAGAGGGAAGGGAACTGAGACTGAGATTGAAACGGTGATTCTGGATGAAGAGGATATACCGTTTGATGACGAGCTCAATGCCTTACTAGATGAGATTGATAATTTTGGCTATAACGAACTCTATCCAGAGATCCTTCCTACAGAAGAGCGGGAGACTAAAAAGACAATGTACTTCACAGAGGAGGGAGATGAAATTCAAGCCCTGTCTGATGAAGAGAAAACCGAAGAAGATGTTCAGGTTAACATTGTTAAACCTATTATTCCTGAACAAACCACTACTGCATCTGAAGCTACTCAGACTCCAACCCAACCTTCCATTGATCCTGAGTTTCCAAACCCGAAGAAACATTGGTTGAGAAGATTTGTACCGGAGGAGAGCCCATAAACATACGAATGGATAGCCAAAAACCAAGAGCTAAAAAGGCCTCCTGTTGGTTGGAAGTATGATGCAGAGAGGAAGTTGTTCATAATTAGAAGATACAAGGGAGGAGTTCAACACTTCAAGAACATGACTGACTTCCAGACTCTCCCCTTCTATGACCTTAGAGATTTGGCCAAACTTCCTCTTCAAAACCCTGGGAATGTCATGATGGCCTCTGATTTTGAACACTTCTTGCACAACCAGGTCAACTGTGATTTCATGGGAATGAAGCCTAGAAAGACTTAGAAGAAAATTTCTAAGACTAGGTTTCACCCTAAAACCCAGAAGCCCTATGTCTTCTTGAGGTACAAGCCTGCCCAAACTCACAAGACCATCACTATTCCCAGGACCGTGCCTGTCCAGCTACAAACTTTCAGAAAATGGTACTACAATCCAATCATTGGCAGTGCCATAATCGAGTGTGAAGGCAAGGAAGACATTGTCATCTTTGAGCCTATAGAGCTATTAAAGTTTCAACCTGAAGATCTGGAGGTACTATTCCAGAATCACATTCAGGCTTACAGTGATGAAGATGAGGCGGATGCCAAGGCCTATCAACGGGTTGTGTCTCTCCATGTGAAACCTTTCATCCCGAGAACTACTGAAGGACCAGCTGCTTAGTGAAGAGCTTAAGACAGTAATGCAACAGCTTAGGGGGTGATTGTAGAGACATGTTTTTTCTGTATAAGATGTTGTCATTATTGTATGTTTGAACAATGTTAGCTTAGTTGACTTTCTGTCATTTCATTATCGTAATTTCAGTATCTGTAATTTACTGTTTTATTTAGTTAAGTCTGGGCCATCAAAACTACTTAGTTTCGATTGAGGTTTGTTCAACCGAAACTAGTAGTTTCGATAAATGGTAGTTTCGACAGGTCTGAGTATCACTTGTAAATGTTCAACCGAAACTAGTAGTTTTGGTTGACATAGTTTCGATGCCTGTCATCTACTATAAATAGCCTAGTTTGAGAATGTTTAGGGTGTGAGTAGCGGCTGTAACCCTGAACCTTCTCTTTAATTGTTCTTCAATCAATACAATCTGCATTTTGAGTATTGTGCACTGTTCTTATAATTTCACATCATATTTGTGTTGATTGTGAGTGTGTTTAGCCTGTTATCTTCACCAAGTATGTTTCTATCCTCTGTTTCACATCTATACACATTGTTTCCGCCTTTGTGCGTGGATAATCGATCATTTTTGAGATTTCTGAGTGAAATCTGGACCTACAGTTGGTATCAGAGCCATGGTGGCTCTTATTGCTCTCGAATCTGCTTGAAAATCAGAGAAAAACCCGCCATTGAGACATTAAACATGAAGAAATCGGTGTGTAGAAGGTTCGTGACTGCTGTTCTACATTTCCACTGTCAAAATCTGAAGATGTAAGGCTCCTGAATCAATTTTCAGACCTGGATTATGGGTACCGAAGTAGATGAATGTTGAAGATGCTCAATCGAAACTAGGTGGCGGCTGAACATTTTCTATCGAAACTACTGGTGTTGCCCAAAATTAGAAGTAGAAGACATTGAAACTAGGCTGTCCAAACTAGGCTATCGAAACTAGAGGGTATCGAAACTACTAGTTTTGGTTGAAGAATCTCCTATCGAAACTACTAGTTTCGATTGAAGAATCTCTCGATCGAAACTTCTTGTTTCGATACTGTCTCTATCGAAACTAGCTTTGTTTCGACTGAAGTTGAGCCTATCGAAACTACAGGCAGAACTGTCCAAGTACTCTCCAGGATATTAAAAAAAAAGGAGTATTTTGGAAAATTTCTTGGATAAATTTTTTAACAAGAAATTGCATAGAAGGAAGGGAGTTTTGGAAGAAAACTTGGAGACAACCTATTCGGGTTTTCAAAAATTTTGTTTCTTCGGAAATATACACGATGTTCTTCCTGATTCAGCCGTAATTTCTTTGATCAAAGTTCAAGTTTGGGTAGCGGGTAACAAAGTCAAGTATATTTGTGACTAACCGGATCATTAGTTGTTGATTACATGGTGATTCGATCCCTTATCTTTTGCCTTGAAATAGGACGGTCTACACTTCAGGGGGAGAATTACCACGAAAGACTTCAAATTATTAGCAGAGTTATGAAGATGCAAGACAAAGTGAGCCTTCGCTTGAAATTGACCTTTTTTTAGGGGGAGAGAAGGCAAAAGTTGATCAAATGTTCGTGAATGTCAAGAATCTTTGTAGAAAGATGGTTATTTACTGCTAAATACTTGCGATTCAAACCTTTATCAATTGCCTACAAGATAGGAGGGTCTACACTCGAGGGGGAGAATCACAACGAAAGGCTTTGGATCATCAGTCATTCTATGAAGACGAAAGACAGAGTCGGACAAGATTTGATAGCATCAGTTTAGGGGGAGATTGTTGGGTATAGAAATGAGACTGATGCTGTCAATAGAAAATACAGTATCGAAACTAATAGTTTCGGTTGAACATTTATTCAATAGAAACTACCTAGTTTCGATGCCTGTTTTTCAGGCCTCTTTGGCGGTGGCATGGAAATCAAGGCACCCGAGGCCTCCTATATATAGAAAAATACCCATTAGGAGTGAGTGTGTCTGTAGAGGGAATCACCACCCCAGGGGGAGCTCACCCTGGGGTGAGACTAATTGTTAGTGTATGATGAGCGTTTATTTTTCATTTCAATTAAAGAATCATACATTTTATGCTTTCAATTATTTGTTCTTCTTCATTTTCATATATGTTTATTCGTGTATATGATTCCCGCACCTGTCTCTACCATTTGTGATTTGAGAGTGATACCGGATCCAGAGATTCCGCCTCTTGATCCGGACTGTTTGTGGATTTCAACTCAGATCTGTGTTCTACATGTATGTTTAGGGACCTACACTCTTTCTTCTCCACACTCCTAACCGACATAGCCATCACTGAAGCGTTGGAGCTTAAAGATGGACCTCCATGCCGATCCTTCAAGCTCTTAGCGATGTCCTCAACCGTGCATTACAGATCATGGAATGCCGATTGCTGATTCTTTAGTAAAGTGTCATGGCCTTCCAATCTCTGCCTAGCATCCTTGTCCTGCTGGACTAAATGGGCAAGCAACTGTGTCTGCGTCTCAAGAATCTCCTTTATTGTGGTCATGTCGACACTGATTCCCGTGCTAGGTCCTGTATCTCCTCCTCCATGCTTCTGCTGCTGACGACCGTTAAACCCAGGTGGGTTGTTACCAGATCTCCATCCCGAGCCAAAAGAATTATAGCTGGTGTAACCTTGGTTCTGGTATTGGTTACCAGCAAAACTCACCTGCTCTTGATTATTTACCGTGCAATCATGGGTGTCCTGGCCTCCCCTACACACTTGAGACTGCTGAGCACTGAGTTTCAACTCCTTAATCTCGTTGGCCATAGAGGCGAGGGCAGCAGCCACGCTAGCATCAGGAGTGACCTGATGCACACCTCTAGAAGATGAGGTGGATGCTCTAGCACTAGGAATGGAAGTCCTAGTAGATGGATACTGCTGTTCGGCTTGAGCGAAGCTCTCGAACATCTCCTCACACTCGGCAGGCTCAAACTTTTCCATGATGTGGCCTCCTGTAGTTATATTGAACCTCTGCTGCTTCTCGAAGGTAAGGTCATTGTAGAACTTCTCCACTATCACCCAGTCAAAAAGACCATGCTGGGGACACCGGCTCAACAGCGCGTTGAATCGCTCCCAGGTCATGTGATAGGGCTCGTCGGGATCCATCCGAAAGGAGTGGATTTTATCCCTAAGGCGAGCGGCCCTGGAAGGTGGATAGTACTTCTTAAGGAACTTGGCTTCGAGATCCTCCCAAGTGGTGATTGAGTTATCTGGAAGGGTGTCGAGCCAAGTAGATGAACGCCCAGAGAGGGAGAATGGGAAGAGGCGCAAGTAATTTGCATCCTTAGATACACCTGTGATATTGAAGGTATCACATATGCGTGCAAAGCGGGATACGTGTCCGGGTGCATCCTCATCCTCCAGGCCATTGAACTGAGTAACATGAGTTATCGTACTCATGACATGTGACGAGATTTGCCAAGAATTGACATTAGGAATAGCGGGGCGAGTGATCGAAGATCTCGTGCCCGTGACCCCATCACTGGCCCTCTGGTGTACAGTACGCATCGCTGGTGGATCAGCGTCGCCCATAGTAGGAAATGGAATAGGGCTAATAGGACGTACCTGGTTTTTGCACAACTCTTTCAAACGCTCCCGAAAGTCGCGTGTGCGCTCGTGAAGCTCTCGTTCGGGCTTTAAGAAAGCATAATATGGTGGTGATCCCTGCGAACGAGTATTGTGCATAAACAGAAATACTCAACAGGAAAAAGAAACAGAGACTCAAGAACAGAAAGACTCGAGTCTGAGTTAGACACACAAGAAAACATGGAAGGCAAGCACACAGAACAGACTCAAAGAAGTCAAATAAACAAAAAATCAAACAAAGAACTAGTCAAAGTTAATATTGCTATTGCCAAGTGTCCCCAGTAACGGCGCCAAAAACTTGATGTCGTCCAGAAGGCCTATAAAATAAACTACTAAACCTAACCTAGACTCCTAAGTAAGAAATGGAAAACCTATGAACTAAACCGCACTGACAGGCAAGTGGACCTATCGAGTGTAGCACAACTTAACGGTAAACCGGATTATCAAACCCTAAAGACACTATGTCACAAAACTAGACTTTGACTCGGACTAAAGATTGATTAATTGGGGGTTTACTACACTACTGATTATCACTAATAATGTAGAAAACTAAGGTCGACTTAACTATCAAGAGACAAGACAAAGGTGAAATCAAGATTAGGAAGAACACTACCTAAATCAGAATCCTACTTGCAAAGAACAACTTCTACCGATTCTGGAAACTATGATAGATCTGGGTTTCTAATGATAACAATTAAAGACAACCCAGTGGATCCCTAATCACTCTCAGGGTGTCACCAACTAAGCTAACTAAAGTGTACTAAACTCACCAGATTATTAGATCACTTCTCAGGTATTTCCAACTATGATCAAGTACCCTAATGGATGGATTACCTCTTAGTCTCATCGTCCACAATACATTCAAAGAATGCACAGGGTAATCCTAGAATAACAACTATGATTCAGAATAGCAACAATCACTAGACACCTAAACCAACTTCCTCTCAGACATTTGACACTCGAATTCCTAATAACGAAGACTAACTGACTAATCATCACCTCTCGGGTATTGAACTAAGACACACACTCAACTCTAATAAGTAATCAATGACAACTCCTATGGCTAACACATCTAGCAAACCACTGAAATCACAAAACCTAAGATCTATGACCTAGATACGCTAATCTAACTGGCAGACAACCACAATCAATGCAAGGAATTAAAATTAATCATAAGACCAGAATTATAGCATGCATATACATCATAATTAATCAAACTAGGATCATTACAAAATCATTAAACCATCAATTAAATCCAAAACCGATAAAAATCCAAACTTTAACAAGCATTCATCATTAGACCTAGGTAGTATTATAGTTTTAGCCTAGAATCATGTCAATAACATCTAGAACAGAAGCAAAAGACAGAAACATGGTCTCAAACATAACAATCAATGGCAAAGATTCAAACTTTAAAACCCAAATAAGCTATTACACAAACCCGGAATCCAAAGCTTTGATCTTTAACCTTCAATTGCCTCCAAAACTCCCAAAATCGCCTGGACTTCTTCTCTGGACGGACAAGAATCCAACCCCTATTATAATAGCCTTCAAATTCTTTTAATTGATCGATTAGGTCTATTTATGGATTTTATAAGCCCTCGCGTACCGTGAGGCAGGATCATGGGTCTTTCGCGTACCGCGAGAGACAAAACAGTCGGGGCACTTTCTGCCCTCCCTCGCGTACCGCGAGGGAATTCTTCTCTTCCTTCGTGTACCGCGAAGGACATAATTTCCAACTTTTTGCTTTTTATTCTTTGTACTTTCCTCTCGTGCTCGGTTTCTTTGGTTTTTCACTTGTAATTATCATGAGCACATGAAAACATAACAAAGACTCAAACTTATACAGAAACGACTCAAAACAGATACAAAACTAATCAAAACGACTCTAAAACCTAGGAATAAATATGTATGCGTTGCACTACATCAGCCTCCCAATGTCTCAGGGTGGGGGTTCCTTAGCGGAACTCTACCTGGTTTCTTGCATCCGTAGCGGACCGTTAGTCTTTACGTTAGCAGTCCGCTAAGGTCTAAAATCCCAAATTTTTCATTTTAAACCCTAATATTTTGGTATTTTAAATACACAAGTCCCTTAGGTTCTAACCTTGGCATTTCTTGGACATTTTTGTGGTTGGTGTTACATCCTCCCCACCTTGTTTTAAACTCGTCTTCAAGTTTACTCAAACAAGTGAGGATATTTCTTTCTCATTTATGACTCCAGTTCCCATGTGTACTTAGGTCAACGTCTGGAGTTCTATTTAACTTTCACAATCATCAAGTTCTTTCTTTTCAATCTCTTTTCCTGCCTGTCCTCGATTTGCAATGGTTTTTTTTTCACAAATCTTAATTTCTCATCTATCTCTACATTTTGTAGGGGCATTACCAGTAACTCATTTGCCAAACACTTGCAAAGATTTGACACATGGAATACATCATGTACTCCATTAATTTTTCTGGTAATTTGAGTTGACAGACCATAGGCCCAACTCTTTTCAAGATTTCGAATGGTCCTATGAATCTAGGACTAAGTTACCCATTCTTTCCAAATCTTACAACGTCGTTCAGGGGTGAAACTTTCAATAGAACGTTATCATCGACGTTAAACTCTAACGACTTCCATGGTCTATCGACATAGCTCTTTTGACGATCACGAGCCGCTTTCAATCTATCTCTTATTTGGATAACTTTCTCAGCTGTTTCCAAGACTATTTCAGGTCCAGACAACAAATTTTCTCTTATTTCATACCAAAAAATTAGAGTTTGACATTTACGACCATATAAGGCTTCAAAAGGAGTGGCATGTATACTCGTATGATAGCTATTGTTATAGGAGAATTCCATTAGAGGTAAGTGGTCATCCCAACTTACTCCTGGATCAATAACACAAGCCCTTAACATATTTTCAAGATTTTGAATGGTTCTTTCGCTTTGCCCGTCCATTTGAGATGGTAGGTAGTGCTAAGATTTAGTTTCATACCGAGGTGTTTTTGAAAACTTTACTAGAATCGAGTGGGGGAGTGCTAATATACTATCTCTATCTGACACAATAAATATTGGCACACCGTGTAATGTTACAATTTCATTAACGTATAATTGTGCCAACTTATCCATATTGAATGTTTATTTCGTGGGAAGAAAATGAGCAGAATTGGTAAGTCTGTCAATGATAACCCAGATAATATCATTCCTTCGACTAGTTCAGGGAAGTTTCATGATGAAGTCCATGGTTATCATTTCCCATTTCCAGTCAAGGATATCAAGTTGTTGTAACAAGCCAGATGGCTTTTGATGCTCAGCTTTAACTTGACAACAGATTAAGCATTTTGCAACATAGATAGCGATATGTCTTTTCATTCCTATCCACCAGTAGTTGGCTTTCTAGGTTTTTGTACATTTTATCGCTTCTAGGATGCATTGTATATTTAGATTTATGAGCTTCTTCAAGAATTTCTTCACGAGTATTCCCATAAATAGGATCCTAGATTCTCTTATTCATTCTAAGGATTCCATCATCACCTTTGACTAATTGTTCAATCATACCTCCCAACCCTTCTTTCTCAAGATTGGATTCTTGCAAAGCAAGATTATGAGATTCCTTAATACGAGTAGTAAGATCGATTTAAAGATCGAGTCTTAAAGCACGAACTCGTTTAGGTTTCTTGTGTTCTTTTCTGCTCAAGACATCGGATACAACATTGGCTTTGCCTTCATGATAATAAATTTCATAATCATAATCATTCAGGACTTCCATCCAACGCCTTTGCCTCATATTCAGTTCCTTTTGACTGAATATATACTTCAGGATTTTATGATCAGTGAAGACTGTGAATTTGACTTCGTAAAGATAGTGCCTCCATAATTTCAAAGCGCAGATTATGGTGCCCAACTCTAAATCACGAGTCGTATAGTTCTTTTCATGAGTTTTCAGTTGACAATAAGCATAAGCGATAACTTTGCTCCCTTGTAATAACACGCAACCGAAGCCGGTGTGTGAAGCATCACGTATACTAAAAAACCTTTAATGCCATTGGCAAAGCCAGTATGGGTGCTTGTGTTAGTTTCTATTTTAGGGTTTCAAAAGCTTCAGATTATTTGGGACCCCATTCATACTTGACTGACTTGTAATCAGAGAAGTTAATAGTACAACCTTTCGAGAGAAATCTTGGATAAATCTCCGATAGTAACCAGCCAATCCGAGGAAACTACGGACTTCAGTTGGAGACTTTGGGATTTCCCATTTGGATATAGCCTCAATTTTGATAGAATCAGCTTAAAGGCCATCAACATTAAAGACATGCCCAAGGAATTGAACTTCCGACAGCCAGAATTCACATTTTGAGAACTTAACATACAACTTTTCTGTCCTCAGGAGTTCAAGTAAGATTTTCAAGTAACTGGCATGATCTTCCTTACTTCGGGAGTGATTTGCCATCATTTATACATATTTTACGTGCATAATAATCCCCATATTATGGTACTAATTGAAAAATAACCTTGCATTAAATCCTTAAACGTTTGTATATTGTGCATAATAATCTCCAGTACACTGTACCTTGTACCCTGTTTGATTCCCAAGGTGTTTGCATGCCCGTGCAAACCAATGTACGGTCGTGCATTGCTCATTTTGAGGCCTATAAATAGAGGGTTTGGGTTCTTCATTCGACACACCATTCCATACCTTAAGAACACTTCAGAAGAGTGCATTCTCGTAGTTAGAGTAGAGAGTAGAGGGGCTCCTCCTCCTTGTTTCACAATAGGGGACCTTACGAAACTCATCGTTACGCTAGTCGTTATGGCCATTCGTGGCTAAAACTTCTTTGTATTGCTAGGGTGAAGATGATGTTTGGTGCATGTTAATGTTTAATATATTAATTTAGTGGTATATTTATGTCTTTAATTAATTCGCTCTTAAAAACCACCCTTCGGTCGGCTTTTATCATTGTCTAAATCCGTCTTTATATTTGTGAGTGTCTTGATTTTAAAGAATAAGATCGTAAAACCCTTTTAATCAAACTTCCTTTGAAACTTGTACGTCTTTATACGAGTATGGGAAGTGGATAATGATTATATATCGTAAATTTATTTAGTTCATGATAATCGATACACATACGCATCGAACCGTCTTTCTTTTTGACAAACAAAACTGGAGCTCCCCAAGGTGATGAGCAGGGGGTGTCAACTGTGACATCCGGCAATTTTCAGATTATTTATCGTAAAACCTTAGAACGGGTTTATAATTTAATTATATGTTTCTTAGACGTAATTCCAGTTAATTAGGTCATTATAAAGTCTAGCAAAGCCCTTTGTATGCATAGTTTAGCATTTCGTGAAATTTCAGAAATTTCGGTACCACGTATCGGTAAAATGCCCGTAATAAACATTGGTGACGACCCGGTAAATTTAATAATATCAATTTTGATGAAAATTATATAAACTGGTTTATATTAGTGGATTATATGTGAAAATTATATGCTACTTGTTAAATATCGCTTTCGGTGATTTTCATTGTGTTTTACCCGGTACAATCGCGTACCGGATGTGTTAAAATGAACCGCTAGCAAAAATTATTTTTTTACTAATTATGATAGCAAATAATTAGTGGATATTTTATAGATTTTTATTTTGATGAAAAACCATATTTAAAGTGGTATAAGTTTATAAAAGATCACATACAAGTTTGTAGAGGTTTATAAAAAAAAGATGGCATATTTTCTCTCTCTTTAAATCAGCCATGTGGGGTCCACAACCCCCAAGTCATCAACCAAACACAATCATTTAAACCTTTTCCACACTCCACCCTTTTGTGAAACCCCAAACCCATACACATCTCATGCAAAATTTCTACAAACCCAAGACATTCCATCTCTCCCCTCTCTCCCTCCTCAAAATCATAACCCCCACCTCCATCCCCATTTCACCATCAAAAAATTCCTAAAGACATCCAAAGCTCTCTCTCTCTCTAAGTGTTCTGGCAAGTTCTTTGGCGTTCTTGGAGCATTTTCTTAAAGATTCAAGTGTTGTGGAGTCAAATACTCAAGAAAACATCCACATCTCTTCCGTTTCTTCTAGTAACTCCCTTGATTTAGTCAAGTTGTATGAATCCCCATCTCTTTCCTTTTTTTTTCTTAAAGAAATCTTTGATTTTTTTTTGCAAGTATTGTTCACCTTTCGTAAACGGATTTTTATGAACCATAAAAGGATTTTCATTAACCATTAAAATTCAGCAAAACATGAGTCTTTATAAAAGGTTATAATATATATATATATATGCATGCATGTAGTAATGTGGGTGTATGCGTGTTTATGTGTTCATATCTTGCAAAATGTTGGTGAATGATGCTAGATTCTTGCATGCAAACAAATATTTGTTATGATCCAGTCAAAACAGAAAAATAAAGTGTATTATTACTTAAAAACTTGTTATTTTATGCATGGATCTTAAACCCCTATGTTTGGATGCTTGTTGCTAGAGATTGTTGTTTAAAAAGCATGATAAAAGCTAGGTTTGTACATGGATTGCTAGGATTATTTGAAATCTGGAAATAAGGTGACAAATATGATGTATTTTATGTATAATGATCAGCTCTAAAAGGGAATTTTATGTTGTGATGATTAGCTAGAATTTTGACCATGATTTGTCACTTAAAGGGTGCTTAAATGATGGATTATTGCATGTAAAATGATGAATATATGGCAGTAAAAAGGTGATATTTTATGTTAAAAATCAATATTTTTAATAACTTATATGATCCTTGGTGTTTTGATTGCTTTTGGATAACATTTTAGGCATAAATAGTTGAAAAATGAATGATAGTTAGGTCTGATTTCAAACAGCAAATTAAACATATTTTATGATATATTTTCAGCTAATAATGTATATGACGAGTTAGTGTTATGATCCATGTGTTTACTTATGTGGTACGATGTTAGAACGTTGCATGAAACATGAAAATTGTCATATTATTATGGTTTTGTGGCTAAGTAATGAAGGATTATTTTGATTGATGAAATATTGTTTATCAAGTATGTGGTAATGTTAAATGATGTAATTTGATCAGATGTATAAGAACTCAGAGAGTTAATTTTATAAAAATTGTAAATTGCATGAAAAGTGCTTACGTATAGATCTTTGTAACCTAAGTGTTTCACACGTGTTTAGGACCTATGAACATATGTATGAATATATATATATATATATATATATATATATGTGATACTAGTGTCATACTTTCATTTTGGTTGTTGATAAGTAATATCACTTGACATCTTTGTATGTGTGTATAACCCACCGTTTTTCGTTAAAAAACATAACCGTGTGTCGTAGTCACCAACGGGTCGTCTAAATAAATATTTTCTTAAAAATATTATAAGTCTAAGTAGTTTGGGTGAACAACTTGCTTGTAAGACTTGAGATTCAATTAGTAATGTATCCCTCGTGTTTAGGTCACCGTTAGCGTTCGTGGGCGTAATTTTGCTAGCACTTGTTTTCCGTCATTCGTTACTTCATGGTGAGTTTTTCATGGCCACTTTTTAAACTATTTCATTTTTTTATTAACTATGGGGGACGAACATGATTTCGTTCGTTTATCATGATAATGGACTTACATTATGTGTTCGTTTGATGGTCTCGAGTAAGGGCTTTCGTAATGTGTTCATGTGGGTCGTTCATGCATAGCCCCACCGTTATAATCATTAGCCTTGTGTAGGACGCAAGGTGTGTTGATAGATCTATTTGGGACTGACTGCCCACTCTCGTGATCAGTAGCTCTGATCGGTCGTTCGTACGAGAGAATATATTTACAAAGGATTCGTGGGGACATTTGTATTCGTGTCTCGGTTTGATTATAAGCTCTAGGTACTGTCATCATGTTGTATTCCTTGCAAGCTTATGACATATCACATGTTTGTCCAAGCTACTTGATAGTTCGTTAAATTCGTTTATGTTTTCGTTTAAACCTGTGAAACTCGCTCAACTTTATGTTGATGTTTTTAAGCATGTTTTTCAGCTACTTAGATGCTCTCGCGCGGTTTATGAAAACGGGCTCTCGCATCGGAATTCAGTTGGGACTTTTGAACTTGATTTTGGATCCTCATTCGATGAATCATGATAAACCCTATTTTAAATTTTAATGCTTTTAAATTTAGATAATTGAAAGACTTATCTTTTATTACGTTGAACATTTCCGATGTTTTAATTTAATTTGTGCTTATTATCATTGGGCTCCAACTTATGTAACCACCATGCTTACGTCTCGTTTCCGCTGAGAATCGTCATTTTCGGGGAGTGACAGAAGTTGGTATCAGAGCCCATGGTTATAGAGAACTAGAAAATGTTTTCTTAAAAATCTATATTATAACTTTTGAAAATTGGGATTTTGGGTTAAAGACGTTTTCATACCGCGTGGATCTTATATTAAGAGTAAGTGTTAGTATTTAGGTTGTATTGGGATACTTTTCTCTATGTGTCTTACATGCCTTAAATGTGTTGCATACGTACGTGCTTACATTTATGGGCAAATTATTTATATCGTGTAAATATTCCATGTCACAGATGTCTCTTTCGCTTTCCATCATCTCGATCTTATCTGATAGTGAGCAAGAGTTCACACCAGTTTCACCGATATCTCCAGATTCGGTAATTGGTTTTGGATTTTACCCGAACATGCCAGATTTTTCTAATCACCCGTATTATAGGAATGGGTGGATAGAGGAATCTGAAGACGAAGAGGTACCATCTGGTGAACAAGAACTTGAAGATGAAGAGGTACCGACTAGTGAGGAAGAATCTGAAGACGAAGAGGAATCTGACGAAGAGGAATCTAGCGAAGAGGAATCTGATGATGAAAAGGAGTCTAGTGAGGAAGAGCCAGTTGAAATGAGTCCTTTGGTTGAGAAACCTATGAAGGAGACTCCGGCTAGCGTTGAGCCTACTCCATTGATTCCCATGACTATTAGACTTGATCATGAGAACGATGAGGTTATGACTGACATTGAGCTTGTTAGGCCAACTACGGGAAATTTACGCATTCCATCTCATCGGTCATACCGTGAATATCCTGAAGGTCCATGTCTAAAGTTTACTGCTAGGAAATCAATGTCGCCGGAAAAGAAGAGAAAGCTAGCCGATAGAGATAATGATGATTCGGCGACCGTTGGTTACATCGTTGAGCGTCCTCCTCAGAGAACAAGACCATTTGTCACACCCCAACCGACGGCGGAATCGTCGGGGCGGGACATGTAGACTATTCATGAGCTCAAGGTCGACTAAATTGTAATATATTAAATTCATTTCCATTCAAACAAACATGAATCAATTCCAAAGTAAGTAAATGAAATACAAACTGTTTTTGAATTAAAATTAACTAAGTCCAGAGCCTATGTGTATCATGTCTTGATCAAACTCATATGATAGCACCTGAAACATGAATAAAATAAGGTCAACTAAAAAGTTGGTAAGCATACACAGGTTAATACATAGATAGCGTATAGATTGTGAATAAACAAATCCTTACATAACATGATAAAATAAGACATTTATGGAGAGAAGCCATTGCGTAACCAAAGTACAATCAAACCTTTGTAACTAGCATGCAAAATTGTGTTGTCGGTAACAATCACCTCAATCTGGGTGGGTTTGTCAGACTCAATAGATCTATCATTGTTTACCGTCGGCTTGAATAGTTAATGATTGCACATAATTTGCACACAAAAGTTAGCACAACTAGCACTCAGACATAAAGCTCAAATTGCACACATGAATGTAAAGAGGATTTGTATTTGTGTAGTTTGTGTAAATGTAAGCAGTAGTTAGTATATTGTTCATGTTCCACCCCAAAAAGTGTAAAAGAGTAAAAGGGGCTATGTAATACTCACGTGATTCAAAAGGCGTGGCTAACACGAGAGACTAGATAGTAACGTGATCCTTGTAATGCACAGCGTTAACCTAGAGTGTAATGTATATTGAATTAACAATGTGCACAATAGTCTATGTCTAAGTCTAGGGTTGAATTGGGTGTGTGTATAAGGAGTTGAAGTTGTAGATGTTAGTGGTTTGTATTTGAAAGGTGTTGTATAAAATGAAAGATTTGAAATGGATACTTTTAGAACGTTTTGATTAGGATTGGGGTTCGAATAGCTAAATAAATTAAATAATAATTATTTATTTATTTAGCTATAAAAACAATGTAGGTGTTAGGTCTAGTTAAGTATAATTTAGATAAACAAATTTTGTTTAAATATAAATTAAATAAATAATCGTTACTTTATTTATTTATTTATAAAGATATGTAACTTAGTCATTTAGTTATAAAAATGTATCGGGCGTATTATATTAAATATAAATTTAATAAATAGACTTTACGCTATTTTTATAAAGATGTGTAAATGAGTTGTATAAATAATATTTATGTGTAGAGTTTAATGATAAATATAAACATAACTTTGTATGTTAAAGTAAATACTTCTATTTATTTTAGAAATAAGTATTTGATCTTTTTAAATAAAGTTAATATAAATTTTTATAAAATCAATTATTTTTATTTGAAAGTTAATTTGGAATACTCATTGTTTTCAAAATATAAAATTAAGCATTCTGTCAAAATTTTCTCACTCACACGACCGTGCCTAGGACAAGGCACGATCGTGCTAGGACCACGGGCGCGACCGCGCTGGTCAAGGGTGCGACCGTGTTGATCAAACAGAAGACACAACAAGGTTGCTCACTAGGCACGACCGTGCCTGGGCCAGGCACGACCGTGTCTAGGGTTTTGATAGCACGACCAGGTCTAGCCAAGAGGCACGACCGGGTCAGAGGGTGAGGCACGACCGCGCTTGGAGAGGCGCGACCGTGTCTTCATGGAGCACGATCGTGTCTGATCCAAAACAGAGACGAATTGTCTAATTCTTATGATATCAATACTGGAAACCTTAGGGCTTTCATCCATTAGGTGATTACGAGTCTATTGGTATAGTTTAATTGCATTTAAGACATGTCCATAGTAGGATTTGATTAAACCGTTTTAGAATGAACTCTATATTCGGGTTCATGTTAAATTCATTATTGTAAGCCCAATTTACGTTGGGGCTTTTGATCTATAGACTAAAACTAAGATGTAAAAGGTTTCAATTACCCGGAAGAATAATATATTGATAGCGTATGGTGGAAACGAGTTCCGGCGACGACGGTTTGATCTCCGACGCTTTCTGCTGCAACTCCGGCTAACTCAATGTGTTCTGGAGGTTTAGGGAGGATCGGATGATGTATTCGTGTGTTTGTTTGAGAGGATTGCAACCAAAATCTTGAAATCGATGGTCACATGGAGGGTTTTGACGGGTATAATTTGAATCGATCAATTGGGTTTATGTGTCGTAAATAAAATGATTAAAACCTTTAATTGGGTTTGTTAATGTAAGAAACGATTATGAATTCGAACGATTTTGCATTTAAAGGCTGTATTTACGTTTCAACTGATGTGAGGCGCGACCGTGCCTATAAGAGGCGCGACCGTGCCAATAATAAGCACGACCGTGCCAGACGAGGCGCGACCGTGCCAAAACGTGGTGCAATCGTGCCTACTAGGGTTTCTAGTTATTTACAAATACAGCCCTTGCAACTTCAGCTTTGATAGAATTAGCTTAGTTAGGATTTAACAAAACACCTAATGGGATTACTAGCTGGATTAATTCTAGGAGGTGTTACCATATGATTATGAGTTCTAAATATTTGAATTGAGTACGATCGGCTAACGATTAATGAGGTGTAGGTTTGAACAAGTATATGATTTAATGTCGTGTTATTATTTTATTAGTTAAAATAAATTAAAATAGGGTCGGAAAATTAGGAATGTTACAGTCTCCCCATGTTAAGGGAATTTCGTCTCGAAATTTAACTAATGGAGGCTACTAAAAACCAAGAAAAAGGTGGGAGTTTTGGGTTCTCGGTGAGTTTTGATTGTTGGATTCTGGGGAGTGTAACCGTTGACATGAGGCCTGATACTCAAAGTTGAATATGAAGGGTGATAATGAATTTTGTTTTGAAATGAATTTAAGGAGAAGATTGTCGAATAATAATTCTAAATTCTAAATGTGAGATGTATTATTTGGAATGAATTTGATGGGACCTTGATCGTTAGGGTTTGTGCATGATGTAGTCTAATATGTTTAAAAATGTCAGTGGGTAAAAGATTTCATAGAGATTGGTCTAGGTCAAAACTTCACGTGACACGAACAACGATACTTCTGATAACATGACAGGACACTTTTGTATAGGAAGTACCATCGGCGTATCCACCATGCCCTGGTCATATCACGTCAGTTTCGTTGTTACATATCATGATAAGCTTTAGGTCACAACACACGACAAAATTTCACTATGTTTTCCATGCGCTGATTTTTATAATTCCGTGTGCACCCGTAATTACTCAAATCATCGCATGGTCCGTATAGGTCATTCCGTTGTATGCGGGTCAAGGGGGGGCAAAATTTTACTCCGTTCAAGTCCATTGTTTTCACATAAAAGTCGCTAATAAGTAACTATGTCCTAAATCAGATCAGTTCGCAACCAAAGAGTAGTAAAGTAGAATAACTTAAAGTTTCTTAGTTTGCTCGTGTTTGAACAAGAATACGTCAAACCCCGAGTCGTTTCCATGTATTAGGGTCTTCAACTTTAGTGAAAAAAGTGCATGACCATGTCTTGTGTATAATGTAATCAATCAATAGTAATAATTGTAAGCAATTTCGTTTCATGTATAAAGTAAACACACAAGTCTCTTGTGTAGCATGAACAGCTAGCATTATGTATTTTGTAAATCAATGAGCTCTCACGTGTAATGTAAACAACATAGTATCACATGTATTATAGGAAATGAATTTCATGTATGGCGTTGACAACTTAGCATCATGTATTTTGTAAATCAATATGCTCTCACGTGTAATGTAAACAACATAGCATCATGTGTATTGTAGGAAATGAATTTCATGTATGGTGTTTACAAATTAGCATCATGTATATTGCATAATGTGTACAGTTTTAGTATGATGTACTTTGTAACTAAATGAGTTTCACGTTTAATGTGGTCAATCTAGAATTATGTATCAAGCAAACAATTGTTATGTATCACGTATATCGCAAACAACTAAGTTTCGTGTATTATGTGCTCAATCCGGTAGTATGGGTATTGTAAATAAACAGGTTTCGTGTGTTATGTGATCAATCCAGTAAATTGTGATTTGTAGGCAAACTAGTTTCATGTATTATGTAATTTGTGTAGCATTGGGTATATTGAGAATAACTGAGTTTCATGTACCATGTGGTTGCATTGGGTATATTGTGAACGTGTATACATAAGTTGTTGGACTTCGTGTGTGATGTATACTAACGGGTTTTGTTTGTGATCGAGTGTTGCGGACAAGCGTGTTGTTTGGCGTTCTTGTATAATGTGGTAGTTAGGTTCTAGCTCTTAAATCTCATTGAGGTTGATGGGGAGGGTTAACGTCTACGCGGTATGGATCGTCTCTTGAAGCGACAAGTGAAAGGTAATGAGAAGGTTCTGAAAACGTTCGGGGAAAGGTGTTTACAAATACAGATCTTTGTTTGAAATTTGAAAGTGGTAAGTCGTCCTTGGTTGTAGATATATAAAGTAGTGAAATCATTGAGTCACATAATTTAATTAAGTAGACAATTTATGGGAAAAATCTTTTAATTTAAATTTTCCAGTTATTATCAAGAGATATATATATATATATATTTTTTAAGCGAAATTATTGGCTAAACAAGTAGTCGTATACTAATTTAGCCAGGGTTTAGAAATATTTACTTTAATGAGGAAAATCATAATTATTTATCAATATGAGATAATATTTTTATAAAATTGGTTGTATTAGCCTTTCTTATTAGGCGGAAATTTTTTTTTTATGGAGAACTTATGTTTTTGGTACTATCTAAAAGTTTGATAAACATTTTGTTTGAACAAGATTACGAGGTTTTGTTTAAATCAAATAGTAGGATGATTTGTTTACGAAGGAGATTGTTGGTAGTGTACTAAATCGTATTGAATGAAAAAGGTGATACTTGAGAAAATTTGATAATAAAATGATGAGTGTAATTCACGCTCAACGGTTCAAATCAATGAACAATAACCTTTAGAGTTGAAACATATAAAATTAATTAGATGCTGAAATGTTAAACATTACTCAAAACATAGGGAAATGGTTCTCAAATAAAAAATTTAAAGACAATAATTAGAAATTTCTCCTAACGTCTCTGGTAGCTTTCTACTAGGAAGAAGATAATCACCAAGATGAGCACCGCTATGGTCACTCGAGTAGCTGATCTGGCTTCAGCTCTAGCTATCTCCGTGCGATTCTCAAGAATTTCTTTTTCAAGGATGGAAATTAACTCCTTTTGGTACCCTAATTGGTTCGCTAGGATATCCATTATTTGTCCTTGCAAGTCGTGCATTACTCCCTGCTCCATCCTTTGTCTCTCAAATTATGAGGTCCTTACATATTGGTGAATGTCATTGGTTGGAAATCCCCTAACGCCAGTGGATGCCGTGGTATGTCTTACCCAAGGGTTAGGATGGTACGGGTCGGGCACTAGATATGGGTCTCTTAGTGGGAGTGGTAGCTGATTGTGGGGATGGGGTGTCTGATACGGGTTTCTGGGCACGGGTGATCCAGGTGTTCGAAGTCTCGGGCCGGTGTTCCTAACCCAGTCTGCCCTTTCATCAAACCTTGGCCTAGCAGTTGGGGGTGTTGGTGACCGATACACGGGTGTTCCGATGTCTTCTTCCCAATCAGGTTCTGTTCCAGGACGGTAAACCAGGGAGGAAGGAGAGTAGGAGTCCATGTCTAGCAGAAAACAATAAAAAGGTTGTAAGTGATAATGAAATATTGAGTGTTAGACATGGGAGTTCTCATAAGTTTAGAGTTTGACTAGTCATAACACCGAACCTTCACAATAGTATTTTAGAAATACACTTGACCTATAAGCAATGCATCCTTGAGGAGAATTCCCAGGAAAGAGGGGTGGGTCACTAAGACACACTTAAGTACCCTATCTTTCCTTAGCCAGAACCCCTCATGGGCCTACACACTCTTCCAACCATCATGTATTAATAACACTATTGTTGAGCTCATGGTCTTGATGAGAATTGTTGTGGACTGGGCTTTGAGGCCCAAAAGTGAGGTTTATTTATTATAGTGGGCTTATTCTTCTTGGAGGGTAAATGGGTTTCTTGTTTATTATTAATGGGCATTAGGCCCAATAGTTAAGATTTAGATCACAAGAGGTGGTGGTATTATGTATGTGAGTTTAAAGATGTATGAATAATTTGGTGTGTATGTGTGTGTTAAGCTTAGGATAGCACTTAATGAAACACATAAGTAGCATGTAGATAGCAATGAATATAAGCACAAAAGTTATAGGTAGTATGACACATAGACTATTAAGCATTATATCATGTAGGGTAATTTCATAGGATAACATGTAAAAATATTCACACAAGAAGTAATCATGTAGCATGTAGTAGCATGGCATAGTATGGGTGTCCTACGGTTATAGTCTAGGTCAAGAGTGTCTAATAACCTAATTCCCTATAACCAAGGCTCTGATACCAATCTGTCACACCCCAACCGACGACGGAATCGTCGGGGCGGGACATGTAGACTGTTCATGAGCTCAAGGTCGACTAAATTGTAATATATTAAATTCATTTCCAATCAAACAAACATGAATCAATTCCAAAGTAAGTAAATGAAATACAAACTGTTTTTGAATTAAAATTAATTAAGTCCAGAGCCTATGTGTATCATGTCTTGATCAAACTCATATGATAGCACCTGAAACATGAATACAATAAGGTCAACTAAAAAGTTGGTGAGCATACACAGGTTTGTACATAGATAGCGTATAGATTGTGAATAAACAAATCCTTACATAACAAGATAAAATAAGGCATTTATGGAGAGTAGTCATTGTGTAACCAAAGTACAATCAAACCTTTGTAACTAGCATTCAAAATTGTGTTGTCGGTAACAATCACCCCAATCTGGGTGGGTTTGTCAGACTCAATAGATCAATCATTGTTTACCGTCGGCTTGAATAGTTAAAGATTGCACATAATTTGCACACAAAAGTTAGCACAACTAGCACTCAGGCATAAAGCTCAAATTACACACATGAATGTAAAGAGGATTTGTATTTGTGTAGTTTGTGTAAATGTAAGCAGTAGTTTGTATATTGTTCATGTTCCACCCCAAAAAGTGTAAAAGAGTAAAAGGGGCTATGTAATACTCACTTGATTCAAAAGGCGTGGCTAACACGAGAGACTAGATAGTAACGTGATCCTTGTAATGCACAGCGTTAACCTAGAGTGTAATGTATATTGAATTAACAATGTGCACAATAGTCTATGTCTAAGTCTAGGGTTAAATTGGGTGTGTGTATAAGGAGTTGAAGTTGTAGATGTTAGTGGTTTGTATTTGAAAGGTGTTGTATAAAATGAAAGATTTGAAATGGATACTTTTAGAACATTTTGATTAGGTTTGGGGTTCGAATAACTAAATAAATTAAATAATTATTATTTATTCATTTAGTTATAAAAACAATGTAGGTGTTAGGTCTAGTTAAGTATAATTTAGATAAATTAATTTTGTTAAATATAAATTAAATAAATAATCGTTACTTTGTTTATTTATAAAGATATGTAACTTAGTCATTTAGTTATAAAAATGTATCGGGCGTATTATATTAAATATAAATTTAATAAATAGTCTTTAAGCTATTTTTATAAAGATGTGTAAATGAGTTGTATAAATAATATTTATGTGTAGAGTTTAATGATAAATATAAACATAACTTTGTATGTTAAAATAAATACTTCTATTTATTTTAGAAATAAGAATTTGATCTTTTTAAATAAAGTTAATATAAATTTTTATAAAGTCAATTATTTTTATTTGGAATACTCATTGTTTTTAAAATATAAAATTAAGCATTCTGTCAAAATTTTCTCACACACACGACCGTGCCTGGGACAAGGCACGATCGTGCTAGGACCACGGGCATGACCGCGCTGGTCAAGGGTGCGACCGTGTTGATCAAACAGAAGACACAACAAGGCTGCTCACTAGGCACGACCGTGTCTGGGCCAGGCACGACCGTGTCTAGGGTTCTGATAGCACGACCAGGTCTAGCCAAGAGGCACGACCGGGTCAGAGGGTGAGGCACGACCGCGCTTGGAGAGGCGCGACCGTGTCTTCATGGAGCACGACCGTGTCAGATCCAAAACTGAGACGAATTGTCTAATTCTTATGATATCAATACTGGAAACCTTAGGGCTTTCATCCATTAGGTGATTAGGAGTCTATTGGTATAGTTTAATTGCATTTAAGACATGTCCATAGTAGGATTTGATTAAACCGTTTTAGAATGAACTCTATATTTGGGTTCATGTTAAATTCATTATTGTAAGCCCAATTTACGTTGGGGCTTTTGATCTATAGACTAAAACTAAGATGTAGAAGGTTTCAATTACCCGGAAGAATGATGTATTGATAGCGTATGGTGGAAACGAGTTCCGGCGACGACGGTTTGATCTCCGGCGCTTTCTGCTGCAACTCCGGCTAACTCAATGTGTTCTGGAGGTTTAGGGAGGATCGAATGATGTATTTGTGTGTTTGTTTGAGAGGATTGCAACCAAAATCTAGAAATCGATGGTCACATGGAGGGTTTTGACGGTTATAATTTGAATCGATCAATTGGGTTTATGTGTCGTAAATAAAATGATTAAAACCTTTAATTGGGTTTGTTAATGTAAGAAACGGTTACGAATTCGAACGATTTTACGTTTAAAGGCTGTATTTACGTTTCAACTGATGTGAGGCGCGACCGTGGCTCTAAGAGGCGCGACCGTGCCAAGATGAGGCGCGACCGTGCCAGACGAGGCGCGACCGTGCCAAAACGTGGCGCGACCATGCCTACTAGGGTTTCTGGTTATTTACAAAATCAGTCCTTGCAACTTCAGCTTTGATAGAATTAGCTTGGTTAGGATTTAACAGAACACCTAACGGGATTACTAACTGGATTAATTCTAGGAGGTGTTACCACATGATTTTGAGTTCTAAATCTTTGAATTGAATACGATCGGCTAACGATTAATGAGGTGTAGGTTTGAACAAGTATATGATTTAATGTCGTGTTATTATTTTATTAGTTAAAATAAATTAAAATAGGGTCGGAAAATCAGGAATGTTACACCTTTTGTCGCCAGAAAATGGGAATGGCTGTCCGAGCTGGTTCGTGAATAGACGAATGAAGAGGGCGTACCGATTATTCGACATATTGGTAGTCCTCCTCTTCTCAGAGAGTGCTACCCCTCACAAGTCAGCCCATCGAGCGCACACCGCCCTTGCTAGCAGTTCGATGTGCTCGTGAGGAACTGAGGATAGACTCCATGGAAGAAAGTGTTGATAAGGTTGCTCGTATGTTTGAGCGGTTGGGTGGTTATGTGAAGCTTATGAAAGAAGATCAGGTTCAGACCCGAGAAGGTATGGCTGAATTGAGGAGAAAGATGGAAGAGAGCGAGAATAAGGCTGAAGAAGCAATGAAAATGGCCGAGGAGGCCACTGCGAGAGCCGCGGAAGTGAAGTCAGAGAGGTTGAGGCCTTACAGTGTGTGAATGCACTTGAGGAGTGCCTCAATGCCTCTTTAGCCCTTGCAGTTCCGTTTGTTTTGCTCGCTGCCACTTTTGCTCGCATTGGTCTTTTCCCTCACCACACACGCTAGTCCTTGTCTTTGGAGATGTTGTTTTGGGAGAATATGTTTTTTTTTCTTTTGTTATATTGGAGAAACTTGTTAGGGTTGGTCGTATGCCACGCCCATTTTTGTAATGATTTGGTTTAATGATGTATTCAAGTTTAAACTCTAAATTTTAACGATGATGCATGAAGTGGTTGATTTTGGTTTATTGTGGTGTTCGTTAAATTCTTTTTGTACATACATGAATGACATGGATATTGCGTGATATATGTATTGTCTCACTCGTTGTATTGTCTGTATTGAAAACAGGAATATGCCACCGCGGAGAGAAAACCAAAATGCTAACCCACTCCCCATTACGGCCGAGGAATTGGCCAGTTGATTTCATAACATGTCAACACCGCCCTCGCTAATCAGACGGCCAACCAGAACATGAACCAGGGTATGCAAACATTGGTTGGTGATAATGTAAGTAAAGCACCAAGGAATAATGTTTCTATGTTCAGGATAACTGTGTAAATAGTATAGCTCATAATTACTCAATGATTTCTATTATGTGGAAACAGGAAACCAGTTTGAAGGGTGCTCCTACAAGACATTTCAAGCATGTCAGCCCCGACTCTTCTCTGGAACTAAAGGTCCAGTCGGCATTGTCCGCTGGATTGAGAAAATGGAGTATGTGATGGTCATAAGTAATTGTACTGCAGCTCAGAGCGTGAAGTATGCGACAAGTTCATTTCAAGATGAAGCTCTAACCCGGTGGATTATTCAGATTCAGGGTGTCGGTGAGGCTAATGCCTATGGTCTCACTTGGGATCAATTGAAGGAAATGCTGATGCGTGAGTATTGTCCACGCAACGAAATTCAGAAATTAGAAGCATAAGTTTAGAATTTGACCATGGTAGATGCTGAAGTAAGGGAATAAACGACCAAGTTTCATCAGTTGGCACGACTTGTACCCTATGTCGTAACACCGGAGCCCAAAAGAATTGAGCATTATATCTGGGGCTTGGCACCTCAGATCCGTAGTATGGTAACGTCAGCAAACCCTATGACTATTCAGAGTGCTGTGAAGTTAGCACACTCCCTAACTGATGATGTTGTTCGTATGGGGACATTGAAGAAGAGTGGTTCAGGGAAGAAGCCGGTAGAAGCTGTTGACGGAACGACTGAGAAAGGAAAAGTGTCAGCTGAAGCCAATCGTAAGTGGTCTGAGGGATCTGGGAGTCGTGCGGGTAACTCTCAGAACAAAAGGATGAATCAGGGAAGGATGTATGCAGCCAACACCATCGAAGCAAGAAGGAATCAGGGTCCTAACCCAAAGTGCAACAAATGTGGTTTTTTTCACACTGGTCAATGCAACGTCTGTAACCGTGGCGGTAAGTTTGGACATCAAGCCCAAACCTGTCGTGTGAAATTGGGCGTGAAGAAAGAAGAATCAAACCTTGGATGTTTTGAATGTGGGATTGTAGGGCATTTCAAGAAGGATTTCCCAAAACTGAAGAACCAGGGAAATCATGGCAGAGAATTCGTGATGGAGGCCAAGAAAGCACAAAAGGATCCATCGGTTGTTACCGGTACGTTTCTCGTTAATGACCGTTATGCTTACATTTTATTTGATACCGGAGCCGATAAAAGCTTTGTTTACAAAAACTTTGAACCTTTTCTTAGCTCAAAATCAAGTAAATTAGATGTCAAGTATTCTATAGAGTTGGCTAACGGAAAGTTAATAGAAACCAACGAAGTTTTTCGTGAGTGTAGCACGCGTTTGGGAGATCGTACGTATAGTATTGACCTTTTACCAGTAGAACTTGGAAGTTTAGATGTCGTTATTGGCATAGATTGGTTATCAAAGAATCATGCAGAGATCGTGTGCGATAAGAAGATAGTCCGTCTTCTGCCCCCGACTGGTGAACCATTGGAAGTTCAAGGCGACGAGTGTGCCCCTGTGAGGATTGTTAATATGATGAAAGCTCAGAAGTATTTGCAAAAAGGATACCCAGCATACTTAGCCCATGTGGTTGACACTAGGGTTGAGGAGCAGAAGCTTGAAGAGATCCCTGTAGTTCGTGATTATCCGGATGCATTTCCTGGAGAGCTACCTGGATTGCCGCCACAAAGGCAAATCAAGTTCTGGATTGACCTAGTGTCCGGAGCAGCGCTGATAGCTCGATCTCCTTATCATTTAGCACCATCTGAAATACAAGAACTATCCAAGCAATTGCAAGAATTATTGGAAAAAGGTTTTATAGGACCAAGTTTCTCGCCCTGGGGAGCGCCGGTTTTATTTGTGAAAAAGAAAGATGGTTCTATGAGGATGTGTATCGATTATAGAGAATTGAACAAGCTCACCATCAAGAATTGGTATCCATTGCCGAGAATTGACGACTTGTTTGATCAGTTGCAAGGATCGAGTTATTATTCGAAGATCGATTTACATTCAGGCTACCATCAACTGAGGATTGTTGAAGAAGATATTCCAAAGACTGCGTTCCGAACCCGATATGGTCATTATGAGTTTTTGTTCATGCCTTTTGGTTTGACAAACGCTACTGCGGTATTCATGGATCTCATGAATAGAGTGTGCAGATCGTACTTGGACAAGTTCGTGATAGTGTTTATCGACGATATACTCATCTATTCATAGACCAAGGAAGAGCACGAGCATCATCTGAAGATGATTTTAGAGATGTTAAGGAATGAGAAGCTATATGCTAAACTTTCCAAATGCGAGTTCTGGATCCGAGAAGTTCATTTTCTTGGACACGTTATCAATGAGAAGGGTATACACGTGGATCCAGCAAAGATCAAGGCAGTTAAGAATTGGGAAGCGCCGAAGAGTCCGATCGAGGTACGAAAATTCCTAGGTTTGGCGGGTTATTATCGAAGGTTTATTGAGAATTTCTCCAAGATAGCGCAATCCCTAACGTATTGACCCAGAAAGACAAAGAGTATATATGGGGAGAAAAGCAAGAGGCAGCGTTTAATTTGTTGAAAAAGAAGTTGTGTAGTGCCCCGATCCTGTCTCTTCCTGATGGGACAGATGGATTCGTGGTGTACTGTGACGCCTCTCGCCAAGGTCTTGGTTGTGTCCTAATGCAGAATGGAAAGGTCATAGCTTATGCATCTCATCAACTTAAGGTGCATGAGCAGAACTATGCGATGCATGATTTGGAACTGGGCGCGGCGGTCTTTCCACTCAAAATTTGGAGGCACTATGTTTATGGTACCAAGTGCACAATTTTTACAGATCATAAGAGTCTCCGGCACATTTTTTACCAAAATGAGCTGAATATGAGGCAGAGACGTTGAATGAAATTGCTCAGTGACTACGATTGTGATATTGGTTATCACCCAGGCAAGGCTAATGTCGTGGCCGATGCCTTGAGTAGGAAGGGGGGAGTCAATCCCTTGCACGTGCGTGCACTAGGATTGACCATTCACACAAGCCTCACAACTCAGATTCATGATGCACAACAAGAAGCTTTAAAGGAAGAGAATTTAAAGGATGAGAATCTTCGTGGTATGGTTAGAGAACTTATACCCGATTCCGACGATGCCTTGTACTTCATGGATAGAATATGGGTGCCTCTAACCAGCAATTTACGAGAAATGGTTTTTGATGAGGCCCATAAATCAAGATATTCGATTCACCAAGGATCGATGAAAATGTATAAGGATATCAAGGAGCACTATTGGTGGCCAAACATGAAGGGTGATATTGCTTCATACGTTGGAAAATGCTTGACTTGCGCAAAAGTTAAGACCAAGTACCAAAAGCCTTTTGGACTTCTGCAGCAACCGGAGATTCCGCAGTGGAAATGGGACTGTATTGCCATGGATTTCATCACCAAGTTACCCCGAACGTCTAGTGGCTACGATTCCATCTGGGTAATTGTGGATCGTTTGACGAAATCGGCACATTTCCTGCCCGTGAAGGAATATTACCGAATGAAGAAATTGGCCAACATATACCTTAAGGAATTAGTGTCTCGGCATGGGGTGCCGACGTCGATTATCTCAGATAAGGATAGCCATTTCACATCGAAGTTTTGGCGGTCACTACACAAAGCCTTAGGTACCCGTTTGGATTTAAGCACGGCGTATCATCCGCATAGTGATGGTCAAAGCGAAAGGACCATCCAGATTTTGGAAGACATGCTCCGTGCCTGTGTAATCGACTTTGGTGGAAGTTGGGATACTCACCTTCCATTGGCTGAGTTCTCCTACAATAATAGTTACCAAACTGGATTGAAAGCCTCTCCGTTCGAAGCCCTGTATCGCTCACCGATTTGTTGGGAAGAAGTTGGTGACAAGCATTTAACTGGACCAGAGCTTGTCCAGGAAACTACTGATAAGGTTTTCAAGATCCGTGATCGTTTGAAAGTTGCCCAAAATCGTCAGAAGAAATACGCTGATAGAAGAAGGAAACCATTAGCATTCCAAGTGGGAGATAGAGTTATGTTGAGAGTCTCTCCTTGGAAGGGGGTAGCTAGGTTTGGCAAGCACGATAAGCTTAGCCCGCACTACATTGTACCTTACAAGATTATTGTCGTTGTAGGGCCAGTTGCTTACCATCTGCAGTTACCACAGGAACTGAGTGGAGTGCATAACGTATTCCATGTGTCCAATAGGAAAAAGTGTCTTTCCGATGAGACACTCGTCATACCTCCAAGTGAAGTATGTGTTAATGACAAACTTCATTTTCGAGAAGAGCCCGTAGAGGTTTCGGATTGGAAGATTCACAAGACCAGGCGTAGTCGTATTAAGTGGGTCAAGGTCAGATGGATTTCTAAGCGTGGCCCCGAGTTTACGTGGGAACGTGAAGACGGGATGAAACGAAAGTACCCTCACTTGTTTAAGTCTGTCCATAACCAGGTTTCGTAGCGTAAAATTTCGGGACGAAATTTCTTTAAGGAGGGGAGGCTGTGACATCCGGCAATTTTCAGGTTATTTATCGTAAAACCTTAGAACGCGTTTATAATTTAATTATATGTTTCTTAGACTTAATTCTAGTTAATTAGGTCATTATAAAGTCTAGCAAAGACCTTTGTATGCATAGATTAGCATTTCATGAAATTTCAGAAATTTCGGTACCGCGTATCGGTAAAATGTCCGTAATAAGCATTGGTGACGACCCGGTAAATTTAATAACATCAATTTTGATGAAAATTATATAATATAGTTTATATTAGTGGATTATATGTGAAAATTTTGTGCTACTTGTTAAATATCGCTTTCGGTGATTTTCGTTGCGTTTTACCCTGTACAATCGCGTACCGGATGAGTTAAAATGAACCGCTAGCAAAAATTATTATTTTACTAATTATGGTAGAAAATAATTAGTGGATATTTTATAGATTTTTATTTTGATGAAAAACAATATTTAAAGTGGTATAAGTTTATAAAAGTGTTGTAGTTTTTATAAAAGATCACATACATGTGTGTAGAGGTTTATAAAAAATAAAAAAAGATGGCATCTTTTCTCTCTCTTTAAATCAGTCATGTGGTGTCCACAACCCCCTAATCATCAACTAAACACAATCATTTAAACCTTTCCCACACTCCACCCTTTTGTGAAACCCCAAACTCAAACACATCTGATGCAAAATTTCTACAAACCCAAGACACTCCATCTCTCCCCTCTCTCCCTCCTCAAAACCGTAACCCCCACCTCCATCCTCATTTCACCATCAAAAAATTCCTAAAGACATCCAAATCTCTCTCTAAGTGTTCTTGCAAGTTCTTTGGTGTTCTTGAAGTTCTTGGAGCATTTTCTTGAAAATTAAAGTGTTGTGGAGTCAAATACTCAAGAAAACATCCACATCTCTTCCATTTCTTCTAGATTTAGTCAAGTGGTATGAATCCCCATCTCTTTCCTATTTTTTTCTTAAAGAAAGCTTTGATTTTTTTTTGCAAGTATTGTTCACCTTTCGTAAAATGATTTTTATGAATCGTAAAAGAATTTTCATGAACCATTAAAATTCAGCAAAACATGAGTCTTTATAAAAGGTTATAGTATATATATATATATATATATATATATATATATATATATGTATGTATGCATGTAGTCATGTGGGTGTATGTGTGTTTATGTGTTTATATCTTGCAAAATGTTGGTGAATGATGCTAGATTCTTGCATTCAAACAAATATTTGTTATGATCCAGTCAAAATAGAAAAACAAAGGGTATTATTACATAAAAACTTGTTATTTTATGTATGGATCTTAAACCCCTATGTTTGGATGCTTGTTGCTAGAGATTGTTGTTTAAAAAGCATGATAAAAGCTAGGTTTGTACATGGATTGCTAGGATTATTTGAAATCTGGAAATAAGGTGATAAATATGATGTATTTTATGTATAATGATCAGCTCTAAAATGGAATTTTATGTTGTGATGATTAGCTAGAGTTTTGACCATGATTTGTCCCTAAAAGGGTGCTTAAATGATGGATTATTGCATGTAAAATGATGAATAAGTTAGGTTTGATTATATGGCTGTAAAAAGGTGATATTTTATGTTAAAAATCCATCCTTTTAATAACTTATATGATCCTTGGTGTTTTGGTTGATTTTGGAGAACATTTTATGCATAACTAGTCGTAAAATCGGTGTTTTTCACCTTGAAAAATGAATGATAGTTAGGTCTGATTTAAAACAGCAAATTAAACATATTTTATGACATATTTTCAGCTAATAATGTATATGACAAGTTAGTGTTATGATCCATGTGTTTACTTATGTGGTACGATGTTAGAACGTTGCATGAAACATGAAAATTGTCATATTATTAGAGTTTTGTGGCTAAGTAATGAAGGATTATTTTGATTGATGAAATATTGTTTATCAAGTATGTGGTAATGTTAAATGATGTAATTTGATCATTTGTGTAAGAACTCGAAGAGTTAATTTTATAAAAAATTGTAAATTGCATGAAAAGTGCTTACGTATAGATCTTTATTACCTAATTGTTTCACATGTGTTTAGGACCGATGAACATATGTATAAATATATATATATATATATATATATATATATATATATATATATATATGATACTAGTGTCATACTTTTATTTTGGTTGTTAATAAGTAATATCACTTGATGTCTTTGTATGTGTGTATAACCCATCGTTTTTCGTTAAAAACATAACCATGTGTCGTAGTCACCAACGGCTCGTCTAAATAAATATTTTCTTAAAAGTATTATAATTCTAAGTAGTTTGGGTGAACAACTTGTTTGTAAGACTTGAGGTTCAATTTGTAATGTATCCCTCGTGTTTAGGGCACCGTTAGCGTTCGTGGGCGTAATTTTGCTAGCACTTGTTTTTTCGTCATTCGTTACTTCAAGGTGAGTTTTTCACGGCCCCTTTTTAAACTATTTTGTTGTTTTATAAACTATGGGGGGAATAACATGCTTTCGTTCATTTATCATGATAATGGACTTACATTATGTGTTCGTTTGATGGTCTCGAGTAAGGGATTCCGTTATGTGTTCATGTGGATCGTTCATGAATAGCACCGCCGTTATAATCATTAGCCTCGTGTAGGCCGCAAAGTGTGTTGATAGATCTACTTGGGACTGACTGCCCACTCTCGTGATCAGTAGCTCTGATCGGTCGTTCGTACGAGAGAATATATTTTGAAAGGATTCGTGGGGACATTTGTATTCGTGTCTCGGTTTGATTATAAGCTCTAGGTACTGTCATCATGTTGTATTCCTTGCAAGCTTATGACATATCACATGTTTGTCCAAGCTACTTGATAATTCGTTAAATTCGTTTATGTTTTTGTTTAAGCCTGTGAAACTCGCTCAACTTTATGTTGATGTTTTTAAGCATGTTTTTCAGCTACTAAGATATGTTTTTGTTTAAGCCTGTGAAACTCGCTCAACTTTATGTTGATGTTTTTAAGCATGTTTTTCAGCTACTAAGATGCTCTCGCGCGGTTTATGAAAACGAGCTTTTGGGAAAACACTCGCATCGGAATTCAGTTGGGACTTTTGAACTTGATTTTGGATCCTCATTCGATGAATCATGATAAACTTCTATTTTAAATTTCAATGCTTTTAAATTTGGATAATTGTAAGACTTATCTTTTATTACGTTGAACATTTTCGATGTTTTAATTTAATGTGTTTGCTTATTATCATTGGGCTCCAACTTATGTAACCACCATGCTTACGTCTCGTTTTCGCTGCGAATCATCGTTTTCGGGGTGTGACATCAACCGTGTCGGGTTAGCGGGTTGACGGGTTGGCGGGTTGAATTATGCAACCTAAACACGACCCATATTTTTATTTGTGTCAAAAATTACAACCCTAACTTGGATACACTTAAAGTCGGGTCAACCCGAACCTGACTCGTTTAACCCATTAGCTAAATCAAAATCATAAACTACTAAATCCAAAATCTAATTCATTTAAGGTAAACCGAAAAAGAATTGAATAGTCATATCTAGAAAGCAAAAAGAGAAAACTTTAGGTATAAATTAATTAGTTTATAGTAAACACTAAATTTAAAAAGTAATTAAACAATCGTTTCTAGAAAGTGAAACTAAAAAAAATAAAGTTGAAACCTAAACGGGTTAGCAGGTCAACCCATTTATTAAACATGTCAACCCTACCTCGACCTATTTTCTAAATGGGTCAACCCGAACATGACCCATTTTTAAACGGGTTGTATTGTTCAACCCAAAACCATTCTTTTCGTGTCGGGTTCGAGTTCGTGTCCGAAATTGACGCCCCTAGTGATGAGCTTGGTCTAATGAATCCCTTTTCAAGTAATTCGTTTAGCTGCCTTTTCAATTCATCCATTTTGTTTGGAGCCAATTTGTACGGTGCTTTGGCAATTGGTGCCGTACCAGGTACTAGATTAATTCTGAACTCCACTTCTCTTTCAGGTGGAATTCTAGGTAGTTCATCAGGAAAGACATCAGGGAATCCAGCCACAACCGGCACATCTTCAATCTTCTTTTTAGTGTCGATGGTTACAGATAAAGGCATGCTAAGCACCCTTTTTGTAAGTATTTCATGACTTTTAACATACAAATTATTTCAACAGAGTTGGATAATGTATTGCCATTGATCGTAAGAATGTTGCCTTTGGCGAACGAAGTTCTATCGCCTTCTTATTACACAGGATACATGCTTGGTTAGAGGCTAACCTATCCATTTCTAAGACAATGTCAAAACCTGCCAAAGTCATAGGCAACAGTTTTGCAGGTATAACATGTCTTGATAGTGTGATATGACAATCGTTAGGAATTTCTGAGATTTGGACGAGGTCACCGTTGGCAGTCTCTACCATGTATTTCTTGTCTAATTTAGCTAGAGTTTTAGCTAACAGTCTAGAGAATCTATGATCTATAAAACTTTGGTTTACACTAGAATCAAATAAAACTCGAGCATAAACGTCATGTATAAGAAATGTACTCATAATGACATCGGCCATACCTGCTTCTTCATGAGTATTGAGAACGGATGCTCGTGCATTCTACTTTACGCCATCTGTAGATTTGGGACCTGTCCCATCAGGTTTCTTCAACTTGGGAAAAAAGCATTTGATGTGGTCGGCTTCACCACACTCAAAGAAAGTGATTGGTTTCTTTCTATAACAATCTTCTATTTGTGTCCAGACATCTTGCAGAAGCTAAAATAAGGTCTAGATTGACATTGTCCCAAATGCCTCGTTTTGCAGTTTGGGCATTCAGGAAAAGAAGAGTTGTTATTTCGGGGAGTAAAGGTTGATTTCTTGGATCCACTTGGGCTACTTGTTAACGATGCTCCCAAATCCATAGCATCATCAAGATTTTCACAATTTGCGACCTTGACCATGTCGCAAATTTCTCTGATCAAACCCCAAATATAACGCTTTATTAGATTTAATTCCGGGGTAGCAGGATGAGGAACTATTCGAGCATACTCAAAGAGTTTGGTCGAATATTCTTGATGATTTGTTACAATCATCTTCAGACTAAGAAACTTTCCTTCAATCTATTTCGTCTCATTCTAGGGAACATATTTCTTCGCCACTCGGGTTTTGAAAGCACTCAAGCCTATTGCATAGGTTGCATCCCTTCCCTTGCCACCAATGATATTGTTCCACTATTCTAAAGCTTGATCTTTGAATAAGTTGAAAGCATAAAGAATTGTATCTTCCTCAACACACTTGCTTATAGCAAGCATAGATTCAGTCTTCTCGATCCACCATAATGTGTCTATCCCTCCTTCTCTCCTAGAGAAGTTATAAGGTTTACAATCCTGGAACATCTTGTAGGTACATCCAACTACCTTTCTCTTCTTCTCTACATGGAAATAGTTATTACCCATTCCTTCATATTCAGATGAGATATGGTAATAATCTTCCCTCTCAGTCTTCTTAGTTTTATGAGTGGTAGAGCCTTCGGGTTTCAGAGTAACAGGCTTGGACTGAGTTATAGTCCGAGTATGTTGAGTTAAAGGCTGAGAATGGACATATTATGGAATTGATGGTGTGACACCCGACAAATCCCGGTTAACCCAGTTAACTCTATTACAAATTTCAGGGACTAAACTTGTCATAATACAAACTCAAATACACTTAAACTACATGGACTAGTTGTGTAATTACTCAAAACTGAATATGTTGACTTTGTAAAGTCAAAATCTTGACTTTTGTTGATCTAAATTCGTAACAATAACCAAAAACATGTCCAAATTCGTAACTGAAATACATATTAACGTCTTGGTCAATTATCATTGCAGCATTAAACATTGTTATTGATTCAAATTAATCCCATTTACCACCTAAAACCCGTAACCATCGACTACTCATCATGAACCCATCAAATTTCATCAATTCGATCATTATTCTCGCAATCAAACACCTACGCCCCTTGAACGAACTCCTCTGAACCAGTTGCACACAACAATTTGGCTGGAGACCAAGCCGGAGGCACCGAGGACCAACTCGTTCAACTCACGACTGACTTCTAGCCGAGCACCATCAATTCGAATTCCATTCTGGTAATTGAAACCTCCCAAACCTTCGTTTTAATCTCTAGAAGAAAAGCCCTATGCTAATTCGGGCTCATAACATTGAATCGATCATGAACTGATTCTAGGGTTCATGAGAATTCGGGTTTAATTGAATTCCAATCTAGACTCTATCCCAATCAAATTAAATTAGATGGTTGGATTCGCAAACATCTACCCTTTATAAGCCCTATGGTTCCAGCAAACAATCTTATCAGATTTAATCAATTTGATTTCATGTTCATAAACTAGGGTGTCAGTTTTCAAACGAGTAATTAACCAACCTAAACTTGATGGTTTCTCAATTAAACTCACCACTAGACTCGCTATACATCAATTAGAAAAGGCCCTATGATTCTAAGATCAATCGCGATCAAATTGTTGGAATCGGGACCGGACTGGGTTCGGCTTCGGCTTCGATAGGGGGGAAGAACACAGCGGGTTTGTATGTTAATCCAAATCTATTCCGGGTTGTGTTGCGATGACCCTAGCAGGTGGACTGATTAAAGTGTGTGGCTGTTGTGGGAGAGACCCGGGTTCGAGTCTCTTTAACCACATTTGTTTTTCTAAGCAGTTTTAAATTATATTTTTTTTTACAAAATCATTTCCATTATTATTATAATGCCATATAAATACGTTTTGATACTCGAAAACGACCGAGTGCTCGGGATTTAAGTTATAACTCGTTTTAAGTGTTATTTTCACATTAAAAATAATATAATTAATTATATTATTTCTCAAACTATTATTTAATTCATAAAAACACATAAACTATTATTTTATATTATTATCTTGTGTTTGGTGACGTTTTAAACGTATCACATCCATAATAAATAATAAACTAGGGACTTTCTAATCCTGATGATAAACATCTATTCATTATTCCTAAGTATGTTTTAGGACATCCGACCTATCCCGTATCGCTGTCATAAAAATCCTACGTGTTCCTAACTGTCATAAATTATTCTAGGACATTCGTAGACTGTCCACGTGCTATCCATCTGTGGTTTTTGTTGCATCCTTGTGTGGTGCTAATTACTACGCTTTACACACTCATGTGAGTTTCACGGCCCCCTTACTGTTTAAATCCCGAGCGCTTTAGTATACATGAACATAGGTTAGCTACCTATTGATATATATAATGAATGTATATCATCTGGCAAACACTATTACAAATTGAAACATGTGAACTCACCAACGTAGTGTTGACACATTTTCTTACATGTTTTCTTAGGTCGCTAAGGCATAGATGCACACCTAGGACAAACATAGAGTCCTATTATCATTTCAAACATTAATCAAACATTAAACTATTTTTCTGCTTTTTATTAAACGTGACTTTGGGCGCGTTTGTTTTACGCATTAATTATTTAACATTTTGCTTCCACATTAACTCTGAACATTTAATGGTTTTTAATAAACGTTAGTAGTGTTATTTGACGTAACTAATGACTGAGATCCTGGTTTGTCACACGTCTCACGATAAAACTCCATTTATTGGATTTTTAGGGTGTGACATATGGCTGAATAGATAACTTATCGGCTTGTCTCTTTTCTAGTTCCTCAAAGATCATTGGGAGAGAATCCTTGATTCCTTCCGCAATCATCTTTTGGAATTTCTTACGAGAATCATAATTTTCAGTGGCGTTTTCAACTACTGTTTGCTTCTTCTTTCGTCTCCTGTTTTGAGAAGGTCCGGTTTGTTTAGACATACTATCAAAGGAACAAGATTATAATTAAAAACAGAACTTTTATTGATAAAATATTTACAAAAGATAATACATATAGAAATCATTGTTTCTAGAATAAATTCTTATCTTCAAGAGCTTGAACTAACAAAACATTCTGAGCTTCAATTTCAGCTTTTTCTCGTTCTAGTTTAGCTATTCGATTTAACAAATCTATTCCCTTTAACTTCCCGGTGCATTCTCATTTATATGCGAAGTTAGAATGGGAATCGTCTCATAATAAGGAACGTAAGGTACATTGGAATCAATACATTGGATCATATTTATTTTCATAACGCATTTCGACGTAACCCTCATGAAAATTTTGCGAATATATTGGAGTGATATTATAGCTTCCAGCGGTAGGAGCAGAATAAAAACTTATAGAAGGATTATAGGGAACACTAGGGTTTCCTATTTCTCCGAGGCTTCTAAAAGTAGAACTTTTAGTTTCCTCATCATTTTCTATAGTTGTTTCATTCGTTTTACGTTCAAAATAATTAGTAGGAGCAAATTTACAAAGAAAGTTAGGACTTTTGCCTTTTCCAACCATTTTGAAATTAAAACAAAATGATATTATTATTAAAATATATTATATCATAAAAATAAAGTACAATAAAAGATATTAATCCTTCATGAGCTCCTTTCCAAGGGTCATCAAGTTTTCTCGATACTCGTATACTTGTTTTCCAAAGAATTTAGTCCTTGTGATGTGCTCTGGACGGTCTATAAAAACTAATATAAAAACCTAACCTAGACACCCTAGCTTTAAATTTATAAATCTAGACTCAACCTAATACTAGACCACACAACCGGCAAGTGTACCGATCAATGTAGTAAAGTCTAATGTAAGTCCGGATATCGAACCCACGAGACACTAGTGATAACTATACCTAGACTTTGACTCAACTAACTAAACTAAATTAAAAGGGGGTTTTGTGTAACTATTATCAAACTAATGAACTACTAAACTACTAACGATACCATCTACCAGACAGACGAAACGGATGAGATCAGGAATGGATAAAGCGCTATCTAGGTAATGAATCCTGTTTGCTAAACATGAACCTCTCTCGGTTATGACAACTATGTTGAAACCGGGATATTTGAGTACGAAACCCTAAGAATCCTAGATCATTCTTCGGGTTTGACCTAATAGGAAACCCTAAGGAACGAGTAAACTCACCGATTAGTCGGATCACCTCTTAGCTATTTCTGACAATGCTAAACTACCTTAAAGATATATTACCTCTCAGCCACAATATCTCAATACGCCCTAGGACATACAGGGTAACCTGAAAACGCTCAATATGAGACGGAATATCAATGATGCTAAGAAAACCTAGGAAACCTCCTTTCAGAGCAATCTACCTAAAAACCCTAACATCAAGGAATATCCGACAACTTCGCACCTTTAAGCTATTGAAGTAGGAAGAATACCTAACCCTAAGATACTCTTAATCTGCGTTTCTATGGACAATGATATCAATAATCCACAAAATAGTTACAAACACACAGTAAGCAACCTAACATGCATCTGTTATTTGAAATACATTCAACAAAACGCATGTGAAACACAAATCAATTGCAAATCAGAATTAAATATGCATAAACATCATACTAATTGAAATGAAGTTCTTTACTTTATCATGAATGCATCAAGAATTAACATAAACCGAAATAAATTCAATATTCAATCAAACATTCATCAAACCTAGATAGCTACTATAGTCTAGCTAAGATACATGTCCAAAACAGAAAACAAATCTCAAGAGTGATGAACATAATCCAACACAAACCAAAGTAAACAAGACACCAAAGATCGTAATCCAATCTTTTGCTTTTGTTGCTTCTTCCAGTCTCAAATTCGCCTCTCTCTTCCCTTGAAACGGCTTGGAGTCGATAATATTTTATCGTTAAAATTCTTCCTCGTGCGAACTCCCTTTTTAACAGCCGTCTTCCAGGAATATATATTTCTTTCGTCCCCTTTTGAAACAGTCGTCAAATTCCCCACTTGCGTGAACCTACTGCCTCTCAAAATGGGCTTTTTCCCACGTGAGTCCAATAAATCTCAACTAAGCTTCTTCGAATTCTTCCTTTGCATGAACTCCAAGCCCATATTTTTTTTCAATTGTTTTAGTCCATCACGTGACCTGTTTCGAATTTGCAAATGAATTATTAATCAAAGTTCTAATAACTGTTGTTGTTTATATAAATGTTTAGTTTATATAAATGTTGTTGTTTCTATTTAACCACTTCTATTTAGTTTATATAAATGTTGTTGTTTCTAATCTATGTTATATAACAAATAAAGGTTTATCCATGCCATGTGTCGCCTCCACACTTATTCTCGTCATTTTTTTCGCCTCTCTCTCTTATTGAATGCACATCCATCTTTTAACAATAATATATATATTTAAAAAAAATATTAATTATACTAATAAAATACATTTATTTTAAATTATCCCTAATGAAACTTTGAAATCTAATTATATAACTTTTATTTTCAATCAAATAATAAATGAAAATCAAATTACATTAAATAGTACTTAATATATTTTCGAAACCCAATTATGTATTAGTTTTACATATTTTGAGTTTTGTTTTCTATTCTTAGTATATGATATATTTTTACACATGTAAAATGTACACATAAAGATTTAAAAATTTTATTTATTGATATTTTTCACCCGTGTATAGACACGGGATCTAAACTAGTGTATTACATATCAAAACCTGTATAATCCAGTTATAAAGAAATTAGCATTCGTTTCACATGAATTTACTAATAAAATGTTTGAAACGAGGGTTTACATTGCATAACGAACGATCTATTATCTTCTCCCTTGTTATCTCGTCCGTTTGGCCTAACGAACAATCTAAACATTCGATAGGGGAAGAAGGCATACTATGCTCATAACCATATTTTGATGGAGGTTCACGGAGTCCTACCAAAATATCGTTATAAGCATTTTGGTATTCTGTAGGAGCTTGAAATAATTCTTGAAAGTACCATCATAAGGTGGTTTAGGAAACATATAAGAATCATATAAGACTGGGGATATAGAATAATAAGATTGATAGTCAGAACTGTTTGAAACATGATTATTGAATGGATAGTCCTTAGGGTTTTCAGAAAGCTGGTTCATAGTAATGGGAGTCCTCATATGGATCCTCTTCTGTTGACAAGCCTGCTTGGACTTGATTTGATTGTGCCTCATTTTTCTTTTGTAGAGGTGGGGCACCAGTATTCCAATTGTTGAAATGAGATCCTACATCCATCCACTGATTAGAAGAGTCATGGGATTGAGGATGGTATTCAGGAGAATTATGATCAGGAAGTACAGAAAACAGATTGTCATTATAGTAGGGTGAGAAAATATGATTCATTTGAGATCCTAAGGGATGATATTCTAGTGATTCTTGCTTAATTGGACGATTAGGATCATAATAAGCAGGAACGGAATTATCTCCAGACATTTGTAATCTTAACACATTAGTACTTATCTTATTATTTTAGTCAAGACTTAGATACTAAGGTTAGTATCTTAATCTTAGCTAAAGCTCTACTAGGATGGTTATCTTTCCAGAGTAGTACCTTCAATAGATATGAATCTAGGTAAGAGCGACGGGTGTAGGAGAGATTTATACACCACTCTTTCCCTAGACGGAACTTTCCGTTTGTCAGATAACTACATACCGGTCAGAAGGTTACCTTTTTTCTTATCTTAAAAGCATTAATGGTTAAAGCTTAGATACTAGATCCAAGTATCTAATTCGCTAAAACTTGTGGCTCTGATACCAACCTGTCACACCCTGCCTCAGACACCCCCTAAACGTGTGTGAGCCCGATTAGTACCTGCTTTGATTTCAGAGTTTTTATAAATACAGTGGAAGTCTTTTCAAAAGGATCGTTTCAACATTCTTTTAACCTCAAGGGTTGTAATTGCAAATATCAAACCCAGCTGCAAAACAAAATTCGTGTATTTAATTTTATAAACATAGGGATTTCAATACCTATGTTTATAAAATAGCACGATCCAGGGTTGATCAATTCCCTAGTCATGTATCCTTTTTATCTCCTTAGGATTGCCAATACAAGAGGCCTGAGAATCCTACGTGCATTCCATCCTTTTCACATTTCGATAATCAGCGCGAATGCCGGTGAATACAATTATTTTATTGGTTAGGATTGCCAATATTTTATTGGTTACATGAAAACATTTTGAAAATGAAACGTCAGCGGGAATGCCGGTGAATACAATTATCTTGACACTAAAAATCATTTGGCACAAACAAATATTAATTCGATAATCACAACTTTATGTTCAACCTACACATTCAACAGGCCCTCATATCCTGACTGTATGCACCACTGTATACACTGGTAGTATGTGTTTAATAACAACGGGTGTTCATGCCTCCTCATTTGTTATAAAGGGAAGTACCAGCCGTGATCCAAGGCTTTCACCCGAGACCCGTGTATCCCTTGCAAGTTTTACGTATGTCTATGGCCTAAATGCTTACACGTAAATGAAATTTGAGCATTACTCCCTTAACCTTTATTTGACCATTTTCGTAAATAAAATGTTTGACACATTTGAAATAGATAAAGTATTCACTTTTATAATGGAATGAGCCTCTAAGTTGAGAATCTATAAAGTCATCTTTCTAGCTTGGTTTCTCTAGTGTTCTGGCCTTTCTACAAGCGTTTCTTCTTACACTGGGCACTAGAATGAGTGGAAATCGAACCGAGGGCTGGGAAACGTCTCAGGGCAGTTCTAGAACAAGATTTGGGAGTAAAGATTGTGTTTGGAGTGAATAAGAATGCTGAAATCGGTTAGTTATTTATAGGGTGAAAACCCAACCCGTAGTGGACTAATACACAGGCGGGTGGCGGTCCGCCCAAAATTTCACCATATGATTGGACCAAACCTGGTCTTGCGGCTAGCGGACCGTTACCCAGAGATGTAGACGTCCACCACCCTGCTACATGGCGAGTTTCCTTAGTTTTGTGGCTAGCGGACCGATACCACCTGGCATGGCGGTCTGCCACAAGTACACGCGTCAGATTATTTGCCCATTAGTCACAGGACACGTGTCACACACGGGTTCTTTGTTTAACGAGCAAGTAGCGGACCGTTACCACATGTAGTGGTGGTCCGCCATGCAATGTCTCAGGGTGGGGGTTCCTTAGCGGACCTCTATCTAGTTTCTTGCACCCGTAGAGACCGTTAGGCTTGACCTTAGCGGTCCACTAAGGTCTAAGATCCCACATTTTTCATTTTGAACCCTAAGCTTTTGGTATTTTAAATACACAGGTCCCTTAAGTTCTAACCTTGGCATTTCTTGAACATTTTTATGGCAGGTGTTACATCCTCCCCACCTTGTTTTAAACTCCTCCTCGAGTTTTGTAACACTCTAATTTCAAACATCGATTATTTAATCACTAAACATGCGGAAGCATTCGTCCAAAGAAATTTTTTTTTAAATATGTCCCTCGCGTACCGGCCCCTCCCTTCGCGTACCACGAGGGAGTCCCAAAAACATTTGCTGAGAACCAGATCTCTCGCGTACCGCGAGAGAACCTACCCTAGTTCTCGCGTGCCGCGAGGCGACGGAGTAAACAGAAAGTTTACTCAGTTGCCCAGTTTTTCGACACTTAGCCAAATTTTCATCTTTTTCCCCTTTACCATAAAATTTGCCCAACACTTGGGTTTGGGTTAAAACATTCAAAGCACCATGCCTATACACAAAATACAAATTCATGTATCATTAAATAACCATTTTAAAAACATCTAATTACACCCCAAAACCATCAAAATGCGTACGAGAACCCTGCCTTTCGCCTTGGACTTGACATTGACTACATCGGAGCTTTTTCTACATAACACCACATATAATCACCATTAGTTATGAAGATAAAACATAACAACAAGTAAAATCTACTTGTTTTCACCCATTCACCTATTTGACCCGTTTCGACTCAATTAGTCATTAGGCAACATATCATTTGCATCTCACCTTACAAGTTTCATTCTTTCCTTGCAACTTTAACATACTTGACATCATTTCATTTCCATTATGGTACAAGACAATAACTCCTTCACATTACAAATTTGGTACTTAGACCATCATTTTCAACACATTTCCACTAGGATACTTAAATCATATTTCACTCTCATTCACCTTTCACCCATTCACCCATTTGACCTGTTTCCACCCAATTACACCTTAGGCAACAATGTGACTTCCATAACACCATACATGATTCTTTCTTTCCTTGTAACTTTACCATACTTGACATCATTTCATTTCCATTATGGTACAAGACCATAACTCCTTCACATTACCAATTTGGTACTTACACCATCATTTTCAACACATTTCCATTATGATACTTAGATCATAACTTCATCACATTTCCATTATGATACTTAGATAAAAAATTCATCACATTTCCATTATGATACTTAGATCATAACTTCATCACATTTCTATTATGATACTTAGATCATAACTTCATCACATTTCCATTATGATACTTAGATCATAACTTCATCACATTTCCATTATAATATTTTAACTATAACTACATTCATTCACATGTTCATACACTTTCATACACTTTTATAACACACAACATAGTTATGCAAACATAGCACGTGTATCTCCATTTATCCAGAATACTAAGTAAGTGCAAGAGCACTTACCTTTTGAATTCGAATATCCCGTTCCCCTTCACGATTTACAATTTGATTACCTAAACATATACACCTAGTTTAGTAATCTATCATACTTTAAAAATCACATTTATTTGGGTTCTCAACCCAATCACCCATTTCCAACCCAAACTGACCCGCTTAAGTTATACTCATATCCAAACGCCCTCTTTCCACCCAAACTCACCTACTTGAGTTTCATTACCATTTCCTTAACACTAATTTTTCATTCAATCTTTATCGTTAGGTTAACTTGGTGTTCTTTCAAGTTTCTAACATCATATAAACACTTAATCATCATTAATTCATCATCCTATCATCATAACCCAAAAACCCCCCATTCTTTCCATATGAATCCTAATTTCTCATAATCAAAATCAAAGGGTTCTAGGATGTTAATCACTATTCTTTACCTTTAGTTTAGCTAGATTATCAACAATCTAACACCAATTAACCTCATGCATCATAAACTTCGGATTTCTACAAAACCCATTTACTAACCCATCAATGGTGAAATCAAATGGAAGATTATCACTTACTTGATGTTATGAAGATGATGTGCAAGCCAAAACCTTCACAAATCAAGCTTCAATTGCAAGATATAGCTTCAAACTCTTGTTCTCTCTTTTCTCTTGCAAACAATGACCCCTACACCAACACAAATGCCCAATTTTGACTTCATCCAAGTCAAATATGGCAGATTTGCCATATTTACAAATTCAGTCCCACTACTTCCATTTCATCCATTTTTATGTCAAAATTAGTTAAAAACTAATATAACCCCAACATTAACTTGAAACCCACTTGTTTCAACTTATTTCTAAAATATTATTTCCACCATAATATTAATTAGAAATATTTAATTATTTAAATCGAAACCCGGATTTTGGTTCGTTACAAATCACCTCCCCTTATTTGGGTTTCGTCCTTGAACCCCGACTTCACATAAAAAGGATCGGATAGTATTTGAGCATCTTTTCCTCAGTTTCCCAAGTCATTTCCGCTCCCTTTTTATGTTTCCACCGTACCAAAACTTGGCTAATCTCTTTATTGCGTAAATGTTTCACCTTTCTATCCAAGATTGCCACCGGTTCCTCAACATAATTCAACTTCACATCCAATTCAATATCATCCAATGGAACAAAAGTAGACTCATCCGCCAAACATTTTCGTAAATGCGACACATGAAACGTGTTATGAAGTCTACTTAGTCCAAACGATAGGCTATCACACTCACCCTTGCTATCACCTTAAACGGTCTGATGGAACGTGGGCTTAACTTCCCCCGTTTTCCCAAACTGTATCACCCCTTTCCAAGGAGAGACTTTCAAAAGCAAAAATTCATCCACTTGAAACTCAATCGCCCGCTTTCTATTATCCGCATAGGATTTTTTTTTTGGCGATCCTGGGCCGCCTTTAAGCGTGCCCTATTTGGTCAAAACTACTAATAGTTTCCTTGACCACCTCTTTACTACCAAGTTTCCGTTAACCAAATTCACCCAAACACGCGGGTGTTCAACATCTCCTCCTATACAACGCCTTAAAAGGAGGCATACCAATACTAGAATGGTAGCTATTGTTGTATGAAAATTCTGCCAACGGTAAATAGTCATCCCAACTACCCCCAAAATCAAATGCACACGCTCGTAACATATCCTCGAGTGTTTGAATCGTTCGCTCGCTTTGACCATTCGTTCCTTCTTCAAATCCCCACCAAATGCTAACACTTGAGCCTCTCAGATTTCATCAATAAGATATGATGAAATTGTCATCTTAAATGACTTCACCTTACTAGGTGCATGGCTCGTTTCCCGGCTAAGAGCATCCGCCACTACATTCGCTTTACCCTCATTCAAGCTAGATTAACACTTAACTAGCATCAATTTAACCCAATTCCTACTCAATTTCATTTTCTACTAAAACCCACCAAGAAACTCAACAATGGAAGTTTCAAAACTACCTCACCAATCCACCCATTGAGACTCAAGGTCTCAAGTTCATACCGCTTGGGATTCGAGGATCCCAACACCCATACATAACACCCCATGAAGCTCGAGTCTTCAACTCAACCCCTTCTTAACCAAGAAAGCATGCGACCTCCTCAAGTAAAGATACAGCAATTTTCCATACTTGAATCCTCTTTTACAACACAGGAAGGAAAATCCCTATACGTGACCCAAACACCCTAAGTATCTCCAATGACTTAATCATAAGTCATTCTTTGAGATTCAAGGATCTCAATCACCAAATCAACCTTTGAAGTTCGAAGACTTCGTTTTCAAACACCGTTTGTGAAGTCCAAAGACTTCCAACACCATTTATGAAGTTCCAAGACTTCAACCACCATTTATGTACACATTCCACCTATGTACATTTCATCCCTTTAAATACATATTTCACCTATGTATATCACCATTTGCGTACAATGTACATTTTAACATTCACCCTTTGACCATTAAATCTTTAACGGGTCCACGAGGATTTCTTTCGAATTCACCACCCCATCCAAAAATTGGATTTTTTTTCAAAGCCAAAATGGCATACCCAACCGTTCCAAAGAAAGACCTCTTCTTTCTGGGACTTCTCAATAAGTTCACAACGACATTGAGTATAAAAAACATTAGTTCGGAGATATAAACGACTATCTTTGATTAATCGACCACCTGTGAGCAGTTAATGATCTACACACCTGAACCATAAAGTCCACAAACCGTGAGACCTTTGGTCATTTTATCCTACCACCGACCGACAGTGCCAATACGCACTCTTCCATTTTCCTTTTCCACCAAAAAGTTTATGTGCTTTAGAACAAAGCACACGAGTGCAATGACTCTTATCAAACCCTCTTTCTCAACTGGAATACTATGTGTCCCTTTATATCCCCCGGATGATGTCGATGGCACAAGCCATGTATACACCAATTCGTATACCCCGTGCTTCGCTGTCTCTAATGAGCACAGATCAACACGTTACCCCTTTGTCACACTTGACATCAATATGGTTACTAAGTAACCGAACACCTCTTTCACCATCGTAGGATTAAGATCTATGTGATTGTTTCGTCCACAACCTCCCGTATTTATATCATATAAACATCAACATTATAACACCCTTAATGTTGATGGTCCAACTCCACTGATCTGCTTAGCCTTTCATCCAACATAACGACCGAAAAGCTTCAGTCACGCCTAGGTTGATTAGAAATGCAAGACCCATAGGCCCATCGAATTTCCACTTCTTCCCATTTGTATCATCCTCCATACATTCAGCAATATTCGACATTGTTTCCCGTAAAGGATTTGTAGCTCGGCTAGAAAGTTTCGGCTTTCATGAAGCCACTACTCATTTGCTCCTTGGTTTCCACTTATTTCCCGCGGTCGACCTTCCCCTACGCGTTTATTAATCAACTCCACCCGAGTTATACTCCCATACACAAGGATCCACTGTATAACGTCACCAGACGGCATCACGAAACCTGATCTATCTACAACTCTTCCACGAATCCAAGATTTGAGCGGAACCACGACTAGTCATAGAAACTTGCCCGAAATCTTGTTAATGACCTATACTATACATTGTACATGAAAGAACTCTTCCACTATATCACCCACCATGACTTGCAATAGATTTAATTTCAACGTCATCTCTTGAATCCCCCCCTATGCATGAGCCTTCACGCACTTATGCCTTTCTCCTCACGAAGAATAATCCACCAATCCTCCTCCACGTCCCGGAGTCGACTCATCGTGAGTAATACGCAATCCTTTAACTCCTCTGGTTCGCACACCACGAACCCTCTTATGAAAACAAAGTTTTCCTTCCACTTCGGTTCACCAACCGTAGTTCTTCCCGCTCTCTAGGCTTCACTCGGTTCCTCCCAAGGATCACCTCAAAGAGCCCTATCTTCCTTGGAGGAAGATCGACACAACAAGATATAAAGTTTTAGTCATCCTCCACTAGATAAATGCCTTCTATTTCTTCCAACCAATTCAACATCCCTCACCATTTTCGAGGCGATACACCTCTAGACTCTATCACACCTGAGTCCTTAAGACGAATTTCATCCCCAATTTCTTCTACTTACACATGTGCCCCTCAGCCACACCCGATCAAATTTTAATTAAGTCGTAGATGTTCTACCTACTTATAGGTCTATAATCTACCCACTTATTAAGGCACTATATCATATCTATGTATATATGTATTAAGTATATATATATATATATATATCTACCCAACCTTTTATACAAGTCAACCAAGTATTAATTATTAGTTTTCGGGATCATGAACATATTGGTTTGTAGAAATATCACATAATTCAAAACGGGGAGGTCTTGGGTTCAAGTCCCACTTGTGACAAAAAAGGGGGTCCAAGTTGGACCATGAGGTTTTCTCACCTATGGTGGGTTTCCTTATGTGGGAATGGAGATGATCGAGTGAGCACCGTTGGTCATTTGGGGCAATGGTAGCCCCAAGACTTCCCATAACAGAGGTCTTGGGTTCGAATCCTTGCAACAACAAAAAAGGGGGTCTATGGCCAGGTCACGGGGTTTACCTAGTTGGAGGGTTCCTCCTGTGGTGGGTTGCCCTAGATGTTCTAGGTGTTGCCCCAGAGAAACCCAATTATCCTACAATATCTAGCGTTGCCGTTCAAAAAAAAGATGATTGAGTGAGCCAGTGACCCGTCAATGATCCAAATTGTCGTTCCAAAAAAAAGAAATATCACATAATTTCTCCGATAAATACTTCATGTTGTGTTTTGAATATTCTATTTTTGCAAAGTTAACTTTTGTGAAATCACTTTGACTTTATTAAAATCCATTTTTTTAATTTCAAACTGTTATAAATCACATATTTATGACAAACATTATACCTCCCATTAGGAGTATTGAATAACACAATTATTATATGGTTCGTTTCATTTGTATTGTCGGTATATATATATGTTATTGTATTTCATAAATGATATGAGATTGAATCAATTTCCTTTCTCTCTATCCATTCTTTCTCTTATTTTCAACACGTTATCAGCACGTAAGTCTTTTGAAATCTGTCTTCGTCATCAATAGCGGTTCATATCCCTAATTGCGAGACTAATGTTTTCATTTCTTCCTCCTACTTGTGGTGCCTGGTTTTTAACCAAGGAGCAACCGAATTTTGAAATTTATGATATTGATTAGTAGGACGTGAAATCCATTCTCATTGACCCCTACCAAATCGATTATTTACCGAAGAACCGTCGTTACAATTGGTTCCGACGAAACATCCGATTAACGTTTACTGTGGCTATGGTGGCAACTACACCCAAAATGGTAACCGCCGTTCTTGATTGAAGGTTATTGTTATGTTTCAACCATCTCCAACACCGCATCCATTACCAATTTACAAACTGTTGGTTCCCCGTAACTGACCGATCAAATCGCAGCCAACGGCACGGCCGATAGTCGATCAGATTTTCTGGTGCATGCGTTTCATAACTAAAGGTACTCATACTAATCTCTTGATTTATGAATGCATCTGGGTTTTTCTCGTAGATAATCACAAGCTATCCATAATCATGAATGCGTCTGAGTTTTTCTTCTCATATGCTGTAACATCCGTGACATTAGCGTGTAATATTTTATTTCATTTTGTGCGTTAATAACATTGTGACAACCATATTATTCAATATTATTATAACATACTTGTAGTTACATCGTGCGATATCAATTATTATTACAAACGTGCGACGATCCGGAGTTTTAAGATTTGTATTTTATACATTCACAAATTATATATATAGGATTAGGTTCAAATAAAAAAAGTTTTAATTGTAAGAAGGGTGAGAAAGATTTAGGGCCATTAGATCAAATTATAGAAATATTTAATGGTTGAGATTAAATTGTAGGAGAAAAAGTTGTTGAAAGGGTATTTTAGTCTTGGCCACTTTTGTTGACTTTTATCAAGTTCCCCCCCTCATTTTTAAAGGTTCATAACTTTTACATACGACATTATTTTTTCAAAAAAATTACACCATAAAAACGAGCGTTTTTTTATCTTTAAAACGAATATAGTGTCGTTATAAACAGAAACGAATTTTTTTTACGTTTTCCAGCTCATTGTGTAATTAGTCAGATCAATGTGTAATACAAGTTCATTGTATAATATAAGTTCAATGTGTAATACAAGTTCATTGTGTAATACAAGTTCATTGTGTAATACCACGTCTGGTCATTGTGTAATACAAGTTCATTGTATTATATGTATTTATCATTGTGTTTTACGTTTTCCAGCTCATTGTGTAGTTAGTCAGGTCATTGTGTAATACAAGTTCATCGTGTAATACAAATTCATTGTGTAATACAAGTTCATTGTGTAATACCACGTCTGGTCATTGTGTAATACAAGTTCATTGTTAGTCAGGTCATTGTGTAATTAATCAGGTCACTGTGTAATACAAGTTCATTGTGTAATACAAGTTCATTGTGTTATATAAGTTCAATGTGTAATACAAGTTCATTGTGTTATATGTATTTATTATTGTGTTTTACGTTTTCCAGCTCATTGTGTATTACAAGTTCATTGTGTATTACAAGATCATTGTGTAATACGAGTTTATTGTGTAATACAAGTTCATTGTGTAATACCACGTCTGGTCATTGTGTAATACAAGTTCATTGTGTAATTAGTCAAGTCATTGTGTAATAAAAGTTTATTGTGTAATACAAGTTCATTGTGTAATACCACGTCTGGTCATTGTGTAATACAAGTTCATTGTGTTATATGTATTTATCATTGTGTTTTACGTTTTTCAGCTCATTGTGTAGTTAGTCAAGTCATTGTGTAATACAAGTTCATCGTGTAATACAAATTCATTGTGTAATACCACGTCTGGTCATTGTGTAATACAAGTTCATTGTGTAATACAAGTTCATTGTTAGTCAGGTCATTGTGTAATTAGTCAGGTCACTGTGTAATACAAGTTCATTGTGTAATACAAGTTCATTGTGTTATACAACTTCAATGTGTAATACAAGTTCATTGTGTTATATGTATTTATCATTGTGTTTTACGTTTTCCAGCTCATTGTGTAGTTAGTCATGTCATTATGTATTACAAGTTCATTGTGTAATACGAGTTCATTGTGTAATACAAGTTCATTGTGTAATACCACGTCTGGTCATTGTGTAATACAAGTTCATTGTGTAATTAGTCAAGTCATTGTGTAATACAAGTTCATTGTGTAATTAGTCAGGTCATTGTGTAATACAAGTTCATTGTGTTATACAAGTTCAATGTGTAATACAAGTTCATTGTGTTATATGTATTTATCATTGTGTTTTACGTTTTCCAGCTCATTGTGTAGTTAGTCAGGTCATTGTGTAATACAAGTTAATCGTGTAATACAAGTTCATTGTGTAATACCACATCTGGTCATTGTGTAATACAAGTTCATTATATAATTAGTCAAGTCATTGTATAATACAGGTTCATTGTGTAATTAGTCAGGTAATTGTGTAATACAAGTTCATTGTGTCAAATATTTTTTATCATTGTGTTATATGTTTTCATCATTGTGTTTTATGTTTTCCAACTCATTGTGTAATTCGCTCAAATATGTCAGGTCATTGTGTAATATGCTCATTGTGTAATATCAGGTCTGATCATTGTGTAATATCAGACCTTGTATTACACATTGACCTGGTGTATTACACATTGACCTGGTATATTACACATTGACCTGGTATATTACACATTGACCTGGTATATTACACATTGACCATTATGCCCTCTCTTTAAAAACAATAAAATGACACATGTCAAGCTTAAAATCCTTCTTACCCTTCTTATTTTTAAAACCCTTTTTACTATAACTTAACCCTATATATATATATATATATACATATTATATTATTATAGATAATACGCTAATAAAAATGTGATTTTATATATATATATATATATATATATATATATATATATATATATTTAAAGGAATAACAATGAAACAAATAATATATATACAAGTTCTTTTTTTTTTGGTATAACTTACTAAAATTGAGAAAAAGGAATGAATTAAGCCTTTGAACCCCCTTCAATAATCTTTTGAACCCTTCTATAACATTTGAACCCCCCTAACTTTAATTTTGAACCCCTTTGGACCCTGGAAAACACTCAAACGCAGGTTTGACTTTCAAAAGTCAAACCACGTAAATCCCTCTCCAAATCTCCTTCAATCCACACTCAAATCTTCCCTTTTTGGATCCAAATCATTAGTGATCGATTAATGATCCCGTATCAAGCCTCATTTTGGCAGATTTAGACCAAAATCGAAGATTTTGAAAACCATTTAAGAAAGTCACGTAAATGGGTGCAAGATTTGCAAAATCACTTAAACCAAGCCCCAATCTCGCGAATCTCGTCCCATTCAAACTGTAATACGCGTTCCTAAACATCTTATATATATCTCTATAATCTTGCAACTCAAAATCACCTTCAAATTCATTTTTTTTCCTTCCTCTCGGTTTACAATCGGCGCAAGGGGGTGGCTCTTGATCTGCAACGACTCAAGGACAACTCGGTTTCATTCTTTCCACTGAAATTGACTGCAGGTATCCTTTTCATTCCCCTGCTAATCGCATCATACCTGTCTGCTTGTGTATTCGATGCTAGGGCTGCAAACCTTGGTTCACGATTTGAGTTTTTATTGATTATGAAGCAGGGAACAAACTGTTTTAAGATTGTTTTCCGCTTTAGTAATAAGGCTTGAGGCTAGCACAACTGGTTAAAACACTGAGCCAAGGTTGTGAGTTCTAGACATGGGGCTGTCATCTTTTTTTGATTTCTCTTGTTTTACTCCATCACTCACATAAGGAACTATGTTAGTTATCTAATGGAACTTTTAAAAATAATTGTTGGCTTTCTAAAAATTGTTTTTTTATATATAAAATTTTATGATTGTATAAATATATATATTCTTTTTTATATATAAGGAACCTGTTTAAATCCAATTAATTCATATCGTTAGCTTCGCAATCTTAGATTCTTTGAAAACCCCATGATTTCAACAACTCTTATTATCGGATTTGGTCAATTTGATTTGTGGTGTCAAACTAGGGTTTCGGAATTTCAAACTAAGAATTAACCAACCAAAACGCATTGTTTTTGCAATTAAACTTATATACAGGTTCGAAATCTATAGATAAACAAAACCCCTAAGTACTAGTGTCTATTTACGATTGAATTCGATGGAATTTGGTTGGGGTTTGGTTCGGTTCACGCAAGGGGAAGAACACAGTGAGGCTTTTGATTAAAAGCTTTCTGATCCGTTCCCTGTTGCGATTTTCATAGCAGACGAGTTGGTTAAGTCTTTTGGCATGCACACAAGAGACCGGGGTTCGAAACCGATCTCATGTTTTATTTTTCGGGCCACTTTTCATAGATTATTTTTATATAAAATCAAAACCTATATTACTACGTTAATATATAAACGTATTTTGAAACCCGGAAACAACCGAAGGCTCGGGATTGATGTTATAAATCATTTTTAAGAATTTTAGTGATTATAAAAATAATATATTAATTATATTATTTCACAAAATTATTATTTAATTTATGAAAACACACAAACAATTGTGTTTATATTCACGTTCGGGTTTAGTTTTAAAACCGTTTTAATATTATTTTCCACTAATAAAAGTAATATATCTATATATTATTTTCGTCGCATTAACAAGCGTTGTGTAACGCTTCGAATTTATAAATAATATAATTAGTTATATTATTACCCTCGTATATATATTCTCAATAAAAATAATATAATTATTATTTTTGCCACATAAATGATTACCGTATTAACTCTACGAGTTTAAAAATAATATAATAATATTATTTTTCTAGACCATTATTTAATGGCGAAAACGCTGGAATATATTTATATATTATTATTTGACGCAAATCGTATTTATCCTAATTATTTAATTTAGAAAACTGTATTCCCGTGTACACGTTCGTCTACTCCTTGATCATTAGAGCGTTTTTTTAGGACGTTCAATCATCCGTGTCGTCGTCACAAATCTCATCGTATCCCTAATTGTTATGTGTATAATTCTAGGGCATACGTAAGCCGTTGTAGGCTAACACTTGTGGTTTCAATCTCATTCTTGTGTGAAGCTACCTACGAAACGCAGATGAGTTTCACGGCCCCTTTTTACTTGTTTTCCTGTTGGGGGAGAAACATGCATATACACAAACATTATTTTACTTGTTTCCCGTTGGGAAGAAACATGCATACAAACAAATAGTATTTTACTTGTTTCCCGTTGGGAAGAAACATGCATACGAACAGACATCCGTTTACTTGTCTTCCCGCCGAGGAGAGACATACATATGAACGGACATGGATCACATAGTATTTCACTACCACTTGTTTACCTAAGTGCAAACATAACATGCAAAGTCCTTACACACTCGGACCGTTTATATATGCAGTATAGCGAGGAAATTTGAGTAGTACTATTGGGTTTGACAAACCCCACCCGGGTTAGTCGCGCTAACTTGATTGGAGGTCTAACCGGTGTAAATTGTCCTAAACACTTTCCATTGTTGATGTTAGCAATGGCGGAAGGCACCCAAACACAAACAGTCAGCTTCGGTTGCGAACGCTTAGAGTAACTTGTACATTTTCTAGCTAGCAATAGGTGTGACTTACGTATGTGGATCCTACAAACACTCAAACAGTTTATTCACTTGCAAACTTGTGAACTCACCAACCTCGTGTTGACACTTTTTCTTACATGTTTCTCAGGTCGCTAAGGCACAGGTTGCACACTTAGGACATGCATGGAGTCCTACTATCATTTCATCCTTATGTAAACATTTAAAATAATTTACTTGTTTTATTAAACTAAACTTGGGCGCGCTTGTTTTGCGCATTTATTTTCCTTTTTAAACGCTTCCGCATTAACTCTGAACTTTTATGATATTTCATTTATGTCCCATATAGTGTCGTTTGATATAACTAATGACTGAGATCCTGGTTTGTCACACACCAAACGGTAAAACTCCGTTAGTGGAGTTTGGGGGTGTGACAGATTGGTATCAGAGCCATTGGTTATAGAGAACTAGGATCGCGTACCAGACTATAAACGCACACATGCATTAGTTACACGGCACAGACACTCATACATGATACACACAGCATCCAGACACACATTGCATTGCAGTCATGTTGACATCATTCATATTACCCTCTGTTGACGAGGGACACATCATTTGCATTGCATCATCATTCCCCGTGGCGACACTCGGGGAATCACCAGAACAACATTCACTCCCGTCCGAGGGCAGCGAGACGGAGCCTTCGGAGGAGTCACTTACACCACCATCACCTGTCGAGTATGGCGGGCTTTCTCAGGTCCATGTTATGGATGACACTCGGCACTAGCACATGTCCCTTTGAGAGTTGGGTTCGTCGGAGGCGAGTCCCTACTGTACCCACTAGCAACAACACGCCGAATGAAGGCAGACCGTTGCACGCATTGTTGCAAAATCCATTGACACGTAGATGTCATCACTTTACCGAGACATGAGCTCGCGTCTTTGGTCGATATTCTGTTGAAGATAGATTGACCACAAAGTTGAGAACGCATTGCTCAATGCATACTCAAACCCTATCCTGACTTATTAGGAAGAACAGCTACTTTGCTACTTCATGTAACTCGTAGCCATGAATTAGTTTCACTTCTCGAGGTCGCATTTAATGTGCATGTTCCCATCTACAATCCGTTGGATTGGACTCTTGTATTGTGTTTTAACTCGAGTGAATACTCGGATCAAACGATTCCTGACTACTCATCCTGATATGAGTCCTAGTTGATCAACTCATGGTTGATGACTAAAGCTTCTCGACGACTTATCATATCTGACAACACTCTATACTCAGTATCAAATTAAAGGACATTATGACACAGGACAGGGAGAACTAGGGTGAGCATGCAAAGCAAATTATCATTACGGGTGCACACGTAATAGTAATTTGAGGTGTATGTAAGTCCTGGTTAAACCTAGTGGGTGGATAAATGGTCCTAATCGGTGATTTACAGACTTAAGTTTCCACTGTCTATAGAAATTCTCATAACCCACTCAAACGACTAGTTGGTATCGTTAAACACGTTCAACAGTGATAGACGCGACTATCAGGTTGAAAATATTTCCGGACACACTGAGCTATCATCAATAGAATCCATCCTTTTATCTCATTCATGTAAGAGTCTTAGTGAAATTAAGACGCTCATCTAAACGTGATCACAGAAACCATCTTGATTGAAACTCTAATAGAATCTCAGGGCAAACGTATCGACTCCAACTATGTAAGCGAAAATTGTGGAATTCTTTCTAAGCTAACACGTTATTCCTTACACTCCAACAATAAATTCCCTTGACTCTATTGCCTTATTCGGTGACTAATCCTTAGTCTAAATTTGAATTATACCCCAACATATTCAATCCTGTAAACGGATTTCTTTCTTCACGAAATGATCCAGTTGGTCCACTGACATTAGAAAACGGGGATTTAATCTAACCAACCATCAGTTGAACATGACTACTTAAACATACATCCTATCTCTTATGCTACTGGAATCTATATCTCATTAGACTTTTCTTTCCTACATGTGAACCTCTTCCCTTGGCCTATGCATTGGCTGACACTTGCTTTATAAGCGCGGGTCTCACTAGAAGTCTCAGCATGACTTCACAAATTCCATATTAGTGCGTCATACTCCAACTCTATTAAAAGCCATGTATACTATTGAGATAGCAGACGCTCAGAAAATCAAAACAACTCGCATTCTTAGAGACGTAAACTAGGATTGGTTAGTCATAAACTTGACATTGACCTCATACCAGTTACACTTGGCAGTTTCGACCTTATTATTGTTTATCCAAGAACCAACCTAAGGCCATCTGTTGTGAAAAATTTTGTTCACATTCCTCTCCCGAGTGGAGAAACTCTTTCCGTCCAGGGCGAAAGGAGTGGTGCAGTCATGGGCATCATATCCTTCGTGAAAGCACAGAAATGTCTTCGAAAAGGTCATACTGCTATTTTGGCTCTCGTCGCCGAGCAGCCATCTAGGGAGAAGAAGATTGATGATATCCCAATTGTTTGTAATTATCCGAAAGTATTTCCCGAGGATTTTCCTGGTCTGCCACCGCATTGTCAAGTAGAATTTCAAATCGATCTAGCATCCGGAGCAGCGCTGATTGCTCGGGCACCCTACATACTTGCACCTAGTGAATTGCAGGAGCTATCCACTCAACTGCAAGAGTTGTTGGGTAAAGGTTCCGTCCATCCTAGCTCATCTCCATGGGGAGCTCCACTCTTATTTGTCAATAAGAATGACGGGACCCCGCATTGATGATGTATTTGATCAACTCCAAGGAATCAAGCTTCTATTCTAAGATAGATCTTAGATCCGGTTACCATCAACTGAGAGTCCAAGATGTGGATATCTCTAAGACTGTCTTCAGAACTAGGTACGGCCACTATGAGTTTATGGTCATGCCTTTCGGACTGACCAACGCACCCGCGGTGTTCATGGACCTCATGAACCGCGTGCGTAAACCCTACCTCGATCAGTTCGTCATCATTTTCATTGATGACATCCTCATCAATTCTAAGAATAAGGAAGGACATGAGGAGCGCCTACACTTAATCCTTGGATTGCTGAAACAAGAGCAATTGTATGCTAAATTCTCTAAGTGCGAATTCTGGTTTCGCGAAGATTCAACTTCTAGGACATGTAGTTAACGAGAAAGGAATGCATGTCGATCCATCTAAAGTAGAAGCCATCAAGAATCAGACAGCACCGATGACTCCAACAGAGGTGCGACAACTTCTAGGATTGGTTGGCTACTACCGTCAATTCATTAAGGGAATCTCAAAAGATTGCTCAACCTCTCACTACTCTAACTCAAAAAGGGTAAACCCTATAACTGGAGCGAAACTCAGGTATCCGCATTCCAACTGTTGAAACAGAAACTCTGTAGTGCACCTATCCAATCTCTTCCTGAAGGAACGGATGACTTCGTAGTGTATTGCAATGCCTCTATTCAAGGTCTTGGTTGTATGTTGATGCAACGTGAAAAGGTTATCGCATACGCTTCCCATCAATTGAAAGCTTATGAGAAAAACTACACTACCCATGACCTAGAATTGGGAACTGTAGTGTTTGCTTTGAAAATATGGAGACATTGCTTGTAAGGTACCAAATGCACTAACCGCACCGATCACAAAAGTTTTCGACGCATCTTCGAATAGAAGGAGTTGAACATCCAACAACGTCGTTGGATCGAACTTTGAACTACTATGACTATGCTATCAAGTATCATCCGGGCAAGGCTAACGTAGTAGCCGATGCCCTAAGCCAAAAAGAAACTAAGCACAGACGAGTTCGAGCATTACAACTCACTATCCACCCCGGATTAACTGATCAGATCCGTAGTTCTCAACTCAAAGCCTTGAAAGAGGTGAGCTTGTAATGAATTAATTTACAAATCTCGCTATTCTATTCATTCTGGTACCGATACTATGTATCATTACCTAAAAGTCCTATATTGGTGGCCGAACATGAAAGCTGATATATCCACCTTTGTTAGCAAGTGACTGACCTGCTCGAAGGTCAAAGCCGAGTACCAAAAACCTTCTGGTTTGCTCCAACAACCTGAAATCCCAATGTGGAAATGGGAACGGACTTCCATGGACTTTATTACCAAACTACCCAGAACTTCTAGCAAATATGACATCTGGGTGACCGTAGATCGTTTGACTAAATCCACTCACTTCCTAGCAATTAAAGAGACTTTCAAGATGGAGAAATTAATTCGCATCTATCTGAAAGAATTAGTCTCTCGGCACGGAGTGCCACTCACAATCATTTCTGATCGTGACGCTCGATTCACATCACGTTTCTGGCAATCGTTACAAAAAACTTTAGGCATGCGTCTAGATATGAGCACGACATACCATCCTCAAACATATGGTCAAATGGAACGTATCATTGAAACCATAGAGGACATACTACGAGCTTGTGTGATTGATTTCGAAAACAGGTGGAAAAATCACTTGCCTATAGTGGAGTCATCCTACTATTACAGTTATCACACTAGCATCAAAGCAGCACCACTTAAAGCATTATACAGACGGAAATGTCGATCTCCTATCTGTTAGGCTGAAGTTGGGGATAGCCAAATTACGGGTCCTGAGTTGTACTCGAAACCTCTGAAAATATAATTCAAATTAGAAATCGTACGGCGGCGGCGTGATCGTCAAAAGAGATATGCCGATAAGCGTCGTAAACCGTTAGAGTTTCAAGTAGGTGACATGGTCTTGATTAAGGTCTCACCTTGGAAAGGCGTAATTCATTTTGGGAAACAAAGCAAAGTAAATCCTCGTTATGTTGGACCATTCAAGACAGTGAAGAGAATTGGCCCAGTAGCGTATAACCTGGACCTACCGGAAGGACTTAGTGTTGTACACAACGTTTTTCACGTCTCGAACTTGAAGAAATGTCTAGCAGACGAGGCACTCACGGTTCCGCTTGAGGAACTACAAATCGATGAACAATTACGTTTCATTGAAGAAACGGTCGAAATCATCGATAGGGAAGTCAAACGCTCAAACACAGTAAAATTCCTATTGTCAGAGTTCGTTGGAACACGAAACGCGGGCCGAAATTCACATAGAAGCGCGAGGATTGTAAGATGCGCAAGTATCCTCATCTTTTCAAGTAATTCACGTCAAATACATAAAGCACTATTAAATTTTCGGGACGAAAATTCTTTCAACTAGGGGATGATGTGACATCTGGAAATTTTTTATTATTATCTTAATTTTCGGGACGAAAAAGTGTTCAACTATGGGATGATGTGACACCCGACAAATTTACGTTTACCTAGTTAACTCTGTTAGAAACCTCGGGGACTAATCCTATCAATATCCAAACTCAAAAACACCTACGCCTGCAGGGACCAAAGTTGTAAATAACCAAAACTCAATTATGTTGACTTTTAAAGTCAAAATTGAATGTGTTTTGTTCATGTTGACTTTTAAAATTCAAAGCCCCCTTGATTTTGAATTCACATTCGTATCCTTAACTGAAAGTTCGTGCAAATTCATTACTGAAATGGATGTTAATGACAAAAACGACCATCATTGAGTCATTAAACATCACTATTGAGTGCAATTAATCCCAATTATGGGAAATCATGTTGTAACCGTCGACTTCATCGTTATTATTCATGAAATCGCATCAATTTGTGAATCACCCTTCAATCCATTACCCTGCGCACCTCAAACGAGTTCTATAGAACCTGTTGCATCATCCAGTTCGATCGAAAACACATCCTGTATCACCGGAGATCAAGCACGCAAGTCGGAGTCCATCCTAGTCGAATACCATCAATTCGAGCATCATTTTGGTACATGTTTACATCCTTAGATTCGCTTCTGTGTCTATATCAAAAGCCCTATGTCAATTGAGGCTTACAATATCGAAATTAACATGTACTAGATTCTAGGGTTCTTATGAAACCGGTTTAATCGATCACCACCCTAGACCCTATTTAAATCCAATTAATTCATATCATTAGCTTCGCAATCTTAGATTCTTTGAAAACCACATGATTTCAACAACTCTTATTATCATATTTGGTCAATTTGATTTGTGGTGTCAAACTAGGGTTTCGGTATTTCAAACTAAGAATTAACCAACCAAAACACATTGTTTTTGCAATTAAACTTATATACATGTTCGAAATCTATAGGTAAACAAAACCCCTAAGTATTGGTGTCTATTTGCCATCGAATTCGATGGAATTTGGTTGGGGTTTGGTTCGGTTCACGCAAGGGGGAAGAACACAGTGAGGCTTTTGATTAAAAGCTTTCTGATCCGTTCCCTATTGCGATTTCCTTAGCAAACGAGTTGGGTAAGTCTTTGGGCATGCACACAGGAGACCGGGGTTCGAAACCGATCTCATGTTTTATTTTTCAAGGCACTTTTCATGGGTTATTTTTATATAAAATCAAAACCTATATTACTACGTTAATATATAAACGTATTTTGAAACCCGGAAACAACCGAAGGCTCGGGATTGATGTTATAAATCATTTTTAAGAATTTTAGTGATATTAAAAATAATATATTAATTATATTATTTCACAAAATTATTATTTAATTTATGAAAACACACAAACAATTGTGTTTATATTCATGTTTGGGTTTAGTTTTATAACCGTTTTAATATTATTTTCCACTAATAAAAGTAATATATCTATATATTATTTTCGTCGCATTAACGAGCGTTGTGTAACGCTTCGAATTTATAAATAATATAATTAGTTATATTATTATCCTCGTATATATATTCTCAATAAAAATAATATAATTCTTATTTTTGCCACATAAATGATTACCGTATTAACTCTACGAGTTTAAAAATAATATAATAATATTATTTTTCTAGACCATTATTTAATGGCGAAAACGCTGGAATATATTTATATATTATTATTTGACGCAAATCGTATTTATCCTAATTATTTAATTTAGATAACCGTATTCCCGTGTACACGTTCGTCTACTCCTTGATCATTAGAGCGTTTTTTTAGGACGTTCAATCATCCGTGTCGTCGTCACAAATCTCATCGTATCCCTAATTGTTATGTGTATAATTCTAGGGCATACGTAAGCCGTTGCAGGCTAACACTTGTGGTTTCAATCTCATTCTTGTGTGAAGCTACATACGAAACGCAGATGAGTTTCACGGCCCATTTTTATTTGTTTTCCTATTGGGGGAGAAACATGCATATACACAAACATTATTTTACTTGTTTCCCGTTGGGAAGAAACATGCATACAAACAAACAGTATTTTACTTGTTTCCCGTTGGGAAGAAACATGCATACGAACAGACATCCGTTTACTTGTCTTCCCGTCGAGGAGAGACATACATATGAACGGACATGGATCACATAGTATTTCACTACCACTTGTTTACCTAAGTGCAAACATAACATGCAAAGTCCTTACACACTCGGACCGTTAATATATGCAGTATAGAGAGGAAATTTGAGTAGTACTATTGGGTTTGACAAACCCCACCCGGGTTAGTCACGCTAACTTGATTGGAGATCTAACCGGGGTAAATTGTCCTAAACACTTGCCATTGTTGATGTTAGCAATGGCGGAAGGCACCCAAACACAAACAGTCAGCTTCGGTTGCGAACGCTTAGAGTAACTTGTACATTTTCTAGCTAGCAATAGGTGTGACTTACGTATGTGGATCCTACAAATACTCAAACAGTTTATTCACTTGCAAACCTATGAACCCACCAACCTCGTGTTGACACTTTTTCTTACATTTTTCTCAGGTCGCTAAGGCACAGGCTGTACACTTAGGACATGCATGGAGTCCTACTATCATTTTATCCTTATGTAAATATTTAAAACAACTTACTTGTTTTATTAAAATAAACTTGGGCGCGCTTGTTTTGCGCATTTATTTTCCTATTTAAACGCTTCCGCATTAACTCTGAACTTTTATGATATTTCATTTATGTCCCATATAGTGTCGTTTGATGTAACTAATGACTAAGATCCTGGTTTGTCACACATCAAACGGTAAAACTCCGTTAGTGAAATTTGGGGGTGTAACAAGTAGAGAGAGGATTTTGAAAGAAACTAACACAAGTTAAATATTTCCTCGACCTATAGTTTCGAGTATACATGTAATTGTATATATGTCCATCAATCAAACAACATCCAGATGGTGTTGTACATTTTAATATGGATAAAGTTTATTTGCTAAGCACACCCATGAATGTTTCATTGCTACTCATACACAAGAATCCTTACCTCCCCCAAGAAAAGCGCAATCGGTTCACAAATGTGTCTCATAAATATCCCAAGACATAGTATTGTGTTCTCAACACATGTGCTAGCAATATACGTTCCAAACTTAATGTATAGACATTGAAATTGAGAAAATGACATATCCCAATATATTTGTGGGACATAAGATTTAGTCAGGATACCAACTTACATACGACGACATCATGAAGATTTATTAGAAATCAACAGGGAAATTCACAGCAAGAATACTATCAAATCTACCAGTCAAGAATGCACAAGGCTAAAAATCAATAATCAAACATATACTAGAAGCATGTGGTTTAGAAGAAATCAAGACAGACCTGGAGATTACCTATGAAGGCAATGCAACTTGTAGAAGACTACATCAAAATAAAGTCAAACACTCATCATAGAAGATTAGACTCTACATATTAAAGGACTTTTATTAGTTTGAGGGGGAGTATTATACACGCTGCACTCTTTTTCCCTTAACTACGTTTTTTTCCCATTAGGTTTTTCTTACTAAGGTTTTTAACGAGGCATCATAACTGATCCAGTAGTATCAGTTTAATTTTTCGGTCCCGAAGTACCGACTTAACATCATCCTAAAGTATGTTGTCAATAGTGTATAATGAAAGGTAATATGTCTGAGGTAGAGTGTTATAAATCTCACATTTATGACAGACATTATACCTCCCATTAGGAGTATTGAATTACACAATTATTATATGGTTCGTTTCATTTGTATTACCGGTGTGTATATATATATATATATATATATAATTGTATTTCATAAATGACATGAGATTGAATCAATTTCCTTTCTCTCTATCTATTCTTTCTCTTATTTTGAACACAAACAACTTTTTAATGATTATTGTGTCTAATAAGTCACACTCACACCTCAAAAATTCACAAAAATAATTTACCAAATTCATTTTTACACTTCAAACCTTTTTTTAATAATTGTTGAGTATGAGTCATTCTTTATTTATTATAAAAATTATAATAATAAATTTTGAATATAGTCAAAAGAACGAAAACCGTAATTACTCTTTTTATTATGTACTAGCTTAGAACTTGTGTGCTACACAGGGTGAAAAAATATTAATACATAAAATTTTTAAATCTTTATATACATCTTATAAGTGAAAAAATGTAATTACATATACTAAAAATAGAAAGCAAAATCCAAAAATATATAAAAGTTAATTTATAATTGAGTTTTAAAAATAAATTAATTAGTATTCAAAGTAATTTGATTTTCATTTACACTTTAAATAAAAACATAAGTTAGGTAATTAAATTTCAAACTATCTTATAATATTAGATAATTTAAAATAAATGTGTTTTATTGGTATAATTAATAATTTGTTTAAAAATAAGGAAATGTATTTAATAAGAGAGAGGCGGAAAAAAAATTGTAAGAATAAATGTGAAGGCGACACGTGACATTGAGAAACATTTATTTATTGTATAGTATAGATATAGATTTGTAGTTTGATTTGGTTTTATCTTTTTACTAGGTTAACACCCATGCATTACATGAATTGAATAAACACAAGTTGTTGTAACACTACTAGAAAAGTGATAACTTTCCCACGAAACATTCCAACAAAATACCGACAAGAGAAGTTTCTCACAATTTAGTGACGAATTTTCGACGAATAAATAACACAAAATATTAGTAACAACTTTCCGATAAAATAGCTACATAAATTTTGCTAGTCGTGCTTCCGCCGCTAACTATAAGCCGTTTCTAATAACTTACCGACAACTATTTCATTTAATTATGAATAAATAAAATTTGTTAATTTAATGAAAGTAAAAAAAGGTTAGTTGGAAATTTGTCGGAAGTTTCCGACAATTTTCCTACGAATAGTGAAATTGTTACTTCAATTTTTTATTAAAATTATTAATAAACATATATGTTAATTAATAACTTTAATAAAAAATTAATATAAATTATACAGTTTATTAATTTAATAAAAAAATAATTTAAATTTTAAGTTTTGTCGGAAATGTTTAACGTTTCCGATGATTTTCCGACAAAACTTATAATTATTAATTTATATATTTATTTTGTTTTAACAGGGGTCAAAGGAGTCAAAATAGGTTTATAATAAAAAAAGGCACGCTTACGGTAATCAACATCTCACTAGCTTCTCCACCTCTGAACTCCTACCGGCGACGGCGAGTGGATGACCACCGTCTTCCGAAGTTCGAAGACTGAAGTCAGTTGTTCGTATTCCTGCAGTTGGCGACGGCGAGTGGACGACCTCTTGTAACCTCTCGAAGCCGATCCAATCTGGTAACCCTAACTTCGCATACAAATTACAGATCGATAAACACATAATTAATCGATACCGGTGATTTCTGCAGTTGTGGAAGAATTGAGTTAAATACCTAGATCTGCAGTTCGTTTTCTCTGCCTCAGGTTCGCAAAAAAATTCAGTTTTGTTTTTCACTAACTAGCATATTGTTTTTGAAGTTTGAATTTGGTAGATTTGCTGATGTAACTAGCATGTTGTTTAAACTAGTGATTCCATGTTTTTGCTTGAATCTTCTAAGATTTAGTTGCAATCATGTTCAATTGAAATGATAATGAATTAGTTTATATTTGCTTACTGTTTTGATTACTCAGACTAAAAATTAGGGTTTATCGATTCTGTTACCTGACCGATTCTAAAAATTTATGTGCAGCCGCTAGCATTGGTTTTAATTACTTAGATTATTTATGTACCACTTATATTGCTTTTCATTTCAGGTCTTTCAAACTTGACAACTTTTGAGTTTGAAGAGAAACAATAACATTACGGCCCAAGGAATGAGTGCACTTTCTGGTTTAGTGAATTTGTTGAATTTAGACTTTGAAAGATGTCCATGGATGCATGGTGGTCTTGTTCATCTAAAAGGTATGTTTTCGTCATGCATATTTTTGAGAGATGAATTAGGTTGATTTAAGTTTGGATGGTAATTTGTCATCGGACTTGAATGACAATTAACAATTGTGGAAGACACATCTCAACCATACAAGTACATTAATGGCGAAAAGTATATCAATATAGTATATGCATATATTAACTATTGAATAGTGTAACCACTAACCTTAAATGATTCCATCTTGGTAGGTTTATCAAAGCTTCAGCCGCTTAACTTTAATTGTTGCAATTGTATTGATGATGCTGATATGGAGCCTCTTCCAGGTTGCAAGCTAGTTATTTGAACTCTAGGGGAATTCTGCAATTTGTATTAGCTTCTTAAAAGTTTATTTAAAATTGTGTAGTTATGTTCTATTTTTACCAAGTTGATGTCTCTGTATAAACCATGAATGCTCTGATTGGTGTTAAATGATTAGCATATCTAAAATTTCATATTATGCTGATCTTATACACCATTTTGTGTTACAGAACTACCAAACTTGAAACAGTTGCAACTTTGCTCGACCAAGGTGACTGATCATGGGGTCGTGTTTTTGAAAGGTCAATCCTCTTTGACCTATTAATTTACATTTTTTAATCTCGTTTAGTAGGGAAACTTGCATTTGTCTTCTTTGCTTCAACTCCATTATTATAGAGATTTAAAATTTAGTAATACCAGCTCTAAATAAGCTTATCTTGTACTGAATTATATGCCTCTGAGCAGGAAGTGATTAATCAGGGTCCTCTAGTATTGGCTCAAAAGCCAGCAAGGGGAATCATTGTTCACATTGACCATAGTTGTCAATAGCGACCATAGCGCTCGCTATAGCGCGCTATGTAACGAAGCGGCCTATGGTCGCTATATGGTAAATAGCGAGTGAAAAGCGACTAAATAGCGAATATTCCCTTTTTTTATTTTTTTTTATGTTTTTAAACAGTTTTTTACTTGATTAATATAAATAGGGTTGCTAATAACCCTAATATATGAAGATTTAGATGATTATTGATTATAATTGCTATATATCCTACAATAGTTGAATATAAAATATTTTTAAAACTTTCTACTAGTGTATCGCTAAACGTGAAATAGCGCCCGCTATTTACCGCTATTCGCTACGTAGCGTATAGGTGGCTTGTCGCTATTTACCGCTATTCGCTATTGACAACTATGACATTGACCGACTTGCAAATATCTTTAGGTACCATAACAGTTTTGTTTTCTCAAGTCACTGAATTAAGTTTATACAGTAGTATAATAGTTCAAAATAATGAATCATTTGCATATATGTAAATAATCCAGAAGTCGTTGTTGATGCAATTCAAAGACTTTGGCCACTTTTCAAAGCCATTTTTGATATGTTAGTATTTTTGTTTTCTATACATGTAGACGGGTTGTTTGCTTTCACCATATATTTAAATGGTGGGGATTTTTTAATATATAATATGAACTTATGATTGATGAAAATGTAGTCATTCTTGGGATATATGTGCGGACAATGGAATTACTCGGCCCTGCCTGTAAAGATACTGTGAGTTCAAGCTATATGTTTTATTTTTAGTGAAGTTATAAAGGTAATTATTCACCCTTTCGAGTTTCACCTTTAAACAATAAAAAAGGTATTTATTGGACATTATACTTGCAGATATTTGGATCTGACCCTTCTTGTGCCGACTACTTGAAAGTATTGATTGAATCTCTATTTAGCAATACGGGTCACAATCATCATTTTGCGGATCTATTTCATATGGTGCTTATTGACAGTCGCAAGAGGTATATCATTGTTGTTATTGTTATTATTATTATTATTATTGTCACAGATTATTTCTGTTTAAGCATTTTAGGTTTGACACAAACAAGGGTCTTATGAATCAAACATCTTATTTATTGGTTAATCGGGTTTTGGTATGCGGATTGCTTTAATTGAAACTTCAGTTCTGATCTTAATTAGATACTAGGTTTTGGTTAGTTGAGCTTGAATTAGTAGTCTCCTGCACTAACTAGTTAATATTGAAATTTTGGTTAGTTGAGCTTGAATTAGTAGATCCTGCACTAACTAGTTAATACTGAAATTTCAGTATTGATGTAAATGGGTTTGAATATTGTTGACTTGCTTTGCTAGAATATGGTTTTTGCTTGTCTGAATTTGACAGATTCACTTGGTTGCTTGGTTTTGTTTACGTCTACACATCCTATTTTCTAGCCAACATTAATTAACTCTTTTTTCTTTATTATTATTTTTATAGATTTACTTGCACCTTAAAATACATATCAAGAGAATTATATCTTTCTTTGTGTAAAAATTTAGGATAAACTTTGTATATTCTCAAAATTTAGGCAGAGTTAATTAATATTTTGTTTTATTCTTGGTTTTGTTTGGTGTATTCTTGGATTTGCTATCTGATCCCAACTTACAAAAGACCGGCTAGTAGTTTTCATGGAAATTTTATCATTATCTTAGTCGCTTTTTATGAAATGCCTTCTACAATTTCTTATAAATTTTATAATATGTTTAACAAATTATAGGTAAAAGATGTTCGAGCCCATTAGAACAAGAAAGGGAGGCCCGACAAAACTTGGAAAACCACTTGCAACAAATGGAAAGAGACGCGGAAAAAGAACGGGCAAACGCGAGAAACTACAAAAACAACTAGAAGAATTATGAAAAAATTGTCGATAAGTAGGTTCTTATCGGGAGAAATTATTGAAGCTGTGGATTAAGCGGTTAGCAAATCTTAATACATTATGTTTTGGAATTGAAGTTGACAACAGATTGGGACACACCTAAAAAAATTGTCTGGTATTATGGTTTTGAATTTTGATGATTCTTATTGTTTGGTTCTCATGGTATGTTTTGTATACATTAGTAGGAGTTCACAAACCTAAAAAAGATTTTTTTATTATTTTTTTTTAAAATGGTTTGTCGTAAAAGTAAAATTAATTATTATTCTTATTACTTTTTTTTATTATTAAGAAATAAACAATAAATTAAAAAAATCAATTTTGTGGCAAATTTGTCGTTAAGTTGTCGGAAATGGTGTTGTTGGTATTTTGTGGCAAATTTAGCGACAAACCATCTTGTCGGTATTTTGTCGGAAAAATATTTCCTACGAGGTTTTTTCTGACAAAGGGTTTTTGTAGGTATTTTGTCGCTAAACAGTGGTTCCGACAAACTTCCTACAATTTTTTTGTCAGAAACAGTTTAGTTTTCTAGTAGTGTAAACCAATAGTTTCTATAAAAATGTTTTATTAATAAACTTTTTCATATATATTTTTTATAAAAATAATTATTAAAATCATTATTATTTATTAGGAAAGAGAGGCGGAAAACAAAAAATTATAAAAAAATAAAGAAACTTGAATAATTAATAGGAGAGAGAGGTGGGAAAAAAATGTTGAGGATGAACATGAGAGTGACAAATGTTCCTCAAAACCTTTATTTATTATATATTGTAGAATAGATTATGTGACCCGCCCCTACCGTACCCAAATCGGACCAGAAAAATTTAATATTTAGCGATAGACAACAAAACAGACCCTCAAATGTTTCTTAAAAAAAATTCATGTGTCCACCACTATTTCCAAGTGTTTAGTGTTTACCTTATTCAAAGTTGTGACTCGACGTCAAGTCGTACACCAAGTGGCCAAGCGTCATCGATCACATGTTACCAACATTCAATTATGATAAAAGTCTCGCCCATCTTAGTTTCATTTTAAAAATGTTTATGTTTTCACTTTCCTTTTTCTTCTTCTACTACTTATATGCTAGTCCGTTTCGTAGAGTTCACGGGTGGCTCAATCTATTTTAAGGCAATAAGGCATAAACCAGAATTCAAACTTAAGGCCTTTTTGAAACTTTTAACTAACAACCGTCGTCGTCTATCTCTAATGAGATGGATGAACAATAAACTAAAAAGCTTACAGTTGATGGAGTTATGTTGTATTTTAATTTTATTTATTATATATATAATAAATAAATATATAATTAATAATATAAATAAAAACTTAGCAAATATAAAAGATAAAATAAAATTTGGGGCCACATAAAAGTGACCCCTAAAGAAATTGTTTGAAAATTTTACACATTAAGCCTTCCCTGCAAAAGTTATTTAATTATTTGAACTTTGTTTTGCAAAGGGATTTTGCCTTTATTCATCCACTAATACTATTATACTAGTTTTTTTTTAACGGCTAGGATTTAAAAAAAATGACTAACTAGGAACTAGTCAGGAGAAGAAAAAAACATTATAAAAACATAAATAGGATTTGCAACCATGAAACCCATTTTATGTTCGTTTTACAGTTCTTATTTACAAACCATAAAAAAAAATAATTAACTATACTATCAAAAATGCTTTCTTTTGGCTCATTATTATTATTATTATTCCCAAACGGGTACCTCCAAATAACCCAACATGCTGTCAAGATTATCGCCTCAAGCATCATTTTCTTGGCCTTTGGAAAAGAAGAAACATCCAATCACGCCATTAGCTCAACTGAAACTGTATTTGTAAGAAAAACCAAGTGGCCCCATCTTTCATTGCTTTTCCACACTTTAGATGCCAACTTGCAATGCCCAAACAAATGATTTAAAGATTCTACATGTTTCATACGACAAATGCACAAATTATATGGCACATCCAAACCCTTATCCACTAAATTAATTCTAATTGGAAGGTGATTAATCATAACCCTCCAAGCCAGGATGTTTATCTTTCTTGGAATGAACATGTAAGAACATAAACCATCTGGTAACATAGCAACATCAATATATTTCCTTACCAAATTCACCTTGAACTACATATTACCATCTAAATCCCATACCCAATCATCATGGTTATCGGAAAAACTAACCCTTTCAAGCACATTTATTATAAATTTGAAATTGAGATTTCTCGGCCCCCCTCTCAAAACCCTACGCCAAGACCACTTCCACTCACCGTTCTCCCTGCTATCTTTTACATAACTCGTTTTGTCATTCTCTAAATTATACAATCTTGGAAAACGAAACCGAAGAGGCGATTCTCCCACCCAACAATCTTGCCAAAACCGAGTATCCATCTCGTTCCCTATTCTTGTTTTTAACGAATTTAAGGGAATGACACCATTGTCATTAAGTTTTAATATCGACTTAACAATACGGTTCCAAACCCTTTGGCCCTTAAACGGTCGTCTAACCTCAGGGAACCCCGCACTGTCCCCATGGATAGGTTTTATAACCTTTACCCATAAAACATGTTTACTTTCACCACTCTCCACCACCATTTTTGAAGTAATGCCTTATTTAACCTATCTAAACTTCTGATTCCCAATCTCCTTTTATGTTTATTAGAACCAACCAAATCCCATTTAACCCACGGTATTTTTCTTGAACCCCCCATGTCACCCAAAAAAAAATATAGAGTGAAGAGATTCAAGCATATTTTTTACCTTCATCGACTAAGAGAATATAGACATATAATAAATACCCAACAATCCCAAAACACATTAGAGAAGCAAGGATCTACCGCCTATAGAAAGCATGTTAGCTTTCCAAGTTGCAAGCTTCTTCTTAAATTTGTCTACAATAATCTACCAACCTCGAGTTCTCGTCATATTTGATTCAACTAGGATACCCAAATAAATAAAAGAGAGCTTTTCCAGTCTACAACCAGACCCCGCAGCAAAAGAAACCACCTCAAAATCCACTCCCACCTGGAACAAATTGGATTTATGCAAGTTTATTTTTTAAGCCAGATATCAAATAGAAACAATTCAGATCCATTACAGTATTATTAACATTAGATGTAGACCACTCCCCAAAAAAACCACATCATCTATGTAGAATAAGTGAGAAATATAGACCTTATCTTTTTCAACCTTAGTCTGTTGAAAGTACCCTGCTGAAACGAGATCCCCAATAGCTATGTGAAGCCCCTCCATAACTAGTATGAAAAGAAAAGGAGAAAGTGGATCACCCTGTCGTAACCCACGCTCAAGTTGGAATTTCATCGTAGGGCTTCCATTCACCAGAACAAAAGAACGAGCAAACCCTAAACATATTCGAATCAAGCCAATCCATTTTCTAGCAAAACCTGTAAATCTCGTAATCGACTCCAAATAATCCCAAGATAGAGAGTCTTAGGCCTTTTGAAAATCAATTTTAAACAATAAAAGCTTCTTTTTTCCCTTTTTTTTTGTATTGATCCACAATCTCATTCATCATAAGAGGCCCATCCAAGATCTGACGACTTTTTATGAAGGTTGATTGCTCCACACTAGCTACCGAATCAATCACCTGAGCTAAACGATTCGCCAAAACTTTAGAAATAATTTTGTATTGCATATTAATCAGACTAATCGCCTGAAATCTGTAAGTAACATGGCACTGGAAACTTTAGGAATTAAAGTAATAAAAGAAACATTACAACCTTTTAGAATCTTAGAATGATGAAAGAAATCTTCCACGAAGTCCATAACATCCTCCTTAAGAACATCCCAATATCTCTTCAAGAAAAGAAAAAGTAAAATTGTCAGGGCTTGGCGATTTATCTCCTCTAAAAGCCCAAACAACATCCTTTAATTCTGTGAAAGTAATTCCCAACTCCAAGTTCAATCTTTGATCAACTGTCAAGGTATTGAATCGATCACTTCTCCATAAATTCGGATTACCCACCCCCAAATCGAGATCTTTATCAACCTTCACCAATCTATCCAGCAAACGTCTCTTGGATACCACTATAACCTCCTGCCTTGATAAGTTCCAATCTCTAATCACTTTTTCAATATCTTTAATTTTTCTTTAAAACTCAGGAAACAATTCTTTGGAAGAGAAGATGGATTTGTTCTCCAAGTATCTATAACCAACTCTTGACAACCGTCAATATCCAACCAAGAGTTAAAAAAATTTAAACGAAGTGGGACCAAAATCAATAACCTTTCGCCTTAGGATAATAGGTCCATGATCATAGATCGTTCTATCCAAAGCCACCACCTCATAATATCATTAACTGCATCAGAGATCAAAAATCTATCTAATTTACTCATTTTCTGACAATTAGACACCACCCGGGTAAAATGATTACCACCCATCGGAACATCAAATACTCCTGCTCTCTCAATAAAATTATTAAATTAGGAAGCCGTTAATTTAGGAAAGGTTGAACCGAATCACTCAAACGTGCATCTAACCGCATTAAAATCCCCAAACATAACATACAAACCTGGGTGCCGATTCATAAAAAGAATAATTGAATCCCATAGATTTTTCTTTAAGCCATCTTCTTGAGGAGCAACCATGAAACACTTTATTTTACCGAACACTCATTCCCCTTCCACTATCACCAAATTTTCTGAATAGAATGTTTTACAAAAACTACAGGGTCCCACATAGATATAATATCGTCTGACCGACCACGAGCACTAGCCCACCGCATAATCGAACTGGTAGTTACCCAATAAACCTTTTAATTTAAAGAGATCCAACGAAATAGTATGCGTTTCATGCAAACCCAATAAATTCATACCCAATTTATTAAAAATACTTTTTATTTTTTGTCTTTTAGAAGAAACGTTAAGGGATAGCATTTTTAGATAAGCAGGATAGGGTAACCAGATTAACCAGGATTTTGTTTACTCTTATCAGTACAAAGTTATAAACTGAAACAAGATGAAATAAAGATTATTAAACACAAACACACATTTGTATTATATAGCAGAAAGCTTGAGAGTTTTAGACACGAATAAGGGAGGTTTTATTTGAGAGTGAAGTGTATGAGCTTTGACGCCTCTCAAATATATTAAACCTGTTATATATAGGCAAAGAAAAATGCGTAAAACTATACAAAGATGCAAATATCCTTTGCAATTATTTGATTACGTATCACACCTAAATGCCAATTATTAAAAGGAAAGATATGGCTGAGGATAACTGTGGACCCACCACTAAAGTCGCGATATATTAGACGGTAGTGCATAATAATTTACATATGGGCCATCTTTAGCTTTTTCTTTTGTCCACTCTTTTTCCATTCTGTGAAATTATTGTAGTACTGTGGTTGTCGTCTATCGTTCTCGTCATCCAATGCGTCATCTTCTAGAATACTGCATTGGGCTGCGAAAATCTTGTGAGATTCAGATTGAGATTCGGCCCAGCTCGTTGCACAGAGTTTCAAGTTCAACAAGTAGTTTCCGGGCCTTTTGGTTTTACTTCCTGACTTCGGGCCAATGATCACCCTAATGGTTGTCTCTGGTTGATTTTATCCCCATGTGGATTTGTTTTTTCATACAATGGTCCTAAAAGTAAACTTAGCTTTGGAATGTAATTCCTACCATAGTTTAGGATTCCCAGAAATGATCTAAGACCTGCCTTCGTCTTTAGTTTTTCTTCATTAAAGTAACATATTTTTTTATTATATGTGGTTGAAGCCTTATTCGACTGTTTCCAATTGTTGCTCCCAGAAATTCTACTTCTGGCTCTGCGATCTTCATTTTTGTGGGAGAGAGTACTAACCCTTTTTCTTTACAGATTTTGAGCATAGTCTTCAGATGTCTTTCATGGTCGGCTTCATTATTAGAGAATACAAGGATGTCATTAATGTAGACAGCTATGAATTCTTCAGTTCCTTTAAAGCACTTATCCATTTTTCGTTGGAATATTGCTGGTGCATTCTTTAACCCGAATGGCATTACAAGCCACTCGTATAGTCCTCCTGGCACAAGGAAAGCTGTCCATTTTATAGATTCATTGTCCATAGCGACTTGATGGAAACCTGACTTCAAATAAAATTTTGAGAAGATCTTTGCATTCCCTATCCTTCTTAAGAGAGTATTGATTCCTGCAGCGAATATTGGTCTTTGTATGTGTTGACATTCAACGTTTTGTAGTTGAAGACCATTCTCTCTTTCCCTTTTATTTCTTTTCCTGTCTTAGGATCAATTGATGTTCCAGAATTTACTATCATTGCCATTGTTCGGTGCCTACTTTTGCTAGGCCTTATCACTTTGATGTTGAGAAGAGCATCAATATGCCTTTTAAAAGTTGCTTCTAGGGTTGGAGTGACGTGCTTTAATGGTTTATCTTGAATTGTGATATCTGGGTTTATGATATCCAATTTACATATTTCTTCATTTTTACTCCAATGAGCCACGGGCTCTTCCCCAATGTAACCTTGTTCTTTTAGCCCTTTTAGGATAGGTTTGAACCATCCCTTAAGCCTTTCAAAATCTTCTTTTGAAAAGAAAAATGCCTCTTGCAGTTCATGATAGAGATCTTCATTAATCTCTAGTTCTTCGATTGTCGCTTCTGCAATTTCTGTTGTAGGATTAGTTTTAATCCTCGTAACCTTTTTATATAAGGTTACTTCGTCTCCTTCGATCCTTATTCCTCCGTTCATGGATCTTGTGAAATTAGTTCCAATTAACATATCTATTCCGTCTCCCGCTCTCATTTCTAGTGCATAAACGAGAGGGATTCTGAATTTATTTCCTTCAATCCTGAAATTGCCTGCTTTGACCTTTTGATTTGAAGGCTGTCTTGAATTCAGTCCGTTGAAATAGACAGTTCTGTCCATTTTCTCAAGGGATCTTGTTGGAACTGAATTTTTGTTTATGCAGCAGGATGTGGCTCCTGTATCAATAATAGCTTTCACTTTGAATAATTTGATATTTGGGATATCAAATTCTACAGTCACATTATAGAGCTGATTATTGATAACTTTGCGTATCTTTGTCTGTTCACCACTTTCAGTTTTTAGCGCTCGATGAGTCTCTCCTTCAATCAAGGCATTCACCTGCTGCTTCCTTAATGGTGGGAATACTGCGTTGAAACTGGGTTGTTTCTGTTCTTCCATCAGCTCTTTATTTTCTTGTTGCAGAATTCTAATCTGATTTTCAAGATTATTCTTCTCCTCTTCCCACTGTTGTACTTGCTGCAGCTCATTTGCCCTCCTGTCCTTTGCTTGATCAAAAGATTTTTGCTTTAGTTGATTTTTCATTTCTTCATTGATCTTGAGTATTTCACTCAGATCTTTCATTAGGGCAATATTCTCTTCTTGGGTTTTTCTCATGTTTTCAATCTCTTTTCCCATGCCTTCAAGCTGTTTCATATATCTTTGTTCTTTCATCTGCCATTGGAAGTACTCTTTCACTTGGTCTTGAATAGCCTGCTTCCAGTCTTTATCCTTTTGGATTAGCAGTTGCATGATAGGGCTTTCTTTTTCTTTAGTATCTGTTGGGATTGGTTTCGACCCCTTCTTTTTTACTGCTATCCTTCTTTTTAGATGATGAAGTGAACATAGCGCGCAGGCTGTTAGTTTACACTCTGTACAGTGTAATCTTGAAGTCTCTGTTGTGGCAATTCCGCAGTAGTGACAGAAGGTGAAATGTGTTATTTCATTTTCCTGCCATTTATGCGCATACTTCTTACTAGTCTCTGGTGGTTCAATATGTGGTCTCCAAGAGCCGGCTTCCTGAACTCTTTTGTGAATATCTTCTACGCTTTCAGGGTGAAACATGAAACAATATTCTTCTTTTATTATAAAGGCATTTTCCTCTAATGGTGAGTCTTCAATCAAGGACCCTATATTCATCATTGTTGCGCCTCCTTCTCCTTCTGAGATACTATAAACAGTATCTTGGTCACTTACATCAGCTGATATTATATCCCAGTCTTCTTTTAGGTCTAGGTTATCTACCACTGCTCTTCTTGCCATATTGCATGTTTTACTCTTGCAGTCTCTAGCAAAGTGGCCTTCTTTTCCGCAAATGTAACATTTACAGTTGCTCACACGTCCTCTGTCGTCCTTGTACTTTTGCTTAAAAACTTTGATATGTGTTTTATCATGTGGCTTTCCTTTGTATGTTTTCGACTTTCTTATCCCATATTTATGCCTTGATTTTTCATAATAACCTGGGATAGGGATAGCAGAACAGATAGAAAGATCTCTAAGCTCCTTTTGAAGCGATGCTTCTGTACACATCTCAGAGATGTATGTGTGCGTGAATTTTATTGCTGGTAAAACTGCAGCTGTTAATCCTGGATATTTATTTTTGAATGCTTCTTCAATTTTCTTTGATAAAATTGGTGGTAGTTTGGTGAAGAACTTATCCGTTGTGGCAGGAAAATATAACCTTCCTGACTTAATGGCTAGAATTCTGAATTCGCTTAGGAATTTCCATAGGTCCTTCGTGTCTGTGCATGTTAGCCTTTCAAGGTTTCTATATGCCCTGTCTTGTTCCTCAGTGGATCCTCGGTATGGATCTTCCATGAGTATTATTTGCCTGATTTGTGATGTGATATTTTGAGGATCATCAGCCATTGTTTCATGTGCTGAATAAGCTTCTGGGTATGATATCCTCCATTGCTGCCACATCTTTTTTTCATTTTCCCCAAGAAAATTTTCAACACACATTAACTTTGATTTTTCTTCTGACCAAGCTAGTTCATTTAGTTTGTTGATTGTGATTGACTCCCATCTGGCTATGACATCTGCCCATAATCCTGGGTCAGGAGGTAGAACTAGCATGACTCTAGTTGTCATCATAGTTGGTGGTAATGACGACTGTGAATCGTGGTATTTATCATATCCTCCTCTAAATTCTCCTCTTTTGAACGGGAATTGATAGTCCTGTTGGTAAGGATTTTGGGAAAATTCTCTTGCAGGCGGATAGATAGGTGGTCCTGTTATTGAGTCTATTTGGGGATTATAGACACTTGTACTGCCTGATGTTGAGGGATAAACAGTTTCTCTTTCCACTTTTCTTGTGAAGTTTTTTAGTTCTTTTAACTTTGGGTAGTCCATGATGTCATCCTCTTCTTCCATGGTAGTGTAAAGGACTTCTTCGGATGATTCTTTTGGCATAAACCTTTCCTTCTAGGTCTTCAGTTTCAGATTCTGATTTGGGGAAGACTTCGTCCTTTTCTTCCTCTTCGGTACATTTTGCTAGGGATGCTATTATTTGCAGCATTTTAATTTGTGTCTGAAACTCTTCGTCTTCTGATTCTTCATATTCTTCTTTGATAATTACTTTTCCTTCATTAAGGTTGTTTCGCCATGGGTCTTCTTCGTACTCATCCCAACCAGTTGCCATTATCTGGTCTATTGGTGTTGTTTCTCGTGGAGCGTTGTATTTTACATAGTAGTCCCATTTTCCTGAATATTCTCCCAACGTTGACCATTTTTCCAAATACTTTCGCATGCTTTTGTTTGGCTTATTGTTTCGCTTCTTTTGGTTAAGTGGCTCTTCTTCTAATTTTTGGGCATCTACTAGGCATGCTTCACAAAAGCATACATCGAATGAGTTATGAGGTTGTTCTTCTTGGATGTTTATTCCCACGAACTGCTCCTCATCCTCGTCCGTGTGTATTTCTCCGTCTCTTTCATAGACTGAGAACCTTGGTGGCTGGGGATTGTTTCTGTATGATCTGAACCTTAAGCTTGTTGTTCTATCAAGTCTTTGGGTAACTTCCACCTTTGTAGGAATCCTCACAATTGTCTGTGAGGCTGGTCTTAAGTTCCAGCTCATTCCTTCGAGGTCTTCAATGCTCCTTCTTTCTCCGAGAATTGCAGTGATCCCGTTTGTTGCCAGATGGTCTACCACGTTTTTAACACTGTATTGAAAACCGGTGTAACTTGTGTTTGAAATTATTCCTACTAGACCCACTGTTATAAGAAGATTACTTTCACCCCCTTGCCATTCTTCGTATCCATGGGTTTGGATAGCCATTTGCACATGGTTGTGGAAGTCTTCTATGCTGAGTACCATGTCTAGTACCATATAGATCAACTTCATTCCTACTGATAAATCTACTTCCATTGTGCCTATAATCTGCCTGTCATCACGCCACCTTGTGTCCCTTAGGGCAACCAACGCTGTCGTTCCTGCGCCTCTTTTGTGTAGAGCGTGTATTCTGATCATAGTCATTCTGAGGTGGATATGTTGCATACCGGTTTCTCTTAGCCTTTGGTAGCTTTGCTGGTTACACAACCTTAATTCCGTTTGTGATTCTTCTACACAGAGGATTCGCTGTTCTTAGTAGTGCTGGTAGACACAGTGTCTAGTAGTTTGTCTGTTACTTCCATAGAGTACCTCTGCCTGTACTAATTTTGCTCATCTTTGTCTGTATAGTTCTAGTTGTTGATTTGGATCTAGTTCTACTTCTAGGTTTCTTCTGTAACCCCTTCCAAACCTGCTTCTTATGGATCGGTTAATATTATGAAACCTTCTTGTTGCGGTTCTGTAGTCTCTTATCTGATCTTCTTGTGTGGGTAGGTCTGTTTGCGTTTGGGTTGATGTTGATCTTCCCAGGACCCTGGGTCTTCGTTCTTGACTTGTCTCTTCTTTGAACGGACTTCCTTCTCGTATTATTCTTTAAATATCTGGCATGGATCTTTGAATACGTAAATTAGACCTTGTTTTCCTTTTACTAGTGTTTTTCCTGAGATTGAAAGACTATTTAGCCTGTTGGTGAGGTTTCCTATTGATTCCTCAAGATTTGATGGTCCACTTTCTCTTTTTCCCAAGGCTTCAATACTTCACTTTAGCCTTTCTACTTCTCCACTTAGCTCTTCTACCTTTTCTGCTTGTTTTGTTATCAGATAGATGAGGGTATTATTTTGTTTGATGATGGCAGTACTTAACGATGTGGAACCTGCTTTGTACTCTGATGGTCTGATGAAACCAAGAGATGGCGATTCAATTTCTTCTATTGCTGCTACAGCTTCTTGATATTCAGGGCTAGTTCTCCGGCTGGCTAGGCTCATCCGATGATTAGAGCCTTTACTTCCTGCAAGAGGTGCTCCACCTTTTGGATTTTATGGTTGAGATCTTCTGAGAGTTTTAGGGCCTGTTCTTCAATTATCTTTGGTTACTGTGCGATTTCTTTTACTAGTTCCAAAACTTGTTTCTTTGTGAGAGGTTTGGATTCGTGAACTTCCGATGAAACTTTGGTGAGGCTTTTTCTGGTTGCATGATAGGGCTTTCTTTTTCTTTAGTATCTGTTGGGATTGGTTCCGACCCCTTCTTTTTTACTGCTATCCTTCTTTTTAGATGATGAAGTGAACATAGCGCGCAGGCTGTTAGTTTACACTCTATACAGTGTAATCTTGAAGTCTCTGTTGTGGCAATTCCGTAGTAGTGACAGAAGGTGAAATGTGTTATTTCATTTTCCTGCCATTTATGCGCACACTTCTTACTAGGCTCTGGGGGTTCAATATGTGGTCTCCAAGAGCCGGCTTCCTGAACTCTTTTGTGAATGTCTTCTACGCTTTCAGGGTGAAACATGAACACAATATTCTTCTTTTATTAAAAAGGCATTTTCCTCTAATGGTGAGTCTTCAATCAAGGACCCTATATTCATCATTGTTGCGCCTCCTTCTCCTTCTGAGATACTATAAACAGTATCTTGGTCACTTACATCAGCTGATATTATATCCCAGTCTTCTTTTAGGTCTAGGTTATCTACCACTGCTGTTCTTGCCATATTGCTTGTTTTACTCATGCAGTCTCTTGCAAAGTGGCCTTCTTTTCCGCAAATGTAACACTTACACTTGCTCACACGTCCTCTGTCGTCCTTGTACTTTCGCTTAAACACTTTGATATGTGTTTTATCATGTGGCTTTCCTTTGTATGTTTTCGACTTTCTTATCCCATATTTATGCCTTGATTTTTTTATAATAACCTGGGATAGGGATAGCCGAACATAGAGAAAGATCTCTAAGCTCCTTTTAAAGCGTTGCTTCTGTACACATCTCAGAGATGTATGTGTGCGTGAATTTTATTGCTGGTAAAACTGCAGCTGTTAATCTTGGATATTTATTTTTGAATGCTTCTTCAATTTTCTTTGATAAAATTGGTGGTAGTTTGGTGAAGAACTTATCCGTTGTGGCAGGAAAATAAAACCTTCCTGACTTGATGGTTAGAATTCTGAATTCGCTTAGGAATTTCCATAGGTCCTTCGTGTCTGTGCATGTTAGCCTTTCAAGGTTTCTATATGCCCTGTCTTGTTCCTCAGTGGATCCTCGGTATGGATCTTCCATGAGTATTATTTGCCTGATTTGTGATATGATATTTTGAGGATCATCAGCCATTGTTTCAAGTGCTGAATAAGCTTCTGGGTATGATATCCTCCATTGCTGCCATATCTTTTTTCATTTTCCCCAAGAAGATTTTCAACAAACATTAACTTTGATTTTCCGTCTGACCAAGCTAGTTCATTTAGTTTGTTGATTGTGATTGACTCCCATCTGGCTATAACATATGCCCATAATCCTAGGTCAGGAGGTAGAACTAACATGGCTCCGGTTGTCATCATAGCTGATGGTAATGACCACTGTGAATCGTAGTAATTATCATATCCTCCTCTAAATTCTCCTCTTTTGAACGGGAATTGATAGTCCCGTTGGTAAGGATTTTGAGAAAATTCTCTTGCTGGCGGATAGATAGGTGGTCCTGTTATTGAGTCTATTGGGGGATTATAGACACTTGTACTGCCTGATGTTGAGGGATAAACAGTTTCTCTTTCCACTTTTCTTATGAATTTTTTTAGTTCTTTTAACTTTGGGTAGTCCATGATGTCATCCTCTTCTTCCATGGTAGTGTGAAGGACTTCTTCGGATGATTCTTTTGGCATAAGTTTGCACGGCTCATCTTTCAGCTCGCTGCTAACCCTAACCTTGCCTTCTAGGTCTTCAGTTTCAGATTCTGATTTGGGGAAGACTTCGTCCTTTTCTTCCTCTTCAGTACATTTTGCTAGGGATGCTATTATTTGCAGCATTTTAATTTGTGTCTGAAACTCTTCGTCTTCTGATTCTTCATCTTCTTCTTTGATAATTACTTTTCCTTCATTAAGGTTGTTTCGCCATGGGTCTTCTTCGTACTCATCCCGACCAGTTGCGATTATCTGGTCTATTGGTGTTGTTTCTCGTGGAGCGTTGTATTTTACATAGTAGTCCCATTTTCCTGAATATTCTCCCAACTTTGACCATTTTTCAAAATACTTTCGCATGCTTTTGTTTGGCTTATTGCTTCGCTTCTTTTGGGTAAGTGGCTCTTCTTCTAATTTTTGGGCATCTACTAGGCATGCTTCACAAAAGCATACATCGAATGAGTTATGAGGTTGTTCTTCTTGGATGTTGATTCCCACGAACTGCTCCTCATCTTCGGCCGTGTGTATTTCTCTGTCTCTTTCATCGACTGAGAACCTTGGTGGCTGGGGATTGTTTCTGTATGATCTGAACCTTAAGCTTGTTGTTCTATCAAGTCTTTGGGTAACTTCCACCCTTGCAGGAATCCTCACAATCGTCTGTGAGGCTGGTCTTAAGTTCCAGCTCATTCCTTCGAGGTCTTCAATGCTCCTTCTTTCTCCGAGAATTGCAGTGATCCCGTTTGTTGCCAGATGGTCTACCACGTTTTTAACACTGTATTGAAAAACGGTGTAACTTGTGTTTGAAATTCTTCCTACTAGACCCACTGTTATAAGAAAATTACTTTCACCCCCTTGCCATTCTTCGTATCCATGGGTTTGGATAGCCATTTGCACATGGTTGTGGAAGTCTTCTATGCTGAGTACCATGTCTGGTACCATATAGATCAAGTGCGTTCCTGCTAATAAATCTACTTCCATTGTGCCTATAATATGCCTGTCATCACGCCACCTTGTGTCCCTTAGGACAACCAACGTTGTCGTTCCTGCGCCTCTTCTGTGTAGATCGTGTATTCTGATCATAGTCATTCCGAGGTGGATATGTTGCATACCAGTTTCTCTTAGCCTTTGGTAGCTTTGCTGGTTGCACAACCTTAATTCCGTCTGTGATTCTTCTACACAGAGGATTCGCTGTTCTGAGTAGTGCTGGTAGACACGGTGTCTAGTAGTTTGTCTGTTACTACCATAGAGTACCTCTGCCGGTACTAATTCTGCTTGTCTTTGTATGGATATTTCCAGTTGTTGGTCTGGATAAAAGAATGAAACCATCAGACTACAAAATAGTCAGTGAAATCAAAAGGAAGGTAAGATCATTATCAGACCTAGAGATACCTCCAGAAGATGCATATATCATCATCGAAACAGACGGATGTATGGAATGATGGGTCGGAGTTTGCAAATGGAAAGGAAGAAAGAATGATCCAAAGATAAATGAAAAGGTTTGCGCTTATGCAAGTGGGAAATTCAAGGTGGTACAATCCACAATAGATGCAGAAATCAATGCTTGCATAAACTCATTAGAAAAATTAAAAATCTACTACCTGGACAAAAAGGAAACCACCCTTAAATTGTGAGGAAAATATCAGAAAAACCGAGAGTGAAACCAGAAAAATCCTCACCAAAGTTTCATCGGAAATTCACGAATCCAAACCTCTCACAAAGAAACAAGTTTTGGAACTAGTAAAAGAAATCAGTGATTTTGAATTCTGTTATGTAGTGTCCAACATGTAGTCTCCCCGAATCTGTTGGGTGGAGGGGGAGGGGGGGTTAGAGTGGTGGTTTGGTGGTAAGGTTTATATTTACCTTGCTAGTGAGTGTTTTTGGGGTTTGTGGTCTGATTTTGGTTTGGTTTCATAGCTCGGGGGTTTTGTCAGGAGCTGTTATTATGTCTGAGATTCGGGATGACAGGGTGGTTCCTCCATTGGAGGTAGGTGTTTGGCTATGTCCATTTAAAGGTTTCCATTGCTGCCCGGATGGAACGTCGGGATCCAAGGGGTTTCCTCGGTTGGTTGCACATATAAAGCGACTCCATTTGTCATCGGACGATCGGAAAGGGACCTTGCGGGAAGCGGTCTCCACGGATTATAATTTGTTTGTTTCGGTTGGTGAGGCTTTAAAGGTCTCAGGCCAGTGGCTGTGCAGGGTGTGTATGTGCCTTCATGCTCTCAGTCGGGCATGCCACCATGTGGATGGGATAGCCCGTTTCAAATGGGTTGCGGGAGATGCAACGGAATTTATAGTGGGGATTCCTAAGCCGAATGTTGGGAGGGAAGTTGTTCCTTTGGGAGGGGTGGTTGTGGACGGGGTTCTCCTTGAACGCATCTTCTCTCTTCCTATCACGACTGTTAAAAGCATCCCTCATAATTGTCAGATGGCGTTTTCCCAGGCATTAACTGCTGCCCTCGGTAAAGTGGCGGCTATGCCAGACTCTGTTGAGGCATGGGTTAGACTTTTGTTGTTACCGCGTTGCACGTTGCGAGTTTTCAGGCCTTCTAACCGTCAGGAGCGCAGTCTGGTAATAGGAAGTCTTTGCAATGTCATAGTATTCAACGGTCGCTGGCAGCTTGGCGTGATGGGGATGGTTTTGAGGAGCTCATCCTATCGCTTTTTGCCCAACCTTTGGGGTCGACCACGTGTCGTGTGGAGCTTGTCCCTGGGTCCGATAGTTCTATGGCGTGTAACAATGTTAAACAATGTTTGCGAAAAGTTGCGGATGGGCATTTCACTGCTGCGGTCAAAGTATTATGCTCTTCAGGGGTTGCACCTTTCGGTAATGATACTATGAAAGTGTTGGTAGCAAAGCATCCCATCCTGCCCCCTCCGGTTATGCCTGTTTCCTTACTTTCTGAGCCTCCTCTTGTTGTGGATGATGATGTCGTGCTTGAATGCATTAAAGCTTTCCCCAAAGGGACCTTTTGTGGGAGGGACGGATTGAGAGCCCAACATATTTTGGATGCTCTTTGTGGAGAGGGGTCTACGATCGCCGTTGAATTGCTCAGGGTTATTTCTGTGGTGGTTAATTTATGTTTCGGGGGGAGATGTCCTAGGGGATTGGTGGAGTTCGTTGCCTCGGCCCCTCTCACACCGCTGCTCAAACCGGACAACGGGATTAGACCTATTGCCGTAGGTGCGATCTGGAGGAGATTCGTCTCTAAGGTGGCCATGAGGGGTGTTGGGAAGGAGATAGCTAAATATCCGTGTGACTTTCAATTTGGAGTGGGAGTTCCTAATGGGGCAGAGGCTGTGCTCCATAGCGCAAACATGTTCTTAAATGAGTTTCACTCGGATGGATCGTTGGCTATGCTTACCGTTGATTTCTCCAATGCTTTCAACTTAGTGGATAGGACTGCCCTCTTGCAAGAGGTTCGGACCCGATGCCCGTCCATTTCGCTATGGGTGGATTTTTTATATGGGCAGCCGGCTAGGTTATATGTGGGTGATGACCATATTTGGTCTACCACTGGGGTTCAACAGGGGACCCTTTGGGGCCTCTCCTTTTTGGCTTAGTTTTGCATCCGCTCGTTCATAAGATCAGGGATTGCTGCAAGCTTTTCTTCCATGCTTGGTACCTAGATGATGGTACGATTATCGGAGACGCTAAAGAGGTGGCTAAAGCCCTGGCTATTATCAGGTTGGAGGGGCCCTGTTTGGGCCTTGAGCTTAACGTCAAGAAAACGGAAGTTTTTTGGCCATCGTGCAATGGGGTGAAGGTACAAGATGGATTGTTCCCTTGTGAGATTAGAAGGCCAGTGATGGGTGTGAAACTCCTTGGGGGCGCCATTAGCAGAGATGCAGGGTTCATCCGTAATTTGGCTGTGAAAAGGGCTTCTTGTGCGATGAAACTGATGAGCTGTCTCCCACGTTTGTGGGACCCTCAATGCGAGCTCCTTTTGCTCCGCTTGTGTATGGAGTGGCAAAGCTATTATTCGGCCTTAGAACATGCCAGCCTATGTATGTGGGGGAAGCTGTTTCAATTTTTGACATGGGCCTCCGGGGTGCGATCGAGGATATCGTGGTTTGTGGTGGTGCTTTTTTTAGGGATTTTCAATGGATGTTGGCATCACTTCCAACCCGTTTTGGGGGTTTGGGTTTATGTGCGGCTCAGGATGTATCTGCTTATGCATTTGTGGCCTCGAGGGCACAATCTTGGAGTTTACAGGACCACATTCTTCGGGGTTGTGATATTGATGGGTTAGACTCTGATTATGGGTGTGCGATGGATCGCTTGCGCATGTCCCTTCCTGATTTCGATCTTAGCGGTTTCTTTAATAAGGACACCCCCCCTAAAGCCCAACATGCTTTGGCGAATGCCTTATTTAGCGGAATCGTCCAGAATTTGGGAGTAAAGTTTGATTTATCACCTCGCCAAAAAGCGGTGTTTGAATGTCTCCGGGCTCCTCGGGCTCAAGATTTTCTAACAGGTATCCCCATTGAAGGACTTGGCCAGCATATGTCGACTGTGGAGTATCGGGCTATCCTTAAGTATCGGCTAATGATCCCCTTGTTTCCGACTGATGAGCCCTGCCCGGTTTGCCGCAAGGCTTGTTTGGATTCTTTTGGCGAGCATGCGGTCCATTGTAAAGAGTTACTCGGGTTTAAATACAGGCATGATTTGGTTAGGGATTTTCTTTGTGATGTTCTCAAACAGGCAGGAATTTCTGCTAAAAAAAAGGCCCCCGTGAACTTTTTGACAGATCCGCTTGAAGGGAGGTCTACTCTACGTCCGGCTGATATTCTTGTGTTTGGTTGGGCAGGGGGGAAACACGCTTGTGTGGACCTTACAGGAGTGTCCCCTCTTGTGGGGCTCAGGGATAATGGGGTTGTGGCGGGCCATGCTGCTTTAAAGGCGGAATCATGCAAAGTTGTTAAACACAAGAAAGCTTGTTTAGAGAACCAACACGTGTTTATCCCTTTTGCTTTTGATACTTTTGGGTTCCTAGCACCGGAGGCAGTGGGATTCCTAAACAGGGTTCAACAAGTCGTGCGTAATAATATTTCGGCCCCTAAGACCCAAAGCTTTGTTTTTAGTAGGATCGGTTTTGCTATTCAAAAGGGGGTTGCAGTGCAACTTGTTGCTCGTTTACCTGCCACTTTATTGTAATCGTCATTCTTTTCATTAATGGATATTTAAAAAATAAATCGCACAGCAACCAAAGATCATTGAAGAACAGGCCCTAAAACTCTCAGAAGATCTCAACCATAAAATCCAAAAGGTGGAGCACCTCTTGCAGGAAGTAAAGGCTCTAATAATCAGATGAGCCTAGCCAGCCGAAGAACTAGCCCGGAATATCAAGAAGCTGTAGCAGCAACTGAAGAAATTGAATCGCCATCTCTTGGTTTCATCAGACCATCAGAGTACAAAGCAGGTTCCACATCGTTAAGTACTGCCATCATCAAACAAAATAATGCCCTCATCTATCTGATAACAAAACAAGCAGAAAAGGTAGAAGAGCTAAGTGGAGAAGTAGAAAGGCTAAAGTGAAGTATTGAAGCCTTGGGAAAAAGAGAAAGTGGACCATCAAATCTTGAGGAATCAATAGGAAACCTCACCAACAGGCTAAATAGTCTTTCAATCTCAGGAAAAACACTAGTAAAAGGAAAATAAGGTCCAATTTACGTATTCAAAGATCCAAGACAGATATTTAATGAAGAATACGATAAGGAAGTCCGTTCAAAGAAGAGATGAGTCAAGAACGAAGACCCAGCGTCCTGGGAAGATCAACATCAACCCAAACGCAAACAGACCTACCCACCCAAGAAGATCAGATAAGAGACTACAAAACCGCAGCAAGAAGGTTTCATAATCTTAACCGATCCATAAGAAGCAGGTTCGGAAGAGGTTACAGAAGAAACCTAGAAGTAGAACTAGATCCAGATCAACAACTGGAAATATCCAGACAAAGACGAGCAGAATTAGTACCGGCAGAGGTACTCCATGGTAGTAACAGACAAACTACTAGACACCGTGTCTACCAGCACTACTCAGAACAGCGAATCCTCTATGTAGAAGAATCACAGACGGAATTAAGGTTGTGCAACCAGCAAAGCTACCAAAGGATAAGAGAAACTGGTATGCAACATATCCACCTCGGAATGACTATGATCAGAATACACGCTCTACATACAAGAGGCGCAGGAATGACAGCGTTGGTTGTCCTAAGGGATATTCAAGTAGGTTTCAGTTCGAATTTTCATTAAGAAATTTATTAAAAATATTTTTTATTTTTTCTTTTAGAAGAAACGTTAAGGGAAAGCATTTTAGATATATTCTAAGTAAGTTTGACAGGAGCATTCACAGCCGGTTCTGTATATTTATATGATTGAGTTTCCTATATTTTAGGGGGTGGTTTAAAGTGGTTAAGAGTGGAGGAGAGAGAAAATGTTTAAATTTTCTGTATATTTAGGGGAAACATTGTTCACCCGCATAATTTTTTAATAATTTTGAAAGTGGTTGTGAGTGAAGCAGAGAGAACAGATAATAATAAATGTATAAAACAATATTATTTAATTTAAAAGGAGAAAGAAAATATAGTGATTTTAGTGTAATTATAGGAATGAGGATAAGGATGTCACTGCAAATGCTACCCGATCGTTGCAACTTTGCAAAGAACACATTAACCCGATGCTTCGTAAATACTCAATTATAAAACTAAACAAAAGCTGACAAAGAATGTTGATAGTTTACCCGTTCAACCTATATGACTGGACCTGTTCATTTACTTACTCTCATTTACTAATGTCGGTCCAACTCAACTTCTATCTATTATAATAAATAAAGGTTTTGAAGTGACACATGTCATCATTATAGAGCATCTATAATTTTGTTTTCCCGCCTAAACGTTTTCCAATTATTATTATTTTTTTAAACTCTTAAATTTATTAAATACCATTTAAACGTTTCCATACTAGGTTAGAATACCGTGTATTACACGAGATTGTATATTAAAAAAGATAAAACTTATAAATTTGTAAATACGTCATAACTTGTCAGACTATTATGATCATCTCGAGATATATCAAATGGAAATGTGTGTATATAACAAATTAGTTATATTTTAATTTCATGTTATATATTCTTATTTTATATAATTAGTATTCTTCCTTAATAATATATTTATAATATCATTATTATTTAATAAGATATATGTGCATTTATTAGGAGAGAGAGACAGAAAAATTAATGTGAGGAGGCATAAGGAAGTGACAAGTGTCCACCTTAAACCTTTATTTATTAGTATAGATTTCTTATAATTTGAATTTTAAATATTAAATGTGAGATAACTTTTGGTTGACCAATAACTTCTCTTTTTAAATACAATATTTATAATTAAATTTAACCAATTCATTATAATTCATAAGATTTAAATGTGTTAAATTTTTTATTTTTTGGAATATTATGAATTGTTTGTTTTATAAGTTATCTGCTAACTGTAACCCTCTAAAATCTAATAATAATCTATCAACATATAAGATATTTATTTATCGTATTATTTTCATGATTCAGTCCGTGTAATGCACGGGAATCTAACCTAGTTATCTAATATATAATAGTGTTGTTTTTCAAATTCAAAATTAAAAATAGATTTGATGTAGTGGTAAGTGATATGGTTATGGTTGTTGGTGTCACGGGTTTGAGTCCACAGACGCTTTTTTTATATATTTCTTTTTCTTTTTAACTTTTTGTTATGTTATACTCTTTTCAATTTTGTATCGAACCGTCGCAAGTTCACGGGTTTTTTATATCCTTAACCACGTCAAATAACTTATTTTTTTCAAATACCTTCTTTGTTCTTGAGCGAATTTTTCGTTTTAATATTACGTCCTATTTACGCTATATTCTTTTCTATTTATACCAAACCGCTACAACTTTGTATATTTCATTTATGTGCTTAAGCGCGTCAAATAACATTTTTGTTTACCTTTTTATGTTTACGCTATACTCTTTTCTATTTATACCGAACTGCCGCAAGTTCATAAGTTTTTTTTATTTGATAACCACGTCAAATAATTTTATTTTTTTTATTTTTTTTTCTTGAGCGGTTTTGTCGTTTCAATGTTACGTCATGTTTACACTATACTATTTTCTATTTATACCAAACCGCCGCAACTTCATAGTTTTCTTTTATGTACTTAACCACGTCAATATTACCGCCACATCAACGCATAACTAGGTTCGCCGACGCGCCGCATTGCGCAGCCTTAGTTATGTGCATAACCATGTCAATGTAATCGTACTTGCCCGCCGCAACGCGTGGGTCTTAATTTCTTGTTTTAATCAATTCTAAATTAATAAAATTTAAATAAACACCATAAAATTATATTGAACTAATTGAATATTCGAGGCGGGTATTAGGTCGCCTAATTCACTCAAAATAGGTTAGGTTCGTCACAGTACCACAATGGTAACGACACTCGATATATGTTACGATACAAAAAAAAACTTGTTTTTTGAATAAAACTCCGCTTTCAAATAAATTTATATCGGAACATTGACAAAAAAACAGGCGCGCAATCCGTCTTCTTTGAAAAAAGTTAATAAACGAAAATTAATAAAGAAAAACAGAATTAATAGAAAATTAAACGAGTTAAAAAGAGTATATTATATATAGTACATGGGTGAAAACGAAAAAAACAAATTAGGCAACACGTGTTTGCGGCGGGTGTTAGGTCGCCTAATTCGTTCATAATAAGTTCGGTTCGTCACAGTATCATAAAGGTAACGGCACTTGATATAGAACACGATACCAAAAAGAACTCGTTTTTGAATAAAACTCTGTTTTCAAATAAAATTATGTTGGAACATTGACAAATCATAAAAACAGTCACACAATCCGTTTCTTTGAAAAAAAGTTAACGAACGAAAGTTAATAAAGAAAAACGAAATTAATAAAAAATTAAACTAGGTTAAAAGCGTATATTTTATACAATGAATCGATAAAAACGAAAAAAAACACGTGGACACAATTAAGCATAAAAGGTACTGTTTTACTTCGATGTCCTTTAATCTATTTAGTAACTAGTTTAGAACCCGTGTCTACACAAGGGGTGAAAAATATCAGTATAAATTTTTTAAATTTTTATGTGTATATTTTACAAATGTAAAAATGTATTTCATATACTAAATATACAAAACAAAATTCAAAATATGTAAAAACTAATACATAATTAGGTTTCAAAAATACGTTAGTTATATTTAATGCAATTTGACTTTCATTTACTATTTGATTGTAAATAAAAGTTACATAATTATATTTCAAAATTTCTTATGATAAAAGATTATTTAAAATAAATGTGTCTTATTAGTATAATTAAGATTTTTTTTAAATATACTATTATTAAACAATAGATGTGCATTTAATAAGAGAGATAGTCAGGAAAAAAATGATAAGATTGAATATGGTGATGACACATGGCATAGAAAAACCTTTATTTATTATATAGTATAGAAGTATAAATATTTCTTATGATAAAAGATTATTTAAAATAAATGTGTCTTATTAATATAATTAGTATTTTTTTTAATATATTATTATTAAACAACAGATGTGCATTTAATTAGAGAGAGAAGCAGGAAAAAAATGACGAGATTGAATATGGTGATAACACGTGACATAAAAAAACCTTTATTTATTATATAGTATAGAAATATAGATATATAGATTACATGCAACTACTTAAGAACAACACTTGCAATTGCAAATTTGCAATTAAAATTAAACATAAATTACAGTGTCATTTGTTGCAACAATTAGAATTGAGTTACAATCATTATCACTTGGAATTTTCCAAGTGTATAGCTAGGTTATCCCTCATCCTCATCCCAAGAGGAACAACCTGTTTACACCATTGTTCAACATACCCTAAATCATGATGGCCAGACAAACAAACATCTGATTTTATATAATCACCACAATCTATGATTATATTATGAAGCAAACAACATACCACAATGATGCTTGGAAGCTTCTTCTTATCGGGTCGCCACATAACCTTATTAAGAATCCTCCAACTTCCTTTTAATTGCGAAAACGCCCTTACAGCGAGTGATCTTGCAGCTTCATGAACCGTATTCAAACCCGACATCTCATCACTTTCATTGTTAGGTGTTATTAACCATGGAAGAAGCGGGTAATTAGCCCCGCCTACTATAAATTCTCTAATCTCCGATTGATTAGATAATAATCTTGGGTTTCCGTTTAATCGCTCACCCAATTCACAAAGTTTATAAAAGCCCGAAAATTTTAGGAGTTTTGGGATAGTCATGCCACCGGGCCAACCCGTTACAACATCAAGAAATCTTGATTTGTCATCAACAATACCTTGTACCAACATACTGTAATTCTTAACTTGATCACACCAATCATCTGATGTTTGAACCGCTGGTAGGGTCATAACTATGTGAGTTGCATCGATCGCTCCACAACAATTGGGCAAATTAAACGTTTTCTCAAATTTTGATTTGATTTTTTGTAGTTCATCGTGATCGGGCCATTTGAGATGGTGTCTGGCCCGTTCTTCCATGGCTTCTATGAACCGCCAAGTAACTTGAGAAACTGTTGATTGACCGACACCAAAAGATGCACCTACTGAAACTTGTGATTCACCTGATGCTAATCTTCTTAAAGCAATTGCAACTTGTTTTTCTACACTAAGAAGTCTTCCTTCGATGTTGATGAGACCTGAAGGTGGGCGGGAAATTAGGTTTTCTCTTACTAGAGAACATATGTACTCGAATGTTTTCTTTGATACCCGGAAAAAGTATTTGAATCCTTCTTCTTCATCTTCAGGCACCATTGAACCTGCAAAATTTTGATTATGATTTTGCAGACTGATTGGTAGCTACAAACAATAATTTCATCTAGGTATACTTGTCTAAGCTGTATAAAACTGGGTGTTTGATGTGGGTTTGAATTTTTGTGTAAACTGATTGTGATTCTGATTATTTAGGGTTAATAGTATACAAACAAACATACCTAGGAAAATCTTGGTTTTAAAAAGCGAGAGGCGCACCAAGGCGACAGGGTCTAAACCTAGGCGCAAAGTGCATAAGCGCACCGCTTTTCGTACACGAGGTGCAAGGTACTTATAAAGTTTTTTTTTATTTCTCATAGGTTTTTAGTACCCTCTACTCAAAATTTAGCTATAAGAAAACTTTATATAAGATTTAATATATAAAATACCTACATTTATAACTTGAAAAGCCTGTTGTAAAAACATTTTGATGCACAAAAAGTCGCCATGTACATGCTTTAAGCCGATTTTTGGTGTGTCTTTTGCGCCTCAACCGCGATTTTTGTACAGAGCTGGCCTTTCATACACAAAAGCGACGTGCCTTGCACCTCAAATGCGTTTTTCAAACCAAGAGTGAAAACCAACTCATAGCAGAGCTATGGGTAGGGTCTGGGGAGGTGGGACGAAGGCTAACATTTCCTCTATCGCAGGGTACAAAAAGGCTGCTCCGTCCTCGGCTTCAAATACTTTTTTGACGTGTACAGTTTAAAGTATAGTAATTTGTATAACATAAAATGTGGCTAATACAGTATAGTAATCTATAATTCTATATAACATAAAATGTAGCTAATAGAATCAATAACCATACAAAAGTACTAAGTGGTGAGTAAACGATTAGGGTTAATAGTATCTAGTTATCTAATTCTTCAAGTTGCAATAGGTTACTTTGAAAATGGATATCCTAAATCAGTAACCACAAATAGCAATCTTATGCTGGAATGTCAGAATTATGGAAAAATTACAGTGCATAAACCCTAGCAAATTGTTAATTGACATGAAATTTCAAATAATCAACAAATCACAAATCATAAGGTCCAATTTTAGAACTCGAGCAAGATAAACCCTAAATCTGAGAAAATGAAATAAAGAAATACCATGAATTGGGGGATTTTTATCCCAGAACGAAATCCACCATTCAGAATCGACGCCTCGGTTATCGGTGCTACTCACTGCGGCGGCTGCGTTTGAACTCGATGATTTCTTTTTCTTCTTCGATTTCATCTTGGAATCCTTCTTCATTTTGATATTCTTTGGTGCGAACTCATGCTTCGATTTCTTCGGAGCCATCTAGGGTTCGAACTTTTGTCACACCAATCCAGATTTCTACAAATCGCGGTGAATTTTTGTAAGAAATTAGAGGAAAAGAAGCCGGAAGCAGACGGGAGCTCAGTAAGAACGCCGCTTTATTATATGTTTGAAACTTTGACCATCTCAAAGTCCAAGGAAACTGAATTTATACTCCACCTGATTTCTACCCAGGTTAGATTTTCTAAAATAATAAAATTAGTATTTAACTAAAATGTTGGGTTCGAGTTAGCAAGTGGCTATCCATGAAATTGGTTGGCTTTGGTTCAGTGGCAGATTTGGCGGCTCACATACTCCACGCCTCTACTTGCAAACAGGTCAAGAAGATCAGATTCTTAGCTGTCTACTGCACCTTTTGGGTCATTTGGTTAGCCAGGAATATATGGATCTTCTCGAACACGCGGATGCTTGTGGATAACATGGTGGACGACCTAAAGATTACGTCGTTTAATTGGCTTGGATCCAGGGGGAAGGTCATATGTAGCAACTGGGATTCGTGGGTTCGCTGCCCCCTGTCCGGGCTCGGGTAGCTTGTAGGTTTTCTCGTGCTTCTCCTTTTTGGGTGGCTCTCTCTATAACTATGCACTTAGTTTGGTGTCTGGTTTTGTTCTTGTACTTGGGTTTCTTTTGCTAGTCAACCGCTAGCTTTTATTTGAGTATATCTCATTGTTGCCGTTAAAAAAAAAACTAAAATGTTCACCCTAGAAAACGGACTTAAATGTTACGTGAGAAATAATATAGGGGCTTATGAGTCATTGTTAGGAAGTGGGAGGACTATAACTGTAAATGGTTATTGTAATAGAGATGTTAAATAAGAGAAACAATATGAGGAATAGATATCGATGAATTTGAGATACTTCTTCTACTCTTTGAGTCTTCTTCTTCTCTTGTAATCGATCATTCTATTTTGTACCGTAACAATGGTATCAGAGCTATCATTCCTCTCGACCGTGGGTTAAGGTTAGGGCAACAATGGGTTTCTACAGCAACTATCGAATTAGGGCAACAACAGGTTCTTGTCAGCAACAATCGAAGATAGCGATCAAGTGTTCTTGAAGAATTTCAGCAATCAATTTCTATAGTAGCGATAATAATGGTGTTCTTGTGTTCATGTGGGGGTTTGATATGGGAGAACAGGGTGCACGTTTGTGGAACGAGTAGGTGTTCTTGTGGGGGGTTGCAATTTGATGGCAGGGCTCATTATTGTGGCTACAAACCAGATTATTCAAAACCACCAACCAATTATGAACTTTGGAGGGGTTTAAGAAGTTTTGATGAATGGATGGGATCATCGAAATGGGGGAAACGCAGTCCTAGCTTGTTCAAAACCAAAAATCAAGAAACCGAAATTCTAAATACTGCATCATCTATGGAAGAAATCAAGAACTTACAACATACAGGTTCATTTCAAGATTATTGTAATTCATTTGATTTTCTCCTCACTAAAGTAATTCTAAGTGAGGATTATGCTACAAGTTTATTCGTGGGGAGTCTCAAATATGAAATTAGGGGTTGGGTTAAGTTGTTGAGACCAAAAACACTCGAAGAGGCTTATGAAGGGGCAAAGAAACAATATAATTTTTTTACCATTTTCTGTGGTCATAAAGAAATTAAGAAAGTAGGAGGTCAATTTTTTAGTGCGAAGCCTGATGAGGAATTTAATGAAATTGAGATTCAAACGATTGATGAATCTGAAAATGGGGTTGAGATTTAAGAAACCATTGATCAAGATTCATGTGATAGTGATGATTCAACTCTTGAATCACCCTATTCTTCTCAATTCACAAAAGTGGAATCTGCCCACCAAGTGTTTGATGAAATGTCTAAGGGATTTATCAATGAAATGAAGGCTGGTATGGGCGATCATTCAAGAAAGGATGAAAAAGAAATTGACACAAATCTGAATGTGATACTTGAAGTATATTCATCTCATGATAATTTGGATAATGAAGCTTCATTTGTTGTGTCGAATCATAAATTGGATATTGAGGTTCCTCACAACCTAAACAGTTCAAAGGATCACTTGAAGTCATTGAGGAATAACCAGAACAATGAACATGGATTTCTAAATCATAGGGTTTTCAAGAAAGATTTCTTCTCTGTATTGAACAACTCAGCAAATTCTTGTTATGCTACTAGGGTAAAACATGTAAATCCATGGGATATCTTTGCTACTGTTACAATGGAGGTTCCAGCTATTGTGTCAAAAAATAAATATGTTATAACAGAGGTAGTGGACAGCCTACACAGTACATGGATTATGTTGAATGGGTTGAAGAATATTAATAGCAATGGACTTGTGTTTTTAAAGCAGGGGAGCATTACAGAAGGAAACAATGAAAAGGAACCAGAAAATCATCAAGGTGTGCATATGTGGCACAAGTGGAAATCCAAGTTGTTTTCTATTATGATTAGGAATGGTTGTTTCTCGAACGGAAAAAGAAAAGCTTACATGTGGCACCTATGGAAATCTAATTTTGATTTGATAGTTTTTGAAACTTTTGATTGGAAACCGGGTTGGCAATGTTGTTTGGTTGAAAATTGGATTGCTAAAAGCCATGTTGTTAAGGCTAATGTGGGAACGTTTATGGAAAAATGTTTGGTAACAACTAGAAGCTTCCAATCACAATTTGTTGCACACAAGCAAGCAAATCAATTGTCTACTGATGTGGTAAACGGATATTATGCAGAAGGTGATGTTTGGTGCCATGATTACCATGTTATGTTCCTTCCAAAATGTATAACATATTACAACAATAACATGAAAGTTGGATGGTTTCTTCATACACCATTTCCATCTTATAAAATTCATAAGGCATTGCTTTCTCTAAAGATGGATAATGTGGGTAATTCTAATACTCTAAAGCTGGAGACTAATGGTAATTCTGCTGAATTGTTCAACAATAGAATTACAGTAGTTGAAAGAACTTTTGAAGCTGGTACATGGGTGTTTGTGAAATTTCATCCTTACTACCAATCCACTTTGAGATATATCAAGCATAGCAAACTGTCACCCAAGTATTTTGGGCCACTCTTTAGTATCGAAAAGATTGGTCCAGTAGCATACATGTTTATACCTTCAATTACATGGAAATTAAGAGGCTGCAAGGTGACTTCAAAGGAATAGGATAACACAAGGAACACTAGCAAGGCTTGTTATTCAGAGAACACGATAAAGGGCTGATGTCGATTCACATCCTGCATTTTTGAGCATCGGCAGGAAGCATGAAATAAGGACTGCATTTTTACACTTTTTATTTTTACTTCATCAGTGTGTAGTTGGGTTGTCACTAGTCTATCCTTTGTTTTCCTAATTGATTCTTGAGGTCAAGAATCATAGATGGAAGGAGTATTGTTACGTGACAAATAATATAGGGGCTTATGAGTCATTGTTAGGAAGTGGGAGGACTATAACTGTAAATGGTTATTGTAAAACAGATGTTAAATAGGGGAAACACATATGAGGAATAGATATCGATGAATTTGAGATACTTCTTCTTCTCTTTGAGTCTTCTTCTTCTCTTGTAATCGATCATTCTATTTTGTACCGTAACATTAAATGACTTGGAAATTAACAAAAGTGACATAACAATTTAATTCAATTAATAAACTTAACCGTCATGTTATTAAGTTTCTGCTTTGGTGGTTAGGGGTTTTCTCAAAGAAGTTCCCCTCTATGAATGTCATGGGTTCGAATCTTGTAAGGTGCACTTCATAAAAACTAGGAACACGCTCTACAGATTCGAATTCCTTGGAGGTTGTATGGGTAGACTGATGTACAAGCCTGTGAGACGTGTCAGTTAAGCCCACGCTGTTCAAAAATCTCTTCCTTAAATTGTTTGGACCTCTGCAAAATGTGAGTAACGTCTTTAAAAAACTGATACACATATCTTATATTATTTTCATCACTCTTTCACATTGCTATTTTGAACCATTTACTTTTAAATGAAGCATTTTGCGTTATGTTTTTATCTCTAGCGGGCCAAATGAGTTAAACAGGTCAAAAGTCATCCAAAGTGTATCGATAAGGCATAAAACCAAATAATCATTTAATTTATAGTTAAAGTTATTAGTGGGATGAGTATGTTTCGATATTTTTGTCTAAACGTCCATTTTGGTTTTCCTTTTGACCCGATCAAATTGATTTTTTTTAAATGACCCATTTTGATCTGTACTTATTTTGACTCAAACCTGTTCTGACCCGACCCACAACGCGAGCTGACCCACCTGTTTTGCCGGCCTTATGCAAAATAAGGTACCAAATTCGACTCTGGTATTGTATCCCTACCTTTTCAAACTTACAGGTAGATATAGTTTAGTGAGTCGTACGTTTGTAATCATACTTTGTGTAAACTAGCATAGAATCTCTAAACAATCTCTACCAAACTCGATCTTTGGATCATTAATCATCATGACCAATGTCGACACAAGCTCAACCAAACCCGATCTTTGGATCATTATTCATTAATCATAATGACAAATCTCGAAACAATCTCAACCAATCCCGATTTTTGAATCGTTGATCATCATGATCAATCTTGACCCAATCTTAACCAAAAACCTAACGTTTGGACAGTGGTGGATACATGATATTTTATCACTTGGGCAAACTATGTGATGAACATGCTTCAAAATATTTTTTTACAAATGCAATGATTTATGTATTAATGATATATATTTGAAACTTTGAATACTTTATAGTCGAAGAAGATTGAATTTATACGCGACCCACTTCCAATATATGAGCCATTTTTTATTATACGACATTCATTTTAAAACCAATAATATGTTAACTAACATATTTTCTCTCTCCTAATACTTGTACATATTGCATTACGTTGGTAGATAAGGCATTACGTGACCCCTACACTCTTTATCGTTCATTACTTTAACTATCTTTTATGTATTATGTATAAATACATTATGTCTTTCTTGTAGTTTTTAATATATTATTAGTTCTGAAATGAACGCTCTCCTCGTACAAACATTTATACTTTTATATTTTAATTGTTACTAGAAATTTCCGGTTTCTAGTCCAGTCTGGTCTAAAACATGTAAAAATCCGAAGAAAACCGAACTTGGACATGTTTTTTTTTTGTATGTTTTCAATAATCTTAAACTGTATTACATCCTACACCTCTGCTTCAAATGATAGCCTTACAATACACATCAAGAACAAGTAGCAAACATGAAAGAAGATGATATGAGTTTGAAACGACCGGATCATGAATCTTCATTGATTTAAAGAAAACATTTTACACAATGAAGAAGTTCGCAAAACAAGGTAATCAATATACAAATTATTTGTAATTATAAATACGCCTTTGATGACAAATATTGTCAAATGGTTATTTAACGACATTCAATTAGACATTGTTGTCATTTTGAGTCTCTTTAGAAGTAGGCTTTTCGACATTCTTGTAGGTATGAAGCATGAAGTTGCAAGCTCCCACGGCCTCTCCAACCGTTAGATATATCCATTCTTGCCCAATCACGTCTATCAACTTCCCTTTGTTCATCTTCTTTATCACCTCTCCCCCGGGATTCGCCAAAACCAACTGTAATTAAGAAATAAACTCAGATTCGTCGCTCAGATTTATACAGTAAAAATAAAAATGTAATGAATATACCTTCAGCCCTCTTCTTTCCAAAACCTTTTTAACCTCTCCAAGCATCGTAAGCCCGCTTGTGTCGATATTTCCAACCGCTACAACCACCCATAATCGTTAGTTTTCTACCTTTTATGTTTTTTTATAAAATAAAATGTATACATAATTGTGATTCAATGATTGATTACTTACCACTCAAGGCAAGAATGACATATTGCAAGCTATTTTCCCCTGTAGACTTCAACCTATCTTCCTCTTCATCAACCCATCTCGAAATCCTGATAAATATAAAAAATTTTAATATAAAAATCTCAAAAATATATATTACAAATCGATTAATTGTATAAATATACCTATCCCTCAAGTAGCTCGAGTTAGCGAAGTAGATGGGTGCATCAATTTGAAGTATCAAGATTCCGGGAACGGTTTTCACATTTTGGTATTGATCCATGCTTCTATAAATCGTGGAATCGGGTATGTGACCTAGCGTGGATGTTCTTGGCCTCGCGATAAATAGGAGTACCCTAAGTAACGACAATGCGACCTATATATGTGTGTCATTTAAGCCCGATTATAATACTAAAATAAAAACGTATTAAAAAGTATAATGAAGTACTATACCGCGATGATTAATCCAATCTCGACACTCGCAAAGACAACACCAAAGTATGCACTCATGCATACAAGAAAGTCGAATTTGTCTAGGCTCCATAGATGGATCGCTTCTTCATAGTTGATAAGGCCGAGCATAGCCGCAATGATAATGGAAGAAAGTACAACGAGGGGCGTGTAATGAAACAATGGCGTTAGGAATAGCAATGTGAACATCACCGTAATCGCCATTACAATGTTTGATACCGCGGTTTTACATCCCGCGTTGAAGTTAACAGCCGAACGTGAAAATGGCCCTAAAGTAAAAAAAAATTAATAAGAAAATGCGTATTATAAGGTAATATCCATTGTTTATCGAAAAGGGTATAATGGTAATTTTACATACCCGTGGTGAGGTAGCAAGAAGTGAATGAACCGGCAATATTCATGGTGCCAATAGCAATCATCTCTTTGTTACCATCAATGTTGTAGTTCTTGAACATGGCAAAGCTTCTTCCAACAGCAATTCCTTCCTGTTCAAATTACATTATTACCCTTGTTATAAACATGCTTTGATGACTTGTACTTTTTGTATGTAATTTGTACAGATTCTTGGTTATCTGAATTTTGATCATACAGCAGTCCTTGAACTCATTCTCTTGGGGTTTTGTGAAAATTTGGAAATAAATGCAAGTGGAAAGAAAGTGGCTGAAGGTACAAGTGGTAAAGCAGAAGATACAAGTGACTTACAGCGAGGGCAATGATACCCGTGACGATGCCAATTTTGATTGTGGAAGATAGGTTTTGTGATCCAAAAGATAAGTCCATTATTGTAATCGGATTTAACCCTTTCTTCAATTCCCCGATCTGTATTTCACATAAAATAAAATTATTATACTTGTAACTTCAACGTTTTATTTTTGTATCCTTTATATCACATACTTATAATATATTATAATACATATAAATATACATATAGTTTGAGATTAGAAGCGAAAACAATAACATGTATCAAACATATTTGATGAAACTAACCACTTGAACGCCATGTTTTTCGGCATGAGTGAGATAAACAAGGACGCTTCCTAAAATCACTGATGTTAATGGAGCCATCGCAGATATCCAAAACAACTTCGGTCGTTTTGTGCTCTGTTTCAAATCAATTTTTGCATCAATAATAATTGAAACAGTAAAAGTGTCTTCAATATCACATGATTATCTTTTGTAATTGTTAATTTTAACAAATTTCGGTGTTCATGAAACAATAAGATAATTTGATATTTTTTAATGTTTTTCACCATTTAAAAGAGATTAAAAGAAACAAAATAAAACAAATTAACTTACAACAAATCTGGCGACCAAGAGATAGAACAGGAAGCAAATACCCAAAACTGCACTTTCCCACCTCCACTGCAATTATATATTATATCAATTAATTAATAACATATGAATAAAATATGTTAAGGTTTAATTACTTCTTATTAATAAAGAAATAAAAACCAATAATTTATTTTAAGAAAATTTTCAAGAACCTCGTGTGTTTGAGAGAAGACAGATCGCAAAACGGAGACAATATCGGTGCCATGCGTGAAGTGTTCGAGACCCAATATTCCTTTCAGCTGCTGTAAGCAAACCACCGTCGCAGCGCCGCCCATAAACCCGACGATAGTTGCGTGTGACAAGAAATCGACGATAAACCCGAGCCTGCATGGATCAAAATATCAATCATTTACCTTTTTGGAGCTAAATTAAGGTTAACTATTAAATATTAACCGAGTTTATTATCTATTATAGTTATTATTATTTTATTTATCATTTATTTTTAAGTTTGTTTGCCACTCTTATCATTATTATTGGTTGGTTAGTTAGTTTTATTATTATTTTTAATCTCTCTAAAATGTTTTTTTAAGTTCTCCAAACTAACCTCAAGATTCCCAGGGAAGCTTGAAAAACTCCGGCGAAGAACGTCGCCGTTAAAGCTAACTGAAGATATAACTTCGGGTTTTCATTGGCGTTCACCACCGCCCCTAACATGGAACCTAGTAGCAGCGACGCCACCGCCACCGTCCCCACCGCTAAATCCTTCGAACTCCCCATCATGGCGTACACTAATGGCGGAATGAAGCTCGAATCTGCACAATTCAAACAAAAAACAATATTTTCTTTACTTTTAGTTCGTTGGTAATCGATTTGATATTTTGTTAATGTGACTATGAGGGTGTAAACGAGCTAAGCCGCTCGTGAACTTCTCGAGATCCGTTTGCTAATTACTAGAACCGAGCCGAATTTAAACGATCTCAAACAGAGCTTATATAGGACTTATTTTATAAACAAGCTCGAGTATGAGAGCTTCACATGTCGAGCTTGAGTGGCTCGCGAGCCTAAACGATCTTTTATTTATATAATTTTTATTTAATGTACTAAATATATACTTATATAATAACTATAATTATGATGTATAAAACTATGATAAAAATAATATATAAAAAATATGATTATAAATATATATGAGTTATAAAAGTATATAAATTAAACAAGCCGAGTTTGAGTTCTACTTAAGCCTAATGAGCTTAGCTTGTGCTTTATATAAGCTCGGCTTATTTACACCTCGTAAGCGTACTGTAAATAACTTACACAGGCCGAGAATCGGGGGGAGGTTAGCTAGTTTAGCATAGCTAATCCCTTGCGGAATCGCTAAACTAGCAATGGTGATACCCGCAATCAAATCAGATTTAAAGAAACTTAAGTTGTAACTAGACGCCCAGTCGAAAATAGGGAAGATATATTGAACTCCCAGCACGAATTTACGTGACGGTGGTTGGTTTTTGAACTGCCGGAGCGGATCGTCGGGGAACAATGTTTCTTTGACGGTGTTCTTCAATGAATTTATGAACGGTTGCGGCGGCGGGATGGCAACTTTGTGAGGTTGTTGGTTAAATTTGGATTTTGGGTATTCGTATTCTCCGGTACCCATTTTTAGCGTTGTGAAGTGCGGAATTTTTGGTGGTTGGCCGGCGGTGGAATGTGGTTGTCGGAGGAGGAATGAGCTTGGTGGAGAAGATGAGTATGGTGTGGGTTTATATATTCGTTTTTGAGTGGGGGAGTGGAGCCAGTGGTGTGATATCACTATTAGGATTGCGACACGTGGTAAATCTGGGAGTGGAGGGTACGTTGAATATTCAATTTTGACTGCCATTTGAGATGATTTTGACTTTTAAGGTGGTAGTTACGCGAATAATTTGATAATATCATAATAACGTGTTTTAAAGTTTTATTATAATAACGTGTTTTTAAGTTTTATGGCCAAACAGGTTGTGGTGTATTGGTTGAGGTGAGTCCTGAAATCCGAAGAGACCCGAGTTCAATCCCTGCCACTACCATTAATTTCTACGGCATCGCAAATGAGGCCTTTTAGGCTGATACACCAGGGTTTTACCCACGCCGATCCAGGGTTCGAGCCTCGGCTCTCCCTCAAGCCCGGAAGGGGCCGTATTGGATGGGGTTTTTCCTTGAAAGCTCTCCAACTCTGACGCCAAGTGGGCCTAGTTAAGACAACATATTGGCCGGAGTTGGACGAGTCTCTCCCATATAACGGGGGGTGCGACGTCATAACATTCAATGTTCACCTTTCAAAAAAAGTTCTATTATGGCAATTCAATAGTTTATGAAGTTATGATATGAGGTTTATTGTTAGATAGTTTCATGTGTTATATAGAATTATATCATTCGTTCATACAAATTTAACTTTTAATACTTTTGACAATTTTAAATACTTGACTTTCATCGTATTAGTATCGATTTATGATGTGTGTATTTGAAAAAAACCGTTCGTTGTTTAAATTCGTAAAATTATCATCTTTTATTGAATGTTTTAGAATAATGTAAGTGTTGTTTATTTAATTTCTATTTTGACTTGTGTTCTCATGAAAATTCACATGATAACGGACACCCATCCACAGTTTACTTAGCAATACCATCTATAGCCGAAAGTGCAAACACCATGTAATCTTCGACTCTGTTTGGACTAATTTGAAACTTAATTTTAAGAAATAATGTGGAATTAAACCCTCATGTATCGCCATTGACTCTTCCATGACCTTACTATGCATCTTTGTAGGTTGGGGTTGCTGATTAGATCAGTGACGTGAGATGGTGAATGATGAAGAAGGGAAGGGAGACAGAGTAGCTGGCAGTGGTTCGATCCATTGGAGTCGGTTTTCCCGTTCGATGAAGATAAGAGGGGAGGAGTGACAGCTCTGATATTGACTAAGATGGGGACAATTCAGGGGTAGAGGTGATGATTTTGGTACATAAGATTGTTTTTAATGATATCATCCCTCCGCTATGTACCATCATAATTATTAGAATAGAAATCGGACAAATATCAGTACATAAAATTGAGGATCATTTTATTTGAAATAAAATTTATGATAATTTTGTTTCTAAAAACAAATAAAATGTTACAATAAATCAAAACACTAATTATTAAATCCTAAAAAGCCTTCTGGTTGAGTGCTAGTCCCATTACTTTTCAAATGAAAGGTCATGGGTTCGAGACTCATTTGAGACAAATTATTCTAGGTTGAGCAAGGGAGTTTTCCTAATTGTGGGTTTCCTTTTAGGTGGGTTCCGAGTTCGAGTCAGCTACGGTTACAACCCATTGATAAAGACATGCATGACTTACAGAAACATCCAAACTATTACAAAAAAAAAACATGGGTTTAAGAAAGTCGTCTTTAAAAAAAATTATTAAATCCAACTTTAAGAATGTAAAAAAAAACATTAACAAGGAGGATGCATCTTTATGCTTACAGATGACGTGGTGAAATATGATTGGTGAAGGTAGGATTTGGCAGGTAATTGAAGGCAAGTGGCAGTTAGAGAGGATCCTAAAAGAGGAGATTTTAAATCATGTCATAACTTTTTGAGTAAAGTTGTATTTTATTTTAAAACATTTTTAGTTTAATATAATGAAAACCTACGCATTGCGGTCAAAATAATATTAATAAAAAAGAAACATAAAACTAAATAATAAAATAAATAAAATAAAAAATTTACTGGTTTGGGTCGTTGAAAACCATAAAAGCGAATACAAATACGGGTTCCGATAATACTAATGCTGACAATGATGCTGTTCGCTCATAATATGTTAGACTCGTCACGTTATCACAACGGTAATGACACTCGTTATAGGCAGGGCTGGTCCTGAGATTTCTCAAAATGTTTTGGGCCCGGGACATTTAAAAAAAAAGGCCCCCATAATATAAACTCATAATGGCATAATAAAAAACTATAACAAACAAATAACGATTATTTTGTTATTTTTTAATAAGTTTAAAAATCTAGTGGGCTTTTTTTAATTTCTAAGTAGGTTAATAAATTAAATGGATTATACAAGTAGTGGACATTTTTTTAATTTCTAAGTGGGTTAATAGTACATAAAAAAACATATGAAGTTGCCACGACTCGGACATGGAGTTCGAAAAATAAATAAATTGTGGCGCGAATAGGAGTTAACATTGAAACGATAAATTCGTTAAACTTGAGGTGGTAAAATTAACAATTTACAAATCTAGGGGTGAGTTTTGCCATTTTACCAAAGTGGGGGGAGAAGTGTCAAATTACCAATTTATAAAGTTAGGGGTTAGTTATGTCATTTTCGCAAAGTCAGGGGTGTCAGATTAATAATTACAAAGTCGTTGGTGACTTTTATAATTTAACTAAAGTTAGGGGGAGTAATGATCTATTTTAAAAACAAGAAAAATAAAAAGGAGGGCTGCAGGAATCAAACCTGCAACCTCCTTGAGTGGAAGAGCATTAACAGTTAATTTAAAACCAACCCATCTAACTCAAGCTTTTGTAATAATCTAAAACATGAAATATGTAACTGGTGGAGACAATCTAGAGGGTAATTTTTTTTAAAACTACGGGCCCCTTAGGAGACCGGGCCTCGGACGGTCGCCCTCTCCGCCCCCCTTAGGGCCACCCCTGGTAATAGACAACGATATAAAAAATTCGATTTTGAATACAACTCCGTTTTTAAAGAAATTATATCGAAACGTTGACAAAAAAATAAAAACAGTTGTGCCCTCCATATTCTTAAAAAAAATTAATGAACGAAAGTTATTAAAGGAAAACGAAATTAATATAAAATGAAACGGGTTAAAAACGTATATTATATAGAGTAATTGGGTTAAAAACTAGAATATTAAAAAAAATTACTTGGCAACAATTGAGTGGATGTGTCCTTATCCATTCGTTGTGTTTTAATATTAGTTTCTAATTATACAAGTTGCAAAAGTGTGCAAACTTCTTGTGATGTGTTGAAATAATTTTTCTTAAAAGTATTCAGAAACAATTAATCATAAAAAATGATACTACGAACATTAATATATATTTAAACAAAATAACATCAAAAGTTTAATATTTTAAATAGAATCTGAATTACGCATTTCATGTTTTCAAAGTTATGTGCAACATAAATCCTCCATGAATGAATATTTAATAAGTGTTTAATACTTAAATCAAACATGAAAAAGTTAAATTGAATTTGGTTTTTCGAGTTAGATAATTAGATAAATTTCGAATTCATAATTCAGTTTAGAAATCAAGCTATGAATTTGTGAGTTTCAAACCGGACCGGCTAATAAAATTATATTTTATATAAAAATATAGCATTTTGTTATAATTAACCCGAATTAAGTTGTGAACCAAATTCGAACTGGTTTCCAAATTTTTGTTGAATTCGAATTCACTTTCAAATAATCTCAGATTTAACAAAACCTATTCCAATAACCAGAATTATTTGAAATATGATTCAATGAACACCTCTGCGTTAAAAATATTTGTATAAAATAAATAAGTAATAATATTTTTGTATGTACTTCAAATATTAATTATAATTTAAATGAAAACTTGCTACCTTGAATGAGTTTATCAATATCTATACTACTATATGATATATATTTGAAAGATATTGTTGTAATTTACTTAAAAAATTAAAAAAATCTAACACAAATTTTTACATAGTGTACAAATTAGAACATGAAAACGTGCTACCTTGAATGAGTTTATCAATATCTATACTACTAACCATGTTTATAATTTAACCCATGATTAAATTGATACTATATTAAATAGAGAAAATTAGTTAAAGATGTTCAATTCTTCACGGCAATGCGCGGGATACCTCTTACGTGATTTGCCGGAATTAATTTGTCGGAGCCGCACATCGTACGGGTTCACTACTAGTAAGTAATGAAACATGTTGTTGAATTATTCTCTTGAGTTTTACTCCAACTTCTACCTTTTGGATTTGCATGTCTATTTTATAAAATATTTAGGCAACTGAAGCAAAAACATATAACTATTCTAAACTTTTAAAACAACCCATCAAAATCCATATATAAAGCGCAAGAAAGTTATAGAACCATTTATAGGATGCTAGAACCATGAGATTTGATGGGAAATAGTTGATGTAGCTAATGAAAGAAACCAAAAGCTTTTCTAAGTATCAACACCAAGCAACGAAGATAATCAAGAGGATTTTATTCTTCAACACACTTTTATGGTCAAGAACAAGTGATAACAAAGACTCTTTCTTCTTGTCACTAATATGTTTGCAAGTAGTATGTAAACACTTTGAAAACCAAAGCAAACTACCTTCGCGGGCTAGTTGATTTGCTTTGACTTGTTAAGTCACGCTGGCCAGTTTTAAGCTGAACTATTGTTCCGCTGATGAAACCTGTTGTGCAACTATGTTTGGTTGAAAATAATTTTTAAATTTTTATGTGTATATTTTACCCGTATAAAAATGTATCATATACTAAAGATAGAAAATAAAACTGAAAATATGCAAAAACTAATACATAATTGAGTTTTGAAAATAAATTAAATACTATTTAATGTAATTTGTTTTTCATTTATTATTTGATTGAAAATAAAAGTTAAATAATTAGATTTTCAAAGTTTCATAAGGGATAATTTAAAATAAATGTGTTTTATTAGTATAATTAATATTTTTTTAAATATATATTGTTGTTAAAAATATGAGGTGCATTTAATAAGAAAGAGAGCCGGGAAAAAATGATGAAATTGAATGTGGAGGTGACACGTGGCATGAAAAAACCTTTATTTATTATATATTATAGATTTGTTCTAAGAAAATCTTAATTTACTATTTAAAAAGATTAAGGAATCCTTAGTTAAAAAGAGGCCAATTATGCCGACCACAAGATACAGGAAAAGCTTTTGACCATCCAAACATTTGCCTTTTTTAGGCGCCTACAATGCTTAGGTTTTCATTCAACACCTGCAAAAGGATAATGCGATTTTTTGTATAACATTATAATTAAAATAAGTATAATAATAATAATATTAATTCATTTTATATTTTACTCATTTACTTACTAACAGTTACTACAAGAAAATTTAAAAATGATTAACTTTCAGTAATTTCCAATATTAAGTTATTGAGTATTTAATTTTGATAAATTTGATTTTTATAATTCAATGTGTTCTATTGAGTGATAATTCATACTAGTAATTTAATCAATAAAACTCATAACTATCACGTTTGTTGCCAAGGGTAATCTACTCCTCTAATTATCATAGATTTACAATCGCTTTACATTAGATTTTGTTTGCAAGAAAGGTATGTTTCCTTATTTTGCTCATAACTGTGAGTGAAATTGGGTATAAATACATTTTAGTTATGCGAGTGAGATTGTCATCCGGCAACGGAAAATGAAAGTTATGAGTGTAATTGGTTAAATTATTTTAATGGTATTGACCAATTGGTTAAATTTTAGATTATTAAAATTCTTTTAGTTTTAATCATTAATTAAAATGTTTTTAATATTATACGTTAAATTAAGTATTATACCTTTTCTGAAATAGAATTAATACCGTTTTATTTTATGTTTGAAAAATCAAATAAGAAAAATTTATTTAGATTCGAAGGAAGCATGGGGAGAAACAAGTAAATAACGACATTGCTTTGCCACCACTTAAACGAAAAGGGAAGAATAAAATAAAAAAAAACTGAATAGCACTATGAGTGGATCATCGGCCTCCAAGTTTTGCCACGTGGATGTCTAAAACTGGATATGATTCTCTACATCTCAGGTTGGTCCAACCCATTAACACTATATCTTCTTCCCCGTCACGATCGCTTATCAATGAAATTCGTTTGTCCATTTCTAAGATGAGGTTAACTCATTATTATAAGGCTAAACCATCTTTGGCGGCCTACTTGTTTGTTTTAGAAACCGGACCCGGTCTGACCACCGGTTGAATCAGAAACATCAGTATTGTTGGCGTAAAAGATATAAATAGCGTATATTGTTGGCGTGACGTTAAGTACTCAAAGGTTGATGGTAAAATAGGAATAATAATACTAAATTAATAAGTAATTAAAGGATAAACATAAATAAAAATGATATATGAATTAAAATTATAGATTTTGTAATGTTGGCGTAACAATCAAAACCAACTTTGCAAAACTCTAAATATTCAAACCTTGATGGTAAAATCAAAATCGGAATGAAGTTGGTCATCATATGTTACAACTAACCCCTTAAAGTACTAATGTAGACTTGATTATTTTATAACAAATTCTTTTAATATTAAGCAAAAAAAAATGATAATTTATAGAATCAAGTAATTAGATTATTTGGTGAAGGTCATTATACTTACGTATTGAACTATCAATGTGAACGTTGGTAAGTGATGTCGACTTATCACTCGTGTAGTCGTGTTGCTTTTCTAGTCTAGGTTCGATCTGAAACAAGTCAAAATTGAATTATTAAGACGCAAATGAGAAAATGGTCACAATTAACGTCTTATTATAAATTTATTTTTTTTATTCTTGATAGTTATCACTTTTGAAATTACATGTAACCTTTCATAGAAGATTACACGTTTAATGTTAATTTAATTATAAATTCCTTTTTAAATTATATACAATATATGTTTGTATCCTAAGGATGGTTCCACGAGTTCAACACTTGTATTTATTAATAATAGGTATAGTTAGACCGAATAGTCAAGCTTGGATAAATGAATATACACCATAGGAAGACATTTTGGCTACATAAACAACATATATAATTGGTATGTATAAAAATCAATCTAATTTATGATGTTGTAAGAAAATGATTGGCTAGATGATTATGCATTGTTACATGACCTAATGGCTTTCGTAACAACTGATCACCCTCATAAGAAACGTGACGTTGTCTTACCATAAAGAAATACATGAAAAGGATTCGAGCAATCAGGCAAGTAATATAATCTCTATCTTTAAATAAATTTCGTTATATAATTATATACCTAAAATCTTAAAAACTAACCACATACTAAGATTTCCAACCTTAACCACAAAGACGCCACATTTTACATTAATTAGCCTTATAAGTTATGTCTGAATATATGTTATGTGTGAATAACTGCTAACAACCAATGAGAACTAACATCATTATAAGATACTTTTAGGAAAAAAAATGAAAAATAATATTTAGATTATATAATTAATCATTTACATTAAGTCACTACTAGAAAACAATTATATTTCCTACAAAAGTTTTCAACAATTTAGTAAAAAAATTAATTTCCCATAATTTAGCGACAACTTTTCAACAAAACAAAAACAAAAGACAACCTTAAAATTAATTTCCTACAAATTTATGACAAAATCGCGACAAAATGTATTTGTCGTTATTCCGTCGCTAATTACAAGTTACTTCTAACGTTCTACCGACAAGTTTCCCACAAATATATATATATATAGGGGAGAGATCAAGAGAAAACCACAAAGTTAGGCGAAAACCAAGAAAACCACATCATTTTAGGCAATTTTTTATTTACGTATATGTATCCAAAAACAATTTCTTTGATTTACGTATACGTAACCGCAATTTTTTTGTTTTATGTTTACGTATACGTAACACTATGTGTAAAAATGTTTTTTTGGTAAAAGTGTTTAATATTTCATTGATACTCTTACAAATAAATAAAAATAAACTAAAACAAAAAATAAAAATTATTATATGATTGGGTAAAATTGGTTTTTTTAGTGGTTTTCTCGGTTTTCACCTAACTTGTGATTTTCTCTGGAACCATCCCCTATATATATATATATATATATATATATATATATATATATATATATATACCCTATATATATATAGAGGAATGTTCCACTAAAAGTGGTTTTTCGCTAATAAACGCTAAGAAGTGGGTCAAACGAACTCCGATTGAGCTCATTCCAGCGGCGTTGGAACCGTCCCATCGAACTCGAATCCGGACCCAAAAACCTAAACCCCTACCACCAACCCCACCCAAAAATCCTAAAACCACCACCCCTACCCCCCAAAAACCTAAACCCCCCCCCCCAAAACCTAAACCCACCCCCACCCCACCCCCCAAAAACCTATACCCCCACCCCACCCCCCAAAAAACCTAAACCATAAAATCTAAACCCTAAAATTCAAACGTAAAATCTAAACCGTAAAAAATAAACCCTAAAAGCTAAGATGGTAGAGTTCGATGAGACGTTTCCAACGCCGTTGAAATGAGCTCAATCAGAGTTCGTTTGATATTGTTTCTAAGCGTTTTGGTCATTTCTCAGATTTTTTTAGCGAAAACCTACTTCTTATTTGATCCCCTATATATATATATATATTTATGGGATAGTCAAAACTTGTTTTTTACTTTCCCGCTTCGTTATAAGTCGGAATTAAGCCCCGTTTTCGCATAAGTTCTCCAAACTCAGTTCTCTACATTTTGATGAAAACAGGTGAGGCACGAACCGCCCTTAACCTCCAACCATTTGAAAACAACTTTTTCGAGCGTGGGGTCGTGCCTAACTAGGCATGGTGCCGTGCCACGCATGTCAGAACATCTTTTTTAGGCTTTTTCTAAGGCCGTTTTGGTGGAGCAGACTGCACCCAAACACGGGGCCATGCCTAGCCCTCCAAAAATCCTATAAATAGGTATCACAACCTGTCTTAGGCACCCCTGGAATTTTTATAAAATATAGTGGAAGCGTTTAAGGATCGTTTCATAATTTGTTCAACCCTAAGGGTTGTATTTGTAAATATCAAAAGTCAGTTGGAAGACAAAAGTTTCGTATTTACTTTATAAACATAGGGGTTTAAATATCCTTTTCAATTTGATTACAAACATCGTTTGAAACCAAATACATCTCTTGTCTTATAGACAAGTCATAAGCCACCAGGAAATAGTACTATCCGAGGTTGATCAATCCCTCGGTCCTATTCCTCATTTCTTTTCTTTAGGATTTCCTATGCATCAGGACTGAGAATCCAACATGCTTATCCTTTTCACTTTTCAATCATGGGCTAGATCTTATGTCTATCCTTATCCCATTTCCATCACATTTTATTCATTACCTGAAAATATTTTGAAAATGAAATGTCAGCGCGAATGTTGGTGAATACAATTACCTTGACAGTAAAATCATTTGACACAAACAAGTATTAATTTCATAATCACAACTTTATATTCAATCTACACATTCATCAGACCCTTATCTCCTGATCATATGCACAACTTTATACACTAGCGTCGTACCTTATAACAACGGACATGTCTACGCCTCCGAATTTGTTATAAGATAAGCACCAACTGCAATCCAGGACTTTCACCCGAGACCCATGTATCCCTTGCAAGTTTTACGTATACCTATAGCCCGAATGTTTTGTTCGTAGAAGAACGCTGAGCATTATTCTCTTAACCTTTATTTGGCCATTTTCGTAAATGTAAATGTTTGACACAAGTTTTGAAATAGATAAAGTATTCACCTTAAGTATAGGAATGAGCCTCTAAGTTGTAAATTAGAGAATCTGCTTCCTAACTAGATTTCTCTAGCGTATCGGCATCTCTACGAGCGTTTCTTCTTACACCGGGCCCTAAAATGAGCGGGAGTTGGACTGGGAAGGTCGGAAACAACCTAAGGGTCTATTGGATCTATTTTGTGAAGTAAAGATCGATTTTTAAATGAAGAAAACATTTGAATTTGATCAAGTATTTATAGGCTGAGAAACAGACCCGTAGCGGACCGTTATGCTAGGGCGTAGCGGTCCGTTATTGGTGTTGAGTCACAAGACACGTGCCAACTTGAGAATCTGCGGCTGGATTGCGGCAAGCAGACTGTTATCCAAGCGATGGCGGTCCGCCACCCAACCCTTACTCATAGTGGACCGTTAAGGGATCTGATAGAGGTCCGCTATCTACCCAAAATTAAAATTTTTCATTTTTAACCCTAGACTTTGGTATTTTAGATACACAAGCCTCTTTAGGTTGTAACGTTTGCATTTGTTGGACATTTTTTTGGCAGGTGTTATGTAAGTCCCAAACTCTATTCCGATCTTCAAATAAACTCACTATCAAGAACAAGATATCAAGTCTCACAATCAATAGGCGGAACTATTGATTGTGGTGATTCAAGAACACAAAGAATCAAAGTAAAACGCTTGTATTGCTCAAGAGGATTACAAAGAAATTACTTCAAAACCGCTAACCCTCTACACGGTTTTTGTCACACGTCCAACTCTCTCTAGATTACTATCAATCTATCTAACACACGTGTAACCTCATTTAGGTCACAAATACATGTATTTATACTAAGTCTGATACCACTAATCCCATAATACATGTTCTCGGCCCATGGCCAGCCCAAGACCCAACTCGTGAACCTATGGTTCACGGTTCTAAAACCAAATACATTTATATTCAGTTACACTAACACTTGTATTTATTTGATATGCGTCAACCTTACATATATAGACCCAACATGTTATAATAGCCTTCTAGTCTCATTTGCAAGATACACCTTCACCATTTTATATACCACGAAGTTGATATATTTTCTTCTGTAGTTTAGCTTAGTTTTTGTAGTTAGTATTCATCTTCAAGGTTCTAGAACCATTTAACAAATTTGAAATCTTGTACTGATGATTGATTGTGTTTATACAAGTTTAATCTTTGTTATTTGCATTGCTATTCTTAGCTAAGCTCTTTGAATTACTTTGGCAAGATGAACTTTCAATAGAATAGTTAGTATGTTTATGGATTCAGCATTTGTGTGTGAGTGTGACTTCAAAATGTGATCTATTAATAATTAAAGTGGATCCGCACAACCGTCGGTACGATTTAAAAACTTCATGCTTCGTTGATTTGGGCATTCACACTTCTATGTCTATGTAGAGTCGGTGTGTTAGTTATTTGAAGGGGTGCTAGAAGTTGTGAATTGTGAACATGGTTGTAAAGATCCTCTCATTTTAATATGCGGTAAATCGGTATTCAATAGACTTGATTTTATGCATTACCACTACCTTTGTGGAGAAAAATCAATGCAAGGGAGTTATAGTGATTAGTGTGTAAAGTCCCTTGTTTAAAGACATAATTTTGATATTTTAATTCCAACATTGCAGAGGTTGTATGTGGTATACTTTCCAGTATTGTTTTGGGAGTCAATACCCCAACCCAGGAGTTGCTCCACTTTTTGCACACACACATACATTATCACTGATCTTCAAGAATATGGCGTGGTGTCCCGAACCATGAACTACGTCTAGCTAAGCATAGCGGTCGTCATTTTGTTCAAACTACCACCCCCTGGAAGACAAAATTGACCTGAGCCATAGGGTTTAATGACTTAAATGACAACCACCATGCTTATGACATAGTAATCTCTTTAGAATCCATAAACTAAAGCTAACTATAATATTGAAAGGAATTCAAACCAAAGTGATTTATTCTTATCATTGATTACTACTACTAACTTTTACCATTTCTACCATTCTCTTTAAGCTCCCAAAATAAAAATCAACAACTTTTAACTTCTGAAAGGATTAGACATCAACCAAAGTCCGGTACTAAGAGCCTATGTATCTTTGGATCGATAATTCAACACTCAGTCTTACCAATACTATATTACTTCCACGACGTGTTGTATTGAGTAGCAGTAATTTCGTTTTTTTATAAATTTAAAGACATTATGTTAAAATCATATAATTTTACATATACACTTATCACACATCAGTGTCGCCAGACACACTTTCAGTGTTGCCAGAACTTGTGTTCTGAACTTAGTGTTGTTTGACCTAGTGTCGCCACATGATTATGGCGACACTCTTGGTGTCGCCTACTACACGTGTCAACAATCATTAGCACACCTATGGCATTACACCCATCTTCCCCATCATCTCCGATTAGTGTCGACTCCAGTGTCACAACATGAACACCAAAAACATTATTTTCGATCCAAGACTAAAACTTTTTATGTCCGAAATGTTTATCTAGCTTCCATGAAGCAAGATCTTGTTTTTATTTGGCGATTTACATGTAAAACCCTTGTTTTTTTAGATGAAAACCCTAGTTACCCCAAAAACCCTAGTTTTACCTCAAAACCACTTTAACAAAAATAAGAGGTTTTAGGTTTGGTTCTTACATCAAAAACCATGTTTCTTTGTGTATTCTCGATCACAAACAATGAAAGAACGGTTTGGAGCAATCATTGAGCAATATGAAGAGATTTCTTGCACAGACACTCTCTCTCTAAAATGCTCTATCTCTCTAGACGAAAAGGGTGATTTTGGGGGATTGGTGGCTGATCATACTTGTTGCTAGGGTTTAAACCCCTTATCCCCACAAGCCCACTAACTTTCACCTTTATTCTTTTGGCTCAAATGTAAATTGTCGGGATTTTACGGATGTTATAAAAACTAAAAAACTAAAAAATAATAACTCTAAGGGTGAATTAGAGCTCTAAATTTAGGGGCTTCCTTAGTAAACTTTAAAATTTGGAGGATAGGGGATATAATTTGGGAGCCTAATGTGTAGTGAAAAAACAAGTTTTTTATTTACATTTTTCTTAAGTTTTAGAATGGATGAGCAATTTGGTTTCCTTGATGTGAATATTCTAAATCTTTTTAATTGCATATTTATCCAATCCAAAATCAAATTTGCATATATCCCTCCTCAAAAACCAAAATTACACACATCCCTTCCTAAAAAACCAAAATTACATATATTCCCTACCTTAATAAAAATAAATTCAAATATACCAATTTTGATTTATTTTACTAAAATAAATTACAGGGAGACATCACAACATTCTGTGTAATTGATATATAATGGTGACGTTTGTAATTGATATGCATCTCTAATGGAATAAGAATTCTCTTATTTCTCTCCAACTAATTTCTCTATTCTATTTATTATCATGTGTGCATTGAATGTTGCTAATAGGCATTATTCTACAACATGTTTTAATTATAGTCGGTGAAAAGAAATATTTTTGTATTAATATTTAAGAAAACTTTGAAATTGCTAGAAGTTACAACTAATTAAGACAATAATTTGTTTTTTGTTCTATACTTGATTATGTTTTATGTTAAAATTAAATTGGATGAACTATATGTTATACTCGCTAGACATACGTACGTATGTAAGTGAAAATCTTTAAAAATCTGAAATTTATAAGGGTGTTGGGGGCACTAATACTTTAATGTCCTAAAAAAAATACATAATGAAGAAATGACATTATTTTTATCTAAATCCAACTCTAATACCTAAAGAGGTAGGGATACAACCATAATACCCTAAATCATTTATTTATTCTCATTTATTAAACATTCTTCCAACACACATAGGTAGTTATACCCGGAAGCAATACTCGCAAGGTGTACCCGAATCATTGGCGGCGGTGTACCCTCGTCTACCCGAGTACCCGCACCCTCTACCCGAAGGTGCCCCTATCACCCTAACCCTAATGTTTTTTAAATTAAATCATCACCAGCATATAACCGTATTATTAGATTTACTAATAAACTAAGAACGAAATATCAGTTTAAAGAATTAACCTTCTTCTCAATCATTGATGAAGGCTGGAAACATGACCGAGACATACTATATCGTCATATCTAAAGGAAAATATATTCTGATTCTTGATGATTAATTCATGACTTTTTATCATTGAAGTTGGAAAACAGGTTAGGTAAAAATAGGTCGAGTAGAAACATGTTGGGTAAAAAAACAATTATATCAAATCCTTACAAACCTAAATTTTTATAAAGACTAATAAAACTGATATATTGTTTTACAATCCAAAATTACATAAACTATAACATATTATATGAAACAATTAAACATCTTCACTAATTGATCATAGTTAAAATTTTTAAATAGCAAAGGTCCGGATATCCGTGATCACCCTGACAAACGGATCATCCTTTCGCCCGAATAACAGAAGTGTGGTGAGTCGGCCCCAAACCACCCAGGACGAAACCCACAACTAAGAAAACCCGTGGCTCAACCTTAAACATTTTGTACCAACCGAGACTTCAACCAATGACCTCCGATTTGGAAAGTCATGGATCTATCAATTAACCAGAAGACTCGATGATTGATCATAGTTAAATGAGGTCTTTTCACAGCTGGTTAGCCTCTAATGATTGCTATATACAAATGTGAATGTAGTTATCAGTGATAGGAACATATAAAAAGAATCATTAAACTAGATTACAATTTTGACCTATACCCAAATAAAAGACGCCTAAAATTCGTGTCTTTGTTTGACTAAGTGTTACTTGCACTCTTTTCTTTCAATCATGATTCATTTTTAACAAGATATATACAAAATCCTGATAATTTTGTTTTTTATAAATAAAGTTGCAAGACACGGATTCCAGTTAAGCAAACTATATGTTGAAACACGCAACGTTTAAAAAACATCCTTGTTGAATGACAAACATGTACAGAGAAAAGCTGGAGTCTCTATATTATACAAATGAAGATTAACTTACAAATGAAAAAGAAAGCAACATTAAAGATAACTGGGCTTGGGCTAAAGCCCATAACATGGCCCATAACAACTTATTAAGCTAACATTCCCCCTCAAACTTACAATGCAATAGAAATAAACATTTAGAGTTTGTCACACAAAAACCGAAAACGAGATGCCGATTAAGCCTTAGTGAAAATATCTACAATCTGCAAGGCTGACGGAACAAAAGGAAGTGAGATGGTCCCGAGCTGAAGATGGTGACGAGTAAAATGACAATCTATCTCAATATGCTTTGTTCGTTCATGAAAGACAGAGTTCCTGGCGATCTGCATAACACTTTGATTATCACAATGTAATGGGGTAGGCGAGGAAACAACAACTCCCATATCTGCCAGAAGCCATCGTAACCAAACAATTTCACATGTAGTCACAGCCATAGCACGATATTCAGCCTCAGTGGAGGACCTAGAGACAACATCTTGTTTCTTGCTTTTCCATGAGATTAAGGAATCAACAAGGAAAATACAGAAACCTTTAGTGGATTTACGATCATTAGGATCGCTATCCCAATCAGCATCACTATATGCACGCAATTCCAAAGAAGACGTAGAAGGGAATAAAAGACTTTGAAACTGAGTGCCACGAAGATACCTCAAAATACGAAGAACAGCTCCCCAGTGAATAGAAGTAGGAGCGGTAACAAACTGGCTAACCACATGAACAACATGAGCGATATCAGGGAGAGTAACTGTAAGATAAACCAAACTGCCTACAATGGTACGATATAGGCTCAGATCAGATAGAGGAACACCATTAGTGGGAGAGTAACGTGCATTGGTTTCAAGTGGAGTGTTTGAGACCATACAGAGCTTTCCGAAGCCGACAAACTTCACCGGGCTGATGAGCTATTCTCGGGGGTGGATTCATGTAAACCTCCTCATGAAGATCACCATTTAGAAAAGAATTTTTGACATCCATTTGACAGATCTTCCATTGTCGAATGGATGCAAAGACAATTAAAGTACGAACTGTTGTCATTTTTGCCACAGGGGCAAAGGTCTCCTCATAATCCATACCATAAGTTTGCGAATATCCTTTTGCCAAAAGTCTGGCCTTGTACCATTGAACAGAGCCATCAGACTTTATCTTAATCTTATACACCCGACGACAACCAACCTTATGTTTACCTGGTGGTAAAGGAACCAAATCCTAGGTGTGAGTCTGATGAAGAGCAGTGAGCTCTTCAGCCATAGCATTCTGCCATAGAGGGTCAGAGACAGCCTTTTTATATGATTCTGGTTCAAACAGATGATGAATGCCCGTGATAAAGGAACTAAACGAAGCAGAATATGCAGAGTATGCAAAATCTGGTAGTTGAGTAGACCTACATGCACGAGTAGACTTTCTCGGAGGTGGAGGAGAATCAACATTGGTGCCAGATGACGTGGAAGGTTCATGAACAGGCACATCATGTGCAACATAAGTATCTAGAGCAGGCATATTAGGATCAACAGACGGATCGGAAACATCAGAGGATGGGATATCAGTGTCGCTAGCAAAAGGATCAATGTTCTGAAGACCCGACTTTGTTACATCATGTGACTTAGCTGGAATCGAATAGAATGGAATATGTTTAAGAAATGTAACATGTCTTGATACATATAACTTCTGACTTACAGGATCAAAACAGCGATATCCTTTTGGTCCCGTGCCATATTTTTTAGGATCACTGGCATAGCCTAAGAAAACACATAATGCTGACTTATTTGTCAACTTATCTCGTTCAACATGAAGGTGGAGAACAAAGCAAGTACATCTAAAAACCCGTAACTCACCATAATCTGGGCGTTCGTCGAAAAGACTTTCAAATGGAGACATCTCATCATTGTGAGAAGTATGGATCCTATTAATAACATGTTGCGCGGTTAGGAGTGCTTCTCCTCAAAAGACACTAGGTACCTCAGCAGATAAAAGGAATGAATGAGCGGTTTCCATAAGATGGCGATGTTTCCTTTCAGCAACACCATTATGTTGAGGAGTGTCAGTACAAGACGATTGATGTATGGTACCATCTGATGCAAACAACTGAGTAAAATCATTAGAGGTGTATTCACCCCCTAAGTCACACCTGAAACACTTTATCACAGCAGAATGTTGTGTTTGAACATAAGCCCTAAATGTTTTATAAATGTTAAAGAACTCATATCTACGTTTCATAAAGTACACCCTGGTAAAACAAGTGTAATCATCAATAAATGAAACATAATAACGTGAACCACCCTTAGTGGATACTGGTGATGGTCCCCACACATCATAATGAACAATATCAAATGGTGCAACAGAATGAGAAATACTTTTATCAAAAGGTAAAGCAGAAAATTTAGCAAGTTTGTAACCACTACCATCAGAAATGTCACAAGTTTGCAACTGACCCAAATCACCTGAAGAAACCACAAATTTTAAACGAGATGCGGACACATGTCCCAAACGAGAATGCCAAATATAAAATTCAGACGACAAAGGACTTAAACGAAAAGAAGATAAATCAACACTTGAGGCAGCAACACCAGGTGCAGGCACTTTGAGTTCTTCTAAGACATATAAATCTCCCACCCTATGACCGATCTCAATCACCTTCTGAGTGTGTTGATCCTGCACAACACAAACAGTGTCATAAAAGAAAACCCAAATGCTAGACTTACACAACTGACTGACTGAAGCAAGATTTAAGGCAAGCTTCGGAATATAATAGACATCATTGAGAGACCCATGATGGGTAGACACAGATCCAACACCCTCTACCAACATGGATGTAGCACTAACAGACATGACAGAAACATGCGAAATAGAAGACAAGGAAAGAAAAGAAGACAGATATGGAGACATATGATATGAGGCACCAGAATCCAAAACCATAATGATGACGAAATACCCGAGGTACCAGATGAAGACAGTCCCACAGTAGACATAGCAGTAAGGTTGGCGGCAAGGAACTATCTGAACTGTTCAAATACTTGCGGATCCAGAGCAGATGGTGGTTTGTTCATTTATACAGATGGTGGTGTAGCAGCAGCAGTAAACGGAGGTGGTTTAAATGTCCATGAAGATGGACCAGATGAACCAGCAGAAGTGGATGTGCGAGACGAAAATTGTCCACCTGATCTGTTTTGTTTTGGGGGCTTCTGCAAGGTAGAATTCCTTCTGCTAAGTAATAATGGACATTGAGACTTCCAATGGTTTTTCCCTTTGCAGAATGGGGAACGACAAACACAGTTGGAGTAGTAGTTACTTTAGGAACTTTATCCCTGAGATTTTAAACGAGTTTCCTCTGCAATCAACTCGTGAACAACCGAATCAACTGTTGGAAGAGGGGAACGATGAAGAATCGTTCCACGCGGTCCTTCAAAATCTGAACGTAATGCCATCAAAAATTGTACCAAACGTTGTTCCTCCCTTCGAACAATATAAGGTTTAAACCCCTTCAATGCTGCAGATTCCGTAAGTGCCAATTGATCCCATAAATCTAACATAGCTCCATAGAAATCTTGAATGTTCATCTCATTATGTTGAAGAGCACGGATATCAAACTCCAACTGGTACTGTTTAGCAAAGTTAGACTGAGTATACAGCTTTTCCAAATGATCCCAAACTTCCTTAGTTGTGTCATATTTAGCTAACTGAATACCAATGGACTGACCTACAGAGTTGTTGATCCAAGTTATAACTTTAGAGTTATCCGTTTTCCCATGTATCGAGAGCTAAGGCATATTCAATAGCCTTAGACTTATCACTAGGCTTTCCCTTAGTACCTGTGACATAACCCCACATATTTTTCCCTCGAAGAAAGTTTTTCATTACGTAACTCCAGTAGGTGTAGTTTTTACCATCCAGACGAGTACTAATAGACTGAAGAGAGTCATCTTTCCCAGCCATATTATCAAAACAACGAATCACAGCAGAATAACCTCAAAGTTCAAATAACCGCAAACTTAGAATACCACAAACTTCGAATACCGCAAAGTTCAAAAACCGCAAACTTCAAAGAAAACCGCAAAGTTCAAACACTAACCGCAAACTTGGACCACAAACTTGGACCGTAGACTCGGACCGCAAACTTCGGGCCGCAAACTTCAAAGAAAACCGCAACGTTCGAACACTAACCACAAACTTGGACCGCAGACTCGGACCGCAAACTTCGGGTCACAAACTTCGGGCCGCAAACTTCGGACCGTAAACTTAGAGGAACCGCAAACTTGAAAAACCAAACCGCAAACTTAACCGCAAACTCCGTGAAACAAACCGCAAACGTCGTAAACGAGATAGAAACAAGGTCCAAAACTTGTCAGTCTGTCCAGAAGCTCTTCCAAATACACAAGTCAATTCAAATAAAACAAAATCCGTGACTTTGATACCTCGCAAATCCGAGAAATCCGATGCAGAGCAACGAACAACCAAACAACGAACAAATCAACAACGGAGCGGAAGCGACAACAAAAAATCTTCAATCAAACATGAATCGAGTTGGCTCTGATACCATGTTGAATAACAAACATGTATAGAGAAAAGATGGAGTCACTAAATTACACAAATGAAGATTAGCTTACTAATGAATAAGAGAGCAACATTAAATAGAAAGATAACTGGGCTTGGGCTAAAGCCCATAACAACTTATTAAGCTAACAATCCTATCATACCGGTTATTGGTCAGACTATCTAACTCGAACTAACTAAGCCGATTTTGATCAAACCTCGTTTAAACAGGAACTAGTTTACGACTTCTATACCAATATTTAGTGAATCATGTTGTCTCATTATCAAAAGGATTTAATCTCTCTATTTGTAGCGATGTTACAAGTAGGGCTGGCAAAACATGTAATTCGTGTCTAAACAGGTCATAGGCGACGCGAATAACACAAGTATCAAATTTGAATACGACTCATTTAACTTCTTTATATCTAATTTCTATAAGACAGTTGTATCTTTTATGTATCAAGAAGGAGAAATGATGGAGTCTAGCCTCTTAATTTTACTTATTTTTGAAAATATATAAAATTACATAGTGTACTTTTTCTTAAAAAGGTTTAATTGTGTCTTAAACAGGTAGGAATTGCCAGCCCTAGTTACAAGATAATGATAACTTTCAATAGTTCTCAAAACCAATATTTAAATTAGACTAAATTATAATTTTTGTCCTTTATATTTATCTAAATTATGGAATGGGTCCTTTAAATTTTGGATTTTCACTTATTATCCTTTATTTGAAAAGTTCCTTCGTTTTTTGTCCTTTAATCTAACTGGCGTTAAATTTTCAGTTAACTCACATCATGTGCAATGTACATAAGGGTATTTTAGTCTTTTTACCCCTAATGGATAATTCTTATAATTTAATTAAATTTTATAATGGTAATAAATTGTTTTATTTATTAAATTAAAGTTTTAATACATATAAACCTAAATTTCCTTTCGAAACAAATATCTGAACCTAACCTAAATACTTAAAAGAAGCCCCCCACCATCTGTCATCTCCTTCCTCACACATGCACCTGCACCAACAATGGCACCACCGTACCAGCACCACCGCAACTCCATCACTACTCCGTCGACTCTCTCACTCTATCTGGCTCTTTTTCTGCAAGTAATTGAAGCGGTGCGCATCAAACGTGACGAGGTTTCTAGTAGGCGGCGGAGGGTTGCACAGGGTGGAGAAGGACTGAGGTGATGGCGGTCTTCCACAACATGATATATAGACATTGATGAAAATGGGGTGGGGATTTGGGAACCCTAGAAGGGGATGGTTTGACTGGGTTTCAGATCCCTCTGATCTATTTACTCTAAACCATTCAAAATTTGAAAATCAAACCCTAGTTTCACGTGAGTTTTTTTTGTTTCTTGCCGACGAACGGTTATTCAGGGATCCATACGATTTCATTGGACGGAAGTAATTTAAGGCACGACGACTTCCCTGGTCAGTTAGATGCTATCAATTTCGTATGGGATCCATGTCTGGTGTTAAGCACAGATCCGAAGCCTCGTCTCCGGTGGACATCGGAGCTCCATTAGAGATTTGTCTATGCCATCACTCAGCTCGGTCGCCTTGACAGTTTCCTCTAATTTTGACTTTCACCTCTAATTTTGACTTTTATGGGTGAAAGACTAAAATACCCTCATGTGCACTTCATATGAGGTGAGTTAACTGAAAACTTAACGCCAGTTAGATTGAAGGACAAAAAGTGAGGGAACTTTTCAAATAAAGAACAATAAGTGAAAGTAAAAAATTTAAAGGACCCATTCCATAATTTGAATAATCATAAAGGACAAAAATTGTAATTTAGTCTTTAAATTACTAGCTTAAATATCGATAAACATAACTATTAGATAAAAACAAACAATAAATACAATATTACTGGTAAGAATAAAGATATATCGGCTAGTATGTCCCCGCAAGATAAACGTGACTGGCAATTGAAGCTTTGACCGAAGAATGTCATATTGAACCATGTATAACTCTTTGGTCAATAGATCGGCAATTTGAAAAGTTGTAGGAACATAGTGAACTCGAAGACTCTGTGAAGTCACCATGTCTCGTATGAAGTGGAGATTAATCTCTAAATGTTTGGTGCGATGATGATAGACAAGATTAGCTGCTAGATATGTGGCTCCAAAATTGTCACACCAGAAAATGGATGGACTGGATAGGGTTAATTTGAAGCTCTTGTAGTAAGGAAATAATCTAGTGAATATATTTTGTAGTGTGAGCAAGAGCTCTATACTTCATCTCAGTGCTGGATCTAGCAAATGTGTGTTGTTTATTGGAGCTCCAACTATTAATTTATGTCCAAGAAAAATAAGTATCTGTTGGTAGAGCGGCGGACATCGAGGCAACTAACCTAGTCTACACCTGGATATTCATATATAATAAGGATAGAATACCTATGAATAGTGAGACCATAGGTGATAGTCCTCTTAAGATAGCAAAGAATGTGTTTGACTGCAACCCACTTACGATCAGTAGAGTGCGCAAGGAACTATGTACCTTACTAACTGCATAAGAAATCACAAGGCGAGTCAAGACATTATACTTGAGAGAATCATATGTGCTATGATATGGCAACGGGCTATCCATAGGTATACCTGAATATCGAGAAAACTACTTCCCACATAGCTCGGGATGGAGAGAGGTCTGTATTGACTAAGACCTGTAAGATATAATAAATCATGTAAGTATCGCTATTGAGAAAGGCGCAAAGTCTCATTAGTAAATAGTACTAAAATATCTGAAGTGCTAGTCCCACCAACATATTTCTGTTTCAACCCCTTTAAATAGGATTGGCAGTTTAACTTCTAATGACCTGATTGTCTACAACAGTTATAAATGTCATTTTCAGCTTGTCTTGTCTTGTCTTGTCTTAGCCTCAGCTTGGGACCTAAGCAATATTTAACACAATTTAAATTTATTGTTGTTCACTGCGTTATATTTCCTATATGATAACCTTGACATGTTTGGTTTAGAGATCTCTATCACTAATTAGGCTTGTCCACATGATTTCCATGAGTTCAAAGTTGAGTTAGTCTAGTGAATCTAATAATGAGTTTTAGTATAAAGCATTTTTTAAACTTATTAACCGGATATTTCAGGCTATCATCTATGTTTGTCAAGTAATCCATTACAAACGTTTATTCAACCGTTTAGCTAGTGTTAGTCTTAACACTTTCTTTCAACTTTTGATGTTTTAAATTTTTATTTACACGGCATAAAAATGTCACATGGTTCCCGAAATACAACATCTACACAAAGTTGTGCCAAATGATCAAAATTGCTGCTTTAGTTCGTTCATCCAGATGATCACTTGAAGTTGTGCCAAATGGTTCTAGAGATATAGGACCAATAAGGATCTACAATCCCATCTCGTGTTTTCAGAACGTTTCTTAAACTACAATACCAAACCAAGAAGTTTGATATGTTTGATTTATATATCTTTATCACTAACTAGACTTGTCCACATTATTTCCACAGGAGTTCATAGTTGAGTTACTCTAGTGAATCTATTAATGAGTTTTAGTAGAAAGCATTTTTATTAACCGGACATTTCAGGCTATCATGTATGTTTGTCAAGTACTCTATTACAAACATTTCTTTAATCGTTTGGCTAGTGTTAGTCTTAACACTTTCTTGCAACTTTTAATGTTGGGAAATTTCATTTCCAATGCATAAAAATGTCACAAGGTTCCTGAAACACAACATCCACACGAAGTTGTGCCAAATGATCAAAATTGCTACTTTAATATGATCACTTGAAGTTGTGCCAAATGGTTTTGGAGATATAGGACCATTAATGTAACATTTCTAAAATTCACGTGTCAAATATAAAATAAATATGAGTACAAGGACTAGAAAATTAAATATATAAAAGATCAAGGGTCAAATTTGAAAAATTCTGAAAGTTTACCGATAGCGGACGCTACCGTTGACCTTAACGGTCCACTACGAGGTCCCAACGACAATCATGAGAATGTGACACATACCCTAGATGCCCTGATGAGACATCTAGGGTTTCTGACGCATGTCATTGTTAGCGGACCGTTACAGTTGCAAAAATGTGGAGGTCCGCTAAGCTGGTTCGTTAGCGAGAAAAGTGGATGAGTGGCGGCCCGCTACCCTCTAGCCTAACGGTCCGTCAACCATTATATGCGCTGCAATTTCTGAGATCGACACGTGTCTAGCTGACCAGTTAGGATTTGGGCGGTTGCGGACCGCTACCCGCCAGCCTAACGGTCCGCTACGGGACCCATTTCAGCCTATAAATAGAATTCACTTGCCTTTCACTTTTCAACACATACAAAAACGAATTCTAAATTGTTACAAGCTAATCCAATCCATTTCCACTATTTCTAGATAAACCAGACCCTCGTTTAAATACCGCACTATCACGATTAAGTTAGAAACCTTTCGACGAGCTAAGAGGAGACCATGTTCGAGGAACTTGAGGATTAAGGAAGCTAAGTGGAGACGCTGCCTACTAGAGCATACACTTTAGAGATCCCTAAAGACGAAAATTTGCAAAGTTGAATACTTGATTGACCTAATATAACTATTGGTCACATAACGTGATTTACTATATAGCATTCAAACCATAAAGTCACGTATGCATACACGTGTTACAGATGAAACGTTGTAACGGGGTTAGGGCTATGGCTTGGTTGTTTCTAATCGTAAGACCTAAATCACATGAGCGTAAGGGGAATATCACCTAACATTAAACAATGATTATCTAAGAAAGTGCTAGGTGTGACCGGTGGTTATACATTCGGGTTAGGTGGTCCGATGGATGTGTAAATTGACCATTAAAATATGGGTAAACTATTCTATTTATTCACGCTTGTCAGATTATGATAAAAGTATGCATGTATTCACTAGTTTATACTGATAAAATATTTTCAAACGCTTGACAGGTATCCAAGGATGATTATGATTATGAAATAGCCTGAAAGGACAATAGATCCTTGATGTCACAAAAGGGAAAGTCCACCCTAGACATCTACTGAAAATAATGGCTCATGTAAATCTTGGTGATTGCAATAAACGTTTTATATAAACAATCAGGATGTTGATTCCTATTTCTATGAATAGAATGAACCTGTGTTTCCCGTACTTTGAAAATATACCAAGTTATGAAACTCAAGAAATATTTCTGATGTGATTATAAAACTATGATGAATTAAAATAAGAAGCATGTACCAACTGATGGTCGCACGCCCGGGTAGGCTAAATTCGGGGTGTGACAGGTCAGTATCAGATCCATTTGTTTCAGCAAAAATAGATACTGGAAATTAGTATCAAAGTTGTAACTTAATTCGATATTATTTGGTTTTAGGAAAATAAGATACTCAGGTAAAGTATCTAAGCTCAAACAAGTGTAGACTGCCTACGAAGTAAAAGCAGGTAGATCTCTATAATGATAAAGTAATAAATATACAAATGTCAGGAGATGGTTATTATACTTATATCTTCGGACAAGCTGGAGAAGAGAGATATCATCCTACAGGCTCTAGAGAAGCACGTGTAATCATTTCTAATAACGGTGAGTCTAATAATGAAATAATTGTCATCTCTGATGACGAATAAAATCTTTAAGCAAATTCTGAAAACTACATCAACTTTAGTTCCTCTTGGATGATGTGAACCTCGGACTTTGGAAACTGGGGAACCGGAACTCCACCACCTACACATCATGTAGGAACAGATGAGGTTGGACCCAACAGATCTTCCAAGCCATGGATGCGTGTCCGAACACCAACGAAACATATGCATGTATCAGCTGCAAAAGTAGAAGAGGTGTACCAAGAGGTACAAGAAGAAGACGGAGAATCCAAAGAGCATCAATGTAACATCCCGGTTTTTTCCGTTTAGAAAACGAGTTTGTAATTATTGTAAATAACTATTCGCAAGGTTAGGAGACTTGACGGGATTTGTCGGTTATTGTTTTAAAAACAATTAGACGGGGTTTAAGGTGTAATTGTCATGATCTAAGGGGGAGCCTTGTAAAGGTTTCAAAATGGGTCAAGCCCGAGCGGGAGTCCGGTAGCACGCAAGGGCTGAAGCCCGGTCCGACCAACACCCAACCTTCAATCATCGTGCAATCATTTTAAGTATTGGATGATCATAACGATTATCTCATGATTTTAGGGTTTCGAAAGAATGAGTCCGAGGAAGAAGAAACGTATCGGGAGTTCAACGAGCACGAGTTCTCCGATTACAAGGTACACTCATTTGTTTCCTTCGTGTATTAGATTTTGTTCGACTTGGATAGTGGTGGTCGGGTTTGTTACTTTGGCTGAGAACCAGAGAGAGTCTCGGGAGTGTCGCGTAGCCGCAGGAAGTAAGCAAGGAGCATGGCTCCACCCGGTTGTGACGGGGTGCGGCTGTGAAGGCTACAGGAGGCGCACGGAAGCAGCAGCGGGTCCGGGAATGGCGCAGGGCGGCCGGCTACGGTGCGGGACGGACGCGACAGTCCACAGAAGGAGCTGTACACGACGGTGCAAGAGCGGGGAGGTGGTGGCAGCCCGTCGCTAGGGTGGTTCACGGCGGGGATAAATTGTCGGGGTCGAAAATGATTGTAGGTGACCGAAGACATGGCCCCGATGTTCCGGAAACAACGATACGGTAACGGTGGGGGTTGACGGAAGTCAAATGAGGCGATGCGAAGTCGGGTTGGGTGCGTTGATGTGTGTACGCATGCATGCAAGCCATGCCATGGCGACGTGCGTGCGCGGGTGCTAACACACCGGGTCGGGTCGAGTGAGTGAGCGAGAGGACGAACGTCAAGTCGTGTATTGACTCATGTATTGTGTAATTGTTAGATACGAGATTGAAGGACGAGCATGAGAAGTTAGCAAGTTCTAGTGATCGAGTTGCATCTAGCAAATGTGAGTTGAATGTCATGACGGTTAATTAGAAGTTAATTGATATTGTGTCGACCCTAGTCGACGGGAATTTAGTCTGACCTTAGTTGGATGAAAGGGGTTGCTTAAGCGTGATCGTAAGTCGGCGTTGGTCGGTGAGTTGATTATGACTAACGATGACCAGTCAACGAGTCATGATCGTACGAGTCCTTAGACCAGTCGACATGATTTCGTGTAAGTCATTAAAATATATCATTTGAATAATGGTGATCTAAATGAGAAAACCTTTGAGACTTAAACCATTTTTAATAAGGGTTCGGGACATAATACCCTCGAACGAATTACTATAGAACTCACTCAGCGTAGCTGACTTTTAACATGTATTTCAGGTAAGGAGAAAGTGTGAGCTGACGGCTTCTGGATGGCGTTTGGTTACCGTGATCGCTGTGATAACATTTAATTTCCGTTATGAAGTTGAATGATTTAGATATTATTACTGGATTGGATTATTTTTGAGATTTGGGTCATTGACCACTGTTGACTGTTTGTTTTCCGCTACATTTATTGAGATTATTTGATTTCATTTACTACTGTGCTTACGTGTATGCCATTGTGTCAGGTTCCCGGATTTGGGGCCTTACAATTTGGCATCAGAGCGGTGGTTTAAATAATCTGGGCATCCTAGATGCCTAGACTTAGATTGAGAATGGGACCAATGTGTAGGGAATGTCATCGCGCGTAATCAAAATCTAGAAGCGCCAGGTATGAGTTAGTGTATATGTGCGTGTTAGTAGGATAAGACAGGGGCGTTATGCCAAGATGCGGTATAGGGATGGTTTAAAACCTGAAAGGTAAGGCAAGAGGGTAATGGCGATTGGCCACTGTCGTTAACTAATTACACTGCTCGGATTGTTTTAAATGGTACCTAAGTATTGCTTTGTTTGTTATTATTTTTAGTAACTGATGGCACCTAAAAGACAAATTGCTGCTAATGCTAGTACTAGGGGGCGTCGTGGGAACGCTCAGGGTGAGAATGCTAACCCTGATGAGGTGTCGTTCGGTAAGATGCACTCGGGTGAGTGCAGGGCTGATGCGGGTTCTTGTTATAGGTGCGGTAAGGTGGGACATGTTTCTAGAGACTGCCCGCGCAGTCCTAAGTGTTACCAGTGTGGGGGTTTTGTCCATCTGGCGAAAGAATGTAAGGCAGGACAGGGTGCGGGACCAAACAGGGAAGCAGTCCCAGTGAAGAAAGAAGACGAAAAGTCTAAGGCTAAAGCGAGAGCCTTCACCATGACTGCGGCCGAAGCCAAGACTAACCCTGATGTTACCCGATTCTGTTTTATTTGATTCGGGGGCAAGTAAGAGCTTCGTAGCACCATCTTTCTGCAAGAGTTTGTGTAGGACGGGTAGGATGATTGAAAAGACGTTTAGTGTTGAGACTGCGGTGGGATCACCCACTAGAGTCATTTAAGCATTAGATGACTGCTTTATTGATCTAGAGGGTCATAGGTTTCCTGTTAGATTATTTATTATTGCTCTAGGAGGATTTGATGTTGTGTTGGGGATGGACTGGTTGGCCGCGTTCGATGCGAACATTGTTTGCCGACAGAAAATCATAAGGTTGAAGTCTTTAGAAGGAACCGTAGTGACAGTGTATGGAGACAGAGTGAGCTCTGTACCGAGAGTCATCTCTATGATGAAGGCGGTGAAGTCGTTGAGACGTTGGTGCGGGGCATACTTAGCTTATGTCACCAATACAGAAGCTAAAGGCATGGACTTATCAGAGGTTCAAGTGGTGCAAGAGTTTCCGGATGTCTTCCCTGATGACTTGACGGGAGTGCTACCGGAAAGAGAGATCGACCAGTTGCTAAGGCTTCGTATCGGTCAGCACCGACAGAAATGAAGGAACTCATGGAGCAGCTTCAGGATTTGTTAGACAAGGGATTTATAAGGCCAAGTATTTCACCATGGGGTGCACCGGTCTTGTTTGGGAAGAATAAGGATGGTAGCATGCGTATGTGCATCGACTACCGGGAGCTCAATAAGTTGACGATTAAGAACAAGTATCCGCTACCATGTATCGATGACTTGTTCAATCAACTACAAGGAGCAAAGTGGTTTTCACGTATAGATCTGAGGTCAGGATATCATCAGCTGAAGGTTAGGGAATAAGATATTCCAAAGACGTCATTTAGGACACATTATGGACATTATGAGTTCTTGGTTATGTCCTTTGGATTGACGAATGCTCCGGCAGCAGTCATGGACTTAATGAATCGCGTGTGCCGTCCAATGCGGGATAGATCAGTGATTGTATTTTCGATGATATTCTAATCTACTCTAAGAGTGAGGAGGGGCACAGAGATCATCTACGAGAAGTGTTAGAGACGCTGAGATGAGAAAAGCTTTACGCTAAATTGTCGAAGTGTGCGTTTTGGCTAAGGGAAGTGCAGTTTCTGGGGCATCTCATTAACCCAGAAGGGATTATGGTGGATCCCGCAAAGATTGAAGCGATAGTAAAGTGGAACGCTGCTAAGACTCCAACAGAGGTGTGTAGTTTCTTGGGGTTAGCCGGTTATTACAGGAAGTTTATCGAGGACTTCTCCAAGCTGGCGAGGACTTATCCAAGCTGGCAACACCATTAACTAAATTGACTCGAAAAGGAGTGAAGTTTGTTTGGGGAGCGGATCAAGAGGGTGCATTTCAAAATTTAAAGAAGCGATTGACAGAAGCACCAGTGTTAACATTACCGGAAGGGACGGATGACTTACTGGTGTATTCAGATGCGTCTTATTTGGGTTTAGGTTACGTGTTAATGCAAAGAGGGAAAGTAATAGCGTATGCATCAAGACAATTGAAGACGCATGAAGTGAATTACCCTACTCGTGATTTAGAGTTAGCGCGGTGGTGTTTGCACTCAAGTTGTAGAGACACTACTTGTACGGAATCAAATGCACAATCTACACGAAGCATAAGAGCTTGAAGTACTTCTTCGAGCAAAAAGAGTTGAACATGAGGCAGAGAAGGTGGCTAGAGCTAATCAAGGACTACGACTGTGAGATCCTTTACCATCCAGGTAAGGCAAATGTGGTTGCCGACGCGCTACGCCGTAAGGAGGAGCACACACCAATTAGAGTTAAAGCGTGTCAACTAGTAGTAACGCCAGATTGTCTGACGTTATTAAAGGATGTGTAAACGGAAGCCCTGAGAGATGAAAGGCTAAAAGAAGAGAGGATTTTTGGACAGCGTGACTTGCTGATAGAGAACAGTCAAGGGGTGTGGGTCAAGGATGACCGTATCTGGATACCAAGGTTTGGTGGAATTAGAGAGCAAGTACTTGACGAAGCGCACAAGTAAAGGTACTCGATACATCCGGGAATGACAAAGATGTATTCGGATATGAAGGGCAACTATTGGTGGCTGGGGATGAAACATGATGTAACCCAGTATGTGAGCAAGAGTTTGACATGTTTGCAAGTTAAAGCAGAACATTAGAAGCCTTATGGCAAAATCCAACCTTTAGAGATTCCAAAATGGAAGTGGGAGCACATCACCATGGATTTTATTACAAAGCTGCCCAAGACAGTGAAGGGGCACAATACAGTTTGGGTAGTAGTGGATCGGTTAACGAAAAGCGCTCATTTTCCTTCTCATCGAAAAGGTTATCCGAAGTGTTTGTTAATGAGATCGTTGCCAGGAACGGAGTGCCAATTTCTATTGTATCCGACCGGGATACGAGATTCACGTCAAAGTTTTGGAAGAGGTTTAATGAAGCTATGGGGACAAGGTTGCACATTAGCACTACGTATCACCCTCAGACTGACGAACAGTCAGAGCGGACGATATAAACGTTAGAGGACATGTTGCGTGCATGTGTGATTGATTTCGGAGGTGCATGGGATGGTCACCTACCGTTGGCGGAATTCTCTTATAACAATAGTTATCATGCAACTATTGGGATGCCGCCATACAAGAGGCTTTATGGGAGAAGGTGTAGGACCCTAGTGTACTGGGGAGAGATCGGACAAAAAGAATTAGGGACTTTAGACGTTGTAAAAGCAACTTTCTAGAAATTCGAGCAGGTGAAGCAGAGGATGAATGCCGCTTAGGATCGACAGAAGTCTTACGCCGACAAAATTCGACGACCTATAGAGTTTAATGCAGGAGATTATTCGTTCCAGAAACGGGGAAACTTTGTCCGAGATATGTTGGACCGTTTATGATAGAAGAACGTGTCGGTAGCATTGCCTACAGACTGCAATTACCAGAAGAGTTGGCAGGGATACACCCAACGTTTCATGTGTCACATTTACAGAAGTTTTTAGCAGATGCTACCGAACACGTACCGTTAGACGACATTGTGGTGGATGACACGCTAAATTATGCAGAGGAACCGGTGGCTATACTAGATAGAAAGGAAAAGAGACTACGAAGGAAGGTGATCCCTATTGTTAAAGTGCAATGGAAGCATCGTAAGGGATCTGAAGCTATATGGGAGCCGGAAGCGGATATGCTTGAACGTTATCCGCATTTGTTTCCATATGACACATGTTTCGAGGACGAAACCTATTTAAGGAGGGAAGACTTGTAACATCCAGGTTTTTTTCGTTGAGAAAATGGGTTTGTAATTATTGTAAATAACTGTTCGCAAGGTTAGGAGACTTAACGGGATTTGCCCATTATTGTTTTAAAAACAATTAGACGGGGTTTAAGGTGTAATTGTCATGATCTAAAGGGGGAACCTTGTAAAGGTTTCAAAATGGGTCAAGCCCTAGCGGGAGTCCGGTAGCACGCAAGGGCCGAAGCCCGGTCCAGCCAACACCCCTATAGGGTTTACGACAATTAGGGGGGGTTCCCCATTTTGTTTGCGGCTGCCGAGAGAGAGCAAGGGGGAGAGAAGGGAGTCGTCGCAACGATTCCGAGACCGATCAAGGTAAAATTTGCAAACCTTCAATCATCGTGCAATCGTTTTAAGTATTGGATGATCATAACGATCATCTTGTGATTTTAGGGTTTCGAAAGAACGAGTTAGAGTAAGACGAAACGTATCGGGAGTTCAACGAGCACTAGTTCTCCGATTACAAGGTATACTCATTTGTTTCCTCCGTATATTCAATTTTGTTCTACTTGGATAGTGGTGGTCGGGTTTGTTACTTCGGCCGAGAACCCAAGAGGGTCTCGGGAGTGTTGCGTAGCCGTAGGAAAGAAGAAAGGAGCACGGCTCCACCCGGTTGTGACGGGGTACGGCTGTGGTGGCGACATGAGGCGCACGACAGTAGCAGCGAGTCCGAGAAGCGCGCAAGGCGACCGACTACGGTGCGGGACGGATGCGACAGACCCCCGAAGGGGCTGTCCACGACAGTGCAGGAGAGGGGAGGTGGTGGCAGCCCGTCGCTAGGGTAGTTCACGGCAGGGACAAATCGTCGGGGTCGGAAATGATTGTAGGTGACCAAATACGTGATCTCGATGTTCCGGAAACAGCGATACGGTAACGGTGGGGGTTTACGGAAGCCGAATTAGGCAATGCGAAGTCGGGTTGGGTGCGTTAAGGTGTGTACGCGTGCATGCAAGCCGTGCCATGGCGACGTGCGTGCACGGGTGCTAACACACCGGGTCGGGTCGAGTGAGTGAGCGAGAGGACGAACGTCAAGTCGTGTATTGACTCGTGTATTGTGTAATTGTTAGATACGAGATTGAAGGACGAGCATGAGAAGTTAGCAAGTTATAGTGATCGAGTTGCGTCTAGCAAATGTGAGTTTCTATCGCCCACTTTTAAACATTTTGTAGTTTTGGGCATGAGTACATGCAACGTGCAATATAGCGAAGGCACGAAATGAAAAGGTTTTTAATGTTAATAATTGTGTTGTGAAATAATAGTTTTAATTGTATGCGTAGGATTTGGTGTCACGTCGTTGAATGCCGTGATAGTTAATTAGGAGTTAATTGATATTGTGTCGACCCTAGTCGACGGGAATTTAGTCTGACCTTAGTCGGATAAAAGGGGTTGCTTAAGCGTGATCATAAGTTGGCGTTGGTCGGTGAGTTGATTATGACTGACGATGATCAGTCAACGAGTCACGATCGTACGAGTCCTTAGACCAGTCGACGTGATTTCGTGTAAGTCATTAAAATAAATCATTAAAAAAATGGTGATCTAAATGAGAAAACCTTTGAGACTTAAACCGTTTTTAATAAGGGTTCGGGACATAATACCCCCGAACGAACTACTATAGAACTTACTCAGCGTAGCTGACTTTTAGCATGTATTTCAGGCAATGAGAAAGTGTGAGCTGGCGGCTTCTGGATGGCGTTTGGTTACCGTGATCGCTGTGATGACATTTAATTTCCGTTATGATGTTGAATGATTTAGATATTATTACTCGATTGGATTACGTTTGAGATTTGGGTTGTTGACCACTGTTGACTGTTTGTTTTCCGCTGCATTTACTGAGATTATTTGATGTCATTTACTACTGTGTTTACGTGTATGCCAACGTGTCGGGTTCCTGGGTTTGGGGCCTTACAATAAACTTGAAACTCGGGATCCGTATGTTTATCCTGCTTTTAACGAAAACCCATATACTTAAACAACAATGTTAGAAAGCATATAAATGAACCAACAGAAGGACCCAACGACCCATACCGAAATGTGTTTAACGATGTATCATTCGGTATTCGTGAACCTCCTCCGCAAAATAAAGAGCACAGTTAGAGCCACAAAACATACTGTGACGATACTGACTATCTTGCCAAAGATTATCACCGACCAAGGCAACAGGAATCGACAGGGGGAGGGAAGCTGAGAAACTAGCAACAATGATCAAAGCCTATGCCTTAACCGAGGAGGAAGCTAGGGCAACCATGATGTCGTATAAGATAAGTTTTACGTTAACGGTAACCTTATTTCCATATTGTTTGATTCAGGTGCTAGTAAGAGTTTTATTACTACAAAATTTGCTAACAAAATAAAGAGCACAGTAGAGCCACAACACAAAACTTTGTAAAAGAAACTACTAAGGTGGGATAAAAAAAGTAACACAAGTCATACACAAATGCCTAATAGAAATCAAGGACCATAAACTTTCCTACTAGGTTAGTTATTATTACCATAGTATGATTTGATGTTGTATTAGGTATGGATTGGTTAGCTGCCGAAGCACGAATTATATTTAAACGAAATTTGTTTCACTTGTGAACTCCTGATTGTAGTCTAATCACATATTATTGGGATAGAGATAGTATAGCGCCTAAAGTCATCTCGACGATCTAGGATAGAAATAAAGCTATAGACGTGAATGAAGTACATGTGGTGTGTAAATTTCAGAGGTGTTTCCCGAGAACTTACCTAGGATGCCACCTGATTAAGAGATAGAGTTTAGATAGATGTGACGCCAGGAGTCCAGTCTGTTGCGAAAGCACCCTACTGGTTAGCTACATCGAAGATGAAAGAACTAAAGAACCAATTGGAAGAGCTTCTAGAGAGAGAGCGCTTTCATCAGACCGAGCGCCCGTGTTGGAGTGCTCAGGTATGGTATATAAGGAAGAAAGATGGTAGCATGTGTGTTTGCATCGACTGCCAAGAGCTGGATAGATGCACTGTAAAGAAACGATACACTACTCGTTACCAAGGCTAGACGAACTGTTCGACCAGTTTCACGGAGCAAGTTAGTTCTCGAAGATTGATCTTAGGTCGGGTTATCACCAGTTGAAAGTTAGAGAAGAGGACATACCGAAAACTGCTATTCTTACGCGCTATGGACACAATGAGTTTCTCGAGATGTTGTTCGAATTGACAAATTCCCCTGTGGCATTTATGGAATTGATGAACAGAGCCTACCGTCTAATGTCTGGCCGATCAACGATAGTATTCATGGAGGACATTCTGGACACACGATTCACATCAGGGTTCTGTAAAAGATCACATGAATAAATGGACACAAGATTTCTAGTCAGCACATATACCAATATTGGACAACAAGGTAGATAACAGTCAGAGCTACATCGGAGAACATGTAGAAATCCTGGACAAGAATGAAAAGAGTATACACAACAAAGTAATCTGACAACTACAGTGGGAGATTAGAAATGGATCAAAAGCTACTTGAGGAGCTCGAGGTTGTGACGAAGAAGTCGTACCCTTAATAGCTTGACTTGTGACAGGTTTCGAGAACGAAACCTCTTCTAAAGAGGGTAGACTTGCAACATTCCCGAAAATAATAATAGTCTAATAAACAACTTTAAATAATGAAATAGAAAAGCCGAGGGTCGAGCCGTAGTCGCCCCTTTACACCCCTCATTCCACCATTTCACCTCAAACTCTCAAAGAGAGAGAGAGGGAGGGAGGGAGGCAGAGGGAGGGATGGAGAGAGAGAGAGAGAGAGAGTTATTTTGGAGCCAATACTTTTCTCCGTCTGTCACGTGAAGAATCTTCGAAGTACCAAGGCATTTTGAAGTAAGATCTACTCTAGATCTGAGTTTTTAAGTTTTACGGGTTTTTATGAGTTTTTAATCAAAAGATGGGTTTTTTACGAGTAAAAAACAAAACGAACCTTAAATCTAAAACACGAAACGAACCATAGATCTAGAACCCTAACTTTCTACCAAAGAAGACGACCAAGCGAAATTATTCAGATAAAGCGAAACTAACAACAAGCGAAACTGCCTTGTTTTGATGGGATTCAACGGAGCGAAACTAACCTAGTTTAGCTGAGACTACAGATAGAACCTGACCTAGTTTCGCCTAGTGCATGGATGCGAAATTGACTAAGTTTCGTCTAGATCATGGAAGTGAAACTGCTTTGTTTCACTTAGACTTATGAAAGAATAGGATTAACGATATATTAATTATTAATTCAGATAGTGATAGCCGTTTATTAGACCAGTTCCAATTACACAGAGGATAGCGTGTCAGGTGAATTTCTATTGCCCATTTTCTTATCTTTTTGGGCTAATGTGCATACTTAACAGAGAAACATGAAACTAATGAAAATGTTTATAAAGATAAAGTTACATTTTATAAAATATATTTTTATGAATGTAAAGAGAAATAAAGACAGAGTAAACAGATATAATCCTTGAAATGAATGGTTTAAAGAGACTAATATTACACATAGAAAGATTAACAAACAGAACTATGGGTACCGTGGTGCCGGATGAATGAGATAGATTATGTTATTTACCTATGTGATGATATGTGCTAATTTGTCTATACAATGTGATAATGTGAATGTTTATGTGATTGAAAGAGTAAATGTATAATTATGTTATGTTATAGAAATGTAGAGAAATGTATAATTATGTTATGTTATAGAAATGTAGAGAGTAGTCTTGTTTTCGTAGCAAGCAAAACCGAAGAGTCTTGCTTCGTGCAAGCAAAATAGAGGAGTCTTTTTCTTTTTTAATCAAAACAGAGTCTTGCCTTGTCAAGCAAAATAGAAGAGTTTTGTCTTATGTAAGCAAAACATAGAAGTCTTGGCTTGTGCAAGCAAAACATAGAATAGAAAAAGAATGAATGAGTAAGACAAAGTGAGACACCTTAATGGTTTCCCTAATACATAATTGTAACAAATGAAAGTATCGAAGTGATTTTTCATGGATTGTGACGTTCATAGAGTTTTAAAAGATATAGAGAATGTTTTGTTAAAACTTAACACAGAAAAAACTTATATTATTTTTATAAAATTAAGCTACCTAAATGACATATAAAGTTTATGGTTATAAAGTAAATATAGAACTTACCGGCACCAGCTGAATTTTAGTATGTATGTTAGTTAACAAAAGGGACGGAGAAAGAATGAAGCCTTTAGGGCTTGGATAGCATGGTTGGATGACTTTTTTATCTAAAGACGGGCATTCCCATGACGAATGTTGAATGTTTTAATTGACTATGTATGATTTTATTATTCAAGGTTTAATAACTATGTTTATACTTATATGTGTCAACTATGTAAGTTACCCGTTTACAGGTCCTTTCACAGCCGTCAGAAAATTTGTGACTGATTACTGGCGGCCTTTGGTTTTATATAAAGGAAAAATAATAAAAGGGGTTTCCGATGGGTTCTGTCAGAAATCTCTTGGAAATAATCCGACGGCCTCATCCGTCGGTTATGGTCTAGTTTTCTTTTAGTGATAACATCACATTTGTTCCGAAGAAGTTTATGGCTTCAACCGAATTGTACTTGAATATTGTTGTCCGCTACGATTGCACGTTCACCTTGAAGTTCTTTGATGTCAACCTATTTTTTTAACTACTATGGCATGAAAATGATCACCTTGTTGTCTGTTTAAAATATGAGCTCCATAAGGTGGTTAAAAAGTTTGATCTCTCAAACTATTTTTTTTAACTACTATGGCATGAAAATGAAATGGTAGATACTGATGTGAGATTTCATTGTTAGAATAGTTGTTCATATATATATATATATATATATATATATATATATATATATATATATATATATATATATATTTGTCTGTTATTCATCTTAATTTCTTTGGAAAAAAAAACCTCGATTAAAATTAACTTCATGTGCTTATGCAAGGTTTAATTAAGGTTAATGATGATGGTGTAGTGACACCTTTAGCAACTCATAATTATTATAATAAATAATAAATTAATAAATTTATTTGCCGCATGTCAAAATTCGTTGAACTCTATATTTTTGTTTCTCATCTATTAAATAATTTTTTTTATTAAATAATTAATGATTTTTAAATAATTAAATATGTAGAATTTGTTCTAAGATTTTATTAAAACTTATATATTATAAAATACTTCAATTATATCTAATCTTAAAATATAATTTTATAATTCTTAAATTTTTATTATTTATTATTTTAGTTTTTAATTCTTCATTATATATTATTTATAGTTTTTAAATATCCATTATTTCTTATTTTATCAATGACTGGTGATATCTAACATACAAATATTCATACAAACTGTTGGTCTAAACAATTTTAATTTATTCAACCTACATGGGATTCTAACCTAGTATGATAATAAAAATGTAAAGTTCATAGTCTATATAATCAACAAAAAAAGTACGCCAAAAGTTATTACAAAATGCATAATGAAAATACAATATATCTAAAGTTGTTCTATACGGGTTCTCAGTGTTTGAAATATACCCATAACATTATCTACAGAGACATTCCTAAGCAAATCTTACTTTTAAACATCATCCAATCGCAGACTTTCGTTTTTTTTAGAACTGTGACGTTTAAGTATTCAGATTAGTTCACCTTTCAAGATTGACTTAATATTTGATAATTAGAATTAAGGTGGACTTAAGACTTGAATTTGAAAATTGGGTTAGGATTGAGTGTGAGCTAATGACCTTAAGAGTTAAATATTTGAATTTAGAATGTAGGATTGTGATTGGGCTTAAAAAGACATAAATCATAAACTTTTAATTTAATTTAATAGTTATTATTTTATATAAACTACTATATTAATGTTTAATTGAGATTAATTATTTATTTTTGAAAACATATAAATTTCTAATTTGGGTTTTCTTAGGGGTCGATTTCAAAATTCATGAAGATCGGTTACGAAAGTTCATGGTAACGATTATAAAATTTTACGGGAAGCGATCGAGATTTTATCACGTGTATAAGACGTACGCCCATGGTCATAGATGATGTTGAAGTAGGTGATGGGTTGATCCGAACCATGTGTTTTTTTTCTGAAATATTAGACGAATAAAGATTTATAATGAGTTTTAAGGGTGATTACAATAAAGTGACAGATAAACGGGTAAAAAGTTGTGCCGTAATCCATATTTAGATAGTAAAACCGATGATACTAAAATTAAAATTTGAGTGTTAAGAGCTGAAAAATTATTGTTGGTAATGGAAGAAATCAACTGACATTAATAATACCTCTATTAAAGATGGAAAGGAATAAATAATAATTTTTCTTATTTTTTTATGTTTTTACTGCAGAAATAAAAGAATATCTGATTTTCTTATCAATAATATTGTTGTAGTAGTTTGAGCTTTCCTGCTTTATGTTGAATCCACCCACCTTCCGTCCCTTTTGGCATATATGGCGGTCGAAGAAACGTGAGTAATAGAGTGATGGTTGGCAGGTGGTCCCCACTCCCAATCGCTTACCTTACCATGCAATGACACGACATATTTAGGGTATCCACAATGAGATGGTGAAATCTGACAGGATCTGAAATCTAAGACTGATGGTTGTGGGGCTTTATTGAGAGTGGATTCATCCTCTAATATCACGTCATGTGGCGCTGACTGGATGCTGACTAAGCAGTGGATAAAGCCCCTGCTGAAGCACTTGAGGGTGTTGCGGTGCAGGTGAGCGGGGGCTTTATCGAATTAATTTTTTGTTTAATTATTTATTCAATTCAAATTTAAAAACTAATATTACATTAATATAAATAGAAAAATTTCATAATTCAAAAATCAAAAATAATAATAATAATTTTTCAATTCCTAGTCTAATACAAGATCATCGGGTCGTCTAGCCCACAAATGCTCGACCAACTCATGACGAAGGTTTCCGTGTACCTCACGGTTCTTGATATCTCCTATGTTTTGAAGTCTTTGTTCATCGGTGATTGTCGATGGTTGTGGTGGAACATCACCTTGGTAGTTTTGACAAATAGCCTTACCCTCGTCTTCTAGAATCATGTTATGTAGAATTAGACAAGTGTAGACGGCGTCCATTATCTTCTCCCTTGTCCAAAACCGTATTGGGTTCGCCAACAAATGAAAGCGTTTCTTTAGAACTCCAAACGCTCTTTCAATATCCTTTCTTGCCGATTCTTGCTTCTTCGTAAAGTACTTTCGTTTGTCTTCAAGTGGAGACGTAAATGCTTGAACTAGTGTCGCCCATTCGTTTTTTGTTTTCCCACTTCAATAATGAGATCGTCTTCTTCGGAAGAATCGGATGAAGAAGACGGATTCCACTCCATTTTTTGTTTATAAAATTGAGAGAAAATAGGAAGTTTATAAAGGTTTTGAGAGATAAATGAGTGAAGAGGAGTTAATTTATATAAATAGAATTTTTTTTTCTTTAAACCCAACAGCTCTCCCCAACGGCTCTCGCTAGCCGCCCCACGCCCACCTATCGCGCCCCCCCATCGCCTGACCATCTTGTGGTGTGCGCGGCCAAGGTGGCTCGCGCCCACCCCCTTGCGCCCCCAACAACCTGCCACAACCATTAGCCTAACAGGATCCACACTGACGGCGTGAAGTGACGTGAAACACCGCGCCGTGAAAGGAGTGGGCAAACCAACAAAGGCAACTTGTAATTTCTTTTTTTTTTCTTTTTAATTAAATATTTAATTTAAGATTTAATTTGATTTTTCTCAAAAAAAAACTTATGCTCGATGATTATTTATAAAAACAAAATACATAACCTTGTTTATTTTATTTTTCTGAACATTCGGGTATAAATTTTAACGAAAACATAGTTTAAAAAAAACATTTTTCGTCACGTAAATAGTTTTTGAAGGTGTTTGGATCGACATTTCAAATGATAAGTAATTGTTTCAAAACATAAATATCAATTGTTTATGAAAATTAATAAAATAAAATAAAAATTATTATTAATGTTAGACGTAAAAGCATTACGTAGCTTAATATTTCTGACTTCAACGCTTACAAAATAATATTTGCCTTTTAATCATACAAAAATATATTACAAAAGCATTTATTTTGCTCGGCGTTGATATTGTACTATGAACACGAGATAACAAGCGATCAATACTACCAAACGATTATACGATCTTTATTCAAACAAACATTATGAAGAAATTACAAGAGAATCAAAGAAGATTACAAAATGAATTGAAAGACTATCGGATCAAAAACAACCCCTAATTAACAACCCTAAATAGAAGCTTAACAAACGGTTAACAACTTCTTTATAGTTGACATCCTCAAACTTTGAGACAACTACAAAATAAACTCTCAAGTTGAACTTTAACATATATGCAGAATACACCCTCTGAACTTCTGCACCCTTTGACTTTCTGATTTGACAATTGTTGACTTTGCAATACAACAATCTCCACCTTGTAAAGTTAACAAGATCATTAACCAACACCCATGGAACTTACACAAAAGTCAAACTTAGTCCCAGGCAAGGACTTAGTGAACACATCAGCTAGATTATCATTGATATTCACATATTTAACTTGAATTTCCTTTGAACTAATAATATCCCTTATGAAATGTAACCGCACATTTATGTGCTTGGTTCTGTCATGAAAAACACTATTCTTTGATAGCTTAACTGCCCCTTGATTATCACAGTAAACAATAGGAAATGTAACCGCCCCTTGTGAAATGTAACCGCACATGTATGTGCTTGGTTTTGTCTGAAAAACACTATTCTTTGAGAGCTTAACTGCCCCTTGATTATCACAGTAAACGATAGGAATCCCTGAATCTATTCCAAACTCAGCAACTGCCCCTTTCAACCAAAGTGCCTCCTTGACTGCTTCAGTCAAGGCAATATATTCTGCCTCTGTGGTACTCAAAGCCACCACATGTTGTAACTGTGCCTTCCAACTAACCACACTGCCAAGAACTTTAAAAACATACCCAGTAATTGACCTACCCTTATCAGGGTCTTTTGCAAAATCAGAATCAACAAAACCTTCAATTACCTTTGACCCATTATCCACATATTCACCAAACTTCAAGCCCCAACTCTTAGTAGCACTCAAATACTAAGAATCCATTTGGTAGCTTGTCGGTGAGCCTTACCTGGTGTGACCAAATATCTACTTACAAGGCTGACTGCATAACTCAAATAAGGCCTTGTGCACACCATCAAATACATGAGACTCCCTACCACATTTTCATAAGATATCTTGTCAGTGTATTTCATTTCTTCTTCAGTCTTTGGACAATCTCTCACTGACAATTTGAAATGAGCAGCTAATGGAGTCTTCATAGGCTTACATTTATCTATGGCATAATTCTTTAATACTTTCTGAATATATGATGCTTGAGACAAATGTAACTGCCTCATACTTCTATCTCTTAGTATCTCCATGCCTAAAATATTTTTAGCCTCATCAAGCTCCTTCATTTCAAATTCCAACTTTAACAAGTTCTTGGTAGCTTCAATTTCAGACTTATCCTTACAAGCTATGAGCATATCATCCACATAGAGTAGTAAATAAATGAACTGCCCTTTTACATGCTCTTTGTAATACACACATCTGTCATAGGAACTTCTCTAAAAATCATGAGTCACCATGTACTCATCAAACCTTTTATACCATTGTCTTGGAGATTGTTTGAGCCCATACAATGAGTTTTTCAATAAACACACCTTGTCTTCATGACCCTCTTCTTCAAAAACATGTGGCTGTTTCATATAGATAGTTTCATCCAAATAGCAATGTAAGAACGCAATTTTGACATCTAAGTGTTCCAGTTCCAAATCCAAAACTGCAGCAATTACCAATAACATTCTAATAGATGTATGTTTAACCACTGGTGAAAATATCTCAGTGTAATCCACACCAGTCCTTTGTGTGAATCCCTTTGCCACCAATCTAGCCTTGAATCTAGGCTTTTCAACTCCTGGTACCCCATCTTTAATCTTGTATATCCATTTGCATGAAACAAGTTTCTGACTTTCTGGCTTATCCACCAATTCCCAAGTACCATTCTTATTTAGAGAATCCATTTCTTCCCTCATTGCATTATACCATTTTCTTTTATCCTTTGACATTATTGCTTTTGAAAATATGTCAAAGGTTCATGTGTAGATTCCAGCTCTGCTACCATAAAAGCAACTGCTGATATATCATAATTATCTTTGAATCTAAGAGGAGGCACAATCTGTCTTCTTGGTCTGTCTCTTGCAAGATTATAACTGTCAGTTTCTTCATTTATAGGACTTTCAGACTGGCATTTAGCATCATCATTTAACCTGTGCTCCACCTAAATCTGAACTTCTTCCTGACTTTCCTTTTCTGCCTCATTCTGTTTTCCAACCACATCCTTGTACATGACCTCTTCATTAAACACAACATCTCTGCTTGTTATAGCCTTAGGATTTCCTTCTATCCTCCATAACCTATAACCTTTTACTCCCTCTGGATATCCCAGAAATACACATTTGCATGCTCTTGGTTCAAGTTTTCCCTGGTTCACATGTGCATATGCTAGAGACCCAAACACCTTTAGCCCACTATAATCTGACTTACTTCCAGACCAAGTTTCCATTGGATCCTTCATACTTAGTGAAGTAGAAGGTGATCTATTTATTAAGTAAGCTGCTGTTGTCACTGCTTTAGCCCAGAAATTCTTAGGCAGCCTTGAACTTGACAACATACATCTCACTCTATCAAGGAGTGTTCTATTCATTTTTTATGCCAATCCATTCTGTTGGGGAGTGCCTGGCACTATTAGGTGTCTAACAATGACACATTCTTTGCAAAACTGATTGAAATCCTCATTACAGAATTCTAAACCATTGTCTGTCCTTAAATTTTTAATTCTCCTATATGTTTGTGTTTCAACCTTTATTTTCCATTCTTTGAACTTTCTGAAAGCTTTATTCTTAGTTTAAGTATAAACACAAACACCCTTCTTGAGAAATAATCAATTATTGACAGAAAATATCTTGCATTACCTAAGGAATTCACCTTTGTAAGCCCCCATAGGTCAGAATGAACATAGTCCAAAACCCCTTTTGTAGTATGTCTACCTCTACTAAACCTGACCCTTTTATGTTTGCCCAATACACATGTTTCATAGAATCTAATGTCACACTGTTTTAAACCCACAATAACTTGTTGCTTGTGTAATTCTATTAATCCCTGATTACTGATGTGTCCTAATCTCTTATGCCACAATAGTGCATTATCATCCCTTACAACTATGGCTGATACAGAATCTGTATTATCAATGGTCTTGCCATCCAATAGGTATATATTATTTTCTTGCCTGATACCAAACACCACCACCAAAGCCACTCTAATCACCTTAGCTTTTCCATCTTTCAAACTGACTTGATGTCCACCCCTTTCAAAAGTATCCAAAGATAAAAGACTTCTCTTGAGACTAGGGATATACCTGACTTCTTTAATGTCAATTTCAGTTCCATTATTCATCTTAAATGTGACTGAACCAATCCCTAGTATTTTGCATGGCATGTCATCTCCTAGCTTTACTGAACCCAACTCCTCATTCTTTAGGTATCTAAAAAATTCTTTTACCGGTGTCATATGAAAGGAGCAACCAAAATCCAACACCTAATCCTTCTTGCTTTCAGAGTTTGCAATGCACAAGACATCAGCACTTTCATATCCTTCTGATGAATCATCTTGAATTGAATGACTGGAGCTACTAAACTCATTCCTTTTCTTCTTCCAATCTGGGCAGTCCTTCTTTAAGTGTTTTTCAGAATTACAAATAAAACACTTCCTCTTGAATTTGGATTTGGATCTTGACTCTGTCGTAAACTTGGGACCTCTTTGATCAGATATTCCTCTTTCAACCTACCCCTCTCCACCATCTTCTTTAGGATCTGTCCTTCTCTTTAATTCTTTACAATTTAGAGCAACAAGAACCTCTTCCATGGTCAAAGTCTCTCTGTCATACATAAGTGTGTCAATGAAGTGTTCATATGTCTGGGGCAATGATGTAAGAAATATGATTGCCTGGTCTTTTTCACACCCTGACCGATGGCGGAATCATCGGGGCGGGACATGTAGACTGTTCATAAGCACAAGGTTGACTAAATTGAAATATATTAATCGTCAAATTTCATTACAAACATTCAAACAAAACCAAATCCAAGACAGTAACATAATTTCAAAACATAGACTTCTTTATTAAAATTATCTAAGTCCAAAGCCTAAATGTATCACATCTTGATCACACTCACATTAGTACCTGAAACATGAATAAAATAAAGTCAACTAAAAAGTTGGTGAGTATAAAACAGGTTTATATATAGGTAGCATATAGATTGTAAAACAAATCCTTACATAACATGATAAATAAGGCATTTATGGGGAGCATCTATTGTGTAACCAAGTACAATCAAACCTTTGTAACTAGCATGTAAAATTGTGTTGTCGGTATCAATCACCCTACCTGTGTGGGTTTGTCAGACTCAATAGATCTATTATTGTTAGCCGTCGGCTTGTGTAGTTAATGATTAAACATGTAAATTGCACACAAATTGTAGTTTGCACACCTAGTACTCAAGCATAAGGCTCAAATTGCACACATGAATGTAGGGTGGAATTGTATTGTGTAGTTTATAAACATTGTATAATTGTACTCATGTTCCACCCCAAAAATATAAATAGTGTAAAAAGGGGCTATGTAAACCCACTTGATTCAAAGGCGTAGCTAACAAGATACTAAATAGTAAAAATGATCCTTCAATTGCACAAGTTAACCTAAAGTGTGATATATTTGTATCAATAGTAAGCACAAGAGTCTATGTCTAAGTCTAAATTTGAATTGGGTTTGCATATAAAGTTATTGTTTTGTACTTGAAAGTATTGTATAAAATAAAAGATTTGAAATAAACATTTTTAGAATATTTTGATTAAGGTTTGAGTTTGAATAATTAAATAAGTAATCTACATAATTATTGTTTATGGAAACATTGTAAGTATTAGTTATAATTAAGTATAAATAATTAATTGTTTTTTATTTAAATATAAATTAAATAAATAGTCATTACCTTATTTATTTATTTATAAAATATGTAACTTAACCATTAAATACTTTTTTTTAAATGAAAGGTTTAACAATAATTGTAAATTTAATTTTTATAAACTTTAAATAAATAATTTTCTATTTATTCCAAGATTAAATATTTGATCTTTCTATATAGAACTAAATGCATTTTTATAAAAATAAACTATTTTTATTTTGAAATTTAATCAGAAATATTTATTGTTTGAAAAATATATAAAAATTATAATTCTGCCAAAAATTTAACTCACACACGACCGTGCTCGAACCACGGGCTAGTCAGGACGCGACCGGGTTGATCAAATGGAGACATAACTAGACAAATCACTAGGCACGACCGTGCCTTGGCTCGGCACGATCGTGTCTATGATTCTGAGACACGACTGAGATTAGCCAAAGGGCATGACTGGGTCTGAACAGGAGGACACGACCGCGCTGGTAACCAGCACGACCGCGTCTCATGAGGCACGACCGCGCTAGATGATTAGCGCGACCGTGTCTCTTCCAAATCAGACACGAATTGACTGATTCTTATATTGTTAGTGATGTAAATCATAGGGCTTTTATTTATAGTATTATTACGAGTATGATGGGATGTTTTAATTGTATTAACAACATGTTCAGCGTCGAAATCGATTAAACCATTTTGAATAAATTATAGATTCTGATTCGGGATGATTTCGATAATGGAAGCCCAAATTGATAAGGGGCTTTTGATATAGCGACTAAAAAGATTGAGGACAAGATTTCAATTGCCCGAAACAATAGCGAATTGATAGAGAACGGGTAGAATGAGTTCCGGCGTCGGCGAGCTTGGTTTCCGGCGTATTCTGCTGCGATTCTGGTTGCTTCAAATGGTTCAGCGGCTTCTGGGAGAATCGATGGAGCGTTTGGTTGGGGGAATTTCACTCCAGGAAAGAAAATCGATGTTCAAGGAAGAGGATTTTCAAATGAGGAGTTTTGCTTTTCTTGAATCGGTTTTCTGATGTTAATTGTTACGATTGATAATATTGTTGTCTTTGATAACGAAAGTGAAACGTATAACGGTTACGACAATCAACGATCTCGCGTTTAAAACTGGTTTTACGTTTCAACTGGTACTAGGCGCGACCGTGCCCAAAAGAGGTGCGACCGTGCCAAGGCACCGGGCGCGATCGTTCCAAAGCAAGTCGCGCGACCTTGCCAAAACGAGGCGCGACCGTGCCTATTAGGGTTTCTTGTTATTTTTCAACATCAGACCTTGTAACTTTAGTCTTTGACGTATTTGTATAAATAGATACTTATGTAGTGTTTTAATAGAATATAACCGAGTAAAATTTGTGGATTTGCATTGAAGTTTAGTATTTAATTGATGGTACGAATAGAACAAAACAGTGCACTAGAATTGAGTTTGAAATGCATTACATTGAATTGAAATACGGATACTAAAAATCAGAAATGTTACAGTCTCCCCATGTTGAGAGAATTTCGTCCCGAAATTTAAATAGAGGAAACAACGGCATCAGTAAAAAGATGGGGGTACTTGAGTTTCATTTGGTCCTCTCGTTCCCAAGTAAACTCAGGACCACGTTTGGATTCCCAACGAACCTTGACAATAGGAATACGGCTTCGCTTGAGCTGCTTGATTTCACGATCCATGATTTCTACCGTATGTGAAGATTTTCATCAGCAAGGCATTTCTTCTGGTTAGACACATGAAATGTAGGATGCACGTTACCAAGTGATGGAGGTAACTCGAGTTTGTAAGCCACTTTCCTAATCCTTTCAAGGATTTTGAATGGACCAACATAGCGAGGTGCTAACTTGCCTTTGTTTCCAAAACGGATCACACCCTTCCACGGAGACACCTTTAGAAGGACAAGGTCACCGACTTGGAATTCCAAGGGTTTTTGTCGTTTATCGGCATAACTCTTTTGCCGACTTCTCGCTGTTCGGATGTTGTCACGGATTTGAATAATCTTGTCGGATGTTTCTTGAATTAGTTCGGGACCGGTGATTTGTGCTTCACCAATCTCATTCCAACAGATAGGAGAACGACATTTGCTACCATAAAGAGCTTCAAATGGAGCCATGTTGATACTCGTGTGATAGCTATTGTTGTAAGAGAACTCAATTAGGGGTAAATGTGAATCCCAATTGCCACCAAAATCAATTACACAAGCTCTAAGCATGTCTTCAAGAGTTTGGATTGTACGCTCGGTCTGACCATCAGTTTGAGGATGGTAAGTCGTGCTTAAATCCAATCGTGTACCAAGGGTAGTTTGGAGAGATTGCCAGAACCGAGAGGTGAACCGAGCATCTCGATCGGAGATTATGTTTAAGGGAACACCGTGACGGCTCACTATTTCATCAATGTAAATTCGGGCTAGTTTCTCAACCCGATAGTCTTCGCGGATTGGCAAGAAATGAGCAGATTTGGTGAGACGATCAATGATCACCCAAATGCTATCATAACCATTCGAGGTGCGAGGGAGTTTGTGAATAAAATCCATGGCTAAGTTCTCCCATTTCCACACGTGAATTTCCGGTTGTTCAAGTAATCCGGAAGGACGTTGGTGTTCGGCTTTGACTTTGGAGCACGTTAGACATTTGGCAACATAGAGAGCAATGTCATTTTTCATACCGGGCCACCAATATTGTTGGCGAAGATCTTGGTACATTTTTTCTGCACCAGGATGAATAGAATAACGAGTCTTGTGAGCCTCGTTCATAAGAAATGTACGGAGATCATCGCGATCGGGAACCTAAATACGGTTCAAGTAATAAAGTAAGCCATTGGGTTTTGATTCAAGTTGAAGTTCAACACCACACGACATTTCCTCATACATGTTACCCTCGGTGACTGAGACGTGTTGAGCTTCTAAGATGCGGTTTTGAATATCGGTTTGAATTCGGACACATTGAAGCATGACATGATCCTTTCGACTCAAAGCGTCGGCTACAACATTCGCTTTGCCGGGATGATAATGAATCTCGCAGTCATAGTCGTTAAGGAGTTCAACCCAACGTCGTTGCCTCATATTGAGTTCCTTTGGGTTGAATATGTGTTGGAGACTTTTGTAGTCGGTGAACACCACACACTTTGTGCCATAGAGATAATGCCTCCAAATCTTCAAGGCGAATACAACCGCACCCAACTCGAGATCGTGCGTCGTATAATTCTTCTCGTGAATCTTGAGTTGTCTTGATGCGTAAGCGATTACCTTGCCTCGTTGCATGAGAACACAACCGAGACCTTGGTTGGAAGCATCACAGTAGACAACTAGATCATCATTCCCATCAGGGAGAGTCAAAATAGGAGCATTGCACAACTTTTGCTTGAGAGTTTGGAAAGTTTCTTCTTGTTTTGGTCCCCATTCATAAGTTTTACCTAGCGATCTTTGAGAAGTTTGAGATGAAACGGCGATAATAACCCGCAAGACCAAGAAATGAATGAACTTCAGTAGGAGTCGTCGGGGCATTCCAATTCTTAACTGTTTCGATCTTAGCAGGGTCAACATGAATACCATTGTCGTTGATGATATGACCAAGAAATTGAACTTCCTTTAGCCAAAATTCACATTTGGAGAATTTGGCATATAGTTGTTCTTTTCTCAAAAGATCCAGAACCAATCTAAGATGTTGCTAATGATCAGCTTTAGTCTTGGAGTAGATTAAGATATCGTCAATGAAGACGATCACGAATTTATCAAGATACGGTTTGCACACACGATTCATGAGGTCCATGAAAACTGCGGGTGCATTGGTTAATCCGAAAGGCATAACCATGAACTCGTAGTGACCATACCTTGTTCGAAAGGCAGTCTTTGGAATATCATCTTCTTGAACACGGAGCTGGTGATAACCAGATCGAAGATCAATCTTCGAGAAGCAAGTAGAACCTTGAAGTTAATCAAAGAGATCATCGATCCTAGGCAAAGAATAACTGTTTTTGATAGTAAGCTTGTTGAGTTCGCGGTAGTCAATACACATGCGAAATGATCCATCCTTCTTCTTAACGAATAAGACGGGTGCACCCCACGGTGAATGACTTGGATGAATGAAACCTTTGTCGAAAAGTTCTTGGAGTTGGCTTGCAAGTTCTTGCATTTCAGAAGGTGCAAGGCGGTAAGGAGCTCTAGCCACGGGGTTAGCTCTAGGTATAAGGTCAATGCGAAATTCTACTTGACGATCGGGTGGAAGACCGGATAAATCTTCGGGGAACACTTCAGGAAAATATCGGATAATGGGGATATCTTGAATACTCTTCTTTTTGACATCCTTTTGAACGATATAGGCCAAAAAAGGCCACGTACTTCTTTCGTAAGTACTTTTGAGCAGTAGTGCATGACATTAATTTAAGCCCTTTGCAAGGCTTTTCACCAAAGACTCTCAACGTTTCCCCCGACGGAAGGGGTATTCGGATGCACTTCTCAAAACAAATTACTTCGGCATGGTGACTTGACAACCAATCCATGCCTATGATGATATCAAAACTTCCTAGCGGCATTGGCACGAGGTTGATTGGAAATGTGTGATCATTGAGTTCTAGAGAACAGTCGTGGATAATGGAGTCTATTGTAAGGGAGTCACCATTTGCAACTTCTACAGTGAAGGTTTGCTCTAATTTGGACCGTGTTTTTGCAAGTAAAGGTTCAAAATTAAGTGACACGAAACTCTTATCCGCACCGGTATCAAATAAAATGGAGGCATATTGACTATTAACAAGGAACGTACCATTGACCACATCATTGTTGGCTTGAGCTTCATTGGCGTTTATGTTGAAAGCACGCCCACGAGCACCGCCTTGTCTAGTATTGGTAAATCTTGGGCACTGGTCACGGAAGTGGTTTGGGTCGCCACACTCATAACAAGCACGCCCATTTTCAATAACGGGAACACCTTGATTAGCCACTTGCGGGTTGGTTCGGTTTGGTGGGTTGACTTGGCCCGTAAGAGCTTTGGCCCTACAAACATTAACCGTATGGCCATACCTCCCACAATGAGTACAAAGGCGACATGGGATGCTTTGGGGATGATGGTAGTTGCAGGTGGCACAGAGTGGGTAGATCCCAACATAAGGCTTTTTGGCTGGTGCTTGAACCATAGGAGCAACTTGATTAACGGGCATGGCAGGAGTGACCATAGCATAGTTTCTAGTCTTTCTTTTCTTATTATGTCGGGAGGGTTCAGTTATGGCTTCTTTGTTGTGGGTGGAAGGAGTTGCAGTGTCGGAGACTTTCTTTGTGCCCTTTTTAGTAAGAGTCCCCGCCTTCACATGGTTATCGGTTAAGGTAGCGGACAAACGGATAGCATCCTCAAGTGTTGCGGGATTCCTTCCTAGGACAGTATCTTGAATTTGCCTAGGTAGTCCCCCAATATACTTTTCAATGCAACGGGACAAAGGTGTGACCATGTGGGGCACGAGGAGACTCAACTCATGGAACCGAGTTGTATAAGCCAAATTTTCTCCACTATCTTGGGCAAGATCCAAAAACTCAGCTTCAAGTTTCTTCACTTCATTTCGAGGACAGAATTCCTCGATCATTAGTCTTTTAATTTCATCCCAAGGTAAGGCCATTGCTACATCCACACCTCTATTCCTTTTCTCCCCATTCCACCACGTGAGTGCCCATTTTTTTAGGACACTTGTGGCATGACGAACACGAAGGTTGTCGGGGCAGTCACTATTGAGAAAAGTATTCTCAATACTTTCGAACCATTGAAAGAGTCCGGTAGCTCCTTCAGTATCATAGAACTTGAGGGGATTACATGAGTTGAAATGCTTGAAGGTGCATTAAGATGGGTTGACACCACCATTTCCACCATTACCAGCATGGTTACCATTGGCGGCACCATTAGCTTGAGTGAGTTGAGTTACGAGTTGTGTAAGGATGGTAGAAATGTCGGTGTTGGTGTTGGCCACAGGAGCACGACGAGGAGGCATTCTACAGATTTTCACAAGACAAGAAAAGATGTAAGAACTTATGAATGTTGTTTGGATTTAAAAGAATAAGATAACAATTAAAATAGTAATTCATAGTTGGGATTGTACTCAAATAGTGATATAATCAATTGAATACTATGACACATTAAGGTTAATTAAACTCATATAATTTTTAAGGAGACATGCTTTAGCCTATAAGCAAACACTCATCCCGGGAATTCCCAGGAAAGCATACGGATCCCTCGGTTGATTGGGATTTATGCGAAATGCTTTCCTAGACAGAAAACCCAGAATACAGGTGTCACCCTTCCAGATTGCACGTGTCCTCAAATAATTAACAAAGTTTGAAAGCCTTAACGAGGAAATAAAAGGTTTTATAGATTTGTATTCATGAAGTTTCCACATGCTAAGAAGATGAAGATAGAGAAGTAGGTAAGAATATTATGAGGTTTTAGGGTATAGGTAGGGATATTGTTTATTTAATTATTATTTAAGTATATCTTAATAAGTCATGAATTTTTAATAAGTAAGGCATCAAGAATAAAATAATAACTAATCATAAAGAACATGTAGCACATAGCATGTAACACATAGCATGTAACACATAACATGTAGCACAAAATCACATAAACATGAAGCATTGCATAAGTGGGTGTCCTAAAGTTATAGTCTAGGTCAAGGTGTCTAATAACCTAATTCCCTATAACCAAGGCTCTGAAACCAATCTGTCACACCCCGACCGATGGCGGAATCATCGGGGCGAGACATGTAGACTGTTCATAAGAACAAGGTTGACTAAATTGAAATATATTAATCGTCAAATTTCATTACAAACATTCAAACAAAACCAAATCCAAGACAGTAACATAATTTCAAAACATAGACTTCTTTATTAAAATTATCTAAGTCCAAAGCCTAAATGTAGCACATCTTGATCACACTCACACATTAGTACCTGAAACATGAATAAAATAAAGTCAACTAAAAAGTTGGTGAGTATAACACAGGTTTATATATAGGTAGCATATAGATTGTAAAACAAATCCTTACATAACATGATAAATAAGGCATTTATGGGGAGCAGCTATTGTGTAACCAAGTACAATCAAACCTTTGTAACTAGCATGCAAAATTGTGTTGTCGGTATCAATCACCCTACCTGGGTGGGTTTGTCAGACTCAATAGATCTATCATTGTTAGCCGTCGGCTTGTGTAGTTAATGATTGAACATGTAAATTGCACACAAATTGTAGTTTGCACACCTAGTACTCAAGCATAAGGCTCAAATTGCACACATGAATGTAGGGTGGAATTGTATTGTGTAGTTTATAAACATTGTATAAATGTACTCATGTTCCACCCCAAAAATATAAATAGTGTAAAAAGGGGCTATGTAAACTCACTTAATTCGAAGGCGGAGCTAACAAGATACTAAATAGTAAAAATGATCCTTGAATTGCACAAGTTAACCTAAAGTGCGATATATATTGTATCAATAGTAAGCACAAGAGTCTATGTCTAAGTCTAAATTTGAATTGGGTTTGCATATAAAGTTATTGTTTTGTACTTGAAAGTATTGTATAAAATAAAAGATTTGAAATAAACATTTTTAGAATATTTTGATTAAGGTTTGAATTTGAATAATTAAATAAGTAATCTACATAATTATTGTTTTTGAAAACATTGTAAGTATTAGTTATAATTAAGTATAAATAATTAATTGTTTTTTATTTAAATATAAATTAAATAAATAGTCATTACCTTATTTATTTATTTATAAAATATGTAACTTAACCATTAAATACTTTTTTTAAATGAAAGGTTTAACAATAATTGTAAATTTAATTTTTATAAACTTTAAATAAATAATTTTCTATTTATTCCAAGATTAAATATTTGATCTTTCTAAATAGAACTAAATGCATTTTTATAAAAATCAACTATTTTTATTTTGAAATTTAATCAGAAATATTTATTGTTTGAAAAATATATAAAAATTATAATTCTGCCAAAAATTTAACTCACACACGACCGTGCTCGAACCACGGGCTAGTCAGGACGCGACCGGGTTGATCAAACGGAGACATAACTAGACAAATCACTAGGCACGACCGTGCCTTGGCTCGGCACGATCGTGTCTATGATTCTGAGACACGACTGAGATTAGCCAAAGGGCATGACTGGGTCTGATAAGGAGGATACGACCGCGCTGGTAACCAGCACGACCGCGTCTCATGAGGCACGACCGCGCTAGATGATTAGCGCGACCGTGTCTCTTCCAAATCAGACACGAATTGACTGATTCTTATATTGTTAGTGATGTAAATCATAGGGCTTTTATTTATAGTATTATTACGAGTATGATGGGATGTTTTAATTGTATTAACAACATGTTCAGGGTCGAAATCGATTAAACCATTTTGAATAAATTATAGATTCTGATTCGGGATGATTTCGATAATGGAAGCCCAAATTGATAAGGGGCTTTTGATATAGCGACTAAAAAGATTGAGGACAAGATTTCAATTGCCCGAAACAATAGCGAATTGATAGAGAACGGGTAGAATGAGTTCCGGCGTCGGCGAGCTTGGTTTCCGTCGTATTCTGCTGCGATTCTGGGAGAATCGATGGAGCGTTTGGTTGGGGGAATTTCTCTCTAGGAAAGAAAATCGATGTTCAAGGAAGTGGATTTTCAAATGAGGAGTTTTGCTTTTCTTGAATCGGTTTTCTGATGTTAATTGTTACGATTGATAATATTATTGTCTTTGATAACGAAAGTGAAACGTATAATGGTTACGACAATCAACGATCTCTCGTTTAAAACTGGTTTAACGTTTCAACTGGTATTAGGCGCGACCGTGCCCAAACGAGGCGCGACCGTGCCAAGGCACCGGGCGCGATCGTTCCAAAGCAAGTCGCGCGACCGTGCAAAACGAGGCGTGACCGTGCCTATTAGGGTTTCTTGCTATTTTTCAACATCAGACCTTGTAACTTTAGTCTTTGACGTATTTGTATAAATAGATACTTATGTAGTGTTTTAATAGAATATAACCGAGTAAAATTTGTGGATTTGCATTGAAGTTTAGTATTTAATTGATGGTACGAATAGAACAAAACAGTGCACTAGAATTGAGTTTGAAATGCATTACATTGAATTGAAATACGAATACTAAAAATCAGAAATGTTACAGTCTTCTTCATCCAACTCCACCTCAATGTTCTCAAGATCCAAGACAAGTTTATTGAACTCATTTGTGTGATCTTCTAAGGATTTCCCAGATCCCATTTGGAATGTGTACAATCGCTTCTTCAGATATAGCCTATTTGCTAAAGATTTTTTCATGTATAGAGTCTCTAATTTTGACCAAATTACGGCTGAACTCTCCTTTGATACCTCCCTTAGCACTCGATCACCAAGGCTCAATATGATCGCGCTATGAGCTTTCTCCACTATCTCCTTCTCCTTGTCTGTGAGATTCGCAGGCATGTTATCTTCACCTTTCAAAGCATCTACCATGTCGTTGTGTACCAACAATGCCCGCATCTTCACCCACCATAAACTGAAATCATTCTTTCCATCAAATTTCTCTAATTCGAACCAGGTAGACACCATCTTGATCACCAATTGCAGAATTGTTATCTTCAATCGAGCTAATCTGACTCTGATACAACTTGTTACTATGAACACGAGATAACAAGCGATCAATACTACCAAACGATTATACGAACTTTATTCAGACGAACATTATGAAGAAATTACAAGAGAATCAAATAAGATTACAAAATGAATTGAAAGACTATCGGATCAAAAACAACCCCTAATTAACAACCCTAAATAGAAGCTTAACAAACTGTTAACAACTTCTTTACAGCTAACATCCTCAAACTTTGAAACAACTACAAAATAAACCCTCAAGTTGAACTTTAACATATATGCAGAATACACCCCTAAACTTCTGCACCCTTTGACTTTCTGGTTTGACAATTATTGACTTTGCAATACAACAGATATATTAGTGTTAGTTTATAAAATATATAAAGAACGAATAATAGAGCTCTAAACGAGCTGAGTTCGAGCTCGGTCATACACGATTTTATTTTTTCATTAAATGATTTTTTAAAGTTCACTTTTGTTTTTCTTAACATTCGTTTTTACAACGTCGTCACTTTTCCGTTATTTCTGAATATACCGTCGCGATGTGTTTTTTTGTTTAACTATGTTTCGATGTTCAAGACCGAGGCGCCACAACGTGTGTCCCGCCTCAACACGAGACGTATTATTATTATTATTATTATTATTATCATTATTATTATTTTCCCCTAAACCCTTTTTCCTTCATTGCTCTTCCTCCATGGTCGGTTACCGTTGCTGCACCACCGCCACCAACATTTCCTCCTTCGTCCCCCGTTATCGCTAACAAAATTTACAGTCAAAATTTGGATTTTCTATGGACCAGATTTCCAAAATCAAAATACTCACTTGAGGAATTCATATGATGGCGTTGAATGATTAGGGCAGAGAGTTAACAACAACTATCGATCTTCACGTACATCAGCCGGTCACCATCTTCATAGGCCACCATGTAAGACGAGATTTAATATGTGGCTCTTATAATCATTTATCTTATTATTAAATGATCAAATATAATTATTTATTTATTTAATAACCTATTGCTAGTAATTAGTCGATGGGCCTAATTACTCTTAATGGGCGACTAATGGGTTTTCGATTGGGTGTACATATAAATAGAGAGTTAATTAGAGGGAATAGACTAATCGCTTATTCTATTCCATCACCACTAAATCGTCCCTCTTTCTCTCCATAACCGTGACCTCTCACGAACTCACCTAACACCATCCTAATCGTACACCCTAAACGGGAACCTGATCCAGATAAGAGATCATGTCGTTTTCCATATCATCGGTGAACTTAGCAGGTATGTTATTATTATTGTTTTCCATTATATAGTCACAAGAACTGATCAACATGTGGTATCAGAGCAGATGTTGATAAATCAAATCTTGTTTCTTTCCCTAAACTGGAATTAGAATCGGAGAACAAAAGTAATTTTAAAATCATAAAGAAAATCGTTTTTATTTAACTTCATGGTTTTCTGTCTTAATAAAATATCACGTTTTTTTGATCTCATAAAACCCGAGATCATTAATATTTTCGAAATCTGTTAGATATTAATGTTCAAGATTTCAAATTCCAGGTTATATATGATATTATTGAAGAACAGTTCATAAACTGTTCTTCGTGTTCATCCTTAATTTTGATGAAATCCCCTTAATTTTGAGATAAATTATGACTTTGATTATGTTTCCTAAAATTGTGTATCTTTATCTCCAAGTTTCATATTAAAATATTAAGTTTATCATTTTAAATTACGAAACTTGGATATACTTAACATCTGATATATTTTCGAAATCTAAAATATAATCAAATCCCTTAAATTTCGCACATAGCTTAACCGGTTCAGTCTTCACGGTTTTTGGTCTTCACATTTTTACTTCACAGTTTAGATTTCACGGTTTTGGACTTTACGGTTTAACAGTTCACGGGTTCAACAGTTCACGGCTTAACAAGTTCACGGGTTCAACAATTCACGGTTTTATAGTTCACGGTTTATGAAATATTTCCGTGAACCTTAGAGGATTCGTGAACCATTATTGAACCATGAACCTATTACTGAACTGTGAACCGTAGCTGAACCGTGAACCTCTACCTGAACCGTGAACCTTATTGGAACCGTGAACCCTCACCTAAGCCGTGAACCCTTACCGAACTGTGAACCTATCCTTATATGTGCCTAAAATTTGCCTCGCTAACAGGGGGATTACTATTAATAAATGCTTTAGTTTTAATTTTGTTAAACCTTAAAATTAAATGTTTTCCAAAACTTTAAAACTTACCTGAGTAACACATAATGCTTCACTTCTGCCCAAAGGTGATGTGATGCACGTGTATACTTATTCAAGCTTAAATAAGCATTATAACTTAGTGCTTGTCATGATATTAACTTAGAAAACATGATAAACTTAAATAACATCTAAAGTTTCACTTCTGTCCAAAGGTGATGTGTCACGCTTGAAAAGTTTTTAAGTCTAAATAAGCACTACTTTGCCTAATATAACTAAGTGTTTATACTTCTGCCCAAAGGTGATGGGTCACACTTAGTTTTCGCGAAGCTAATTATGTGCGTACTAAACAAATGTTTCATTTCTTCCCAAAGGTGATGTGTTACATTCTTACAGCACATACTCACTATTAAAATTGTTCCTAATACTAAACAAATGTTTCACTTCTGCCCAAACGTGATGTGTTACATTGTTAAGTAGAACCTAATAAATCTATTATTTTGGTGATTATAATAGATATTTATCACAGCTTCATTAATATATAATGGTCCTTATTTCCGTCTGCCTTAGTTTAAGTTACCCCATAGGCACTCTAAGTTCTTCTTTAGCAATTACTATCTTAATTTTTCTCGTATAAAATCCAATGTAGCCCCTAACTTGGGAATCGAAACTTTGAATGGTACAAACTTCTCTACTTGGAAAGATTCCCCGGTGCTGTCTCTCGGCTTGATGGAATTCGATCACGCACTCGACAAGCCTGCACCTGCTGAACTTACTGACAAAAGCACTGCTCAAGACATTATCAAGCATGAGAAGTGGTCAAGGTGTAACCGCATGGCTCTTGTCCTAATGAAGAACTCTATCAGTCCGATCATCAGAGGAGCTATACCTGATTCTAAAGATGCCAAGACTTATCTAGCTTCTGTGGAGGATCAATTCAAGGGAACTTCTAAGGCGCATGCTAGCACTTTAATTCTGAAGCTGGTGACTGCAAAGTATGACGGGATCAGCGGTATTCGTGAGCACATCATGATGATGAATGACATGTCCCGTAAGCTCAAGGGATTAGACATGGAAATCAGTGACGGCTTTCTAGTGCACTTTATCATGACCTCTCTTCCTAAGTCTTTTGAAGCTTTCAAGATCAACTACAACACACAGAAAGACAAGTGTACGATGAGTGAGTTGATTGCAATGTGCGTCCAAGAAGAAGAGCGTCTGAAGCTAGACAGACCGGATGCTGCTTATCTCATGGCCGCTGATTCAAAGAAGAGGAAGGGAAATTTCCGTAAGAAGGAATCTTATAAGGTCCAGAAACAAGATGCAAATGGTGCCTCTAGCTCTAAGAACTTCAAAGGGAAGTCACACTGCAAGTTCTATCGCAAGGCTGGACATAGGCAGAAAGACTGCCCGGACTTTAAGGAGTGGCTGAGCAAGAGAGGTAATCATCTTTATATGATACTTGAGTCCTATAATTTAAATGTTCCAACTAATACATGGTGGTTTGATTCTGGTTCTATGGTTCATGTAACCAACTCTTTACAGGGATTCCGTACAATTTAGAAGCTGGAAAGAAACCGAAGAATAACTAAGATGGGGAATGGAGAAGAACTAGTTGTCAAAGCTGTGGGAACCTTAGAATTAATTATGAAAACTGGTTTATGTATTAAACTTTATGATACCTTATTTTTTCCTGAGATTACTCGGAATCTTGTATCAGGACCAAAGTTAGACATTGACGGTTTTGTTTGTTCTCATGGTCATGGCAAACTTTCTATTATGTTAAATTCTCAAATGTTTGGACGTGGTTATCTGGATGATGGTCTCTATAGATTAGAACTAGATGATGATTTTTCCAAGTCTTTGCTATCATATAATATTAATGAAAACTTAACAAAGACTAAAAGAAAACGAGACTTAGAAGCTTTATCTATGTTGTGTCATCAACGCTTAGGCTACATTTCACGAGATCGCTTATCTCGTCTCGTGAAGGATGAAGTGTTACCATATCTCGATTTCAATGATTTTGGAACATGTGTCAAATGCCTTAAAGGTAAAATGACATCAGCAAATAAGAAAGGTGCCACTAGGAGCTCTAATTTATTAGAACTCATTCACACTGATATTAGTGGCCCTTACCCCATTGCTGGTATAACAGGACATACTTCATTTATCACTTTTATTAATGATTATTCTCGTTATATGTACGTGTATCTTATTAAAGAAAAATCTGAATCACTTTCGAATTTTAAAGATTATAAAACTGAAGTTGAAAAACAACTTGATCTTCAAATAAAAGTTGTGAGATCAGATAGAGGAGGTGAATATTATGGCAGACATACTGATGTGGGTCAGGCTCCTGGTCCATTTTATGAGTTTTGTAAGGGCCAGGGGATCATGAACCAGTACACCATTCCCGGTACTCCTCAACAGAATGGTGTTTGCTGAGAGAAGAAATAGGACCCTAATGAACATGGTACGTAGTATGTTAACTCAGGTTTACCCTCATTCCTCTGGACCGAGGCCTTAAAAGCAGCCATTCATATACTCAATAGAGTTCCTTCAAAGTCTGTCCCTAAAACTCCTTATGAACTCTGGACAGGAAGGAAACCGAGTCTTAGATATATGAAAGTATGGGGTTGCCTTGCCGAAGCTAAACTCTATAATCCTTTCTTAAAGAAACTTGACATGAAAACTGTCACTTGTTACTTCATCGGTTATCCCGATCACTCAAAGGGTTATAGATTCTACTGTCCTTCTCACGTCACTCATATTGTAGAAACCAAGCATGCCAAATTCCTTGAGGATTTTAAGGTCAGTGGGAGCAGTGAAAATCTTTATCCAGATTTAGAAGAAGTACAAGACGCGGGGGGGGGGGGGAAGATACGTCGCTTACCTTAACTCCGATTACTCCTCTTGTACACCACGCTGCACCGAACGTCACTGCACCACTTCCTCCTCCCTCAGATCTTAATGCTACTCCGTTTGTACCAGAGAATGAAGGCACATCAAACGACCATCATGAAGACAATGCCGAACCCGATAATCAACTCAGGAGGTCTTCTAGGTCCAAAAGGCCTACTAACTTTGATGATTTTGTTACCTACCTGACTGAAGCTGAAATGGATGCCGAAAAGTTTACAGATCCTACTTCTTACCATGAAGCCATTAGCAGTGATCAGTCTTCTGAATGGAATAAAGCTATGATTGACGAGCTTGACTCCATGAAGAAAAATGATGTTTGGGATTTAGTTGAATTACCCAACGGTGCTAAACCCGTAGGATGTAAATGGGTATACAAAACTAAGCTAGATCCGAATGGAAACATTGAACGCTATAAAGCGAGATTGGTTGCGAAGGGTTTCACTCATAAAGAAGGAATCGACAATCAAGAGACCTTTTCTCCTGTTTCTCGAAAGGATTCATTAAGGATCGTGATGGCCCTAGTAGCTCACTTTGACTTAGAGCTATATCAGATGGACGTCAAAACCGCTTTCCTCAACGACAACTTGAATGAAGACGTGATCATGAAACAGCCTGAAGGTTTTCAACCTTAAGGTCATGAACATCTAGGCTGTAAGTTGAAGATATCCATATATGGGTTGAAGAAGGCATCACGTCAATGGTACCTAAAGTTTGATGAAGTCATGAAGAAACAAAGTTTACTGAAGAATCAAGTGGATCAATGCACCTATCTCAAGATGAGTGGGAGCAACTTTACTATACTTGTCCTATACGTAGATGATATTCTATTGGCAAGTAATAGTTTAGACATGTTGCATGAGTCGAAGCGTTTACTTTCGCATAACTTCGACATGAAGGATCTCGGAGAGGCTTCTTATGTTATAGGCATCGAAATACACCGAGATAGATCTAAGGGCATTTTGGGATTATTTCATAAAGCCTACATCGAACGGGTCCTCACACGTTACAATATGCAACACTGCTCTCCTTCTGTAGTTCCAATAGTTAAGGGAGACGTTTTTCGTTCTTTCCAATGTCCGAAAACAGAGGTTGAGAAGGAGAAAATGAGAATGATACCTTATGCATCAGTAGTTGGGAGCGTCATGTATGCTCAAGTCTGTACTCGTTCGGATATCACTTATATTGCTGGAATGCTTGGCTGTTATCAGACTAATCCTGGCCTTGATCACTGGAAATCAGCTAAGAAAGTACTTCGATATATGCAAGGGACAAAAGACTATAAACTGACTTATAGAAGAAGTGATAATTTAGAAGTGGTTGGTTATTCTGATTCTGACTTTGCTAAGTGCAAAGATGACAAGAAATCCACTTCAGGGTACATATTTATGTTAGCCGGCAGACCTATCTCTTGGAAGAGTCATAAGAAACAGTTAACCATAACATCCACTATGATGGCAAAATACATAGTTGTGTATAACGCGACCTGTCATGGAATGTTGCTAAAGAATCTGATCACTGGACTCAAAATAGTTAATTCCATTTCTAGACCATTGAAGCTCTATTGTGATAACTCAGCTGCCGTTAGTTTCTCGAACAGTAACAGTTCGACTGGAGCTGGATTATATCTTGATACAAAGTACTTGTTCGTACATGAGCGAGTTGAGGAAAATAATCTTTGTATTGAGTATATAAGTTACTAAAGTTATGCTTGCGGATCCGATGACTAAAGGTCTCCCACCTAAAGTTTTCGAAGAACATGTTTCGAAGATGGGCTTTTCTAAAGACCTTATTTAATAGCATAATGTACTTACTTACGTTTATTAATGAAATTTCCTCAGTTATTTGAATTTGTTTGTCTCTAAATATGTTATGCATGCCTAACGACATATAGACACTGATAATACAAATCATCGTTAAAAGGCTTACTTATAAATTTGATCCTAAATTTACTTAAGTTTTAAATTGGGATTGTAGTATGATTAATGGGGGTCTTGAGTTGGATATCGATTCAATGACTGTGTTTCTCCGCTACAGTTTTGGTTTAAAACTAAAATGAGAATTAAATCTGCAGACTTACTAATGCTCATAATAAATGATTACTCAGCCAAGTGGGAGAATGTAAGACGAGATTTAATATGTGGCTCTTATAATCACTTATCTTATTAGTAAATGATCAAATATAATTATTTATTTAATAACCTATGGCTAGTAATTAGTCGATGAGCCTAATTACTCTTAATGGGCCACTAATGGGTTTCCCCTTGGGTGTACATATAAATAGAGAGTTAATTAGAGGGAATAGACTAATAGCTTATTCTATTCCATCACCACTAAATCGTCCCTCTCTCTCCCTTCATAACCATGAGCTCTCACTAACTCACCTAATACCATCCTAATCGTACACCCTAAACGGGAACCCGATCCAGATCAGAGATCATGTCGTCTTCCCTATCATCGGTGAACTTAACAGGTATGTTATTATTATTATTTTCCATTATATAGTCACAAGAATTGATCAACACACCATGATCCCTTTTCACAATCGAATATTCTTGTAGCACCAAACCCTACGCCGTTTATCTTGTTTTTCAAATTTTTTTTCAGTTTTGGTTTCTCCCCAACTAAAATAGACTACAATCAGATTTTTGACCTTGAGTTTCCATGATTTTGACAATTATGAATAAAGAAATATGTGGATGGGTGGAACCATGACTCCATCTTAGGGTGAAGGGGCATCCAACTCGACTTGGGCCGAGTAGAAGAGATGGAGACAGGGTAAAAAAATATACCGCCCTCATTACCCCGGGTAGAAGAAACATGTAACCGAGTATTGTAATCGGGTAACTCGTGCGAGTAAATTTACTCGATTGTTGAAATCAAAAGAACCGTTACCAAAATATCCATGTAGCTTCAAATTATAATCAACTTTTGTAAAATGAAAAATAAATGATTTTAATTTGTAAATGTTTTGAAAATTATTTTTGACTTTCAGTTTAATAAGTAAATAGCTGACTTATTAATTATATACAAATATAATACATAGCTTGAATAAATGATCTAGCTTTTTTTTAATTTTCTAGTTTTTTTAATTTTTATGTGTAGGTTTTCTTTTTATATTTCTAGGTTTTTAATTGTATTATGTTAATTTTTATTTAATAAAATTAATTTTTTTTATTTAAATGTTTATCTATACATTAAAATAAACAAGTAAAATAGTAGGACACTTATCACAATTATATCTCTCCTCATTCTCATTTTCTCGCATCTCCATCCTATTAATAATCAACTTCACTATTTTAGTCAACTAAATTAATTATATATTTCAATTTTTATCAACGTATTTTTTAATTTAAAAATATGTTTATCATCAATTATCTTGTTTAACCATATTTTTATTAACTCTACAAAGTGAAAACAATTTTATAGCCAGCTAAAATTCAAATAAAAAGTATTTAATCATATATTTACATACTAGTTTAGAACGTGTGTGTTACACGGGGTGAAAAATATTAATACATAAATTTCTTATATCTATATATATATATATATCTTATAGGTGGAAAAATGTAATACATATAGTAACAATAGAAAATAAAATAAAAAATTATGTAAAAATTAATATATAATTGAGTTTCAAAAATACATTATATACTATTTTATATAATTTGACTTTCATTTACTATTTGATTGAAAACATAAGATAGGTAATTGCATTTCAGAATTTCTTATAATATAAGATAATTTAAAATAAATGTTTTTGTGAAACACACCACTTTTAAAAAAAATAAAACTTTAACGCGCGGAAGTCTTAATAACCCAGGAAATTTTTATTTATTTTTTTATTTTTATTTTTTTACCATCTCGCGTAGCGCGAGAAAACAAGCTTCCTCCCTCGCGATACGCGAGGGAGTCAAAAACTCAGAAAGTTTCTCAGGTTTCAGCAGGTTTTCATACTTAGCCATTTTTCCAACTTTTTCCAAAATACAAGACAACAATTTTGCCCAACACATGGGTTTTAACCAAAAACCCCTTCAACAACATGATCACAACCCAAAAACATGTTTTGTTTATCAAATTACAATAAAAAAGGGGGAAATTCCACCAAATCATCAAAACATGAAAATATGCATACGAGGATCCGCCAACGCCTTGGACTTGACTTTGACTACCTCGGAGCTTTTCCTACATTCACCACACATATCACCATTAGTAATGAAGATAAATTCATAACAAACAAGTAAATTCCTACTTGTTTCACCCATTCACCCATTTGACCCGTTTTCACCCAAATTGTCATTTAGGCTACATATTCTTGCACCCTTACTACAAGTTTCAATTATGATCAACACATGATCCATTTCCATTATGACACAAAGGCCATAACTCCTTTTCATTTATGATCAACACATGATCCATTTCCAATATGGCACAAGGCCATATCTCCGTTTCATTTATGATCAACACATGATCCATTACCATTATAGGTTAACACTATAACTACATTCATTCATTGCATATACTAAATCATTCACAATTTATCATATCACAAGTATGCACACAATCACATAACACATAATCCATAAAATTCACCATTTATCATCAATACTAAGTAAGTGCATAGGCACTTACCTTTTGGGTTAGACGACTCCGCTCCGCCTTCTAAACCCACAATTTGATTGCCTAAACATACACACCTAGTTTAGTAATCTAATCATTCATTCAAAACACATACAATTGAGTTTACCACCCAAATTTCCATTTTCAACCCAAATTGACCCGTTTGGGTTATTTCCATATCCAAACACCCCCTTTAATCAAGAACTCAACTCAACCACTAGAATTCTCTTTCCAATACCTTGACACTAATTTTTATCAAACTAGTTTCTTTAAGTTAATTTGGGGTTTGTTTAAGTGTCTAACACCTCTATAACACTTAATCATCATCAATTTATCAATTTTTATCAAAACCTCAAAACCCCCAATTTCCTCCATATGAACCCTAACTTTCAAAAATCAAAATCAAAGGGTTCCATGGTGTTGTTCACCTTCCTACACCTTTAGTTTAGCTAGATTATCAATAATCTAACACAATTTTACCACATGCAACCATAATTTCGGGTTTTCAACAAAACCCAACAAGAACACCATAAATGGTGGATCAAAGAGGAAGAAATCACTTACTTGATGTTAGAAAGGTGATGTGTGAGCCAACACCTTCAAGTTACAAGCGTCAAACACACGAATTTTGGCTTCAACCCGATTTCTCCTCTCTTCCTCTTCTCTTGAACGACCCAACTCCAAAATGAAGTCAATTTTGACTTCTAAAGGTCAAATATGGCAAATTTGCCATGTTTCACATTTAGTCCCTCTACTTTCAATCTTTTCCATTTCCTTCCATAACTAGTTAAAACTAGTATATCCCCGTTACTAACTTGAAACCCGCTTGTTTCAACTTATTTCTAAAATATTATTTTCACCATAATATTTATTAGAATTATTTATTTATTTATAACGAGACCCGGATTTTGGTTCGTTACATTTTGTTAGTAAAATTAATAATTTATTTAAAAATATATTATTATTGAAAGTATGGAAGTGCATTTATTAAGAGAGAGAGAGGTGGAATTTTATTTAAGAATTAATGTAGAGACGAAACGTGGCATTGAGAAACCTTTATTTATTATATAGTACTAGGTTAAAATCTCGTGTATTACACGGGTTAAATAAATAAAATGTTATATATTAAGTAATAATTTTTTTATATTTTTAAAACCCGTGTAATACACGGGTTGAATAAATCAGTATATTATATCGGTTGAATAAAATATAATGTAATTTGTTAACAAACACATTTGTCGAAATATGTTTTTAAAAAATGTAATTTATCGTGACAATTATAAGGTCTGTTAAGTTAGTTTTTAAAACATTTTTTTCAACTGGGTATTAATTTTTTAATTTAATTGATAAATGTTAATTATATTAAGTTCATTTGATTGATGATATAATAACTATTTATAATTAAATAATATGTATTCGTAATTAGATTTATTAATATAAAGATAAAAATACGCTCTATTTAATGGTGTAATTTTTATAAAAAAATAACATTATATAAAAAATTGTTAATACTTCAAAAAAGAATGGGGAAAATTATTTAGATGGAATCTTTAAATATTAAAAAATAATAGGTATGTTACATTGACTAAAATACATTTTTAATAAAAAAATTTAATTATGAGATGTTTTTTTTCTATTGGGTTAATTGGTTTACACATGAAAGACTGCACATTTAAATGTGTAAACCAAAAACCAAATCCTGACCACATGTTTATTGTAATTAAATGAGTGTTTGACTTTTGGTTTGAATTTGGTTTTTTGGTTTACAAGTTTACATTTGATCCTTACCCTATATATATATATATATACATATATTAATATATTAGGTTAAAAACCCGTATACTACACGGGTTAACGGTAAAAAAAATAAAATTTATAAACTCTAAAGCCCCAAATTCAAGAAATATAGTAAAAACCCAAAAAAAACTAATGTATTAAGATTTAAATACTTGGATGTGCTGAGATTTGTTTATCTAATTTTTTTGAATTTCAAATTCAGGATTCGTAGATTTTATGTTTGATATATGTGGTTATCTTTTTGAGCCACTATAATTTCTCAATTAATTGACCGGAGACAAAGTTAAATGGCTAATTAATTTGTTGACTTAGTTTGGAGGGAAAAAAGATAGTTGACCTCATAAAAAAGGGACATGTGGCACCTAAAGATAGCGATTTATTATAATAAGAATAGATATAGATTCACAATGTTTCATTTTGTCGAGTGTATATGTTAAAATATTACATTATATTTTATTCAAGTCATATAATACACAGGTTTATTCAACCTGTGTATTAAACGGGTTTTAAAAACATAAACTTTTTATTACTATGTATTTAATATTGCATTTATTCAACCCGTGTAATACACGGGATTATAACCTAGTTTTTATAAAAAAAAAAGTTGGTGAGTAAATAAGTAAATGAGTATGGTGTTTCCAATAAAATCTGAGTAAATTAGTAGTTTTAAGATGACATAATTCTATTGGTCAGTTTTGGTGAGTAAATGAGTAAAGGGGTATGGAATTAAATTTTTGGTGCTGTTTAAATTCGGTCTCATGAATCATCTTGTTCTTCTAAACTTTAACGGCTATCTGTAGTTGTTTCACGCTCCTTTCTTTCACGCACCTCCACGTCAGCGCCACATCAGCACAGGGGTTTTCACTGCCCATTTTCACTAAGGTGCGTTGTGGTTTCACGCCCCGTAATTAATTAATAATAATAATAAATATAGTAAAACTAATAATAATATTAATAAACTAAAAACATATAATGATAATAATAATAATAATAAAACTAATAATAATAATAATAATAATAATAATAATAATATAACTAATAATAATAATAGAAATAATAATAATAATAAAACTAATAATAATAATAATAATAAACTAATAATAATAATAATAAAACTAATAATAATATTAAAAGAAATAATAATAATAATAATAAAACTAATAATAGTAATAATAAACTAATAATAATAAAACTAATAATAATAATAATAATAGTTTGACTCAAAAAGTCAAACAAATACAACATCAGCGCCCGTAAAATGCCCCCCCTTTTCACGCCCCTTTCACGCCTAGGGGATGGCGTTCCTGGGCTTGAAAGTCCTATGTGGCTCATGTTACCCCCTCTCACGCTTCCATTACGGATAGTATAAAAAAAATGTTTCATGTGCAAGTGCTGTGTATGCCTTGCAAACCCACCTCCGGAACCCACATCTAATGATGCTTCAACAATCCGCAATTGTTGGTGATATTCTCTGTATTTTCTTTCTAACACATGGCTCTGTAGATCTTGTTTCTCATCTAAGAACGGAAATAATTTTGTGACTTTATTCTGTAGATCTTGTTTCTCAAAATAGAAAATTCCAAATTGACATAAATCCAGGAACCAAACGAAGACTAGTGAAATCTGGTGGCGGCTTGCTTCCTCCATATCGCTGGTGGTTTTCCTTTATTCTGTAGATCTTGTTTCTCAAAATAATTTTGTGACTTGATTTCCGCGTTCATCTCGTCTTGAATTTTTTTGTTGTAATTAAAATAAATATAAAATTCTATTCTATTACATTAATGGCTTTCAAAACAATCATAAAAATATAATAGAAGAATACAAACAAGAAAAAGAAAATATTCAACCCAAAAAATATTCAAACGGGTCAAACCTCGGTTTACAATTGACAACACAAGCCACCAAAACAAAAGGATGCACCTTTTATTACCAATTTACTATTACCTTATTTTATAAGGTCGGCGTCCAAAAATTGGCCACGAAGACAACTTTTATACCTCTTTAAAATTTCTTGTCCAATTATGAAACAAATATGCTGCTGGTGTAGTGGTTTTGGCCATTGTACTTAAGGATGAGATCGGTACCGTACCGGTACCGGTACCGAAAACACCGATACCAAATTTTAGGAGAAGTGGGTACCGAATACCGTACCGAACCGACTGGTACCGGTTTTTCGGTACTTTACCGCTTTGGTACCACTTTTGTGTTACCCTTTTTTTTTAAAAAAAATTGAAAAATAAATGTATGTATGCATATATTCATGTATACAGATACGCATGTAGCTGAGCCAATTAGATCTTCAATTTTTGGCATGGTTTCTCATATTTAATCACCATGAATACTTTATGATATTCCTTGCATATTAATGTTGTTGAAACAGCGATTTTACTTCACTTAATTTGGATAATATATGTGTATGCGTCAGGGTCGGTCCTGAGAATATAAGTGCCTCGGCCGAGCCGGAAAAATAGATCCCTACGAACAAAATATATAAACTAATTTTTTTAAACGACGATTAACGTTATAGCAATAAACATAGAAAAAATATAGTATGTTATATAACATACCATAGTAGCTAACCGATGATTCGCGAAGCTCTCCTAGCAGCAATTCATCATTTAAAAAAAAAAGCCTATGGTTTGATATTAGGTTTTAAGTTTAAAGACTCAACCATTATAAAGATTAAAAGGGACCAACCATTATAAAAAGCGTCCAATATATTTTTAAGTTTTATAAAAAAGACCCAATATATAAAACCGGTATTTAAAATTTTACAAAAAAACATGTATATATGTAGGTCCCATAAAAATTTTAGGTCCACGGAAAAAACGGGCCCTTGCCGACGACCCGGCTTGGCCGACCCCAGGGCCGGCCCTAGTATGCATATAGAAACATGGCCTAGATTCTCCAAACCCATTTCAACTTCAAGTTAGCTTAAGATTGTGAATTCATTGGAATGTTCACAAATAGGTTGTGTGCAGGTGTTCAGAAAGGCTAAGAGAATGTACCGAATTCCATCTGTTTCGATTTCTTATTATATTATCTCCTTCAAATCAATTTTCCATTTGACAAAAGTTTTAGTCGTCGGAACAAATTGATATCACAGGAGTCATCTTCGAACCAAAATTTCAAATATAAAATACAGGCTTGCTAAAGTTATCATTAAATCCACTTAGAAATTACTAACATGGAAGTCTAGGGATTCGGTACTGGTACCGAAAAATACCGATACAGTACCGGTACCGGTATCGAATTTATGAAGAAATGGGTACCGAGTACCGTACCGTATCTATCGATTCGGTACCGGTTCGGTACGGTAGCGGTATGGTACCGGTACGATATCGGTACTTGGTACCAAATGCTCATCCCTAATTTTACTTATCATTTCCATACTCAATAGGTCATAGGTTCAAAACCTATGGCCAACAAACTCTTTTTTTCTTTTTTTGATATTCTTTTGATTATTATTTTTTAGTTATTAGGCGTAATGTGAGAGGCACAATACGTTTTTATATATATGGTTCGATCTTCTAAGCCGATCCACCTTAAATCCGTACTTTACTTTTTTATACTTACGTACGTTAGTGTCAACGCCAAAATATTTTTTTACTTTGGTTTTTTTCTTTTTGTTTTTTTACATTTACTTTCAGGTTTAAACGAGTAGTTATAATTTTATATGTTTTTTATGTACCTATGTCACACCCCAACAAGGCGGAAGTTTGTGCATTACATTGAACCATACTACATGCTTCTAACGAAAGTACAAATACAAGAAAAATCTCTAAAACAGTACAAAGTGTCTAAATGTCTGACTACAACCAAAGTATATAATCATAACTAGAAACAATAGTTCTAATCCAAAAGCGAGCCCTCATAAAAATCTCTTCTTCAATTCTGTTTACCTGAAAACATGTTTCGAAAACGGGTCAACTATATAAATAGTTGGTGAGTTCGCAGGTTTTGCGACTCTATAAAAAGTTTCGGATAAAAATCCAAAGTGATCAAAAATCCATTGATCGAGTACACATGTATTAGACAACATATTACCATGAGCCGCAATCAAAGCCTCGACGAAATAAAATAAAGTACCCCATACGGAAGTCTAATGCAAACAACCGCCTAAAAAATTGGCTAACTTTGCGCCCAAGTGACCCTACAAGTCTGGTTGGCGCGACCAAACCATGAGCGGGGTGTCAACCCAAGTAGTACTACTCAAAATTCCTAACGGTACGCTCAGCTAATTGATTGCCTAAAATTGGGGACTTTAAGGCATTATAAAAAAAATAACTCATGTAATCAATGTATCATGTAACATGTGACTAAAAAAAATGAAACAGCTTTCCCCCAAAAACAGTAAAACAGTAAGTAAAAAGGGGGCCGCGAAACTCACCTAGACAATGCGGGCGAGAGATGCGACATAGTCGACAAAAACCGATAAAATCCGAGTCCTAACAAGGTCCTACTAGTCAAGTGGACACAAACAATGCATTTAGGACTACTACATGTTGTGACCAAGTCAACAAAACAAAAAGTGGCTATATAATCGGTTGCATACCCAAACCCGTGCATACGCGTACGAACTGTTAGAAATTGTAAAACGACTTTTATATAAATTCGTGACCTTAAAACCTTAAGTTTTAGATTTTAATAAAGAACATCAGTAGTTATAAAGTCATATATAATAAAATCTCAAGTCAAGGTTTCGTTTGATCAAAAACGCGGTTACGCGCGTAAGGTCCGGTTTACGGTTTGAAAATCCGATACGTCCGAAATTAGGGTTTTAGTGTGATATTAGCACCCAATTTAAAAGTCCAAATTTATGTTTTTAATTTGATCATACTTCTGTCCAAAATCCCCTAAAATGTTTTATAAAAACAATTTTATACAAAAATTCTCAAAAATAGTAACTTTTTATAATGTTTTAATGGACCAAAATTTCAAAACCATACTTAGACATAAATTTACTGCTTGAAACTTCCAAAAATTGATAATATACATAAATAATAATTTCTGACCAATTTTCATAATTTTTCAATATCCAGATTAATTATTATGAATATAATATTGTTAAATCTTAACAAATTCTAGAAAAATAGTTATACTTGTCAAAACTTTACCAATTTTTTACCATATTAGTGATAGGTCCATATGAGATTTCATTAAAAGTTTCAAGTCCTAATGTTGTCCAGAAGTATATGATCCCAAATTTAATCGTTAAAATTTCATAAATACCAAACACCGACTTAGACAACTCCAAATTTCATGAATTTTGGACAAGAATCATGTTCTATCATAAACTAATTACTGACCAAATTTCAGATTTTTCCAATACTCAGAGGTATTTTTCCCAATTTTCGTGTATTAAACTTGTAGTAATTTTAATAAATAATCTATAAAGAGTTTGGTTACCAAAATTTTCAGATCAAACTTTTTGGATAAATACTACTGTTTATAAATAAATTTGGGTGTTAAATCACATTTTCAGAAAAAAAAATCCATCAAAATAATTGTCGTAAAAAAATAAATATATTAGTTTCATTATTTGTTTCACGTGAAACAGGGTTGGGTGTATAACTTAATAACCACTAAAAATACCAAATATCTCAATACTAAATATTTTCGGGTTCAATTCCCAAACAATGACTTATAAAACTATTCTAACATAAAATCAAAACTTAACGGGTAAAGTTTATTCCTTCCGTATAAATGGTTCGCGTACGCGGAACCTCCCGTATCACATGCAATACGAACCAAAAACACCATTAGGATCGTTTTTATCTCCCGAGCATTCCCACATGCTCAAAATTGACATGCAATGCCGTTTCGATGGCCATGCAACCCGATTAATTTCCTGTTTTCGATCCTAGAAACTGTTACAATCTGTTCGTATTCAAAAATATACTTCCCAACATCTGATCGGAATTTCCTTCGGTGTAACATTCATATATGTGCTAAGAAACTACTGTCCAAAAATTGTCACGATCCAACGGTCGGATCTCCGGGGATCAACAATTCTTTGAGACCCGGTTTTTCAAATCCGAAAATCAGATCAGTAACATTCGAGGGTTTGAAAAGCATACCTAGAAAGCTCTGATAAAAAATTTCTCCGGTAGGGTTTTGTGTCTATGTGTTGACAAGGTCATATCCAAAATTCATGCATTTCTAACGGTCGGATTTCCAGGGATCGTCCGATCTTTAAGATTGCGCATGATAAAACTTTTTGGACAGAATTTAAAAACTCTTTTTAATGAATTTAATCAAGGATTTAGACAAATCTGAGCTTACCATTGCGTTCGTAGCGTCGAGAAATGGTTCTACGGGAAAAACGGGCTTCGGCCGCCACCGTCCACTGCGCCGGACCACCGTTGACCGCCACACACCACCGCCGGACCACCACTACTTCGCCGGAATCCTATCCAGCCCTCTCCACTCTCTCTCTCTAACTTTTGCTGATTTTTTGTAAAATGAGAAAGTGGGTGAAGATGGGGTATTTATAGCCCCTGTGGTCTCCGATCGCGAGTCAGTTTTTCACTTAAACGAATCCGATAAAAATAGTGGCGTTATTTTACCCAAAAATAACTCGTTAGAATTTAATATTTTCTCTCGAGTCCTTGCGTCTCGTAAATATATATCCTTTCGGATTTAAATTAAGATTTACGAAACTGCTCGACTCGGGTGTTAACACGTATAGACCTGAACTTTATCAATTTTTTGACATTATAACACCAAAATAAATCTTGCTATTATCTTCCGTTCACTAACGAGTTCCTTTCGTATGAAAGTATATTTCAACATAATAATACTATTATTATACGAACTCGTCGAACACAGGTGTTGACCGTAAAAGTGACGGTTGTCACATTCTCCCCCAGTTAACAGAATTTCGTCCCGAAATTCAACTGGTATAATAGTTGACAAGTTCTTTTTCGTAACTTAATTCATGTATGATCATCAAGGGAAATCTAGTTTCCTAGATATAGCATGGAGATTTGACAAATCGAGATGTAAGAATAACCGAGAGTAGGTTACATCTAGTTAGACTCAAAAGCAAATTGAATAATAATGAGAGAAAAATCCTTCGAATTCCAAAGAATCTATAGATCATTGATTTACTGAATCAGTCAAACGGTACATTGTTAATGTTATTCGGAAGATTAAGAAATCCGCCAAAGGATTGATCTACACAGGTATACAAAGTTGGTACAAATCTAGAATGATGTTATGTTACAAAATCCTGGTGATTTAGTATCCTTTTATAAGCAAAGAAAAGTATCATTCTGTTTGTTTCTATTAAGGAATACTATTATAAATATTAACCATAAAATTTTAACAGGGGAGTTGCTATTAAGGTTTAAAGAATTGGTAGAATCACCATGACTCATTGAAATAAAAATGCGTCACAGCGTAACAAATACTATAGGTTATGAAGGATGATCATATCATGTACTTAGAATACAGATAGATAACACCTCGTTAAAATGAAACTTTTCGTCAATACGAACTTCCTTATGTGGTAGAATTACGGATTCGTCGGCTAAACACTTTTTGAGACTCGATATACGATAAGCATCGTATATACCATTAAGCTCCTGAGGTAGTTTCAGTGTGTACACAACAAGACCAATCAAATGATTATTACCAACCTCAACACAACAAAATGGTGATCAACCTTTGTGTCAAAACAGAGCTTCTAATGGCGCTCATTTAATGCTAGTGTGATAACTGTTAGAGTAAGGAAATTTGACCAAAGGTAAAAGAGTATCCAAATTACCATCAAATTATATCACACAAGCCCTGAGCATATCCTCCAAGGTATGAATAGTTCGTTCACTTAGACCGTTAGTTTGAGGATAGTAACTGCTGCTCATATCTAAGCGCGTTCTCAAAGCTTTCTGTAGTGTCTGTCGGAAATGGGATGTAAAATGACTATCCGTATCGAAGATAAAGGAAACAGGCACTCCATGCTTGTTACAATTTCACTACTATACAGTCGAGCTAGCTTTTCTATCTAGAACTCCTCTCGGATAAGTAGAAAATGTGTAGAGCTCGTTAATTGATTAACATTGTCCCAAAATGAATCATAGCTGCCCAATGTTCTAGGCAGACCTAGTAATGAAATCTATTGAAATTTGTTCCCACATCCCTTTGTGGAATCTCAGGTTGTTGTATGTACTTATTGTTAGTAATAGTAATTACTCATAATGATCAGTACGTTGTTGCGTTATAAGGCGACACAACATGGTTGGTGTGTATACAACATAACCGTATAAGTAGATACAAGGGAATTTTGAAAATCACCATAACAAAAGGACGAGATTCACACTTCTTGTACTAGAATTGAAGAGTGATGATTAGTCATTAGAGAGTGAATTAATAACGAGTAATCCGAGCTTAAAGGTTTACAAAGCAAGTATGTAATGAGTACTAATATGATTGTACCAAACTCGAGTCGTTAAACCGAAGATTAACAAACATAGAAGTTTATACTAGGATTCTATCGAGATAAATTTGCTAAGAGTCAAATTTACTCAATCCTATGAAGTGTTATAGCAAATGAGTCATCATCATAAAATAGATGTCAGCGATAACCCGATGCTATGTAACCTAACCACAAAGCATTAGGATTCGGTACTAACTCGCGTGTTAGTCTCGATATAATATAACCATTTTGATGATTTTCAACTAAAGGTTCGTATACATATTGCCCAAGGTTAGCAATGAGTTATACTAAAAAATCAAATCACCACAAGATCTAGATAGAGAAAGTGACTAAAGATCCAGAACGATCTAGTCAAGTAGATTAGTTAAAAGACTAGGTGAAAGTTCAATATTTGGACATTGAATTGACTAACACCAGAAATCGAATTTGGTTAACGGTCAGAAATGGAATTATGAAATTTTAACAAGAAGTCCATATCAAAAAGATGGTCTACTGTTCACATCGAGTCGGCAAAATTTGATAGGATAACATTAGACTTCTGCATCTTTCTTGATGTGTATTGAAATGATTCGGAAGTAATCCGCTATTCAGCTAGATGAGGAAATAAACAGTCACATTGTGGAAATAATCTCATAAAAATAGTGTCCCCCAAAAATGATTATGAGCTTGATAACCCACAAAATGGGTAGACTTTGATATAATATCATTGTCAATTTAGCATGGGGTTTGATTCTCGTAAAGTAGACGTCAAAAAGAATAGGAGAGGATCAAGTAAATCTTCAGGAATTTGCCAAATGTGAGGACGTCATGCTCATAGGTCCCTTAAAGATAATGCAATCCCAAGCGGATGTTCAAGAGAGCAGAGTAAACTATGATTCGTCCCTTGTTACTCTTCGTGGTAGCGTACAACTTTAATTGGTTAAGAATTGTAGAACATAGAAATAAATTCAAAATTGCCCTCCTATGATTTTAGGACAGATCTTTCAAATGATAAGGTTTTCAAATTTCAACTTAGGTCCTCGCTTTCCATTAAAGTCGGTGAAAATGGAACATAAGATTTCAGAGTTTGTCCTTAGATCTCGCATTGAAGATGGTCGAATTGATTATCTGCCAACAACTGGTAGTACAGTATGCCTGCAACTTTCTTGGCTTTCGAACGGTGTTGCTATGACTTACCATTTAGTATTTCACTAATATCGGTTATAGCCTTAAAATCCTTTGCATAAGGGTTTAAGCCATAAATTTGATGGAATGAGTGTTTGAATGTCATAGATTCGTATTCCTTCAGGGCATGTGTTAAGAAGTCGTTTCTTAACCATATATGCTCTAAGACTTTCTAACTATAGGAGACGGAGAGTAAGGGGTGCATATACGTCTCTACCTAGTTGGAAATCAGAAAGCCAATCAACAAAATGACCATTTGAGGGAGAGCTAGTACAAAAAGGATACGAGACTATCCTATTCGAATCTACAGGGATAGTGTACGCATAGTAACAAATTAGGATAATCACCATAAATAAACTTTGAATGATGACTAATAAAATTTTCGGTACACAAAGAATCATTCCAACATAAAGTTTCATTTTCTCCATCAAAGTGGTATTCAATAAGACATCGAAGCACCAGGAGAAATCAAGATTTGCAAAACATACGTAGCAATGTTCACCAAAAAGGGCATTAGTTTCATACTAAGCCATAGCTATCTCAAAATGATTTTTTTTTATAAATCCAACCAAAAGAAACCTGAGCACAAGCCACTCAGTGATCATAGTAAGAATACAGATGATAGAAATAAACACGACAATGAACGTTATAAAGATGGCTCCTCCTAAGTAACAAGTTTCTCAAGTTCGGTTCCACAATATGAGCGTCGCGGTTAAGAGAATCGGGGATTGAGTGTACCAAATTACCATAGTGAGTGCAGAGCACTTGCAATGGAAATTTCAAGTAGGTGTAAGACTGAATTATTAAAAATATTTATCAGGAGTATACTGAGAATGACAAACACCGAAATGAGGGTTTATACGAACGATCGTATAGAAAGGTTATATTGTCTAAGAAAAAGAAGCTTATATTTCTTTAAGGAATTTCTCCATCATATTGTTACTCCATCGATATTAGAGTGTATTTGGATTATAAGATAAAATACGAGATCATACCGAGATCTCCGATGATAGTCGTACACTTACTCCAAGTGCCGAGCGTTGTAAAGTCCCATACTGAATTTACGTGGCCAGTAAAATCTCAAGGGATATGATTTAGCAAGTAAAATAGATGAGAGAAAATCTTCGTTGCTCAAGATTCAGTAAGGAGTTGATTAGATCAAATTAGAATTTCTCTTGTTCCTTCAGAACTGCGAGAACGTTACATGAAGATATATTAGGGGAGTCAGAAATGTCGAGGTCTGATTCACACTAGACCGAGAGTCGTTACATGCGTTGATAAACGTATAACAAAATTGAAATGAGAAAATATTTAGCTGGATCTCACAAATGAAGCAATACTTAACAAATAATTGCCAAATTCGGTCCAAATACCGAGGTTAAATCAACTGAGAATAGATCTCTTCAGTGTCTCGGTCTAAATTGTCATGCACGATAAAACTTGATAAGAGTTTTGGATCCATTACGATTCAAAGATAAAAAGACGATATAAATTCCCATGTCACATGAGGTATCCCATCGCATCATTTGATGTCTTTGGCTCAACCCTAAGGTGACGATAGTTTCGATAAATATTCGAATGACTGGGAATCGGGGTTAGAAATATAGATTAATCATGAACATTAACTCAGACAGTAAGGCTCACTAGAGTTCTCATGCACTGCAAATTATGATTACGTGTGCACCTGTAATGATAATTTACTTTGCATGGTCCCTACAGTGTTTCCTCTATCTCGAGCTCTCAGCTAAAAAAAAGAAACTGGAATGTTCATTGGATCACGTCATCGTGTTGCACTTTCGCGTAAAAGTGTGGATGTTCTATCTGATCACTTTTAATTATTTGTACCAATACTCATGGATCTGAAGACTAAGGCTGTTGTTGGATGGAGGTAATAATAGAGGGGCACAACCAGCGTCCTCTAATAAAGAAAAACTGTGCGGTGGAAGTCAGGCAGTAATAATAGGGCATAGATCCCCAAATCAGAGTCGAGCAAGTCATGCTATAAATTTGTACATATACGTGGATCCAATGATCAAACAAAGCAAACAAAAAAAAAAAGTTTATGGGTCTCCTGACCCGTAGAGTTCTCTCCCGTTTAGTCATGCTTCTCCACCTCGGGTTCGCTTTAGATCGGGCAATTATGGCTGCCATATCTCATGGCGAAAGTTCTAGCCATCCAATCCAGAAGATCACCAAAGCAAGTATATACTACACAAAGTGAAAACAATAGATGTTAAATAAGAAAGTCGACTCCAGAACTGGAGTAGATGCATGTGCGATGTAGGTACAACTACAGCTCGAGGTAACACCAAGACAGATAGATGCGAATATAGATTACCGCAAACGTAACCGGAATCATCAAAGAGTACGCGTAGTGCTGTGACGACGACGTGATTATGATGAAGCAATGTGTCGTAGATAAGCAAGAGGTAGTATGTAATGCACAAATAATTCCTACGGTTCAATGCAATAAACTTAGAGTTATAGTCTAGGTCTAGTCTCGAGTAAACCTAATTCTCTATAACCAGTGCTCTGATACCAAGTCTTTCACACCCCAACAAGGCGGAAGTATGGGATGTAACCGGTATATCGCATTGAACACAAGTACAAGAGAAACTTAAAGGAAAATTGTGCATTATATTGAACCATACTACATGCCCTAACGAAAGTACAAATACAAGAAAAATCTCTAAAACAGTACAAAGTGTCTAAATACCTGACTACAACCAAAGTATATAATCATAACTAGAAACAATAGTTCTAATCCAAAAGCGAGCCCTCATAAAAATATGTTCTTCAATTCTGTTTACCTGAAAGCATGTTTCGAAAACGGGTCAACTATATAAATAGTTGGTGAGTTCGCAGGTTTTGCGACTCTATAAAAAGTTTCGGATAAAAATCCAAAGTGATCAAAAATCCATTGATCGAGTACACATGTATTACACAACATATTGCCATGAGCCGCAATCAAAGCCTCGACGAAATAAAATAAAGTACCCCATACGGAAGTCTAATGCAAACAACCGCCTAAAAAATTGGCTAACTTTGCGCCCAAATGACCCTAAAAGTCTGGTTGGCGCGACCAAACCAAGAGCGGGGTGTCAACCCAAGTAGTACTACTTAAAATTCCCAACGGTACACTCAGCTAATTGATTGCCTAAAATTGGAGACTTTAAGGCATTATAAAAAAAATAACTCATGTAATCAATGTATCATGTAACATGTAACTAAAAAAATGAAACAGCTTTCTCCCAAAAACAGTAAAACAGTAAGTAAAAAGGTGGCCGCGAAACTCATCTGGACAATGCGGGCGAGTGATGCGACACAGTCGACAAAAACCGATAAAATCCGAGTCCTAACAGGGTCCTACTAGTCAAGTGGACACAAACAATGCATTTAGGACTCCCACATGTTGTGACCAAGTCAACAAAACAAAAAGTGGCTATGTAATCTGTTGCATACCCAAACCCGTGCATACACGTACGAACTGTTAGAAATTGTAAAACGACTTTTATATAAATTCGTGACCTTAAAACCTTAAGATTTAGATTTTAATAAAGAACATCAGTAGTTATAAAGTCATATATAATAAAATCTCAAGTCAAGGTTTCGTTTGATCAAAAACGCGGTTACGCGCGTAAGGTCCGGTTTACGGTTTGAAAATCCGATACGTCCGAATTTAGGGTTTTAGTGTGATATTAGCACCCAATTTAAAAGTTCAAATTTATGTTTTTAATTTGATCATACTTCTGTCCAAAATCCCCTAAAACGTTTTATAAAAACAATTTTATACAAAAATTCCCAAAAATAGTAACTTTTTATAACGTTTAATGGACCAAAATTCCAAAACCATATTTAGACATAAATTTACTGCTTAAAACTTCCACAAATTGATAATATACATAAATAATAATTTATGACCAATTTTCATAATTTTTCAATATCCAGATTATTTATTATGAATATAATATTGTTAAAATTTAACAAATTCTGGAAAAATAGCAAAACTTGTCAAAACTTTACCAATTTTTTTACCAGATTAGTTATAGGTCCATATGAGATTTCATTAAAAGTTTTAAGTCCTAATGTTGTCCAGAAGTATATGATCTCAAATTCAATCGTTAAAATTTCATAAATACCAAACACCTACTTAGACAACTCCAAAGTTCACGAATTTTGGACAAGAATCATTTTTTATCATAAACTATTTACTAACCAAATTCCAGATTTTTCCAATACTCAGAGGTATGTTTCCCAATTTTCATGTATTAAACTTGTAGTAATTTTAATAAATAATCTATAAAGAGTTTGGTTACCAAAATTTTCAGATCAAACTTTTTGTATAAATACTACTGTTTATAAATAAATTTGGGTGTTAAATCACATTTTCAGAAAAAATCCATCAAAATAATTGTCGTATAAAAATAAATATATTAGTTTCATTATTTGTTTTACGTGAAACAGGGTTGTGTGTATAACCTAATAACCACTAAAAATACCAAATATCTCAATACTAAATATTTTCGGGTTCAATTCCCAAACAATGACTTATAAAACTATTCTAACATAAAATCAAAACTCAACGAGTAAAGTTTATACCTTCCGTATAAATGGTTGTATAAATGGTTCGCGTACGCGGAACCTCTTGTATCACATGCAATACGAACCAAAAACACCATTAGGATCGTTTTTATCTCCCGAGCATTCCCACATGCTCAAAATTGACATGCAATGCCGTTTCGATGGCCATGCAACCCGATCAATTTCCTGTTTTCGATCCTAGAAACTGTTACAATCTGTTCGTATTCAAAAATATACTTCCCAACATCTTATCAGAATTTCCTTCGGTAAAAATATTCATATATGTGCTAAAAAACTACTGTCCAAAAATCGTCACGATCCAACGGTCGGATCTCCGGGGATCGACGATTCTTTGAGACCCAGTTTTTCAAATCCAAAATCCGATTAGTAACATTCGAGAGTATGAAAAGCATACCTAGAGAGCTCTGATAAAAAATTCCTCCAGTAGGGTTTTGCGTCAATGTGTTGACAAGATCATATCCAAAATTCATGCATGTATAACGGTCGGATTTCCGGGGATCGTCCGATCTTTAAGACTGCGCATGATAAAACTTTCTGGACCGAATTTAAAAACTCTTTTTAACGAATTTAAGCAAGGATTTAGACAAATCTGAGCTTACCATTGCGTTCGTAGCGTCGAGAAATAGTTCTAGGGGTTAAACGGGCTTCGGCCGCCCCCGGTCACTGCGCCGGACCACCGTTGACCGCCACGCACCACCACCGGACCACCACTACTTCGCCGGAATCCTCTCCAACCCTCTCCACTCTCTCTCTCTCTCTCTAACTTTTGCTGAATTTTTGCAAAATGAGAAAGTGGGTGAAGATGGGGTATTTATAGCCCCTGTGGTCTTCGATCGCGTGTCAGTTTTTCGCTTAAACGAACCCGATAAAAATAGTGGCGTTATTTTACCAAAAAATAACTCGTTAGAATTTAATATTTTCTCTCGAGTCCTTGCGTCTCGTAAATATATATCCTTTCGGATTTAAATTAAATTTTACGAAACTGCTCGACTCGGGTGTTAACACTTATAGACCTTAACTTTATCAACCTTTTGACATTATAACACCAAAATAAATCTTGCTATTATCTTCCGTTCACTAACGAGTTCCTTTCGTATGAAAGTATATTTCAACATAATAATAATACTATTATTATACGAACTCGTCGAACACATGTGTTGATCGTAAAAGTGACGGTTGTCACAACCTAACAATGTTTCTTTTTTAACCGTCTCAACCGTTTCAGGTCCGCCCGCTTCACGCTGCAGATCGTGATAATTTGAGTTAGGCAACGTTTCGACATCGCCGCAACGCGCGGCGGGTAAAATTACTAGTTAAAAAGAATTGGCAATATATAAAAAGAGTTGCGATTAAATATAAAGCTTTAATTTTAAAATAAAGATCAAGATGTTATCCGGTTTAACGTCTTTAAACCGATTGGTTTAACAACTTCAAACCGATTAGGGTTTCTAGAGTCTCGCAAAAGTGGTTGTTATACCACTGTTGAGATTTCCCGTATAGTTTTAGCTTTTAAAAATATTTATCAATGCCCAAAACGCAACGAAGTCTTAATCAAAATCGAGACGAGAAACCGGAACAGAGATCCAGATGCAAGGACGGTAGAAATCGAAGATGATGACGAAAAAACATTTCATTATCTAACTTTTGTTCTTGTTGATGATAGTGGATGACTTGACTAATGATATCCACGACGTTACAACAAAGAACAATATTAGCCAATAAGCGAGATTCACCAACAACACGCAAAACGAGAAGCCCTAGGCTTCTTTTTGCCTTTGGGCGAAAATTCCCAGGGGAATGAGAGGGTGGTGGCTAGGGTTTCAACTTTTGATTCTAGATTAAATGATTACATTTAATATTCTTTTATAATACTTAACTAAAAGGAATATTTCATGATTTTTTATGATCAACTCCATTTATAATATTGTATTACATTAAAACTTGATTATATCGGATAAAACAATACAACAGTGTATTTATATCGCCAAATGCATTACACCTTTTAAAAATGACATTTTTTTAAAATAACAATATAATACAAAAATAACTATAAAATTAATTTGTTTTTGTTTTATGAATTTTATTAGTTGAGAGAGAAACAATAACTATACACTATACTGTCTTTTTTATTTTAAAGTTTTTATGATTAAAAAAATGTATGTTCCACCTAAATTGCTCCTTTATATATATGTGTGTGTGGCGTCCGTGTGTGTATATTGAGACGTTTTTTTCAAAACCAATATCATGTTAAGAAGTGAGAGAACCTCATAATACACTAGTATATTTTTCTTTAAGTGTAATACAAAAGACAGTTACATATTAGTCTACACTATCTTTATCTCTCCCATTGTGTCATAATACAATTGGTAGAAATGTTTTATTTGGTTCTCGCACTTCTATTAAAAAAATATTGGTTCTGAAAAGAATAATGTGTGTAAGGTAAAGTATTTCTTCATTCGTTATTTTATTTACATGGATCTAGTTGGGACTTTTCATTCAACATTTTCATCATTTTATGTCATATATATAACTCTATGAATGTCATGTAATGATAACCAAGTTTCTTAAGTGTATATAAAAAGTCAACAAAAGCGTTTTTTTATTTTCTAAATTAAGTCATTTAACTTTTATTATATGTTCCAACTTTTGATTTTATTTTATGAATATTATAACTTTTTAAAATTAAGTGAACTAAATAAAACATATATAAATCTTTTTGACATTCAGTGATTATTAATATTATTATCATTTTTAAATGTACTTGAACTAGGAGGATAGTGAAAAAAAAAATTCACTAAATAACAAACAAGTTTAATAGAGAATCAATTTAAGTCAAATTGAAAAAAAAATAATCACAAAATTACAACCAAGATTCATATATATTCAATTTAGATCAATTATTTATAAAAAAAATTCAACTTAAAAAAAATCACAAGATTGAAACATTTAATAAAAATTAATTAACTTAAAGAAAACAAAAAAAAACTTTAAATGACTTTATTGGAACGCTTAGTTACTATTGTGAAAGTTACCTTTATATTAAATATATTGGCTTTGTTTTGACCGGTAAATAATATAGGTATTTATATAGTTATTAAAATAGTTTTTTTAATAACATACATCCTTTTATATTATTTTATATTTGAAAACATTATATATTATATATTTATATTATATTAAAGGAGAACTGATATGAATAATACTTTCATCCGATTGGATTGCAGAGCCACATGGTGTGTGATGATTGGTATTTTTAAATGAAATGACAGCTTTTGTTTGTGTATTAATATATTTGATTTCCCAATAAATACATAAAGGTGAGTTAAAGGAGCTGGCTAGGTGTGCTTGCAACCCACCCCTCCCCATACCGACCCGAGTTCGAACACACGTAAACACTTTCCTTCGTGATTTGTGCCGTTTTTTCCTTTTCAAATTTAGTTGTTTCTTTTAGCTTTTTCCTTTTTTTCCGTTTAATTAGTTTTTGCCGTGCTTGAGTTTACTTTTTTTTAAGGTTCACTTATACATGTTATGATATTTGGGATCATGGTGAAATTTTCGCGCAACTCGCGCGAGAAGAAGTATCTGGGTTATATCAATGTAGTTTATATCAAACGCAATTAGATCTACATGTTTTTGATGTTAATAATGCCCTAAAATATGTTTTTTTATTTAAATATACATAAAAGTTAATAAAATATAAATATTTAAGTTTTTAGACTCAACCGATTTCTACCTAAAACATTTTGTATGTGTTCAAATAAGACTCACGTAATTTAAAAAAATATTAATATGAGAAAAGTATAGCATATGATCTGAAAACTTAAGTATGGGGTCCTTATTAGAAGTGAAAATTGTTTTGATTTTGGACATCTAAAATGTATCATAAACGTGACTTAAAACTAAATACTTTGCATGCTTGCAACTCATGATTATTACTAATTTGACCAAACTTCTGCTACTTTGAACGGATATCTTTTTAAATTGGGAAATTCACCAAAATGGTCATTTCACCAAGATGGAATTTAAAAATGGCTATTAATTTTTTTTTTACCAAAATAGCCAAAATAGCGAAAAATTCTCATAATTTTTCGCCCCAAATTTTCGCCGTAATTAAATAATTTTTTTTTCAAATTTTGTGGGGCCGAAATTTTGGGGAAAGTGGCGAAATTTTCGGAATTTACGAGAATTTTGAAAAGTGGCGAAAATTTTTGAAAAGTGGTGAAAATTTATAAAAAAAGGGCGAAAATTCAGGGAATCTTGACCAAAAATGGCGAAAATTTGATAAAAGTGGCGAAAATTTCAAAAAGTGGCGAAAATTCAGAAAAAATGACATAAAGTTGATGGCGAAAATTTAAATCAAAAATTCAGGAAATTTAGCGTTAGGATTTGACATATTTTCGTCATTTTTACTATAAATTCGCCATTCACTTATAATTTCGCCATTCACTCCAAATTTTCGCCCCCTTATTTTCGTCATTTACTTTTATTTTCGCCAGTCTTCTCTCCGCTTACGTTATAAAAATGAATGTTAATGTAAGTTTTTATTATTAGCAGTTATTTTTCTTTATATTTAATATTTGATAAAATCTCATTTAATTAGTTAAAACTAATTATATATATATATTTGTTTATTTATACAGGAACAGTATTATGCCGCCCAGGTGGCTATTAGATGTAATATGAAAATTGTTAAAGAAATTCGTGAAAAGTTAAGAACATATCCAAGTGCACTCATTATTTTTAGTAACACATGTTTTGAATATTGGTTAAGATGTGAAGCATCATTAGTTCATTAGTTCATCGACGATATAATCACGAAAATTTTGAGTATCAACATAAACATTTGGTTGGGTTTGAGGGTTGCTTCCTCCAGCTCTCCCGCTAGATGATAGTTGTAATGGATTGGGCTGATTACAACTGACACGAGTATGCCCTACTTTTATTACCTCCAACCTGTCGACGATTATAGTACCATTTCTGTAAGCTTTTACGAAAAAATTCAATAAGTTTAATTATTGGTAGTTTTCGGGCATTAACCGACAAGGCGTTAATTGACTCTACACTGTTAGATGTCATAACATTATAGCGTTGTCCAGAGCTGCGTGCTCTAGTCCATTTTTCAAAGCCAATATTAACAAGAGTATTGTAAATATTTGGACCCGCAGGACATAGTAGCCGCATACCCTCATTAAACTCGGAAACTCTGTAAGCTTTACAAGTTTTCCACCATAAACATTCAAAAAAATTTTTTGACCTTGCCTTTATGTGTAAGTTCATCATAAGATGCCGACAGCAGAGCCCGTGATAAGCATGGGGAAAGACGTCCATAATTGCCTGAGCAATTGATGCAGCACTATCTGATATGATCGCCAAATTTGGATTTTCACCAATACAATTCTTAAGTCTTGACAAAATCCACGACCATGATTCACCACTTTTAGTTTTACCAACACCGTATGCGACCGCTAGGATCTGATTGATTCCATCCATGCCGCCCGCTAGAAACATTGTGCCCAAAAACTTTCCTTTTAAATATGCTCCATCAATAATTATCAACGGTTGTAAATAACCAAAGAAACTTCGAATCTGTATATAAAAATATTTTTATTAGAACTTTTAAATCAATGAAAAATATTTAAAAAATAGAATAATATAAAAAATTCACTTACTGCCACACCAAGGGCAATAAAAAACATTTCAAATCTTCCGGCTGCGTCCGTTAATGTGTGGGTAACTGTACCCGGGTTCGTCCTTTTCAAATTATGACAGTAAACTTGAAGCCTGGCAAACGAATCCCTAGGGGAACCCATCAATCGTTCAAGCGTAAAATATTTTGCTCTTTAACCTTGAGAGTAAGATATATCAATTTTGTATTTCTCTTTAATATCTGTAACGATATCATTCGGCTGGTATATCCTCCCGCTATCTTTGAATTGATCTTTTATCAAGTGACCCAAGACCTTTTTATTGGCTTGACGTATATGAGGATACATCTGAGTCCTTGAACATGTGTGTTGATCTTTAAAGTATCTTATTTGAAAAACGTCGGTGTTTTCAATCACATACGCCCTTATACACCACTCGCAACCATCATTTTGACATGAAGCCTCAAATCGGGTTTTCGAAGATCTCTCAACTTTATATTCAAAACATTCAGGAATGCAAATTTTACCCAGTTCGAGTTTTAATTCTTCTTTGTTTTAAAAAATATGACCCTCCGAAAAATGTGAAGAGTGTGAGTTAAGAACTTTTACTTCGTTTATTGTACGATCAAACAATGACTCGGGCATAGACAAAAAAAAGTTAGGTAGAACACTAGACTCCGAAGAAGACACTGGAACTTTAAAATCAAGATGAGTTTCATTAGACGGAACAGCTGAACTACTACCCACACCAGATTCTTCAGTAACGTACAAAGATAACAATTCATTTGGTTGATTTAAAACAACATTTAAAAAAAATAAAACATCACTATCATCCAATAGATCAATTGAATGTGTGTAAGTAGACATTTTATAAGAAAAACGAATTTCATTGCTAAACCCACATTTTTCACAAATAAGATTTTTCAAACCCACATAACTAATATTACTAGGAACACAAAAAACACGTCGAAAACATTTTTTTTACAGGAACGTACTCCTCAACACCGTTAACAAAGTCTCATTTTCCACCGGTAAATAAAATAATATTACAAGACATTACTTAAAAATAACCGGTAAGTGGATGGATAAAAGGATATGTTTATAAAGTGGATAAGTAAAGAAATTTTGAAGTGAATGGAATGTGAACGAAGCTTAAGATAACTTGTAATTTAGTGGAGTTTATGATAGAACTTTGATGGTAAAGTGTATGAATAACTTGATGAATTTTGTTGGATAAGTGGAGAAAAAATGAATGGTAGGGAGGGGTATAAATATTTGTTTCAAAATAATATTTATTAAAATTCATTTTTTTAAATAAAAATTATATTTTAATATTTTTCAAAAATTTAAAAAGAAAAAAATTAAATGAAATTTTTTTATTAAAATTATATTTTATTATTTTATTAAAATTCCTTTAACCAAAATTAAATGAAAAAATTTTAAAATTTCAAAAATTATATAATTTTTATTAAAATTATATTTTAATATTTTATTCTTTTTTTTAAATACCAATAATATTTTATTATTTTATTAAAATTCGTTTTATTATTTTATTAAAATTTAAAAATAATATGATAATTTCATATCTAAAAAATTAATTGAAAAAATTTTAAAAATTTAAAATTTATATAATATGAAGTGGCGAAAATTTAAAAATTTTAAAAAATAATAATATTTTAATACAATTCGGGAAAAAATAATAATATTTTAATATTAAAAATTAAATTATAATTTAATATTGAAATGGCGAAAATATTCCATAATTTTTCTCCGGCTTAAAAAATGGCGAAAATTATTATTTTTTAAGCGAAAATTCAGATATTATTTGACGATTTTTTTATTTTTGACGAAAATTTGCCCCAAAATTTCGCTGATGACGAAAATTTGCCCCAAAATTTTGCCATTTTGACAAATGGCATCATCTGATTTGTTGACATTTTGGTAAAAAAAAAGTCAATTGCTATTTTTGAATTCCATCTTGGTCAAATGGCCATTTTGGTAAATTTCCCTTTTAAATTTTATTTTTTACATCATGAATATTCTCTTTTTACATTTGAATCTTGGTAAATTCCAATACACATCTCCTACAATCACTATATAGGTACTTGAAGTATTTTTTTTATTAATCAAATCATTAGTTCATACATAACTTTTTAATCAATAGTTTTCTACGAAAATTTGGGTCAATAATGACGGGTTCAAGAAGCGAAAAATCATTTGGTTTATATTTTCTAACTTCACTTATTTTATTGGCTATTTAACATTGACTTGTACATGTTGTGGCTGTGTTTTTTTTTTCTAAAATGGTGAATACATCATGCCCAATAACCTACACTTAAAATCTACTTATTACGTGTTTTTGTAGGACTTAAACCCACATTATTTTAGTGGGATAAAAATTAGATGCAACTTTGTGACTGATAAAATAGGATATTTTCTGTTTTCTTTTAACATTTGCTATAACTAATGATGTATATGGTTTAGAGTTATGGTATGCAAATACTTCGCCTTTACAATTATGTTTCACCGATGTTTTCTTTTAACAACAATGACCCGGTTATCCAGGATCACCATGGCAAACAGATCACCCTTCCGCCCGAAGAACAGAGCGTGGTGACCTGACCCACAAATCCAGGAGGAAACCCACATGGGAAATCCCCCTAGCTCACCCAAGAGCAAGACTCGAACCGACGACCTTCCATTTGGAAAGTCACCGGAGTACGGCCATGGCAATGCCCCTTTGGTTCACCGGTGTTGATATATGAACGTTATTTAGACATAAAGGAGAGGGCGCAATTGGAGTGTGGCGGTTTCAGTCAGATTGAAATCAAGACCAATAAGATGGGTTGGTACCTTACTAGTACAAAACCTATTTTTTAAATTGTTTTTTAGGACAAAATTATTTTGAAACGGTTTTTAAAACCGCTACTAAAAATCACTGATTAATTTTTTTTTGGTCGGAACAATATCAATCATCTCCGGAGTTTCCGGAATATTCAAGTCGCCTTGTGAACCACTATCGTAGAAAACTACGGCCAGATTTCATGGGGTTTTCACTGGCTAGATTTCGTGAAGTTCAGATCTCCGCCCTGTGAACCACCATCGTCTTTTCCATATCTCCTGTTGGTTCCAGATTTGGTGGTGTTGGTTCCACTATTCCACAGATCTCAACCTCTCGGTGTTGAAACGTAGATCTCAACCTTGTGAACCACCATCGTTTTTTCCATATCCCCGACGGATGCTTCATCGACAGCGGTTCAATAGAAACAATACATCGAACAGTTGAAGTTCAAGTTTCAGAAAAGATTAGCAAAGACGGTATATAAACATAGAGATATACATCCAAGTCACATGTAACAACAAATTTCCAAGTGGCGACGGTAAGTAACAATGGCGGCATTAGAGAGAGATGTGATGGGGGTTTATGGAGGGTATAGCGGAAAATAGACGATAGCTGAAGTGGTGCTCGAACACTCGGTTTCGAGAGAGAAGGGTCATCAGAAAACCATAAAGTTATGTGAAAACCAAGAATACTCCTCTCAACCAATAAGAATTTTTTATATTTTTATTTAGAAGTTTAGTTAGATAATTTTTACACCCATTTAATTTGGGTAGTTATCTAAATACTTCTCTTACTAGAACTCTTATAACAATCATCTTCAGAATTTACAAAGTCTGACTCTGCACAAGAAGCAAAATTATTAGAATCTAAAGTTTTAATATAATCATCAGAAGATAATGTACAAACAAATGGTGTGGAAACATGAGGATTTGACATATCAGCAAATCTACTTGACTTAGAATAAGGTGGAGGATGAGTGTTATATCCAATACCTTTTATAACTCTCTTATGAATTTGTTTTCAATGATTCCAAATAAAATTTTTTGATCCATACCCATGTTTTCAACTTGAAAATTTGCCTTTTCAGCCTTTTGAAGTCTTTCAGTTAAAACTTAATTATTATTACTTTGGGTGGTAAGCTGCACAATTAAAGATTGTTTTTCAACAGAAATATCAAGAATTTTTGTTTAAATACAATTTCTCATTTTTAGCCACAGAATCATACATGCCTTTTATATGATCACGCTCATATACCAAGGCTTGGTTGATGAATATATTTATGAATTTCATTTAAATAAGTTTGAGATTTACAAATTCTAGTTATTACCTCAGTTGGTTGAATGATAACAAGTTTGTCCTTTTCTTCAATATAAGCCATCAGAACCTTGTCAGCCGCTTTCTCGTCTTGATCTCCCTAGTGATAATTCCCATCAACTTGACAGACCAGAGCTTTAGAGCTTGAAGATGTAGTGGATGTGGGAGAACTTGCAGCTTACTTCCTATTTGAGTTCTTCTTCTCATGCTGCTCCGTTGAAGATGGCTCCTTGCAGTTTCTTGCAAAATGACTCAACTGGTCACAATTGTAGTACCTTACTTGTTTGATGTCAAATCCCAAAGTCTTTCCCATCTTGAACCTATCCATCCCAGTCCTCTTGATAATGTCTTAGTCCTCAGAGCCAACATTGTCATGCACCAATCAATGTCCATCTTCTCTAAATCATCAGAATTGATCTGCTCCAAGTCATCAGGTTGGAAACTGACCGGTGTCAAGTTACCTAAGATCAAGGCGTAATAGCATGAAATAGAAGCAGTCATAATGGGTAGATAGTCATCAGAGATAATGGGAGACTGCTTATGTGTGGTAGAGGAGCTAGAAGGCTAGAACCCAGACACTGAAGGCGGAACATCGGTCTGGAAGTATAAGATGATTGATTTGCTGGAAGAACTTTGTCCAGCAAGAAGAGCAGTATTTCCTGACTGATTGGTTGGCATGATTGCTCCTTTCTTGATCTCCAACTCATATGACTCTAGAATGCTGTAGAGTTCTTGGTGTGACAGATTACTGAGCTTTTCTGTATTCCTGATCATTATCATGTACATGTGCCACTCCTCAGACAATGAATCAAGTAGCTTCTTGTTCAACTCCACAGTGGGATATTCTGCTCCCATAACCTTCAATATGGATACAATACTTGAAAATCGGTTGATTAACTCAGACATGGATTCTCCAAGAACATAGGTGAACACCTCATATTACTTTTTGATCAGATTCCTTTTGTTTTCCCTTACTTCAACACTTTCTTCAAATATGGTTCCCAAAGCCACCCAAAGATCCTTAGATGTGGTATACTCAACAAAAGTGTTGAACATATCCATTGGCAGAGCCATAGAAATGGATCCACAAGCTTTATTGTTTTCCAATCAGTGCAATATCCCTTTCATCATATTCAATAGTAGTTTTGGGACGTTGAACATCTGTAGTAGTAACCACATGCTTGTGTGGACCATCAGTGATTGAATTCAGAACGGTATGGTCGTGGAATTGAATGAAGGTCTTCATCTTCTTAATCCAATCATCAAATACTCTAGTAAACACCAAGGCATGTGGTTTGTTTCCCCCCAGTATACTCATTGGTGCTTGAAAATGCCATTTCTTAGAAAAGAAAATCACTTTAACAGTAGCTAGTTTCAATTGACACAAACTATGATCGAAACCAATAGTTTCGACTGAAGAACTAGTTTCGATAAGAACATATTGCTCGAAACTCCTAGTTTCGATGATGAGAGAAACCGACAAAAACTACAAGTTTCGATAGACCAGAAGTTTTGATTGAGAAGTTTTGATTGAAAAGCTGCAAGAGTTAGTTTCGATATAGATAAGACAAAGTCACTAGTTTCGAAGATACCTTTTCTCAGACAACAAGTACAGACAAGAAGTTTCGATGATCAAGTGAAAACACTGAATATGTCCCCCAGTAGTTTCGATACATTTTTCCTCAAGTTTCAGCGGACTCCACGGATGAACAGCTTCAAAAATCAAAGATGATAATTCAGAAATCCAATCCAGCGAAAATCTTCTAATTGTGTTTCTGATCACGAATCCAATCTTTAAACCAATAATCTCAAACAAATACCCAAGAAAATGATGAAACAGTACTCGGAACTGATGAAATGGTGCTCAAACCTTCAGAACCAGAAAAAATTCAACCGGAGACTAAAAAACACCTAAAATCGATAACAATAACCTGATAATACTCAGAAATCAAGAGCATAAATCTCTGATACCAATTGTTTGACATGGATCTCTTCGTTCATGTGAGTGTCATGAATCATGGTAGAAATCCTACTGCTAGGTGGTAACCGATGACTTCTCTCGTTTTACATGGGTATTCTTTTTAGCTAGAAAAGATGAGACGCTGGAAACTCTGAAGATTCATCTACTGCTAATTCTATCATTTATGCTAGTGTCGACGGGACAAGATCAATGTCGTGAGGATAGTGTCGCTAAGAAATAATCAGTGTCGCCGGAACTTTCGTTCCGTATTTATGTCTTGTATTTCAGTGTCGTCCCATATAGTGTCACCCACATTAGTGTCGCTGATATTAGTATCTCTAATTGGAATTGCGACACTACTAGTGTCCTCGGGAAATGACACGTGTCCCAATAAATGCAAACCTTGGGGACAACGCCACTCTGGATCGTCTTCCTCGATTAGTGTTGCCCGGATGAAGATGGCGACACTATTAGTGTCGCCCAATGAAGATCTTCATCAAACATGCTTGTTTCAACCCAAGTTTCCAGCTTTTTAGTTCCAAATCATTTGCTTAACTTCCATGAAGCTATATCTGGGCTTTATACTCCATATTACATGTAAAAATCCTTGCTTTGAGTTCAAAACTCTAGTTTTACCCCAAATTAATATGAAATTAAGAGGTTTTAGGTTGGATTCTTATCTTAAAATGATATTTCTTCTTGGATTCTTCTTCTTGGTTCATTGAGAGACAGATAAGACGTAACCTGAAGGAATAAAGGATGATTCTTGAACTTTCTCTCTTTAGACGAAATAGGCGTAGGATTGCAAATGGAGAAGATGGTGGAGGTCGGTTAGGGTTAACACCCTCCTCCATGCGAAAGGAATGGGCCCTAGCCCATTGCCCATTAGCTCATTCTCCCTTTTATTTCTTTCCACCCTCTTTTGACCCATTAAGAGTGTCATTTTTTTTTTCGGGATGTTACACACAAAGATTAACACGTATTAACATATTCATAACATTCACTAATGGAAGTGACTAATGTTCATGTTTAGCATGTTTTAATATGTTAGAACTAAATACATACACTAGAATAAAAAATCTAAATCCGATGAGGATATCATAATTGACGGTTTAACTCTTTTATTTCTATCCATCCTGGTACCAATAAAATGTACCAAGACCTAAGGAAGGAATACTGGTGGCCTGGAATGAAATATGAAGTGACAAAGTACGTAAGCAAGTGTTTGACTTGCTCGCAAGTAAAGGCCGAACACCAGAAACCGTATGGAAAGATTCAACCACTTGATATACCTGAATGGAAGTGGGAACACATTACCATGGACTTCATAACCAAACTACCTCGCACAGCTAAAGGTCATGTTACCATTTGGGTAATTTCGGACCGTTTAACGAAGAGTGCTCATTTCCTACCTATTCGCGAGACATTCTCGTCAGAAAGGTTAGCAGAATTATTTATTAAAGAAGTAGTAGCACGGCATGGGATGCCTTTGACGATCGTATCTGACCGGGACACACGATTAACATCGAGGTTCTGGAAAAGATTTCACGAGGCGATGGGCACGAGACTCAATGTTAGCACGGCATACCACCCGCAAACGGATGGTCAGTCCGAAAGGACCATTCAGACATTGGAGGATATGCTTCGTGCTTGTATAATCGATTTTGGCGGCAGTTGGGACAGTCATCTGCCGTTAGCCGAATTCTCCTACAACAATAGTCATCACACGACGATAGGCATGCCGCCTTACGAAATGTTGTATGGGAGAAGACGCAGGACCCCGGTTTGTTGGGGTGAGATTGGACAGAAGGAATTAGGAAGTCTTGAAGTCGTAAGAGAAACGTCGAAAAGGTTTGATCAAATCAAATCACGAATGAAGGCCGCACAAGATCGTCAGAATTCCTATGCGGATAAACGACGATGGCCTATTAAGTTTGATGTTGGAGACAGAGTAATGTTAAAAGTATCACCCTGGAAGTGAATCGTACGATTCAGGAAGAGAGGAAAGTTAAGTCCGAGGTTTGTCGGACCATTCAGGATAATGGCACGGGTTGGTGAAGTCGCTTATCGGTTAGAGTTGCCTGAAGAGTTAAGTGGGATTCATCCTACATTCCATGTATTACACTTGCGAAAGTGTTTGGCGGATGAATCGGCTCACGTACCACTTACTGACATCGAGGTCGACAACAGCCTTAACTACATCGAAGAACCCGTGGCCATCTTAGACAGAAAGGAGAAGCGTTTGCGTAATAAGATTATTCAATTGGTTAAAGTCCAATGGAAGCATCGAAGGGGATCAGAAGCCACTTGGGAAACGGATACGGAAATGAGGGAGTCGTACCCTTAACTATTTGACTTATATTAGGTTTCAGGGACGAAACCTATTGTAAGGGGGTAGACTTGTAACATCCCAAAAATAAAACGACAGTAATAATAACGGAATAAACGTACAAGGCATGTCGGATCGGGCCGGATGGGCCGGCGGGCTGGAAAGGGAGCCTTCCATATAAATAGCCAAGGTCACCACCCATTTCTGTCATTTGCAACTTCTAGAGAGAGAAACCGTAGAGAGAGAAAGTTGGCGGATCGACCCGAGATTTGAGAAATGTGTTGCTCCAGAGCTCGTGAGAAGAACCTCTGGATCAGAAACTTGATTCAGGTAACGATTTGGCCTAAATATGAGTTTTTGTTCGTTTTTGGGTTTTTCGGGTTTTGGATGAAAATGTAACGTTTTTACGGTTGAAATTGGATGGAAAACATATATTTGGGTTCCTTAATGAAAAGCAAACGTTTTGAAGTATACAAGTTCGGGATCTTAACGTGATCAGACCCGAAGGCGAAAGTTAGGGTTTTTGCGAGGGAGCAGTTCGTGCGTACTTATCAAGTACGTATGAAGCTGATCCTGCGTACTTACCAAGTACGTAAGAAGAGGATCCTGCGTACTTATCAAGTACGCACGAAGAGGGTCATGCGTACTTATCAAGTACACATGAAGCAGGTACTGCGTATTTATCAAGTACCCATGAAGCAAAGTCTGCGCACTTATTAAGTACGCAAGAACAAGTCCCTGCGCACTTGCTAAGTGCGCAGGCATCAGGCTGGTTAAGTAAAGTTAGTATGTTTAGAATGGTTAAATCGTTAGAGTCGGTATTGGTCTGATGTGTATTTAACTAATCAATTCAGATCGGAAGTGACGTTATTGGACCTTGTTTAGGACAACCCAAATTAGCTTATCAGGTGAGTTATAGAAGCCCTCTTTTAAATGTTTTAATAATGTTTTTGGGCTGGTGTGCATACGTAACGATGTGACTATTTTATAAAACGATGTTTATGAATGTTGTATGTGACGTTTTATAAAATGATGTTTATGAACGATGTTTTAGAAGGAAGGGTTATGAAAGAAGTGTTTATGAATTATTTTGCCAAAAGAAGTTTATGAAGTTTATGAAGTGTTTATGAATGAAGGAATGATTTTTAATAAAACGTACAAATGCTTTAATTGAAGTTTTGACTTAAAAGAAGTGAATGTTTACGAAAGTCACAAACGAACGAATCTGTCAATATTCCTTAGGGAATGAAGGTTATGAGTATGGGAAGTATGTTATGGGCCTTTACCTTTTAGGGGCCTTTGTGGCTGGCCAACTGTTGTACAACTTGGGTGATTACGGTCACCAAGGGGATTATCGTGATCCTTGAAGTTTGGTACGATTTACCTTACGGGGTAGTCGTGTTTGAAGTTTGGTACTTGCGCCTTACGGGGTGCAGTGCTTGAAGTTTGGTACGTGTCATCCTTGTGATGCCGTGCTTGAAGTTGGTGCTGAATAAGCTAAGTATCGGGCCCTAGGAGTTCCTCACCCGAAGGACAGTACGGTGTTGATGGGCCTAGTGGTGGTGATATTTAGGTTATTCCACTAGTATGTGACGTTTGGATTTGACGGTTACGAGAAGGCGCAGATTCGATATGTTCGTTGACTTATGTTTATGATGTGTTATGTTTTTGTTATTGCATTATTTTACGTAAGCTTTTATTAAATGAAGTATGAAGTTATGTTTTTGGCAATTATTTGAAGTTAACATTTTATGTTAAAGCTAGAACTCACCAGCGTAGCTGACTTTTTAGTATGCACATTCAGGTTAAGGCAGATTATGATGATGGAAGGTGATGCTGGGCGGCTTGATGAGTTTCCCGGATGATACGAAGACTGGCATCCTGTTATGATTAGATTATGTTATGTTTATGTAATAGACTATGTTACGCTTCCGCATGTTGAACAATGTAATGGTTATGTTTTAATGAAGTATTTTTCGCTGCGTTATTTTGATATTCAAGTTTAAGAACTGTGAACGGGACCGAACGCGGATGCCAGTACGGGTAACTCAAGCCACAGCATCAGGTATGAAGGTAGTATATATTTACATATATAGTATGCCTTAGAAAGGGTTAGGTAAGGACTTGTGTTCTGATGGAATCACAAAGGTGGTCAAATAGAAATCGAGAGGTAGTGTAATGGTTAATTGCAGATGGCCAGTGTATATTTACATCTTAAAGTGCTTGTTGAATTTTATTTGTTAACTAGCGCGATGACATTGGATTCCTTGTCTTATAGAACGAAATGGCAAGGAGAGGAAACGGAAGACATGGTGGGGGCCGTACTGGCGGTCGAAATGGTGGGCGTGGCAGGACCCCTGCGCGCCAAGAGTATAGTGAAGAAGGAAGTGTTCACACTGAACCGGCGGTTAGTGTGCATGGAACTGAGCAGACACTGGTTGAAGAACAACCTTTCACTTTTGAACCAGAAGTGAGAGCAGCTATAGCTCGAGAGTTCACAGAGTTGATGAAGACTTCTCTGCCAGGTCTGTTAGCTGAAGCATTGAAGAAGGTTAATGGGGAAGGTGGGTCTAACACGACGGTTGATACCCCAAACACTGAGGCAATCAACGCACCGCTTAACCGTGGTTACGACTATAAGTCCTTTAAGGCATGTGACCCACCGGTCTTGACTGGGAAGAAGGACGCGGTAGCTACGTTTGATTGGGTGATTCGTATGGAGGCTGCCATTCGTCTGAGCGAGTGTCGAATGGATCAAGTTGTGAAATTTGCTGCTAACTACTTGAGAGAGGAAGCATCCCATTGGTAGGAAGGTGTACGTCAAGCAAAAGGGAGCGAGGTTGTGGATGCAATGATGTGGGCTGATTTGAAAACCTTGGTGATTAATAATTTCTGCCCAAGGAACGAGATCGAGAAGGTGGAGAGGGAATTTCTGGGTTTGAAGGCCAGGAGCATGACGCACCGACAATACACGACCCGATTCAATGAACTGGCACGTCTGGTGCCACATCTTGTCATGACTGAGGAAAGAAAGATTGCATGCTACACTCAAGGACTGCCGGACCAGGTCCGCACCTATGTTAAGGCAAACGCCCCTACTACCTATGATTCGGTAGTAGAACTGAGCTGCGTGGTATTTGATGATCTGGCGCTGAATGTCGTTACCATTGAAGAGCCTAAGAAAAAGATGAGTTTTCCCGCTAAGCGATCGGGTGGGAAGTTGTTTGTGGCTCGGGACAAACAGGCCAGGGTAGGCGAGACGACAGTCTGTGGAAGATGTGGGGTAAGACATGCGGGTGAATGTCGGCTTGGGTCAAATCTGTGCTTTAAATGCGGCAAAATCGGACACTACTCCCGTGAATGCCCGCAAGGCTTCAAATGCTACAACTGTGGGGAGAGTGGTCATATGAGCTGGGAATGCACCAAGCCCAGGATGGGTCAAGCCAGGAAAGGGAAAGGCCCAAAGAAGACAGAAGAGAGACCCCGAGCAAAGACTTGAGCCTATGCGCTGACGCAGGAACATGCCAGAGTGGACCCCGACGTGGCGTCAGGTACGTTTATCCTTGACAACACTTTTGTATCTGTGTTATTCGATTCAGGTGACAGTAAGAGTTTTATATCTGTGACTTTTTGTAAAAGGGTAAAGTACACTGTGAGTAAACTAGAAAGGGCCTTTAGCGTAGAAACCGCTGAGGGTAGAACTGCGAGGGTGACTGATGTAGTTGACAATTCCACGATAAAAATAGAAGGCCATAGATTTCCCGTCAGGTTGTTTGTCATGGTTTTGGGTGGGTTCGATGTCGTGTTAGGAATGGATTGGCTAACTGCCAATGAAGCACAAATTATATGTAAACGAAAGATAATCCGACTCAAGGCTCCGGACGGTAGCAAAGTCGAGGGTCTTGGAGATCGTGACGCCCCGATGCCAAACGTCATCTCGATGATTAAGGCAACAGATTACTTGAGGCTCAGATACGAGGCTTATCTGGTGTACGTAATTGACGAGTGTAAGGATGTGAAGGAACTAGATGGTGTACCCGTGGTACGCGAGTACCCGGAGGTGTTTCCAAAGGATTTGCCTGGGATACCACCCGACAGAGAGATTGAATTTAGAATCGACTTAGTACCGGATGCCCAGCCCGTGGCTAAGACTCCATATCGACTAGCACTAGTGGAGATGAAAGAACTTATGGCCCAATTAGACGAACTACTTGAGAAGGGATTTATACAACCAAGCATCTCGCCATGGGGTGCTCCGGTGTTGTTTGTGAAGAAGAAAGACGGTTTGATGAGAATGTGTATTGATTATCGCGAGTTGAATAAACGTACAGTGAAGAACAAGTACCCTTTACCAAGGATCGATGACCTGTTCGATCAATTGCAAGGCGCAAGTTGGTTCTCAAAAATCGACCTTCTGTCCGGGTACCATCAGTTGAATGTGAGGGAAGAAAACATACCGAAAACTGCATTTCGCACGCGTTATGGACATTTCGAGTTCCGCGTAATGTCTTTCGGATTGACGAACGCCCCCGCAACGTTCATGGATTTGATGAATAGAGTTTTTCTTCCAATGCTGGATCGATCGGTAATCGTGTTCATCGATGATATCCTCATCTACTCCAAGAATGAGGGTGATCACGCGTGTCACTTGAAGGAAGTATTGGAAGCTCTGAAGAAGGAAAAGTTGTATGCTAAGTTCTCCAAATGTGCGTTCTGGCTTAAGGAAGTCCAATTCCTAGGTCACGTCATTAACCCGAACGGCATTATGGTTGACCCAGCAAAGATAATGACGGTGAAGGAATGGAATATTCCTAAGACGCCAACCGAAATTCGTAGTTTCTTGTGATTGGCATGCTACTATCGGAGATTTATCCAGAATTTCTCAAAAATAGCTTCGCCATTGACAAAGTTGACTCGGAAGGAGGTAAAGTACGAATGGGGTTCGACCCAGGATGAGGCGTTTAAGGAATTGAAGGAGAAACTAACCCAAGCTCTAGTCTTTGCCCTTCCCAAGGGCAATGAAGACTTAGTGGTATACTCTGACGCTTCGAGTCAGGGATTGGGATGCGTGTTGATGCAACGCGGGAGAGTGATCGCGTATGCGTCACGGCAGTTGAAGATTCATGAAGCTAATTATCCGACTCACGATTTGGAACTTGCTGCTGTCATATTCGCATTAAAAATTTGGAGGCACTACCTTTACGGGGTGAAGTTTACTATTTACTCCGACCACAAAAGTTTGAAGTACTTCTTCGAACAAAAAGAACTTAATATGAGGCAGAGGCGATGGTTGGAACTTTTGAAAGACTATGACTGTGAAATATTGCACCATCCTGGAAAGGCAAACGTGGTGGCCGACGCTCTAAGCCGAAAGGATGTGCCTACTCCTATTAGAGTGAAAGCTTGCCAGTTGGTGGTAACATAGGATGTGATGAGAGAAATTGAAAAGGCTCAAGATGAGGCACTTCAAGAAGAAAACATAAAAAAGGAAAGGATGGTTGGCCAACATGACAAGTTGGAATATAACACCCTTGGTGTTAGGACACTTTTTGGACGGGTATGGATACCTATGGATGGCGAGCTTAGAACCAGAATCTTGGATGAGGCTCATAAGTCTCGGTACTCTATCCATCCTGGTACCAATAAAATGTACCAAGACCTAAGGAAGGAATACTGGTTGCCTAGAATGAAATATGAAGTGACAAAGTACGTAAGCAAGTGTTTGACTTGCTCGCAAGTAAAGGCCAAACACCAGAAACCGTATGGAAAGATTCAACCACTTGATATACCGGAATGGAAGTGGGAACACATTACCATGGACTTCATAACCAAGCTACCTCGCACAGCTAAAGGTCATGATACCATTTGGGTAATTGTGGACCGTTTAACGAAGAGTGCCCATTTCCTACTATTCGCGAGACATTCTTGTAAGAAAGGTTAGCATAAGTATTTATTAAAGAAGTAGTAGCACGGCATGGGATGCCTTTGATGATCGTATCTGACCGGGACACACGATTAACATCGAGGTTCTGGAAAAGATTTCACGAGGCGATGGGCACGAGACTCAATGTTAGCACGGCATACCACCCGCAAACGGATGGTCAGTCCGAAAGGACCATTCAGACATTGGAGGATATGCTTCGTGCTTGTATAATCGATTTTGGCGGCAGTTGGGACAGTCATCTGCCGTTAGCCGAATCTCCTACAACAATAGTCATCGCACGACTATAAGCATGCCGCCTTACGAAATGTTGTATGGGAGAAGACGCAGGACCCCGGTTTGTTGGGGTGAGATTGGACAGAAGGAATTAGGAAGTCTTGAAGTCGTAAGAGAAATGTCGGAATGGTTTGATCAAATCAAAGCACGAATGAAGGCCGCACAAGATCGTCAGAAGTCCTATGCGGATAAACGACGAAGGCCTATTAAGTTTGATGTTGGGGACAGAGTAATGTTGAAAGTATGGAAGGGAATCATACGATTCAGGAAGAGTGGAAAGTTAAGTCCGAGGTTTGTCGGATCATTCAGGATAATGGCACAGGTTGGTGAAGTCGCTTATCGGTTAGAGTTGCCTGAAGAGTTATGTGGGATTCATCCTACCTTCCATGTATCACACTTGCGAAAGTGTTTGGCGGATGAATCGGCTCACGTACCACTTACTAACATCGAGGTCGACAACAGCCTTAACTACATCGAAGAACCCGTGGCCATCTTAGACAGAAAGGAGAAGCGTTTGCGTAATAAGATTATTCAATTGGTTAAAGTCCAATGGAAGCATCGAAGGGGATCGGAAGCCACTTGAGAAACGGATACAGAAATGAGGGAGTCGTACCTTCAACTATTTGACTTATGATAGGTTTCGGGGACGAAACCTATTGTAAGGGGGTAGACTTGTAACATTCCAAAAATAAAACGACAGTTATAATAACAGAATAAACGGAAGAGACATGTCGGGTCGGGCCGGATGGGCCGGCGGGCTGGAAGGGGAGCCTTCCCTATAAATAGCCAAGGTCACCACCCATTTCTCTCATTTGCAGCTTCCAGAGAGAGAAACCGTAGAGAGAGAAAGTTGTCGGATCAACCCGAGATTTGAGAAGTGTGTTGCTCCAGAGCTCGTGAGAAGAACCTCCGGATCAGAAACTTGATTCAGGTAACGATTTGGCCTAAATATGAGTTTTTGTTCGTTTTTGGGTTTTTCGGGTTTTGGATGAATATGTAATGTTTTTACGGTTGAAATTGGAAGGAAAACATATATTTGGGTTCCTTAATGAAAAGCAAACGTTTTGAAGTAAACAAGTTCGGGATCTTGACGTGATCAGACCCGAAGATGAAAGTTAAGGTTTTTGCGAGGGAGCAGTTCGTGCGTACTTATCAAGTACGCATGAAGCTGATCCTGCGTACTTACCAAGTACGCAAGAAGAGGATCCTGCGTACTAATCAAGTACGCATGAAGAGGGTCATGCGTACTTATTAAGTACGCATGAAGCAGGTACTGCGTATTTATCAAGTACGCATGAAGCAAAGTCTGTGCACTTATTAAGTACGCAAGAACAAGTCCCTGCGCACTTGCTTAGTGCGCATGCATCAGGCTGGTTAAGTAAAGTTAGTATGTTTAGAAAGGTTAAACCGTTAGAGTCGGTATTGGTCTGATGTGTATTTAACCCAATTCAGATCGGAAGTGACGTTGTTGGACCTTGTTTAGGACAACCCAAATTAGCTTATCAGGTGAGTTCTAGAAGCCCTCTTTTAAATGTTTTAATAATGTTTTTGGGCTGGTGTGCATACGTAACGATGTGACTATTTTATAAAATGATGTTTATGAATGTTGTATGTGACGTTTTATAAAATGATGTTTATGAACGATATTTTAGAAGGAAGGGTTATGAAAGAAGTGTTTATGAATTATTTTGCCAAAAGAAGTTTATGAAGTGTTTATGAATGAAGGAATGATTTTTAATAAAACGTACAAATGCTTTAACTGAAGTTTTGACTTAAAAGAAGTGAATGTTTACGAAAGTCACAAACGAACGAATCTACCAGTATTCCTTAGGGAATGAAGGTTATGGGTATGGTAAGTATGTTATGAGCCTTTACCTTTTAGAGGCCTTTGTGGCTGGCCAAGTGTTGTACAACTTGGGTGATGACGGTCACCAAGGGGATTATCGTGATCCTTGAAGTTTGGTACGATTTACCTTACGGGGTAGTCGTGCTTGAAGTTTGGTACTTGCGCCTTACGGGGTGCAGTGCTTGAAGTTTGGTACGTGTCATCCTTGTGATGCCGTGCTTGAAGTTGGTGCTGAATAACCTAAGTATCTGGCCCTAGGAGTTCCTCACCCGAAGGACAGTACGGTGTTGATGGGCCTAGTGGTGGTGATCTTTAGGTTATTCCACTAGTATGTGACGTTTGGATTTGACGGTTACGAGAAGGCGCAGATTCGATATGTTCGTTGACTTATGTTTATGATGTGTTATGTTTTTGTTATTGCATTGTTTTACGTAAGCTTTTATTAAATGAAGTATGAAGTTATGTTTTTGGCAATTATTTGAAGTTAACATTTTATGTTAAAGATAGAACTCACCAGCGTAGCTGACTTTTTAGTATGCACATTCAGGTTAAGACAGGTTATGATGACGGAAGGTGATGCTGGGCGGCTTGATGAGTTACCCGGATGATACGAAGACTGGCATCCTGTTATGATTAGATTATGTTATGTTTATGTAATAGACTATGTTACGCTTCCGCATGTTGAACAATGTAATGGTTATGTTTTAATGAAGTATTTTCCGCTGCGTTATTTTGATATTCAAGTTTAAGAACTGTTTGTAAATGAGTAAATCCAACAAGTGAGGCCTCCCGGGTTTGGGGCCTTACAGTACCCGTATAAACTAATAACTTAATTTGACATTTGGACTAAAAACTTAGTCAGTTAAACAATTACCCACATTTAATTAACTCATTTACCCATTTAGACAATTAAGCTCATATTTAGTTAACCCATTAGCGTTAAATTTTTTAATAATTTAATTTAATAAAAAATCTAAGTAGCAGCAATCTTGATTCTTGATCCATCGACGACTCGATGTTTCATATTCACGCTTCACACAATTAGAAGAATGACAATTTGCTAATCGCCATTATCGCCATGCTTCCTAATCGAAGTTAACGCAATCAGAAGAACGATTAACCACGATTCTCCCTGCCTCCTCAAGATTTCAGGCTCTTTGTTAATCACGAATTCACGATTCTCGTCCCTGGTAGTCGGTTCATTGTTCACAGCCTTAAACCCTTGCCTACTCACGATTTCATGTAACTTTTTTAATTTTTTTTCTCTAAGTTTTGAATTTTGCTTATCATATTATTTTACAATAATATTATGTCATATGTGCTATTTACTAACTGTAATTAGTGACAATGTGTGTATAATGTTACCCGACCCGACCTGAACCGAACCAAAATTTGTTTATATTTAGCGATAAACAATCGACGCAAAAGATTTTCGACCTCCATGAAAAAATTTTCTGGGTTCGCCACTGGTTGGGGTTAGATTTTTAGGTGGGTTAGGTTGGGGGTTTAGGCTTTTAGAGGGTGGTGGTGGTGTTTTTATATGTCTTTTTCTGCGTTTTAAGGTTTTTTTTTGTTAGGATTTAGGTTTTTAGGGTGGGGGGTTTTAGGTTTTTTGGGGTGGGATGGGGTGGGGGTTTGGTTTTGGGGTATATATATATATATACTAGATTAGAATCCCGTGTATTACACGGGTTGAATAAATATAATGTTATATATTTAGTTATAAAAAGTTTATGTTTTTAAAACCCGTGTAATACACCGGTTGAATAAACCCGTGTATTACACGGGTTGAGTAAAATATAATTTAATTTATTAACATATATACACTCGTCAAAATGAAACAATGTGAATATATAAATATATGATTAAAAGTTTTTTATTTGAATTCTAGTTGATTATAAAATTGTTTTCAGTTTGTAGAGTTTATAAAAATATGATTGAACAAATTAACTAAAGATAAACACAATTTTAAATTTAAAAATGTGTAGATAAAAATTGTTATTTTAGTTGTCTAAAATAGTGGAGTTGATTATTAATAGGAGAGAAAAGCGAGAAAATGAGAATGAGGTCTAGAATTATGATAAGTGTCCTCCTATTTTATTTGTTTATTATGTAGTATATATATATATACTTATATTATGTTTATATATATATATATATATATATATATATATATATATATATATACTTATATTATGTTTGTTTTTATAATTTATTAAGGTTTCGATTGATTACAAGAATAGTCCTTATAAGTACAAAATGGCCAAAATACCCTAATGTGCAAGTCACATGCCTAGAATTAATGAAAAAAAGTTAACGCCCATTAGTGGAAATGATGCAAATTGTTACAAATTATGAACATAAAGGATGATTTCCGTTATTTCATTAGTTTACGGACGATATTTGAAATGTGGTATATAAATAAAGGACGAAAGGTGTAATTTACTCTTAAAAAATGAAAACTCGTAGAGAACAAATTTTAGATATATTGTATTTTCATTATACATTTTCTAATGACGTTTGACATACTTTTTTTTATTATATAAACTTACTTTTATTAACTTTTTTTTATATGACCCAAACCAATTCTATCCGAAATGGACGGAAAAAAAATATTATATCCCACTAATCAATCGACCCCAAAATATTCCGATATTCATGGAAAAAAATTCTAGTTCCACTGGTAATTTTGATTTGCCATATAAAAGTGAAGGTTGATTGGGTAGTATGTAAGAGTAAAAATTTTTCTTAAAAAATGTGTAAAATCGGTTGGTATGCCATTAAATGGATCCATACCATAGGATGGGTTACCTTTTTTTATGATCACTTATAATTCCAAAAGTTTCATTCTTTCATGAACAAGGTTCAAAACATAAACGAAGTACCATCTAATATCTATTAATTATCGAAGACACATTAAAAACAAAAGATGTATTCCTATAAATAATTTGGACCAAAAGTCCAAAACCTAATTACAAAGTGATATGCATGGGTTTATTATTTCACAAATACGGAAGATATATTCTTCTATATGAACAACTAAAAATTATACGATCAAATTAAAGAAATATAAATTTTTTTAACCAAAATAGAGATATTTTTATCAAGAAGAATCTTGCATGCAACATCTTTTAGCACATGGCTACATGAACTTCCCAACCACCATTCGATTACCTCATAAAACCGAAGTGGATATGTGGATTAATTTAATCAATTATTTATAATTAAGTGGGAAACTTTTCAAAAGGCTAAATAATTGCAACAAATTGGGAAGAAACTACCCCAGATATTTCCTCCTTTTTGGATAATCTAATCATGATTCATCAAAATAAGTGTTGCTTTATACTGTTTATTAATGAATTCGAATAACATGTCACAAATGGATTTTCAAAGTTAGAAGAGCCGATTCTTGTTTTCTGGAAGGCCACATTTCATTAAAACCAAACACGACCAACTTAGAAGAGTCAACTAAATAGTTTTTTTTAGAACGACATGGGCTCAACTGTCACGTCTCACCAGGGGAGACTCGTACATCAGTCTACCCATACAACCCACAAAGAATTCGAATTTACAGAGGGTGTTCCTAGTTTTTATGAAGTGCACCTTGAAGATTCGAACTCATGACCTCTACCTAGGAGGCTCGTACTAAATAGTTAAAAGATTTTTTTTAACAACAATAAAATCGCATCCCACTAAGAACAAGCAGTGCTAGCAGAAAATACATTCACCGATACTAGAGGGGAGCCTGTACAATGTTGCGGTGAAGACAACACACTAATACATACACTGATAAAAAGCTTGAACAATTAATTTGTGAAGTATTATATAGATTTAAAAGTTTAATAAGAATTTATAAAATACAGTAAATATGAAATCATATAAAACAAAAATGATTTTGAGAATTTAATTAAACAAGAAATTGATTGTTTATATAATAAAAAATTTAAAGGAATTTCGTTATTAATTGTAATAACTACAAAATTGAAGTTGTAATCTAACTAATTTATGGTATTTATAATCAATATTATGCAGTTACTTTTTTTTATATTTAATCACAAAAGAGACATGTGTGTAAAAGATAATTAACGTAGTCAAATTAATAAAAGACAATTTTGTCGCCCTTAAACTCTTAAAAATAAATGTAGGGGCGAAAACTATTAACACAAAAAATTTCTTAAATCTTTATTTATATATATTTTACAGGTATAAAAATCTATTAAATATACTAAGGATGGAAAATAAAATTCAAAATATGTAAAAGTTAATATATAGTTAGGTTTTGAAAATACGTTAAATACTATTTATTGTAATTTGATTTTCATTAAGTATTTGACTGAAAATAAAAATTAACTAGTTGGATTTCAAAGTTTATTATATAATAAAGGATAATTTAAAATAAATGTGTTTTATTAGTATAATTAATATTTTCTTTAAAAATATATTATTATTAAAAATTAGAGGTGTATTTAATAAAAAAAGACGTAAAAAAAATAATTAAAATAGATATGAAGACGATTCGTAAAATTAGATAATATGTATCTATCGGATAGTATAGATGATCCAAGTATACAACTCCAGGTTCTCGCATATCACCTAAATTTCTAGGAAGAATAACATAAATAAATTTTAAATTTTAAATTTTAACTAAGCCATCATAAGGATTTGGGCATCATTTTTCCGGGATACAGCCAAGTTTTTTACTCTGGTTGGATACTCTAGTATAATTATTAAAAAAATTCATTGATAAGGTCACCCGGTATACCTGTTTAATCCAAGGCGTGATCCTATGTGGCAATAGAAATCACGCCACAATGCCAAGCAAATGCCACCCTCTCGTTTTATTTTTTCACAGCGTGATCCACAGCCGCGGTTTTTTTCACGCGAGAAATGGTTGAATTCTTTTGAATAGTACCGTTGAATAATAAGTTTTTTGACCGTTGGAAAATTATAATTTTTAAATAAATAATAATTAATAATATTTATTTTTACTCATTATAAATATCCAATTTTACTCCATAATATTTACACTTATTTATAATCTTCTATTAGTCTATTCTACTTAATTCTTTCTATTTTCCTAACGCACAACCAAAAATGAGTAATGATCCGAACCCAAACTTTTGGACTCAATACACGGCTCGTGATAACGCGTTCATGGTGAACCAAATGAACAAAACTTTCCACCCAATCCACACTTTCCACCTAACCCAAACTTTCCTCTCAACCCTAACTTTCAACCAAAGCCGAACTTTCAACCGAACCCAGAACTTCCAACCTAACCCTAACTTTCTACCAAACCCAAACTTTCAAATGTTTTATTACTAATCCCCAATGTCCCAACAGAGTACACCACTTGAGTTTGTACCGGAAACTCAAAAATGTCATAAGAAACCGTGGCCGATACTCAAATTGTCTCCCAAAAAAAGTAAAAAAGAAGGTGTCGCAAGATAAATCAAGCAGACCGAATACAAAAAAGAAGTGGGGCAAAGACGAACCACTACACTTGGTTAAGGAGTTTATAGATGTCTCGGAGGATCCAATAATCGGTAAAAAAAATTTGTTTTTTTTGTATTTTAATTATTCTTATTTGTGTTTATTAATTTTAATTATATTTTTTTGAAGACAACCCCAATACAAAAGGCGTTATGGACTCACGTTTGTGAAAAAAATTGAATATTTCATGAACGTACCATACGGTTATCGAACGTTAGACCAATTGAGTTCAAAATGGACTCACATAAATGGGAAAATCGTAAAGTTCAACATGAACTACCAAGAATGTTTTCGGGACCAAAAAAGCGGTGAGAGCGATACCGATATTTTGTGGAGAGTAACCGTTCGGTTTCAAGATGACGTTGGTGGCGAAACACCAATAATATATTGGGAGCTTTTGAGGAAATCACCAAAGTGGCAAACACTTTACGTTGCCCCCACCTGAATCGACTCGTCCAAAAAATGAACATCAACCGACATCGACGCTAGTCCGGGCGTGTTCGATGATAGATCAATTTACGATCTCAACGTAGATGCACCGGAAGACGTGGAAGAAATACCCCGTCCGATAGGGAAGAAAAAAGAAAAAGCCCAAGCAACGGGCTCGGGTTCGGTTCCAAGTCACGATGATATCGGAGAGAGAATGGTCGAACAAATGACAAGATTTAACAATACGCGAGAAGAGAGGATGGATTGGAAATAAAAAAACAACAGGAAATCGAAATTCTTGCATGGATCTTGATTCAATCTCCACCCCACAACGTTTTTTGATCGAAAAAAATAAAAGAAGATCAAAGAAATCAGGGTATCCCGGAGTTTTTTAATGTTTTTTTAGTTATGTATTCTTTTTATTAATTTGATGTTTTTTTAGTTGTGTGAATTAATGTATTTTTTTAGTAATGTTTTTTTTAGTTATTTTAATTAATGTATTTTATTTTTATTAATGAAATATTATGTTTTATTTTATTTAAATGAAAATAAAAAATAAACATTTAATTATCACACCACCATAATCACATGGGTATATCCCTTGCCAAGTGATGAGTGGTGTGATAATGAGGGTAGTGACGTGGCGTGCACTTTAGTAACACACCACACCACAATCACACGGGTATACCCCATGCTCTAATGTCACACCCCAACAAGGCGGAAGTATGTTTTGCAAATCTTGATTTCTCCTGGCGCTTCGATATCTTATTGAAAACCATTTTGATGAAGAAAATGAAACTTTATGTTGGGATTATTCTTTGTGTACCAAAAATTTTATTACTAATCATTCAAAGTTTATTTATGGTGATTATCGCTATTTGTTACTCTACGTATACTGTCCTTATAGATCCGAGTAGGATAGTCTCATATCCTTTTTGTACTTGTTCTCTCTCAAATGTCATTTTGTTGATTGACTTTTTGATTTCCAACTAGGTAGAGACGTATACGTATCCCTTATTCTCAGCCTCATGTAATTAGAAAGCCTTAGAGCAACTACTGTTTAGAAACGACTTCTTAACACGTGCTCTAGGGAATATGAATCTATGACATTAAACACTCATTCCATCAAATTTATGGCTTAAACTCATATGCAAAGGATTTTAAGGCTATAACCAGTATGGGTGAAATACGAAACGGTAAGTCATAATGGTACCGTTCGAAAGCCAAGAAAGTTGCAGGCATACTGTACTACCAGTTATTGACAGATAATCTATTTGACCCCCTTCAACGCGAGATCTAAGGACAAACTTTGAAACCTTATGGTCCATTTCCATCGAATTTAATGGAAAAGCGAGGACCTAAGTTGAAATTTGAAAACCTTATCATTTGAAAGATGTGTCCTAAATCATAGTAGAGCAATTTTGAATTTATTTTTGTGTTCTACAATTCTTAACCAATTAAAGTTGTACGCTACCACGAAGAGGAACAAGTGACGAATCATAGTTGACTCTGCTCTCTTGAAGATCCACTTGAGATTGCATTATCTTTAAAGGACCTATGAGCATGACATCCTCACATTTGAAAATTTCCTAAAGTTTTACTTGATCCTCCCCTATTTTCTGACGTCTACTTTATAAGAATTAAACCCCAGGCTAAATTGACAATGATATTATATCAAAGTCTACCTATTTTGTGGATTAGCAAGCTCATAATCATTTTCGGGGGACACTATTTTTATGAGATTATTTCCACAATGTGACTGTTTATTTCCTCATCTAGCTGAATAACGGATTACTTCCTAATCATTTCAATACACATCAAGAAAGATGCAGACGTCTAATGTTATCCTATCAAATTTGGCCGACTCGATGTGAGGAGTAGACCATATTTTAATATGGACTTCTTGTTAAAATTTCAGAATTCCATTTCTAACCGTTAACCAAATTCGACTTCTGGTGGTAGTCAATTCAATGTCCAACTATTGAACTGGCACCTAGTCTCTTAACTAATCTACTTGATTAGATCGTCCTAGATCTTTAGACACTTTCTATATCTAGATCTTGTGGAGATTTGATTTTTAGTATAACTCATTGCTAACATTGGGCAATATGTATACGATCCTTTAGTTAAAAATCATCAAACACGGTTATATTATATCGAGACTAACACGCGAGTTAGTACCGAATCCTAATACTTTTTGGTGAGGTTACATAGCACCGGGTCATCGCTGACATCTATTTTATGATGATGACTCATTTGCTATAACACTTCATAGGATTGAGTAAATTTGACTCTTCGCAAATTTATCTCGACAGAATCCTAGTATAATCTTCTATGTTTGTTAATCTTCGGTTTAACGACTCGAGTTTGGTACAATCATATTGGTACTCATTATATACTTGCTTTGTAAAGCTTTAAGCTTGGATTACTCGTTATTAATTCACTCTCTAATGACTAATCATCACTCTTCAATTATAGTACAAGAAGTGTGAATCTCGTCCTTTTGTTATGGTGATTTTCAAAATTCCCTTGTATCTACTTTTACGGTTATGCTGTATACACACAAACCATGTTGTGTCACCTTATAACGCAACAACGTACTAACCATTATGAGTAATTACTAGTACTAACAATAAGTACATACAACAACCTGAGATTCCACAAATGAATAAATTTTTATTTATATACATGATCAATTTGTATAAATTTTAAGTAGTAATTTTATGTCTGAGTATAGTTTTGGAATTATGGTCCATTTAAATTTTATAAAAAGTTATTAATTTTGGAAAATTTTTATATAAAATTAATTTTATAAAAATTCTAAGGGATTTTGAGCAGAAGTATAACCCCATTTAAAACATAAAATTTGACTTTTAAATTGGGTGCTAATATCACACTAAAACCCTAATTTCGGACGAATCTGATTTTCAAACTGTAAACCGGACTTTACGCGCGTAATCGCGTTTTTGATCATACGAAACCGTGACATGAGATTTTATCAAATGTGACTTTTTAACTACTGATGTTATTTATTAAAATCTAAAACTTAAACTTTTAAGGTTATTAATTCATATAAAAGCCAGTTTTACAATTCTTAACGGTTCGTACGCACGTGCACGGGTTTTGGGTATGCAACCGATTACATAGCCACTTTTTGTTTTGTTGACTTGGTCACAACCTTTAGGAGTCCTGAATGCATCATTTGTGTCCACTTGACTAGTAGGACCTGTTAGGACTCGGATTTTATTGGTTTTTGTCGACTGTGTCGCATCACTCGCCCGTATTGTCCAGGTGAGTTTCGCGGCCCCCTTTTTACTTACTGTTTTACTGTTTTTGGGGGAAAGCAGTTTCATTTTTTTTAGTCACATGTTACATGATACATTGATTACATGAGTTATTTTTTTTATAATGCCTTTAAGTCCCCAATTTTTAGGCAATCAATTAGCTGAGCGTAGCCTTTGGGAATTTTGAGTAGTACTACTTGGGTTGACACCCCCGCTCATGGTTTGGTCGCGCCAACCAGAATTGTAGGGTCACTTGGGCGCAAAGTTAGCCAATTTTTTTAGGCGGTTGTTTGCATTAGACTTCCGTATGAGGAACTTTATTTTTATTTCGTCGAGGCTTTGATTGCGGCTCATGGTAATATGTTGTCTAATACATGTGTACTCGATCAATGGATTTTTGATCACTTTGGATTTTTATCCGAAACTTTTTATAGAGTCACAAAACCTGCGAACTCACCAACTATTTATATAGTTGACCCGTTTTCGAAACATGCTTTCATGTAAACAGAATTGAAGAAAAGATTTTTATGAGGGCACGCTTTTGGATTAGAACTATTGTTTCTAGTTATGATTATATACTTTGGTTGTAGTCAGACATTTAGACACTTTGTATTGTTTTAGAGATTTTACTTGTATTTGTACTTGTGTTAGAAGCATGTAGTATGGTTCAATGTAATGCACAATTTTCCTTTAAGTTTCTCTTGTTCTTGTGTTCAATGCGATATACCGGTTACATCCCATACTTCCGCCTTGTTGGGGTGTGACAGACGATCTCATTTTTCAAAAATTCAGAGAAATTATAGAGAGAGAGAGTGGAGAGGGCCGGAGAGATTTATAGCCCATGCGGTCTCCGATCGCGTGTCGGTTTTTCGCTTAAACAAACCCGATAAAAATAGTGGCGTTATTTTACCCAAAAATAACTCGTTATTATTTAATATTTTCTCTCGAGTCCTTGCGTCTCGTAAATATATATCATTTCGGATTTAAATTGAATTTTACGAAACTGCTCGACTCGGGTGTTAACACGTATAGACCTGAACTTGATCAACTTTTTGACATTATAACACCAAAATAAATGTTGCTATTATCTTCCGTTCATTAACGAGTTCCTTTCGTATGAAAGTATTTTTCAACATAATAATAATACTATTATTATACGAACTCGTCGAACACAGGTGTTGACCGTAAAAGTCACGGTTGTCACATCTAATAGTAGTAGCAAAACCAAATGTTCTATAATGAAATCGGTATATATATTATACTAAGCTAGAAACCCGTGTATTATACGGGTTATATAAATAAAAATTTAAATAGTAGTTATTAATGATGGTTTAAAATTATAAAATGATTGAACAATTTAATTAATGATGAACCAAATTTGAATTAAAAAATTTCTAAATAAAAATTGAAATGAATTATTAATCTAATTGTCTAAAATAATGGGGTTGATTAAAATGTATATTTACTTTTAGTGGGTCTTTTTTAATTTCTAAATGGGTTAGTATGATAAATGGATGATACAAGTAGTGAGACTTTTTTAATTTATAACTGTGTTAATAGGATAAATGGATAATACAAGTTGTGTCTTTTATAAATAATTTTCTTTTACCCTTTAACATAATATTTCTATAATAATAATAACATTATTGGATGCAACTTATTTGCTAAATTTGGCAAAATAATAATAATAATAACAATAATAATAACATGTCAAGGTTGCGTTGATACATCGATATATTTATATGTCTGCGAAAGGTGCAAAACTAAAATGTTTCAGTTTTAAAGAATTAATAATATTGCTATTAAAACTATACATAAATATTTTTTGATCGAACTTTTTATAGACCCATCATAATCATGTCCCACGCCACATAGGTTACTCGTTACTACCATTGTCGGTTCCCACATTCCACCATCAACTTCTCCAAAATCACAATGGTTGTTGACCTCATCTCGAATCATTTTCTTGAAGACCTTTGTTTGTTCGCATATCATTTTCTCAAACCACAGCTTTGATAAATGTAGAGTCTTGTAATTTTATTAAGCTGTTGTTATTATTGTATTTTGAATAATCTTAGTTTCGACAGGATGTTCATTCACTTGTAAATAACCTAGTTTGAGAAGATTGAGGGCGGGAGTAGCGGCTGAAACCCTGAACCTTCTCTTTCATTGTTCATCAATCAATACAATCTGCATTTTGAGTATTGTGCACTGTTCTTGCAATTTCATATCATATTTGTGTTGATTGTGAGTGTGTTTAGCCCGTTATCTTCACCAAATCTGTTTCTATCCTCTGTTTCACCTCCATATACACTGTTTTCGCCTTTTTGTGTGGAGAATCGATCATCTGTGAGATTTCTGAGTGAAATATGGACCTACAATTGGTATCAGAGCTTTATGCTCTTGAGTTTTTTAGTATTATCAGGTTTTGTGATCGATTCTAAGTGATTTGTGTGGTATTTCAAAGTTTTTCTGCATAAAATTCACAGAAGCACTGTTTCATTGCGGTTGTTACTGTTTCATCGATTTCCAAAGGTTTTTGTTCGTGATTTCAAAATCGGAGGTTGGTTTAGTGATCAAGAGAGTTAGACGAAGGTTTTCGCTGGATTGGATTGTCATTTCTGCGATATTGATTTCTGGAGCTTTTCATCAATGGAGTATTTCTGAGTTTAGAGAAGAAGGTATCGAAACTATTGGGGAACATTTTCTAAATTTCGTTGGTCATCGAAACTTCTTGTCTGTACTTTTTGTCTCGAGAAGGTATAATCGAAACTAGCCTTTTGTCTTGTTCTAATCGAGTTCACCCGAAACTTTGGGTATCGAAACTAGTAGTTTCTACTGAGGTTCTGCTTCTTTTTCTGACCAAGTGTTAACCATCGAAACTAGTTGTTTCGGGCTGTATTTCTTCAATCGAAACTAGGAGTTTCGATCAGTGTTTCTCTATCGAAACTAGTAGTTTCAATCAAGTTTGTCCACCCGAAACTAGTAACTGTTTTAGTTTCAACTTCTGAGTTAATGGAAACTTCAAGCTCCAATGATTTTTCTGGAGGGAACAAACCACCTATTCTTGTGTCCACAAGAGAATTTGATGACTGGACAAAGAAGATGAAGACTTTCTTTCAATTTCATGATCATACCTTGCTGAACTCTATCAAAGATGGTACTCACAAACCTGTTATCACTACTGCTGATGTTCAACGTCCTAAGACCGTGGCTGAATATGATGATAAAGACATTGCTTTGATTGCTCGAGACAACAAGGCTTATGGGACTATTGCTATGGCTCTTCCTATGGATATATTCAACACATTTGTCGAGTACACTACAGCCAAAGATCTATGGGTAGCTTTGTGTATGAGATTTGAAGGTAGTGCTGAAGTTAGGGAGAGTAAGAGAGATCTGATTAAGAAGCAATATGAGATGTCCAGTAGTGTCAGAGGTGAATCAATGTCTGATCCGATCAACCGTTTCTCAAGCATTGTATCTAGGCTGAAGGCAATGGGTGTTGAGTACCCAACTGTAGAGCTAAACAAGAAACTTCTAGATGCTCTTCCTGAGGAATGGAACATGTGCCATATCATGATAAAAAAGACTGAGAATCTGAGCGTCCTGTCTCAACAAGAAGTCTACAACATTCTTGAATCTTATGAGATTGAGATCAAGAAAGGAGCAGTCACTCCCACCAACCAGTCTGGGAACACATCTCTCATTGCTAGATCAAGCTCTTCTAGTAGCTCATACTTTCAGACTGATGTTCCTCCTTCTGCTGTTGCAATTCAATATACCAGTTTCTCCGCTCCTCAGAAGAATATTTCTATGATTCCGGATGATTATGTGCCAATCATGACGTCTTTCATGTCCTGCTATGATACACTGATTTCTGGAAACTTGACACCGGTCAGTTTTCAACCCGATGACCTGGAGCAGATTAACCCCGATGATTTGGAGGAAATGGACATTGATTGGTGCATGGCCATGCTGACTCTAAGGGCCAAGAGATTCATCAAAAGGATGGGTATGGATATATTTAAGCAGGGAAAGACTCTTGGTTTTGACATCAAAAAGGTGAGGTGCTACAACTGTGACCAGCTGGGTCATTTTGCAAGAAACTGCAAGGAGACCTCATCTAAGGATCAGCATGAGAAGATGACTTCCTCTGGAAAGCAAGCTGTTAATCCTCCCAAGACTAGCACATCTTGATGCTCCACAGCTCTTGTTTGTCAAGCTGATGGACACTACCATTGGGGAGAACAAGCCGAGGAAGCTGCTGACAAAGCCTTGATGGCAGATGTGGAGGACAAAGGAAAGTGTGCCATGTTTGAGACAGCTGAGGATCTCACTGCTGTACCAGCTGAGGTTATTTCCAAAATTTGTAGTGCTAGATCTTGTTTGAATGAAATTCAGAAATACAGATTCATCAATCAAGCTTTGATTGACAAACGAGATCACATTAAGGTGATGTATGACTCTGTGGCCAAAAATGAGAAATTGTACTTAAAGAAAATTCGTGACATTTTTGGAGAAAACCGTTCTTTAATTGTTCAACTTAACACTCAAACCATTAATAATAAAATTTTGAGTGAAAGAGTCCAAAAGACAGAAAAGGCTAAATTACAAGTTAACCACATAGATATGGATTAGAAAATTTTGTTTGGGATAATTAATAAACAATTTAATAGAAAAGGCACAAAGGGTCTTGGTTATAATTCTCATCCACCACCTTATTCTAAGTCAGGTAGATTTGCTGACATGCCTGTTGCTCATGTTCCTACTCCTTTTGTGTGTACTTTATCTGCTGATGATTATATTACGTCCTCAGATTCTAACAGTTTTGCTTCATGTGAAGAGTCAAATTGTGTAACTTCAGAGGATGATTGTGATGAGAGTTCTTGTTCTAGAACTGTTTTAAATGAACTTGTGTCGGATGAATGTAATAATATGTCCGTGTCAAAACTAGATATTTGTGAACACGTTGAAAATTTGTATTTTGATTCTATGCCTTCTGAGCACGCGGGTTTGGGAAATGACATTTCTAAGTTTAAAAACGCTTTACCTTTTATTCCTAAATCTTTGAATGTTGTGCCTTGTGTTACCAAGTTTAAAAGTGCAGGAATTATTGTGAATAATGTACCACGTGAAACCATGAGCAACATGGAATTTTTTACATTAAAGGAAGAACAAAGTCTTTGTAACATCCCAAAAAAATAGTAAATAAATAAATAATAACGCAATAGAGATTTAACCATCAAAAATGAAAGGAAAATGGATGGGCTTGGGCTCGGATCCAACGGGCCGAGGGAAGCCCAAGTATATAAAGGTCAAGACAGCCTTAGACTCTCATTTCTTCCACAACTTGCAATCTAGAGAGAGAAAGGAGAGCTCGGGTCTATAGAAAGAAAGTTGACGGATCGACCCGAAATTAAAGGAGCACGTTACTACTGAGCTCGTGAGCAAAACCTCCGAATCAGAATTCCAATCCAGGTAACGATTCGACCCTAAACTGAGTTTTTGTTCTTTTTGGGGTTTTTCGGGTTTTAGCAAAATAGGAGACGTTTTTATGGATGAAACTTGAAAATAAGCTTAGAAATAGCATCTAGAATGAAAACCGCACATTTTGATCAAAGAAAATTGTAAGATTGGCATGATCGGGTTAGCATGCAAGAATTTCGGACTTGTTCAGGAAACAGGTCCTGCGTACTTATCAAGTACGCAAGAAGGATGTCATGCGTACTTATCAAGTACGCATGAGGAAGATCTTGTGTACTTATCAAGTACGCAGGAGGAAGATCCTGCATGCTTATCAAGTACGCAAGAAGAATGTTCTGCGCACTTGTCAAGTACGCATGAACCAGGCCCTGCGCACTTGCTAAGTGCGCAGGCATCATGCTAGATAGTGAAGTCAGTATGTTCGCCTAATTCAATATGATTAAACAGTTAGAGTCGGGATTAGGTCTGATGTGTATTTAACTAATCAATTCAGATCGAAAGTGACGTTGTTGGACCTTTGTTTAGGACAACCCAGACTAGCTCATCAGGTGAGTTCTATGTGCCCCCCTTCTTTGTTATGTGCAAATCATTTTAAATGTTTTGGGGCTGAAGTGTATACACTAAATGAATAAATGATATGAATGCCAAAGTGATCATACGTGATATACTAAGGTATATTTATATATATATGAAAATGAATTATTAATAAAGAATGAAACGTATGTTTGCAAAGAATGAATAAAAGAATGGCATAACGTAAATGAATGAAATCTTGCTTTATAATTATATATATTGCATGTTATGAATGTATGTATACGTTATGGACGAAAACGAAGCTAACGACTACTACGGTAGACGGACGACCAATTGACTATTATGCAGTCAGAAAGGAAAGTCTTGAAAGGTAGACTAAATAATGGCCACTATGGTGGAGTAAGTCCCTAAATCGTTGCACGGCTGTATCACTAGTTCAAGTGGGAAATGGATGCCTTAGGGCAGACGGGCGAATATGACGGACTACGACAGTAGGACGGTTAAGACGGACGGCCGAAGGTTGGCCGGACGGTTTTTAAGGCAGACGATTTCTAGGACCGGACGAGTACGGTAGCTTAAGGGCGTATGTCTTTGTGATATACGCAGTAAAAGACGGGCTGATCACCCTTATGTGTATGACCAATGAATGTTAAGGAAAGTAAAGGTGAATGCATATCTATGTAATCACATAAGAATGATGAAAGAAAAGCAAAAGCTATGAATACGTATTTATATGAATGTATATATAATTATGCATACTTTCAAAGAAAAGGATGTTCATACCTAATCACTTTAAACTAGAACTCATCAGCGTTAGCTGACTTTTAGTATACATTTCAGGTAAAGAAAGGAACGGTCATGCGAAGGCGTGATTGTTACCCGGCAAGCGACTGACATCCCACTCTTAATTGTTAAGAAAATGTTGTCTTTTTAATTGTTAAGACTTCCGCTGTTATGTTATGTATTTGAATGATGTTTGTTTTCACTACTCTCGAATGTTTTTAATTTAAGTTCAGTATTTATGACTATGTTTATGAGTAAATCCAACAAGTGAGGTTACCCGGGAAAGGGGCCTTACAGTCTTCAAGACAAAGTTATTGAAGAAAGAATCATATCATGTTCAGATGCCTTAACATCCCAATCATCTTCATCTTGTGATGACAATTATCAGGCTAAGGCGTCTTGTGATAAAGTTTGTTTTAGTTGTGGTGCTTCAAATCATGTTTCAAAAACTTGTAATTTGACAACAGTACATTATAATGAAGAATCGTCTCCCAAAATTTTATTAAATTCAAATGTGCCGGCTAAGTCTTCTCACAGTAGAAAATCTAGGCGTAAAATAATTAGGAATGCTAAAAATTATTTGAAAAGAACTTGGAAAATTAAAAATAATGTTCTATATGATGACCATGCTTCATCTAAGGAGGATTCTGATCATGATTCCCATGAGATGCCCTATTTTGAGAAGAAACTTCTTGATAGCAATGGTCTTGGTCAAAATGTCTAAATGGTTCGTTGTGTGTAGGGTCAACCAAGAAGAACCGGAGATAACATTTGGCATGTAGATAGTGGGTATTCAAGACATATGACTGGTCAATTTAACTTGCTGCAAGATTATCATCCAATGGATGGAGATTATGTAGCTTTTGTTGGCAATCCAAGGGGAGGAAAGATTGAAGGACAAGGAACAATATCGAATGGTGTAAATAGTCTGGAACATGTCAACTTCGTTCCCCAATTGAAGTACAATCTGATGAGTTTTTCTCAGATTTTTGATAAGGATTTCTGTGCCCTGTTTAATTCAAGAGAATGCCTGATCTTGAAGCCTGGAGTGGTGATTCCAGAAGAACTCATTCTCATGCGTGTTCCCAGAAGATACAACACCTATAGCTTGGATATGAACAACCCGTCGGGAATTGAATCGTGCTTTCTTTCAAAGGCTTCTGAATGTAGGTCCCTCCGGGTGGGTGTTTCAGATCGATATCGTGTGAGAACGTAACCTAGTAAACAGGTGCGGAATGCCCGTTACTAGGTGGAACAATGTAAGAATGATCGTATGACAATCAACACGAGACGATACTAATAAATACACGGTCTATTGATTTCATAGTGTTTCAAAACAAGTACAGAAACAGATTGAATGACATCGGGACTGATACAATACTGATCTGTGCGTACTTGTGTGTGCAAAAATACATCTGTGTGTAAAATGAAACAACCTGTGGTATTTATAGACTTGGTCCATGCGTACTTGGCAAGAAAGCATGACCATCCTTCGTGCGTACTTGCTAAGTATGCATGACCATTGTACTTGGAAAATATGCAGGAACTCATCCTTGCATATTTGTTTAGTATAATATCAAAATACAACACGTTTAGACATAAACATACATAATACAACTCGATAAGCAAAATACAACAAATACTACATACATACAAGACTGAACTAAATAATAACAAAAGCTTTAGCTCTATCAAGAGTGCCTGTCACAAAACATGCATCAACAGACTCCCCCTTGACAGCATCTCTGGATGTCTTCAGTCTTCACGAGCTACCTGCTTGACTACCACCGCTGACCTTGGACTTGTATGCAAGACAAAACTTCACTAGCTTATCATACTTGGTGGCCATCAGCTTCGTCCACTCGTCCGTATGCAAACAGTTTTTGTCGACGAGGACCTCCAAATCTTTTGCTGAAAAATTGATGAAAACAATTTCATCAAACACTCTAATAATCTCCTTCAAGCTATCCTTTTCAATCATAACTGCCTCTCCGGTTACTGGATCTATGTACCAATACCACATGTTCCCCAATATATCTTGAGGTATTCTCCTCAAAGGTATCCTGGTTTCACACAGAATCGGTTCATAGATGAATCTTTTTAAGAATTTGCGTGTCAACGGATTCATCATTGTTTTGTCTTTGACACGCCTTGGAGCTTGAGGCCGAAAGATTTCAAAGTTCCCCGATCTCCCCTCTCTCTGCAAAGCACCCCACAAGCCTCTAGCCACACCATTTGATGTGATATTTCATAATTCACGATGTGCAAGATTGACCAAGTCGTATTTCAGTAGGGAATTAAATGCTCCAGTTGTAGGTTTTAAGTATTGAACTCCCCTGGCCTTTTTATAGCAAATAATCCCTTATCATCTTCAAAACACACCGACAAGATCATCCCTGCAGCACCATACTAGTCTGTGTATTGTGGTTTGTACCATGGTGCTTCAGCTTCTTTGATCAACCATTCCTGAGGAATCTTCCTCGAGGAAGTACCACTCGTACCCGCTTCAGGAATTTTGGCTGAAGATTCGTTGACATCTTCAGTCTGAATGGTCTGTTCAGTTTGTTAGTTAATGGCTGGGGCCTCAAAAATTTCACCATCCTCCAACTCATAAATACCCTCTCCATCTCCTTTCGGGAATTCCACAATAACATCATTCCCGTATTCGTCCCAATCATCACCGCTGTCTATTTCTCCTTCTTCAATCTCTGCTAAAGCCCCTATCATGATTTCATCATTTAGGTTAGGACTTGTAGCCAAATCTTCTAACACCTCGGCATATGTTTTTCCCTTATCAGCACCACCGCCCTGTTGTTGTTGCTGGGTGGACTCCCCTTGAGCCATAGGTGTGGCTTGTGTTGGCAAGATAGATTGGGTCTCACCACCACCAGCACCTGAAGGCACAACATTGGGATCGTCATCCTGATCCTTATCTTTCGTGAGGTCGACATGGTGCAAGTTTCTTCTTCTGCCTTCTTGCTTGTCTCCCCTTGAGACTTAAGCTGTTTTGATAGTTTTGCCACCAAATCAACCATAACCTGATGTTCACTTCGTTGGATCAGCAATTGATTCTCCATAACAGTACGGGTGGTGAGGAACATTTCATTAAGATTGAATTGCATCTTTTGAAGCTCAAAGAATGACTTCATTTGTTCCTCCATGGCTTGCCATTGATGGGTCAATTTGGTGTTAGAGTCAACAAGTAAATTGATTTGAGTTTGTTGGGAAGCTACTTGTGACTCTAAGATTGCAATCCTTTGATTCCTAGGATCTACCACCCTTGTTGTAGAAGGTTCACCCGTCTCATGAATGGTATCGGCAAACAGCTCGGATAAGTAAAAATGATGTCCCATGTCACCAAACTCAATTGAGTGTGTCATTGGTGGCAAAGTACTAGCAATGACAGTGAATGGTAAGGTTGTCGTTTGGAGAACTGTGGGTGTTATGGTTGTTGAAACAAGGACTGACTCAGTCCAAATGGAAGGTATTGTTGAAGTTGGGAGCTGAATTGTTGTAGCCGGAAGAGAGATGACTACAGGAATAGATTCTTCACTTGTTGGAACAACAACTGGTGTTATCGTTCTATTTCTTCGTCGGCTGTACAACTGTGTTTGTTGATTGGGAGCTTGTGTTTCTTGATCGGTAGCTTGCTGTGCCCGTACCCTGGCGTTTATTGCATCCATTACTTCTTGCCACGGGCGATCATGCTTGGTCTTCTTTCTTCGTTCAGTCACTTTAGGTGCCTCGTGGTCTGTGTCTGAATTTTCAAGTTTAAAGTCCGAGTCTGAACTCTCTCTTCGTCTTCGCCTAGACGATGACTCAGGAAGTGATTCCTGAATATTCTTTCTTGGATGCCGCTGGTCTGGTGTGGGTTCAGAATCAGATGAATCAGTTACAGTTCGTTCTGATTCACTGGTATCTTGCCTTTGAGCATAGCCAGCACCACCATCATCCTCATTACCTTCATCATCGTCACTATCATCATCACCATCACTATCTTCATCATCAACATCATCATCATCATCATCACCTTCTTCCCCTTCATCTGAGTGTTCACTTAACTCAGGTTCACTCTCAGGATGGTACCACCTATCTCCTTGGGGTGCAATATAGGCTTCATCAATCAAGTGGCCAAATAAAGGTGTGTGCATGGGAATTGGTTCATCAGTACCAGCAATAAGGAACTACATAAACACCCTTTTTGCTATTCGTTTGACTTGTAGCTGCTGACCTATTTGAGGTAGATTTAGCAGGAAATGATTGATCAGCAGTTGAATGAAGCGGGGGTATAGAAGGAAGCTGTTTCTGGTAGCAACATTTATCTGATCACGGATTGCGTTGTAGACATATCGTGAAAAATTGTAACCCTTGTTCAACGACAATCCAACCATAGCTGATGCTAAGTCGTGCCCCATAGCATCATTTCCTGCCTTTCTTGCTTATATGCACATGATCATAACATGTGCGAGATACCTCCATTGATCTAAGAGCCACATTTGCTTGTACGATGGATAATCTCTTCGCCCAACATACCCCATTCTCTGTCGCCAACAACCGTATATCATGTATTCCGGATATTGGACTGGATCGGTGGATCTATCATGAAACTGCAATACTTGTCTTATAGTATCCTCTGAGATTGCTATCCGATGATTAGCAACGGTAGCAGTAATCACATTAGGAGTTTGTCTGCAATCTAACTCAGCGGTATCCCAAAATTGTTCCAAGTAAGGTCATGATACTACTATGTCAAACGAGATAGCATATCAAATCTTTGATCGGCTCAGGAATATGACTATCTCCTGATAGTTAAGAGCTGTGCCTCGCCATTCCGGGTCTGTTAGTGCTAATAGATTGAAGTCTGGAGTGAACGCACATCTAGCCATATCTCCACAACAAAATAAAACAAGATTAGAACAGAATATCAGTATAAAACAAAGAGAATGAACTTGTTTTAGACTTAGAAAAAATTTCACTTCTGCTGCTCATGCGTACTTAGGTAAGTGCGCATTTGCTAAAGTCTGTCATACATACTTAGCAAGTATGCATGAACAGATTTCCTCATGCGTAGTTGCTAAGTACGCATGAGCTAAGTGAAAGTTCGAAAATGATCAAGTCTAAAAACGTAATCCATATGTTCAAACGTCGAAAATCATATTCCAAACGGGTCGAAACTGGTCTAGAAGCTAAATGAGAGCATTTTTGGCTTTGTTGTCTATCAGTACAAGTCGTAAAAGGCCCAAACAGGGTTCAACGCCACTTAGGCTCAAACCTAGGTTCAAAAATCCAAAATTTGTGGGTTTAAGTGATGAAATTTGTGTTAAACGTCAGTGGATGATGATTAGAAACTTGTTTTGATACTCAATTTAACATGCAAACACATTTTCATTTCAAAATATGAGTATCAAGAACCCTAGTCTCAAGAACACTAAAATCACTCAATTTTGATAGATTTAACAGTTGAAATCACATGAGATTCTCACCAAATGTTCTTTGGATGATGTTATAATTGAAATCGGGATGAAAAACCGGTTTGGTAACACAAAGATTTTCGAGTGAAAATGATCAATGCGTAACAGTGAGAGCGGGTGTTTGAATGAGTATTAAATGCTAAGTGCCATTTTATATGCCCCATTTTACAAGTTGTGCGTACTTAATTAAGTGCGCATGAATTACTTCATGCGTACTTAACAAGTACGCATGAGTTAAGTCATGCACACTTAGTTAAGTTCGCATGCCTTAATTCCTGTTCCATTTTCAAACTAAAAAATCTCTGTTTTTATGAAGAACTTGTAGGACGAACATGATAGATAGGTTAAATTGGTGGTTGATAACAAAAATATTTCTGGAAGTTATGAAAATCTTTTTGTTCTTTTGAATTCCATTAAATGAACTGTACAAGAAATCTTTTTGTTATTTTCTAAAGTTTATGTTAAAACACACCGAAAATCTTTTTGAGGTTTTTTTTAAATGAATAAGCATAAAAATGAGTGGTTGAATACTTACAGTGAACGTCTTTTTGGTCAAGTCATAACTAGAGGATCATATCCGACTAACAGGTAGCAATAGTGATCTTGATAAACGTTCAAAGAATTTGGGATCATATTAAGACATACTAAAAAAAAATTAAAATGCAAATTGTCAATATTTGAAACTATAAGCATTCTTGGATCAAATTCATGTGAGTTATGGTACCATTTAGAGTTCTACAATGTGTACCCCCATGGTTGTGTAGACAGAAAAGTAAATGCATTATCTCAAGATATCTAAGATTTTCCCAAGGATTATCAATATCACCAGGTTGAGGTAATATCGTTTAGCACATAGAAATAAAGCAGAGTCCATACGGATTAACAAGAATCAATTGATTCATTTTTCTTGACTCGTGAGTATTTTGTGAGTATTCTTGTGATGATTTAGGCTAATATATATGGAATCCGAAGATTCTTGGGTAGTAGGATCCAACTGTTATAAGGATGTCTTCAATGGAACAGATGTGATCCAAGGGCGAATATATGCTTGGCGGTTGTTGTCAAGACATATCTTAGCTCGGCTTTCCATTGCATACTTGTGAGTATGGGCAGTGAAGTGAGCTGAAAATTATGCTAAAGACATCACCCGAAATTGGTCTCAACAGATAATACTAGCCAAAATCTTACATTCTATTTCTGATAATGATCTTTTGTTAATCTTATACACACACACCTCATAACATGGGTTCAAATCACGTTTGTAAAAAAGATATTTAGTTTTCACACTACTAATGATTTAGCGAATGCATCTAGCTGATTGACAATTTAACAAAGAATATTTGAAGTATTTCAAGGTGCAATCATCTCCCGGGTTATGCAATCTAAGAAATTTAGATCACTAACTGATGTGTAATCATTTCCTCCAATTTTAAATGACATTGTGATTTTGAAAGTTTTATATTTTGTTTGGATTTTTCTTAAAATTTTTTTTAACATAAAACAAATTAAACGTAAAACAAAAATAAATGTAACTTCAAAGAAATAAGTTTGTTTTGAAAACGTTTATCATTCAGGATTGAACATTCCTATCATGTTGACAAGATGTTCAAAACGAGTACGATCAAAAGCTTTGGTGAAAAGATCAGCAAAATTATCATCCGTGTGAACTTCTACAAGTTCAATTAGATGCTTTTCAGCATAATCACGGATGAAATGGTGACGAACTTCAATATGCTTAGTTTTGGAATGTTTCACCGGGTTGTTTGTGATAGACATGGTGGCTGTGTTGTCAATGAACATAGGAGTGCTAGTGTAGTTTAAGCCGTAATCTCTCAATTGTTGTTGAATCCATAAGATCTGAGAGCAGCAGCTTGCAGCAGCAATGTACTCTGCTTCACATGTTGAGATAGAAACTGTTGACTGCTTCTTACACTGCCATGAAACCAGCCTGTTTCCTAGAAATTGACATCCACCTGAGGTTGATTTTCTATCGAGATTACAACTGCCATAATCAGAATCAGTGTAAGCATTGAAATCAAACGACTGCTGCTTGGAATACCATAGACCTAATCGGGGTTTTCCTTTTAAGTATCTGAATATTCTCTTTACAGCGATCATATGTGATTCCTTCGGTTGTGATTGAAACCTTGAACATAAGCAGACGACAAACATAATGTCGGGTCTTGAAGATGTGAGATACATAAGGGATCCAATCATTCCTCGGTACAATCTACAATCCACATCCTTTCATTCTTTATCAGGATGTAAACTGTGATTGACTGGAATAGGTGTGCCATAAGATGTACAATCATTCATTTTGCATTTAGAAAAAATGTCTTGGATGTACTTAGTTTGATGCAGATAAATGCCATCTTCCCTTTGACTGACTTGCAGTCCTAAGAAAAAGGACATTTCACCCATGTTGCTTATTTCAAACTTGGACTTCATCACCTGCTCAAATTCCTTACACATCTCTTCATTGGTAGACCCAAAAATGATGTAATCAACATAAACTTGTACACGTAGAATATCACCTCCTGCTTTCCGTATGATGAGAGTCGAGTCAATTTGTCCTCGATCGAAACCATTGGAAAATAAATGCTTTGACAGAGTCTCATACCACGCTCTTGGTGCTTGATGAAGACCATAAACTGCTTTGTCAAGCTTGTATACTTTATCAGGGTATAACGGGTTTTCAAAACTAGGTGGTTGAGTGACATAGACTTCTTCATGTACTTTACCATACAGAAAGACACTTTTTACATCTAGTTGAATGTCCTTGAAGCCGACATAAGAGGTATAAGCCATAAATAATCGGATGGCCTCAAGTCTAGCAACTGGTGCATAGACTTCTGTATAATCCAGACCTTCTTGTTGGTGAAAACCTTGAACAAACAGTCTTGCTTTATTTTTCACTACAATGTGTCGATCGTCAGTTTTGCACTTGAACACCCATCTGGTTCCAATTGGATGTACACTTCTTGGTAAATCAACTAGATCCTAAACATGTAGTTTTTTTGAATTGAGATAGTTCTTCTTGCATAGCCTCAATCCAACAATTGTCAGCTAGAGCCTCTTTGATATTCTTAGGCTTTATTTGGGATACGAAGGCAGCCTTTAAACATGTTTCAATGATACATGTGTTACGAATCTCAACATAAAGACTGGTGTTTTTAGTTACAGTTCTGTGACGAGTTTGAACACCGACATTAGGATCACCAATAATGTTTTCAATTGGATGATTCTTATGAATTCTTGTCTCTGGTGCAATGGTTTCTTGAATACTTGTTTCAAGATTCGTGCCTCTCCCCCATATCATTTACACCTGAAGATGTTTCATTGTAAATATGATCAACTGGAATTTTGTTTCTGATTTGAGCTCCGTCTTCTTCAGTATGAGTATCTTCTTCAGTGTCACTTTCATGTGTTCCTGATGCAGATGCAACATCAGAACAAGAGCTTGGAATAGGTACAGTTGTTCTTGTAGAGAAATTGGAGTTGTCTTCACCACTACAGTATTGATACAGCTTTGCAGCATCTTCAGCAGATAAATCAGGAAGATTGAAAGACTTGAGAAGATTATCATAATCAAAACCCCAAGCTGGACCTACAGGTTCTGGTGGACGGCTGTATTTACTGTAATCCACTTCGAACCATTATTCGACAGTATGACTTTCATTATTGTATACTCTTTTGCAAGGTGAGTTGGCAACATATCCTAAGAAGATGCCTTCTACTGATTTAGCATGAAATTTCGACTGTCGATCTTTGTTTTGTAATAATAGGGAGCATGGACTACCAAAAGGAATTAGGTAGTCAAGCTTAGGAGGTCGATTATTGATTAGTTCATAGCTTGTTTTGTTGTGTCTTTTCACTACCAGAACTCTATTCAATACGTGACAAGCTGTATTAATAGCTTCTGCCCAAAACGTGATTGAAAGCTTGGCATCTGACAGCATTGTACGTGCAGTGTCAATTAGAGTTGTATTCTTCCGTTCTGCAACTCCATTCTGCTGAGGAGTGTACGGTGCACTAAATTCTTGATGAATACCTTTCTTGAGATAGAAAATAGCCATCAAATTTATTTTTAAACTCGGTGCCATTGTCATTCCAAATTCTTCTGACCTTTAGTTTGGATAAGGATTCTAGATTCAGAATCAAATATTAAAGAATTCCAGCAGTCTCATCTTTAGTACCTAAGAAATGTACCTAAGAAAAACGTGAGTAATCATCAGTAACAACCAAACAGTATGAATTTCCTCCAATACGCTTGATACTTATGGGCCCAAACAAATCCATATGTAAGAGCTCCAAAGGGGTATCAATAGAGTTTTGAGTCTTTGGCTTATGAGATTTTCGTTGTTGTTTTCCCCTTTTGCAAGACATACAATCATCTACAACGGAAAATCTCAATTTAGGAACACCAGTTACCAAACCGTTTCGGACAAGATGATTCATTTTTCTATATGAAAGGTGTCCGAGTTTCCTATGCCATAAGATTGAGTCAATTTTAGTTGCTCTAGATATTAAACAAGTTGCAACTGAGGAAGTGGTTGTTGCAACTGAGGTAGTGGTTGTTGCCACACTCATATCGATCTGATACGTGTCGTTTGTTCTTGGTGCATGCATCAAAATCCATTCTTCTGGAATCACGAAACCATACTTGAGAACCACACATTCAGATTTGTTGAACATCACTGAGTACTCTTTGTAAAGAAACACTTAACAAATTGTGTTTTAACTGCTCACAGTAGTTGACATTGTCAAAACTAATACACCCTATAGTAACCACACCTTTACGTGTGATACTTCCACCTTTCTCGCATGCAAAGGCCACATAGCCACCTCTGAATGGTTTAACATCTTGTAGAAGGGCCATGTTGCCTGTCATGTGCCGGGAACAACCACTATCAACATACCAGCGATTAGAAACTGATCCCCTAGGTTTTCCCTGCACATATCACACAAATTAGTTAGATTTGGAGACCCAAGCCATTGTGGTCTTGGGTCGTCCGTTTTTCTCAAAGTACACAACTTCAATTAATTCACAGTCATGGTGATAAAAAATGGGTGACTCTTTTGGTGAGTCGGAATTAGAAGCTTGAGAACCAACTATTTTCTTTCTCTAAATTTGTTTTTGTTGATCAACATGTGTTCTAAGGTTAGAAAAAGTTTTGCTTAGTTGATTACCTGTTAGCTGTTGTCCTAATTTTCTCAAACTTTTATTCCGTCTCCTCATATGTGGTCTAGACAATCTTACCTCATAAGATCGTGTATTACCAAAGGTAGATACACGCGGAACCACAGACTCTTTGTTCCCACTCTTAGTAAATGGCTTAGACTTAACCATATATTGGACTGAAGATTTTGAAACTTGAGTTTTGAATTGTTTTCTTGGTGAATTTTTCAAGGATACGGCCTGTATTGGAACAACGGACCGTTTCTCTTGATTCTTATAAGGACAATTCATCAGGATATGTCCAAATGTTCCACAATGAAAACAATTCCTTCTTTCTTTGAAAGGTCTCCTGTAAGGCTCACTGGTTTTTGATGTAGAAGGTTTATTCTGACCAGTGTTAGAATTAGTTTGATGAACCACATGTGAAGTTTTAGCAGATATTAATTGAATTTTAGGAGTGTTGTGCTTATCAATGTTTTCTTGAAAATTCTTTCCAAGTTTGTTAGCCAATGTCTCCTTTTTGGCTTTCTTTATAGTTTTGAAATCTCCATAAATCATCTTTTCCAATTTATCATTTGATTCAATTAAATCAGGTTCAGTTAAAATAAAATTGTCCCGATTGTTGATAACATTTTTGTTGATTTTAGGTTCATTAAACAATTCTTCTGAAACAATACCATCAATTTTGTTGTTTTCTGAACATTCGTCAGAATAAAACTCTTCATATGAAGATGTGTTATCCTTACTTAACGATTCATCAAGAAATGATAGATCAATGTCGATTGACCCGTTGAAAAATGTCCCGTTAACCGGTGGTGGAATGGCATTAGTACACAGAACCATGTGCCTTTTTTTCTAAATCATATGCTTTCTTTTCTTCAACATCAAGTCTAGAGATTGGTTTGGGTTTGGTTTCACCAAGGAATTCATGGGTTGGATGTTTATAACCTTCTAAAATAGGTATCCACATGTTTGAATCTGTGTATGACACATATTCCTAAAATCTAGCTTTCCAGGTGGAATAGTCATTCACATTTATTAACTTTGGCTATTTCGTTGTCATAATTCAACAGGCTACTAAGATTTTGAAGGTTTGCCATTTGTGAAAAGTCTCAGAAGTCTGAATATTTGGCTATAAGTACGTGTGAACAGAAAGGCCTTGCGTACTTATAAGTGCGCAAGAAGACAAATACGCATGAACTATCAAGTACGCAAGAAGACAAATATGCAAGGACTATCAAGTACACAAGAGCTATCAAGTACGCATGAACTGATAACTACGCACAAGAGATTAACTATACAAGAATTTAGACAAGTATACAGGGTTCTAATACGCATGAACTTAAGTACATATGGACTTAAGTACGCAAGAATTATGACAAGTACGCAGGAATTGTTAAGTACGCAGGAATTGTGAAAAGTACGCAGGAAACAGAAAGATGGTTTTTGACAACTGTATCCACTTGTCCTGATCAAAAGATGATCTGACCAAGTTGTAGTGTATGAACAATGTGATTTGAACAAGTGACCAGACTGAGAAATAGACAGAAAAAATGATGATTGTAACAACAAAACAAGAACAACACAATGATGGAATGGGATTCTTTCAAGATGAACAAATGTGTGAAACAAGACTCAAGAATCACCAATGCAGATGTAAATAGAAACACATATGGATGACATATGTTCCTAACATTCTCACAACACTCAGAAATAAGAGCAATGGCTCTGATACCACTTGTAGGTCCCTCCGGGTGGGTGTTTCGGATCGATATCGTGTGAGAACGTAGCCTAGTAAACAGGTGCGGAATGCCCGTTACTAGGTGGAACAATGTAAGAATGATCGTATGACAATCAACACGAGATGATACTAATAAATACAAGGTCTATTGATTTCATACTGTTTCAAACAAGTACAGAAACAGATTGAATGACTTCTGGACTGATACAATACTGATCTGTGCGTACTTGTGTGTGCAAAAATACATCTGTGTGTAAAATGAAACAACCTATGGTATTTATAGACTTGGTCCATTGTACTTGGCAAATACACAGGAACTCATTCTTGCGTATTTGTTTAGTACAATATCAAAATACAACACGTTCAGACATAAACATACATAATACAACTCGATAAAAAAATACAACAAATACTACATACATACAAGACTGAACTAAATAATAACAAAAGTTTCAGCTCTATCCAGAGTGCCTGTCACAAAACATGCATCAACACTGAAGATGAATCATTTCTGTGGCATAAAAGGTTGGGACACGTAAATTTTAAAATCATGAACCGCCTGGTTCGAGGAAACTTTGTCACCGGATTGCCTCTCAAAGATTTTTCTCCGGTGGAACACTGTATCTCTTGTTCCAAGGGAAAACAGCACAAATCTTCTCATAAGCCCAAAACCACAAATTCCATTGACTCCCCTCTCCAATTACTTCACATGGATATCTTCGGTCCTGTGAGTGTCATGAGTCTTGGACGAAAATCCTACTGTTTGGTGGTAACCGATGACTTCTCTCGGTTTACTTGGGTGTTCTTCCTGGCTAAGAAAGATGAGATGCCATAGATTCTGAAGACTTATCTGCTTCAAATTGAGAACCTCTTCAATCTGAATGTGAAGACTATCCACAATGATCATGGAACAAAATTTAAGAATGCCACTCTTGATTCCTTCTGTGAAAGCAAAGGAGTTTTTAGGCAATTCAGTGCACCGCGTACTCCTCAACAAAATGCTTTAGCTGAAAGGAGAAACCGCATGTTGATTGAAGCTGCTATAACTATGATTGTTGATTCCAAGCTTCCTGTGACCTTTTGGGCTGAGGATCATTCTAGAACATAAATGATCAAAGTTCTTCCTCATCCACTCAAAATGAAATCCCTGCACCTGCTTATGCTGAATCCAACATGGACTCTTCCGGTTCTGGTGCAACAAGTGAAATTGTTGAAGACAACGCCATTCCAATAGTAGATGTTGCCCCAAAATCAACTGCTAAAGATCCTATTATTAATGAAGCTAATCCTCCTGCTGACAATATCACAAATCTGGATGAACTCTTGGAAGAAGATGAGATTCCCTAGTTGAGAATTCACAAGAATCATCCCGCCGATAACATCATTGGTCCGCTTAATGTAGGTGTTCGTACCCGGAGTGCATGTGATGCACTAAACAACAGCATGTTCTCGTGTTTTATATCTCAAGTAGAACCTAAGAACATCAAAGCAGCTTTTCTTGAGAACAGCTGGGTGGAAGCAATGCAAGAAGAGTTGCAACAATTCTTAAAACTGAATGTGTGGAATCTGGTGGATCTTCCCAAGAACAAAGTACCTATCGACACTCGTTGGGTGTTTTGCAACAAAAAAGATGAAGGAGGAATGGTGATTCGGAACAAAGCTCGTTTGGTTGTTCAAGGTTTCTATCAAGAAGAAGGGATTGGCTTTGAGGAAGTTTTTGCACCAGTGGCTCGCTTGGAAGCCATCATAATGTTTCTTGCCTATGCAGCCTATATGGACTTCACTGTTCATCAAATGGATGTCAAAAGCACATTTTTGTATGGAAAAGTTCAAGAGGAAGTTTATGTCAAGCAGCCACCGGGTTTCATTGATCCTAACTTTTCAGATCATGTCTACAAGTTAGACAAGGCATTGTACGGTCTTCACCAAGCACCTCGTGCGTGGTATGAGACGTTATCAAAGCATTTTCTTGAAAATGGTTTCACACGAGGAGCGATTTTCTCATAGTAGAGGTCTTGGGTTCGAATCCTGGCAACAACAAAAAAGGGGTCTGTGGCCAGGTCAGGGGGTTTACCCAGTTGGGTGGTTCCTCCTATGGTGGGCTACCCTAGATATTCTAGGTGTTGCCCCGGGGAAACCCAATTATCCTAGAATATCTAGTGTTGCCGTTAAAAAAAAATTACGAGCGATTGACCAAACTATGTTTAAACGGAAGGATGGAAAGTATACAATCATGTTGCAAATTTATGTGGAAGATATCATCTTTGGATCCACAAATCCTCATCTGTGCAAAGAATTGGAAGCAGTGCTGCGTTTTAAGTTTGAAATGAGCTCTATGGGAGAAATGAAGTTCTTTTTGGGATTGCAAGTTGATTAGTCCGAGTCAGGAATTCTCATTCATCAAGAGAAATATATGAAAGAAATCCGAACCAAGTTCAAAATGGTTGAGTCTCATCCAGTCAAAACTCCCGTGGAAGTTCGACATTGTCTGTCTCCCGATTTGGATGGTGAAAACGTTGATCACCACTTCTATCGCTCTATGATAGGATCTCTCATGTATCTCACTGCCAGCAGACCCGACATCATGTTTGCAGTGTGCTTGTGTGCACATTTTCAGGCTAATCCTAAATTCTCTCATTTATCTGTTGTCAATCGTATTTTGTGATATTTAAAGTACAAGCCAAAATTGGGTCTTTGGTATCCTAAAAATGATTTGTTTGATCTTGTGGCTTATTCAGATTCAGACTATGGGGGATGCAACTTAGACCGCAAATCCACTTCTGGAGGTTGTCAGTTCCTTGGCAACCGCCTTGTCTCATGACAATGTAAGAAACAATCCACCGTTTCCCAATCCACCGCCGAGGCCGAATACATTGCCGCCGCCCTTTGTTGTTCCCAAGTCAAATGGATACACCATCAGATGCTTGACTATGGGATCACATTCCATGAGACACGCATTCATTGTGACAACACTACCGTTCCCCATACCACCAAAAATCCAGTTCAGCATTCCAAAACCAAATACACCGAGATCAAACATCACTTTATCCGTGATTGTGTTGAAAAGAAACATATTCAAATCGTTGAGGTCAAAACCGACAAGCAAACCATAGACATCTTCACAAAGGCCTTTGACTCTGCCAGATTTGCCTAACTGGTGGAGATGCTTGGCATGATAAACTTTCCGTAATCCCTATGTATATTAGTTGTTTTATGTTTATGCTTAACGGTCAAGAAAATTTCCAAAAAGATTTTCCTTTTGTGTATAGTTCATTTTTACCTAGCAAATCTTTTGGGGGAGAAATGAGAATTTAATATGTCAAAATTGAAAAGAATTGCTTTGTGTACAGTCTTACAAGTGGTTTTGTTACAGGAAAATTGAATATGACATTTGAGAAATGATAGCGTCTGATCACATCTGTTGAACATGAAGTGGACCAAAAGTGATGGTGTTTACTGAGGTATAGCTGGTAGGCCCGGCATATGGTTAAAACTTATAAGTAGTGTGAAAACCTAAATCCTATCTCATACTTGTGTGTTTGAACCCATTATTGAAACATCTAACCCATTTTGTCTATTAAGAAAACCAATTCAATCAGATACAGTCCTACGTGTTGGATTCCTATTCATACGCCAGGTGGCCGTCAAAGTAACGGTATTTACCACCGATGACCCCGTATGTTTTGCTTACGTAAAGATCTCGGGTGTTCATCTTTTTCCCATCCACTTGGATGATTTGACCCCATCTGTTTTGCTTACGCAAAGATCTTGGGTGTTCAACATTCTCCAATCCGCTTGGATAATTTTACGACTTCTTCTGTTTTGCTTACGCAAAGATCTAGAATGTTGGTACCTTTTTAATATCTACTTGATATTTTTCATTTTAAATCTTCTAATCCACTTCGGTTCTTATTTTATTTTGGTGGTATTTTGAAATTAGTAAGATGGTACCTTGGTTAATCAGAAACATATGATAGGATGAATATGGTATTTCTTGAGGATTGATAGGTTTTCAAAACCATTTTATTTTCAATATGTGAGGTACACCTTGTATCTTGTTTTAATGGTACCATTTAATCACATGAAAATCTATGTACAAAAAAATGTTCGGCTTTACCTTTCACAAATATCAGCTATCTTCATGGACTCACAGTAGTTGATTGCAAAAGGAAGTGTATCAAGAGACTGACCAGATATGATCTCATGTTGGATCTTTCCCAAAAAAAAAACGGTGAAGTGTGAATATTTTGTATAAGTGTTATTTTTTTTAATTTTTTTTTTCATTTCTATAGTTTAGTAGGTTGTATATAAGTTAAGTTATGTTTTTAGTTTATGTGTTTCATATCTATCGAAACTATTCCAGTCACCCGAAACTTCCAAGTCACCCGAAACTATTCGAGTCACCCGAAACTTCCAAGTCACCAGAAACTACTTTACTCTATCGAAACTAGTAGTTTCGATAGGGGCAAAATTGTCTTTTGCCACATGGGAAAATTAAATGACTTCATAATCAGGTTTCTTCGTCGTGAAGCCTCACTTTACCGTCTCCAAATCTTTTACACCTTCTCTCACACATACATAAGCTCTCAAACCCTCGGTCTAAGCTTGCGAAATCGGTATCTAACCTGATTCCCCCATCGTCTTCATCATCTTCATCATCAGGTAACGATTGTGTTAAGGTTTCTATTTGAAATGTCAGATGATCAAACCTAGGGTTTGAGATGGATAGATTTTCACGACTAACACTTCACATAAATGGTCGATCAAGGCTTAGTTTCTGTTCATAGACTCACCATTGTTAATATCTTACATCTTTATGTACATATTTGCAGATTTATCTTTGAATCATCGGTAAGATGGAGTTTTGACACTCACATGCCACTCTTACTCCTTCTTTTATCCTTTTCATCAATTTCATGTTTATATGAGTCTGTAAATTTCTTTGAGTCTTGATTCTGTGTGTTTAAGTATGTTCAAGGGTTTGGGCATCGAAATTAAGTAGTTTCGAGAAAAAGGGATGTTTTTCTTTTAAAATAGGTTTTTCAAAATTTAAACAGGTTTTCAATCGAAACTAGTAGTTTTGATACCCAAATTTGCCCAACCATTGTCTCTTTGCCCGAAACTATTTAGTTTCGGTCACCCTTTTCTGAAATTGTCTAAGTGTTGATCGAAACTTGTTGTTTCGATCGAAACTAGTAGTTTCGATAAGGCCTGTTTCGATAAGTCCTATTCCAAAATTTTCTAAGTGTTGACCTAAAGTTGTTGTTTCGATCGAAACTAGTAGTTTCGATAGGGCTTATTTCAGAAATTGTCTATAAGTGTAGGGCCAAAGAGTGTCAGTCAGTTTTATTCTGAAATTTCTCTAAGTATCAAACTTGATTAATCTTGTGTGTTTGCAGATATGGATCTACTATTCGTTAAAAGGCATAATGTATGTGCTTTCCTTGATGCTAATGATCCAAAGAGTGCCGAGTTCGTTCCAGTCCTGAACTTCCTGGCTAATTCAAACATAAGCTTTGCCATCAGTCACAACCTTCCGGTTTTTGAAGCATCTATTAGAGAATTCTGGGAAACTGCTGAGTTGGTTACTGTTGATAATGTGGAGCACATAAGGGCCATAGTTCGTGAGAAAGAGGTTCTATTTTCTGAAGCCACAATAAGACAATTGCTGATGTTCAATGATAATCCAGAAGCACCAATAGAGTTTCCAAGCTTCTACATAAAGGAATGCTTTAGAAGAATGAGCCATCCAGATGAATTCAAGAGTGGCCAAATCATTAAGAACTCCCTACCATCACACTGTAGATATTTTGTGCATATCTTCATCTACTGCTTGTCCATTCGAATAGGTGGTTTTGACTCTAAAAATGCAATGGTGGCATCTGCTGTATTGTGCTTGATCAAAGGCAGGGACTACAACTTTTCAAGGTTGGTATTCACTCAACTTAAAGAGAATCTAACTAGGGCTATGATAGAGAAGTTTTTAGTCCATCCCAGATTTTTGCAGATCATCATAAATCATCTCCATCCAAATCTTCAATATGGAGGAAATATCTTGGTGTTTGATCATATGGGAGCAAATACTCTGAGCTACATGAAAAGCAAAAATAAAAGAACTAACAGAGTAATAGCTGATATTCCATTGTTTGGACATGTGATTGGTGAGGAGGAAGAGTTAGTACCAGACATTGATCCTGATGTACCGATTGAAGAAGCAAATGACTCATCTGAAGATGAAGAAGAGGAGATGGTACAGGATCGAGGGAACCGACAAGAGGTTGAAGCTGAAGCTGATGATGAAATCCCTATTATTCAAGAAAAAGAACAGCCTGCTGATGAGCCTGTGCTAGAAGCTCCTTTTGTTGAGGAAGTACAGATTCCTATTGAGTGAGTGGTTAATGTTGAAGCTCGTATACAAGGAGATGAGGAGGAGGTTGCACAGTCTAGTGGGACTCTGGATGCAGGAATCTATGGGTCAGACTACTACAAGTTAGACTCCAATGCTCAAACTGAACCCCCTGCATCATCTTCCAAAAGACAAGCTGATTCAGACTCTGATTATGAGCTTGAAGAGCCCAAGGCAAAGAAAATAAAGACGGGGTTTGAAGATCTATCATCTTCCTCTGATTCAATTTTTGATACGCCACAACCCACACCTCCTCCATCTCCATAACATGCACCCACCTCCATCTCCACAACATGCACTCATCCCTACACCACCACCATTATCTCATCATGTACACATCCCCACACCACCTCCATCAACACAACATGTGCACATTCCTATTCCACCTACATCACCATCTCATGAATCAACATCATCAGTACCAAGAGTCAAGACCTTAAGTCTTGAAGTGATGAAACTACAGGATCATGTTAAAGAAAAGGAGACAGTGATTGAAGGTTTAAGAACCGAGCTGAATGAGTGTAAAGAAGAAGTTAAAGACTTGAAGCTAGAAGTTAGGGGCTTACATACCCAGCTTGAGGTCCAGCAAACTCAACTTGAAACCCAACAAAAGCTTATCTCAAAGCAACAGGAAGAATTCAAAGCCTTAGCTGAAATTGTTGAGCAACTCAAGGCTTCTTTAGTAAAGCCTGTTCAGCCACAAGCAACCACCTCCAAAGCTCAGGGGGAGACCACTTCGGGTGTGGAACCCCCTTCCCCTGCCTTGGTAACAAATCCTGAATCTGTAGTGACCATCTTCTCCGAACCTGCCACTAAGAAAAGGAAGCTGTGGAGGTTAAGATTGAAGAGCAAGAGTTTGACCTTCCCTCAACAAGTGAAAGAAGAGAATCTAAGAAGCGAGGGAAGGGACCTGAGACTGATGTTGAGATGGTAATTCTGGATGAAGAAGATGTGGCATCTGACGATGAGCTCAATGCCCTCTTAGATGAAATCATCAACTTTAGCTACAATGATCTATATCCAGAAATCTTACCTACTAAGGAGCTAGAGACTAAAAGAGTCTGATACTTTACAGAAGAAGGAGATGAAATCCAAGCTCTATCTGATGAGAATCAAACTGAAGAAAATGTTCAAGTTAACCCTGTTGTCACTGAAGAACCTACTTCAACAAAACCTGAAACCACTCAAGCTCCAACTCAACCAACACATGATCCCAACTATCCTAACCCTAAGAAACCCTCGTTGGGAAAGATTGTAGTAGAGGAGAGCCCACAAACCTATGAATGGATAGCTGAGTACTAAGAGCTTAAAAGGCCTCCTGTTGGATGGAAGTATGATGCAGAAAGGAAGCTGTTCATTATTAGAAGATATAGGGGAGGAGTTCAACATTTCAAGAATATGACTGACTTCCAAACTCTCCCCTTCTATGACCTGAGAGATCTGGCCAAGCTTCCCTTTCAAAATCCAGGGAAGGTGATGATGGCTTCAGACTTTGAACACTTCCAACACACCCAAGTTAACTGTGACTTTAAGAGAATGAAGCCTAGAAAGACGAAGAAAAAGATTTCAAAGAATAGGTTTAATCCAAAGACCAAGAAGCTTTATGTCTTCTTGTGGTACAAACTAGCACAAACACACAAAACCATCACTCTTCCCAAATCCGTGCCTGTTCAACTCCAAACCTTCAAGAAATGGTACTACAGTCCAAATATTGGAAGTGCCGTGACTGAGTGTGAAGGCAAAGAAGATATGGTGATCTTTGAACCGATAGAGTTGCTGAAGTTTCAACCAGATGATCTGGAGGTGCTTTTCAAGAATCATATTCAATCCTATAGTGATAAAGATGAGACGGATGCAAAGGCATATCAACGGGTTGTGACCCTACATGTGAAGCCTTACATCCAGAAGCCTACTGAAGGACCAGCTGCTTAGTGAAGGGCTGAAGAAAGTAATGCAACAGCTTAGAGGGAGATTGTAGCGTCTTGTAATTTTATTAAGCTGTTGTCATTATTGTATTTTGAACAATCTTAGTTTAGCTTTCTTTTATTGTAATTTCAGTTTATGTATTTTACAGCTTTATTTTAGTTTAGTCTGGGCCATCGAAACTACTTAGTTTCGATTGAGTTATGTTTAATCGAAACTAGTAGTTTCGATAGATAGTAGTTTCGACAAGGTGTTCATTTACTTGTAAATGTTCAACTGAAACTAGTCGTTCCGGTTGACATAGTTTCGATACCTGTCAATTACCATAAATAGCCTAGTTTGAGAAGATTTAGGGCGTGAGTAGCGGCTGTAACCCTGAACCTTCTCTTTCATTGTTCATCAATCAAAACAATCTGCATTTTGAGTATTGTGCACTGTTCTTACAGTTTCATATCATATTTGTGTTGATTATGAGTGTGTTTAGCCCGTTATCTTCACCAAATCTGTTTCTATCCTCTATTTCACCTCCATATACACTGTTTCCGCCTTTGTGTGTGGAGAATCGATCATCTGTGAGATTTCTGAGTGAAATCTGGGCCTACAATAAAGAACAAGAAATTAAAATCCCTAATACCATAACAAAAATCCAACAATGAAATCTAAATGAATAATAACTCACAACCGGTATAAACATCGGCCCAACTTAATTATTCTTTAAAAGATTAAACATTTAAAAAGAACGAATTCAAAATCGTCCCCTTAGCTTACCGACACTACAAGAAAACATCACTATAACTGACGGTTTCCATCGGTAATAGAGCTCTCCGACGGAATCCCGTCAGAAATGTACCGTCGGCAAAGTGCATGTAAGAAACTCATTTTCCGACAGAATACGTCGGTATTCTGTGACTGATTACGAACGGATAATTCTCCTACCAACTTCTCATTTCAATGGCAAGTTTCACATTTGTGTCAGATTACTGACGGATATTCGTCGATTATTTTAATTTATTTAAAAAAATAGGTAAATATATTTTTCATTTCCAGCAATACAAAATACCACAAATCTGCAAATTACATTTGTTTCAAGCAATAAAAATACCATAAATATGTAATTACATATATTTCCAACAATACAAATAACACAAACTGCAAATTACATTTACAAATTCATGAATTTCAAATTACATTAAAAAACTATTAAATTAAGAAGATATTCCTCATGATGAACTTATGATGAGTTTGAGTCGTTCTACCATACGCGATTCAATCTTGCAATTTAACAAAAGACGTTATTACTATGTTATAATAATCAAAATGGGTCAAAATAACATGTGCCTACTTATAATGTTATAATAATCAAAATACAACTTAAATGGGTCAAAATGACTCATACCCGTTTTATGATGTTATAATATCCAAAACACAATTTAAAAAGGTCAAAATGGCTAGTACCCACTTTATGATATAATAACTAAAATACAACTTAATAGGTCAAAACGACCCGTACCCACTTTAAGATGTTATTATAATAAACAAAATACAACTGAAATTGGTCAAAACAACTCGTACCCACTTTATGATGTTATAATAACAAAATACAACTTAAAAAAGGTCAAACGACCCGTACCCACTTTATGATGTTTTAATAACAAAAATACAACTTAAATAGGTATACTTACCATAACTCAATCTGTATTATATGTCCAGGTTAAACCGTATGCTAAGAGAAACAGAGCAAAAACAAGTCAACATCCTCAAGAAATCAAATTTTATCGGAAGATGGGAAGAATAACCCGAGCTTTGACCCCCAAGAAATTCAAAATTGGTCAACAAAAGTCAAACATTAGAAAATGACAACACTGAAGAAAAAAGGGGGGATGCACGGCCGTGCATCCCAATGCACGATCGTGCATTGCCTGTCGTGTGTCTCAAGATGCTTCGTACTTGCCATCTGTACCCTAGGGCATTTTCACGACCGTGCATTGACCATTTTAGAGCTTATAAATAGATGTCTTGGGTTCCTCATTTCACAGACCATTACAGAGAGAAAGATACACTTAGAGTGCGTAGCTGTAGTTTAGAGTAGAGAGTAGAGAGGCTCTTGCGCTTTGTTTGCACTAGAGGATCATACGAGACTCAACATTATGCTAGTTCGTATGATCATTCATGGTTAAACTCTTTGTATTGCTTGGGTGAAGATGAAGTTTGGTGTTTGTTAATGTTTAACTTATTAATCTGATGGTATGTTTATGTTCTTTAATTATTCGCTCTTAAAACCATCTTCATGATGGACTTTTTATTATTATCTAAATTAGTCTTTAAACTTTTGAGTGTTCTTGATTTTAAAGTGTAAGACCGTAAAATATTTTTAATCAAACTTCTTTCGAAACTTGTACGTCTTTATACAAGCAAATTTTGATAAGCCAAAACTTGGTTAATATTGATAAGATCGTACGTTTTTATACGATTTGTTATGAAACAAAGAGTTGGTGAAATCATGTTGGGAATTGTACATCTTTATACATGGTCTCGTTGTTGCATTGCATCCCGGTTAACAAAGTCTATTCACTCTTTTAATAAAAATAATTGTATTTAAGTTTGATGTTTTAAACTAATTCGGAGACGGATCTTAAGCATACGAATGTATGGATCTATAGAAGAGTTGAGGGTAATGATGTCCTCAGCTGGGAGTCTTACTATTTTATTATTAAGGAACATAATTCCTGAACCAAATGTTATGAGAATGAGGCTCTATCGGTGTACCGTTCACACATTTGTATTAGTCATACCATCAAATTAGTTTACATAACATTACCATATACCAAGTAGATTCGAATCCCAAAGAAATACTCGTTGTGATCTGATTATTATCGAGCCATTTACTTTCTTGTTATTTACTGTTCTGTTATTTATATTTCTGTTACACATTTCACGCATATTTTGTATTTTATGTTATTTACTTTACTGATATTTACTTTTCTGCCTCACAAGCACACAAAACCCACTCACTAATTAAACTGGCTAAACGATAACAAAACTTGAGTATTGGAACTCGATCGTGTCCATTGGTTCGATACTTGGTTCTTACCTAAACTTTATTACGCTGCGATAGGTACTCTTGCCTATTGTGTGTGTTTTTAAGTTTAAGTACTTATCATTTTATAAATTTTAAAACTTGATCTCGTGTAACCATATTTAAATATATTATTATATTATATATTAATAAAACAACACATCAACGTTCATTTCGTAAAGCGTTCTTGTTTCAAACATCGTTTCTTTCGAAAACTGTTCATTCGCAAATGTTTCATTTCGTTCGTCTTTTCATAAACATTCATTAAGTATGCATATCACCATAGAAACAAGTAAATATGGATTCTTGAATCACCTGTTCGTTCGTAACCTAACCTGAATCGAATAGGGGTGTCAATCGTGTCGGTTTAGCGGTTTGACGGGTTGATGGGTTCCGGGTTGACGGGTTGCAACCCAAGCACGACCCATATTCTTATTCGTGTCAGAAACTACAACCCAAACCTGGATACATTTAAAGTCGGGTCAACCCGAACCTGACCCATTTAACCCATTTATCTAAATCAAAATCATAAACTACTAAATCCAAAATCTAATTCATTTAAGGTAAACCAAAAAATAATTGAATAGTCATATCTAGAAAGCAAAAAGAGAAAAATTTTGGTATAAATAAATTACTTTATGGTAAATAATAAATTTAAAAATAATTAAAACAACCGTTTCTTGAAAGTGAAACTAAAAAAAATAAATTTGAAACCTAAACGGTTTAGCGGGTCAACCCGTTTATTAAACAAGTCAACCCTAACGCGACCTGTTTTCTAAATGGGTCAACACGAATACTAATCGTTTTTTAAACGTGATGTAATTTCCAACCCAAAACCTGTTTTTTTTGTGTTAGGTTCTTGTCGGGTTCGAGTTCGTGTCATGATTTGACACCTCTAGAATCGGATGTCTAGTTGGTGCTTACTTGCTAACTGATCTACACATAAGTCAACACATAGATTCTATCATTTAACTTAGTGTCGTCGGGACAATATCATGTTGCCAGGCTTAGTGTCGACGACACACGATCAGTGTCGCCAGACTCACTGTCAATGTCTCCAAAACTTTTATTCCGGAGTTAGTGTCATGTGATTTTGTGTCGTTCAATTAGTGTCGCCGATGGAATGACACATGTCTTAATCATTGGAAACCTTGGGGACGACGCCGCCTGCTAGTGTCACCACAAGTTTAGTGTCGTCCCACTAGGCATCATCTTCGTCAAGTGGCCGCGACTAGTGTCGCCTCAAAAAATAGTTTCGCCTATTAGTGTCACCACTTGAAGTTCTTCATTTTCAGACCCGTTTTTACCCCAAGTTTGCAACTTTTTACGTCCAAACCGTTTCTTTAACTCCCATGAGCTCGGATATGGGATTTATACCCCTTTTTACACGTAAAAACCATGTCTTTTGAAATCAAAACCCTAGTTTTACCCCATAACCCATTTAGACTAAAAAACAGATGGCTTAGGTTGGATTATTACCTCAAAATCTATGGTTTCTTCTTCTCTAATACTTGAGGCACAGATTGGAGCAGATCTTGAGCTTCAAAACCTTGTTCTTCAACTTTCTATCGCTATAAATCTCTTTCTATCTCTAGGCGATTTTGGGTGAAAGTGTGGAAATGAATCTAATTAGGGCTGCATTAGGGTTATGTTTAAACTTATTGGGCCAAGCCCACCACCGTTATTTCCTTATGTCAAGCTATTTTAAAAGTGTCGGGTTTTCGGGATGTTACATGACTATCAAGAGACTTTTTTCTTTGTCTCTCGAAATGATTCTTTAAGGATCGTTATGCCCTTAGTAGCTCACTTCAAAAGGCCTACATTGAACGTGTCTTCACACGTTATAATATGCAGCATTGCTCTCCCTGTGTAGCTTCAGTAGTTAAAGGAGATGTTTTCAGTTCTTTTCAGTGTCCGTAAACAAAGGTTGAAAAGGAGCAAATGAGTATGATACTTTATGCATCAGTAATTGGAAGCCTTATATATGCTCAAGTCTGTACTCGTCCAGATATCGCTTATATTGCTGGAGTGCCAGACCATTATCATACTAATCATGGCCTTGATCATTGGAAAGTAGCAAAGAAAGTTTTTCGATTTCTGAAAGGGATGAAAGGCTATAAAATGACCTACAAAAGAAGTGATAATTTGGAAGTGGTTGGTTATTCTGATTTTGACTTTGCTAAATGCAAAAACGACAAGAAATCCACTTTGGGGTATACCTGTGTGTTAGCAGGCAGACCTATCTCATGGAAGAGTCATAAGCACCAGTTAACAACAACATCCAATATGATGGCAAAATACATCGCTATTTATAATGCGACCTGTCATGGAATCTTGATACAGAATATTATTAATGGACTCAAAGTTGTTAACTCCATCTCTAGACCACTGAAGCTTTATTGTGATTAGTCAGCTGCCGTCAATTTCTCGAACAATAATAGTTCGACTAGAGCTGGGTTATATCTTTATACAAAGTACTTGTTTATACGTGAGCGAGTTAAGGAAAATAATCTTTGTGATGAGTATATAAGTACTAAAATTATGCTTGTGGATCCGATGACTAAGGGTCTCCCTCCTAAAGTTTTTCAAAGGACATGTTTCGAAGATGGGCTTTTCTAAAGACCTTTTAGTTGCATAATGTACTTACGTACGTTTAGTAATAACATTTCCTTACTTAATTGAAGTTGGTTGTCTTTGAATATGTTTATGCATGCCTAAAGACATATAGACAGTAATTATACGAATCAACGTTAAGAGCTTAATTGTTAATTTGATTCTAAGTTTACTTACGTTTTAAATTTGGTATTGTAGTATGATTAATGGGGGTCTTGGGTTGAATGCTGATTCAATGGCTTTATTTTTCTATTACAGTTTCAGTTTAGAACTAAAATGAGCACTTCGTCAAATTTGGGCTATGGTCACACAAAAAAAGTGTGACCATATGCCTTTCGCCACACATATTTTTTTTCAGCTCAAATGTGACATTCGCTTGAGTCATCGTAGGTATCATACGACTACATTAAATTTTAGTGGTTGTAGATCATAAAACGGGTGGCTAAACGATACATGTATTTCTTGTTGGAATCTATCCTTCCGACCATTAAGTGTGGCTAAATGGTAGCAACAGTGAGATGATGTCCTATTAAGTGTGGCCGTTTTTATTATATAGTCACACAAAAGCTTGTTTTAGCCACTTCTAATTAGGACAACCTTAGCAAAAGGGTTGTATTAATCATACATTTTCTCTCTCTAAGTGTGGCTATCAACTATTTCTAGACACACTAAAAATTTTGTAATTCTGAAAGTGGCTATATCAAACCTTTGGTCCCAGCGTTTTATTTTTCACATGACATTTGGTACCTTTCAATCACATAAAACAAAAAAACAAAGTGTCATGGTGTAACTAATGTTTATGTAAATCCACCTTTTTCCTTGCCAAATACTACCGTGAGGGCATCCGTGCCCGGCCAAAGTTTCAAGGTTCCATCTATCAATTGTTTTATCACTATCGATCTGTAAAAAAAATTTGTTAAAACAATGTAGCGAGATCGATGTTTTTTAAACAAAAAAGAAAAAAAGAAAAAACCAAATAAAGTTTGAAGGTAAACTTACTATTTTATCTACAGTGACTTTGACAACAACATTCTTGTATTTTCCCTTTTTTTTCTATGCTTTCCTCCACATAAAGGAACATGAGGGTACTTTAGCAATTGCATGTTCCATGTTTTGAAGCTTGTAATATATATACAACAGAGAGCAGCAGACATAGAACCAAAAAATCATTAGAGACAAAAAGAAACACACACACTTGAATTGAGAATGAAATTACCAGCTTCGCTCTTAGATAAGAATAACCTCCTCATCCCAAGTGATGATCATAAACGTACTTTTATCGGACTTCTTTTGTTCTTTTCGACACATCCTTAAGCAACACAAACTAGTTAAATATTTTTTCATTCGAGTTTAATAGATAAACAATAGAATAACGGATTAACACCTTGAATTTATTTGATTGTGTATATGCTACAAAGTTGTCTCATTCTGTTTGAAACACCAATGTTTGATACTACCTATGAGTTGTTGCAAGTTTGTTTGGTTTATCTAGGTTGTGTAGGTCCTTAAATAGTTTCTTTGGTTTATCTAGGTTTATTCAATTATTTGAATTGAAAAAAAAAATGAAACAAAATTACCTGTATCAATTCAGAAGATGATTGAAAGAGAACGAAGGTGTTGGGGTGGAAGATGACCCCTAAACCAGAGCTCGACTAGTTAGGGTTGGGAAGAGAAGGAAGGTGTTTAAATGAATTTTTGAGATTTCTGGTGAAAGTTTTAACCCAAGTCAAAATGAGTTCAAATGAATTTTCAAGATTTTTGCAAATTTATTATCCCGCCTGTTTTTTTTAGGAAAGAGTAAATTTCACATATTTTCATTTTAGTTTCAATAAGTATATTTGTAGTCCAAGTCAATATTTAAAAGCATGTTAAGCAAGTTTATTGGTTATTAGTGGCAAGCCCATGCCCACATGACACATAAGCATTGTATGCATGGTCCCATGGGTTATGGCATTACAAGGATTATGGCTAGGTCATGGGTTGTAGTGGACGGCACGCCCATGCCCACATGACACATAAGCATTGTATGTATATGTGCACATTAGTTGTGGGTTATTGGTTGTTAGTATAATTAAAGGGTGCATGGTCGTACGCGTTATGGCAATACAAGGATTATAGCTGGGTCATGGGTTGTAGTGGTCGGCATGCCCATGCCCACATGACACATAAGCATTGTATGCATATGGTCACATTAGTTGTGGGTTATTGGTTGTTAGTATATTTAAAGGGTGTATGGTCGCATGGGTTACGACATTACAAGGATTATGGTCGGGTCATGGGTTGAAGTGACGGGCATGCCCATGCCCACATGACGCATAAGCATTGTATGCATATGGTCACATTAGTTTTTTTAATTTATATATATATATATTGGTTTATTTCTATTTTATACTTTTTATATTTTTATATATACTAGAAGGAGGCCCGCGCATTGCGACGGTCTCTCGGCGAGAATGATAGCTTTTATACATGCACGTTGCGATGTTTTAAACCGTATAAGAAGTAACGTCCTCGAAATATTATAAAATAAAGGCAAAACCTTTAAATAAAAATAAAAAAGAAAAGATTGGATTGTGGGTTTCGAACTCGCGTCCACATGCTCTAGTATGAATTAAGAAAACCACCACATGAAATCCATTTTCTGTTTCTATTTGATGAAAATATCTTTTAACACTGATTTTACAGTTTGTAAAACCCCCAAAACCCTTCGACTCTCCCCTCTGTCAGTGTTCTTCGATCCTCACATGAGATTTGGTATCTTTCAAGATCACCACGTAATCATCGATCGATATCTAGTACTATATGTTTATAACCAATCGATCATCACCATGTTTATTGTTGTTGTAAAACCCCTAAAATCCTGGTCGAATGTTCATTAGAATCTGAAATTGAAATTGAATTGTGAAATTGAAATTGAAGCTGGGATTAAAAGGTGCATATTTTGACTGGTTCCAATTCTTGGGTTTGTAATCAACTACAATGGTGCAAATTTGAACAAATTTGTTAAACAGAGTAGTACTGTAAGAATGGAATGCAAACTTGTTAATTTAATTAGAATTTGCAATTTACATCTATTAGAATATGCCATTTACAACCCATCAAAAAACATCATCAAACCAAAAAAAACCCATCAAAAAACATCATCAAAGAAAATAAAACCCATATTTATTCACAAGCCAAACCTTCTATCCATGGTTTGAAACTCATTCTGCCTTTCCCGAACATCTCTCGTCATCCTCGTTAGTTGGTTAAGTCTGACAATGTTGCCATGGAGCTCTTTACGTAACAGAGTGTTATACTTGTACCGAAACTCACTTGCTCTGTGTTGGGCAAGGAGTTCTTCAAACAGTTCTGTGTTATTTTTTATCACCAATCTGACTAAGTTCCTCAGCACCCAATCTCTGTTAGAATCTCCGCTTGGCTCATGGCTAAAAAATCTTCGATCCTTCCTTCCATTTTTTTGTTGAGTGTTAAATTTTTGGTTATTTTGATGAGTAATATGTAGAAATAATGTGTGAAGTTTGAAGGTCTCTTCAAGGTCTTTTCAATAGAAGGTCATGATAGCTAGAATTAATGTGTGTAGTTTGAGTGTTAATTTTTTGTTATAATTAGTAAAATTTTCTTTAATTTTTAATTAAGAAAAATTTCTTTGAATGATGATTATTTTTTTCACTGGGTTCACAATTTTGCAGTCTACGTTTGTTTATATAAGAATACTTTTATCGGGTCGGATCATTGAGAAAACACACTATACATGATTTGAAGGGTTCCTAAGGGCTAATAAGTATTGAATTAGACAGATTGTCCGTTGTTGTAATTTTTTTAACATGGATATCCTAGGTTAAACAATTTGTTACATCACAAATTACACCCATACGTAAAATCAATCCAATCTTTGTCTAATGGCTAATCAAAAAATTAACTTAATTAGATTCTCTAATACTATTAAATAGGTAGAAACAATAAAAAACGACCACTCATAAACATAAATATGAAACCTGATTGGGGTTGTGTGTGACATCCGACAATTTCAGGTTAACTCAGTTATAGCAAACACCGTTATCTCAAGCACTCGTTTATGCAAACTCTGTTATCTCAGTTAGTCATTCATACATTACATTCAATTAGGATTAATTAAACGTGTCAATTGTTACACAAACACTCACGCAGCAGTAACTCGTAGAACTACCGGATCACACACGAGTCTAACCCGGAACGTTGGTGAACAAACAAAAATAATTGCGAACAGTTATATTAATGTAAATTAGGTAAATCTACATGGTATGTGACTTTTATGTGAATTATGTGAACATTCGTGAAAACGCACATGTTGTCGGAGATTAATCATGTTTGTTATTTATAAATGTTAGAATTTATAAAAATAATAGTTAAGTTTTTTTATAAAAACCTCTTCATATATGTAACCTACTTCTAGCCTTTATGACACTAAATTAATAATTAATTTAGTCATTAACTCATAATTAAATGCATGCATGTAAAGATTTTATAAAAAAAACATATCTCTAGGCTCTCTCTCACAAAACCATCGGAACCCAAACCCCCATCGCACCCCTTTGAGCTGAGATCATCATTCACCCTAAACACCATTCCTTTGATCGTCATTCTTACAATTGAACATCTATTCGGGCTATCATAGGCATTGCTAACACTCGTATGTAAGTTATTCTATCCAATTTCATTACTTTTATTATCCCGTGATTTAGAATGAAACCCTAGTTCATCCAAACATGAAACTTTGTAAAAATGATGGTGACTTGTTATTTATTTGATGTTATTGTATCTTTCGGATAATTATATTGTTTATGATGAAACCGTAGTTGCGTATGATCCATACCATGCCTAAAGAGGAAACATTTTGATTATGTGATATTGTAGGATTGCACGCTGGATGTATGTGATGATTGTTATGATTATAACTATGCTAGTTAGGTTGTATGTAGTTGTTTTGGCGCGTTGAATCTCATTAACAAAGCTAGAAATTGAAGGGCTTCCTAAAGAGGAAACTTTATAAAAAATTTGCAAATTTGGTATGAGTTTGATATGTGCATAATTATAGGCTGATACTAGTAGGTTAATTGGAATGTATTAAAACATGCTAGAGGTTGTTTTGTAAAAATCATGCAGATTGTGCATAGTTTTACTAAAAGTGCAAACTTTTAGGTTTTGGTACTTGATTTCCTAGACTCGTATTACATGTTGTAAGGATCTATTATGCATTAGTATTGTTACATAAACATATTATAATCATGAAAACGTATTATAGAAACCCCATGTTCATATATTACTAATGACAGTAACTTTCTTGACACTAATACATTGAATGTTCATAGTTTGCCATGTTAGGAAGTTTGTGAATCATGTATGTATCGTGAAACATGAACTACTTCTATATTATGTGTATTAGTATACTAAACAAACATTAAGTCACTATACGAGTCACCAACGGGTCGTCGGGTCAACTTGGTCAACAAAAGTCAAACTTGGGCAAACTAGCTAAACATGTTAATCTTTTCAAAACCTATAAAAACAATTTGGATTGTTTGGATACAAAGGGTTTTATGAACCAATGGAAATACACTCTTATAGACTTATACATGATAGGTAGGCTTTAGCAGGCCACCGGTACAACACTTGCAGTCTAGCATGCGCTCTAAGGTAAGTTTCACGGCCCCTTTTTATTTGTTTTCATGTTGGGGGAGAAACATGCACACAAACAAACTCGGATCACATAATATTTCATTACCACTTGCTTACTTAAGAGCAAAGACAACATAGTAGCTCCTTACATTCTCGAACCGTTAGTATAAGGTGTATAGCGAGGAAATTTAAGTAGTACTACTGGGTTTGACAAACCCCACCTGGGCTAGTCGCGCTAGCTCGATTGGAGGTCGAACGGGTGTAAATTGTCCTAAACATTTGACCATTGTTGAATGGTGGAAGGCATTCAAACACAAACAGTCAGCTTTGGTTGCGAACGCTTAAAATAACTTGTACATTGTCTTGCTAACAATATGTGTGACTTATTATGTGGATCCTACTAATGCTCAAACAGTTTATTTACTTACAAACCTATGAACTCACCAACGTTGTGTTGACACTTTAAGCTTGTTTTCTTAGGTAAGTATGGTACACATCAATATTAGGATGCATCATGGAGTCACCTTGGTTTTATCAATAAATGAACGATGTTTTATTATACATCATTTATATTAATGGGCGCTTTGTTGCGTGTAATTACTTTTAGATTTAATATTAACGTTTACGCTTCCGCATTTACTTCAATATTTAATGGTATTTTTAAAACTCATATAGAGTAATTCAACGTAACTAATGACGATGATCCTGGTTTGTCACACGCCTGACGGTAAACCCCGCAGGTGGAATTTGAGGGTGTGACATTGTGTATTAAAAATTGTAGTTAACAAGATTCGAACCATGGACCTGTTGGGTAGAAATTAAGGGCTTAACCAGTGGAACACTTCTTCATTCTTGTCTATCTGTTCACCACATTTTTTATTATGTGAAAAAGTTTTAAACTATTCCATTTCCCCCAACCTAAATTTCCCTCCCTCATTCCGTCTCAGTGCAATCGACTATTCATTACCGTAAGTTAAAATTATGAAATCATTTTTTTGACATTTTCGTTATTAATATGTGTTTCAGTTAATTTTTGTTACATTTTGTTGCTGATGTCAAGTTCCTTCTCATCCAAGTTGTCTGCTACTGTGGTTTACCTGCTCAAATTCAAACATCATACACACTTAAGAACGTGCCCTAAATCGAATTCTGGACCAAGATGTTCGTTATGGGAATGTATTGATCTAGATCCCATAAAACTGAAGATATATCTATAAAGAACTTGAGGATGTGAAGGTTGAGCTACAAGTCAAAGGTTGAAGATCTAAGAAAGGAGATGGACATGATTAGTAGGAAGTTGTATATTGTTATCATTTTGTTGGTCATTTTTTTTATGTATTTATGAATATGTAATGTGTTTAAGAAAGGAGATGGATATGATAGCGTTTTTTTTCGGATGGTCACCTCTGTTGCAATTTGTTATGTCTTTGGTTTAATTTATCTTAGAATTGGTCAACTGTTATGGTTAAATGGTACGCAACTACTACAACTATAGAGAAAGTCAACTATTATGGTATGCTTCAACCATAATAGTTGACTAGATGACCAAATGGTATGCAAGTGTTAAACCAGTTCAAATGTTATTAACTTCATTTGGTCTTTTGAAATTTTGGTCATTTGGTATATAAGTTCAAGTGGTCAACCGTTATGTCTTTATTATGATTTTTATAAGTTTAATTTAACAATATATGGTCACATGGTATGCAATTGCTGCAATTATAGAGAAACTTAACTGTTATTCTTCAACCATAACTATTGACCAGCTGTCCAAATGGTATGCAATTGCTGCAATCATTGTGTATTTTGAAATATTACAATATGGTTAGCTGTTATGTCTTTGGATTTAACGATATGGTCAATTGGTATGGTATATCAGTATACAGTACATATATACAACCGTTTTGGCGGCATGACAAATGGAAAAACACACACATATACAATTAACCGTGGCCAAGTACCATATGACCGGAAGATCACCATAATATACTTAACAAAATATTATCGACCTAATGCAATAATATATACATGTGCAAAATAAACAAAACAACCAAATTGGTTTCTTTCTCTTCATTAACAAAATATATACATGTACAAAATAAACAAAACAACTGGTTCACCTTCTAGCTATAACACTTGATCATCACCTCCTAATACTCTTATAGACATTATATTGAACAAACAATTCCTAATAACATCCTTTAGGATAGCCCATTATGTTTTAAAAAGAAATACCAGCCTCGGTCAAGCTTCGTATTTTTATAAGTATGTCAAAAGTATTATTTTTTGTATTTTTATATATCAATATGTAAAAGAATAAAATTAAAAAAATAAAATAAACAAGGCAGGACGACGAGCCACGAGCTTTTTAAGAGTCAAGCCCGAGCTCAACATTTCAGCTCGTTAAGATAAACAAGTCAATTCGGTTCGACTCGTTTATCGCATATGCAATGCACATAACAAAAAATATGAGACATCAATATCTATTTTCTCTAAAAACATGGTTTTCATTTGTTTCTTATGTCCACAGATATCTTACTTCATGAATCAGAAATAATATATGATAATTACTACTAAACATAACAGACTTATATTAGCGAAGACATCTTATTTCCCGACATAATAAAGTGGTTCTAACAAGGTGGTTGGCTGAAAATATTCGAGTCAACGGTTGATTGGTCATTAGACTTTTATTCAATTATTGTTCTCTTTCTTTTTTTCCACATATTGTTTGTCGGATGACTTCACTTTCTTCAAATTGTTCATCTCCATTTAAATTTAACAGAAAGCTTTGATTCCAATCTTTTTCCAATGTTGAAACCCACAAAACAAAAGTGCTGTTCAATGAACATGGGTGAGGTTAGATTCTCCACACCAAACAGTAGCCATCTCTATGGAACTTGTCTGGTGGATGGGTTCGGAGGTGCTACATATGGGCTCTACAGTTGACCTAGGTTAGTTACTTATCAGACATGGCAGTTGATTCCTCTTACATATGCTTTCATGGGAATCACGTGTGGAGATAGAAAGTTTATCATTAAACTCATAACCATTTGTTTTTTAAATCTCTTGACTTCTATCGAACTGCCCAACAGGCGCATGGGGTTTCGCGGCTCCTTTCGTGCAAAATGACCATGTACGTGCAGTGCCGGTGAATTTTAAATCTCTTGACCCACTGGTTCCACCCCTGTGTACGCGCATGTTTGAATTTTTTATTTTAGATGTATAGAGTACTTAAGTGATTGAATTTAGTTTGTAGGTGAATTTTGAAAAGAGTTTGGTTTCATGGTAATTTGCTGATTGGACAATTGGATTCAACCAATTCTTCTTCTTAGAGTAGCAAATATTAGTCGTATGAATTTCTTGAATCCGCTTGTCAAATCAGCAGATTACCTACAAATCGAAATGTAAGACTCACTATTATTATTTTGCATTTATTATGATTTATTAATTAATTGATCATTGACTTATTTACCCCCAATTATTTAATTGTTATATATTCGATAAACGTAATTACCCTTACTGTCATAAATAACTAATCATCAATTCACCAACACATCCAGACTCTTTCTCTCTCTCTCTCTCTCTCTCTCTCTCTCCCTCTCTCTCTCTCTCCCCCTCCCCCTCCCTCCTCCCTCTCTCCCCCTCCCCCTCCCTCCCTCCCTCTCTCCCTCTCTCTCTCTCTCTCTTAATTCATGAGTTTTCATATCACCTAATAACATCCTAACTATACGCCTTAAACAAGAACCTGATCATCAATATCATGTCGGCTTCCTCACCACGATTACTGAACTATTAGCTACACGTTTATTTTTTTTTCCATCACATGTAAAGAATTGAACAACACGAAATGCTTTCAAAATTCTACCTACAAGCCAAACTTAATCCCCTGATTAGTCCCCCGTAAATCTAAAAGATTCTTGTTTGAATTCGTATATATGTTTTGTATATTAAACAATCAGTATTATTAACAATTAACTAAAGACAATAATTTCATTCCAAAAACGGGTTTTTATTTTTCAAGTACATGGAAGGGATCATTGTTTGAACTACTCAAAGAAACCGCAATAGAGCTCTTGTTTGACTTATTATGTGGCTATGGCAGTATGACCCATCAATGTCTCATAACCCTACCTTTAGTGGAGAAGATGGCATGGAGTTGTGGTGAATGTAACCATGGGCCGACTCGTGGTCCAAAGAACGCATATATATCTATCGTGTGGACGAGTCTCGACCACACCACGATCTCATGCTTATACATATCCATCAGTTGCTTTTAGGTGTCATGTTATTAGAATATGAGATCCTTCTTCCACTTTCTAAATGATTCACAAATACAACTTATTACTGTATCTAGATGTGATGTTACTAAAATATAGGGTTTTAAGAAAAATATGAAGTAGTAAAGCTTTTGTTGGAATTTATATTTCTACAGTTTGTATGGAAGTGTTTATTATCTAAAACTATAGTGTTTTCAAACTTTTTCTTAAGAACAATGGTGCATTTTTAACTTTAGAATTCCATGATTTTGAAAGCCAAAAACTATATTCTTTTGAACTTTTTTAATTTCAACATTTGAATTCCGTCTCAAATGATTTCGTGTCAATATATAACATCCACTCATGATTTAGTTCAAATATATAACATTTGAACTTTTTCCCTCTTTTATGAAAGAGTGAATATATCCATTACTGCGCTTCTAAGTTGTTTGAGTGGTAGTTTTATTAACACTTTATGCAGTGAGAATATAAATTTATATGCAAACATTTCCTCCATTCAAACTACTAAATCCGTTGAAATTATAAATCATCATAACCTTCAACGGAAAATGTAGTACTAAGTGTGTGAGTTCCCCTACCAAAGGTTCAAATTAATAAAACTTTTACTGTTTCTTTTCTGTAACTAACCCCTTTAAGTCACATATTCGACATAAGTTTCGTTGTAGAGTATTTGGTTTCAAACCGATTAAATTGATAACCGAATCAAAACCGAAGTAGTTTAAAACCAAACTAAATTATGTAATTTGGTTTAAATTAGGTTTCAAGATTTTGAATTATGTTTAAACCGAAAAACCCGAATTGGGTTACATCTCTATTTTAATCCATATTTTATAGTTAACTTAATTTTTTGTATATATATCAATAACCAATACAACTGTATGGATTATAAATCATTATTTGATAAATGTATGTTTTTGTTTAGATTTTCATAAATGTTGTGTTGTTTAAACCGAATAAGTTATGACAACCAAAAAAAAAAGTTTTTTTTGGCTAATTCGGTTTCTTAGGTTCAAACCGAAAACCAAAACGAATTACAATGTGGTTTTAGGTTCGAATTAGGTTTTCTCAAATATGATTCGGTTCGGATTATGGTTTCAACAAAAAAAAATACCAACCCGAATAACTTGAACCAAATAACCTGAAAACCCGTAACCCGACCCGATGAACACCCCTACGTTGTAGCTCAACTTTGCAACCTTTTTGGGTGTACTGTTTTAGTTACATTTATATTTATATTGTCGTGATTCCGTGTTAATGGTATATGTAAATTATTATTATATATGTTGAATATCATTGAAATCTTTTGGATGAGGACACAAACCGAATATGGCCGGGATGCTCTGCAGACCACCATTAACCAGGTAGCAAAGGAGATCTTGGGGTCGCAACGATAAACACAAGTGGGCATAAGGAATCCTTTTTGTGGAATGAGGCTGTGTAAGACAAAATAAGGGTTAAGCAAGGAAGTTTTAGGGAGCTTTTGAGGTTTATGGACAAGAAGGAGTGAGTGGGATTAAGGGAGAGACAGCAAAAGGTCAAGATGGGGATAGAAAGGTAGTGTTGGAGGTTAAGAACAAAACTTACAACCTATGGATGAACGTCTGATGTAGGGTTCAATAACCCTAGTTTACAAGTCGCTTTGCGTGCGTTTTATTTATCTTTGTATGTATCTTTGTGCGGTTTTATGCGTGTTTGTGGTTGTGTCTACCTCCCAGGTTTTATGTGCTAAATGAGCGGATAACGGAAGCGAAGCAGTCGGATACGAAGCATGAGGATCAAAAAGTCAAAAAGTCAAAAAGTCAAAGTTTGCTGGAAATTCTAGTCTTCACGATACGCGAAGACCTGGGTGGAATCCTTCACGGTATGCGAGGATCCAAAGAAGCGCGCCCGACTCTTTTGTCCCTCGCGGTACGTGAGGGACTTGACCACCTTCTTCGTGGTACGCGAAAAACCGGTTTTACACGAAAAATTAACCTAAATCTGGTTTTCACCATGTGTAGCCCCCATTCCGATCTATTCTCGATTCAAGCTGTTCCAGAGCTCCAAGAAGGCGATTTCCACCATAGTTGAGTCGATTGTTCTTAATATTTCATGATTGTAAGTCCTAGTACATTAGTTTTGATTGTTATGAGTATGAGTGGTTAAATCTCTTGTAGTCCTCTCTGGGTCTAGGGTTTGTGAACACTTGTGAATTCTTGAATGATTAGCTTTGGTTTGTAATCTTGATTGGCATGTTAAGCCATATGATTTCATTTATTGATTGAATGCTTTAAACTTCATTGATTGATTTCGAATTGTTGTTCAAGTCTCAATAGTCTCGGGTTTCTTTACATCGGGGACAACTTGGGGGTTGGATTATAGTTGGTTAATCTATGATGGTTATGTGAGAATAAGTTTTATTTACAACGTGTTCTTCCATTATCACCGAATTCAATTGAACCATATGATTATGTCTATATAATTGCTTGCTAATTATCTTGAAGGAACTTGTGTTTGCATGCCCGAATCCCGGAGAAGATTACCTCTCTCATTATTGTTTTAAACTCAAATCCAAATCAGTTTTATTGTTTTTTGACTTTGACTATTGTAACAAAGTTACACTTTTCACATACTCGTCGTGGATACGATACTCTACTTACCCTTACTAGTTAAGGTGTTTAAGCATTGTTTTTGACCGACCAAGCGTCATCGATCAAAATGGCGCCGTTGGCGGGGAGTTAGTGCGCTTAGTGTTAATTTGTTATTGTTTGCTACATCTTACAAAAATCAAAAATCCTTATTTACTTTTATATTCTTGTTATTTTTGGTTTGTTCAGTGTTACACGGGTGTTCTTATTTGTGTTGTGTAGGTGATTTATCAGTTGTATGCATCATACAAGATACTCCAACAAATCCTCTCCATTGCTTTTTGATCCAAAAATTGAGAAGACTGCCAGACAGAACATAGTTTTTCCTAGAATTAACAGGGTAGTGTCTTCTCCAACCAACATGGAAAATAAACCAGATCATGGGAAGCAATCAGATCTGCCTCCTGCAGGTCAGTTACCACCAGAACAGCAGTCCTCCTCGGGCATGTTCTCATCATCTATTCCTCCCCCTAGAGCAGATGAGAACCTCAACCAATCCACTAGCCAAATCACACCATTACCAAACTTTGGCCACTCTCTACCACAAGTAAGCCAACCCTTTGAGTTTAAACCCAAATCTCACCATTCTTCACCATATGTGAGGATAGTGACAGATCCCCTACCACCACCAACTTCACAACCCCCTATGACAAAGCCTTCCATATTCCATTCCACACCCCATTGGGTTTTCATCCATACAATTCAGGGTTAGATTATGAGGACGAGGCAGATGGGTTTGAAGATGAGTTTGGGGAGTATGAGGATAATACTTATGAGTTGGACAGAAGGGATAGACAGAGGCCAAGACTACCTGTGTATAGGAGACATGATACATGTGTTTGGTTTGAAGGGCAGAATGAGCATCAGTTTGATCAGAGGTTGCCACAACAACCACCTCAGAGAGATATTCCAACTCCGATCCCACTACAGCAGCAGCCTATTAACAGGCAAAGACGATCGGGTCCTAGGAATGAAATTCCCCCTGGTGACCATCCGGGAGGCATTCCAATGAGGCATGACAGGGGCCATGTTAGGGGGATTGAGAGCCACTTCAGACCATCCATTGCTTATAATCCATCTCCAGTTGTTATCCCACAACAACATGGGAGATCATTTGAGGTTCGTTCTCATACAATTCTGAGTTTACCCAAGTATCATGGTCGGGGAACAGAACAACCATACCTGCATGTGAGTGCCTATGATGCCATGTGCAACACCATTGGGGGACATAGATTCACACTAGATGATGTGAAATTGGTGTTGTTTCAGTTCACCATAGAAGACAAGGCTCAACAGTGGTTCCACTCTCCACCGTCTACATCTATCTACACTTGAGGTGATATGCAACAACAGTTCTTAGATGAGTTCTACACCAATCAGAGAACTAGTGATGTCAGGAAGAACATCATAAATTTCTAACAACAATCTGGGGAACTGTTTCATGAAGCCTTCCTTAGGTTCAAGATGTTGATTAAGAACTGCCCACACCATGGGTTGCAAATGTGGGAGATGCTAAATGCCTTCCATGAGGGTTTAACAGATAATGATTCCCGAGACCTCAACTCTATTTCTAATGGAACCTTTGGTACAAATTATGAAGATGTGGACTGGAATTTCTTTGGAGAGGATGGCAGTGACATCCAAGAGGAAAGCCCAATCTTTAAGGTGGGCTAGACATTCGGTGGTTAGAGAAGTTCACAGTCCTAGCCCCTAGGCGAACATGTTAGACAAGATAGAGAATAATGTTGCGAATATGAGCACGGGAGGTCAACCGTATGAGGTATGTGGTGGAGAGTTGGGGCATAGTGGTGCCAGTTGCATAGATACGTATGAAGATGTGAATTATGTGCAAGGGGGTGGTAGAAACTATGATATGAACTCCAACAAATACCACCCAGCCCTTAGAAATCATCCCAACTTTCGTTATGGGAATGCCTCAAATCAAGCTAGCCTCAAATCAAGCTAACCCCAACTTTCAAGGTAGTGGCCAAAGAGCTCAACAACAATTCCCACCCCGAAACCAGAATTATAATCAGAGCAACAATCAAAGGGGATACCAAAAGGGGAATGAGCAAGGAGGATCATCTGGATCCTCTAATCAGAGTAGTGAGGATGTTGTGTTGGGTCTCTTGAAGTCTATCCAACAAGACTTGCAAAAGAAAAACCAAGCCGATGATGTGCATGATAAAGCCTTCCAAGTCATGACTACTCAAATGGGGCAATTTGCCACTGAAATAGCTGAGTTGAAGAAGAGTAGTGGATAGCTTCCTAGTGATACGGTGACCAACCCATCTCATCACACTTCGAGGAACAAAAACATGAAGAACAACCACGTGGGCAAGGTTAGTACTCTCCGAAGTGGTAAGGTTTATGATAACAAGGTTACACCTCCACCACCTTTTGTTGATGGTGTGGTGGAGGACATTAATGAGCATGATGTCGGTGATGATGAACCAGAACTGATTCCGGTTACACGGGTTGCTTTTCCAAAAGACCACCTTTTCCTAAAACATCATCTATTGTTGATAATGGGGGAGTGGTGCCCCCATGGGTGCCATTCCCTACTTCTTTAGCGAATGCTGGTAAATAGGTGGTAGTTAAGAAGAGAGGTCCTCAATAAGAGGAGATCTGGGAGCTTTTCAAATAGGTAAAAATTAATATACCTCTTCTCGATGCAATTAAACAGATACCAGTTTTTGCCAAGTACTTGAAAGACTTGTACACTCAGAAAAGGCATCACAAAATTCCTGAAAAGCTTGATCTGAATGCACGAGTTAGTGCAATTTTAACTTGTTCTCTTCCACCTAAACTCCAAGATCCAGGAGCGCCCATAATTTCTATACAAGTGGGTGATTTCAAAATGAGCAAGGCGCTATTGGATCTTGGAGCAAGTGTGAGCATCCTTCCCTGGAGTTTGTATGACCAATATGACCTTGGTCCTCTACGTCGAGCCAATACCACCGTGGTGTTGGCGGATTTGACCCCTAAACTCCCAAGAGGGATTGTTCGTGATGTGATAGTGAAAGTTGATAAATTCTACTATCCGGTGTATTTCTTGGTTCTTGACTATGTGAAATCTAAAAAGGTCACTGAACCAACTGTCATTTTGGGTCGACCCTGCTTAGCTACATCCCACTCTTTGATTGACTATCGCTTAGGCACAGTTGATATGACATTTGGTAATAGAAGGGTCTGTTTAGATATCTTTTAAAATGAAGCTAACCCTCTTCCAAGTGATGAATGCTTTATGGCAGACATCATTGAAGGATGCTATCCTCATTATGAGGATGAATCCACAGAGGAGTGTTTTGTTTGTGACAGGGTTGAACAGGAACTTGAGCTTGACTTGAAGGGAGGAAGAAAAGCTTGCTGAAGCTCTAGCTGTGCAGGATGGTAGACCTCCATGGACACATCATGTGGAGAGTCTACCAATAGAGATTAACTCAGGGCTACAACCATCACTTGTCAGCCCCCTAAAGGTAGAGTTGAAGGACCTCCCCAAAAACATAAAGTATACATTCCTGGGGGAGAGTGAGACTCTACCTGTCATCATTGCATCCAACTTGGATGAGGAACAGGAGGAAGCACTACTGAAGGTGCTCAAAGATTACAACGCTGTAACTGGTTGGACCATTGCTGATTTGAAGGGTATCAATCCTTCCATGGTGCTGCACAAGATCATCACCGATACGGATGAAAGACCTTCATGGGATACACAACGTCGATCGAATCCCAACATGCGGGAAGTTGTCAAGAAGGAGGTTTTGAAGTGGTTGGAGGCCAGGATCATCTATCCCATTTCTGACAGCCCATGGGTGAGTCCAACCCAAACAGTGCTCAAGAAAGCAGGAATACAGGTAGTCATAGGTAATGATGGTGAGCAAGTTGCTACTCGGTCGGTAACCGGGTGACATGTGTGTATTGATTACAGGAAACTGAATCCCGCCACCTCAAAGGATCACTTTCCTTTGCCATTTATTGACCAAATCATAGAGAATTTATCAGGTTAGAAGTTTTACTGCTTTCTAGATGGTTACTCAGGTTATAACCAAATAGCCATCCATCCTGATGATGAAGAAAAGACCACCTTCACATGCCCTTATGGTACCTTTGCCTTTAGGCGGATGCCATTTGGGTTGTGCAACGCCCCGACCACCTTTCAAAGGTGTATGATGAGTATTTTCTCAGACATGGTCGGGGAGTCGCTTGAGGTCTTTATGGATGACTTTTCAGTTTTTGGCTCATCATTTGAATTGTGTTTAAATGAATTACCTAAAGTTTTACAACGATGTGTAGAAACTAATTTGGTCTTAAGTTGGGAAAAGAGTCATTTCATGGTTCAAGAGGGTATTGTTTTGGGTCATGTGATGTCAAGTCGGGGGATTGATGTAGACAAAGCTAAAATTAGTGTCATTTCAACATTACCTCACCCGATGAATGTCAAGTGTGTGAGCTCTTTTCTAGGGCATACCGGGTTTTTTACCGTAGGTTTATTAAGGGATTTAGTGTCATCACAAAACCTTTATCTAACTTACTTCTCAAAGTTGTGCCTTTTGAATTTGATAAAGAATGTTTAAATGTTTTTCATGTTTTAAAAGATCAATTGGTACAAGCCCCAATTTTGCAATCATCAGACTAGAATATTCCTTTTGAAATAATGTGATGTGAGTGATTATGCAGTTGGGGCTGTGTTTGGTCAAAAGGTAGACAAAACACCCGTTGTCATTTACTATGCAAGAAGACCCTCTCTGATGCTCAATTGAACTACACCACAACAGAGAAGGAGTTGCTTCCAGTTATGTATGCCGTAGAGAAATTCAGGTCTTATATTTGGGGTAGCAAAGTAATTGTGTATTCTGATCATGCAGTTGTCCGATATTTGATGGCAAAGAAGGATGCCTAGCCTAGGTTGATCTGGTGGGTCCTTTTGTTGCAGGAATTTGATCTGGAAATCCGGGACAAGAAAGGATGTGAGAATTTTGTGGCTGACCATCTGTCATGGATTCAAAGGGAAGAGGAGGATGTCACTCCTGAGATTAATGAGCGGTTCCCTAATGAGTGCTTAATGTCTATTACATCTTCTGATCCTTGGTATTTAGGTATTGCTAACTATTTAGTTACAGGTACTATTCCTGAAGACTAGACCAAGAAGAAAAAGAACAAATTCCTAACAAAGGTCAACCAGTATATTTGGGACGACCCAGATTTGTTCAAGGTGGGAGCGGACCAACTCATCAGGCGTTGCATTCCTGAATCTGAGATCCCGGCTGTGTTGGAACTTGCACATGCATCTGCGTGTGGTGGTCATTTTAGTGGCTAGAAAACAGGGCATCGAATTTTATCTTGCGGGTTATTTTGGCCCACTGTCTTTAAATATGCCTTTGAATTTGCTAGAACTTGTACAAATTGCCAAAAGATAGGTAGTATCACAAAGAGGAATGAGAGGCCCATTCAACCAATCCTCGTTGTTGATATTTTTGATGGTTAGGGAATTGATTTCATGGTCCCATTCCCAAATTCATTTGGAAATTTCTACATCTTGGTGGCCGTTGACTATGTGTCAAAATGGGTCAAAGCAATTGCCACCATGACCAATGACCATAGCGTGGTTTGCAAATTTGTGCAATCAAACATTGTTTTTCTAGATTTGGGCTTCCCCGTGTGATCATAAGTGATGGGGGATTTCATTTTAAGAATTTTCATTTTGACAAACTTCTGAAATGCTATGATGTAGACCACTGGATTGCCACACTTTACCATCCACAAACGAGTGGAAGTGTCTAATAGGCAAATCAAAGAAATTTTGCAGAAAACAGTACGGTCTGACAGCAGGGATTGGTCAAACAAACTAAATGATGCCTTGTGGGCATACCGTACTGCTTACAAAACACCTATTGGCACTACTCCATACCGGCTGGTCTATGGGAAGGGATGTCACTTACCTGTAAGGTTGGCTCATCGAGCATTATGGGCTATTAAAAAATTTAATCTTGATTATGATGCTTCAGGTAAGCAACGACAGCTGTGCTTGAGTGAGTTGGAAGAACTAAGAGATAATGCATACGAGAGTGCCTCAGCCTACAAGGATAAGATGAAGAAGGTGCACGATGCAAAGATCTGGTTGAAAACCTTTTCAGTTGGGCAAAAGGTGTGGTTGTTCAACTCAAGGTTGAAGCTCTTCCCTGGTAAGTTAAAGAGAAAGTAGACAGGTCCTTACTTGGTGACCAAAGTGGGTCACTAGGGTAATATTGATATAGAAGACTTTGAGGACCATTTGAGGCAAATAATGAATGGCCATCGGCTAAAGCCGTACTTAGAGCCTAATGACATCAATGGTCCGGAAAAGCAGGTTGAGGTGTTGTTCTTGAGCATTCTAGAAGAGGGAGACACGTAACCAATCTCAGGTACACCGCGTCTGGCTGAAGACGTTAAACTTAGCGCTCTTAGGAGGCAACCTAAGTTTTACATTTGTTTACTTTTGTTTTTGTGCATTTAACCAAGTGTGGGGAAACCTTTGAAGTGTTTTGGGCTCATCAATGTGCCATTGAGGGCAAGGCACAAGTTCTTGGAGGGTAGGGAACCATTTGTAGAGTTTTATAATTTTTGACGTTTTCGGTATATTTTGTAGTTTTTCTAAGATTTTGTAGGCTTTCATGTCGATTTTGGCAAGGGAAATGATGGGGAATCACGTTCCAGGTATGTAAGGACTTAAGTAAAGTGTTGGAACAGGTTTTGGGCAAGGTTGAAAATTTTGGGTTTGAAAAAGTTGAAAATATTTCTAAGGCAAAAACCCAAAATTACAAGTAATCTTTCTGTCACCAGCAGGTCCTCGCGGTATGTGAAGGACCCGACCCTTAATTTCGTGGTGCGCGAGGGATTATTGAGTCCGGGAGAGTTTTCTATCCCTCACGGTACGCGAGATGTCTAGCCATTTTCTTCGCGGTACGCGAGGGACTGGTCGTCCGGTAGTTGCATTCAATATTCGCGGTACGCGAAGATCTCCTCCCATTTTCTCGCGACACGTGAAACTTCAAAAAAAAATTGTTTTATTTATGTGGGTCCATTTTGTATTTTCTTTTGTTTGAGTCTTGTCATTTGAGTCGATATAATGCTTGATGGTGTGCTTTGAGCTTAATTTTATAGATTTGGAATTACTTGCCCGTACTCAATCTCCATTCGGGTGATGACTTCCGACTTCTTCTTGAATCTTGTTCATGACTGCCCGCTTGCATCTATGGAGCACGATTTCGAATGAAATGATATACGATCGCATCTCCGGCTAAGTTCTTTAATTTTTATATATGTCTTTTAGTTTTTTGTTTCTCCTCCTACATTGAGGGCAATGTAGTGTTTAAGTGTGGGGAGGGAGACTTTCGTCTAAGTGTCATTGAGTCTGTATAGTTTAAAATTTTTGAAAATCCATAAAAAATTAATTTTTTTTTCAAAAAATGTCACTAGATTAGAATTTGTGCAGTTACATGGAAAATGATAGGTACAATTGGAACTATGCTTGCGTGTGATTAAATTGAATAAATAATAGAAAGCGTGTCTGATTTTAATGTTTTGGTAGGCCCAACTGATTTAAAGAGCTTAAATATCCTGATAGTGTATCTAGGTTTAATTATTAATTAATTCAGGATGTCTTATGGGTTCTCATCTTAGGGGTGTCAGCAAAGTCGAAACTGTCAATATAGGGTGATAGGTTCCATTATAAGCAAAAGTTTACAAGTTTTTAAAATTATTTGGCACATCACTTTCTCTTATGAAAATAATCCGAAAGTTGATGGCGCCCGCATCCATTATCCATCTTGCATGAGCTTAATTAAATCAATTGAAAGCTTGAGTTTCGTCTACGTGTTTCCCTTCGGGATGGTGACTTGGAGGATACACCCATGGCCGGGACTTAAGTGATCAATATTGGATGACTAAGTTAGGATTATGTGTTTCCCTTCGGGATGGTGACTTGAAGGATACACCCCTATTCCGAAGCTTATGAATTTCATTGCTTAAGAACTGCAGCCTACGTGTCATATATCGTGTTCCAGCATGATTGAAACACCATTGGGTTAGGTTCATTCATAAAATAATAATAAAAGCTCAAAAACATGCCTCCATCGATCCATAATTTTAAAAACTTGTAGATTAGTGTTTATAGTGGTGGGAAATCTATATGGTTTAACCCGTGCCTAAACATGACCATGAGATGGGATTAGACTAAGTTGTAACTTCCTGAGTGTGAGACCCATAGACAAACCGTTCCTTGGTAATGAGTAGGATTGTAGATCATAGAATTGGGGGCTCGATATATTGGTGGTTGGGTTTAGTCGAATAGAAATACCAATTGTTACAATCAATGCGAGATTATGTTTTAACTGTTTGAGAATGTTAGAGCAGGTTCCAATTATGATTCCATTGCATAATTCTTTTTCGGGACGCAAAAGAGTAAGTGTTGGGATGTGATGTAGCGTTCAATAACCCTAGTTTACATGTCGCTTTGCGTGTGTTTTAGTTATCTTTGTATGAATCGTTTTGCGGTTTTATGCATGTTTGTGGTTGTGTCTACCTCCCAGGTTTTATGTGCTAAATGAGTGGATAACGGAAGCGAAGCAGTCGGATACGAAGCACGAGGATCAAAAAGTTAAAAAGTCAAAGTTTGCTGAAAATTCTAGTCTTCGCGGTACGCGATGACCTGGGTGGAATCCTTCGCGGTACGCGAGGATCCAAAGAAGCGCGTCCGACTCTTTTGTCCCCCGCGGTACGCGAGGGACTTGGCCACCTTCTTCGCGGTACGCGAAAAACCGGTTTTATAGGAAAAATTAACCTAAATCAGGTTTTCAGCATGTGCAACCCCCATTCCGATCTATTCTCGATTCCAGCCGTTTTAGAGCTCCAAGAAGGCAATTTCCACTATATTTGAGTCGATTGTTCTTAATGTTTCATGATTGGAAGTCCTAGTACATTAGTTTTGATTGTTGTTATCAGTATGAGTGGCTAAATCTCTTGTAGTCCTCTTTGGGTCTAGGGTTTGTGAACACTTGTGAATTCTTGAATGATTAGCTTTGGTTTGTAATCTTGATTGACATGTTAAGCCATATGATTTCATTTATTGATTGAATGATTTAAACTTCATTGATTGATTTTGAATTGTTGTTCAAGTCTTAATAGTCTCGGGTTTCTTTACATCGGGGACAACTTGGGGGTTGGATTATAGTTGGTAAATCTATGATGGTTATGTGAGAAAAAGTTTTATTACAACGAGTTCTTCCATTATCACCTAATTCAATTGAACCATATGATTATGTCTACGTAATTGCTTGCTAATTATCATGAAGGAACTTGTGTTTTCATACCCGAACCCCGGAGAGGATTACCTCTCTCATTATTGTTTTAAACTCAAATCCAAATCAGTTTTATTGTTTTCTGACTTTGACTATTGTAACAAAGTAACACTTTCCACGTACTCCTCGTGGATACGATACTCTACTTACTCTTATTAGTTAAGGTGTTTATGCAATGTTTTTGACCGACCAAACGACATCGATCAACGTCTAAAAACAAAAGATGAGAAGCATGACGTGTTTAAGATTTCTAATGTTAAGGACTTTATGAGGCATGATATAGGATTTGTAAAGTTTATAAAGTGTGAGGATGGACGGGTTTTATCCAAGGGACAAGACATCAAGTTAAGATGGCAAGCCTACTTCCACAATCTTTTCAACAGAAAGAGCGTTTACATGAAGAAAGTGACAACCCCACTACGCAACGACAATAATGAAATAATGCAATTGTTGTGATATCCCCATGATAAAATGAGGACAACACTTAGCAAGATGGGAAGGTCTAAGGCAGTTGGCTCGAATAATAAACCCATTGAGGTGATGAACTTACTAAGAAAGTAAGAGGTTTAATGGGTAACTATTTCATGCAGTATTATATTCAAAACGATAAGATGTCGAATGAGTGGGTTACTGGTGTAGAAGATATTCTCTATAAGATTAAGGATAGCCCAATTTTATTAGAACTATATGTGAGTTAATTTGCTAACTCGTACTATGAAATCATGGGAAATAGTTACTGAGACTAGAATTAGGCGAGAAACTCTGGGCACAGTGAACAAATTTGGATTCATACTAGGGCGGCCCACTATAGAGGCGATACATATTAGAGGGAGATTGATTGAAAAGTAAAAGGAGAAGAAGCGAGATCTTTATACGATGCCCATTTACCTTGAAAACACGTACGATAGTGTGCCACATCGACTTCTCCCTCTACTTTTCAAGAGGGGTCCTTGTGAAAGAGGTGTCCTTGTGAAATATATAGTCTTGAAATACGATAGTCTTGATGAAAGAGTGGTCCTTGTGAAATATATAGAGATAAATAGGGATATGTATACTAGCAACAATCACTAGACACCTAAACCAACTTCCTCTCACATAGTTGACACTCGGATTCCTAATGACGAAGACTAAACGACTATCTCTCACCTCTCGGGTATTGAGATAGGATACACATTCGGATCTAAACTATACTTAATCACAATTCCTATGGTTACTATGTCTAGCAAACCACACAAACAATCACAAACCCTAAAGTTTATAACCTAGATATGCTAATCAAACTGGAAGACATCCACAACTAGCATGCAAAGTTATAATCATATACACATTTGAATTAAAATTATAAGTTCATCATAATTAATAAACTAAGATCGTTTAAAAAATCAATAATCCATTCAAAATAACCAAAAACCAATAAAAAATACGAACTTTAACAAGTGATCATCGTTGACCTAGGTAGTATTAAGGTTTTAGCCTACTATCATGCTCAAAACAACTAGAACATAAGTAATCAACAGAAACAGTTTCAAACATAAACAATCAATGATAAAAATCAAAGCTTTAAACCGAAGACGCTAGTTCTAACGAACCCGGATTCAAAAGCTCCAATTTTGCACTTCAATTGCCTTCTTTAGCCCCAAAATCTCTCTTGAACTTGCTCTGGACGGCAAGAATACGAACTCCTGGAATTATTCCATTCAAATTCCATTTAATTCGATTTTTAGGGTTTTTCTCGGATTACGGGTCTCTCGCGTATCGCGAGAGACTAGCCTTGGACCATCGCGTACTGCGAGGGACAATATAGTCTCGCCCTGTTTTCACTTTCCTCGCGTACCGCGAGGGACATGGAGCTTAGTCTTCGCGTACCGCGAGATTTTAAAATCCCCCCTTTTTGGCTTTTGAATCATGGGCATCATTCTTGTGCTCGGTTTCTTCGGGTTTTCAATTGTTAGTATACAAAAATGACTCAAAACGAAGATAAAACTATACAAAACTAACTAAAACAATAGGAATAAAGATGTGTGCTTTGCACAACATCAAACATCCCCACACTTAACCTTTTTTCATCCTCGAAAAAGTCTGCAATAGAATCATAACTAGAATCTGACTTTACAAACATCAATTTCCAATTAACATAATATACTCACGCGTTAAAAAGCAACAATTAGTATTTATCTCCGATTAAACCCAATCACCAACTATGAAGTCCCCTTGATGTGTTCTAATTCTATTTTATACAACAATCAATCAACCTATATGACTCACATTTAGAAGCTACATCTCTACCTAATCATGTCTCACGGTCATGTCTAGGCACGGGTTAAACCATTTAGATTTGCCCACCACATTAAACTAAGATTTACAGATTTTTAGAGATAAATGAAAGATGGAACGAATGGATGGAAATGAGCATTAATTTTAGCATAAGAATTTTCGTCTAGAGACGTCTCAACCAAGTCACTATCCCGGAAGCTAACACAAAGACTAAATTCTAAACATTTAAGCACATAAATCTGACTTAGAGGTGTATCATCCAAGTCGCCATCCCAAAGGGTAACACATAAGCAAGACGCAGATTCTAATTAAATAAGCTCAAGAATATGGAATTATGGATTTATGGAATGAGAGCCACCAAAACTCGGATTTATTTTCATAAAAAAAGAGTGGTGTGCCAAAAAAACAATCAAAAACCTCTAAATTTTAATTTAACGTGGTACCTATCACCCTATGTTGACAGTTTCAGTATTACCGACACCCTGGGATGAGTACCCACATGATTTCATGATTTTTATGTGATTAATCCTAAGTAACACTCACAGGCTATTTAAGCTATTCAAGTTGGCTGAGTCTACCAAAACATCACTAGTTAGACCCGTTTTCTATTATTTATACATTTCAAACTCAACCTAGTAGATCCAGTTGTACTATAATTTTCCATTTTTTTACAAAGGACATTTTTCAAAATTGTTAATTTTTTTTTTGTATTTTTGAATTTTTATAAACAAAACAAACCTAGACGGACTAGACTCTACGACGTATTTTGAAAGACACATTGTCCTCAATGTGAAGTAAGAAACAACTAAAAAAATGCAAAAATAAATAGGAAGCGACTTAACTACTAATGTATATGAAAACAAATGTGTGGCTTCATTCTTCCTCGTGTGCACCGTATAGCATTTCGGTCGCTGTTGCACAACTCTGTCGGGTTGCTCAATAAGATATCATGATCAATTCTGTCTGAATGGGGATTGAGTACATACGGAATGATGTACACCTTCAAAACAAACTCATACATACCCGCAGCATCATATTGACTCAAAAGACCGACTCAAACTAAAAATAAAGACTCAACGAACTCAAATTACTATGGATAGAAGAGGGATTCGTACTCAATGTGTGGCAAACACATAGACATGAAAGCCACATCAAGGTGAAGCATCGGAAATGAAACGGTTTCTTAGTTTCCCATGGTCGGTGATGGTTGATGAATGAATGATGATGGTGGATGAATGGCAATGGTTGGTAGTGGTGAAGGAACTTAGAATCAAGACAGACCCTTGATTCTAAGGATCAGATCAAACACAGGCCGTTGAACTTGTACATCTAGAAGCTACACTACAATATGAATACAACAAAAAACTACAAAGGTTAATTTTATCCAAACGTCTTCTTTGGCTTAATTTCATGGGTACTTGGAAGTAGGAGTGTTGTATTTTATTATCTGCACCAGTAACTTTCACTTTGTATATGATGTGTCAGAGTTGCAGGAGAAAGTTGTCAGTAGTAAAGTTCATGCTGCTGATATGCCTATCAGCAGCAACGTTTAAACTTCAGTAGATAAGGCTATCCGCAACATAGTTGTTAATCCGCAACAAAGTTTAACTATCTCCAGCGTAGATACTGATCCGCAACAACTTCAGTATACAACTTGTAGAGTCCGTAGCATTTGTACTTGGTAAGCTTTGTAGCCATCAATTTTTATCTTTACAGAAATTATGGACATCACAAAGGAAAAAGAACCCATTCTTTCACCCTTACTTTCTGCCATAAACTTACACACAAAAGTGAATGGCATGTTGTGCCATGTTCAATCTTATGATGATGTCTACTTGCTCAATCTTGTTAGTGTTATCTAGTTTGGTTACCTTCTAACTTATTATTACTATATAATTTCCGTCCATATATATATATATATATATATATTTACGTAAATCATATATATACATATTCCTAAAATATGCATGGATATCTTCATATGATAACAAATGTTTAATATACAATTGTTACAAATAACAATATATATAAAATCATCTTGATAGAGTTATAAACGTCTAAACATATTTAAACGTATTCTTGATACGTTGCTTAGTGTGTGACCCTTTGGGATCACATATCAATAGTAACATTATTGTAAGTTAATCCTTGGGCATATTGATCCAACAATCTCCCACTTACTTAAGGTTTAATATGCAATATTGTAGACAGTGTAGTACGTCTAGCAACGTCCCATTGCCCCTAATCATATGTGACTTAAGTCATTCACTACAAGCAGTCACTTTTATAAATAAATGCTTTTTGGTAATGATGTAAATGTAAGTTGTCATCCATCCTTTCTGTAATAGACAATTATGTAAACATGAGACATGGATTATAGTCAATCTCATATAATGTTCAACGACTTTGTTTCTCGATCCCGATTCAAAGTGATACGACAAACTAGGTTTGAGCTCAGCCATGCATTTAAATCAGTTTGAATCATCGAGGGGCCCGACATGTCAGCCACTTATTAGAATAAGGGTACAGATCCCGTCTTGACTACATATGACTCTCACTATACCTAGCATTGTACCTAATGCAGTCCTTATAACCACCTTTTTAAAGAGTAGCGTTAAACTACATCGAAGTATAAACTTGGTATAATCGAGTCCCTAATATGTATCTCAGGTCAGAGGATAAGAGGATAAAACTTTTATTTCAAAACTTACTCATGACTAGATCCATGGAGTAATTTTGAAGCGAGTCACATCCGATATTTAATCTCTAGCAAATACATGTGAGCTTGGTTTTAATTCATTGTTATGAAATATAACTAATCTAATTCACAATAGTCTTAATTCAATGATTATTCCCATAATTATAACTGGCTATGGATATTTAGAATAATAAACTTATTCATGGATTAAAACATGCAAACATTGAACACAGTGAAAATTAATAAAGAGACAATATCTAATAAGTCTAATTTAGAAAAAATGTTACTGCTACATAGTTCATAAATTTTTAAATACCAAAATACAAACTAAATCCAGTTACTAGCATTCGAAGCCGTATATTGCATGCATGCTCCTCATTTTTAGTTTGAGGTAGTGGCTTTGTGAATGGATCTGTTAGGTTCAGGCCTGTATGAACTTTGCTGATGCAAACATCTCCTCGCTCCACTATTTCCCGATTGTAGTGGAATTTACGAAGTATGTGCTTGGTCCTTTGATGTGATCTTGGTTCTTTTGCTTGAGCAATGGCCCCATTATAAATTCAAAATATTTCAATGGGTTTTGTGATGCTAGGCACTATACCAAGATTAGTAATGAATTTCTTCATCGAAACAGCTTCCTGTGCGGCTTCTGATGTAGCAATGTACTCTGATTCTGTGGTTGATTGGGCAACGACTTTCTGTTTGGAACTCTTCCAAGTGACAGCTCCTCCGTTCAAGGTAAAAACATGTCCTGATTGTGATCGAGAATCATCTCTATCAGTTTGAAAACTAGCATTAGTGTGACATCTCACAGTGAGCTCTTCCTCTAACCCTCCATAAATCAAGAACATATCTTTAGTTTTATTCAAATACTTAAGTATGATTTTGATGCTTTCCACTAATTCTCACCCGGGTTTTGCTGGGATTTACTAGTCATCCTTAAAGCATAAAAAACACCGGGTCTGGTGCAAAGCATAGCATACATATTTAATCCTATTAACGAGGCATATGGGATCTTGCTCATCCTTTTAATCTCTTCGTCAGTGCTTGGACTTTGAGATTTGCAGAGAACAGTACCAGGTGGCATGGGCATATACCCACGCTTGTAGTTTTCCATTAAAAAGCGTTTCATCACTTTGTTAATGTAGGTACTTTGGCTTAATCCAATAAGTCTCTTTGATCTATCTCTATAAATCTTAATTTCAAGTATGTATGCAGCTTCACCAAGATCTTTCATAGCAAAATACTTTCCAATATAAGATTTGACATCTTTCAGTGTTGGAATATCATTTCCGATGAGAAGTATCATGCTCCCACTAGATTTCATGTATACACATGGTTCGTCTTCATTTTTATAAAATCAAACTCTTGAATCTTTTCATCAAAATGAAGGTTCCAGCTTCTTTATGCTTGTTTCAATCCGTAGATGGGTTTCTTGAGTTTACACACCTTTTTAGGATGTTTGGAGCTAACAAAACCTTCTGGTTGTTCCATATAGACATCTTTATTGAGATGTCCATTTAAGAAGGCGGTTTTGATGTACATTTGCAATATCTCATAATCATAGTATGAGGCTATGGCAAATAAACTTCTGATTGATTTCAACATTGCTACCGGAGAAAAAGTTTCATCATAATCAATTCCTTGAGTTTGAGTGAAACCTTTTGTCACCAGCCTTGCTTTGAATGTGTGTATGTTTCCATCCATATCGATATTTTTCTTGAAGACCCATTTGCTTCCACTAGCTTTGCTATTAGAAGGCAAATCAACCAAGTCCCAGAGTTGATTTTCTTACATGGATTGAATCTCTGATTTCATGGCTTCAAGCCATTTACCAGATTCAACATCCTGAACTGATGTCTTATAGTTGATGGGTTCACATGAATCCATAACAAAGACTTCCTCTTCTAGCATGACAAATCCATATCTATCAGGTTTAGTGTGACTTCTAGTAGATCTCCTAAGAGGTGCTAGTTCTTGTGGTACCTGGATAATTTGTTGAGGTTCAAAAGATTCCTGTTAACTTGAAGTTCCAACCTCATGTGGAATATTTTGTGGTTCTCGAATTTCTTCGAAATCAACAGGGCTCCCACTTGCCTTGTTAAGGATAAAATCCTTTTCAAGGAATTGCGCATGTCGTGAGATAAAAACTATATTATCTCCCATATGATAAAAATAATATCCCATAGTTTCTTTGGGATAACCCACAAAAATACATTTCTCCGATCTGTATTCAAGCTAGTTTGGGGACCTTTCCATACCATATTTCATACGGAGTTTTCTCCGCCTTCTTGGTTGGTACCACATTGACTAAGCGAGCAGCGGTCTCAACAACATAGCTCCAATAGGAAACTGGCAAATTAGCATGACTCATCATTGAGCGAACTATATGTAATAGAGTCCGATTTCTCCTCTCGGATACACCATTATGTTGTGGTGTTCCAGGTGGAGTCATTTGTGATACAATGCCACAAGTCTTTAGATGTTCATCAAATTCATAGCTAAGGTATTCGCCACCACGATCTGATCTAATGGCTTTGATTGTCGTTCCGAGTTGATTATGTACTTCATTTTGGAAGTTTTTGAAGACTTCAAAACCTTCATGCTTGTGTTTCATTAAATACACATAACCAAATCTACTGAAGTCATCAGTGAACGTAATGAAGTACCTATCATCATTTCTTGACAAGGTTCTAAAAGGACCACATACATCAATATGTATAAGTCCAAATAGATCTGATGCTCTCTCACCGGTACCGGTGAAAGGAGCTTTCGTCATCTTGCCCCTAAGACATGATTCAGAAATATAAAATGTTTCTTGAACAGTTGATTCTAAAATTCTAGCAGATTGGAGCTTAGAAATACGCCTTTTATTTATGTGCCCCAGACGACAGTGCCATAGATAACTCTGATTAAAGTCATGCTTTGATCGTTTGGTGTTTACGACATAAATAGAATTATCATTATATGAACTATCAAGATTGATTTCACATATTCCATTATGTGGACATTCCTCAAAATTGAACATATTATTCAGAGATATCAAAATATTATCATTACCAAAGCGATATTGATATCCATGTTCATATAATCTAGCAGCTGACACAATGTTTCTAGTGAGACTAGGTACATAGCAACAATTTTTCCAAATAATAGATAGGCCATTTGGTAACAAAAGACTATATTGTCCTATGGCTTCTACAGCAACCCTTGCACCATTGCCGACATGTAAGTCCAAATCGCCTGCCCGTAGCTGCTTAACATTCTTTAACCCCTCCACATTATTACAAATGTGAGTTCCACAACCAGTATCAAATACCCAAGAGTTAGAAGAAAAAGTATATAATTCTATTACAAAGATACCTGAAGTGCTGGCCTCGCCATCCTTCTTTGCCTTCAACTTGGTTAAGTATTTCGGGCAGTTACGTTTCGAGTGCCCGATTTCTTTGCAATGAAAACACTCAGCTTCTTTTGTGGGTTTTTCCTTCGGTGTTGGTTTCAGGGCAACATCCTTACCCTTCCCCGACGGCTTTCCTTTTACTTTGAAGTTTTTACCCTTTCCCTTTGCTCGACCCTTTCCTTTGTGGTTAGGCTTCTAAATTTTCCCTTCTAGAATCCTCAGAATATAGTTGCCCTTGCTTGGGATGTTAGTCCTGGCAGTTTTCAACATAGCATGTAACTTCGAGATGGATTTTTCCCATTTGTTCATGTTATAGTTCAACACAGACTTATTAAACGATCTTGGCAGGGAATTCAGAATGATATCCATGGCTAACTCATCGCTTATGGGAAACCCAAGCCTCGCAAGCTTTTCAACATAAGCTTTCATCTTTAGCAGATGATTGCTCACATGGGTGCCTTCTTGCAGCTTACAACCAATAAAAGTTGTGATAGTCTCATAACACTCTTGCTTTGCTTAAATTTAGAACATTTGCTTAAGTTGTTCCATCATGTCATATGTAGGAAGGTATTCAAGCATTTTTTGCAGTTCGAGAATCATAGTTGCAAGCATGAGACATGTTACCTTGGTCGAATCATCAAAATGCTTCAACTAGGCATCCTTGATTGCCTTTGATACATTCGAGGCGGGTGAATTCGGAATAGGTGCCTCGATGACATAGGATTTCTTATTATTTTTCATAGCAATTCTTAAGTTTCAGTGCCAATCTAAGAAGTTGGTACCGGTGAGTTTATCCTTTTCCAGCATGGACCTAGTGGAGGAGGTGTGGGTTTTTTGAGTCAGAACGATTGCGTTGTTTATCATCTACAAAATTTTAGTAAGTTTGGAATAAGTATTTTGGTATTAATTCCTTTAATAAATTAATTACCCTTTGATAAGAAAAATCTTAATTTTGTTAAAGGCTAAAACCTAATCACATTTATATTATCATAAGTGGCTGATCGTAATTTATGATAAAATAAATTGACAGGTATGTTACTTTGACCAATTACATCTCTATGTAACTCTTAGATTTTATGGGATCGGTTAGACAATTATTGTCAATTTGGCATGTTTAATCCCATCTATGCCAACTATTCCTCCGAATTGGTTGATCACTGACTCCGAGTTCAAGTTTTAAGTCATCCAATTTTAGACGTGTATTGGTCGGCCTAAATGTTGTTTTAGAAATCGCGATACATTACCCTACCCTGTTATACATCGTCATGGTGTTTGGCTAATGCTCTATCCACCAAGATATCCATATAACATGTAAGTGTCCTAAAATGGGGTGGCATTGACTTAAGTTTAAAGGGTACATCTTTATGCTTTTGAAAAACATAAGTTTGATGATCAAAACATATTATGCAACAAAATTCGCATGCACGAGTTTTGCTACATTCTAAAAGTTTTTCACTTGTTTTAGTTTTTATTAAAATCCTCATTATAATAGTCATGACGCGTTCATTTATAGATACAATTTTTTCTATAGCATCTTAACTAAAACCAATCTTAGCTTGTATAAAACTTTTTTATATATAGTTCTTCGAATACGAGTTCAAACTTATAACTTGAACGACAAGTTTAATTATTTTAAACTCTAGAGCGACTTTTATACTAAAATCAAATTTTAAATCTTTTATGATGTCCTTTTAAAATCATCAATTTTAAAGGTATTTATGTTAACCCTAAGTTTAAAATCACATTTCAAAAACTCGTTCTTTTGAGTTTCAGTTTAAAATATCCATTTTAAAATCATTTGCTTAATTTTATAAATTCATTTTTAGCATGTTAAATCATAACTTCAACCAAGCAAAAATATAAAATGCAAACAAACAAGTGCCATGATCAAGCCATAAAAGGTGGTGTTTTTTTGTGAGCCAGCACAAAGTTAACACCAAGTCTAAAGGACAAGATCTTCATCTTGAGTTTTCAACATCACTTGTTCCGTATTTTTTTCCATGTCATCATCTAGACTCCACTTTAGTTTTTAGCTCCATCGACATCATTTGATGAAATTTATAAATTTACAACAAATGTATATAATACTAACACGAGCCCTATTACATGCCATTTAAAAATAACAGACTACAACCATATCGAATTTTAATGAATTAAATAAACACATGGTCTTTTGTGACACCCGAAAATTTCAGGTTAACATCCATACCCGGCCATTACTTAAATTCATATGATTTCACGTGCATCATACTTAATTAGAGAGTAATTAAGTACATATTTCATATAGCAAGTCCATTCGTTTTATTCGATTCATGCATCGGTAATTTGAAGGATTACCGAGTCACACACGCGTCCTGTCACACGAACGTTGATGAAGATTATAAATAATATTTAGACATATATTTGGTGTGAATAAATTTCATGTAATACTGTGATTTATTATTTTATGTTTAGATTAATTTTTCTAGAATTTATTGAGCAACTTTTATTTTTACGCTTTTAAATGGATACGCTGTATGTGCCAACAACACTTAAATAAATTTTATAAAAATGATGGTATTACAATTGGGCTTATAAAAATTCAGCTTTTTAAATTAAATAGTCCATTAGGGAGCCCATATGCACTAAAAGCCCCTTAAAACTTAAGAAAGTCCAGCTCTCTTTACACTAAAACTCCCTTAACCACCCTTAAGCCTCATTTTTACTACCCTAAACCTAAGTCACTCTCTCCATTCCACCCTAAACTTTCGGCCGCCACCACCATACCCTAGCCACCACCCTCTCAATCTTGTTCCATCCATTTCAAGCTTCCTAAGGTCATTCCATGGTGATTTCAAGAGGATTAGTGGTGATTCAAGCTTGTTCAAGACCATACCTACATCATATCTCGGTTTTGTAAGCATCTAAACCATTCTTTTCTTCATTTATTTCGGCCATGTGAGGAAACCCCTCCATCCAAATGAGTTTTGTTAAGTTAAAGGTTATAATCCATTTATTTAACTAAAAGTTTTCATAATATAAAGTTGTTGACACATATTGGCATTTGTTATGGTTTGAAATACTTGGTTGTGTTGAATATTACTCGTTTCTATATATAGAAACCTTATTGTTTATGATTTTGTAGAAATTTGGATATGATGTGTTTGATGGATTGAATGTTACATATATGGCTAGACTAAATAGGAAAGATGAGATTTTTGTTGAAATAGTTGGTTGGTATCATTTTAGGCCCTTTCTATAAATACAAACTTTATTGTTTGGAAATTTGAGTTATTGAGTTATAATGAATGATAACATGCTAAAATGGCTCCATAACATCTATTAAAAAGTGTTATAGAAAGTTACACAAGTGTTGGAGGTCATATAAACCACTTGCCTAAAAAGGAAACTTTAATATTTGGACAAATGTGTATGTGCAATCTATAAATGTCTAAAGTGTGTTTAATGGCTTTATTACTATATGTATAGATGACTTATGGAAGATTTCGTGGTTTAAAGTTGTGCAATGTTATATTTTGGGAGACCTTACTAATAAAGGAAACTTTATTAGTTTGAAACCTTCATTTTTGCTTGACATGGAAAATTTATGTGTAGAACCATCTTTATATCATATTACTAGAATGATTCCATGTGTAGTTTGTTTATATGAGCTATGACATCTAAAGTGTATTAGAACCCTAAGTGTCCAAAAAGGGTAACATTGTTATGATAAGAACTATGGTATAGAAATGACATGTTATGTTACTTGTTCAAATGAGTTGAAATAATGTTAATAGGTTATTAGAGTAATGACATAACCTATGTGGATGATTGGTTAACATGTATGAAATATATCATAAGTATGCGCAAATTCCATGCTACTTGTTACAAGTTACGTATGCAATTACATGAAGTTATATGTTACTATTTATGACATGAACATTTCAAACTAGGTTACTTGTGACATGTTTAGGCCTGTAAACGAATCGAACGAATACTAACATCGGCGTGTTCATGTTCGTTTATTTAATTTTAACCGAACACGAACACATAATCGAACACATTTTTTTTGTTCATGTTCGTTCATTAAGAAAATGGAAATGTTCATCTTCGTTCATGTTCGTTCGTTAAAAAGCTAAACGAACGTAAACGAACACAAATGAACAAACATAAACCAAACACAAACGAACAAACATAAAAAACACAAACAAACATAAATGAACATTAACGAACACACATGAACAAGTTTAATACTTAATAATTTATCAAAAAAACACATGTAAATTAGTGGTTCAAATATACATGATTCATCAAAAAACAAATGAACACAAATAAATGAAAATAAAAGAATGTTAATAAACGAACATATATAAACAAACATAAATGAACGAACACGACATGTGTTCATGTTCGTTCGTTTAGTTAAACGAACACAAAAAATTTGTTCGTGTTCGTTCATTTATTAAGTTAACGAACATAAACGAACTTCCCGCCGAACAGTTCATGAACGTGCGGTTCATTTACAGGCCTAGACATGTTACCTACTTATGCAAAGTACTTGAAGCATGTATAGTGTGCCATAAGGTATTGCTCATAAGCTACTTAAGTATTACTTATGTGTCACTTAGGTAGTACCTATATGTTACTTATGTGTTACTCATGTGTCACTTACATGTTACTTATGTGTTACTTATATGTTACTTATGTGCTACTTGTATATGTATTCACTAAGTGTCACTTTAGTCAAACTTGGTCAACATTGGGTAACATTAGTCAAACTTGATCAACCTTGGTCAACATTAGTCAAAACTTGGTCAACATTGGTCACCATTAGTCAAACTTTGTCAAACCTCGGTCAACTTTGGTCAAACCTTTTCAAAACGTCAATGTAACCTTTCAACGTTGAGTCGTTTGGATGAATGTGGTTACATAAACCATGTTTACTTTCATGGACCTTATAGCCTTACTATTCCTAGGGCTCGGTTAGGTCGGTTGTCAAGACTTGCTAGATTTCTCGTATTACTTTCATATCACATCACCTCATTCCCATGTGAGTTTTCACGGCCCCATTTTAATTACTTTTCCTTTTGGGGGAGATACATGCTAAAACATTTTCCTTTCATTAGTCGTATGACATTACTTTGTTTTTGCTTTATTATATATAAGTGGGAGCATTTCGCACACACAAAGTCCTCTAATATTCGAACCGTTAATTCTTTCCCAAGCGAGGTGATTCATTACTAGTACTATTGGGGGTAACAACCTCCACCCGGGTTAGTCGCGCTAACTCTGACTGGGAGTCAAACAGGTGTATAAATTGACTTGATCCATTGCGTGCTGGGCACGTAAGTGACAAAAAGCTACTTTGTGCATTCAATCGTTGAGATTCGGTTTCGGTGTTGCTTATATATTTTTATGTTATTTGTTTGATCAACAATAGAATTCAATAGTATACATATGTACTGTTACACGGTTTTCTTTACTGTTTCTGTTACTTAAACATGTGAACTCACCAACCCTGTGTTGACACTTTAAGCATTTTATCTCAGGTCGCTAAGCATTTGCACAATGGCTAGGATTTGCATATTTGGATTTGCATTGCATATTTTTACTAGAAGCATAGGTTTATGGGAACCTGTTTATTTTGACTTCTGTATTTTGATATAACTCACTTTTATTTCCGCACTTTACTTTCTGCATTTTCAAAAGTCTGTATTACATTTTTATTTTTGTATGATGTTCAAACGGGAAATCTTTTCAAAAACCATTTAGAGGTCGTTTGAAATGATTGAGACTTATATTACTTTACAGTCACAACCCGCGGGTAACTCGCTGTGGAATTTCAGGGTGTGATAGATTGGTATCAGCGCCCTGGTTATAGAGTACTAAGTTGCATTTAGTGTGCTAAGACTATAACCATAGATTCACGGCATTCACATCACATCATACATGCATTTAATACATGAGTATCTTGGATTATAGGATATTGACTTGTTACAGGATGTCTACTTCATCGGACCCCACATCTCTGACTCGGAGGAGGAGTACACTCCGGCTACACCCACATCACCGATCGAGCCGTACACCGACGAGGAACCTATTGAGGATTCGGATGGAGCAGAGGAGACAAGCCAAGAGGAAGATCCCGAGGAAGGGACTGAGGATGTACCAGCCCACGGGGGCAATGGGGATGCTAGCGGGGGGAGTGACTCAGGCGAGTCAGTGCCTTATACTGTATGGCACGGGGATAGGTCGTCCGATAACGGCTCTGTATTACCTTCACCTCCCTGCTAGGCGGACCCAGCGCCACCGTCGTCATTGCTCGCTCCTAGAGGAGCGAAGACCAAGCAGACACCGAGGAAGAAGAACCTATGCCTTGGGAAGAGACCGGCCCAGTCGCCGGATGTTGCGGAACCATCGGCCAAGAAGCCCTGAGTTTCATCAGCTGATACTGAGTCCACGGGACGGTCATCTGGACCATCTCACCCTCCACCCTATTGGCTCCACCCCACGAGGGAGGTGCTACCTATATTAGCGGCTCATACCAGCCGACATGATGCTGACCTAGTTTCTCTTCACGACGAGCTTAATCTGATAGACCATGCACTTTTAATCATTCGGGACAGGATTAAGGCCGATGAGGAGAAGGTGCGAGAGGCAGAGCGAAGGGCCGCAGCTATAAAGATTGCGCTGCAGACCCTACAAGGGCAGGTAGTGAGTCTGATAGAGGAATAGTAGAGGGAAGCCGCCAGGACCACCGCTCTATCCAGTCGTCTGGCGAAGGCTGAGAGACAGTTGGGCGTGGCGCATCAGCGGGTCAACACAGCAGAGTACCGGTCATCACTGGCGAGCACTGCCGCCATGACAGCCGAGCATCGAGCAGATCGAGTCAAGGAAGAGTTGGATCCTGCTTGGGTTCTGATGATTCTTTGCGCTTTGCTACTTTTCACTTCTCTATAGAGTGGTAGTTTTCCGCCTCCTAGTTGATTAGCATATCATGAGCGAGCTATGCTCACGCGATATTTTTGAGATGATACTTGTTTTGGAGGAGTGTTTGCTCCTGAAAATACTTTGTATTTCTTACAACTTATTTATCAAGTGTTTGCCTTTTGATTATATTGTATGGTTGATTGGTTGTTGGGTGTTATCTTATCCACGTGTGTTGATTGTTATTTAGTACGCAATATCTAACTTTTATTATCATTTTAATTATAAAGAAACATGCCACCAAGAAGGTCGAACCGCAACTCAGGTGAAGGCAGTAACTCCATGACTGCAGCACGGATAGAGGCCCTCATCACGCAGCGCGTGGCAGACGTGATCGCCAACCAGGAAGCCAATGGGTCCAGTGGAGGATCGGGGGGTAACAGCGAGAGCGGAGGTATATTGCGTACTAGAAACAACATACATGCTACGTATAATGTAATTCAACCTCAAGAAAACTTAAATTAACTACATTCTACCGTGACATTACATGATCAGGCAATGGACACAAGGCCTGCACCTATAATTCCTTCATGGATTGTAAGCCTTACACTTTCACTAGAGCTAAAGGAGCAGTGACACTACTCAGGTGGATAGAAAAGGCCGAATCTGTCTTTAGCATGAGTCATTGCATGCCGGAGAACCGTGTTATGTATGAAGCTAGAACCTTCGAGGGTCAAGCCCTCTCATGGTGGAACTATCACGTCCAAACTCTGGGATTGGACAATGTCAATGCTATTCCGTAGGAAGAATTCAAAGAAATGCTCAAGGATGAATACTGTCCTCGGAGCGAACTACAGAAGCTAGAACAGGAATTCTACAACTTGAAAATTGATGGAGCTGACATTGAAGGTTATATAACAACGTTCCATGATTTAGCCCGATTATGTCCACACATGGTCACACCCGAGTATAAGCGCATCGAAAGGTACATTTGGAGTTTGGCACCTCAAATACAGGGTATGGTCACATCAGCTGAACCGGTAGTCATCTACAGTACCGGTAGTCATCTACAGTGCCGTTCGGTTAGCTCACAGCTTGACGGATCAAGCTGTCCGCCAGGGCACTTTGGTCAAAAAGGGATCTTATGTGAAACAATTTGATAACAAGAGGAAATGGGACAACACCCCCGCAAAACCATATGTGTCTAACGTGCCGAGGAAACAGGAACTGGTAAGAGTGTTTGTTGCAAATCACCCTAAAAAGAAACCAAGGGGCGCGTACACTGGAAATCTGCCCAAGTGCAACAAGTGCCAATTCCATCACAATGATACTTGTGAGGACTCCCGATGCCAGAAATGTAAGCGTTTTGGTTTTTCCGCTCAGGTTTGCAGAACTGTTGAACAGGCACCGTCTACGGGAGGAAACCGCGGATGCTTCGGGTGCGACGAACCCAGGCATTTTCGCAAAGACTGCCCAAAGAACAGGAGACCCGGGAATGCAAATGCTCGGGGTAGAGCATTTGTTGTTGGAGCCGGTGAAGCCAGAAATTATCTAACATTATTACCGGTTGTTATGCTTCTATCCTATTTGATACGGGTGCAGATAAGAGTTTTGTATCCATCGAGTTTAGTTCATTACTTGGTATCACTCCCGTCGCTATAGACTATCTATACACGGTAGAACTAGTAGATGGTAAGTTAATAGAGACAGAACAAGTAATTCCCGGTTGCGTCTTAACGTTAACCGACCACTCCTTCATTATAGACCTATTTCTGGTAACACTGGGAAGTTTGGCCATCGTTGTTGGGATGGACTGGTTGTCCAAGAACCGAGCCGAGATCGTTTTCCATGAAAAGATTGTCCGCATTCCACTACCGGACGGGGAAACATTACCCATTCAAGGAGAAAGGAGTGGCGCTGCTTTAAGGATTATTACCTGTTTAAATCCCGGAAGTACTTACGAAAGGGTTACCATGCGAATCTAGCGCACATGACAGAAAAGAAAGCATAAGAGAGAAAGATAGAGGATATACCAATCGTCCGAGACTATCCGGAGGTATTTCCCAAAGATTTGTCGGGACTTCCACCGCATCGGAAAGTCGAGTTCCGGATCGATCTCACACCAGGTGCTGCTCCAATTGCAAGGTCACCTTACCGACTAGCACCATCGGATATGCAGGAGTTATCTAACCAATTACAGGAGCTGTTGGTAAGGGTTTCATCCGACCGAGCTTCTCACATTGGGGAGCACCAGTTTTGTTTATCAAAAAGAAAGATGGATCCTTCTGTATGTGCATCGACTAGAGAGAATTGAACAAGGTGACGATCAAGAACCGATATCCACTACCCAGGATCGATGACCTATTCGACTAATTACTGGGGTCGAGCTACTACTCAAAGGTCGACTTGCGATCGGGATACCATCAGCTCAGGATTCCAAAGACAGCCTTCCGAACTCGTTACGATCACTACGAGTTCATGGTCATGCCGTTTGGGTTAACCAATGTGCCAGCGGTATTCATGGACCTCATGAACCGAGTATGCAAACCCTACCTGGACAAGTTTGTGATCGTATTCATTGACGACATCTTGATCTACTCCTAGAATAAAGAGGAGCATGCCGAACATCTAAAGCAATCATGGAATTATTGAAAGCAGAGAAATTGTACGTGAAATTCTCAAAGTGCGACTTCTGGATTCAAGAAGTATAGTTTCTTAGACAAGTGGTCAACGAGAAAGGCATACATGTTGACCCGTCTAAAATCGAGGCAATTAAAAATTGGGAGGCACCTAAGACTCCAACCGAGGTGCGACAATTCTTAGGTCTTGCGGGCTACTATCGACGGTTCACCATTGTTTTCTTCATTTCATTCGGCCATGTGAGGAAACCCCTCCATCCAAACGAGTTTTGTTAAGTTAAAGGTTATAATCCATTTGTTTAACTAAAAGTTTTCATAATATAAAGTTGTTGACACTTATTGGCATTTGTTATGGTTTGAAATACTTGATTATGTTGATTATTACTCGTTTCTATATATAGAAACTTTATTGTTTATGATTTTTTAGAAATGTGGATATGATATGTTTGATGGATTGAATGTTACATATATGGCTAGATTGAATAGGAAAGATGAGATTTTTGTTGAAATAATTAGTTGGTATCATTTTAGGTCATTTCTATAAATAGAAACTTTATTATTTGGAAATTTGAGTTATTAAGTTATAATGAATAATAGCATGCTAAAATGGCTACATAACATCTATTAAAGTATTAAAAAGAGTTATAGAAAGTTACACATGTGTAGGAGGTCATATAGACCACTTGCCTAAAAAGGAAACTTTAATATTTGAACAAATGTGTATGTGTAATCTATAAATGTCTAAAGTGTGTTTAATGGCTTTATTACTATATGTATAGATGACTTATGGAAGATTTCATGGTTTAAAGTTGTGTTATGTTATATTTTGGGAGACCTTACTAATAAAGGAAACTTTTTTAGTTTGGAACCTTCATTTTTGCTTGAAATAGAAAATTTATGTGTAGAACCATCTTTATATCATATTACTAGAATGATTCCATGTGTAGTTTGTTTATATGAGCTATGACATTTAAAGTGTATTAAAACCCTAAGTGTCCAAAAAGGGAAACTTTGTTATGATAAGAACTATGGTATAGAAATGACATATTATGTTACTTATTCAAATGAGTTGAAATAATATTAATAGGTTATTAGATTAATGACATAACCTATGTGGATGAATGGTTAACATGTATGAAATATACCATAAGTATGCACAAATGCCATGCTACTTGTTACAAGTTACTTATGCAATTACATGAAGTTATATGTTACTATTTATGACATGAACATTTCAAACTTGGTTACTTGCGACATATTACCTACTTATGCAAAGTACTTGAAACATGTATAGTAGGTATTACTCATATGCTACTTAAGCATTACTTGTGTGTCACTTAGGTAGTACCTATATGTTACTTATGTGTCACTTACATGTTGCTTATGTGTTACTCATGTGTTACTTATATGTTACTTATGTGCTACTTGTACATGTATTCACTAAGTGTCACTTTAGTCAAACTTGGTCAACATTGGTCACATTAGTCAAACTTGGTCAACATTAGTCAAACTTGATCAACCTTGGTCAACATTAGTCAAACTTGGTCAACATTAGTAAAAAATTGGTCAACACTGGTCAACATTAGTCAAACTTGGTCAACTTTAGTCAAACTTGGTCAAACCTCAGTCAACTTTAGTCAAACCTTTTCAAAACATCAATGTAACCTTTCAACGTTGAGTCGTTTGGATGAATGTGGTTACATAAACCATGTTTACTTTCATGGACCTTATAGCCTTACTATTCCTAGGGCTCGGTTAGGTCGGTTGTCAAGACTTGCTAGATTTCTCATATTACTTTCATATCACATCACCTCATTCCCATGTGAGTTTTCACGGCTCCATTTTAATTACTTTTCCTTTTAGGGAAGATACATGCTAAAACATTTTCCTTTCATTAGTCGTATGGCATTACTTTGTTTTCGCTTTATTATATATAAGTTGGTGCATTTCCCGCACACAAAGTCCTCTCATATTCGAATCGTAAATTCTTTCCCAAGTGAGGTGATTCATGAATAGTACTATTGGGGGTAACAACCTCCACTCGGGTTAGTCACGCTAACTCTGACAGGGAGTCAAACGGGTGCATAAATTGACCTGATGCATTGCGTGCTGGGCACATAAGAGGCAAAATGCTACTTTCTGTATTCAATCGTTGAACTTCGGTTTCGGTGTTGCTTATATATTTTAATGTTATTTGTCTGATCAACAATCGAATTCAATAGTATACATATGTACTGTTACACGGTTTTCTTTACTGTTTCTGTTACTTAAACCTGTGAACTCATATGTTAACACTTTAAGCATGTTTATGTCAGGTCGCTAAGCATTTGCACAAGGGCTAGGATTTGCATATCTGGAGTCGCATTGCGTATTTTCACTAGAAGCATAGGTTTATAGGAACCTGTTTATTTTCGCTTCTATATTTTGATATAACTTACTTTTGCATCCGCACTGTACTTTCCTCATTTTCAAAACTCTGTATTACATATTTATTTTTGTATGATGTTCAAACGGGAAGTCTTTTCGAAAACCATTTAGAGGTCGTTTGAAATGACCGGGATTTATGATCCTTGACAATCACAACCTGCGGGTAACCCGCTGTGGAATTTCAGGGTGTGACATCTTTGGCTCCATCATGACAACAACATAATCATACTAAAAAGTAATAATCACTATCATGTAACCATTCATTCACCAACATACATGCATGTGTATAATGGTGAGAATATATGTAAAGATGCATAAAATAAAATGTTGCATGTTATTAACTTGTAAAATCCATACAAGCTACAAATCGATTGAAAAATAAAACCGATTCTAGTCATAAATAAAGTTTCATAATCTTATAAAAGTGGTTCTGATACCACTGTTGGGAATTTAGGAGTTTTAAAATATAAATTAGGCAACGGAAGCGAGAACTCCATAACCATTTTTAAAATAGTTTCAAAACCTTTTCATAAAATGTTCCCACCATGGATCCACTTACAAAGATTAAGAAAACTAAAAACATAACCATAGGGGGTTTAAAGAATGTCGACCTTGATTAGAATGCTTGCTTGAAGTAGATAAAGAAACCAAAGTAGATTTCCTCCAAAGTGTAATCCACAATAAGCAAAGATTTCAAAATGGTACTACCCTTTATATCTCTTCTTTAAGATATTAAATAACCCTAAGAACACCTTCTTGAAACACACTAGAAAAAGTATGTTTTTATGTGGAATAGATTACAATAACATTTCAAGAACATGTAACAAACTAACACCAACACTTGGGTAAGTTTGTTTATTGTTCAATGCCTTCAAAATAAGGCTTAAACTCACTTTTAAGGACACTAAAATTCTGGACAGAACTCAAAGAAAAAGGATGCGCAAATTGAAGTGTTGTCCTCTTTAAGCCTAGCAAGTTGTTTTTATTTATAATATCATCCAAGGTACACCATACCTCATGAAATCATGGACATCACAAAGGAAAAAGAACCCATTCTTTCACCCTTACTTTCTGTCGTAAACTTACACACAAAAGTGAATGGTATGCAGGGTCTGCCCTCAGTATGTGTGGGGTGGGCTACCGCTCAGGGCCCGGTTTTCTCTGGGGGGCCCAAAATTACAATATATATATATATATATTATAAAAATATATTTAGTATAAACTGAGTTTAAAAAAAATACAATTAACAATTAACTTATGAGTCAAATAAACTGATTTTAAAAACCCATTAACAATTACTCTATCATTGGGCAATGTCCAAATTAACAATTTTACCTAATAAAAAAAATATACCGCAAAATTCATTCGGATGAATTCAATAAATGGAGGTTTTCGAAGAAAAAAATTTTAGTGTTACAATTTTCATCATATTAATAATTTTTTTTTCATATATTTAACTTTATATTTTAGTTTTTTAGGGGCCCATTTTCTTTAGTCGCACAGGGCCCTTAAAATCTCAGGGACGGCCCTGATGGTATGGTGTGCCATGTTCAATCAAATGATAATTTGTACTTGCTCAATCTTGTTAGTGTTATGTAGTTTGATTACCTTCTAACTTATTATTACCATAGAGTTTCCATCCATATATGTATATGTATGTAAATCGTATATATATATATATACATATTCCTAAAATAACCATGGATATCTTCATATGATAACAAATGTTAGAATAATTATTTCCAATAATTATAATAAGTTTAGTTCAAATATATATATACATATAAATATGAACTAAATGTTTAATATATAATTGTTACAAATAACAATATATATAAAATCATCTTGATAGAGTTATAAATGTCTAAACATATTTAAATGTATTCTTGATAAGTTGCTTAGTGTGTAACCCTTTGGGATCACATATCAATAGTAATATTATTGTAAGTTAGTCCTTGGGCATATTGATCTAGCAGAAGGATCTCAAAGAGGCTTTTTATGTTATTGGCATCGAAATACACCGAGATAGAGTCAATGGGATCTTAGGATTATCTCAAAAGGCTTACATTGAGCGTGTCCTTACACGTTATAACATGCATCACTACTCTCCTTTTGTATCTCGAATAGTTATAGGAGATGTTTTCGGTTCATTCCCATGTCCCAAAATAGAGGTTGACGGAGCAAATGAGAATGTCGCCTTATGCATCAATAGTTGGAAGCCTTATGTATGCTAAAGTCTATACTCGTCCAGATATCGCTTATATCGTTGGAATGCGAGGTCGTTATCAGACTAATTCTGGTCTTGATAATTGGAAAACAGCTAAGAAAGTGTTTCGATGTCTGAAAGGGACGAAAGACTATAAACTAACCTATAGAAGAAGTGATAATTTGGAAATGGTTTGTTATTCTGATTTTGACTTTGCTAAATGCAAGAATGACAAGAAATCCACTTTGGGATATATCTTTATGTTAGCAGGCGGACCTATCTCATGGAAGAGTCATAATAAACAGTTGATTACAACATCCACTATGATGGCAGAATACATCGTTGTTTATTATGCGACCTGTCATGGCATGTTGTTAAAGAATTTTATCACTGGACTCATAGTAGTAAATTCCAAATCTAGACCATTGAATCTTTACTAGTGATAACTCAGTTGCCGTTAGTTTCTCGAACAATAATAGTTCGACCGGAGCTGGAGTATATCTTGATACATGTACTTGTTCGTTTGTGAGCCAGTTGAACAAAATAATCTTTGTTTTGAGTATATAAGTACTAAAGTTATGATTGCGAATCCAATGACTAAAGGCCTCCCTGTTAAAGTATTCGAAGAACATGTTTTGAATATGAGTTTCTATAAAGATTTTATTTAGTAGCATAATGTACTTACTTACGTTTAATGTTGAATTTTCTTCATTTATTTGAATTTGTTTATCTTTGAATATGTCTATGCATGCCTAAAGACATTTAGATATTACTTATACAAATCAATAATTATTGATCAATGATTTGTTTACCCCTATGATTTAATTGGTAATTATTCGATATACGTAATTACCCTTACTATCATTAAATAGGGTTTCTCATTGGATATATATAAATAGAGTTTATTAGAGAGATTAATGAATAATGGTTATTTTCCTACAACACCTCTAAATCTCGGTGCTCTCTCACTCTAAATCATGAGATTCCTTCTCACCTAAACCATCCTTACGATACATCCTAAACGGGAACCCGGTCATAATTAAGATCATGACGTCTTCTCTCTCCAACGTTACTAAGTTACGAGGTGCATGTTTATTATTACTCTTGTTTTTCATTATCATGTTAAAAAACTGATCAACATACGTATGCATATTTAATAATTAATTGTATTATTTATTGCATGGAACCAACTTTCACCACATGCACAAATACAAATAAAATACTATTTCCTTTTTGTAGTCTGATGCCTGGCTCATTGCCAAACAACAAAGTGATAGATTGATGGACGAAATTGTTGAACACTAAAGAGAAATCGAGAAACAAAGACAATATTTTGATGCATGTACATAAAAAGGACAATAAATCTACTTATAAGCATAAGACAAACAAACGCGTAGTAAATTGAATTTACGGAAAGTGAACATGGACGTATCATGCATTTACATGTAAAATAAAATTATACTAAATGAACATGTATTAACATCTACGAAAGTTAGATTTAACTATAACACTTTAATATACCAACGTGTAGAATCACTATAGAATATGTCGTAGAAAATTTTTAAAGACAGACATTAATCGTAAAAAAAACATTTAAACTTTTACACGTATATTTTTTTTTCAAACTTTTAGTTTAGCTTATTTCTTGAAGTGTCCATGTGGTAATGTCAAATTAGGGTTTTGTCCTTTTGTTAAGGGATAAATAACACGTGTAGTCATTTTCATTTTCAACCAAGGGACGTTATACAGTATATTAAAGTTTTTAAAATCATCGTAGGGGAAATATATATATATATATAAGATTAGATTCATGTAAAAATGATTTTAATTGTAAGAAGGGTGATAACGATTTAGAGTCATTACATCAAATTATAGAAAAGATTTAATTGTTGAGACTAAATTGTAGGAGAAATTTTTTTTGAAAATGTATTTTAGTATTGGCCACTTATGTTGACTTTTTATCAAGTTTCCCCCCTCATTTTTAAACGTTCATAACTTTTACATAGAACATTATTTTTTCGAAAAAATTACACCATAAAAACGCGCGTTTTTTTATCTTTAAAACGAGTAGTGTCGTTGTAAACAAAAACGAATTCTTTTTACGTTTTTCAGCTCATTGTGTAATTAGTCAGGTCAATGTGTAATATAAGTTTATTGTGTAATACAAGTTAATTGTGTAATACAAGTTAATTGTGTAATACAAGTTCATTGTGAAATAGAACTTCATTGTATAATACAAGTTCATTGTGTCATTGTGTAATACAAGTTCATTTTGTTATAGGTATTTATCATTGTGTTTTACGTTTTCCAGTTCATTGTGTAGTTAGTCAGGTCATTATGTAATACAAGTTTATCGTGTAATACAAGTTCATTATGTAATACAAGTTCATTGTGTAATTAGTCAGGTCACTGTGTAATACAAGTTCATTGTGTAATACAAGTTCATTGTCTTATACAAGTTCAATGTGTAATACAAGTTCATTGTGTTATATGTATTTTTCATTGTGTTTTATGTTTTCCAGCTCATTGTGTAGTTAGTCAGGTCATTGTATATTACAAGTTAATCGTGTAATACAAGTTCATTGTGTAAAACAAGTTCATTGTTGTCAAATATTTTTCATCATTGTGTTATATGTTTTCATCATTGTGTTTTACGTTTTCCAGCTCATTGTGTAATTCGCTCATTATTGTGTAATTCGTTCAAATATGTCAGGTCATTGTGTGATATGCTCACTGTGTAATATCAGTTCATTGTGTAATATTAGGTCTGATCATTGTGTAATATCAGACCTTGTATTACACATTGACTTGGTGTATTACACATTGACTTCGTATATTACATATTGACCTGGTATATTACACCATTGACCATTACGCACATCTTTAAAAACAATAAAATGACACATGTCAAGCTTAGAATCCTTCTTACCCTTCTTATTTTTAAAACCCTTTTTACTATAACCTAACCCTATATATATATATGTATCAAATGAAAATTATGAGTTGTTATATATATATATATATATATATATATATATGTATCAAATAAAAATTTTGAGTTGTTATGAAAACCCATAAACTCATTCTTAGCCACACATTCTATTTATTTTATTTCATATTTTTTTAGTCAATAAGGGCTTTTATGTCTTTTTATCACTCTCTCTCTCTCTCTTACCAATCTCTTTCAAAAATGAAAAAAACCAGATCTATATTCTCTTTCTCTCTAAACATTTAAAACCATATCTTCTATTTCTTTCTTTCTAAAGACCTATATCCAAATCGAAGAGCAAATTAGAGATGGAAATCGTATTTTGCTGATGATTCTTTTGGAAATCGTCTGGTGCAAAACGTATGGTGCAAAATCGTCGTCACCAGATCTGAAACCAAAGCCACCGAGCGCAGAGGCGACCACCGCATGCCACCTTGTTCGCTCTCCCTCCCTTCTATAACTCTCTCCCTCTCTAGATTTGTGTGTGTGGTTTTTCAGAGGTTTTGGCTGAAATTGAAGGAAAGAGATGAAGAGGATGATGGTGTGGGTCACATGTAGGCTATTGGAGCCGCCGTGGCTCGCCGATGAGTAGCCGGAAGAGAGGATTTGGCTCACCCGTAACTCTCTCTTTAGATTTTTGTGTGTGGTGTTGATTATATCTTAAAACATGAATCAAATTACAAAACCCTAATCATGTTAATTCAATCATCAATATGAAATTAGACATCAAAATAATGACTTACTTGTTGGGAATGCATTCTTTGAAGACGATGATGAAGATGCCATGAGTTTGATCCCATTATGATGTCTGAATCGACAGATGATCTTAGCGATTAGAGAGAAGGTGTATTTTGGTTTTTAGGGTTTTCTCTTTTCTATTCTCAGACATCTAAAGGGAATCATTTATCCCCTTTTATATATTCCTTTATTTCCATCAAATAACAATTAGGGAAGTAAGGGGACTAGTTATGTCAAATTGGCAAACTTAAATAAATGATGTGATGGTCACATAAATGAGTTATTTCCAACATTCTCCCACTTGGTTGAGTGATCATTTATGATGAGTATTCATAAGTTTGGCCAAGTTGAGTAGTTATCAAGTTTCAAGTTGAAACAGTAGTAGAGATTTACAGTCATTCGAATTGTATCCAATTCGAGACCCCAACAGTCATACTAAAGTCTCAATATAAAACACTTAAACATAAAACCAAAATGACTGAAATAAACCCTTAAAGTACAATATCAATCTGTACAAGATATGTCTATATATCATTAGGTGCACATGTATGTTATTATAGACAAATAAACATTCGAGGAAATTACATTAATCATTAGTACACACTTGATATGCTATTACATAAGGACTCTACTAAAACTCATCCTTGTTACGAGATCTTGGAAAGTTTTGGGCGGTAAACCTTTAGTCATCGGATCCGCAAGCATATCTTTTGTGCTTATGTACTCATAACAAAGGTTATTTTCCTCTACACGTTCTCGTACGAACAAGAACTTTGTATCGAGATATAATCCAGCTCCATTCGAACTATTACTTTTCGAGAAACTAACGGCAGCTGAGTTGTCACAATAAATCTTCAATGGTCGTGATATGGAATTAACAACTTTGAGTCCACTAATGAGATTTCTTAATAACATCCCATGACAAGTTGCATTATAAACCGCAATGTATTCAGCCATCATCGTTGAGGTTGTTGTCATTTCTTGCTTATGACTTTTCCATGAGATTGGTCCGCTTGCTAGCATAAAGATGTACCTTGAAGTCGATTTCTTATCATCTTTGCATTTAGCAAAGTCAGAATCAGAATAACCAACTACTTCCAAATTATTACATCTTTTATAAATCAATTTATAGTCTTTCGTTCCTTGTAGATATCGCAACACTTTCTTTGTTGCTTGCCAGTGATCTAGGCCAGGATTGGATTGATATCGGCCTAGCATTTCAGCAATGTAAGCAATATCTGGACGAGTACACACTTGAGCATACATCAAGCTTCCTACTACTGAAGCATAAGGTATCAATCTCATTTGCTCCTTTTCAACTTCTGTTTTCGAACATTGGAAAGAACAGAAAATGTCTCCTTTAACCACTTGAGCAACTAACGGAGAGCAATATTGCATGTTATAACGTGTAAGAAAACGATCAATATAAGCCTTTTGAGATAGCCCTAATGTCCTATTGGCTCGATCTCGGTGGATTTCGATGCCTATTACGTAAGAAGCTTCTCCGAGATCCTTCATGTCCAAATTACGCAAGAGTAATCGCTTTGACTCATGCAACAAATCTAAGTTATTACTTGACAATAAAATGTCATCTACGTAAAGGACAAGTATCACAAAATTGCTCCCACTCATTTTGAGATAGGTGCATTGATCCACTTGATTCTTGATGAAACCTTATTTCTTTAAGACTTCACCAAATTTTAAGTACCACTGATGTGATGCTTGTTTTAACCCGTATATGGATTTCTTTATCTTACAGACTAGGTGTTCTTGACCTTTAGGTTTGAAACCTTCAGGTTGATTCATAAACACTTCCTCATGTAAATCACCATTAAGGAAAGCGGTTTTAACATCCATCTGATGTAGTTCTAAGTCAAAATGAGCTAATAAGGCCATAATGATCCTCAGGGAATCTTTTCATGAAATAGGTGAGAAAGTTTCTTGATAGTCAATTCCCTCATTTAGACTGTAGCCTTTAGCAACCAACCGAACTTTATAGCTTTCAATGTTTCCATTGGGATCTAATTTGGTTTTGAAAACCCACTTACATCCTATGGGTTTTGCACCCTATGGTAATTCAACCAAATCCCAAACATCATTCTTGTTCATGGAGTCAAGCTTATTAATCAAAGCATTATTCCACTCGAAACATTGATCACTATTAATGGCTTCATTATAAAAGATTGGATCGTTACACTTTCCTATATCCAGATCATATTCATTAAGGTAGGTTACAAAATCATCAAAATTAGTAGGCCTTCTAGACCGTGATGACCTCCTTAGTTGATTTTTGGGTTCAGGGACTTGCTGTTGCTTGTTTGATGAGCCTTTATGTACAGGGATGTTTGGAGCAACATGGTGTTTTGAGGAAACATGAGATAATGGCGTAGTGTCATGTAATGGTGCGGTGTCGTGTACAAGAGGTGTAATAGGAGGTAAGTATAGAGAGTTCATCCCCCCTCCTCTTGCACTTCTTGAATATCAAAGTCTTGACGTTCACTGCTCCCACTGACCTTAGAATCGTCTAGAAACTCAGCATGACGAATTTCCACTATGCGAGTAGTATGATTAGGGCAATAGAATCTATATCCCTTTGAATGTTCAGGATATCCGATAAAGTAACAACTAACAGTCTTAATGTCAAGTTTTCTTTGTTGAGGATTATAAAGCTTAGCTTTGGCTCGACAAACGCATACTTTCATATACCTTAAGCTAGGTTTTTTTCCTGTCCAAATCTCAAAAGGAGTTTTAGGGACGGATTTAGAAGGAACCCTATTCAGTATATGAACAACTGTCTTTAATGCCTCTTTCCATAAAAACTATTGTAAGTTGGTGTTTGCTAACATACTTCTTACCATATCCATAAGGGTCTGATTTCTTCTCTCAGCAACGCCGTTCTGCTGAGCAGTACGAACAAAAACAAGAACAAGAACTTTGTATCGAGATATAATCCAGCTCCACTCGAACTATTACTTTTCGAGAAACTAACGGCAGCTGAGTTGTCACAATAAATCATCAATGGTCGTGATATGGAGTTAACAACTTTGAGTCCACTAATGAGATTTCTTAATAACATCCCATGACAAGTTGCATTATAAACAGCAACGTATTCAGCCATCATCGTTGAGGTTGTTGTCATTTGTTGCTTATGACTTTTCCATGAGATTGGTCCGCCTGCTAGCATAAAGATGTACCTCGAAATCGATTTCTTATCATCTTTGCATTTAGCAAAGTCAGAATCAGAATAGCCAACTACTTCCAAATTATTACATCTTTTATAAATCAATTTATAGTCTTTCGTTCCTTGTTGATATCGCAACACTTTCTTTGTTGCTTGCCAGTGATCTAGGACAGGATTGGATTGATATCGGCCTAGCATTCCAGCAATGTAAGCAATATCTGGACGAGTACAGACTTGAGCATACATCAAGCTTCCTACTACTGAAGCATAAGGTATCAATCTCATTTGCTCATTTTCAACTTCTGTTTTCGGACATTGGAAAGAACAGAAAATGTCTCCTTTAACCACTTGAGCAACTAACGGAGAGAAATTTTCATGTTATAACGTTTAAGAACACGATCAATATAAGCCTTTTGAGATAGCCCTAATGTCCTATTGGCTCGATCTCGGTGGATTTCAATGCCTATTACGTAAGAAGCTTCTCCTCTAGAGTGTAGCCTTTAGCAACCAACCGAACTTTATAGCTTTCAATGTTTCCATTGGGATCTAATTTGGTTTTGAAAACCCACTTACATCCTATGGGTTTTGCACCCTAGGGTAATTCAACCAAATCCCAAACATCATTCTTGTTCATGGAGTCAAGATCATTAATCATAGCTTTATTCCAGTCGGAAGATTGATCACTATTAATGGCTTCATTATAAGAGATTGGATCATTACACTTTCATATATCTAGATCATCTTCATTAAGGTAGGTTACAAAATCATCAAAATTAGTAGGCCTTCTAGACCGTGATGACCTCCTTAGTTGATTTTTGGGTTCCGGGACTTGCTCTTGCTTGTTTGATGTGCCTTTATGTACAGGGATGTTTGGAGCAACATGGTGTTTTGAGGAAACATGAGATAATGGCGTAGTGTCATGTAATGGTGCAGTGTCGTGTACAAGAGGTGTAATAGGAGGAAAGTATAGAGAGTTCATCCCCCCTCCTCTTGCACTTCTTGAATATCAAAGTCTTGACGTTCACTGCTCCCACTAACCTTAGAATCATCCAGAAACTCAGCATGACGAGTTTCCACTATGCGAGTAGTATGATTAGGGCAATAGAATCTATATCCCTTTGAATGTTCAGGATATCCAATAAAGTAACAACTGACAGTCTTCCTGTCAAGTTTTCTTTGTTGAGGATTATAAAGCTTAGCTTTGGGTGGACAAACGCATATTTTCATATACCTTAAGCTAGGTTTTATTCCTGTCCAAATCTCAAAAGGAGTTTTAGGGACGGATTTAGAAGAACCCAATTCAGTATATGAACAACTGTCTTTAATTCCTCTGTCCATAAAAACTCAGGCAAGTTGGTGTTTGCTAACATACTTCTTACCATATCCATAAGGGTCTGATTTCTTCTCTCAGCAACGCCGTTCTGCTGAGGAGTACGAACAAAAACAAGAACAAGAACTTTATATCGAGATATATACCAGCTCCACTCAAACTATTACTTTTCGAGAAACTAACGGCAGCTGAGTTGTCACAATAAATCTTCAATGGTCGTGATATGGAGTTAACAACTTTGAGTCCACTAATGAGATTTCTTAATAACATCCCATGACAAGTTGCATTATAAACCACAACGTATTCAGCCATCATCGTTGAGGTTGTTGTCATTTGTTGCTTATGACTTTTCCATGAGATTGGTCCGCCTGTAGCATAAAGATGTACCTCGAAGTCGATTTCTTATCATCATTGCATTTAGCAAAGTCAGAATCAGAATAGCCAACTACTTCCAAATTATTACATCTTTTATAAATCAATTTATAGTCTTTCGTTCCTTGTAAATATCGCAACACTTTCTTTGTTGCTTGCCAGTGATCAAGGCCGGGATTGGATTGATATCGGCCTAGCATTCCAGCAATGTAAGCAATATCTGGACGAGTACAGACTTGAGCATACATCAAGCTTCCTACTACTGAAGCATAAGGTATCAATCTCATTTGCTCCTTTTCAACTTCTGTTTTCGGACATTAGAAAGAACAGAAAATGTCTCCTTTAACCACTTGAGCAACTAACGGAGAGCAATATTGCATGTTATAACGTGTAAGAACACGATCAATATAAGACTTTTGATATAGCCCTAATGTCCTATTGGCTCGATCTCGGTGGATTTCGATGCCTATTACGTAAGAAGCTTCTCTGAGATCCTTCATGTCCAAATAACGCAAGAGTAATCGCTTTGAATCATGCAACAAATCTAAGTTATTACTTGCCAATAAAATGTCATCTACTTAAAGGACAAGTATCACAAAATTGCTTGAACTCATTTTGAGGTAGGTGCATTGATCCACTTGATTCCTGATGAAACCTTATTTCTTCAAGACTTCATCAAATTTTAAGTACCACTGACGTGATGCTTGTTTTAACCCGTATATGGATTGCTTTATCTTACAGACTAGGTGTTCTTGACCTTTAGGTTTGAAACCTTCTGGTTGATTCATAAACACTTCCTCATGTAAATCACCATTAAGGAAAGAGGTTTTAACATCCATCTGATGTAGTTCTAAGTCAAAATGAGCTAATAAGGCCATAATGATCCGCAGGTAATCTTTTCGTGAAACAGGTGAGAAAGTTTCTTTATAGTCAATTCCCTCCTTTAGAGTGTAGCCTTTAGCAACCAACCGAACTTTATAGCTTTCAATGTTTCCATTGGGATCTAATTTGGTTTTGAAAACCCACTTACATCCTATGGGTTTTGTATCCTAGGGTAATTCAACCAAATCCCAAACATCATTCTTGTTCATGGAGTCAAGCTCATTAATCATAGCTTTATTCCAGTCGGAATATTGATTACTATTAATGGCTTCATTATAAGAGATTTGATCATTACACTTTCCTATATCCAGATCATCTTCACTAAGGTAGGTTACAAAATCATCAAAATTAGTAGGCCTTCTAGACCGTGATGACCTCCTCAGTTGATTTTTGGGTTCAGGGACTTGTTCTTGCTTGTTTGATGTGCTTTTATGTACAAGTATGTTTGGAGCAACATGGTGTTCTGAGGAAACATGAGATATTGGCATTGTGTCATGTAATGGTGTAGTGTCGTGTACAAGAGGTGTAATATGAGGTAAGTATAGAAAGTTTATCCCCCCTCCTCTTGCACTTCTTGAATATAAAAGTCTTGATGTTCACTGCTCCCACTGACCTTAGAATCGTCCAGAAACTCAGCATGACGAGTTTCCACTATGCGTGTAGTATGATTAGGGCAATAGAATCTATATCCCTTTGAATGTTCAGGATATCCGATAAAGTAACAACTGACATTCTTCATGTCAAGTTTTCTTTGTTGAGGATTATAAAGCTTAGCTTTGGCTGGACAAACGCATACTTTCATATACCTTAAGCTAGGTTTTCTTCCTGTCCAAATCTCAAAAGGAGTTTTAGGGACGGATTTAGAAGAACCCAATTCAGTATATGAACAACTGTCTTTAATGCCTCTGTCCATAAAAACTAAGGCAAGTTGGTGTTTGCTAACATACTTCTTACCATATCCATAAGGGTCTGATTTCTTCTCTCAGCAACGTCGTTCTGCTGAGGAGTATGAACAAAAACAAGAACAAGAACTTTGTATCGAGATATAATCCAGCTCCACTCGAACTATTACTTTTCGAGAAACTAACGGCAGCTGATTTGTCACAATAAATCTTCAATGGTCGTGATATGGAGTTAACAACTTTGAGTCCACTAATGAGATTTCTTAATAACATCCCATGACAAATTGCATTATAAACCGCAACGTATTCATCCATCATCATTGAGGTTGTTGTCATTTGTTGCTTATGACTTTTCCATGTGATTGGTCCGCCTGCTAGCATAAAGATGTACCTCGAAGTCGATTTCTTATCATCTTTGCATTTAGCAAAGTCAGAATCAGAATAGCCAACTACTTCCAAAGTATTACATCTTTTATAAATCAATTTATAGTCTTTCGTTCCTTGTAAATATCGCAACACTTTCTTTGTTGCTTGCCAGTGATCTAGGCCGGGATTGGATTGATATCGGCCTAGCATTCCAGCAATGTAAGCAATATCTGGACGAGTACAGACTTGAGCATACATCAAGCTTCCTACTACTGAAGCATAAGGTATCAATCTCATTTGCTCCTTTTCAACTTCTGTTTTCGGACATTGGAAAGAACAGAAAATGTCTCCTTTAACCACTTGAGCAACTAACGGAGAGCAATATTGCATGTTATAACGTGTAAGAACATGATCAATATAAGACTTTTGATATAGCCCTAATGTCCTATTGGCTCGATCTCGGTGGATTTCGATGCCTATTACGTAAGAAGCTTCTCCGAGATCCTTCATGTCCAAATAACGCAAGAGTAATCGCTTTGACTCATGCAACAAATCTAAGTTATTACTTGCCAATAAAATGTCATCTACTTAAAGGACAAGTATCACAAAATTGCTCCCACTCATTTTGAGGTACGTGCATTGATCCACATGATTCTTGATGAAACCTTATTTCTTCAAGACTTCATCAAATTTTAAGTACCACTGATGTGATGCTTGTTTTAACCCGTATATGGATTTCTTTATCTTACAGACTAGGTGTTCTTGACCTTTAGGTTTGAAACCTTCAGGTTGATTCATAAACACTTCCTCATGTAAATCACCATTAAGGAAGGCGGTTTTAACATCCATCTGATGTAGTTCTAAGTCAAAATGAGCAAATAAGGCCATAATGATCCTTAGGGAATCTTTTCATGAAACAGGTGAGAAAGTTTCTTGATAGTCAATTCCCTCCTTTAGAGTGTAGCCTTTAGCAACCAACCGAACTTTATAGCTTTCAATGTTTCCATTGGGATCTAATTTGGTTTTGAAAACCCACTTACATCCTATGGGTTTTGCACCCTAGGGTAATTCAACCAAATCCCAAACATCATTCTTGTTCATGGAGTCAAGCTCATTAATCATAGCTTTATTCCAGTCGGAAGATTGATCACTATTAATGGCTTCATTATAAGAGATTGGATCGTTACACTTTCCTATATCCAGATCATCTTCATTAAGGTAGGTTACAAAATCATCCAAATTAGTAGGCCTTCTAGACCGTGATGACCTCCTTAGTTGATTTTTGGGTTCATGGACTTGCCCTTGCTTGTTTGATGTGCCTTTATGTACAGGGATGTTTGGAGCAACATGGTGTTCTGAGGAAACATGAGATAATGGCGTAGTGTCATTTAATGGTGCAATGTCGCGTACAAGAGGTGTAATGGGAGGTAAGTATAGAGAGTTCATCCCCCCTCCTCTTGCACTTCTTGAATATCAAAGTCTTGACGTTCACTGCTCCCACTGACCTTAGAATCGTCGAGAAACTCAGCATGACGAGTTTCCACTATGCGAGTAGTATGATTAGGGCAATAGAATCTATATCCCTTTGAATGTTCAGGATATCCGATAAAGTAACAACTGACAGTCTTCATGTCAAGTTTTCTTTGTTGAGGATTATAAAGCTTAGCTTTTGCTGGACAAACGCATACTTTCATATACCGTAAGCTAGGTTTTCTTCCTATCCAAATCTCAAAAGGAGTTTTAGGGACGGATTTAGAAGAACCCTATTCAGTATATGAACAACTGTCTTTAATGCCTCTGTCCATAAAAACTCAGGCAAGTTTTTACCATATCCATAAGGGTCCGATTTCTTCTCTCAGCAACGCTGTTCTGCTGAGGAGTACCCGGCATGGTAAATTGGTTCACAATCCCATGTTCTTTACAAAAATTAAAGAAAGGACCGGGAGCTTGACCAATGTCTGTATGTCTACCATAATACTCACCACCTCTATCTGATCTCACTACTTTTACCTTACGGTAGAGTTGATTTTCAACTTCAGCCTTAAAAGTCTTAAACATGTAAAGTAATTCAGATTTATCCTTAATTAAGTACAAGTACATGTAACGCGAGTGATCATCTATGAAAGTGATAAATGATTTATGTCTTGATATTCCAAGGGAATAAGGTCCACTAATGTCGGTGTGTATGAGTTCCAACAAACTAGAACTCCTAGTGGCACCCTTTTTTGATCCCTTAACCATTTTACCTTAAAGAATTTAACACACTTTTCAAAATCAGTGAAATCGAGATTAGATAATACTCCATCCTTTACAAGTCTTAACATTCGATCTCGTGAGACGTGGCCTAAACGTTGATGCCACAACATGGATGATGTTTCTAAATCTCGTTTTCGTTTATTAATGTTTTCACTCACATTATATGATAACAACGGTTTTGAAAATTGATCATCTAGTTCTAATTTATACAGATCTGCTTCTAGATAACCACAACCAATGACATGAGAGTTTAAAGTAATAATGACTTTGCCATGTCCATGCGAAACTTCATAACCGTCATGATCCAACTTTGGTACAGATACTAAATTACGAGTTATTCTCGGTACATACAAAGTATCATAAAGTTTAATACAATGACCAGTTTTCACAAATAATTGCATGGTTCCTACGGCTTCAACATTAAGTTCATCACCATCTCCCATCTTAATTGTCCTTCGGTTTCTTTCCAGCTTCTGGATTGTAAGGAATCACGGTGTGGAGTTAGTAACATGAACCATAGAACTAGAGTCAACCCACCATGTGTTATTTGGAACATTAATATTAAAGGACTCAAGTATCATGAAAAAATGGTTACCTTTCTTAGCCAGCCACTCCTTGAATTTGGGGCAATCTCGCTGCCTGTGCCCCTTCTTATTGCAAAATTTGCAGCGAGTTAGTCCCGAGGAGGCTTTTGAGATGGTGGCTACACTTGTACCGGTCTTTTGTACTTTAGAGCTTTTCCCTTTACCGAAGTTTCCCTTCCTCTTTAATGAATTAGTGGTGGTGACGTGAACAATGTCGACGTTCTTCTTCTTGTACGCACATTGCAGTCAACTCACTCATAGACCACTTATCTTTCTGAGTGTTATAGTTGATTTTAAAAGCATCAAAGCGTGTGGGAAGAGAAGTCATGATGAAATGAACCAGAAAACCGTCGCTGATTTCCATGTCTAAGCCCTTCAGTTTATGGGCCATGTCACTCATCATCATTATGTGTTCGCGTACACCACTAACCCCATCATACTTTGAGGTGAGCATTTTCAAGATTAAAGTACTCGCATGGGGTTTAGAAGAACCTTTGAATTGTTCCTCCACTGATTTTAGATAAGTTTTGGCATTATCTGAATCAGGTATTGCTCCCATGATCGCAACTGAGATGGAATTCTTGATTACCATCAGAGACATGCGGTTAGACCTTTCCCATTTTTCATACTCTTGTTTCTGCTCTGTTGTGCTTTCAGCAGTAAGAGTACCGGGAGCGTCATGCCTTAGGGCATAATCAAGATCCATCATGCCAAGAGTAAGTTTGACTGCATCTCTCCAAAAGGCGAAGTTTGCCCCGGTCAGAATTTCAATTCCAGAGTTAGGACTTATAGTGGATGCTAGATTGACATAAGTGGAAGAAGAATGTTTAGAAGAGTACAAGTTAGTTGTTGGAATTGGGGTAATCAAATAAAACAAGCATAATTAATATATTGAAGATAGAATCTATTATAACACCAAATAATAGACTAAAGTAAGTTTCTAATTGAACGTTGGCTTCGCGTTAACTATGACCAAAGTTCAAGTGTTATGAACATACGTAAAGCATGAATTAAGGCACATAAATAAAACACATCACCTTTGGGCTGAAATGAAATATCTATGTATATTAGGCCAACATTTCATCATGTGTATCATCAAACAATTAGCCGTTGGGTTCAACAATGCATTTACATAAGATGGTAATATTAAAGTTCAATGTCAAACCAAATGATGCACCGTTGAGTTATCAATTAATTTTTCATTAAAGTTACCATTATATAACAGTCTCACAAGAATCCAAGTATCCAATTGAATGGATAAATGGCAAACTGAAGTTATAATCATGTTTCTGTCTAATTCAGAAAACTAATTTATGAGCATAAATTTTCATGGTAGGCAAATTTGTGGAAATATTCATACATATCTTGCTAAATTCAAAATTGCAATCATTATCAACCACATAAACCAGTTTTATAAATGATCTCATATGTATGTCTTTATTTTAATAGACACAAATTTGACAGCCACTGTTTTTGATGGCCATTTTATTTTTTGGATGGCAACAAATTAAATTACCATTATAATAAATGATTAATCAAGATGTAATTGAAAATCTTGAATTATTTTTTGTTCATACGGCCCAAAATTAAAAAAAAAAATATACGACATACGACCATAGTCAAAGTTTGCAGAAGGAGTTTTTGATGGTAGGTTTATCCAGAAAATACCACATGGATCCAAAAACTCGATTCCATGGATTTTCAATTGAGGACATCAATAATCACAATAATTAATTAAGTGTTAAAACTAATTTCACAATCATCCATGTGTAAGTTTGAAATGCCGGTTTCAGACCATTCATGAATTATGAATAAAGATTACGATCAACTAAAGAAATATGGATAAGGATTGCCGCAAACCAACGCAAATTATAAATTCCAAATAGCGGTGTATACAGATCAGGAATTCAACGGTGATTTGTTAAAACCCAATTGATTAATCGAAATCCAGTGACGTTAATTTTGAAGAAACAATTCAAGACATTAATTCATCTTAAATCGATTGAATTGATATAAGCAGCATTGCTCTGATACCACATGTTGATTATATTTTAAAACATGAATCAAATTACAAAACTCTAATCATGTTAATTCAATCATCAATATGAAATTAGACATCAAAATAATGACTTACTTATTGGGAATGCAATCTTTGAAGATGATGATGAAGATGCCATGAGTTTGATCCCGTTATGATGTCTAAATCGATGGATGATCTTAGCGATTAGAGAGAACGTGTATTTTGGTGTTTAGGGTTTTCTCTTTTTTATTCTCAGACATCTAAAGGGAATCATTTATCCCCTTTTATATATTCCTTTACTAGCTTAGACCCTGTGTAATACACACAGGTGAAAAATATCAATAAATAAATTTCTTAAATTTTATTTATGTATTTTTCAGGTGTACAAATATATTACTGTATATTAAGGATATAGAATAAAATTCAAAATATGTAAAAAAAATATATAATTGGGTTTTGAAAATACATCAATTATTATTTTATGTAATTTGACTTTTATTTACTATTTAATTGAAAATAAAAATTACATAATTAGATTTAAAAGTTTTTTTTATAATAAAGGATAATTTTAAAATAAATGTGTTTCATTAGTATATTATTAATTTATTAAAATATATGGGTGCATTTAATAAGAGAGAGAGGCGGAAAAACAATGATGACATTGAATATGGTGACGACACGTGTCATACAAAAACCTTTCTTTATTATATAGTATAGATTTTCATCAAATAACAATTATGGAAGTAAGGGGACTAGTTATGTCAAATTGGCAAACTTAAATAAATGATGTGATGGCCACATAAATGAGTTATTTCCAACATGTGGTTCTTTCTAGAACGTGACTCCGTGACTTTTTTGAAGCATTGCCATTTCATTATGATCTCATAAAGGCTTCTTTTTTTACCGGTAAGTGGTTTTTAAATGGTTATCTATTTATTAATCTTCTTTAGCAGAATAAAAATTTACTACTAAAAAGCTCTTTAACAAGTTGTCTTTGATGCAGTACTCGTGATTACATTCCTGACGTATATGTGGTTCTCCTCTTTATCTATAAGGTTTGGTTTGAATATATTTTTAAAGGAAATGAAAGGTTTCTTGTTTTTTTTAAAGGAAATGAAAGGTTTGAATATTAATTTTTACACATGTGTTTTTGATATTTACACGTGTAATACAACTTAGTAAATTGAATTTACACACTTGCAATATGAATTCACACATATGTATTTGTTTTTTTACACAAGTGTAAATAGACTGTGAGAGAGTAAAAATCATGTTTTAGGATTTTTTTTTACACATTTGCAAAGGGGAGATTGGTGTGGTGAAAGGGGAGATTGTATATATAGTGATGTTCTCTTTGTCTCGTGGTTAATTGTCTTAATGTGTATGAAAGTTAGGTTGTAATTACAATGCTAAAATAACAATTTTTTATGATGTTAAATTTCTGTTGGAGCACGTTTGTGTGACAGACACTCTGGATGTTATCTATGCTTTTGTATCCTTACTTTCTGAACTTGTAATTGTATTTTAGTATTTGTATGTATTGGTTTATCGAGTTGTAAACATGTATGTAGGTACTTGTTTAAGTCTTTTGTAGTGTTGTGCGCACTTAACAAGTGCGCAGGTTGTATAACCTGCGTACTTAGCAAGTACGTAAGAATTAGCTAGAACTAATTTGTGTCGACTAGTCACACACTCGCACTTGAAAGTGTGAGAGTTCGACATAAATTAAGGTGGATTATCATGTGAATTAGCTAGAACTTGTAAAAATATTTGTGTATTTTGGATGTAAGTTTTTGATTTGTAAAATATGTGTAAACTAGTTTTACACATGGTTTCTCTAAAATAATATGATCTGGATATATATATATATATAAATATTAAATTTGAAATTACACAGGTGTAAAAAGTTTTGTTCAAGTGTATATACAAAATGTAAACTGACTTTTATATTTTTATATTTGTTTTAGGGTTCTTTAAACATATGTAAACTGAATTTACACGTTGGAGATGGTTTTTTTACATCATTGGTTTAATTTTTGAACATGTTTTAGATTTTAATATTTTCAACGTATTGTTTAATTTTTTTTTATTTTGTGAGATTTTGAAATGGAAATAAAAAATAGGACTTTGATTTTGTGAGGTTTTTGAAAATATATGGGTTTTACACATGTGTATTTAGTTTTTACACCTATGTTTTTGATGTTTACACATGTGTATTTGATTTTTACACACGTGTGAACCGGGTATTGGATGTTTTTCCGTATTGAATTGTTTCTTCTTCTATGTAATTTTCACACGGCAGGAGACCGGCGACCGACATTGAGGTAGAGTTTTGTTTCTGTTTTGATTTTGGTTTGCGTTTTAAATTCAGATCTAAAAATAGAGTTTTTATACAGATTTGAAAAACCCATATTTGAATTGACTCTTGTGTATTTTTGGGTTACTACACATGCATAAACTGAATTTACGCTTGTGTAAACCTGGTTAAATGTTTTTTAACCCATATTAGAATTGACTCATGTGTAAACCTGAAAAACCATATTACAATTGACTCTTATGCATTTTTAAGGTTACTACACATGTGTAAACTTTAAAGAACAAATTAAAAATGTAATAAATTAATATGAATGTTGTTTCGTTTTTTGCAGGCTACGAACAAGTTAATTACATCAAAGGATCACTTATTTTAATTTTTTTTAACTAACATTTGATTATGGGTTCCACCTCCTTTTGTATATGGTTTTACAGATATGTATTTGATTCATTAAACATGTGTAAACTGATTTTACATGTATTTGTATGTGTGACTTTTTTTTAATCTGATTAAAATATTAATTATTTTGCAAAAAAATAATAATATGAAATTACCTTTTTACCCCCATCTTTAATCTAAGCCACAAGTTTTTATATTAAATATAATAAAAATGCAGAATTAATTACAATCACACATTAAAATATTAAGAAATGAATGTGTGACCTACATTGAGTTTAAGGGTTTTCACAACAACTCATGGTTTTTATTTGATACGTCCCCTATATATATATATATATATATATATATATGTATATGGTTGGGTTCATGAGAGAACTCATTTTACTGAGAGAACTAGAGAACTCCTAATTAAAGGCAAAAAAATTCATAACTCAAAATATAAATCAAAAACTAAAAAACTGCTTCGGAGACCTTGTTTCCAACGTCGTCCTCGTTAAAAAAAACGTAATATTGCATAAGTGTATTACCATCCCAAAAACCTAAACCGCCCACCCCACCCCCCACTCCCACCCAAAAACCTAAACCCCCCACCCCTACCCAAAAACCTAACCCCACCAACCCCACCACTAAAAAACCTAAACCACTCACCCACCCCCAAAAACCTAAACCCCCCACACCTACCCCCAAAAACCTAAACCCCTACCCACCCCCACCCCTACCCAGAAACCTAAACCCACCCCCACCCCACCCACCCCTACCCTAAAAAACTAACCCTAAAAGCTAAACCCAAAAACCTAACTCTAAAAGCTCAACCCAAAACCTAACCTTAAAAGCTAAACTAAACTGGGCATTTTTGCGTTTTTTTAACGAGGACGACGTGGGAAACCAGCTCTCCGAAGTAGTTTTTTAGTTTTTGATTTATATTTTGAGTTATGATTTTTTTTGTCTTTAATGAGGAGCTCTCTAGTTCTCTCCCTAAATGTTAGTTTTCTTATAAACTTCACCCTATATATATATATATGTTTTGAAAACTCTCTCTCTATATATATATATATATATAGGGGAGGTATCAAATGATAACCCTGAGTTGTTGTGTAAACCTAAAAACTCATTTTGGACCACTCAATTTTACTTTTCCTTTTTTCTGTTTTTTAAATGATTGAAGGGCATTATAGTCCTTTTATCTATATTTGTTTACAACCTGTCTCATCTCTATCTCTCTTTTTCATTGCCTGCTGAAAACTACTCTCGTGTCTTTCTCTTCAAGAACATAGCTCGATCTTCACGATGATTATCCGTCTCACCGTCTTGAAGTTTTGTACCAAGATTAAGAAGACCAGATCTACAACATGTTTCCTGATCTGCAACATGTTCAAATCTGATGGAAAAATTCGATTTTAAATTTCACGTATTTTGGGGGAATCTGAAACCATCTCTTCTTCAAATCAATGGAAACAAGATGCAGAATTTTCGAACGCGAATTTTAAACCACATGAAACCCGTATCGTCTTTTGAGATCACTCATCTTCATCTTCAAATCTACTCTCTCTCTCTCTAAAACAACCATCACCATATCTTGTCTCTCTCTAAAACCATTATCGCGATCTGTATAGGGAAGAACTAGAATTCTATGTTTATTGTCCAGATCGAAGAACAAGAACCGGATTTAGAATTCGAATTGTTGTAGGTCCAGATCAAAGAATAGCAACCATATTTATTCGGTATGTTCGACTTACTCATGAAACTTTGACATTTTTTCTGTAAAATTCGGTTATGTATTTCTGTTTTTGCAACTCACGTGAAGCATTTGTTGATTTTGCATCGATTATCTTGAATCTGATTTTATATGTTCGTATTTTGCAATCGGTCCATGTTTCTGATGTTTCAATTCTTGCTTATGTTGTTACTATTAGAAATTTTATTTTTATATTTTTTCATCATCCAGGTGGTTTTCGTGGCAATCATGATTTGTTGGGAATAAGTTCATCGTCATTCTTCGTTGATAAGGATCAAAAGGTTTCTGTTTTTAATTATTGAATTTTGAATTAGTCTTCTGGTTTTGATGGAACTATGTTTTTTTTTACTTATGGGCTTTGAAATTAACATGGGAATAAAAAATGGGTGTACTTGCAGTGTGTCATATGCAGTGTTTTTGTAATAGATATCTATTTAGTTAATGCAAATTTGTATTGTTTTTGTAGCGACAAATGTTTATATTATGTATGGGTGTTAAGTACTTTTTTACACAAGTGTAAATTGAATTTACACAAGTGTAAAATAAACAAGAAATTAAAAGTGTAAATTGAATTTACACAAATGTAAAATAAATTTACACAAGTGTTTGTTTTTATTTTTATCAGGTGGTTAAATGGGAACTCTCTATATGTCGTTAGTTGTATATTTTTACAATTGGATTTGAATTGGGATTTGTGGTTAAAGGGGGTGATGGTGATTAGATGTTTAATTGTTAGTGTCTTTTATTTTTTTTTTCTAGAATCTATTGATTATGTGAATTTACACAAGTGTAAACTAAATTTACACAACTATAAAATGAATTTACACAAGTGTAAACTGATTTTACACAAGTGTGTTTCTTCCCATATATATATATATATAGAGGGGACGTATCAAACCGGTGTTACGTTCAAGTGTGTTTCTAGTCAAACCGGTAAACCGACAAGTGTGTTTCTAGTCAAACCGGGTGCGGAATGCCCGTGACTAGGTGGAGTATCAATCAACACAAAGTAAACCGACAACAAAGACACAAGATACTTTCAAACTTCGCCTATTGATAATCACAGCTGGTTACAGTGAGAATGAGTGCGTACATATATTTCGTCACTAACAGCTATATATACTAGACCTGTTGCCTGCACACTTAGCAAGTGCGCATGGCTTAACTCATGCGTACTTAGCAAGTACGCAGACTTCGGATATACATACTGCGCACTTACTAAGTGCGTACAAAACTTAACAAAGACAACTACAATGACAAGTACCTATGAACATGATTACAACTCTATAAACCAATACATACAGACGCTGACATACAAATACATAAATACATTACATAAGTAAAACACAATCTTCAGAGTGCTTGTCACAAGAATTGCTTCAACAAACTCCCCCTTGACAGCAGCTCTGGAGATGTCTACAGTGTCTAACAGCTTCAGAGTGATTGCCACAAGAATTGCTTCAACAAATTGACAGCGGCTCTGGAGATGTCTTTAGTCTCTTATGCAGGTAATATTTGACTAACAACGTCGTATCAGAGGTTCCCCAAGGTCAAAATCCGTGAGCTCAAGGACGACTATGTCAAATTTGAGCTCCGTGAAACCGACGCCAGCATGGCTAACGCGCTCCACTTCAGTAACTCAAAATGACGTATATAGAAAGATTCAGGAAGGAATCACTGAACAGTCATATTCTTCCTTCTCTCAGTCTCATGTTCAGGAACATACTTGTTGTCTGAATTCTTTCGTCTTTATCTTTTGGAGGATGACTCGGGAAGGGAAACCTTCGCCATTCTCCGTGGGTGTGTTTGGTCTGGTGCATCATCAGAGTCAGATGAATCAGATTCAGTCGCCTCAGAATCTGACTCTTCAACACCATCTCCTCCTTCTTCTTCATCACCGCCATCACCAGCCATCTCTGCAATAACATAAGATATACAACATTAGATCAAACAGAATCAATGGTATAGAACAAGAAATGACAAAGTATAGCACTTGCACATTGAACCGAATTTCAGACTTGGAAAAATTTCTGAGTTACACTTCCTGCGTACTTAACAAATACGCAGAAAATTGTTCTTGCGTACTTAGTAAGTACGCAGGAGATAATTCTTGCGTACTTAATAAGTGCGCAGGAACTAACACTTATAACTTTTACAATAATCCAAAATCAAGAGATTCAAAGTTTTAGATGATGATATCGGAAACCACAATGTCAAAAAACCTGTTTAAGACTCATGGGACCAAAACCAACATCAATGCAAAGTTAAACCCAGGTAATTTGGACTTAACGTCGGTCCGATGCAAAACCACGGACACCCAAGGGTTCAAAACCAAAATCAAGAACAATTAAGGACGAAATTATCATGCTAGAGCTTCGATTGATGATCATAAACTAGTTTTAGTGCCTAATTTAACTTAAGAACACCCAAACCCGGTTTAAATTTCATCATCAAAACCCTAAGCTCGAAAGTCAAGAAATCGGTCCTCAATAAGAGATTTTGCGGATGAAATGGTCCAAGAATCTCACCAAATGTTAGACAGGTGAAGATTAAACAATGACCGGGATGAAAAATCGGATAAGAAACACACGAAAATGTTTGAGTGAAAATCGAACAGAGAGTATACAGTAGTGTTAAGTTCGTTTGAATTAGATGAACTGAGAGAAAACGTCTAACACCTGTTTATATACCTTTCACAGCTGGGTTGTGCGCACTTAACAAGGGCGCAAGACTTGACTCTTGCGTACTTGGCAAGTACGCATGACTTAAGTCTTGCGTACTTACAAGTATGCAAGATTTAATTCCTACGCACTTGAGAAGTACGCAGAAACCCTTATGAAATCCAATTTCAACTCAAATTATGAATATTGTCAAGTCAAATAATGAACCGGATATGAACATTTAATCATGAGGTTTCAAAAACAATTCAAGGAGGTTAAACACAAATATATATTTTTTTTTTGGTTTTTCTAAGTTTAGATAAAACTGTACTTAAAATCTTTTTGGCATTTTTGATAATAATTGAACTGTTCATTAACTTAAATTTTTTTTTTGAGTTTTTCTGAATGAAGATAATATGCACAAGAATATACACACAAGCTATTTTTGGGTCAAAGTCATGAGTAGAGGATCATATTAGGCTATTGTAAGCAAAAATGATACACAATAAACATCAAATAATATGGGATCATGTCATGGATTACTACTTATTCATATGTAATATGCAATACAAGCAAGTTGAATCAAGTTGTCAATATTATAAGATTTGAAACTATAAGCATCTTTGTATCACGTTCTTGTATGTTAAAATATTAATTATAAGATATACAACATGTACCCCACAGTTATGCTACAGAAATATAAATTGCACTATCTCAAGGCATCTAAGATTTTCCCAAAGATTTTTAAATCTCCAGAATGAAGTTACATTGTTTAGCACGGAAAAAATCAAGCAGAATCTATAAGGATTATCAAGAATCATAAGATTCAGAATCGAGTGATTCAGTTGTCTTGATTTGATTGGTTTTTCTTCTGTGAATATCATATGATGACTCAGGATAATGAATATGGTGTTTGAGGATTTAGGTAAGGGAATCCAACTTTTATCTAGATTTGAATTCAATGAATCAGGAGTGATACAAGGGTGAATACACGCTCAACGGTTGATGTAAAGACATGTCTTGATTCAATCTCTCATTGCATACTTGTAAGTATGGGCAGTGAGATGAACCGCATTAATTGTGCTAACGACCTATCCCAAAACTGGTCTCAGAAGAAAATAATTTCCAAAATCTAACATCCTGTATCCGATAGTGATCTTTTGCATTCTTTTACGCACACACTAGCAAATATGGGTTCAAATCACAGTTGTAGTATAGATTTAATTTCCACCCTACTAATGATTTAAAGATGCTTACAGCCTACTGATAATTCTAATTACTTGTAAATAAGCAGATTAAAAACACAACAATTTAAACAATCAAGTAAGCATGACGCAATCATTTCCCATATGAGAAGTCTAGGACGTTTAGATCATTTCTGATGTACTATCATTTCCTCTTTTCTCAAGTGAACTTTGAAATTTTCTTGTTTTCCATTTTGTTTGAATTTTTGTAAAATATTTGAAAATTAACAGAACTATATAGAAAACTTAAAAGGAATAAAATTTAACTTTCATGAATTGAATTGATTTAAGAAAAACAAGTTTTCACTCCGGAATGAACATTCCTATCATGTTGACAACATGTTCGAAACGAGTTCGATCAAATGCCTTAGTGAAAAGGTCAACAAAATTGTCATCCGTGTGAACCTTTATAAGTTCAATGAGATGCTTTTTCAGCACATTCACGGATGAAATGGTGGCGAATTTCAATATGTTTAGTTTTGGAATGTTTCACCGGGTTGATTGTGATGGACATGGTGGCATTGTTGTCAATGAATAGTGGAGTTCCAGTGAAGTTTAAGCCATAGTCTCTCAATTGCTGCTGAATCCACAATATCTGAGAACAACCGCTCACAACAACAATGTACTCTGCTTCACATGTTGAGACAGAAACCGTTGACTGCTTCTTACACTGCCAGGAGACCAGCCTATCTCCCAAGAATTGACATCCACCTAAAGTTGATTTTCTATTAGGGTTACAACCACCATAATCTAAATCAGAATACGCTTTGAGGTCAAATGACTGCTGCTTTGAGTACCATAGACCCAATCGAGGTTTCCTTTTCAAGTATCTAAATATCCTCTTGACAACTATCATATGAGACTCCTTTGGTTGTGACTAAAACCTTGAGTACAAACATACAGCAAATATTATGTCAGGCCTTGAAGCTGTGAGATACATGAGAGAATCGATCATCCCACGGTACAAATTACAATCCACATCCTTTCCAACTTTGTCTGGATGCAAACCGTGATTGACAGGGATAGGTGTGCCATAAGTACTGCTGTCATTCATCTTGTATTTTTACAAGATGTCCTGCACATACTTAGTTTGATGTAGGTAGATGCCATCCTCTCTTTGACTGACTTGCAGATCCAGGAAGAACGACAATTAACCCATGTTGCTCATCTCAAACTTAGACTTCATCACCTGTTCGAATTCCCCACATCTCTTCATTTGTAGATCCAAAGACAATGTCGTCGACATACACTTGTACGAGTAGAATATCACCTCCTGCTTTCCTAATGAAGAGGTCGAGTCAATCTGTCCACGGTCAAAACCATTTGACAGTAGATGTTTTGATAACATCTCATACCATGCCCGAGGTGCTTGATGAAGACCATAAAGTGCTTTGTTAAGCTTATACACTTTATTGATATTATGCGGATCTTCAAAGTCAGGAGGTTGAGTGACATAGACCTCTTCATGAACTTTTTCATACAGAAAAGCACTCTTCACATCAAGTTGATAGACCTTGAAGCCGACATAGGAGGCATAAGCCAGAAACAGTCGAATGGCCTCAAGTGTAGCAACTGGGGCATATACTTAAATGTAATCCAAGCCCTCTTGTTGATAAAATCCTTGAACAATCAACCTTGCTTTATTCTTCACTACGACATGACGATCATCCGTTTTGCACTTGAACACCCATCTGGTTCCAATTGGTTTTACTCCTCTTGGCAAGTCAACTAAATCCCACACATGCAACTTTTGGAATTGGGACAGTTCATCTTGCATCGCCTCAATCCAGCAGTTGTCAGCGTGAGATTCCTTCACATTCTTCGGCTCCAATTGGGACACGAATACAGCATGCAAACATGTTTCCAAGATACCAGTGTCAAGTATCTCAGCGTATAAACTAGTGTTCTCAGCAATTGTTCTATGACGAGTCTGAACACCGACATGAGGATCACCAATGATGTTATCAATTGGATGATTCTTACGCACTCTCGTCTCTGGTACGTGCGGTTCCTGGAGATTTGTGTCTAGATTAGTGCTCAACTCTCTCATATCCAGTGTTCCAGAAGAAGATGATTCAATGTTGATTGGATCAACTGGAGCTTCATTATTCTACACGAGTGTTAGGATCAGTTGGAGCGTCATTTCCATCAACATGAACAACTTCAATGTCTTCTCTATCATGAGTTCCAGATGCAGATGCAACATTAGAATCTGGAGTTACAATAGGTATAGTGGCACGGGACGAGAAGTTGGAGTCATCGCCGCCATTAAAGAAATCGAACACATTTGCGGCATCATCGGCAGATAGATCAGGAAGACTGAAAGACTTGAATAGCGCATCATAATCGAAACCCCAAGCTGGACCAGTTGGTTCTGGTGGAATGCTGTGTTTACTGCAATCCACTTCGAACCATTCCTTGACAGTACGAGTTCCTATATTGTACAATCTTTTGCATGGTGAATTAGCAACATATCCTAAGAAGATGCCTCCCACTACTTTTGCATGAAATTTGGATTTTCGATCCTTGTATTGTAGCAATAAGGAACAAGGACTACCAAAAGGAACTAGGTAGTCAAGGTTAGGAGGTCGATTGTTGATCAACTCATAGTAGGTCTTGTTGTGCCTTTTCACAACCAGAACTCTATTCAAAACGTGACAAGCTGTATTTACTGCTTCTGCCCAAAAAGTTATAGGAATCTTTGCATCTGACAGCATTGTCCTTGCAGTCTCGATCAAGGTTCTGTTCTTCCTTTCTGTAACTCTGTTCTGCTGAGGTGTGTACGGGGCACTAAATTCGTGATGGATCCCCTTCTTGAGACAGAAAAGCTCCATCAAATTATTCTTGAATTCAGTTCCGTTATCACTCCTTATTCTTCTAACTTTCAACTTGCAAAGAGATTCCAAGCTCAGGATCAGGTATTGAAGAATGTCAGCAGTCTCGTCCTTTGTACCTAAAAAATGCACCCAAGAAAAACGTGAGAAGTCACCAGTTACAACTAGACATAATAACTTACCTCCAATACTCCTGATACTTATGGGGCCAAATAGATCCATATGTTATAGCTCCAAAGGGGTATCGATAGAGTTTTGGAGCTTGGGCTTGTGAGACTTCCGTTGCTCTTTGCCCTTTTTACAAGGCATACAGTCATCTGCAAAGCAAATCTCAGCTTAGGAACACCGGTTACTAAACCGTTTCGGACAAGATGATTCATTTTTCGATAAGAAATGTGTCCGAGTTTCCTATGCCACAAGATTGAGTCAAGCTCTGTCGCTTTGGTAAGGAAACAAGTAGCAACTGAATATGTGGTTTTCGCCATGCTCATGTTGATCTGATAGGTATCATTTATTCTTCGTGCATGCATCAAAATCCAGTCTTCAGGAACCTCAAACCCAGGTTTGAGAATTAAGCATTCGGATTTGTCAACATGACTGAGTACTCCTTATCACACATCTGGGAAACATTCAACAGGTTATGCTTTAGCTGCTCGCAGTAGTTGACGTTGTCGAAGCTAACACAACCATTTGAAACTACGCCTTGACAAGTAATGTTCCCACCCTTCTCGCCTGCAAAGGCCACATAGCCGCCTCTGAATGGTTTTACATCTTGAAGCAGGGACATGTTGCCTGTCAGGTGCCGGGAGCATCCACTATCTACATACCAACGAATAGAGATAGTTCCCTTCAAATGTCCCTGCACGAGTCACAAGAAATTAATTAGTTTTGGAAACACAAGCCATGGTGGTCTTGGGTCGTCCGTCTTTCTCAAAATAAACTACTTTAATTAATTCACAGTCGTGACTGTCAAAAATGGGTGAATCTTTAGCAGACTTGGGACCAGGAGATTAAGAACTTTTAGATGTTTTGTTCCAGGACCTTTTCTTTTGTTTTACTGGAACAGTCGGCTTGCATTCAGTAACACCAGGTGAACTAGCAGAAGCTTCACCTGATTGAATTCCAGCCAGCTGTTCCAGCTTCCTTAATCTCTTGTTCCTTCTTCTCCTATGTGGCTTAGAAAGCTTAACCACAGGTTTCTCACCAGTTGGTGCACTACCAGAGATAGACACACAGGGTTTAGCCTGTCGCTTTTCCCTTTTTGGAAAAGATGGCTTAGCCTCTGATGTGATCTTTGGCTTCACTATAGGTTTCACTGGTGGTTTCACCACATTCTTCTTTGGAATTTTATGCTGTTTCACTGGTGGTGACTTGGGGTGAGCAGCTGGTTGTGAAACAACTGGCTATTTCCCTTGGTTCTTATTCGGGCAGTTCATAATGATGTGACCAATCGTACCACAGTGAAAACATGTTCTGCTCTCTTTTTAAGTCCTCCTGTAAGGCTCATTTGAGTTGACGTTTGATGCCTCAGCATGATGACTAGGAGAAGTTGTTTGGTGAACATTAGTTTGACTTGATGGAGATTGGTTTTGGGGAATATAATACTTTTGCATATTTTCTTGGTAGCCCAAGCCCGTAATGAGCTGAAAAAGCTTCCTTTTTAACTTGATTAATGTTTTTATATCCCCCATAAAGCATTATTTTTTATTTTTCATTTGATTTAATGATATCTGGTTCAGTCAAAATACAATTATCACGATCAGTGACAATGTTATTATTTAATTTATGTTCACCAAGAAACTCCTTGAAGACTACACCTTCAGGGCAGGTGTTCTCAGACCCATCATCAGAAGCAGTGAAAAACTCTTCATCAGATGCGGCGTCAGCCTTACTTGAGGAATCATCCTTGTTAGAGGAATCATCCTGACTTGAGGACTCATCAAGGCAAGACAAATCAATGTCAGTTAATCCGTTGACAAATTTCCCGCTTACTGGTGGAGGAATGGCATTAGTACCCATCCCTAATCTATTCACTTGTCTTACTACAAACTCAAAGTGTTCCACCACAAACCGAGAATTTTTCAACTTCTCAATATTGCCTTTCAACTGCAAGATCTCATTTTGCAGTTTGGTGATCTCATTGTTTCTCTTTTCCAACCCCTTGTACGCAACATCCAAATGAAACTGTTGATCACTGATTTTAAGTGAATAATCACATTTATCTTTCTTTAAAGTTTCAATTGAATCTTTGTATCATTTTTCGTTTTCTTTGTAGCTTAAAGCTGCAATACGAAGGGGTTCGACTTTGTCCTGAAGCTTTGAATTTTCATCCTTTAAGCTCACACATTTTGAACAAGAAATGACAACAAAAGAGTTAGAATCTACCTCATTTGATGAACATGATGCCTCTCTAATAGCCATGAGGGCAACTACAGTTGTAGAATCTTCATGGTTAGCCACAGAAGCTTCCCGTTCATCTGCTTCCATCATCTCCATGATCTCAGCCATGAGAACAAATTGTGTTTGAGCAATAATGGCATCCTCCAGATGAACACCCCAATCAAAGTTATCATTCTGTTGAGCTTCCAAAGCATTGGACATACCACCTTGACTTTAATTACGGTTGTTGGAGTTGTTGTACCCTTGACTGTTTCCTTGGCTAGGTCTGGTAAACCTGAGGTCGGTGCTTTGTCCTTTTGACATTCACGACCAAAGTGTCCAAAATTCTGACTCTTATAGCACTTGGCTTTGGATTTGTCAAAACCAACCTTGGCATTTGAATGTCCACCAATGAACTTTCTTCCTGTTCTGTTTAAGAAACGCTTGGCTCTTCTCAAGATCATGGCCATATTCTACTGAATATCCATGTCCTCCATATCGTCCGGATCCACCTGATTAAAGTCTTCTTCTATGGTTTCAGGATCCGTTAGCTTGCCACCAATGAAGTTTTCATAGGCAAGCATGCAGGATGAAAACAAAGCCACATGATCTTCAGGTATCTTGGCTATTGCAGATTGGTTAGCTGAAGATGTGGGAGAAGGATTTCTTGAGGAATTCTGATGATGAGATCCAGAACCAGAACCAGATCTAGATGCTGTATAGCTACCATGACCACCACAAACTTTTGAATTATCCTCCACGTGAGAGTTCCCTTAAAAAAGGGCAATTCCAGAACCCGATGACTTGGTTGTGGAAGACGTCCCAAAATACATAGAAGGGTCTTGTATTTGAGGTCTCCCTGATCTCTCTTTTCGTTTTAGGTTCATATCACGTGCTTGAACCTTTTCGATTGCTTCATCAATAGTCATCTCATAAAACTTTTAGTTCTCTCTCATCAAGGTAGTGTACATCTCAAATTTTGGTGGTAGGGCATCTAGAAACTTCTCAACTAACTCCTCATTTGGATAGATGAGGTTAAAATCTTTCAGCTCAGTTTGCAGATGATAGAATGTAGAGATGAGGTCATCTATGGATTCATTCTCCAGATATCTGAAGCACTCATACTGCTTCCTAAGAAGATCCCTCTTATCTTCTTGATGTCGTTGTTTCCCTCGAATCTCTTCTACAAAGCCTTCCAGAGATCCTTGGAGTTATCGTATCCTCTAAAGCTGTGAAATAACTCCCTAGTCAAGGCGATAGTAATAGATCCGTGTGCCTTCTTCTCTCTATCACACACTTTATTTTCTTCTTCATTAAGTTTGGAGATAGGCTTAGGAACTTCCTCATCAAGATATGTATATGTGGGATGCTTATAACCCTCAAAAATGGGTATCCATAATGTGCTTTCCAGTTTTAGTAATCATTTACATTAAGCAGCTTAGGTGGTTTCTGTGGGGTTCCAATCTCGTTATCATAATTAAGAAGGTTACCGAGGTTCTGAAGATTTGCCATGGTGAAAAACTTAGTCAAATTTCAGAAAAATCAAGGCAATGTGCCCACTTAAGTTCTGGCCTTGCGCACTTAAGAATTTGGTCTTGCATACTTAAGATTTTCTCTTGCGTACTTAACAAGTACGCATGAGTAAATGATAAGTACACAGGAGGGATTTAAATACGCAACAAGAAATGGTCATGCGTACTTGGTAAGTACGCAACAAGACTGTACTTGTTGCCAAATATGGTAAGTACGCAGATCACTTTTTCACCAACCCTCACCAACTTTTTTCGATCGCCGGAAATACCTCAGATCTTTAAATTTTGAAGATATGAACACATTGATCAAGCCAAAAGGTTAGAAACTTGTTTCTAACAAACCCTTGATGATCAAAACACTCAAACAAACAAGAAAAAGGTCGTATTTTGAAGGATTTTTGCTTTTAAAATAGCGCTCAAGAGCTACCTCTATTTTATCACAAGAATCACCAAAATCAGTCACTTTTCCTTGTAGAAAGGCTGTAGATTGTGTCGAAAATGCCCCTAGCACACTCACAACACTCGAAATCAAAAGCAAAAGCTCTAATACCACTTGTAGGTCCAACGGGTGTCTCGGATCGTCACATGCAAGTGTGTTCCTAGTCGAACCGGGTGCGGAATGCCCGTGACTAGGTGGAGTATCAATCAACACAAAGTAAACCGACAACAAAGACACAAGATACTTTCAAACTTCGTCTATTGATAATCACAGCCGGTTACAGTGAGAATGAGTGCGTACATACATTCTCTCACTAACAGCTATATATACTAGACATGTTGCCTGCGCACTTAGCAAGTGCACAGGGCTTTACTCATGCGTACTTAGCAAGTACGCAGACTTTGTTCTTGCGTACTTGCTAAGTACGCAAGATATACATCTTGCGCACTTACTAAGTGCGTACAACACTTAACAAAGACAACTACAATGACAAGTACCTATGAGAATGATTACAACTCGATAAACCAATACATACAGACGCTGACATACAAATACATAAAGAGATTACATAAGTAAAAACAATCTTCAGAGTGCTTTTCACATGAATTGCTTCAAAAAATCCCCACCACCACCCATCCCACCCCACCCCACCCCTAAAAACCTAAACCCCCCCTCCACCCCCCCAAAAGCCTAAATACTAAACGTTAAATCCTAAGGCTAAACCACTAAGGCTAAACCCTAAGGCAAAAACTAAACCCTATAATCTAAACCCTAAAAGCTAAGATCATAGAGTTCGACGAGACGGTTCCAACGCCGCCGAAATGAGTAAATTTGGAGTTTGTATGACCCGGTTATGATCGTTTTAAACCACTTTTTACATTTTTTGACTTTTTAGCAAAACCTCACACTATATGTGTGTGTGTGTATATATATATATATATATATATATATATATACACCATAAATTACAGGATCATAAAAGTAAAACTTAAGGATTCATAGGCCAAAAGGAAGATTTTACATAGATAATTTAAGCAAAATAAATGATGATAGGTAAAGGTCAGACCCAAGAAAAGCCTTGTGCACCAATCCGGTAATAAGCGACTATAAGGTCTCCAAGAGTTTAACCATCATCTAGATTACTAAAATTAGTTATAACCTTGTCCACAATCAAATCTTTATTTTTTTTTATTTTTTTTTACGTTTCTTGTTCAAGTTATCATGGCATTTCAACACTTAAGAAACTTAGCCTCTGATAGAGGCGATCATTTAAAACATAAAATTAAAAATATTAAAGAATTTTAACAGATTTCCTCTTTTGGATGAAGAACTTCAAGCTTCCCAATATAAACAACAAATACATTATTTCAGAGTTATTTTACAAGATTAGTAGTGGAGGTGTTCTCTGAGTTCTGGTTTTACAATAGAAGATAGTCCCCTTATATAGGTGAGGAAAAGTATACAAGATTCCCAATATGGGACCTAGACAGACAATTTTTTCAAAAAGAAAACAGTAAATAGCAATTATTTTGCCAACTTTTCAAAAAGTAAATAGTGACTATAAATTATAATGCCAGAGTGCATAGTGGTGTCTGTCACGCCAACTATTATTGGAGTATTCTGATCATGCTCTTGTGGGGCCTATTGTGACATCTTGTTTTTGAGTTTTCCAGATACATTATCTGGGTTGAATTCTTGCTTGTATTCATCAAGAATAAGGCTGATGTATTCTTCATCTAAAGGGTCATTAGTATCATCTTCCCCTTCTTGAATTTTTTTTTATGTTTCTTACTCTTCAATCTGTGATAAGATTAACATTGTTGAAGGAGATCCTTCTTTGTTAATTTTTTTTATAAGATCTTTCTTTATTTCAGCTATATAATAATCCATAATTTCTTTGTTACTAATTTGATTAGTGCCCGTTATTGTTTGAATTTTTCTAACAATATGTTTGAATGGGCTAGGAGCCTCCTTCTATGATTTGCTATGTGCCTGTTCTTTATAATTCATAACTGTGTTTTTAATTTTTTTCTATTATATCATGGCTTTATATAATACCATTTGTGACCATTGTCATATTTTTCCAGAATTTTGTAAAGGAAATGCTATGAAGACAAAAAATATTTTGGCTGGTATAACCAACATCTGGTGACCATTTCCAAATCCATGGAATACTAAGTTGGACAAATAAATGAGATGCGGGCATCTCTTTGATGAAAATTTTATTTTGTTGTGTTTCTATTAAAGCTGGAGATACCTCTGCCCATTGGGTATACATATTTTTATATAAATCTTGTAGGGTATTTATGGATGGACCAAAGGATAGTCACCATTTATAAAACCAGACTAAAATTTCGTGTCTGTAAATATGAGAACAAATTTTTATGAACCACGAATGTTTCTGCTTCGGTTTCTCATATAAGAATGCTTTATAAAAGGCATTCATATAATCCCAATAATTATATTTACTTGGAACTTTTGTTTATGGGTGTATAACCTCTCTTTCTCTTAAGGGAGAAGTTCCCCAAGTTTCTACAGATATAATCTGTTTGATAACAATTTTGCTAAAGCTGTAGACAATGGAGTTTCCTCCATGATAATGCTCAATTTCATAATTTTCTTCTTTTAGAATATGTTCATAATATTGTCTAGGCTTATATGCTTATGCAGGATATAATTATGTATCCATGTATTTGTGTATTAACAACCATGGGTTATTCTTCCATTTTAGATCTTTATTTTCCAAAAGGAGTATAACCTCTTTGTGTGGACTTTGAGCCCAGTTTTTTATATCATCTTCTGTTTCATCAGAAACAGCTTTAGCATATGATGCTTCTGTGTCTTTTGACTTTTGAGAAGCCTTGTAGGCTAAAAACTCCTTATAAAGAGTCTCATCTGATGTTGATGCAGATCCTACAGAAGAAATGTTCTCTGCCACCAATATTTTGGCTGTGACTTCCTATTCCTCTATGAGAGGGAGATCGACCCCTTCCTCTTCCTTCTCCTAAGGAAGCATTTCTGAAATATTTATCCACATGAAATAATTATCATTTCGTCACTTAATATTTGTGATCTTTTAATTAGATAAGCGATATGCTTATTCTTATTTGAAACATAAGAGGATATCGTTTTTGGTGTCAAAAAATAATTATTTTGAATCTCAATAATATGAATTTGTTGGCGTAATATATCATGAGTAATTTCTTCTCTCTGGCTCTGAATTTCAGAGAGAGCCTTTTTTAATGATCCTTTGTAATGAGCCATTTAATTAAGATATTCCTTCGTAAGAAAATCAGGAAGACCATTATCACTACCTTATTTATAAACAATATTAAAATCAAATGGGGTTAAATGTGATTGCCATCTTCCAAACATTTGTTTTGAAACGTCATGCTTGAAATCTTTTGCAAACATAAATTTTGCTGCTTGACAATCGGTTTTTATAGTAAACTTTTGATTATATAAATCATTTTGAAATTTTAAAACACATTTTACTTTTGCCAGAATCTCTTTTGCAATCGTAGCATAATTTTTTGACTATTATTCCATTTTCCTGAATGGAATCGAACCAAATATTCTTGGTTATTTATAGGAGAAATTTGTTTGAGAATTCCTCCATAGCCTATATCAGAGGCATCTGTTTCAATAGTTTTTTCTAATTCTAGGTTGGCTATCATTAAGCAAGGTAGGTTTTTAACTTTCTGCTTAATTTTCTAAACAGTTTTAGTATGTTTTTCAGACCACGGTTGAGGATTCTTTTTTAGTCTGTCATATAAAATGGAAGTATCCTCAGCTAAATTTTTATAATAAGGAAGAATATAATTTAGACTTCCTAGAAATCTTTGAAGTTGAGTTTTTTCATGAATTTCATCTGGGAATTTTGATCCAAATTCAATACTTCTATTGATAGGAATAATGATTCCAGTTTCAATATTATGGCCTAAAAATCTGACTTTTTGTTTGAAAAAGCATCATTTTTGGTCTAGAAATAACTAAACCACTATTTATGATAATATTTTTGAATATATCAAGATGTTTAAAATGTGTTTCAATGTCTTTTGAAAATACAAGGATATCATCGATGTAGACTATTATAAAATCTCTATATGGAATAAAAATATTATTCATGATATTTTTAAATTCTGATAGGGCATTCTTTAATACAAATGACATAACATTCCATTCATAATGCCAAGTAGGTACAACAAAAGCAGTCATACACCTATCATTTTCTTCAATTTGGATTTGCCAATATCCAGATTTTAAATCAAATTTTGAAAATATTATAGCATTATGTAATTTATCAAGTAAATCTTTTTTATTAGGTATAGGATACCTAATCCATTTTAAAACATTATTAAGTGGTTTATAATTTATAACTAATCTAGGAATACCTCTTTCTTGTTCTGAATGTTTATTAACATAAAAACCAGTACAAGACCAAGGAGATTTTGATCTTCTGATTAAGTTTTTGTCAAGAAGAGATTTGATCTATTGTTTACATAATTCCATATATTCGGAATTTATTTGTCAAGGTCTGGCCTTAGTAGTAATTTTACTATCAAAATCATTTTCATAAGGAAGAGAAACAATATGTTTTTTTCTTTTCCAAAAAGCATTTGGATGATCATTGCATATTTGCAAACTGAATTGATTATTAATAATTTTTATCTTATCCTATAATTTTGGATTGTTCATTTTTTCTTGAATCTTTAAAGAAAATATTTCTTTTTGTAAAATTAATCTGATTTATTTTTGCTTATAAAAGAGAATCTTTTACATTATAAAAAGGCCTAGAAAAAGGATTTGTAATAAATAGAAAATATATATCCTTATTTTGAAAAGATCCAGTTATTTCTTTATTATCAATATGTTTTAAAGGGAAAAAAATTATTTAAGAAAGGGTTCCAAGTATAGCTTGGCTAGTGAGGTTTTTAACTAAAAGAAAACTAGTTGGAATATAGGTTTCATCTTGACAAACATAAACCTGTGGTAATTTATACTCAATTTTTAATTTCTCTCCTCCAACAGAACTTAAAGTATGAGAGGTTTTATGAAAATATTTTATAGGAATAATTCCTTCTTGTATACAGTTTAAATCAACACCAATATCAACCAGTGTTGTAACAATTATGAAGAAATTTTCACAATAAGGAGTTTAACCTTAATATTCCATTTTTGTGTGGTTATAATATCCGTAATACTTTCTAGGAATATTCCTGAATTATTTTGAAGAATTTTTTCATCCTTATTCGAAATTTCAAGATATATGTTTCTTTCTTCTAGATTTCTGATTTTTTTTTCTAGATTTATATTATCTTTTTGAAAGATTTTAATGTCAATTTTTAGATTATGAATCTCAGATTTTAGATCATGTATATTAACAGGTCTAGAAACTTGGTTTCTTTTAACTAGGTGTCTTTTTAATTCAGCTAAATAAAAAGGTTTTAAAGCTTTTTGAGAATTGTTATATGAAAATGTTTCCTCAGATTTTTGTTGTTTTAAATATTCTGAAATTAATTTTTCTTTAGTTTGAGGATCATCCACGACCTTTAAGAGATCTAAAATCTCATTGCTTAAAACATTAAATTCCATGTTTTAAAATTGGGAAATAATTTGATAAAGACCTTCTTCTGATATATCAGAAGAGTTTTTACAACAATCTTTTATATAATTTATAGAACACTGATCTTCTTCTTCTGAAGAATAAAAGCTTTCATTTTCTAAAATATTTAGATTTTGTTCTTCTGAGGTTAATTGCTCAGAATCAGTTTCTTCCAAGTTTTCATTTAATAAAACTTCATTAATTTTATCTTTTAATTCTCGATCTTCTATTTTGTTAAGTTTTTTCCTAACCCAACAAGTTTTTGCCGTGGCCTAATTTACAACATTTTCTGCATTTTATTAATTTTTTAAATTCATTTGAATCAAGAAATCTTTTTTCTTTATCATGTTTTCTGTCTTCTTTCTTGATTTTCTTTCTTTTATAATGTTTTTAGAAGAATAATTTCTTTTCCTAGTTCCAGACAACTTATCAAGTCTATTTTCTATACCAAATTAGCCACAAAATTCTCTTAGTTGTCTTTTTTCATTTAAGGAATGTATTTTAATTTGTTGATTAAGTTTTATAAACTTAAACCTTCTTGGATACATGTACCTATAAGTTTACCATAAGTGTAGTTTTCATAATTTATGACTCCATCTATTCTTAGTTTATTTCTTATTCTTTCAGCAAATAAATGTGGAAGACCATCTAAGAATTTTGACTTCCAGTGTAGACTATTAGCCTCAGGGAGTTCCATAACTCTACATAAGAAAGTGTCTTTATACCATCTAAAAGACGTGAGAGTTCTACATCTTAAATTTTGTAGTAAAGTTCTAATATTTTCAGAATCTTCAGACCATCTGCCTGTAAAGTGTTCTATAATATTTACAATTAATATGTAAATTGCATTACTTTCAGTATCACTAGTTTCTTCTTCTTGTTTAACACGGCTAAGGATTTTATTTTTATCAGCTTAAGATAAATAATTATCCCACCATCCTTTTAGATGGCTTGTAAACCCAGATATGGTCATGTTTGTTATAGTTGTGACAGAATTATTATTATTCTTACAGATAGTGCAATTATTAAGCATCCAATGGACGGTATTATAAATTTGTCCTTCAGTCTAACCATCTATGTTCCATTCATAGATCATTTTTTCCACTATAATAGTTGTTAACAATATACTCTTGTTCTTCTATAAGAACATCTTGAGGAGTAGGTCTAGGATAATAATATTTTCTTTGAGTTGGTTTATCAGCCCATTTAGAAAGTTTAGAAATTTGATTATTTATTTCTTCTTGATAATTTTCTTCAGAAAATTCGGTTATAGTACTAATCTTAAGATTTTTATGAGCATTAATAGTACCATTTAAAGTTTTTATCAAATTATCTTGATATTTTATTTTAAAATCTGTTACCTCAGGAGGAAGCTGGATACTAGGAGTAGCAATTTTTTCATTTAAATTTTTATTGGTAGATATTTTTTTCTCATGAAAATAGGATATAATTCTATCCATTTTATTAGACAAATCTTGTAATTGTTCTCCCAGAATTACTAAGTATAAATTTGCGTAATTCTGTTGTTTAATTAACTCATTTATATGAGAAACAGTAACAGATAAAGTATTACCTTCTAATAATTTTTGAAAAACTTGATAGTATCTTATCTCATTATATTTTTCAATTTTAAAAAATTGTGTAGGAGGGAAAACTCTAGAGATTATATCTCCATTAACATATATATATATATATATATATATAGGGTGAAGTTCATAAAAAAATAACATTTATGGAGAGAACTAGAGAACTCCCCTTTAAAGGTAAAAAGAATAATAAAAAAAATCATAAATCAAAATACAAATCAAAAAATAAAAAGTGGTTCGGAGACCTTGTTTCCCATGTCGTCCTCATTCAAAATAAAGTTAGGTGGTTTAGCTTTAGGGTTTAGTTTTTTAGGTTTAGCTTAGCTTTTAGGTTAGGTTTTTGGATGGGGGTGGGTGGGTGGGTGGGGGGGGGGGGGGTTAGGTTTTTTTGTGGTAGGAGGGGGGTTTAGGTTTTTGGGGGGTGGGTGGGGTGGGGTTAGATTTTTGGGTAGGGGTGGGGTGAGGGGTTTAGGTTTTTCGGGGTGGGTTAGGTTTTTCGGGTGGTACTATACATATGTAGTATTACGTTTAGGGTTAGGTTTTTGAAGGTAGGTGGTGGTGCGATGGGTTTAGGTTTTTGGGTGGGAGTGGGTGGGGTGGATGGGTTTAAGTTTTTAGATGGGGGTGGGTGGGTATAGGTTTTTGGATGGGGGTGGGTGGGGGGTTTAGGTTTTTAGATGGGGGTGTGTGGGGGGGTTAGGTTTTTGGGTGGGAGTGGCTGTGGTGGGTTTAGGTTTTTGGGGGTGGGTGTGTGGGAGGGTTTAGGTTTTTTTTAGGGGGGGGGGGGTGGGTATGATGGGTTTAGGTTTTTGGGGTTGTGTTAGGTTTTTGGGGTGATACTACACATATGCAATATTGAAAATAATAAGAAAAAAACAACTAGTTAAATCTTATTTTTTATAACGTTATTTATACTCAAATGAAAGATAAAGAAATTCTTGACTTAAATGGTGCAATTTAAAAAAAAAAAAATAATAATGTATGCAAAAGATAGAAATGTTTAAAGATTTATATATTTTAAGTTCCAATTTTACCTTTTCTTTTTAAAATTCCACCCCTTCTTTTCTTAGTGGTTCTCTCATTAAAGTAAATTCCATCATGAACTCAACCATATATATATATATATATATATATATATATATATATAGGGGTGAATTCACTAGAAAACTCATTTTCATGAGAAAACCAAAAAAATCATACAGCATATGTGTAGTACACTAAAAAACCCAACCCACCCCCAAAAACCTAAACCTCCTATCCCATCCCAAGCCAAAAACCTAAACCCACCCCACATCACCCTTCCAAAAACCTAAACTAAACCCAAAAACCTAAACCCCCCACCCCCACCCAAAAACCTAACCCCATCTACTCCCTCACCCACTCCCCAAAAATCTAAACCCCCCACCCCACCTCTTAAAAAACCTAACCTAAAATGTAAACTAAACTCAAAAGCTAAACCCACTACTTTTCGAGTTTTTTTTTGAACGAGGATGACGTGGGAAACAAGGTCTCCAAAGCAGTTTTTTAATTTTTAATTTATTTTTTGAGTTACGATTTTTTTATTATTTTTTTATTATTTTTTTACCTTAAATAAGTAGTTTTTTGGTTTTCTCATGAAAATTGAGTTTTCTTATGATCCTATATATATATATATATATATATATATATATATATATATATATATATATATATAGGAGGGATATTCTAAGAAGTGAAAAAAATATAGGAAGTGTTGGAAGTGTTTTGAATCATTATATTAAATGATCCACGGATCAAAACACGCTGGCGTTTTCGTAATTAGGTCCAACTATTTTCAGCGCGCGAGGGTAATATAGTAAAAGCCAACATACATAATATTTTCAAACGGAAAAGAAATAAAAAAAATTACCCTATCCGCTCCGTCGATTTCGCGATTCAACTCTTCTTCTACAACAATGGCGTCTGATGATCATTACAAGTTAACATATAAAAGTATGAAACATTTCAGTTTAATGCAAAATAATAATATTATGGCGTTTCTAATTGTTTGTTTTAACTGATTCAGGAACACCTAATCGGAAGAAAGATGGAATATCGAGTGTTTCCTCAAGCTCCAAAAAAGGTAAACGAATACAACTAAATGGCGTTTACAATTAATTAGATACTTCGAACTAAATTATGGTGTTTCTGACATATGACTTCACTAAATTTTGGTATCTAAAGTTTCATAACATGCAGTTTATACAAATTGGGGGTTTTAGTTTGTATGGTGTTTAAACTGTTCTGTGTTTATAAAATTTGGTGTTTATTTTGTTATGTTAATTGATATGTGTTTGTGATGTATGGTGTTTATATGGTTATGTGTATGGTGTTTAAAATGTAATGTGTTTCTGATTAATGGTGTTTATATGTTTATGTGTATGGTGTTTATATGGTTATGTGGGTATACGTTTAAAATGTTCTTTGATTTTTAAAAGTATGATGTATGGTGTTTATATGGTTATGTGTTTTCTGATGTATAGTGTTTATATGTTTTGCTAATGTTAACTGTTTATTTGGTTTCGTGTATCATATGTATGGTGTTTATATTGTTTTGTGTTTATAATGTATGGTGTTTATATGTTGAGAAAATAAAAAGTTATGTATTTTTGACTTATAGTGTTTCTAAATTCTGTACTATTTCAGACATCAAAACCCCCTGGCTAGGGCATACTTCTGATAGTAATTAAAATCAACATCAATTTTATTAAAAATAAGTCCACACTTAGGATTTAGTTCTTCAATGACATCATGCATGAATAACTTTCTTCTAGTGTTTGGTGAGATGTTTTCAATCCCAATAACACCATAACTGTATCTACAAATTTTTTAAAGAACGCTATTAGTAATAATACTGTAGAACGCAATAACAAATAAGCAAAATCAGACTAAATATAACAAATATCATTATATAATGCCATAAAAATATATGCTAAAAAATGACTAACATAAATTAAACGCCATACAAAATAGAAAACGCCATAAGTAATGATACTACAAAAAAGCAATAACAAAAAAAGCATAATCACATTAACATACCATCTATCATTCTAAAACGCAATTGAGTCTATAATAAAATTACCATTTCAAATATATTCTAAAAAATTAATAACATAATGTAAAACGCCATACAAAATAAACAAAACAATAAACAGTTTCGAAGACTCGATACCCATACTGTTTCACATAACGATACAAACGAATAAAAACATAAATTATTTGAATAAAAACACCATACATATATACGATAAAAATTTACATTAAACGTAACAACACAAACGTAAAACGCCATGCCGTATAACAGTAACTCAACTTACATATAAAATTAAAAAAACATAATCATTCAACTAATTAAAACGCCATGACGTATAACAGTAACTCGAATACCATATAAAATTAAAAAACCATAATCAATCAACTAATTATACCATCTAGATGCATAATGCAATTACGAATCAGTATGAAATACCTTGGATATCAGGAACAGAAGAATCCGACATGATAAATTCAAAAGAAAAGGGAAAATTAATTCGATGTTCGCAAAATTACAAAACCCTAACTAATTGATACAAAAAACGGGAAGAATTATATTTATACCTGTACGAGATCCGGATGAAAAAAAATAACGGAATGAATGCTACACGCAATAAGAACCGTAATGACTGCAAAGACTTTTCGACCCCACCGCGGGAATTTGAGGCTCTGCCAGGTGTCAGCCTACGACTCCTTCCAACACTTTTAACACTTTTTAGCGGAACCCTATACTATATATATATATGTGTGTGTGTGTGTAACATCCCAAAACTTCTAAACATAAAATGGGACACGTGTCATTGAGAAACGTGGCCAAAGAACCCAACCGGGTTCGAAACTGAAAGACTATTCACCCGGAAATAGCCTAAAACTTCGCGTAAGCATATCTCGGGCTAGAAAAAGAGTTACGGGAGCCATAATATATGAAAAAGGGGTGTTTCGACGAGGAGAATCTAAAAATAAGGTATGTCGGACTAATATCCTAAACATAACGGTCCGACATGTGTTGCTGAAGAAAATCAGGAGGCTGTGACGCGTGTTTGATGACTCAGCTCCACGTCGGAACAATATGGTTTTAGACGTCGGCCCGACATGCGGACGTCAGACCGATATCGTTTTAGACGTCGGTCCGATTCAGCCTATAAATAAGAAAGCCTTTGCCGTTTAAATGAAACAACAACAACACCAACACCATCACCTGCACACACACACACACACGCTCTGTAAGAAAGGTTAGAAGACCCGGTGCGGCGCGTTTGGGTGCAAGTGCGGTACGCTACAAGTGCGGTTCGAGTTCGGAGAAGCGTTTAAAATGAGGAACGAACTTAGGAACTACCCGAGGATAATGTAAGTACACTGGACCCGTACCCTAAACACAAATACGTGATATGTGACATGTGTTATGTTATATGACGAGGGTACTGTGTAATGACAGATTAGTCTAAACACTAAACGGGAATAATAGAGTAGTCACGACGTATCCTAGGGGTGGTGGATACGCCGCTGGTACTTCCTATATAAAAACTTCTTGGTACTTCGTGGTGAAACCATTATGAATGTTTAGGGGTATAGACTAATAAATGATAATGAAATATAGTAAACGTACGGGAGAACATCCAACCGGTACGTAGTTATGTGAGAAACGGAATGTTCTGTCTAAGGAAAGAGTGGTGTATAAATCTCTCCTAGACCCGTCACTCTTTCCTGGGAACATCTTGTTGGAGGTACTGCTCTGGAAGGAAAATCACCCCAGTTTACATTATATGACGAATACGAATATAAGATGAAAGTATATCATGTTTAATGAATATGAATACATGAAATGAATGATGAATACATGAATGCATGATGATACGTGAAAACATGAATGAGTATGATGGAATGAGTCAAAACCCTAAAATGGAATAATGGAGTACTCACGAGGTGTTAAAGGGGTGGTGGATACGCCGCTGGTAGTTCTTATATATAAACCCTTTTAATGCATCGTCGAGAAACCATTACGAAGTTTTAAGGTGAGGACTGGTTGGGAGATAAATCAAGCATATACATGAAAAGAAAAGAAATGCTTGATACATTTGGGAGGCTGTGAGTCAAAGATACTCAAGGTCCAAAATGAAATGAGATACCCGGCCTATAAGGTGGATCTCAATAATAAAGAATGGAAAAGGAAACTCTAGGCCTACGGGGCTGAAAGAGTAAAAGATTCCAAGACTATGTGGTTGGGAATAAATGACCGGAGGTACGGCCTAAGATGCAAGGGGTCTATACTGACGAGTATAAGAACCTTGCCAATACTCGGACCGAAGTTTTAAGGTGAGGACCGAGAGCCTGGGAAATTTGAACAATAATAAGAACCTAAAGGGTTCATGATAAAATGAACGATGCAGTGTACTTATTTAGCGTAAGCTAATTCAAAAACGTTTTCCAAACACTGCACGAAAGAAGCACTTGGAATAGAGCTTCCTATAGACGTGGCTGATCGGAGTTGGAAAATCCCTATGTAAAATGATTATATTATCTTTTGTAAAACAATATTATAATAAAAAATTTACCTTAGCCAATTATAGCAAGGTTTTGATAAACTGGGACCGTTTTTCGCAATAAAATACTCTGATAAAATTGTAAAATAAGTAGGGTGTTTCAAGTTGATATCAGAGAACGGTTTGAGGGATTTAAGTATCAGAAGAGGGTACTTAAACTCAAACCATAAGTGCTCGTGATATAAATTGGGATTCGGTCCGAAGCCGTCCAAGGAAGCAGGTATGTTTAAATTCCAGTGCTTAAACATAAATGTGTATGAGATAAGCTCCATATGGTAGTTGGGAGTATCAGGATGGTAATATACATTACCTCATACCTAGCCAGTATAAGAGTTAATGCATGGGACCTTCATGATATCGGAAACATCATATGATAACTTATGTCAGCAGATAGTAAGTCGGGGATGTGAATATGCATTATTAAGATACATGAATGAATCGATATATGCATACATGAGTATGAGCCTTGTGGGAAACCCTAGAATACTTGATTAGGGTTAAATTGATACGAGGCCTGTAGTATAAAACCCTAGACTATGATTAGGGTAAACGAATGAGAGATTAAGCGATATCGTGTTTCAGCATATGGCTGAACATCAAAACAATGAAATACGCGATGAGGGAATCCATAAGAGAGTTGAATCTCCACATCATCTTGAGAATGAAGTCGAACAAGTCCCGGAGAACATCCGAAGACAAATATCAATAGAGGTAGGAAAGGCGTTTAATGCAAACTTTCCAATCTTACAAGCCGATTTACAGAATTCCCTGGAAAGCTGGTTTGAAAGCCACAGAGACATTACTCATAATGGAGAGAGAGGAAATGAAAAAGTTAGTATGAAATCGACTCGTTGTACATATAAGGATTTCATGACGTGCAAACCTTTAGAGTTTAAGGGAGTTGTAAACCCCTTAGAATATTAGAGGTGGATTGCCTCAATAGAAAGGGAATTCGATACATGCCACTATGAGAAAGAAGATAAAGTCACCTTCGCTACCAATCAGCTAAAAGAACGAGCTGATGATTGGTGGGGAGTGGTATATAGAGAAAAAGGTAGAGAGAGAATTAAGGAGATGAGATGGGATGATTTCAAGGATATCTTCTTAAAACATTATTGTCTGCAAGCGGCAATTGAGAGAATCACTGTAGGATAGGTGATTACAAGATGGTTCTATTCTAGTTGAGATTAGCGGAAACAATCACAACTATGCAATGTAAACAGATAAACAAAGAGAATACTGATAAATGCAAATTGTATTGATCTTCAATGTTTACAAGATTACAGAGAAAACTCTTAGGAAGCACACTTATAAAAATGTAAGATACAATACATATAAAGGAACTTAGAATCAAGACAGACCCTTGATTCTAAGGATCAGATCATACACAGACCGTTGATCTTGGCAGTTACAAGCTATACTAGTATTGGTAGACAACTAAAAGACAAACTGCAGCAAACAGTTGTATTCAGGTCAAAAGTCTTATTAGGAATCTTTGCAGGAGACCTCAGAAGTGGTTTGTCTTTAATCATCTGCACCAATAACATTCCTTCTGCTGATAGATGTGTCAGTGTTGTAGCAGAGGTGTCAGTAGCAAAGTCAGAGGTGTCAGTAGCAAAGTCAAAGCTGCTGATGATTTGCCTATCAGCAGCATCAGCAGGAGAACTGCCGACAGCATCAGCAGGAGAACTACTATCGGCAGCAACTAACCTTATCCGTAGCAACTTGTTGGTCAGTGGGAAAACTGTGGAGTCCGCAGCAGTTGTACTTAGAGAATTTTGTAGCCATCAGTCTTTATATCTACAAACTCCCCCTAGACTGATGCTACCAAAACTCTCTTACTGCCTTTGTTGTTGAAGCTTTTGTATGTTGGCAACAATCCTTGCTGTCTCATAGCCTCTAGGGTCTTTGCTTGGATTGTCAAGAGGAAGTTCAGATAGAGACTTGATGCCCTTGCTTGGCATGATAAAGATGGCCTTGCTAGAACATCTCATCTTCTGACCTCTGACATCTGTTATAGTGTATTCATTCTTCTCAGCATTGTAGGACCAACTAGTGAATGGAAAGTGGGATTGGAGAGGTTTAGCATCAATGATCACATCTTTGCTAGGATTGAAGTGATGTTTGATCACTAGCAACAGACGTCTCCCACTTTCATTCTCTGGCTCATGAGCTTCACCCAGCTCCATCATTCTTTGAAGATCAGAATCTAGAACCTGTATCACCTCATCAACAGATTTGTAGATTGATCTTTTTATCTCTGTCCTTCCCCTAAAACCCTCAAACCATTGATCTTGATTGTTGTAGAACCATGTAACAATTTCTCTTGAATCTTCTGGTGTGGTTGTAGGTTTGGTTTTCTTCTTGGGAGGCTGTTGATGAGGAGGAGCTGGGTAAAAGGATTTGGACTCTTTGGGAGGAGAGGAGGGAGGTCTAGCAGGGAGAGTGGAAGGTTTTCGGATAGAGGAAGGAGTGGATGAGGGAGTAGGCTTGGGTTTCTTTTTGTTTTCTATCCTCCGTTTGAGTGTTCACTCTTTTCTTTGAGCCTGTTTTCCCCAATCTCTCTTCCTCTCCCTTCTTGACTTTGACATATAAGGGTTGTAGGTTCATCAAGCTCATGGGACCTAGCGTCTTTCCACTCTCTCCTCTAGCCTTTAGGAAGTCCATCATAACCTTCCTTTCTTCATGGGGTCTTATGTTGAAAGCAATGGTCTTTTTGGCTTTTTCTTCTTCTTCGGCCCTTTTCTTATTGCCATTTGACCTTGCTGACCCATAAAAGCTCTATAGATTTCTTTATTTGATTATTTCTCAAGGTAGTCTGCATCCTCACCTTGAGAAATCAGAGCTTCAGTCCACTCCTCTCTCATCTCTTTGGCTAGTTCAGAGTCAGTTATCCTGAACTTAGCCTCTTCTCTTCTCTTCTTCTTTCTTTCTTCTTCTTTTTCTTCTTTATTAAGTTGTTCCTGCAGCTGAAGAGCCAAAGCTTCATCTTCTTGTAGTTGTGCAACTGCAGAAACCTTAACTTTCAAAGTATCCAGTTGCCTAGCATGCAACTAGATCTGTTGTTCTCTAAGGAGAATGGCAGCTTTACTTTCTTGAATCTTTTTAAACTCATCCATCTCCTCCTCTTCTCTTTCTCTTTTTCTCTTATCTTTTTCTTTCTTTTCCTTCTCTAACCTTTCTTCTTCTTCTTCTTCTTCTTCTTCTTCTTCTTCTTCTGTTATGATGCCCTTTCCCTTGTCTTTATTGGATGCCTCTGCTTCAGCTTCATGGATCACAACAGCAGATGTGAGAGATGCTGTTGGGATCTTAGCTTCAGCTTCATTGGCAATCTGAGGAATAGAGACAGTGGAAAGGACTGCTTCACTCTCTTCCTTTTCCCATTCATTCCCATATGCAGCCTTAAAGCCACTTTAACATTTTGAGCAGCCATTTTTCTTGACTCTACTGCTGCATTCAGTATGACAGTTAGTGAGGAGGGAAGGGATAGGTCTGAGTCAGAATCATCCTTTGCAATCCATCCGTCCTTTTCATGAAAAGCTTTGATAAGCTTGATCATTGCTTGACTTTTTAAGGAGTTGATGTTGCAGATGTGTGTCCTGAGCTCAAAGACCTTATACAGGAAATCTAGGTTGAGGAGCAGGATTTCTTGAATGCTGTTAATTTTGAAGGATGATCCATCACAAAAGAAGAACTCAAAACCAGAGGAACCGGTGCTTGACCATCCTTGCACTTCCAGGCCACTGACCACTTCATTATACAGAAATCTTCTCAAACATAGAACTTATTCTTCTGTTAAAGCCCTGCTCTTTATCAAGTCAAGTCTTAGAGCTAGTCTTTGTTCTACTGTTCTTGAAGACTCTGTAGTATGTTTAGGATAGGCCACCCTGTTTGCTTCTTCTAGAAACCATTCAAACCAGGGCATATTATCCTCCATCAAGACACTGAATCTATCAATTGCAAGTTCTACTGAGAGATCTGTGGAAGTGTTGATGCATCTTGTTAAGTACAGTTCAAGTATTTTGAGTGGATCTAGTGTATTCCAATTCAGCTCTTCTATTCCACCAAATTCCCATCCAATCCAGAATCTCTCAGATAGACCATCATACCCCCAAGCTAAGATAGTGTCAAACTCTAGCTTATGTGCAGTCCGTGTGAATTGAGGGGCAATGGTCTGTCTTGATATACTTACAGCAGCTGGCAATATGTTGAATGATAGAGGTTTGTCTTCATCTTCACTTTAGTTTTCCAGGACCTCATCAACAGCTTTGACCACTAACTTCCAATCCTCAGAGATATCTTCCTCTTCATCTACTGAGTCTTGCAAGTCATGGATTTGAACAAAAACAAGCTTGAAGAGTGTACTTTGAAATGCAGCCTGCTCTTGTATCCAGTCATCAAGACTATCAACAGTAACTATCGACCCCTTTTTGGTTGCATCAGTGCATAGCGTTTCATCTGCTTTAGTGCCCACTGATACAAGGGAAGGAGTAGTCACATGTGGGCATTTATGGGCTTCATGCATAAAGACTTGGTGCTTTAGTTTGGACACCTCATCCTCTAGCATTGCCACCCTAGCTGTGAATTCCATGTTTTCAAGTTTCGGTTTGTCCTCATCTACAGTTGTGGAATCCTTGGAACTAGATGGGGCTTTAGGCCTAGCCTCTGCATCCCCATCACCCTGGTTTTCTTGGCACATGGGATTCCTCTTAATGAAGAGTGTTTCAAGAGAAACATCCTCATTGTGAGTTGCCATGGTTGGGGACTTAGTGATGTTATCACTGTCCTTCTGGTCAATTGATGTACCAGTAGTAGTGATATCCATTTCCACATTCACTCTATCACTACTCCCAGAGTGAACCTTCTTAGGTGATGAACTTGGGTTGGGTACCTTAGCAGCCAAGTCAATCAATACCTCCGAGATAGTGGTAGTTTGAGAAGGCATATCATCTTGACTAGGTGCCTCTGCACTTAAGTTCAGAAAAGAAACATAATGAAAGGGCTCAGAAGGTTGTTCTATGGATCCGGGATGTGATCCTGATCCTAATAGAGGAACTTCCAAGGAAGTCTCTCTAATACTTTGGCTATCCTTTTTGATATTCTCATCAGAATGTTGGGATTCTGAATTAGGACTTTTAGGTTGGGATTGGGCCTGCGAGACAAGAATAGAAGGAGTCTTCTTGCTCCTTTTCTTTTTCTAGTATAGCTTGCTTCAACTGGGGCCCTGTGTTCCGGTTGGGCTTCCAAAACAGGTGTAAGTATTTGTTGTGCCTGTGCACCCTCAATAGGATGCACAGGGGTTCGAACAATGGAAGCAATTTGTTGTTCAAGTTTTGAGGTGGAGGGTGTGGGATCAGTATCCGATGGGATTGCTGAACTGTCACCCTGGGTGCTTTGTATGTTCATCATTGTAGATAACAATCGAACATAGACCCCTAAGAACTTTTTGGAAACAGTTCTCATGCTTTGAAAAATGTTGTTTTTATGCCCCAACATCAGGTAGATTCTTGCAGGTTTTGATAAATCTATTAGTTCATTATTGAAAACCTCCTGCAAGAACCTTGGGTACATAAAAAATTCCTGTTTTGCACCTTCCTGAAGGTTATATCTCAAACCTTCAAATATCAGATGTGCAAAATTAAATCCTTGGCTAGTAACCATACCATGGACAGTAAAGGCGAGAGCAGAACTCACTTGATGCCATCCACTTCTCTTCTGGGTTATGCATTGAAGAAGAGTGTGGCATAGAAACTTCCATGGAGGACCCATCAACGCCTTCTCAATGGTGTACTCGTTTTGATTTCCAGTGTACCCTATGGATACAAAGGTACTCATATACTCGTCTTTGGTGTATGAGATGACGGCTCCCTCGTCCTGAAGTTTGAGGTGTTTTCTTAGTGTGGCTTCAGTGATGGTGATGTCTTTGCCGTCTACCTTGGCTATGATTTGGGGAATCCCCTGTTCGGTAGAGTAGACGGCTGTGTTCCAGAAATCCTCCATATGAGGAATGTAGATGGTAGGGTTGACATTGAGTGCAAAATAGATCTTTGATCGATAAAGGAAATCGATCATATCATCAAACCCTTCAGACTTCTTTCCTTTAACCAGGTATGCAATGAGATTGTGGTAAGTTGAAAACTTATCATCAGGATGGTCTATGTCGACCTCTGCCATTGTCGTTGGATTTGGAGGGAAGGAGGAAGTTTTTGAAAGATGGTTAAGTATGAAAATATTTGAATGCTTGAGAGAAAATGGTGAGAGTTAGGTTGGACTTGAATGTGAAGAGGTTAAGGAGAAATTTGTTTTGTGTTATAATGGCAGAGGAGGGAAAAAGCAAAGTTACTTGTACAGTACAACCCATTCACTTTTCACTGTTTTACAGCTGTAATACATTGTTGCAGTCATGGTAAAGACTGACAGTACTTTTTACAGCGGGTAAAAGTTAATTTGGACTTATTTTTACCCATCAGCAGCAAACTTGGTTACTACGGATGGTTAATCATATATGCTGCAAACTTGGTTGCTGCGGATGGTTAAGTCTGTCAGCAGCAAACTCAATTACTGCTGATGGATGTAATGGTCCCCAACAAAGATGTTGCTGCTGATTGCCCTAAAGCTATCCGCAGAAAACTTGTTCCTGCTGATAACTTAAAGCAGTCAGTGGCAAATTCTTTGCTGCAGATGAGTAGACCTGTCAGCAGCAAAAATGGTTGCCGCTGACTTACAACTTTTATTTACAACAAAAGACAAACACATTTTTATTAAAAAAAAAATTAGAGACAGATTTTAGTCAAAGTTCATCATACCAATGGATTCAACTAAATATCTAAATGTAGCTTCATCAAAGGGTTTTGTAAACAAGTCAGCATATTGCTCATTGGTATGAACTTTGGTTAAAATACTTCTCTTTTTCTCAGCTTGATCTCTTATGAAGTGATACCTGATGTCAATGCGCTTTGTCTTGGAGTGTTGCACCGGATTGTTTTTGATTGATATTGCACTCATGTTGTCAATGTCAATGGGAGTGGCCATGAAAGTCATCCCATAATCCAGCATTTGGTTTTGTATCCAGATGACTTGCACAACAACTTGAAGCTTCAATGTATTCTGCTTCTGCTGTAGAAGTTGATACACAGGTTTGCTTCTTGTACTACCATGAAATCAGTCTTCCTCCCAGAAACTAACATCCCCTGATGTGGACTTTTTGTCCAAGTTGCATCCCCCATAGTCACTGTCAGTGTATGCATATAAGTTGAACTTATCATTTTTAGAATACCATAGCCCAAGTCTTGGGGCTCCTTTTAGATATGTAAAAATTCTCTTGACAGCTTGAAGATGTGTATTCTTTGGAGCAGCTTAGAATCTTGCATAAAGTCATACTGCGAACATGATATATGGCCTTGAGGTAGTGAGATACATGAGTGATCCTATCATTGCACGGTACTGATGTTGATCGGTGTCTTCTCCATCTTTGTCTAGAGTTAGTTGATGGTGCACTTTCATAGGAGTTCTTGCAGCAGAGCAGTCAGCCATTTTGAATCTTTCCAAAATGCTCTTGACATATTTGGATTGGCTGATGAAGATTCCATTTGGAACTTGTTTGACTTGAAGACCCAAAAAGAAATTTAGTTCACCCATTGAACTCATTTCAAACTTTGAGTGCATCAGGACCTCAAAGTCTTTACACAACTTCTTCCTTGTTGATCCAAAGATGATGTCATCAATATAGATTTGTACCAGTAGGATTTCTCCCCCTTCATATTTGATAAACAAGGTCTGGTCAATGGCATCTCTTCGAAAGTTGTTGCTTAGTAGATATCCAGAAAAATTTCATACCAGGCTCTTGGAGCTTGACGTAAGCCATAGAGAGCTTTGTCTAGTTTGAACACTTTGTTAGGATGTGCAGGATCTACAAAGCCTTGAGGCTGTATGACATATACTTCCTCACCAATCTTCCCATACAGAAAGGCACTCTTGACATCCATTTGATACACTATGAAATTCTTGGATGCAGCCTATTCCTGGAAGATTCTGATGGCCTCCAGCCTGGAAACAGGAGCAAAGACTTCATCATAGTCAATTCCCTCTTTTTGAGTGTAGCCTTGAGCTACAAGTCTGGCTTTGTTCTTGACTACAATGCTTTCTCATCTTGCTTGTTCCTGAATACCCATTTTGTGCGAATAGCAGATTGACCAGGTAGAAGATCAATAAGTTTCCAGACATCCTGTCTCTTGAATTGCAGCAACTCTTCCTGCATTGCCTCAATCCAACTGCTATGTTTCAGAGCTTCATCTATCTTTTTTGGTTCTACCTGAGATAGAAAGCAGGAATACATACATATATTGGCCTGATGAGTTTTGCTTCTTGTTTGAACTCCTTGGTGAACTTGGCCAATGATATTTTCCAGAGGATGTTCCTTGTTGATTCTTTATGCTGGTACAACATCCAACTGTATTCCTTGCTCAAGATTTCTTTGATTCTGATTACGAAACTCTTCAATCATGGTGGAAGAGTCTTCAATATCATCAGCAGCATCAGCATTATCAGTAGCAGCATCAGCAATATCTACAGCAGATGCCTCTACATCATTTACATATGTGTCTTGAAGTTCATTCTGATTTTCATTCTCAGAGAGGCTGCTGCTGGTGACATTTGAGAGGCTGGTTCTGGATTCACTATATTCAATAGCTTCCACAATAGATGGAGGATCAATAGATGGCCTTTTTAGTCTTATAGAGGGACTAGTGAACTCCAATATGTAGTCAGTGGAAGATGTGGAAGCTGGTGCTTTGGAAGAGGTAGACTCCATATTTGAGAATAGGTACTAGTGAACTCCAATATGTACCCATGAAGAGGTAGACTTCATATTTGAGAAGATGAGAGGCTCAAATATTTAGGTGAAGGAGTCTATATCAAAGAGCCAGTCTGGTCCTTTTCCCTGTTCACATGCAATGTGTTCCCTGCATTCCACATTGGCTGATTCTTCCACAATTCTTGTTCTTGAGTTGAATACTCTGTAGGCCTTGGATTGAGAGGAATATCCCACAAAGTATCCTTCATCAGATTTGGCACCAAACATAGGAAGAACCCCATGTGTGATTAGAATGGTGCATGGACATCTAAAAGGTTTTAGAAATCCAATGTAGGGAAATCTTTTGAACTAGAGTTCATAAGGTGTCTTGTTAAGAGGCTTGACAATGAGAACTCTATTCTGCACATAGCAAGCTGTGCTGACTGCTTCTGCCCAGAATGTGAGAGACAGTTTTGAATCAGCCAACATTGATCTTGCCGATTCAATTAGAGTTATGTTTCTCCTTTCAGCAACCCCATTTTGTTGAGGAGTTCTTGGAGCACTGTACTGTCTTTCTATGCCCTTTCTCTCACAAAAATAGTTCAAGGTGTGATTTTTGAACTCTGTACCTTGATCACACCTTATAACTTTCACCTTTTGATTGCTTTGATTCTCAACTCTAAGAATGTAAGATTTAAGAATCTCAGCAGTTTCGTCTTTTGTTCTCAAGAAGTATACCCATGAAAATCTGGTATAGTCATCAGTGATCACCAGACAGTATGACTTCTTGCCTATTGACATGACATTTGAAGGACCAAAGAGATCCATATGCAGCAGCTGTAATGGAGTGTCATTTGAATTCAATGTCTTGGGCTTGTGAGAACTCTTGTGTTGCTTCCCCGTCAAGCATGCAATGCAATGATCTTCAACTTGTTAATGGTTTTCACATTAACATGGTTTAATCTCCTGTGCCAGAGAGATGATTCAATAACGGATGCCTTTGACAGAAAACAAGATACTACCAGATGGAGTGACCTCATTCATGTCAAGCACATATAAGTTATCTTTTCTCTGAGTAGTCAATATGATCTTCTATGGAGGAAGTTTGTTTAGGCCAGGGGATAACACAAAACATTCTTTATCTGTGAAAAGCATCCAATACTTTTGATCACAGATCTGGGACACACTCATGATTTATTTGTCGGTTTACTTTATGTTGTTTGATTCTCCACCTAGTCACGGGTATTCCGCACCCGGTCCAACTAGTCACACACCCACGCGTAATGATCTGAGATACCCGGGGACCTACAAGTGGTATCAGAGCTTAACTCTTGATTTCGAGTGTTGTGAGTGTGTTAGGAGCATCTTCTACACATCCTATAGAGATTTTGCAAGCAAAGGTGGGTGTTTTTGTTGATTTCTGTGATAAAATAGGGTTAGCTCTTGAGCACTATTTTAGAAGCAAAAATACTCAAAAACCGACTTTTGTTGCGTATTTGAGTGTTTTGAGCATCAAAGGTTGGTTAGAAACGAGTTTATGACCCTTTGGCTCATTTTGTTTGGTCACATTTTCGATTTCTGCCATCTCCGGTGAGATTCGAGTGCCCGGAAAAAGTTGGTGAGAGTTGGTGAAAAAGGGACCTGCGTACTTACCTTATTTGGCAACAAGTACAGTCTTGCTGCGTACTTACCAAGTACACAAGACCATATTTGTTGCGTACTTACTTAATCTCTTGCGTACTTATCATTTACTCCTGCGTACTTATCAAGTACGCAAGAGCAAATTCTAATTACGCAAGACTAGGTTTGTTAAGTGCGCAAGGCTAGAGACAAGTGCGCAAGGTTATTTGACTTTTCTGAAATTTGACTAAGTGTTCACCATGTCAAATATTCAGAACCTCGGTAACCTTCTGAACTATGACAACGAGATCGAAACCCCACAGAAACCCCCAAAGCTGCTTAATGTAAATGATTATTCAAACTGGAAAGCACGCTTTGAACATTATATTTTCTATACTGACTCTTCGTTGTGGGTACCCATTTTAGAGTGCTATAAGCATCCCACATACACTTACCTTGATGAGGAAGTTCCCAAGCCTATCTCTAAACTTGATGAAGAAGAAAAGAAAGTTTATGATAGAGAGAAGAAGGCACACAGATCTATCACTATGGCTTTGACTAGGGAGTTATTCCACAACTTCAGAGGATACGATAACTCCAAGGATCTCTGGAAGGCGTTACAGAAGAGATTCGAGGGTAACAGAGACATCAAGAAGAGTAAAAGGGGTCTTCTCAGGAAGCAGTATGAGTGCTTTAGATATCTGGAGAACGAATCCATAGATGAGCTCATCTCTAGATTCTATCATCTGCAGACTGAGTTGAAAGCTTTTGACCTCATCTATCCAAATAAGGAATTAGTTGAAAAATTTCTGGATGCTTTGCCACCCAAATTTGAGATGTATACTACCCTAACGAGAGAGAATTCTCAGTTATGAGATGACAATTGATGAGGCAATTGGAAAGGTTCAAGCACATGACATGAACCTAAAATAAAAGGAGAGCTCAGGAAGACCTCAAATACAAGACCCTTCTATGTATTATGGGACGTCTTCTACAACCAAGTCATCGGGCTCTGGAATTGACATTTTCTCAGGAAACTCTCATGAGGAAGAAACTGTAAAGGCTTGTGGTGGTCATGCGTGCTATGCAACATCTGGATCTGGTTCTGGATCTCATCACCAGAACACCTCAAGAAATCCTTCTCCCACATCTGCAGCTAACCAATCAGCAATAGCCAAGATAGCTGAAGATCATATGGCTTTATTCTCATCATGCATGCTTGCCTATGAGAACTTCATTGGTGGTAAGCTAATGGATCCTGAAACCATCGAAGAAGACTTCAATCAGGTGGATCCGGATGATATGGAGGATATGGATATTCAATGGAATATGGCCATGATCTTGAGGAGGGCGAAGCGTTTCCTGAACAGAACTGGCCGAAAGTTCATTGGCGGGCATTCAAATGCCAAGGCTGGTTTTGACAAATTCAAGGCCAAGTGCTACAAGTTTCTGAACTTTGGACACTTTGCTCGTGAATGCCAGATGGATAAAGCACCTGCTTATGGATTCACAAGACCAAGCCAGGGAAGCAATTAAGGAAACAACCAAGGGTACAACTCTAACAACCGCAATCAAAGTCAAAGTGGAACGTCCAATGCATTGGTGGCTCAACAGGACGAAAGCTTTGATTGGGGTGTTCATTTGGAGGATGCCCTTATTGCACAAACACAGGTTGGTCTCATGGCTGAGATTATGGAGATGATGGAAGCTAAGGAAAGGGAAGCTTCTGTGGCTGATCAAGAAGAGTCTATAACTGCAGTTTCCCTCATGGCTATTGGAGAGGCATCATGTTCATCGAATGAGGTAGATTCTAATCCTTTTGCTGTCATTTCTTGTTCCAAATGTCTAAGCTTAAAGGTTGAAAACTCTAAGCTTCAAGACAAAGTCGAACCCCTTCGTATTGCAGCGTTAAGTTACAAGGAAAATGAAAAACGTTATAAAGATTCAATTGAAACTTTGAAGAAAGAAAAACGTGATTATTCACTTAAAATCAGCGATCAACCGTTTCATTTGGATGTTGCGTACAAGGGGTTAGAAAAAAGGAACAATGATATCAACAAGCTGCAAAATGAGATCTTGCAGTTGAAAGGTAATATTGAGAAGTTGAAAAATTCTCGTTTTGTGGTGGAACACTACGAGTCTGTAGTGAGGCAAGTGAATGGCTTAGGGCTGGGTACTAATGCCATTCCTCCACCAGTTAGCGGGAAATTTGTCAACAACTTAATTGACATTGATTTGTATTGCCTTGATGAGTCCTTAAGTCAGGATGATTCCTCTAACAAGGATGATTCCTCTAGTAAGGCTGACTCTGTATCTAATGAAGAGTTCTTTACTGCTTGTGATGATGGGTCTGAGAACACCTGTCCTGAAGGAGTAGTCCCTGAGGAGTTGTTAAGTGAACATAAAGTTAAGAAAAACATTATCACTAATAGTGATAATTGTATTTTGACTGAACCCGATATCATTGAATCTAATGAGAAATTGAAAGTGATGCTTTATGGAGGATATAAAAACATTAATCAAGTTAAGAAAGGAGCTTTTTCAGCTCATTTTGGGCTTGATTATCAAGAAAATTTGCAAAAATTCTATACTGCCAAAAGCCAATCATCATCGGGTCAAACTATTGTTCACCAAACAACTTCTCCTGCTCATCATGCAGAGTTATCTAATGACAGATCAAATGAGCCTTATAGGAGGACTTACAAAGAAAAGAGAACTTGCTTTCATTATGGTATGGTTAGTCACATACTTGTGAACTGTCCTGCTAAGAACCAATGGAAACGGCCAATTGTTTCACAACCGGCTGTTATCCCTAAGTCACCACAAGTGAAGCATTCCAAAAGTCCAAAAGCAAATGTGGTGAAACCACCAGTAAAACCTATGGTAAAGCCAAAGATCACTTCTGAGGCAAAACCATTTGTTTCAAAAAGGGGAAAGCTACCAGCTAAACCTAGTGCATCTACCTCTAGTAGTACACAAACTGGTGTTAAACCTATGGTGAAACTCTATAAGCCACAGAGGAGAAGAAGGAAAAAGAGATTGAGAAAGCTAGAACAGCTGGCTGAAATTCAATCAGGTGAAACTTCCACTAGTTCACCTGCTGCTGTTGAATCTGAGTCTACTGTTCCAGTTAAGAAAAAGAAGAGGTCCTGGAATAACAAATCCAAATGTTCTCAATCTCCTGATCCCAAATATTCTAAAGATTCATCAATTTTTGACAGTCACAACTGTGAGTTAATTGAGGTTGTTTATTTTAAGAAAGACGGATGATAGAAAAGGCGGTAGTATCACGTGTCAAGGCGTGGTTTCAAATGGTTGTGTCAGCTTTGACAACGTCAACTACTGCGAGCAGCTGAAGCATAACCTGTTGAGTGTCTCCCAGATGTGCGACAAGGAGTACTCGGTGATGTTTGACAAGACTGAATGCTTGATTCTCAAACCTCGTTATGAGGTTCCTGAAGACTGGATTCTGATGAGAGCGCCAAGGACAAACGACACCTATCAGATTGATATGAGCGTGGCAACAACCATCTCATCAGTTGCTACCTGTTTGCTTACCAAAGCGACAGAACTTGACTCTATCTTGTGGCATAGGAAACCCGGACACATTTCTTATCGAAAGATGAATCATCTTGTCCGAAACGGTTTGGTAACCGGTGTTCCTAAGCTGAGATTTACCGTTGCAGATGACTGTATGACTTGTAAAAAGGGCAAACAGCAACGGAAGTCTCACAAGCCCAAGCTCCAAAACACCATCGATACCCCTTTGGAGCTATTACATATGGATCTGTTTGGCCCCATAAGTATCAGGAGTATTGGAGCTAAGTCATTATGTCTGGTTGTAACTGATGATTTCTCACGTTTTTCTTGGGTGCATTTTTTAGGTACGAAGGACGAAACTGTTGACATTCTTCAATACCTGATCCTGAGCTTGGAATCTCTTTGCAAGTTGAAGGTTAGAAGAATAAGGAGTGACAACGGAACTGAATTCAAGAATAATTTGATGGAACTTTTCTATCTCAAGAAGGGGATCCGTCACGAATTTAGTGCCCCGTACACACCTCAACAGAATGGAGTCACAGAACGGAAGAACAGAACCTTGATTGAGACTGCAAGGACAATGCTGTCAGATGCAAAGTTTCCTGTCAGTTTTTGGGCAGAAGCGGTTAGTACAGCTTGTCACGTCTTGAACATAGTTCTGGTTGTGAAGAGGCACAACAAGACTTGTTATGAGTTGATCAACAATCGACCTCCCAATCTTGCCTATCTAGTTCCTTTTGGTATTCCCTGCTCCTTATTGCTACAATACTTAGACCGAAAGTCTAAGTTTCATTCAAAAGCGGTGGAAGGCATCTTCTTAGGATATGTTGCCAACTCGCCTTGCAAGAGAATGTACAATATAGGAACTCGTACTATCGAGGAATGGTTTGAAGTGGATTGTAGTAAACCCAGCATTCCACCAGAACCAACTGTTCCAGCTTGGGTTTTGATTATGATGCGCTATTCAAATCTTTCAATCTTCCTGATTTGTCTGCAAATGATGTCGCAAATGTATATGAATTATTTGGTGGCGGTGATGACTCTAGTTTCTCAACACGTGCTACTGTACCGATTGTAACTCCTGATTCCTATGCTGCATCTGCATCTGGAACTCATGACGGTGATAACAGTGAAAATGTTCATGTTGACGGAAATGATGCTCAAGCTAATCCTAACACTCGTGTAGGAAATGAAGCTCCAACTGATCCAATCAACATTGCATCTTCTTCTTCTGGAACACAGGATATGGGGGAGTTAAGCACGAATCTCGATTCAGAAATTTTGGAACCGAATGTACCAGATAAGAGTGCATAAGAATCATCCAATTGACAACATTATTGGTGATCCTCATGCTGGTGTTCAAACTCGTCATCGAATCATTGCTGAGAACACTAGTCTTTGCTTTGAGATACTTGACACTGGTGTCATGGAAACATGTCTGCATGCTGCATTCGTGTCTCAGTTAGAGCCAAAGAATGTGAAAGAGGCTCTCGCTGACAACTACTGGATTGAGGCAATGCAAGAAGAACTGTCTCAATTCCAAAAGTTGCATGTGTGGGAGTTTGTTGACTTGCCAAGGGGCGTACAACCAATTGGCACCAGATGGGTGTTCAAATGCAATACGGATGATCGTCATGTTCTGGTGAAGAACAAAGCAAGGTTGGTTGTTCAGGGTTTTTATCAACAAGAGGGCTTGGATTACACAGAAGTATATGCCCCAGTTGCTAGACTTGAGGCCATTCGACTGTTTTTGGCTTATGCCTCATATGTTGGCTTCAAGGTCTATCAACTTGATGTGAAGAGTGCTTTCCTATATGGAAAAGTTCATGAAGAGGTCGATGTCACTCAACCTCCTGGCTTTGAAGATCCGCATAATATCAATAAAGTGTATAAGCTCGACAAAGCACTTTATGGTCTTCATCAAGCACCTCGGGCATCGTATGAGACATTATCTAAACATCTACAGTCTAATGGTTTCGACCGAGGACAGATTGACTCGACCCTCTTCATACGGAAAGCAGGAGGTGATATTCTTCTTGTACAAGTGTATGTCGATGACATTATCTTTGGGTCTACAAATGAAGAGATGTGTAGGAAATTCGAACAGGTGATGAAGTCCAAGTTTGAGATGAGTAACGTGGGTGAATTGTCATTCTTCCTGGGTCTGCAAGTTAGTCAAAGAGAGGATGACATTTATCTGCATCAAACCAAGTATGTGCGGGACATCTTGTCAAAATACAAGATGAATAATAGCAGTACTTATGGCACACCTATCCTCGTCAATCATGGTCTGCATCCTGACAAAGATGGAAAGGATGTGGATTGCAAATTGTACCGTGGGATGATCGGATCTCTTATGTATCTCACAGCTTCAAGGCCCGACATAATGTTTGTTGTATGCTTGTGCTCAAGGTTTCAGTCATAACCGAAGGAGTCTCATATGATAGCTGTAAAGAGGATTTTCAGATACTTGAAAAAGAAACCTCGATTGAGTCTTTGGTACTCTAAGCAGCAGTCATTTGACTTCAAAGCCTACACTGATTTAGACTATGGCGGTTGTAACCTTGATAGAAAGTCAACTTCTGGTGGATGTCAATTCTTGGGAGACAGACTGGTTTCCTGGCAGTGTAAGAAGCAGTCAACGGTTTCTGTCTCAACATGTGAAGTAGAATACATTGCTGCAGCTAGCGGTTGTTCTCAGATATTGTGGATTCAGCAGCAATTGAGAGACTACGGCTTGAACTTCACTCGAACTTCTCTGTTCATTGACAACAATGCCACCATGTCTATCCCAAACAACCCGGTGAAACATTCCAAAACTAAACATATTGAAATTCGCCATCATTTCATTAGTGATTGTGCTGAAAAGCATCTCACTGAACTTGTAAAGGTTCACACGGATGACAACTTTGCTGACCTTTTCACTAAGGCATTTGATCGATCCAGTTTTGAGCATCTTGTCAACTTGATAGGAATGTTCAATCCAGAGTGAAAACTTTTTTTTCTTAAATCAATTCAATTCATGAAAGTTAAATTTTATTTCTTTTAAGATTTCTGTATAGTTCTTTTAATTTTCAAATATTTTACAAAAATTCAAACAAAATAGAAAATAGAGAAAATTTCAAAGTAATCTTGAGAAAAGAGGAAATGATAGTACATCAGAAATGATCTAAACGCCATAGACTGCTCATATGGGAAATGATTGCGTCACGCTTACTTGATTGTTTAAATTGTTATGTTTTTTAATCTGCTTATTTACAAGTAATTTGAATTGTCAGTAGGCTGTAGGCGTCTTTGAACCATTAGTAGTGTGGAAACTAAATCTAGACTACAACTGTGATTTGAACCCATGTATGCATGTGTGCGTGTGTAAAAGAATACAAAAAAGATCATTATCAGATAAAGAATGTAAGATTTTAGCAAATATTTTCTTAAGAGATCAGTTTCGGGTTATATCTTTAGCACAATTACTGCGGTTCATCTCACTGACCATACTCACAAGTATGTAATGAGAGATTGAATCAAGACACGTCTTTACATCAACCGTTGAGCATGTATTCACCCTTGAATCATGCCTGATTCATTGAAATCAATTCTAGATAAAAGTTGGATCACCATACCTAAATCCTCATACTCCGTATCTTTTAACCTGAATCATCATATGACATTTTATAGAAGCAAATCCAATCAAACCAAGACATCTGAATCACTCGATTCTGAATCTTATGATTCTTGATAATCCTTATGGATTCTGCTTAATTTTTCTGTGATAAACGATGTAACTTCATTCTGAAGATTTGAAAATCTTTGGGAAAATCTTTGATGCCTTGAGATAGTGCAAGTTACATTTCTATAGCATATCAGTGGGGTACACATTGTATATCCTAAAATTAATACCTTAACACACAAGAACATGATACAAAGATGCTTATGGTTTCAAATATCATAATATTGCCAACTTGAATTACTTGTTTATGTGCTTATTAAGTATGAATAAATTATAATTCATGACATGATCCCATATTCTTTGACATTTATCTTGTATCGTTTTTGCTAAAGTTTAGCCTGATATGATCCCCTACTCGTGTCTTTGAGAAAAAATAGTGTGTTTGTATATACATGTATATTTCTATCTAGAAAAGATCAAAAAGATTCTAAGTTTGTGTACAGTTCAATTTTAATCAGAAAAAAAACCAAAAATATTTGTGTTTAACCTTCTTGAATTGATTTTGAATACTCTTGATTGAATGTGCTTATCTTGTTCGTTAATTGATTTGACTTCTTCATAATTTGAGTTGAAATTTTGAATGAACACTGGTTTCTGCGTATTTGTTAAGTGCGCAAGAGTTAAACCTTGCGTACTTAGCAAGTGCGCAAGACATAAGTCATGCGTACTTACTAAGTACGCAGGAGTTACTTCCTGCGCACTTATCAAGTGTGCAAGACCTAATGTGTTAGGGTATTTAAACAGGTGTAAGAATTTTTTTCATAACTTTCTCATTCAAACGTCGACCACTGTTGATTACCCTCTGCCCATCTTTTCCTCCAAAATTTAGTGTGTTCCAAAGAGTTTTTTTGTCCCGATCATTGTTTCATCTACGGATAAACATTTGGTGAGAATCTTAAGGAATTTCATCCGTTAAATCGACTGTTTGGGATTGATTTCTGCCCTCAAGAACTAGGGTTTGATGATGTTTTTTGGACCATATTTGGTTGTTATTGGCTAAAATTGTGACCTAATACATGGTTAAATGCATTAATCGAACCTCAATCTTCAAGAAATCGTCCTTAACAAGTACGCAAGACATTAGTCATGCGTACTTGCTAAGTACGCAAGACCTAAACCCTACGTACATGACAAGTACGCAAGAAGGCTTTTTCTGAAATTTTCCAAGTCTGGTTTTTCAGTTCAGTGTGAATGTACCATATTCGGTCATGTGTTTTCAATTCCAATGAATCTTCTAGTTCTAATTATGTTTACTATTTGTCTTTGCAGTGATCGCCCGTGCCTTTACCAATGAGTTTAATCTCCTTGCACTTACAGAACCGGAATGGAAGGGTGCTGCACTACAATACAAAGAGATAGTTGATTTCTTGAGTCGTTCAAAGATCAGCTATGCTATATCAGCAGATCCAATAGTCTCAAGACCGTACCTGGAGCAGTTCTGGGACACAGCGGATCATGACTCCACGGTAACCCCTAATGTAATTCGGGCTATTGTGGCGGGTCATGACATTGCTTTTTCTTAGGACACAATTCGAAGGGTCTTACAGTTCCGGGATCTCGCCACCGACCCAACTGCCTATCCTGATTACTTTGTGGATGGCTGTTGGAGGTAGCATATGGGATATGTCGGTGTACGAGATTACTCTTCCTACAAGAAGATGTGGGTGCTAGATCAGTGGAGGTACTTTGCCCACGTGATGATCATGTGCATCTCCTCCAGGAAGGCGGGGAAGGATGCTATGGGACATGATCTTGCAGAAGCCATGGTTGGCTTGTCTCTCAACAAGGGCTATAACTTCTCAAGATACATTTTCAATGCCTTAACTGATCAGATCAATACGGCTGAGAGGTTTAGATTCCTGTTATACCCAAGATTTGTGCAACTACTGATCAATGATGCGTTGCCAAATCTGACTACTATTAGGGAGAGACTGCAACTCTAAAGGGTGGACAAGAGAGTGTTTGCACAATTTATAAAGCCAGGCAGTGTAGAACCTACCCCTGAGCATACCCCACTCTTTGGCCAGCTGATTAATGAAGCATATGTGGCACCAGCTAATTGGAGATGGTTTAGTCATGAGTCTAAGCCAGACTCAGTGAATATTCTGATGAGCAAAAAGAAGATGAGGAAGTTGAGAGTGAGGATGAATTGTCCGAAGGAGGAGACGACGAAGCGGGTAGTGTTGGTGCTGAAGAATCCGACTCCGAAGATACAGAGTCTGATTCATCTGATTCCGATTATGCACCATCACAGGCACACCTGAGAAGACTGACGAAGGTGACCCTTCCCGAGTCATCTTCTAAGAGAAAGCGACAATCGACTAGCAGTGAATACGAACCAGATTATGATTCAAGCACTGCTATACAAAGACGTAGGAGAGAAAGTAACAATAAGCAACGGGGGATAGGCCGCAACAAGCTATCCTTCGTGAGGTAGAGGTTAGTGCTCAGACGCAACTAAATGTATCGGCTGCGAGTACTGATTCCGCTTCTACCCCACCTTCACAACAGCTGTACCGGCGACAGCGGAGGAGGCCACAGGTTACACCTGATGTGGCTGTCACTGCTATCACAGAGGAGGTTCCTGTGATAGTGTCACTCCCTTTAACATTTGTCCTAGTGACGGTGACTGCTCTGATTCTTACCGAGTCAGTCACCATCACTCCTTCCACCACTCCTACAACCACCATCCCATCATCAATCCCCACTACCACCATTGAACCTATCAGTCAACCCTACAACTTTGGAGACTTTTCCTAGGGTTTTGACTTTAATACGATCTTCTCATCTCCCTTCCACAATGCTGAAGCCTCTACGTCCGGGTATCCTGATCCAAATGATGCCAGAATTGTTGCTTTGGAAACACAAGTCGCTGGTCTACTTGAAACAGTTCGGAAATCAAGGGAAGAATCTGAGGCTCAACAGGCTCAGATAAATTCGTTGGTGGACGAAGTTACTATTCTAAGAAGCCAGCGGACTGGGACTGAAGAGAGACTTGCAAATGCGATGGCCCAGAACGAACTACTGATCAAAACAAATAATATGATTCTGGGACACAGAACGTCCTTAGAGGTATGTTTTGACATGCAGCGGAAAGAACATGAAATGATGGTCAAGTTAGTAGCTGAACTGACCAAGAAGCTTGCTGCTCATGGGGAGAATGAGAAAGAAAAAGAGAAGGAGAAGACATCAAAATCTACCGGTGATGAGGCTTGTCATCCGGTTGATTTAACAAAGGATGATGACAAAGACAAGGATCCTGAAGTCGGTCCTAGTGGAAGTGAGCAACAAGCTTTGGCGACAGTGCCCATTTCTGCTGTTCCAATGGCTGAGGGGGAGTCGACTCACCAGGAAGGTGGTGATGCTTCGTGTGGAAATAAAGGGAAGTCTGTAGCTGACGTTTTGAAAGATCTATCTGACGACGTGTCGGATAATGCGATCTTATTCTTATAGCCAGACTATTCCAAAGAAGCACAGATTGAGGCTCTCTGCAATCTTAAAGAAGGAGAGATCGACTCTAGTGACGATTGGGATGAGGAAGATGATGATGTAGTGATAGAAGTTCCCAAAGGCGACGGGGAAGGAGAGTATGAGCTTGAAGATGGAGAGATCTTCGAAGTTCCATCCTTTGAATCTCATCTTGACACAGGTTCAGTCGAGCCTGCTAGTACTGTTGAGGCGTCATCTGAAGCCTCTCTTGCCGACCCTACACATGTGGATCCAGAGGCAAAGAAAGACAAACATATGCCTGAAAGTTCATCAAACGATCCGGCTCCGGTATGGCAAAAGACTTCAACCATAGACAAACACGGAGCGACATGGATGATCTTAGCTATGAGGTTCGATGAGGATAAGAAGTTGTTTGCAATCAAGCGAGCTGGAGGGGTTCAGTACTTGAAACCAACCAGCGAAGCTTTCAACTCCTTACCAAGATACGACCTCATGAACCTAGTAAACCGAGAGCTGCTGGGTCACTCAAATAACGCAGTAGCGATAGGTTTGTGGCAGGTTCTACAGCGTGAGGTAAGATCTGGGAAACTCGAAACGTTTAAGCCTCAAGTGCCCAAGCGAGTCAAGGACAAGAACGCAAGACATCCTGTGACTAAGAAAAGCTTAAAGAAATTGGTATACAAGCCAGTGCGATGTGAAACCAAGATTCCCCTGAGCAAGTTATCTCAGGATATCCTCGGTAACATATAGTACTGGTACGTAGATCCTAAAACGGGCGAGGCGATAGTGATCGGAAAGGTGTGGTCCGATAGTGGAAGCTTAGTGACAAGGGAACTGATCAGAGTGTTTGATGAAGTCTACTTTATAAACTTCTCTGTGAAAGATCTGGAGGCACTAGCTGACAAGTACTGCACGGACGAGTGGACAAAGTTCCTTGCTTCTAAATACGACAAGGTGATCAAGTTCTGCCTTGACTACAAAAAGAAGATGGAAGCTAAAGCTGGGGAGCAGTGAAGACCGAAGACAATCCAGAGCTGTTGTCAAGGGGGAGTTTGTTGAAGCACTTTTGTGTGACAAACACTCTGGATAATATCTTAGTTTATTATGCTTGTCTTGTATGTTTTGTCTTTGTATTGTAATGTCTGTATGTATTAGTTATCGAGTTGTAATTTCTAATGCATGTCATTGTTGTAATTTTTCTCTAAGTGTTTTGCGCACTTAGCATGTGCGCAGGAATTAGTTCCTGCGTACTTAGCAAGTATGCAAGAATACTTTGCGTACTTGTTAAGTACGCATGAACAATTTGCCATGCGCACTTGTTAAGTGCGCAGTGTTCAGGTCTTGTATAAATAGAATAGGTTGACAGAAGATAAGTACACAGACATTTGCACTCAGTATTTTCTCTCTGTAACCGTTCGAGTTTATAATAGAAGGAACTTTAAAGTGATTTCTTTGTCGGTTTACTTTGTGTTGTTTGATTCTCCACCTAGTCACGGATATTCCGCACCCGATCCAACTAGTCACACACCCACACGTAACGATCCGAGACACCCGGGGACCTACATGAACATTGCCATACAAGAATTACTCGGTTAAGTGTGTACACATGCGTGAAATACGAACGTGAAAAACCAACGAAAATATACCACAAAAAATAATTTTATTATTCTTACTTATTTATATTGATGATGAATATTTATTATTTTATTACTAACCTCTCTTGTGAATCTTATTGACTAACGATCATTGATGGTTCTCGCGTTTACTAATTCGTATCATGTTTAAAATATTTAAACGAATGTTTTTATTTTATATTAGTGACACTCATTAAAAATTTGCATGTCTAGTATTTTTTTAAAAAGTTTTGGGTGTAATTTTTAATTCGGTTTTTCTACCGCGTTTTTAACCGTTTAACGAGTTTTATACCCACTTTTTAAATAAAACACCCACGATATTTTATCCTCTATATCAACTAACCCTCCCCACCCATTTTTCCCATGGATGCCATGAACACCCACTTATTCTTTTTTTTTCCTCCTTTCATTTCTCTTTCAAATTCTCAAGATCAATCTTCAAATACTTGAAGATCTAGCTTGATTCCAGGGAATCAAAGGCTAATTCAAGGTACTAGTGATGATCAAATCACATTTTTACTTGCATGCAATCATTTTTATGTTCATCAAGAACACCCACTTTGATTTGGTAAAGCTTTAGATTGTGTTTTTGATCAATGATTCATGGATGGTTTTTGTTTTTACTCCTCCAAGATGAGATTATGTGACTAAATTTTCTGGAAAATATTTATAAGAAGACTCAAGAACACTATGTGCTTTCAAGTGTTCTTCATAATATTCATCCTTTAAATCATGTAGATTTTGAATTGTTGTTTGTTGTTGGGAACCATCTTTTATTATAGGTTGTTATAACAAGGATTCTAGAGAGATCAAGTATATATAACATCATAATCATCTTCCAATCTTAAGGTATAACATTGATTTAGGAAATCGTTCAAAATTTGGAACCAAGAACATGCATGCATGTTCTTGGTGTTGATTTTTCAAAGTTGGATTAAGCTTTCAAACTTATTTTTCCTAGATTTGATATAATATATAAGTAAGATGTGGAACATATGAGCTTCCAACTCTTAAAATTCTATTTTCTAGAATTATTTAATGGGTTAACCAATTTTAAAACCTTCAAAGGTGCACATAAGTGCAGCCCCTTGATCTAGACAGAATCTGCAGTGAGTTTAGACGGCCATATCTTGGTTATTACCAACTAAAAACAAGAAAACTCAAACACCACGATTAATTTCATTGAATTGTCGTTCTAACCATAACAAGAACGCCTTCTAAATCATCCGTATGACTTGACAACAGCTCCTACAAGATAAGTGCACAATTTTGCACCCGATGTCTTATACAACTGTTATGACCAACAAGTTGACCATCAAGGAGCAACTTACTTGTCAAAGATTGATCTCCGATCCGGTTATCACCAACTGCGACTCCATGAAGATGACATCCTGAAGACCGCCTTTAGAACTCGATATGGACACTATGATTTCGTGGTTATGCCATTCGGATTAACCAATGCACCCGCGGTGTTCATGGATCTTATGAACCGGGTTTGTAGACCTTACTTGGACCAATTTGTCATTGTCTTCATTGAAGATATATTGATCTACTCTTGAACCGCCAAAGATCATGAAAACCATCTAAGATTATTCATGGAGCTTTTGAAGAAAGAAAAGCTTTATGCTAAGTTTTCTAAATGCGAGTTTTGGTTAAAAGAAATTCACTTCTTGGGTTATGTTATCAATAAGAAGGGTATACACATTGACCCATCCAAAATCGAAGCTATCAAGAATTGGAGTACACCAAAGACTCCCTCGAATATCCGTTCCTTTTTGGGCTTAGCCGGCTACTATAGAAGGTTCATCTAGAACTTTTCAAAGGTTGCATTACCACTTACAACTCTAACCCAAAAGAACAAACCTTTTGTTTGGGAACATAAATAGGAAGATGCCTTCCAACTCCTTAAGCAGAAATTATGCAACTCCCCTATTCTATGTATTCCCAATGGCAACGATGACTTCGTCATTTATTGCGTTCCTCCAATTAAGGTCTTGGTTGCGTGCTGATGCAACAAGGTAAAGTCATCGCCTACGCATCAAGACAACTTAAGATTCATGAAAAGAATTACACTACACATGACCTCTAGTTGGGTGCGGTGGTTTTTGCGTTGAAAATTTGAAGACACTACCTCTATGGTACAAAATGTGTCATCCCCACCAATCACAAAAGCCTTCAACATATACTTGACCAAAAAGATCTCAACATGAGACAAAGGCGTTGGGTTGAACTTTTGAGCGATTACGATTATGAATTCGCTATCACCACGAAAAGACAATGTGATGGCCGATGCTCTTAGACGAAAGGAAAGGATAAAACCTTCACGTGTTCGAACCTTGGGAATGATTGTCCTAACAAGCCTCAAAGATAGAATCATTCAAGCTCAACAGCGAGTCATAGCCAGGAAGGAATTAAAGAAAGAACTGACATGTGGCACTGAAAACCAAATGGAATCCAAGTATGATGGAATCCTATATTACATGGGATGTATGTGGATTCCTGCTTCAGTCAATATTTGTAATCTCATTCTTGATGAAGATCATAAATCTCGCTATTCGGTTCATCCTGGTGCAGATAAAATGTATCACGGCCTTAAGGAATATTATTGGTGGCAAGGGATGAAGAAGGATATAGCCCTTTATGTGAGCAAGTGCCTTACATGCCTAATAGTCAAAGCTGAGCATCAAAAACCTTCGGGTCTTCTCCAACAACCCGTAATCCCCCTTTGGAAATGGGTGCAAATATCCATGGATTTTATATCCAAGCTCCCAAGAACCCCTTGTAGGCACGATTCAATTTGGGTCATAGTTGATCGTTTGACCAAATCCGCCCATTTTCTCCCCATTCGTGAAGATTACAAGATGGAACAGTTGTCGAAGCTCTGTATCAACGAAATCGTGACTCGCCACGGTGTGCCTTTGTATCATTATTTCTGATCGTGACAGTCGTTTTACTTCCTACTTTTGGCCATCCCTACAAAAATCATTAGGAACTCGTTTGGACTTTAGCACGGCTTATCATCCTCTGACTGATGGCCAAAGCGAAGGGACTATCCAAACCCTCGAGGATATGCTTCGCACCTGTATGGTTGATTTTGTTGGAAGTTGGGATAGCGATTTACCTCTCGCGGAATTCTCTTACAACAACAACTACCATGCAAGCATTAAATGTGCTCCTTATGAAGCATTATATGGTAGAAAATGTCGTTCACCGGTGTGTTGGACCGAGGTCGGTGACTCTCAAATTACCGGTCCCGAACTTATCCAAGAGACTTTCAATAAGATCTCCCAGATTCGAGAAAGACTTAAGGCTACTCGTTCCCACCAAAAGAGTTATGCCGATAATCGAAGGGAACCCCTTGAATTTCAAGTCGGTGATAAAGTCTTGCTCAATGTTTCCCCTTGGAAGGGCTTGGTCCGTATCGGGAAAAAGGGGAAATTAACACCTATGTAGGATCGTAAGATTACAAGGTGATTCTATTCTAGTTGATATTGGCGGAAACAATAACAACCAACGGAGTAAACAAGTAAACATCAAGAATACTGATAAATGCACTGTTGTATTAAACTTCTGAGATTACAAGTTTACAAGTAAAACACTATCAAGAAGCACTATGAAAGCACAAAAGCACTATTAAGTATAAGCACAAGCACACTTTGTTTGAAGTGTTTACAGGATATATATATAGTAACTTAGAATCAAGACAGACCCTTGATTCTAAGGATCAGATCTAACACAAGCCGTTGATCTTGTTTATTAATCTAAATTACACGCAAAGGCTAATCTAGATAACTTTATTGAAACGTCTTCTTAGGCATCATTGTTTGCATGCTTGGAGACGCGCGTTATTGTCCGTTATTGGTTGCACCATTGAGGTTCCTTCTGCTTGGAGTGTGGCAGTTGCTTTTGCAGAAAGGTGTCAGAGGCGCTTCACATGGATAGTCAGCTGCAACGTTTGGTCTTCAGAGAATAAAGCTATCAGCAGTAGAGATGAGAATAATGCTGCTGATAAGCCTATCAGCAGCAACTTGTGTTGAATGCTGCTGATAAGCCTATCAGCAGCAACAAGTGTTGAATGCTGCTGATAAGCCTATCAGCAGCAACTTGTGTTGAATGCTGCTGATAAGCCTATCAGCAGCAACTTGTGATGAATGCTGCTGATAAGCCAATCAGCAGCAACATGTGTTGAATGCTGCTGATAAGCCTATCAGCAGCATTTGTACTTAAAATAATTTGGTAGCAATCAGTCTTTGGTTCTACAAACTCCCCCTAGACTGATGCAACCAAAATTCTTCTAATTACTTTGCTGCTGAAGCTTTTGCATGTGGATGACTATCCTTTCAACCTCATAGCCTCTTGGATCCTTGCTGGGATTGTTCAATGGAAGTTCAGACAGAGTCTCGATGTCTTTGTGTGGCATTTTGTAGATTGCTTGGCTTGAACATCTCATCTGCTGCTTCTTTACATCAATCAGAGTGAACTCATCCAAATCAGCATTGTAGGACCAAGATACAAATGGAGAGTGGGACTTGAGTGGTTTGATATTCATGACCACATCTTTGCTAGGGTTGAAGTAGTGTCTGATTGCTAGCATAAGATGTTTCCCACTCTCATTTGCAGGCTCATGAGCTTCACCCAGCTCCAAAATTCTTCTTAGGTCTGAATCTGGTAGTTGCAGAACTTCATCAACAGACCTGTATGTAGATCTTCTTCTTTCAGTTCTCCCCCTGAAGATCTCAAACCTTTGATCCTGTGGATTGTAGACCCATTCAACTATGTTTCTTGAGTCTTCAGGTTCAGATGGGGATTTGGATTTCTTCAAGGGAGGCTGTTGATGAGATGGGTCCTTTTATTAAAGGAAATGGTCTTCTTGGACTGTAGCTTGGCTTTCTCTTCTTCTTCAGCCTTTTTCTTTCTAGCCAATTGACCCTGCTGACCCATGAAGGCTCTGTAAATCTCTTTGGTTGAAAGTTTCTCAAGGTAGTCTGCATCCTCACCTTGAGAGACTAGAGTCTTTACCCACTCCTCCCTTATTTCTTTAGCTAGTTCAAAATCGGTTATCCTGAACTTAGCTTCTTCTTTCTTCTTCTTCTCCAATTCTTCTTCTTCTTTATTGAATTGTTCCTGCAGTTGAAGAGCAAGAGCTGCATCTTCTTCAATCCGGTCAACTGCAGGAATCTTTCTTTTTAGTTCATCCAGCTGTTTAGCATACAGCTGGATGGTTTGTTCTCTTAGGAGAATGGCTGTTTTTCTTTCTTGAGCCTTTTTCAGGCCAGCCATCTCATCTTCTTCTCTTTTTCTTCTTTTCTCTTCTGTCTCTCTTTTCTCTTTTTGCAACCTCTCTTCATCTTCATCAGTCATGATTCCCTTTCCTTTGTTTACATTGGATGCCTCTGCTTCAGCTTCACTGACCACAACAGCAGATGATGATGCTGCTATTGGGATCTCTGCCTCAGCTTCATTGGCAAGTTGAGGGATTGACAAGGGATGACCACTTTCTTCATCAAGTTGATACTTAGGACCTTCTATTTCCCTCAGTTGATCCCTAAGAGAAGATCTTGTGCCAGATGTGGCTTTAACTTGTGGAGTATCTGAGTTGGAGTCAGCATCAGAGGTTGACACAGACTCTTCCTGAGGAATCAGTCCTTCTTCTTCAAGATGGGCTCTGACAGTAGCTATCATTGCCTGGCTTTCAAGAGAGTTGACATTGCAGATGTTTGCCCTGAGCTAAAAAATCTTGAATAGGAAGTCTGAGGGCAGCTGAAGGATGTTCCTGGTGTTGATGATGAGAGAGGTGCCGTTGCTGAGCAGAAAAGTGTGGTCAAGGGACTTAGTGCTCACCTAACCTAGCACGTCCAAGTCCTTGACCAGGAAGGCATACAGGAAACTTTGAAGGCCCAGAACTTCTTCTTCAGGGAGAAGACTGCTCCTTGTTATTTCAAGATTGCTAGGAGTCAGTCTCCTTTCTGCGGCCGCCGAGGATTCAGGATAAGCTACCCGATGTGCTGCTTGTAGGAATCTTTGGAACCTGGGTAGATTATCCTCCATCAGGTCATGGAACCTGCCAATGGCAAGTTCTGCTGAGAGATCTGTTGAGGTGTTGATGCAGTTAGTTAAATGCAGATGTAGGACTTGGAGGGCATTGAGAGAGTTCTAGTTCAGCTCTTCGAACTCCGCTAAACTCCCATCCAATCCAAAACCTCTCAGATGATCCATCATACCCCCAAGCTAGGATGGAGTCAAATTCTAGCTTCCTTGATGATCTGAATAGTTGGGGGGTTGAGGATTGACCAATGATGGCTGCTGCTTCAGGATGGATGCTGAATGATGTATTTGTTTGTTCTGTGCCTTCAACATCATTCAGCATTTCATCGACAGCCCTGACGACCAACTTCCAGTCATCAGATGTCTCTTCGTCTTCATTATCTGGGACTGGCAAGTCATGAATTTGGACAAAGGCTGGCTTGAATAGTGAGCTTTGAAGTACAACCTGCTCTTGAATCCAGTCGTCTAGACTGTCTTTATCTTCTTCCATTGAGACCATCTCCCCCTTTTTGGTTGCATCAGTAGACAGGTAGGCATCAGTTTGGGTGCCTACTGATACAAGAGAGGGAGTGGCTAAAGTTGGGCATTGATGGGCTTCATGCATAGAGACTTGGTGTCTTAGTTTGGACACTTCAGCCTCTAGCATAGCCACCCTGGCCATCAATTCCAAGTTATGAAGTTTCAGTTTGTCCTCATCCACAGTTGTGGAATCCTTGGACCCAGATGGGGCTGTAGGCCAAGCCTCAGCATCCCCATCACCCGCGGTTTCTTGGCGCCTGGGATTCCTCTCAGTGAGGGGAGTTTCCAAGGAAACACCCTCACCATGAGTTGCCATGGTTGAGGTCTTAAAGATGTTGTCACTGTCCTCCTGGTCAGTTGATGGACCAGCAGTAGTGACAGCCTCGTCCACATCCACTCTTTCAATACTCCTAGAGTGGACCTTCAAGGGTGAAGAACTTGGGTTGGGTGTTTCGGAAGCAAGACCAATCAGTACCTCCTTGATAGTGTTAGTGGGAGAAGGTACATCACTTTGGTCAGGATCCTCAACACTTAAGTTCAAAGAAGATAGGAATGGCTCAAAGGGTTGTTCTATGGATCCGGGAAGTGATCCTAATCCTAATAGAGAGACTTCCGAAGGAGTCTCCCTAACAGTGTGGCTTTCCCTTACGATATTCTCACTAGAATGTTGTGATTCTGAGTGAGGGACGTTGGCTTGGGTTTGGGCCTTGGAGGCAAGAGAAGAAGGAGTTCTCTTGCCCCTCTTCCTTGTATATTTGGCTGCAACCGGGGCCCTGTGTTCCGGTTGAGCAATCAAACTGGGGGTGAGTAGATTATGTTCCTGTACATCCTCAGTAGAATGCACAGGGGTTCGATCAAAGGAAGCAGTAGTTTGAGTTTGTGGCAGTGAGGTGGAGGGTGTGGGATCAGTATCAGCTGGGTTTGCTTAACTGTCACCCTGGGCACTTTGCGTGTTCAACATTGTATACAACAATGGAACATCGGCCCCTGAGAACTTTGATGAAACTGTTCTCATGCTTTGAAAAATATTGTTCTTATGTCCCAGAATTGAGTAGATTCTTGCAGTTTTTGAAAGATCTTGGTGTTCAATATTGAACACTTCTTGCAAGAATCTTGGGTACATGAAGAACTGAGATTTCACCCCTTCTTGAAGGTTGTATCTCAAACCTTCAAGAATGAGGTGAGAAAAATTGAAACCGGCCCCAGTTATCATACCGTGAATTGTCGACGCAAGTCCGGAGCTGAGTTGGTTCCAGCCACTTCTCTTCTGGGATATGCATTGGAGAAGAGTGTGGCAGAGATATTTCCATTTGGGACCCATGAGTGCCTTCTCTATCGTATACTCTGTTTGATTGCCAGTGTACCCTATGGATACAAAGGTCCTCATGTATACGTCTCTTGGGTAAGAGGTGGCATCCCTTTCATCTTGAAGCTTGAGGTGTTGGCGGAGCTTTGCTTCAGTGATGATTATCTCTTTGCCGTCTACTGTTCCTTTGATTTGGGGAGTGCCCTGTTCAGTAGAATACACGGCTGAGCTCCAAAAATCTTCCATGTGGGAAGTGTAGATGGTTGGGTTGACTGTTAGGGCATGGAGGATTTTGGACCGACAAAGGAAGTCGATCATATCGTTGAAACCATCAGATTTCTTGCCCTTTATTTGGCATGCAGTGAGGTTTTGATATGGGGAAAACTTGTCGTTGGGATTGTTTATGTCTGCGCCTGCCATTGTTGTGGATTTGGAGGGAAGAGAGAAGGGTGTTTGAATGGTGGTTAATTATTTAGGGCTTTGAATGCTGTGGGGACGGGAGAGAAAGTGATGGGTTTAGGGTTTGAAATTGAATATGAAGAGGCTGTGGGAACGTTTGAAATTGTGATATAACGGCAGACGAAGAAAAAGCAACCTTACTTGCACAGTGCAACCTGTTTCACTTTTCATTGTTACAGCTGTAAAGCACTCGAGCAGTCATGGTAAAGACTGAGAGTAGTTTTTACCGCAGGTAAAAGTTAATGTAGACTTGTTTACCCATCAGCAGCAAACTTGGTTGCTGCTGATGGTGTGTTATCCGCTGCAAACTTGGTTGCTGCGGATAGTTAAGTCTTTCAGCAGTAGATTTGGTAGCTGCTGACTGTTGTATTCATTCCGCAGCAAAAAGGTTGCTGCTGACCGCCTTAAAGCTATCCGCAGGAAACTTGTTCCTGCTGATAACTTAAAGCGATCAGTGGCAAAGGCTTTGCTGATGAAAATTTAAACCTGTCAGCAGCTGAGAGGCAAAAATGCTGCTGACTTATAACTTTTATTTACAACATTAGACAGACATATTTACAACAGAAGATAGATGCATTCAGCTTAACCGATGATGATGCTTGGTGTTTTCTTTACCTTCCATTGTTGAGTTGGTGGTTTTCCAGCTTTCTTTGTCTTTTCAGCAGCAGACGTTGTATCTGATGATTTGGCTTTCCATTGCATTATTGGTCTTTTTCTAGTTTTCCTCACACTACCAGCAGCAGATTTTGCTACTGATGTTTCTGGCTTGTTGACAGTAGATCCTGCTGCTGACAGCGTTGTTGAAGTGTCAGCATTCTTTGCTACTGTAGGCTTTGCCTTGGATTTTGCCTTAACAGCAGTGGGCACTCTTGCTGCGGAGGATTTTAGCTTATCAGCAACAGACTTGGTTGCTGCTGAAAGCTTCTGCTTTGTTTTCTTGGGCTTAACTGGACTAACAACTGATGTATGCTGATCCTTCTTTACCCTTTGTCCCTTTGGGGCTTGATGAAGAATCTGGTTGAAAGGGTTAAACTTACAGTTTGTAGCAAAGTGGTCTGATTCTCCACAGATGATGCAGGATTTTTGAGGTTTTGACAACTGCTCCCTTGGTGGAGAAAGAGATTTTCTGAATTGAGTTGTCTTAGCTTCAAAGCTTCTTACCTGTTTGTTCTTCTTTGTCTTCTCAAAAGCATGTTGCTTGAGGTTTCTTTGCTGCTGTAGGTAGTAGAAGCAGATGCTGGCAGTGTGGTTATATTTCCCACAGACAAAACATGATTTTGCCAGTTTATCCTTTGAAAGATGCACATAATCCTTTCTTTTGAAAAGGTCTTTGAAATTCCAAGGGTGAGCTTTGTTGTGCTCAAAAGTAGCTTCTTCCAATGTTTTTTGAACATATGGAATCCTTTCTTCAGGCGCATGATATGTGTCAAACACCTTCCTTGGATGGATTGAATTTGAAGAAGGCTTTGGTGGAGGTGGAAGACTGTCCCTTTTCAATAGTTAGCTTTCTTCCTTCTGGAGGATAGCTAATTCTGATTTGTTTGAAGGGTTTAGGAACTGGTATTGAAGGGATAATAGGGACTTCATCTTTAGTGACTATCACTTGAGGGGCAGGAGGAGATGAGGCATTACTTGTTTCAATGGAGTCTGAGCAAGTTGACTCAGTCTCTGATGAAGTAGTGCATTCTTGCACAAGGGTTTCTTTGACAGCAGGGTCAAGATTTCGGTTGGCCATGTCGAGATTTGCTAGATTGAAGCTTGGTTCATGGATGGCAACGTAATCAGCAGGAGGTGCGACGGTTTTATATTGGTCAGCATGATATCCCAGCCCGGTTTTTACATTTTCATGGATTTGAATATCCAAAAGTCTTTGCAGCTTTTTGGATGCAAATTCATATTTTTCCACATGGACCTTTTGGTCTGCCAATTCAGCCCTTGCAGCTTTCAACTTAACCAGAATATCATCAATTTGAGTTTCAAGGTTTGTTTGTTCATGTTTTAATGATGAAATTTCTTTCTTTAAACAATCATTCTTTTCCTTGTAACTATGTTCAACCTTTTTAAATTCAGATTTCATTTGGTGAAATTCTTCATTTTGATCTATGAGCTTCTGGTTATGTTTTCTATATCCAAGGACTTTATCAATGCACTCTTGAGTACATAGATTTTCATATACCTTTGGTGGTACCTCTGATGTGTCTGAAGTTAGAGAGGATACCTCTGATGTGTCTGCCATGAGAGCTTGATTGTTGGGGGAGAGATCCTCAGGCTGGAAGCTCCAGTCAAAGTCAGTAGTTCCAACATTTGCACGGGCTGCAGTTTGTGCTGGAGGATAGTAGTCGCTTGAACTAGGACCTGAGTGGTCAGAGTACATCGCGGGAGAGGTGGAGGAAGAGGCTGATTGATGGCTTGAGCTTCTTTCTTTGGCTTGAATTATTTCTAATTCATAGGCTTTTAGCATACAAAAGAGCTCAGTCATCTGCAGAGTCTTCAGATTCTCAGTTCTTCTTATTGACACTGTGTAAAGTGTCCAGCAACTAGGAAGAGATCTGATGAACCTTTTGAGAATGTCTTCATTTTCCAGTTTCACCTTAGAGCACTGCAGTTCTCCTACCAAGTAAGTGTACCTGTTATACACTCTGGTTAGTGACTCACCTTCATTGCAGACAAAGTTTTCGTATTGCTGCTTCAGGATGTCTTCAAGCCCGTTGCTTTGTGCCATCTTTGTTTTGGTGACTTAATCAAGAATAGAGTTTTGAATAGAATCAGAAAGTGATTAAACAAGTGTTACTTTGTTTAATCTTGAGCCAAAGCTCTGACACCACTTGTAGGATCGTAAGATTACAAGGTGATTCTATTCTAGTTGATATTGGCAGAAACAATAACAACCAACAGAGTAAACAAGTAAACAGCAAGAATACTGATAAATGCACTGTTGTATTAAACTTCTGAGATTACAAGTTTACAAGTAAAACACTATCAAGAAGCACTATGAAAGCACAAAAGCACTATTAAGTATAAGCACAAGCACACTTTGTTTGAAGTGTTTACAGGATATATATATATAGTAAGTTAGAATCAAGACAGACCCTTGATTCTAAGGATCAGATCTAACACAAGCCGTTGATCTTGTTTATTAATCTAAATTACACGCAAAGGCTAATCTAGATAACTTTACTGAAACGTCTTCTTAGGCATCATTGTTTGCATGCTTGGAGACGCGCGTTATTGTCCTTTATTGGTTGCACCATTGAGGTTCCTTCTGCTTGGAGTGTGGTATTTGCTTTTGCAGAAAGGTGTCAGAGGCGCTTCACATGGATAGTCAGCTGCAACGTTTGGTCTTCAGAGAATAAAGCTATCAGCAGTAGAGATGAGAATAATGCTGCTGATAAGCCTATCAGCAGCAACTTGTGTTGAATGCTGCTGATAAGCCTATCAGCAGCAACTTGTGTTGAATGCTGCTGATAAGCCTATCAGCAGCAACTTGTGATGAATGCTGCTGATAAGCCTATCAGCAGCAACATGTGTTGAATGCTGCTGATAAGCCTATCAGCAGCATTTGTACTTAGAATAATTTGGTAGCAATCAGTCTTTGGTTCTACAACCTAGATACGTGGGTCCTTTTGAAATCCTTGAAAGGATTGGCCCCGTAGCCTACAAACTCAAGCTACCAACCGAACTCAACAATGTGCATGACACTTTTTACTTGTCAAATCTCAAGAAGTGTCTTGCCGACGACACTCATCATATCCCGCTGGATGAGGTATGTATTGATGACAAGTTACATTTCGTTGATCAACCCGTTGAGATCTTGGACCGTGATTTCAAGAAACTCGAGCGTAGCCGTATACCAATCGCTAAAGTGTGTTGGGAATCCAAGCGTGACCCTGAGTTTATGTGGGAACGCAAGGACCAGATGAAGCGTAAGTATCCCCATCTTTTTCCACCAGAAGCAGAATCAAATGTCTCAGTATAAGTTGCTGCACGAATTCTCTTAAACTAAGGAAAAGCCATGACAAATCGGATTACTATTCAACTGATTATTACTTTGGGTTATCACAGCTTAGATTCTCTGTGTATTTGGCTGATCATATCCTGTAATCAAGACATGAAATTTCTTTTGATCAAATCTTAATTGTCTACTTGATTATGACAACCAATATGTCTATCAGTCATTATCACTTCACCAAAACAATCACAACATCGCATGCAAAATTATGATCACTTTATAGATGCGTGATAGGAGGACATAGCTCATCCGTGTAAGGTAAATGGACCATTACAGTGCGCAACCTAATGGTGGATTTACAAGTACAATGTTGAGTGATGAAATCCTGTTGAGTATCTAGTACTCTAAACCATTATCAAACTCAAAAGCATACCATTCCAATATCAGCTCAGCTAGTAGGTAGTTTTAGTAGGTAACTAGTACACTTTTAAAGTGCCAAATGTGTGGTGGGTTAGGTGCGGTACACCTTATATATAAACACTAATGGTACATTGGAGGTGGGACTAGGAAATGGACCAAGAACTAGCCCTAGCTAAACAATAACAAAATCATAAGTATAGTCTCTACTATTAAATTTTGGGATAAATTTCCATTAAGTAGGGGAGACTATAACATACGTGAATTTCGGATTTTAAACCAATAATAAAATTTGAATTTAAAAATCTAATATAAAATTAAATATATTATTCTTATATGTCTCTAAGAGATCTTAGGAACATTGCCATACACGAATTACTCGGTTAAGTGCGTACACATGCGTGAAAAACCGACGAAAATATACCCCAAAAAAATAATTTTATTATTCTTACTTATTTATATTGATGATGAATATTTATTATTTTATTACTAACCTCTCTTGTGAATCTTGTTGACTAACGATCATTGATAGTTCTCGCGTTTACTAATTCGTATCATGTTTTAAATATTTAAACGAATGTTTTTATTTTATATTAGTGACACTCATTAAAAATTTGCATGTATAGTATTTTTTTGAAAAGTTTTGGGTGTAATTTTTAATTCTCTTTTTATACCACGTTTATAACCGTTTAACGAGTTTTATACCCACTTTTTAAATAAAACACCCACAATATTTCATCCTCTATATAAACCAACCCTCCCCACCCATTTTTCCCATGGATGCCAAGAACACCCACTTTTTTTTTTCTCCTTTCATTTCTCTTTCAAATTCGCAAGATCAATCTTCAAATCCTTAAAGATCTAGCTTGATTCCAGGGAATCAAAGGCTAATTCAAGGTACTAGTGATGATCAAATCACATTTTTACTTGCATGCATTCATTTTTATGTTCATCAAGAACACCCACTTTGATTTGGTGATTTCTTGAGTTTTTATGGTTGCATGTTGTTAGTAAAGCTTTAGATTGTGTTTTTGATCAATGATTCATGGATGGTTTTAGTTTTTACACCTCCAAGATGAGATTATATGACTAAATTTTCTGAAAAATATTTATAAGAAAACTCAAGAACACCATGTGCTCTTCAAGTGTTCTTCATAATGTTCATCCCTTAAATCATGTAGATTTTGAATTGTTGTTTGTTATTGAGAACCATCTTTGACTGTAGGTTGTTATAACAAGGATTCCAGAGAGATCAAGTATATATAACATCATAACATCTTCCAATCTTAAGGTATAACATTGATTTAGGAAATCGTTCAAAATTTGGAACCTTGGTGTTGGTTTTTCAAAGTTGGATTTAGCTTTCAAACTTATTTTTCCAAGATTTGATATAATATATAAGTAAGATGTGGAACATATGAGCTTCCAACTCTTAAAATTCGATTTACTAGAATTATTTTACGGGTTAACCAATTTTAAAACCTTCAAAGGTGGACATAAGTGCAGCCCCTTGATCTGCACAGAATCTACCGTGACTTTAGACGGCCATATCTTGGTCGTTACCAACTCAAAACAAGAAAACTCAAACACCACGATTAAGTTCATTGAATTTTCGTTCTAACCATAACACGAACGCCTTCTAATTCATACGTATGACTTGACAACAACTCCTACAAGATAAGTGCACAATTTTGCACCTACTGTCTTGTATAGCTGTTCTGACCAATTTTCGGACCTAATCACTAAAAATTTTCTAAACAAAAGTTGTCTGGAACACCTTAAATTAGCTGACTGTGAAGTCCTGAGGTCGTTTGATATTTCTAAAACGAGCCTAAACTTTCAGCTCAAAATCTGTCCAAATCTAAATTTTTACAAAACAAGTAAACAAAAACCATAATATCCATAAATCAATTAATATCAACATACTAACACTTCTAAATCAATCATCAACCCTAAAACAACCCTCATTGAATCTATAGGGCATCAACGTTAATCAATCAAGCACTCGCAAAGTCTCATTCAAACAATCAATGTGAGTTCATAGTCCCCTTTTTCTAGTCTTTTACACTTTTGGGGTGAAACATGCAATCATTAAAATCACTCTTTTATTACAATTAAAATCGCTATACAAGTATTTCATAATCATACATGTTTTTTAGAGCAAGCATCCATGATAATCGCTAACTCTCACAATCATTAACTTATTCAAGCCAACGGTAGTACATTATAGCGCTATAGGAATGACAAACCCACCCATCGCCCACATCGAGGTGATAGAAACCGTAATCAATTTTCTGGAGGTTTGATTGTGTTCGTTATGTGTTAGTTAAATAATATGTAGTTATGAATGTATATACTTGTTGGATTGTACAAATGCAAATTTATCTCGCTTTATAAATCATAAACCTATGTTCTCACCAACTATTTTTAGTTGAAAGATTTTTACATGTTTTAGGTAACCAAGCTTAGGGAATCAGGGCAAGATCACGTAGGATGCTTAGATATTAATAAATAAATTTCTATTTGCTTTGTACTATTTGAATAAGGTGTTTGTTTTGGCTATTTGGTTTGTTGAAAACAATGTAATCCTAATTATCTAAACTTAATAGTAATCGCGTAGTTTATTCTTATGCCTTGGTTTTGACTATCAATTAGTCACGTCCCCGTGTTTCCGCCAAGGGGGAGGGGTGTGATAGATTGGTATTAGAGCCTTGGTTATAGGGAACTAAGTTAAACCACTGCTAGGCAACCTAGACTATAACCTAAGCTTAGCCTTTAGGAACTATGTGCTTATGTGATTCTAACATGCTAACTCTTTCTCCTTTAGCAACGTCTTCTGACTCTTCTAACGTTCTAGCACACAAACTCTATTTCAATAACGATGTGAACCGGTGATCAGCAAAATCTATCCAAGCAAGTGAGAAGACTCAAGAAAACGAAGAAGACCCTGATTTTTAATTCGACGTATCAAGCAATTACTAAGGTGTTATCATATCCAGCGACTCGAAGAAAAATGAAGTCCAATCCTTAACTCTTGTCATGATTGAAGGCCCAAATGATATAGGGAACATGTGTAATCTGGAAGGGTGAGCACCTATACACTGAGTCTTCTGTCTAGGAAAGAGTGTTCGTACAAATCTAAAAGGACCAGTCTCACATTCCTGGGAATTCTCGGAGTGAGTGTTCACTTATAGGCTTAAGCACGTCTTCTCGTGTATCATGCGGGCCTAATGTCTAGATTAGTCAACTCTTTCCCGTTATTTACTTCATTGCTTCATTTTTTTACTTAATATTCCCGTAAGACATTTCAATTTAAATGTGGTAATGAGTAAAGCAATTTTTATTTTATATCACATTGTGTTGCCTTTGTCTTATGTTCAAATTCTCATTATTCATGACTTTCTTTTCTTTGTAGAATGCCTCCTCTTCGTAACGTTTCTGAAACCACTGAGCTTGCCACCATCATTTCTCAACAATTGGCGGCTGTCATCCCTATCATGATAGCCCAAATAAACAATAACAATAACAATGGAAATGGCAACGGAAACCTCTACACGTTCAAGCAGTTCAACACGTGCAATCCTCTCATGTTTGATGGGTCTGAAGGTGCCATTGGTTTGTTATAGTGGTTTGAAAGTATGGAGAACACTTTCAACATGTGTAACTTCCCTAACAATTTGAAAACCAAGTATGCTACAAGTGCCTTCCACAAGAGAGCCCTAACGTGATGGAACGCTGAGAAGCAAACCAGAGGCATGGATGTTGCAAATAGCCTACCTTGGGACCAACTAAAGGAAATCTTGACTGCTGAGTTTTGTCCCAAAGACGAAATGCAAAAGTTGGAAGCCGAACTCTGGAATCTAACCTAAGATAGTGGGGAAAACTTAGCCTACACTTCTCATTTCCATGAGCTATGCACTTTAGTCCCCTACATGGTTACCCCTCTAAGCAGGAAAATCGACCTCTACATCGGCGGCCTGCCTCTGCAAGTTAGAGGTACTATTAAAGGAAGTAATCATGTCACCCTTGAAGATGCTATTCGTTTGAACGTGTCCCTCATGGACGATTATGTGAAAGGTGGGGTATTGTTCAGAAAGGGCGACAAAAGAGCTAAGGATGAAGCGGGGAAAAAGTTTGATCACCATAACAAGAAACAAAAGACGACCAAAAACTTCACAATGGTAACCCTTGCTGTTCATGTAACCCAAATTGTTCCAACCACTATCACCCAAGTCCAAGCCAAGAAATCTTATACCGGGCCGCATCCTCTCTGTGCTAAGTGCCAGTATCACCACCCTCCTAATGCTCCATGTAGCCAATGCACCAACTGTGGTCGTTTCAGATATACGACCGAAAATTCTCGCAAGCCTACGACAACTAAGGCCATTCAAGTTGTGGTTCCTGCCACCCCCAATGCTAGAGCTCGCTATGGAGCCATTTCAGGAACCAGTGTCCAAGGTTCAACAACAATCAGGGTGCATGTGCTCGCACCTTTGCTGTCAGAACTAGAGGGGCCCACAAAGACAACGACGTTGTTACTGGTACGTTCCTTGTCAATAACCACTATGCCTCCATTTTATTAGACACTGGTGCCGACAAGAGCTTTGTTTCCACCAAATTAGAACCTTTGCTTGGTAAGTGCCCTAGTAAACTAGAACCCCCGCTACACGGTTGAAATAGCCAATGGCAAGCTAACCCATGTTCGTTATATTATTAGCGGTTGTACTTTGACCCTCAATGATCACCCGTTCATCATCGACCTTATTCCTGTGACTCTTGGAAGCTTTGGTATAGTTGTGGGAATGGATTGGCTATCCAACAACCATGCCGAGATCGTGTGCTCGAAAAAGCTCTTCGTATTCCCATACCAACCGGTGAAACCTTGAGAATCTTTGGAGACAAACCTTGCCATGTTCTAAAGATCATTTCTTGCATGAAGGCTCATAGCTACTTGAGGAAGAAATGTTATACCTTCTTGGCCCACATTGACGAAAAGAAACCCGAGAAGAAAACCATCCAAGACATACCTGTTATTCATGAATTTCCCAAAGTATTTCCCGATGATTTGCCTGGGCCTCCACCTATTCAACAAGTTGAATTCCGAATTGGCCTCATTCCCATAGAAAACCCTGTTGCTAAATCTCCTTACCGCCTCTCACAATCCGAATTACAAGAACCGTCTAGCCAATTGCAAGAGCTGTTAGAAAAGGGTTTCATTCTTTTTGTCAAGAAGAAAGATGGAACCTTTAGAATGTGCATCGATTACCATGAGCTCAACAAGTTGACCATCAAGAACCTTTATCCTCTTCCTAGGATCGATGACTTATTCGATCAATTGCAAGGAGCAACTTACTTCTCAAAGATTGATCTCCGGTCCGGTTATCACCAACTGCAATTCCATGAAGATGACATCCCGAAGACCACCTTTAGAACTCGATATGGACACTATGAGTTCGTGGTTAGGCCATTCGTATTAACCAATCCACCCGTGGTGTTCATGGATCTTATGAACCGGGTTTGTAGACCTTACTTGGATCAACTTTTCATTGTCTTCATTGATGACATATTGATCTACTCTCGAACAGCCAAAGATCATGAAAACCATCTAGGATTAATCATGGAGCTTTTGAAGAAAGAAAAGCATTATGCCAGGTTTTCTAAATGCGAGTTTTGGTTAAAAGAAGTTCACTTCTTGGGTTATGTTATCAATGAGAAGGGTATACACGTTGACCCATCCAAAATCGAAGCTATCAATAATTGGAGTACACCAAAGACTCCCTCGGATATTCATTCCTTTTTGGGTCGCTACTATCGAAGGTTCATCTCGAACTTTTCAAAGGTTGCATTACCACTTACAACTCTAACCCAAAAGAACAAACCTTTTGTTTGGGAACATAAATAGGAAGATGCCTTCCAAATCCTTAAGCAGAAATTATGCAACTCCCCTATTCTAAGTCTTACAGATGGCAACGATGACTTCATCGTTTATTGCGACGCCTCCAATTAAGGTGTTGGTTGCGTGCTGATGCAACGAGGTAAAGTCATCGCCTACGCATCAAGACAACATAAGGTTCATGAAAAGATCTGCACTACACATGACCTCGAGTTGAGTGCGTTGGTTTTTGCTTTGAAAATATGGAGACACTACCTTTACGGTACAAAATGTGTCGTCTACACCGATCACAAAAGCCTTCAACATATACTTGACCAAAAAGATCTCAACATGAGACAAATGCGTTGGGTTGAACTTTTGATCGATTACGATTGTGAAATTCGCTTTCACCCACGAAAAGCCAGTGTGGTGGCCAATAAACTTAGTTGAAATGAAAGGATAAAACCTTCACGTGTTCGAGCAAGGGGAATGATTGTCCTAACTAGCCTCAAAGATAGAATCCTTCAATCTCAACAACGAGTCATAGCTAAGGAGGAATTAAAGAAAGAACTGGCATGTGTCGCTGAAAACCAATTGGAATCCAAGTATGATGGAATCCTATATTTCATGGGACGTATGTGGATTCCTGCTTCAGTCAATCTTCGTAATCTCATTCTTGATGAAGCTCATCAATCTCACTATTCGGTTCATCCTGGTGCAGATAAAATGTATCACGACCTTAAGGAATATTATTGGTGGTCATGGATGAAGAAGGATATAGCCCTTTATGTGAGCAAGTGCCTTACATGCCTAAAAGTAAAAGCTGAGCGTCAAAAACCTTTGGGTCTTCTCCAACAACCCGTAATCCCCCTTTGGAAATGGGTGCAAATATCCATGGATTTTATATCCAAGCTCCCAAGAACCCCTTGTGGGAACGATTCAATTTGGGTAATAGTTGACCGTTTGACCAAATCCGCCCATTTTCTCCCCATTCGTGAAGATTACAAGATGGAACAGTTGTCGAAGCTCTATATTAATGAAATCGTGACTCGCCATGGTATGCCTCTGTCCATTATTTCTTATCGTGACAGCCGTTTTACTTCTAACTTTTGGCGATCCCTAGAAAAATCAGTAGGAACTCGTTTGGACCTTAGCACGGCTTATCATCCTCTGACTGATGGCTAAAGCGAAAGGAATATCCAAACCCTCGAGGATATTATAGGATCGGTAAATACAAGATGGTTCTATTCCAGTTGAGATTGGCGAAAACAATCACAACTTAATCAAAGTTAACAAGTAAACACAAGAAGTACTGATAAATGCAATTTGTATTAAGCTTCAATGGTTACAAGATTACAGAGAAAACTCTAAGAAAAGCACTAAGATACAATGACTCTAAGTACTACTTATATAGTAAATTAAAATCAAGACAAACCCTTGATTCTAAGGATCAGATCTAACACAAACCGTTGATCTTGTATTGAAGCTATTCTATGTATAATGACAATAAACACTATAAAGGTTAACTTTACTCAAACGTCTTCTTAGGCATCATTGCTTGCATGCTTGAAGAAGAGCGTTGTAGTGCTTTATTGTCTGCACCAGTGACATTCTTTCTGCATGGAGTATGCCAGTGCTGTAGCCGAAAGTTGTCAGTGGTAATGGTTGCTCTTGCTTTTACAAGACTGGTCAGCTGCAACGTTTGATCTTCAATGGATGAATAACTATCAGCATCAGAGTTGTTGATCAGCAGCAAGATGCAACCATCCAAAGCTGCTGATGATTTGCCTATCAGCAGCATCACATGTTGATGCTGCTGAGAAGCCTATCCGCAGCAACTCTGGTCTTCAGCAGATAAGGCTATCCGCAGCAGATTTGTTCTTCAGCAAAGGAACAAGTATCCGCTGCAGATAAGCTTATCCGCAGCATTAAACTCTGAGATCAGCAGCATTTGTACTTAGAGAATTTTGTAGCAATCAGTCTTTATTTCTACAAACTCCCCCTAGACTAATGCTACCAAAACTCTCTTACTGCTTTTGTTGCTGAAGCTTTTGCATGTGGCTGACGATTCTTGCAACCTCATAGCCTCTTAGGTCCTTGCTGGGATTGTTAAGAGGAAGCTCAGATAGAGTCTTGATATCTTTGCTTGGCATTTTGAAGATAGTCTTGCTTGGACACCTCATCTTCTGTCCTTTAACGTCTGTCAAGGTGAACTCATTTTCTTCAGAATTGTAGGACCAACTGATGAATGGAGTGTGGGATTGGAGAGGTTTTGCATCAATAATTTCATCTTTGCTAGGGTTGAAGTGATGTTTGATCACCAGCAACATATGTCTCCCACCTTCATTCTTGGGCTCATAAGCTTCACCCAGCTCCATTATTCTTCTTAGATCTGAATCTGGAAGTTTCAATATCTCATCAACAGTTGCATAGAGTGATCTTCTTTCTTATATTCTTCCCCTGAAGACTTCAAACCTTTGATCTTGAGTGTTGTAGGACCAGCTGATAATTTCTCTTGAGTCTTCTGGTTTAGTAGTAGGTTTGCTTTTCTTCTTGGGAGGTTGTTGATGAGTAGGAGCTAGGTGGGAGGATTTGGACTTTGTGGGTGGAGAGGAGGGAGGTCTAGGATGGAGAGTGGAAGGTTGTTGGATAGAGGAAGAGGATGATGATGATGAAGTAGGATTGGGTTTCTTTGGTTCTCTGTCATCAGCTAGAGTGATTTCCCTTTTCTTTGAGCCTGTCTTCCCCAATCTTTCTTCCTCTTCCTTCTTGACTTTAAAGTAAAGGGCTTGCAGGTTCATGAAGTTCATGGGACCCAGCCTTTTTTCACTCTCTCCTCTAGCCTTTAGGAAGTCAATCATGACCTTCCTTTCTTCATGGGTTCTTTTGTTAAAGGCAATGGTCTTCTTGGATTTCTGTTTGGCTTTTTCTTCTTCTTGGATTCCTGACCCATGAAGGCTTTGTAGATTTCTTTATTTGAAAGTTTCTCAAGGTAGTCTGCATCCTCACCTTGAGAAATCAGAGCCTCTATCCACTCCTCTCTCATTTCTTTGGCAAGTTCAGAATCAGTTATTTTAAACTTGGCCTCTTCCTTCTTCTTCTTCTCTCTTTCTTCTTCTTCTTCTTCTTTATTAAATTGCTCATGTAGTTGAAGAGCAAGAGCTTCATATTCTTGAATTTGATAGACTGCAGGAATCTAGACTTTCAGATCATCCAACTGTTTGGCATACAGCTGGATCTGTTGTTCTCTGAGGAGAATGGCCGCTTTTCTTTCTTGAGCTTTTCTTAGTTCAGCCATCTCCTCTTCTTCTCTTCTTTTTCTTCTTTTTCTTCTTTCCTCTCTTTCCTTCTTCTCTTTCATTAACTTTTCTTCATCTTCATCTGTCATAGGTCTTTTCCCCTTGTCTTTGCTGGATGCCTCTGCTTCAGCTTCATGGACCACAACAGTAGATGTAAGAGATGTTGTTGGGAGTTCGACTTCAGCTTCATTGGCATGATGAGGAGTAGACACAGAGGAAGGGACTGCTTCACTCTCTTCCTCTTCCCATTCATTCCCATATATAGCTTTAAAGGCCTCTTTGATATTCTGAGCAGCCACTTTTCTTGACCCTTCTGTTGCGTTCAGTATGACAGTTGGTGAGGAGGGAAGGGATAGATCTGAGTCAGATTAATTCATTGCAGGAGATTCCTCCTTATAAAGAAAAGCCTTGATGAGTTTGATCATTTATTGACTTTCTAAGGATTTGATGTTGTAGATGAGTGATCTGAGCTCAAAGACCTTGTGCAGGAAGTCTGAAGGAAGGAGTAAATCTCTTTGATGTTGATTGAGAGAGAAGATCCATTGCTTAGGAAGAAGGTGAAATCAGAGGAATCAGTGGTCACCCATCCTAGCACTTCCAAGTCCTTGACCATGATGTTGTACAGGAATCTTCGCCAGCATATAACTTCTTCTTCAGTTAAAGCACTGCTCCTGATTAAGTCAAGTCTTCTTGGAGCCAGTCTTTGTTCTGCTGTTGATGAAGATTCAGGATAAGCCACCCTATTTGCTTCTTTTAGTAGTCTTTCAAACCAGGGCATATTATCCTCCATTAAGTCATAGAACCTGCTGATTGCAAGTTCTGCTGAGAGATCTGATGAAGTGTTGATACATCTTGTCAGATATAGATTAAGAACTTGGAGGTCATTAAGAGTGTTCCAGTTTAGCTCTTCTACTCCACTAAACTCACATCCAATCCAGAATCTCTCAGCTATGCCATCATACCTCAAGCTAGAATGGAGTCAAATTCTAGCTTGTTTGAAGTTAGTGAGAATTGGGGAGTAATGTTTGACTTATTATGGCTACAGCTTCAGGAAGTATGCTGAATGATGGAGGTGTGTCTTCATGGAGAGTTTCATCTTGCAACACCTCATCAACAGCTCGGACAACTAACTTCCAATCCTCAATGATATCTTCCTCTTCATCTACTGAGTCTGGCAAGTCATGGATTTGAACAAAAGCATGTTTGTATAGCGAGCTTTGAAACACAGTCTGTTCTTGTATCCATTCTTCTAGGCTATCCGCATCATCTTCCTTAGTAACTACCTCCCCCTTTTTGGTTGCAACAGTGCATAGAGTGTTATCTGTTTGAGTGCCCACTGATATAAGGGAGGGAGTAGGCACAGTTGGGCATTAATGGGCTTCATGCATAGAGACTTGGTGCCTTAGTTTGGACACTTCAGCCACTAGCATAGCTACCCTGGCCGTCAATTCCATATTATGAAGTTTCAGTCTGTCCTCATCCACAGTTGTGGAATCCTTGGAGCTAGATGGGGCCTTAGGCCTAGCCTCTGCATCCCCATCACCCTGGTTTTCTTGGCACCTAGGATTCCTCCCAGTGAAGAGTGTTTCAAAGGAAACATCCTCACTGTGAGTTGCCATGGTTAGGGTCTTAGTGATGTTGTCACTGTCCTCCTTGGAAGTTGATGTACCAGGAGTAGTGACAGCCCTTTCCACATTTACTCTGTCAGTACCACTAGAGTGAACCTTCTTGGGTGATGAACTTGGGTTGGGTGCATTAGCAGCCAAGTCAATCAATACCTCTGAGATAGTGGTAGTTGGAGAAGGTATATCATCTTGACTAGGTGCCTCTGCACTTATGTTCATAGAAGAGAAATGAAGGTAAGGTTCAGCAGGTTGTTCTATGGATCCGGGATGTGATCCTGATCCTAATAGAGAAACTTCCAATGAGGTCTCTCTAATATTTTTGGCTATCCCTTTTGATATTCTCATCGGAATGTTGGGATTCTGAACGAGGGCTTTGAGGTTGGTATTGGGCCTTTGAGACAAGAAGAGAAGGAGTCTTCTTGCTCCTTTTTCTAGTGTATGTCGTTGCAACTGGGGCCCTTTGTTCCAGTTGAACGATAACATCCAAAACATATGTCAATGATTTTTGTACAGGTGCATCCTTAGTAGTTTGCACAGGGGTTCGAGCAATGGAAGCAGCTTGTTGTTTAGGATTTGAAGTGGAGGGTGTGGGATCAGTATCTGTTGGGATTGTTGAATTGTCACCCTGGGTACTTTGTATGTTGAGCATTATAACAATGGAACATTGACCCCTGAGAACTTTTTGGAAACAATTCTCATACTTTGAAAAATATTATTTTTATGACCCAACATGATGTAGATTCTTGCAGTTTTGAGAGATCTTTTAGTTCCTGGTTGAAAACCTCCTGCAAGAATCTGGGGTACATAAAAAATTGTTGCTTTAAACCCTCTTGAAGGTTATATCTCAAACCCTCAAAGATGAGGTGTGCAAAGTTGAAGTCTAATCCAGCAACCATACCATGGAAAGCAGAGGCAAGTGCAGAGCTCACTTGATGCCATCCACTTCCCTTCTGAGATATGCATTGTAGAAGAGTGTGGCAGATATACTTCCAAGGAGGGCCCATCAGCGCCTTCTCTATTGTGTACTCATTTTGATTTCCAGTGTACCCTATGGATACAACGGTCCTCATGTATTCTTCCTTTGAGTATGAGATGGCTGCCCCCTCATCTTGAAGCTGAAGATGTTTTCGAAGAGTAGCTTCAGAGATGATGATGTCCTTGTCGTCTACCTTTGCTTTTATTTGGGGAATCCCCTGTTCGGTAGAGTAGACGGCGGTATTCCAAAAATCCTCCATATGAGGAATATAAATGGTAGGGTTGACTGTTAGTGCAAAGTGTATCTTTGATCGGCACAGAAAATTGATCATATCATTGAATCCCTTGGACTTCTTTCCTTTGGTTAAGTATGCTGTGAGGTTGTGATATGGGGAGAACTTATCATCAGGATTGTTTATGTCTACCATTTTTGTTGGTTTGGAGGGAAAGGGGAAGATTTTGAAGGGTGGTTAGGAATGGAAGGCTTTGAATGTTGTGGGGAGTTGAGAGAAAGTGATTGAGTTAGGGCGAAAATGAATGTGAAGGTGTGGTGAAGAAATTTGATTTGTTCTTATAACGACAGAGGAGGGAAAAGCAAAATGACTTGTACAGTACAACCTCATTCACCTTTTTTACTGTTACAGTTGTAATACACTATAGCAGTCATGGTAAAGACTGAAAGGAATTTTTTTTCAGTGGGTAAAAGTTAATTTAGACTTATTTTTACTCATCAGCAGCAAACTTGGTTACTACAGATGGTTAAGCCAATCCGCTGCAAGCTTGGTTGCTGTAGATAGTTAAGTCTGTCAGCAGCAAACACTACTGCTGCTGATGGATGCATTGATCCGCAGCAAGGGAGTTGCTGGTGAGTGCCTTAAAGCTATCCGTAGGAAACTTGTTGCTGCTGATAACTTAAAGCAGTCAGTGGCAAAATCTTTGCTGCTAATTATTATACCTGTCAGCAGCAAAAATGGATGCTGCTGACTTGTAACTTTTATTTATAACCAAAGACAAACATATTTACAAAGACAAAATTTTAGAGACATATTTTAATCAAAGTTCATCATACCAATAGATTCAACTAAATATCTAAATCTAGCTTCATCAAACGGTTTTGTAAACAAATCAGCATATTGCTCATTGGTATGAACCTTGGTTAAAATAATTCTCTTTTTCTCAGTTTGATCTCTTATGAAGTGATACCTGATGTCAATGTGCTTTGTCTTGTAGTGCTGCACCGGATTGTTTGTGATTAATATAGCACTCATGTTGTCAATGTGAATGGGAGTTGCCATGAAAGTCATCCCATAATCCAGCATTTGATTTTGTATCCAGATGACTTGTGCACAGCAACTTGCAGCTGCAATGTTTTCTGATTCTACTGTAGAAGTTGAAACACATGTTTGCTTCTTGCACTGCCATGAAATCAGTCTCCCTCCCAGAAACTGACATCCTCCTGAAGTGGACTTTTTGTCCAAGTTGCATCCCCCATAATCACTGTCAGTGTATGCATACAGATTGAACTTATCATTTTTAGAGTACCATAGCCCAAGTCTTGGGGCTCCCTTTAGGTATCTGAAAATTCTCTTGACAGCTTGAATATGTGAAATCTTTGGAGCTGCTTGGAATCTTGCACAGAGAAATACTATAAACATGATATCTGGCCTTGAGGCAGTGAGATACATGAGAGACCCTATCATTGCACGGTACTGATGTTGATTAGTGTCTTGACCATCTTTGTCTGGAGTCAGCTGATGGTGCACTTGCATTGGGGTTCTTGCAGCAGAGCAATCAGCTATCTTGAATCTTTCCAGAATGCTCTTGACATATTTGGATTGGCTGATGAAGATTCCATTTGGGACTTGTTTGACTTGAAGACCCAGAAAGAAATTTAGCTCACCCATTGAGCTCATTTCAAACTTTGAGTGCATCAGGATCTCGAAATCTTTACACAGCTTCTTCCTTGTTGATTCAAAGATGATATCATCTACGTAGATTTGAACCAGTAAGATTTCTCCCCCTTCATCTTTGATAAACAAGGTCTGGTCAATGCCACCTCTTCTGAAGTTGTTGCTTAGTAGATATACAGACAAAGTTTCATACCAGGCTCTTGGGGCTTGATGTAAGCCATATAGAGCTTTGTCTAGTTTGAACACTTGGTTAGGATGTGCAGGATCTACAAAGCCTGGAGGCTGTTTGACATATACTTCTTCACCAATCTTCCTATAAAGAAAGGCACTCTTGACATCCATTTGATAGACCATGAAATTCTTAGATACAGCATATGCCAGGAAGATTCTGATGGCCTCTAGTCTGGCAACAGGAGCAAAGACTTCATCATAGTCAATTCCCTCTTCCTGAGTGTAGCCTTGAGCTACAAGTCTGGCTTTATTCTTGACTACAATGCCTCTCTCATCTTGCTTGTTCCTGAATACCCATCTTGTGCCAATGGCAGATTGACCAGATGGAAGATCAACCAACTTCCAGACATCTTGTCTCTTGAATTGCAACAACTCTTCCTGCATTTCCTCAATCCAACTACTGTGTTGTAGAGCTTCATCTAACTTCTTTGGTTCCACCTGAGATAGAAAACATGAAAACAAACATATATTGGCTTCATGAGATTTGCTTCTTGTTAGAACTCCTTGGTGAACTTGGTCAATAATATTTTCCAGGGGATGTTTCTTGTTGACCCTTTGTGCTGGTACCACCTCCAGATGTATCCCTTGCTCAAGATTGCTTTGATTTTGATCAGGGGTTTCTTCATTCATGGTTAAAGAGTCTTCAAGATCAACAGCTACATCAGTATTATCAGCAATGGTATTTGCAGCATCTACAGCATTTACTGAAGAGTTTTCATTCAAGTTTTCATTTTCAGACAGGCTGTTGCTGGTGACATTAGAGAGTGTGGTTCTGGCTGCACTTGCTTCAATGGCTTCCATAACGGATGGAGGATCAATGGATGGTCTTCTCAGACTAATAGAAGATTTTGAAAAATCCAGTCTGTAGTCAGAGGAGGTGGAAGCAGGTGCTTGAGAAGAGGAAGACTCCATATTTGAGAAGATGAGAGGCTCAAATTTTTGGGTGAAGGAGTCTATGTCAAAAAGCTAGTTTGGGCCTTTTCCCTGTTCACAGACAATGTGTTCTCTATATTCTACATTGGCTGATTCTTCCATAATTCTTGTTCTTGAGTTGAATACTCTGTAGGCCTTAGATTGAGAGGAATAGCCCACAAAGAATCCTTCATCAGATTTGGCACCAAACTTAGGGAGAACCCCATGTGTGATCAGAATTGTGCATGGACATCCAAAAGGTTTTAGAAATCCAATGTATGGAACTCTTTGGAACCATAGTTCATAGGGTGTCTTGTTGACAGGCTTAACTATGAGAACTATATTTTGCACATAACAGGCTGTGCTTACTGCTTCTGCCGAAAATGTGAGAGGCAGTTTTGAGGCAGTCAACATAGATCTTGCTGACTCAATTAGATTTCTGTTTCCTCTTTCAGCAACTCTATTTTGTTGATGAGTTCTTGGAGCACTGTATTGCCTTTCAATTCCCTTGCTCTCACAGAAACAGTTCAAATTGTGGTTCTTGAACTCTGTGCCTTATCACACCTTATGATCTTCACCTTCTGATTGCTTTGATTCTCTACCTTAAGGATGTAGGATTTAAGGATTTCAGCAGTTTCATCTTTAGTTCTCAAGAAGAATACCCATGAGAATCTGGTGTAGTCATCAGTTATCACCAGACAGTATGAATTCTTTCCCATTGACATAATATTTGTAGGACCAAAGAGATACATATGTAGCCGCTATAGTGGAGTATCATTTGTATTCAAAGTCTTGGGCTTGTGAGAACTCTTGTGTTTCTTCCCTTCCAAACAAGCAATGCAGTGATCTTCTAGCTGGAATTCTTTATCAGGAAGCCCTCTGACAAGATTGTCCTTCTCCAATTTGTTGATGGTTTTGATGTTAACGTGGCTTAGTCTCCTGTGCTAGAGAGCTAATTCATCAACTGAGGCTTTTGACAGAAAACAGGATACACTCCCAGATGGAGTGACCTCATTCATGTCAAGCACATAGAGATTTTATTTTCTCTGAGCAGTTAATAAAATCTTCTCTGGAGGAGGTTTGGATAAGCCAGGAGATAGTACAAAGCATTTTTTTTGTATGAAGAGCATCCATTGCTTTTGATCACAGACCTGGGAAACACTCATGAGATTGAAGTCCAATTCTTTGACATAGTTGACCTTATCAAAACTCATTCTTTCATTTGACACAGTCACTTGTCCAGTAATAGATCCTCCTTTTGAGTCACTCCCAAAGGCAACATATCCTCCATTGAAGTGTCTGAAGTTAAAGAGGATTGATCTGTTGCCTGTCATGTGCCTGAAACAATCACTGTCAACCACCCAAGTGTTATTCTTGTGACGTGGCTGCCCCTGCACATGAGAGAGATCTAGTTAGTGGGAGGAATCCAAGAGCTTGTATCCTTGAAGAAAAGGGTTCTTGGAATATCAGATTCAGCATGTGTGCATTCAACCGAACCAATGATGATTCTTGAAGGGATAGAAGCTGGGATCTTGGCATTCCATTGCAGAGGAGATGGTTTTCCAGTTCTCTTTGGTCTGTCAGCAGCTGATGTTGCCTTGGCTGCGGATGGATTTGCTTTATCAGCAGCAGTTTTTGTTGCTGATGACTTTAGCTTATCAGCAGCAGATTTTGTTGCTGCTAAGGACTTCAGCTTATCAGCAGTAGATTTTGTTGCTGCTGATGGTTTTGCTTGAGCAGCAAAAGACTTGGTTGCTGCTGAAGGCTTGTCCTTTGGTTTCTTGGGCCTGGCTTGATTACTAACATGTTTGTTGGCTGCTGATGGTTCAACAACCAATGTACGCTTATCCTTTTTTACCTTGTTGATGGAGGGCTTCTCTATAGAGGTTCTCATGCTGATAGGCTTTTGTTTTAGAGGGGCTTGATTAAGGATCTGGTCGAAGGGATTAAAGTCACAATTTGCAGCAAAGTGGTCTGATTCACCATAGATGATGCAAGATTGTTGATGCTTTGGCAGCTGCTTCCTTGGTGGGGAAAGAGAGTTTCTGAAATGAGTTGCCTTGGCTTCAGAACTCCTTACCTTTATGTTCTTGTGTGTCTTCTCAAAAGCATGTTGTTTGAGGTTTCTTTGCTGCTGAAGGTAGTAGAAGCAGGTGCTGGCAGTGTGGTTGTATTTTCCACAGACAAAGCATGATTTGGCCAGTTTGTCCCATGAAAGGTAAACTTAGTCCTTTCTTTTGAATAGGTCTTTAAAGTTCCAGGGGTGAGCTTTGTTGTACTCAAAGGTGGCCTCTTCCAATGTCTTTTGAACATATGGAATTCTTTCTCTAGGCGCATGACATACGTCAAACACCTTTCTTTGAGGCTTTGAGTTGTTAGGGGTTGAAGACTTCCCCTTTTCAACATTTAGCTTTCTTCCTTCTGGAGGATAGCTGATTTTGATTTATTTGAAAGGCATACGAACCGGGACAGCTGGTGAAGGGACAGGAGTACTTGTTTGAATGACTTCAAGAACAGGCGGTGCAGGTATTTGTACTTGTGATGAGGCCTCCTCAGTTTTAGTGGACTCTGAGCAAGTTGACTCAGATTCTGACGAGGTAGTGCATTCTTGTACCAATGGTTCATGTCTTGAAGATCAAGATCTTGGTTGGCCTTTTCAAGATTTGAGAGATTGAAACTTGGTTCATGGATGGCAACGTAGTCAGCAGGAGGTGCAACGGCTTGATATTGTTCAACATGATACCCCAGACCAGTTTTTACCTTGTCATGAATTTGAGCATCCACAAGTCTTTGCAGCTTTTTGGATGCAAATTCATATTTGTCAACATGAACTTTCTGTTCTGCCAATTCTGCCCTGGTAGCTTTTAATCTAGCCAGTAGATCATCAATCTAAGTTTCAAGATTGGTTTGTTCGTGTTTTAGAAATGAAATCTCTTTCTTTAGGTAGTTAATTTTTTCTTTATAACTGTTTTCTACTTTTGTGAATTCAGATTTCATTTGATGGAACTCTTCATTTTGATCTATAAGGTTTTGATTATGCTTTCTGTAGCCTAACACCTTATCAATACAAGCTTGGGAACAGAGATGTTCATATACCTGAGGCGGTATCTCAGTTGTGTCTGCCATAAGAGCTTGGTTGTTAGCGGGAAAATCTTCATACTGGAAGCTCCAGTAAAAGTCAGAAGTTCCAACGGCTGCACAAGCTGCAGTTTGAGCTGGAGGAGTAGCTTGTTGTTGTTGTTGTCTTGGTTGGGCTTGGTGAGCTTGTCTTGATTGAGGAGTTGCTGGGTTTGCCCTAGGTGCCTTGCATTCTCTGGCAAAATAACCCAGTTGGTTACAATTGTAACATCTCAATTTGCTTTTATCTAAGCCAACTCTGGTGTTGGAGTTGTTACTTGGAATGGGTCTTCCGGTTCTAGAGTAGAACCTTTTTGCTCTTATAGATAGCATGGCATACGAATGATGTATGTCCATTTCTTCTAAGTCATCTGGATGGAAGCATTCCAGATCCTCCTTGATAAAGGACATGTTGCTTGAGTTTTCAGAAACAAAAGCAGCAGAGGTTGAGGTTTGAGGAGGAGCTTCTAGGAGAAATGGTGAGGTGTTTGTTTGAGAGGTTGGAGTTTGGGGATGAGTGATGATGGGAGGATAATAGTTGCTTGAACTAGGACCTAAGTGGTCAGAATGGAGGGCAGAGGAGCTGGTGGTGGATGTTGAGGCTGTTTGGTAGCTTGAGCTTCTTTCTTTTGCCTGAATCATCTCTAGCTCATAGGTTTTTAGCATTCCTAAGAGCTCAGTCATCTGGAGAGTCTTTAGATTCTCAGTTCTTCTGATGGACACTGTGTAGAGTGTCCAGCAACTTGGTAGAGACCTGATGAATTTCTTGAGAATATCTTCATTCTCTAGCTTCACCTTTGAGCATTGCAGCTCACCTACAAGATAGGTAAATCTGTTATATAAAACTGTTAGAGACTCACCTTCCTTCCAGACGAAGTTTTCATATTGCTGCTTCAGAATGTCTCTTCTGTTTTCTTTGACTTCTTCTGAACCAGCAAACATTTTTTAAAGAGCCTCCCATAGCTCCTTTACAGTTTTATAACCTCTGAACTTATGAAAAACTTCATTTGGTAAGCACATCTGGATGGCTCCCAAGGCTTTGAAGTCTACCTCCATTTTCTTGATGTCTTCATCAGATTACTTGGAGGGTTCTTTGGGAACCAGTGCACCTCCGGATTCAGCAGAGGACACCATGGGTATGTATGGTCCATCTTTAATGGATTTCCACATCCCATATTCCTGATAGCAGAAGAAGCTTTCCATTCTGTTCTTCCACATATCGTAGTCTTCCCCAGACACCAGTCTTGGTGGTCTGTTGATGCTTCCAATATCTTCAAATCCATTGTTTTGAGCCATTTTGTTTTGATTTGTGATAGTGAGAGACTTTAACAAAGAGATAGTTTAGAATAGAACCGAAGAATGATTAAACAAGTGTGAGTTTGTTTTAATCTGTGAGACAAAGCTCTGATACCACTTGTAGGATCGGTAAATACAAGATGGTTCTATTCCAGTTGAGATTGGCGGAAACAATCACAACTTAATCAAAGTAAACAAGTAAACACAAAGAAGTACTGATAAATGCAATTTGTATTAAGCTTCAATGGTAACAAGATTACAGAGAAAACTCTAAGAAAAGCACTAAGATACAATGAATCTAAGTACTACTTATATAGTAACTTAGAATCAAGACAGACCCTTGATTCTAAGGACCAGATCTAATACAAGCCATTGATCTTGTATTGAAGCTATTCTACGTATAATGACAATAAACACTATAAAGGTTAATTTTACTCAAACGTCTTCTTAGGAATCATTGCTTACATGCTTGTAGAAGAGCGTTGTAGTGCTTTATTGTCTGCACCAGTGACATTCTTTCTGCATGGAGTATGTCAGTGGTAATGGTTGCTTTTGCTTTTACAAGGTTGGTCAGCTGCAACGTTTGATCTTCAATGGATGAATAACTATCAGCAGCAGAGTTGTTGATCAGCGGCAAGATGAAACCATCTAAAGCTGCTGATGATTTGCCTATCAGCAGCATCACGTGTTGATGCTGATGAGAAGACTATCCGCAGCAACTCTGGTCTTCAGCAGATAAGGCTATCCGCAGCAGATAAGCTTATCCGCAGCAGTTTGTTGGTCAGCAGCAAACTCTGAGATCAGCAGCATTTGTACTTAGCGAATTTTGTAGCCATCAACCTTTATTTCTACAGATATGCTTCGCACCTGTATGATTCATTTTGTTGGAAGTTGGGATAGCCATTTACCTCTCGTGGAATTCTCTTACAACAACAACTACCATGCAACCATTAAATGTGCTCCTTATAAAGCATTATATGGTAGAAAATGTCGTTCACCAGTGTGTTGGACCGAGGTCGGTGACTCTCAAATTACCGGTCCCGAACTTATCCAAGAGACTTTCGATAAGATCTCCCAGATTCGAGAAAGACTTAAGGCTACTCGTTCCCACCAAAAGAGTTATGCCGATAATCGAAGGGAACCCCTTGAATTTGAAGTCGGTGATAAAGTCTTGCTCAAAGTTTCCCCTTGGAAGGGCATGGTTCATTTCGGGAAAAAGGGGAAATTAACACCTAGATATGTGGGTCCTTTTGAAATCCTTGAAAGGATTGGCCCCGTAGCCTACAAACTCAAGCTACCAACCGAACTCAACAATGTGCATGACACTTTTCACGTGTCAAATCTCAAGAAGTGTCTCGCCGACGACACTCTTCATATCCCACTGGACGAGGTCCGTATTGATGACAAGTTACATTTCGTTGAGCAACCCATTGAGATCATGGACCGTGATGTCAATAAACTCAAGCGTAGCCGTATACCAAATGTTAAAGTTAGTTGGTAATCCAAGCGTGGCCCACAGTTTACGTTGGAACGCGAAGACCAGATGAAGCGTAAGTATCCCCATCTTTTTCCACCAGAAGCATAATCAAATGTCTCAATATAAGTTGTTGCACGAATTCACTTAAACTAAGGAAAAGCCATGACAAATCTGATTACTATTCAACTGATTACTACTTTGGGTTATCACAACTTAGATTCTATGGGTGTGTGGCTGATCATATCCTGTAATCAAGACTTGAAATTTCTTTTAATCGAATCTTAATTATCTACTTGATTATGATAACCAATATGTCTATCAGTCATTAGCACCACACCAAAACGATCACAACATCGCATGCAAAATTATGATCACTTTATAGATGCGTGATAGGAGGACATAGCTCATCCGTGTAAGGTAAATGGACCATTGCAGTGCGCAACGTAATGGTGGATTTACAGGTACAATGTTGAATGGTGAAATCCTGTTGAGTATCTAGTACTCTAAACCATTATCAAACTCAAAAGCATACCATTCCAACATCAGCTAAGCTAGTAGGTAGTTTTAGTAGGTAACTAGTACAATTTTAAAGTGCAAAATGTGTGGTGGGTTAGCTGCGGTACACCCTATATATAAACACTAATGGTACATTGGAGGTGGGACTAGGAATCGGACCAAGAACTAGCCCTAGCTAAATAATAACAAAATCATAAGTATAGTCTCTACTATTAAATTTCAGGATGAAATTCCATTAAGTAGGGAACACTGTAACATCTGTGAATTTTGGATTTTAAATCAATAATAAAATTTGAATTTAAAAATCTAATATAAAATTAAATATATTATTCTTATATGTCTCTAAGAGATCATAGGAACATTGCCATACATGAATTACTCGGTTAAGTGCGTACAAATTCGTGAAAAACCGACGAAAATATACCCCAAAAAAATAATTTGTATTATTCTTACTTATTTATATTGATGATGAATATTTATTATTTTATTACTAACCTCTCTTGTGAATCTTGTTGACTAACGATCATTGATGGTTCTCGTGTTTATTAATTCGTATCATGTGTTAAATATTTAAACGAATGTTTTTATTTTATATTAGTGACACTCATTAAAAAATGCATGTCTAGTGTTTTTTTTTTAAAGTTTCGGGTGTAATTTTTAATTTGGTTTTTATACCGCGTTTTTAACCGTTTAACGAGTTTTATACTCACTTTTTAAATAAAACACCCACAATATTTCATCCTCTATATAAACGAACACTCCCCACTCATTTTTCCCATGGATGCCATGAACACCCACTTCTTCTTTTTTTTCCTCCTTTCGTTTCTCTTTCAAATTCTCAAGATCAATCTTCAAATCCTTGAAGATTTAGCTTGATTCCAGGGAATTAAAGGCTAATTCAAGGTACTAGTGATGATCAAATCACATTTTTACTTGCATGCATTCATTTTTATGTTCATCCAGAACACCCAATTTGATTTGGAGATTTCTTGAGTTTTATGGTTGCATGTTGTTAGTAAAACTTTAGATTGTGTTTTTGATCAATGATTCATTGATGGTTTTGGTGTTTACACCTCCAAGATGAGATTATATGACTAAATTTTCTAGAAAATATTTATAAGAACACCATGTGCTATTCAAGTGTTCTTCATAATGTTCATCCTTTAAATCTTGTAGATTTTGAATTGTTGTTTGTTGTTGGGAACCATCTTTGATTGTAGGTTGTTATAACAAGGATTACAGAGAGATCAAGTATATATAACATTATAATCATCTTCCAATCTTAACGTATAACATTGATTTAGAAAATCGTTAAAAATTTGAAACCAAGAACATGCATGCATGTTCTTGGTGTTGATTTTTCAAAGTTGGATTTAACTTTCAAACTTATTTTTCCTATATTTGATATTATATATAAGTAAGATCTGGAACATATGAGCTTCCAACTCTTAAAATATATTTACTAGAATTATTTTACGGGTTGATCTGGACATGCAGCCCCTTGATCTGGACAGAATCTGCCGTGACTTTAGACGACCATATCTTTGTCATTACTAACTCAAAGCAAGCAAAATCAAACAGCACGATTAAGTTCATTGAATTTTCGTTCAAACCATAACAAGAACGCCTTCTAATTCATCCGTATGACTTGACAACAGCTCCTACAAGATCAGTGCACAATTTTGCACCAGCTGTCTTGTACAACTGTTCTGACCAATTTCCGGACCTGATCACAAAAACTTTTCTAAACAAAAGTTGTCCGGAACACCTTAAATTAGCTGATTATGTCGTCTCGAGGTGATTCGAGGTCGTTTGATATTTTTAAAACGAGCCTGAACTTTCAGCTCATAATCTGTCCAAATCAGAATTTTTACAAAACAAGTAAACGAAAACCATAATATCCATAAATCAATTCTTATCAACATACTAACACTTCTAAACCAATCATCAACCCTCAAACAACCCTCATTGAATCTATAGGCCATCAACGTTAATCAATCAAGCACTCGTAAAGTCTCTTTCAAACAATCAATGTGAGTTCATAGTCCCCTTTTTTCTAGTCTTTTACACTTTTGGGGTGAAACATGCAATCATTAAAATCACTCTTTATTACAATTCAAATCGCTATACAAGTATTTCATAATCATACATGTTATTTAGATAAAGCATCCATGATAATCGCTAACGGAAGGTTACAACCATTAGAAATCCCAGAATGGAAGTGGGAACATCTCACTATGGACTTCATAACCAAGCTACCAAAGACAGCTTTATGATACCATTTAGGTGGTTGTTGATCGGTTAACTAAGAGTGTTCATTTCTTAGCTATACGTGAAACGTACTTTTCAGAAAAATTAGCCAATTTATTCATCAAAGAAATTGTTTCCACACATGGAGTGCTAGTCTCGATTGTCTCTGATCAAGATACTCGTTTCACTTCACGTTTTTGGAAAAAGTTCCTTGAAGAGATGGGAACTAGAATTCTAATCAGCACAGCATATCATCCTCAAACTGACGAACAGAGTGAGAGGACAATACAAACTCTTGAAGATATGTTGCGTGCTTTTATAATTGATTTCGGTGGAAGTTGGTATAATCATCTGCCATTAGTAAAATTCTCATACAACAACAACTACCATTCCAGTATTGGTATGCCACCATATAAGATGATATATGGTAGAAGATGTAGAACTCCTGTATATTAGAGAGAAGTTGGTTAGAAAGAGTTGGGAAGCAAATAAATAGTTCAAGCTATATCAGAAAAAACTTGACTTAATCAAGGCACGTTTGAAAGTTGCACAAGACAGACAAAAGTCATACACAGACAAGAGATGTAGACCAATAGAATTCCAAGAAGCAGATTATGTCTTGTTGAAAGTATCTCCTTGGAAAGGTCTAATCCGATTCAAGAAACTTGGAAAGCTAAGTCCACGATTCATTGGTCCATTGAAAATTATCAAAAGAGTCGGAAATGTAGCTTATCAGTTAGAGCTACCTGAGGAATTGAATAAGATACACAACACGTTCCATGTATCTTATTTAAGGAAATGTTTGGCGGATGAAGCTGCACACGTTCCTTTAGAAGAGATAGAAGTTGATGATAAGCTAACCTATGTTGAAGAGTCTATCAAGATTGTAGACACAAAAGAAAAGCAGCTACGTCATAAAACAATCAAACATGTGTTAGTGCAATGGAAGCACGGAAAAGGATCAGAAATGACTAGGGAAACTGAGGATGAAATGAGAAAGAATTATCCTCGACTCTTTAAGGATTAACAGGTTTTGAGGATGAAACCTAAATTAAGGGGGGGGGAGTTGTAACATCCCAAAACTCCTAAACATAAGATGGTACACATGTCGGTTGAGAAACGTGGCCAAAGAACCCAACCGGGTTCGAAACTGTAAGCCTATTCGCCCGGAAATAGCCCAAAACTTCGCGTAAGCATATCTCGGGCTATAAAAAAGTTACTGGAGTCATAATATATGAAAATAAGGTACGTCGGACCGATATCCTAAGCGTAACGGTCCGACATGTGTTGTTGAAGCAAATCTGGAGGCTGTGACGCGTGTGTGATGACTAATCTCCGTGTCGGACCGATATGGTTTTAGACGTCGGACTGATATGGTTTTAAACGTCGGTCCGACATGGGCGCAATTTCAGCCTATAAATAAGAAAGCATTTGCCGTTCAAATGAAACAACAGCAGCACCAACACCATCACCTACACACAAATACACTCTGTAAGAAAGGTTAGAAGACCCGGTGCGGCACGTTTGGGTGCAAGTGCGGTTCAAGTTCGGAGAAGCGTTTAAAATGAGGAACGAACTTAGGAACTACCTGAGGATACCGTAAGTACACTGGACCCGTACCCTAGACACAAATATGTGAATTATGTGTTTAAAATGATACGTGATATGTGACATGTGTTATGTGATATGACGAGGGTACGGGGTAATGACGGATTAGTCTAAACACTAAACGAGAATAATGGAGTAGTCACGACGTATCCTAGGGGTGGTGGATACGCCGCTGGTACTTCCTATATAAAACCTTCTTGGTACTTCGTGGTGAAACCATTATGAATGTTTAGGGGTATAGACTAATAAATGATAATGAAATATAGTAAACGTATGGGTGAACATCCAACCGGTATGTAGTTATCTAACAAACGGAATGTTCTGTCTAAGGAAAGAGTGGTGTATAAATCTCTCCTAGACCCGTCACTCTTTCCTAGGAACATCTCTGTTGGAGATACTGCTCTAGAAGGAAATCACCCCAGTTTACAATATATGACGAATACGAATATAAGATGAAAGTATATCATGCATAATGAATATGAATACGTGATGAATATGAATACGTGAAATGCATGATGAATACATGAATGCATGATGATACCTGAAAACATGAATGAGTCTAAACCCTAAAATGGAATAATTGTAAGACACCAACCCGGGCATCCTACAGTTGGTTCTCATAACGGGTCATTTTCATTAAAAACGCATTTATTGCAATTCAATCTACAACGAAAGTCTTTCAAAACGTATTTGTTACCATTTAACGTCATTATGTTTACCTTACGAATGTCTACACACCAATCCGAGTAACACCGCCTCCAAGACAAGATACGTCAGCGCTTCGCTTACCTACAAAACAATCTAACGTACACACAAAGTCAGCTACGCTGAGTGAGTTCTAATAGTTTAATTTAAACAAAAACCATCATGTCATGTTCATTAGTTTAATCCACTCAGGACCCTCCGGTCCTTATAAAACCATATTACGATTTACTAACGAATAGTCAACCCTCTGTTATCCCACGACATCCCATAACCATTTATCACCCGAGACTCAGCTCGTATTACCAATAATAATAATAACCTTACCATTACGTCAACATAGACTCAACATACTCTACTTATAACTCATACCAAGAACAAATATTAAATTGACTCTTGGTTAGCACAATATACCCTAAACATTAACACACCCGGCCTTAACCAAGGCCCTCACAAATAACTGACACGACAATCATATACGTCACATCACAATCCTGACACAACGGTTAATCTACTCTTCATACCACATTAATATCATCAACACATCACATTAACACTATCGCACACACAATAAATATAACTCATTACTAGTACGCAAATTAACACATATATACGCATACAAACAAATACGTTATTACTGCACCCTCGTCAGGGTTACCCTCGTCAGGGTTACCCTCGTTAGGGCGTTCAACACGCCCCGAGCTCATCATTAACCTGTTAAATAAGTGTCACCTTTGGTGACTTCCCAAAGGACCTCATCACAATCCCGTTTGCCATGCCGTAACGACAACGAGGCAAACCCGACACATAAATATAAACACATAATATCACACGTCATATATAAGGACCATTAACGACGGCTGCACCTCACACATGACACTAGAACAACATATCCCACATACATTCATAACCATTTAACTTTAAGCCCGACTCTTCCTGTCCAACCCTTAACACGTCACCCATTAATAACTAATCTCTCTAGCTCACACATTTCTATGAACACACCATAAACCCTACGACTCTTAATTAAGCATTTTATACTCAAAGCATATTGGTTTAGAACCCGCAACCCTTAACACGATTAATTATATTAACACCACGTGAATGTATGTACGTTAGCCCAAAAACAGAAAAACGTTTAAAAGAGGGGATTAGTGTAGGTCCTCATGGCACTTCTACAGATCGTTCTCGTGATAAGACGTGTCGTTAACTCGAAGTGCGGAATCCAGTGAATCAACGATTGTACACACAAAAGACAATATAGACAATCAAGTAAATAACATTCACGCTTGTATTCCAATTCACAATAGAGTTTACAGACTCAATCGTTCAACTCTGTTCTAGTTCTGGTCGATTCTCTTCTATATGTTCAAACTGACTCTGTAAACATCTATATATAGACTACTGACCTGCATTAGGCGAAATTAACAAGTTCGCCTCTAATAGACTAAGCGAACTTAACAAGTTCACCTCAGATAGACTTAAGCGAACTTAACAAGTTCGCCTCTGTTAGACTAGGCGAACTTAACAAGTTCGCCTCTAGCATAACTTGTATTAAAGACTTATAACATTATACATAACAAAAACATAAAGACATTAGATCTAAACTATTACAAAGCTTTTGTCATTACAAACTATGTCCTAACAGACTCCCCCTTGACAATAGCTTGATCTTCAGTCTTCTGTCTTTATGATGAGCTCTTCCAATTATCCGGTAATCTGCTGCCTGCAGCACTCCATATCTTCTACATATCTCCAACACTCTCTTGTACTGCAATCCTTGTTCTTTCCATTCATCAGTGAACATGATTTCATTCTTTCTCAATGTTCTCTGATCTTTCTTTGAAAAATTGATAAGATTCATTGCGTCATAGAAACATACAATGACCTTATTATCTTTGTCTTCAATCCTTGCTTCACCAGTATTAACATCGACATACCACCATTTCATATTCCTAAGGAAATATTGAGGAATCTTCTTCAATGGTATCCTGTGTACAGCACGTACTGGTTTGAATTTGTACTTCCAGGTCACTTTCCTAGTCTTTTGATCTATGTTCTTCACTCTCTTTCCTTTTTGAGGCTTTAGCCTTTCATACTTCCCCGAACCACCTTCTCTCTTGATCAGATTTGCTATCACATCAGCTAATCCAAACTTGGATCTATTAATAAGTGGCTTTGAAGCTAGACCATTCATTTTACACCTTGGCAAGGTATTGAAATACTTGATCCTCGGCTTTAAGTACTGAACACCATCAGATCTTTTAATAGCAAATAATTTTGTGTCATTATCATAAAACCAACTTATGATTCTTCCTACACACCTCTCTTTATTCACATAGTTTTCTTTCTGAGCAGGTTGTGCTTGAGACTTGGGTAGCACCTTCATTCAGTTATTTACAACTTCTCTCCACTGTTCTCTGGTCATACCTATATTTCTGTACATCACAGGCTCTTCATTCACCTTTGGAGACTCAGTGTGAGTAGTATTAGCTTCAGCATCTGTATTGGATTGAATGTTTTTCATCATCAATATCAATCTTAGAATCAACAGTATCTTCAGGCAGTGTGATATCTTCAAATGAGTCCATAGAATCAGTTGCTCCTTCATAATTAAACTCAGGAATAACATCATCTTGGATGAAGTTATAAGGGACATTAAGACCATCACAGCCTTCATAAATCACTTTGTCTTGACTTTTCTTTATCTCTATCTCCACTATCTCTCCTTCTTCTATTTCATTATCTGACACATCATCTTCTATGTCATTGAATAATTCATCAATGTCATCAAGACATGCTATCTTTTCAGCTCCTTCCTCCTCAGACTCTGCAAAGAACTCCAATAATAAGATTTCTTCTTCATTAACTCCAGAAGTATCTTTGTTTCCATCAATGGATTGTGATGTCGACTCCCCCTGAACTTTAGATATAGGATTAACGTCAGCGTATTGACGATCACCCCCAATATTACAAGAAGGATCATTGTCTTCATCATCATGTCTTTGAATAGACTCAGTGTGTCATGTATCACGTATCCTTAACTCCCCCTGAGCGTCAAGACGCTCAACAAGCTTGGACAGTAATGCCTACATAGCAGCAATCTGCGTAGCTTGAGTCTGAATCACCAGCTGTCTTTGAGTATCAGTAGATACAAGAGTATCCACCTGAGTTTGTAAAGCAAGCACTTGAGATTCAAGGAAAGTAATCCTATCAGAATCAGAAGGCTTAGAAGTACCAGCTGAAGATTGAGGAACTGAAGTACTAGGAGTAGAAATAACCACAGGAGGAACAAGAGTTAGAACAGGAGATTGTTCTTTAGAAGTTGGATGTGTGACAATTAAGGAAGCAACAAAAGTAGCATCCTCTACACCTTGTGAAGATTGAGCAGGAGCAATTGAAGCAGCCATAAGCTTTTGACCTTTAGGATCCGGATTAAAATCACTGTCAGAACTCTCATCCACTAATGTTCTTTTTCCAAGTACTGATCCGGAAGGAGGATCCCAAACAGACTTACGTCTTTGTCTTTTGGCTGTAGATTTAAGGTGTTTACCAGCATTAGCCATTGGTATACGAGCCAACCTTTCATAATGATCTGAGGAAAAATCTCTAGACTCATCAGAATCGGTTTCTTCCGAAATAGGTAAAATTGTATCACTTGAGCTAGAACTCGACTCATTCTCTGTCACCACATTCCCTTCAGCTTCATGAATGGGCGAGTTCACAGCGTCATCAACAAAATCATCCATATTCATCCCTAGATCTTGTTCATGTTCATGAACGACCTCTTCTAGAACAGGTTCATTAACAGGTATATCAACCTGAGCTTGTGGAATTGGAACTTGTTCTTGAATAGGAATTTGTTGTTGTGGAACTTGTTGTTGTGGAACTTGTACCTGTGGAATAGGTTGTTGTGGTTGTTGTTGTTGTTGTTGAACATTCTGATCTTGTACTTAGCTATCTCATCAGGATGAAACCAGTTGTCATTCGGTGGTTCAACATAATCAGGATTGATTAAGTGACCAAACAATGGAGTATTAACAGGAATTAACGTTTGATTCTGTTGTGTCACCTTAGTGCAATCTGTAAAGATACGCTTGGACATCGGCGTCAAAGTTAATCGAATCGGATGCTGTGGGAGATCAGGAATAAGATGATTCAGAATCATCTAGATAAACCTAGGATACATCAAAAATCCTTGACCTTCTGCAGGTGTGATTTGCAGAACCATTTCTCGATAAACATATCGTGCAAAATTGAATCGTTTGTTCAACGTCAAAGCTACCATTGCAGCTTGAGGAGCAGTCTTTAAGCCATCTGTACCAGCTTTACGAGGAGAGAGACATTGAATAATCACATGCATGAAGTATTTCCATTCACCCACCAAACCACCTTTACGTGATTGTGTATCATTAGGGCGTCCACGGTAACCCATCCTCTGAAAGCATCCCATGATCAAGGGATTAGGATATGATATAGGATCATCAGCAGCACCACCTAGTGCAAGAGCAGCACGAATAGTTTCTTCATATATAGAAATCTCCGTATTGTTTACAGTGGCACGAAGAACATGAGGTTCTACGTCAATATCTGAATGAAATGTATCCCAAAACTGTTGAATATACACCAGACTGATGTATGGATCTGCAGATAATGCGACACGAAGTCGTGAACGGTTCAGAAATCCGATAATCCTTTGAAAGTTTACGGCCTCAGACATGTTAAGATCTAACAATGCCACCTGGTTATGTTTGTATTCGACACGACGAGCCATCTGAAAAATATTTGGACAACAAACATATTAGACAAATAACAAACACAAACAACCAAAAAAAAAACTTGAAAAAAAAAAACAAAAAAAAAATCCAAACACACAAAAAATTTGACAAGTCCAAAAACCCTTCTGACCCCTAGGCGAACTTAATAAGTTCGCTTAGTGTTTCAAGAGGCGAACTTAGACAAGTTCGTTTGAACAAGTTCGCCTGAACTGTCTGTCGTTTAAAATTCAATCTTAGAAATCAAATTTCTTTCAAAACATGTGGAAATCATGAAATAAGCATTGTACACAACTCGATTAGTATTACTAAGTCAAAAACAATGATCAATTTCAAGATTTAAGGCTGGTATATCCACAATTAGGGCAAAAACAGTCATACGATGAAAACCGAGACAAAAACCTCACTTATCTCACAATTTAACGGATGAAAAACGATGAAATTACCTTAGTTAAGTTCGCAATTCAATTTCGAGCTAGAATGTACTGATTAACCACCCAACAACCACTTAATTTGAAAATTTAAAATTCTGACAATGTATCAAACAAGTTCGCCTAAACTGTGAAGACGATGAATGACTAAGTTCGCCTGGACAACCCTTATACAGATTAAGTTCGCTTATTTAGGCGAACTTGTTAAGTTCGCTTAACAAGCCCTAGGCGAACATAATGAGTTCGCTTCACCAACATCAGGCGAACATATTAAGTTTGCTTCTCCAGATTTAGGCGAACTTAATGCCTTCAACTGTTTCCTTGAAAAAAAATTTACCTACTTTTAATACGTCACTTCTTGAACTTCCGTCAGCAGCATGTATTTGATCCAATCCCGAACAATTTAATAAAAGATTAAAATTTTCATGGAAAATAAAAAACAAAATCTTTTTGAATTTTATCTATACAAACGGAATCACATATTTTTGGATTTTTATCTGTACAAACGGAAACAAATATTTTTGAATTTTTATCTGTATAAACTGAAATCACATATTTTTGAATGAACATCATGAGTAAGAAGATCATATCAATATCCGAGTAGTTCATTACACATTTTAGCAATAACCAAGGGTAACCTATGATATGAAACAATCCAACACATCTTGTACTCTATGTATCTTTTTCAGTATTTATAAATCATTCAATTTGAATAATATTTGAAATGATACGCGATAAATTTCAAAGTAAATAAGATCAGGTCATGAAATGCTCAATTATTCATACCGAATTTGTAATATAAAGCATGAATTCTTAAATTTATCAATATTATATTATTTGAAACTATAAGCGTTTATTCTCCAAATTCATGTGATTTAGTACCATTTAGATGAAAAACATCGTGTACCCCACATATATGCCAAACAGAAATATAATTTGCACTATCTTCAAGACATATACAGTTTATTTTAAGATTAGATCAATTTCCAAGATGAAATTATCTCATTTAGTACAAGAATAGAAGCAGATCCCAAAGGATATAAGAATCATGATGATTCAGAATCAGAAGATTCTAATGAATTGGTTGTATAATGAGAATCAACAGATTCAGGTATGAGGATCCAACTATTATCTGGATAAGTTTCAATGGAGTCAGACTAGATGATGTATCTAACTGATCCAAGGGAGAATATATGTTTCAACAGATTTTGAAAGCATATCTTAGTTCAACAAAACATTGCATGTTTTTCGGGGCATGGGCAGTAATGTGAACTGAAATAGATTTGTGCTAAAGATATAATTCGATATTGGTCTCATGAAATTCTTTAAAACCATATATTCTTTATCTGATAATGACCTTTTACACACACCCTCAGGCATATAATGGATTCAAATCACAGATGTAATCATATCATATTTAATTTTCACACTACTATTAGTTTCAAAACGCTTCTAGTCTATTGACAATTCAAGTTTCAAAACTCATACACAAATTTGAAAACATATTACCAAGATTAGAGCATTCACAACTCTATCTTTTCTCATTTATGCAGACTTTGAAATTTAGATCAAATCAACTCAGTTTAATCAATCATATATCAAAGGTCTACTAAGGTCGTGTGAAATGAACAAATCACTGATGTACTATCATTTCTTCTCTAACTTCAAATGATGTCAAATTTTATATTTTTCAATTTGTTTTGACTTTTTATAAATTAAGAACTTTTTGACTGAAAATTTAAAATGCAGAAATGTAATAAAGCAATAAAAGAAATTAAAAACAAAATTTTCCATGAAAATCTGATTTTGAAAAACTTTTATTCGGGATTGATCATACCTATCATTTTGATTAGAAATTCAAACCTGGTACGATCAAATGCCTTGGTAAACAAATCAGCAAAATTATCATCAGTGTGAACCTTTACCAGCTCAATCAACATTTTCTTTGCACAATCACAAATAAAATGATATCTAATCTCAATGTGCTTTGTTTTACTGTGCTTAACAGGATTATTAGTTATAGACATTGTAGCATTATTATCAATAAGCATAGGGGTTCCTGTGAAATTCAAACCGTAATCTTTTAATTGCTGTTGTATCCACAGGATCTGTGAACAACAACTTGCAGCAACGATGTATTCTGCTTCACATGTAGAAATGGAGACTGTGGTTTGCTTTTTGCATTGCTAGGAAACAAGTCGATTACCCAAGAACTGACAACCACCTGTTGTAGATTTCCTGTCCAAACAACAACCACCAAAATCAGAATCAGTATAAGCATTGAAATCAAAGTTAGAACCATGTGGATACCATAGTCCCAATCTTTGTTTTCCTTTCAAATAACGAAAGATTATTTTTACAGCTATTAAGTGAGATTCTTTTGGTTTTGCATGGAATCTGGAACAGATGCACACAGCGAATATTATATCTAGCCTTGAAGCGGTTAAGTACATGAGAAATCCAATCATTGCTCTGTAAAGTCGACAATCCACCTCTTTTCCATCCGGGTCAGAATTCAACTTATGATTGACCGGATTCAGAGTATCATATGGGGTACAGTCCTCCATCTTGAACCGTCTCAAGATGTCTTTGACATACTTGGACCGATGAATAAAGAAACCATCTTCCTTTTGATTTACTTGTAAACCTAAGAAAAACGATAACTCTCCTATAGCTGACATTTCAAACTTCGACTTAATTACACTCTCAAAAACTTTGCATAACCCTTCATTTGTTGAGCCAAAAATAATATCGTCCACATATATCTGCACCAGTTGGTAATCTCCCCCTGATTTCTTTATGAATAAGGTCGAGTCAATCTTGCCACGAACAAAATCATTTTCCAAAAGATGTGCGGACAATGTTTCATACCACGCTCGAGGAGCCTGATGAAGACCATAGAGGGCCTTATCAAGCTTGAAGACCATATTCGGATTAAGTGGATCTTCAAACCCCGGCGGTTGACAAACATAAACCTCCTCCTTGACCTTTCCATATAAAAATGCACTTTTCACATCCAATTGAAACACCTTAAAACCTTTATAAGAAGCAAATGCTAGAAACAATCGTATAGCTTCAAGCCTCGCAACAGGCGCATAAACCTCGGTGTAATCAATTCCCTCTTGTTGATTGACTGGACAACTAATCTTGCCTTATTTATTACCACGACACCTCGATCGTCTTTCTTACATTTAAACACCCATTTAGTACCAATCGGATATACACCCTTCGGAAGATCTACAAGATTCCAAACATTAAGTTTGTCAAACTGAGCAAGTTCTTCCTGCATAGCCTCTATCCAATTGTTATCATTTAAAGCCATTTCAACATTTTTGGGTTCGACCTGAGAAATAAAACATGAATGTGAGCAATCATCAAGAACACCAGAATCTTTAATACATGTATACAAACGAGTATTGTCTACAACAGAACGCTTTTTCACTCCATCCTGCAAATTTCCGATTATATTTGTTACTGGATGATCTTTGAGTTCCTTGATGGAAGCGACCTCAGGAAGCTGTAACACTTCAACATGAGTTGTATCAGATTGATAAGACAAATCATGATTAACTGGAATTTTCGAGTCTAAATTTGAAGGAATCTCCCCCGAATCCTGTGTCGAAGGTAATGAATCATCACCCAACAAAGGATCAGTAGAAGAATCTTGAAAAATAGCATTGTCTTCCTCACTTTCTGAATCTTGTGGTCCCGAACAAGAAGCAACATTAGGATCGGGAGTAGAAGTAGATGGAACCGATGAATTTGGAACTGTATTTGGTAGAAAGCCATTGTGTTGTGCATCCTGACATGAATCATAGAGAACAGCACCTTCATCAGGAGAAATATTAGAATGTAAATGAAAAGACTTGAATAAGTTTTCATAATCAAATGCCCAATCTGGTCCAATCGCCATTTGAGGTAAAGACCGATTTGAACAGTCAATATGGAACCATTCTTCAACTTGGCGCGTCTCTTTGTTATAAACCCTCTTGGTAGTCGAATTAGCAACATACCCCAGAAAAATCCCCTCAATAGCCTTAGCACTGAATTTTGTTGGGACATCTTAAACTTTCAACAAGGTGCACGGTTTACCAAAAGGTAGTAAATATTCCATATTCGGCTTTCGATTATTCAACAACTCGTAGCAAGTCTTGTTGTGTCGCTTGATGGTCAAGACCCTGTTCAAAACGTGACACGAAGTATTCAAAGTTTCAACCCAAAAAGTAACTGGAAGCTTAGAATCTGCAAGCATCGTGCGTGCCGTATCAACCAATGTCCTGTTCTTTCGTTCAGCAACACCGTTTTGTTGAGGAACATATGGCGCACTGAATTCATGATGATTTCCCTTTTGTAGACAGAATAAGCCCATTTTGCTATTCTTGAACTCACTGCCATTGTCACTCCTAATTATTTTGACCTTCAGATTGAATAAATTCTCCAAACCCAGGATTAAGTATTATACCAACTCAGTGCTTTCAGCTTTAGAAGAAAGAAACTTATGAAAATCTAGAGAAATCATCTGTTACTACCAAACAGTATGATTTTCCACCAATGCTCCTGATACTAATTGGACCGAACAAATCCATATTCATCAGCACCAAAGGAGTTACAATAGAATTCTTCGATTTAAATTTGTGTGATTTCTTTCGTTGTTTCCCCTTCTTGCAAGGAATACAATCATCAGGAACTGAGAATTTCATCTTCGAAATACCAAGAACCAGATCATTCTTAACAATATAGTTCATCTTCTGATAGTTGATATGAGCTAGCTTCCTGTGCCACAAAATAGAATATGATTCCAACGCCTTGGAGAGTAAACATGTAGGAATTGAATCCGTTGTAGTAGCGACACTCATGTCAAGGACATACGTGTCATTTCTCCTTGGGGCCTTCATGAGAATCCATTCGTCAGGAATAACGAAACAAGGTTTCAAGATATAACACTCAGCATCATTGAAATGGAACGAAAACTTCTTGTCACAAACTTGTGATACACTAAAAAAGATTGTGTTCAAGCTGCTCCACATAATTCACCTTCTCAAATTTGACTTTATCATTCTTTAAAGTTCCCTGTCCAATTATGTACCCACCTTTATTTCCCGCAAAAGCATCATAACCTCCATCAATATTTTTAACATCTTCAAGCAATCTGATATTCCCTGTCATATGTCGAGAGCAACCACTATCCACATACCATGTATTGTTGATAGTCCTCCTTGGTTGTCCCTACATAAACAACGAAAATCAGTTAGAAATAGGAATCCAAGCCATTGTGGTCTTGGGTCGTCCAGATTGATCAAAATAAACAACTTCTTGTAATTCACAATCAATGTTATCATTAACTTTTGGAATAGGAGTTTTACCAACATAATTTTTCAAAGGAGATACATTTTGATTATTTTGAAAAACATTATTTGGTATATTATTATCAGATTCCGATGTTTCCAAAATTTTCTTCAATTTTCTGTTTCGTCTTCTACTTTGTGATCTAGACAATTTAACTTCAGATTAAGAATCTTTTGAAATTCTAACATGAGGAATCTCAAGTTTCTTTTGACACACAAATGTTTTAAAATTCAATTTATCCTGCTGTTTAAATCCATAGGATTTAACAAAAGATCGACAGGACTTATTTTTCTCCAAACTAAATGATGACTTTCCCTCATCTGTTCTTTTCAGAATTTTCACCACTTTTGCTTGTGAAGGAATAGTCTTCAATTTGCCCTGGTTCTTATAAGGACAATTGATCAGAATGTGACCAGCTTCGTTGCAATGAAAACAAACTCTTCTCTCTTTATAAGTTCTAAAGTAAGAAGAATTCTTTGAGTTTGAGGAGTCATCAGAGGAATAAGCTTCAGAAGATTTTCCAGAACAGTTTACTGGTTTCTTTGGAACATAAACCTGTGTATGAACCTTTGATGAATGCACCTTTTGATGACCAGCAGCGACAAAACCACTTGACTGTAAAATTGGGGTAACGACTTTCACCTCATCAGGTTCAGTCAGAATGCATCTATCACGGGTAACAGTTTTTACAACTGTTGGTTCATCAAGTTTCACCTCTTTTGGAATACCTTCGACCTTCTTCTCATCAAATACCTCATCCTCCGAATCATATTCATAAACCATATCCTCACTAGTTACCGGGTTCACTTTCAAAACTGTTTTTGGATATATTTCCTCTTCATGTATGATTTCAGGTTCAACCACATAATTTGCATTAAATGGTGGAGGAACAAATCCAATCCCAGCAACCTGTTTAGTAGGATCAGCATTTGAATTAAAATAATCCAAAACAACCGAATAATTTGTAAAGTTTTCCAACTTTCTATGAAGTTTGATCACCTCGGACTCTTTGTCAGAAATTTCTTTATTCTTTTGAGCAACAACTTCATTCGTTTTTCTATCTCAGCATAAGCCATATCCAGATGATAAGCTTGTTCTTTATATTTCAACCCTAGAGAATTTAAGTCTCTTTTCAAAGACTCAATTCTATCGATGCACAATTTATCGTAATCTTTCAGTTTCTCATTACCTGAATGCATCGATTTCATATCACAAATCAAGTTTGTGTTATCATCCATGACCTTTTGCAATTTATCTTTTACAGTAATGCAGTTAGAATAGTAAATATGACAAACAGAGTCTTTTACCTTTGACGGATCAGACATGTCTGCTATGAAAATTTTGGAAATGGGAATATTCTTTGAATCAACACCATCTGAAGCATTTTGTGTTAGAACAATATCATCTTCAGCAACACCTGATGCAACATCAGAATCAATATTCTGCACTTGTTCTATCTCTTCATCAACAATCTGCACACTTTCACCATCACTCGAACCATCACTTGAACTGTCATCATCAGTCACCTCTTCTGATTTTTCAGAATGAATTTCTGCTACAAAGGCTTGACTTACAGCACCCACTAAATCTTCCAGATGAATACCCCAGTCATAGTTCTCATCGTTTTGTGCAACCAATGCCGGTGATGCATATGCATGATTTGAAAATCCAGATGAACCATGTGATTGATTACGATTATTCTGAAAATTATTCTGCTTCTTCTGAGAATCAAACTCAACCTTTTGCTTCACACACTCTTTAGCAAAGTGACCATACTCTTGACAGTTATAACAACGCACTTTGGATTTATCAAATCCCATGCGTGATCGACTATTAGATCCAATATACTTTCTGCCAGTGTTCTTCAAGAAATCCTTTGCTTGACGCATCAACATGGCCATATTCCATTGGATATTCATTACTTCCAAATCAACAGGGTCAATCTATCTGAAATCTTCTTCAATAACCTCAGGATCATGAATTTTCCCTCCAATAAAATTCTCATACGAAGCCATGAATGAGGAAAACATAGCTAGATAATCATCAGCAACCATATGATTTATATGAGATCCGGAAGATGTAGAAGCTGTTGTCACAGAAAATCCAGAATTACTAGAATGACCATAATGAATAGGAACTCCAGAACACTGATCATTAGAAGAATCTTGAGCATCGCCAGAAAAGAATACAACTCATGTACCCGTTTTACCAGAAGTCTTGGCAAAATACATTGAAGGATACTGGATATGCTCCATGTTAGTCTCCTTTTTCTTCATATTCAGGTCATGCGATTAAATCTTCCCAAGAACTTCTTCAAGAGACATGGTTTTGTACTTGATATTTTCTTTGATCAAAACCGTATACACATCAAATTTTGATGGTAATGCCTCCAAGAACTTATCATTAATTTCTTCAGTTTCATACACCACAAAAGCACTCGACAGTTCACTAAGCAGATGATAGAATCTGGTAGCAAGATCATCCAAGGATTCATTTTGAAAATGTTGGAAGGCCAAGAATTGCTTCTTCAATAGCTCTTTTCTACTCTTCTTTACATCCAAACCGCCTTCACATCTTTTCTGTAATGCTTCCCACAGTTGTTGAGAAGATTTGAATTGTTTGAAACTGTGATATATTTCCTTCGAAAGAGACATCGAAATACTTGCCATCGCTTTCTTTTCCCTATCAAACAGCAACTTTTCTTCAGTCGTTAACGCTGATACCGACTTTGGAACATTATCCTGTCCCATCCACGAATAAGTCGGATGCGTATAACCTTCTAAAATAGGAATCCAGAGACTAGTATCGGTAAAAGATACGAACTGATCAAACCTATCTTTCCAATTAGAATAATCAGCAAGATTCAACAACTTCGGTGGTTTTTGAGATGTACCAATCTCATTATCATAATTGAACATATTCGTTACTTGTACCATATTTGCCATTTTCCTGAAAAATTTCCAAGTGTTGAACACTCACTACCCTTAGGCGAAAATAATAAGTTCGCTTCTGTGATACCCAAGCGAACTTAATATGAAGCGAACTTAATAAGTTCTCTTAAACCAGAAACCAGAAAATCTGATTAAGTTCGCCTAAAAATAAGTTCACTTAATTTGTGAGAAGCGAACTTGACAAGTTCGCCTGCACACAAAATCAGCAAGTTCGCTTGCTTCAGCAGATTCAAAATCAAGAACAGTTCAACCAGAAACCGCGAACCAAGAATCACCAAAAATCTTCATAATTCAGTGATTTGAAGCAATTAATCAAAACCAAACCATAGGATTGTGCAATTTCTCAATTAGAACCTTTCTATCGGATCAATTTCTTCAAAATCCTCTTCAAAAACATCAAATTAGAACCAAATTAAGCTTGAAAACTCCATGGAAATGAAAATGTCAAAGATGATGAATTTCTTGTCAAGTTGCATACAAAACCATCTAGAATCACCAAGAATCACGAGCAATAGCTCTGATACCACTTGTAGGTCCTCATGGCACTTCTACAGATCGTTCTCGTGATAAGACGTGTCGTTAACTCGAAGTGCGGAATCCAACGAATCAACGATTGCACACACAAAAGACAATATAGACAATCAAGTAAATAACATTCACGTTTGTATTCCAATTCACAATAGAGTTTACAGACTCAATCGTTCAATTCTGTTCTAGTTCTGATCGATTATCTTCTATATGTTCAAACTGACTCTGTAAACATCTATATATAGACTACTGACCTGCATTACGCGAACTTAACAAGTTCGCCTCTAACAGACTAAGCGAACTTAACAAGTTCGCCTCAGATAGACTTAAGCGAACTTAACAAGTTCGCCTCTGTTAGACTAGGCGAACTTAACAAGTTCGCCTCTAGCATAACTTGTATTAGACACTTAGAACATTATACATAACAAAAACATAAAGACATTAGATCTAAACTGTTACAAAGCTTTTGTCATTACAAACTATGTCCTAACAATTAGAAACTCACTGGATATGTCGAGTCTACGTCCTTACTCTACAACTTGTCTGTTCGTGCTCGAAACCCAAACCTGTCACACGTATGGCCACATGATCAGATACGTTCTAAGACACGTGAAATACACAAACTAGGTAAACTACACCTCAGCGCTCATTCTTGTCTACTCCTCATTCATACTCCACAAGAACCCTAGTCTCACGAGTTTACATATAAAGTTACTCCTTCTCCGATTATGATTTGTGTTCTCGAGCTCGAGCTAACATGCATGCACCCATGCATGTCATGAAACCCTAAGGTCATCAAAACCATTACCTCGTCTGAACCCGTACTCACGCACCTGTACCACCGTGTGTCACCCACACGTCACCACCGTTGACTCCTACCATCGATTCCGCCATCCTTTCGGTCACCACTATTGATGCTCAACCCGCCAAAACCACCATCGGCTTCCATTGTTGCCGCCAACGTCGTCCGCTCACCATGGTACTTCATCACAGCAAACTTCGGTTGTCGTCGGGCATAACCATTTAGCGTATCGTCATCATTATCTCCGTTGTGCTAAAAATCTAGCCGGCCACATTCCTTTCATCTATCACCCTTGCCGTCTTCGTGCGGTCGTCATCACACCAGCCGCTACCGACTCCTCCTCGCACCACCGCGGTCATCCTCACGGACTCCATGAAAGCCGCTGCAACCGTCGGCACCAATATCCCCAACAGACTCCCTTCTTCGCTCTCCGCAATGCGCCGGCGTGGTTCGCCACCACCGCCATCACGCCACCATCACCTTGCCTTCTGTCGGCGCTCACCGTTTTGAGCTCAGGTTCCCTACCGCAACTCAAACACAACAAGAATAACAAGTGATCAATTAAAACCATCATTTACCTATGTGAATGCCGATCTCCTACTGCACGTATATCGCCTGAGACCGCTGAGGTTGCCCCGCCGTTGGCCTCCTCACTTTTCTGATTCCCTGCTGCCGTCCGAATAAGCCTAGGCCGAGTATGGCCTAGGGTTTGCTAAATGTGGGTTTATAAATCTCCCAATATTTTTGTTTCCGCCCCTCTCGAATTATTTGGTGCGTTTCTAACTTGAACTCTTGAAATGATATTTAACCAGCCCCTTAAGTATGATAATTCGAGCTTCACATAACAATCTTGCTAACCGTTTTAGCTTGCCGGTGATTCGGGTTATCCGTTAACCCTAACTAATAACTTGTCGATTTTCGGGATGTTACAAGTCTACCCCCTTAAAAAAGGATTCGTCCTTGAATCCTGCGTCGATATAGGCCAACGCCACCTATTCTTTCGATCCATTAGATGTATCTCCATTCCTTTGGTGCCATCCATTCGATGTACACATCAACGCGGTCACCTTACCCTACATCTCGATCACAATTCTTGGTGTTCAAAGAAGTCCTCTCCATTGCTTAATTTCAACTTTGGAACTGGTAGGTTCCACCTACATACTCTTTTATTAATTTTTCCTTCAAACTTTTACTTAGACGGTACCACACCGTCAATTTCCTGTTCATTCACCATATATCCCTAATCCACTCTTATCGCTACGTCGTCATCCCTTTTATAACCCTGATGATCTCATCATTCTGATGATCATCCCCAAGTAAGGTTCCTTACGTCTCATAGTTAAGATCTGCAGGTCCTGATTTCACTTGGAAATCACTCGGATGATCGATTACACACACACAGGTGGAAACTGTGTGTATGGTGGTGAGACAGAAGATAGAATCAAAATCGGTGAAGCTAACAGGTTAACTTCACTCGGAAATCACTCAGATGATCGATTACACACACACACAGGCGGAAACTGTGTATGGTGGTGAGACAGAGGATAGAATCAGAATCGGTGAAGCTAACAGGCTAATCACGCTCAAAAATCAACATAAACATATATGAAATTGTACGAACAACAACATAAAACAACTACAAATGTGTATTGATTTAGAAACTTGTGAAAGAGAAAGGTTCAGGGTTACAGCCGCTACTCACACCCTAAACATTCTCAAACTAGGGTATTTATAGTAGTTGACAGGTATCGAAACTATGTCAACCGAAACTACTAGTTTCGATTGAACATTTACAAGTGATAGTCAAACCTGTCAAAACTACTATCTATCGAAACTACTAGTTTCGATTGAACAAATCTCAATCGAAACTAAGTAGTTTTGATGGCCCAGACTAAGACTAAAAACAGAAAGTTACAATACTGAAATTACAAATAAGGAAACTAAACTACCATTGTTCAAGATACAATAATGGCAACAGCTTAATAAAGTTACATGACTCTACAATATCCCCCTAAGCTGTTGCATTACTGTATCTTGAACAATGTTAGTTTAGTTTACTTATTTGTAATTTCAGTATTGTAACTTTCTATTTTTAGTCTAAGTCTGGGCAATCGAAACTACTTAGTTTCGATTGAGATTTGTTCAATCGAAACTAGTAGTTTCGATAGATAGTAGTTTCGACAGGTTTGACTATCACTTGTAAATGTTCAACCGAAACTAGTAGTTTCGGTTGACATAGTTTCGATACCTGTCAACTACTATAAATAGTCTAGTTTGATAATGTTTAGGGTGTGAGTAGCGGCTGTAACCCTGAACCTTTCTCTTTCACAAGTTTCTGAATCAATACACATTTGCAGTTGTTTTATGTTGTTGTTCTTACAATTTCATATCTATTTGTGTTGATTTCTGAGCGTGGTTAGCCTGTTAGCTTCAATGATTTTGATTATATCTTCTGTCTCACCACCATACACACAGTTTCCGCGTGTGTGTGTGTAATCAATCATCTGAGTTATTTCCGAGTGAAATCAGGACCTACAATTTTATCAGAGCTTTATGCCCTTGATTTGGGAGTATTATCAGGTTTTTAGTGATCAATTCTAGGTGATTTGTGTGGTTTTTCAGAGTTTTTCTACATCAGATTTTCGGAGCACTGTTTCATCATAGTTTTCACTGTTTCATCATTTTTCGGTGACATTTGTTCGGGGTTTCAAGATTGAAGGTTGTTTTCTTGATCAGGAGTATTAGACGAAACTTTTCACTGGATTGGATTGCTATTTCGGTGATATTGATTTTTGAGGTTGATCATCAATGGAGGTTTTCTGACTTGGGGAAGAAGGCATCGAAACTAATTTGGGAAACATTATGTTGATCATCGAATCTTCCTTTCTGTACCTTGTCTGGTGAAGGTATAATCAAAACTAGTTATTTGTCTTGTTCTAATCGAAACTACTTTGTGAAGCATGTTTACCGCAAACTTGAGTATCGAAACATTGGGTATCGAAACTAGTCTCAATTGAAACTACTGAGGTTCTGCTTCTTTTCTGACCAAGTGATTAATCATAAAAACTAGAAGTTTCAGGAAAATTTCTTTCAATCGAAACTTGGAGTTTCGATCAGTGTTTCTCTATCGAAACTAGTAGTTTCGATCAAGTTTGTCCACCCGAAACTAGTTACTGTTTTAGTTTCGAACTCTGATATTATGGAAACTTCAAGTTCAACTGAGTTTTCTAAAGGGAACAAACCGCCTGTTCTTGTGTCCACAAGAGAATTTGATGACTGACAAAGAAGATGAAGTCTTTCTTTCAATTTAATGATCATACATTGCTGAACACTATCACTGATGGTCCCCACAAACCTGTGATCACTACTTTTGATGTTCAGCGTCCTAAAACCGTGGTTGAATATGATGATAAAGACATTGCTTTGATTGCCTGAGACAACAAACATGTGCACACTACTGTTGATGTTCAACACTTTTGCCGAGTACACCACCGCCAAAGACTTATGGGTAGCCTTGTGTACCAGATTTGAGGGAAGTGCTGAAGTTAGGGACAGTAAGAGAGATCTGATTAAGAATCAATATGAGATGTTCAGCAGTGTCAAAGGAGAATCAATGTCTGATCTGATCAACCGTTTCTCAAGCATTGTGTCTAGGCTGAAGGTAATGGGTGTTGAGTACCCAACTCTGGAGCTAAACAAGAAACTTGTAGATGCTCTCCCTGAGGAATGGAATATGTACCGTATCATGATCAAGAAGACTGAAAATTTGATTGCCTTATCTCAACAAGAGGTCTACAGCATCCTTGAATCTTATGATATTAAGATCAAGAAAGCAGCAGTCACTCCCACCAACCAGTCTAGAAACACAACTCTTATTGCTGGATCAAGATCTTCCAGTAGCTCATACTTCCAGACTGATGTTCCTCCTTCTGCTGCTGCAATTAAATCTACCAGTTCCTCCGCTCCTTAAAAGAATATTGCCGTGATCCCTGATGAATATGTGCCAATCATGATTGCTTTCATGTCCTGCTATGATGAACTGATCTCTGGAAAAATGACACCGGTCAGTTTTTAACCCGATGACCTGGAGCAGATTACCCCAGTGATTTGGAGAAAATGGACATTGATTGGTGCATGGTCATGCTGACTCTAAGGGCCAACAAATTGTAGGTCCACATGGCTTTTCTACGGATCGTTCTCGTGATAAGACGTATTGTTAATGCGGAGTGCGGAATCCAACCGAATCAACAATTGTATACACAAAAGACAATAGAAACAATCATGTAAATAACATTCAAGCTAGTATTCCAACAATCATAGAGTTTACAGACACAATCAGACAATTCGTTCACTTCTATTCTACGCTCTGTTCTCTACTCAAACTGACTCTGTAACCTCTATATATAGACATCTGATCTGTATTAGGCGAACTTAACAAGTTCGCCTCTAACAGACTAAGCGAACTTAACAAGTTCGCCTCAGATAGACTAAGCGAAGTTAACAAGTTTGCCTCTGTTACACTAGGGGAACTTGACAAGTTCGCCTCTAGCATAACTTGTATAAACATTTAGAACATTACATACAAAAACATAAAGACATTAGATCTAAACTATTACAAAGCTTTTGTCATTACAAACTATGTCCTAACAGGCTCCCCCTTGACAATAGCTTGATCTTCAGTCTTCAGTCTTTATGATGAGTTTTTCCTATTATCCGGTAATCTGCTGCCTGCATGCACTCCATATCTTCTACAAATCTCCAATACTCTCTTGTACTGCAATCCTTGTTCTTTCCATTCATCAGTGAACATGATTTCATTCTTTCTCAATGTTCTCTGATCTTTCTTTGAAAAATTGATATGATTCATTGCATTATAGAAACATACAATGACCTTATTATTTTTGTCTTCAATCCTTGCTTCACCAGTATTAACATCAACATACCACCATTTCATATTCCCAAGAAAATCTTAAAGAATCTTCTTCAACAGTATCTTGTGTACAGGACGTACTGGTTTGAATTTGTACTTCGAGGTCACTTTCCTAGTCTTTTAATCTATTATCCTCACTCTCTTTCCTTTTTTAGGCTTTAGCTTTTCATAATTTCCCGAACCACCTTCTCTCTTGATTAGATTAGCAATCATATCCGCTAATCCAAACTTGGATCCATTAATAAGTGGTTTTGAAGCTAGACCATTCATTTCACACCTTGGCAAGGTATTGAAATATTTGATCCTCGGCTTTAAGTACTGAACACCATCAGATCTTTTAATAGCAAACAATTTTGTGTCATTATCATATAACCAACTTATGATTCTTCCAACACACCTCTCTTTATTCACATATTTTTCTTTTTGAGCAGGTTGTGCTTGAGACTTGGGTAGCACCTTCATCCAGCTATTCACAACTTCTCTCCACTGTTCTCTAGTCATCCCTGTATTTTTGTATCTTGGATGAAGTTATAAGGAACATTAAGACCATCACTGCCTTCATAAGTAACAGTATCTTTATTTTTCTCTATCTCTATCTTCACTATCTCTCCTTCTTCCACTTCATTATCAGACACATCATCTTCAATGTCATTGAATAATTCATCAATGTCATCCAGACATTCTATCTTCTCAGCTTCTTCCTCTTCGGAATCCGTAAAGAATTCTAATAGCAAAACTTCTTCATTAACTCCAGAAGCATCCTTGTTTCCTTCAATTGTTTGAGTTGTCGACTCCCCCTGAACTATAGATATAGGATTAAAGTCAGCGTATTGACGATCACCCTCAGCATTTCCAGTAGGATCATTGTCTTCATCATCCTTTCTTTGAATGAACTCAGTGTAACACGTATCATGGATCCTTAACTCCCCCTGAGCGTCAAGACGCTCAACAAGTTTGGATACCAATGCTTGCATGTCAACAATCTGCTTAGATTGAGTCTGAATCACCAGCTATCTTTGAGAATCAGTAAATACAAGAGTATCCACCTGAGTTTGTAAAGTAAGCACTTGAGATTCAAGGAAAGTAATCCTCTCAGAATCAAAAGGCTTTGAAGGACCAGTTGAAGATTGAGGAACCGAAGGACTTGGAGTAATCACTGGAGGAACAGGAGTTATAACAGGAGATGAATCTTTAGACCTTGGAGGTGTAATTATTAAGGAAGCAACAAAATTAGCATCCTCTACACCCTGTGAAGAATGAGCAGCAGCAATTGAAGCAGACATAAGCTTCTGAGCTTTAGGATCCAGATTGAAATCACAATCAGTATCAGAACTCTCATCAACCAATGTTCTTTTTCCATGTACTGATCCGGAAGGAGGATCCCGAACAGACTTCCGTCTTGGTCTTCTGTCTTGAGATTTAATACGTTTGCCAGCATTTGCCAATGGTATTTTAGCTAACCTCTCATTATGAGCTGAGCAAAAATCTCTAGACGCATCAGAGTCAGTTTCTTCAGATACAGGCAAAATTGTTTCACTTGAACTAAAACTAGAATCATTCTCTGTCACCACATTCCCTTCAGCTTCATGAATGGGTGAGTTGACAGCATCATCAACAAAATCATCCATATTCATCCCTAGGTCATGTTCATGTTCTTGAACGACCTCTTCTTGAACAGGTTCATTAACAGGTATATCAACCTGAGCTTGTTGAATAGGAACTTGTTCTGGAATAGGAATTGGTTGTTGTACTGGAACTTGTTGTTGTTGAGGTTGTTGTGGTTGTTGTAGTTGTTTTAAATTCTGACCATGTCCTTGAGCCAACTCTTCAGGATGAAACCAGTTGTCATTTGGTGGTTCAACATAATCAGGATTGATTAAGTGACTAAATAATGGAGTTTGAACAGGAATCAACATTGCATTCTGTTGTTTTACCTTAGTTCAATCTGTAAAAATTCTCTTTGACATCGGAGTCAATGTTAAACGAATAGGATGCTGTGGGAGATCAGGAATAAGATGATTCAGAATCAGTTGGATGAACCGAGGATACATAAGAAATCCTTGACCTTCAGCACGAGTTATTTGCATAACCAATTCCCGGTAAATGTAAAGAGCAAAATTGAATCGCTTGTTCAATGTCAAAGCCACCTTAGCAGCTTGTAGAGCAATCTTTAATCCATATGTACCAGCTTTACGAGGAGATAGGCATTGGATAATCACATGCATGAAAATATCTCCATTCACCAACCAAACCACCCTTACGAGCTTGTGTATCATTAGGTCTTCCACGGTAACCCATCCTCTGAAAACATCCCATAATCAATGTGCCAGGATATGACATAGGATCATCAGCAGCACCACCTAGAGCAAGAGCAGCACGAATAGTCTCTGACGATATTGCAATCTCCGTATTGTTCACAGTAGCACGAAGAACATGAGGTTCGACGTCTGTATCTTGATGTACTGTGTCCCAAAATTGCTGAATATACACCAAGCTGATGTATGGATCTGCAGATAAGGATACACGGAGACGTGAACGATTTAAGAACCCAATAATTCCTTGAAAATTAACGGCCTCCGACATGTTAGGATCTAACAGTGCCACCTGGTTATGTTTGTATTCTACACGACGAGCCATCTGAAAAATATTTGGACAACAAACACATTAGACAAATAATAAACACACACAACAAAAAGAAAGAAAAAAAATTTTGTAAAAAAATTTCAAACACAAAAAAAATTCCACAAGTCCAAAATCTCTCAGAGCCCCTAGGCGAACTTACTAAGTTCGCTTAGTGTTACAAGAGGCGAACTTAATAAGTTCGCTTAGACAAGTACACTTGAACAAGTTCGCCTGAACCTGTCTGCCGTTTCAAATTCTCACACAGAAATCAAATTTCGTCAAATCGATGTTGTAACAAGAAATTAACCATCGAAATGACTTCGACTAGTACTCTCGAAACAAAAACAAGGCTCAATTTGTCGATTTAATACAGATATAGCATCAATTAGGTCAAAAATGTCTCGGTTAAAATTTTTACGAAAACCAGAAATAAAAAGTCTAATTTCTCACGATTCATCGGATGAAAAACAATAAAACTACCTTAGTAATGATCGCAATTCAAATCCGAACAAGAAGGTACCAGTAAACAATCCAACAACACACTGATTTGAAAATTTTGAAATTCGCTCAACACAGATAAGTTCGCCTAACTTTTCTAAGAAGACAGAGTGATTAAGTTCGCCTGGACAAAAAATCCTTATACACATTAAGTTCGCTTAATTAGGCGAACTTGTTAAGTTCGCTTAACAAGCCCCAGGAGAACATATTAAGTTCGCTTCACCAACCTCAGGCGAACGTATTAAGTTCGCTTCACCTCAACCAAGCAAACTTATTAAGTTCTCCTCAACCTTTTGCCTTGAAAAATTTTCCAACTTTCAACACGTCATTTCTTGAACTTCCGTCAGCAGCATGTATCCGATCCAATCCCAAAAATTTTAATAAAAACTTATAATTTTCATGAAAAATAAAAAACAAAATCTTTTTGATTTTTATCTATACAAACGAAATCACATATTTTTGGATTTTTATCTGTACAAATTGAAATCACATATATTTTTTTATCTGAATACGCTGAAATCACATATTTTTGAATGAACATCATATGTAAGAAGATCATATCAATATCCGAGTACTTCATCACACATTTTAGCAATAACCAAGGGTAACCTATGATATGAAACAATCCAACTCATTATTGTGCACTATGCACCTTTTTCATTTTTACATACTCTTTTTCAGTATTTATAAATCAATCAATTTGAATAATATTTGAAATGATACGCGATAAATTTCAAAGTAAATAAGATCAGGTCATGAAATGCTCAATTATTCATACCGAATTTGTAATATAAAGCATGAATTCTTAAATTTGTCAATATTATATGATTTGAAACTATAAGCGTTTATTATCCAAATTAATGTGATTTAGTACTATTTAGATGAAAAACATCGTGTACCCCACATATATGCCAAACAGAAATATAAATTGCACTATCTTCAAGACATATACAGTTTATTTTAAGATTAGATCAATTTTCAAGATGAAATTATCTCTTTTAGCACAAGTATAGAAAAGCAGATCCTAAAGGATATAGGAATCATGATGATTCAGAATCAGAAGATTCTAATGAATTGGCTGTATAATGAGAATCAACAGATTCAGGTATGAGGATCTAACTATTATCTAGATAAGTTTCAATAGATATGTTTCAACATATGTTGTTTGAAAGCATATCTTAGTTCAATAACACATTGCATGTTTTTTCGGGGCATGGGCAGTGAAGTGAACTAAAATAGATTTGTGCTAAAGATATAATTCGATATTGGTCTCATGAAATACTTTAAAACCATATATTCTTTATCTGATAATGATCTTTTACACACACACCCAGGCATATAATGGATTCAAATCACAGAAGTAATCATATCATATTTAATTTTCACACTACTATTAGTTTCAAAACGCTTCTAGTCTATTGACAATTCAAGTTTCAAAACTCATACACAAATTTAAAAACATATTATCAAGATTAGAGCATTCAAAACACTATCATTTCTCATTTATGCAGACTTTGAAATTTAGATCAAATCAAATTACTTTAAACAATCATATATCAAAGGTCTATTAAGGTCATGTGAAATGAACTAATCACTGATGTACTATCATTTCTTCTCTAACTTCAAATGATGTCAAAATTTATATTTTTCACTTTGTTTTGACTTTTTATAAATTAAGAACTTTTTGACTGAAAATTTAAAATGCAGAAATGTAATAAAACAATAAAAGAAAATAAAATTAAAATTTTCCATAAAAATCTGATTTTGCAAAACTTTTATTCGGGATTAATCATACCTATCATTTTGATTAGAAATTCAAACCTGGTACGATAAAATGCCTTGGTAAACAAATCAGAAAAATTATCATCAATGTGAACCTTTACCAGCTCAATCAACCTTTTCTCTGCACAATCACGAATAAAATGATATCTAATCTCAAAGTGCTTTGTTTTACTGTGTTTAACAGGATTATTAGTTATAGACATTGTAGCATCAGTATCAATAAACATAGGGGTTCATGTAAAATTCAAACCGTAATCTCTTAATTGCTGTTGTATCCACAAAATCTGTGAACAACAACTTGCAGCAGCGATGTATTCTGCTTCGCATGTAGAAATGGATACCGTGGTTTGCTTTTTACATTGCCAGGAAACAAGTCGATTACCCAAGAACTGGCAACCACCAGTTGTAGATTTCCTGTCCAAACAACAACCACCAAAATCAGAATCAGTATAAGCATTGAAATCAAAGGTAGAACCATGTGGATACCATAGTCCCAATCTTTGTTTTCCTTTCAAATAACGAAAGATTCTTTTTACAGCTATCAAGTGAGATTCTTTTGGTTTTGCCTAGAATCTGGAACAAATTCACACAGCAAACATTATATCTGGCCTTGAAGCAGTTAAGTACATGAGAGATCCAATCATTGCCCTGTAAAGTCGACAATCAACATCTTTTCCATCCGGGTCAGAATTCAACTTATGATTGACCAGAATCGGAGTATCATATGGGGTACAGTCCTCCATCTTGAACCGGCTCAAGATGTCTTTGACTTACTTGGACTGATGAATAAAGAAACCATCTTGTCCTGAACAAGAAGCAACATTAGGATCGGGAGCAGAAGTAGATGGAACCGATGAATGTTGAACTGCATTTGGTAGAAAACCATTGTGCTGTACATCCTGACATGAATCATAGAGAACAACAGCTTCTTCAGGAGAAATATTAGATGGCAAATGAAAAGACTTGAATAAATTTTCATAATCAAATGCCCAATCTGGTCCAATCACCATTTGAGGTAAAGACCGATTTGAACAGTCAATATGGAACCATTCTTCAACTTGGTGCGTCTCTTTGTTATAAACCCTCTTGGTAGTAGAATTTGCAACATACCCAAGAAAAATCCCTTCAATAGCCTTAGCACTGAACTTGGCTGGGACATCCTTGACTTTCAATAGGGTGCATGGATTACCAAAAGGTAGTAAATATTCCAGATTTGGCATTCGATTATTCAGCAACTAGTAGCATGTCTTGTTGTGTCGCTTGATGGTCAAGACCCTGTTCAAAATGTGACACGCAGTATTCACAGCCTCAACCCAAAAAGTAACTGGAAGCTTAGAATCTGCAAGCATCGTGAGTGCCGTTTTAACCAATGTCCTATTCATTCGTTCAGCAACACCATTTTGTTGAGGAACATATGGCGCACTGAATTCATGATGATTTCCCTTTTGTAGACAGAATAAGCCCATTTTGCTATTCTTGAACTCACTGCCATTGTCACTCCTAATTCTTTTGACCTTCAGATTGAACAAATTCTCCTAACCCAGGATTAAGTATTGCACCAACTCAGTGGTTTCACCTTTAGAAGAAAGAAACTTAACCCATGAAAATCTAGAGAAATCATCTGTTACCACCAAACAGTATGATTTTCCACCAATGCTCCTGATACTAATCGGACCGAACAAATCCATATGCAGCAGCTCCTAGAATTCTTCGATTTACATTTGTGTGATTTCTTTCGTTGTTCCCCTTCTTGCAAGGAATACAATCATCAGGAACAGAGAATTTCATCTTCGGAATACCAATAACCAGATCATTCTTAACAATATAGTTCATCTTCCGATAGTTGATGTGAGCAAGCTTCCTGTGCCACAAAATAGAATCTGATTCCGACGCCTTGTAGAGTAAACAGGTAGGAATTGAATCTGTTGTAGTAGCGACACTCATGTCAAGGACAAACCTGTCATTTCTCCTTGGAGCCTTCATGAGAATACATTCGTCAGGAATAACGAAGCCCGGTTTCAAGATATAACACTCCGCATCATTGAAATGGAACAGAAACTTCTTGTCACAAACTTGTGATACACTAAAACATTGTGTTCAAGCTGCTCCACGTAATTCACCTTCTCAAATTTGACTTTGTCATTCTTTAAAGTACCTTGACCAGTATGTACCCGCCTTTATTACCCGCAAAAGCGACATAACCTCCATCAATATTTTTGACATCTTCAAGCGACCGTATATTCCCTGTCATATGTCGAGAGCAACCACTATCCACATACCACATATTGTTGATAGTCCTCCTTGGTTGTCCCTACATAAACAAAGAAAATTAGTTAGAAATTGGAACCCAAGCCATTGTGGTCTTGGGTCGTCCAGATTGATCAAAATAAACAACTTCAAACAATTCACAATCAATGTTATCATTAACCTTTGGAACAGAAGTTTCACACTTAGACTTTTTCAAAGAAGACACATTATGCTTAATTGGAAAAACGTTGTTCGATATATTATTATCAGATTTAGAAGTTTACAAAAGTTTCTTCAATTTTCTGTTTCGTCTTCTCCTTTGTGGTCTAGACAGTTTAATTTCATGTGGAGAATCTTTTGAAATTCCAACATGTGGACTCTCAATTTTTTCTTGACAAACTAATGATTTAGAATTCAATTTATCCTGCTGTTTAAATCTAGAAGATTTAACAAAAGATCGACCAGGCATATTTTTCTCCACATTAGAAGTCGACTTTCCCTCATCTATTCTTTTTAGAATTTGCACCACTTTTGATTGTGAATGAACAGTCTTCAATTTGCCCTGGTTCTTATAATGACATTTTATCAGAATATGACGAGCTTCATTACAATGAAAACAAACTCTTCTCTCTTGATGAGTTCTAAAATAAGGGGTTTTTCTTGAGTTTGAGGAACCATCAGATGAGTAAGCTTCAGAAGATTGTACAGAACACTTTACTTGCTTCTTTGGAACATAAACCTGTGTAGGTACCTTTGATGAAAGCATCTTTTGATGACCGGCAGCAACAAATCCACTTGACTGTAAAATTGGGGAAAGCTTAGGTGTAATAACTTTCACCTCGTCAGGTTCAGTCAGAATGCATCTATCACGAGTAACAGTTTTTACAACTGTTGGTTCATCAAGTTTCACCTCTTTTGGAATACCTTCAACCTTCTTCTCATTAAATACCTCATCCTCAGAATCAAACTCATAAACCATATCCTCACCAGTTACCGGATTGACTTTCAACACTGTTTTTGGATCTATTTCCTCTTCATGTATGATTTCAGGTTCAACCACATAATTTGCATTAAATGGAGGAGGAACAAATCCAATCCCAGCAACTCTTTTAGTAGGATCAGCATTAGCATTAAAATAATCCAATACTACAGAAGAATTTTCAAACTTTTCCAGCTTTCTATGAAGTTTGATCACCTCAGACTCTTTGTCAGAAATTTATTTATTCTTTTGAGTGATAACTTCATTTCGTTTTTCTATCTTAGCATAAGCCATATCCAGATGATAAGCTTGTTCTTTATATTTCAACCCCAGAGAATTGAAGTCTCTTTTCAAAGACTCAATTCTATCGATGCACAATTTATCATTATCTTTCAGTTTCTGATTAACTGAATGCATCGATTTCATATCACAAATCAAGTTTGTGTTATCATCCATAACCTTTTGCAATTTATCTTTTACAATAATGCAGTTAGAACAGTAAATATGACAAACAAAGTCTTTTACCTTTGACGGATCAGACATGTCTGCCATGAAAACTTTGGCAATAGGAATACTCTCTGAATCAGCACCATCTGAAGCATTTTGTGTTAGAACAATATCATCTTCAGCAACACCTGATGCAATATCAGAATCAATATTATGCACTTGTTCTATCTCTTCATCAACGCTTGGCACACTTTCACCATCACTCGAACAATCATCATCAGTCGACTCTTCGGATTTTTCAGAATGAATCTCTGCTACAAATGCTTGACTTGCCGTACCCACCAAATCTTCCAGATGAATACTTCAGTCATAGTTATCATCGTTCTGAGCAACCAAAGCCTATGATGTAGATGCATGATTAGAATTACTAGATGCACCATGTGACTAATTACGATTATGCTGAAAGTTATTCAGTTTCTTCTGAGAATCAAACTCAACTATTGGTTTCACACATTCTTTAGCAAAGTGACCATACTCTTGACAGTTATAGCAACGCACTTTGGTTTTATCAAATCCCATGCGTGATCGACTATTAGACCCAATATATTTTCTGCCAGTCTTTTTCAAGAAATCCTTTGCTTGACACATCAACATAGCCATATTCCATTGGATGTTCATTTCTTCCAGATCAACAGGATCAATCTGTCTGAAATCTTCTTCAATAACCTCAGGATCATGAATTTTCCCTCCAATAAAATTTTCATACGACGCCATGAATGAGGAAAACATAGCCAAATAATCATCAGCATCCTTTTGATTCATATGAGATCCAGACGATGTAGATGCTGTAGTTGCAGAGAAACCTGAATGACTAGAATGACCAAAAAGAATAGGAACTCCAGAAAACTGATCATTAGAAGTATCTTGAGCATCACCAGAAAAAAATGCAACTCCTGTACCAGTTTTACCAGAAGTCTTGGCAAAATATATTGAAGGATCTTGTATGTGTTCCATGTTTGTCTCATTCTTCTTCATATTCAGGTCATGCGATTGAATTTTCCCAAGAACCTCTTCCAAAGACATTGATTTATACTTGATATTCTTTTTTTTTTAAACTGTATACACATCAAACTTAGATGGTAATGCCTCCAAGAACTTATCGTTAATCTCTTCAGTCTCATACACCACAGAAGCACTCGACAATTCACTCAACAAATGATAGAATCTTGTAGCAAGATCATCTAAGGATTCATTTTAAAAGTGCTTGAAAACCAAGAATTGCTTCTTCAGTAGCTCTTTTCTACTCTTCTTTACATCCAAACTACCTTCACATCTTTTCTGTAATGCTTCTCACAGTTGTTGAGAAGACTTGAATTATTTAAAACTGTGATATATTTCCTTCGGAAGAGACATCGAAATACTCGCCATTGCTTTCTTTTCCCGATCAAACAGCAACTTTTCTTCTGTGGTTAACGCAGACACCGGCTTTGGAACATCATCCTGTCCCATCCACGAGTAAGTCGGATGCGTATAACCTTCTAAGATTGGAATCCATAGACTGGTATCGGTAAAGGATACGAACTGATCAAACTGATCTTTCCAATTAGAATAATCAGCAAGATTTAACAACTTCGGCGGTTTCTGAGATGTACCAATCTCATTATCATAATTGAACATATTAGTTACTTGAACCATATTTGCCATTTTCCAAAAAAAAATTCAAGTGTTGAACACACACTATCCTTAGGCAAAGATAGTAAGTTCGCTTCAGATACACCCAAGCGAATTTAATATGAAGCGAACTTAATAAGTTCGCTTAAACCAGAATCCAGAAATCTGGATAAGTTCGCCTAAAAATTAAGTTCTCCTAATTTGAGAGAAGCGAACTTGACAAGTTCGCCTACTAAGTTCGCCTGCAGACCAATTTAGCAAGTTCGCTTGCTTCAGCAAAATAAAAAATCAAGAACATCTTCAACCCAAAAACACGAACCCAATTTCACCAAAAATCTTCATAATTCAATGATTTGAAGGAATTAGACCAAATTAAACCATAGGATTGTGTATTTTCTCAATTAGAACCTTTCTATCGGATCAATTTCTTCAAAATCCACTTCAAAAACACCAAATCAGAAGCAAAATAAGCTTGAAAACTCCATGGAAATGAAAATTTCAAAGATGATTAATTTCTTGTCAATTTGCATACAAAACCATCTAAAATCACCAAGAATCACGAGCATAAGCTCTGATACCACTTGTAGGTCCACATACGGATCGTTCTCGTGATAAGACGTATTGTTAACGCGGAGTACGGAATCCAACCGAATCAACATTTGTATACACAAAAGATAATAGAAACAATCATGTAAATAACATTCAAGCTTGTATTCCAACAATCATAGAGTTTACAGACTCAATCAAACAATTCGTTCACTTCTGTTCTACGCTCTGTTCTCTACTCAAACTGACTCTGTAACCTCTATATATAGACATCTGATCTGTATTAGGCGAACTTAACAAGTTCGCCTCTAACAGACTAAGCGAACTTTACAAGTTCGCCTCAGATTGACTAAGCGAACTTAACAAGTTTGCCTCTGTTAGACTAGGCGAACTTGACAAGTTCGTCTCTAGCATAACTTGTATAAACATTTAGAACATTACATACAAAAACATAAAGACATTAGATCTAAACTATTACAAAGCTTTTGTCATTACAAACTATGTCCTAACAGACTCCCCTTTGACAATAGCTTGATCTTCAGTCTTCAGTCTTTATGATGAGCTTTTCCAATTATCCGGTAATCTGCTACCTGCATGCACTCCATATCTTCTACAAATCTCCAATACTCTCTTGTACTGCAATCCTTGTTCTTTCCATTCATCAGTGAACATGATTTCATTCTTTCTCAATGTTCTCTGATCTTTCTTTGAAAAATTGATAAGATTCATTTCATCATAGAAACATACAATGACCTTATTATTTTTTTCTTCAATCCCTGCTTCACCAGTATTAACATCAACATACCACCATTTCATATTCCTAAGAAAATCTTGAGGAATCTTCTTCAACGGTATCTTGTGTACAGCACGTACTGGTTTGAATTTGTACTTCCAGGTCACTTTCCCAGTCTTTTGATCTATTATCCTCACTCTCTTTCCTTTTTGAGGCTTTAGCTTTTCATAATTTCCCGAACCACCTTCTCTCTTGATCAGATTAGAAATCACATCCGCTAATCCAAACTTGGATCTATTAATAAGTGGTTTTGAAGCTAGATCATTCATTTCACACCTTGGCAAGGTGTTGAAATATTTGACCCTCGGCTTTAAGTACTGAACACCATCAGATCTTTTAATAGCAAACAATTTTGTGTCATTATCATAAAATCAACTTATGATTCTTTCAACACACCTCTATTTATTCACATATTTTTCTTTCTGAGCAGGTTGTGCTTGAGACTTGGGTAGCACCTTCATCCAGCTATTCACAACTTCTCTCCACTGTTCTCTAGTCATCCCTGTATTTCTGTACATCACAGGTTCTTCATTCACCTTAGGAGACTCAGTGGGAGTAGTATCAGCTTCAGCATCTATATTGGATTGAACATTCTCATCATCAGTATCCATCTTAGATTCAGCAGTATCTTCAGGCACAATGATATCTTCAATAGAGTCCATAGAATCTATTACTCCTTAATAAGTAAACTCAGGAATAACATCATCTTGGATGAAGTCATAAGGAACATTAAGACCATCACTGCCTTCATAAGTAACAGTATCTTTATTTTTCTCTATCTCTATCTCCACTATCTCTCCTTCTTCCACTTCATTATCAGACACATCATCTTCAATGTCATTGAATAATTCATCAATGACATCCAGACATTCTATCTTCTCAGCTTCTTCCTCTTCAGAATCCGCAAAGAATTCCAATAGCAAAACTTCTTCATTAACTCCAGAAGCATCCTTGTTTCCTTCAATTGTTTGAGATGTCGACTCCCCCTGAACTGTAGATATAGGATTAACGTCAGCGTATTGACGACCACCCTCAGCATTTCCAGTAGGATCATTGTCTTCATCATCCTTTCTTTGAATGGACTCAGTGTGACACGTATCATGGATCCTTAACTCCCCCTGGGCGTCTTCATCATCCTTTTTTTGAATGGACTCAGTGTGACACTTGTAGGTCCACATGGCTCTTCTACGAATCGTTCTCGTGATAAGACGTATTGTTAACGCGGAGTGCTAGATCATGTTTAAATGAAATTCAAAAATACAGATTCATCAATCAAGCTTTGATTGACGAACGGGATCACATTAAGGTGATGTATGACTCTGTGGCAAAAAATGAGAAAATGTACTTAAAGAAAATTCATGACATTTCTATAGAAAACCGTTCTTTAATTGTGCAACTTAATACTCAAACCATGAATAATAAAATTTTGAGTGAAAGATTCTAAAAGGCAGAGAAGGCTAAATTACAAGTTGACCACATGGATATGGACCAGAAAATTTTATTTGGAATAATTGATAAACAATTTAATAGAAAAGGCACAGAGGGTCTCGGTTATAATTCTCATCCACCACCTTATTCTAAATCAGGTAGATTTGATGACATGCATGTTGCTCATGTTCCTACTCCTTTTGTGTGTACTTTATCTGCTAATGACTATATTACATCCTCAGATTCTGACAGTTTTGCTTCATGTGCAGAGTTGAATTGTGTAACTTCAGAATATGATTGTGATGAGAGTACCAGTTTTAGAAATGTTTTAAATGAACGTGAGTCGGACGAATGTAATAATATGTTAGTGTCAAAACCAGATATTTGTGAACACGTTGAAAACTTGTATTTTCATTCTATGTCTACTGAGCATATGGGATTGGGATGTGATATTTCTAAATTTAAAAATGCTTTACCTTTTATTCGTAAATCTTTGAATGTTGTGCCATGTGTTACCAAGTTTAAAAGTGCAACAATTATTGTGAATGATGTACCACGTGAAACCATGAGCAACATGGAATTTTTCAGATTAAAGGAAGAACAACGTCTTCAAGAAAAAGTTATTGAAGAAAGAATCGTATCATGTTCAGATGCCTCAACATCACAATCATCTTCATCTTATGATGACAACTATCAGGCTAAGATGTCCTGCGAAAAAAAATGTTTTAGTTGTGGTGCTTCAAATCATGTTTCAAAAAGTTGTAAATTGACAACAATCGATTGTAATGAAGAATCGTCTACCAAAATTTCATTGAATTCAAATATGCCGTCTAAATTTTCTCACAGTAGAAAATCTAGGCGTAAAAGAATTAAGAATGCTAAAAATTATTTGAAAAGAACCTGGAAAATTAAAAATAATGTTCTATATGATGACCATGCTTCATCTAAGGAGGATTCTAATTATGATTCCCATGTGATGTCCTATCTTGACAAGAAACTTCTTGATAGCAATGGTATTGGTCAAAATGTCTAAATGGTTTGTTGTGTATAGGGTTAACCAAGAAGAACCGGAGATAACATTTGGCATGTAGATAGTGGATGTTCAAGACATATGACCGGTTAATTTAACTTGCTGCAAGATTATCATCCAATTGATGGAGATTATGTAGCTTTTGCTCGCAATCTAAGGGGAGGAAATATTGAAGGACAAGGAAAAGTATCGAATGGTGTAAATAGTCTGGAACATGTCAACTTTGTTCCCCAATTGAAGTACAATCTGATTAGTGTTTCTCGGATTTGTGATAAGGATTTTTGTGCCCTGTTTAATTCAAGATAATGTCTGATTTTGAAGCCTGGAGTGGTGATTTCAGAAGAATTGATTCTCATGCGTGCTCCCAGAAGATACAACACCTATATCTTGGATATGAACAACCCATCGGGAATTGAATCGTGCTTTCTTTCGAAGGCTTCTGAAGATGAATCATTTTGGTGGCATAAGAGGTTGGGACACGTAAATTTTAAAACCATGAACCGCCTGGTTCAAGGAAACCTTGTCACTGGATTGCCACTCAAATATTTTTCTCCTGTGGAACACTATATCTCCTGTTCCAAGGGAAAACAGTACAAATCTTCTCATATGCCCAAAACCACAAATTCCATTTGACTCCCCTCTCCAATTACGTCATATGGATCTCTTCGGTCCTATGAGTGTCATGAGTCTTGGATGAAAATCTTACTGTTTGGTAGTAACCGATGACTTCTCTCGGTTTACTTGGGTGTTCTTCCTGGCTAAGAAAGATGAGACGCCGGAGATTCTTAAGACCTATCTGCTTCAAATTGAGAACCTCTGCAATATGAGTGTGAAGACTATCCGAAGTGATCATGGAATAGGATTTAAGAATGCCACTCTTGATTCCTTCTGTGAAAGCAAAGGAATTTCTAGACAATTTAGTGCGCCGCGTACTCCTCAACAAAACGGTGTAGCTGAAAGAAGAAACCGCATGCTGATTAAAGCTGCAGGAACTATGATTGTTGATTCTAAGCTTCCCGTGACCTTCTGGGCTGAGGTGGTCAACACTGCATGTTTTGTGCAAAATCGGGTTCTCATTACCAAAAGTTGCAACAAGACACCCAATGAGATCATGTACAAGTGAAAGCCAGTTATTGATTTCTTTTGAAATTTTGGGTGTGTGTGCATGGTGTTGAATACTTTAGATCAGTTAAACAAGTTTGAAGCCAAAGCCGATGAATACTATTTTGTGGGCTATTCATCTAATCAACGGGCCTTTCATGTTTACAACAAGCAAAGAAGGATGGTGCTGGAGTCCATTGATATCAATTGGCATGAAAGCAATCATACGGACGCTGGGGACGGTCCTCATTGGCTTTTTGATGTCAAATCATTGTTTAAATCGTTTAATCTTCCTGTGCTTTCAAATAAATAAACTCCTGCTAATCCTTAATTTTCTGTGAACAATCTAGGGAACATAAATGATCAAAGTTCTTCCTCATCCGCTCAAAATGAAATCCCTGCACCCGCTGATGCTGAATCCAATATGAACTCTTCCGGTTCTGGTGCGACAAGTGAAACTGTTAAAGACAACGCTATTCCAATAGTAGATGTTGCCCCACAATCAACTGTTGAAGATCCTATTATTAATGAAGTTGATCCTCTTGCTGACAATATTACAAATCTGGAAGAACTCTTGAAAGAAGATGAGATTCCTTAGTTGAGAATTCACAAGAATCATCCCACCGACAAATCATAGGTCCGCTCAATGTGGGTATTCGTACTAGGAGTGCATGTGATGCACTAGACAACAGCATGTTCTCTTGCTTCATATCTCAAATAGAACCTAAGAACATCAAAGCAGCTTTGCTTAAGAACAGCTACGTGGAAGCACTGCAAGAAGAGTTGCAACAATTCTCAAAACTGAATGTGTGGAATCTGGTGGATCTTCCCAAGAACAAAGTTCCTATCGCCACTCGTTGTGTATTTCGCAACAAAATGGATGAAGGGGGAATTGTGGTTCGAAACAAAGATCGTTTGGAAGGGATTGAATTTGAGGAATTTTTTGCAACAGTGGCTCGCTTGGAAGCCATCAGAATGTTTCTCGCTTATGCAGCCTATATGGACTTCACTGTTCATCAAATGGATGTCAAAAGCGCATTTCTGTATGGAAAAGTTCAAGTGGAAGTTTATGTCAAGCAACCACCGGGTTTTATTGATCCTAACTTTCTAGACCGTGTCTACAAGTTAGACAAGGCATTGTATGGTCTTCACCAAGCACCTCGTGCGTGGTATGAAACATTATCAAAGCATTTGCTTGAAAATGGTTTCACACGAGGAGCGATTGACCAAACTCTGTTTAAACAGAAGGATAGAAAGGATACAATCATGGTGCAAATTAATGTGGACGATATCATCTTTGGATCCACAAATCCTCGTCTGTGCAAAGAATTCCAAGAAGTGATGCGTTCTAAGTTTGAAATGAGCTCGCGAAATGAAGTTCTTTTTGGGACTAGAAGTTGATCATTCCGAGTCAGGAATTCTCATTCATTAAGAGAATTACATGAAAGAAATCCTAACCAACTTCAAAATGGCTGAGTCCCATCCAGTCAAAACTATCGTGGAAGTTCGACATTGTCTGTCTCCCGATTTGGATGGTGAAAGCCTTGATCAGCACCTCTATCGCTCTAGGATAGGATCTCTCATGTATCTCACTGCCAGCAGACCCGACATCATGTTTGTAGTGTGCTTGTATGCACGGTTTCAGGCTAATCCTAAAGTATAAGCCAAAATTGGGTCTTTGGTTTCCTAAGAATGACTTGTTTGATCTCATGGCTTATTCAGATTCAGACTACGAGGGATGCAACTTAGACCGCAAATCCAATCTAGAGGTTGTCATTTCCTTGGCAACCACCTTGTCTAATGGCAATGTAAGAAACAATCCACCATTTCCCAATCCACCGCCGAAGCAGAATATATTGCTGCCGCCCTTTGTTGTTCCCAAGTCAGATGGATACACCATCAGATGCTTGACTATAGGATCACATTCCATGAGACACCCATTCTTTGTGACAACACTGTTGTTCCCCGTATCACCAAAAACCCAGTTCAGCATTCCAAAACCAAACACACCGAGATCAAGCATCATTTTATCCGTGATTGTGTTGAAAAGAAACATATTCAAATCGTTGAGGTCAAAACCGATAAGCAAACCGCAGACATCTTCACAAAAGCTTTTAACTCTACCAGATTTGCCCAACTGGTGGAGATGCTTGGCATGATAAACTTTCAGCAATCCTTGTGAATATTATTTGTTTTATGTTTATGCTTAACAGTCAAGAAAATTTCTAAAAAGATTTTCCTTTTATGTATAGTTTATTTTTATTACCTAGCAAATCTTTTGGGGGAGAAATGAGAATTTAATATATCAAAATTGAAAAGAATTACGTTATGTATAGTCTAACAAGTGGTTTTGTTAAAGGAAAATTGAATCTGACCTTTGAGAAATGATAGTGTCTGATCACATCTCTTGAACATGGAATGGACCAAAAGCGATGGTGTTTATTGCGGTATAGGTGGTAGGCCCGACATATGGTTAAAACTTGTAACTAGTGTGAAAACCTAAATTATATCTCATACTTGTGTGTTTGAACCCATTATTGAAACATCTAACCCATATTGTCTATTAAGAAAACCAATTCAATCAGATACAGTCCTACGTGTTGGATTCCTATTCATACGCCAAGTGACCGTCAAAGTAACGACATTTACCACCGATGACCCTGTATGTTTTGCTTATGCAAAGATCTCGGGTGTTCACCTTTTTCCCATCCACTAGGATGATTTGACCCCGTCTGTTTTGCTTACGCAAATATCGCGGGTGTTCAACATTTTCCTATCCGCTTGGATAATTTTATGACTTCTTCTGTTTTGTTTACGCAATGATCTAGAATGTTTGTACCTTTTTAATATCTACTTGGATATTTTTCTTTTTAAAATCTTCTAATCCACTTGGGTTTATTATTTTATTTTGGTGGTATTTTGAAATTATTAAGATGGTACCTTGGTTAATCTGAAAGAGATGATAGGATGAATATGGGTATTTCTTGAGGATTGATAGGTTTTCAAAACCACTTTATTTCAATATGTGGGGTACACCTTGTATCATGCTTAAATGGTACCTTATAATCACATGAAACCTATGTACAAACAAATGTTCGGGTTCACTTTGTACAAATATCAGCTATCTTCAGGGACTCATAGTAGTTGATTGCAAAAGGAATTGTTTCAAGAGACTGACCAGATCTGATCTCATGTTGGATCTTTTCCAAGAAGATAAGTGTAAATATCTTGTGAATAGTGTTTATTTTTATATGTTCTATGGCTATCGAAACTTCTTGAGTTTCCCAAAACTACAAATTCACCTGAAACTTCCAACTTACCCGAAACTACCTAGTCACCTGAAACTTCAAAGTCACCTGAAACTACCTAGTCACCCAAAACTTCTTTTGCCTATCGAAACTAGTAGTTTCGACATGGCCATTTTGGTCTTTTGTTATATGAGAAAATTAAATGTCTTCATAATCAAGTTTCTTCGTCGTCAAGCATCACTTTACCGACTCTGGTCACTTTACACTTTCTCTCCCACACACAAAATCTCTCAAACTATTCGGTCTAAGTTTGCGAAATCAGTGGTTTTCATCTGATTCCTCCGTCGTCTTCATCATCAGGTGACGATGTTTTTGGTTTCACTTTGAAATTTCATATGAACATACCTAGGGTTTGAGTTTGAAAGGTTTTTACGACTGTTACATCATTTTAAAGCTAGATTAGGGCTTAGATATTGTTCGTTAACTTACCATTGTCGATAACTTACATCTTCATGTACACATTTGCAGATGTTTCTTTGAATCTTCGGTAAGATGAAGTTTCGGTAACGCAGACTACTTTAACCTTTTACTTTATCTTTTTCATGTGCTTGATATATATACATATATATATATATATATATATGTGTGTGTGTGTGTGTCTGTAAATATCTTAGTCTTGATTATGTGTGATTGTTTCTGTGTGTTTATGTATGATCAAGGGTTTGGCCATCGAAACTAAGTAGTTTCGATAAAAGGGGTGTTTTTATTTTAAAATTGGTTTTTCAAAATTTAAACAGGTTTTCAATCGAAACTAGTAGTTTCGATACCCAAATTTTCCCTAGTCTTTTTGCCCAAAACTATATAGTTTCGGTCAACCTTCTCTGAAATTTTCTAAGTGTTGACCAAAACTTGTTGTTTCGATCAGACTTATTCTAAAATTTTCTAAGTGTTGATCGAAACTTGTTGTTTCGATCGAAACTAGTAGTTTCGATAAGGCCTTTTCTGAAATTTTCTAACTGTTCACCGAAACTTGTTGTTTCGATCGAAACTTGTTGTTTCGATTGAAACTAGTAGTTTTGATAGGGCTTGTCTCGGAAAATTTCTAAGTGTTGGTTCAAATAGTTTCGATCAAGTTTTTCTCTGAAATTTCTCTAAGTATCAAGCTTGATTGATATTGTGTGTTTGCATATATGGATCTCTTATTTGTAAAGAGGCACAATGTCTGTGCTTTCTTTGATGCTAACGATCCAAAAGGTGCCGAGTTCGTTCCAGTCGTAAACTTTTTGGCTAATTCAAGCACATGCTTTGCCATCAGTCACAACCTTCCGATGTTTGAAGCATCTATCAGAGAATTCTGGGAAACTGCTGAATTGGTTACTATTGACAATGTGGAGCACATAAGGGCCACATTTCGTGAACAAGATGTTCTATTTTCTGAAGCCACAATAATACAGGTGCTGATGTTCAATGATAATCCAGAAGCACCAATAGAGTTTCCAAGCTTCTACATAAAGGAATGCTTTAGAAGGATGGGTCATTCCAGATGAATTCAAGAGTGGCCAGATCATTAAGAACTCCCTACCTTCACACTGGAGATATTTTGTGCACATCTTCATTCACTGCCTGTCCATTCGAAATGGTGGTTTTGACTCTACAAATGTAATGGTGGCATCTGCTGTTTTACGGTTAATCAAAGGCAGGAACTACAGTTTCTCTGGGCTGGTATTTACACAACTCAAGGAGAATCTAACTAGAGCTGTGATAGTAAAGTTTCTAGTCTACCCAAGATTCCTTCAGATCATCATAAATCATCTTCATCCAAATCTTCAACAAGGAGGGAATATCTTGGTATTTGATCATATGGGAGCAAAGACTTTGAGCTACATGAAGAGCAAAAACAAGAGAACAAATAGAGTCATTATTGATACTCCATTATTTGGACATGTAATTGGTGGAGAAGAAGAATTTGTACCTGATGTTGACCCTGATCTACCAGTTGAAGAAGATAATGACTCATCTAAGGAAGAAGATATTGATGTAGAACAAGATCAAGGGAATAAGCAAGAGGCTGAAGCTGAAGCTGATGTTGAAATCCCTATTGTTCTAGAAGAAGAACAACTTGCTGATGAGCCTATGCTAGAGGCTGCTTTTGTTGAAGAAGTACAAATCCCTGTTGAGCCAGTGGTTAATGTTGAAGCTGGTATTCAAGGAGATGAGGAGGAGATTGCAGAGTCTAGTGGGACTCTGGATGCAGGGATCTACGGGTCAGACTACTACAAGTCACACTCCGATGCTCAAACTGAACTCCCTGCATCATCCTCCAAGAGACAAGCTGATTTAGACTCCAATTATGAACTTGAAGAGCCTAAGGCCAAGAAGATAAAGACTGGGTTTAAAGATGTATCATCTTCCTCTGATTCAATTCTTGATACACCACAACCTACACCTACACCATCACCACAGCCAACACCACAACCCACACCACCTCCATCTCCACAACAAGCACCCATTCCAACACCACCACCATCACCTCAACAAGTACACATCCCTACACCACCACCATTACCTCAACATGTACACATTCCGACCCCACCTACATCACCATCTCATGAACTAACTTCATCAGTGCCAAAAGTCAAATCCTTAAGCCTTGAAGTGAAGAAGCTACATGATCATGTCAAAGAAAAGGAGATAGTGATTGAAGGTTTAAGAACCGAGCTAAATGAATGAAAGGAAAAGGTTAAAGACCTAAAGCTGGAAGTTGGGGGCTTACATACCCAGCTTGAAGTCCAGCAAACTCAACTTGAGACCTAACAAAACCTCATTTCAAAAAAACATGAAGAATTCAAAGCCTTACCTGAAGTTGTTGAGCAATTAAAAGCTTCACTGGTAAAGCTTGTTCAGCAACAACCAACCACCTCCACAGCTCAGGGGGAGACCACTTCGGGTGTGGAACCATCTTCCCCTACCTTGGTCACAATTCTTGAATCGTCTTTGACCATCTTCTCTGAACCTGCCATTAAGCCAAAGGAAGCCGTGGAGGTTAAAATTGAAGAGCAAGAGTTCGGCCTTCCCTCAGTAAGTGAAAGAAGAAAAGCTAGGAAGAGAGGGAAGGGAACTGAGACTGAGGTTGAAACGGTGATTCTGGATGAAGAGGATGTGGCATCTGATGATTAGCTCAATGCCCTCCTAGATGAAATAGACAACTTTGGGTACAATGATCTTTATCTAGAAATCTTACCTACTGAAGAGCTAGAGACTGAAAGAGTCCGATACTTTACAGAAGAAGGAGATGAATTTCAAGCTCTATCAGATGAAAACCAAGATGAAGAAGATGTCCAAGTGAACATCGTAAAGCTTGTTGTTACTGATGAACCAACTCCAACAGCATCTGAAGCCACTCAAGCTCCAAATCAACCTTCTATTGATCCTAACTACCCAAACCCGAAAAACCTTGGTTGGGAAAGCTTGTAGAGGAGAAGAGCCCTCAGACTTATGAATGGATAGCAGAACATCAAGAGATGAAGAGGCCTCCTGTTGGATGGAAATATGATGTAGAAAGGAAGTTGTTCATCATTAGAAGATATAGAGGAGGAGTTCAACACTTCAAGAATATGACTGACTTCCAAACTTTCCCCTTTTATGACCTGAGAGATCTGGCCAAGCTTACCCTTTAAAATCCAGGGAAGGTGATGATGGCTTCAAACTTTGAACACTTTCTGCACATCCAGGTGAACTGTGACTTCAAGGGGATGAAGCCCAGAAAGACCAAGAAGAAAATTTCAAAGACTAGGTTTCATCCCAAAACCAAAATGCCTTATGTTTTCTTAATGTGAAAACCGGCACAGACTCACAAAACCATCACTCTTCCCAAGTAAGTGCCTGTCCAACTCCAGACTTTCAATAAATGGTACTACAATCCAAATATTGGAAGTGCCGTGATAGAGTGTGAAGGCAAGGAAGATATGGTGATCTTCGAACCAATGGAGTTGTTGAAGTTCCAACTGGATGATCTGGAGGTGCTCTTCAAGAATCATATTCAGGCCTACAACGATCAAGATGAGGCGGATGCCAAGGCATATCAATGGGTTGTGACCCTACATGTCAAGCCTTACATCCAGAAGCCTACTGAAGGACCAGCTGCTTAGAGGAGGGCTGAAGACAGTAATGCAACATCTTAGGGGGAGATTGTAGAGTCATGTAACTTTATTAAGCTGTTGTCATTATTGTATCTTGAACAATGTTAGTTTAGTTTCCTTATTTGTAATTTCAGTATTGTAACTTTCTGTTTTTATTCTAAGCCTGGGCCATAGAAACTACTTAGTTTCGATTGAGATTTGTTCAATCGAAACTAGTAGTTTCGATCGGTTTGACTATCACTTGTAAATGTTCAACCGAAACTAGTAGTTTCGGTTGACATAGTTTCGATACCTATAAACTACTATAAATAGCCTAGTTTAAGAATGTTTAGGGTGTGAGTAGCGGTTGTAACCCTGAACCTTTCTCTTTTACAAGTTTCTGAATCAATACACATTTCCAGTTGTTTTATGCACTTGTTCTTACAATTTCATATCTGTTTGTGTTAATTTCTAAGCGTGGTTAGCATGTTAGCTTCACCGATTCAATTCTATCTTCTGTCTCACCACCATACACACAGTTTCCGCCTGTGTGTGTGTAATCGATCATCTGAGTGATTTCCGAGTGAAATCAGGACCAATAGGATCATTAGTCGCCCTTCTTCATTCCGTACCCTAATTGCCATCCAACGTTGATTCTTCAAAACTCGGCACTACCGCCTCACTCAATAATGTGATAAACATGCCCCTCTCATACGATCATGAAGAGCTTGTACAACGTATCTTCTTACTACATTACCTTGCGCTCATTGTGTCTCATAGGTGAGCACATGCCGCTTATCATTAGTGCCTCGATCACCGTCCTCTGATGATTTAATTTAGTCAATCACGTCTGTCCTCAGATGATTGAACACCACAAACACGTTTGTTCTCAAATCCCAACGATGTCTCTTTTAATGCTCCACATGAGCTTACCCCTTATAACTTCATCATATGCATACCATCGTAGGCATTTCCTTTATAGTCACCTTTGTGCTACCCTGCACTTGCCCTTCCATCGCTCTACTTTCCTTGACATTGCTCTATCCTTACCACGAGATTACCGACCGCGTCTCACTTATCAAGTGCGAACATGAAGTTCGTCTTATCACAAGCCTCAGCTATCCATCGTTTCGTTCAAAGAAAACACTCCCATTCTACTTGAATCTTACGTTGACTGAAATTCCTCGTATGGAACGTATTCCATGGGGATCCTTTCGTCACCTCAATTTCCTCATGCTGGAATCTCCAGTGTCTCCACCTCGATCATGTCATAACTATCTCCGATCAAGCGTCCACGTAACGCCTTCGCCATCGACTCTCGCCGCAGCACCCCTTGGCTTTGTGTTCCGCATTCCTGAGATATAAGTGTAGGTGTCTTATAAGAGCACCTCGCCGATCTTTTCGAATGAAGTCAAAACTCCTCGCATCACATTTATGTATAATTATTGAGAAAATCGTCAAGATAGAAACACTATGCCTGAGCATCCCCGCCGTCTGTCCTATGCATAACTAAGCGTGTACTAAAAGGACTCGTAACGTCAAGTCATAACAACAAAACCTATCATATTCAGAGTATGTATAGGTATAACACATAACTAGCTATAACTAAATGACTCTACGTGTATACAATATGACCTCGTCATTTCTGGATACCAAACATCACACTATACATTCATACGCATAATATATATATTTATATATATATCATAATTTCCCTCGGGACCTCGTCCTGAACATTTATATCTACTAAATATGTATAATCATAACTCCCCACAGGACTTGTCCTGCATACTCATACAAAGTGCAATACACCCATTGCACTACAAACATCACCTAATCATTAGCACATAGGTGACACTATCTAAAATTGTATTCACGGACAATTTCAAAACTCATTCTATAGAAGTCTACTCATACAATCCACATAATCATGCTATAGCACCACAACAAAAAATTTATTTAGTATGAACTCATGTTGTTCACAAGTAATCAGATAATCACATAATACTGCTCTAATTCAACATGGTACCCACAAGGGTATGCTATCACAAGCACAACTATCATTAATCATGCTCAAGTCATCACGTGGTATAACTCGCACTAAATGTCAAAATCAAATATTCTATATTCTAAATAGGCATCCCACCCCGTAAACGTCTAATCAATCTAAGCATCAAATCACCCTGGAGTCTCCCATGGCTACTACCACACAAACTACTCATCAAGCAATCAAGCATCCCAAACACTGCCTGCCAAATCACAGCTTGACCACGTCAGGTGCATCTGGCGTGTCCTCCTCTGGTTCCTCCTGAAACAAAACTATCTTAACCAACGCAAGTGGTCGATCTCTCAACCATGCAGGTCCACATCCAGAAGGAAAATCATGTACAACTGGCACTGTTTTCCTTCTCCATCTTGTCTTTCCAATCATAGCTCCATGCGGTATATCGCCGACCGAAGCTCTAGTCACACTTGGCACGAGAAGCGCCAACACTACTCCCGTTTCGCTAGCAGTTTCACCCGCAGCAGCCGTCGTCTTGACTAGTAGTTCTGCATTCCCCTTAGCAAGAGCATCACGCCTGACCAATCTCGTATGCTCCACCTTAACCACCTAATCCTACTCAAGATAGAATGCTAGAGTGCTTACTACGGGCACAAATCCAGAATATGAGACTAATCATAGACTACCAAATCTTGGTGATCAAATGCAATTTGGTGGTCCACATCACTGCTCGGATTCTAAACTTTTCCCATCATACTCACCCTAACTTTCTACCTTCACACACACCGGATGCGCATGCATCCCACACAACTCAAATAGCACCTCACAAGAATATAGCAATTCATCACAATAATTGCCATGCACCACACAGAAGATTACACACAAATTCATTCAATCATGCTAACACACCAAGCTATGTCACATAACACAATTAATGCTACTCTACATTAATTAGCTCATAATTATGATTTCACCAAATCACACCACACACTTCACATAGTTCTATATACTACCACAACACATATCACACATCATGTTCCCACGCGAAACCATAAATCATTTACTCACACCAATCACTTTTCCTAGTTTAATATTACACAAAAAGTAAATGATAATTACTGCTTAACTTAAAAGACGTACCTCTTGGCTCGCGGTTACTCGTGGTGGCATTCATTTCACCCTCGTCCCATTTTCGGTTTAAGTTAAAGTATTTTATTTGTTTAAAAATACAAGTTTTCTCTTAAACCATAGCTTTGATACCAACTTGTACGACCCCAACCAGGGCATCCTACATTTGGTTCTCACAACGGGTCATTTTCATTAAAAACGCATTTATTGTAATTTAAACTACAGCATAAGTCTTTCAAAACTAATTTGTTACCATATAACGTCATTGTGTTTAACTTACGAATGCATGCACACCAAACCGAGTAACACCGCCTCCAAGCCAAGATACGTCAATGCTTCGCTTACCTACAAAACAATCTAACGTACACACAAAGTCAGCTACGCTGAGTGAGTTCTAATAGTTTAATTTAAACAAAAACCATCATGTCATATTCATTAGTTTAATCCACTCAGGACCCTCCAGTCCTTATAAAACCATATTACGGTTTATTAACGAATAGTCAACCCCCTGTTATCCCACGACATCCCTTAACCATTTATCACCCGAGACTCAGCCCGTATTACCAATAATAATAATAACCTTACCATTACATTAACATAGACTCAACATACTCTACTAATAACTCATACCAAGAACAAATATTAACTCGACCCTTGGTTAGCACAATATACCCTAAACATTAACACAACCGGCCTTAACCAAAGCCCTCACAAATAACTGACACGACAATCATATACGTCACGTCACAATCCTGACACAACGGTCAATCTACTCTACATACCACATTTATATCATCAACACATCACATTAACACTATCTCACACACAATAAATATAACTCATTACCAGCATGCAAATTAACACATATATACGCATACAACACACATACCTTATCACTGCACCCTCGTCTGGGTTACCCTCGTCAGGGCGTTCAACACACCCCGAGCTCATCATTAACCTGTTAAATAAATGTCACCTTTGGTGACTTCCAGAAGGACCTCATCCTTAACAATCCTGTTTGTCGTGCCGTAACGATAACGAGGCAAACCCGACACATAAATATAAACACATAATATCACACGTCATATACAAGACCCATTAACTACACCTGCACCTCACACACACGACACTAGAACAACATATCCCACATACATTCATAACCATTTAACTTTAAGACCGACTCTCCTTGTCCAACCCTTAACACGTCACCCATTAATAACTCATCTCTCTAGCTCACATATTTCTATGAAGACACCATAAACCCTACGACTCTTAATTAAGCATTTTATACTTAATTAATATTGGTTTAGAACCCGCAACCCTTAACACAATTAATTATATTAACACCAAGTGAATGTATGTACGTTAGCCCCAAAACAATAAAACGTTTAAAAGAGGGGATTTGAAACTCACAGGATATGTCGAGTCTACGTCCTTACTCTGCAACTCGTCTGTTCGTGCTCAAAACCCAAACCTGTCACACGTATGGCCACATGATCATATACGTTCTAAGACACGTGAAATACACAAACTAGGTACTACGTCTCAGAGCTCATTCTTGTCTACTCCTCATTCATACTCCGCAGGAACCCTAGTCTCATGAGTTTACATATAAAGTTGCTCCTTCTCCGGTTATGCTTTGTGTTCTCGAGCCCGAGCTCCCTTGCATGCACGCATGCATGTCATGTAACCCCTAAGGTCATCAAAACCTTTACCTCGTCCGAACTCATACTTACACACCCGTACCACCGTGTGTCACCCACACGTCTCCACCGTTGACTCTTACCATCAATTCCGCCATCCTTTCGGTCACCACTGTTGATGCTCACCCCGCCGAAACCACCATCAGCTTCCGTCGTTGCCACAAACGTCGTCCGCTCACCATGGTACTTCATCGCAGCAACCTTCGGTTGTCGTCGGGCATCACCACTTAGCGTATCGTAATCATTATCTCCGTTGTGCTAAAAATCTAGCCGGCCATATTCCTTTCGTCTATCACCCTTGCCGTCGTCGTACGGTCGTCATCACACCAGCCGCTGCCGACTCCTCCTCGCACCACCGCTGTCATCCTCACGGCCTCCACGAAATCTGCTGCAAACTTCGGGCACCAATATCCCCGACAGACTCCCTTCTTCGCACTCCTCTATGCGCCGACGTGGTTCGCCACCACCGTCGTCACGACCACCATCACCTTGCCTTCTGTCGGCGCTCACCGTTATGAGCTCAGGTTCCCTACCACAACTCAAACATAAAAAGAATAACAAGTGATCAATAAAAACCATAATTTACCTGTGTGAATGTTGATATCCTGTTGCACGTATATCGCCCGAGTCCGTCGAGGTTGCCCCACCGTTGGCCTCCTCTCTCTTTCGATTCCCTGCTACCGTCCGAATAAGCCTAGGCCGAGTATGGCCTAGGGTTTGCTAAATGTGGGTTTATAAATATCCCAATATTTTCGTTTCCGCCCCTCTCGATTTATTTGGTTCGTTTCTAACTTGAACTCTTGAAATGATAACTAACCAGGCCCGTTAAGTTTGATAATCTGGGCTTTACATAACAATCTTGCTAACTATTTTACTTTGCCGGTGATTCGGGTTATCCGTTAACCCTAAATAATAACTTGTCGATTTTCAGGATGGTACAATAATGGAGTACTCACGACTCACGAGGTGTTTTAGTGGTGGTGGATACGCCGCTGGTACTTACTATATATAAACCTTTTTAATGCATCGTGGAGAAACCGTTATGAAGTTTTAAGGTGAGGACTGTTTGGGAGATAAATCAAGCATATACATGAAATGAAAACAAATGTTTGATACATTAGGAAGGCTGTGAGTCAAAGATACTCTAGGTCATAAACGAAATGAGATACCCGGCCTTTAAGGTGGATCTCTTTAATAAAGAAAGGAACAGGAAACTCTAGGCCTACGGGGTTGAGAAAGTAAAAGATTCCAAGCCTACGGGACTGGGGAATGAAGTCTTCGTGACAAATGCAAGGGGTCTATACTGATGAGTATAAGAACCTTGCCAATACTCGGACCGGAGGTACGGCCTAAGAAGGTTGCGAGGGGGTTAGCACACCCATAAAATATACGAATGACTTGACCGGAGGTACGTCCGGAGATGGTCACGGGGAGTCGAGAGCCTGGGAAGCATGAACAATAATAAGAAACTAAAGGGTTCATAATAAAATGAACGATGAAGTGTACTTACTTAGCGTAAGCTAATTCAAAAACGTTTTCCAAACACTGTAGGAAAGAAGCACTTGGAATAGAGATTCCTATAGACGTGGCTGATCGGAGTTAGAAAATCCCTATGTAAAATGATTATATTATCTTTTGTAAAACAATATTATAATAAAAAAGTTAACTTAACAAATTATAGCAAGGTTTTGATAAATTGGGACTGTTTTCCGCAATAAAATACTCTAATAAAATAGTAAAATAAGTAGGGTGTTTCAATATATATATATATATGGGGAATGTATAGGATGAAAACCCCTCCTAGTTGTGAAAACATTTGAAAACTGTCTAAAAATCGGATTTTTACAAGGTTTTTTTTTAAAACCTTTTATATGTAATTTCAAAACTTTTTATAAAAAAAAATCAAAAAAGCGCCGACCAGATATTTTTATAAAAATTTTAAAAATAAAATTCTGCCCAGTTGTTTTACATATGTAATTTTTGTTTTTAAACAAAAAACGGAGATTTTTGCGCATTTAAAAAAAACCGCTAGGCGTTTTTTATATTTTTTTTAACGAAAATTTTATATAAGTTGCTAAGAATGATTCCCAAATTTTTTTTAAAAAAAACATGTTATTTGGTAGAGTTTACAAGGTTTTCTCCACTTATGTGGGTTTTCAAAATATCCATCCCGTATATATATATATATATATATATATATATATATATATATATATATATATATATATATATATAGGGGAAGAATCTAGAGAAAACCACAAAGTTAGGCAAAAACCGAGAAAACCACTAAAACAATTTGTGATAGTATGGGTTACGCATACGTAACCGTAATTTTTTTGTTTTCTGTTTACGTATACGTAACAATATGGGTTAAATATGTAAGCCAATATTTAAATGATTTTTTGGTAAAAATTTATAATATTACATTGACACTCTTATAAAAAAATAAAAATAAAATAACATAGAAAATAAATATTATTATATTATTGGTTAAAATTATTATTTTTTTGTGGTTTTCTCGGTTTTCGCCTAACTATGTGGTTTTCTCGGGAACCCTCCCTTAATATATATATATAGGGTTACGTTATAGTAAAAAAGGTTTTAAAAATAAGAAGGGTAAGAAGGATTTTGGGTTTAACATGCGTCCTTTTATTGTTTTTAAAGGTAGGGCATAATGGTAATTGTGTAATATACGAGGTCATTGTATAATATAAGGTCTTATATTACACAATGACCAGACCTGATATTAGACAATGAGCAAATTACACAATGACTACACCTTATATTATACAATGACTTGACATATTTGAGCGAATTATAAATATATATATATATATATATATATATATATATATACATGTCCTTTTCTCTTGAATGGTACTATGGTAATTTCACCTTTCCCCCTTAACAAGAAAATCTTTATTAATTTTAATAATATTACGTTTGTCTTTTTTTACCAAACTATCAACATCATCTACATACACCATCAACATCATTTCATTCATTTAATATTATCATCTCTCTATCATTTGATTTCTCCTCCCTAACTCCATTAATTTTACCCTCTTCTTCAAGGTTTATCTTCCCCCCGTTAATGCTCTTCTCATTTAGTGGATTCATGTCCCACACATTTAACTCCAAACAATATGGATTCCTATAATGTCATTAATGGTGATCCTACACTTGATGAAAGTTTCCTTTTTGACATTAATGCTCATCATACTCCACCCAATTTCCTAAACGGATATCATAATCCAGGGATGATTTTGCATTTACATTTTTTCCTTATTTTTTTGTTGACTTTTTTTTTGTTTTTTTTTCAGATAATGATCCTTTGTCTGGTTCATCTCCTATTTTACATTTTACCTTATTGTTATTGTTTGGTCACTTTATATATGTTAGCTTATCGTTAACCATGTTATGTTCGAAGCAGTATTGAACACTTGACATTTGTCCCTTCTATTGTTATTTACATATGTTAACAACCAAACAGTATTGAACATTTTGTATTATTGTTGTTATTTAATTATACATATGTTAAATGACCGAAGTTATGGTGTCCTAACATTTTGTAATATTTGTAGGCGGTTTTTGTTTTCTTTTGTTTATGAGAGAGCCTAAATTTTTCAGAGGGTCCAAATTTTCAGAGGGCTAAAAAAAAATATCTGTACATTTATGTAGGCGGTTTACCCTCTTCATCGTCTCTTATAAAGATGTAAAATAGTTGTTGGTAACATGAATCGATGCAGGGTAATCCTCCTTTGATGATATCTAATTTGCAAGTTCAACCTTCTAATGGATTTTAGCATGTTATGAATGAAGTTCATTAACTTAAAAATGTATGTTGCTATCAAAGAACTAACTAATGGAGTTACATATGTAACTAGTGATCCTACAACTATTACATATGTTGTTTAGCCTTCTGATGGATTTGATCAGGTTATAAACGAAGTTCATTCCCCTAAAGATGTCCGCTGCTATAAAAAACTGTCTCATGTGGGTACTTTGATGTTGTAACAAAATAGAAACCATTAATAGTTACGTATGTAATAAACCTTAGTTACACATGTAATATTTGTTTATTTATGCTTTTTTTCTGTTTCGTTTGTTTAGCTACATAACCTACATATGTAATAATTATTTGTTCATGTCTCTTTCTCTATATTTCCACTTTGAAGGACTTTTTATGTAACAACTATATGTATAATAATTGTTTAGTTATTTCGCTACAATAATCATTCGATTAGCTACATATGTAATCATCATTTTATGTAAAAGTCATTAATAATTACATATTTAGTAACACGGTCATCATATGTACATTGTGCACAATATGTTCATTATCCATAACACGTCTACTTCTATCCATAATTCGTGGAAACATCATTCACAAATTCGGTGGAAATATTAGTTGTATATTTTAGGGACTGTTTAGTAACAAAAGTTACACAAGTTACATTAGTAACGTCAACAAATGTTCTACAAATTACTGTAATCACTGTTTAGTAACTGAGTTTGTTACATAAGTAACTAGTGAAATATTACATATGTAACTAGCCATGCTACATAGGCTCTAAAAATTACTGACTTTTGTGACAATTTATGTCATTTAACACTTAACAACATAAGTAACACGGTTAACATGTGTGCACCATGCATGCTTGAAGATTTTTTTACATATGTAACTGGTGAAATGTTACATATATAACTAGCAATGCTAAATATGTTACAAATGTTGTCGAACCTTTTGATTGAGTTGACTAGGTTATAAACGAAGTTCATTCCCTTTAACTCAAAATTGTTTCTATTTTAACCCTCCTCTACATATATATATATATATATATATATATATATATACATATATATATATATACATATATATATATATACATATATATATATATATAAATATATGTATAGGGTTAGGTTATAGTAAAAAGGGTTTTAAAAATAAGAAGGGTAAGAAAGATTATGGGCTTAACATGTGTCTTTTTATTGTTTTTAAAGGGAGGACATAATGGTAATTATGTATTATACGAGGTTATTGTGTAATATAAGGTCTTATATTACACAAAGACCAGACCTGATATTAGACAATGAGAAAATTACACAATGACCAAACCTTACATTATACAATGACCTGATATATTTGAGCGAATTACACAATGACCAGACCTGACATTACACAATAACCAGACCTGATATTACACAATGACCTGATATTACAAAATGACTATACCTGATATTACACAATGACCAGACCTGATATTACCCAATGAACTAATATTACACGTTGAGCAAATTATAAATGACCATTATTATTACACAATGACCAGGCATATTACACAATGACTAGACCTATTACACAATGACCTGACATATTACACAATGACCAGACCTATTACACAATGACCTGACGTATTACACAATGAGCAAATTACACAATGACATGATATTAAATAATGAACTGATATTACACAATGACCAAACCTTACATTACACAATGACCAGATATGATATTACACAATGACCTGATATTACACAATGAGTAAATTATAAATGACCAGACCTATTATACAATGACCTGACATATTACACAATGACCAGACCTATTATACAATGACCAGACCTATTACACAATGACCTAACGTATTACGTAATGACCTAACATATTGCACAATGAGCTAGAAAACGTAAATTGTTTTCGCTTTTTTATATAACAATACTATACTCGTTTTAAATATAAAAAAACTCGTTTTTACGGTGTAATTTTTATAAAAAAAATACTGACGTATGTAAAAGTTATGAATGTTAAAAAAAGGAGGGGGGAAGACTTGATAAAAAGTCAACAAAAGTGATAAAGACTAAAATACCCATTCAATAACTTTTTCTACTATAATTTAATCTCAACATTAAGTTTTTCTACAATTTGATCTAATGGCTCCAAATTCTTCTCACACTTCTTAGATTTAAAATCCTTTTTACTTGAACTTTTCTCTCTCTCTCTCTCTATATATATATATATATATATATATATATATATATATATATATATATATACAGAGAGAGAGAGGAAGGTTCCACTACAAAGCAGTTTTTGCCTAAAAAGGATAGGAAGTAAGGAGAGTGCGACACGTGTACAATATTGATTTCATGACCGAGGGTATTTGCGTCAATTATGCGCGCAGAAACCAACACAGTTATATGATCATAACCTATACTAGTTTAACATTTACAATTGTACTGCTATATCATGAGTGGTGTTGATAATGATAATCAGCACAAATTTCGAGCATTGTTATATTTTTTTCTAAAAAAATCAATTTTTAAAATAAAAAATATAACAATACTATACTCAAATTAAACATAAAAAAATTCTTGATTTTATGGTGTAATTTAAAAAAAATAATAATGTATAAAAAAGTTATATTAGTTTAAAAATGATGGTGGAACTCTTATTAAATGCAAAGGAAAGTCTGCAAAAGGGCAAAATTTCTATTCTACCCCTCAATTTATTAATTAACATGTAAATTAATCTTAGCTTCTAGATAAGTTTGATCAAAGGACTACATTCCTTCTACACTTTTTAGGTAAAAGCGACTTTGTAGTTGAATCTTCCTCTATATATATATATATATATATATACAATGACCTGACATATTTGAGCGAATTACACAACGACCTGACCTGACATTACACAATGACCAGACCTGATATTACACAATTACCTGATATTACATAGTGACCTAATATTACACGATGACTATACATGATATTACACAATGATCAGAACTGATATTACACATTGAGCAAATTATAAATGACCAGATTTATTACACAATGACCTGACATATTACACAATGACTAGATCTATTACACAATGACCTGACATATTACACAATTACCAGACCTATTACATAATGACTTGACGTATTACACAATGAGCAAATTACACAATGACATGATATTAAATAATGAACTGATATTACACAATGACCAGACCTTAAATTACACAATAACCATATCAGATATTACACAATAACCTGATATTACATTGTAAGACCCCAAACCCGGGAGGCCTCACTTGTTGGATTTACTCATTCACAAACAGTTCTTAAACATGAATATCAAATAACGCAGCGGAAAATTTCATTCATTCATCATAATTAAAACTTGTTCATACATGCAGAAGCGTAACATTATCAAATACATAAACACAACATAAACAACTCATAACGGATGCCAGTCTTCATGATCGACCGGGTAACTCTTCTCGCTTGCCAAGCATCACCGTCCATCGTCTATACCTGCCTTAACCTGAATGTGCATACTAAAAAGTCAGCTACGCTGGTGAGTTCTAGCATTTCATAAAAACTTTAACATCAACATTTGCCAAAAATGTATCATTCATTTAGTAAAACCTTTCACAAAAGCATGTAATAATCTAACATCTTTAAAAAGGTTTCGTACCCATATCATCATCAACATCATTATCACAAACCACGTTAAACGGATCGTTCATTAAAACTTTTAACATTCATTTAAGTCATACATTATTATCTAAATCTGTGTTACCCTTCGTTCCGTCATTTAGTATGGTATTGCCCTTAAGGCTTAACTGCACGAAGACTGACAATACCATACATTCCGTCAATTCCCTTTTGGTATTGCCCCCAAGGCTAACTGCGCGAGGACCGACAATACCCATTCAGTTACCCTTATGGCTCTCATGTCCATAAACCAACAACTTCCATCGACGGCCATGGCTCACGGCCATGACACCGTCGGATCATAATTTAACCTTACATAGGGTCACGTTAACCCCTGAGTAACCGTTGTTACTCCCTTACCAGTTGTACAACATCATAACCATTGACATGCCACAGAGACACTTCCCCTGTTGTTCTTGTGGCAACTATGGCTCGCTGTCCATAATCTACCACAAGGCTGGGAATCTCATTCCCATACTTCATTCGTCAATTCCATTCATTCGACAGATTAGATTTGTAATGACTTCTTTAAAACCTTTACCTCTTTCTCTTCCCATTAAACATTTCCTCATTTAGACCGTTCATAAAGCATTCGTAACCCTTTTTGGCAAAAACACTTCAAAACCTTTCCTTTCGTAAACATCGTTTCGTTAAAACATCATTTCGTTAATCATCATTTCGTTAAACATTATTTCGTTAAACATCATTTCGTTAAACATCATTTCGTAAGTATGCACACCAGCCCAAAAACATTTACAAAACATTTAAAAGAGGGCTTCTAGAACTCACATGATACGCTAGTATGGGTTGTCCTAAACGAAGGTCCAACAACGTCACTCCCGATCTGAATTGATTAGTTAAATACACATCAGACCAATCCCGACTCTAACGGTTTAACCATTCTAACATACGGACTTCACTTAATCAGTTCTGATGTCTGCGCACTTAGCAAGTGCGCAGACCCTACTGCCTGCGCACTTAGCAAGTGCGCAGACCCTGCTGCCTACGCACTTAGCAAGTGTGCAGGACCTGCTCCGTGCGCACTTAGCAAGTGCGCACGACCTGTTCTTCGCGAAAAACCCTAACTTTCGCATTTGGGTCTAATCATGTGAAGATCCCGAACCTGTTGCATTCAAAACGTTCGTTTTCCATTAAGGAACTCAAATCCATGATTATCTTTCATTTTCATCCGTTCAAACCTTACCTTTTCACCCAAAACCCGAAAACCCCAAAAACGAACTAAAACTCAGATTTAGGTCGGATCGTTACCTGAATCGAGTTTCTGATCCGGAGGTTCTTCTCACGAGTTATGGAGTAACACTTTGCTGAAGTCGCGGGTCGATCCGCCAACTTTCTCTCTCTACGGTTTCTCTCTCTAAAAGTTGCAAATGAGAGAAAAAGGGTGGCATAGGCTATTTATAGCCAGCTGACCCATCCGACTCGACCCGCCATGCCTCGTTCGTTTATTCCGTTATTATAACTATCGTTTTATTCTTGGGATGTTACAAGTCTACCCCCCTTACAATAGGTTTCGTCCCCGAAACCTATCGTAAGTCAAATAGATGAGGGTACGACTCCCTCATTTCCTTCTCCGTTTCCCAAGTGGCTTCCGATCCCTTTCGATGCTTCCATTGGACTTTAACCAATTGGATAACTTTATTACGTAAACGTTTCTCCTTCCGATCAAGGATGGCCACGGGTTCTTCGATGTAATTAAGGCTGTTGTCAACCTCGATGTCAGTAAGTGGTACGTGAGCCGATTCATCCGCCAAACACTTTCGCAAGTGTGATACATGGAAAGTAGGATGACTCCCACTTAACTCATCAGGCAACTCCAACCGATAAGCGACTTCCCCAACCCGTGCCATTATCTTGAATGGTCCGACAAACCTCGGACTTAACTTTCCTCTCTTTCTGAATCGTATGATTCCCTTCCATGGTGACACTTTCAGCATTACTCTGTCACCAATATCAAACTCAATAGGCCTTCGTTGTTTATCCGCATAGGATTTCTGACGATCTTGTGCGGCCTTCATTCGCGCTTTGATCTGATCAAACCTTTCCGACGTCTCTCTTACGACTTCGAGACTTCCTAATTCCTTCTGTCCAATCTCACCCCAACAAACCGGGGTCCTACATCTTCTCCCATACAACATTTCGTAAGGCGGCATGCCTATCGTTGTGTGATGACTATTGTTGTAGGAGAATTCAGCTAACGGCAGATGGCTGTCCCAACTGCCACCGAAGTCGATAATACAAGCACGGAGCATATCCTCCAATGTCTGAATGGTCCTTTCGGACTGACAATCCGTTTGCGGGTGGTATGCTGTGCTGATATTAAGCCTCGTGAAATCTTTTCCAGAACCTCGATGTGAATCGTGTGTCCCGGTCAGATACAATCGTCAAAGGCATCCCATGCCGTGCTACTACTTCGTTAATAAATACTTCCGCTAACCTTTCCGACGAGAACGTCTCGCGAATAGGTAGGAAATGAGCACTCTTCGTTAAACGGTCCACAATTACCCAAATGGTGTCATGACCTTTAGCTGTGCGAGGTAGCTTAGTTATGAAGTCCATGGTAATGTGTTCCCACTTCCATTCCGATATATCAAGTGGTTGAATCTTTCCATACGGTTTCTGGTGCTCGGCCTTTACTTGCGAGCAAGTCAAGCACTTGCTTACATACTTCGTCACATCACGTTTCATTCCAGGCCACCAGTATTCCTTCCTCAGATCTTGATACATTTTATTGGTACCGGGATGGATAGAGTAACGAGACTTATGAGCCTCATCCAATATCTTGGTTCTAAGCTCGCCACCCATAGGTATCCATACCCGTCCAAAACGTGTCCTAACACCAAGGGTGTTATACTCCAACTTGTCCTGTTGGCCAACCATCCTTTCCTTCTTTATGATTTCTTCTTTAAGTGCCTCGTCTTGAGCCTCTTTGATTTCTCTCATCACATCCGATGTTATCACCAACTGGCAAGCTTTCACTCTAATAGGAGTAGGCAAATCCTTTCGGCTTAGAGCGTCAGCCACTACGTTTGCCTTTCCAGGATGGTATATGATTTCACAGTCATAATCTTTCAGGAGTTCCAACCATCGTCTCTGCCTCATATTAAGCTTTCTTTGTTCGAAGAAGTATTTCAAACTTTTGTGGTCGGAGTAAATAGTAAACTTCACCCCATAGAGGCAGTGCCTCCATATTTTCAACGCAAATACGACAGCAGCAAGTTCCAAATCATGAGTCAGATAGTTGACTTCGTGAACTTTCAACTGCCGCGGCGCATATGCAATCACTCTCCCGTTGATAGATTCTTGTGTAGTCTTGACTATACCTCTCTTACTCTTGATAGACGTTATCTTTTTCAGCATCGTATATCCCTAGTCGGTCTTTCACATCTAACCGTTAGGGTTCTTATATCGTCATTCTATGTGAAATGTCTTATCAAACTCGGAGTCGTCCATAAAAGACTCCATGGCCATAATTTCAACTCCTCGTTAAGGTTATCCACCTTGCCATTTGGACGGTTACTATCGATCGTCTCTCGACTATTTGGATCATTGTGTATACCTCATAAGCTGTCCATGGTGCATTCGTCCTTGAAGGACCATATCATGCCGTTCTTGAATGAATCATAATATCCCGTTCCCGAATGATTCCTACTATCAAGTTTCCGAAGATACCGTACCATCTCATTCCCGAAGGAACCACATCGTCTCGTTCCCTAAGGAACCATATCGCTTCATTCCAGAAGGAACCGTATTGCTTCGTTCCAGAAGGAACCGTATCGCTTCGTTCTAGTAGGAATCGTATCACTTCGTTCCCGTAGGAACCGTATCAGGTATCTCCCAAACATATGAGGTATCCCTTATCACACTCAACTTGTCGGGAAGGTATTCATTCAGATGGCACACTAGTCACTCGAACTTTTCATTCATATTTTCATACACAATCTCCTTCTAGTCTTTCTTTCAAACGTACTTGTCAGGTTTTACGTTTCACATCGTTTGCTCATTGAACACCATTCTTCCTACATATCACTGGATGGTCTTAGGGATTGGCATCTCATCTGACCGACAATATATATTCTCTAGCTACTCGTTTCCGTTAGCCTTTTCTGCATGCATTTCTCCTAAAGTCGCATTCGTTGGTCTTACTATGGATAAATGACACGTACGGTGACACTTATACTTTCATTTCCTTTATAGTTTCAGTGGGTCCCTCAACAGCTTTCCAATTCTAACAACACTCGCAACTATTGATTAGACTTATACATAGTAGAGCGTTCTCTGAGTCGCCTTGAATTTCTTCTTAGTGCACATGCCTTACTTCACATTGTTAGTCAAAACTTGTCCTTCACATTCATTCTAGACAAACAATCCTTGGGTCGGATCTGGTTTGATTTGGTTTAGTCTGCACGCCCTAATTAACATCGTGGTTCCCGTCTCTCGTTGTTGTTGGTATATCTATTTTCTTGTTTCAGGAGATACTCTTATTAGTTGTCTAGGACTGTCTTCTACATGGAAAGATGCCATTTGTGCATTCGTGCACTCATATATTCTTTGGACATACACTTGTGTGGTTAATTCCTTCATGCTCATGTATACTTCAACAGTAGACCGATTCTTATTCACCATAACGTTTTTGTGCTAAGCGTAGTCCACCCTAGCTCATTGGCATCCTTCATACGTATGCTCGTCTGACTTAGGTAAACCGAAGTTTCATTCCTCCTCATCTTGTCCGTGGCTCGTACTCGTTGACATCATTCACCTATGTAAGGTATACCATTTCTGACATCGTTACTATTACTAACGATGTTCATCAATCTCTTTAAATCGCTACTCGGGTGAATAACATCTCGTAGTCGTGGTTGAGTAATTGGATCAACTCTGATACGTAAGCATTAATCAACACCATAAAATTCGCTATCATGCACGTGCACCTGTAAATTCACAATTTCGCGGATCCAAACGAAATTACCAATTTACCTTACTCGAGCATTCTAGTTCCTCTTATAACACTTCCTAATACTCGCGTCTCTTCAAAGTTGAGATTTTGTCCCGGTATTGTCCTCGACACCTCTTACCACTTTCGCGCTAAGTCAACACAACGGAGGACATCTCGCATCACACTCGTACGGTCTCATGCACACTACCTTCCGGTTCCGCAAGAACTCTTGACTTTTTACTATAAACTTGGTGGGCGGGAATCGTACCGTGTCATCCGGTACGACCCTCACCACGCCTTCCGCCTATTCTACCCTCCATTTCGTTCTTAAAAGACAAGGAATCTAATGTCATCACGCTAGTTAACAAATAAAATTCAATAAGTACTGTAAGATGTTAATATACACTGGCCATATGTAATTAACCATTACACTACCTTTCGATTTCTATTTGACCACCTTTGTGATTCCATCAGAACACGAGTCCTTACCTAACCCTTTCTAAGGCACACTATATACGTAATATATACTAACTTCATACCTGATGCTGTGGCTCGAGTTACCCGTACTGGCATCCGCTTTCGGTCCCATTCAAAGTTTAAGTTCAGACACTGGGAGTGTCCGAATCTCTCAAACTATTGCTCTGATACCAACTTGTAAGACCCCAAACCCGGGAGGCCTCACTTGTTGGATTTACTCATTCACAAACAGTTCTTAAACATGAATATCAAATAACGCAGCGGAAAATTTCATTCATTCATCATAATTAAAACTTGTTCATACATGCGGAAGCGTAACTTTATCAAATACATAAACATAACATAAACAACTCATAACGAGATGCCAGTCTTCATGATCGACCGGGTAACTCTTCTCGCTTGCCAAGCATCACCGTCCATCGTCCATACCTGCCTTAACCTAAATGTGCATACTAAAAAGTCAGCTACGCTGGTGAGTTCTAGCATTTCATAAAAACTTTAACATCAACATTTGCCAAAAACGTATCATTCATTTAGTAAAACCTTTCACAAAAGCATGGAATAATCTAACATCTTTAAAAAGGTTTCGTACCCATATCATCATCAACATCATAATCACAAACACCGTTAAACGGATCGTTCATTAAAACTTTTAACATTCATTTAAGTCATACATTATTATCTAAATCTGTGTTACCCTTCGTTCCGTCATTTAGTATGGTATTGCCCCTAAGGCTTAACTGCACGAAGACCGACAATACCATACATTCCGTCAATTCCCTTTTGGTATTGCCCCCAAGGCTAACTGCGCGAGGACCGACAATACCCATTCAGTTGCCCTTATGGCTCTCATGTCCATAAACCAACAACTTCCATCGACGGCCATGGCTCACGGCCATGACACCGTCGGATCATAATTTAACCTTATATAGGGTCACGTTAACCCCTGAGTAACCGTCGTTACTCCCTTACCAGTTGTACAACATCATAACCATTGACATGCCACAGAGACACTGCCCCTGTTGTTCTTGTGGCAACTATGGCTCGCTGTCCATAATCTACCACAAGGCTGGGAATCTCATTCCCAGACTTCATTCGTCAATTCCATTCATTCGACAGGTTAGATTTGTAATGACTTCTTTAAAACCTTTACCTCTTTCTCTTCCCATTAAACATTTCCTCATTTAGACCGTTCATAAAGCATTCGTAACCCTTTTTGGCAAAAACACTTCAAAACCTTTCCTTTCGTAAACATCGTTTCGTTAAAACATCATTTCGTTAAACATCATTTCGTAAGTATGCACACCAGCCCAAAAACATTTACAAAACATTTAAAAGAGGGCTTCTAGAACTCACCTGATACGCTAGTATGGGTTGTCCTAAACGAAGGTCCAACAACGTCACTCCCGATCTGAATTGATTAGTTAAATACACATCAGACCAATCCCGACTCTAACGGTTTAACCATTCTAACATACTGACTTCACTTAATCAGTTCTGATGTCTGCGCACTTAGCAAGTGCGCAGACCCTGCTGCCTTTGCACTTAGCAAGTGCGCAGACCCTGCTGCCTACGCACTTTGCAAGTGCGCAGGACCTGCTCCGTGCGCACTTAGCAAGTGTGCACGACCTGTTCTTCGCGAAAAACCCTAACTTTCGCATTCGGGTCTGATCATGTCAAGATCCCGAACCTGTTGCATTCAAAACGTTCGTTTTCCATTACGGAACTCAAATCCATAATTATCTTTCAGTTTCATCCGTTCAAACCTTATCTTTTCACCCAAAACCCGAAAAACCCAAAAACGAACTAAAACTCAGATTTAGGTCGGATCGTTACCTGAATCGAGTTTCTGATCCGGAGGTTCTTCTCACGAGTTATGGAGTAACACTTTGCTGAAGTCTCGGGTCGATCCGCCAACTTTCTCTCTCTAAAAGTTGCAAATGAGAGAAAAAGGGTGACATAGGCTATTTATAGCCAGCTGACCCATCCGACTTGACCCGCCATGCCTCGTTCGTTTATTCCGTTATTATAACTGTCGTTTTATTCTTGGGATGTTACATACACAATGAGCAAATTATAAATGACCAGACCTATTATACAATGACCTGACATATTACACAATGACTTGACCTATTACACAATGACCACACCTATTACAAAATGACCTGACCTAACGTATTACGTAATGACCTAACATATTACACAATGAGTTGGAAAACGTAAATTTTGTTTTGCTTTTTTATATAACGATACTATACTCGTTTTAAATATAAAAAAAGCTCGTTTTTAAGGTGTAATTTTTATAAAAAAAATATAATGTCGTATGTAAAAATTATGAATGTTTAAAAAAGGAGGGGGGACTTGATAAAAAGTTAACAAAAGTGGCAAAGATAAAAATACCCTTTCAATAACTTTTTCTCCTATAATTTAATCTCAACATTAAATTTTTCTACAATTTGATCTAATGGAACTAAATTCTTCTAGCACTTCTTAGATTTAGAATCCTTTTTACTTGAACTTTTTCTCTCTCTCTCTCTCTATATATATATATATATATATATATATATACATATACAGAGAGAGAGTGAGAGAGAGAGGAAGGTTCTACAAAAAGTGGTTTTTGCCTAAAAAGGATAGGAAGTAAGGAGAGTGCGACACGTGTACATTATTGATTTCATGACCGAGGGTATTTGCGTCAATTATGCGCGCAGAAACCAACACAGTTATATGATCATAACCTGTACTGGTTTAACATTTACAATTGTACTGCTATATCATGAGTAGTGTTGATAATGATAATCAGCACAAATTTCGAGCATTGTTATATTGTTTTCTAAAAAAAATCATTTTTAAAATAAAAAATATAACAATACTATACTCAAATTAAACATAAAAAAATTCTCGATTTTATGGTGTAATTTAAAAAAAAATAATGTATAAAAAAGTTATATTAGTTTAAAAATAATGGTGGAACTCTTATTAAATGCAAAAGGAAAGTCTGCAAAAGGGCAAAATTTCTATTTTACCACTCTAGTTATTAATTAACATGTAAATTAATCTTAGCCATTAAATGAGTTTGATCAAAGGACTACATTACTTCTACACTTTTTAGGTAAAAGCGACTTTGTAGTTGAATCTTCCTCTATATATATATACAATGACCTGAATATTTGAGCGAATTACACAATAACCAGACCTGACATTACACAATGACCAGACCTGATATCAACACACAACATCCATTGAATCAACAATGCACATACAAGTCACATGCCATTTACCCCCCATTTTTAAACACACATAACTTTTTTATACGTCATTATTTTTTTTTAAAGTTTCACCATAAAATTGAGCGTTTTTTTATCTTTTGAACGAGTATGGTATTGTTATATTTAAAAAAAAATACCAACTGGGTGTTGTTTGAAATTTGGAGTTTTTATGGTGTTTTTATGGAGTTTTATGTTTATGGTGTTGAAAATTTAAGCTAAAGTGTAAAACACCATAACAAAAGCAAAACGCCTTAAAAATAAACACGTCAAAACAACCTGACTAAAAAGGAAAAAAAAGACCATGTTGAAATTTGTTATTGTGAAAACGACATAACAAAAAAAATTAAAACACCATATTCAAATTGGCACCTAAATGTAAAACACCATGACCCAAAAAACTCTATGTTGAAAAACACAATGACTAGAAAACCTCAAGAAAAACACCCGTTTGAAAACACCATGTTGAAAACTCATTTTAATTCGAACACAGCCTTAACCAAGTTTATGTTTTTGGTATTGAAATTTTAAGCTAAAAGTGTAAAACACATGACTGAAGCAAAACGCCATAAACATAAAACACGTCAAAACACCGTATACATTTATTTTATGATATTTATGTTTATGCCGTTTTTGTTTTTGTCATGGTGTTATACGTCATTATTTTACACATTATGTTTATAGTGTTTTTGTTTTGTCATGGTGTTTTACACTTTTGGTGTTAAATTTCAGTCGACAGTTAGTTTTTCATTGGGTTTTATACTTTAACTTCCATATACATGGTGTTTTGTCATGTTTGTGTTTATGGTGTTTTACCTTTTTTTTAAAACGTCTAGTTCAACATAAATTACACGTCACAACTGTAAAACACAATGGCAAAAAAAGAAACTAAAACACCATGACCACAAACACCATGTTGAAATTTCTTATTGTGAAAAGACCATGATCAAAAAGCTAAAACGCCATGTTAAAATTGGCCCAAGGTGTAAAACACCATGACCAGAAAAACACCATGTTGAAAAACATTCCGTTAAAACACACCATAGCTCTAAAACACCATAAATCTAAAACACCATGTTAAAAGACCCCATTTTAATGTAATTTAAATAAAAACTGTAGGTCCCGAAACAGACCTGTAGAACACAGATCTTAGTTGAAATCCACAAACAGTCTGAATCGAGAGGCGGAATCTCTGGATCCGGTATCACTCTCGAATTAGAAATGGAAAGCATAAAAGTGAAGAAGAAAAGATAATTGAAAGCATAAAATGTATGATTCTTTGTTTGAAATGAAAATAAACGCTCATCATACACTAACAATTAGTCTCACCCTAGGGTGAGCTCCCCCTGGGGTGGTGATTCCCTCCACAGACACACTCACTCCTAATGGGTATTCTATTATATATAGGAGGCCTCACGTGCCTTGTTTTCCAAGCCACCGCCAAAGAGGCCTGAAAAACAGGCATCGAAACTAGGTAGTTTCGATTGAACAAAAATTCAACTGAAACTACTATGTTCAACCGAAACTACTAGTTTTGATTGAACAAAAATTCAACCGAAACTACTAGTTTCGATATTGTAGTTTCTATTGACAGCATCAGTCTCATTTCTATACCCAACAGAAACGATTAAATATATATATGTATAAAATAAAAAACTAACCGTAATGTTGAAAACACCATGACCTAAAAAGCTAAAACGACATGTTCAAAATGGTCCCCATGTGTAAAACACCATGATAAGAAACACTTTATGTTGAAAAACGATTTAAAATATAAAATACCGTGCTAAAAACACCACAATAAATCTAAAACATCATGTTAAAAACACCATAAACAACCATAAATCTAAAATATAAAACACCATGTTGAAAAACACCATAAATCTAAAACACCATGTTAAAAAAACCCACTTTAATTTTATTTAAATAAAAACGCTTTAAAATGGACCATAACCAAAAAATTTAAAACGTTATGTTGAAAGTTGACGCTCAAGTTGAAAACACCATAACAAAAAAACTAAAACGCCATGTTAAAATGGACCCCGCATGTTTAAAACACCATATCCAGAAAAACACTATGTTGAAAAACACCATGACTAATAAAATTAAAACACCATTTTCAATTTACTATTTCACTTTTTAAATGAATTTATATAGACAAGTATGATTACTGTTTTAGTGTTTATAAAGTAGCTTATAAAGTATGATGTTTTATATGAATATCATGGGTTTAAAGTATAGTGTTTTACTTGAACACAATGTGTTTAAAGTTATGGTGTTTTACTTAAACACAATATGTTTAAAGTTATGATGTTTTACCTGAACACCATGAGTTTAAGTTATGGAGTAAAACATCATGATAAAAAAGTTGACGCTTAAGTTGAAAACACCATAACCAAAAAAACTAAAACGTCATGTTAAAATGGACCCCGAATGTATAAAACACCATATCTAGAAAAACACTTAATTGAAAACACCATGACAATAAAACTAAAACACCATGTTAAAATTAACCAATATGCATAAAACATCATAACCAGAAAAACACCATATTTTAAACCCATGGTGTTCAAGTAAAACACCATAGTTTAAAAAAAGACGTTTTTTTTCTAAACAAAACATAGCAATATCATATTCATATTAAAGATAAAAAAACGCTCGATTTTATGATGATTTTTAAAAAAATTAATAACGTATAAAAAGTTATGGACGTTTAAAAATTAGAGGGGAAGTTGCATGTAACTTGCATGTGAGGCTTTTTGGTTGAATTTTACCATTCTATCCTCCTGATCCATTCCGTATTAATTCTAAGTTGCATTTATTTACCAAAATAACACCGTGTGAATCTCAGCCACAAAACACAAATATCTTGTGGCTGAGATTCCTTCCTACACTTTCTACACATTTCCCCCTTTCTAGTCTAAGCTCAATATATATATATATATATATATATATATATATATATATATATATATAAGGCCCAACTTGTATTATCCATTTATCCTATTAATCCATTTATCTTATTAGTCTATTTAGAAATTAAAAAAGACTCACTACTTGTATTATCCATTTATCTTATTAGTTTATTTAGAAATTTAAAAAGACTTATTAGATTTTCAAACTTATTAAAAAATAACAAAATAAATAGGCTGGGGCTGGAATTAAAAAAAGGCCCACTGCATGTTAATCGTTATTCGTTTGTTGTAGTTTTTTTATTATGTTATTTTTTTACATGTTCCGGACCCAAAACGTATTGAAGATTCTCGTTACCGGCCCTGAACACCTCAATGTCTTCCTCAACTAATACAAAAATGAATTTTACATCAAAGGATCCCAATTACACGTTGCCTACTTCCTTTGTTGAATCGAAGGAGCTAAGAGGCTTAAATGCAGTGTGGCACATTGTGGAAAGAAAAGGATAAGGACTGAAAACAGCAACACGTGAAGAAGTCATCAACTACTCCAAGTCTTGTACATATAAATTGCCTCTTTCCGCCACTTGTATTGATCACTTGTAAAAAAAAGTTATAAGATGGGAAAAAGTTTGTTCATGCTCATGTTGATGATAGTTCTCTTTGCTTCTGGTATGCTTTCCTATTAACCTCAAAAATAATATATTTAAAGTGTCAACGAACATATTTTAAGAAACAAGAGGAAAGTATGATTTTCGTTTATGTGGTTTGACCATTTTTGGCATTTTAATTCAAAAACTTTTTATTTAGCTTTTTTGTTCGTTACGTTTTACAATTTAGCAATTTTCATCCACCCGACTAACTCCGTCTACATTTTAACGTAGGGACAATTTGGTCTTTTCAAAAATTCTTTTTCAATGTCACAGAGAGTAGAAGGCCTTTGAAAAGACCAAATTACCCCTGATTTAACAATAAAATGTAGACGGAGTTAGTAAGTTGGATGAAAAAGCCTACGTTTTGAAAAGTCACGAACGAAAAAGCGAAAAAAAAAAGTTTTTTTATGAAAGTGGCTAGAATAACCAAATCATAAGTATGAAAATGGCATTACTTGTGATACATAAACATATAATAGATACATAAAATATCATATACATGTAATTAAAAATAATTATTATTTATTTTATGGTTTTGATAATAAGATACAAAATAATTGCAGAAGAGATGATGGTGCAGTTGACAGAAGCGAAGGCGTGCTTAAGGTTTATAACTCCTGATGCTAAATGTACGATGGATTCGGAGTGTGAAAGCCTATGTAAAAAAATGGTCGATAAATCTGCGCCAAATTGTCACACTTATAAACGTTGTTCATGCTACTTTGAGTGTTAAACTTATTTATATATTATACAACTAGGTTAAAATCTCGTGTATTACGCAAGTTGAATAAATGTAATCTATACTCTATAATAAATAAAGGTTTTAATAAGACAAATTTTCTCGTCTCTCTCTCCTATTAAATGCACAAGTTTTCTTTAATTATTTTTTTAATAATTTTTTGTTTTTCGTCTCTCTCTTGTATTAAATAATAATGATTTCTATAATTATTTTTATTTAAAAAAAATAGGTTTGTTCATAAAATATTTTTAGAAATTGAACATTTATTTCATTCTTTTTATAAAATACTTTTAAAAAATAACTATATGACGTTTCTAAAATTTGTACTAAAAAAACTATGTAATACGTCATAAATATGTAATATGTAAATATTTATTATTAGGTATATAAAATTATATTTATTCAACCAGTGTAATACACTAGGTTTCTAACCTAGTGTTATATATACTTAGAAATAAAAAATTTATGTTTTTAAAAATCCAAGTATTACACGGGTTAAATAAAATATAATGTAATTTGTTAACATATAAACTCGTCAACATATGCTTTAAAAAAATATAATTTGATGTAACAACAATAAATTCTGTTAAGTTAATTTTTTAATAACATTTTTTTTTCAATTGAGTATTATTTTTTTATATGTAATTGATAAATGTTAATTCAAATCTATTTGGTTAATTATATATAATAACTATCCATAATTAAATATTAAGTATCCACAATTAGATTTATATAAAATATTTAAAAATATATATTCTTTTAATATCATCCCTATTCTAAGAAAAGACTAAATATTGTTCCAACAATCAACACCATATTTATCCTCACACTCATTTTCCACCAAAATCATATTTACATACTCCATTCAATATTTTCATATTTAACTCATTGTTTTTGAAAAATTACATAAATAACATTTTAGCAAATCAATTAACCATTATTACAATTGACTAATATTTTTTTAAGTTATCATCAAAAGTGAATATTTAAAAAAATAATAATTAAAAAATAAGAGATTTTAAACAAGCGAGTTTTTAAAGTATTATTATTTAAAAGCGAGTTTTAAAATTTCTATCATTAAAAAACTAAAATTTTAATTTTACATATAAAATTTAAAAATGCTACTTTTTTAATTTAAATAAATATGTGTTAGAATAAAGTTGAATGATATTTAATTAGTAGTTTTTTTAATTAGGTTTGATATTTATAAATAGATTTTTTATTTTGATTTGTAAATTTTAATACTTACTTTTTAATTAAAACTAGTAATTTTACCCGCCGCGCGTTGCGGCAGTGCCGAAATATAGCCTAATTCGAATTCTCGTTATCCGCGGCGTGAAGCGGATCGTAAACTGTTGAGACGGTTAAAAAAGAAACATAGAAGGTTATGGTTACTTATTTAACTCTGAATTAAAAAAAACATATAAGGTTATGGAAACTTGTTTAACTCTGAACTAAAATGTAAAATAATAAAAGAAAAATAATGTTTTGGTGTTGACAAAAACGCAATCAATTACATAAAAGTAACGTGAGAATTTGAGGTGGATTGGTTTTGAAGATACAACCAGAGATATAAAAATGTATTATGTCTCTCACATTACGTGTAATATTTAAAAAATAATAATCAAAAGAAATAAAAAGAATTACAAAAAAAAGAAACAAAAATGTTTATTAGACATGAGATTCAAACCCATGACCTGTTGTGTAAGGAAAGTCTAATGAAACCAGTACACCATACTTGCCGTTTTAGTGTTATCGTAGTAATAAAAAGAAAATACTAATTGTTAAAATGTGACGATTCATAAGTCAGTGAAAAGATCTATAAATCCCCCTCTTCGTCTCTTATTTTATGTAAATCGTTCGTAGGAGTACAGTATGTAATTTTTTGGCGGTGACTTATTTATATATATTAATTCTTTCGGCGGTAGAGGTGCACAAATCGGTTTTTTTTTTGAACCGGATCCGGTTCGGATCCGGACCGGTTCCGTCAAAGTTGGTCAATAACCGGATCCATTAGAACCGGTTCCGGTTCGGATCCGGTTCCGGGTGTGGAGACTTGGAACCTATTGGGACCGGTTCGGATATTTAGAACCGGACCGGTTAAAAAAAACCGGTTCCACCGGTTCCGAAAAAAAAAAAATTAAAAATTAACAAAGATACATTATAAAATACATGTTTTATTTATTTTGTAGATTTTTTTAAGTTATTTAACAATAGTTCGTACAAAAAAAATACAAAAAACATAATTGAATCACAAAGCATTAATTATTTATTATGTTTTCAATATTCTTCGTCGTAGTCTTTGTAACATCGGTTTTCATTCTTCTTCGCTTGAGATACGTTGGGCTTCATCGTAAGCTTGTTCTTCGTCCGAAAGTGGAGTCGCCGCCCCATGTTCTACTTCGAATTCATGTATTTCTTGTTCAACGTCAAGCTCGCCTTCTAATTTTGCAACATGTTGTACACGTTCGGCGGCATCCAAATGGTCCTTCAAGCAAATACACATCTCCATAGATTCCGGTGTAAGCCTCGTTCTTCGAATAGATAAAACCCTGCCACTAAGAGAAAAAGCGGATTCCGAAGCTACCGTGGAAGCTTGGACGGTTAGTAGGTCACGGGCCATTGCGGCTAGAACGGGATATTGGGATTCCCTTCCTTGCCACCAACTCAAGATATCAAAGTTTTCAAACTCTTCGGATCTTAGAGTAGAAATAAAGTCGGTTGCTTGATATCTCCCAAGCTCGCTACTTGGTGTGGTTCCACGAGCTCGTTTAGTATTTTCGTTTCTTAAAGTGTTAAATAAATTTAGCATCGGGTTCCTTGAACTACTAGAAGTTGAACCCGAACCCATTGATTCACGTATGTTTGATGGATCACCACTTCCACCATATTTGCGTAAATAATAATCAAACATATTATTAAAAGCCGAATTGAAATCCCTTATTGCATTTGATTCAAAATTTGGGTCTTCCTCGAACATATTTAAATCATCCGATATTGATCCAATTAATGTTTCAACACCGGTTACATTAATCGTTGGGTTTAAGGCGGCCGAACATGTAACAACGGCCGGCATTTCTGAAAAATATTTTTTAAATTTAGCTTTCATAGGTTTTACCATTTTTTCAAAAATAGTGCCGTGATATTCAAACTCTTTTAATTTATTACATATTAAGTATAATTGTTGAAGTATTAGCGAAGACGTGGGATAATAAACTCCCGATAAACATGTAGTTGCATTTTTAAAAACCTCAAGCAAATTAGTTAGTTTCTCGATCATATCCCAACTTATATTATCAAATTTTTGTAAACAACGTTTCTTTTGCACAAGTTCATCATGGAAATGTTTTAAAGTAATTCTTTGCCTTAAGGCTGATTCAAACATTTTTCAAGTCGAGTTCCATCTAGTAGGTACGTCCCAATTCGGACCTAAAAAGATGGAATCCGTTTGTTGGCACAAGTTTCTATAGTTTATATATCTTTTTTTGCTTGTGCTAAAAACTTCACGTAACATCACTTTAAAATTTTCTTTTACGTCTCTTATTTTCTTGGACGTTTAGACCGTCTTGCACAACCAAGTTAATGATGTGTGCAACACATCGACTATGAAAAAAAACACCGTTACAAGGCGGTTCATATTTTATTTTTAATTTTTCGACCGCGTTTGTGTTATTTGAAGCGTTATCAAAAGATATTGAAAATATTTTCGGTTGAATTTTATAAGTTTGAATTACCGAGTCTAAAATATAAAATAAGTTTTCACCGGTATGTGGATATCCAAAATAATCAAACGCAATCGTACGCTTCATCATTTGCCACGACTCCGGTTGAACCCAATGTGCGGTAACGCAAAGGTACGATTCGGGTAAACCATGTGGAGCGGACCAAACGTCCGTTGTTAAGTTAATGCCGGTATTTAATTTTTCAAAACCTAAAATTAATTCTTTTTTGGCTCTTTTCCACATTTTTAAACAATCTCTTCTCAAAGTAGAACGACTTACATTTGTGTAATTCGGTTGAAGCGTCTCTTGTATCATCCTCGTCAAGCGCGGATTATCAAAATGATCAAAAGGCAAGCCTTCTTGAATGACGAAATGTGCCATTCTCTCACGAACACTTTCGACATTGTATTGCCAAACTCCTCCATCCCTACCAATTTGAGTTTGATTTTCACCTTCTTGAGTGTGTCTTGCGTGACTAGCAATATGTTTCCTTAAACTGCTATTTCCCGCCGCAGCTAAAAGTTTACCACAACGTTTGCAACGAGCCTTTTGCGAGCCGTACGACATTTCGCATAAATCGAAATAAGCCCATATTTCTTGGTTTCGGGAGCAAGGAAGTATTGACACAACCGTAACATCGCTAGTAGAACCACCAACCGAATTTTGAGTGCTTGCGGAAGCGGAAGCCATGAGAGCGTTTTTTTTTTTGCTTAACGTGAGCGTTTTTTTGCGTTTTGAGAGCGTTTTTGAGTTTTGAGAGCTAGAATGTTGTGGTGAACTAACACAAACACCCAATACCTATTTATACTAAATTTCAATCCTTAAAAACAAAAAAAAAACAAAAAAAACGGCCATAAAACGGCTATATAGCCGTTTTTTTTTAACCCCAACGGCTAGAACCGGTTCCGAACCGGTTCCAAAATGTCCGAAAAAAACTGGTTCCAAAAAATCCGATTTTTATCCGATTTTTAACCGGTCCGTCAAAAAACCCAGAACCGGTCCCGGAACCGGCGGTTCTCATAATATCCGGACCGGTTCTCACCGGATCCGGTTTCGGATAATCCATCGGATCGGTTCCGGTTCCGGTTCTTTTGTGCACCTCTATTCGGCGGTGCCTTATTTTTCATTGGTCCACCGATAATGAAAATTAAGGTTTAGTAATTAAGAAACGTGTAAATATTTATTTTTAAAAATGTATTATATTTTAAACTTAAATTTTTTTATAATGGCGAGATTTGTTTTTCAAAAAACATATATATTTCATTTCAATTCTAATTTATTAGTTTTAATTTTTGAATTCTAATTTTAAATTGTGTCGATATATTAAGGAGTGTGATTTTTAAAATTTGTAGTTTTAAATTTTGAATTGAAAAGACGATATATTATTGAAATTTAAGTTTTATTTGTATTTTTTTAAATGAAAGATTTAGTATTAAAAGTTTAACGAGATTTTCCGTATATAAGGCAAGACTTTCTTTTTTAATTTAATTTTGATATGTAAATTTAATTACAACTTTAATATTTGTAAATATGTTATAACATTAAGGTTAAAGTTTATACAAAGATACTGATAGAGTTTTAAGAAGTTAATAAAATGGGGAAACAACGTATGCAAGGAAATCGTTAAACAATTTGATTATCTCCGAATTCTTTGGGCACCGTCTGTGACCTTTACTTCGATCGGTTTTGGCTATTTTGTATTTTCAATCATTAAGGAAAAGAAACTCCATTCTTTATTGCATTTAATGGGCACTAATATTTTTTGCATGTCAGTTCGGTTTTGGTATTGAAATTATGAAACACTTAAGAGTATATGTGGATCTTTAATTTCGTTAGGTCTTGTTCTTCATCTTTATGCTCTAATATGTGGGTTGTGTTCATTTTATAATTTTAGACAATTCTTTTGCACATTTGAGTTCTGGTTCTACAGAATTTTAATCAATTATATTATGTTTCTAGAGTTGCAATCATTAATTAGGAACTAACGTTCTCTAAATTTGTTTGATGAATCAAATTCCTTAGATTAAGAAAATTACAAGTAAAATTCAAGATTTTTTCATTATAGAAGATTCAAGATTTTTTTTTTATTATACTGATGTTTTTTTTATGTTTATATGGTGTTATGTCAAGATCTTGATTTTTTATTTTTATTTTATCTATAAAATGTATAAGTTTGTGATTATGTCTAGAAAGCAAAAGACATTAATATTTGTTTAATGATTCTTTTTATCTAGATAAAGTTTCTTTTATTTATGTTATGATGAAGAAAATATTGTATAATAAACGGATATTCTTCTTTATAATTTACATTTTAACAACACAATGTATAAAAAAAGGTGTTTTTATTGGTAGAATTCATTTTGTCTCTACTTCACTTGGTGTAGCATATTTCTTAAAAATTCTTTTAATCAAAATTAAAGGTTCAATATCATTTGGAAAAATTCGCACATTTAATAGACATATATTACATATCTTTAGAGACACATGTTATTCTCTTGGACTATTAAAGTCATGGAATACATCGAAGCAATTGAAAAGGCACATCATTCAGGTTCTGGTTATTTCTTACAAAAAAAAAATGTCTAAACCAGATTTTATTTGGAAAAATACATGGGAATACTTGGCAAACGATTTTCACTACAAACAACAATATATTTTGAAGTCTTCGGGTACAAAAAGTATTCATGATTATTGTTATTAAAAATTATTCTTAATTTTTATATACTTAAATATAAATTTTATATAAGTGCAGATAATATCTTTCATAACTGGTTCATTTAACCCTATTTCAGATTTAACTGATTTTGTGTATCTTTCTATTCTTGACCATGCGTCTAATCCAGAATATTTTCAAAAGCGAGCGATACTTGACCAAAAAATGAAGTCCAATGAGAAATTAATGTTCGCTTGCTGTCAATGTTTCTAGGAGATTCAAAAGAATATCTAAGTACAGATAGTGTTTGTCAATCAGAGCATCTTGATGATAATTTTGATGAAAGTTACTCTTCGGGTTTTCTAAATGTACTTAAATTATCAGGTTTGTTAAACCATAAATTAGTTCTAAATATCAGTGTTCGAGTTATGCTACTAAGAAATATTGAGAAACAAATGGTTTATGTAATGGAACAAGACTTCAGGTTAAATCACTAGGAAATTACGTTATAGAAGCGGAGATTATATCTGGAAACAACATTGATCATTGTAATTTTAGCCCTATAATTGGGTTAACTCATTAAGACAAAAGAATTTCATTTATATTTCAAAGGCGAAAATATAAAATTGTTGTATGTTTTGTAATGACCATGAATAAAAGTTCAGGACAATCACATTCAAATGTTGGTCTGCAGTTGAAATATCCAGTGTTAAAAATAGATCTGGACTCAATGTTGAAGCATTTTTGTGTGATAAGCACTCTGGAGTTTGTCCCTACTTGTAAAAGTCTTTTTTATTAATCGTATTCAGTCTTGTATGTATTTTTCTGATCGAGTTGTAATCTTGTATGTTTGAACTTGTACTTTCATTTTTTGTTTCAGTCATGTTTGTAAGTTGTGGGGATAGTTCAAGTACGCACAGGAGTTGTTCCTGCGTACTTGATATGTACGCACAAGTACACATGCGTACTTGAAAAGTACGCATGAGGTTTTGTCATGCGCACTTGTTAAGTACGCAGGAACTGGGTCAGTCACTATAAGTAGCTGGTTGTAAGAGTCAGCCTGTACGTTCTCATTTGCCATTGTTCGAGAACTCTTGGAGAGCAAAACTTGTAATCGGTTATAGTGATAATAGACCAAGTATTTTGTTACCTGCGTTTGTTTTCGTTTACCTTTGTCGTATTGCATTTCGTCTTGTCTAGGGGATTCCACACCTTGGTGGACTAAACACACACACACACACACGAGTACGATCTGAGACACCCGGGGACCTACAAGTGGTGTCAGAGCATTTGCTCTTGATTTCGAGTGTTGTGAGTGTGTTAGGAGAATTTTTGACAAAGTTTTTCCATCAATTTACTCATTTTTGGACTTGTATTTCATGATTTTCAGTCAAGAAACATCTTTGCTGAGTTGTACTTTTTTGGCCCTGAAAATCCCAAAATTCATCCTTGTTTGTTGTTTCAATGATTCGTTCATCAAGGATTGTTTAGAATCAAGGTTGTAAGCTTTTGGCTGGATCAATATCATTGTTACAGCAATATTAGAAGATTTCAGAAGTCTCAGGTGACTTGAAACTGACCAAGTTAAAAGGGTGATTTTAGCGTACTTATCAATTACGCTAGACCAATTTCCTGTATTGTTAATTTTGTTCATGCTTATTTAACAAATACGCAAGGACACTTCTTGGTTCTTGCGTAGTTACAAGTACGCAAGACGACATATAAATACGCAAGACACTATCAAATTACGCAAGACCATTCTAAGTACGCAAGTTGGATTAATTTTTTGAGTTTTGACCAAGTATTCCACAATGTCGAGCATTCACAATATTAGCAGCATGTTGAATTATGACAACGAGATAGGGACTCCGCAGAAACCACCTATGTTAATAAATGTGAATGACAAATTCATGTCAACGAGATAGGAGTATGTTTCGTATAATGATTCTAACATGTGGATACCCATTCGGGAAGGGTATAAGCATCCGACACATGAGTTTTTGGTGAGACTGTTCCAAAGCCTTTGTCAAGACTTGATGAAGCTGAAAAGAAGGCTTGTGACCTAGAAAAGAAAGCATATGGTTCTGTCACCATGGCACTAAATAGAGAATTATTTCATAGTTTTCAAGGTTATGACACTTCTAAGGGGTTATGGATGGCTATACAAAAGAGATTTGAGGGGAACACTAATGTGAAGAAAAGCAAAAGGGATTTGTTGAGGAAACAATATGAGTGTTTTAAGCATTTAGAGAATTATTCTACCGACGACTTGATTTCTAGATTCTATCACTTGTTGACCAAATTGAAAACTTATGAGTTGAAGTATCCTGATGAGGAGTTAGTTGAAAATTTTCTAGATGCACTAACTCCAAAGTTTGATATGTACAAAACATTGCTCAAAGAAAATAACTAATTCTACGAGATGTCCATTGATACTGCGATAGGGAAGATTCAAGCTCATGACATGAATTTGAGGAAGAAAGAAACTGGTAGTCGACCTCAAGTTCAAGATCTTTCAATTCACCGTGGGAAGTCTTCTACATCAAAAACTCCGGGTCCGGGAATTGCTTTGTTTTCTGGAATTTCTACATAAGAAGTTGATCAGAATTCCTCAAGAGGTTCTACGTCTTCATCATCCACTCACCAAAATGCTCTTGCTAAGATTGCTGGGGATCATGTCGCATTATTTGCATCATGTATGCTTGCCTACAAGAACTTTGTTGGTTGGAAGCTTACAGATCCTAAAACCATTAAAGAAGATTTCAATCAATTCGATCCTGATGTTAGGGAAGATGTTGACATTCAATGGAATATGGCGATGTGTTGAGAAGGGCTAAGCATTTTCTGAGTAGAACTGGAAGGAAGTTAATAGGTGGACATTCTAATGCATGAGTCGAGTTTGACAAGTGAAAGGCTAAGTGTTATAACTATCAGAACTTCGGGCACTTTGCAATGGAATGTCAGAAAGATAAAGCACCAGCTCCTGGTTTTACTAGACCAAGCCTGGGAAACAACCAAAGTTACAACAATCTGAACAACCGATGTCAGAACCAAGGAACTACATCCAGTGCATTGGTATTTCGACAAGATGAAATTTTTGACCGGGGTGTTCATCTGGAGGATTCCATTATTTCACAAACTCAACTTGTATTGATGGTAGAGATTGTTGAGATGATGGAAGCAAAAGAGAGGGAAGTTGTAACTGCTGCCCAACCGGAATATGCACTTGCACTTATGGCTATTAGAGAATCTTCAAGCGCCAGTGAGGTAGATTCTAATACTTTTGCTACTTTTTCTTGTTTAAATTGTAAGGTTTTGAAAAACGAGAATGATCATATCCATGATCAACTCGAACCTCTTCGTAGTGCAGCACTAAACTACAAAGAAAATGAAAAACATTTCAAAGATTCATTTGAAAATCTCAAGAAAGATACACATGATTTCTAAATTAAAATCAGTGAATAACAATTTCACTTAGACGTTACATACAAAGAGTTAGAGAAGAAAAATGTTAAACTGGCTTAAATGCATAATGAGATCATGCAGTTGAGTGGCAAACTTGAGAAGTTGAAATACTCTCATTTTGTGGTGAAACACTACGAATCTGTATTGAGAAAAATGAGTGGCCAAGGTTTAGGTACCAACACCATTCTTCCACCGGTAAACGACATGTTTGTCAACGGGCTAGTTGATATTGATCTATCTTGTTTGGATGAGTCTTCAAGTAAGGCTGATTCATTTTCTGAAAGAAATGAGGAGGGTGACTTTGTTGAATTAAATGATGACAAAAAAGTTGATGGATTTGTCTCAGAGGAGATGTTTGATGAACCAAATATCCAGAAGGATATTATTACCGACCGTGATAATTGTATCTTAACTGAACCTGGTGTTGTTGAGCTTAGTCATAAATTGAAAAATTTTCTATATTGGATTTTTCAAAACCATTAAGCAATACAAGAAATAAAAATTTGCTAATAAACTTAGAAAGAATTTTCATGAAAATATCAAAAAGAATTATATGTCCAAGAATCAAGCAGCATCAGCTCAAGCACATGCTGATGTTCCTCAAACACCTCCAATTGTTCATCAAGGTGAATCCTCCGCATGCAAAGTGAAAGAGCCTTACAAGAGAGTTTACAAATAAAAGAGAGTTTGCTTTCACTATTGTATAGTAGGTCACATTCTTGTGAACTGTCTTGATAAGAACCAGGAGAAAAAGTCAGTTGTTCCACAACAGGCTGCATATCCTAAGAGACCATCAATGAAGCAACAGTACAGTCCTATTCCAAAAGTGGTGAAACCGCTAGTCAAGCAAATGGTAAAGCCACGAGCAGAACCTTTAGATGTACCATATTTTATGAATCGGGATAAGCAATCTACTAGTCTCCTCTAGTAGTACACAATCTGGTGAGAAACTAGTGGTTAAGCTCTCTAAACCATATGGGAGACGATTAAATAAGAAGTTGAGAAAACTTGACCAAAATTTGTTGAAAGTCAAAGTGGTGTAAGTTCTTCTTGTTCACCATCGGTTGATGAAGAAAAACTTAATGTTTAAAAAAAAAGAAACAAAGGTCATGGAAAACGAAAAGCAAAAGTTCTCAATCTTCTGGTTCAGATTCTCCAAAAGAGTCACCAATTTTGAATAGTCATGACTGTGAGTTAATTGAAGTTGTTTACTTTGAGAAAAATGGACTACCAAAGACCACAATGGCTTGGGTCTCCAAATCTAACTAATTTCTTTTGACTCGTGTAGAGACGTCCAAAAGGGAGTATCTCCAACCGCTAGAATGTTGATAGTGGATGTTCCCGACACATGACAGGCAACATGGCATTACTTGAAGATGTTAAACCATTCAGAGGAGGCTTTGTGGCCTTTGTAGGTGAAAAAGGCAGAAGTATCACAAGTCAAGGCATGGTATCAAATGGATGTATAAGCTTCGACAATGTCAGCTAATGTGAAGAGTTGAAGCATAACCTAATGAGTGTCACACAATTGTGAAACAGTGAGTACTTGGTGATATTTGACAAGTCTGAATGCCTGGTTCTCAAACCTGGTTTTGTGGTTCATGGGGAATGGATTCTGATGCGAGCTCCAAGAATAAACTGCAAGTCCTTGTGGCATCCTTGACACCCATGACCACAATCAATTACTCGATGATTCGACTATGAGACGGAAGTAGAAGCGAATGTGTAACGAACCAACTTTCGGGTTTACCCATAATATAATAAATATATTGTAAGGGGGTATATTTATATAAATTGAAGTTGGAGGCAATTTGTAAATGGTGGAAACTTGTAGTTTTGGAGCAAGGAGTCTATATTACAAGTGCAGGGACTGATCTTGTAATTGGCTCAATCTTGATTTGGGTGGGGGATTAAAATGGCAACACACACTCTTGAAAGAGTGTGTGTGTGTCGTGGATTTCAAGAGAAAGGGGGAGAAAAGGAGCCAAAATCAAGATTCAAGAGTTGCATGAAGAAATCAAATGGATTTGGAGTGTCCATCTTCAAGTAAACACTATGTAAGCAATCCTTCATCCCTTGAACCTCCATTAGTAGTGTTCTTGGTGGGTTTTGGTGAAAATCAAGCTAGGGGTTGAATTGACGGTTTTTTATGATTAAGAATTTGTTATCTAGCTTGATTAAGGATGTGTAATGCTTAATAACATCCTTGAACCATCCAATTTGATGATTTCAAAATTAGGGTTCTTGAGACCCAAATTGGGGGTTTTGTAATTGAAGGTGTTTAATTGATGAATTGAGTTTGGTTAATTGTTTATAGTGTTATATAAACACATATTCAAGTGGAACACTCAATTGTTTTAGTGATTAATTAATTGGATGAAATTGTGGAAATTGGGTGAAATCCTTAACGGGTCAGAAAGGGTAGAATTGGTTTAGTAATGGTTAAAAGCTTGTATGGAGCTTAATAAACCAAGGTTACATGATAGTAATGATCATAATGTCACACCCCAACCGACGGCGGAATTATCGGGGCGGGACATGTAGACTTTTCATGAGCACAAGGTTGACTAGATTTCAATATTTTAATCATCAAATTTAACTTCAAATAATTCAACACAACCAAATTCAAACAAGTACATAAACGAAATACATAATAGTCGTTATTTAAATTTAACTAAGTCCAAAGCCTATGTGTAGCATGCCTTGAGCAAATTCACTCATTAGCACCTTAAACATGAATAAAATAAGGTCAACTAAAAAAAGTTGGTGAGCATACACAGGTTTGTATATAGATAACATATAGATTATGAATAAACAAATCCTTACATAGCATGATAAAATAAGGCATTTATGGAGAGCAGCTATTGTGTAACCAAGTACAATCAAAACTTTGTAACTAGCATGCAAAATTGTGTTGTCGGTAACAATCACCCCAATCTGGGTGGGTTTTTCAGACTCAATAGATCTATCATTGTTTACCGTCGGCTTGAATAGTTAATGATTGCACTTAACTTGCACACAAAATTTAGCACAACTAGCACTCAGGCATAAAGCTCAAATTGCACACATGAATGTAAAGAGGATTTGTATTTGTGTAGTTTGTGTAAATGTAAGCAATAGTTTGTATAATGTTCATGTTCCACCCCAAAAAGTGTGAATAGTTGAATGGATGTATAATCTTCGACAATGCCAGCTAATGTTAATAGTTGAAGCATAACCTAATGAGTGTCACACAATTGTGAAACAGTGAGTACTTGGTGATATTTGACAAGTCTGAATGCCTGGTTCTCAAACCTGGTTTTGTGGTTCCTGGGGAATGGATTCTGATACGAGCTCCAAGAACAAACTGTAAGTCCTTGTGGCGTCCCTGACACCCATGATCACAATCAATTACTTGATGATTCGACTATGAGACGGAAGTAGAAGCGAATGTGTAACGAACCAAATTTCGGGTTTACCCATAATATAATAAATATATTGTAAGGGGGAATATTTATATAAATTGAAGTTGGAGGCAATTTGTAAATGGTGGAAACTTGTAGTTTTGGAGCAAGGAGTCTATATTACAAGTGTAGGGACTGATCTTGTAATTGGCTCAATCTTGATTTGGGTGGGGGGTTAAAATGGAAACACACACTCTTGAAAGAATATGTGTGTGTCATGGAATTCAAGAGAAAGGGGGAGAAAAGGAGCCAAAATCTAGATTCAAGAGTTGCATGAAGAAATCAAATAGATTTGGAGTGTCCATCTTCAAGTAAACATTATGTAAGCAATCCTTCCATCCCTTGAACCTCCATTAGTAGTGTTCTTGGTGAAAATCAAGCTAGGGGTTGAATTGACGGTTGTTTATGATTAAGAATTTGTTATCTAGCTTGATTAAGGGTGTGTAATGCTTAATAACATCCTTGAACCATCCAATTTGATGATTTCAAAATTAGGGTTCTTGAGACCCAAATTGGGGGTTTTGTAATTAAAGGTGTTTAATTGATTAATTGAGTTTGGTTAATTGTTTATAGTGTTATATAAACACATATTCAGGTGGAACACTCAATTGTTTTGGTGATTAATTAATTGGATGAAATTGTGAAATTTGGGTGAAATCCTTAACGGGGCAGAAAGGGTAGAATTGGTTTAGTAATGGTTAAAAGCTTGTATGGTGTCAAACCCCAACCGGCGGCGGAAACGTCGGGGCGTGAACCGTGCAGACTGTTCATATCTCATGGTTTGCTAAGGTTGAAATAATTAAACATGCAGTTTTCATTGAAATCAAACAACAATCCAACAAGTACACGAAACATAACAAAATACATAACAATGTTTATTTTAGAGCCTTTTAACTAGGTCCTCAAACTAGGTGGAAGCAACTTGTAATCATCTCAATTGTTAGCACCTGAAACATGATTTAAAAACAAGGGTCAACTAAAAAGTTGGTGAGCATACATAAGTTTTGACACACAAATAAGAGTTCAAAACTGTTTATACAATTCCTTGATTCACATGGTATATAAGACAAATATGGAGAATCTATAGTTATACTAGGTGCATAATCAAACCTTGTGACTGAGGCATAACACGCAGGTTACCCTAATGTAAAGTCGGAAACAAACACCCTACCCGGGTGGGTTTGTCAGACTCAATAGTACTATCCTTGTTTACCGTTGGCTTGTACAGAGTTAATGATTGCACGAGTTGCGTCATGTATGTATAGTAATAACTCATAGCATTCAAGCATATTGCACAAATAATTCATGTAATCAAGTAAGAATTGTACTATGAAAGAGTTGCAATTTGTTTAATGTAAATCATGTCCACCCCAAAGGTGAAAAAGAGTAAAAGTGGGGTTATGTAGACTCACATGTGTTGGAGAGTGTAGATTGCACAACCAAGTAAATGTTAAGTGTTTGTGGGTCACGGAGCTTGACCTATCGAGTAAATGTATGACGTGTATTAATGCGGTGTATAAGGTTTAAAGTAACTATAGTGTTTCAGTGTATTGCAAGCGTAAGGATTTGCACTAATGAATTGTATCGTTTAGTTATGTATTTAAAATATAAGGTAGTGTGGTATATATATTTAATTGAATGTAATATAAACAAACGAATTCGTTTTATCTACTTATTTTAGAAAACGTCACAAAATATAAAGTAGTTTATATTTATATAAGTTTTATTTGATGTAACTAGGATTTATACAATTGGTTTATAAAAGTCTTTTTCATAATAAAGTGTTTTATAAAATCTTGTTATAACTTTTTTTATAAATTTAGAAATTTTAAATGAAAATGTATTTTCAAATGGTAAGAATCGGTTTAAAACAATTTAATCGATGAAAATAATTGTTGTGCTTAATAATGGTGAGATTCTGTTTAAACAGTTAAGTTTATAACATAAGTTTTATAAAAATCATCAAATCTGAGAAACTGTAAAGATTCAGTTCTGACTGAGCACGACCGTGCTCATCAACGGCACGACTGCGCTCGCCTCCGGGCGTGACCGTGGTGGTCTGGAGCGCGCCCGTGGTCGAGTCAGAAGGCTACAGAGGTTCTGGTCATGGAGCACGACCGTGCTCGTGTCCAGCACGACCGCGCCTAGTGTTTGTTTTTGGTCAGGACTTGTTTGCTCGGTAAGCACGACCGGGCCTTACTCGGACCACGACTGTGCTTGGTCAGGCACGACCGCGCTCAGTGATGAGCGCGACCGTGTCGGGTCTTTTCCAGACTCAATTCGCTCGATTCTTATATTAAACACTTCTGGATTCTTAGGGCTTTCATTTAGTGGATGATTACGAAGCTATCTATAAGGTTTAATTGGATTTATTTCGTGTTTAAGTGGTAGTTCGACTAAAAGTGTAGTTTCGTTTTCTCGTTCAAAAATCTGGCCGATTTGAGTGTTTCTACTATGAATTGGCATAGGGCTTTCGTAGTAGGGGGTGATACGAAGCTAGTGGTGTATTACTTACTTGTTATAATAGGGCAATTTATTGCAGTCGGCTACGGGTTGACGGCTTTGCTTCTCGGCGATCAATCGGACGACAGAGGTTGTATGAGTGTCGAGTGAGAGTTCTGGGTGATTGTGTGGATGCATATGAGGGTGTAGGAAGCGTGCAACTGGCTTTATATCGACGAATTCACGAGTCATGATTGTGGTGGGTATGGGATTAAACAAATCTGTAAATTGGAGTGTAATTGATGCGTGTTGCAGGTTGTATTCAGTCAAGTATGGTCTGACGCGCGAAAACCGGCTTTGACCATTCTTTAAATTTTTCGAAATCGTCGAGTATGGCTGTGATCTGACTTCTGCAGAGTCACGTGGTTTCAGCAGCGCGACCGTGCCTGTATTAGGCACGACCGTGCTTAGGTCTGCAGGCGCGACCGTGCCTAGTCTTAGGCGCGACCGTGCTTGCCTAGTTTTGTAGTTTTTGAGTTTTGTCAGTTTTGGTCCTCGGGGCTTGTGAGATAATGGCGTTTTCAGTTGTTATTGTAACATGATGTTTTGTATGTGTAATTGCATTTACGGTTGTTGCACACGAATTGAAATTGAAATACTCGTTTATTGCATCGAAACGTTTACATGGTAAAAAAAAAAAAACAGAAATGTTACAGTCTCCCCATGTTGAGGGGATTTCGTCCCGAAATTCAACTAGTTGAGGCTACTGAATCGGTGAAGAGGTGAGGATACTTGAGTTTCATTTGGTCTTCACGTTCCCATGTAAACTCAGGACCACATTTAGAATCCCAACGGACTTTGACTATAGGAATGCGGCTGCGTTTGAGTTGCTTGATCTCACGGTCCATGATTTCCACCGGTTTCTCGACAAAGTGCATCGTTTCATCAATGCGCACGTCGTCAAGAGGTATGTGGAGGTTCTCATCAGCAAGACATTTCTTCAGGTTGGACACGTGGAAGGTTGGATGAACATTGTTGAGTGCTGGAGGTAGCTCAAGTTTGTAAGCCACTTTCCCGATTCTTTCAAGGATCTTGAACGGGCCTACGTAACGAGGTGCTAGCTTGCCTTTCTTTCCAAAGCGGATCACACCCTTCCAAGGGGATACTTTGAGAAGCACAAGGTCACCCACTTGGAATTCCAAGGGTTTTCGTCGCTTGTCGGCATAGCTCTTTTGTCGACTTCTCGCTACTTGGATGTTGTCACGGATTTGAAGGATTTTGTCGGATGTTTCCTGAATTAACTCGGGACCGGTGATTTGTGCTTCACCAATCTCGTTCCAACAGATGGGAGAACGGCATTTGCGACCATAAAGAGCTTCGAATGGAGCCATGTTGATGCTGGTGTGGTAGCTGTTATTGTAGGAGAATTCAATAAGTGTCAAGTGTGAATCCCAATTGCCACCAAAGTCTATGACACAGGCTCTCAGCATGTCTTCGAGCGTTTGGATTGTTCGTTCAGTCTGGCCATCAGTTTGGGGATGGTAGGCTGTGCTTAAATCCAATCGTGTGCCAAGTGCCTTTTGCAGAGATTGCCAAAATCTGGAAGTGAAACGAGCATCTCTGTCGGAGATTATATTCAAAGGTATACCGTGTCGACTCACAATTTCGTCAATATAGATTCGGGCCAATTTCTCAACCCGATAGTCTTCACGGATGGGCAGGAAGTGTGCGGACTTTGTGAGACGGTCGATGATTACCCAAATGCTATCATAGCCGTTTGAAGTACGGGGGAGTTTAGTAATGAAGTCCATGGCTAGATTTTCCCATTTCCACACGGGGATTTCCGGTTGTTCAAGTAAGCCGGAAGGACGTTGATGTTCGGCTTTGACTTTAGAGATGGTTAGACATTTTGCAACATAGAGTGCAATGTCTTTCTTCATACCAGGCCACCAATATTGTGGTCGAAGATTGTGATACATTTTATCCGCACCGGGATGGATAGAATACCGAGACTTGTGTGCTTTAGTCATGAGGAATTCCCGGAGATCATTGCGATTGGGAACCCAAATACGATCCAAGAAATAAAGCAAGCCATTGTTTTTAGTCTCTAGTTGGAATTCAGCACCACACGACATTTCCTCATACATATTGCCCTCGGTAATCGAGACGTGTTGAGCTGCTAGAATACGGGTTTGAATGTCGGAATGAATCTTGACACTTTGGAGCATGACACGTTCTTTACGGCTCAGCGCATCGGCTTCCACGTTTGCCTTGCCGGGATGATAACGAATCTCGCAATCGTAATCATTGAGGAGTTCAACCCAACGTCGTTGCCTCATGTTGAGTTCTTTTTGGTTGAAGATGTGTTGGAGGCTTTTGTGGTCGGTGAATACCACACATTTTGTGCCATATAGATAATGTCTCCAAATCTTCAAGGCAAATATGATTGCACCCAACTCCAAATCGTGCGCCGTATAGTTTTTCTCGTGGATCTTGAGTTGCCTCGATGCATAAGCGATTACCTTGCCTCGTTGCATGAGAACACAACCAAGGCCTAGGTTAGAGGCATCACAGTAGACGACTAGATCATCGTTTCCTTCGGGAAGAGTCAGAATAGGAGCATCACATAACTTCTGTTTAAGAGTTTGGAAAGCTTCTTCTTGTTTCGGCCCCCATACATAAGGTTTACCTTTATGCGTCAAGGCGGTGAGGGGAACATCAATCTTGGAGAAGTTAGAAATGAATCTTCGGTAATAACCCGCTAAACCAAGGAACGAACGAACCTCGGTAGGGGTTTGAGGAGCACTCCAATTCTTGACAGCTTCGATCTTGGCAGGGTCGACATGTATTCCCTTTTTATTGACAACATGACCCAAAAATTGAACCTCCTTTAGCCAAAATTCACATTTGGAGAACTTGGTGTATAATTGTTCGGTTCTCAGGAGATCCAAAATCAGTCTAAGGTGCTGTTCATGTTCTTCCTCAGTCTTGGAATAGATCAAGATGTCATCGATGAAAACGATCACGAATTTGTCAAGGTATGGTTTGCACATGCGGTTCATGAGATCCATAAAGACAGCAGGTGCATTGGTCAACCCAAAAGGCATAACCGTGAACTCGTAATGACCATATCTTGTTCGGAAGGCGGTCTTTGGAATATCTTCTTCTCGGACACGCAGTTGGTGATAACCAGATCGAAGATCAATCTTCGAGAAACAAGTAGAACCTTGGAGTTGATCGAAGAGGTCGTCAATCCTAGGTAACGGGTAGCGGTTTTTGATTGTAAGCTTGTTGAGCTCTCGATAGTCAATACACATGCGGAATGAACCATCCTTCTTTTTAACAAACAAGACTGGTGCACCCCACGGTGAATGACTTGGTCATATGAAACCTTTGTCAGCGAGTTCTTGAAGTTGACTTGCAAGTTCTTGCAATTCGGAAGGTGCAAGCCGGTATGGAGCTTTAGCCACAGGGTTTGCTCCGGGTATAAGATCGATTCGAAACTTTACTTCCCGAACAGGTGGAAGGCCAGGCAAGTCATCGGGAAAGACTTCGGGAAACTCCCGAATGATGGGAATATCTTCTACTCTTCTTTCCTTGTCTTCTTTTTGGATTACATGAGCTAGGAAAACATACACTTCTTTCGTATGTATTTCTGGGTGGTGATGCAGGACATCAGTTTGAGTCCTTTGCAAGGTTTCTCGCCAAAGACTTTCAATATGTCTCCCGATGGAAGAGGTATTCGGATGTATTTTTCAAAACACATGACTTCGGCGTGGTTTTTAGACAACCAATCCATGCCGATGATGACGTCAAAACTCCCTAATGGCATTGGTATTAGGTTGACTGGAAATGTGTGACCATTGAGTTCTAGTGAGCAGTCATGGACAATGGAGTCAATAGTGATGGAATTTCCATCCGCTACTTCAACGGTGAAGGTTTTCTCTAGTTTGGATCGTGTTTTTGCAAGTAAAGGTTCAAAGTTAAGGGACACAAAACTCTTATCGGCTCCGGTATCAAATAGTATAGAAGCATATTGGTTATTCATAAGAAACGTACCGTTGACCACATGATCGCTGGCCTAAGCCTCGTTGGCGTTGATGTTGAAGGCACGCCCACGAGCTCCGCCTTGAGTATTGTTCACAAGTTTTGGACATCGGTCTCGGAAGTGGTTTGGGTCGCCACACTCGAAGCAAGCATGCCCATTACCAATAGCTGGAACTGCTGGATTAGCCCCGTTTCCCCGGTTGACTTGATTACCAGTTGGATAACTTCTGTAGGTGTTAGCTACATGCCCATATCTTCCACAGCTGGCACATAGGCGGCAGGGTACATTTGGGAAATGGTGATAATTGCAGGTGTTGCACAACGGATTGTTTCCCACATATTGTTTCTTGACTCGGTTCTGAGCCATAGGAGCAACTTGGTTGCTGGGGCAGCCGGAGTGATCACGACATAGTTCTTAGCTTTCCTCTTCCTCGTGTTGTGGTTCGGTTTTGACCTCCTTGACATGAGCAGGAGGTGTTGTGGTGTCAGAAACTTCTTGGCCCCCTTTCTGGTAAGAGTACCTGCTTTAACGTGATTATCAGTCAAAGTAGCAGCCAGACGAATAGCATCCTCCAGGCTTGCAGGATTTCTTCCCAAAACAGTGTCCTGGATTTGTCTCGGTAGGCCACCGATATATTTTTCAATACACCTAGACAAAGGCGTAACCATGTGAGGTACCAGCATGCTCAGTTCGTGAAAACGGTTGGTGTATGCTAAGCTTTCACCACTATCTTGGGTAAGATCCCAAAATTCTGCTTCCAGCTTTTTCATTTCGTTCTGAGGACAGAATTCCTCGGTCATGATCCTTTTTAGCTCATCCCATGGCAGAGCCATTGCTACTTCTACTCCCCTTGTTCTCTTCTCCCCATTCCACCAGGTTAGTGCCCGTTTTTGGAAGACACTAGTGGCATGGCGGACTCGCAGATTGTCCGGACAGTCACTATTGAGGAAGGTGCCCTCAATATTTTCGAACCATTGAAGGAGTCCCGTGGCTCCTTCGGTACCATAAAATTTCAGGGGATTGCAAGAGTTGAAATGCTTGAAGGTACATTGTGGCGGGTTGGCACCACCGCCACCACCAGTATTAGCACTACCACTGGCGTTCCCATTATTGTTGTTATTGGCTTGAGTTAGTTGAGTTACTAGCTGAGTGAGGAGAGCAGCAAGGTCGGTATTATTGTTGTTGTTGGCATTGCCGGTATTGGTGTTGGTGCTATTGTTGGCGTTGTCGGTGTTGTTGCGGTTGATGTTACGACGAGGAGGCATTCTATAAAAAGAGAATGATACAAAAGTGTTGTGAGAATTTAAAAAAAATCCGTTGAAATTTAGGATAGGAGGAATAATAACACATTTATTTCATAGTTCGGATTGTTTTCAAGTAATCACATTTCTACTTGAACACAATGACATATTAAGGTTAATTAGACTTATATAATTTTCAAGGAGACGTGCTTTAGCCTATAGGTAAACACTCATCCCGGGAATTCCCAGGAAAGCATACGGATCCCTCGGTTGATTGGGATTTATATGAAATGCTTTCCTAGACAGAAAACCCAGAATACAGGTGTCACCCTTCCAGATTGCACATGTCCTTTAATAATTAACAGAGTCTAAAACCTTAACGGGTATATAAAAATATTTTTGATAGACTAGTGTCTACGAGTATGAGTTTTTCCACAAGTTATGGCGATGATGACATAGAAGCAGTTAAGGAGGATACGCGGCTTAGGATACGGGTATGGATACGATTTATTTAATTTATTATTTACGTATGCTTATTAAGTCATGTAGTCTAAACATTTTAAGTATCAAATAACTAACACATAAAGCATGTGACATATAGCAAATAGCACGTATCACATAAAACATGTAGCATGGCATTGTTGGGTGTCCTAAAGTTATAGTCTAGGTCAATGGTGTCTAATAACCTAATTCCCTATAACCAAGGCTCTAATACCAATCTGTCACACCCCAACCGGCGACGGAAACGTCGGGGCGTGAAGCGTGCAGACTGTTCATAGCTCATGGTTTGCTAAGGGTGAAATAATTAAACATGCAGTTTTCATTGAAATCAAACAACAATCCAACAAGTACACGAAACATAACAAAATACATAACAATGTTTATTTTAGAGCCTTTTAACTATGTCCTCAAACTAGGTGGAAGCAACTTGTAATCATCTCAATTGTTAGCACCTGAAACATGATTTAAAAACAAGGGTCAACTAAAAAGTTGGTGAGCATACATAAGTTTTGACACACAAATAAGAGTTCAAAACTGTTTATACAATTCCTTGATTCACATGGTATATAAGACAAATATGGAGAATCTATAGTTATACTAGGTGCACAATCAAACCTTGTGACTGAGGCATAACACGCAGGTTACCCTAATGTAAAGTCAGTAACAAACACCCTACCCGGGTGGGTTTATCAGACTCAATAGTACTATCCTTGTTTACCGTTGGCTTGTACAGAGTTAATGATTGCACGAGTTGCGTCATGTATGTATAGTAATAACTCATAGCATTCAAGCATATTGCACAAATAATTTATGTAATCAAGTAAGAATTGTACTATGAAAGAGTTGCAATTTGTTTAATGTAAATCATGTCCACCCCAAAGGTGAAAAAGAGTAAAAGTGGGGTTATGTAGACTCACATGTGTTGGAGAGTGTAGATTGCACAACCAAGTAAATGTTAAGTGTTTGTGGGTCACGGAGCTTGACCTATCGAGTAAATGTATGACGTGTATTAATGCGGTGTATAAGGTTTAAAGTAACTATAGTGTTTCAGTGTATTGCAAGCGTAAGGATTTGCACTAATGAATTGTATCGTTTAGTTATGTATTTAAAATATAAGGTAGTGTGGTATATATACGAATTCGTTTTATCTACTTATTTTAGAAAATGTCACAAAATATAAAGTAGTTTATATATATATAAGTTTTATTTGATGTAACTAGGATTTATACAATTGGTTTATAAAAGTCTTTTTCATAATAAAGTGTTTTATAAAATCTTGTTATAACTTTTTTATAAATTTAGAAATTTTAAATTAAAATGTATTTTCAAATGGTAAGAATCGGTTTAAAATAATTTAATCGATGAAAATAATTGTTGTGCTTAATAATGGTGAGATTCTGTTTAAACAGTTAAGTTTATAACATAAGTTTTATAAAAATCATCAAATCTGAGAAACTGTAAAGATTCAGTTCTGACTGAGCACGACCGTGCTCATCAACGGCACGACTGCGCTCGCCTCCGGGCGTGACCGTGGTGGTCTGGAGCGCGCCCGTGGTCGAGTCAGAAGGCTACAGAGGTTCTGGTCATGGAGCACGACCGTGCTCGTGTCCAGCACGACCGCGCCTAGTGTTTGTTTTTGGTCAGGACTTGTTTGCTCGGTAAGCACGACCGGGCCTTACTCGGACCACGACTGTGCTTGGTCAGGCACGACCGCGCTCAGTGATGAGCGCGACCGTGTCGGGTCTTTTCCAGACTCAATTCGCTCGATTCTTATATTAAACACTTCTGGATTCTTAGGGCTTTCATTTAGTGGATGATTACGAAGCTATCTATAAGGTTTAATTGGATTTATTTCGTGTTTAAGTGGTAGTTCGACTAAAAGTGTAGTTTCGTTTTCTCGTTCAAAAATCTGGCCGATTTGAGTGTTTCTACTACGAATTGGCATAGGGCTTTCGTAGTAGGGGGTGATACGAAGCTAGTGGTGTATTACTTACTTGTTATAATAGGGCAATTTAATGCAGTCGGCTATGGGTCGACGGCTTTGCTTCTCGGCGATCAATCGGACGACAGAGGTTGTATGAGTGTCGAGTGAGAGTTCTGGGTGATTGTGTGGATGCATATGAGGGTGTAGGAAGCGTGCAACTGGCTTTATATCGACGAATTCGCGAGTCATGATTGTGGTGGGTATGGGATTAAACAAATCTGTAAATTGGAGTGTAATTGATGCGTGTTGCAGGTTGTATTCAGTCAAGTATGGTCTGACGCGCGAAAACCGGCTTTGACCATTCTTTATGAGATAATGGCGTTTTCAGTTGTTATTGTAACATGATGTATTGTATGTGTAATTGCATTTACGGTTGTTGCACACGAATTGAAATTGAAATACTCGTTTATTGCATCGAAACGTTTACATGGTAAAAAAAAAAAAAAAAAAAAACAGAAATGTTACATATGGAGCTTAATAAACCAAGGTTACATGATAGAAATGATCATAATGTCACACCCCAACCGACGGCGGAATCATCGGGGCGGGACATGTAGACTGTTCATTAGCACAAGGTTGACTAGATTTCAATCTTTTAATCATCAAATTTAACTTCAAATAATTCAACACAACCAAATTCAAACAAGTACATAAACGAAATACATAATAGTCTTTATTTAAATTTAACTAAGTCCAAAGCCTATGTGTAGCATGCCTTGATCAAATTCACTCATTAGCACCTGAAACATGAATAAAGTAAAGTCAACTAAAAAAAGTTAGTGAGCATACACATGTTTGTATATAGATAGCATATAGATTGTGAATAAACAAATCCTTACATAGCATGATAAAATAAGACATTTATGGAGAGAAGCTATTGTGTAACCAAGTACATTCAAAACTTTGTAACTTGCATGCAAAATTGTGTTGTCGGTAACAATCACCCCAATCTAGGTGGGTTTTTCAGACTCAATAGATCTATCATTGTTTACCGTCGGCTTTAATAGTTAATGATTGCACATAACTTGCACACAAAAGTTAGCACAACTAGCACTCAGGCATAAATCTCAAATTGCACACATGAATATAAAGAGGATTTGTATTTGTGTAGTTTATGTAAATGTAAGCAATAGTTTGTATAATGTTCATGTTCCACCCCAAAAAGTGTGAATAGTTGAATGGATGTATAAGCTTCGACAATGTCAGCTAATGGGAATAGTTGAAGCATAACCTAATGAGTGTCACACAATTGTGAAACAATTAGTACTTGGTGATATTTAACAAGTCTGAATTCCTGGTTCTCAAACCTGGTTTTGTGGTTCCTGGGGAATGGATTCTGATGCGAGCTCCAAGAACAAACTGTAAGTCCTTGTGGCGTCCCTGACACCCATGATCACAATCAATTACTTGATGATTCGACTATGAGACAGAAGCAGAAGCGAATGTGTAACGAACCAACTTTCGGGTTTACCCATAATATAATAAATATATTGTAAGGGGGTATATTTATATAAATTGAAGTTGGAGGCAATTTGTAAATGGTGGAAACTTGTAGTTTTGTAGCAAGGAGTCTATATTACAAGTGCAGGGACTGATCTTGTAATTGGCTCAATCTTGATTTGGGTGGGGGATTAAAATGGCAACACACACTCTTGAAAGAGTGTGTGTGTGTCGTGGATTTCAAGAGAAAGGGGGAGAAAAGGAGCCAAAATCTAGATTCAAGAGTTGCATGAAGAAATCAAATGGATTTGGAGTGTCCATCTTCAAGTAAACATTATGTAAGCAATCCTTCAATCCCTTGAACCTCCATTAGTAGTGTTCTTGGTTGGTTTTGGTGAAAATCAAGCTAGGGGTTGAATTGACGGTTGTTTATGATTAAGAATTTGTTATCTAGCTTGATTAAGGGTGTGTAATGCTTAATAACATCCTTTAACCATCTATTTTGATGATTTCAAAATTAGGGTTCTTGAGACCCAAATTGGGGGTTTTATAATTGAAGGTGTTTAATTACTGAATTGAGTTTGGTTAATTGTTTATAATGTTATATAAACACATATTCAAGTGGAACACTCAATTGTTTTAGTTATTAATTAATTTGATGAAATTGTGGAAATTTGGTGAAATCCTTAACGGGTCAGAAAGGGTAGAATTGGTTTAGTAATGGTTAAAAGCTTGTATGGAGCTTAATAAACCGAGGTTACATGATAGTAATGATCATAATGTCACACCCCAACCGACGGCGGAATCATTGGGGTGGGACATGTAGACTGTTCATGAGCACAAGGTTAACTAGATTTCAATATTTTAATCATCAAATTTAACTTCAAATAATTCAACACAACCAAATTCAAACAAGTACATAAATGAAATACATAATAGTCTTTATTTAAATTTAACTAAGTCCAAAGCCTATGTGTAGCATGCCTTGATCAAATTCACTCATTAGCACCTGAAACATGAATAAAATAAGGTCAACTAAAAAAAGTTGGTGAGCATACACAGGTTTGTATATAGATAGCATATAGATTATGAATAAACAAATCCTTACATAGCATGATAAAATAAGGCATTTATGGAGAGCAGCTATTGTGTAACCAAGTACAATCAAACCTTTGTAACTAGCATGCAAAATTGTGTTGTCGTAACAATTACCCCAATCTGGGTGGGTTTGTCAGACTCAATAGATCTATCATGGTTTACCGTCGGCTTGAATAGTTAATGATTGCACATAACTTGCACACAAAAGTTAGCACAACTAGCACTTAGGCATAAAGCTCAAATTGCACACATGAATGTAAAGAGGATTTGTATTTGTGTAGTTTGTGTAAATGTAAGCAATAGTTTGTATAATGTTCATGTTCCACCCCAAAAAGTGTAAAAGAGTAAAAGGGGCTATGTAATACTCACCTGATTTAAAAGGCGTAGCTAACACGAGAGACTAGATAGTAAGATGATCCTTGTAATGCACAACATTAACCTAGTGTGGAATGTATATTGAATTAATTGTGTACAATAGTCTATGTCTAAGTCTAGGGTTGAATTGGATGTGTGTATAAAGCTTGTGGGTTGTACTTGAAATGTATTGTATAAAATGAAAGATTTGAAATGGATATTTTTAGAACATTTTGATTAAGGTTTGAGTTTGAATAACTAAATAAATAAATTACATAATTATTATTTATTCACTTAGTTATAAAAATAATGTTGGTATTAGGGGTAATTAAGTATAACCTAAATAATTTTTGTTTAAATGTAAATTAAATAAATAGTTGTTACCTTATTTATTTATTTATAAAATATGTAACTTAGTCATTTAGTTATAAAAATGTATCGGATATTTTATATTAAATATAAATTTCTTTACTTTATTTTCATAAAGGTGCGTAAATAAGTTGTGTAAATAATATTTAAGTGTAGGGTTTAACAATAAGTATGAATTTAATTTTGTAAATTTAAATAACGAACTTCTATTTATTTTAGGATTAAGAATTTGATCTTTTTAAATAAAGTTAATATAAATCTTTATAAAATCAATTATTTTTATTTAAAAATTAATCTGAAATACTTATTGTTTTTAAAATATAAAAATAATTATTCTGCCAAGATTTTTCTTACACACACGACCGTGCCTGGGACAAGGCACGATCGTGCTAGGACCACGGGCGCGATCGTGCTAGTCAGGGACGCGCCCGTGTTGACCAAACAGAAGACATAGCTAAGCTGTTCACTAGGCACGACCGTGTCTAGGGTTCTGAGGCACGACCTAGTCTAGCCAAGAGGCATGACCGGGTCTGAGTGTGTGATGCACGAACGCGCTGGTATTAGCACGACCGTGTCTCATGAAGCACGACCGCGCTAGAAGACTAGCGCGACCATGTCTGTTCCAAAACAGGAACGAATTGCTTAAATCTTATATTGTTAATGTTGGATTTCATAGGGTTTTCATCTATAAGGTTATTACGAGTCTATTGGAATATATTAATTGTATTTAAAACGTGTTCAAAGCAGAGTTCGATTAAACCATTTCGAACGAAACATAGATTCGGGTTCGTAATGATTTCCATATTGTAAGCCCCAATATAGGTCCCAGGAGCCTCATCGCGCAGCGAATTTACACGGACCTGTTCTGTGATTTGTGTAGGAACCAAGAAACGAGACAGAGAAAACACGAACAAAGACAAAAGATAATGAAACGAAACGTAATCCATAACATAGAAGTCATCCCGTATTACAGACTACATACCGAAGGAGCACACATCTCTCATCTAAGCTCACGGTCCAGGGGTCGGGAGAGCTCGTCTCGACCCGGACACCTCTCAACCTTATTCCAGAGTTGCACCTACAAATGAAGACAAGTCTTCTATTTATAGGGGAAGGAACACTACCTGCGTAGTTGACAAGTACGCAAGGCAAAAGCCTTGCGTAGTTACTAAGTACGCATGGTTTGGTCATGCGTACTTGAAAAGTATGCAAGGCAAAAGCCTTGCGTACTTACTAAGTACGCAGGACCAAACTGGTGTGCAGGCTAAGTACTTAGGAACACCCTCCTACGTACTAGCCGTACACCGATACATAGAATTTAATCTATAGTTACAAAACATGCTTCTACAAACTCCCTCTTAACTATAGCATCAAATTCTATCTATCACTAACACTGATAATCATCAGTTTACAAAGAATGTCCTAACAGACTCCCTCTAAACTAATGACATCACGTGTCTTTTGGTGAGACTTGATCTTCTGGCATTCCACTTGAGATCTTCAAATCTTCAAACTTCAGTCTTCAGTTGCCGAGTGTTGACAAACCCGACTCCCTCATAAATGTAGCTTTCATTGTAGACCAAACCAAGTGCTTCAATAAGAACCAACTAACCCAACACAACTCATTGTAGTTCATCCTCTCAGCAGTAGCAACCTCCACCCTGACTTAGGACTCTGAGTCTGACAATGTCTTCCTAACCAGGTAACAATAGTAGACTAAGACAACTCCAAATCAGCTAGCATATGATAGAGAGTTTGAGTTTCCAATAACCTGCATCAAACTAATCAGCTCCTATAGGAATTCCAGTAAGATAAACTTAAGTCTTCAACCGGATTTGTCCAACTATATCCTGTATCTTCACGAGTCAACCAAATTCCCGAAGATGTTCATTTCCAATATCCTCTTCCAGTTTAAGCTCCATCTGACTAGACCAGAAACAATGGTATGTTTCCTATCCCATCGGCCAATGATAAAAGGTTCCATCTTCAACTAATAATCCAACGAATATCCAGCTTCATCTTGAAAACACATGATATAATCAAACACAAAAAATATAGTTTACACGAGAAATCATAGTTGAGATCCATGTTACGTCGAAGAGGTATATATATAGGAAGTACCAACGTCTTTTCCACCACCTCTTTAATGTCTCATGAATACTAGATTTTATCCCCCTAATTTCTCTGTAAACTATGACCAGCTTCATCATCACTTCACTCAAATCCTCAAAAAGCACAACTAGCCAACTCTAGGATTTTATTCTTTTTTTCCTTTGCAAAGATCAAAACAGCAAATCCTTGGGTTCAAGTTGTTCCAGTATTCATCCCCTATTAAATAAGTATCCCAGATACTCGTTGCCTACATATTCAGGTTTGAATACCTAAACAAGATGATTCTTTTTCCAAAAGACCCAAAGCAGCCACATCTTCACAAAAAGAACGAGACCTTTAGCCGATGACGACCCAATTGCTCCCATTAGTTCAGCATTCATACCCTATTAAATAAGTATACCGGATACTCGTAGCCTACATTTTCAGGTATGGACCCTTAAACAATGTATGACAAGTGGTATCATCCAACAAAAATCTCGTCCATGTTTCGCCAAGCCACATCGTATACAAATTCCGGTCCTGAAATACCAAAATTACTATCTTCTCAAAAAGGGGCCGAAACACACGTACAAATGATCACTCAAAATTTTGGCCAAGAAAAGTTTTCCCGCCAAAAAACTTTTTTTTTTAAATTCCAGTGGCTAGTCCATGCGTACTTAGCAAATACGCACATAAAGGGTGCTCATGCGTATTAGTAAATACGCAAAGCCAAGTGCTCATGCGTATTTGATAAGTTCTCAAAATGCCAATACGTACATGCTAAGTACGCAAAGGAAAATACTCATGCATACTTAACAAGTACGCAGGACAACTTCTCATGCGTACTTAGTAAGTACGCATGACAAAACTCATGCGTACGCAGAACAGCTGAATTTGCGTACTTATCAAAAAGTAACAGCGTTCTTGACGGATCTTGAGGAAAATGCTCGAAAAGTGATGGATCTGAGAAATTGATGCTTCTAAAAGCTTAGAAATCATCATCTAACAAACCCTTAGCCTTCCAAACACCAAATGAAGTGATAACAAACTCGGATTTAAGGATTTTTGGATGAAAAAGTAGCGAACTTTTTATAACTCAGATCTGCTCAAAAACCCTAAAACCCAAAACTGGAACACAAATCAACGAACACCGAGGCTCTGATACCACTTGTAGTTCCCGGGAGCCTCGTCGCGCAACGGATATACACTGACCTGTTCTATGATTTGTGTGGGAACCAAGAAACGAGACAGAGAAAACACGAACAAAGACAAAAGATAATGAAACGAAACGTAATCCATAACATAGAAGACATCCCGTATTACAGACTACATACCGAAGGAGCACACATCTCTCATCTAAGCTCGCGGTCCAGGGGTCGGGAGAGCTTGTCCCGACCCGGACACCTCTCAACCTTGTTCCAGAGTTCCACCTACAAATGAAGACAAGTCTTCTATTTATAGGGGAAGGAACACTACAAGCGTACTTGACAAGTACGCAAGGCAAAAGCCTTGCGTACTTACTAAGTACGCAGGACCAAACTGGTGTGCGGGCTAAGTACTCAGGAACACCCTCCTACGTACTAGCCACGTACACCGATACAAAGAATTTAATCTATAGTTACAAAACATTCTTCTACACCCAATTAAGTTGGGGCTTTTGATCTATGGAATAAAACAAATGAGTATGAGATTTCAATTACCCGGGAAGACGATGAATGGATAGCGTACGGTAGAGGTGAGTTCCGGCGTCGACGGGTTTGATTTCCGGTGCTCTTTGCTGCAACTCCGGCTAAACCAGCGTGTCCAGAAGCTTTAGAGAGGATCGAGTGGTGTGGTTCGTTTGTTTGCTTGAGAGAATTTGGATCGTAATGGAGGAATTTGTGGTCTTACGAAATTGAATTGACGGTTTTGAGGCTAATCGAATTTCACCGAGTTATTGGTTATCCGATTAATTGTTTTCGTTAATGGTAATGATACGTATATCTGTTACGAATTCAAACGATTCTGCGTTTAAAACTGCATTTACGTTTTAACTAACGCGAGGTGCGACCGTGCCCTTGTGAGGCGCGACCGTGCCAAGGCAGTTGGCCGACTGTGCCAGAACGAGGTGCGACCATGCCTATTAGTGTTTTTGGTTATTTTACAAATACAACCCTTGCACTTTCAGTATTGACAGATTTGTATAAATATGAACTTATGTAGAATTTAATAGGATGTACTCGTGTAAAACTTGCGGATTTGCATTGGAACATAGTATTTAATTGTTGGTACGAATAGAACAAGTCAATGTACTAACTTTGAATTTGAAAGGTGTCACATTGAATTGAAATACATATAACAAAAATTAGAAATGTTACAGTATCCCCATGTTGAGGGAATTTCGTCCCGAAATATAGCTAGTGGAGGCGACGACATCAGTGAAGAGATGGGGGTACTTGAGCTTCATTTGGTCCTCTCGTTCCCAACTAAACTCAGGACCACGTTTAGATTCCCAACGAACTTTGACAATAGGAATACGACTTCGTTTGAGCTGTTTGACCTTGCGATCCATGATTTCCACTGGTCTCTCAACGAAGTGCATCGTTTCATCAATGTGCACGTCGTCAAGAGGTATGTGGAGATTCTCATCAGCAAGACATTTCTTCAGATTAGACACGTGAAAAGTATGATGCACATTACCAAGTGATGGAGGTAAGTCGAGTTTGTAAGCCACTTTCCCAATCCTTTCAAGGATCTTAAATGGACCCACATAGTGCGGTGCTAACTTGCTTTTCTTTCCAAAACAGATCACACCCTTCCACGGAGACACCTTTAGAAGAATAAGGTCACCGACTTGGAATTCCAAGGGTTTTCGTCGTTTGTCGGCATAACTCTTTTGTCGACTTCTCGCTACTCGAATGTTGTCACGGATTTGGATAATCTTGTCGGATGTTTCTTGAATTAGCTTGGGACCAGTGATTTGTGCTTCACCAATCTCGTTCCAACAGATAGAGGAATGACATTTGCGACCATAGAGAGCTTCAAATGGAGCCATGTTGATACTCGTGTGGTAACCATTATTGTAGGAGAACTTGATTAGTGATAGATGTGAATCCCAATTGCCACCAAAATCAATTACACAAGCTCTAAGCATATCTTCAAGAGTCTGGATTGTTCGCTCGGTCTGACCATCAGTTTGGGGATGGTAGGCCTTGCTCAAATCCAATCGTGTACCAAGAGCAGTTTGGAGAGATTGCCAAAAACGAGAGGTGAACCAAGCATCTCTATCGGAGATTATGTTTAAGGGAACATCGTGACGGCTCACAATTTCGTCAATTTAAATTCGGGCTAGTTTCTCAACTCGATAGTCTTCACGGATAGGCAAGAAATGATCAGATTTGGTGAGACGGTCAATGATCACCCAAATGCTATCATAACCACTTGAGGTACGTGGGAGTTTGGTAATGAAATCCATAGCTAAATTTTCCCATTTCCACACGGGAATTTCTGGTTGTTAAAGCAAACCGGAAGGACGTTGGTGTTCGGCTTTGACTTTGGAGCAAGTTAGACATTTGGCGACATAGAGAGCAATGTCTTTCTTCATACCGGGCCACCAATATTGTTGGGGAAGATCTTTGTACATTTTATCCGCACCAGGATGAATAGAATAACGAGTCTTGTGAGCCTCGTTCATAAGAAATGCACGGAGATCATCGCGATCGGGAACCCAAATACGGTTCAAGTAATAAAGTAAGCCATTGGGTTTCGCTTCAAGTTGGAGTTCAACACCACACGACATTTCCTCGTACATGTTACCCTCGGTGATTGAGACGTGTTGAGCTTCTAAGATACGATTTTGAATGTCTGTTTGAATTCTAACACATTGAAGGATGACATGGTCCTTTCGACTCAAAGCGTCGGCAACAACATTCGCTTTGCCGGGATGGTAACGAATCTCGCAGTCATAGTCGTTAAGGAGTTCAACCCAACATCGTTGCCTCATATTGAGTTCCTTTTGGTTGAAGATGTGTTGGATACTTTTGTGGTTGGTGAACACCACACACTTTGTGCCATAGAGGTAGTGACTTCAAATCTTCAATGCGAATACGACCGCACCTAACTCGAGATCGTGCGTCGTATAATTCTTCTCGTGAATCTTGAGTTGTCTTGATGCATAAGCGATTACTTTGCCTCGTTGCATGAGGATACAACCGAGGCCTTGGTTGGAAGCATCACAGTAGACAACTAGATCATCATTCCCATTAGGGAGAGTCAAAATAGGAGCATTGCACAACTTTTGCTTGAGAGTTTGGAAAGCTTCTTCTTGTTTTGGTCCCCATTCATAAGGTTTACCCTTGTGGGTTAGAGCGGTAAGAGGGACAACAATCTTAGAGAAATTTGAGATGAAGCGACGATAATATCCCGCCAGACCAAGAAATGAACAAACTTTGGTGGGGGTCTTCGGGGTATTCCAATTCTTAACCGCTTCGATCTTAGCAGGGTCAACATGAATTCCCTTGTCGTTGACGATATGACCAAGAAATTGAACTTCCTTTAGCCAAAATTCACATTTGGAGAATTTGGCATATAGTTGTTCCTTCCTCAGGAGGTCCAAAACCAATCTAAGGTGTTTCTCATGCTCGGCTTTAGTCTTGGAGTAGATTAAGATATCGTCAATGAAGACGATCACAAATTTATCAAGGTACGGTTTGCACACACGATTCATGAGGTCCATGAGGACCGCGGGTGCATTGGTTAGTCCAAAAGGCATGACCATGAACTCGTAGTGACCATACGTTGTCCGAAAGGCAGTCTTTGGAATATCTTCCTCTTGTACACGAAGTTGGTGATAACCAGATCGAAGATCAATCTTCGAGAAGCAAGTAGAAACTTGAAGTTGATCAAAGAGGTCATCAATTCTAGGCAAGGGATAACGGTTTTTGATGGTAAGCTTGTTGAGTTCGCGGTAGTCAAAACACATGCGGAATGATCCATCCTTCTTTTTGACGAATAAGACGGGTGCACCCCACGGTGAATGACTTGGACGAATGAAGCCCTTGTTGGAGTGCTCTTGGAGTTGGCTTGCAAGTTCTTGCATTTCAGAAGGTGCAAGACGGTAAGGAGCTCTAGCCACGAGGTTAGCTCCGGGTACAAGGTCAATGCGAATTTCTACTTATCGAACGGGTGGAAGACCGGATAGATCTTCAGGAAATACTTCGGGAAAATCCCGGATGATGGGAATATCTTGGATACTCTTCTCCTTGACATCCTTTTGAACAACATGAGCTAAAAAGGCTACGTACTTCTTTCGTAAGTACTTTTGGGCGGTAGTGCATGACATTAACTTGAGTCCTTTGCAAGGATTTTCACCAAAGACTCTTAACGTTTCTCCCGACGGTAGAGGTATTCGGATGCACTTCTCGAAATAGATGACTTCGGCATGATGGTTTGATAGCCAATCCATGCCTATGATGATATCAAAACTTCCTAGTGGCATTGGTACAAGGTTGATTGGAAACGTATGATCATTAAGTTCTAGAGAGCAGTCGTGAATAACAGAATCAATTGTAAGGGAGTCACCATTTGCTACTTCGACGGTGAAGGTTTTCTCTAATTGGATCGTGTCTTTGCAAGTAAGGGTTCAAAGTTAAGTGATACAAAACTTTTATCGACACCGGTATCAAATAAAATGGAGGCATATTGACTATTAACAAGGAACGTACCGTTGACCACATCATTGTTGGCTTGAGCTTCATTGGCGTTTATGTTGAAAGCACGCCCACGAGCTCCGCCTTGTCTAGTATTGATTAATCTTGGGCACTGATCACGGAAATGATTTGGGTTGCCGCATTCATAACAAGCACGACCATTTGCAATAGCAGGAACACCTTGATTAGCCACATGGGGGTTGATTCGGTTTGGTGGGTTGACTTGGCCTGCAAGTGATTTGGCTCTACAAACATTGACTGTATGGCCATATTTCCCACAGTGAGTGAAAAGGCGACATGGAATGTTTTGAAGATGGTGATAGTTGCATGTGGCACAAAGTGGGTAGATCCCAACATATGGCTTTTTGGCCGGTGCTTGAACCATAGGTGCAACTTGGTTAACAGGGGTAGCAGGAGTGACCATAGCATAGTTTCTAGCCTTTCTTTTCTTATTATTACGAGAGGGTTCAGTTGTGGCTTCTTTGAAGTGTACGGGAGGAGTTGTGTTGTCGGGAACTTTCTTGGTGCCTTTTCTAGTTAGAGTTCCCGCTTTCACATGGTTGTCGGTTAATGTAGCAGATAAGCGGATAGCATCTTCGAGTGTTGCGGGATTTCTCCCTAAGACAGTATCTTGAATTTGCCTAGGTAATCCACCAATATACTTCTCAATGCAGCGGGATAAAGGTGTGACCATATGGGGCACAAGGAGACTCAACTCATGGAACCGAGTTGTATAAGCTAGACTCTCACCACTGTCTTGGGCAAGATCCCAAAACTCAGCTTCCAGTTTCTTCACCTCATTTCGAGGACAAAACTCTTCAGTCATTAGTCTCTTAACCTCATCCCATGGTAAGGCCATTGCTACTTCCACGCCTCTAGTTCTCTTTTCCCTATTCCACCACGTGAGTGCCCGTTTTTGTAAGACACTTGTGGCATGACGAACACGAAGGTTATCGGGGCAGTCACTATTGAGGAAGGTATTCTCAATACTTTAGAACCATTGAAGAAGTCTTGTGGCTCCCTCGGTACCATAGAACTTAAGAGGATTACACGAATTGAAGTGCTTGAAGGTGCATTGCGGTGGGTTGGCACCACCACCACCATTAGTTCCATGGGTACCATTAATGGCTCCATTAGCTTGGGTGAGTTGAGTTACAAGTTGTGCAAGGATAGCAGCAATGTCGTTGTTGTTGTTGGTCACGGGAGCACGACGGGGAGGCGTTCTACAGAATTGCACAACACAAGAAAAGATGTAAGAACTTATGAAAATTATTTAGATTTAAAAGGATAAGATAGTAAATAAAATAGTTAATCATACTTTGGATTGTACTCAATTAGTGATAAAATCACTTGAATACTATGACACATTACGGTTAATTAAACTCATATAATTTTCAAGGAGACATGCTTTAGCCTATAAGTAAACACTCATCCCGAGAATTCCCAGGAAAGCATACGGGTCCCTCGGTTGATTGGGATTTATACGAAATGCTTTCCTAGACAGAAAACCCAGAATACAGGTGTCACTCTTCCAGATTACACGTGTCCTCAAATAATTAACAAAGTTTAAAAGCCTTAACAAGGAAATAAAGAAATTTTTATAGATTTAGATCCATGAAGTTTCCACATGCTAAGAAGATGATGATGGAGGAGTAGGTAAGAATATTATGGGGTTTTAGGGTATAGGTAGGGATATCGTTTATTTAATTATTATTTAAGTATATCTTAATAAGTCATGAATTTTTAGCAAGTAAGGCATCAAAACGAAATAATAACTAATCATAGTAAGCATGTAACACATAGCATGTAGCACATATCACATAATCATGAAGCATTGCATAAGTGGGTGTCCTAAAGTTATAGTCTATGTCAAGGGTGTCTAATAACCTTGTTCCCTATAACCAAGGCTCTGATACCAATCTGTCACACCCCAACCGACGACGGAATCATCGGGGCCGGACATGTAGACTCTTCATGAGCACAAGGTTGACTAGATTTCAATATTTTAAACATCAAATTTAACTTCAAATAATTCAACACAACCAAATTCAAACAAGTACATAAACGAAATACATAATAGTCTTTATTTAAATTTAACTAAGTCCAAAGTCTATGTGTAGCCTTGATCAAATTCACTCATTAGCACCTGAAACATGAATAAAATAAGGTCAACTAAAAAAAGTTGATGAGCATACACATGTTTGTATATAGATAGCATATAGATTATGAATAAACAAATCCTTACATAGCATGATAAAATAAGGCATTTATGGAGAGCAGCTATTGTGTAACCAAGTACAATCAAACCTTTGTAACTAGCATGAAAAATTGTGTTGTCGGTAACAATCACCCCAATCTGGTTGGGTCTGTCAGACTCAATAGATCTATCATTGTTTACCGCCGGCTTAAATAGTTAATGATTGCACATAACTTGCACACTAAAGTTAGCACAACTAGCACTCAGGCATAAAGCTCAAATTACACACATGAATGTAAAGAGGATTTGTATTTGTGTAGTTTGTGTAAATGTAAGCAATAGTTTGTATAATATTCATGTTCCATCCCAAAAAGTGTAAAAGAGTAAAAGGGGCTATGTAATACTCACCTGATTCAAAAGCCGTAGCTAACACGAGAGACTAGATAGTAAGATGACCCTTGTAATGCACAACGTTAACCTAGTGTGGAATGTATATTGAATTAATAGTGTGCACAATAGTCTATGTCTAAGTCTAGGGTTGAATTGCATGTGTGTATAAAGCTTGTGGTTTATACTTGAAAGGTATTGTATAAAATGAAAGATTTGAAATGGATATTTTTAGAACATTTTGATCAAGGTTTGAGTTTGAATAACTAAATAAATAAATTACATAATTATTATTAATTCACTTAGTTATAAAAATAATGTTGGTATTAGGGGTAATTAAGTATAACCTATATAATTTTTGTTTAAATGTAAATTAAATAAATAATTGTTACCTTATGTATTTATTTATAAAATATGTAACTTAGTCATTTAGTTATAAAAATGTATCGAATGTTTTATATTAAATATAAATTTCTTTACTTTATTTTCATAAAGGTGCGTAAATAAGTTGTGTAAATAATATTTAAGTGTAGGGTTTAACAATAAGTATAAATTTAATTTTGTAAATTTAAATAACTAACTTCTATTTATTTTAGGATTAAGAATTTGATCTTTTTAAATAAAGTTAATATAAATCTTTATAAAATAAATTATTTTTATTTGAAAATTAATCTGAAATACTTATTGTTTTTAAAATATAAAAATAATTATTCTGCCAAGATTTTTCTCACACACACGACCGTGCCTGGGACAAGGCACGATCGTGCTAGGACCACGGGCGCGACCGTGCTAGTCAGGGACGCGACCGTGTTGACCAAACAGAAGACATAGCTAAGCTATTCACTAGGCACGACCGTGTCTAGGGTTCTGAGGCACGACCTGGTCTAGCCAAGAGGCATGACCGGGTCTGAGTGTGTGAGGCACGACCGCGCTGGTATTAGCACGACCGTGTCTCATGAAGCACGACCGCGCTAGAAGACTAGCGCGACCGTGTCTGTTCCAAAACAGGAACGAATTGCTTAAATCTTATATTGTTAATGTTGGATTTCATAGGGCTTTCATCTATAAGGTTATTACGAGTCTATTGGAATATATTAATTGTATTTAAAACGTGTTCAAAGCAGGGTTCGATTAAACCATTTTGAACGAAACATAGATTCGGGTTCGTGATGATTTCCATATTGTAAGCCCCAATTAAGTTGGGGCTTTTGATCTATGGACTAAAACGAATGAGTATGAGATTTCAATTACCCGGGAAGACGATGAATGGATAGCGTACGGTAGAGGTGAGTTCCTGCGTCGACGGGTTTGATTTTCGGTGCTCTTTGCTGCAACTCCGGCTAAACCAGCGTGTCCAGAAGATTTAGAGAGGATCGAGTGGTGTGGTTCGTTTGTTTGCTTGAGAGAATTTGGATCGTAATGGAGGAATTTGTGGTCTTGCGAAATTGAATTGACGGTTTTGAGGCTAATCGAATTTCACCGAGTTATTGGTTGTAATTGTGGTGTGTATCCGATTAATTGTTTTTGTTAATGGTAATGATACGTATATATGTTACGAATTCAAACGATTCTGCTTTTAAAACTGCATTTACGTTTCAACTGACGCGAGGTGCGACCGTGCCCTTTTGAGGCGCGACTGTGCCAGAACGAGGTGCGACCGTGCCTATTAGGGCTTCTGGTTATTTTACAAAATCAACCCTTGCACTTTCAGTATTGACAGATTTGTATAAATATGAACTTATGTAGAATTTAATAGGATGTAATCATGTAAAACTTGCGGATTTGCATTGGAACATAGTATTTAATTGTTGGTACGAATAAAACAAGTCAGTGTACTAAATTGGAATTTGAAACGTGTCACATTGAATTGAAATACAAATAACAAAAATCAGAAATGTTACACATTAGATCTTGGGTGGGTGTCAAACCTTAATTTGTTGATTTTATAGGAGTTTACTAGATTACTAAACAAGTGGATTGTTTAGGTGATCAAGGTATGGAGTGGCTAGTTTGGAAGAAGAATTGGAATTTTCATTGGCAAAGGTAAGTGCTTTGCACTTACTTAGTCGTAGATAAGTAGTTACATGTAAGTAGATTATTGTGTTAAATTCTATTTACATGTTGAATGTTGATCTTGATTTTGTGGTTATTAGTCAAACTTGAATGTAGTATGTGGTGGAATTGGATTAAATTGACTTAATATGGTATAAGTCAAACCATTGTGGATAATGGTGAAATTGGTGTAATTTGACTTTAGATGTATAAGGTCAAACTATTATGTTGAAATTGGTGTAATTAGACTATGTGGTTGATAGTCAAACTTGATTGTGCAAATGTGGTAAATAGTGTAATTTGACATACGTGGTAAATAGTCAAACTAAAGTGTGAATATGGTGTATTGGTGTATTTGACTTAGGTGGTAAAGAGTCACACCATAATGTGGTATGTGGTGTATTGGTGTATTTGACTTAGGTGGTAAAGAGTCAAACCATAATGTGGTATGTGGTGTATTGGTGTATTTGACTTAGGAGCTAAAGAGTCAAACCATAATGTGGTATGTGGTGTATTGGTGTATTTTACTTATGTGGTAGAGAGTCAAACCATAATCTGATATGTGGTGTATTGGTGTATTTGACTTAGGTGTTAAAGAGTTAAACTATGAAGTGTAATGTGATGTATTGGTGTATTTTGACTTATGTGGTAAAGAGTCAAACTATAATGTGGTATGTGGATTATTGGTATTAAAAAGTTGGTGTTTGAAATCATGGTGCATTGAGGCCTAGAACTTCACATGTCGGTGATTGAGATCTTGGAATCTCACAATTGGTGTTTGAAGTCATGAGCCTCACAATGGTGCATTGAGGCCTAGAACTTCACATGTCGGTGATTGAGATCTTGGAATCTCACAATTGGTGTTTGAAGTCACGAGCCTCACAATGGTGCATTGAGGCCTAGAACTCCATATTTGGTGGTTGAAGTCTCGAGCCTCACAACGGTGTATTGAAGTCTTGAACTTCATATGTGGTGAACAGGATCTTAGGATATCATAGTTGGTGTTAAAGTTATGAGTCTCACATTGGTATCTTGAGGCATATAACTTCTCTTGATTGATAGAAATGAAAACTAAGTATATATTGGTTGGGTTTCATTTAGTAGTACATGGTGTTTATGGTGTGAATTATTAACTATTTCATGTTAGTACATGTTGGTGGTCATATATGTAGTTTAAACATGAGTTTATGATGGCTAATAGTTTAAATATGCAAATGGGTCAGTCGACGGGGGGTTGCATAGGCTAAAAATCAATTTTGAGAATATTTGACCTGCTGCCAGCGCCTCATACGCCCAGAGCGTATAATACACCCATTTGAGTTTGATAGACGCTGGGATTTTCGGGTTTTCGGGGTTTTGGCCTGTCATTGTTGTAGGGACTTGTAGAAGGTCCCTAGGGCTACTTATCTTTACTAACCATGTTCAAATTGATGTTTTGAATGTAAGGAAAGCTCCGGAGTAATCTCGGGTCTCGCATCATGTGGATTGGATTCTCGTGGTCATGTTTTGTAATTGGTTTTTGTATATATTCTCGTATGGAGTCTTTACAAACTATTTGGGGTTATCACAAGTTGTTGATAACTTGTTGGTGATCTTTATTTAAACTAATTTTGTGGAAATCGTGTTATTTTAATTCGTTTTTGTAAATCTTAACGTGTGGATATGTTAAATGTTGTTTTGGGACCTAACTTCCGCGTGTTTTAAAATGTTTAAATTGGGTTGAATTTTTGGGTGTTTCAGAATCAAACAATCACAAGAACACAGAATAGAAGATGTAACAAAATCGATCTTATATTCAGTCACGAACAAGTCATCACAGATTACAATACCGAATGAGTATACATCTCGTTTAAGCTCCATATCCAACCCTAGGTGAGCTCTACCTAGGGGTGGTGAATCACTTCTCACAGTGGCTCACTCCCTATGTATGCTAACCCTAGCATGCTTACTACAAATGAACACACGTCGTTCTATTTATAGGGAAGTGAACTATTTCTAGCGCACTGGTTAACTGTGCCTAGAATCCTTCTAGCGCACTTAACAAGTTCGCTAGGCATATCTCTAGCGCACTTACTAACTACGCTAGAACAAACTCAAGCGCACTTAGTAAGTTCGCTACACTTAGAATTTTAGCAACAGTTACAAAAACATGTCCTAACACAAATGACACTTATCAAATTGATATGAGTGTGGAAAAAACCACCACGTCAGTTGCTACTTCTTTACTTACTAAAACAACACAATTTGATTCAATCTTGTGGCATTGGAAACTCGGACACATTTCTTATAGAAAAAAGAATCATCTTTCCCGAAACGGTTTGATAACTGGGTTCCTGAGTTGAGATTTTCTATTGTGGATGGTTGTATGCCTTGAAAACAGGGAAAACAACAACAAAATCTCACAAACCTAAGACCCAAAACTCTATTGATACCCGTTTGGAGCTCTTGCACATGGATTTATTTGGCCCGTTAGTATCAGGAGTATTAGAGGAAAGTCATACTGTCTTGTTGCAACTAATGATTTCTCACGTTTCTTTTGGGTGGTGCATTTTTTAGGTACAAAGGACGAGACTACTGAGATTCTTCAATACCTTATTTTGAGCTTGGAGAACTTTTGCAAATTAAAGGTTAGAAGAATCATGAGTGACAACGGCACAGAGTTCAAGAACCACAAGATGGAGCTTTTCTGTCTCAATAAGGGTATTCGTCATGAATTCAACGTATCGTATACACCACATTAGAATGGAGTAGCAGAAAGGAAGAATAGAGCATTGATTGAAACTGCAAGGACTATGCTGTCAGATGCAAATCTGCCAATTACCTTCTGGGATAAGGCGGTAAATACAGTTTGTCACGTTTTGAATCGAGTTCTAGTAGTGAAGCGTCAAAACAAAACTTGTTATGAGTTGATCAACAATCGACCTCCCAATGTAGACTACCTAATTGTTTTTGGTAGTCCTTGTTCCTTATTGTTACAATCCAAAGATCGAAAATCAAAATTTCATGAAAAAGCAGTGGAAGGCATATTCTTAGGATATGTTACCAATTCTCCATGCAAAAGGGTATAAAATAAGGAGATTTGTTCATTTGAAGAGTGGTTTGAAGTGGATTGTTGTAAACACAACGTTCCCCCCGAACCAATCGGTCCAATGTGGGGTTTTGATTATGATGCTCTTTTCAAGTCATTAAATATTCCTACCGATTTATCTACTGAGGATGGCGCCAATTTGTATCATTATAGTAGTGGTGGAGATAACTCCAATTTCTCGACTAGATCCACTATACCTATTTTGTCCCCTGATCCTAATGCCACATCTGCATCTAAGACTCATGAAAATAACAACAAAGATAATACTAATGTTGATGGAAACGATGCTCAAGTTGATCCTAACAATTTGGAAGGAAATGAAGCTCCAGTTGATCCTATCAATCTTGAATCTTCTTCTGGTACACATGATGTGGGGGAGATTAGCAAACATCTCATGTCAGATATCCAGGAGCCTATAGTGCTAGAAACTAGAGTGCATAAGAATCATCCAATTGACAACATCATTAGTGATCCTATTGATGGGGTTCAAATTCGTCACTGAACCATCAAGGAGAATACTAGTCTTTATGCAGAGATACTTGACACAAGTATCATGAAAAAATGTATGCATGTTGCATTTGTCTCCCAAATTGAGCCAAAGAATGTGAAAGAGACTCTTGCAGACAATTATTGGATTGAGGCCATGCAAGATGAATTGTCTCAATTCCACAAGTTGCGTGTGTGGGATTTGATTGATTGCCGAGATAGGTACATCCGATTGGTACTAGATGAGTGTTCAAATGTAAGATGGACGATCGGCACGTTGTAGTGAGAAATAAGGCACGACTAGTTGTTTAGGGTTTTTGTCAGCAAGAGTGCTTGAATTACAAATAGGTGTATGACCCAGTTGCTAGACTTGAGGCCATCAGACTGTTTTTGGCTTATGCTTCTTATGTTGGCTTCAAGGTCTATCAACTTGATGAAGAGTGTTTTCCTATATGGAAATGTTCATGAAGAGGTCTACGTCACTCAACCACCTGGCTTTGAAGACCCGCAATTTCCTAATAAAGTGTACAAGCTGGATAAGGCACTTTATGTTCTTCATCAAGCACCCAGGGCGTGGTATGAGACGTTATCAAAGCACCTATTGTCCAACGGTTTCGATCGCGGACAAATAGACTCGACTCTTTTCATAAGGAAAGTAGGGGGAGATATTCTACTAGTACAAGTCTATGTGGCTGACATTATTTTCGGGACTACAAACGAAGATATGTGCAGAGAATTCAAGACGACGATGAAGTCAAAGTTTGAAATGAGCAACATGGGTGAATTTTTGTTTTTTCTAGGTTTGCAAGTCAATCAAAGAGATGATGGCATTTATCTACATTAATCTAACTATGTTCATGACATTTTGAATAAGTACAATATGAATGATTGTTCTACTTATGGCAAGCTGATCCTAGTCAATCACAAGCTACATCCAGATAAAGACGAAAATGACGTAGATTGTAAATTGTATCGTGGGATCATTGGTCATGTTATGTATCTTACAGGTTCAAGACCTGATTTATGTTTGCAGTTTGCTTGTGCTCAAGGTTTCAGTCACAACCCAAGGAATCTCATTTGATAGTTGTGAAGAGGATATTCAGAAATCTGAAAGGGAAACCCTAATTAGGTCTTTGGTATCCCAAGAAGCAGATGTTTGATTTAAAGGCCAACACTGATTCAGATTATGGTGGTTGTAACCTTGACCTCAGGTGGATGTCAATTCTTGGGAGACAGGCTGGTCTCCTTGCAATGTTAGAAGCAATCAACGATTTCTGTTTCAACTTGTGAAGCCGAATACATTGCTGTTGCGAGTTGCTGTTCTCAGATTTTGTGGATCCAACAACAACTGAGAGACTACGGCTTGAACTACACTGAAACTCCTTTGTTCATTGAAAACAATGCTACCATGTCTATTACAAATAACCCAGTGAAACATTCCAAAACTAAACATATAGAGATTCATCACTATTTCATCGGTGACTGTGATGAAAAGCGGTTAGTTGAACTTGTAAAAGCTCACACGGATGACAACTTTGCTGACCTTTTCACTAAGGCCTTTGATTGTGCTCGCTTTGAACACCTCATCAACATGATATGAATGTTCAATCCCTGGTGAAATTCATTTTCAAAACAAAAATGTTTCTTGGAAATTTAAAATTTTATTTTCTTTTAACTATTTTCTGTATTTTGAAAAATTTAAGAAAAACCAAACCAAATATAAATTTATGAAAATTTCAAATTCATTTGAAGATAAGAGGAAATGAAAGTACTTCAATAAGTGATCTAAATTTGTTAGACTGCACATTGGGGAAATGATTGCGTCATGACTACTTAAGGTATATAATTCATTTATCTAACTTTAATTTGAATATTTGCAAGTTATTTGAATTGTCAGTAGAGTAGAGGCGTTTTAAACATTAGTAGTGTGAAAACTTAAATATCTTATACTACAACTATGATTTGAACCCATGTTATGCAATGTTGTTGATGCACTTTCCTGTGACAACACTCTGGATAGAGTCTTAGTTTGTATTTCTAATGTCTGTAATTTGTCTTTGTATGTAAGAGTCGTTATGTAATAGTTTATCGAGTTGTATTTACTTTTACATAGTGTTTGTTGCATTTCTTCTAAGTGTTTTGCGCACTTACAAGTGCGCAGGAGAAAGCTCCTGTGTACTTAGCAAGTACGCCGGAAGACCCATGCGTACTTGCTAAGTACGCAAGAGCATTTGGTCCTGCGCACTTGCTAAGTGCGCAGGCATCAGGTCTGTATAAATAGGTTTGGTTCATAGAGGATAAGTATGCAGAACCATTTGTTTAGACGAACTCAGTTTTGCTAAGTACGCAGCTTGTATTCTCTCTGTAACCGTCGAGTGTTTATAATACAAAGAACGTTTATTGTGACTCTCGTGTTTGGTTTACTTTGTTTAGTAAGACTCTCCACCTAGTCACGGGTATTCCGCAACCCGGTGCGACTAGTAGACCACTTGCATGTGACGATCCGACACACACGAAGGGACCTACAAGTGGTATCAGAGCATTGCTCTTGAATTCGAGTGTTGTAAGTGAGTTTGGAGACGTTTTACTGAGTTTTACAAGCAAAAAGAGGTATTTTTGTTGATTTTTGTGATAAAAAAGGGGTAGCTCTTGAGCACTTTTTTGGAAGCAAAAATCTCTCAAAAACCGATTTTTGTTGTGTATTTGTGTGTTTTGAGCATCAAAGGTTGGTTAGAAACTTGTTTCTGATCCTTTGGCTCGATTGCATTGATCATCAGCCTATTTTTCACTATCTCCGGCGATTTTTAGGTGACCGGAAAAGTTTGGTGAGAGTTGCTGAAAAGGTGTCCTGCGTACTTACCATTTTTGGTAAAATGTACAGCTTTCTGCGTACTTACTAACTACGCAAGAGTTATCTCCCGCGTACTTACAAGTGCACAAGACTGAACTTGTGCGAACTTAAGTTATATCCTGCGTACTTAATACTTCCTCCTGCGTACTTACAAGTACGCAAGAGCAAGTCTTAACTACGCAAGACCATTTCTCAAGTGCGCAAGGCCAAAACCAAGTGCGCAACAGTGTCTGATTTTTCTGATTTTTTTGACCAAGTAATTCACTATGTCGAACCTTCAGAATCTTGGAAACATGTTAAATTATGATAATGAGATCGGTACACCTCAGAAACCGCCTAAACTATTAAATGTAAACGATTATTCAAATTGGAAGGCGCGTTTTGAGCACTACATTTCATACACCGACTCATCATTATGGATACCAATCATTGAGGGATATAAGCATCCCACACACATCTATCTTGATGAAGAGGTGCCAAAGCCCATCTCTAAGCTTGATGAAGAACAAAAGAAAGCTTATGATCGGGAAAAGAAGGCTCTTGGATCAATCACTATGTCATTAACTCGGGAACTGTTTCACAGTTTTCGAGGCTATGACACCTCCAAGGATCTTTGGAAAGCACTTCAGAAAAGATTTGAGGGGAACAGTGACATTAAGAAGAGTAAGCGGGATCTTCTCCGGAAGCAGTATGAATGCTTCAATTTCATGGAAAATGAATCGTTAGATGATCTCATCTCTAGATTCTATCATTTACAAACGGAGTTGAAAGCTTTTGAACTGAAATATCCCGATGAAGAACTGGTGGAAAAATTCCTTGATGCTTTGCCACCAAAGTTTGAGATGTATACAACCCTGATGAGGGAAAATCCTAAATTCTATGAGTTAACAGTAGATGAGGCTATTGGTAAGATTCAAGCTCATAACATGAATCTTATGAAGAAGGAGAGCTCGGGAAGACCTCAGATACAAGACCCTTCCATGTATCATGGGACAACTTCCACTTCAAAATCATCGGGCTCTGGAATTGCCCTCTTTACTGGACACTCCAATGAAGAAGACCACTCAAATGGGTGTGGTGGTCATGCTTGTTATGCATCCGGATCAGGGTTGGGAACTAATCATCAACACACCTCAAGAAATCCTCCAGCTACGTCTTCAGCTAACCATTCTGTAATAGTCAAAATAGCTGAAGATTATGTAGCATTGTTTTCATCATGTATGCTTGCGTATGAGAATTTCATAGGCGGCAAGCTAACGGATCCCGAAACTATTGAAGAAGACTTTAACCAAGTGGATCCTGATGATATTGAGGACATGGATATTCAAGGGAATATGGCCATGCTTTTGAGGAGGGCCAAGCGTTTCCTGAACAGAACAGGAAGAAAGTTCATTGGTGGACATTCTAATGCCAAGGTTGGATTTGATAAATCCAAGGCCAAATGCTACAAGTGTCTGAACTATGGACACTTTGCTCGTGAGTGTCAAAAAGACCGAGCACCGGCCTCTGGTTTCACCAGACCTAGCCAGGGAAACAGCCACGGCCACAACAACACTAGCCACCACAATCAACACCAAGGTGGTTCGTCAAATGCACTGGTAGCTCAGCATGACGAAAACTTTGATTGGGGTGTTCATCTAGAGGACGCCATCATTGCTCAAACACAGGTTGGTCTCATGGCTGAGATCATGGAGCTGATGGAGGCTGAGAGAAAAGAAGCTGTTGAAAAGGAGTCTACCACTGCCGTTGCTCTCATGGCCATTGGAGAAGCACAGAGTTCATCATCTGAGGTAGATTCTAACCCTTTCTCTGTTATTTCTTATTCTAAATGTCTAGGGCTAAAGCTTGAAATTTCTAAGCTCCAAGACAAAATCGAACCCCTAACTGGCAGCTCATAATTACAAAGAAAATGAAAAACGTTTTAAAGAGTCTGTTGAAACGTTGAAAAAAGAAAAATGTGAATATTCTTTACAAATAAGTGAGCAACAAGTTCACTTGGATGTTGCGTATAGGGGGTTAGAAAAACGGAACAATGAAATCAACAAACTGCAAAATGAGATCCTGCAGTTAAAATGTACAAATGAGAAGTTGAAAAACTCTCGCTTTGTGGTGGAGCACTACGAATCAGTAGTGAGGAAATTGAAGGGCCTAGGTCTTGGTACCAATGCCATTCCTCCACCAATAAGTGGGAAGTTTGTCAATAGCTTGATAGACATTGATCTCACCTGTCTAGATGAGTCCGCTGATAAGGATGATTCCCCTAAAAAGGATGAATCCTCAAGTAAGGCTAACTCCACATCTAGTGAGGAGTATGTTATTGCTTCTGAAGATGGGTCGGTTAACACTTGCCCTGAAGGAGTAGTCTCTGAGGAGTTGTTGACTGAACAGAAAGTCCACAAAAACATTATCACTAATGGTGATAACTGCATTTTAACTGAACCTGATATCATTGAAACAAATGATAAACTTAAGGTAATGCTTTACGGGGGTTATAAAAATATTAACCAAGTTAAGAAAGAGGCTTTTTCAGCTCATTATGGGCTTGGTTACAAAGAGAATTTGCAAAAGTATTATACCCCCAAAAACCAAACTGAAAAAGGTCAGACTCCTGTTCATAAACCAACTCCTCCTGCTCATAATGGAGAGTAATCTAAGGCCAGATCTAATGAGCCTTACAAGAGAACTCATGTGGACAAGAGGATGTGTTTTCATTGTGGCATGGTTGGTCACATTCTTGTGAACTGTCCATCAAAGAACCAAGGGAAACGGCATGTTGTCTCACAGCCAGCCATTATCCCTAAGTCGCCAATAGTGAAACCTCCCAGAAGTCCAAAGCAGAATGTGGTGAAACCACCAGTACAACCTATGGGAAAACCTAATATTAAATCTGAGGCCAAACCATCTGTTGCAAGAAAGGTAAAGCAACCTGCTGTACCTCGTGTGTCTACATCTGGTAGTACACGCACTGGTGAGAAATCTGTGGCTAGACTCTCTAAGCCACAAAGAAGAAGAAGAAGGAATAAGAGGTTGAGAAAGCTAGAACAGCTGACTAAGACTCAATCAGGTGAAGCTTCCACAAGTTCACCGGCTGTGGTTGAGCCAAAGTCTACTATTCTGGTTAAGAATCAAAAGAGATCCTGGAACAAGAAAGTTAAAGGTTCTCAATCTCCTGTTCCAAATTCATCCAAAGATTCACCAATTTTGAACAGTCATCATGACTGTGAGTTGAAAGAAGTAGTTTATTTTGAGAAGGATGGACGACCCAAGACCACAATGGCTTGGGTCTCCAAATCTAACTAATTCTTTTGTTACTCGTGCAGGGACGTCCGAAGGGTACTATCTCTAACCGTTGGTATGTAGATAGTGGATGCTCCCGGAACATGACAGGAAACATGGCCTTGCTTCAAGATGTTAAACCATTCAGAGGCGGCTATGTGGCCTTTGCCGGAGAAAAAGGCGGCAGCATCACGTGTCAAGGCGTGGTTTCAAACGGTTGTGTTAGCTTTGACAATGTCAACTTTTGCGAGCAGCTGAAGCATAACCTGTTGAGTGTCTCCCAAATGTGTGACAAGGAGTACTCGGTGATGTTTGACAAGTCAGAATGTCTGATTCTCAAACCCGGTTTTGAGGTTCCCGAAGACTGGATTCTGATGAGAGCACCAAGATCAAACGACACTTATCAGATCGATATGAGCGTGGCAAAAACCACCTCATCAGTTGCTACTTGTTTGCTTACAAAAGCGACAGAACTTGAATCCATCTTGTGGCATAGGAAACTCGGACATATTTCTTATCGTAAAATGAATCATCTTGTCCGAAACGGTTTGGTAACCGGGGTTCCTAAGTTGAGGTTTACCGTTGCAGATGACTGTATGCCGTGTAAAAAGGGCAAACAGCAACGGAAGTCTCACAAGCCCAAGCTCCAAAACTCTATCGATACCCCTTTGGAGCTATTACACATGGATCTGTTTGGCCCCATAAGTATCAGGAGTATTGGAGGTAAGTCGTTCTGTCTAGTTGTAACGGATGATTTCTCACGTTTTTCTTGGGTGCATTTTTTAGGTACAAAAGATGAGACTGCTGATATTCTTCAATACCTGATCCTGAGCTTGGAATCTCTTTGCAAGCTGAAAGTTAGAAGAATAAGGAGTGACAACGGAACTGAGTTCAAGAATAATTTGATGGAACTTTTCTGTCTCAAGAGAGGGATTCGTCACGAATTCAGCGCGCCGTACACACCTCAGCAGAATGGAGTTGCTGAACGGAAGAACAGAACACTGATCGAGACTGCAAGGACTATGCTGTCAGATGCAAAGCTTCCTGTCACTTTCTGGGCAGAAGCAGTTAATACAGCTTGTCATGTCTTAAACAGGGTTCTGGTTGTCAAAAGGCACAACAAGACATGTTATGAGTTGATCAACAATCGACTTCCCAATCTTGATTACCTAGTTCCTTTTGGTAGTCCTTGTTCCTTGTTGCTACAGTATAAAGACCGTCAGTCTAAATTTCATGCGAAAGCGGTGGAAGGCATCTTCTTAGGATATGTTGCCAATTCGCCCTGCAAGAGAGTGTACAACATAGGAACTCGTACTGTCGAGGAATGGTTCGAAGTGGACTGTAGTAGACACAGCACTCCACCAGAACCAAAAGGTCCAGCTTGGGGTTTTGATTATGATGCGCTATTCAAGTCCTTCAATCTTCCTGACTTATCTGCAGAAGACGCCGCAAATGTCTATGATTTATTGCGTGACGACAATGACTCCAGTTTTTCTACTCGTGCTACTGTACCAATTATAACTCCTGACTCCAATGCTGCATCTGCATCTGGAACTCATGACAGTGATAACAGTGAAGGTGTTCATATTGTTGGAGATGACGCTCAAGCCAATCCTAACACAATTATAGGAAATGAAGCTCCAGCTGATCCAATTAACATTGAATCTTCTTCCTCTGGAACACAGGAAATGGGGGAGTTAAGCACAAATCTAGATCCAGAAATTCAAGAACCAATTGTACCGGAGACGAGGGTGCATAGGAATCATCCAATCGATAACATTATTGGTGATCCTTATGCCGGTGTTCAGACTCGTCATAGAACCATCACTGAGAACACCAGTCTTTACACAGAGATATTTGACACTGATGTCATGGAAACATGTCTGCATGCTGCATTCGTGTCCCAGGTAGAGCCGAAGAATGTGAAGGAGGCTCTCGCTGACAACTGCTGGATTGAGGCGATGCAGGATGAACTGTCTCAATTCCAAAAGTTGCAAGTGTGGGATTTAGTTGACTTGCCAAAAGGCTTTCAGCCAATTGGTACCAGATGGGTGTTCAAATGCAAGACGGATGATCGTCATGTAGTTGTGAAGAACAAAGCAAGATTGGTTGTTCAGGGTTTTTATCAACAAGAGGGCTTGGATTACAATGAAGTATATGCCCTAGTTGCTAGAATTAAGGCCATTCGACTGTTCTTGGCTTATGCCACATATGTCGGCTTCAAGGTCTATCAACTTGATGTGAAGAGTGCTTTCCTTTATGGTAAGGTGCATGAAGAAGTCTATGTCACTCAACCTCCCGGTTTTGAAGATCCGCATAATATCAATAAAGTGTACAAGCTCGACAAAGCACTTTATGGTCTTCATCAAGCACCGCGAGCATGGTATGAGACATTATCTAAGCATTTACTGTCTAATGGTTTCAACCGTGGACAGATTGACTCGACTCTCTTCATACGGAAAGCAGGAGGTGACATTCTTCTTGTGCAAGTATATGTCGACGACATTATCTTTGGGTCGACCAATGAAGGGATGTGTAGGGAATTCGAGAAGGTGATGAAGTCCAAGTTTGAAATGAGCAATATGGGTGAACTGTCATTCTTTCTAGGTCTGCAAGTCAGTCAAAGAGAGAATGGTATTTATCTACATCAAACTAAGTACGTGCAGGACATCTTGTCAAAATACAAGATGAGTGATAGCACTACTCATGGCACACCAATCCCAGTCAATCATGGTTTGCATCCCGACAGAGATGGAAAGGATGTGGACAGCAGGTTGTACCGTGGGATGATCGGATCACTTATGTATCTCACAGCTTCAAGACCCGATATAATGTTTGCTGTGTGCTTGTGCTCAAGGTTTCAGTCACAACCGAAGGAGTCTCATATGATAGCAGTAAAGAGAATTTTCAGATACCTAAAAGGGAAACCCCAATTAGGTCTTTGGTACTCTAAGCAGCAGTCATTCGACTTCAAAGCCTATACTGATTCAGATTATAGCGGTTGTAACCTTGACAGAAAGTCAACTTCTGGTGGATGTCAATTCTTAGGAGACATGCTGGTCTCCTGGCAGTGCAAGAAGTAGTCAACGGTTTCTGTCTCAACTTGTGAAGCAGAGTACATTGCTGCAGCTAGCGGTTGTTCTCAGATATTGTGGATTCAGCAGCAATTGCGAGACTACAGCTTGAACTTCACTGGAACTCCTCTATTCATTGACAACAATGCCACCATCTCTATCACAAATAACCCGGTGAAACATTCCAAAACTAAACATATAGAGATTCGCCATCATTTCATCCGTGATTGTGCTGAAAAGCATTTAATCGAACTTGAAAAAGTTCACACGGATGACAATCTTGTTGACCTTTTCACAAAGGCATTTGATCGATCCCGTTTTGAGCATCTTGTCAACTTGATAGGAATGTTCAATCCTGAGTGAAAACTAAGTTTTCTTAACTCAATTCAATTCATGGAAGTTAAATTTTTAATTCCTTTAAATTTTCTGTATAGTTCTTTTAGTTTTAAAATATTTTACAAAAATAAAAAACAAAATAGAAAATGGAGAAAATTTCAAAGTTTGAGAAAAGAGGAAATGATAGTACATCAGAAATGATCTAAACTTCATAGACTGCTCATATGGGAAATGATTGTGTCATGCTTACTTATCTGTTTAAAATTATTATGTTTTTAATCTGTTTATTTACAAGTAATTTGAATTGTCAGTAGGCTGTATGCGTCTTTGAATCACTAGTAGTGTGGAAACTAAATCTAAATTACAACTGTAATTTGAACCCATGTTTGCAAGGGTGTGTGAGTAAAAGATTAGAAAAGATCACTATCAGATAAAGGATGTTAGATTTTGACAATAATTTTCTTTTGAGATCTGCTTCGGGTTATGTTGTTAGCACAATTAATGCGGTTCATCTAACTGCCCATACTCACAAGTATGCAAGGAGAGATTGAATCAAGACATGTCTCTACATTAACCGTTGAGCATGTATTCACCCTTGAATCATTCCTGGTTCATTGAAATCAAATCCAGATAAAAGTTGGATCCCCTTACCTTATAATCAAACACCATGTTCATTATCCCGAATCATCATACCGATATTCAAAGAAGAAAATCACATGAAACCAAGACAAAAGAATCACTCGATTCTGAATCTTATGATTCCTGATAATCCTTATGGATTCTTCTTGATTTTTCTGTGCTAATTGATGTAACTTCATTCTGAAAATTACGAAAATAATTGAAAAATCTTAGATGCCTTGAAGATAGTGCAAAATATCATAGCATCTTAGTGGGGTACACGTTGTATATCTTATAATTAATGCCTTAATACACAAGAACGTGATACAAAGATGCTTATAGTTTCAAATCTTATAATATTGTCAACTTGAATTACTTGTTTATGTGCTTATTACGTATGAATAAAGAGTAATACATGACATGATTCCATATTCTTTGATGTTTATATTGTATCATTTTTGCTATAAGTTAGCCTGATATGATCCTCTGCTCGTGTCTTTGATCAAAAATAGCTTGTGTAAATGATTGTATATATCTATCTTGAAAAGAACAAAAAGATTTTAAGTTTTTAAGTTTATGCATAGTAAGGCCAAAAATATTTTATGTTTAATCTTCATGAATTGCATTTGAATCCTCTTGGTTGAATATTTTTATCTTGTTCGTTATTTGACTTGAAAATCTTCATAAATTCTGAGTTGAAAATTGCGCACTTAAGGGTTGTGCGCACTTGTCAAGTACGCACGAAGTAACACTTGCGCACTTAACAAGTACGCAAGAGTTAAGCCTTGCGCACTTGTTAAGTACGCAAGATTTAATTCGTGCGCACTTAACAAGTACGCACGAACATTAATTGAGGGGTATAAATCAGAGACTTAGAACTTTTCTCAAGCTTTACGCTTTCAAACCCAAAGTTTCCCCCTTGCAATTTTACTCTCAAAATCGCGTGTGTCCAATCCATCGTTTCATCTCGTACACATTGTCATCTTCGTATTTCATCTCAGTGGTGAGATTATAGGCCAATTCCATCCATTGATTCATGACATTTGGACCGTTTTTCTGACTTAGAATCTTTTTAGGTTAATTCCGACAAAATTTGGGGTAATATGGGGTTGTTTGGGTAACTTATTGACACTAGATGCTAATAGGTCACTTAATCGATTCTATAATCATCCTTTTTTAGTCTTAGATTGTTTCATCGGTTGAAGATGAACCGACAGTGGGTCGGAGACTGTCTAGGTCACAAAATGGTGTGTTTTGGTAGTTACTGGTGTCGATAATGGTCCCATGAGATAGAATCGTTGATTCCGACTTAGTGGTGACCTACTCGACCCGGTATTGGAACAATCTGTGATGTTTTCAAGTTTCTGAAATTTTTGCTAAGGGTTGTTCTTACGCACTTAGCAAGTACGCAAGAAATACTTCTTGCGTACTTGTTAAGTACGCAAGAGGAAAATCCTGCGCACTTGCTAAGTGCGCAGGACCAACACTTAGAAATTTTTCCTAAATCTGAAATTTTTTTCAAAGTGTAACTACTATACTATGTCATGTGTGTCTACTTCCAGTGTTATAAGTTGTTCTGAATATGTTTTCTGTGTGTGTTTACAGGCTATGGCTCGTGCATTCACTGACGAATTCAACCTATTGGCTAACACCGAACCAGAATGGAAAGGCGCAGCCTTGCAATACAGGGAGATTGTGGATTTTCTGAACAGATCAAGAATAAGTTATGCAATCTCAGCAAACCGAACAGTCTCAAGACCTTACCTGGAGCAATTCTGGGAGACTGCAGAGCACGATTGCACGGTATCCCCGAATGTCATAAGGGCTACCGTTGACGGTCGGGCTATTGCTATCTCTGAGGATACAATAAGGAGAGTATTGCAGTTCGGAGACCTTGCCACCGACCCGACATCCTATCCAGATTACTACGTGGATGGGTGTTGGAGGCACAGAATGGGATATGTCGGGGCTAGGGACTATGCTTCTTACAAGAAGATGTGGGTATTGGATCAATGGCGTTACTTTGCCCACATCATGATCGTGTGCATCAGATCCAGGAAAGCGGGGAAAGATGCCATGGGTCATGACCTTGCAGCGGCCATGGTGGGCTTGTCTCTCAATCGGGGCTACAACTTCTCTCGCTATATCTTCAAAGCACTCTATGACCAGATAAATACAGCAGAGAGGTTCAGGTTCCTTTTGTACCCGAGGTTTGTGCAGCTCCTGATCGATGATGCATTGCCAAACCTACGTTCTATCGGGGAGAGACTGCAGGTAAAAAGGGTGGACAAGAGAGTCTTTGCTCAGTTTCTAAAGCCAGGCAGTGTAGAACCTACCCCTGCGCACACTGAACTCTTTGGCCACCTACTGAATGAAGCATACGTCGCTCCTGAAGATTGGAACTGGTATAGTCCCAACTCAGCACCAGAGATGAGTGATGACTCTGGTGAAGAGCAAGAGGAAGAGCATGATGATGATGAAGGTGATGTTGGTGGTGATGAGGAATCCGATTCGGAGGCAACAGAATCAGACTCTTCTGATTCCGATGACGCACCATCCCAGGCACACCCGAGGAGATTGGCGTAGGTAACCCTGCCTGCGTCATCTTCTAAAAGAAAGCGACAAAGCTGGAGTGGCGAATATGAGCCAACATCTGACTCTGACGCTACTCTACAAAGACAAAGGCGAGAGAAAGCCAACAAGAAGAGGGGCGATAGGCAAGAGGTTGCTATCCCCAGGGTTGTAGAGATCCCGACTGTGCAGCAAGTACAACCTGCGGCTGACAGTCCACCAGCATGATTGCTATCAGAATCTACCCCACCAGCACAGCAACTATATCGTATGAGGAGAAGACCACAAGTTCAAGCTGAAGTGGTAGTCACGGCGGTCACAGAGGAGATTCCTGTGACGGTGACCCTTCCTACTCCAACCGTCCCGGTGACGGTGACTACTCCACTTCTCACAGAGTCAGTCACCATCAGCCCAACCATAACACCCACTCCCATCATTACATCCCCACACCAACCTCACACCACTGAGCCGTCAGGTCAACCCTTCAACTATGGTGATTTCTCACAAGGGTTTGACTTTGACACAATCTTCTCCTCCCCCATCCATAATGCCGAAGCCTCATCATCTAGGCATCCTAATCCGAATGATGCAAGGATCGATGTGCTAGAGACCCAAGTTGCTGAACTGTTGAAGACCATTCAAAAGTCAAAGGAGGAGTCTGATGCTCAACAAGCACAGATTAATTCCCTGGCCGATGAAGTTAGGATTCTCCACAGCCAGAGAACAGGGACAAATGAGCAATTGAAGAATGTCATGGCACAGAATGACCTGTTGATGAAGACTAATGACATGATTCTAGGCCACAGAACTTCACTTGAGCTAAGGATGGATTTGCAGAGAAAAGAGCACGAAGCGATGGTCAAATTAGTTGAAGAACTGACCAAGAAGCTTGGTGCTCAGGGGGAGACAGAAAAAGAGAAAGAGACAGAAAAAGAGAAAGAGAAAGAGAAAGAGAAAGAGAAGGAGAAAGAGAAAGAAAATAAATCCACTGGTGCTTAGCCTTGTCATCTAGTCGACTTGACTAAGGATGATGATAAAGACAAGGATCCTGAAGCCGGTCCTAGTGGAGGTGATCACCAAGCTTTGGCGATTGTGCCCATATCTTCTGTTCCAATGGCTGAGGGGGAGTCTACTTAGCAAGAGGGTGGTAATACATCTGGTGGTGGTGATAAAGGGAAGTCAGTGGCTGAAGTACTTAAGGACTTATCTGATGATGAGATCCTATATCTAGAGCCTGACTATTCTAAAGAAGCACCTAAAGAAATTGGTATACAAGCCAGTGCGATGTGAAACTAAGATTCCCCTGAGCAAGTTATCTCAGGATATTCTTGGTGACATGTGGTACGGGTACGTAGATCCAAACACGGGCGAGGCTGTGATCATGGGTAAAGGACGTTCAGAGAGCGGGAACATAGTGCCAAAGGAACTTATCAGAATCTTCGATGAAGTCTGCTTCATCAACTTTTCTGTGAAAGATCTGGAGGTACTAGTAGAACGCTACTGCGTCTACACGGATGAGTGGACAAAGCTCCTTGCTTCTAAATATGACAAGGTGATTAAGTTCTGCCTTGATTACAAGAAGAAGATGGAAGCTAAGGAACAAGTGCTGTGAAGACTGAAGATTGAAGACTGAAGACGATGAAGATCCCGAGCTGTTGTCAAGGGGGAGTTTGTTGATGCACTTTCCTGTGACAACACTCTGGATAGAGTCTTAGTTTGTATTTCTAATGTCTGTAATTTGTCTTTGTATGTAAGAGTCGTTATGTAATAGTTTATCGAGTTGTATTTACTTTTACATAGTGTTTGTTACATTTCTTCTAAGTGTTTTGCCCACTTACAAGTGCGCAGGAGAAAGCTCCTGCGTACTTAGCAAGTACGCAGGAAGACCCATGCGTACTTGCTAAGTACGCAAGAGCATTTGGTCCTGCGCACTTGCAAAGTGTGCAGGCATTAGGTCTGTATAAATAGGTTTGGTTCACAGAGGATAAGTACGCAGAACCATTTGTTCAGTTTTGCTAAGTACGCAGCTTGTATTCTCTCTGTAACCGTCGAGTGTTTATAATACAAAGAACGTTTATTGTGACTCTCGTGTTTGGTTTACTTTGTTTAGTAAGACTCTCCACCTAGTCACGGGTATTCCGCAACCCGGTGTGACTAGTAGACCACTTGCATGTGACGATCCGACACACACGAAGGGACCTACAAATGTGTGTGTAAAAGATCATTATCATATATAGAATGTAAGATTTTGCCTAGTATTATCTTATAAGACTAGTTTCGTGTAATGTCTTTATCATAATTTTTTGGTTCTCTTCACTGCCCATTCTCACAAGCATGCAATGAGATCTTGAGCCAAGATATGTCTTGACAACAACCTGCAAGCATATGCTGCCCCCTTGGATCACTTCTGATTCCATTGAAGACAAATCCAGATAATAGTTGGATCCCTTTACCCAAATCCTCGGACTCCATATTTATAAACCTGAATCATAACATATATTCACTAAAGAAAATCTCTCAAACCAAGACAAATAAATCAATCGATTCTGAATCTTATGATTGATGACAATCCTTATGGATTCTGCTTAATTTTTCTGTGTTAAATAATGTAACTTCAACCCAGAGATTATGATAATCATTGGGAAAATCTTAGATGTCTCGTGATAATGAAACTTACTTTTTGTTAACATAACTGTGGGGTACATGGTGTATATATTTAAATCTTACCTTAACTCACAAGAACGTGATACAAAAACGCTTGTAGTTTCAAATCTTAAAATATTGACAAACTGAATAAACATGTTGTGTATTGCAAATTTGTTATCTGAATAATTAGTATGTCATGGCATGATCCCAATCTCTCTGAAGTTTAACGTGTATCATTTTTTCTATATGTTTAGCCTGATATGATCCTCTTCTCATGACTTTGACCAAAAAAAAGTTCACTATAAGTATTCATGTTTTTATTCTGTATCCTGTTTATATCGTCTTTTCTTCAGAAAACAACAAAAATATTTTCGGTGTGTTTTAACTTAAAGATTGAAAATCTAAAAATATTTTACATACAGTTTATCAAATTTTTAGAAAAACCAAAAATATTTTAGTTCTACCTTGCTGGAACATCTTTGTGAATCTTAAGGTTGAACATTCATAACAGGTTCGCTTTTTAATCGAAATTACTTCATAATTTGAGTTGTATTTCTAAGATGGGTATTTGGTCATGTGTACTTGCTAAGTACGCAAGACTTAATGCCTGCGTACTTAGCAAGTGCGCAAATTTGTTCATGTGTACTTAACAAGTATGAAAGGCATGGGTCATACGAACTTAAAAAGTGCACATGGTCTGTTGTGTGTGCGTATACACCTCATACTTTTTACTCTCAGACTTCACTAACTGCTCGTACTACTAAAAACTTTGTGTGTTCCTAAACAATTTTTCATCACATTTCTAGTTAAAACATCATCTTAACATCATTTGGTGAGAATCTCAGTTCATTTCATCCTTTAAATCATCATTTTTTGACCAATTTTGTGTTCTTGAGGAGTAGGGTCTTAATGATCAAATTTCTTGGATTTTTGGATGTTTTTATGCGAATTTGAGCATCAATGCACGCTTCTAATCATCATTCTAACCTATTGATTTTGATTATTGATCCTTGGATGGGAAATACTCACGTCGGCTCGGTTTTTATCAAAATGGGTTGATTATAGCTTGATATTGGTGTTGGTTTTAGTACCATTGTGTTTTAATACCATTTTCAACACTATGGTGACCAAGATCATGGACCAAAACACTAAATTGTTGGAATTGAGACTTTGAAAAATGGCTAAGTTTTAGGATTCGCAAGGCCATTTGCCTGCGTACTTACCAAGTACGCAAGAAGGCAAATATGGAATTTTTTTTCAGTATGAAATCTCTTGAATTGAGTGTTTGGGTTATTCCTTTTGATGTGTATTGTATTCTATTGATTGTATCTATTATTATGTTGTTTGTTGCGTGTTCTTGCAGGTATGGCTCGTGTATTTACTGATGAATTCAGAATGTTGGCACTTACCAACCCTGAATGGAAAGGTGCAGCCGTTAACTATTAGAAGATTGTGACCTTTCTAAAATGATCCAAGATCGCCTATGCTATTTCGGATGATCTTTTCATTTCAAGACCCTAATTTTATTAGAGTAATTCTGGGAAACTGTTGAGTATGACTGCACGGTTACTCCTAATGCTATTCAGACTATTGTTGCAGGTCAAGAGATTGCTATTTTTGAAGACATCATTAGGCTTGTGTTGCACTTCCAAGATCAAGCCAATGATCCAGTTGCTTATCAAGATTATTTTATTGACGGGTTTTGGAGGTAGAGGATGCGGTATGTGGGAAGAGTTGATTATGCTTCCTACATGAAGAAGTGGTTACTTGATCAGTGGCGGTACTTTGCTCACGTCACGAACATGTGTATTTCTGCAAGAAAAGCTGGAAAGGATGCTATGGGCATGACTTAACATCTGCAATGGTTGGACTATCTTTGAAGAAGGGATACAATTTCTCACGCTATGCCTACAGATCCATGGTGGATCAAATCAATGCTGCGGAGAGGTTCAGATTTCTCTTGTATCCCCGGTTTACTCAACTGTTGATCAATCATTTTCTTCCTATTCTACCTCAGATTGGATAGAGACTTCAAGAGAAGCTAGTGGACAAGAGGGTGTTTGTACAATTCATGAATCCGGGAACTAAAGAGCCTATTCCCGTGCACACACCTCTCTTTGGTCACCTTATTAATGAAGTCTATGACGCACCATCTGATGATCACTGGTACAGTCTAGAGTCAGAGCCTGAAGCAAGTGAGGAACATTATGATGAAAAACTAGAAGAACGAGAAGAGGTAGAACATGATGATGGTTCTGGTGATGAAGAAGGTGGAAATGGTGAAAAAGAAAGTGAAGGTGATGGTCCTGAGGAATCTGATTCAGAAAGGACTTAATCTGATTCATCTGATTCTGATAATGCACCTAATGCTGCACACCAAGAAGGAATGTTCAGGTATCCCTTCCTGAATCTTCCTCTAAGCGAAAAAGAGAGGAAAGTTCAGACACTGAATATCAACAAGAGACTGAAACTGAAGCTGCGACGCAACAAGAGACTGAAAAGAGGAAGAAGTTTAGGTCTAACGGGCCTTGGCAGACGGCGATGATTGAGTTAAATGCCCATCTCCAGGCCCAACGAAGTTCTATTTCACATTCCTAGTTATATAGCAGGAGAAAGCGTCAATCATTGACACCTGTGGTTGTGTCAACTATCTCAGAGGGGGATCCTGAGATAGTTTCTCTTCCTGTGGCTACAATGGCAGTGGTTTTAAGTGCCGTCCCGATTATGGCGGAGTCTGTTATTGTTGCAACATCTCTTAGTTCGTCAAGTGTTCCATCAACTTTTCAATCAATAATTTCTGCGCCATTTATCCCTGTTACCACATTACTTCCCATGTCACAGCCTATTGCTTGTGGTGACTTCACCCATGGATTTGACTTCACTAGCTTGTTTACATCTAATATTTACGAGACTGGTGACGCGTCCGCATGTAGGGATCCTGATCCCCGTGATGCTCGGATTGCCTATCTTGAAGCACAAGTAGCTACTCTAAGGGAGATGGTAGCCAACTCCCAGAGTGAATCTGAGGCACAACAATCACAGATCAACTCTTTGATTGATGAAAGTACTTATCCAAGACACCAGTGGGTTGGCACTCAAGAGCAGCTTAGGACTTTTGTTGGAACCTAATAGTCCATAGAAATCAATTAGATTTAGTTTTGTATAACTTTAGAGTTTTCGGTCGGAAAGTGTTTTCGGTCGGAAAGTGTTTTCGGTCGGAAATACTTTTTGATCAGAAGATTTCGATCGAAACTCTTTAGTATAAATAGTTTTGTCTTTTGTATTTCAAGTAACAATTCTCTTTTGTATTGTGATTTGCAAATTTATCAAAGAGAATTTTTGTGTGTTTTTGTTGTTAATTCCTGATTACTTTGCTGGATTAATGAAGATAATCATCATGATTGTATGCATCTTGTGTGATTGATTGTATTCTCATTGTTCATCTTTGATTTGATCATTTCAGTGTGACTTGGATTTCTGAATTGATTCCGCCAATTCAGAAAGTGATTGAAGACATTATCCTTGAATATCAGTAGATCAGAGGGAATCACAAGTTGTATCAAAGCTGTTGGTTAAGAGATCTTGGTATTCAAGAAGAATTTGAGTCAAAATTGATCGAATTGAAATAATTTGGGTGCCATTGTTATTGATTTGAAGCTAATATTGATGGAGATGAAGTTTGCATCAAGTTTTGAGACTTGATTTTCTACTAGGATCATCACAGAAAGTTTTTGGTCAATTCAAGTGTTCTTCTGTTGAATTGTCTAAAAAGTTTGTTTGAAATAGCCGAAAAGTTTTTTTGAAAAAGCCGAAAAGGATAAATTTCATACTTTTCGACCGAAAAGCATTGCCCGAAATTTCTTCTGTTTGAAATATTCAGACTTCTCGACCGAAAAGCATTGTCCGAAAATTCATCTGTTCAAAATATTCAGACTTCTCGACCGAAAAGTTATTGTCCGAAATCTCATCTATCTGAAATATTCAAACTTTTCGACCGAAAAGTTCTAAGTTGGAAGTTTATCTGATTTCGACCAAGCTTCAAATTACAAGTACAGAATGGCTGGAAAGATATACGATACTGAGAGGGTTATTGGAAAATCACTACCGATGCTGAAATCAATATCATAATTTTCAAATTGGAAAATAATGATGAAGGCGTATTTCCAGTTTACTGAACACACACTTTGGGAATCAATTGTGAAGGGTCCTTATATTCCCAAGACTGCAAATGATGATGGGTTAGTCCCGATTGCTGATCCTGATCTTTATTCAGAGGAAGATAAGAAGTTAATCGAGAGGGATAACAGAGCATTAGGTTCTATTATTCTAGCACTTCTAACTGAGTTATTTTGAGCAACATAGAACTGCTCAGGGTTTGTGGAATGCTTTGTGCTTAAGATTTGAAGGAAATGCAGCTCTTCAGGAAAGCAGAACCGATCTTCTACTGAAGCAATATAACATGTTTAGTTATAAGAAGAATGAGACTCTAAGTGAGCAGGTGACCAGGTTTACAACCATGATCAATAGATTGAGAAAAATGGGAGTGAAATTTGAAGAGTATGATTTAGGGAAGAAACTGTTAGACTCATTGCCAGATTTCTGGAGCATACCTTGTATGCTAATCAAGAACACAACTCCAGATCTGAAGAGTAAAACCCTTGATGATATTATTTGTCTGCTCGTGTCTTATGAATTCGATGCAAAGAAGAGAGAACTGAACAACCAAGATAAACAAAATAACTCAAGTTCAAAAAATGTAGCACTGTTCTCTGGAAGTAGTGAAGGAAGTAGTGGAACAAAATTTGAGAAAAGAAAAGGTTGTTGTGAACACTCTTCTGGTGAGAAAATCAAGTCATCTGGACAAATCCCTGAAGATCAGATTGCTCTGTTCGAAGCTTTCATGAGCAGCTATGATGCATTGGTGACATGAAAGTTACAACATGCCATGCATGATGTAGAGGATCTTGTTCAGATCAATCCTGATGACTTGGAATATATGGACTTGCAATGGCAGATGGCCATGATAACTGTAAGGGCTAAAAAGTATTTGCAGAATGTTGGGAAGGATAAGTTGCAGTTTGGGAAAAAGGTTGGTTTTGACAAAGCTAAACTCAGGTGCTACAACTGTCAACAACTTGGTCATTTCGCTCGTGAGTGTACCAAGGACAAGAAAAAGAAGGTTGAGGGAAGCGGAGTTATGCTAGTGGAAATGATTGATGAGACTAACAAGTCAAATAAGGCTCCAACTGCACTCATATCCAAACAGCTCTTCAATTATGAATGGGAAGATGAGATCGAGGATGCTGAGGATGAACTGGATGAACCCTTGATGGCTGAAATTGAAGATTCAAAGAAACCAGCTGAAATTGCCAGTGATTGTGCGCTCAAAAACAGACTCTAAAGGAAAGGGCAAAGCTGTTGATTCTGATGAAACTTCATCTGATAGTGAGGTAAATTCTGATAATGAATTTGACATATGTTCCTCATTGTGTGTAGAACGAATGCAAAATTATCATGCAGCAAACACGTTTGTACTTGCTGAAAATGATAAACTAAAGAGAGTAAACAAAGAATTGAAACAAAATAAATTATATTTTACAAGAAAAATTAAAGCATTATTGAAAGACAATTTAACATTTAAAGAATATTTGGATAAAAAGGACTTTTTAATCAAAGATCTTTTAGAAAAACTTGTCAAATCTGAAACTGAGTTAATAAAAGAAAGGGTAATTGTTGCAAAGTGGAAGATGCAACAAAATGTCTTTGATGAATGTGTGAGTACATAAAGAACTGTTTACATCAAAGATGGGTTGGGTTACAACAAAGTTCCACATCCTGAGAACTTTGTACCATTTCCTGAACCGCATGAATCAAATGAGCTGATGAATGCGGGTAACTCTAACTTTCATGATATGTATATAAGTGTAGATATAAACTCAGGGTGTGTGGATGATGATAATGAACTTGATGGAGTGAAAATTTTTTCAGCTTTCAATAAACAGTGCACTAGGGAGTTTATTAGGGACTGCAAAACAGTACCTAGATGTTGACTGTAATCTAGATAAATTTGTTTCAATTTCTAGTGTTAATGTTGATGTAAACAATATTCAAGTTTCTGATTCTGAATATGATGTTTTGGCATGTTCTACTAATGGTTGTGATGATTTTGATTGTGTGTCTGAAGTGTCATCAACATCCACTTTCTTTGATAAAGTGGTGCATACAGCTAAAGATTATGTCCCACTTCATAAACTCTCAAGTCTAGTTGGTGATGTGGTCTTAGATGAGTTTGGAAATCCTCTGATTCAAGAGTATGATTTGTCAAGTAAGAGACCAAAGAAAAATGATGTCCTAGCACCAAAGAATCATATTCTTACCAGTGAGACAGAGAGTAATAAAGTTGTCAAAGTTAAAGTGAGTGTACCAACAACTGTCCAAAGAAATTCTTGGTGCGTTAAAGGCAAATCCATTGATGTCAAAGATAATTTCATTGATGTCAAAGATAAGCCTATTAAAATCAAAGAACAATTAAGAAAGAAAAGTTGTGGCCTAAAGAGTGAAGTAGGCGAGTGTTCAAAGTCAAAGCCTAAGAGCTACAATTGCTTTGTTTGTGGTCAAGTTGGTCATTTTGCGAGAAATTGCAAGCACAACTCTAGTGAGTCAAGGTTCACAAAGAACAAAGAGAAAGTTAAGAGCAAAGTTACTCAGCATTTCAAGAGAGCGTCTGAGAACGACAGTTTGTCAGAGTCCGGAGTGACACAAAGATACAGTCGTGATTACTTGCTTTCTAGAAATTGTCATGCTTTATATTCTAATGTTTGTCGTGATTATGTGCTACCAAATTTTGAGAATACACATGTCACAAAAGGTTCACAATATGTGAAGAAATTTAACCAACCAGTCTGATTTGTTAAAGAAAAAATGACTAAGAAATATGAGAAAATTGTTGGTTCTGTTAGGAAAGTTAAAAATAAACAGTCTTCACATATGGTTGGAACAAAGAAGAATATAAAATTGAAAGAACAAGTTGTTGTGACTAAGACTGTAAAAGCTCAAAGTCAGTCCGAGTCAAAGATGATTTGGGTACCTGTTTCTCATTAAATTTGTCTTGGATGTGCAGAGTTTAACCAGGAGGACTATTAATAATGCTTGGTATGTTGATAGCGGTTGCTCAAGGCATATGACTGGACATCGAGAAATTCTAGAAAACTTTTGAGCTTTTGATGGTGGTTTTGTTGCGTTTGCTGGAGAAAAAAATGGAGGAAAAACAACTGGTCAAGGAATAGTGTCGAATGATCTCATAACATTAGAGAAAGTAAATTTTGTGTCTCAATTGGATTTCAATTTACTAAGTGTTTCTCAAGTTTGTGATAAAGACATACCAGTCCATTTTACTACAATGGAATCCTTGTTCTTAAAGCCTGGACTGGTTATTCCAGAAGAAATGATTCTGATGCGTTCTCCAAGGAAGTTCAACACATATGTGGTTGACATGAATGATCATACTAAACCAATAAATGTCTCATGCTTATTATCAAAAGCGACTGGTTCAGAATCTTATTTGTGGCATCGAAGAATGGGTCATGTGAATTTAAAGAACATGAATAACTTGGTCCATAAAGATTTGGTGCGAAGATTGCCAAAGAAAGAGTTCATAATTGAAGAAAATTGCATGTCATGTGCAAAGGGAAAACATCACAAGAAGTCCCATCCAAGAAAAACCATAATAACTTTTACAAGACCTTTATTTCTCATACATATGGATTTGTTCGGTCCAGTTCAAGTTAAAAGCATTGCGAAAAAAGTCATATTGTCTTGTTATCACAGATGACTTTTCGAGATTTTCATGGGTGTTTTTCCTTGCAACAAAGGATGAAACACCTGAAACAATTATTGATTTTGTCAAAAATAATAGAAAACATATGTGATAGCAAAGTCTCAATCATTCACAGTGACAATGGAACAAAGTTTAAAAATAAACTGATAAATTCGTTTTGTGCAGAAAAAGGAATAACACATCAGTATAGTGCTGCAAGAACACCACAACAAAATGGAGTGGCTGAAAGGAAGAACAAAACTTTAATAGAAGCTGCTCGAACAATGCTTTTCGATTCCAAGTTGCCTATTATTTTTTGGGCTGAAGCAGTAAACATGGCATGCTCTGTTCTAAACAGAGTTCTTAAGGTGAAGCAACTTACAAAGACTTCCTATGAACTATTCTATAAACGAAAGCCGTACATCAAGTTCTTCAGAGCATTTGGTTATTCTTGTACACTGTTAAATACACAAGATTCATTGCCAAAATTAGCAGCTGTTGGTGATGAATGCTATTTCTTGGGTTATTCTTCATATCAGAAAGCTTATAGAGTGTACAACAAGAGAACCAAAATTGTTCAAGAATCTTACTATGTGGAGTGGCAAGAACTAAATACTCCTCCATATCAAAATGGACCTGACTGGTTCTTTGATGCTGAAGTAATCTTCAAGACCTTTGATAAACTACTTCAAATGGATTCTAATGAAGCAAGTACTTCGGGTACTGTAACTGAGTCTTCCACAAGCAGTGATCTATCTGTTGAAAAGTTTTTGGTTGGACCACAGAATGTGATGATTCAAAAAGAGATGTCTGAGAATGTTACTACATCAACTAAAACACAAGAAGATCTTCTTGACAACTCTGTCACTAATGTTGATTCTGGAGTACAAGAAGTTCCCAGTACTGATGATGAACCAACCGTTAATGAAGTTCAGTTGGATCCTATAAATGATCAGACTGAGGATGTAATCCAAACAAGTTTGTCAAGTGTTGAAGATTCAAAAAATCAATTACCAGAGTTGAATGATTCAAATATGTTAGAGTCTGTGGAAGTTGAACCTATTCCAAATCATCGAATTCATTTTGCTCATCCAGTTGAGAATATTATTGGATATCTTGAATATGGAGTTAAGACAAGAAGTCAAACTGGAAATATTAATGTCTGTTTGTACTCCTGCTTCTTATCTCAAGAGGAACCAAAGAATGTTACTGTTACTTTACAAGATCCAAGTTGGATTGAAGCTATGCAAGAAGAACTGCTTCAGTTTAAGAAGTTAAACGTGTGGCATCTTGTGGACTTACCTGAGGGAAAATATCCAATTGGAACGAAGTGGGTCTTTATAAACAAAAAGGATGATCGTGGGATTGTAGTTCGGAACAAAGCTCGTCTGGTTGTACAAGGTTTTTATCAAGAGGAAGGACCGGATTATGATGATGTCTTTGCTCCTGTTGCACGAATTGAAGCCATACGTATCTTTTGGCTTATGCATCGTACAAGAAATTTACTGTATATCAAATGGATGTAAAAACAGCTTTTCTGTATGGGGTGGTAAAGGAAGAGGTTTACGTGAATCAACCACCGGGTTTTGAAGATCCAGCTCATCCATTCCAAGTGTATAAGCTTGATAAAGCACTGTACGGGTTACATCAAGCGCCTCGTGCGTGGTATGAAACCTTGTCAACACATCTTAAATCAAATGGCTTCGTTCGTGGAACAATTGACAAGACCTTATTCCTGAAGAAATATGATGTTGATCTATTAATTGTAAAAGTTTATGCCGATGATATTATCTTTGGATAAACAAATGAAGCTCTTTACAAATAGTTTGAACAAGTTATGAAATTAAATTCGAAGTGAGCTTGATGGGAAAAATGCAGTTCTTTCTATGGTTACAAGTTGAACAGTCTGAATATGGGATTCTTATCCATCAGGCTAAATATGTGAAAGATATTCTCACAAAATTCAAGATGACTAATTGCAAATCAGCTTCAACACCAATTGCTCCCCATGAACCTCTAACTGTGAATTTTAATCAAAAGATGTATCGGTCAATGATTGGCTCGTTGATGTATCTGACTACAAGCCGACCGGATATCATGTTTGCTGTTTGCTCCTATGCCAGATATCAGACAGCTCCAAAATAATCTCATGAATCGGCCGTTAAACGAATATTCCGATATCTTAAGGGTCGAGTAAATTTAGGTTTATGGTATCCTTCTGATTCTGAATTTAATTTCTTTGCTTACACTGACAGTGATTATAAAGGTTGTAATTTGGACAGGAAGTTAACTTCAGGTAGATGTCAATTTTTGGGGGAGAGACTGGTGTCTTGGCAGTGTAAGAAACAAACGACTGTATCCACATCAACTGCTGAAGCTGAGTATACTGCTGCGCCGAGCTATTGTTCACAGGTTATATGGATTCAACATCAAATGCTAGATTTTGGAGTAAATTTCCTGGAAACTCCGATTTATTGTGACAACGAGGCAGTGCTCGGAATAGTCAAAAATCCTATTCAACATTCAAAACAAAGCACATTGCGATCAGGTTACATTTCATTCGTGACTGTTTTGAAAATGGGCTGATTAAGGTGACCCATGTCGATACGTCGATACCCTAGAGCAAAACGCCGATATGTTTACAAAAGCTTTTTCAACTGGTCGGTTTAACTCTTTGGTTGAGATGTTAGGGATGATTTCTTTTTAAAATATAAACAAACATAAAAATAAAAAATAAAAATTTACTAATAAAAATAATATGTCCATTTTTGAACTGAAAGACCTCAAAATATGTTCCTCAAAAATATTTTCTTTTAAGTATTAAAATTGTGTTGTGTATGCTTATATGAGTGTTAGTTTACTGCGTGTTTGTGTCAGTGTCAAATTTGTTCGTTTTCATACGTGCTCATAAGTGGTATAATTAGTAAATAAAGTTACATCACAATTTTCGGGGGAGAATAAAAGAAAAAGAAAATAAGCATATGTAGTGCATATGTAGTGTGTATTTGATTTGTGTGAAATATTGAAAAATAAGAATAAGTGTGTCTGATTGATGTATAAATAGGAAATGATAGTATAAGTATGTGCTGAGCTTATGCATGAATTGGACATGATGGTGACATCGGTTACAATGTTTGATATGCTGGTAGGCTCGACATATGTAAATTAGGCGATATTTGTGTGATTAACTAAATTGCAATCTTAGTGTTATCCTCATCGAATATCGGTACTTTCATTATTCGAATGCTAAGTGAATCCATACATACCATGAGACCAGGATCTTGATGAGTTTTTAGCACAATTCGTTTACTCTATTGACTATACACGTTAAATATACGATTTAGAGTTAAACATCTTTATGCAGCTGATGGTTCTGGTGGAAATCTCGGATGGAAACCAGAAAGTCAGTCTATTTCGCCCTTTGAATCATTCGTGATTTCAATTGACATATCCAATACTCTATGGATATCCGCATACCTGAATCAAATCTGATTCCAAAAATTCATCACTTCATGATATATCTCATATGAATCAAATTGATTCAGTGTTCGTTCCATCAAAAACCAAGATATAAGAATCAAAAAGATTCTCATCAAATCCATTTGGATTATTTTTATGTGCTAAAAACGCTACCCTCATACTCGTGATTGGATTATGTTTTGGTGAAACTTTGTGTTGCGTATTAGTTTAATCCATCTCGATGTTTGGATACACTTCGTATTGATAAATCTTACTTTAAATGTCACACAGTATCTGCTGAAATATTATGTTTGAGTTTAACCTGAAAAAATATACTAGCAATCAAGGTTGAACTGGTTAGATCCTGATTTGATTTGCAGTGTAGTTAAGACAGTATACATTTATGATCTTATGTCAGTTCAGTTCATAAAAAGAAAAAATAAAAAATAATAGTAAAAAGTTTCTGTGTTTGTGTTTTGTTAAGTGTTTATATGTTTTCTGTGTTAAAAAAAATAAATAAATAAAAAGAATTAGTTTACAAGTGTGTATTCTTATCTGGTTATGATTGAAATTGTGAAAATTATTAAAAAATATTGAAACATGTCTTAATGATGTCAAAATGGACTTAAATAAATAAAAATATAATATATATAACAAAATAAAAAATTAAAAATTAAAAAAAAATAATAATTTTTTTTTTCAATGTTTGGAGATTTCGACCGAAAAGTTTTCGAGTTTTCGGTCAGTTTTTTAAAATCTATATATTCAAATGTTTTGAATGAAAATTCTTTTTCACCTTTTCTTTTTCTCTCGACTGTCGATTAAAGATTTCATCGAGTTTTTACAAGTGTTGAGGTTTCGTACGAAAAAGTGTTCGATTGTGACTTCATCGAGTTCCTTAGTAGATTTCGATCATCCAGGTATGTTCTCGTGATTCGTAGAGGTTGATAGGTTAGATCCAAAGGCTTAGTTTACGGTTGAATATATGAATATTTGAATTGCCCGAAATCTTAGTTGAATTGATCGAAAAGTCTCATGAATGGTCCAAAAAGTGTTTCAGATGGAAATGAAGAGTCGTATGATTCATCTGAAATAGTTTTCGACCAAAAAGTGTTTTCGATAAAAAATTCAATGTTTAGTTATTGGTAGTATTAATGAAAGTTTTCGATCGAAAAGTTGTAAGGATAAAATTCCAAGTTTTTAATCAAAAAGTTGACTAACAGTTTTCGATCGAAAAGGTATAGAACTGAAAGAGTTTTCGATCGAAATGTTCAAGGTTGTAAGGTTTTTATTTTCTGATAAAAGTGGTTTTTAATGTTTTTCGATCAAAAAAGTTGTACTTAAGGAATTTTTCGATCGAAATGTCAAAAGTTAAGAATTTTTCAGAAATTTTGTAACTTGTTGTTTCTCTTTACATGTATGAACATGTTAAAGTTTGAGCCTAAGCATAACATTTGTGCCTGTTTAACTACTAATAAAAAGAAGGTACGTGGCTATGAGGAGATTGTGAGGTTCCTAACAAAATCAAGAATTCATACTGTAATTTCTACACAAGTACGTGTGTTTGAAAAACACGTTAGGGAATTTTGGGACAATGTGGAATACAAACGTGTAAATAAAGAGATCTGGATTGAAATCACAGTTGGAGGAAACAAGATTAATGTTACTGAGCAAGTGATTAGAGAAGTATTAAACTTCAGAGATGCAGCTGATTTTCCTTACAAGATCAATCATATTGCAATTTCAGGAATTATACTGAACATGGGATATGAAGGAACATTTTTAAGAAGACAAGTTACTAAAACAATGTTTGGGAAACAATGGAGTTATCTTGTTTATGTTCTAATACATTGCATGAGTCCTAGAATGTCTGCTTTCGATCAAATTGGTGAAGTATTCAGCAGGGCGTTAGTTTGTCTAGCAACTCATGGAAGATTTAATGTTTCAAGAATGATATTTGAGGCAATGATTAGCAACTTTGTGGGACCAAGGCAGAATTACAAGTTTCTTATGTACCCAAGATTTGTACAAATGATCATCAACACACTGCTGCCAAATCTGGAAAATGAAGGTGTTGAACTGCCTTTAGAGGCAATGCAAGAAGTGATTTTCAACAGCATGAATAATGTGAGAAAGACAAGCAGATTTAGTGGCACTGTGACACCACTATTTCCTAATATGCTTGAAAAGAATCCTGATCCAGATTTTACCCTTGAAGATGAGATAAATGATTTAATGGCTGAAGATATAGAAGATGGAGTTGATAGTGACAATGATGAAAATGATCAAGTGAATAATGATGATCAAGGTCATGATGGTGGTCAAATGAATGTAATGCCAGAAATTCAACAAGAAGTTAAAGTTCAAGTTGAAGAACAAAGGATTGATACACATATGGGTGACTATGAAGCACATGACTTGATTTTTGAAGAGAACAAAATTCTTGAAGTGAATGAAGAGGTTACAGAACCGTTATTGAGTCACACAGAAGAGTTTATTGCTGAAACTAAAGATGTGTTAAGTGTGAATACTGAGGTGTTGGGAGTTAATGATGAATAGTTAATAGCAACAGCAACAACCCCATCAAAGAAGAGGAAAGAACCTGCAAAGACAAAGACCGTACCTTCTAGACCTCCTCCGTCTAAGGGTATCGTGTTTACTGATCTAGAGTTAAAGAAGAAAAAGAAAACAACAACAACACTTGATAAAGGCAAGGGAAAGGCTAAAGAAGTACCAGAAAAGCACAAGTCTAAGAGATCAAGAGGTTATGATTTGGTTGATGAAGAGTTTCTTAACTATGCAACCAGGGAAACTGCAGACGTTGTAAGTCAATTGAAGACTCAAATCTCAAACTTGTAAAGTAGAGAAGCTACTAATACTAGAGAGATCAGAGATTTGAAAATTGAAAGTAATAAACAGAAGGGTTTAACTGCTCAACAACAGCAGCAGATTGATCAACTTCAAAAGATGGTACAAGATCTAATAGCTAATATGGGTGCTCCAATTGGTATAAATCAAGATGAAAATGTTGAAGATGTTCAAAGTCCAGCAGCTACTGAACCAATTCCTTCTACAAGTGAACAAGTTCAAACTCCAATTTATGAAGCAAACATGTATGAAGACAACACTCTGTTTGCTGTTGATATGCTTCTAAATGATGAAGGTGAAGGATTGGAGAGAACTGATGAGAACCAAGAAGATACAGAGAAGGAAGAAGAATACGATGAATAGGTTGTAATTACTGGAGAAAAGAAATATGATAATCATTCTTCAGATGACGACAATAATAGTGGTGGTGCTGGAGGTGTTGGTGGAAGTGGAAGAACAACTGATGATGTTGAACAAGATACTCAAACCAACACTGAATACAAAAAGTATGAATATGAACAATAGCAGACGTATATTGAAGAAGATGGTTCATTGATCGGTAAAATGGATAGGCTTGTAGATGAAAGAGAACCATTTACTTTTCCTGAAGACATTGAACCACCATCTGAAAAGTCAAAGACTTCAAAGATTGATAAGAGTTCTTAGTGTATAGTTACTGAGAAGCCATCCATTGCTGAAAGGCTTACAAAGACGATTAAGAGTCCAGAACAAGCTTTGACTGGCGAAATATTGGCACGAATGTATGATAATGAGAAGAAGATGTATGTGGTAAAGAGATGTGATGGGAATATCTAGTATTTTGATAGAAGCTCAAAGTTAAAGACATTGCCATACTGGTATATTAGAGAGTTAAGTCACTTGAAGATGATCAATCCATCGAATATTTCATTTGCTGCTATTTTGAAGAGTATTTGAAGAAAGAGTGTGGAAAAGCTAAGTTCGAAAACTTCAAGCCACAGGTGCCTGAATGTAGAAAGTTGAAAAGAAACGATAAAGATGGCAAGAGAAGGTTTAGATACATTGTGAAGCCAGCTGATACAGTTTCAACTGTATACATCCCAGCACGTAAAGAGACGTTCATCAAAAGCTTCAAGAAGTGGATGTATGACAGCAAAACACATGAAGCTGTGATCATGCAGGATCATTCACCAGAAGCCAGAGTTTTTGATCCGGTTGATTTGTTTAGCTTTTCTGATGAAGATCTTAAGATTTTGTACAAGAATCCTATCAGGTGTGATATGCGCACGAAGATTAAAGTTGTGGCAAAGTTGTATATGAGAGTCGTGGCTCGATGTTTGTCAAGAAGACATGAAGCTGAAGTGATGAAGAAGAGACTTGCTACTCTAGATGCTAAGAAGCTAAATGTTAAAGCCAAAACCAAGCCTGCAAAAGACAACATGTGAGGAATTGATGTTCTGTGGACTAGGGGCAGGTTGTTGGAACCTAATCCATAGAAATCAATTAGATTTATTTTTGTATAAGTTTAGAGTTTTCGGTCGAAAACTTTAAGTTTTCGGTCGGAAAGTGTTTTCGGTCGAAAACAGTTTTCGGTCGAAAACAGTTTTCGGTCGAAAACACTTTTCGATCAAAAGATTTCGATCGAAACTCTTTAGTATAAATAGTTTTGTCTTTTGTATTTTGAGTAACGATTCTCATTGGTATTGTTATTTGCAAATTTATCAAAGATAATTTCTATGTGTTTTTGTTGTTAATTCCTGATTACTTTGCTGGATTAATGAAGATAATCATCATGATTGTATGCATCTTGTGTGATTGATTGTATTCTCATTGTTCATCTTTGATTTGATCATTTCAGTGTGACTTGGATTTCTGAATTGATTCCGCCAATTCAGAAAGTGATTGAAGACATTATCCTTGAATATCAGTAGATCAGAAGGAATCACAACTTTAATTCAACAGAATGAACTTCATATCCGAATCAATGACTCTGTCCTTATCCATAGGCAATCGGTTGAGGAAAGACTTGCCCTACAACGTGTAGAACATTTAAAGATGGTTGCCCTGGTGGATGAGCTGTCTAACAAGCTTGCTGCTCAAGGGGAGAAGAAATGGCCAGACTCCAAAGATGCATGTCACCAAGTTGATTAAACTTGTGATGATGATGACAAGGATCCCGAAGCCGGTCCCACTGGTAGCGAGCAGCAAGCTTTATCTGTTGCTCCATTATCAGCAGTGCCTATGGCTCAAAGGGAGTCATATGGAGTTGGAGGTTCTGGAAGCGACAAAGGAAAGTCAGTGGCCGATGTATTGTAAGAATTATCTGATGATACCATTTTATTGATTGAGCCTGACTATTCTAAAGTTGTGATGATCGAGGCTCTCGAGAAAATTAAAGAAGGAGGATGGAGATGATTGGGGAGAATAGGATGAGGATGTTGTGGTTGAATTTGCAAAAGGATCTGGTGAAGGGGTTTATGAACTGGAAGATGGAGAGATTTTCGAAGCTCTATTCTTGAATATGTCTGAAGGTTCAATTGAACCTGATGTTGCTGAGGAAATAAGGAAAGTGAACAACAAGTTAATGAGATTGTTGATAAGGAAATTCTTGAAGGTTTAGTCAATCTTGATGATGTTCTTATTGATGATTGGGAGACTGATGATGAGAATGTAGAGATTGAGTTTGAACAAGATGACGAAGTGGTCAATTATGTTATACGCAAGAGAATGTTGAGTTTGATACATCGTTTATACATGAAATTAATCAGTTAGCTCAAGATGGCACAGAAGAAGGAGAGATAGTTGAGGCGATTGAGAACGTAGGTGTATCTATAGAAAAAGAGTCAGTTGCTCCGTCTGTTGATTTAACTAACATGACTTGGGCTGCAAAGAAGAAAGCCTCGTTCAAGACTATTCCTAAGTCACCAAGTTTATCAATTTAAAAGCCAAGTAGGTTTCTAGAACTGAAGCAACATGAGGTTTACTAAGCTGGTTTTATGACAATGAGATCAAGTTATTTGCCATTAAACGTGTGGCTGGTATTTAGTATATAAAACCAAGGCTTAAATACTTCATCTTTGTTTTGCCAAAGTGTGAGATCTTCGGATTAGCTCAACGACCTTTGATTAATAGATCTTACGATGGCATTGCTAATGTAATAATGAGGAAAGTTGTCAAAAAGGGCATGGCCAAGAAGTTTGAATAATTAAAACCTCAAAAGGGTTTGAGGATTACTTTGAAAGATACAACTGATCCCAAGACTCAGAATCCAATGAAGAAGCTGATTTATATGCTTGTCAAATGTTTGAAGAACATTCCACTACAAGCAGTTCCAATAGATTGGCTAAAGAATCTAAAATCATGGTATGTAGATGGAGTTTCTGGAGAGGCGGTAATGGAAGAAGAGGATTCTAGAAAGGAAATTATCACAATTTATGATGCTATGAGACTGATAAATTTCTCATCTGTTGATTTGATGAAGCTGCAAAAGAACAAGATCTTGTATCACAAGGAAATGAATGGTGGATTTATGTGTTAAGCACAAGGTCTGTGTAGGTAGTCGATTGCCGAGCAAGTGGAAAGATGCAGATCAAGATCATTAGGGATCAAAGACTTTTTGACTCTACAAGCTGTTGTTAAGGGGGGGTTTGTTGGTACATGTTTTGTAGCAATAGCTTATAGGCTTCGTATTAATTTTTCTTTGTAATCGTGTAATCGTCTTGTTATATTTTCTGTTGTATTAATCGTGTAATCGTCTTATTATACAAATGAGGTAAGGGAGGGAGGCAATGGCTTATCAAGCCATCCCTTGCACCTCTCCAGCCCGGCCCAAGCCCACGAGCCCGTTGGTTCTCTTTTATCATTTCTCTTCTTTAAACGTTTCCCTCTCAAGACCCATCGTCTTTCGCTCTATTCTTTCTTTGCTATTTTCAGGATGTTACAAGTAAGTGGCAATATCATCATTTCCATGAGACATGTCAAAAAAACTCTTTTGCAACTGATATATTTTGGCCCATTACTTTGACCACGTCGGTTAGTTAATTCGTCACAAAGTTCACGAGCAGTCTCAACATAAAGAATACTCTCACTGATATCTCGAGAAAGATTGTTAAGAACCTAGGAGATGACCTTGTCATTACACCTCTTCCAGAAGTCACGATTTGGAAAGGTGAGAGGCCTGGTAACAGACCCATCAATAAACCCAATTTTATTATTGGCAGATAAAGCAATTGAGATAGTGCATTTCCAAGACCCAAAAGAAGAACCGTCAAAAGTGTTGGAGAAGAGTAAAAGACCATGATGATCAGAGGAATGTAAAAACAACGGATTAGAGGAATCCATATCCAAACTGATAGTAGTATCAGAAGTAATTGACATGAACACGAACATGAAGCAAAGACTAGTTTCGCTGAAGAAGAAGAAGAAGAAGAAGAAGCGAAACTAGCTAAATCGAAACTAGCAGATAAGCGAAATTAATGGAAAAGCAAACCTAAAAGAGAGGGATACTGACTAGTTATGCCTGTTCAAGAACAGTTGAACTGAAAAGAACTGTTTCACCTGAACGAACTCAAAACCCCAAACTTAATCTTTGAAGTCCAGCGATCATCAAAACAAGCAAAAAAATAGAAAAAGAAGAATTCCTCTGACTGGAAAGATCTAAACCCCAAAAAAAAGTAAAGAAATTTCAAGGTGAAATCAAGGAGAAAAGGAGCAAAAAGAACCGAAACCCGTGAAAAAAACGACAAGTGAAAATTTGTGACAAGAAACCACTAAAACAAGAAGATTCAAGAGGAAATCTTGTCAATGATTGCGGAAGAAGAAGACGAAACACATAATCAAGCAAAAATGCTCTTATACCATGTTGTGATGGTAAAATAAAAGTGAAAAAAATAGAGAAATAATCAGGGGAAGGTGATTTTGATTAATAACTCAAATATGATTACAAAATGTTTACATACTCAAATATGGTCAGTTTTCATCTTGTTTAGATTATTCGTGTTTGAAAATTATAGAGCATAGTGTGGGTTTATTCATACATACAGAATAGTGTAAAAAACAAATAATAATAATAGTAATAATAATAATAATAATAATAATATATGTAAAAAACAAATAATAATAATAATAATAGACTAGTTTGCCATCATTCCCCTTCAGATCTTTTCTAAATAATATATGTAATTTTTGTATATTATAAACATTAAATGTATAATACCAAACCAAACCAAACCAAACCAAACGTACCCAGTATAATCCTACACATAGCTAACGTTATTAGTAGGGTCTGGGGAGGGTGTGATGAGGGCAAATGTGACACCCGGCAAATTCAGGTTAATATCCATACCCGACTATTACCTGAATTCATGTGATTACACTTGCATCATGCTTAATTATGTAGTAATTAAGTACATATTTCATATAGCAAGTCCATTCGGTTCATTTCATTTCATGCATCGGTAATCGGGCGGATTACCGGGTCACACACGCGTCCTGTCACACGAACGTTAACAAATATTAGAAATAATATTTAGACATATATTTGGTGTGTAAAAATTATATGTAATACTGTGATTTAATATTTCATGCTTATGTGAATTTTTCCGGAATTTTTAGAACAACTTTTATTTTAACGCTTTTTAAGCGGATACGCGATATGTGCCAACAACCCTAAATTGGATTTTATAAAAAGGATTTGTTTTAAACTTTGGGCTTACTAATTCAACATTTTAACTTATTAATCCATAGTGGAGCCCATTCCCTAGTTAAAAAGCCTCATTTTGTAGAAAAAGCCCAAGACCCATGTACTTAACCCACCCTTAATCCCCTTAAGCTCATTTTACACAACCCTAACCCTAAACCACTCCTCCCTCTCCTCTCTCTTTTCTCGGCCGCCAACCCCCCCACCCTAGCCACCACTCTCTCAAACTTGTTCATCCAATTCCAAGCTCATCTCAAGTGTTTTCAAGTAGATTCAAGGTGATTCAAGCATCAAAACATCCATTTCAACAACATACTTAAAGTTTGTAAGCATTCTCACCAATTTATTTCATTATTTTCGGCCATGTGGTGTACCCCAACCATCCAAACGATTTTCCATGGTCAAAGTGTTATTATACTTGTTTTTAACTAAAAGATTTCATGAAATGATGTTGTTGATGCATATATGCACTTTTCATTGTTTGAAATGTTTGTTTATGTTGATATTTGCTCGTTTCTATTTATAGAAACTTTGTTGGATGCATTTTTGCAAAACTTGATGTATGATATGTTTGTTGGTTTAAATGGTACACATAATAGTAGAATAGATAGGAAATATAATTTTTTTGGTTGAAATGTCGTTTTTCACTCGGTTATGGACCACTTACTATATAAGGAAACTTTAATTTTGCATATTTTGTGTTATGAGTTTCTCATGGATAAAAACTTGATATTATTGTTCTATAATGTATATCAAAGTAGTAAAAAGAGTTATTTGGGGTTACACATGTGCAATAGGGTCGTTTGGACCACTTTCCTAAAAAGGAAACTTTATTTGTTCATATTTTGTATGTGTAGGTTATAAATGTTTAAAATGGATTATATAGCTTCATTATCATATGAATAGATGACTTGTGCATGAATATGTAATTTGGAGTTGTGTTATGACGTGTTTTGGTGAACCTTGCTAAATAAGGAAACTTTATTAATTTGTGAACTTCAACTTTGCTTAGAATAGAAAGTTTGTGTGTAGAATCATGTTTATGGTATGTCACTAGTATAAATTCATGTGTAACTTGTTTAGTTGAGCCATTACACTTAAAGTACACTAAAACCCTAATTGTCAAAGAATGGAAACTTTGTTATGATAAGAGTTATGGAAATTCTATGACATGTTATGCTACTTGTTTAAAAGTGTTGAATTGATACTAATAGGTTATTAATATGATGACATGAGTTATGTGTAGGAATGGTTGACATATATGAAATGTGCCATAAAGATGTGCAAATGTTAAATTACTTGTCACATGTTGATTTCTTATGCAACTAATTGAAACAAGCATGTTATGTCACAAGGTGTTACTTATACATTACTTAGGTACAACTTGTATGTTCCTTATGTGTCACACATGTATAACTTATGTGCTACTTAGGTGTTACACATGTACAACTTGTATGATGCTTATGTGTTACATGTTTACAACTTATATGTTACTTGTGTGTTGTTTATGCATGACTTCAACATGAGTCAACATTGGTCAACATTGGTCAACATTGGTCAACATTGGTCAACATTAGTCAACATTAGTCAACATTGGTCAACATTGGTCAACATTAGTCAACTTTGGTCAACATTGGTCAACATTAGTCAACATTGGTCAACATTAGTCAAAGTTGGTCAAACCTTGGTCAAAGTTGGTTAAACCTTGGTCAAACCTCGGTCAACTTTGGTCAAACCTTGGTCAACCATCGGTCAACTTTGGTCAAACCTTTTTCAAAACGTCAATGTAACCTTTCAACGTTGAGTCGTTTGGATGAATGTGGTTACATAAACCATGTTTACTTTCATAGACCTTATAGCCTTATTAATTCTTAGGGCTCGGTTAGGTCGGTTACCCGGAGTTACTCGATTTCTCTTGTTGCTTTCATTTCTCATTCACCGCATTTCCAGGTGAGTTTTCACGGCCCCATTTTACTTACTTTTCCATTTGGGGGAGATACATGCTAAACCATTTTCTTACTTAGTCGTATGACAATTACTTTGATTTCGCTTTAATTTATATAAGTGGGTGCATTTCCCGCACATAAAGTCCTCTCATATTCGAACCGTTAATTATTACACAAAGCGAGGTGATTCATGAATAGTACTATTGGGTTTAACAACCCCCACCCGGGTTAGTCGCGCTAACTCTGACTGGGAGTCAAACGGGTGCATAATTGACCTAATCCATTGCGTGTTGGGCACGTAAGAGGCAAAATGCTAGTTTCTGCATTCCTTCGTTGAGCTTCGGTTTCGGTGTTGCTTATATAGTTAATGTTTATTGTCTGATCAACAATCGAATCAATAGTATACATGCGTACTGTTACACTGTTTTCATTTCTGTTTCTGTTACTTAAACCTGTGAACTCACCAACCTTGTGTTGACACTTTAAGCATGTTTATCTCAGGTCGCTAAGCATTCACGCACGGACTAGGACTGCATGTCTGGAGTCGCATATCATGTTTTCATTAGAAGCTAGGTTTATGGGAACCTAATTTGTTATGCTTCTGTATTTTGCTACATTATTATTGCTTCCGCACTTTACATTCCGCATTTTCAAACTCTGTATTACTTAATTTTTGTGTATGATGTTCAAACGGGATGTCTTTTCGAAAACCATTTAGAGGTCGTTCGAAATGACCGGGACTGATGATCCTTGACAGTCACAACCCGCGGGTAACCCGCTGTGGAATTTCAGGGTGTGACAGATTGGTATCAGAGCCCTGGTTATAGAGAACTAAGTTGCATTTAGCATACTTAGACTATAACTGTAGGCTCACATAGTTCACATCACATCATACATGCATTTTCATACACGAATACAATGGATTACTGGATATTGACTTGTTACAGGATGTCGACCTCATCGGACCCCATTGTGATCTCGGACTCTGAGGAGTACACACCAGCTACCCCATCATCAGTGGAGCCACTCACCCCACCCTCATCACCCCACTCATCCACGGATGAGGAACAGGCACATGATTCAGTGGATCTTGTAGAGTTGGATTCCGAAGAGGATCCTGAGAAGGATCCAGAGGAGGATCCTGAGGAGGAGTTAGAGGGGGAGGCAGATGGTGCACCAGCCCCAGGAGGCAATGGAGACGTCGGCGAGGGGAGCGACACGGGCGAGACGGTGCCCTACTCCGTACTACACGGGGACTCATCGTCCGACGACGGCTCCATACTACCTTCACCACCTCGTCTGGCGGACCCGACGCCGCCATCACCATTACTTGCACCGGTGGGAGCAAAGACCAAACTCACAGCTCGGAAGAAGAACATTCGTAGAGGAAAGCGACCAGCCCACTCCCCTGACATTACTGGACCATCGGCCAAAAGGGCTCGGATTGCATCATCAGACACCTCATCTACAGGAGAGTCATCTGGACCATCCTATCCACCACCCTATTGGCTCCGGCCTACCCGGGAGGTACTACCGATACTTGCGACGCGCAGCAGGTTACATGACGCTGACATATCATCTCTCCAGGATGAGTTGGCACTGACAGACCAGGCACTACTGATAGTACGAGACCGGATCGAGGCCGTGGAGGAAAAGGCTTACGGCCCAGGTCTACCGGTAAAGCATATAGAACGTCCAGAAAAGGTGCGACTTGAAAGAGGAGTACTGTCCTCGTAACGAACTCCAAAAGTTGGAACAGGAGTTTTGGAACCTAAGGATGGAGGGTGCTGACATCGCGGAATATACCGCAAGATTCCACGATTTAGCAAGACTACTACCGCACATGGTTACACCGGAGTACAAACGAATTGAGCGGTACATTTGGGGTTTGGCACCTCAAATACAAAGCATGGTTACTTCTGCAGAACCCACAATTATCCACAACACAGTGAGGCTGGCTCATAATCTCACGGATCAGGCAGTCCGTCAGGGACTGTTCAACAAGAAAGAAAGTTTTGTGAAAACCTTTGACAACAAGAGAAAGTGGGAAAATGCTCCTGCCAAGTCCTATGTGCCTAGTAACCAGAAGAAGCAGGAACCGGCCCGGATGTTTATGGCTAACCGACCGGATAAAAGGCCAAGAGGGACATACACTGGAACCCTACCTAAGTGCAACAAGTGCCAGTTTCACCACAATGGTACTTGTGAAGATTCTCGGTGCCAGAAGTGTAAACGTTTTGGACACACTGCCCAGAGCTGCCGATCAGTCGAACAAACCCCGGCTGGCGGGGGAAACCGCGGATGTTTCGGGTGCGGTGATCCCGGACATTTCCGCAAGGACTGCCCAAAGAATCGGAAGCCTGGAAATACAAATGCTCGGGGCAGAGCATTCGTGATTGGAGCCGGCGAGGCTAGACAAGACCCCAACATTATTACTGGTACGTTTCTCGTAAACAACTGCTATGCCTCTATCTTATTTGACACGGGTGCCGATAAAAGTTTTGTGTCCACTGAGTTTAGCTCATTACTTGGTGTTACTCCCATCGCCTTAGATTACTTATACACGGTAGAACTAGCAGACGGTAAGCTGATAGAAACAGAACAAATAATTCCCGATTGTGTCTTAACACTAGCCGATCACCCTTTCACTATAGACCTATTGCCAGTAACATTGGGAAGCTTCGACATAGTAGTCGGTATGGACTGGTTGTCCAAGAACCGAGCCGAAATCGTCTGTCACGAGAAGATAGTCCGCATTCCACTGTCGGACGGAGAAACACTGACCATTCAAGGAGAACGGAGTGGTGCTACGTTAAGGATCATTACCTGCATGAAAGCCCGAAAGTACTTGCGGAAGGGCTATCACGCGATCCTAGCACACGTGACGGAGAAGAAAGAAGGAGAAAGGAAGATTAAAGACATACCGATCGTCCGAGACTATCCGGAAGTATTTCCTGACGACTTGCCCGGACTTCCACCGCAGCGACAAGTCGAGTTCCGGATTGATCTCACACCCGGAGCTGCTCCGATAGCGAGGTCACCTTACCGACTGGCGCCATCGGAAATGCAGGAGTTGTCTAACCAATTACAGGAACTGTTAGACAAAGGCTTCATCAGACCAAGCTTCTCGCCTTGGGGAGCACCAGTCTTGTTCGTTAAGAAGAAGGACGGATCATTCCGTATGTGTATCGATTACAGAGAACTGAACAAGGTAACGATCAAGAACCGATATCCACTACCAAGGATCGATGACCTGTTCGATCAATTGCAAGGGTCGAGCTATTACTCAAAGATCGATCTACGGTCGGGATACCACCAGCTAAGGATTCAGGAAGACGATATTCCAAAGACCGCCTTCCGAACTCGTTACGATCACTACGAGTTCATGGTCATGCCATTTGGGTTAACCAATGCACCAGCGGTATTCATGGACCTCATGAACCGAGTGTGCAAGCCCTACTTGGACAAGTTTGTGATTGTGTTCATAGATGATATCCTGATATACTCACAGAACAAAGAGGAGCATGCCGAGCATTTGAAGTTAATTATGGAGTTGCTGAAAGCCGAGAAACTGTACGCCAAGTTCTCGAAATGCGACTTCTGGATTCGCGAAGTACAATTCCTTGGACACGTGGTCAACGAGAAAGGCATACATGTTGACCCATCCAAAATCGAGGCGATTAAGAATTGGGAAGCACCTAAGACTCCGACTGAGGTGCGACAGTTCTTAGGTCTTGCGGGCTACTATCGACGATTCATCGAAAATTTCTCTAAGATAGCCCAACCCCTCACCACACTGACACACAAGGATAAGAAATACGAATGGAATGACAAGGCAGAAACCGCTTTTCAATTACTCAAACAGAAACTTTGCAGCGCGCCGATCCTATCGTTACCAGAAGGAACAGACGATTTCGTGGTGTACTGCGATGCGTCACATCAAGGGCTCGGATGCGTGTTAATGCAAAGAGAGAAGGTCATAGCTTATGCTTCTCGACAACTGAAAGTGCACGAGAAAAACTACACTACCCACGATTTGGAGCTGGGAGCGGTAGTATTTGCACTCAAAATCTGGAGGCACTACTTGTATGGCACGAAGTGCACAATTTTCACCGATCACAAAAGCCTTCAACACATCTTCGATCAGAAGGAACTTAACATGAGGCAACGTCGATGGGTCGAATTGCTAAACGACTACGACTGCGCTATCCGTTACCATCCTGGAAAGGCAAACGTCGTGGCTGATGCCTTGAGCAGGAAGGATCAACCCAAACCGCGACGAGTGCGGGCGTTACAGTTGACCATCCACACGAACTTACCCGTGCAAATCCGCGACGCCCAACTCGAAGCGATCAAGGAGGTAAACCTATGCCATGAGTCCCTACGTGGTATGGACAAGCAATTTGAGGTCAAATCCGATGACATCCGTTATTTCGTGGATCGGATTTGGGTACCAAGCTTTGGGGATCTAAGGGATCTGGTGATGGACGAGGCACACAAGTCCAGGTACTCAATCCACCCCGGTGCTGACAAGATGTACCATGACCTCAAGGAACATTATTGGTGGCCTAACATGAAAGCCGAAATTGCTACCTACGTCAGTAAATGCTTGACCTGTGCTAAGGTCAAGGTGGAGTATCAGAAACCATCAGGATTACTCCAACAACCAGAAATCCCACAGTGGAAGTGGGAACAGATTTCAATGGACTTCATCACGAAATTGCCCAAGGCCTCTAATGGCTGTGACACTATCTGGGTAATTGTCAACAGACTAACCAAATCTGCGCACTTCCTTCCCATTAAAGAAACGGACAAAATGGATAAACTAACCAGAACTTACTTGAAGGAAGTAGTCACAAGACATGGAGTGCCAATCTCCATCATTTCAGATAGGGATAGTCGATTCACATCCCGATTCTGGCAATCCTTACAGAAAGCCTTGGGTACTCGACTAGATATGAGTACTGCATACCATCCCCAGACGGACGGTCAAAGTGAAAGGACCATCCAGACCCTGGAAGACATGCTCAGAGCTTGTGTGGTTGACTTTGGGAACGGATGGGATGCCCATCTACCGTTGGTCGAATTTTCATACAACAACAGCTACCACACTAGCATTAAGGCTGCACCATTCGAAGCACTTTATGGACGAAAGTGTAGATCGCCGATTTGCTGGACAGAAGTGGGAGATAGCCAACTCACAGGTCCAGAAATTATTCATGAAACTACAGAGAAGATTGTACAGATACGCGAACGTATCAAGGCCGCGTGTGATCGTCAAAAGAGTTACGCTGACGTGAGACGCAAACCATTAGAATTTCAAGTGGGAGACAAAGTACTACTGAAAGTCTCGCCATGGAAAGGAGTGATACGTTTCGGCAAGCGTGGAAAGCTCAATCCTCGTTACATTGGACCTTTCGAGATTCTGAAAAGGATTGGTCCTGTTGCTTACAAACTCAACCTACCAGAAACCCTCAGTGGCGTTCATGACGTGTTTCACGTGTCAAATCTGAAGAAGTGCTTGTCAGACGAGACACTAGTCATACCATTGGAGGAAATTCAAATAGACGATCAGCTTCACTTCGTCGAAGAACCAGTCGAGATCATGGACCGCGAGGTCAAGCAGTTAAAACAAAGCCGCATTCCCATAGTTAAGGTTCGTTGGAATTCTAGACGCGGACCAGAGTTCACTTGGGAGCGCGAGGATCAATTCAAGCGTAAATACCCTCACTTGTTCAAAACTGCACCGTCTACCAGTGACGCAAACTGAATTTCGGGACGAAATTCTTTTAACAGGGGGAGTATGTGACACCCGGCAAATTCAGGTTAATATCCATACCCGACTATTACCTGAATTCATGTGATTACACTTGCATCATGCTTAATTATGTAGTAATTAAGTACATATTTCATATAGCAAGTCCATTCGGTTCATTTCATTTCATGCATCGGTAATCGGGCGGATTACCGGGTCACACACGCGTCCTGTCACACGAACGTTAACAAATATTAGAAATAATATTTAGACATATATTTGGTGTGTAAAAATTATATGTAATACTGTGATTTAATATTTCATGCTTATGTGAATTTTTCCGGAATTTTTAGAACAACTTTTATTTTAACGCTTTTTAAGCGGATACGCGATATGTGCCAACAACCCTAAATTGGATTTTATAAAAAGGATTTGTTTTAAACTTTGGGCTTACTAATTCAACATTTTAACTTATTAATCCATAGTGGAGCCCATTCCCTAGTTAAAAAGCCTCATTTTGTAGAAAAAGCCCAAGACCCATGTACTTAACCCACCCTTAATCCCCTTAAGCTCATTTTACACAACCCTAACCCTAAACCACTCCTCCCTCTCCTCTCTCTTTTCTCGGCCGCCAACCCCCCACCCTAGCCACCACTCTCTCAAACTTGTTCATCCAATTCCAAGCTCATCTCAAGTGTTTTCAAGTAGATTCAAGGTGATTCAAGCATCAAAACATCCATTTCAACAACATACTTAAAGTTTGTAAGCATTCTCACCAATTTATTTCATTATTTTCGGCCATGTGGTGTACCCCAACCATCCAAACGATTTTCCATGGTCAAAGTGTTATTATACTTGTTTTTAACTAAAAGATTTCATGAAATGATGTTGTTGATGCATATATGCACTTTTCATTGTTTGAAATGTTTGTTTATGTTGATATTTGCTCGTTTCTATTTATAGAAACTTTGTTGGATGCATTTTTGCAAAACTTGATGTATGATATGTTTGTTGGTTTAAATGGTACACATAATAGTAGAATAGATAGGAAATATAATTTTTTTGGTTGAAATGTCGTTTTTCACTCGGTTATGGACCACTTACTATATAAGGAAACTTTAATTTTGCATATTTTGTGTTATGAGTTTCTCATGGATAAAAACTTGATATTATTGTTCTATAATGTATATCAAAGTAGTAAAAAGAGTTATTTGGGGTTACACATGTGCAATAGGGTCGTTTGGACCACTTTCCTAAAAAGGAAACTTTATTTGTTCATATTTTGTATGTGTAGGTTATAAATGTTTAAAATGGATTATATAGCTTCATTATCATATGAATAGATGACTTGTGCATGAATATGTAATTTGGAGTTGTGTTATGACGTGTTTTGGTGAACCTTGCTAAATAAGGAAACTTTATTAATTTGTGAACTTCAACTTTGCTTAGAATAGAAAGTTTGTGTGTAGAATCATGTTTATGGTATGTCACTAGTATAAATTCATGTGTAACTTGTTTAGTTGAGCCATTACACTTAAAGTACACTAAAACCCTAATTGTCAAAGAATGGAAACTTTGTTATGATAAGAGTTATGGAAATTCTATGACATGTTATGCTACTTGTTTAAAAGTGTTGAATTGATACTAATAGGTTATTAATATGATGACATGAGTTATGTGTAGGAATGGTTGACATATATGAAATGTGCCATAAAGATGTGCAAATGTTAAATTACTTGTCACATGTTGATTTCTTATGCAACTAATTGAAACAAGCATGTTATGTCACAAGGTGTTACTTATACATTACTTAGGTACAACTTGTATGTTCCTTATGTGTCACACATGTATAACTTATGTGCTACTTAGGTGTTACACATGTACAACTTGTATGATGCTTATGTGTTACATGTTTACAACTTATATGTTACTTGTGTGTTGTTTATGCATGACTTCAACATGAGTCAACATTGGTCAACATTGGTCAACATTGGTCAACATTGGTCAACATTAGTCAACATTAGTCAACATTGGTCAACATTGGTCAACATTAGTCAACTTTGGTCAACATTGGTCAACATTAGTCAACATTGGTCAACATTAGTCAAAGTTGGTCAAACCTTGGTCAAAGTTGGTTAAACCTTGGTCAAACCTCGGTCAACTTTGGTCAAACCTTGGTCAACCATCGGTCAACTTTGGTCAAACCTTTTTCAAAACGTCAATGTAACCTTTCAACGTTGAGTCGTTTGGATGAATGTGGTTACATAAACCATGTTTACTTTCATAGACCTTATAGCCTTATTAATTCTTAGGGCTCGGTTAGGTCGGTTACCCGGAGTTACTCGATTTCTCTTGTTGCTTTCATTTCTCATTCACCGCATTTCCAGGTGAGTTTTCACGGCCCCATTTTACTTACTTTTCCATTTGGGGGAGATACATGCTAAACCATTTTCTTACTTAGTCGTATGACAATTACTTTGATTTCGCTTTAATTTATATAAGTGGGTGCATTTCCCGCACATAAAGTCCTCTCATATTCGAACCGTTAATTATTACACAAAGCGAGGTGATTCATGAATAGTACTATTGGGTTTAACAACCCCCACCCGGGTTAGTCGCGCTAACTCTGACTGGGAGTCAAACGGGTGCATAATTGACCTAATCCATTGCGTGCTGGGCACGTAAGAGGCAAAATGCTAGTTTCTGCATTCCTTCGTTGAGCTTCGGTTTCGGTGTTGCTTATATAGTTAATGTTTATTGTCTGATCAACAATCGAATCAATAGTATACATGCGTACTGTTACACTGTTTTCATTTCTGTTTCTGTTACTTAAACCTGTGAACTCACCAACCTTGTGTTGACACTTTAAGCATGTTTATCTCAGGTCGCTAAGCATTCACGCACGGACTAGGACTGCATGTCTGGAGTCGCATATCATGTTTTCATTAGAAGCTAGGTTTATGGGAACCTAATTTGTTATGCTTCTGTATTTTGCTACATTATTATTGCTTCCGCACTTTACATTCCGCATTTTCAAACTCTGTATTACTTAATTTTTGTGTATGATGTTCAAACGGGATGTCTTTTCGAAAACCATTTAGAGGTCGTTCGAAATGACCGGGACTGATGATCCTTGACAGTCACAACCCGCGGGTAACCCGCTGTGGAATTTCAGGGTGTGACAGCAAACCTTACCCCTATCCCAAGGGATAGAGAGGCTGCTCCCGTTTAGACCCCCGGCTCCATGGGAAAGAAAAAGATAAAAATATAAATAAAATTAATGAGTAATAAAGTAAAATAAATCTAACAGTAATCTAACAATTAGCAGTGTATGACTAGAGTATATTAGTCACAAGAAACACAACACACCTACAAGAAATAAGACATACGCAAAATCTTTGCTAAACAACTCTACTCTCCCACACAACGGGTCACTCATCCTAAAACCCTAATACGACGTCTCCATGAAATCCTATCATTGATCATGTCCTCTGAGAGGTGTAAATCTAGCAAATCAAGCCTAATCCTCTCATCCCACGTTAATTTCGGTCTCCCCCTGCTCCTTTACCCCTCTACAACGAGAGTTTCCACCGTTCTCACTGGATCTGTGCTCTGTCTCCTCTTGACATGTCCAAACCATCTCAATCTTCCTTCTCTTATCTTATCTGAGATACATGTGACTCCCAATCTCTTCCGAACAACTTCATTTTTTATTCGGTCTTTTCTTGTATGTCCACACATCCACCTCAACATCCTCATCTCAGCTACATCCATTTTTCGAGCTTGTGTCTTCTTGATGGCCCAACAATCGGTTCCATATAGCATCGCTGGGCGAACTGATACCCTATAAAATTTACCCTTTAACCCTATTGGGAACCTCTTGTCGCACAAAACACCTGAGGCCGCTCTCCATTTACACCAACCAGCCTGCACCCGATGGACTACATCATTGTCGATGTCCCCGTTACTCTGGATGACAGATCCCAGATACTTGAACTTCAGTGTCTTAGGGACAACCTCACCTTCAATAGAAATCTGGGTCTCCTCGTCGACGTTTGCACCACTAAAGGTGCAGTGAAGGTACTCGGTTTTAGATCGGCTTATCTTTAAACCTTTGTGCTCTAAGACTGTTCTCTATTCCTCTTGTCTGTTGTTCAATGTCTCTTTACTTTCTGCAATCAACACGATATCATCAGCAAAAAGCATGCACCATGGAATTGCATCTTGAATCGACTTTGACAAATCATCCAAAACTACTGCAAAGAGAAAGGGGCTTAGTGCTGACCCCTGGTGAACTCCCACTTCCACCGGAAAAAAGTCTGTATCCCCCACTGGAGCTCGGACGCATGCCTTAGCCTCATGATACATATCCCTAATTGCCTCAATATATTTACTAGGGATCCCTCTTCCCTCCAGACTTTCCCAGATCAATCTTCTAGACACACTATCGTACGCCTTTTCAAGATCGATGAACACCATATGTAAATCATGTTTCTTCTCTCTGTACTTTTCCATTAATTTTCTTAAAATGTGAAATATGTTTTGAAAATCACAAAATGGAATTTGGAATTACTTTCCGATCCTAACCGAATTCGAAAATTAGAAACGGAATTTGAATTCGTAATTCAAATTCATTTTGGTCCGAAATTTTTTTTTTAGAGTTCGATTCAATGAGCACCTAAAATTATTCTCTTTTATAGAAATATCTTTAAAGTTTCCTTGAAAAATGAAAATAGAATTTCGGACTGGGTTTTGACGACCTGATTTAGGTTTGGGAATGATGACATTAACCATAAATTTGGCCACCTAAATCTGTTGGAATTTTGATTCCGAGAGGAGTGTACGTATATACTTTTTGAGATGGTAATTGAATTTGGAGATTTTTAATGTAGTAAATCTGTAAATGTGTCTAGATATAGATAGGTATATCTTTTATAGTTGAAGTATTAGTTCAAATATGTGATCGTGTTACATTCACATATGACTAGTGTAAAATTAATGTTAATTCATAGTATGTGTGATTTGTAAAATTAATGTTAATTCATAGTATATGCGTGATTTAACATCGGTTCACATGAAACCAATAATCGAAAATGTAAATTCACTAGTAAAGTTTATATGTGAGTCAACATTATTTCATGTATAAAATAATTGTTACTTTTCAGCTGATATTCAAATACTAATAATTTATATATTGGAAACTTTCATCGCATAAAGTAGAAGACTTTATAGCATGACATCAGCTAATTTTGCATTAGTGGGATTTTACACTTGAATCCTTGAATTATAACACATTAACTTTTTAAGCACCTAAACTTTAAAAAGTTTTTTCTTCATTTTTATTTTCATATATTTATACTATATACCATGAACTTTAATAAAATTATCATTTATACATTTTATTAGATTACTTACAATTCTCAAATAGGTTAGCATTTACAACTTCATATTCCATGCTTGCGACGCCATTTTTTTATAATGATTCTTTTATTATAGTTGACAAAATCGATAATCGTTACCTACCTACATAGTCGTGCCAGTGGAGAGTGGTTTAGCCAATCACTGAGCAATGAGAATTGGGATTTCATTCCTAATTATAAATTTTTGCAGTTGGTTCATAAATTAAATTTGGATATTAAGAATGAAAATACTAAAATTTTATTTTTGAATTTTGTAGATGTCTAACAAAATCAATTCCGACTTCTTAATCTCTCTTAGGTATATGATTTATCGGAACATGCTCTATGGAGGAAACTTCTAGGGAGTGGTTCCGTATCTTAAGAAGTATTTTTAAAGAGGAAGGAGCGTCATATCTAGAAATTCCATTTCCCTTGGTTACACCAACTAGCGGTTCCATAGAATTTTGGAGACGACATGTTGAAGATTCAAATGTAGTTTCATTTGTGATGCTGTCAACCATGTACGATGACCTTCGTCATGAGCTAGAGTATTATCATGCCTAGGATATCGTTTGCGAGCTGAAGAAAATGTATTATCAATCTCATGATAAGCATTTTAATGTCCTTAAATCACTACCAAGTCACATGGAAATTGGAATAGGATTAGCTCGCATTTTTCTAAAATGATGAGCCACATTGACAGCCTAAAGGAAAATGGTTCTCCAATAAACCAAGATATGGCTATAGACTTCATTATGATGTCTTTACTAGTTGAATATTCGTAAATTACTACAAAAGGGATGTAACCTTTGATTTCCAAACCAATAAAGTGAGGCAAGAAAAGAGCTTTACTCCGAAATGGTGACGTTTGCAATCATTCTAGAGAGACTGGGCATTGGAAGAGAAAATGCCCTAAGTACCTTGCTGATGTATTGCAAAGCACACATCACTTATCCTATTGTATTCGTGTTGTTTAGTTAGTTTTGTATTAGTTTTTACTTGCTTTTGGTTTGTTTTGAGTCCGTGTCAGGTCTACAGGAGCTCGTGTGGAATATAAAGTGAAATCACGAATGAATCGAGCATGAGTGAAGTCCCAAAAACAAATAATTAAAAATGGGAAATTCAAATCTTCGCGGTACGAGAAGATGGGAATTTAATTCTGCGCGATAAGCGCGGAATCCCAAAACTGGGCCCGACTAGATTATCCTTCGTGCGAAGGACCAAGAACCTTGTCTCTCGATACGCGAGGACCCTATAATCCGAGAAAAACCCTAAATCGAATATTAATAGAATTTGATAGCCATACTTGAAGGGGTTCGACATTCAGCCGTTTGAGAAGGTGCTCTTGGCTATTTTAGGAGTAGGAGCAGCTATCGGAGTCAAAGTTTGAAGCTTTTGGATCCAGGTTGGTTAGATATAACTTATTCGATGTATGATTCTCATTCATTTGGATGTTTTTTTATCATGATTCTTGGCTAAACTCATAGTAGCTGCCTAGGTTGTGATGAATACTTGATAAAGTTTGGATTTTTACTGGTTTTATGGTTATTTTGATGGTTTGATAATATTGTAATGGTCTTGGTTCAATTGCTATGATAAATATGCATGCTTAGATCTGATTTCTAATTGATACCGTTTCGTCTGCTTCTAGATGAATGTCTTTCTGTTATAATTGTATATTTAGGTCACTGACTGTGTGTTTGTGATTATTTTATGGTTTGCTAGACGTAGTATTCCATAAGCGTTAATTGAGAGTTAATTAGATATGAGTGTTCTTCTTATCTAGATACCCGAAAGGTGAGAGGTAGTCGGTTAGTCTTCTATATTAGGATTCTGAGTGTAAACTGTCTGAGAGGAAGTTGCATTAGGTTCTTAATATTTGTTGCTACCCTGTGCATTCCTTGAATGTACTCTGACAGTGAGACTGATATGTGATATGTCTTTTGGGTACTTTATTGTCGTTCGAGACGCTAAAAGTTAATCACACATCTAGTGAGCGTATTACATATCTAGAGTTTCCTTTTGGTGACACAATGAGAGTGATTAGGGATCCACTAGGTTGTCTAGAGTTGGTATCATTGGATTCCCATATCCATCATAGTCTCCATAACCGGTAGAAGTCTGAGCCTTGCAAGTAGGATTCTGACCTAGGTAGTGTTTTCTTTATCTTGATATTTTTGCCATGTCTTTCCCGTGATTGTTAGTGTCGTTCATCTAGTTATCATTTACTTTTAATTAGTTTAATCATTAGATATAGAAACCCCCCCCCCCAACCAATTTCTTCAGTTCTAGTCAAAGTCTAGTTTCGTTATAATAGTGTCTACAGGGTTCGATAGGTACACTTGCCAATCAATGCGGTCTAGTTCATAGGTTTTCCAGAGTATTAGGTCTCTAGATTAGGTTTTAATTATAGTTTTTATAGACCATCTGGGCGACATCAAGTTTTTGGCAGCGTTGCAGGGGACACTTGGCAGTAGCAAAAATATCTATGATTAGTTCTTTGTTTTGGTTTTTATTTTATTTTCTTTCTTTTTTTATTTTATGTCTTAATTGTGTGCTTTGTCCTATATATGCTACTTGCATGTCTAAGTTTAGGATTGAGCCTTTTTTGTGTGTTGAGTCTTTCTTTATTTTGTTTCGTTGCATTTAGTTTATGCAACGTACTCATTCGCAGGAATCACCCCAATATTCAGCTTATTCAAAGCCCGAAACGAGAGCTGCACGAGCGTTTGAAGGTATTGTGCAAAATACAGGTATGTTCTACCCACCTGCGAGATGTACCGTGCACCAAAGAGCCAGTGATGGGGTTACTGGGCTAGATCTTCGATCATCCGCCCGCCCCGCATTCCTAACACTAGTAATTGGCAAATCCCATCACACGTCATGAACACTATTATTTACTCTACTTAGTTTCATGGCCTTGAGGATAAGGATGCCCATGATATCTGTCCCTCTTTGTGCGTATCTATGATACCTTTAACATCACTAGTGTATGTGATGATGAAACCAACTTACATCTCTTCCCATTCTCGCTCTCTCGACGTGCCGCCACTTGGCTTGATACCCTCTCCGATGATTCCATTACCACTTTGAGGATTTGCAAACCAAGATTCTAAAAAAGTACTATCCACCTTCTAAGGCCGCTCGCCTAAGGGACCAGATCCATTCATTCTGCATGGACCCTGACGAGCCTTATCACATGGCCTGGGAGAGCTTCAACAACCTGTTGAGCCGATGTCCCCAGCATGGTCTCTTTGACTAGGTGATAGTGGAGAAGTTCTATAATAGCCTCAATTTCAAGAACCAACAAATGTTCAATACTACTGTGGGAGGCCATATCATGGATAAAAGTAGACTGCTGAATGTGAGGAGATGTTTGAAAGTTTTGCTTTAGCTGAGCAACAGTGGCCATCTACTAGGACTTCCATTCCTAGCGCTAGGACACCCGCCTCTTCCACTAGAGGTGTTTATCAGGTCACCCCTGATACTAGCATGGCTGCTGCACTCGCAGCTATGGAAAATGAAATCAATGAGCTAAATTTGAGCGCTCAAAGGTGTGAGGTATGCAAAAGAGGCCACGACACCAGGGACTGCCCCGTCGGTCAGCACGAGGAGGTTGATTTTGTGGGCAACTAGAACAGAGCATTCAATAACTTTGAGAATTCTTATAACTCGGGATGGAGATCTGGAGGCAGGCACTTGGGTTTAGTGCCCACCCTAATCAGTAAGCTAGAGGAGATGTAGGACAAAGTGGGGGAGGGGTAGTGTTGGCACCAAGAGGATTGAGGAGATGCTCGAGACTAAAACACAAATTCTCAGCCACTTGGTAGTGAGAGACAAGGAGACTCAGCAGAAATTGGATGCTCATGACACATAATTGAAGAACGAGCAATATGCATTCCAAGATCTGCATCGCATGGTAGGGGACATCGTGAAGAATTGGAAGGATAGGCAGGGAGGTCCATCTTCGGTCTCCAATGCTTCAGTGATGGTCGTGACGAATAGGAGTCGAAGGGAAGAACCACCGGTGGAGGATGAAGAGCCAGTGGATGAAGAAATAGTGATGGAGATGCCTCCCGAGAAGGCTGAGAAGAAGAAAGAGGGGGGATCAAGACCCCCGAGATTGACCTTAGCCGTGTGTCACACCCCGGCCGGCGGCGGATTATATGCCGGGGCTGACGCGGTTGTTCATAAGCACATGATCATCTATTAGTAAGTGATATTATTTGTTCAACATAATTAAAGCATCTGTTACAAATAGAATTGGAAAACAAAAAGGTAAAAAATAACATAATTAAATTAAATTACATTGAAACTAGGTCCATGTCCTATGTGATCAAGTAGTGTACTCAAACTGGTGTACCTGAAACATGTAAGTAACTGTCAACTACAAGTAGTTGGTGAGTAACATAGGTTTTGACACCAAATAAAAGTTAAGTATAAGTTTACAATTCAATATGTTCATAGCGCGTCTAGGGCATAAATGTGAAAACATGCAGGGTTCCAAGCGTACAATCAAGCCATGTTATATGTATGTACAATCCCCCGGATTGCATGGAGTTCTAAATGTAAACACTAACCCACCAAGGTTCGTGTTAAGTAATGTATCGGATTCCCGTATAAATGATTATAAAAGGTACTACCTTAGGCTTGCCACGTAAGTTAATGATTGTACTAACATGAACACACGTTTTGGTTGCCAAGCAGTTTAAGACATAAAGCATAAAGACCAAGGCATAAGAACACAGGGTATTGAATTGTGTAAGTAATGAGATAAGATTTGGTAAGATGAATGTGCATTGTGAGGGTTTCTCACAACAAACTTACATAGGTAATTTGCATTCTAAGTTCAAGGTAAGTTAAATAAGATCATGAAATTTTAGGGTTTTAGGGTTTGGTAGGGTTTGGGTTGACGATGGACTTGCTTGGTTGTTTTGTAGAAATATATAATAGTTTGAAAAGAATAGTTTAGTAAATCATTTGATTTATATAATTATTCTAAAGATATTAAATAAAAATGATGAAATAAAATAGTGCATTAGGATTTATTTATAAAACCATTTTATAAATAGTTTATGAAATGAAAAGTTAAATCAATTAATTTATGTATTTAAAATAGTTAATAGTTAAGGTAAATAAAATGGTTCATTGTTTATAAATGTAAATGAATTGATTAGTTAATAAAATTAATTTGGCTAATTAATTTATTAGCAAAATCATTATAAATGAGTTATAACAAAATTAAATATAACTAATGGATTTTTGATAAAATAATTATTTAACATAGCTATTTGAATATTTATAAGTCCAAAAATATTAATTATTACAGGAATATTATTTATAAACTTGTAAGAATATAAAATGCCTAAACATTTAATTTAAAATTGGTGTAATTCCATTATAAATAAATACATAATAAATTTGTTTCAAACAAAATCATCTTTATTACTTATTTATAAATCTAAAATATTTATAATGTCTTTTTAAATAAAACAAAATAAATAAGCATTGTTTTATAAATTCAGTTTTCATAAAACTTTGAGAATACATTTGTAGAATTTTATAAAATTAAATTTATAATTTTTAAATGAGACATGGTTGTTGAAAATGATAAAGCAATTAATTTTGGAATAAAAAGGGTGGCTGGGACTTGAACCCGCGCCCTCTGTCGGGTCAACGCACACAAACACACTTAACCATCAGACTAGGGCATGAAGTCATGTCTGAATTAGTTTTGTTTTGTTAAAAACATGTAGGCCCAAACAATCATCGTCCCAAATAAGATCCCGTAACCCTAGTTCCCCAATTAGCCTGATCAGGCTAATGATCGAAGCCCGAACCATGGGGCTTTTGATCCCTGTGTTAATACGAAACCAACGACCTAAAATGTACCTAAAACGAATATGTAAATGACGAGAACGGGTAGTCGGAGCAGGCTCGTGTTCGTCTGCTGAAGTTCGAGATTCAGAGGTGGATTTGGACACGATTTATAGTGTAGAAAGTTTGTAGTGGTTTCGTTGATTGTTGTGAGTCCCTATTTATAGTCAATTTCGCACGACATTGATTGATTGAGTAAAGGATTATGAATGAGACTTTCGGTTACAAGTTCATCCTTGATTAGGTAATAAAAATCCAATTAATCACAGATAGTGGGTTGTTTAATTGTTCTCAACGTAAAGCCGGTTAAAGTTTTGTACGAAAATATCCCAGTAGCGAGTTTGGAGTTAACATGGCCGAATCCTGTGGTTGCGGGGGTTCAAACCGATGACTGGAAAGGGAAGGGGGAACTTTGGGGGTTTGGTGGAACAGGTCCCTCATGATCCAGCTTGTTATTATTTCATGTAAAAACTTTGTCTTAATTTAAAATTAAATTTTGGGAATTACACTTTGAACCTTGGACATTTATAAAACCTTAAATTATTAAATCTTATATTTTTTTTTAAATCTAATGAATTATTATGTCATAGTTTAAATTTTATAAATGTAAAAATATAATCTACTAAATAGAGATAAATTCTTATTTTGATTAATTACATAAACCCTAATTTTTAAATTTGACTTTTGTAAGTGTATTTATAAAATGTATCCGTATTCATAGGGTTAGAAATAATTTTAGAATAATAACAATTATATATTTATTACTCTTAAATTTCCAAATAATTGCACTCAAAATAAGTATGCTTGAATACCCAGGAAATGTAACGGAAGAATAAGATAATTTCATTGATGTATTTCAAGTGCCAGAAAAGTAAAAATATTGTTCGGAATTTTAGGGGGATTACACCATGTTCCTTACCCAGCACGCTTGTTGCCTAATAAATATGCTAGGGAATACGATAACTTTCTTAACATCTTCAAACAACTAAAGGTTATTCTTCCTTTCATCGAGGTCCTCCAGCATATGCCTAAATATCCTAAGTTCTTGAAAGATATTCTATCTAACAAGAAGTAGCTCCAGGAAGTCTGGAAATTCTCTCTAAGTGAGAGATGCTCTGTGGTGGTGGAGAACAAGCTGCCCAAGAAATTGGCAGATCTGAGACACTTCACGATCCCGTGTCTGTTCAAAAACTTACCTTTGAACCATGGGTTGGCTGACCTAGGTCCTAACATCAATATGATGCGGTGTTGTATATATAAACAACTAAACCTAGGAGATCCTAACCCAACGCGTATAAGCATATCGTTGGCTGACCGTTCAGTCAAGAATCCATGGGGATAGTGGAAAACTTGTTAGTGAAAGTGGATAGTTTCCCACTCATCTAAGGGCACCCTTTTCTGCGCACCGCCAAGGCATTGATTGATGTCTTTGACAGAAGGCTCACACTTCATATGGGGGATGAGACAGTGACGTTCGATGCTATGAAGTCTGTGAGGGCGGGTAGTGATGATAGCAAATCTGTTTATATGATTGACACCTTCACAAATAACTAATTGGGCGTTGGATTTAGAGGAGTTGTTTAATGCACCAGATGAATACGGTGATGAGGTGCCTAGTGAACTGCCAGAGATGATGGTGGATCTAGGGGAGATGTTATGAAAACCCCAAGTGTGGGGATGGTTGAGAGTTTAGAGGATCCTGAAGATCCGAGCAAGAGGTTAGAGGCCGCACCGTTAGTAATATCCTATCTTGAGCCTTTGACCTTTTCTGTTGTTCGTGATGAGGAGATAGAAACCAAAACATCCCTTAAATCTTGGCCGCCCCATAAGAAACCCCGAGAGTTGAGTGACTCATGTGAGTTAAGGATAGTGAAAACCCCAATTGTGGGGACATTTAGGGGTGAGAAACTCCATGGGTACTTGATTTAGGTTACCTTTTGATTTAAGTGTTGGTGGAAGGACGCAAGAGATAGTAGTGGTGTTCGTGAAAAAGATCATAGGTAATAGGTTTGTGATGAGAGGAGGAATACCACGTCGGTGGCAAGCGGTTCTGATTAGGATCAAAGAGAAGCCTCCTGATTAGGCTTTTTGCCTTCAGGCCAGTGCCCGGTTGTACAGTTTGTATAATTTATGGTTATTTTAGTGTCATTTTGGTGCTTTTTCGGTTTGTGTGTTGTGGTTTTTCGTGTGCTTTGCAGGGATTCGCATCTGATTCGACAAGGAAAATCATAGAGGACAGAGTTCCGGGTATGTGTACATTGTTTTTTTATCATTGGAACAGGTTTGTGGAGATATTTGGGGAAGAAAGTTTTCAGGGGTCTAAAATTTTTCTAAGTATAAATTTCCTCCAAACTTTGGAACAAGTTTTTTTTATCATCGAAACAGGTTTGTGGTGATATCATACAGAACAGAGTTCCGAGAAGTGCCCCCCCCCCCCGGAATTTTGCGATACGCGAGGGAGCCCTGATCCTCTTCAAATTTTCTTGGTTTCCCATGGTTTCCATACCCACCATTCGCCATCCATTACCACTCATTCACCCACCAATACATCATCTATTATTTGCTCTACATACCATTTCATTAACCATCCATCACCATCATCCTCAATATCCACTACTATCACCACCGTGGGAAACCTAAGGCCCTTTTGACATTTGACGTTTCTTTGCTGTTGACATTCATATCTATGTGTTTGTCATCCATCAGGTACGTATCGTTGTTTTTTCTTGAGTCTTATTGTAACATCCCTAAAACCAAATAACTAATGGGTCGGATTAACATGTAACCCGAACCTATAATAAATGACATAGTCGGTTTGGAACTTTGAGTAAAACTTGGTTTAGCAAGATTAAGAGAACCCGGTTAGCCATTGTTGCAAATATTCGGGATAGAAACGTGCCGAAGGAATTAAGAGGGACCCAATGCGAAACATGGAATGATTTATAAACTATTTTTTTGCAAACCCTAGGTCGTTCGGCCTAGGTGTGTGTTTGACGACAGCAAAGGACAAGGAGGACGCCGGGAAGCCGGAAGGGAATCTCCATTCTTGTTATTTTCATGTTTTGTTTGAGTCTCGATTTGGAAAAAATAATTAGGGTTTGGGTTTCATACCCACGGTCGGCATGGAGGAGGAGAACGGGGAGGCCGACTTTGGTGGTGGTACGGAGTAGCAGGAGGCAGCAATGGATGAGTAGAGGTGAGCGACGGCAACCGAAGTGGAGGCGTATGTGGTGGAGACACACGATGGGGACGATGAACAAGAAGAGGAACATGGCGAGAGATATGAGAAGGATGCTCAACTTCGACGGTAAGCCCAGCAGCGGCATTGGTGGAAGTGGCTGTGATGGAAGTGGTGGTGCCTGGCGGCTGCCAAGGGCGACTTTGGTGGTGACTCACAGCGGCGGTAACAGAGTGGTAGTGATGGTTGTGTTTCAATGTGACAAGAGACTCGGTTAGGGTATCTCATGGCAAGAAATATGATGGGAGCATGATGATGGTATGAGAGGGCGTCACACGGAGGTGGTTCGCGGTGATGAGCGAGAAGAAAAGTTGAGCCCAGTCACAACCGATTTCGGTGCTCATATGGCGGCTTGTGAACGTTCATGGAGACACGCTTTAAGCTTACGTGATTTCTGATGAGAGACTTCGTTTCTAGGCACGTGTACGTGCATACATGGGAACCCGAGGTTCGTGCATACGAATTCGAGACAGGTCTAGGATATCTGGTTTGAGTGGATGCATGGACTACGATCCTTGTAAGGACGAGCGGACAAGACGGGTGTTGAGATAATTTATAATTATATGTAACTGACACATGTTTAGGATGTAATCTAACCATGTGATCATATGTTGACAGGTTCAGTTTTCGTGTGAGGAGACTGTTGCAGTGCAGGGGTGAGGTCTTTTGAGCAGTGAGTTTCTAATCCCCAACTCTTTTAAACGTTTTTATTACTTTTGGGGCTATCTTACATGCAAGTAAGAGATGTTTACATATCGAGTAAAATGTGATGTTTTGGGGTTTAACTAAACATGTTACTGAGCTGTAATATTCATTAATGAGATAAAGGGTTTCGGGTGTTTAAATTGATTAGGTGAATGAGAGATAAGTGTTATTAATGTGAGTCTTGTTAAGAGTTAGGCAGGTTGGGTGAAGACATAATCTAAACTATTATGATTGCACGTAGACTACGCTAATCTAGGGATTTGTACGGGGTGCGGTAGTATTTAAGGAGTCATATACGAGTAGATTGATATTACATGTTTATATTTGAGTTGCGTGTCTGTATGTCATTGTCCTTGTGACACGGCGGGTGATGTGTTTGCATGGTCATGTTTATGACATAGCAAACGGGAATTGTGAAGTATGAGGTCCTTCGGGAAGTCACCAATGGTGACATTTATTTAACAGGTGACGAGGGTGCATTGATGAGGTAGGTGTTTGGATGCTTATTATATTTGGTTAAATTTGCATTGAAGTGTCGAGTTTTATTTCTTATGCATGGGATGATATTAAAGTGGTATATAGAGGATACTAATGTGTTGATATTAATGTGAAGTGTGAATGGCCTTATTGTGATATGTAGAGTTAGAGCTACTGTGGTGCCAGGATTGTAAGGCGATGTTTACAACTGTTTTGTCAGTTAATTTGTGAAAGCCTTGGTCAAGGCTGAGTAAGTCAATGTCTAGGGGTTAGTGGGGTTAATCAGGTTTTTGAGTTAATATGGATTGTAGGTTATGAGTTACTAGTGTTGTAAGTTCGAGTCATGTCGATGGAACTTACTGGGTTAAAGTTGTGGTATGAGTCTTGGGAGGTGAACCTTTTGAGGTATCATGGGATAACGGGGGTGATCTATAAGATAACCAAATATAAAACTATTTCCTAAAGGACCAAAGGGTCCCGAGTAAAGATAAACAACTTTTATGACAAGGTGGCTTTTAATTAAATTAACTATTAGAACTCACTCAGCGTAGCTGACTTTATGTGTGCGATAGATTGTTTTGCAGGTAAGAGTCGCGTTGACTTATCTTGGCTTGGGAGCGGTGCTACTCGGGTTGGTGTGCAGGCATTCGTGAGGTAAATTTAATAACATTAAATAGTATTAAATGATTTTAGGAAGACATACGCTGTAGGTTGATTAATAATAAATTTGTTTTAAGGAGAATGACACGTTATGGGAACCAACTGTAAGATGCCCGGGTTGGGGTCTTACAATTTGGTATCAGAGTTAGGTTTAAGAGAAAATCGGTTTTTTATAAAAATAAAATACCTTAACTTAAACTGAAAATGGGACGAGGGGGAAATGAATGCCACCACGAATAACCGCGAGCTAAGAGGTACGTCTTTTGAGTTAAGCAGTAATTATTAGTTACCATTTGTGTAGTGTTACGCTAGGTAAAGTGATTGGTGTGAGTGAGTGATTTATGGTTCCGTGTGGGAACATGATATGTGTTATGTGTTGTAGTAGTATTTAATACTATGTGGAGTTGCGTGGTGTGAATAATTGAAGTTTTGTGAGGGTTAAGTAATGTAGAGTAACATTATTTGCGTTATGTAGATAATTTGGTGTGTTAGCATGGTTGAATGGATTCGTGTGTAACCTTGTGTGGTATGCAATTATGATTATTGTGATAACTTGCTAGATTATTGTGTGGTGCTATGTCGGTTGTGTGGGATGCATGTGCATCCAGTGTGTGTTAATGGCAGAAAGCAAGTGTGAATATGATGGGAAAGGTTTAGAGTACAAGTAGTAATGTGGACCACCAAATTGCATTTGATCACCATGATTTGGCAGTCTATGATTACTCTCATATTCTGAATTTGGGCCCATAGTAATCACTCTAAAGTTCTATCTTGAGTAGGATTAGGTGGCCAAGACAAAGCGTACGAGATTGGGCAAGTGTGGAACCCGTACTAAGAGGAATACATATCGACATGTCAAGCCGAAGACTGTTGTAGATAGAGCTGACAGTGAGGTGCGACAGATGTTGGTGCTTCTCGCGCCAACTGTGACTAGAGCTTCGGCCGGCGACATACCGCTTGGAGATATGATTGTAAAGACGGGATGGAGAAGGAGAGCAGTGTCAACAGTACATGACTTTCCTCCAGGATGTGGACCTGTATGGTTAAGAGATCAACCACTTACGGCGTTTAAGAGAGCTCTATTTCAGGAGACATCAGTGGATGGTCCGGAAGGTGACAAGGAGAAACAATAAGAGGACACAACGGATGCACCTGATGTGTTCTAGTAGTGATCTTGGGGGATTGTTAGGATGCTTAATTGCTTGATGATTAGATGATGTGGGGGTTGCTATGAGAGATTTCTAGGTGATTTGACGCCTTGATTGATTAGACGTTTATGGGGTGGGATGCCTATTTCAAATATTAACTATTTGATTTTGACATTGATGCGAGTTATACCACAGGATGACTTGAGCATGATTAATGATAGTTGTGCTTGTGATAGCGTACTATTTTGGGTCAGTGTTAAAATTAGTGCGGTATTGTGTGATTATGTGATTACATTTGAACAACGTGAATTCATATTAAATGTAATTTTTGCTGTGGTGCTAGAGCATGGTTAATTAGATTGTGTGAGTAGAATTGTATAGTTTTGAGTTTTGAAATTGTCTGTGTCTACAATATTAAGATAGTGTCACCTATGTGCTAATGATCAGGTGATGTTTGGAGTGCAATGGGTGTATTGCACTTCAAGTGTTTGTGTAGGACGAGGTCCTGTGGGGAATTATGATTTATATATTATGTGTGTAAAGGATTAGGATGATGTCTTGTGTTTAGACTGAGTAATGTGTTGACCTGAACCATCGGTACGACCCGTATGGGAAAAACTTGTGAACTATATGTGAGTATGTGATGACGTGTGTCAAGGGCTACCGTTGTAAAGATTAGAAAGTAGGGTATGACGAGGTCATATTGTACACACTTAGTGTTGCTCCACTTCGTGCGAGTTAGAGAGTTGGGAATACTATAGTATTATATATATATACCTTAGACGTGATAGGTTTACTATTATGACCTGAATTTGGGTTTCCTGGTAATACACAATTAATCGTGCATAGGGAGGGTGGTAAGGTTGATCAAGCATAGTGTTACTATGTTGAAAATTTCCTTGACATTGATACATCGAGGTGATGCAAGGAGTGTTGACGTCCAACCGATCGGTGAGGTGCTATTGGGGTATACCTATATCTCAGGAATTCGGAGCACGAAGCTAAGTTAAGAGAACCCGGTTAGTCGTTGATGCAAAAATTCTGGATAGAAACATAACGAAGGAATCAAGAGGGACCCGAAGTGAAACATGGGATGGTTTATCTACCATTTTTTCACAAACCCTAGGTCGTTAGGCCTAGGTGTGTGTTTGACGACAGCAAAGGACAAGGAGGACACCGGGAAGCTGGAAAGGAAGGTTGCGCGGTGGTGTCGGGCGGATGAGTTTGGCCAAGGTAATCTCCATTCTTGTTATTTTCGTGTTATGTTTGAGTCTCGGTTTGGAAAAACCCGATTAGGGTTTGGGTTTCATACCCACGGTCGGCGATGGGGGAGGAGAACGGAGAGGCCGGCTGTGGTGGTGGGTACAGAGTAGCAGGAGGCGGCAATGGATAAGTAGGGGTGAGCGACCACGACCGGAGTGGAATCGTAGGTGGTGGAGACACACGACGGGGGCGACGACCTGACAAGAAGAGGAATACGTTGAGAGATGTTAGGAGGATGCCCGACGTCGACTCCAAGCCGAGCAACGACATTGGTGGAAGTGGCTGTGATGGCAGTGGTGGTGCACCGCGGCTGCCGAGGGCGACTGTGGTGGCGACTAATAGCGGCGGTAACGAAGCTGTAGTGATGTTGTGTTTCAATGTGATAAGAAACTCGGTTAGGGTCTCTCGTGGCAAGAAATACGATGGGAGCATGATGGTGGTGTGAGGGGGCGTCGCACGGAGGTGGTTGGCGGTCATGAGCGAGAAGAAAAGTGGAGTCGAGTCACAACCGATTTCGGTGCTCGTATGGCGGTTTACGAACGTGCATGGAGACCCGCTTTAAGCTTACGTGATTTCGGGTTGAGAGTCTTCATTGCTAGGCATGTGTACGTGCATGCATGGGAACCCGGGGTTGGTGCATACGAATTCGAGACGGGTTTAGAATATCCGGTTTGAGTGGACGCACGGACTACGATCCTTGCAAGGACGAGAGGACGAGACGGGTATTGAGATCATTTATAATTATATGTAACTGGCACATGTTTAAGATGCAATCTAACCATGTGATCATACGATGACTGGTTCAGGTTTCGTGTGAGGAGACCATTGTAGTGCAGGGGTGAGGTCTTCTCAGCGGTGAGTTTCTAATCCCCCACTTCTTTTAAATGTTTTTATTAATTTTGGGGCTATCTTACATGCAAGTAAGAGATTTTTACATATCGAGTAAAATGAGATGTTTTGGGGTTTAACTAAACGTGTTACTGAGCCGTAATATTCATTAATGATATAAAGGGTTTCGGGTGTTTAAATTGATTAGGTGAATGAGAGATAAGTGTTGTTAATGTGAGTCGTGTTAAGAGTTAGTGTAGAGACATGTTTTTTTGTATAAGTTGTTGTCATTATTGTATGCTTGAACAATGTTAGCTTAGTTCACTTTCTGTCATTTCATTATTGTAATTTCAGTTTCTGTAATTTACTGTTTATTTAGCTAAAGTCTGGGCCATCGAAACTACTTAGTTTCGATTGAGATTTGTTCAATTGAAACTGGTAGTTTCAATAGATAGTAGTTTCGACAGTTTGTTCTATCACATGTAAATGCTCAACCGAAACTACTAGTTTCGGTTAGCATAGTTTCGATGGATGTCTACTACTATAAATAGCCTAGTTTGAGAATGTTTAGGGTGTGAGTAGCGGTTGTAACCCAGAAAATTTCTCATTCACAGTTTTCTTTGAATTAATTCAATTTGCATTTGTTTATGCATTGTTCTTACAACTTCATGCCTATTTGTGTTGATTTCTGAGCATGGTTAGCCTGTTAGCTTCACCATTTCTGATTCTACCTTCTATTTGACCTCCATACACACTGTTTCCGCCTTTGTGTGTGGAGAATCGATCATCTGTGAGATTTCAAGTTGAATTCTGGACCTACAATTGGTATCAGAGCTTTATGCCCTTGAGTTTTTGAGTATTATCTGGTTTGTGATCGATTATAGGTGATTCGGGTGGTATTTCGAAGTTTTTCAATCGAAACTACCGTGTGCTGCATTTTCAACCGAAACTTGGTTAGCGAAACTAGTTTCAATCGAAACTAGTTGTTTCTACTAGGTTTCTGCTTATTTTTTACCAAGGGATTAATCATCAAAACAAGTTGTTTCTGGTTCTGTTTCTCCAATCGAAACTTGAAGTTTCGAGAAAAATTCCTTCAATCGAAACTAGGAGTTTCGATCATTGTTTTTCTATCGAAACTAGTAGTTTCGATCAAGTTTGTCCACACGAAACTAGTCACTGTTTTAGTTTCAGTTTCTGATATTATGGCAACTTCAAGTTCAATAGAGTATTCTGGAAGGAACAAACCACATGCTCTTGTGTCTACAAGATAATTTGATGACTGGACAAAGAAGATGAAACTTTTCTTCCAATTTCATGATCATACATTGCTGAACTCTATCACTGATGGTCCCCACAAGCCTGTTATTACCACTGCTGATGTTCAACGTCCTAAGACAGTAGCTGAATATGATGAGAAGGATCTTTCTTTGATTGCCTGAGACAACAAGGCTTATAGGACTATTGCTATGGCTCTTCCTATGGATATCTTCAACATCTTTGCTGAGTACACCACTGCCAAAGACTTATGGGTAGCCTTATGCACCAGATTTGAATGAAGTGCTGATGTCAGGGAGAGTAAGAAAGATCTGATCAAGAAGCAGTATGAGATGTTTAGCAGTGTCAGAGGTGAATCAATGTCTGATTTGATCAACTGTTTCTCAAGCATCGTATCTAGGTTGAAAGTAATGGGTGTTGTGTACCCTACTCTGGAGCTAAACAAGAAAATCCTAGATGCTCTTCCTGAGGAGTGGAATATGTATCGTATCATGATCAAGAAGACTGAGAATCTGAGTGCTTTGTCTCAACAAGAAGTCTACATCATCCTTGAATATTATGAGATTGAGATCAACAAAGGAGCAGTTACCCCAACAAATTAGTCTCGAAACACAACTCTTATTGTTGGTTCAAGCTCTTCCAGTATCCCATACTTTCAGACTGATGTTCCTCCTTCTGCTGCTGCAATTCAATCTACCAGCTCCTCTGCTTCTTAGAAGTCCATTACCATGATTCCTAATGAATATGTCCTAATCATGACTGCTTTAAAACCTAACCCCAGTTAGCTTTCAACCTGATGACTTGGAACAGATCAATCCTGGTGATTTGGAGAAAACGGACATTGATTGGTGTATGGCCATGCTGACCTTAAGAGCCAAAAGATTCATCAAAAGGACTGGTTTAGACAGATTTAAGCAGGGTAAGACCCTTGGGTTTGAGATCAAGAAGGTGAAATGCTACAATTGTGATCAGCTGGGTCACTTTGCCAGAAACTACAAGGAGCCGTCCTCCAAGGATCAGCAAGAAAAGAAGATTCCTCTAGAAAACAAGCTACCAATCCTCCCAATACAAACACATCTTCAAGTTCCACAGCTCTTGTTTGTCAAGCTGATGGACACTATCATTGGGGAGAACAAGCTGAGGAAGCTACTAATAAAGCCTTGATGGCTGATGTGGAGGACAAGGGCAAGTGTATCATGGTTGAACCTGCTGAGGATCTCACTGCCGTGCCTGATGAGGTTATTTCTAAACTTTGTAATGCTAGATCTTGCTTAAATGAAATTCAAAAATACAGATTCATAATCAAGCTTTGATTGATGAACGAGATCATATTAAGGTGATGTTTGACTCTGTGGCCAAAAATGAGAAACTATACTTAAAGAAAATTCGTGATATTTCTGGTGAAAATCGTTCTTTAAATGTGCAACTTAATACTCAAACCATTAATAATAAAATTTTGAGTGAAAGAGTCCAAAAGGCAGAAAGGGCTAAATTACAAGTTGACCACATGGATATGGATCAGAAAATTTTGTTTGGTATAATTGATAAACAATTTAACAGAAAAGGCAGAGAGGATCCACCACCTTATTCCAAATCAGGTAGATTTGCTGACATGCCTGGTGCTCATGTTCCTACCCCTTTTGTGTGCACTTTATCTCCTGATGATTATATTACGTCCTCTGATTCTGACAGTTTTGCTTCATGTGCAGAATCAAATTGTGTAACTTTCGAAGATGATTGTGATGAGAGTACCAATGTTAGAAATGTTTTAAATGAACTTGAGTCGGATGAATGCAATAATATGTCCGTGTCAAAACCAGATATTTTTGAACACGTTAAAAACTTGTATTTTGATTCTATGCCTGCTGAGGATACGAGATTGGGATGTCATATTTCTAAATTTAAAAATGCTTTGCCTTTTCTTCCTAAATCATTGAATGTTGTGCCATGTGTTACCAAGTTTAAAAGTGCAGGAATTATTGTGAATGATGTACCACGTGAAAGCATGAGCAACATGGACTTTTTCAGATTAAAGGAAGAACAACGTCTTCAAGACAAAGTTATTGATGAGAGAACCATCTCATGTTCAGATGCCTCAACATCACAACCATCTTCATCTTGTGATGACAATTATCAGGCTAAGATATCTTGTGAAAAAGTTTGTTTTAGTTGTGGTGCTTCAAATCATGTTTCAAAAAGTTGTAAATTGACAACCACCGATTGTAATGAAGAATCGTCTCCCAAAATTTCCTTGAATTCAAATGTGTTGTCTAAGTCTTCTCACAGTAGAAAATCTAGGCGTAAAAGAATTAAAAATGCTAAAAATATTTGAAAAGAACCTGGAAAATTAAAAATAATGTTCTATTTGATGACCATGCTTCATCTAAGAAGGATTCTGATTATGATTCCAATGTGATGTCATATCCTGACAAGAAACTTCTTGATAGCAATGGTATTGGTCAAAACGTCTAAATGGTTCGTTGTGTATACGGTCAATCAAGAAAAACCGGTGATAATATTTGGCATGTAGATAGTGGATGTTCAAGACATATGACTGGTCATTTTAATTTGCTGCAAAATTATCATCCTATTGATGGAGAGTATGTAGCTTTTGCTGGCAATCCAAGAGGAGGAAAGATTGAAGGACAAGGAACGGTATCGAACGGTGTAAATACTCTGGAATTTGTCAACTTTGTTCCTCAATTGAAGTACAATCTGATGAGTGTTTATCAGATTTGTGACAAAGATTTTTGTGCCTTGTTCAATTCAAGAGAATGTCTAATCTTGAAGCCTGGAGTGGTGATTCCAGAAGAACTTATTCTCATGCGTGCTCCCAGAAGAGACAACACATACAACTTGGATATGAACAACCCATCGGGCATTGAATCGTGCTTTCTTTCAAAAGCTTCCGAAGATGAATCATTCATGTGGCATAAGAGGTTGGGACATGTCTAGGGAATATAAATGATCAAGGTTCTTCCTCATCCGCTCATATTGAAATCCGTGTACCTGCTCATTCTGAATCCAATATGGAGTCTTCTGGTTCTGGTGCAACAAGTGAAACGATTAAAGACGACACAATTCCAATAGTAGATGTTGCACCACAATCACCTGCTGAAGATCCTACTGATAATATCGCTAATCTTTATGTTGAAAATATTACAAATTTGGAAGAAGTCTTGGAAGAAGATGAGATTCCTCAGTTGAGAATTCACAAGAATTATCCCACCGACAACATCATTGGTCCACTCAATATAGGCGTTCGTACCCGGAGTGCCTGTGATGCATTGGAAAACAACATGTTCTCGTGCTTCATTTCTCAAGTTGAACCTCAGAACATCAAAGCAGCTTTACTTGAAAACAGCTGGGTGGATGAAATGCAAGAAACGTTACAGCTATTCTCAAAGCTGAATGTGTGGAATCTGGTAGATCTTCCCAAGAACAAAGTACCAATCGACATTCGTTGGGTATTTCGCAACAAAAAGGATGAAGGAGGAATTTTGGTTCGGAATAAAGCTCGTCTGGTGGTTCAAGGTTTATTTCAAAAAGAAGGGATTGACTTTGAGGAAGTCTTTGGACCAGTGGCTCGCTTGGAAGCCATCAGAATGTTTCTCGCCTATACAGCCTACATGGACTTCACTGTTCATCAAATGGATGTCAAAAGCACATTTCTGTATGGAAAAGTTCAAGAGGATGTATATGTCAAGCAGCCACCGGGTTTCATTGATCCTAATTTTCCAGACCGTGTATACAAGTTAGACAAGGCACTGTACGGTCTTCACCAGCACCTCATGCGTTGTATGAAACTTTATCAAAGCATCTGCTTGAGAATGGTTTCACACGAGGAGCAATTGACCAAACTTTGTTCAAACGGAAGGATGGAAAGGATACAATCATGGTGCAAATTTATGTGGATGATATCATTTTTGGATCTACCAATCCTCGTCTTTGCAAAGAATTTGAAGAAGTGATGCGGTCTAAGTTTGAAATGAGCTTTATGGGAGAAATGAAGTTCTTTTTGGGACTACAAGTTGATCAGTCTGAGTCAGGAATCCTCATCCATCAAGAGACATACGTGGAAGAAATCTTGACCATGTTCAAAATGGCTGATTCCCATCCAGTAAAAACTCCTGTAGAAGTTCGACATTGTCTGACTCCTGATGTGGATGGTCAAAGCGTTGATCAGCATTTCTATCACTCTATGACAGGATCTCTCATGTATCTCACAGCTAGCAGACCCGACATCATGTTTGCAGTGTGCTTGTGTGCATGTTTTTAGGCTAATCCTAAACTCTCTCATTTATCTACTGTTAAACGTATTTTGAGATATTTAAAGTATAAGCCATAATTGTGTCTGTGGTATCCACAAAATGATATGTTTGATCTTGTGGCTTATTCAGATTCAGACTATGGGGGATGCAACTTAGACCGAAAATCCACTTCTGGAGGTTGTCAGTTCATTGGCAACCGCCTTGTCTCATGGCAATGTAAGAAACAATCTACCATTTCCCAATCCACCGCCGAAGCCGAATACATTGCCGCAGCCCTCTGTTGTTCCCAATTAAGATGGATACACCATCAGATACTTGACCATGGGATCACATTCCATGAGACACCCATTCTGTGTGACAACACTGCCGTTGCCCATATCACCAAGAACCCCATTCAACATTCCAAAACAAAACACATTGAAATCAAACATCACTTTATCCGTGACTGTATTGAAAAGAAACACATCCAAATCGTTGAAGTCAAAACCGACAAGCAAACCACAGACATCTTCACAAAAGCTTTTGACTCTACCAGATTTGCCCAACTGATGGAAATGCTAGGCATGATCAATTTTCAGTTATCTTTGTGACTATTAGTGTGTTTCATGTTTATGGTTAATCGTCAAGAAAATTCCAAAAATATTTTATTTTTCTGTACAGTTACTTTCAGTTACAAGCAAATCTTTTGGGGGAGAAATAAGAATTTAATATGTCAAAAATTGAAAAGAATTGCTTTGTATATAGTCTTACAAGTGGTTTTGTTACAGGAACTTTGAATCTGACCTTTGAGAAATGATAGTGTCTGATCTCATTTCTTGGACATGGAATGAACCGAAAGCGATAGTGTTTACTAAAGTATAGCTGGTAGGCCCGACATATGGTTCAAACTTGTAAGTAGTGTGAAAACCTAAAATATATCTCATACTTGTGTGTTTGAACCCATTATTGAAACATCTAACCCATTTTATATATCTAAGAAAACCAATTCAATCAGATACAGTCTTAAGTGTTGGATTCCTATTCATACGCCAAGTGACCGTCAAAGTAACGATATTTACCACCGATGACCCCGTATGTTTTGCTTACGCAAAGATCTCGGGGCTCATCATTTTCCCATCCACTTGGATGATTTGACCCCGTCTGTTTTGCTTACGTAAAGATCTCGGGTGTTCAACATTTTTCTATACGCTTGGATAATTTTACGACTTCTTCTATTTTGATTACGCAAAGATCTAGAATGTCCGTACCTTTTTAATATCTACTTGGATATTTTTCATTTTAAAATCTTATAATCCACTTGGATTTCTTATTTTTCTTTGGTGGTACTTTGAAATTACTAAGATGGCACCTTGATTAATCAGAAAGAGATGATAGGATGAAGATGGTATTTCTTTAGGATTGATAGGTTTTCAAAAACCATTTTATTTCAATATGTGGGGTACACCTTGCATCTTGCTTAAATGGTAACTTATAATCACATGAAATCTATGTACAAGCAAATGTTCAGGTTTACTTTGCACAAATATCAGCTATCTTAAGGGACTCATAGTAGCTGATTGCAAAAGGAAGTGTTTCAAGATACTGACCAGATCTGATCTCATGTTGGATCTTTTCCAAGAAGATAAGTGTAAATATCTTGTGAATAGTTTTATTGTTATTTTAATTTTCTTATATGTTCTTTGCCTATCGAAACTCCAAACTCAGTCGAAACTATCTTTTGCCTATCGAAACTACAAAGTCATCCAAAACTATCTTTTGCCTATCGAAACTACAAAGTCAGCCGAAACTATCTTTCGCCTATCGAAACTAGTAGTTTCGATAGGGGCATTTTGGTCATTGCCGTCATGAGAAAATTAAATGTGTTCATAATCAAGTTTCTTCGTTGTCAACCCTCACTTTACCATCTTCGATCATTTTACACCTTCTCTCTCACACACAAAAGCTCTCAAACCTTCAGTCTAAGTTACGAAATCAGTGTTTCTCACCTGATCCTCCATCGTCGTCTTCATCAGGTAACGTTTTTGGTTCGTATATGTATAACTATCAGAATATAGACCTAGGGCTTGAATTCTGAGGTCTTTGATGACTAAATCTTCATAATCACGGTCTTTTTGGTTGTTTTTACTAATTACATCATGTACATTATCTGTGTTTTAACATCTTTGTGTCTATATTTGCAGTTTTATCTGTTATTCATTGGTAAGATGACATTTCGACTTTCACAGGCCACTCTTAATCCCTCTTTTATCTGTTTCATGTTCATATGAGTTTGTATATCTTAGTTGAAGTCTAGTGTCTGGGCGTGTTAAGTATGTTCAAGGGTTTGGGCATCGAAACTAAGGAGTTTCGATAAAAAGATATAGGTTTTTCAAAACTTAAACAGGTTTTTAATCGAAACTAGTAGTTTCGACATCCAAACTTGTCCTAGTCACTTTGCCCGATACTAGTTGTTTCGATCGAAACTAGAAGTTTCGATAAGTATTCTCTGAAAGTCTAAGTGATGATCGAAACTAGTTGTTTCGATCGAAACTAGAAGTTTCGATAAGATCTATTTAACTTTCTAAGTATCGATCGAAACTTGTTGTTTTCATCGAAACTAGTAGTTTCAATAAGGCAGTTTTCTGAAATATCTAAGTATTGTATCGATCGAAACTAGTTGTTTCGATAGGGGTTGTCTCATAAATTTGTCTAAGTGTTGGACTGAGTAGTTTCGACCAGGGGTTTCTGTTGAAATTCTTCTAAGTGTCAATCTTTGATGAATTATGTTTGTTTGTAGGGATGGATCTTCTATTTGTAAAGAGGCACAATGTCTGTGCTTTTCTTGATGCTAACGATCCAAAAAGTGCCGAGTTCGCTCCAGTCATGAACTTCCTGGCTAATTCAATCATTAGTTTTGCCATAAGTCACAACATCTCAGTCTTTGAAACAACCATAAGGCAATTCTGGGAGTCAGCTGAGAGTGTATCCATCGATAATGTGGAGCACATAAGGGCCACAATTCACGGGCAAGAGGTTCTGTTTTCAGAAAATACTATCAGACAAGTGCTGCATTTTGATGATAATCCCGAAGCACCCATTGAATTTCCAAGTTTCTATGTCAAAGAATGCTTCAGAAGATTGGGGCACCCAGATGAATTTAAAAGCGATCAGATTATCAAGAACTCCCTTCCATCACACCGAAGATATTTCGTGCATGTCTTTATCGACTTCTTATCCATTCGAAAGGGTGGATTTGACTCAGCTAATGCAATGGTGGCATCTTCAGTATTGGGACTGATCAAGGGAAAGGATTACAACTTTTCTGGCTTGGTATTCAGACAACTTAAGGATAATCTGACTAGAGCTGTTAAGGAGAAATTTCTTGTGTATCCAAGATTTTTGCAGATCATTATCAACCATCTTCATCCCGAGCTTCAACAAGATGGGCATGTATTTGTCTTTGACCACATGACCGCCAAAACCTTAAGTTACATGAAAAGTAGAAGCAAAAGAACCAACGGGGAGATTGTTAACATCCCTTTGTTTAGTCATGTCCTTGGTGAAGAAGAAGAAGAGTTTATACCTGATGTTGACCCTGATCTACAAATCGAAGAAGAGTTGTTATCATCTGATGAGGAAGAGGTTAAGGTAGAACAGAATCAGGAAAACCAACAAGAGGTTGAGGCTGATGCTGAGGTTGAGGTTGAAATGCCTCATATACAAGAAGAAGAATAACATGTTGATGAACTTGTTCAAGAGGCTATTTTTGTTGAGGAGGTTCAGATCCCGATTGAGCCAGTGATTGGTGTAGAAGCTAATGAATAAGAAGATGAGGAAGAGGTTGCAGAGTCAAGTAAGACTCTAGATACGGGAATCTATGGTTCATACTACTACAAGTCTGATTCCGATATTCAGGCTGAACCACATGCATCATCCTCCAAGAGGCAAGCTGAAACAGACTCAGATTATGAACTTGAAGATCCTAAAGCCAAGAAAATCAAAACTGAATTTTAAGATGTTTCATCCTCCACTGACTCAAGTGCTGACACACCACAACCAACACCTCAACCTACACCACATCCATCTCCACAACAAGTGCATATACCAACTCCACCTACCTCACCATCCCATGAACCAACAACATCTGTACCGAGAGTCAAAACCTTAAGTCTGGAAGTGAAGATGCTGCAAGATCATGTTCAAAAAAAGATGAAGTTATTGAAGGCTTAAGATCTAAGTTGAATGAGTGCAAGGAAGAGGTTAAAGACCTGAATCTGGAAGTTGGGGGTTTACATACCTAGCTTGAGGTTCAGCAAACCCATCTTGAAACCCAACAAAGACTCATCTCAAAACAACATGAAGAATACAAGTCCTTAGCTGAAATAGTCGAACAACTCAAAGCCTCTCTGATAAAGCCTGTGCAACAACAAACAACCACTTCAACAGCTCAGGGGGAGACCACATCTAGTGTTGAACCCTTGTCTCATGCCTTTGTCATTGATCCAGAGTCTGCAATGACTATCTATACTGGCCATGCTGCCAAGACAAAAGAGGCTGTTGAAGTTAAGGTTGAAGAACAAGAGTTTGACCTTCCCTCAGCTATTGAAAGAAGGGAAGCTAGGAAAAGAGGGAAGGGAACTAAAACTGATATTGAAACGGTGATTCTGTATGAAGAGGATATACCGTCTGATGATGAGCTCAATGCCTTACTAGATGAGATTGACAATTTTGGCTATAACGAACTGTATCTAGAGATCCTTCCTACGGAAGAACGAGAGACTGAAAAGACAAGGTACTTCACAGAGGAGGGAGATGAAATTCAAGCCCTGTCTGATGAAGAGAAAACAGAAGAAGATGTTCAGGTTAACATTGTTAAGCCTGTTATTCCTGAACAAACCACCACTGCATCTGAAGCTACTAAGACTCCAACACAACATTCCATTGATCCTGAGTTCCTAAACCCGAAGAAACCTTGGTTGAGAAGGATTGTACCAGAGGAGAGCCCACAAACATACGAATGGATAGCCGAACACCAAGACCTAAAAAGGCCTCCTGTTGGTTGGAAGTATGATGCAGAGAGGAAGTTGTTCATAATTAGAAGATACAAGGGAGTAGTTCAGCACTTCAAGAACATGACTGGCTTCCAGACTCTCCCCTTCTATGACCTTAGAGATTTGGCCAAACTTCCCTTTCAAAACCCTGGGAATGTCATGATGACCTCTGATTTTGAATACTTCTTGCACAACCAGGTCAACTATGATTTCAAGGGAATGCAGCCTAGAATGACCAAGAAGCCCTATGTCTTCTTGAGGTACAAGCCTGCCCAAACTCACAAGACCATCACTATTCCCAAGACTGTGCCTGTCTAACTACAAACTTTTAGAAAATAGTACTACAATCCAATCATTGGTAGTGTCGTGATCGAGTGTGAAGGCAGCTATTAAAGTTTCAACCTGAAGATCTGGAGGTACTATTCCAGAATCACATTCAGGCTTACAGTGATGAAGATGAGGCACATGCCAAGGCCTATCAACGGGTTGTGTCTCTCCATGTCAAACCTTACATCCCAAGAACTACTGAAGGACCAGCTGCTTAGTGGAGAGCTGAAGACAGTAATGCAACAGCTTAGGGGGAGATTGTAGAGACATGTTTTTCTATATAAGCTGTTGTCATTATTATATGCTTGAACAATGTTAGCTTAGTTTACTTTCTGTCATTTCATTATTGTAATTTCAGTTTCTGTAATTTACTGTTTATTTAGCTAAGTCTGGGTCATCGAAACTACTTAGTTTCGATTGAGATTTGTTCAATCGAAACTAGTAGTTTCGATAGATAGTAGTTTCGACAGTTTGTTCTATCACTTGTAAATGCTCAACCAAAACTACTAGTTTCGGTTAGCATAGTTTCGATGGCTGTCTACTACTATAAATAGCCTAGTTTGAGAACGTTTAGGGTGTGAGTAGCGGCTGTAACCCTGAACATTTCTCTTTCACATTTTTCTTTGAATCAATACAATTTGCATTTGTTTATGCATTGTTCTTACAATTTCATACCTATTGTGTTGATTTCTGAGCGTGGTTACCTTGTTAGCTTCACCATTTATGATTCTACCTTCTGTTTCACCTCCATACACATTGTTTTCGCCTTTGTGTGTGGAGAATCGATCATCTGTGAGATTTCAAGTTGAAATCTGGACCTACAGTTAGTCAGGTTGGGTTGAGACAACATCTAAACGATTATGATTGCATGTAGACTACGCTATTTAAGGGATTTGTGCGGGGTGCGGTAGTAGTTAAGGAGTCATATACATGTAGATTGATATTACATGTTTATATTTGAGTTGCGTGTTTGTATGTCGTTGTCCTTGTGAGATGGCGGGTGATGTGTTTGCATGTTCATGTTTATGACATGGCAAATGGGAATTGTGAAGGATGAGGTCCTTCGAGAAGTCACCAATGGTGACATTTATTTAACAGGTTAATGAGGAGCTCAGGGTGTGTTAATGCCCTGACGAGGGTAACCTTGACGGAGGTGCATTTATGAGGTATGCGTTTGCATCCTTACTATATTTAGTTAAATTTGCATGCAAGTGTGGTGTTTTATTTGTTGTGCATGAGATTTTATTAAAGTGGTATATAGAGGATACCAATGTGTTGATATTAATGTGAACTTTGAATGTTTTTATTGTGATATGTATAGTTAGAGCTACTGTGGTGCCAAGATTCTAAGGCGGTGTTTATAACTGTTTTGTCAGTTAATTATGAAAGCCTTGGTCAAGGCTGAGTGATTCAATGTCTAGGGGATATGGGGTTAATCAGGTTTTTGAGTTAATATGGGTTGTAGGTTATGAGTTACTAGTGTTGTAAGTTCGAGTCATGTCGATGGAACTTACTGGGTTAAAGTTGTGGACTGAGTAAAATGCGATGTTTTGGGGTTTAACTTTTGAGAAGGTGAACCTTTTGAGGTATCATGGGATAATGGGGGTGGTCTATAAGATAACCAAGTATAAAACTATATCCTAAAGGACCATAGGGTCCCGAGTAAAGATAAACAACTTTTATGACAAGGTGGCTTTTAATTAAATTAACTATTAGACCTCACTCAGTGTAGGTGACTTTGTGTGTGCTATAGATTGTTTTGCAGGTAAGCGTCGCGTTGACGTATCTTGGCTTGGGAGCGGTGCTACTCGGGTTGGTGTGCAGGCATTCGTGAGGTAAATTTAATAACATTAAAGAGTAATAAATGATTTTAGGAAGATTTCCGTTGTAGTTTGATTAATAATAAATGTGTTTTAAAGAGAATGACCCGTTATGACAACCAACTGTAAGATGCCCTGGTTGGGGTCTTACACTTATCGAGTCAGTAGGGTCTTTTATTTTAATTTGAGTCTGTAATATGTGTTAGTATAATGTTGTTGGGTTTGTTTGAGATTTATTGTGTAGGTATAGATCGCTTCGTCTGTACTCGATCTCCATTCGGGCGGGGTCGATGCTATTATATTTATTTAAAGGCAACCCTACAGAGTATGTGCAGCCGTGAATGAAATGTATGCGGCTGTGCAAGTGGAAGGGTAAAGCTGGACAGAATCATGCATACATTACCATCTAAGTCCTTCCCAATTTATTTTTGTATCTTTTTTTTCCCGTTGTTTCTCGGATCACATTGGGGACAATGTGCGTTTCAAGTGTGGGCGTCGGAAACTGCTTCTATTTTAGTTTGTCTAGGTTATTTTCTTTTTAAAACCATACAAAAAGACAAAAAAATTGAAAGATTTGAAGAAAATGTCCTTCGAAAGTGTAAGTTTTTGTAAATAAATGGAAAATGATAGTAGAACTGGGAACTGCTATTGTGTTTAAATGAAAATAATAATAGAAAACGCGAATAACCTGTGTTGTTTTGGTAGACCCAGCCAACTTAAAAGCTTAAATAGCCTGTGCGTGTTAATTAGGATAATTAAATGAATTAAATCATGATATCTTGTGGGTAGTAATCTTAGGGGTGTAGATAAAACTGAAATTGTCAACATAGGGTGATATGTACCACTATAAGCTAAAAATTATATGTTTTTGAAATTCATTGGCACGCCACTCTCTTTTTATGAGAATAAATCCGAGATTCGGTGGCACCCGCATTCCATAATTCCATATATTATGAACCTAATGAAATTGAGAAGTTAAGTGTCGCCTATGTGTTACCCTACGGGATGGAAACTTGGTTGAAACACCACTAGGTTGACGCTTGAGTGATCAATTATTTTAGAAAATCTAAGTTTTCCCTACGTGTCACACGTCGAGTTCCTATCTGCTTGAAACACCACTGGGTTAGATTCTTATGTGCTTCATTGTGAGAACTGCAGTCTATGTGCCACACACCGAGTTATAGCTTGGTTGAAGCACCACTTGGCAAGGTTCGATTGTATTAACTATTAATGCTTATTTCATTCAATCCATTCATCCATTAATTCACCTTAATTCCAAAAACATGTAAAATTTAGTTTATAGTGGTGGGAAATCTATATGGTTTAACCCGGGCCTAGACATGACCTTGAGATAGGATTAGGTAGAGTTGTAGCTTCGGAGTGTGAGACCCATAGATAGATTGATGTGTTGTAGAATGTATTATTAGAACACAATCGGGGGCTTGAAAGTTGGTGGTTGGGTATAATCGGAAAGAATTATTGAATGTTGCTTTTTAATGCGTGAGTATATTGAGTTGTTGAGTTAATAAGTTGTTTAAGATATTTTCCAGTTATGATTCCATTGTAGACTTTTTCGGGGATGAAAAAAGGTTAAGTCTGGGGATGTTTGATGTGTTGCAAAGCAAACATCCCTTATCCTATTGTATTCGTGTGGTTTAGTTAGTTTTGTATTAGTTTTAACATGTTTTTGGTTTGTTTTGAGTCCATGTCTGGTCTAGAGGAGCTCTTGGGGAAATAAAGTGAAACCACGAAAGAATCGAGCACGAGTGAAGTCCCAAAGAAAATAAAATTCAAAGCTTCGCGGTACACGAAGATAGGGGATTCATATCTACGCGATACGTGACAAATCCCAAAAGCGGCCCCAACTAGATTGTCCTTCGTGGTACGCTAAGGATCAGGGACCTTGTCTCGTGATACGCGAGGGCCCTATAATCCGAAAAAAACCTAAATCGAATATTAATAGGATTTGATAGCCATAATTGAGGGGGTTCGACATTTAGTCGTCTAAGAAGGTGCTCTGGGTCATTTTGAGAGTAGGAGGAGCAATCTGAGTCAAAGTTTGAAGCTTTCGGATCTAGGTTGGTTAGATATAACTTATTCGGTGTATGATTTTTAGTCGTTTGTCTTTGATTTGTTTGATTGAAACCATGTTCATAAAATTTACTTTTGTTTGGATGTTTTTTTTATCATGATTCTTGGCTAAACTCATAGTAGCTGCCTTCGGTTGTGATGACTACGTGATAAATTTGGCTTTTTACTGATTTTTTGGTTAATGTGATGGGTTGATAAAATTGTAATGGTCTTGGTTCAATTGTTATGATGAATATGCATGCTTAGAGATGATTTATAATTGATTATCATTCTATACGCTTCTTGTTAAATGTCTTCCGGTTATAGTTGTATATTTAGGTCATTGGATGTGTGTATGTGATTATTTTGTGGTTTGCTAGACGTAGTATTCCATAAGAGTGTTGATTTAGAGTTAATTAGATCTGAGTGTTCTTCTTATCAAGATACCCGAAATGTGAAAGGAAGTTACCTTAGGTTCCTTGTATTTGTTTCTAGCCCATGTCATAGCGTTTTGTTCTAAGATTACCCCGTCCATTTCTTGAATATATTGTGACAATGAGACTGAGAGGTGATTTGTCTTTTGGGTACTTTATTTTTGTTGGAGAGACTGAAAGGTAATCCAACATCTGGTGAGCGTATTACATCTTTAGAGTTTCCTTTTGGTGACACCCTGAGAGTGATTAGGGATTCACTATGTTGTTTAGAGTTGTTATCATTAGATTCCCAGATCCATCATAGTCTCCATAACCGTTAGAAGTCTGAGCCTTGCAAGTAGGATTCCGACCTAGGTAGTGTTTTATGTATCTTGATCTTTTCCCAAGTCTTTTCCTTGGTTGTTAGTGTCGTTCGTCTAGTTCTCATTAGTATAATAATTAGATATAGATCCCCCCCACCCCCAAACCAATTTCTTCAGTTCTAGTCAGAGTCTAGTTTAGTTATAATAGTGTCTCTAGGGTTCGATATTCGATCTACCATTAAACTTAAATACATTCGATAGGTACACTTACCTGTCAATACGGTCTAATTCATATGTTTTCAAGAGTATTACTTAGGTGTCTAGATTAGGTTTTTATTATAGTTTTTATAGACCATCTAGGCGACATCACTTGCTAAGAAGGCCAAAGCTTCATAAGCCGGCACTTCAGGTATATTCGTTATTAATATCTTCTCTTTTTCTAGCAAATCTTGAGTGTTTGACACAGGGCGTGGTTTTCACATTTGTAATTATTTGCAGGGAATAAGGAAGGTTAGAAAGCTGAAACAAGGTGACTGGGAGCTCCATATTGGTAATGAACAAAGAGTCGTAGTGAAGGCTGTTGGAGAATATGTTCCCTTACTTCCTAATGGTTTTGAACAAAGTTTACAACATACCTAGTTTATTTAGGAATATTTTCTCAGTTTTGGATTTGCGTGAACCAGGTTTTGAATATGCTTTTATTGGTGATTTTATTTCTGCATATCTAAATGGTTTGTTTTACTTCACTTCAAAGCCTTATAATGGAATATATGAGATTAAAGTCCTTAAAAATAACGCACTATACAATATCTCCTCTAAACGTACAAAATTGGATTTCCAAACCAAACCAAACCAAACGTACCCAGTATAATCCCACACATAGCTAACGCTATTAGTAGGGTCTGGGGAGGGTGTGATGAGGGCAAACCTTACCCCTATCCCAAGGGCTAGAGAGGCTGCTCCCGTTTAGACCCCCGGCTCCATGGGAAAGAAAAAGATAAAAATATAAATAAAATTAATGAGTAATAAAGTAAAATAAATCTAACAGTAATCTAACAATTAGCAGTGTATGACTAGAGTATATTAGTCACAAGAAACACAACACACCTACAAGAAACAAGACATACACAAAATCTTTGCTAAACAACTCTACTCTCCCACACAACGGGTCACGCAAAATTGGATTTCAATGACACGTATTTATGGCATTGTTGACTAGGAAAAATAAACAAGAATCGCATAAAGAAACTCCAAACTATGGAATTTTGAATTCCACCGGTCAACAATCTTTTGATGAATGTGAATCTTGTTTAAGTGGTAAGTTGATCAATGCTCCTTTGTTCGGCATCGGTCAAAGACCTAAGGATCTGTTAGGACTCGTACATACTGATTTGTGTGGTCCATTCAGAATAATGTCTAGTAATGGAGACAGATACTTTGTCACATTTACTGATGACTTCAGTAGATATGGTTATGTTTATCTTATGAAGGATGAAATGAAATGTTTGAAATGTATAAACGATACCAAAACGAAGTACAAAATCAACTAGGTAAGACGATTAAGATGGTTCGATCAGAGCGAGGTGGAGAATATCATAGTCTAGAGTTTGACGAACATCTAAAGAAATGTGGGATCATTTCCCAACTTACTCCACATGGAACGCCACGGCTTAATGGAATGTCTAAGAGGAGAAATCGAACTCTATTAAATATGGTTCGATCTATGATTTGTCGGACAAACTTCCAACATTCCTTCTGGAGTTTTGCTCTTGACACTTTCACAAGAATCATAAATGTAGCTCCAACAAAGAAGGTGGACAAAATGTTTCAAACATTATATTTTCAAACATTATAGTTACATTGGTATTTTGTTTTCATTCAATGGTTAAATTCATTTTAAATAAAATGTTTCTATGTTCGATAATATATACGTTTTTCGTATCATTGAATATTTATTTTAAATGTCCATAGTCGATCCAATTCATGGGAATTGTTGGAACCTAATAGTCCATAGAATCAATTAGGTTTTAGAAGTATCAACTTCAGAGTTTTCGGTCGAAAACATTTTTCGATCAAGAAGATTTCGATCGAAAACTTTCTAGTATAAATAGTTGTGTCTTTTGTATTTCAAGTAACTTTCTCATTTTGTACTATGAAATTTACAATTTAATCAAAAGATTCTTTGTGTGTTTCTGCTGTTAATACTTGATTACATTACTTGATTAACGAAGATAATCATCATGAAATATGCATTTGGTGTGATTGATAGTATCGAGATTGCTCATCTTTGATTTGTTCATTTTGGTGTGGATTTGATTTCTGAATTGTTTCAGCCAATTCAGAGAGTGATTGAAGACTTTATCCTTGAATATCAGCAGATCTGAGGGAATCACAAGTGGTATCAGAGCTGTTGGTTAATAGCTCTTGGTATTCAAGAAGATTTTAAGTCAAATCTGATCAAATTGAAGTAATTTGGGTGCCATTGTTGCTGATTTGAAGCTAGTTTTGATTGAGATGAAGTTTGCATCAAGTTTGAAGACTTGATTCTTTACTCGGATCATCACAGAAAGTTTTGGTCAATTCAAGTGTTCTTCTGTTGAATTGTCCGAAAAGTTTGTTTGAACTAGCCGAAAACTCTGTTTGAAAAAATCGAAAAGAATTTAGTTCGAAACGTATTGTCCGAAATTTCATCTTTTCGAAATATTCTGACTTTTCGATCGAAAAGTATTGTACTAAATTTTCGACCGAAAAGTTATAAGTTGGAAATTTTTCTGATTTAGACCAAGTTTCAAATTACAAGTAAAGAATGGCTGGAAAGGTATACGATACTGAGAGGGTTATTGGGAAATCATCACCGATGCTGAAATCAGTATCACAATTTTCAAATTGGAAGATAATGATGAAGGCTTATTTGAAGTTTACTGAACACACACTTTGGGAATCAATTGTAAAAGGTCCTCACATTCCTAAGACTGTAAATGCTGATGGGTTAGTCCCGATTGCTGATCCTGATCATTATTCAGAGGAATATAAGAAGTTAATCGAAAGGGATAACAGAGCATTTAGTTCTATTATTCTAGCACTTCCGACAGAGTTGTATTTGAATTTTGAGCAACATGAAACTGCTCAGGGTCTGTGGAATGCTTTGTGCTTAAGATTTGAAGGTAATGTAGCTCTTCAGGAAAGCAGAACCGATCTTCTACTGAAGCAATATAACATGTTTAGTTATAAAAAGAATGAGCCTCTCAGTGAGCAGGTGACTAGGTTTACAACCATGATCAACATGTTGAGAAAAATAGGAGTAAAATTTGAAGAGTATGAACTAGGAAAAAAGCTGTTAGACTCACTGCCAGATTGCTGGAGCATACCTTGTATGCTAATCAAGAACACAACTCCAGATCTGAAGAGTAAAACACTTGATGATATTATCTGTTTACTCGAGTCTTATGAATTGGATGCAAAGAAGAGAGAACTGAACAACAAAGATAAACCAAATAACTCAAGTTCAACAAATGCAGCATTATTTTCTGGAAGTAGTGAAGGAAATAGTGGAACAAAACCTAAGAAAAACAAAGGATGTTGTGAACACTCCTCTGGTGAGAAAGTCAAGTCATCTGGACAAATCCCTGAAGATCAGATTGCTTTGTTTGGAGCTTTTATGAGCAGCTATAATGCACTTACAACCTGTCGTGCATGATGTAGAAGATCTTGTTCAGATTAATCCTGATGACTTGGAATATATGTACTTGCAATGGCAGATGGCCATGATAGCTATAAGGGCTAAAAAGTATTTGCAGACGGTTGGGAAGGATAAGTTGCAGTTTGGTAAAAAGGTTGGTTTTGACAAAGCTAAACTCAGGTGCTACAACTGTCAACAGCTTGGTCACTTCGCTCGTGAGTGTACCAAGGACAAGAAAAAGAAGGTTGAGGGAAGCGGGGTTAAGCTGGTGGAAATGATTGATGAATCTGATAAGTCAAAGACGGCTCCAACTGCACTCATGTCCAAACAGCTGAGTAATTGTGAATGGGAGGATGAGATCGAGGATGCTGAGGATGAAATGGATGAAGCTTTGATGGCCGAAATTGAAGATTCAATGAAACCAGCTGATATTGCTAGTGACTGTGTGTTCAAAACCGATTGTAAAGAAAAGGGCAAAGCTGCTGTTTCTGATGAAACTTCATCTGAGAGTGAGGTAAATTCTAAAAATAAATTTGATATATGTTCCTCATTGTGTGTAGATCGAATGCAAAACTATCATGCAGCAAACACGTTTCTGATTGCTGAAAATGATAAACTAAAAAGAGTAAACAAAGAATTGAAACAAAATGAAGTAAATTTTACAAGAAAAATTAAAGCATTATTGAAATATAATGTAACATTTAAAGAATATTTGGATAAAAAGGACGTTTTAATCAAAGATCTTTCAGAAAAACTTATCAAATCTGAAACTGATTTAATAAAAGAAAGGGTAATTGTTTCAAAGTGGAAGATGCAACAAAATGTCTTTGATGAATGTGTGAGCAAACAGAGAACTGTTTATATCCAAAACGGGTTGGGTTACAACAAGGTTCCACATCCAGAGAATTTTGTACCTTTTCCTGAACCGCATGAATCGAATGAGTTGATGAATGTCGGAAATTCTAACTTTCATGATATGTATATTAGTGCAGATATAAACTCAGGGTGTGTGGATGATGAAAATGAACTTGATGGAGTGAAAAAAATTTTAGCTTTCAATAAATAGTGCAATAGGGAGTTTATTAGGGACTGTAAAGAGTATCTAGATGTTGACTGTAATCTAGATAAATTTGTTTTAATTTCTAGTTTAAATGCTGATGCAAAAAATATTAATTCTTCTAATTTTGATTATGATATTTCTTATGTTTCGGCATGTTCTACTAACGGTTGTGTTTAGTTTGATTGTGTGTCTGAAGTGTCATCAACATCTACTTTCTTTGATAAAGTGGTGCATACAGCTACAGATTATGTCCCACTTAATAAACTCTCTAGTCTAGTTGGTGATGTGGTCTTAGATGAGTTTGGAAATCCTCTGATTCAAGAGTATGATTTGTCAAGTGAGAGACCAAATAAAAATAATGTCATAGCATGAGAGAATCATATTCTTACAAGTGAGACAGAGAACAATAAAGTTGTCAAAGTTAAAGTGAGTGTACCAACAAATGTCCAAAGAAAGTCTTGGTGTGTCAAAGGCAAAACCATTGATGTCAAAGACAAGTTCATTGATGTTAAAGATAAGTCTATTCAAATCAAAGAACAATTAAGAAAGAAAAGTTGTGGCCTAAAGAGTGAAGTAGGCGAGTGTTCAAAGTCAAAGTCAAAGTCTAAGTCTAAGAGCTACAATTGCTTTGTATGTGGTCAGGTTGGTCATTTTGCGAGAAATTGCAAACACAACTCTAGTGAGTCAAGGTTCACAAAGAACAAAGCGAAAGTTAAGAGCAACGTTATTCGGCATTTCAAGCGAGCGTCTGAGAAGGACAGTGTGTCAAAGTCCGGAGTGATACAAAGATACAGTCATGATTACTTGCTTTCCAGAAATTTTCATGCTTTATATTCTAATGTTTGCCGTGATTATGTGCTACCAAAGTTTGGGGATAAACGTGTCCCAAAAGGTTCACAATATGTGAAGAAATTTAACCAACCAATCTATTTTTCTAAAGAAAAAAATACTATGAAATATGCAAAAAATGTTGGTTATGTTTGGAAAGTTAAAAATGAACAGTCTTCACATATGGTTGGAATAAAGAAAAATATAAAATTGATAAAATTGAAAGAACAAGATGTTAAAGATGTTAAGACTGTAAAAGGTAAAAGTCAGTCTGGGTCAAAGATGATCGGGGTACCTGTTTATCATTAATTTTGTCTTGAATGTGAAGAGTTTAACCGGGAGGACTATTAATAATGCTTGGCATGTTGATAGTGGTTTCTTAAGGCACATGACTGGACAAAGAAAAATTCTAGAAAATTTTCAAACTTTTGATGGAGGTTTTGTTGCATTTGCTCGAGATAAAAAAGGGAGGAAAAATAATTGGTCAAGGAACAGTGTCGAATGAACTCATAACATTAGAAAAAGTAAATTTTGTGTCTCAATTGGAATTCAATTTACTAAGTGTTTCTCAAGTTTGTGATAAAGACATACCAGTTCATTTTACTGCAAAAGGAATGCTTGTTCTTAATGCCTGGATTGGTTATTCCAGAAGAAATGATTCTGATGCGTGCTCCAAGGAAGTTCAACACATATGTGGTTGACATGAATGATCATACTACACCAGTAAATGTTTCATGTTTATTATCAAAGGCAACTGGTTCAGAATCTTATTTGTGGCATCGAAGAATGGGTCATGTGAATTTAAAAAACATGAATAACTTGGTGCATAAAGATTTGGTGCGAGGATTGCCAAAGAAAGAGTTCATAATTGAAGAAATTTGCATGTCATGTGCAAAGGGAAAACAACACATGAAGTCCCATCGAAGAAAAACCATAACAACTTTTACGAGACCTTTATTTCTTATTCATATGGATTTGTTTGGTCCAGTTCGAGTTAAAAGTATTGCGAAAAAGTCATATTGTCTTATTATCACAGATGATTTTTCAAGATTTTCATGGGTGTTTTTCCTTGCCACAAAGAATGAAACACTTGAAACAATTATTATTTTGTCAAACGAATAGAAAACATCTGTGATAGCAAAGTTTCAATCATTCGCAGTAGCAATGGAACATAATTTAAAAATAAACTGATAAGTTCGTGTAGGATCTGTAAATACAAGATGGTTCTATTCCAGTTGAGATTGGCGGAAACAATCACAACTTAATCAAAGTAAACAAGTAAACATAAGAAGTACTGATAAACGCAATTTGTATTAAGCTTCAATGGTTACAAGATTACAGAGAAACCTCTAAGAAAAAGCTCTGAGATACAATGAATCTAAGTACTACTTATATAGTAACTTAGAATCAAGACAGACCCTTAATTCTAAGGATCGGATCTAACACAAACCGTTGATCTTGTATTGAAGCTATTCTACATATAATGACAATAAACACTATAAAAGTTAACTTTACTCAAACGTCTTATTAGGCATCATTGCTTGCATGCTTGGAGAAGAGCGTTGTAGTGCTTTATTGTCTGCACCAGTGACATTCTTTCTGCGTGGAGTGTGTCAGTGGTGTAGCCGAAAGTTGTCAGTGGTAATGGTTGCTTTATCAAAGTCAGTCAGCTGCAACGTTTGATCTTCAGTGGAAATGGCTATCAGCTTCATAGTTGGAGATCAGCAGCAAGATGCAACCATCCAAAGCTGCTGATGATTTGCCTATCAGCAGCATCAAATGTTGATGCTGCTGAGAAGCCTATCCGCAGCAACTCTGGTCTTTAGCAGATAAGGCTATCCGCAGCAGATTTGTTCTTCAGCAGAAAAATCCGCTACAGATAAGCTTATCCGTAGCAGTTTGTTGGTCAGCAGCAAACTCTGAGGTAAGCAGCTTTTGTACTTAGAATGTTTTGTAGCTATCAGTCTTTATTTCTACAAACTCCCCCTAGACTGATGCTACCAAAACTCTCTTACTTCTTGGAGAGGTTTTGGTACCACTCTCCATTCATCAGTTGGCCTTGCATGAACACCTCATCTTCTGTCCTTTAACATCCCACTCTCTATTTGATCTTCTTTTTAGCATTGTAGGACCAACTGGTGAATGGAGAGTGGGATTGGAGAGGTTTGGCATCAATGATTTCATCTTTGCTGGGGTTGAAGTAATGTTTGATCACCAGCAACAGATGTCGCCCACCTTCATTCTCAGGCTCATTGGCTTCACCCAGCTCCATCATTCTTCTTAGATCAGAATCTGGAAGCTGCAATACCTCATCAACAGTTGTATAAATTGATCTTCTTTCTTCTGTTCTTCCCCTGAAGACTTCAAACCTTTGATCTTGAGTGCTGTAGAACCAGTTGACAATTTCTCTTGAGTCTTCTGGTTTGGAGGTAGGTTTGGTTTTCTTCTTGGGAGGCATTTGATGAGTAGGAGCTGGGTGGGAGTATTTGGACTTTGTGGGTGGAGAGGAGGGAGGTCTAGGATGGAGAGTGGAAGGTTGTTGGATAGAGGAAGTGATGGATGAGGGAGAAGGCTTGGGTTTCTTTTGTTTCCTTTCTTCTTCTTTATTTATTACCCTCTTCTTTGAGCCTTTCTTCCCCATTCTTTCTTCCTCTTCCTTTTTGACTTTAAGGTAAAGGGCTTGCAGGTTCATGAAATTCATGGGACCCAGCCTTTTTCCACTCTCTCCTCTAGCCTTTAGGAAGTCAATCATGACCTTCCTTTCTTCATGGGTTCTTTTGTTGAAGGCAATGGTCTTCTTGGATTTCTGTTTCGCTTTTTCTTCTTCAGCCTTTTTCTTGTTTCCCAATTGACCCTGTTGACCCATGAAGGCTCTGTAGATTTCTTTATTTGATAGTTTCTCAAGCTAGTCTGCATCCTCACCTTGAGAAATCAGAGCCTCTATCCACTCCTCTCTCATTTCTCTGGCTAGTTCAGAATCAGTTATTCTGAACTTGGCCTCTTCCTTCTTCTTCTTCTCTCTTTCTTCTTCTTCTTTATTAAATTGTTCCTGCAGTTGAAGAGCAAGAGCTTCATCTTCTTGAATTTGATAGACTGCAGGAATCTTGACTTTCAGGTCATCCAGCTGTTTGGCATAGAGCTGGATCTGTTGTTCTCTGAGGAGAATGACCGCTTTTCTTTCTTGAGTTTTTCTTCAGCCATCTCCTCTTCTTCTCTTCTTCTTCTACTTCTTTCCACTTTTTCCTTCTTCTCTTTCAATAACTTTTCTTCATCTTCTTCTGTCATAGGTCTTTTCCCCTTGTCTTTGCTGGATGCCTCTGCTTCAACTTCATGGACCACAACAACAGATGTAAGAGATGATGTTGGGATCTCAGCTTCAGCTTCATTGGCATGATGAGGAGTAGACACAGAGGAAAGGACTACTTCACTCTCTTCCTTTTCCCATTCATTCCCATATATAGCTTTAAAGGCCTCTTTGATATTCTGAGCAGCCACTTTTCTTGACCCTTTTGCTGCGTTCAGTATGACAGTTGGTGAGGAGGGAAGGAATAGATCTGAGTCAGAGTCATTCATTGTAGGCGATTCCTCCTTATAAAAAGAAGCCTTGATGAGTATGATTATTTCTTGACTTTCTAAGGAGTTGATGTTCCAGATGAGTTATCTGAGCTCAAAGACCTTGTGCAGGAAGTCTGAGGGAAGGAGTAAGATCTCTTTGATGTTGATTGAGAGAGAAGATCCATTACTTAGGAAGAAGGTGAAATCAGAGGAATCGGTGCTCACCCATCCTAGCACTTCCAAGTCCCTGACCATGATGTTGTACAGGAATCTTCGCCAGCAGATAACTTCTTCTTCAGTTAAAGCACTGCTCCTGCTTATGTCAAGTCTTCTTGGAGACAGTCTTTGTTCTGTTGTTGATGAAGATTCAGGATAAGCCACCCTATTTGCTTCTTTTAGTAGTCTTTCAAATCAGGGCATATTATCCTCCATTAAGTCATAGAACCTGATGATTGCAAGTTCTGCTGAGAGATCTGATGAAGTGTTGATACATCTTGTTAGATACATATTAAGAACCTAGAGGGCATTAAGAGTGTTCCAGTTTAGCTCTTCTACTCCCCTAAACTCCCATCCAATCCAGAATCTCTCAGTTATGCTATCATACCCCCAAACTAGAATGGAGTCGAATTCTAGCTTGTTTGAAGTTAGTGAGAATTGGGGAGTAGATGTTTGACTTATTATGGTTGCAGCTTCAGGAAGTATGCTGAATAATGGAGTTGTGTCTTCATGGAGAGTTTCATCTTACAACACCTCATCAACAGCTCGGACAACTAACTTCCAATCCTTAGTGATATCTTCCTCTTCATCTACTGAGTCTGGCAAGTCATGGATTTGAACAAAAGCAGGTTTGTATAGCGAACTTTGAAACACATTTTGCTCTTGTATCCATTCTTCTAGGCTGTCCGTATCATCTTCCTTGGTAACTACCTCCCCATTTTTGGTTGCATCAGTGCATATAGTGTTATCTGTTTGAGTGCCCACTGATATAAGGGAGGGAGAAGTCACTGGCGGACATTGATGGGCTTTATGTATAGAGACTTGGTGCCGCAATTTGGACACTTCACCCTCTAGCATTGCCACCCTAGCCGTCAATTCCAAATTATGAAGTTTCAGTCTGTCCTCATCCACAGTTGTGGAATCCTTGGAGCTGGATGAGGTATTAGGCCTAGCCTCTGCATCCCCATCACCCGCGCCTGGGATTCCTCTCAGTGAAGAGTGTTTCTAAGGAAACATCCTCAGTGTGAGTTGCCGTGGTTAGGGTCTTAGTTATCTTATCACTTTCCTCCAGGTCAGTTGATGTACGAGGAGTAGTGACAGCCCTCTCCACATTCACTCGATCATCACTCCCAGAGTGAACCTTCTTGGGTGATGAACTTGGGTTGGGTGCATTAGCAGCCAAGTCAATCAATACCTCCGAGATAGTGGTAGTTGGAGAAGGTATATCATCTTGACTAGGTGCCTCTGCACATAAGTTCGGAGAAGAGAAATAATGATATGGCTCAGCGGGTTGTTATATGGATCCGGGATGTGATCCTGATCCTAATAGAGAAACTTCCAAGGAAGTCTCTCTAATGGTGTGGCTATCCCTTTTGATATTCTCATCAGAATGTTGGGATTCTGGATGAGGGCTTTTAGGTTGGGATTGGGCCTGTGAGACAAGAAGAGAAGGAGTCTTTTTGCTCCTTTTTCTAGTATATGTCGTTGTAACTGGGGCCCTTTGTTCCAGTTGAACGATAACATCAAAAACAGATGTAAGTAATTTCTATGCCTGTGCATCCTTAGTAGTATGCACAGGGGTTCGAACAGTGGAAGCGGATTGTTGTTCAGGATGTGAAGTGGAGGGTGTGGGATCAGTATCAGCTGGGATTGCTGAACTGTCACCCTGGGTACTTTGTATGTTCACCATTGTAGATAACAATGGAACATTGACCCCTGGGAACTTTTTGCAAACAGTTCTCATACTTTGAAAAATATTATTTTTTTGACCCAACATGATGTAGATTCTTGCAGGTATTGAGAGATCTTTTAGTTCCTGGTTGAAAACCTCCTACAAGAATCTGGGGTACATAAAAAATTATTGCTTTTCACCCTCTTGAAGGTTATATCTCAAACCCTCAAAGATGAGGTGTGCAAAGTTTAATCATTGGCCAGTAATCATACCGTGAATAGCAGAGGCAAGTACGGAGCTCACTTGATTCCATCCACTTCTCTTCTGAGATATGCATTGTAGAAGAGTGTGGCAGAGATACTTCCATGGAGGGCCCATCAGTGCCTTCTCTATTGTGTACTAATTTTGATTTCCAGTGTACCCTATGGATACAAAGGTCCTCATGTATTCTTCCTTTGAGTATGAGATGGCTGCCCCCTCATCTTGAAGCTGAAGATGTTTTCGGAGAGTAGCTTCAGAGATGATGATGTCCTTGCCGTCTACCTTGGCTTTTATTTGGGGAATCCCCTGTTCGGTAGAGTAGACGGCGGTATTCCAAAAATCCTCCATATGAGAAATATATATGGTAGGGTTGACTGTTAGTGCAAAATGTATCTTTGATCGGCATAGAAAATTGATCATATCATCGAATCCCTCGGACTTCTTTCCTTTGGTTAAGTAAGTTGTGAGTTTGTGATATGGGAAGAACTTATCATCAGGATTGTTTATGTCTGCCATTTTTGTTGGTTTGGAGGGAAAGGGGAAAATTTTGAAGGGTGGTTAAGAATGGAAGGCTTTGAATGTTGTGGGGGCTTGAGGGAAAGTGATGGGAGTTAGGGCGAAATTGAATGTGAAGGGGTGGTGAAGAAATTTGATTTGTTCTTATAACGGCAGAGGAGGGAAAAGCTAGACGACTTGTACAGTACAACCTCATTCACCTTTTTACTGTTACAGCTGTAATACACTATAGCAGTCATGGTAAAGACTGAAAGGAATTTTTATAACGGGTAAAAGTTAATTTAGACTTATTTTTACCTATCAGCAGTAAACTTGGTTACTGCGGATGGTTAAGCCTATCCGCAGCAAGCTTGGTTGCGGCGGATAGTTAAGTCTGTCAGTAGCAAGCTTTATTGCTGCTGATGGATGCAATGATCCGCAACAAGGGAGTTGATGCTGACTGCCTTAAAGCTATCCGCTGGAAACTTGTTTCTGCTGATAACTTAAAACAGTAAGTGGCAAAAACTTTGCTGCTAATTATTAAACTTGTCAGCAGCAAAAATGGATGCTGCTGACTTGTAACTTTTATTTATAACAAAAGACAAACATATTTATAAGGACAAAATTTTAGAGACATATTTTAATCAAAGTTCATCATACCAATAGATTCAACTAAATATCTAAATCTAGCTTCATCAAACGGTTTTGTAAACAGATCAGCATATTGCTCATTGGTATGAACTTTGGTTAAAATAATTCTCTTTTTCTCAGCTTGATCTCTTATGAAGTGATACCTGATGTCAATGTGCTTTGTCTTGGAGTGCTGCACCAGATTGTTTGTGATTGATATAGCACTCATGTTGTCAATGTGAATGGGAGTTTCCATGAAAGTCATCCTATAATCCAACATTTGATTTTGTATCCAGATGACTTGTGCACAACAACTTGAAGCTGCAATGTATTTTGCTTCTACTGTAGAAGTTGAAACACATGTTTGCTTCTTTCACTGCCATGAAATCAGTCTCCCTCCTAGAAACTGGCATCCCCCTGAAGTGGACTTTTTGTCCAAGTTGCATCCCCCATAATCACTGTCAGTGTATGCACACAGATTGAACTTATCATTTTTAGAGTACCATAGCCTAAGTCTTGGGCCTCCCTTTAGGTATCTGAAAATTCTCTTGACAGCTTGAAGATGTGAAATCTTTGGAGCTTCTTGGAATCTTGCACCGAGACATACTGCAAACATGATATCTGGCCTTGAGGCAGTGAGATACATGAGAGACCCTATCATTGCACGGTATTGATGTTGATCAGTGTCTTGACCATCTTTGTCTAGAGTCAGCTGATGGTGCAATTGCAAAGGGGTTCTTGTAGCAGAGCAGTCAGCCATCTTGAATCTTTCCAGAATGCTATTGACATATTTGGATTGGATGATGAAGATTCCATTTGGAACTTGTTTGACTTGAAGACCCAGAAAGAATTTTAGCTCACCCATTGAGCTCATTTCAAACTCTGAGTGCATCAGGATCTCGGAGTCTTTACACAGCTTCTTCCTTGTTGATCCAAAGATGATATCATCTACGTAGATTTGAACCAGTAAGATTTCTCCCCCTTCATCTTTGATAAACAAGGTCTGGTCAATGGCACCTCTTCTGAAGTTGTTGCTTAGTAGATATCCAGACAAAGTTTCATACCAGGCTCTTGGGGCTTGATGTAAGCCATATAGAGCTTTGTCTAGTTTGAACACTTGGTTAGGATGTGCCGGATCTACAAAGCCTGGAGGCTGTTAGACATATACTTCTTCACCAATCTACCCATACAGAAAGGCACTCTTGACATCCATTTGATAGACCATGAAATTCTTGGATGCAGCATAGGCCAGGAAGATTCTGATGGCCTCTAGTCTGGCAAAAGGAGCAAATACTTCATCATAGTCAATTCCCTCTTCCTGAGTGTAGCCTTGAGCTACAAGTCAGGCTTTGTTCTTGACTACAATGCCTCTCTCATATTGCTTGTTCCTGAATACCCATCTTATGCCAATGGCAGATTGACCAGGTGGAAGATCAACAAGCTTCCAGACATCATGTCTCTTGAATTGCAGAAACTCTTCCTGCATTGCCTTAATCCAACTACTGTGTTGCAGAGCTTCATCTATCTTCTTTGGTTCCACCTGAGATAGAAAACATGAAAACAAACATATTTTCGCCTCATGAGATTTGCTTCTTGTTAGAACTCCTTGGTGAACTTGGTTAATAATATTTTCCAGAGGATGTTTCTTGTTGATCCTTTGTGCTGGTACCACCTCCAGCTGTATCCCTTGCTCAAGATTGCTTTGATTTTGATCAGGGAAATCTTCATTCATGGTTGAAGAGTCTTCAAGATCAACAGCTACATCAGTATTATCAGAAATGGTATTTGCAGCATCTACAGCATTTACCGAAGAGTCTTCATTCAAGTTTTCATTTTCAGACAGGCCGTTGCTGGTGACATTAGAGAGTGTGGTTCTGGTCGCACTTGCTTCAATGGCTTCCATAACATATGGAGGATCAATGGATGGTTTTCTCAGATTGATAGAAGATTTTGAAAAATCCAGTCTGTAGTCAGAGGAGGTGGAAGCAGGTGCTTGAGAAGAGGAAGACTCTATATTTGAGAAGATGAGAGGCTCAAATATTTGGGTGAAGGAGTCTATGTCAAAAAGCCAGTTTGGGCCTTTTCCCTGTTCACAGACAATGTGTTCTCTGCATTCCACATTGACTGATTCTTCCACAATTCTTGTTCTTGAGTTGAATACTCTGTAGGCCTTGGATTGAGAGGAATAGCCCACAAAATATCCTTCATCATATTTGGCACCAAACTTAGGAAGAACCCCATGTGTGATCAGAATTGTACATGGACATCCAAAAGGTTTTAGAAATCCAATGTATCGAACTCTTTGGAACCATAGTTCATAGGGTGTCTTATTGAGAGGCTTGACTATGAGAACTCTATTTTGCACGTAGCAGGTTGTGCTTACTACTTCTGCCCAAAAAGTGAGGCAGTTTTGAGTCAGCCAACATAGATCTTGCTGACTCAATTAGAGTTATGTTTCTTCTTTCAGCAACTCCATTTTGTTGAGGAGTTCTTGGAGCCCTGTATTGCCTTTCAATTCCCTTGCTCTCACAGAAACAGTTCAAAGCGTGGTTCTTGAACTCTGTGCCCTGATCACACCTTATGATCTTCACCTTCTGATTGCTTTGATTCTCTACCTTAAGGATGTAGGATTTGAGGATCTCAGCAGTTTCATCTTTAGTTCTCAAGAAGTATACCCATGAGAATCTGGTGTAGTCATCAGTTATCACCAGACAGTATGACTTCTTGCCCATTGACATAATATTTGAAGGACCAAAGAGATCCATATGCAGCAGCTGTAGTGGAGTATCATTTGTATTAAAAGTTTTGGGCTTGTGAGAACTCTTGTGTTGCTTCCCTTTCAAACAAGCAATGCAGTGATCGTCTAGCTGGAATTCTTTATCAGGAAGCCCTCTGACAAGATTGTCTTTCACCAATTTGTTGATAGTTTTGATGTTAACGTGGCTTAATCTCTTGTGTCAGATAGCTGATTCATCAACTGAATCCTTTGACAGAAAATAGGATACATTGCCAGATGGAGTGACCTCATTCATGTCAAGCACATAAAGATTTTATTTTCTCTTATCAGTTAATAAAATCTTTTCTAGAGGAGGTTTGGATAAGCCAGGAGAGAGTACAAAGCATTCTTTGTCTGTGAAGAGCATCCAATGATTTTGATCACAGACCTGGGAAACACTCATGAGATTGAAGTCCAATTCTTTGACATAATTTACTTTGTCAATACTCAATATTTCATTTGACACAGTCCCTTGTCCAGTAATAGATTCTCCTTTTGAGTCACTCCCAAAGGCAACATATCCTCCATTGAAGTGTCTGAAGTTGGAGATGATGGATCTGTTGCCTATCATGTGCCTGGAACAACCACTGTCTACCACCCAAGTGTTATTCTTATGACCTGACTGCCCTGCACATGAGAGAGATCTAGTTAGTGGGAGGAATCCAAGAGCTTGCATCCTTGAAGAAAAGGGTTCTCGGAATATCAAATTCCGCATGTGTGCATTCAACAGAGCCAATGATGATTCTTGGAGGGATAGAAGCTGGGATCTTGGCTTTCCATTGCTGAGGAGATGGTTATCCAGTTATCTTTGCTCTATCAGTAGCTGATGTTGCGTTGGTTGCTGATGGATTTGCTATATCAGCAGCAGATTTTGCTACTGATGACTTTAGCTTATCAGCGGCCGATTTTACTGCTGATGAATTTAGCTTATCAGCAGTAGATTTTGTTGCTGCTGATGGTTTTGCTTGAGCAGCAGCATACTTGGTTGCTGCTGAAGGCTTGTCGTTGGGTTTTTTTTGCTTGGCTTGATTACCAACATTTATGCTGGCTGCTGATGGTTCAACAACCAATGTATGCTTATCCTTCTTTACCTTGTTGACGGAGGGCTTCTCTATAGAAGTTCTCATGTTGATGGGCTTTTGTTTAAGAGGGGTTTGATGAAGGATCTGGTTAAAGGGATTAAATTTACAATTTGCAGCAAAGTGGTCTGATTCACCACAGATGATGCAAGATTGTTGAGGCTTTAGCGGCTGCTTCCTTGGTGGGGAAACAGAGTTTCTGAAATGAGTTGCCTTGGCTTCAAAACTCCTTACCTTTTTGTTCTTGTTTGTCTTCTCAAATGCATGTTGTTTGAGGTTTCTTTGCTGCTGAAGGTAGTAGAAGCAGGTGCTGGCGGTTTGGTTGTATTTGCCACAGACAAAGCATGATTTAGCCAGATTGTCCCTCTGAAAGTACACATAGTCCTTTCTTTTGAACAAGTCTTTGAAGTTCTAGGGGTGAGCTTTGTTGTGCTCAAATGTGGCTTCTTCCAATGTATTTTGAACATATGGAACTATTTCTCCAGGCACATGGTATATGTCATACACCTTTCTTTTAGGCTTTGAGTTGGTTGAGGTTGAAGACTGTCCCTTTTCAACAGTTAGCTTTCTACCTTCTGGAGGATAGCTGATTTTGATTTGTTTAAAATGAATAGGAACCGGAACAGCTGGTTAAAGGACAGGATCACTTGTTTGAATGACTTCAAGAACAGGCGGTGCTGGTACTTGTACTGGTGATGAGGCCTCTTCAGTTTTAGTGGACTCTGAGCAAGTTGACTCAGACTCAGATGTGGTAGTGCATTCTTGAACCAATAGTTCAAGCCTTGAAGGATCAAGATTTAGGTTGGCCTTTTCAAGATTTGAGAGATTGAAGCTTGGTTCATGGATGGCAACGTAGTCGGCAGGAGGTGCAACGGCTTGGTATTGTTCAGCATGATACCCCAGACCAATTTTTACCTTGTCTTGAATTTGAGCATCCAAAAGTCTTCGTAGCTTTTTGGATGCAAATTCATATTTGTCAACATGAACTTTCTATTCTGCCAATTCTGCTCTGGTAGCTTTTAGTCTAGCCAGTAGATCATCAATCTGAGTTTCAAGATTTGTTTGTTCATATTTTAGTAATGAAATCTCTTTCTTTAGGCAGTTAATTTTTTCTTTATAACTGTTTTCAACTTTTGTGAATTCAGATTTCATTTGATGAAACTCTTCATTTTGATCTATAAGGTTTTGATTATGCTTTCTGTAGCCTAACACCTTATCAATACAAGATTGGGAACAGAGATGTTCATATATCCGAGGTGGTATCTCAGTTATGTCTGCCATAAGAGCTTGGTTGTTAGCAGACAGATCTTCATACTGGAAGCTCCAGTCAAAGTCAGAAGTTCCAATAGCTGCACAAGCTGCAGTTTGAGCTGGAGGAGTAGCTTGTTGCTGTTGTTGTCTTGGTTGGGCTTGGTGAGCTTATCTTGATTCAGGAGCTGCTAGGTTTGCCCTAGGTGCCTTGCATTCTCTAGCAAAGTGACCCAGTTGGTTACAGTTGTAACATCTTAATTTGCTTTTATCCAAGCCAACTCTGGTGTTGGAGTGGTTACTTGGAATGGGTCTTCTAGTTCTAGAGTAGAACCTTTTTGCTCTTATAGAGAGCATGGCATACGAGTGCTGTATGTCTATTTCTTCTAAGTCATCTGGATGGAAGCATTCCAGATCCTCCTTGATAAAGGACATGTTGCTTGAGTTTTTAGAAACAAAAGTAGTAGAGCTTGAGGTTTGAGGAGGAGCTTCTAGGAGAAATGGTGATGTGTTTGCTTGAGAGGTTGGAGTTTGGGGATGAGTGACGATGGGAGGATAGTAGTTGCTTGAACTAGGACCTGAGTGGTCAGAGTGGAGGGCAGAAAAGGTGGTGGTGGATGTTGAGGCTGTTTGGTAGCTTGAGCTTCTTTCTTTTGCCTGAATCATCTCTAGCTCATAGGTTTTTAGCATTCCGAAGAGCTCAGTCATCTAGAAAGTCTTCAGATTCTCAGTTCTTCTGATGGACATTGTGTAGAGTGTCCAGCAACTTGGTAGAGATCTGATGAACTTTTTAAGAGTGTCTTCATTCTCCAGCTTCACCTTTGAGCACTTTAGCTCACCTACAAGATAGGTATATCTGTTATATAAAACAGTTAGAGGCTCCCCTTCCTTCCAGACGAAGTTTTCATATTGTTGCTTCAGGATGTCTCTTCTGTTTTCTTTGACTTCTTCTGATCCAGCAAACATCTTCTCAAGAGCTTCCCATAGCTCTTTTGCAGTTTTATAACCTCTAAAGTTATGAAAAACTTCATTTGGTAAGCACATCTGGATGGCTCCCAAGGCTTTGAAGTCTACCTCCATTTTCTTAATGTCTTCATCAAAGTACTTGGAGGGTTCTTTGGGAACCAGTGCACCTCCAGAATCAGCAGAGGACACCACGGGTATGTATGGTCCATCTTTAATGGATTTCCACATCCCATATTCCTGATAGCAGAAGAAGCTTTCCATTATGTTCTTCCACATATCGTAGTCTTCCCCAGACACCAGTCTTGGTGGTCTGTTGATGCTTCCAATATCTTCAAATCCATTATTTTGACCCATTTTGTTTTGATTTGTGATAGTGAGAGACTTTAACAAAGAGATAGTTTATGAATAGAACCGAAGAATGATTAAACTAGTGTGAGTTTGTTTAATCTGTGAGCCAAAGCTCTGATACCACTTGTAGGATCGGTAAATACAAGATGGTTCTATTCCAGTTGAGATTGGTGAAAACAATCACAACTTAACCAAAGTAAACAAGTAAACACAAGAAGTACTGATAAATGCAATTTGTATTAAGCTTCAATGGTTACAAGATTACAGAGAAAACTCTAAGAAAAAGCTCTAAGATTCAATGACTCTAAGTACTACTTATATAGTAACATAGAATCAAGACAGACCCTTGATTCTAAGGATCAGATCTAACACAAACCGTTGATCTTGTATTGAAGCTATTCTACATATAATGACAATAAACACTATAAAAGTTAACTTTACTCAAACGTCGTCTTAGGCATCATTGCTTGCATGCTTGGAGAAGAGCGTTGTAGTGCTTTATTGTCTGCACCAGTGACATTCTTTCTGCGTGGAGTGTGTCAGTGCTGTAGCCGAAAGTTGTTAGTGGTAATGGTTGCTTTATCGAAGTCAGTCAGCTGCAACGTTTGATCTTCAGTGGAAATGGCTATTAGCTGCAAAGTTGGAGATCAGCAGCAAGATGCAACCATCCAAAGCTGATGATGATTTGCCTATCAGCAGCATCAAGTGTTGATGCTGCTGAGAAGCCTATCCATAGCAACTCTGGTCTTCAGCAGATAAAGCTATCTGTAGCAGATTTGTTCTTCAGCAGAAGAACAAATATCCGCTGCAGATAAGCTTATCCACAGTAGTTTGTTGGTCAGCATCAAACTCTGAGGTAAGCATCATTTGTACTTAGAAAGTTTTGTAGCCATCAGTCTTTATTTCTACAGTTCGTTTTGTGCAGAAAAAGGAATAACACATCAGTATAGTGCTGCAAGAACACCACAACAGAATGGAGTAGCTGAAAGGAAGAACAGAACTTTAATAGAAGCTGCTCGAACAATGCTTGTCGATTCCAAGTTGGCCATTATCTTCTTGGCTGAAGCAGTAAACACTACATGTTATGTTTTAAACAGAGTTCTTATGGTGAAGCAACTTACAAGGACTTCGTATGAACTATTCTATAAACGAAAGCCATATATCAAGTTCTTCAGAGCATTTGGTTGTTCTTGTACATTGTTGAATACACAAGATTCATTGCTAAAATTTGCAGATGTCGGAGATGAATGCCATTTTTTGGGTTATTCTTCATATCAGAAAGCTTATAGAGTGTACAACAAAAGAACCAAAATTATTCAAGAATCGTTTTATGTGGAGTGGCAAGAACTAAATACTCCTACAGATCAAAATGGACCTGACTGGTTCTTTGATGCTGAAGTAATCTTCAAAACTTTTTATCAACAACTTCAAATGGATTCTAATGAAGCAAGTACTTCGGGTACTGTAACTGAGTCTTCTACAAGTAGTGATCTATCTGTTGGAAAGTTTTTGGTTGGACCACATAATTCGATGATTCAAAATGAGATGTCTGAGAATGTTACTACATCAACTCAAACACAAGAAGATCTTGTTGATAACTCTATCACTAATGTTGATTCTGAAGTACAAGAAATTCCAAGTACAAATGATGAACCAGTAGTTAATGAACTTCAGTTGGATCATGTAAATGATCAGATTGAGGATGTAATTCAGACAAGTTCTTCTAGTGTTGAAGATTCAAATGATTAATTACCAGAGTTGAATGATACAAACATGCCAGAATCTATAGAAGTTGAGCATATTCAAAATCATCAAATCCATTCTGCTCATCCAGTTGAGAATATATTATTGGATCTCTTGAAGATGGAGTTAAGACAAGAAGTCAATCTGGAAATATAAATGTTTGTTTGTACTCCTGTTTCTTATCTCAAGAGGAACCAAAGAATGTTACGGTTGCTTTACAAGATCCAAGTTAGATTGAAGCTATGCAAGAAGAATTGCTTCAGTTTAAGAAGTTAAACGTGTGGCATCTTGTGGACTTACCTGAGGGAAAATATCCAATTGGAACAAAGTGGGTCTTCAGAAACAAAAAGGATGATCGTGGGATTATAGTTCGGAACAAAGCTCGTTTGGTTGTACAAGGTTTTTACCAAGAGGAAGGACTAGATTATGATAATGTCTTTGCTCCTGTTGCACGAATTGAAGCCATACGAATCTTTTTGGCTTATACATCGTACAAGAAATTTACTATATATCAAATGGATGTAAAAACAGCTTTTCTGTATGGGGTGGTAAAGGAAGAAGTTTATGTGAATCAATCACCAGGTTTTGAAGATCCAGCTCATCCATTTCAAGTGTATAAGCTTGATAAAGCACTGTACGGGTTACATCAAGCGCCTCGTGCGTGGTATGAAACCTTGTCAATACATCTTACATCAAATGGCTTCATTCATGGAACAATTGACAAGACCTTATTCCTGAAAAAATATGATGCTGATTTATTAATTGTACAAGTTTATGTCGATGATATTATCTATGGATCAACAGATGAAGCTCTTTACAAAGAATTTTAACAAATTATGAAATTAAAGTTTGAAGTGAGCTTGATGGAAAAAATGTAGTTCTTTCTAGGGTACAAGTTGAGCAGTCTGAATTACGAATTCTTATTCATCAGGCCAAATATGTGAAAGATATTCTTACAAAATTAAAATGACTGATTGCAAATCAGCTTCAACACCAATTGATCCTCATGAACCTTTAACTGTCGATGTGTCTAGAGTTGAAGTAAATCAAAAGATGTACTGGTCAATGATTGGCTCGTTGATGTATTTGACTACAAGTCGAACAGATATCATGTTTGTTGTTTGCTCTTGTGCCAGATATCAGGCAGCTCAAAAAGAATCTCATGAATCAGTTGTTAAACGAATTTTCCGATATCTTAAGGGTCGAGTAACTTTATGTTTATGGTGTCCTTCTGATTCTTAATTTAATTTCTTTGCTTACAGAGACAGCGATTATGGAGGTTGTAATTTGGACAGGAAGTCAACTTCAGATGGATGTCAATTTTTGGGGGAGAGACTGGTGTCTTGGCAGTGTAAGAAACAAACGAATGTATCCACATCAACTGCTGAAGTTGAGTATACTGCTGCTTCGAGCTGTTGTTCACAAGTTATCTGGATTCAACATCAAATGCTAGATTTTGGAGTAAATTTCCTGGAAACTCCGATTTATTGTGACAACGAGGCAGTGCTCGGAATAGTAAAAAATCCCATTCAGCATTCTAAAACAAAGCACATTGCGATCAGGTTACATTTCATTCGTGATTGTTTTGAGAATGGGCTGATTAAAGTGGTCCATGTCGATACCCTAGAGCAAAAAAGCCGATATTTTTACAAAAGCTTTTTCAACGAATCGGTTTAACATTTTGCTTGAGATGTTGGGGATGATTTCATTTTAAAAATAAAAAAATAATAATAAATAAAAAAGGGGTTTTTTTTAATAATAAATAGTCTATTTTTGAACTGAAAGACCTTAGAAATCTGTTCGTCAAAAAGATTTTCTTTTAAGTGTTAAAATTGTGTTGTGTACGCTTTATATGTGTGATTAGCTTAATGAATGTTTGTTCTCATAAGTGATATAAATAGTAAATAAAGTCACATCACAATTTTAGGGGGAGAATAAAAGAAAAAGAAAAATTTGTGTGTCTAAATTACGTATATATAGGAAATGATAGTACAAGTGTGTGCTGAGCTTATGCATGAATTGGATATGATGGTGACACCGGTTACAATTTTTGATATGCTAGTAGGCTCTGCATATGTAAATTAGGCGATATTTGTGTGATTAACTAAATCGCAATCTTAGTGTTATCCTCATCGAATATCGGTACTTTCATTCTTCGAATGCTAAGTAAATCCATACATACCATGAGACCATGATCTTGATGGGTTTTTAGCACAATTTGTTTACTCTATTGACTATACCCGTCAAATATACGATTTAGAGTTAAACATTTTTATACAGCTGATGGTTCTGGTGGAAATCTCGGATGGAAATCAGAAAGTCAGCCTGTCTCGCCCTTTGAATCACTCGTGATTTCAATTGACATATCCTATAGATATTCGCATACCCGAATCTCATATGAATCAAACTAATTCAGTGTTCGTTCCATTAGAAACCAATATATATGAATCAAAAGGATTCACATCAAATCCATCTGGATTATTTTTCTGTGCTAAAAACGCTACCCTCATGCTGGTGATTGGATTATGCTTTGGTGAAACTTTGTGTTGCGTATTGTCTTAATCCATCTCGATGTTTGGATACACTTTGTACTGATAAATCTTACCCTAAATGTCACACAGTATCTTCTGAAATATGATGTTTGAGTTTAAGCTAAAAATTATACTGGCAATCAAGGTTGAACTGTTTAGATCCTGATTTGATATGCAGTGTAGTTAAGACAATATACATTTATGATCCTATGTCATTTTAGTTCATCAAAAGAAAATAAAAGGTTGGAATAAAATTGTTGAAATATGATAAGAAAAAGTCAAAAAGAAAATACTAAAAATAAAAAAAATAATAATTTCATTAAGTGTTTAACTATTTTATGTGTTTGAAAAAGAATAATAAGTCATTTTTGATATATTAAAAAAAAATTGGAACATGTCTTAATGATGTCAAAATAGACTTAAATAAAAAAAAATAAAAAAATAAAAAAAAATTTGGTTTGAAAATTTTCAAAATGTATCATGTTTGGAATTTTCGGTCGAAATCACTTGACCAAAAATATATCATCTGAAACAGTTTTTGATCGAAAAGTCATGACTGAAGTTTTCGGTCAAGATTTGAAAAGTCTATATATTAAAATTTTTCGATTGAAAAGATTTTTCCCACTCGTATTTTCTCGAGACCGTATTGTTTCAAAATTAATTGTGTTTTACAAGTGTTGAAGTTTCGTATGAAAAAGTGGTCGATCGTGACGTCATCTAGATTCTCAGTGTTTTTCGATCATCTAGGTATGTTCTCGTGATTCATAGAGGTTGATAGGTTAGATCCAAAGCCTTAGTTTACGTTTGAATTTTTTAATATTTGAATTTCCCGAAATCTTAGATGAATGGATCGAAAAGTAATTTGAATAGATCGAAAAATATTTTCGATCAAAAAGTTTAATTGATTTATTATTGAAAGTTTTTTATTGAAAAGAAGTGGTTTTTGGTTCATTAGTTTTTTATTGAAAAGAAAATGTTTAGTTTTTCTCTATTAATGAAAGTTTTTGATCGAAAAGTTGTAAGGATAAAATTCAAATGTTTGTTTTAATCGAAAAAGTAAAGTACTAGGAGTTTTCGATCGAAAAGGTAAAATTCTGAACAATTTTCGATCGAAATATTCAAGGTAATTTTCAGATATGGTTTTAAATGTTTTCGATCGAAAAAGGTTGTATATATAATGAGGTTTTCGATCGAAATGTCAAAAGTTAAAAGAGTTTTTCAGAAATTATCTAACTTGTTGTTTCTTGTTATAGACATGAACAGATTAAAATTTGAGCCTAAGCACAACATTTGTGCATGTTTAACGAGTACAAAGAAAGCACGGGGTTATGAAGAAATTGTGCGATTTCTAACCACGTCAAGAATTAACACTGCAATATCTACACAAGTTCGTGTATTTGAAAAACATGTTAGAGAGTTTTTGGACAATGTGGAGTATAAGAATATGAATAAAGAAATCTGGATTGAAAGCTCGGTGGGAGGAAACAAGATTAAAGTAACTGAGCAAGTGATTAGAGAGGTGCTAAACTTCAGAGACGTAGCTGATTTTCCCTACAAAATCAATCACATTGCAATCTCAGGGATAATTCTGAGTATGGGATATGAAGGAACGTTTCTAAGAAGACAGGTGAGCAAAATTATGTTTGCAAAACAATGGAGATACCTTGTCTATGTATTAATTCATTGCATGAGTCCCAGAACATCTATTTTTGATCAAATAGGTGAAGTATTCAGCAGAGCGTTAGTGTGCCTGGCAACTCATAGAAGATTCAATTTTTCAAGAATGATATTCGAGGCAATGATTAGTAACTTCATGGGACCAAGGCAAAACTACAAGTTTCTAATGTACCCAAGATTTGTACAAATGATTATTAATACACTGCTGCCGAATCTGGAAAACGATGGTGTTGAACTACCTTTGGATTCAATGAAAGAAGTAATCTTCAGCAGCATGAATAATGTGAGGAAGACAAGCAAATTTAGTGGTACTGTGACACCACTATTTCCTAATATGCTTGAAGAAAATCCTGATCCAGATTTTACTACTGAAGATGAAATCAATGACTTAATGGCTGAAGATATAGAAGATGGAGTTGATAGTGACAATGATGAAACTGACCAAGTGCAGAATAATGATCAGGGAAATGATAATGATCAAGGTCATGGTGGTGGTCAAGTAAATGTTATTCAACAGGAAGGTCAAGTTCAAGTTGAAGAACATGATATGATTTTTGAAGAAAACAAAGTTCCTGAAGTAAATGAAGAAGTTACTGAACCATTACTGAGTCACACAGAAGAATTTATTGCTGAAGCTTACGATGTCTTAAGCGTGAACACTGAAGTGTTAGAAATTAATGATGAACAGTTAATTGCCACAGCAACAACCCCATCAAAGAAAAGAAAAAAACTCGAACAAACAAAGACCGTACCTTCTAGACCTCCTCCGTCTAAGGGTATTGTATTTACTGATCCAGAATTACAGAAGAAAAATAAAACTACAACAAGACTTGATAAAGGCAAGGGTAAAGAGGTACCAGAGAAGCATAAGTCCAAAAGATCTGGAGGTTATGAGTTGGTTGATGAAGAGTTTCCTAACTATGCAACCAGGGAAAATGCAGATGTTGTTAGTTAATTGAAGACTCAGATCTCAAACTTGCAATGTAGAGAAGCTACTAATTCTAAAGAGATCAGAGAGTTGAAAATTGAAAGTACTAAACAAAAGGATGTAATAGTTCAACAGCAGCAACAGATTGATCAACTTCAGAAGATGGTACGGGATTTAATAGCTCTTACGGGTGTTCAAATTGGTACAAACCTAGCAAAGAATGTTGAAGAGGTTCATAGTCCAGCAGCCACTGAACCAATTCCTTCCACTAGTGAACAAGTTCAAACTCCAGTTTTTGAAGCAACTATGTATGAAGACAACATGTTATTTGATGTTGATATGCTTCTCAATGATGAAGGTGAAGGATTGAAGAAAATTGATGAGAACCAAGAAGAGACGGAGCAGGAAGAAGAAGAAGAAGATGATGAAAAAGTGGTGATCACTGGTGAAAGAAAAGATTATAACAATTCTTCAGATGAAGATGATAATAGTGGTGGTACTGGTGGTGTTGGTGGAAGTGGAAAAACAAATGAAGATGCTGAACAAGAAACTCCAACTAACACTGAATACAAAAAGTATGAATATGAACAACAGCAGACGTATGTTGAAGAAGATGGTTCGGTGATTGGTAAATTGGATAAGCTTGTACATGAAAGAGAGCCATTTACTGTTCCTGAAGATATTGAATCACCATCTAAAAGGCCAAAGACTTCAAAGATTGACAAGAGTATTTGGTGGACAGTGACTGAGAAGCCATCCATTGTAGAAAAGCTTACACAGACAATAAAGAGTCCAAAACAAGCGTTAACTAGTGAAATATTAGCATGGATGTATGATGGTGAAAAGAATATGTATGGTAATAAAGAGATGTGATGGGAATATTCAGTATTTTGACAGGAGTTCAAAGTTAAACACATTGCTATACTGGGATATTCGAGAGCTAGGTCACCTGAAGATGATCAATCCATCGAACAATTCATTTGCTGCTAATTTAGAAGAATTTTTAAAGAGAGAGTGTGGAAAAGCTAAATTTGAAAAGTTCAAACCACAGGTTCCTGAATGCAGAAAGTTGAAAAGAAATGATAAAGACGACAAAAGAAGGTTTAGATACATTGTGAAGCCTGCTGATACAGTTTCAACTGTTTACATTCCAGCACGTAAAGAGACATTCATTAAAAGTTTCAAGAAGTGGGTGTATGATAGCAAAACACATTAAGCTGTGATTATACAGGATCATTTACCAGAAGTCGGAGTTTTTGATCCTGTGGATTTGTTTAGCTTTTCTGATGATAATCTAAAGATTTTGTACAAGAATCCTATTAGATGTGATATGAGCACGAAGATTAAAACTGAAGCAAAGTTGTATATGAGAGTCGTGGCTCAAAGTTTGTTAAGAAGACATGAAGCCGAAGTGATCAAGAAGAGACTTGTTGCTCTGGATACTAAGAAGCTACGTGTTAAAGTCAAAACCAAGCCTGCAAAAGACAACTTTTGAAGAATTGATGTTCTGTGGACTAGGGGGAGATTGTTGGAACCTAATAGTCCATAGAAATCAATTAGGTTTTAGAAGTATCAACTTCAAAGTTTTCGGTCGAAAACTTTATGTTTTCGGTCGGAAAATGTTTTCGGTCGAAAACATTTTTCGATCAAGAAGATTTCGATCGAAAACTCTCTAGTATAAATAGTTGTGTCTTTTGTATTTCAAGTAACTTTCTCATTTTGTATTGTGAATTTTACAATTTAATCAAAAGAATCTTTGTGTGTTTCTGCTGTTAATACTTGATTACATTACCTGATTAACGAAGATAATCATCATGAAATATGCATTTGGTGTGATTGATAGTATCGAGATTGCTCATCTTTGATTTGTTCATTTTGGTGTGGATTTGATTTCTGAATTGTTTTCGCCAATTCAGAGAGTGATTGAAGACTTTATCCTTGAATATCAGCAGATCTGAGGGAATCACAGGAATCAATTTGAATGTAAGACTACTATGAATGGTTGGTTAGTTCACAAAGTGTAAACTCAAAGTGTTGAGAACTAAGATTCATAGATATGCTTTAGAGAATGATACCAGACGTAACTCGTTTCAAAACTATCTTCATGGATCGATGTCATAAGAAGTTTTGAATATGGTAAGATATATTGGTCCTTCGATCCAAGGCACATAGTTGAACCAACTTTAACTAAATTTTGTTCTATAACCATATCTAACAGTGTTCCATGAAAGACAGTAGTAAGGGTATGATTGAGAATAAATATGAAGTTAAATGTGAGTTATATGTGGCCAAACGAATTCTATTCTCCTTTAATCATGAGTTGGACATTCTAGCGCCCTCGTTAATTCAAACTAGTGTATAACATGTAGCCACGCGCAAACTTAGTGAACTTGTTAGACCACTTTGAGTTAGAGACGAGAACAAGAATGGATGAAAAATATGTATTAGAAATGATTAGTATCCTTGTGTCATGTTCAACGGATAGATAATTTTACCATGACTGTTGTGCTTAGTTAAGTAATGATTACTTGAGTAGAAGGAAATAGTTGACGATTGTAATACGTCATACCTTGCTAGGGGCAGTGAGATACAGGTAGGCGTCCACCACTGCCTACGTTGAGACCATTAGTCGATGAATCATCCAAGTGGGAGTTTGTTGGATATGGGATGTCCGATCATCGATAATATCAATGTTACTGCCGAGGTAGATCCAAAGAGTTACACTTTGGACAATGACCAATTAATAATGTTTAGTCGTAAACGTTATCGTTCAAGAAACTCATATTTATTATTCGGTGAATAAATATTGAGTAAAATATTTAACGGATTAATTTGGTGATTAAATATTTAGTGAAATAATTAAAAGACGAATTTAAACGTTTAAGAGTTAACTAAAGCATGAAGATTAAAAGCAATTAACAATTAATTACAAGGAAATTAACGGTTAATTTCCAAGGGGTGTAATTTATAATTAGAGGGATTATAAATAAAAGCTTAAGAAAAAACCCGAACTAGTTTTTGGCCTTCTATCTCTCTCCCTTGCACAACTGTCGACCCCCCCCCCCTTCGGTTTGAGCCGATTGCCGCCAAAGACCACAACATCGCCGCACTGCCGCGAGGTCCACCATTGCCAGCTTCCGTCACCGCCACCACCAGTTTCCTTTGTAAATCGGGTTTTGCTTCGGGGGTTGTTTTCTTCGCAAATCCATGAGACGGGTTTTGTGATTGCATGTTTCGTAACCGAGTTACCAGCAAGACGGTCGTTGATTCAAGGTGTGAATCTTTCGGGAAACGTCAAAGTTATAATCTTTAATTAAAGGTTTCTAAGATATGAGTGTTGGACCGGTTGATTTATAAATAATCCTACCGAAACATGATAACTGAGATCACAGTGCAAAACTTAGGTTTGACACTAAAGCATGAGTTTAGAAGGATCTAAATATTGTCAATCTACTTGACCTTTCTAAGTAAATATATGTTGAAAAGTGTTCTTTGGTATGCTTGTAGAACGATATAATCAGATTGCAAATTTAGTAAAGACTCATTCTTAATAGAATTTATATAGTTGGTTCTTTGTTTTATTCTTGCTTTATCTTTATTTTAATCTTGGCTTAAAATTTAATCTTAATTTTAATTTTATTTTAATTTTTTTTGGGTGCTAGTTTATTTTTATTTTCGTTGAAATTTTATGCCAATCATCTAAGGGATTAATTATTATAGTGTAAGCTACAGTTTTCGTCCCTAAGGTTTGACCCGATTAACAGGTTCAGTCCCTCCTTAACAGTATGGGTCCTTGAGGTTATATTTCTGAACACTTTTAGTCCAATTTTGTTAACTTTGTTAAGTTTTTCAGTTAGTTTTTGTTAAATGACTAAAATGCCCTCCTTTTTCTTTTTGAACTTTAAAAAACCCTAGCCTCTGAACTTAAACAAACACTACCCTCTGTTTGTTATTCTCTCAGGATTTGTAATCAGGTCAGTTGTATCTTAATCGAATCTTGAAGGAGTAGGGATTCAAAGTCCTAAAGCTAATGAAAGGAGAAATCAAAGGGGAAGCAAAGATTGTGCGCTCTGCACATTCAAACAGTAAGTCCGATTACCACAATCCTTCCGTAGTATCTACAACCTCTCGCCTCGTTTTAAACGAGCTTTTAGACGAGCTTTAGACGAGCTTTTAGTGTCGATCATTTTTACTTTGCTGTTGTAACTACTCAAAATTTGAGTTTTAGACGAGCTTTTAGTGTCGATCGTTTAATAATAATAATATTAATAAAATAATAATATTAATAATAATAATAATATAATATATTATTATTTTTGAAACTTTCTCCGTTTTTAACGAAACTTAGGCCGACTTATAGAGAAAAATAAGCTCGTCCCAACGACATATTTGAAATTTTATAAAATGTTATATTTTAAAAGTTATAAGAGAAAAACGAGGTAAGCAGCTGAATTAATTAGATTAATAAAATAATAATAAAAATTATAACATAACATTCAAAATTTGTGTTTGCAACACGTCGCTTTGACGTTTGCAAATTTGCATCCCACATCGATCAGTAAGGAAACTGAAATGCTAAACCTTCAGTATAAATAAACGTATACAGCACTTGTTTGGAGTATAAGTTTTTAGGAATGATCTGTCGTAAAAAGAATCTTGAGTTTTTAATATCCTTTTGGGGTGTTATGAATAGTTATTTTGGAACATGAGTAGAGAAAGTTTACTTCAAATTGTCGTCGATAGTTATCAGCTAAATTCTAATTTAAGTTTATGTTTAGTTAATTATTAGTTATTTTTATTATTATTATGATAGATACTGGGTAGTCTAGCTTTAGTTAGGCATGGACTGATCATCCATGCAACCAAGGCAGCGCTAGAGAATATCAACCAGGATAATAATAGACCTTAGGGTTATTATTAAGGTGGGTATTGGGTAACCTAGCCTTAGCTAGGCATGGACTTGATTACCCATGCCTAACCAAGACAGCGTTAGCCAATATCAACCAAAATAATAATTAGTTAGGTGTATCCTAACCTAACATAAGGTTACTGTATTAGGACCCAGAAATCTTCGAGATCGGAGACAAAACGCTGCTTTCAATTAGGAGCTAAAATTTAAGGTGAATGCATTTACAGTCTTTTTAAAACCATACAAAGTTTTTATACTTTCAAAATGGCATGAACGTAGTTAAATATATCTAATACATAAAGGTAACTTACGGGAAACATCTTGCCATTTATTGTACGTATGGTTTGGTATCAGAGCCACAGGTTTCAGCGAATTAGATACTTAAGATAGTATCTAAGCTTTAACCTTCTTGATACCTCATGTTTTAGTTGGATGCTTGCTATAGTATTTAAGCTTCAAATAGATTGAGAAAGAATGTCTACTAAGAAAGGTAGGTAGATATTTGTACTTAGAGACTAAACTATAAGCAATTGCAAGATGTCGAGTGATGATAGTTATAATAGCGATTATGATATCAATCGTCCAATTAAACATGAGCTGATAACAAATCATTATGAAACTTTGGCGACTTCAATAAAAATAAAAATAAAATAAAATAAATAAATTATATATATAATAATAATAATAATAATAAATAAATAAAAAAATTTCCACCCAAGTACCATCGTTATTTGGAAAACGTGATACAAGATATATGTATACGAAGATGCAAATCTTAGTGTTCAAGATATAATGAAAATTTAGATTTAAGTAACGGGCGAATAGATATTCCTCCACCAAGTATAAGTGAAATGAATCAGGCTGAGCCAGCAGGGCTACGCAGTCAACCATACAGGTAGTATGGCCAACCAAAATAATATCCAAGCCCTCAACTGAAGGGATGGAATAAGAATATCATAACTAACCTTGGGTTGGAGAGAACTCTCATAAAAAGCCACGTTACTACTCTGGTCCAAATATAATTCTGGTTTCTGAAAATTCGAAAGATTATGCTCCTTATAATTCTAATTCCTCCCTTCTACTTTGAAATCCTTATATATTGTCTAAATCAGGGAGTTCTATGGAGTACAATCCATATGCAGATTATCTGAATAAAGTTCCTTCCTTGAACCATATGACCCCTATCAAAATATATAAAATGATATTGTGATGAGATGTGAGATCCTCCTCCATTATATTATTATCCTTCAATCTATTTTATATCACTTATCAAATGTCTTGATCGTGTCTTATGAGAGACAGAAAAAAAAATCTGACCAAAGAAAAAGAGAAAGACGATTGGAGATCAACTTCGGAAGTATGAGAAAGAAGGAACTAAGAAAAGAGATGATGAAATACTAACTTAGTTATTCTATTGTCTCTCTGTTTCCATCGAATATCTCCTTTCCTATAATTAAAATATTTTTATATAGAATGTCTGAAAGAGGCAAAGCACCAATTATTCGTAGACATGTAAGTGAGAAATGAAACTGGTAATGAACTCGGTATAAATACAGAAAGTACCAGATAAATTTTTAGAATTCTCAAAGAATTAGAAACTACGAATAATCTATATATTTACCTTCTGTGTGCTTTTATTAAGCCCTATGTGTGGAAGTCATAACTTTACTTTTAAAAACCTTTATAACTATTATGAGGGATTACCGGAAATTCCTTATAAGAATGTTTGTATCCTTGAAGGGGAAGGATTCTAATAAGCTATAAGTACCTTATCATTTGTAAGGACTAATACGTATTCCTACTCCTTGTGTTAAGAAAGAAACACCTATAGAGGAACATATAAGAACTTTGCGAAATAGAATGGTTGAACACAATGAAGGAATGGAAGAAGTAGAAGCCTGTAAGAGTAAACAAAATTACATGTAATTAAAGTGAAGGAAGACATTGGAGAAAAATGAAGGATTATAGAAATCATTGAGAAAAATGGTGATGTTATAGCAAGGAACATTATAAGGATGAGATGTGTAAGAAAATTCGAATTAAGTTATCCAAGAATAAAAGCATTTCGAACGGATAACAGTATGTGATTAAGAGACACGAGACCTAAATAGGAAAAGGAAAGAATATACTTTACATAAGTAACGACTTTAAGTTTGAATTGTTAAAATAAATTGGACAAGTCGGGTTTAAAGAAAGTCAAGCAAAAGCTTTTGAAGATGGTCATAATAAGAAAGAAGAAAGGCTTGACCAATCTTAAGAATGAATAATCTGGATATGAGTTACTAGCAGTTTAAGAATGAATTCAGGAAGATATGCTTCGAATCTATGAGATAAACCTCTAGAGTAGATAGAATGACCATCTACCCACATATAAACTTTTATAAGTTATCATACAAAATAGAAAGGCAAAACCATTTGGAGTACTGTACAATAGGAAGTACATAAAACATATGTTTAATTAGAAATTAGAAAGAGCTCAATTATCATGACGCCTTGTGGTCAACAAAAGTATTATACCCATAAAAGAAAGAAATCATTGGAATCATATGTTAAGGATAAGACGTTATAAAAATATCACCCTGGAAATGTTATTTCAAAGGAAGAGAAATGAAGTTCACATTTAGATCTTAGCAAATCAATAACCCTTGACACACGAGTAAAAGATAGACAAACCAATTGCAAATCGAATATTGCAATTAAAAGTTTAATTTTACGAATGAAAGTTCAGATTCCAAGACTTAGATAAAGATGTTTGTGGGATGATACCAATACTATAAAATGCCTATAAAGGCAGCATGAATAATTTCAAATGGACTGAAACTCCTATAATTAAGAAAGCCTATTTCGACAATGAGTTACCAGTTTAGATATCTGAATTGTCAGTGAATAAGAAATGTTGAGATATGAACAAACAAGTATGAAACATAATGGGAATAATAAGAATCTGGTTGGTTAATAAAAAAGTAATAACATTTTAGATCCTGTTATTATTCATTTATTTAACAAACTACTTTCATATTATTAACCATTATACGAATAATAGTATGATCCATATCTGGATTTTAGACGACATAAGAATAAACAAAAATTTGAAATAAGTAAGCCAACCCTACAGATTTAAGATCAACAAATAAAGAGATTGAAAAACAAAAGACGAGTGCAACTCCAAGTATGGTTCTGATTAAACGTAGAAAACTGGAGTAAGAAATGAAAAGGAGTTACCAATAGACTGATGGACAGAATTAAAGAACAATTCATACATTAGAAGATATACTTAGGGCATGTGTGATAATAAACTTGGGAGGTAGCTGAGATGATCATTTGCCTCTCATGGAATTTTCATACAATAATAGTTATCGCACGAGTATTCAGGCAACACCATTTGAAGCCATGTACTGGCAAAAATCTAGAACCCCGGTGCACAAGTCTGAAGTTAGGTAAGCCTAATTGTCTGAACCTGAGATTGTCTAGGAAACAACCGACAAGATATTACAAATTTGTGAAAGATTAAAAGCAGCTAAAGATCGACAGAGAAGTTATGCCGCTAGGAAAAGAAACCGTTAGAATTCAGAATAGCTGATAATGAATTATTGTAAGTTTCACTTTAGAAAGGTGTTGTCCGATTTGGAAATAAGAGAAATTAAGTCCACGTTTTGTGAGAGCGTTTGAAATCTTAGAACAAATTGGACCAGTAGCTTATCGATTAAGACTACCATAAGAAATGAGTGACGTACACAATGTATTTCATTTGTCAAACTTACACAAGCGTGTGGCTGATGAAAGTTTAATAATACCACTAAAATATGTTGCGATTAATTAGAAGTTGAAATTTATCGAACAACCAATTCAGATAAAAGATCGACAAATCAAGACACTGAAAATAAAGACTTTGGCAATTGTGAAAGTCAAGTGGAACTTCACACGTGGTTCATAGTACACGTGGGAATTGAAGTCACGAATTTGAAAGAATTATCCACACCTGTTAAGCAAATATCGAGGACGAGATTTAAATAAAGGTGGAGAGAATGTAATACCCCATATATTTTTATAAGCTCGATCTCGTAATGATAAACGAGTAAAATGACTACTCAAAATTTGAGTTTTAGACGAGCTTTTAGTGTCGATCGTTTAATAATAATAATATTAATAATAATAATATAATATATTATTATTTTTGAAACTTTCTTCGTTTTTAACGAAACTTAGGTCGACTTGTAAAGAAAAATAAACTCGTCCCAACGACATATTTGAAATTTTATAAAATGTTATATTTTAAAATTTATAAGAAAAAAACGGGTTAAGTATATGAATTAATTAGATTAATAAAATAATAATAAAAATTATAACATAAGATTCAAAATTTGTGTATGCAACACGTCACTTTGACGTTTGCAAATTTGCATCCCACATCGATCAGTAAGGAAACTGAAATGCTAAACCTTCACTATAAATAAACGTATACAGCAGTTATTTCGAGTATAAGCTTTTGGCAACGCTATAGTATAAAGAGAATCTTGAGTTTTCAATACAACTTTGATTGTTGATAATAGTTATTTTAGAGCATGAGTAGGGAGACAAGACATTAATTGTTGTAAATAGTTTTCGGGTACATTCTTATTTAAGTTTATGTCTAGTTAATTATTAGTTTTTTTTATTATTATTTGGCTTTAGGATTATTATTAGGGTAGATATTGGGTAGCCTAGCTTTAGTTAGATATAGATTGATCATCCATGCTTAACCAACGCAGCGTTAGCCAATAATAGACTTTAGGGTTATTATTAGGGTGGGTATTGGGTAACCTAGCCTTAGCTAGGCATGGAATTGATCACCCATGGCTAACCAAGACAACGTTAGCCAATATCAACCAAATAATAATTAGTTAGGTGTATCCTAACCTAACATAAGGTTACTGTATCAGGACCCAGAAATCTTCGAGATAGAAGACAAAGCGCTGCTTTCAATTAGGAGCTCAAATTTAAGGTGAATGCATTTACAATCTTTTTAAAACCATACAAAGTTTTCATACTTTCAAAATGGCATGAACCCAGTTAAATATATCTAATACATAAAGGTAACTTACGGGAAGCATCTTGCCATTTATTGTACGTATGGTTTGATCAAATTTATATACATACCATGGTGCGGCTATGGTTGCTAGCTTCATTCTTGTGGGGGGAAATAGCGTAGCCGGAGGTACCGGAAGTTATATCCACTTGAATTTCAGTTGCTAGTATATGATCATGGTGCGGCTATGATATGGCTAGCTTCATTCTTGTGGGGGGATATAGCGTAGCCGAAGGTACCGGAAGTTATATCCACTTGAATTTCAGTTGCTAGTGTATGAGGTGGTAGTGAATGTGTATGTTACAATTCAAATTATGATTTAATAGATTTAACTGTTTCATGTGGCAAAATGTTTAGTGTCTTGTAAATGTTATTCACCAACTTCTTTGACGTATATTTTCAAAATGTTTTTCAGGTAGTTATGAATAGCCTTGATAATAAGGTAGTGGTTTAGGGAGGATATACCCTAGACTCCAGAATACATTTCTCAATTTTGAACCAGATGGTGGTTACTACAGTACATAGAGCATGGCTCCCGTGGCTCGGGATATTATTAAACAGTATTGTAATCCGAAGTACAAAACTTCGAATTTTCAGAATAATGATTGTAAATTATGAGGAGTGTTTAATTCCCCATGTTTTATGAAAATGACAGTTACTCGACTACAAAAGTCGAGAATTTTCATTAAACTCGGAACCATGTAATTCCGCTGTGCCAATAAAATGATTATTCAAAACAGGTACCAATCTGAGTCGCACACCCGAGGTGTCATTTCTCGGGGTGTGACAGCTGTTATGGAAAACCCAATTATCTGCAGAAGCTTTATCAGGGAATTTTGGGAGACTGCCTCTATCCATCCTATTGTCAATGGAGAAGAGTGTATATTTGGTACCATTCAAAACAAGAGAATCAAAGTGTCTGAAGTTGTCGTTAGAGATGCCCTACAATTTGGAGATGAAGTCAAGTATCCAATCAAACTGGTTGCGGATACTGTCACTCCTATCCTTCTAAGAATGGGATACGAAAGGCAGTTTACAAGAAACTACTAAACCCCTACTGTAGATATCTAGCACACAGGTGCATGAACTGCTTAATTGGAAGAAAATGGGGCTTTGATGTATTGAATGCCACCATCTCCTCTACTATGGTCGTCCAGACCATGAGCTGGAACTACAACTTCTTAAGAATGGTGTTTGATGAGTTTAAAAGTAACCTAAAGGGAGCAAAGAAAGATATATTCATGATGTTTCCAATATTTTTACGGATCATTATCAACAAGAATCATGCTAATATGGTGTCTACTGTGGAAACCCTAGACTTGAAAGCTATGGTCCTTTAATATTTAAATATATAAATAAAACAAGCAAGGTAAAAGAGTATATCAGGGGCAGCATTCCCTTGAGAAATTTGGAAGATTTGGTGCTTTAGAAGATGAAGTGCAAGAGGAACCGACTGTACAACATGTAGCTGAGGTTGTTGATGATCATGACGTTCAGCAACCACAACAACCAATAGAACCATAACAAACAATAACCAGTGGCACCTGAGTCAGAAGCTACTGAAGTCTTATCTTCATCTGACAGTGATGGTACCTTGGAAAGACTACAGATAGCTATCAATGGGTACGTTCGTGAAATGGAAAACAAAAGGAGACGATTTGAGATTCCTGATATGTCATCATTTATACATATTTTACATACATAATATGTAAGGGCAAAAAATATAATAGGATGACGCCATCAAAGAATCACTGAGTTGTTCAGAAGATGAAGATTGGAAGAAGCAAGAAATTATGCAGTAACATACTTCATCTTGCAGAATACTTCATCTGGCAGCATACTTCATCGCCAGCAGCATACTTCAGTGTTAGCAGCATACTTGAAGTATGCGGTCCAGGCCCAGGTCCACCGAATACTTTCTGTTTTAGTATAAATAGATATGTTTGTAACAGTATTCTTGTTGAACGAGAGAGACAAGTTGGACGACTGAGATAGTCAGAGAGTTAGACAGTTTAGACAAGTTGTTGAACGATCTTGTATTGTGTTTTTAGTGGTTTCTCAATATACAAATCGTTTAACTGTTGAATTATGTCTCATCCTATTTGATTCTATCTGCAAGTCACATGTTGAGTCTGTTTTCACTAGGTTCAACACGCTGTTGAATTCGTTGATTGAAGATCCTCCGGATTTCGGACCATACAATTGGTATAAGAGCCTTAGCGCTCATTCGTGAAGCGTACAACAGATTTCTTTAACTCGTGAGGTATCAAAGTTATTGTTTTCATTTGAATAAACTGACTTGTTTGTTTTGGAAGAGTTTCTGGACAGATTCACAGGTTTTGGATCCCGTTTCTGTCGTTTTCGTTGACGATTTGGGTAGTTTATTTGATCTTTTCTGCTATTAATTGGAGTTTTTGGTTAAAACATCACCTGAAAGTTCGCAGTCTCTGGAACATTAAAGTTTGCGGTCACCAAAGTTTGCGGTCACCAAGTTTGCGGTCACCAAAGTTTGCGGTCGCCAAAGTTTGCGGTCACCCAAGTTTGCGGTTACTCAAGTTTGCGGTCACCCAAGTTTGCTGTCACTCAAGTTTGCGGTATTCCAAAGTTTGCAGTATTCCTAAGTTTGCGGTATTCAAAGTTTGCGGTATTCAAAGTTTGCGGTCTTCGAAGTTTGCGGTTTTTCAAAGTATCCTGTGCGAATACTTTTTGTAAGTCCCAACGGGTCTACCGATCGATCTCTGATGTAAAACACGTGATACGTATACGAAGTGCGGAATCCTAGCGCATACGTACGTCTCGAATACTCACACACACAATACAATCACACACAAGACAAGATATCATAAAAAGCTTCTTATATTCAATCTGTAAACAGCAAACACATAGTAGTTCCAGAAATACAGAATGTTACAAATGAGAACAACTACTGCACTATTTATAGACAATACAACTGGTTCAGGCGAACTTATCATATTCACCACCTTTAGTTCAGGCGAACTTCTCAACTAGATCAGGCCAACATGTTAAGTTCGCCTGTCCAAACTTAAACAAATACAATACAAAACATACAAAACATTCAACATAAAGACTAATCTATTACAAGGCTTGTTGTCACATAACATGCTCCAACAGACTCCCCCTTGACAACAGCTTGGTATTTATTTTTAAGTCTTGTTCTTCCAATTCTTCGGTAATGAGCTCCCTGCACAAATCCTGTGTTTCAAACAAACCTACAACACCTTCTTGTACTGCAATGCCTGCTCTCTACTCTCGTCTGTATACATGATCTTATTACGTTTCATCATCTTCTGATCAGACCTTGAGAAGTTAACAAGGTTCATAGCATCAAAGAACTTTATTATAACCTTGCCACTCATGTCTTCTATCACTGCTTCACCCGTATAGACATCCACATAAGACCATTTAAAATCATTCAGGCAATCATAAGCAATCAGCTTTAAAGGAATCTTCGGTACTGATCTCAAAGGCTTGAACTTGTATCTCCAAATCACCTTTTGAGTAACTGGATCAACTTCTTTTATTCTCTTGCCCTGTTGAGGTTTCAGTTTCTCATACTTACCAGATCCTCCTTCAATTCTTAGCAGCTTAGCTATTGAGTCAGCTATTCCATTATTTGATCTGTTAATCAAGGGCTTAGTTGATAACCCATTGACTTCACATCTTGGTAAGGAGTTAAAGTACTTTAGGCTTGGCTTCAAATACTGAACTCCGTCTGATCTTTCAAAGCAAATAGCTTGAACGTAGCTTCATAGAACCAACTTATAATCCTGCCCGAGCATCTCTCTTTGTTCACGTATCTTTGTTTCTGAACTGGTGCAGCTGGAGAGACTGGAAACTTAGTTCTCCAACTCTTCAGCATCTCTGCCCATTGTGCCTTCGTCATTCCAGTATTCTTATACATTTCAGTGTCTTTAGGCACGCTCTCAGTAGTATCAGGATTTTGTTTATCCAGATTAGGATCAGACACTTCAGATTCCGCAACACCTTCTGACAAATCTTCAGGAGTTACATCGTCGTCAAATACATCCATGTTAATCAAACTGTCACACCCTTCGTAAATAATATTTTGTTTATCACTCTCCACATCCACCTCAACAATCTCTCCCTCTTCTAACTCCTCACCAATATCTTCATCATCTGTCAAATCATCCAGGTCTAACAAACATTCAATCTTATCTGCATCATCTATGTCAGAGTCTTCAAAGATTGAATTATCTAACATATCAGCAACCTCAGTATCAACCTCAGCCTGTTCTTTATCATCACCACTAATCATCATATTGGCTTCTACAATAACTTCTGACTCCCCCTGAGTTAATGACGTAGGGTTCATATCAGCGTTTTGATACTCACCCAAACCTTCACCAACATCATGTTCGTCATCATCATCTAAGTTCTTTTGAACACCAATACTATGAAACGTAGTCTTATCAGCTTCCCCCCCCCCTGAGCGTTAAGATGCTCCACAAACTGGCTTGCAAGGATTTGCATTTCTGCACTCACCTTGTTTTATTCATTAACAACTAGAGCACGCTGAGCTTCTCTTTCAAGCAAATCATCTACATGTGACTTTAATCCTGAAACCTGTGTTTCCAAGGCAAGGATTCGTTCATCACGAGGATCTCGAGTAGATGGACTAGCTTCATCCTGAGTCTTTGATAAAGTGGGAATAACATGTGGAGTATTTGATTGTGAAGGAGTAGCAGTAATAATCAAAGAATCTACAAACTCTCTATCCTCTTGTGCAGATTTAGCAGCTTGAATAGCTGAAGCCATCAATTTAGGTCCTTTAGCCGAAGGAGCTTCATCATCTTCAGAAGTAGATGTTTCATCTTGTATCTTTCGGTTTCCAGGTACTACATCGGGAGGAGGACCCCTTACAGACTTGCGTCTTGGAACTTTTACTTTCTTTTTGCCCAGAGACTTCTGACGCTTATCATATACATTCCTAGTAACCCTACGAACTTTAGCTAACTGAGCATAGTGCTCAGGACTAAATTCCTAGGAACTCTCCTCATTATCTTCAGCTTCACCAGATCAAGATGAACTGGTGCTAGTCCCTTCAACCTCTACATGTTCATCTTAAGGTGCATTCTTATCAACATTAACTTGAACATTCTCTCCATCATTTCCATCATCATCTTTATTATCACCATTATCATCATTATCACCATCATCACCATTATCACTAACAGTCTCTTCACTGTCATTCTCATCATCACCTTCCTCTTCCTTTTGATTATCAGCAGGGGTAACTCCAAAGCTAGATTAGCATGAATCCAATTATTGTTTAGTGGTGCAACATAACCAAGATTGATTATGTGCCCAAACAAAGGAGTAGCCACTGGAATCAAAGCAGGATTTTGTTGCTTAATATTCATGCAATCAGCAAAAATCCTTTCTGTCATAGGAGTAAGAGTCAATCTAGGATTCACCGGTGGTAGATTTGGAATTAGATGGTTCAGGATAACTTGCAAGAATCTAGGGTACATCAAGAAACCCTGACCCTCAGGTGGTGTAATTTGCATAACTAGCAAAGTTGAACGGCCTATTCAAAGTTAAAGCCACCATGGCTGCTTGTAATGACGTCTTTAAACCATCCGTTCCAGCTTTCCTTGGAGATAGGCATTGAATAATCACATGCATAAAGTACCGCCATTGACCCACTAGACCACCCTTGCATGCTTGAGAATCATTCGGTCCACCTCTATACCCAATCCTTTGAAAAACAACCCATAATCAGGGTATTCGGCAATCCGATAAGATCAACATCTGCACCACCAAGAACTAAAGTTGTACGTATATATTGAACAGAAATTGCGATGTCTTGATTGTTCACAGTAGCTCTAATCACATGTGGTTCAACATCGGTGTCTTGTTGTGCCGTCTCCCATAACTGTTGAATGTACTACAAGCTAATATGAAGAATAGCTGAGAGAGCAACATTTATCCTTGACCGGTTCAAAAAGTTTATTATCTCCTGAAAATTTGCTGCCTCGGCCAACTCTGGATCAAGTAACACCACCTGATTGTGCTCATACTTAACTCGACGATCCATGACCTGCTCAAAACAAATGATTAGACACTCACAATTTTTCAAACAACAAAAAAAAATAATAATAAAAAAGAACAAAATAATAATAATAATAATAATAATAATAAAAAATTCAACTTTTGAAAAATTGTTAAGTCTTTCAACACTGGTTCCCCAGACGAACTTAACAAGTTCGCTTAGAGTTACAAGAGGCCAAGTTCGCTCAATTCGACTAACAGTCACAGAATTCAAGTCCAAGATTTTGATGTTAATAACCCAAATCAACCATACACACGTGATTGCCAACACTTGTAAAAGCTAAACAAACATTCAATTTTAGTTTTAAACCACAAAACAATGATGATCAAATACACTCGCGATAATGAACCGATGACAAAACCAATGATTCAGAACACTTTAATGGATGGAATGATATGATTCTACCTTCGTTGGAATCGCAAACTGATAATGAACAGGAAATACGAACAATTAACCACTCTTACACTCTCTCAATCCAAATCAGTCACAAAAACACGCTAAGGAACAAAGTCGCTTAACAAGTTCGCAAGAGTCAACAAGTTAGATAGACTGGTCAAGTTCGCATGACTCCTTAATATTCTCAACAAGTTAAGTCTGTCAACCTCAAGCTAACTTAATAAGTTCGCCACACCTTCAAGCGAACTCAGGAAGCGAACATAACAAGTTCGCCTTCCTCAATACTTAGCCAAAAATTTGAAATTTATCAAATTTTCAACTTTTCCGACAATCCAATCACCTCGTAACCTGTTCAACAACTCAATCCAAATAATTAAGAATTTTTCATGGAAGATAGAAACAAAATCTTTTTGGATTTTTCTTAAAACGCTAAAAGAACAAGTAAAGAACATATTTTTGAATTTTTCAAAATTTATGATAAAACACACTAAAATCTTTTTGCACTTTTTCTATATGAATTAAAGCAGTAAATCTAGAAACAACTAAAAATAAAATCTTTTTGATTTTTATCTATACATACAGAATCACATATTTTTGGTCGAACACTGCGAGTAAGAAGATCATATCAGTATCTTTGATGCAACACACACACATTCTGAATATAAAATTCCCTAGCAAATCTAAGGGAATTTGGCTCAGAAAACAATCACTTTGTGTTACACTGTATGACATCTCAGCAAATAAGCTCTCAGAACTAACACTTCATGCGTTCATAAACTATCAATTCTTTTGAAATTTCTATTCAAATTCTATCTCATAGATATCACAACTTTCTATTTTCATTTAAATTTCTTTTTCAAATACTCAAACATTCATGAAATGATACGCGATAAACTTCAAAGTAAACAGGATCAGATCACGACATGCTAACTTATTCATACCGAATTTGCAATATACTACATGTCAATCCAAGTTGTCAGCATTATAAGATTTGAAACTACAAGCGTTTTTATCCCACGTTCTTGTGAGTTAGTACCATTTATATGAAAACAATGTGTAACCCACAAATATGCCAACATAAATTTAAATTGCATTATCTTCAAGACATATTGAGACTTATGCAAAGATTAGATCAATCTCCAGGATAAAACTATTTCAACTAGCATAGGAAAAGCAACAGATCCGAAAGGATATATGGAATCAGAATGATTCATATAGCTTGGTTTTGGATGAAATATCATGATTGATAGTAACAGAAGAATGATCAAGGAATCGATTGATTCAATGACACAGGGTAATGTGATCCAACTGTTATCTGGATATATGTTCAATGGAATCAAGATAAATGATCCAAGGGTGAGTATATGTTCCAACAGTTTTTGTCAGAAACATATCTTAGTTCACACATCACATTGCATGTTTTTCGGGACATGGGCAGTGAAATGAACTGTAAAATTGTGCTAATCAATATAGTCCGATACGGGTATGATGAAATACTTGAAGTCTCATATTCTTTTTCTGATAATGATCTTTTAACACACACACTCGACATACCATGGGTTCAAATCACAATTGTGGCATAGACCATTATGTTTTCACACTACTAATGGACTAAAAACGCTTCTAGCCTACTAACAATTCAAATTACATGCAAATATCCAAATTAAAATGATTATATATAAAATGTCATGCAGTCATGAACCTATCATTTCCTGTTTAGGCAAACTAAGAAGTTTAGATCAAATCATATAAGCACAAACATAAATACAGACACCAGGTAGTCATTCTATGGTCTTGTGTATGTGATCACCTACTGATGTACTATCATTTCTTCTCTAACTTCAAGCAGTGCCAATTTTATCTTTTTTTCAAATTTGTTTGGGTTTTTCAGAAAGCAAGTAAAACTAATGAAAAATAAAGCATACAACTATTTACTATAAATAATCTAGAAAACTAAAAGAAAAACTTTCATGAAAAAACTTTTGAAAACCTTTGTCACGTTAGATTAAGCATACCAATCATTTGAGTAAGAAATTCAAACCATGTACGATCGAATGCTTTGATAAACAAATCAGCAAAGTTGTCATTTGTGTGAACTTTCACCAATTCAATCAACTTTTTCTCTGCATAGTCACTAATGAAATGATGTCGAATTTCAATGTGCTTCGTCTTTGAATGTTTCACCGGATTTGTTGTGATCGACATGGTGGCTGTGTTATCAATCATCATTGGTTTTCCTGTGAAGTTCTAACCATAATCCCTCAACTACTGTTGAATCCATAGGTATTGGGAACAACAACTAGCTGTTGCAATGTATTCTGCCCAATGTTTTTAAACCCGGATCGGACCGGCCGGTCGGACCAGTGACCAGAATGGTCCTGTTTAATGTGTTCAAACGGTCCTACAAAAACCCGTCCTGTCAGACCAAGAACCGGCGGTTGGACCGGAGAACCGGCTGTCAGCTAAATCTCAAATACGGGAATAAAACCCTAAATCGCGCAGCCCCTGAGGTCTCTCACTCTCTCCAGTCTCAATCCACTACTCCATCGTCCATTGTTGCCCCTTATTCAGCAGTGGAGAAGATGAAATCTGATTACTGCACCAAATAAGATGTAAAATGAGAAGATGGAGATCTAATCCCATGGAGAAGAAAGAGATGGAAAAAGAGGCACCCCTTAACATTCATTTTATATCTAGGTTAAACTTATGTTTCACTAAAATCCTTGTTAAATCAAGACCTGCCATTATTAACCGATTAATAATTTTAGTTTCTACACTTCTTTCATTAAAACTAACTATGCATTCTAATTTTCAAAAATAAAAAATTCTAACAATAATTTAAATTAAACGTGTATAACTAATTTTTTTAATATATATATATATATATATGTATATAAATTTTGCATTAATTGTGATGTTTTCCGGTTCTTAAATCCGGTCCGACACCGGTCTGACCAGTGAACCGGTAAGGTGACCGGTTCGATGTCCGGTCCTGTTCTGAAAACATTGATTCTGCCTCACACGTTGAAATTGCAACCGAGGTTTGCTTTTTGCATTGCCAGGACACAAGCCTATTCCCTAAGAATTGACAACCACCAGACGTCAATTTTTTTTCCAGACCGCAACCTCCATAATCTGAATCTTTAAAAGCTTTAAAATCAAAGTCAGAAGTAATTGGATACCATAATCCCAACCTTGGTTTACCCTTTAAGTATCGAAAGATCCGCTTTGCAGCAATCATATGAGATTCTTTCGGTTTATACTTAAACCTTGAACACAAGCATACTGTAAACATAATATCCGGACATGACTCGGTCAAATACATTAAAGTCCCGATCATTCATCTGTATAATCGACAATCGACCTCTTTACCTTTCATGTCAGAATCTAGTTTGTGATTAACAGGAATTGGAGTGTTGAAAGCTGAAGCATTTTCCATATCAAACTTCTTGAGAATATCACCAACATATTTCGTTTGATGAATAAAAAAACCATCTTCCTTTTGATCAACTTGAAGACCCAAAAAGAAAGTTAATTCTCCCATGCTGCTCATCTCGAATTTCAACTTCATCACTCTTTCAAAGTCTTTACACATATCGACATTCGTCGATCCAAAGATTATGTCATCCACATAGATTTGAACAAGTAATATATCTCCCCCTGCTTTTCTGATGAAAAGGGTAGAGTCAATTTGTCCACACTCAAATCCATTCTCAAGTAGATGCACCGACAAAGTTTCGTACCATGCACGAGGAGCCTGATGAAGACCATATAACGCTTTATCCAATTTAATTACCTTTTCAGGAGACTTGGGATCTTCAAAACCAAGCGACTGTTTCACATAAACCTCTTCCTTTACCCGTGAAAAACTTTGACATCCAATTGAAAAACTTTGAAACCCTTGAAAGAAGCATATGCTAGAAACAATCTGATCGCCTCAATCCTCGCAAATGGAGCATAAACTTCGGTGTAATCAACTCCTTCTTGCTGATTAAATCCTTGAACAACAAGTCTTGCCTTATTGCGTACCACAACACCACGATCATCACGTTTGCATTTGAATAGCCACTTTGTGCCAATAGATCTTGAGCCTTTGGGTAAGTCAACTAAATCCCAAACACGTAATTTATCAAATTGAGCCAATTCTTCTTGCATGGCCTCAATCCAACAATCATCATCTAGAGCCTCAACCACATTTTTAGGTTCTGTTTGAGAAATAAAGCAAGCATGCAAACACGTATCCAAGATACATGTATCCACAATATGAGCATAGAAACATGAATTTTCAGCAAGTGTACGATGTCTCATTTGAACACCCGCATTCAAATCACCAATAATATTGTCATTGGGATGATTCTTATGCACTCGGGATTGAGGAATATCTGAAGCTTGAATAACAACATCAAGATTTGAAGGCAACTTCCCCTCAACTGATGCCGATGTTGATGAATAATCAACTATGTTCCGTATATCATTAGACGAATCCTGAACACAGCTTCATCATCTTCACTGTCACCATGTTGTGTTATACCCGAAGTTGAAGCTACATTCGGGTCAACCGGAGGAGTATCCGGAATCGGAATAACCGAACGAAGATCGACAGTTGAATCATCATTGTAGTAGGACTGATAAAACATTTCAGCTTTAGCTGGAGAAATTGTAGGAGGAACATTGAAAGATCTAAATAATGCATCATAATCAAATGCCCAAGAGGGACCTTTTGCATCTTGAGGAACAGAACGATTAGATTTTTTGTTAAAGACTCTCTTGTTATGAGAATTGGCAATGTATCCCAAGAAAATTCCCTCAATTGCTTTGGAGATGAATTTAGAGGGAACATCGCGAGTCTTCAACAAGGTACAAGGATTTCTAAAGGGCAAAAGATACGCCAAATTAGGTTTTCGATTGTTCAGCAATTCATAACAGGTCTTGTTGTGTTTCTTCACGGTCAAAACCCTATTGAGAACATGAGAAGCCGTATTCACCGCCTCAGACCAAAAAAGTAACATGCAGTTTTGAATCAGATAACATAGTACAAGCCGTCTCAATAAGTGTTCGATTCTTCTACTCAGCAACACCATTTTGCTGAGGAACATAAGGAGCACTGAATTCATGATGGATGCCCTTCTGCAAACAGAATAAACCCATATTTCCATTCTTGAACTCTATGCCATTATCGCTCCGAATCCACCTGACTTGAAATTTGAATAATGTCTCAAGCCCCACAATCAGGAACTTAAGAATTTCAGCTGTTTCATCCTTAGAAGCAAGAAATTTGACCCAAGAAAACCTTAAGTAATCATCAGTCACTACCAAAAAATAAGATTTGCGACCTTCACTCTTGACACTAATAGGCTCGAACAAATCCATATGCAACAACTCCAAAGGAGTCACAATAGAATTAGTCAACTTTGATTGATGAGATTTCCTGTGCTGCTTCCCCTTCTTGCACGGAATACAGTCTTCATTCACATGAAACCTCATGGAAGGGACACCAGAAACCAACCCATTCTTGACAAGATAATTCATTTTTCTAAAATGTATATATGCCATTTTCCGGTGCCATAAAGTTGATTCGGACTCAGAAGCTTTTGAAAGAAGACAAGTTGGAACAGACGAAGTTGTCGTCGCAGTGCTCATGTCGAGCATATATGTATCATTCTTTCGAGGAGCTCTCATAAGTATCCAATCTTTAGATATCTCAAATCCCGGCTTCAACACCAAACACTCTGAATTATTAAAGTGAAATGAGAAATCTTTATCACAAACTTGCAAAACAGATAACAGATTATGTTCCAGCTGCTCCACATAGTTGACTTTCTCAAAGCTCAATCTCCCATTTGACACTGTGTCTTGGCCAGAAATATTTCCTCCTTTCTTGCCTGCAAAAGCGTCATAACCTCCTTGGATTTTTTTCAAATTCTCCAATAAGTTAAGATTTCCTGTCATGTGCCGAGAGCATCTACTATCAACATACCAATGGTTGCCGACAGTCCTCCTTGGAGTTCCCTACACACAAACAGAAATGATTAGTTAGTAATAGAGACTCAAGCCATTGTGGTCTTGGGTCGGCCTGATTCATCAAAATAATCAATTTCTTTCAAAACGCAATCAAACTTCTCCTTAATTGTATGAGATTGTTTCTCAGAAATAGAAATTATTAACTTTGGTTTCCATTTTGATTGAACCTGAACCTTCTCACTCACTTTTGATGACTCAACATTGTCTTTAACCACTGGTTGTTCTAGAAGTTTTCTCAACCTTTTATTTCTTCGACGTCTTAGTGGTCTTGACAATTTCTTCTTTGGTTGTGTAAAATCACCAGCAGAATCAATCTTCTCTACTATCTTCACTGAATCAGAAGCAATCTGGACACTTGGCTTCTTACCACTTCTATCCACATTATGATTCATATCAACAGACTTTACAACTGTTTTTGCGGGTGGATTCACAAATGGTCTAACTAACTTTGGATTCTCCAAACACTTCCCCAAATTCTTGTTTGGACAGTCCTTCAGTATATGACCAATAGTACCACAATGAAAGCAAGTACGTTTTTCTTTGTATACTCTAACATACTTCTCCCTCTGAACCTTGATTGAACTGGATGATGAACACTGAGAAGTAGTGTTTGAAGATTGAATAACCTGTTGATTTTCTTTTCAACTTTCTTTTTACAAAATTCAAGAGTTGAGAGTTTCTCAATCTTGTTGGTTTCTTGAGAATCAAAACCACCACATACAAAGTGTTTAACTAGTTTATAAGTAGCTTTGGGTTTTGGTTGTTCAATCATCTCATCCGGTTCAGTCAAGATGCATCTATCTCGGGTCACCTTTTTCACTACAACTTGTTCCACATACTTACACTCTTTCACTGTACCTTCAACCTTATTTGAATAAAAAATTTCATCATCAGTTGAATCATCATATATCATATCCTCACTAGTAACAGGATTGATATTCAACATAATTTTTGGTTCTAATTCTTCAACCGATACATCCTCAGTCAGACACGGGGTATAATTCTCATTAAAAGGTGGACAATACCCAACACCTCCCTCAATATCTGTGTCATCAAAAGAAGGACAAGAACCAACACCTCCAATAACCTTTGTACCCGAAGCTTTTTCATTATAATATTCTAACAAAAAACTGGAATTCTCATAACCCTCAAGCTTGCGTAACAATTTTGTTACTTCTGTCTGTGACACAGCAAGTTCATTAATTTTCTTTTCATACTCAGAGTATGACACATCGAGATGAAATGCTTGTTCATTGACTTTGATTTGCAAAATTTTAATGTCATCTTTTAAAGATTCAATTTTAGCTTTCAAAATTGTTTCGTTTTCCTTCAAAGTTTGGTTCGATTTGTACATTGCTTTCATGTCACATATGAGATTCGTGTTGTCATCACACAATCTCGTAATTTTAAATTCAGAATCAATACATTTCAAACAAGAATTAACCTGTTGTACCTGTTTAGTATCTGCCATGAATGCATTTCCCTCAAATAACATCTCAGCAATATTTTATGTAACCTTTCTAGCTGCTCCAACACTGAGTAAATCTTCATTTGAAACTTTGGTTCACTTTTTTCTAAGAAACTGACTCTTCACTTTCATTTAAACTCCTAGAATCTGTAGAGTCACCATCAGCAGAACTGCTTTCACTTCCATCTTCATTATGAAGTTCAGCTAGAAAAGCTTACCTAACATGAGCAACAATATCCTCCAAATGAATACCCCAATCCTAATTTTCATCCTGTTGAGAAATTAAGGCTGTGGAAGTATTCTGCATGTTTTGATTGCCTTGACTGTTTGATGATCCTTGTTTCTGAGTTCTTGATTTTGTACATTCCCGAGCAAAATGACCAAACTCCTGACAATTATAGCACGTGACTTTAGATTTATCCAAACCCATCTTAGTCTTACTTGATGCTCTAATGAACTTCTTCCCAATTCTCTTCAAGGGATCTTTACCCTGTCTCATCGATAATGTCATATTCCACTTAATATTCATTTCTTGCAAAGCATCTTTATCTAACTGTTTAAAATCCTCCTCAATCATATCTAGATCAGTGATCTTGCCACCAATAAAGTTTTCATATGAGGTTAAGAATGATGCAATCATAGTCATCATATCATCAGCTGCTGAAGAAGACACCTTTATAGAACAAGAATGACTTTCATTCTTATTATGCTTTGAACAGCCAGAACTAGAAACAACAAAGCATGCACCATCTTGACAAGAACATTCTTTTGGACTTTCAGAAGAATCTCTAGAAAATAATGCAACTCCACCAGATTTCTGTGCCGATGTACCTTTGCCAAAATAAATGCTTGGATCTTGATAGACTGTGTCTTTCTTTTGTTTATTCAAATCATAAGATTGAATCTTTCCCATTAAATCTTCAAGACTCAGATCATCAAATCCAGATTGTTTTTTTTATCACAATAATGTATATCTCAAAATGAGCTGGTAGGGCATCCAAAAACTTTTCAAGAATCTTCTTGTTTTTATAGGTAATGTCATTGTTGACCATTTCACTTAGAAGATGATAATATCTTGACATGAGTTCATTCACAGATTCACCATCAAAATGTTTAAAAACACTAAATTGTGTCTTTAACAATTCTCTTCTGCTCTTCTTGATATCAGTGCTACCCTCACATCTCTTAGCTAAACCTTCCTAACGTTCACGAGAAGTCTTAAACTTCTTGAAAGTATGGTATATGTCTAGTGGTAAACACATGGATAAAACTGCAAGAGCTTTCTTTTCACGATCATACAATTTCCTTTCATCATCATTAAGAGCTGAAACTAGTTTTTGTGTATCCGACACACCCATGTGACGATGAACAGGATGCTCATAAACCTCACTAATAGGAATCCATAAACTTGTGTCATTGATATTAACATAATTCTCAAACCGACTTTTCCAATTAGAATAATCTTTGAGATTCATAAGCCTCGGTGGCTTGGTTGGAGTACCAATCTCGTTATCATGATTCAACAAATGAGTCATATTGTTCACACTCACATGATTTGGAGGAGACATCTTTGGAACAATTCAACATTGTTGGAACATGTTTTGTGACAACAAGCCTTGTAATAGATTAGTCTTTATGTTTAAAGTTTTGTAAGTTTTGTAATTGTAATTAGTTAAGTTTGCACAAGCGAACTTAATATGTTCGCCTGGTATAGTTGAGGCAAACTTGAACTAAAGGTGGCACACTTATTAAGTGTTGTTCTCATTTGTAACTTCTGCATTTTACTAGAACTACTATGTGTTTACTGTTTGATTGATAATACAAGAAGCTTTTTATGAAATCGTGTCTTGTGTGATTGCATTGCGTTCGTGAGTATTCGAGACATACGTATACGTAAGGATTCCGCACTTCGTGTACGTATTATGTGTTTTACAGCAGAGATCGATCTGTAGACCCGCTGGGACTTACAAGTGGTATCAGAGCTTTTGCTCTTGATTAGCTACTGTTGTTTGACATTGTCTCGATTGATTTTTCACAACAAGATGGAGATTTTTGGAAGTTTCTGTGTTCTTGAGAAGTTTGTGACTTTTTGTGCTGAATTTTGAGTGATTTCTTAATTTTTGGTGTTGCTTTACCAAAATTGATTCGTTCTCGAGAAGTGTTCTAAATCAGTAATTGAAGAATCCTACAGAAGGAATTTCTCTAATTCATTCTAAATCAAGATTTATGGAAATTTTCAGATATGTTCGTGCGTTTGGGTGTTAGAACAATCTTCCTTGTTCTTCAGCTGATACAGGCGAACTTGTCAAGCGAACTTATTAAGTTCGCTGGATTCCAGTTAGGCAAACTTAGTGGGCGAAGTTGTTAAGTTCGCTTCATACAGAAAGTTGTAAAATTTTTCTAAGTGTTGAAGTGTGTTCCAGGATGTCGTCTACTTCTAATCAAGTGAACAATATGACTCATTTACTGAATCATGACAATGAGATTGGAACTCCAACCAAGCCACCAAGGCTTATGAATCTCAAAGATTATTCTAATTGGAAAAGTCGATTTGAGAATTATGTTAATATCAATGACACGAGTTTGTGGATTCCTATTAGTGAGGGTTATGAGCATCATGTTCATCGTCATATGGGTGTGTCGGATACACCAAAACCAATTTCAGCTCTTAATGATGATGAAAAGAAGTTGTATGATCGTGAAAAGAAAGCTCTTGCAACTTTATTCATGTGTTTACCTCTGGATATCTACCATACTTTCAAGAAGTTTAAGACTTCTCGTGAACTTTGGGAAGGTTTGGCTAAAAGATGTGAAGGTAGCACTGATATCAAGAAGAGCAGAAAAGAATTGTTAAAGAAACAGTTTAATGTCTTTAAACACTTTGATGGTGAATCGGTGGATGAACTCATGTCAAGATATTATCATCTTCTAAGTGAAATGGTCAACAATGACATCACTTACAACAACAAGAAGATTCTTGAAAAGTTCTTGGATGCTTTACCAGCACATTTTGAGATGTACACCATAGTGATCAAAGAACAATCTGGATTTGATGATCTTAGTCCTGAAGATTTGATGGGAAAGATTCAATCATATGATCTGCATAAACAAAAGAAAGACATAATTTATCAAGATCCAATCATTTATTTTGGGAAAGGTACATCAGCATCGAAATCTGGTGGAGTTGCTTTATTTTCGGGAGAGTCGTCTGATGTTCCTAAAGATAATTCTTGTTAAGAAAATACATGTTTTGTTGCTTCAAACTCTGGATGTTCAACTCATAGCAAGAATGAAGGTCATTCGTGTTCTACTAAAGTGTCTCCTTCTGCAGCTAATGATATGATGGCAATGATTGCATCATTTTTAACTTCTTATGAAAATTTTATTGGTGGTAAGATCACTGATCTCGATATGATTCAGGAAGATTTTAAACAGCTGGATAAAGATACTTTGGAAGAAATGAATATTCAGTGGAACATGGCATTGTGGTTGAGACAAGGAAAATATCACTTGAAGAGAACTGGAAAGAAGTTCATTGGGGCGTCAAGCAAAACCAAGATGGGAATGGATAAGTCTAAGGTGAAGTGTTATAATTGTCAGGAGTTTGGTCATTTTGCTCGAGAATGTACAAAACCAAGAAATCAGAATCAAGGACCTTCAAACTCTTAAGGCAATCAAAACAAACAGAGTACTTCCACAGCTTTGATATCTCAACAAGATGAAAATTATGACTGGGGTATTCATTTGGAAGATATTGTGGCTCATGTTAGCCAAGCTTTTCTGGCTGAAGTACATCATGAAGATGGAATTGAAAGTGGTTCTTCTGATAGTGACTCTACAGATTCTGGGAGTGTACATGAAAGTGAAGAATCAGTGTCTCAGATGAGTGAACCTTCAAATGAATATTTACTAAATGATGGAGCTGCTGGAAAGGTTATAGAAAAGATTGCAGAGATGTTAGCTGAAGGAAATGCATTCATGGCTGATTCTAAGCAGGTAAAACAGGTTGATTCTTTTTTAAAATGCATTGATTTTGAATTCAAAATTATGATATTGTATGATGATTGTGACATGAAAGCAATGTACACATCGAACCAAACTTTGAAGGATAATGAAACAGTTTTGAAAGCTAAAATTGAATCTTTAAAAGATGATATTAAAGTTTTGCAAACCAAAGTAAATGAACAAGCATTTCATCTTGATGTGTCATACTCTGAGTATGAAAAGAAGATTAATGAACTTGCTGTGTCACAGACAGAGGTAACAAAATTGTTACGCAAGCTTGAATGTTATAAGAATTCCAGTTTCTTGTTGGAATATTATAATGATAATCCTTCGGGTGAAAAGGTTATTGGTGGGGTTGGTTCTTGTCCTTCTTTTTATGATACAGAGATTGGGGGAGGTGTTGGTTATTGTTCACCGTTTAATGCAAATTATACCCCATGTTTGATTGAAGAAGTTTTGGTTGAAGATCTGGAACCAAAGACTGTTTTGAACATCAATCATGTTACTGGTAATGACATGGTATATGATGATTCAACTGATGATGACGTGTTTGATTCAGAGAAAGTTGAAGGCATAGTGAAAGATTGTAAGTATGTGGAACCAGTTGTGATGAAAACAGTGACAAGAGATAGGTGCATTCTAACTGAACCAGATGATGTGAGTGAACAACCAAAACCTAAAACTACTTTTAAACCAGTTAAACCTTTTGTAAGTGGAGGTTTTGATTCACAAGAGACAAACAAGATTGAGAAAATCTCAAGTCTTGAATTTTGTAAAATAAACTTAAAGAGGAAACTCATAAGGTTCTTCAATCTTCAAACACTATTTCTCAGTGTTCATCATCTACTTCATTCAAGGTTCAGAAAGAAAAGTTTGTTCGTGTCTACAAGGAAAAACGTGCTTGTTTTCATTGTGGTGTTGTTGGTCATATCCTAAAAGATTGTCCAAATAAGAATTTGGGGAAGCGTTTGGAGAATCCAAAGTTGGCACGACCTTTTGTGAATCCACCAGCAACATCTGTAAGTAAGAATGTGGATAGTGGTGTAAAGAGGCCAAGTGTTCAGACTGCTTCTGATACAGTGAAAGTTGTGAAGAAGGTTGAGTCAATTGGTGAGTCTACCCAACCAAAAGAAAAATTGTCTAGACCACAAAGACGTCGAAGAAATAAACGGTTGAGAAAACTTCTCGAACAACCAGTGGTAAATGACAAGGTTGAGGTGTTGAGAAAGACTGACAAGGTTCAGGTTACATCAAAATGGAAACCTAAATCCATTGTTTCTGTTTCAGGGAAACAAACTTCTAAAATTCAGGAGAAATTTGATTGTGTATTGAAGGAAATAGTTTATTTTGATGAATCAGGCCGACCCAAGACCACAATGGCTTGGGTCTCTATTACTAACTAATCATTTCTCTTTGTGTGTAGGGAACTCCAAGGAGGACTATTGGCAACCATTGGTATGTTAACAGTGGATGCTCTCGGCACATGACGGGAAATCTTAATTTATTGGAAAATGTGAAAGAAATTCAGGGAGGATACGTTGCTTTTGTAGGAAAGAAAGGAGGAAATATTTCTAGCCAAGGAACTGTGTCGAATGGGAGATTGAGCTTTGAGAAAGTCAACTATGTTGAGTAGCTAGAACATAATCTGTTATCTGTTTCGCAAGTTTGTGATAAAGATTTCTCATTTCATTTTAATAAGTCAGAATGTTTGGTTCTAAAGCCGGGATTTGTGATACCTGAAGATTGGATACTTATGCGAGCTCCTCGAAAGAATGATTCATATAAGCTTGACATGAGCACACCAACGACAATGTCGTCTGTTCCAACTTGTCTTCTTTCGAATGCTTCCGAGTCTGATTCAACTTTGTGGCACCGGAAAATGGCTCATATAAATTTCAGAAAAATGAACTATCTTGTTAAAAATGGGTTGATTTCTGGTGTCCCAGTTATGAGATTTCATGTGAATGAAGACAATATTCCATGCAAGAAAGGGAAGCAGCATAGGAAGTCTCATCCTTCAAAGTTGACTAATTCAATTGTGACTCCTTTAGAGTTGTTGCATATGGATTTGTTTGGACCTATTAGTGTCAAGAGTGAAGGCGAAAAATCTTATTGTTTGGTTGTGATTGATGATTACTCGAGGTTTTCTTGGGTCAAATTTCTTGCTTCAAAGGATGAAACATCTGAAATTCTTAAGTTCCTAATTGTAGGACTTGAGAAATTGTTCAACTTGCAAGTCAGTAGAATTCGTAGTGACAATGACACATAATTCAAGAATGGGAATTTGGGTTTATTCTGTTTGAAAAAGGGTATTCATCATGAATTCAGTTCTCCTTATGTTCCTCAACAGAATGGTGTTGCTGAACGAAAAAATAGAACTCTTATTGAGACGGCTCGTACTATGTTATCTGATTCAAAATTGCCGGTTACTTTTTGGGCAGAGGCAGTAAATACAGCTTGTCATGTTCTCAACAGGGTTTTAACCGTGAAGAAACACAACAAAACATGTTATGAATTGCTGAACAATCGAAAACCTAATCTGGCGTATCTTTTACCCTTTGGGAATCCATGTACCTTGTTAAAGACTCGCGATATTCCTACTAAATTCAGCTCAAAGGCGATTGGGGGAATTTTCTTGGGAATTGTTGCAAATTCTCATAATAAGAGAGTTTTTAACAAATAATCACGTCAAATTGAAGAATGGTTTCATATTGACTGTGATAATCGTTATTGTCACACCCCAAATTTCAACTAACGGAGTTTTACTCTTTGGGAAGTGACACACCAGGATCGTAGTCATTAGTTACATTGAACGACACTATATGGGACTAAAATGAAAATATAACATAAATGATCAAAGCAAGTGCAGAAGCGTAAAACAAAAATAAATGCGCAAAACAAACGTGCCCAAGAAAAGTCCCAAAGTGTCTAGTCCAAATGAAGTCCAAAAACAAAGTACAAGCAATTCAACAATATTAATTTATAAATAAATCATGAGACTCCATGCATGCCCTATGCGTGCACCTGTGCCTTATCTTAAACGACCTGAGAAAACATGTAAGAAAACGACGTCAAAACGAGATTGGTGAGTTCACAGGTTTCAGTATATAAATAAATGTTTACCAGATTTATTGTACAATCAACATATATATATCCACTGGTAGCTTACCCATGTTCATGTTTGCTATTACGCTCACAACCGTAAACTGACTGTTTGTATTGCCTCCCACCAGGTCTATCAACCTTGGTGCACGTTTAGGTCAATATTGCACCCGTTCGATATCCAATCGAGTTAGCGCGACTAATGCGGGTGAGGTTTGTCAAACCCAATAGTACTACCTAACATACCTCGCTATTCTTATATTTGAACGGTTCGATGTGAGGACTTTCATAATAGAGTTTACGCATAGTCATAACAAGTGATACATAATGAAGTACAAAAATCAAAAAGAGTTTGCGTCATGTTATCTGCCCCAGCTTAAAAGCAGTAAAAGGGGCCGTGAAAACTCACCTGATTGCGTAGGTACTAATCACACAAGAATGAGATTGAAATCACAAGCGTTATCCCGACACGACTCACGAATGCCCTAAAATTACAAACAATAATTAGGGACTCATTGGGATTTGTGACGACGACACGGAATAAGAAACTTCCTAAAAGTAACGCTCTAATGAGTAGACGAATGCGACCACGAGAATACAGGATCCTTGAATTATTCAATTAAGAAAAACTACGATTTGCGATGAGTGAATAATAATGATAATATAAAAATATATATCGGTTTTAGTTGAGTTCAAGGATTGAAAATAATATATTATTTTATAAACGAGTTTTAAACAACTGATATGAGTTACAAGACTAAACCCGAGTCTATGGGTGGTTTTTCCGGTTTAAAAATATATTAATATAATATAAAAATTATTGTATTGAAAATATAAATAATAATCAAAACATTCGGACAACAGGTTTTCTCACACATGACCGCGCCTAAGACAAGGCACGACCACGCCTCAGACAAGGCACGACCGTGCTGGTCGGAGGCGCGACCGTGTTGATCAAACAGAAGGCACAACAAAGCTGATCACTAGGCACGACCGTGTTTGAGCCAGGCACGACCGTGTCTAGGGTTCTGAGGCACGACCGTGTCTAGCCAAGAGGCACGACCGGGTCAGAGGGTGAGGCACGACCGTGCTAAAACTCGGCACGACCGTGTCTCTTGGATTTACAGACAGAGTTTAATAGAATAAGCAAACAAGTCCAAATCCGTTTGGTTTCGATTGCGATTGACCAAAAGGAGGTGGGGTTTTTACAAAACAGAACTTTGCGAATCTAACATTATAGGTTAATTTGATTAAGAACAGGTTTAAGATCAAAACCCCCAAATCGTTTTTATGAACGAAACCTAGATCAAGATCATGACAGATTCGATAAAATACAAATAAATTAACATAGGCTTTCAATCTAGATATAAAAACGAAGCTATGGATGTGATTTATTACCAGAATCTGATAGGAATTGAAGGGACACGACTAAAACCCAGTTCCGGCGATGAGCGTTTGATCTCCACTGACTCCGACTTCGTCTCCGATCCGACTGGTGTGTGCAAAAGTTTCGAGAGAGTGCGAATGAGGTGTGAAGTGTGATCAGTCGTGGAGTTAACACGAAACATAAACGAATTTGATGGTTGAACGATAATGGTCAACGGTTACGGCTTTGATTGCCCATAATTGGGTTTAATTCGTTGTAATGACGATGATTAAAGTCTTAATGATGCTCGTTAAAGGTAGGAACATGCAGAACGATTACGAATCCGAACGAACTTGCGATTAAAGACTGCGTTTACGTTTCAACTGACAAGAGGCGCGACCGTGCCAATAAGAGGCGCGACTGTGCCAAGGCACTTGGTGCGACCGTGCTAAAACAAGGCGTGACCATGCCTACTAGGGTTTCTGATTATTTACAAAACCAGCCCTTGCAACTTCAGCTTTGAGAGAATTGATCCCTTAGTTTTAGAATTGAGTTAACTTGGTTAGGATTTAACAGAATATTTAACGGCATTACTAACGGGGTTAACTTGAAAAGTCGGATTGTCACATCATCCCCTAGTTGAAAGAATTTTCGTCCCGAAAATCAAATAATGAAAATAAAAAAAATTTCCGGATGTCACATCCTCCCCTAGTTGAAAAAATTTGCGTCCCGAAAATTAAAATAGTACCTTAAGAGCTTGACGTGGAGTGCTTGAACAGATTAGGATATTTGCGAATCATCTGATCCTCGCGCTCCCACGTGAATTCCGGTCCGCGTTTCAACTTCCAGCGGACTCTGACAATAGGGATTTTACTGCGCTTAAGCTTTTTGACTTCCCTATTCATGATTTCTATAGGTTTTTCGATGAAGCGCAACTGTTCATCAATGTGAAGTTCCTCAAGAGGAACCACGAGTGACTCGTCTGCTAGACATTTCTTCAAGTTTGAGACGTGAAAGACGTTGTGTACACCACTAAGTCTTCAGGTAGGTCCAGTTGATACGCTACTAGACCAATTCTCTTCACTATCTTGAATGGTCCAACATAACGAAGATTCAGCTTGCCTCGTTTCCCAAAATGAATGACACCCTTCCAAGGTGAGACTTTTAACAAGACCATATACCCTACTTGAAATTCTAACGATTTACGACGCTTATCGGCATAGCTCTTTTAACAATCACGAGCTGCTGCCATATGATTTCTAATTTGAATGATTTTCTCAGAAGTTTCAAGTACGAGTTCAGGTCCTGTAAGTTGACTATCCCCAACCTCGGCCCAACAAACAGGAGAACAGCATTTCCGTCCATATAATGCTTCAAATGGAGTTGCCTTGATGCTAGTGTGATAACTGTTGTTGTAGGAGAACTCCACCAAATGTAGGTGAGATTCCTAAGTGTTACCGAAATCAATCACACAAGCTCGTAGCATGTCCTCCAGAGTTTGAATAGTACGTTCTGTCTGGCCGTCAGTTTGAGGATGGTATGCTGTGCTCATATCTAGACACGTGCCTAAAGCTTTACGTAACGATTGCCAGAAACGAGAGGTGAATCGTGCATCTCGATCCGATTTGATAGAAATTGGCACCCCGTGCCGAGAGACTACTTCTTTCAAGTAAATACGAGTAGGAGTTCGTGGCAATATTGTGCTCTCATTTCCACATAGGAATCTCTGGTTGTTGGAGAAGACCAGAAGGCTTTTGATATTCAACTTTGACCTTTGCGCAAGTCAGGCACTTGCTCACATAGGTGGCTATATCGGCCTTCATCTTTGGCCACCAATACAGCACCTTTAGGTCATGGTACATCTTGTCGGAACCTGGATGAATAGAGTAACGAGATTTATGAGCCTCATCCATGACTAGTTCCCTTAAATTTCAGAATACTGGAACCCATATTCTCTCGGCGAAGTAGCGAATACCGTCAGATTTGACCTCGAGTTGTGCTTCTATACCGCGTGCACCTTCCAGCGGTAGGTTTTCCTCTTTCAGGGCTTCAAGTTGAGCACTACGGATTTTTTCAGGTAATCCGGGGTGAATAGTTAGCTGTAATGCTCGAACTCGTTTGGGCTTGGTTTCCTTTCGACTTAGGGCATCAACTACAACATCAGCCTTACCCGGATGATACCGGATTGCACAGTCATAATTATTCAAGAGCTCGACCCAACGACGTTGTCTCATGTTCAGCTCTTTCTGCTTGAAGATATGCTGAAGACTCTTGTGATCGGTGTAGATGGTGCACTTGGTACCGTACAAGTAATATCTCCATATCTTAAGTGCTAAAACTACGGCTCCCAACTCTAGGTCATGAGTGGTGTAGTTTTTCTCGTGAATCTTTAGTTGACGCGAAGCATATGCTATCACCTTTTCTCATTGCATTAATACACAACCCAGAACCTGAATGGATGCATCGCAATACACCACAAAATTGTCCGTTCCCTCCGGAAGAGCTAGAATAGGTGCACTGCAAAGTTTCTGTTTAAGGAGTTGGAATGCTGACTCTTGGTTATCGCCCCAGTTATAGGCTTTACCCTTCTGAGTTAAGGCAGTGAGAGGTTGTGCAACTTTAGAAAATCCCTCGATGAATCGACGGTAATAACCAGCCAATCCTAGAAACTGTCGCACCTCAGTCGGAGTCGTCGTTGCTGCCCAATTCTTGGTGGCTTCAATATTTGATGGATCGACATGTATTCCCTTCTCGTTAACCACGTGTCCTAAGAATTGAACTTCCCGGATCCAGAATTCACACTTGGAAAACTTAGCATATAGCTGCTCCTTTTTAAGTAAATCCATGATTAAGCGTAGATGTTCCTCCTTGTTCTTGGAATAAATGAGAATGTCGTCGATGAAAACGATGACAACTTGATCAAGGTATGGTTTACACACACGGTTCATGAGGTCCGTGAATACCGCAGGTTCGTTGGTTAATCCGAAAGGCATGACCATAAATTCATAGTGGCCGTAACTTATCCTGAAAGCAGTCTTAGAGATATCCTCATCTCGGACTCTCAATTGATGGTAACCGGAACTAAGATCTATCTTGGAATAGAAACTTGATCCTTGGAGTAGATCAAAGAGATCATCTATACGAGACAGAGGATAACGATTCTTGATTGTCACTTTATTTAGTTCACGATAGTCGATACACATACAGAAAGTCCCGTCCTTCTTCTTGACAAACAGGACCGGATCTCCCCATAGCGATGAGGTAGGTCGGATGAAACCTTTATCCAACAATTCCTTTAACTGAGTAGATAGTTGTTGCAATTCACTAGGTGCTAGTCTATAAAGTGCCCGAGCGATCGGTGCCGCTCTGGGTGCTAGGTCGATTTGGAATTCAACTTGACGGTGTGGTGGCAGACCAGGCAAGTCTTTAGGAAACAGTTCCAGAAAATCATGAACGATGGGAATATCATCAATTTTCTTCTCTTTTGATGGTTGCTCAGCAACGAGAGCCAAAATAGCAGTATGCCCTTTTCGAAGGCATTTCTGTGCTTTCATAAAGGATATGATGCCCATGACTGCACCAACCTTTTCACCCTGAACAGAAATGGTTTCTCCCGGAATGCGAACAAATTTCTCATGATAGACAATTTCAGCATGGTTTTTAGATAACCAATCCATACCAACAATTACATCAAAACTACCAAGTGTGACGGGCATAAGGTCGATATCAAGTATATGACTAGCCAGCTCAAGCTTACAACCCTTAAGAATGTGGGTTGCTTCATGTGATAATCCAGACTTTTAGTCTAACTCCATTAGGAATACAGTTAAAGTTAACCCTCTCTCAAACTTCAAGGACTAATTCTGCCTATTTTCAAATTTAAACTACAGGGACTAGTTCTGTCATTTGCCCAAAATACAATTTTGTTGACTTTTTAAAGTCAAACAGTCAAGTTCTTAACTCACCCAAACCTTGAGGACCAATTCTGCCACAATCCAAACTCTAATACATGAAACCAGAGGGACCAATTCTGTAATTAACCATAAGTTGATTTCTGTTTGACTTTCTAAAGTCAAACTCACTGTATTCAATCCAAATCAATCCCACGATCGTTTATACGTAAATGTTGAAACTGATTACACACGTCTAATGCATTAACGGTCATAACTAGCGGATTAATCATCATCAATTATTCGAATTAACTCCAATTATGAGGAGTAAACAAGAAACCGTCGACTTCCGCTATGAACTCATCGAATTCGGCTAATGCTTGTATTATTTCCACAAATTGAACCCCTGCATACCTTAATAGATCCCTATCGAAACTGTCTCACGCGCCAATTCGATCAGAAGTGGAACTAGACTCGCCGGAGACCAAGCCAACCGAAGCCGCGTACCAATTTGGTCGGGAACCACCAATTCGGTATCCATTCTGGTAATTGAACACACTCTCAGTCTCATTTTAGTCTAGCGATTGAAAGCCATATCGTTTTCAGGGCTCTCAACATCAAATAGATTATGAACCAGATTCTAGGGTTCATACGAATCTGGTATAGTCGAAATCCATCTTACACTCAATCTAAATCCAATTAATTGGTATGGTTCGAATCGCAAGATGATTCTCTATAATAGCCCTATGTTAATTCCATCAAGCAACATCGATTCGATCAAAATCTAAAACCTAGGGTTTTCTCGTTAAACGATTTGGGGGTTTGAACCTTAAACGTAATCTCAATCGAATTCAAAACTATAGTGATATTTGAAATACTTTGTTAAGTAAAAGCCCTATGAAACCGTCATCGTTCAACTTCAGAATCGAGCAAATCGATCCCTTGTTCTTGTTTTAGGGTACGGTTTTCTTGAACATGGTTTAACGATCCAAAACCATTCGTTTTTGAAATTAAATACACCCTCAGACTCGAAATTAAACAATTAACAAAACCCCTATGCTTTTGAATCAAATCGTAATCGAGATCGATGGATTTGGGACTGGGTTGGCTTCGTTTCGCGCAAGGGGGAAGAACCCACTGGAATCGTTGATTAAAACCATTTGAATCTGAAACATGTTGCGATGACCCTAGCGGGCGGACTGGTTAAACTCATGTGCAAACAGGGAGGAGACCCGGGTTCGAGTCTCCCTCCCCCTGTTTTGTTTTAATATTTATTTTAAGCATTATTTAATTTAAAAACTTTTTCCTATATTATTATATTTATACATTAAGGTGTTTTAACCCGGAAAACAACCCGTAGGCTCAGGTTTGAATTATTAACTCATGTTTATATAATATTTCCACTTTTATAAATAATATGTTTATGTTATTATCAAATAAAAATAACATGTTTACATTATTATCAAACCGTAACATCGTATTAAATAATATATTCGTATTATTTTCAACCCGTGGCTAATGTTATTAAATAATATGTATTTATATTATTTCGTACCATTTTATACCTCGTGTGACGTTTTAAATTATTTAATAATATAATCGTTATATTATTTACTCACGTTTATACATTCGATTAAAAATAATATATTTATTATTTTTCCATGCAAATGATTATTTGTTTAAATCCTTCGAACCTAAAAATAATATACTAAATTATATTATCTTTCTAACTGTTGTAAACGACCCAATCGTGCAAAGTTATGTATTTATTTATTTACTATCCGTTATTAACGTTCGACACGTAACGCTTATTCCTTAATGATTTTATTAAGAAATTTATCTAATTCCGTAGACACGTTCGTATACTCTTTAATCCTTAGAATACGTTAAAATGTTCAATCTTCCGTGTCATTGTCACAAATCCCAATGCATCCCTAACTGTTATATTTGTATCTCTAGGGCATACGTAAGCCGTGCAGGCTAACACTCGTGTACCAAATCTCTTACTTGTGTGATACTACCTCCTACGCAACGCAGGTGAGTTTCACGGCCCCTTTTACTGTTTTTATTTGGGGGAGAAAACATGTCACAACCTTTTTGGTTTATTGTAATTCATATGATATCACTATTGAGGCTAAGCGTAACATACTATCATGAAAAGTCCTCACACACATCGGACCGTTAATATGGTATGAACGAGGTAATTTTGGTAGTACTACTGGGTTTGACAAACCCCACCCGTGTTAGTCGCGCTAACTCGATTGGAGGTCGAACGGGTGTTATATTGACGTTAACACATTAGTCAGAGTTGATAGACCTGGCTGGAGGCAAACAAGCAAACTCACTGTCAGTTTCGGTTGTGAGCGCTTTAGCAAAACATGAATATAGGCATGCAACCTATTGATATATATATTGAATGTACATAATCCGTAAACGCTTTACTTAAAATGATTGAAACCTGTGAACTCACCAACCTAGTGTTGACTCGTTTTTCTTACATGTTTTCTCAGGTTGGCACTCAGGATCACGTTAAGTCATGCATGTGTCTTGGACTCCAATTGAAATAATTATCTATTGAATAATATTTATGTTTTGTTTGTAATTGGATTTGGGCGCGTTGTTTTGCGCATTTACTTTCGTTTAACGCTTTCGCATATACACTCTGAACCTTGATCTTTTATGTTATTACATTTCAAGTCCCATATAGTGTCGTTTGAAGTAACTGATGTCTGAGATCCTGGTTTGTCACCTTTAAAACGGTAAAACTCCGTTAGTAGAATTTGGGGGTGTGACACTTCAATTATTTGGCCATCAGATATCTCTATTATATACTTAGTTTGTAACAGGGTTGGGGTTCCTTTTACCATATCACTAAGCTTCTTAGATATAAAACTCCTATCAGCACCCGTATCAAATAGAACAGAAGCGAAGTAATTGTTTAAGAGAAACTTACCAGTGACCACATTATGATCATATCGAGCTTCTCCAGATCCTAGTACGAAGGCTCGTCCTTTCGCACCATTCCCTCCATTATTTTCGTTGTTGCCACCATTGTTGTTATGATTACTGTTGTTGCCGTTGTTGCCCTGATTATTGCCGTTGCCATTACCATTACTATTTTCGATTCCATTCCCACCCTTCTTCAACTGAGGACAATCCCTCTGAATATGTCCCTCCTTACCGCACTGAAAACATCCTCTTGTAAATCCCTGTGGTCAAAATGGTTGCTTGTTCAGAAGTGCAACCCTATAATCTTTCGCAGCGTGGCCCATCTTACCACATCGCTGGCAACGCTGTTGGTCACTAGTGCCTGTGTGGTGATAACCACATTTGTTGCACTTAGGATACCTCCCAACATATTCACCCTGATTTGGACCTGAAGAGGTCGTCTGATTGAAGTTCTGAGCAGGCTCAAACTTTCGCTGCTGTTGATGAGGTTGATTAAACTGGGATCCCTTGGAGCTGGAGTGAGAGTTGGAGTTGTTATCAAACTTGCGCTTGGAAACTGAACTCCTCAGGGGTAGAGTCCCTTGAGTTACCGCCTGGTCAGTTAACTTGTGGGCAAGTCTAATCGTCTGCTGGATGGTAGTGGGGTTGGACGAAGTAACCATACTTTGAATCTGTGGCACTAGACCTCCAATATACAGCTCAATCCTCTTGTAGTCCGGAGTCACCATATGCGGGCACATGGTAGCAAGCTCATGGGAACGAGTGGTATAAAGTTCGATTTCTGAACCTTCCATCTTCAGATTCCAGAATTCTCCTTCCGAATTTTGAATTTCATCCCGAGGACAGTACTCCTCCTTCATCATTGTCTTAAACTCCTCCCACGGCAGTGCATTGGCCATAGCTAAACCCAACATCTGGACCTGTGCATTCCACCAAGTGAGAGTCGGGCCCTCCAAAGTTTCAGAAGCGAACTTGACCTGATTGGCCGATGGGCAGTTGCACATGGCAAATACCGATTCTATTTTTTCGAACCAACGGAGTAGTCCGACAGCTCCTTCGGCTTCACTAAAGGTGTGGGGCTTGCAGTCCATAAATGTTTTGAATGTGCATGCTGGTTGCTGATTCTACTGAACTGGATTAGAAACATAATATAGGTTCAAGGTTATAAGGCTTAGGAAATGCGCTTTGAGAGATGAAATGACCTCACTAGTCAATGGTTATAGCATTTACCTGCAGCATTTTGTGCTGCTAGGGCCTCAGCCACACTATCGTTGATTAGTGCCGCCAGCTCCGCTGCTGTTATGTTGATGGTACCTCGGCCACCAGCACGTCTTCCCGACATGATTCTTCACATTCACAAATACAAAACAATGAGAAATATATTGCATATTAAACATTATTTATGTACAAGTAAGGAAAAACCACATCTAACATTTTTGAAATTAAATAAATTGTAAAGCTACAAAATAAATAACTCAAAACATTAAACTTCTCGTGCTTTTATTGAATGGGAACAACCTTACCCATCTAGGTTGAAAAGAGAAATAACATAAGCGAAACATGAATGAAAAGGAAAGATAGGATAGAAAGATCATCAAACATCCTCGACATCGGAAGAAACGTATGATTGTGCATCGTCGATCTCCACCAGTTCCTTCTCGGGTGGCTCCTCCTCTAAGGGCTCATCCTCGTCGTCCGAAAGTGGAACGTCTTCTGGAAATAGGGCTGCTTGTAGTTGAGCTTCTAAGTGGGTCACTCTCTCCTGAAGTCCTTCAGCAGCATGGTCTACTACTTGTAGTTGGGCTTCCAGATGAGTCACTCTCTCCAGAATCCCTCCTACATCATGGTCCGAGGTGTCCACCCTCGTCTCCAAATGTGTAACCCGATCCACCAAATGGTTATGGACTTGTCCGTCACTGCTAGCTCAGCGGTCAAAAGCTCTAACCCTACCTTATTCTCCTCTATTTGTGACTCTCGCTACAGAATGTCGGGTATCTCATCAGTGGACTCCTTCATCTCCTTTAACTCCTTAGTTATGATGAACATAAAAGCTGCAAAACCTTGCTCCATGGTGCATGGCAAGCTTGGCAAAGTGGAGGATGAGGAAGTGGAACCAAAATAAGGCGATGGAACATTTCTCATCTCGATCCACCTTTGGATCATCTTCGGATATGCACTCCCATTAGGTGTCGTGTTCCTTGCTCGTGCATTACTTGGTTCACCCTGTTCCACCAAGTTGTCACTAGAACTAGTCCAGCGCCTTTTGGGCTCCGGGGATGATAAGGTAGATGCCTTAGGTGATGGTGGTGGGGTTGACGACATGATCCTGTAATGTAATACATAAGTGCAAAAATCCAAACGTTTATGACATGTAACTAATGTGTGAGATTATAGTCTAGTTATGCAATCCTAGTTCTCTAAAACCAATGGCTCTGATACCAATCTGTCACACCCCAATTTCAACTAACGGAGTTTTACCGTTTGGGAAGTGACACACCAGGATCGCAGTCATTAGTTACATTGAACGACACTATATGGGACTAAAATGAAAATATAACATAAATGATCAAAGTAAGCGCGGAAGCGTAAAACGAAAGTAAATGCGCAAAACAAACGCGCCCAAGAAAAGTCCCAAAGTGTCCGATCCAGACGAAGTCCAAAAACAAAGTACAAGCAATTCAACAATATTAATTTATAAATAAATCATGAGACTCCATGCATGCCCTATGCGTGCAACTATGCCTTATCTTAAGCGACATGAGAAAACATGTAAGAAAACGATGTCAACACGAGGTTGGTGAGTTCACAGGTTTCAGTATATAAATAAACGTTTACCAGATTTATTGTACAATCAACATATGTATATCCACGGGTAGCTAACCCATGTTCATGTTTGCTATTACGCTCGCAACCATAAACTGACTGTTTGTATTGCCTCCCACCAGGTCTATCAACCTTGGTGCACGTTTAGGTCAATATTGCACCAGTTAGATATCCAATCGAGTTAGCGTGACTAACGCGGGTGAGGTTTGTCAAACCCAGTAGTACTACCCAACATACCTCGCTATTCTCATATTTAAACGGTTCGATGTGAGGACTTTCATGATAGAGTTTACGCATAGTCATAACAAGTGATACATAATGAAGTATAAAAATCAAAAAGAGTTTGCGTCATGTTATCTCCCCCAGTTTAAAAGCAGTAAAAGGGGCATGAAAACTCACCTGATTGCGTAGGTAGTAATCACACAAGAATGAGATTGAAATCTCAAGCGTTAACCCGGCACGGCACACGAATGCCCTAAAATTACAAACTACAATTAGGGACTCATTGGGATTTGTCACGACGACACGGAATAAGAAACTTCCTAAAAGTAACGCTCTAATGAGTAGACGAATGTGTCCACGAGAATACAGGATCCTTGAATTATTCAATTAAGAAAAACTACGATTTGCGACGAGTGAATAATAATGATAATATAAAAATATATATCGGTTTTAGTTGAGTTCAAGGATTGAAAATGATATATTATTTTATAAACGAGTTTTAAACAACGGATACAAGTTACAAGACTAAACCCGAGTCTATGGGTGGTTTTTCCGGTTTAAAAATATATTAATATAATATAAAAATTATTGTATTGAAAATATAAATAATAATAAAAAAATTCTGACAACAGGTTTTCTCACACACGACCGCGCCTAAGACAAGGCACGACCGCGTTAAGGTCACGGGCACGACCGTGATTGTCGGAGGCGTAACCGTGTTGATCAAACAGAAGACACAACAAAGCTGATCACTAGGAACGATTGTGTCTGAGCCAGACACGACCGTGTCTAGGGTTCTGAGGCACGACTAGGTCTAGCCAAGAGGCACGACCGAGTCAGAGGGTGAGGCACGACCGTGCTAAAACTCGGCATGACCATGTCTCCTGGATTTACAGACAGAGTTTAACAGAAAAAGAAAACAAGTCCAAATTTGTTTGTTTCGATTGCGATTGACCAAAAGGAGGTAGGCTTTTTAGAAAAAAAGAACTTTGCGAATCTAACAGTATGGGTTAATTTGATTGAGAACAGGTTTAAGATCAAAACCCCCCAAATCATTTTTATGAACGAACCCTAGATCAAGATCATGACAGATTTGATGATATTCAAATAAATTAACATAGGGCTTTCAATCTAGATATAAAAATGAAGCTATGGATGTGATTTATTACCAGAATCCGATAGGAATTGAAGGGACACGACAAAAACCCAGTTCCGGCAATGAGCGTTTAATGTCCACTGACTCTGACTTCGTCTCCGATCCGACTGGTGTGTGAAAAAGTTTCGAGAGAGTGCGAATTAGGTGTGCAGTGTGATCAGTCATGGAGTTAACAGGAAACATAAACGAATTTGATGGTTGAACGATAATGGTCGACGGTTACGGCTTTGATTGCCCGTAATTGGGTTTAATTCGTTGTAATGACGATGATTAAAGTCATAATGATGCTCGTTAAAGGTAGGAACGTGCAGAATGGTTACGAATCCGTTCAAATTTGTGATTAAAGACTTCGTTTACGTTTCAACTTACAAGAGGCGCGACCGTGCCAATAAGAGGCGCGATCGTGCCAAGGCACTTGGCGCGACTGTGCCAAAACAAGGCGCGACCGTGCCTACTAGGGTTTTTGATTATTTACAAAACTAACCCTTGCAACTTCAGCTTTGAGAGAATTGATCCGTTGGTTTTAGAATTGAGTTAACTTGGTTAGGATTTAACAGAATATTTAACGGAATTACTAACGGGGTTAACTTGAAAAGTCGGATTGTTATAGTTATGTTCCTCAGGATGCAAAAGGTCCCTCTTGGGAATTTGATTATGATGCATTATTTAGATCTTTCAATATTACTCCTGCAATTTCTCCTGTTGAAGCTGAAATACTCTATCAGTCCTACTGCAATGTTGATTTAACTGTCGATCATCGTTCGGTTATTCCGATTGTGGATACTCCTTCAATTGATCCGAATGTCGCTTCAACTTCGGGTACAACACAACATGATGACTTTGACGATGATGAAGTTGTGTTTCTGGAGTCTTCAAATGATATCCAGAACATAATTGATGATTCATCAGCATCGGTATCAGTTGAGGGGGAGTTGCCTTCAAATCTTGATGCTATTATTCAAGCTTCAGATATTCCTCAATCTCGTGTGCATAAGAATCATCCAACTGACAATATTATTGGTGATTTGAATGCAGATGTTCAAACGAGGCATCGTACACTTGCAGAAAATTCATGTTTGTATTCTCAGATTGTGGATACATGTATCTTGGAGACATGTTTACATGCTTGCTTTATTTCTCAAACAAAACCTACGAATGTGGTTAAGGCATTGGGTGATGACATTGTGGATTGAGGCCATGCAGGAAGAATTGGCTCAATTTGATAAATTACATGTTTGGGATTTGGTTGACCTACCCAAGGGTTCAAGATCTATTAGCACAAAGTGGGTATTCAAATGCAAGCGTGATGATCGTGGTGTTGTGGTACGTAATAAGGCGAGACTTGTTTTCCAAAGTTTTAATCAGCAAGAAGGCGTTGATTACACCGAAGTTTACGCTCCAGTTGCGAGGATTGAGGCAATATGTTTGTTTCTTGCTTATGCTTCTTTCAAGGGTTTCAAAGTTTTTCAATTAGACGTCAAGAGTGCTTTTCTGTATTGAATGGTAAAGGAAGAAGTATATGTGAAACAGCTACCTGGTTTTGAAGATCCCAAGTTTCCTAACAAGGTTTTTAAATTGGATAAAGCATTATATGGTCTTCATCAGGCTCCTCATGCTTGGTACAAAACTTTTTCGGTGCATTTACTTGAGAATGATATTGAACGTGGTCAAATTGATTCTACCCTTTTCATCAGAGAAGCAGGGGGAGATTTTTTACTTGTTCAAATATATGTTGATGACATAATCTTTGGATCGATGAATGTTGATATGTGTAAAGACTTTGAAAGAGTGATGAAGTTGAAATTCTAGATGAGCAGCATGGGAGAATTATCGTTCTTTTTGGGTCTTCAGGTTTATCAAAATGAAGATGGTTTTTATATTCATCAAACAAAGTATGTTGCTGATATTCTCAAGAAGATTGATATGGAAAATGCTTCAACTTTCAACACTCCAATTCCAGTTAATCACAAACTAGATTCTGACCTGAAAGGGAAAGAGGTGGATTTTCGATTATACAGAGGAATGATCGGGTCTTTAATGTATCTGACAGCGTCACGTCCATATATTATGTTTGCAGTATGTTTGTGTTCAAGATTTCAGTCTAAGCCGAATGAATCTCATTTGATTGCTGTAAAGCGGATTTTAGATACTTAAAGGGTAAACTAAGGTTGGGATTATGGTATCCAATTAATTCTGACTTTGATTTTAAAGCTTTTACAAATTCAGAGTATGGAGTTTGTGGTCTAGATAGAAAATCAACATCTGGTGGTTGTCAATTTCTAGGGAATAGACTTGTATCCTAGCAATGCAAAAAGCAAACCTCAGTTGCAATTTCAACATGTGAGGCAGAATATATTGCATCAACCAGTTGTTGTTCCCAAATCCTATGGATTCAACGGCAGTTAAAGAATTATGGTTTGAACTTTATAGGGACACCAATGATGGTTGACAACACAGCCACCATGTCGATCACAACAAATCCTGTGAAACATTCAAAGACAAAGCACATAGAGATTCGACATCATTTCATTCGTGATTGTGTAGAGAAGAAGCTGATTGAATTGGTGAAAGTTCATACGGATGAAAATTATGCTGATTTGTTTACCAAAGCATTCAATCGTACACGGTTTGAATTTCTTACTCAAATGATTGGTATGCTTAATCCAACGTGACAAAGGTTTTTCGAAAGGTTTTCATGGAAGTTTTTCTTTTAGTTTTATAGATTATTTAAAAGTAAATAGTTTTACGCTTTATTTTTAGCTTGTTTACTTGCTTTCTGAAAAACTCATACAAATTTGAAAAATATAAAATCGGCAATGCTTGAAGTTAGAGAAGAAATGATAGTACATCAGTAGATGATCACATACTCATGACCATAGATTTACTACCTGGTGTCTGTATTTATGTTTGTGCTTATATGAGTTGATCTAAACTTCTTAGTTTGCATAAACAAGAAATGATAGCTTCATGACTGTCTGACATTGCTACATATAAATTTTAATTTGAATATTTGCATGTAATTTGAATTGTTAGTAGGCCAGAAGCGTTTTTAGTCCATTAGTAGTGTGAAAACATAATGGTCTATGTCACAATTGTGATTTGAACCCATGGTATGCTAGGTGTGTGTGTTAAAAGATCATTATCAGATAAAGAATATGAACTTTAAGTATTTCATGAGACCAGTATTGGACTATATTGATTAGCACAATGTTTCAGTTCACTTTACTGCCCATGTCCCGAAAAACATGCAATGTGAAGTTGGACTAAGATATGTTTCTGACAACTTGTTGGAACATATACTCACCCTTGGATCAGTTATCTTGATTCCATTGAATATATCCGGATAACAGTTGGATCACTTTACCCTATATCATTGACTCAATTGATTCTTTAATCATTCTTCTGTTAGTACGAATCATGATATTTCATCCAAAACCAAGCTATATGAATCATTCGATTTTGAATCATTCTGATTCAATATATCCTTCGGGATCTGGTTTCTTTTATGTGCTAATTGAGATAGCCTCATCCTGTAAATTGATCTAAACTTTGCATAAGTCTCAATATGTCTTGAAGATAGTGCAATTTTACATTTCTGTTGGCATATTTGTGGGGTACACATTGTTTTCATATAAATGGTACTAACTCACAAGAACGTGGGATAAAAACGCTTATAGTTTCAAATCTTATAATGCTGACAACTTGAATTGACATGTAGTATATTCCAAATTCGTTATGAATAAGTTAGCATGTCAAGATATGATACTGTTTACTTTGAAGTTTATCGCGTATCATTTCATGAATTTCTGAGAATTTAAAAAAAAATTCAAAAGATTTAATAGTTTATGAAAATATGATATATTAGATCTGGGAAATTGTTTGCTGGGATATCATAGAATGCTGCAAATATTGCTTGTTTATTGATCCAAGTATCTGTAAATATGTAGAATGCCATAGGTCAACCCTTAGATCTGCTAGGGATTTTTATTCAGAATGAGTATATGATACATCACAAATACTGATATGATCTTCTTAATCGCAGTGTTCGACCAAAAATATGTGATTATGTATGTACTGAGAAAAACCAAAAAAATTTATTTTTAGATGTTTCTAGATTTACTGCTTTAATTCTTTAAAAAAAAGTACAAAAATATTTTAGTGTGTTTTAGCATAAATTTTGAAAAATCCAAAAATATGTTCTTTACTTGTTCATTTAGTTTTCTAAGAAAACTTTAAAAAGATTTTGTTTTTATCTTCCATGAATAATTCTTATAAGTTTGGATTGAGATTGTTATACAGGTTGCAAGATAATCGGAATGTCGGATATAGAAGAAAATGAAAATTTTCAAAAGTTTGTTCAAGTATGGGTTAGGCGAACTTGCCTTGTTCGCTTAACATGTTCGCTTGATAAGCGAACTTGTTAATTTCGCTTGAATTAGGCGAACTTAATCAGATAAGTATATATTGACTTCAGCGAACTTGACCATTTTTACCTTTGTCTTGACTTGAGCGAACTTATCAGGCGATTTTATACGAAATGACGCGATTTTTCTAAGTTTGAATTCTAGTTGGTGAAAGTGATTATTTGTTCCTGTTTCTATATCAAAATTCGTTTGCGAGTTCATAGAAGGTATAATCATCTCATTTCATCCGTCAATTTGTTCGAAATCACGATTTTTATTCTCGGTTATCATCGTGACTGTCGCATGGATTGTTCTTCATCATTTTGTGTTTTAAATCTGAATATGAATTGTTGATTACATTAATCGAGTGTTGGCGAGTGCTTGAGTATGGTTGATTGTAGTGGATAACATCAAATTGATCGATTTTGATTTCTGTGACTGTTCGTCTTTTTGAGCGAACTTGCTCAGGCGAACTTAACAAGTTCGCCTCTTGTAACTCTAAGCGAACTTGTTAAGTTCGCCTAGGAGACCAGAGTTCGAAAGACTTGGTAATTTCAAAGTTGTGATTTTTTTTTTAACTTTTACTTTGTTATTTTTTCTTATTTTGAATTTGTGTTTGAAATTGTCGATGTCTAATCTACTGTTCTTAGCAGGTCATGGATCGTCGTGTTGAGTATAAGCACAATCAGGTGGCACTACTTGATCCCGAGTTAGCTGAGGCGGCAAATTATCAAGAGATTATTACTTTTCTCAATCGATCAAGGATTCATGTCGCTCTTTCCGCTAATCCTCATATTAGCCTATTATACATTCAACAATTATGGGAAACGGCACACCAAGATACAGATGTTGATCCACATGTGATTTGGGCTACGGTGAATAACCAAGAAATTGCTATTTCTGCTCAGGATATCAGGACAGCTCTTGCTTTGGGTGGAAGAAATGATTACCCGATTAGTTTACCGAATACCCTGATTATGCGTTGCTTTCAAAGAATGGGTTGTCGAGGTCGCCAGAATGATACACAAGCACGCAAGGGTGGTCTTGTAGGGCAATGGAGATATTTTATGCATGTGATTTTTCAATGCTTATCACCAAGGAAAGCTGGCACTGACGGGTTAAAGACATCGTTGTAAGCTGCAATGGTAGCTTTGACGTTGAATCGACCTTTCAACTTTGCCCTTTACATCTACAGGGAGTTGGTGATGCAGATTACACCACCTAAGGGTCAGGATTTCTTAATGTACCCTCGATTCTTGTAGGTTATCCTGAATCATTTGATCCCTAATTTGCCACCAGTAAATCCCCAATTGAATTTAACTCCAATGACAAAGAGGATCTTTACTGATTGTATGAATATCAAACAGCAGAATCCAGCTTTAATTCCAGTTGCTACACCATTGTTTGGGCACATAATTAATCATGCTTATGTTGCATCTCCAAACAATAACTGGATACATGATGATCCTGCTTTGGAATTACCTCCAGTTGACAATCAAGATGAGGAGGAAGAGGATGAGGAAGGTGGTGATGATAATGAAGGTACTGACAGTGATGATAGTGATGATGGTGATGATGGTGATGATGGTGATGATAATGATGATGATCATGCTGATGATGATGTAACTGTACCTGTTGATAATGAACCTCATGTTGATGACGTGGAGGTTGACGAGACAAGCACCAGTTCATATGGATCTGGTAGCTCTGATGACAGTGATGAGATCAGGATTTTGGCCCTGATCATTATGATCAGTTAGCTAAACTTCCTCGAGTTACTAGAAATATATATGATAACCGTCAGAAGTCTCTAGGTAAGAAGAAAGTGACTTTACCAAGACGCAAGTATGTAAGGGATCCTCATCCCGATGCAGTACCTGGTAAAACAAAATTACAAGATGGAACATCCAGTTCAGAGGATGATGACGCTCCTGCAGCAAAAGGACCTAAACTGATGGCTTCGGCTATTCATGCTGCTCAAACTGCACAGGTTGAGAGTTTGTCAATTCTTTGATAATCACTCCTATTCCTTCACAGTCTCATACTCCTCAAGCTACTCCGACTGTATCCAAGACTCACGATGAGGCTGGTCCGTCTACAAGAGATATGCATAATGAACGAATACAAGCTTTGGAAACACAGGTTTCAGGCTTACAATCTTAAGTAGATGCTTTACTTGCTAGTGAAGCCCAGCGTGCTCAAACTATCAATGATCAAAACAAGGTTCTTGCAGAGATGCAACTTCTTGTTAGCCAACTGTTGGAGTGTCTTGACGCTCAGGGGGAGAAGGTTCAGGCTGATAAGTCGGCTTGTCATAGTATTGGCATTCAAAAGAATTTAGATGATGAAGAACCTGATGCTGGTGATGGTTTGGGTGAGCGTCAACACGCTGATACTAACCCGTCATTAACTCAGGGGGAGTCAGAGATTATTATTGAAGCTAATATGATAACAGGTGATGATGATAAAGAATCGACTGAAGTTAATGCTGATATGTTGCATAATTCAATCTTTGAAGACTCTGACATAGATGATGCAGACAAAATTGAATGTTTATTAGACCTGGATGATTTTTCTAATGATGATGATACAGAAGAGGAAGGATTAGAGGTAGGAGAGATTGTTTAGGTAGAGCTGGAGTGTGATAATAAGAAAGTTGTTTACGAAGGATGTGAAGGTTTAATTGATACAGATGTGTTTGAAGATGATGTAATTCCTGAAGGGTTTTCAGAAGGAGTTGTAGAATCTGATGCATCTGATCCTGATCTAGAAAAACAAAAATCTGACTCTGCTAAAAGTTTGCCTAGAGATACAGAAATGTATAATAATACTGGAATGACAAAGGCATAATGGGTGGAGATGGTGAAGAGATGGTGAAGAGCTGGAGATATAACTTACCAGTTGCTCCATTGGCACCAGTGCAAAAGCAAAGATATGTAAACAAAGACAAATGCTCTGGAAGAATAATAAGTTGGTTTTATGAAGCTGAGTTCAAGTTATTCGCTTTGAAGAGAATAGATGGAGTTCAGTATTTAAAGACAAGGTTTAAATACTTTAACTCTTTACCGAGATGTGAAGTCAATGGGTTATCAACAAAGCCCTTGATTAACAGATCGAATTGCCAACTTGATAAGAATGGAAGGAGGTTCTGGAAAGTATGAGAGACTGAAACCTCAATACGGAAGAAGAATAAAAGAAGTAAATCATGTTACTCAAAAGGTGACATGGAAATACAAGTTTAAACTTGTGAGATCAGTACCAAAGATTCCATTGAAACTGATTTCTTATGATTGTCTACATGATCTTAAATGGTGGAACGTTGATGGATGTACGGGAGAAGGTGTGATGGAAAACTTGAATGGCAAGGTTATAGTGAGATTCTTTGATACTATGAACCTTGTTAACTTTTCAAGTTCTGGTCAGAAGATTCTAAAGCGTAGAGAGATTATGTATACTGATGAAAGCAGAGAGCAGGCATTACAGTATAAGAAGGTGTTGTATGTGTGTTTGAAACACAGGATATGTGCAGGGAGCTCGTTACCAAAGAATTGGAAGAACAAGACTTGAAGATAAAGACCAAGCTGTTGCCAAGGGGGAGTCTGTTCGAGCATGTTTTGTGATAACAAGCCTTGTAATACATTAGTCTTTATGTTTAAAGTTTTGTATGTTTTGTAATTGTAATTAGTTAAGTTTGCACAGACGAACTTAATATGTTCGCCTGGTATAGTTGAGGCGAACTTAACAAGTTCGCCTGAACTAAAGGTGGCGAACTTAATATGTTTCAGTTTGTGTTGTCTATAAATAGTTCAAGAGTTTTTCTCATTTGTAACTTCTGCATTTTACTATAACTACTCTGTGTTTACTGTTTGATTGATAATACAAGAAGCTTTTTATTAAATTGTGTCTTGTGTGATTGCATTGCGTTCGTGAGTATTCGATACATACGTATACGTAAGGATTCCGCACTTCGTGTACGTATTATGTGTTTTACAGTAGAGATCGATCGGTAGACCCACTGGGACTTACAAACACTTAGAAAATTTTGACAAGTTTCTGCCTATAGCGAACTTAACAAGTTCGCCCGTAACTGCTCAGACAAGTTCGCCTACTTCAGCTGAAGAACAAGGAGGAAAGTTCTATCCCCTAAACACACGAACAGATCCGAAAATTTCCATATCTCTCGATTTTGAAGGAATTAGAGAAATTCTTTTCGTAGGATTCTTCAAATGATGATTTAGAACACTTCTATCGGATCAATTTTGGTAAAAAAAACACCAAAAATGAAGAATTCAGTCAAAATCGACTTCCAAAATCGCTAAAAACTTGAAGAACACAGAAAATTCAGAAAATCTTCATCTTGTTGTGTAAAATCAATCGAAACAATGTTAAACAACAGTAGCTAATTAAGAGCAATGACTCTGATACCACTCGTAAGTCCCAGCGGGTCTACCGATCAATCTCTGCTGTAAAACACGTGATACGTATACGAAGTGCGGAATCCTAACGCATACGTACGTCTCGAATACTCACACACATAATACAATCACACACAAGACAAGATATCATAAAAAGCTTCTTGTATTCAATCGGTAAACAGCACACACTTAGTAGTTCCAGAAATACAGAATGTTACAAATGAGAACAACTACTGCACTATTTATAGACAATACAACTGGTTCAGGCGAACTTATCATGTTCGTCACCTTTAGTTCAGGTGAACATGTTAAGTTCGCCTCAACTAGATCAGGCGTACATGTTAAGTTCGCCTGTGCAAACTTAAACAAATACAATACAAAACATTAAACATAAAGACTAATCTATTACAAGGCTTGTTGTCACATAACATGCTCCAACACTTTTTGGTACTTATTATTCCACGTGAACTTGTGACATGGGAGAAAGTAGAAAGGAAATGCTAAAGCAAGAGTTTAATATGTTCAATCATGTTAGTGGTGAAAATTTGGAGGTTCAGATTCACGCACTTGATGACTGAGATGAAGAATGCTGAAATAGAGTTGACAAAGGGAGAAATCAACAAAAGGCTACTCAACTCTTTACCAATAACGTGGAACTTCAACTGCACCGCCATCAAGAGAACCAAGGATATGTATCAGACATCCTTGAGTGAGTTGATCTCTATTTTGTACTCTTATGATATGAATGATAAACAGTGCCATCTTAATCATATCAGTTCAATGGATGTTTCTGAAATTGCTGGAGCTAGTACATCTACTTCACGTGAATCAAAGGCATTTGTGAGCCAGCACGACATGAGTGATAAAACTCAAGATTTGGAAATGAAACATCATGCGTTCGTGGTTGAAGTCACCGACACTGAGGTAACCAAAGATCTTTGCTCTGCTATTTGTATTGATAAAGTCAATCGTTACAAACATGATACTGATACATTAAATCAAGAAATAACAAAGATTAGATATTCCAACTCAAAACACAAACGATTAGAAAAGGTTTTCAAAGATACAATTGAAGCAAGCAAAAATGATTTTTCAAAACTTGAATTGGATTTTAGCAATAAGGAATGTCTTTATCGTAATATATTAAATTGATAGATGACCTTAGCTTAAAATTAAATGATGTTGTGACTCAATTGGCAAACACCAAACTAATAATTGAGAAAATTGAACACTCTCGAACACTCTCGATCAGTGGTGTATGACATGATAGATTCCCAAGTCGGAAAGAAAGGGAATACAGGAATTGGTTATCATGCTATTGAAGATCCGTTCAATGGAAACTTTACCTCAATGCCAAGTGTTCAACATGAAGATGTTGAGATGGAATATCGTATAGGCCGTAAACCAGATCCTACGGTAGAGCATGTGAATGTTACTAACCCGTCTAAGTCTTGTGCAGCAACAAGATTAGTAGAGGACATATTGGCGGATTGTGGGAGTGATGTTGATGAGGAGGATGGTCGCGTTTTTGAGTCTAAGTCTGCGTCATTTAAAAATAAATTGTCTTGTTTTCAAAATGGTACTTTTTCAAAAGGGGATAAGTTGAAAGGGAGTTTGACATCCACATTTGTTAAAAGTGGTACTTTAGAAAGGGAAGAAAAACAAATTGCCGACGGTAAAAATCATCATTTTGTCAAAAATAAAAACCGTTCCCTTAATAGAGAAAGTAGCAAACCATCTACAAGTCAGTCAAGTTCTAAACAATTGCCTCAAAGGTTTACCAAAAATGAAATTTATTCAAAATTGGATAACCATCATGTTTTTGAACAAAATGTTAAGAATTCTGATAAGAATTGTTTTAGATCGAATCACATAAATTGTGATAGATATGATGACCAAGTGTTTGATAGAAGGTTTTCTAGTAACTGTGAAAATGCAGATTGCTTCACAGGCTCTCCTCAACAGTCATCATCATGGTTCAACAGACCAGGCTATGTTTCGTATGCTAGGAAACGGACATGCTACAAATGTGGCAAAGCTGGTCACATTGCAAGAAACTGCACACATCGTCCTTATGAGCCCTATTATTTGCAAAATCAGAGGGGTACACCAAGGGAGAAGCATTATTCTAAGCCAATGAAGGTTGAAAAACTTAAGGCAATGATGAATAAGCATCCCAAAGTTAAGCCTTCTGATAGTGATTGGAATGCTGCTAAGAACAAACAAAAGGTTTTTCGTGAAAACAAGCAATGTAAAAAACCTAAAGAGGAAGAAAAACCTAAAGTTGGTACTCCTCAAGCAACCAAAAAGTTTGTTAAACCAACACCAATTTGGAAAACTAAATCAAAAGCAGTTGAATCACCAGTGTTAGAGAATGATAAGGATATGTGTTTACAAGAAGTATCTTACATTGATGCTTTGGGCGTACCTAGGACCACTATGGCTTAGGTACCTCTGTCTAACTAACTTGCTAGAATCATGCAGGAACAGCCAAGGAGGACTGTCAACAACCTATGGTACGTTGATAGTGGTTGTTGCAGGCACATAATGCGGGACATCTCTCTACAACATGATATCAAACACTTTGATGGAGGGTATGTTTCCTTTGCATGAAATAAATTAGGTAAGATTAGCATGAAATGTATGGTCACTAATGGTAGTCTATGCTTTGAGGATTATATTTATGATATTTTTACAAAATCCTTTGATCTGACCAGTTTCACTTTTCTGGTTCAGTGTTTCAAAATGTTATGCTTCGATTAACGAGTCACATCGGTCACCAAAAATATTTTTCTTAGGATAAGAATTTTGTTTTGTTTATTAGTTGTATAAAACAAAAAGTTTTGGGGGAGAAATTTCCTAAAAACTCCAAAAAGATTTTCGGTTTAAGTTTTTAGTTTCATCTTTAAATAAAAATCAGAAAAATACAAAAAAAATTGTCTTTCTTAAACAAGTCGTTCTATTGAGAACTCTGTCTAATGGGAAATGATAGTACATCATTCTAGAGGTTGGATCATCTTATGTAAGGCCTATAGTTGAAAAGATCAAGATCTTAGGGTGATATGTTGATAGGCTCTACTAAAACTGAAAGGATGGCATGATAGTGTTTCACTGAAACATAAAAGTCATTAATTTAGTGGGGAACATCTCATAGATGGGTAGAATATTTATTTCCTGTTAATAATTGAACACTTACATATAAAGGTTGATGAACTGTGGATGAACATACTATCTCTGGATTGCACGACCCGAGACCCTTCACAAAGGGGTTGCGAGCTGACTTGATACAAGTCTGTATATATATGTATATAGATATATATGTATATGGATAAAAGACATGCAATGACATGCATTAGGTGAAAAGACACTCAATGAAAATGCAAAGCTACTCTGCAAAGCAGAAATTTGAGCAAAAAAGACACGCAATGTTAATGTCGTGCTATAGGAAAATTCAAAAAGATATGTCTAAAGACGTACATATTAATAAATACCTGTAAATATTTTTCTTTTTGGGAATGTGTAACTGGGAAGGAAACTCTTATCAAGGCATGTAAGTCCGTAGTGCTATAACCCTGAACATTTACTTTTTCTGAATATGTAAGTTCGTCGTGCTATGTTCTTAATCAAATTTGTCAGAGATTTCCTAAGCAGTTCACAGACCCATGCTAGTTATGCTCTTTTAGTTATTTTTAGGTGCTCAAAAGATCATGAGGAATGGAAGATTTATCCGATAAGTTGTGGGGTCCATTCAGTTCATCAAAAACTCATCTAATTCACACTAAAATAAATGCAGGTTTCTAAGTTATGAGTGTGGGACCCACTAGGTCATGAATAACTATTACCCAAAAAAAACATGATAAATTCATGCATTGCATGCTTGTTTATTAAAGTATAAAGGCTTGAGTTTAGAAGGATACTATATATTGACAATCATCAAGACCTATCTAATAAAATGAGCTGCTAACAAGAATAGTTTAGTCTGCCCTAAAATGATATGATCCCATAACAGAGTTTCTCTCAAAATTGTTGTGTTATGTTGTTTCAAGGCAGTCCGATATATTGAAAAGAACAAAAAGATTTTGTGTTTTTAGCTTAGTTGAAGTTATTTTATTTTTATCTTTGTGTGTATTTCATAAGTATCAAAATTGACTTTTCTTGTTTGATTCAATAATCATGAAAAAGAGGCTTTATGAACAAATGAGGTTTTATTGAAAATTGGAAAGTTTCGTAATTTTATAAGTTTGAGCATACATGCATTTTGAACATACTTGTATTTGAGTGAACTTTCAGGAGCAACAAGATAACATTCCTTATCCAAGGAAGGATGAAGAACAGATCAAACTGTTGCACCAAGTGTCATTAATGCCGAAAAGCACAAGAAGATGTTGACTCTTTAGAAACCGAAAGTGACAGAGAGAAAGTACCGATCAACAAACATCATAAAAGTGATTACAAAAGAGAAAGGCTATTGGGAATCCTCCTCCTAACAACTATTCTCAACAAAATGATGATTTTAATGATGCTGATAATTATCTCTGGGCGGATCAAACTCCAAAGAAAAGAACGAAAGCAAGTAAACAAAACAACAGCCTCAACAACCGCAAAGTCATTCGTGGAGGTTTTGGGAATGTCTATGGGAAAGAAGCTATTGCAAGAGGCGGTGATCATTCAATCAATTTTGAAATTTGAAGACTTCTTTGAATGCATCAGCCTAGGGGGATATTGTAAGGACAAAAAATATAATAGGCTGACGCAATCAAAGAATCACCGAATTGTTCAGAAGTTCAGAAGATGAAGATTGGAAGAAGCAAGAAATTATGCAGCTGCATACTTCATGTGGCAGCATACTTCAGTGTCAGCAGCATACTTGAAGTATGCGGTCAGGCAGCATACTTGAAGTATGCGGTCCAGGCCCAGGCCCACCGAATACTTTCTGTTTTAGTATAAATAGATGTGTTTGTAACAGTATTCTTGTTGAATGAGAGAGACAAGTTGGACGACTGAGATAGTCAGAGAGTTAGACAGTGTAGACAAGTTGTTCAGCGATCTTGTATTGTCTTTTCAGTGGTTTATCAATATACAAACCATTTAACTGTTGAATTGTGTCTCGTCATATTTGATTCTACCTACAAGTCATGTGTCGAGTCTGTTTCCGCCAGGTTCAACATGCTGTTGAATCCGTTGATTGAAGATCCTCAGCATTTTGGACCTTACAATTGGTATCAGAGCACGTTTTGTTCACTTGCTTTCGTTCTTTTCTTACAATTGAAGATCCCCATATTATGGTACTAATAGAATAATAACTTTGCAATTGATGCTTAAAATGTTTATATTTTGTAATTGCAGGTTATTCCGTGTTAAAAATATAAATCAAGCTAAATCTTATCAAAAACACCAAGAATTCAAGCTTCTAGAAGATTCACTACGGAACATTGACCCCCAATTGGTCAACAATAGTCAAGCAAGGAGCTAAAAGATAAAGCTGGACGAAAGTTGAGGGATGCACGGTCCTGCATCCCAATGCACGGTCGTGCAATGCTGTTTCTTCTCTTCCACGGCCCAGTATAGTGTCCTCTGTACCCTATTTGATTCCCTAGGCCTTTGCACGACCGTGCAACCCAATGCACGGTCGTGCATTGCACATTTTGAGGCCTATAAATAGGAGGCTTGAGTTCTTCATTCCACACACCTTGATACAGCATTCCACACCTCAAGAAGAGAGCATTCTCATAGTTAGAGTAGAGAATAGATGGGCTCTTCCTCCTTGTTTCACAATAGGGGAGCCTATGAAACTTATCATTACGTTAGTCGTTATGTCCATTCGTGTGACACCCAACATTTCAGGTCAATATCCGTACCTATTAAGAACGCGTTCACATTAATTGTTTCCTAGTCTATTTAGTTTTAAGCTAAAAATATTATAAGTTTAGCAAAAATCATATGTTACACGATTTGAATTTGTAATAATTATGAGAATTACTAGTACACATACACTTATGACCCGCACAAAACGAACGTTGGTGATCTACTAAAATTAACCATACAATATTTAGATACAATAAAATATGAACCTTGAATTTATAAAATAAATATTTGTTAATTGAATATTTATTTTGACCATCCCATGACATTGCAACAAATAGATAAGTTTAAACATTTTTATATATGAACGATCACATTTACACTCGAGACAACACAAGAACTAAATATATGTGGCCATATTAATTATCAACTAGTTATATACATTTTGTCACACTACATTAATGTAACACCCGAACCAAACATGTATCACCCTATGTAAACTAAGTCACCTAATAATCTAACTATCTACCATTCCAACACAACTAGACTTGAACTAAACCCAAACCAACCTACCCCTTGACCATTTTAGTCGAACTCCACAAGTGGGGGCCACCCTACACATCAAATCTCTATCACAATTTCATTATTTGTTTCACATGCTCTTTATCATTCAAAACCAATCACACACAACCATAAATGCAAGACTTCATCCATGTGACTTCATTATTGAATCCAAGTCAACACACCAACATTTTTTTATTTCTTCATTTTGAACGGCAACATCAACACCTACATCATACCATCCTTTTTCAAACATATATCTTCAATAATACAATCAAACGATTGTACTATATGAAGCATTTATTGATAGATAATATCACACTCAATCCCTCTTTCTTTCTTTGCTTTGAACGGCAACAACAACAACATTATTATACCATATTTTTCATACAACACTTCAATAATTCAATCAAATGATGGATATGTATGGAGCAATGTATGAAGAATACAAGGATTTTCGAAGGATTCTAGTCAATAATTCAAGCAAGACTTTTTCTCTTTTGGTGACCTAAGGAAGAATACAAGGATTTTTGAACGATTCTAGTCACAAACCGAAGGTCTCTCACCATTTCTACTTTAAACCCGTCATCTACACTTCTAGTCGGTAAAATACTTTACAAACCCTCTTTTCTTTAATTCCGAGCTTAAGTGCATGATTGTTCATCTAAAAACGAAATGTTTTTATGAAAACTTTGTTATTAAATAAACTAACAAAAATGATTTTTGTCTAACACTTGAAATATAGAAAAATGTGTGTGTATATATGCATGTATGAATAAATATATATATGTATATATATATATATATATGATTGTACATGTTTATAAGTTGTTGGATAAAGAGATACCATAATGATGAAAAATGTTTTTATAAAACTTTAGTGAGATGTTTAAGAAATATAAAAGTAGTTGAGATATTTAATCCAAACAAAAATATGGTCATATATGTATGTGTGTGTATACATGTATACCTAAGTGTGTGAATAAATATATTTATAAATGAATGTTTAAGATAAACATAAGTGTGTATATATATATATATATATATATATATGTGTGTGTGTGTGTGTGTGTGTGCTTGTTGATAATAAATAAATGCATATAACTATGAAATTGCATGTTTGTGATAAATATATAAATATAGGTACTTATATGAGTATACGAACATATACGCTTTAAATAGGCATATTTTTATATATATACGTATATAATCAACGATTTGGAAAAATAAAAACGATTGAATTATTATTATATTTAAAATGATTGTTAGAAAATAAAGTGCAACTATTATTATGTAAAAATAACATTTTACTAAAAATATCGGTTTGGGGACTTTAAATATATTATTGATAAAAATTAATAATATACAAAGTTAATAAGGACATTTTGAAAAGAATCAATAGTTGATATATTATATTTGGACAAACACCAGGTGGACGTATTACTACAAATAATCCCGAACAACATTACTCGTATGTTATTATGAGAAATTGTGACAACATAACATGTTTGTTGGAACGACTATATGTATATGTACATATTTTAAGAAAATATATTTATTACCACACTTAAATAATAATCACCAACGGGTCACAACTTGAAACACCTTTTTCAAAAATGAACACATCTTTAACGACAATATTATGTCGGGTGAACAATTTGCACATAACACGTACGATCTTAACACGAATTACCCTTTTGTAATTAGGGTACGAGTAGTCAATTTGACTACAACAATTATCGTTTGCTAGCATACACAAACTCGAGGTGAGTTTCACGGCCCCTTTTTAGTGTTTTATATATTTGGGGGAAGAACATACTTACAACTATTTTTCATGTGATAACAAGAGAATAAGACTCGACCTTTATGTTTACATGAGTTGAACACATTTTGAGCCGCCAAAGTCCCCTAGAACACTTTTGTAACTATTAAATATAGCCTTGGGTCCAATGAATAGTACTATGGGGAGTGACGTCCCCCGGTCATGGTTAGTCGCGCTAACCGCAATCTGGAGGATTTATGGCCGCATAGCATCTGATAACAAATAAGTGGGGCAAAAGAACACTTTTCATGGTTTGGTTACGCCTAATGTATGAACATATTATTTGTATTCTTAACTAGTTTATAGATGGGTTACACCTTACTTATTCTAATTATCACATGCGCATGGAACTATTTGCGAACAATTTAATTTCGAGAACTATTTGATTTAAACCTGTGAACTCACCAACATAGTGTTGACACTTTTAAGTATGTTTTTCAGGAAACTAGAACGTGGAACCCAAGTACGTCACTGTAGGAAGCATGCATGTAATTGGATACTTTTTTTGGGGATTTTTCTTGTATAACTCATCATCGATGGATCATATTTGCAAAATCTCAAGACTTTTATATTTTCAAACAAGTATTTTGGTTGTAAACCTTAACTTAATTGAAGTATCCATTTTGTGTGTATGTGTTTGCAATATTCATATGCTTAGAGAAACCTTGAATGTTATGCCTCACGTTTCCGCCTTGGAGAGGTGTGACAATTCGTGGCTAGAACTTCTTTGTATTGCTAGGGTGAATATGATGTTTGGTGCATGTTAATGTTTAACGTATTAATTTAGTGGTATGTTTATGTCTTTAACTAATTCGCTCTTAAAAATCACCCTTCGGTGGGCTTTTATTATCTTCTTAATCCGTCTTTATATTTGTGAGTCTCTTGATTTCAAAGAGTAAGATCGTAAAACCCTTTTTAATCAAACTTTCTTTGAAACCCGTACGTCTTTATACAAGCGGAGATTGATAAGTCAAGGCTTGGTTTATACTTCTAAGATCGTACGTCTTTATACGAGCTTATTATACGACCAAGAATTGGTGAACTCATGTTGGGAACGGTACGTCTTTATACTTGGTCCCATAGTTACACCGCCTCCCGATAAGCAAAATATAATCACCTACTTAACTTTAATGTGAAGCATTAAGTCCGATGTCTTAAACCAACCCGGAGATGATCATTCAATGGGTTGAGGGTAACTGTTGTCCCTAACGGGAGGCACTACCATTTTAATTTAAAGATTATAATTCGTGAATCAAAAGTAGTGAGGACGAGGCTCTAGCGGTGACCCGGGTCACAAGTTTGTAGTAGTCATACCACTGAATTGTTAACTTAACTTTATCATGTACCAAGCTAATTCGAATCCCGAAGCAATACATTTCGTAATCTGTTCATTTTCGCTTTATTTACTTTTCTACTATTTACTATTCTGCTAGTTACATTTCTATTGCACACTTCACGCACATTTTTACTTACTTTACCGCCATTTACTTTTCTATTTCATAAAACCGACTCCCTAATTAATCCGGCTAAACGATAACAAAAGTTGAGTATTGGAAGTCGACCGTGTCCATTGGTTCGAAACTTGGTTCTTCCCTAAACTATATTACGCTGCGATAGGTACACTTGCCTATTTTTTGTGTTTTAAGTTAAAGTAATTATTATTTTATAAATTTAAAACATGATCATGTAAAATCATGTTAAAAATATATTTACTTATATATATATATATATATATATATATTAAAACAAGAACATCAAGTTTTTGGCGCCGTTGCCGGGGACACGGTGATTTCAAGAAAAATTCGAGTTTACGGATTAGCCTTTTTAACCTTAACATTTTTATGGTTTGTTTTGATTGTTCTTTACAACAGCTTTCATGGATGACAACTACGAGAGTTGTTATGGAGGGTATCAAAACGACTATGAGTACCACTATTCGGAGGTTTGGTGTGAGATATGTGGGGAACCACACTATACCCAAGATTGTTATCACTATTAAGAGTATTCCACATATTTTCACAACCCTACAGGCATCCATATGAGGAAACCACACCACCCCAAGAAATTCAACACTCATCTCTAAATTCCAACTCATGAACCCCAGGAAATCTGTTTCATCATTTGGAAGAAATTAAAGTTCAACTCCTAAAGAACTCTTCAACTGAACAACAAGTGTTTCGTCATTTGGAAGAAACTTTGGTTCAGATCCTAAAGGGCTATCCAACTGAACAACAAGATGATTCCTTCAAAGTCCAAGAATCATAAGTTATAGTTTGAACATATTTAGAAGGGTCAAGTGACTCTAAGGAGCAAGAACCTTCCAACTTCACAAGCATGGATCAGTCGGAGGTGAGACCGGATGATTTAGAAGAGAGGGTTACTGCAACTTTACAATCACTTCCTGACTTTTCTGAGAAGCTTGAAGCTAAACAATTAAAAGAGCCATGAGAGCGAAGATCTAAAAAGAACTAATGGGAATCCTAAATATGGAAGCACAGGAGGATGTAATCATAAACAAAGAAATGACAATGGTGGCACCTCTTCCTTGCAACAGTGATAGCCGGCCCCTGACCAAGCATATCAGTGAATCATTCTATGAATCACTTACTGCAACTTTACAATCACTTCCTGACTTTTCTGAGAAGCTTGAAGCTAAAAAATTAAAAGGGCCATGAGAGCGAAGATCTAAAAAGAACTAGTGGGAATCCTAAATATGGAAGCACATGAGGATGTAATCACAAACAAAGAAATGACAATGGTGGCACCTTTTTCTTGCAACAGTGATAGCCGGCCCCTGACCAAGCATATCAGTGAATCATTCTATGAATCACATATGCCATAGGATAGGGCACATCACTCTGAGGACCATTTCTCATAGAAGAAGCAACGTTCATCCAACGAAGATTACGTGACAAAATTATCATACCGGGGTGACCATCTCCTTCACTACATGGGTTTCTTAAAGTTTGGTCCAGTAAATTTCAAATGGTGGTGGCATGATTTAATTACACCATTTTCTTTAGGTGCTCTTCTATAGAGCATTCTAAATTTGACAGGATAGATCCATAAATTCCTGGATCAACTTATTATCATTGTACGCATGGTTATCAAATGGGTTAGATGAACCTCTCCATATTACTAGCCACCCATTTGATAGATTTAACACTAAATTGGAAATTCACGAAACACGTACGGGTCGGGCTAAAGACCCTTAAATAAACGTAGCGCTTCCGGGAGGCAACCCCATCATGAATAAATTAAGAAGTTGGTGCATACGGCAGAAAGCATGGACCTCAGGTTTGGTTTCTCAAAATTTAAGTTTCTAATTACTTCATCTCCTAGGTATGCCTTCTCGATACTAGGACCTTAGTAGCTTAACTACAATCTTTTATTTTCCTTGTCTACTTTTATGTTTTCCTTTATGTTTCAGGTAGAATAACATCACCAGATCATCTCTCTACTTTGAGGAGTTACACTCCACCTCTACAAGCCTGGAGCAGGAAACCACATCAAATTTCTGAGAAATTCGATGAAGTCTTTGAAGCAACAAGTTGACAAGTAGCTGATAGGCACAGCCTGATAGCAACAATAAGTTTTGGTCTTAGGTTATACACCGAATTGATCGAGGAGTACCAGTTTGTTTTCCCTTAAAACTCCATGCATTTAAATTCCTACATATCATTCCATTACATGCATTTGTACATTAAGGGTAATGCACAATTTTAAGTGTGGGGTGGGGAATTAGAGATTCAGGACTGCTTGTAACCTTAGAGCAATAAAATTTAACTTGTGATTTTCTACCCATTTGACTAAAACATTACAAAAACCTACCTTTTGAAAAAGCCAAAAAAATTTCAGAAATTTTAAACCCTTTAAATCTAAACCTCTTTGAGTTTGCACCTAATTAAATAAAATGAAGACATGGTAAGTAGAAACAAATGGAAATTATGTATAACAAATCACTAAACCCTATTCCATCTGTTTCCATGTGAGAATAATCCGAGCCTTTTCACGAGCATTATTATCATTATTTTTGCATGCCCTTTCGTTTGGTTTATTGAGCGTTTATTCGATTGAATTCTATGCATAATTAGAACTTGTATAACTTATACATATCAAGACCATGAACTAGTAGAAGTATGAAAATTATTAAGGCACCTAGGACTTTATTACCCTTATTATCCAAAATTTCAAAAAATAGTATCCGCCTGGATAGCCCTTCAAGCCTTCGCCTTTTCTTTTCTATCACCCATACTTATCACCTAACCAACTTTTCATAAACACCGGTTATTGGCTGACTGTCTTCAAAATGGGAAAATTATCCTATGTTGTCATTTCAAGTTCATTATCATCGAGACAATTTTGAAAAAATCTGCCATACTCAGAAGAATTTTAATATACAGAAGGTGGATGTATTAAGAAATAGCTGAACTATCTTCAGGAAATTCATGGAAACATTATTTCAAGGAAATTGGGGAAGATTGATTATTGAAGAATTTGTCTTGGTAAAAAAAATAATAAATAAAAAAAAATCTTGGTCTTTTACCGGTATACCTTAAAGAACTAGACATGCATCCCTTTGATTTCAATTTGCTTTTTTGGCTTCATTTCGCAAAGCCTGAAATACCAACTGATGTAAGGTCAAATATCCTATGCATAAATGTCAGTTTTTATGTATTTTAATAGTTTAATTGTGTTTATCGAGTCGGTTTTACGTGTGTCGTGTACTTTGAAGTGTTGCAGGGTTATTGTGCTTAAAGAGCGGAAGTATTCGAAGAAATTAAGGAAGGTACGAAGCCAGGGAAGTCAAGAAAGTCAAATTCAATGCTTAAAAGTTAAAAATCTAAAAAGTTAGGTCTTCACGGTACGTGAAAACCAGGGTGGCATGTTTCGCGGTACGCGAAAGAATAGAAAAAGGCGCCCTACTATTTTGGTCTTCGCGCCACGCGAAGACCTTGCCAGAGAAATTCGCGGTACGCGAAGAATCATTATTACGGCAATTTTAAACCTAATTTCAATTATAAAGCCATTATGATCATATTCTCGAATTATCTTCTTCCTTGCCGTCCCAAAGATTCCCAAAGGCGATTTCAGAGTTTGTTTGGCCAATTGTTCTTAGTTTTTCATGTTTGTAAGTTTTAAGTTTAAATCTTTGATTTTTTCTACGATTATGAGCGGCTAAGCTCTTCGTGATCCCTCCGGGTGAACGATTTATGCAGGTACTCGTATGATTTTAGTTGCTTATCAGTTTGGATTGATGTTTTTCGAACCTATTAAGTTCTTTGAATTCAATTATGTGTTTGATTTATGAACAATTGCATGTTTTCGATTTATCACATCTATCATCGTTTCTTGGTTTTCTTGCATCGGGAATAATCTAATTTTGTGATTGAATTCACTATTGTGTGATTGGGTTAAACAGTTAAATAAGGTTATGTCTACGTAATCTCTGATCTGATTTGAAAACTGAAATTGTGTGTGTGTTTTACTGAATCTGAAACCTAGAGTGATCATTCTTCTCCAATTGTTTTTACATCTCAAATTAAGTTGCTTTTTATAATTCTAAGCGTTTAAGTAATAAAGTTTTAACCTTTAGTGGTTATTGAATTGGTTTAATCTAAATAGCATTCTCCACGAGTTCCCTGTGGATTCGACAACCCTACTTCCCTGTCTACGGTCTAAGTAGCTAAGGAGTAGTTTTTAATATAGTTTTTTATTAGCCTTTGACATGCGATCAAAATGGCGCCGTTGCCGGGGAATTTGTATGCAAAGTGCTACTTTTGATTTATTTAGTTCCGTGCTACTAATTTTTGTGCTTATGTGTGCAGGAACAGTTTTATGCATACTAGGCGCTCGGGAAGAACTTCACCATTACTTTTTGATCCAGATATAGAGAGAGCAGCAAGAGCTAACAGAAAGCTCCAAGGAACAATCCAAACAATTTTAGAAAAGCTTGATAGTCCTTCAGTGAAGATGTCACAGAATCAGCCAGTAAACCAACATCCTAATCAAGGTGGGGAACAAAACCCACCTATTCCACCTCTTCCAGATCTCCTATCCCCAACCAACAACCCAACCAATATCAAAACCAACAACCACCTCCTACACAAAACCAGAACCAAGACCAACCACCACTACCCCAATTTCAACAACCCTTACAACAACCCATATTCCGAAATCAACCATATCAACCTTATGATAGCCACCCGAGTTACTTCGATTATGAAGATGATGAGCTGATGTCACCGGGACGCAATCATCATCCACAACATGGATCTCAACATGAAAACTAGAATGATGAAGAGGCATGGTATGATCTAAACCATCAGGAGGCAGTCCCTCCCAGAAATCAGAGACAAAATATAGATGGATGGGTTCAACCACCGCCAAGAGCAGAGTTTGGGTTTTAACCTAAGAACAATCATCAGGGGTCTTTAGGTAATTTGGAAGGAGAGAACAGGTTCAGACAGCCCGGACACATGCAACCACCGAGACACGATGTAACGAACCAACTTTAGAGTTTATAATATAATATGAGAAACATATTATAAGGAAATAAATAAATAAAAATGAAAGTTGAGGGTTTGTTGCAAAAGGTGGACTTTCTTAACATTGGGAAGGAGGAGCCAAAAATAAAAGTGCAGGGACTAGTTGTGTAACTTGCAAAATTCTGCATTTTAGGAAATAATGGGGAAGAAATGAATACATTTTAGTGTGTGTTCATAAAAACCTAAGAGGGGAAAGGGGAGGATAAGCCAAGGTGAAAGATCATGGATTTGATGATGATTGAGGTCAAGCAACCATTAAGTAAGTTCATCTTCTTCACATGTACCTCCATCAATGGAGTTTTGGTGGGTTTTGGTTAGAAAACCCAATTAGTGTGGTGATTTGGGTTTAATGTCACTTATAAACCTTAATCTAGTATTACTAATGTTGGAGAATCATGTTTTACACTAAAGAGGAGAAAGGGGAGGAGAATCCATGCTTTGCACTTACTTAGTAATGATAGGCGCTGGTAATTATACATATTTGATTTACATGTTGGTTGTTCAAATATCTTATATGTGTTTAATTGTATATTAAAAATTAAGTAATTGCATATGATGAAAATATGCAAGGGTGGGTGTGAAGTGTGTGAGGTCTAAGAACCTCGCCTTATTGTTTGAAGAAGTAAGTTAATAAACTTATATAGTGTATTGGTGTAAACTTGACTTATGTGGAAAAATTCAAACTTGTATGCATAACGTAGTTTGAAATTGATATAGTTGACTATGTGATATATAGTCAAACTAAAATGTAGAATATGGTAAATTGATGTAGCTGACTATATGGTATATAGTTAAACTAAAAAGTAAAATGTGCTAATTTGGTGTAATTGACTTATGTGGTGTATAGTCAGACTAGATGTGGTAAATTGTGTAATTGACTTATGTGGTGTAAAGTCAAACTAAATGTAGTAATTCGGAGTAATTGACTTATGTGGTATATAAGTCAAACCATTGTGTAATAATGGTGAATTTGGTGTAAATTGACTTATGTGGAGTATAAGTCAAACCATTGTGGAATAATGGTGAATTTGGTGTAAATAAACTTGTGTGGTATATAAGCCAAACCATTGTGAAATAATGGTGAATTTGGTGTAAATTGACTTATTTGGTTTATAAGTCAAACCATTGTGGAATAATGGTGAATTTGGTGTAAATTGACTTATGTGGTATATAAGTCAAACCATTGTGGAATAATGGTGAAGTTGGTGTAAATTGGCTTATGTGGTATATAAGTCAAACCATTGTGGAATATTGGTGAAATGTTGTAAATTGACTTAATGTGGTATAAGTCAAACCATTGTGGAATAATGGTATATTCGTATATTAATAGGACTTGCATGATGTCAATACTTGTCTAAATGTCGGTCTTGGAGTCAATTACCCAATGACATAACTTAACGAGTGTGGTAAACTCGGGTGGTAAGCTTGTAGTCAAAGACTCCAAGTAATAACGAATGAGTCGTGTTGAATAAGGGGTAAAAACGAGTTGTGGTTCTCGTTTGAGGAGTTTAAAACATTCACAAAATGTTGTTGTTTGTTTAAAACGACTAGGGTTGAGTCGGGAGGGTCGAAAATCTCGAAAACAAAAATCTGCTGCAGGTGGACATGACCATGACTATTCTGCACATGGTCATGTCAGAAATTTTTAGTTCAGCAGGTGGACATGGTTATGTCAGTCTGCACATGGCCATGTCTGGAAATTGTTGTGGGCATCAGGTGCACATGGCCATGTCTGATTTTGCACATGGCCATGTCAGAAATCTTGTTTCTTCAAAACTCCCCATTTTTGGGGTATTTGCTTGGGTTTAACCCATGGGAGGTTTAAGGGAGGTTGTATATCATTACTAATGTTGTTATTTATGGTGTTTACTTGTAGGCAAAGCTCCGGTTTGATGTCTCGGGTCAAGCTACATGTTGGATTGGATTCTCGGTTGTTTGGGTGGTCGTAAATGTGGGAGTTAGAACTCTCAGTTGGGAGTCATTAAACTTGTTTTGAGCCATCTCATGGATGTTTAAACTTATTGTTGATTTTGATATGTTGATAGGTCGTTTTAAAACAAACTATGTCGTTGTCATTTTATTGTAGTTAACTTGTGGGGTTTTGTCAAGAGTGTTTAATGAGGCCTACTTCCGCGTGATTTTGAAAATTAAAATAGGTTGAAAAATTTTGGGTGTTACCCACGATCAAGGGGTGGACATTAACTTCCGCCCCGCATTAGCTTTGAATGCATCCCCTTTCATCCCACCGGTTCGTAGGGGGAATGCATTTGAGATCAAACCGGGTTGTCTTGGGATCCTCCCACACTTCTTTGGGAGAGCTACTGAAGAGCTTTACACGCATCTTTCTGAATATGAGGCTACTTGTGGGACCATAGGTGGTCAGCGGTTCACAGTTGATGAAGTGAAACTGGTGCTCTTCCAGTTTTCACTAAAAGACGGGGCAAAGCAGTGGTTTTTATCTTTACCTTCTGCAAGCATTGCCACATGGGCAGAGTTACAGCAGCAATTCCGTGATGGTATTTTCCACCTCATAAAACCAATGAGGCCCGAGCTACTATAATGGATTTTAAGCAACAAATATGGGAGCCTTTCTATGAGGCATTTAAAAGATTTAAAGAGTGCTTAGAAATTGCCCGCATCATGGGATAGAGAAGTGGGAGCTGATTCAAGCTTTTTATGACGGGTTGTTACCTGAGGATGTGAGGGATGTCAACTCAACCAGTAACGGGTCCTTCTTTTCGAATCATGTGGACTATGACTGGGATATTCTAGAGAGAGTGCAGTAATTTCAAAGAGGCAAGCACATGCCAGAAGAAGAGCTAAGAGTGGAGCCTCAGCCAAAGAAGTAGATTATGAGACTCAGAAGTGTTTAAATGCCATGGAAATGCAAATGGCAAGGCGTGGCAGACCGAGTGGAAGAGAGGTGTCCAATGTGTCACAGGAATACCAGGTATGTGGTGATTTCGGCCATACTGTGGGGAGCTGTCCATGAGAACAGGGCAAGCCAGAAGAAGTAAACCAGATTGGAGGTGATAGGAAGCCGGACATGAATGCAACTCACGACCATCCGGGACTCCGGAATCATCCTAATTTCAGGTACGGTAATGCATCTGTCCAATTGAATCCTAATTTTCAAGGTGCTGAGGTGCAGGATGGGAGTCAGCCGTGGTACAAGAACCGTCAGCAAAGCTATAATCAAGGCGGGTATCAAAGGAATCAAGGTAATCAGGGGTATCAACCAGGAGGCTATCAGCAGAGAAACTACCAACATAACAAACCCGCTAATGGTGGTGACCCGCAGCTCACAGCCATATTGGAATCCTTGAAAAGGATTGAGCAGGATAAAGAGATGTAACATTTCAGACTTTCACGTACCTGTTCTAGTGCAATTAACAAAGTTTCAATTTCCAAATTGTAGTGCAATACCCTATGTTACCTATACAAACATCATAATTCAAGTTTTTCACAGAATTATCTTCTTTTATACACGCACATCTCTAATTCAAAGGATTTTACATCCTTAGTGATATATATACACATATAAATAAATATTTGCCATTCAAATAAACAAGTTTGAAACCCCCCTAACTCTTTGAACCCTCAAATTGAACCTACACCCTTGAAATTGGACATTTACCTCAATGTTGACGGCAACTCAAGACTCATGACCGATTTTGACTTTTTAAAATTAAAATAGCCCAAGAACACTTCGATTTAAGACTACCTCGGATCTAATTGGTGTAATTGGTTTTCCCGTATGCGATTAGTTGACCCTACACCACCCTCATGCCCAATTGGAAGTTAAACTCAATCCAAAAACACGGTTTATTTTGAATTCAAACGCGTTTGACTTCTCGGAGTCAAACCGATCTAAATCGGGAAGTAATTCATGAATTAAGGGACGATTGATGACATCAAATCATGCGTAAGAGGTACGCGCTTGAACCTAGACCAAAACCTAGACTCAATTCAATCTTAATTGATTCGATTCACGCGTATAATGCTCCGCAGCCGTTACCTCCAAGTCAAAAATCAAATCATCTAATTAGGGTGAAATTAATCGAAATAAATCGGTCACACACTTGCGCAATCACCATTCCAAACTCTCTGAACATTCACCCGATCCTCATTTCGCCTCCGGAGTCCTGTCGAGTACCAAGATCAGCGGGTTCTGTAACTCTGTCGTGTGCACTCGTTCCTTCGTCAATTCAGGTACAAGTAAGGTCATTAGATTCATAAGCCTTTGCTTATTGAAAGCCCTCTGCCAATTCTTGATGGCAGAGTGAATCGAATTCGATTGGGATTAGGGTTCATGGCCGGTTTATACGGAATTGGAAACTTTTCTTAATCTAATAAGCATGTAACTATTTCTAGATTACATACTTAACCAACGAAACCATTTGGTCCGACTGGTTAAGTCCTTGCACCATCGAACCAGATGGCGTGGGTTTGAAACCCACAAGCCATGGCCGTTTTTGCGCGTATATTAAAACCAAACCTGACCCCATTTAGAACTAGGGTTATTATGTTGCGAACCTGCCTTGTATCAAGGGTTAGTCCCCTAGTCCAGTGGTAAGACTCAAGCACAACTCAGAACCCACCCGGGTTCGAACCGGGACCGGGTGGGTTCATTTATTTCAAAAATCATTTTTACATAGTAATTAAATTATATAAAAATTATTTTTATAAATCCTATATTTATTAGAACATAATTCAACCAGATTTATAATTTTTGCATAAAATCTCTATTTTTATAAATTTAATTCTCAATTACTCAATTTAAATTATATTATTGTTTTGAGTAATTTATTCATTTAATGTATAAATTTGGTGACAAAATTTTATAAATACTTTTACAAGGTTTTATAAAATTTAAGTTATATATTTAAAAACAAATAAAACTATACCTAAATATATTTATAGTTTTATATGCTTAAATAATTCATGTAAATTTTTAAGTAAATTTATTTTAGCATATCCATTTCAAATGATAAATAAATAAATAAATTTATTTATTATTTAAATAAATTACATTTACAAATGCACTTATAGGTTAAATTATATCTAAGATTTAATTTATGAACCAATAGTATTTACATATCTTCCTAAATAAATAAATAAAGTAAAAAAAATTTTGTTTAATTTATATTAAATAAATATAATTTTTAAACTATTTTTCTAACTAAATAAATAAATAATAATTATTTAATTTATTTAGTTATTCAAACCCAAACCCTAATTATTCTAAAACTATTCACTTCAATTTCTCATTTTATAAAACACCCCTTTCAAGTACAAACCATTAACATCTACAACTCTAACCCTTTGTACACACATCCCTTTCAATCATAGATTTGGGCATAGACTATTGTACACGTAATTAATCTAGATCCATATACATTACACACTAGGTTAACATTGTGAGATTGCAAGGATCACTTTGCTACCTAGTCTCTCGTGCTAGCTACACATTTGATTCAAGTGAGTTTACATAGACCCTTTTTCTTATTCACATATTTGGGGGAAACATGATTACATTCAAATACCATTTGCAATTACACACGTACAATTCTACAATATGATTATATGTGTTTATTTGTGCTTTATGCTTGAATGCTAATTGTTAAGGCTACATATACATGATATACACGGGCAAACACAAATACATTACTTCAGGCTAACATGTGTTGTTAAGCCTTACATTAGGATAACATGTGTTGTTATGCCCTACATTTACATTAGGATAACATGTGTTGTTATGCCCTACATATACATCAGGATAACATGTGTTGTTATGCCCTACATTAGGATAACATGTGTTGTTATGCCCTTCAATTACAAAGTTTCATTTGTGCATCTAGCTTAACTTAGATTCTCCATAAATGCTTTATAAACCATGCATCATATGAATTATACACAAAACATTTGAACTTTACTTGCGGTGTCAAAACCTATGTATGCTCACCAACTATTTATAGTTGACCCTCTCATTTTATCATGTTTCAGGTACAGTGTTGTGTTAAGATTTCAAGTCGCTTCACTTAGGATTGAGGACCTAGTTTTAAATTTAATAAAGTTATTCATATATTTTTATTCTTGTAAGAGTTGTACTTGATTACTTGAGCTATGAAATGAAAGTTATTGTTTAATTATAACAACTTTAGTAAACCATGAGCTTATGAACAGTCTACATGTCCCACCCCGACGTTTCCGCCGTCGGTTGGGGTGTGACAGATTGGTATCAGAGCCTTGGTTATAGGGAATTAGGTTATTAGACACTTTTGACCTAGACTATAACCTTAGGACACACACAATATGCCATGCTACTATATGATTACATGATTAATACTTGTGTGAATATTTTTACATGTTATCCCAAGTAATTTCAATACATGTTACAATACTTAATAGTTTATGTGTCACACTACTTAATAACTCTTGTGCTTACATTCATTTCTATCTACATGCTACCTATGTGTGTCATTAAGTGCTATCCAAAGTTTTAAACACACACACATACACACCAAATTCTCCGTACACCTTTGAACTCACACACATGATGCCATCACCACTTGTGAACAAAGACTTAAACAATTGGGCCTAATAACCATTAATAATAAACTAAGAAGCCCATCTATCCTCCAAGAAGAAGAAGCCTACTACAACATATAAGACTCACTTTCGGGCCTCAAAGCCCAGTCCACAACAATTCTCATCATGATCATGAGCCTAACAATAGTGTTATTATTACATGATGGCTGGAAGAGTGTGTAGGCCCATGAGGGATTCTGGCTAAGGAAAGATAGGGTACTTAAGTGTGTCCTAGTGACCCACCCCTCTTTCCTGGGAATTCACCTTAGGGATGCATTGCTTATGGGTCAAGTGTATTCTAAAATACTATTGTGAAGGCTCGGTGTTATGACTAGTCAAACTCTAAACTTATGAGAACTCCCATGTCTAACACTCCATATTTCATTATCACTTACAACCTTTTATTGTTTCCTGCTAGACATGGACTCCTACTCTCCTCCCTCCCCGGTATACCGTCCCGGAGAAGAGTATGATTGGGAAGAAGACGTCGGGACACCCGTGCATCGGTCACCAACACCCCCAGCTGTTAGACCAAGGTTCGATGCAAGGGCAGATTGGATTAGGAACACCGACCCAAGACTTCGAACATCTGGATCACCCGCACCCAGGAACCCGTATCAGACACCCCATCTCCACAATCAGTTACCACCCCCATTAAGAGACCCATATCTAATGCCCGACCCATATCATCCTAACCCTTGGGTAAGGCATACCATGGCACCCACTAGTGTTGGGAATTCCAACCAATGACATTCACCCATATGTAAGGACCTCAGAATTTGAGAGGCAAAGGATGGAGCAAGGGGTAATGCACGATTTGCAAGGACAAAGAATGGATAGCCTAGCGAACCAATTAGGGTACCAAAAGGAATTAATCTCCATCCTCGAAAAAGAAATATTGGAGCATCGCACGGAGACAGCTAAAGCTGAAGCCAGGTCGGCTACCCGAGTGACCATAGCAGTGCTTGTATTGGGAATTATCTTCCTTCTAGTGGAAAACTACAAGAGACGTTAACAAAAATTATTTTTTCATTATTTATTGTCTTTAAATTTTCAGATTGAGAACCATTTCCCTATATTTTGAATAATGCTTACCATTTTAGCATTTAATGAATTTTATATTTTTCCAACTCTGAAGTCATTATTCATTGATTTCATACGTTGAATGTGAACTTCATCCATTATATTTTCATTGAGATCCTCCAATTATCACCTTCTTCATCCAACACGATTTGGTACACTATCGGCATTCTCCTTCATAAACAAATCATCCTATTAGATTTAAACAACCCCGTTATTTTGTTCAAACCAAACGCTTATCAAACTTTTAGAGAGTGTCAAAAATATGAATTTTCTATAAACATTTACACCTTGCAAGGAAAATTTAATACAACCTATTTTATAAAAATATTATTTCGAATTGATAAATAATTATGATTTTTCCTCATTAAAATAATTATTTCTAAACCCTGGCTAAATAAATATACGACTACTTGTTTAAGCTAATAAATTATCTTAAAAAAATATTCTCTTATTAATAATTAAAAATTTAAATTTAAAGATTTTTCCTATAAATTGTCTATTTATTTAGATTATTTAACCCAATAGTTTCATTACTTTATATATCTACAACCAAGAACAAATTACAACTTCATATTTTCAAACAAAGATCAATTATTTGTAAACATAATTCCCTAAGTGTTCTCAAAACCCCTCGTTACCTTTCACTTGCCGCTTCAAGAGACGATCCATACCGCGTAGACCTTAACCATCCCCATCAACCTCAACGAGATTTAAAGAGCTAGAACCTAACTACCACATTTTACATGGACGCCAAACAACACGCTTCTCCATAACACTCGATCACATACGAAGCTCGTTAGTATACGTCACACAAGAAATTCAATAACTTACGTATGCACGTTCACAAGATACACAACACGATCACATGATACATGAAACTAGTTTATTGCAAGTCATAATTTACTAGATGGATCACATAACACATGAAACTTATTTAGATACAAAGTACTAAATTGTGCACCTTATACATGATACAAAATCATTTACATCACACCTGAAACCTTGTTTGGTTACAAAATACATGATACTAAGTTGTTAACATCATACATGAAATTCATCTCTTACCTATACATGATGCTAAATTGTTCACGTTACCCATGAAACCTATTTGACTACAAGCTACATGACATTAGATCATATATGAAACATGAGTGTTTACATTATACACGAAATTAGATTGTTTACATTGTTGCAATTGACTAAGTACATCATACACAAAGCATGACTATTCACCCTATCCATGAAAGCTACTCGAGGTTTGACGTATTCTTGTTCAAACACGAGGAAGCTATGGAACCCTAAATTATGCCACGTTATTACTCTTTAGTACCTGATTGGCTCTACTACCTATGGACATATTTATTGTTAACAACACATACGTGAAAGCAATAGTTACGAATTAAGTGTTTTTGTGTTACCCCCTGGACCCCACACACAATAGGATGAACTATGTGGACCATGCAACGATTTGGATAATTACGGGTGCACACGTAATTATAAAAAATCAGCGCATGGAAGATATAGTGAAATATGTCATGTGTTATGACATGAAACCTATCGTGGAATATAGTAACAATACTAATGTGATATGATAAGGACATGGTGGATACGCCGCTGGTACTTCCTATATATAAGTGTTCCTGTCATAAAATCAGAAGTAGCGTTACTCTTGCCACGTAGGGTCTTATGTTGTTTGACGGGACCAATGTTTGTGAAACCTTTTTATCCACTGATAATTCCTGGACATATTAAACTACATCTTAAACAAACCCTGATCATCAAATTCCCATCAAATGCATTCCAAGTGATGCACTCAACCTTTAGAATCCAAATTATTATCCGATAGTTTTTCTCCTTAAGTTCATTTCAAAAACTAAATCCATTGTCATTATTTGTGCCCGACTTTGAGAAACAGAACTAAATCTTGTTATCGGGTGTACTCCTCAAACCAAAAATCAAAACTCATGGGGAATCCAAACTCATCTCTTTCCCGATCCAGTAGCCCCCCCACTAGTTAAATTTCGGGACGAAATTCCCTCAACATGGGGATACTGTAACATTTCAGATTTTCACGTACCTGTTCTAGTGCAATAAACAAAGTTTCAATTTCCAAATTCTAGTGCAATACCCTATGTTACCTATACTAACATCATAATTCAAGTTTTTCACAGAATTATCTTCTTTTATACACGCACATCTCTAATTCAAAGGATTTTACATTCTTAGTGATATATATACACATATAAATAAATATTTGCAATTCAAATAAACAAGTTTGAAACCCCCCTAACTCTTTGAACCCTCAAATTGAACCTACACCCTTGAAATTGGACATTTACCTCAATGTTGACCGCAACTCAAGACTCATGACCGATTTTGACTTTTTAAAGTCAAAATAGCCCAAGAACACTTCGATTTAAGACTACCTCGGATCCAATTGGTGTAATTGGATTTCCTGTATGCGATTAGTTGACCCTACACCACCCTCAGGCCCAATTGGAAGTTAAACTCAATCCAAAAACACGGTTTATTTTGAATTCAAACGCGTTTGACTTCTCGGAGTCAAACCGATCTAAATCGGGAAGTAATTCACGAATTAAGGGACGATTGATGACAGCAAATCATGCGTAAGAGGTACGCGCTTGAACCTAGACCAAAACCCAGACTCAATTCAATCTTAATTGATTCGATTCACGCGTATAATGCTCCGCAGCCGTTACCTCCAAGTCAAAAATCAAATCATCTAATTAGGGTGAAATTAATCGAAATAAATTGGTCACACACTTGCGCAATCACCATTCCAAACTCTCTGAACATTCACCCGATCCTCATTTCGCCTCCGGAGTCCTGTCGAGTACCAAGATCAGCGGGTTCTGTAACTCTGCCGTGTGCACTCGTTCCTTCGTCAATTCAGGTACAAGTTAGGTCATTAGATTCATAAACCTTTGCTTATTGAAAGCACTCTGTCAATTCTTGATGGCAGAGGGAATCGAATTCGATTGGGATTAGGGTTCATGGCCGGTTTATACGGAATTGGAAACTTTTCTTAATCTAATAAGCGTGTAACTATTTCTAGATTACATACTTAACCAACAAAACCATTTGGTCCGACTGGTTAAGTCCTTGCACCATCGGACCAGATGGCGTGGGTTCGAAACCGACAAGCCATGGCCGTTTTTGCGCGTGTATTAAAACCAAACCTGACCCCATTCAGAACTAGGGTTATTATGTTGCGAACATGCCTTGTATCATGGGTTAGTCCCCTAGTCCAGTGGTAAGACTCAAGCACAACTCAGAACCCACCCGGGTTCGAACCGGGTGGCGTTCATTTATTTTAAAAATCATTTTTACACAGTAATTAAATTATATAAAAATTATTTTTATAAATCCTATATTTATTAGAACATAATTCAACCAGATTTATAATTTTTGCATAAAATCTCTATTTTTATAAATTTAATTCTCAATTACTCAATTTAAATTATATTATTGTTTTGAGTAATTTATTCATTTAATGTATAAATTTGGTGACAAAATTTTATAAATACTTTTACAAGGTTTTATAAAATTTAAGTTATATATTTAAAAACAAATAAAACTATACCTAAATATATTTATAGTTTTATATGCTTAAATAATTCATGTAAATTTTTAAGTAAATTTATTTTAGCATATCCATTTCAAATGATAAATAAATAAATAAATTTATTTATTATTTAAATAAATTACATTTACAAATGCACTTATAGTTTAAATTATATCTAAGATTTAATTTATGAACCAATAGTATTTACATATCTTCCTAAATAAATAAATAAAGTAAAAAAAAATTTGTTTAATTTATATTAAATAAATATAATTTTTACACTATTTTTCTAACTAAATAAATAAATAATAATTATTTAATTTATTTAGTTATTCAAACCCAAACCCTAATTATTCTAAAACTATTCACTTCAATTTCTCATTTTATAAAACACCCCTTTCAAGTACAAACCATTAACATCTACAACTCTAACCCTTTGTACACACATCCCTTTCAATCATAGATTTGGGTATAGACTATTGTACACGTAATTAATCTAGATCCATATACATTACACACTAGGTTAACATTGTGAGATTGCAAGGATCACTTTGCTACCTAGTCTCTCGTGCTAGCTACACATTTGATTCAAGTGAGTTTACATAGCCCCTTTTTCTTATTCACATATTTGGGGGAAACATGATTACATTCAAATACCATTTGCAATTACACACGTACAATTCTACAATATGATTATATGTGTTTATTTGTGCTTTATGCTTGAATGCTAATTGTTAAGGCTACATATACATGATATACACGTGCAAACACAAATACATTACTTCAGGCTAACATGTGTTGTTAGGCCCTACATTAGGATAACATATGTTGTTATGTCCGACATTTACATTAGGATAACATGTGTTGTTATGCCCTACATATACATCAGGATAACATGTGTTGTTATGCCCTACATTAGGATAATATGTGTTGTTATGCCCTTCAATTACAAAGTTTCATTTGTGTATCTAGCTTAACTTAGATTCTCCATAAATGCGTTATAAACCATGCATCATATGAATTATACACAAAACATTTGAACTTTACTTGCAGTGTCAAAACCTATGTATGCTCACCAACTATTTATAGTTGACCCTCTCATTTTATCATGTTTCAGGTACAGTGTTGAGTTAAGATTTCAAGTCGCTTAACTTAGGATTGAGGACCTAGTTTTAAATTTAATAAAGTTATTCATATATTTTTATTCTTGTAAGAGTTGTACTTGATTACTTGAGCTATGAAATGAAAGTTATTGTTTAATTATCACAACTTTAGTAAACCATGAGCTTATGAACAGTCTACATGTCCCGCCCCGACGTTTCCGCCGTCGGTTGGGGTGTGACAAGAGATCCAAATCAAAACCAATGAGTCATTTGAAAGGCAACTGGGTCAACTGGCAGAAAAGATAGCAGAAGTGGTGGGATGAGCACCAGGGCAACTCTCGAGTGATACAAAGTTAAACCCACAACACCAAGGTGCCAGATCCTCGATCTTAAAGAATGCAAATGTCTCTCAGGTAAGTACTCTGAGAAGCGGTAAGGTGTATAACAAAGTCACCTCGGTATCACCGGGTGTTGAGAGAGTAGTAGTTGATCTAGTGGATGATGGTGAGAGTGAAAGTGATTCGGAAACGGTTTTTACTAAACAAGCTAAAAAGGTAACTTTTTCCGAAGCAACTAAATCTAAACCGAACACAGCTGTCACTCCAGGTGTAGGGGTGGAGAATAATACCATCCCTTATCCTGCTGCTCTATTGGAACCTTCTAAGAACAATGTGACAAAAAGGGGCCCATAACAAGATGAATTGTGAGAAATGTTTAAGCAAGTAAAAATAAATTTACCTCTTTTAGATGCTATCAGGAAAGTACCAACATCTGCTAAGTACTTGAAAGAATTGTGCACCAAAAAACGGCACTTGAAAATGCCTAAAAACCTTGATTTAGCCGACAATGTGAGTGTCATTTTGTCCGGTGCATTGCCACCTAAGCTACTAGATCTGGGGGCACCTTTAATCTCGGTGCAAATTGGTGAACTAAAAATCAATATGGTTCTCCTAGATCTTGGAGCTAGTGTTAGTATCCTCCCGAGAAGTTTGTATGACCGGTACGACTTTGGTCCTATACAAAAGGTTGACACCACTGTGGTGTTGCCAGATCTTACTCTAAAACTACCTAGGGGGATATTAACCAATGCAATAGTAAAGGTGGAAGATTTTTATTATCCTGTCGATTTCTTAGTGCTTGATTATGCTGCTTCTACTAATGACAGACATCCTAATGTGATATTGGGAAGACCATTCTTGAGAACATGTCAATGTGTAATCAATTGCGTAACAGGTACAGTGGACATGGCATTTGGCAGCCGCAGGTTAAGGTTAAATATATTTGCTATTGCTATTGCCATTCCAATCAATGGCGAATGCTTTATGGCAGACGTTGTTGAGGGGTGTCGTCTTCATGAAAATGAGGGTGAAACTCTAGAACCATGTATTGGGTGTGTGATAGGAAACAGGAAGAGTATGAGCATGAGATGAAGGTAGCAGAGGCACAAGTGGAAGTGTATTCTTTGAGAGAAAGAATGCCAAATTGCTCACTCCAGGTTGAGAGTTTGCCAGAGCATATTGATACTCAGCTAAAGCCATCATCGGAATCACCACCTAAGCTGGATCTGAAAGACTTGCCTAAACACTTAAAATATGCATTTGTGGGTGATAATAACACTCTTCCTGATATCATTACTGCAGGTTTAACTGAAGAACTGGAGCAGGCATTGATGAAGGTTTTGATTGCCCATAGGGCAGCAATTGGGTGGACCATAGCAGATCTAAAAGAGATCAGCCTAGCAATTGTCATGCATAAGATCGTCAAGGAAGAAAGAGCAAAACCTACTCGGGATGCTAAACGAAGGTTGAATCCTAACATGTGTGAAATGGTGAAGAAGGAGGTGCTCAAGTGGTTCGATGCGGGTATCATTTACCCCATCTCTGACAGCAGTTGGGTGAGCCCTACTCAAATAGTGCCTAAGAAACTTGGCATTTAGGTAATAAAGGGAGAGAGTGGGGAAGATATTGCCACTCGGCCGGTAACCGGGTGGCGAATCTGCATAGATTACAGGAAATTAAATGTTGCAACATCAAAAGACCACTTCCCTCTCCCTTTCATTGATCAAATCATTGAGAAACTTGCATGTTAGAAATTTTATTGTTTCTTAGATGGGTACTCGGGTTATAATCAAATTGCAATACATCTAGAGGACCAACAAAAGACCACGTTCACCTGTCCGTATGGCACCTTCGCATTTAGGCAAATGCCTTTCGGCTTGCGCAACGCCCCGGCCACCTTTCAACGGTGCATGCTGAGTATCTTTTCAGATATGATCGGGGAGTCCATGGAAGTCTTCATGGATGATTTTTCAATATTTGTCTTTTGAAACTTATCTGAATCAACTAACTAACGTATTAGAAAGATGTGTTGAAACTAATCCGGTACTCAGTTGGGAGAAAAGCCGAGGTCATGAGAGATTTAGACAAGAAGGAAGAAAAGGAAATACCTCACGCAATGACTTCGGAACCAACAATGATAACTTTGATAGCACAAAGAAATTCATGAAGGATTACAGCAAGGTGCAATGTTATAATTGCTATAAAATTGGGCATTTCTCTTCAAACTGTCGTGAAAAGAATCAAGCACAAGAACAATAAAACTAAGTGGAAGAAGATAAAGAACCAACACTCCTAATGCAGTTTCAAGCATCAACAAAACTCAAGTGAAAGATCTTTTACAACATGCTCATGATGAAACTGAAGAAAGCGTTGAAGATGTGTATTGAAGAAAAAGAAGACTCAAACGTAGATTAACAATTATGAGGGTGATTGTTAGCTTTATAATTGTTAACAAAGTTTGATTGAAAGTTAGTGGGTCTATTATGTAAATAGTTAATACTTAATGTTTAGTGTCTTATGTATATAAGTACTAGGTTAGAGACCCGTGTATTACACAGGTTGGAATAATAAAAAATGATATAATTATAAGATGTATATATATTTTTATAACTGAAAATAAAAATTAAATTACATTATAAGTACAATAATAAAAATTGAAATTACGATCTTCAAAATTCTAAATACTTATTTATACAACTTGCTATTTGACAGGTTATGAAATACAAACTCAATAAATAGAGTGAAACATGCAATGTAATCTAACCCTTTCAATCTAACATGTTATCCTACCGTCCGCAATCTGACCCGCTACCACCTGTCACCAACGAAACCCGGGTTGCATATTGACCCCCCAACCGACGATCTACAACTTGACCCATTACCACCTATCAACAACGACCGAAAAAATGTGAGACCCGTTAAAAAATAAACCGAATAATTACCAACAAAATACAATATGCAAAAACAAATATCAATATTAGATATCATCTAACATAAATTGCACATGAATTCTTACCAAAATCAAGGTGAAAATACTTACCATACTTACCAATAGTTTGACGCTTCACACAGATAAAAAAGAAATAGATAAAAGAAAAAAAAACGTTTTAGTTTTCATTGCCCATTGCAAAAAAAATGTTTCATCGTTTCAAGTCTATGCAAGAAATAATCTTCCAAAGCAATATTTATTGTGATTCAACTCGACCCAACCAGGTGCATACTAAAAAAAACAATGCCTTAACCTGCACCCATTTTAAACCGTTATTTAACCCACCCAAGTTGGCAGTTACCATGTCAAAGATATTATAACAGAGTATGCTTTGGCAATACAAAGTCCATAGGTGTAATGCCATAATCATTTTCCAATGCATATTTTGAAAATCCATACGGAAAGTAGACATCTTTCTTAAGCAAAATGAAGAAAAAAAAGGATGATAGTTAAAAAAAGGACAAAGAGAATCAAATTTAAACCTGAACTTAGTTAAAAAAAAAAGGACAACAAAAGCACTATAATGTCATAATTCATCTTCCCATATACAAACCTTGACCTCATGAACATAAACTGAGGCCCCAAATTTCAAATAAAAGACAAAGAGAATAAAAAAATAAGGGCAGAAAATAAAAATTATGCAACATATATTTGTTTTTCAAATGAATTATTACCCTTTACATTGAAGAAAAATGCATTGAAAGTCAAACCTATTAACTCCTATATTCAGTTAGGATCTATATTTTTGTTATAAGTTTAAACCTAGCAATTCTCAATTTGTAGTAGGTGTTACAAAATTTGATGTAATTATCAAATGCACAAGAGATCACAAACAATCAATGTCAATTATGAAACTGATAAGTAACACACTTGATCATTTAAGCAAAAGTTAATCTCTAAAATTTTAGTTGCATGAAAAAGAAATGAAAACATTTTCACCAGAAGAACCTACCAGGGCACTGATGATACAACTTTAGGATCCATGAAAATCTCAGCAGCCTTAGCATGTTTGTTTGTACGGATAGACTCTCCTTGTGGTGTGTATGCAACACAAATCACCTTTCAAAAAATACACAAATTAGAGTTAATCCAATCATATTACTTTGCACGTTATATATATATACATAATACTTAAATTCACCAAGATTACACTTACCAAGATGTTTTTCCCACCACGGAAAGAGTCCCTCTAATGATCGCTTGTGTTGGGAAGTTGATTTTCAACAACAGTTAACCACGAAAAACTGGGACTTAATGTGTTCTTTTAATAAATAACACTTACTATAAGATAACTTAACTATCTTCTCCGGGTGCTTGTCCGGTACTCCATACATCATAGTTCCACTTTGGAAGCTCAAATGGATGCTCAACTAGTTTTGAGAGTGTCGATGAAAGAAGGATAGAATAATATAACTAACTTTTTTTCTTTTGACAAAACTATAGTTTAAATCATGATCAAATATAATCAAAAGCCAACATACCCTTGATTTGCGGCACACATCTGTCCCGGAACCTCCAATCCTGTTTCAAGACACAGAAAGCGTGAAACAAAATAAGCAAAACAGATGATGTATTTATAGATGTGAATACAAAATCTTTTTTTTGTTGAGTTTTGAAGGGAAAAGAACTTACAAACTGTATTCAGCAGTGATCTTATCAGTGTAAGGAGAATCTGCCTACAATTAGCAATGATGTTACACCATAAAGTCATTAGACACTTCTAATTGTAGGCAAATGGGAATTAAATAAGATGCTGCCTTAATTTATTCCAGTTTACAGAAAAATGATGAAACTAAATACACAAAGACCACTCCTAAGAATAAGAATCTGGTAACCCAGCCAAGATATTGTCGATTTGCAATTGTTGAATCAGTAATAAATTTTCATTTGGTTCAAGGTATTAAGAATGAAAAGTAAACCCTAACAATTAACAATTGCATGAAGGAATGAAGGAGCTCGATTCATCCATATCCAACTGAATTGAGATTTGCTTCTGAATAGATCCATAAAGACAATCGGTCAATAATACCTCTATTCAATGAAATTTAATTTGACAAAAACAATTCTTTATACGAAATCGAATACTGACCTTTTAGAATCATGGTTTGCGAGAATCGATTAGAAATTTCAGCATCGTGGGGAAGATTGTGGATTATCAATCGATTACCAATATCAATTTAGGGTTTAGCTTGATTTCCACCACGTCACTCGGGATGCGTTCGGGTCAAAAATAAAAATCACAGCAAGTTGAATTCCTAATCAATTGGAACATAGAAATCAAAGGGAAGAATTGCGTTAAACAAATCAGACGAAATCATAATCGGATCAAAGAAATTAGAAGAAGATAACATCAATATAATCACATACACGCATATAAATCCTAAAATCGGAACTTACAAATCAGAGAAAACAAATCGTACGAAACAATAAACAAACAGATGTAAAAATTAAAGACACAAAGTAAACATACATGTTCATGAATCTTGTAATGGACTGAAAGAATTTGAGATTTAGGGTTTGGTTATTCGATCGGAGGGACCAGGAAGGAGATGAGAGTGCTTTACATGAATTTAGGGTTATTTTGTGATCATTTATATGTCGGGTCAGATGAGGATCCGTGAAATTGTAAACCGGGTCCTTTTAGATCTGCGTGTATTGAATAGATATGTATTAATTTGGGCGGGAAAATGACATTGAGAGACATTGTGGTGATGACACGTGTCCCTCAATATTTTTATTTATTAAAGTAGTAAGACAGTAGAAGGAATAAATCTGTAAATCCTTGTAATTAAATTAGGGATACGATGTTTAGGAAGGGGCGCATCGTTTCATTCCCTGTATCTATATATAGGAATGTAAAGAACAAAGCCAAGGCAATCAATTGATCCCTGCAATATTATCGATTCAAATTTATTTTGTTTCTCAATTCTTGTTCATATTCATATCATGGGCAACACTTTTTACCCCTTACTATACTATACATATTTTCACGTATTGACTTTATTTTTTTAAGAATTGAGTTTGTCTTATACATTTTATAACAATAATTGTAATACATAACATATAATGGATACATAAAAGATCGTATAAATATAATTAAAAAATTATTATTATTTATTATTATGGTTTTGATAATAAGATATAAAATAATTGCAGAATCGAGGATGGTGAAGGTGACACAAGCGAAGGAATGTGAAAGGGGGTCCTCGTGGTCATTGTGAGAGGGCTTTGGATTGTGCCAACCTATGTAAAGGGATGGCGGCTAATGTTAGAGATGGGAAAAAATTGAATTTTCAAACCGGTATTAACCTGAAAACCGGTTCGTCATAAACCGGTTTACCGTAAACCAGTTCAAACCCGAAGAAAACTAGCGGTTACAAACCGGTTTGACCTTTCCTGATGCCGACCGGGTTAGGGACAACCGGTTTTTAAACCGGTTCAAACCGGTTTTTTTGCTGAAAAAAAAGAGCCGTTAATCAACGGATTTATAGCCGTTAGAGTCGAATTTGGCCCTTTTTTGGCCCCATTTGCACCCTTAAAACACTATAAATAGGTGAGGGGTGTTTAGGGTTGATCACACATCTCTTTACACTCTCTAATCTCTAAAACCGCTCTTTAACCGCTCAAAAACGCTCTCTAAACTCTCTCAAAGAAAATAACCATGTCAAGTGTTGGTGCTTCCTCAAACGAAGTTAGCGTTGTGGAAATTCGACCAACAACGAGAAATCCGAAAATTTGGTGCTATTATGATTTATGTTTGTTGTCAAACGCGAAGGAACGTGCTCGGTGCAAGATGTGTGGTGCGTTTTTGGGGAAAGATTCAAACACTAGTTTATGGAAAAATCTTGCCCGTCCTTGAAGAGAATTCCAAGTGAAGGTCAAGCCTCGATGACAAGCGAAGGAGGAATTTGGAACTTTGATCCAAATATTGTTCGAGATCGAAAGGCCAGGTTAGTTGTCGTTCAACCACTTTGACAATCCGCGCTTGACATGGATGATTCAAGAGACACTCCAACCATGTTACCATCAAGTAAGTCGCACCAGCCTTAGACGAGATTGTATAAAAATGTGGAAAAAAGCAAAAAAAGAATTAATTTTGGGATTTGAAAATTTAGAAGTCGTACCTTTGCGTTACCGCGCATTGGGTTGATCCCAATACGTGGCAAATGATGAAGCGTACAATCGCGTTTGACTTGTTTGATAATCCACACACCGGTGAAAACTTATTTTATATATTAGATGGTGTTATAACCGAATTTAAATTACAAAATAAACTTTTTTCAATGTCTTTTGATAATGCATCTAATAATACAAATGCGGTTCAAAAACTAAAAATTAAATATAAACCGGTTTGCAACGACGTTTTTTTCCATAGTCGATGTGTCGCACACATCATTAACTTGGCGGTGCAAGCCGGGCTTGCAATTGAAGAGGTTTCAAACTTAACATATGCTTTTCGACTAATGCTTAAAGATATTTTTAGTAACAAAAAAAGATACCATGATTATATTAGATTTTGTCGTGAAACGAATAATCTTTGCTTAGATCCGAATTGGGACGTCGAGACAAGATGGAACTCGACTTATAATATGTTTTATAGCTCTTTACGATAAAGAGAAACTTTAGAAATATTTCATGAAATGCTTGGCTCAAAACCTCGTCGTAAAATTCTAAAGTTTCCGTCTACGAGTTGGGACATTTTAAAAGACGTAACCGAATTGTTTAAAGTTTTCAAAACCGTCACCACTTTTTTATCCGGTGTTTATTATCCCACAAGTCCATTAACTTTAAAATAAATATATTTAATGGCTAACAAGTTGTATGAACTTGAAAATAAAAGGACTCTTTTTACAAAAATGATAGAACCGATGAAAGAAAAATTAGTAAAATATTTTAAAGAAATGTCTCTCGTTATAACTTGTGTCGCCGCGTTAAACCCTACCATAAATGTTTTCGGGGTTGAAACATTGATTGATAGAATTACTTACGCTTTGAATTTGGATAGTGAAGACATCCATTTTGCACAAGGCATAAAAACATATTTTAACAAATGTTTACAAGATTTATTTGATGTTTATTTACATAAATATGGTTCAACTCCGACTCCACATGATACAATGGGTACATCATCAAGTGGTAGCTTGAGGGATGTTAATTTGAATTTATATAACGAAATGTTAAATGAATTTAGTAAACGGGCTCGAGGTACCACCCCGAGTAACGAACTCGGAAGCTATATTGGCACAAACTTTTTAGCGTTTATGCCTCCTACCGTTTTTTATGAGTTTGATATTTTGGCTTGGTGGAAAAAAAAATGAAGTTTCGTTTCCGATTCTTTCCGCCATAGCCCGAGATGTACTAACCGTCCAAGCTTCCACGGTGGCTTCGGAATCTGCGTTTTCTTTTAGTGGCAAGGTCCTATCGATACGAAGGACTAGACTCACCCCCTTGGCGAAGGAAATGTGCATTTGCTTGAAGGACCATTTGGATGCGATGGATAGGATACAATACCAAACTTCTCTCGAAGATGAAATTCAAGCCGAAGAAATCATACACAACAACGAGGTTGATCTTGGAATATCCGAACCAGTCACCGATGAAGAACTAGCCGAAGTTGCAAGGCTACGAAGCTCCAGTTCCGAAGGCAACGCACAAGAATAATCAATCAATATTCAAAATATATATATATATATATATATATATATATATATATATATATATTGTCATTTGTAATGATTTCCCACTTTATAATTTTATCTTGTAATGTTTTTTAATTTCCGAACTTTCCAAATATTAATAAACGTTGCACTTTATGTGTTATATTTGTTATATTTTTTTACTGATTTTTTATTAAAAATATCGAATTTATTTGAATTTATTCGATTTTTTTAATTAAAACCGGTTTAACACACAAACCGGTTTCAACCCGACCCTAACCAGTTTAATAGGTTCGGGATTTCCTTGCCTCCAAACCGAGTTAACCCGAACCGGTTTAGGGTCAAACTGGTTTTGACTTTTCATTAACCAAACCGGTTCGGGTCGGGTTCGAACCTGTTCGGTTTAAAAAACCGTTTTGTGCACCTCTCTCTAGCTAATGTTGTGGGAAAATGTATTCTACAGAAAAAACTGCGTCTGTTTCTGGGAGTGTTACACAGGGCTGGCCCAATAAGGTTTCAGGCCCATGCTAGAACATGTGGCCTCCAATATTGAAGGGCCATTTTATATGCAAGTATGTGTTGGCCCAACACTATGTGTTGGCCCAACACTATGTGTTGGCCCAACACTGGGGCTATTGTAAATCGAGGTGCACAAAACAGTTTTTTAACCCGAACCGGTTCAAAACCGAACCGAACCGGTTTGGTCAACAAAAAGTCAAAACCGGTTTGAGTTCAAACCGGACCGGTTTGAAACCGGTTTGAGATGGTCCGTTGACCGGTTTAAAAAACGGTTTGAAACCAGTTTTTAATCGGTTCGGTTCGGGTTAAACCGGTTTCAAACCGGTTTAAATGTATAGGTTTCAAACCGGTTTTAAACCGACGGTTTGAACCAGTTTGAAACCGGTTTGGTATAAACCAGTTCACGACCAGTTCGGTTTTCGGTTTGAAACCGGTTTGGTTTTTCAAACCGGTTTTTTTTGTACATCTCTTTGTAAATGTGATGGGCCAGGTTTTTAGATGGGATTAAACCTCAAAAGCCCTTTGTGTGACTTGCCGCTTGCGTCTGCTGAGTAGGGTGGCTGAATGACATGGAGCTTGGAGGAGAGTAATCGAAGGAGCTGTTAGGGGCGCTAACTGGCCTGCGACCTGCGTGAGAGGTATCGATGATTGCTTTTTCTTTATCACCAATTTTTGGTTAATTTGATTTGCTTTGTTTTAATACATCGATTTTGGATTGCTTTTTCTTCAATGGACTTTGACTGTGTTCGAATCAGGTGAGGTGAGGCAAGGCAAGGTCGCAAAGCAGTGGTTCGATTTTGACTGTAATACATCAAGGCAGTGGTTCGAATCAGGTGAGGTAAGGCAGACTGTTGTTCGAATCAGGTTAGTCTATTGTGATTTACTTGTGGTTTACTCATTGTGATTTACTTGTGGTTTCTTTGTTTAATTGCTCATTTATATTTACTAGTGACTACTTTTTGTATTTAGTTCAAGAAAGAATGGTGAAGATGATGCTTAAAGGTGCATCACAATGCGCAGCACACATCAACCCAATTATTGCTATTGTTTTGCTAATTATGCTTGTCAAATGTGGTGTCATTTCAGCAGCTTTCAAAGTATTGAGCCTATGCTAGGGCATGTTGTATTCTCATCCCTTTCTATCTTCATCACCTGCAACAGGAAGACGCAAATTGGGTTCTTGTTCTTCTATCAGGAGACCTGCTTGGCTGCTTTGCTTTCTTTGTTTCTTGTTCTTCAATCAAAAGCTTTGATTCAAAACGAAAGTTGCTTTTGGGATGCAAATTTATTCAGATTTGGGTCTCAAATTGGGACTTCTAATCAGGTTTCAGATTCTTAAGTTTTATTTTGCTTAATTGCTTTTAACTTCTTTTAATCTGTCAATTGCTTAATTAAGATTTGGGGCATTTTGCTTAATTGTTTTAATTGTGGTTTAATTAACTGTGATTTATTTGTGGTTTGCTTAACTGTTTAGAATACAATTTTTTTTAACTCTGCTAGTTATAAAAGTTTTAGTTATTATTGCCGGTCTCATGCCCAGATAACAAAGAGGAGGTTTTTTTTTATAATTTGACTTTTGAAAAAGGGCCTCGAAATCTTTAGTCCGATTGGGGCCACCAAATACCTTGAGCCGGCCCTGCACACACACACATATATATATACTAGTCAGAAACCCGCGTGATGCGGGGTGGGGGGGGCAATTTACAACACGGTACTCGTTTTCATTTAGGTTACAATTCGGTGATTCTTTCCAAGATTACAGAGAAGTTATTGATAATCTTTCTAAATCATTTAATTCAAGGTTCAAACATTTCGATTATTACATAAATACTATAATTTCTCTAATCATATATGGCATGCTAACTATTTAAAAAAAATCATTTGTCAAAAAAGTGTTTCGGACCATAAATGTTAAAGTTTTGACCATCTCAATTGGTCAAGTCTAATCGAAATGATGAGTTTTCTCTACTATGAAAGTTTCTTTAACTCGTTACAAACTACAAACCCGAAAGAACATATAAATCAACAATAACCTAGATTTAGCTTTTATTTTTCAAATATGAGAGTAACAATTACCACGCAGGTATTGATTACCCGGGTATATATTACATGCTTTAATAAGTACATTGTCGTGGTTAAAAGGTAAAAAAAAAATAGTTCATCACCTTAAACTAATAATATCTGGAGGATAGTGAGTCATAACTTTTACTATGCTGTAATCTTTCTCTAATTGTTTTGATTTCCAACAAGTTTGCTTGTTCACGAAAAGAACAATTAAATATTGATAGTAAATACAGAACCAAACTCATGGTTTTGTCCCTGCACTCAATAATTCTTTTTAAATCTTCTTGGTTTTATTCCATTTTAGTTAATTTTTAAGAAATCAGCGTTGACACAATACGATTTATGGGGAACAAAAAAAGAAAATAAATGAATTTTTTGATTTGATAAGTGTTTGAGTCGTTTTTCTAAAATAAGATTTTTTTATGAGTCGATGAATTATGGCGATGGAAGTGATTCATGCCAACCAAGGAGAAAAGTTAAGGGGGTGTTTGGATGTGCTTTTGAAAATGATTTATTGATTTATTGGCTTTTTAAAAAGCTAATAAGTCAATAAGTCATTTTCAAAAGCCAAAAGTTCTTGGCTTTTGAGAATGACTTCTTGACTTATTAGCTTTTTAAAAAAAATGCTAATTTTTTTGACTTATCGGCTTTTTAAAAAAGTCAATAAACACTTTCCCACCACACTCCTAAACACCACCTAAGTCTGTTAAAGTTGAGATTACCGACTCATAATCATAAAGTTTTGCCTTTTGGCATAAATCTCCATCAATAAGCGAAACAAAAACTATATAACGCATACATTAAATCATCATTTTAATAACTACTAATCAAAATTTTTTATATGTCAAAAGAGAAAAGATTAGTCATACGGTTTGGTGTCAGAATTTATGATACCAAAAGATCAGATAAACTATATTATAATCTACATTACCATAAATATATATATAATAATAGTCAAAATTACTGTATTTATCCTATCACATAAAAGTCGACGATATTGAACAATTACAAGCTTGTGACAGTCACCAGATCCGATACAAAATAAGATTAGGTAGTTAGACTTAAATTTAATCTGGCCTGAAGAGCTTTAACAAAGCTAATGCTTTGCTCACTAACAGTAACCAGATCTGATCCCATTTTTTAGCACTTTGTTGACTTTTCATATCAGAACCAGAAGTCCTTGCCACTGGGTTTAGAACATATCAGGATCCTACAATCAAGAAAATATTTTTATCAAACTTTTTGATGAAATTGAAGAATTAGAAATAGTGATTTTTGAAATGAACAAGGACCTTTCCTTGTCAAACTTCCAACCGACTGGTGATCTTTTCAGTTTTTGATACTCAGCAAACCATTCATAATATTTAGGAGGTTCCTTTTCGGGTAGCTTTCTCATCCAAGTTTTCCTTTGTTTTGGGGCTTGTGAAGTGGGTGCATCTTCCTGAGATGTTTCAGTAGTTGTTGTTGCTTTTTGGAGTATGCTTGCTGGCTCAGCAGTGGTTTCAAGCTTAGCAAAAGCAACTTGAATGTCAGAGTTCTCTTCATCATTGTAAGAAAAGGCTTCAAATCTCTTATCCGGTTTCAGTGGCGTACCAGACTTTTTCTCCTTGCTCTTCTCCAAGAGCTACAATCTCGGGGAAATCTTCATTGGTTCCATTGTCATCAATTTTCTTCAACAATTCAGCCAGTTCATGATCAAACTCTATCTCTTCTTCATCAACCACCACCACTTCAGTATCTGATTCTTTGGCCTTCCCTTTGCCTTTGCCAACTCTTCTTTGGCTCAGGGATGGAAGATCATACTCCTGCTCTTCAATCTTTACTTCTAATCTCTCCTTAGGTGATGCAGCTTTACCTGTATAAAGGATGATGTATGTTGGACGGTCTATAAAAACTAATATAAAACCTATCCTAGACACTCTAGCTTTAAATTTATAAATCTAGACTCAACCTAATACTAGACCACACAACCGGCAACTGTACCGATCAATGTAGTAAAGTCTAATGTAAGTTCGGATATCGAACCCACGAGACACTAGTGACAACTATACCTAGACTCTGACTCAACTAATAGACTAATTAAAAGGGGGGGATTCTGTGTTTTGATTCTCAGTCTAACAAACTAAAAACAACTAACTAATGACAATCAACTATCAATCAGAGAATTTGGATGAAATCAAGAATAGGGAAGGCACTACCCAGGTTAAGAATCCTATTTGTGAATCTCGGATTTCTCTCGATTATGGAAACAAATGATGGAACCAGGGTCTACGAATAGTACACCATCAGACTATCTACAGGATCCCTGATCATTCTCAAGGTGTGACCTAGACAGAAAACCTAAGGAGGGTGTGACGCTCACTGGTTGGATGGATCACCTTTCAGTCTCTCCAACAATACTAATGTACCCTAACGATAGATCACATTTCAGTCTCACTATCACAATACATTCGAAGAATACAAGGGGTAATCTAAGAACAATCAAATTGACACGGGATAACAAAGATACTCAGAACCCTAGGGGAAACCTCCTTTAAGAGCTTTTACACCTGGACACCTAATACCAACGTCAACCCGACTATCTATCACCTTTCAGCTATCTAGATAGGCGGAACACTAGGATCAAACAGATAAACAATTCCTATTCCTATGGATTACGAATTCAACAAACCATAAATCAATCATAACACGCAGTCGATGATCTAATATGAAACCCTAACTGAAAGACATTAAACGGGTAACATATGGAATTTGAAACCAATTATAAATATGATTCAACCATACATAAACATCAATCAATTGTCAAAAAATTCATTACAACAACAGTCATCCGTCAATAATAATCAATAAACCTGATAAAAATCCAATCAATCAACAAATATTTATCAACTCTAAGTAGTTAAAATAAATTTAGCCAATTATAAGAAAAACAAAATACAAATAGTCAATATAACTATTAATCGTAAAACATAAAATAATTAAGCTACTAGCTTAATTAAATCACCTGCTTAATTGCTCCATAAATTCTCACGTGTGTGCTTGATTGCTTGATTCTTGAATTTCAGCCGTGAGTATTTTTTAGATGATTGTTTCCTTATTCCAATTCACAATTAAAACTTTTATTTTGTGTTCCACGAAAACCAACAACTCCAATTTTAGTCTTCCAATGCTTCTGCCGTCCAAACTCTCAGTTACGGCGTCCCAATCCCTCCTCTTTACGGCAATTCACGGCAAAATCCATATATGTTTTTTTTATTCTTTTATTTTTCTTTATGACCTAGTCCACTCAACCAATATGAACCCATTTTAATTTAATCCTAACATGTAATTATAGTCCAGTTCATCAATTAATTTGTTAGCCTAAATGCTAATTCTTTTTCCATAGCCCATCTAATTCTTTAATATCTAAAAAGTAATACCGTCTCTTCAAATTCTTTGTTTGAGCTCGTTTTCATTCAACACCTACAAAATATAACACTACTAAGTACAAGCAATTAATACCCGAAATCGACTCTAAAACTATACTAAAAACGCTACAGAATATAAGGAAAACTAGATGTGTTTTGCGACACATCAAACATCTCCACACTTAACCTTTTTTCGTCCTCGAAAAAGTCTGCAATGGAATCAAAACTGGAAAACATTCTTTAACATTCTTATTAGTTCATTAGCACAAATATAATCACGCGTTAAAGTGCAACAATTGGTATTTCAATCCGATTAAACCCAAACACCAACTATCAAGCCCCCAATTGTGTACTAATTCCATTTTATACAACTACCATTCAATCTATGGGTCTCACACTCAAAAGCTACAGCTCTACCTAATCCGTCTCAAGGTCATGTCTAGGCACGGGTTAAACCATTTTGATTTCACACCACGTTAAACTAAGATTTACATGTTTTAGAAATTAAAATGAAATAATGGAATGAAATGTCAATGAGCATTATTAAATGTATGAATCAACCTCACCTAGTGGTGCGTCTCACAGGTCACCATCTCATAATGTAGCACATAGGTTGCAGTTTATCAATTAAGCAAATAAGAAATCAGCTTAGAGGCGTATCCGCCTAGTCACTATCCACATGGGTAACACATAAATCAAATCTTTTTTATCCAAAATATTGATTACTTAAGTCCCGACCCATGGGTATATCAACCAAGTCGCTATCCCGAAGGGTAACACGTAAGTCAAAACTCAAGTTTTCAATTGATTAAGTATACTTATTATTAGACAGAATAATGGATGCGGACGCCACCGAATCTCAGATTTATTTTCATAAAAAGAGAGTGGTGTGCCGATGTAGAAGCATGTTTTAGTAACTATAGATAAAATTTTATGTATCGGTGTACTCAGCTAGTACGTAGAAGAATGTTCCTGTGTACTTAGCAAGTTCACCACTTGTTCGTGCGCACTTAACAAGTGCGCAAGACATTTGTCTTGCGTACTTAACAAGTACGCATGACCAAATGTCATGCGTACTTAGACAAGTTCGCATGACAAGTTGTTCCTGCCCCTATAAATAGAGTTGTTGGCTCATTTGTAAGTGAGAACAGAATGTGAGTCTGAGAGAGGTCGGGCCGGGACGAGCTCTCTCGACCCCTGGACCGTGAGCGTAAACTAGAGATGTATACTCCTTCGGTTTGTAATCAATAATGACAACGTTGTTATGGATTGATTCTCTTGTTTTATGTTCATGTTCCTATTCAGTCAATATCGTCTCTTCATCTGTTCTCCCACACAAATCACGAACAGGTCCTCATTGTTATTATCAGTCTTCCGTTGTGCACGACCGAGGTCCCAGGGACCTATAGACATAAATTTCAAAACCTCTAAATTTTTGCTTAATGTGGTACCTATCACCCTATGTTGACAGTTTAAGTATTACCGACACCCTTAAGATGAGTACCCACAAGATTTCATGATTTTATTCATTTTAGTTTTCCTAAACAACGCGCATAGGATATTTAAGTTTTCAAATTGGCTGGGTCTACCAAAACATCACAAATTATACGCGTTTTCTATCATTATTTTCTTTTAAACACAACTAGCATTTCCAGTTATAGCTATCATCTTCCATTTATTATACAAAAACTCTAATTCAAAGGATATTTTTGTAAATTTTTTAATTATTTTTTTTTATTTTTGACTTTTTATAAAAGAAAAACAAACCTAACTAAACTAGACTCAAGACGTTTCTCATCCCCACACTAGAACGACACATTGTCCTCATGTATCTCTTTTCTCGTCCCCGTGGTGCCTTTTGCTGTTGTGGTCTTTTTCCCTCGGTTTCATCCACGGGTCTTTTCTTCTTGCTCTTTCTAGTGCAATGTGGTGGGTCCGACACCATATCCACTTGTGGTTCGTTGATGACCTCCTTCACTTGCACCTTCTCTTCCATCCCCACACTTGGCCCTTGATATAGTAGATCTTCAAGGAGCTTTAAATCGCCAAGTGGGTGAAATTCTCCTTCAATACGATTCGGCAAGTCCCCCAACTCGTCACTACACTCAATCTCCCAAGATGGGACCTACTCCTCTTTTAGCTCGTCCTCTATCTCCATCAACTCGGTTACACCCTCTTCGATACACTCGTCTTCGCTTTCTAGATCTTGCATCACATTACTCTCAAAGAACAAGCGTAAGGTATTAAGTGCATTCAAGGAGTCAAGCTCGTTACCCGAAAAGTTAGGATTATAAAAAATATGCTCAATTAGATTCGGTTCCGAATACTTACCTGGGCCATCACCCATAGTGTTATCCGAGGACTCTTCCACCTCTGCTTCATCATCATCACTAAAGAAGTCATCCTCGATCGGTTCTAACCCGCAACTCTTTGGTGTGTAAACCGGAGGCGGGTCTGGTGAAGAGTATTGTAGACTCGTAAGTTGCACCTATTCCGTTAAAGTCTCCGGTTATGGAGCTGTTCTTCTCTTTCTAGCCTCAGACTCGCTAGCTCATCCATTAGCTTTTCAGGTTGAATGTGACGCTTCGGGAGTTGGCATCGGCGGCGTTTTGAGCCAAAATCAACGGCTTATTGCTTTTTTTAGTGAGAAGTTGAATGAGACGCGCCGTAAATATTCCACCAACGACAAAGAATTTTATGCCATCATTCGAGCATTGGATACTTGGCGGCATTATCTTTTTGCCAACGAATTCGTACTATTTTCTGACAATGAGGCGCTGAAGTATATAAATGGAACCCATAAGCTGAACCCTAGGCACGCGAAGTGGGTAGAGTTCTTGCAAGTGTTTTCTTTTGTTATCAAACACAAGGCCGGGGTACAAAATCAAGTCCCTCAGGAGGCGACATTCCCTACTTAACACAATGCATGTACAGGTCCTTGGTTTTGATACTTTTCGTGACCTGTACAAAGATGACCCCGACTTCAAAGACATTTGGGGTGGATGTAATTCAGGTCCTTTTCAGCGTTTTGCAGTGCATGATGGGTATTTATTTAGGGAGGCACGTTTATGTATTCCGGTAAGCTCGCTACGTGATGAAATTATTTTAGAAAGCCATGCAGAGGGATTGGCGGGTCACTTTGGTCGTGATAAAATTGCCGGCCTTGTTCGGGAGCGCTAATACTGGTCGAAGATGGGAAAAGATGTCGCCCAAATTATTGAAAGATGTCGTATCTGTCACATCGCAAAAATGCATGGTAATAATGCGGGGCTGTACTTGCCTTTGCCGGCTCCTACTACCCCGTGGGAAGATGTAAGCTTGGACTTTATGTTGGGGTTACCAAAAACGCAATGCAATAAAGACTCGGTGATGGTAGTAGTAGTCGATCGCTTCTCAAAGATGGCGCATTTTCTTGCATGCGCCTAAACATATGATGCGAGTCAAGTGGCCCGGTTGTTCTTTGCTGAAACTGTGAGGTTACATGGCGTTCCTAAGTCCATTACCTCAGATCAGGACGTTAAGTTCGTGGGTCATTTTTGGCGTACTTTATGGAGCCACATAAATTATAGTTTAGTAGCGCGCACCACCCACAAACTGACGGTCAAACGGAGGTGGTTAATAGAAGTTTAGGTAATTTATTGAGAGGTTTGGTGGGTGATCAACCCAAACAGTGGGATTTGGTCCTTCCTTAGGCGGAATTTGCATACAACCGTTCAATTAATCGCACCTTCGGTAAAAAAAACACCATTTGAAGTTGTGTATGGGAAAAATCCTATTACTCCTTTGGATTTAAGTCCTGTACGGATGGCTACACCTATACACGAGGAGGGAAAGAACCAAGTTGAGTCTATTAAGGAGCTACACAATCAGGTGCACCAGAACATTGTTCGAGCTAATAATCGATATCGGGAGAGGGCTAACCAGGGGAGAAAAAAGGTCATTTTCAAAGAAGGTGACATGGTTTGGATCCATCTACGAAAGGAGCGGTTCCTAGGGGGTCGGTTTGGCAAGCTTCATCCGCGGGCTGATGGTCCTTTCCGCATTGTGAAGAAGATTAATGATAATGCATACTGTCACGAAACATGGATGAACTCAGAAAATACCAAAAAAATATAACCCGAAGATACAAACAATACAAACCCTAAGAACAGATCTGAGATCTACAGCAACAAAATCAGTCAACTATAGAACAATCAACTAACTACCAGATCATCTATTCAATGATCTAAGATACAAACCTCACAACACTCAAAGGAAATCATCAATATGATGAACCCTAGTTTTGGTGAGAGAAAAATGACGAGTTTTAGAGAAGCGGCTGTTGAACACCAAATATGACTCGTACCCTAAACAAGTGAAGCGCTGGAACATATAGAGACAACAATCAGCTGCAAGCCCGTTTAGCTCCAAGCCCATAAATCCAAGAATAAGCAATCTGGGCTTCCGCCTTTTTACTCCACATCCCAGCACAACATAAAACATAAAATATATAAAATTGAATTAGAAATACTAGAAATATTATTATTTTTAACACCCCCGTTAATTTTATAGACCAAATGCATTGTACATACCTAGAAGATCACACAAAACATCGTGTTGAGTAGCAAGCAAGCCCTTCGTAAATATATCAGCTCGTTGTTCATCTGATTTAATAGACTCAGCCTTAATTATTTCGGCTGACATTTTTTCCCTTAGGAAATACAAATCTATCTCAAAATGTTTCGTGCGATCGTGAAACACTGGATTTTCAGCAATTGACAAAGCTGCAGTGTTATCATAATATAGCTTCACTGGTATAGGAACTGAAATGCCCAGTTCAATTAATAAAATTTTCAACCACAACACCTCACAAGTTGCAGCACACATGGACTTATACTCAGCCTCAGCTGATGATTTGGACACAGTACTCTGTTTTTTACTTTTCCAAGAAATTAAATTTTTCCCTAGAAATATACAAAAACCAGTTACCGACCTTCTAGTTCCAAGACATTTTGCCCAGTCTGAATCTGAATATGTTGTTAAATCAAGTTGCTCTCCTTTTCTTATCAAAATACCATTACCCAGTGTCTTTTTTAAATATCTTAACACCTTTAATGCAATTTGTAAATGAGAATTATGAGGAGAATGCATATATTGACTTAGAAAATGAACAGCATATGAAATGCCAGGTCAAGTATGGGACAAGTATATTAGTTTACCAATTAACTTTTGATATCCAGTTATATTATTCAAAACATAATCATGTTTTTTGAAAAAAATTGTAACAACATAATGTTGCTCAATAGGTGTATTAACAGGCTTACACCCACTAAGACCAAATTCAGATAAAAGCTCCATGCAATATTTTCTTTGGGATAAACAAATGCCTTTGTCAGATCTGATTACTTCTATACCTAAAAAATATTTCAAGGAATCTAAATCTTTTATTAGAAATTTTGTTTTTAAGAATACTTTGATATTATTTATCTCAGATAAACTATTACCCGTAACAACTATGTCATCAACATAGACCAGTAGTATAGTAATAACAGATTCAATGCATTTAATAAACAATGAATGATCACATTTACTTTGTTTGAAATCAAATTCGAATAATACACCAACAAGTTTTTCATTTCATATTCGTAGAGCTTGTTTTAACACATATAAAGATTTATTCAATTTACATACTTTAGTTTCATCTTTTGAAAAAAAAACCTTCAGGCAAAGACATGTATACATCTTCATTTAGATTACCATATAGAAATGCATTGTTAATATCAAGTTGATACAAAGGCCAATTTTTGTTAACAGCAAGAGTAATTACACATCTAACAGTTGTCATCTTTACAACAGGAGAAAAAGTTTCATCAAAATCTACCCATTCTCTTTGATTATAACCCTTAGCTACAAGTATTGCTTTATATCTCTCAATTTCACCATTAGACTTATATTTAATTTTATAAACCCACTTACACCCTACGGTTTTTCTACCCGTAGGTAAATCATCAAGACACCAAGTATTATTTCTATTAATGCTTCCATTTCCTCATTCATAGCATTTAACCAATTTTTATCTTGTTTGGCTTCATTAAAAAACCTGGGTTCTATATATTTATTTAAGATGGTTGAAAAACATTTATTTTCACTGGACAAATTTGAATAGCTGACTACTCTTTCCATACCATATTTGACCTTTCCTTCTACAACAAAATCTTGTAAATATTTTGGAAACAAGGTATTCCTTATAGACCTTCTAACTGAAGGAACTAATGGATCATTAATACCCTCAGGAGAGATTATTTCATCACTTGTCCTAGTGTTACCTGCCCCGCTAGTTTCATTCCACAGTCTGGGAGACTGCCGTAAACCGGTCTCAGTTTCAGAAAATCTTTGATATAGCTACTGATGTGCAGACTTATCTATATTAGATTGACCACTTGACTGTGGAATACCAGCAGAGTCAACATCAGACTGGGTCTGACTACTAGACTGCTGGTCAACACTAGGTACTATTTTTTCTCTCATAACCCTCCCCTCATCATCGGGATTTTCACCATTAGAGTCCTTAAAATGATTTTGTTCAAAAAAATCAAAGAAATTCAATGCATTTAAATCAGGGTTAGATGTGGAAACAAATTCATTTAAACTCTTATTTTCTTTAAACGGAAACACACCTTCATAAAACTTTATATCTCTACTAAAGAAAACTTGTTTTTTGTCAAGACTCCACAACTTATAACCCTTTTTTGGAAAGAATATCCTAAAAAAACACATTTTTCAGCTAAGTAAGAAAATTTGTCAGAATGATTTAAAATTGTACTAAAACAGAGACAGCCAAAGACTCTAAGGTGATTAAGAGAGGGTTCAAATTTAAACATGTATTCATAAGATGATTTTTCTTTTAGCACAGATGAAGGAGTCCTGCTAATCAGAAAAGCAGCAGTTAAAACACAATCAGACCAAAAATTCAAGGGAACACCACCTTGAAACAAAAGAGTTCTAGCAACATTTAACAAGTGTCGATGTTTTCTCTCAACTATTCCATTATGTTGTGGGGTATAAACATATGAGGTTTGATGAATCATACCATTTTCTCTTGTAAAATTCAACATTTGACTATTAATAAATTCTTTCCCATTATCGCTTCTAAAAATCTTTATCTGTTTTCTAAATTGAGTTTTTATCAATTTTACAAAACTTTCAATGCTATAAAAAACTTCATGTTTATATTTAAATAAGTAAACCCAAACACACCTTGAGAAATCATCCACAACAGTTAGAAAATATATGTACCCTTCCCTACTAAGAACTTTATAAGGCCCCATACATCCAAATGAATTAAATCTCCTATACTAGTGGACTTATGTTCACTCAAGGGAAAAGGTTATCTATGTTGCTTAGCCCTATAACATATTTCACAAGGAATTCCACTCATTTTACTTGTTATTTTTAACCTATCCTTTAAAACATACAGAACATTTTTCGAGGGGTGGCCTAACCTAGAATGTCATAGTTTCATTACATCATGGCTATTAAAACACACCTTTAATGGTTTAGAAGCATCCCCATCACACATATAAAGACCATCAATCTGGTTACCAGTCACCAGGGTTCTCTTTGTGTACAAATCCTGAACATAACAGTTGTTTTCATCAAAAGTGACGCTCATTTTATTATCCCTTGCCAACTTATATACAACCATGAGATTAACATAATAATCAGGAACAACAAATACATCTGATAAAATAACCTGGTTTACCAGTTTTAGACTTCCAATTTTTGTTACTTTTGCATCTGTTCCATTTGGGTGTTTAACAGAGATATTATAATCTGACACATCTATAGGATTAATCATACCCTCATCAGACATAACCATATGTTGGTTAGCTCCTGAATCAACAACCCAACCCGAGGAAGTACCAACCAATTTACTTGAAAAACCATAGACTCTTTTATTAAGACAATTTAGAAAAGACAAACAAGACATACCTCCAACATTAGCGGTATATGACCCTTCAACCTTCTTCTCACTCAGTAGGCTAAGAAGTTGCTGTATTTGATCTAATGTAAGAGAAGGAGAGGTAAAAGTAGAACCAGACATTGATCCAACATTGTTTTTGATAGAACCAGAATTATTAGACATTACAGTTTTTGAACTTTGATTAGTTCTGACTCTGTATCTAGGAGGATACCCAATGAGTTCAAAACATTTCTCAGCAACATGTCCCGGTTTGTTGCAATGAGTACATTTGAGATTAGGGTTAGGTCCTTTGTTAAACTTCTTCTTATTGTCAAAAGATTGATTAGTTTTGGACACAAAACCAACATTTTGACTCTACGACAAAACATTTGAATTCCTGTGAGACTCTTCCCGGTATAATATTGAGAAAGCATTTTTTATTGTAGGAAGGGGATCTTGTGTTAATAAACTTGTTCTTACAGGTTGGAAAACATCATCAAGACCCATAAGGAATTGCATTAGCTTGATTAAGTGACTGAAATCGTTAAATTCCTTTTAGGCTTTGCAAGTGCAAGAAGGTAATTGTACCATTGCATCAACCTGTTTCCACATTGTATTTAATCTATGATAATACTTAGACAAAGATGTACCATTTTGAGATATAGAGTTAATCTTTTGATATAGACCAAAAACAACAGATCCATCCACTTTATCATAGGTTTCTTTTAAATCAATCCAAACTTCAGATGCAAGCTTAGAGTAGACTTGTCCAATGTATAACTCATCACAAACAAAATTTAAAATCTAAGACAAGACCACAGAATTACATCTATCACATTGCATAGCAAGAACCTCATTATCAACAGATTTTTTACAAGTACCATCAATAAACCCTACTTTATTTTTAGCTTGAAAAAAAAGTTGTATAGTGTTAGCCCAGACCGTATAGTTTTCAGTCCCTTTTAACTTGATGTTAACCACATTAAGACAACTAGAGTCACTAGCATGTAGATACAAAGGATGACTAGCATCCAACTTACTAACAAGTGTCTCAACAAGAGGACCAATATCATCCTCCATATTTAACAAGAATATCACAAAACAAATGATCTCAGTCAAGCACACATACAAAAGAACCAACCAAGACCAGAGCCGTGTATTCACATCCACTTATAGTGGCAGATCAAGGATTAGTTAGGAGGTTATGCAAAGTTCACACAAAATATAACCAAGAACACACAGTGATGCACAATGAATAGTAACATATCTAGAAATATATGCAACACCTTTAAATGCAACAAACAAACAAGGATGTCTCTCCCTGTACCAAATTACCAATGCTGGTCCACCTAACCCAGCCAAATATCGTGAGACTGGATTTAAAACAGAATAGTAAGATCTAAGTTGGAACGGACTCACCAAGAGGTCTTAAAGAAGTACTAATCCGATTCAAGGATTGCAAGGGTTACAGACCTTGAATCCAACTTGAGTTTCAACTTTATACAAGAAGTACACCAATCGCCACTTCCAACAGAATAAAAAAGGTTCACACCACTTCAGAAAACAAGAACCCCGATCTTCAGAGAATATCAACAGCTTATGCAGAAACGAAACCAGAACCAACAAGAATACCAAATCAAAGCCTTAAAGCTCTGATACCATGTCACGAAACATGGATGAACTCAGAAAATACCAAAAAATATAACCCGAAGATACAAACAATACAAACCCTAAGAACAGATCTGAGATCTACAGCAACAAAATCAATCAACTATAGAATAATCAACTAACTACCAGATCATCTATTCAATGATCTGAGATACAAACCTCACAACACTCAAAGGAAATCATCAATATGATGAACCCTGGTTTTGGTGAGAGAAAAATGATGAGTTTTAGAGAAGCAGTTGTTGAACACCAAATATGACTCGTACCCTAAACAAGTGAAGCGCCGGAACATATAGAGACAACAATCAGCTGCAAGCCCGTTTAGCTCCAATCCCATTTAGCTCCTAGCCCATTTAGCTCCAAGCCCATAAATCCAAGAATAAGCAATCTGGGCTTCCGCCTTTTTACTCCACATCCCAGCACAACATAAAACATAAAATATATAAAATTGAATTAGAAATACTAGAAATATTATTATTTTTAACACATACAAGGTAGATCTTCCGGGTCATTACAACGTGTCGGCTACCTTTAATGTATCTGACTTAGCACCATACGTGGGGGAGAATGAAGATGATGTTGATGGGGAAGATTTTCAAGTCAGGGAGGATGATGCAAGAGCATCCAATTGGAGATTCGAACCCGGAATAGAAGTCGACCCGACTGGACCCGTGGCCAGCCCAACAGCTTTAGATTGAGAGGGGCACACTACAAAGAGTTGAAGTCCTCCTATTTTGCATGACTTATCTCCTTTTATCTCTTCATATTTTATTTTGTTGGATTTTGAATTGTTTTATATTTCCTAGTAAATAGGAATTTGACTTCAAATACTTTCGGTGATTTTTGGGATAAACTCAGTTTTGAGATTGCAATTTTATTCCAGAACCTTTGGGTTTTGAAGCATTTAGAACTAAGAGTATTTGAGCCATTTAATTGCATAGCTGTTTGCATCACTAGCCCTGAGGAATTGTAGTCTTTGCCTTTGATCAAGCCCATAATGGTAGAGGCTACATGTGCATTAGTAGAATCAAAACCTCCTTTCCTGATGTAGATGTAATGAATGAACACATGTACTATGTATCTCTAGTGAGGGGCTAGGAAAGTTTTGGTGACTTAACCACTTTTGAATTCATCTGGATGACCTATTCTCTTGAAGCTTTCATGAATAAAGAAGCTTGAATATTCAGTAGGTGTAGCATGGTTGTCATCAAGCATCAACACCTGCCTTATAATAGCCTTAAAGATAAGAACATTTTGATTAAAGTCAGTGGCTCTGATGTGCTCCACATGGTTGATTACAACTCTAGCAGCTGTTGCCCAGAATTTTTTGATGGTAGACTTAAATATAGAAGGATTGTGGCTTATAGCAAAGCTCACTCTTGAGTTAGCTAGAAAGTTCAGCACGGGCTCAAAGCCTTCACTCTTAGGGTCAGCGGCATTCAGAAATTAACAGATGTTGTGCTTTTTCACAAATAGGAGATCCATTCTACATAAGATAAGGTTTATAAGTCATTAGAAAAACTAGGGGTGAACACTTAGGGAAAAAAAAAATCAAAAAACAGACTAATCGAAACAACTAGTTTCGGTTGAAGAATCCCTGTCGAAATTACTAGTTTCAATTAAATGATACCTATCGAAACAACTAGTTTCGATTGAACAAAAAGGGGTATCGAAATAACTAGTTTCGATTAAGATAACTTGTTTAAAAACACAAAACATGATTTTTATAAAAAGATTTTTTTTTACCAAAACATGTAGTTTCGATACCCTCAAACTGAATATGCACATAAACACCTAAAAGCAAGAAGAATAGAAAAATATATACACATATAACATTCGCAAAGCCAAGAGTTAAGTAAAAACAGAAAAAGAGTAAGAAAGGAGCCTAAAAGAGGATTTTAGGTCATAAAAAGTTCAATAATGAAACCCTAGTTACATCTCGAAACCACAACAGACGGTGAAGCATTATATACCTGAGACTGATGAAGACGAGGGAAATTGGGAAGAGCATTATATACCTGAGACTGATTATCACAATTTAGACCGCATGAAAAAGGTGAATTATGGGTGAAGTGAGAGTGTAAAGTAGTTTCGGAGTGAAAAATCATGAAGTGAGAACTTGACTTTGAAGAAATTCAATTTAAAGGCCGAAAAATGACCAAAATGCCTCTGTCAAAACTAGGTAGTTTCGATAGGCAGAGTAGTTTTGGTTAACCAAGGTAGTTTCGATCAGCAGAGTAGTTTCGATAAACCTGAAAAACTTTGAAAATTATAAACAAAACAGACTATCATATGTATAACTATTTAAACAAGCTAATAAGGAAAAATTGATTTTCAATAGGGAAAATAAATGCAAAAACCAACTACCAGGATATGTACACTTAGCCTTGAAAAGATCCAATGTGAGATCATGTCTGAGTCAAACACTTCCTTTTGTAGTCAGCTACTGTGAATCCCTGAAGATAGTCAATATTTGTGCAAGGTAAACTCGAGCATTTATTTGTACAGGATTTCATGTGATTACATGGTACAATTTAAGCACGAAACAGGGCGTACTCCACGTTTTGAAATAAAATGGTTTTGAAATCCTATCAATCCTCAAGAAATACCGGAATTCATCCTGTCATATCTTTGCGGTTAACCACGGTACCATCTAGATAAATCAAATTCACCACCAAAATTAAATAAAATCCAAGTGGATTGAGAAGGTGTAAAATGTAAAATATCCAAGTGGATATTAAAAGTACGAACAATCTAGATCTTTGAGTAAGAAAAATAGAAGAAGTTGTAAAATTGTGCAAGTGGATAAAAAAAGATTGAGCACCCGAGATCTTTTCGTAAGCAAAACAGATAGGGTCAAATCATCCAGTGGATGGGAAAAAGATGAACACCCGAGATCTTTGCGTAAGCAAAACAGACAACGTCATCAGCGGTAATTTTTGTTACTTTGACGGTCACCTGATGCATGAATCAGAATCCAACACGTAAAACTATATCTGACTGAATCAGTTTTCTTAGATAAAATGGCCTAGCAGTCTGAAAAGTGTGGTCAAACACACATGCACGATTGAGATTTAGATTTTCGCACTACTTAAGAGTTATAACCATATCTCGGGCCTATCGGCTATTTCTCAGTAGGCACCATCGCTAATGGTCCATTCCATGCTTCAAGAAGTATGATCAAACTCAATCATTTCTCACATACTAATGTTAACCAGAACTTTACAAATGATCCCTCTGTCGAATCTGACAGTGATTCTAACAATAATGATGAGCTACTTACTCCTGATGAAAATATAACCAACATTCCTGCTCAAGTTGATGTCACTGATGAGCCATCTTTCAAAACATTATCTAATCATCTGCTGGAGAATGTGATTGGACCAATTACTCAACGTCAAGTTTTGGTTACGGGAGCTCATGGTAACAATAAACAACTACGCTATTATCTTAACTAATAATAGTGGTACATCATTGTTCGGGTGAACAATACACAACAAGAAATCTTGTGGTCCAACATCAAACATTTCAACTAAACCTGTGAACTAATCAACTTTATATTGACCTTTTTAAGCTTGTTTTCTCAGGTAACTAGACACATGGGACAAGAGGCATGCATGCACGTAGATCAACTTTTAGAGTTTTCCTGTTATAACCTATGAGCATCTAGGTCAAGGCTGACAAACTTGTTATTTGAAAAGTTGTTCACTTGGTTAAGTGTGGTATTTTGCATGTAATGTCTTAAAACAATTTATGATTTTCTGTAATGACTTAAACCATTGATTATAAATGCATTTAGAAGTCGTTTGTTGTAATCAAAGGCTATGAACACCATGTATCGCCACGCCCCGTGTTTCCGCCTTAGGTGGGGTGTGAAATTAACCTCTCGAAAAAAAAAATTACATGTATCTGTGCATTGCGGGTGGGATGTAAAAATTTGTAATGTATGCTCGATTTTGAGGACATATACACTGATATTAACCCAGCGGAAAAAATTCACGTCAAAATGACTAAAATGTAATTTTATAAAACATATGTTGAAACTTAGATCGACTTAGTTTTGAATAAAACTTATACTGAAACGTAGATAAATATAAGCTCTTCGTAACAGTATATTCGAAGTGTACGAAAACATTATATTTTAAAACTTATAAAAAAATAAAATATGTTTAAATGTAAGTATAAAAATTTTATTATTAAAAAGATTAAAGAAAATATGTGAAGTGTGTGCAGGTGAGTGGCAGCGTGTGTGAGCATCAAGATTTATTTTTCTTGCATAAAGGAAATTCAGAATACTGTAAAAAATATTTGGGTGGAATTGTCTACAGGAGCTTTGAATCCTCGTCGCTTGCTAGAGCTAGAGTTATTTAATCTAAAAAAGTATCGTTGGCTATCTGGTGTAATGGTAGCTCCAAGACTTCCTATAGTGGAGGTCTTGGGTTCGAATCCTGGCCACATCAAAAAATGGGTCAGTGGCTAGGTCAGGGAGTTTACCCAGTTGGGAGGTTCCTTCTGTGATAAGCTACCCTGAATGTTAGGGGTTCCTCCTGTGATGGGAAACCCTAAAAAAAATTAATCTAAAAAAGTGATTATTGTTTAATAAATTGTGATATTCCTCTCAAAACTCAAGTTTATTAATTGTTATTATATTATATAAAAAAGTGTTGACACTTCCCAAAAAATATTTATGCATGTCATAAAAAAATATAACCATTTAAAACAAAAAATATATAAAAAAAAAACCCAACCTAAGGTTTGAACAAGGGTGGGCGGGGAGGATATGTAGGAATTACAAGGATGGAACCACCACAAGACGTCAAAATTCAATGGAATTGAAATTTTGATACCGACTACAATTCTTTTGTACAAAAACACTTCAGTGTTAAACCAAAAAAATATATAAAATTGACCCAATGTAAAGAGTCCACGTGGACAAACCTCCCAAAAGACCCAATGAAATTAGTTTACCGTTCACGACGCTATTACTTTGTATATAGTATGTAACTAGTGTTATGACCTCCGCGTAATCCTCAATAAGCTTCGGCCTATATTTTTTACTTTTTCGGCACTTGTTCGTTCATTATTTTGTGATTTACATCTATGAAAGTATCATATTTATCCATTACATTTCATGAGTGACACCCACGTTGCGGCGGGGGTATAGCTGCAAAAAAAAAATTAACGTCGAGACGTTGCCACGAACTCGCATGTTGAAGGAGACGTTGATTTATATAAGAAAAGTGAAACCTGGACGTTACTAATAACATTCGAAACTTTATATAAAAAAGATGAAACACCACGTTGTGAAGGGAGCGTAAACAGTTTAAAAATCCGAACGGTTTAAAAAAAACGTTTAAAACAAACGGTCAGCTTCAAAATGATGTTGAAAAAATTCACGTCAAGACGTAAATAAAAATAGGCACGGCGCAACTTCAAACTCGAATTTTATAAAATATCATATTTTAAAAGTTGTAAGAGGAAAACAAAAAAAAACTATAAACGAGTAGAAAACTTAAAGCAGCTTTGACGACTCATACGTTTGTGTTTTGATAACTTGTACATTATTACACGCAACTGCATTTCGAATGAAATTTATAACAAAATGTAGATAAAAATACGTCCGTCGCAAGTTTATATTTTACAAATTATAGGAAAAAATTTACTTTAAAATTAATTATAATAATAAAATATTCCAGCACTCGAAAAACACAAGTGTTTATATAGCAAAACTTGAGGGGGTTAATATGTAACTTATTAGGAGGTGTTATTGTAAATTAACAAAATCCTGCATAAACTGTTTGTACGCAAAGCTTTAATGCTTTACGTTTTGCCTTTAAAGGTTTCCTAATGTTTCCATTTTATGAAAAGTAGATCATTTAATAAGAAATCAATATATAAACAATCATTTATTTTAATATAAATTAAATCAACATCTGACAAAATATTTATTTAAATTTAATTAATTTATAAAGCTTTTATGTATACAATTAAAATATTCTATTAAGAACAGCATTTAGTAACAAATTAATTCATGTTTATATTCAGATTAAATTCAATTCAAATTTTAATTCAGGATTATCTTTTGAGTGTACTAGTAATGTATGCATTTTATAAAAAGTAGATCATTTAATAAGAAATCAAAATTTAACTAGTCATTAATTTGCCTTGCAAAAAAAATAGTCATTTATTTAAACTAGCGGGTTGATTCGCGTAAAGCGTAGGGTATCACCAAGGCTCTTTTAGATAACGTAATATAACCTGAATTGTCTTAAACAATTATTATATTTGGATAATATTATTATTATAACTATGTAAATATTTAATAGTTATATACTTACGCATTTAAATAAATAATACTTAATTTAAATATTATTTAATTATAAAAATACAAATAGTAAAATGTAAAGGGATAATCTTCTATCTAATAAATGATTACAAAAAATGACACTTGTTATCATAATATTCTCTCTCAAAATGAATTTCCCGCTCAAATTATATTTAGAACTTAATTAATTGTTAAAAGGTAAAATACGGATTTTACCCTTGTGTGTAACTATCTTTTTGCATTAAATATTAGTTTCGCCACCTTTTTTAAACTCAAATAACTTTTTATACATTTTTTTTTAATTAGACTAAAAATTTAAGCATTTTTTTATCTTTAACTTGAGTATAGTATTACTATATTTTCCTTAAAAGACGACATTTTCTTAGAAAAAAAAATCATTTCATTGAGCGAAAAGTGTACTGGTTATCAACCAATGCAATTGTATGATAAAACAACACAACTGTAAATGTTAAAACAACGATTTGTAATTGTTCTTTCTGTTTTTATTATTGTACGTAATAACAATACTTCAGTTATGCAAATTTTTGTACACATAAATTATATAATTTTATTATACAACCCCGTATAATATACGGGTCTATAAACTAGTATCATATATCCCCCCTACAAAAATAGGTAAATATCATATATACTCAACAAAAACTAAAAATATCATATATACCTAATTTAAATAATTTATTATTTTATGACCATTCTACCCTTATCCATTATATGGTTTTTTATAACCTAATTTTTTAATTTATCCAATACATAAAATATCACTCGTTCTCCTTTTTTTTATGGCGACTATCATGATTCTCCAAACCCATTCAGAAGGCATCGATTCAGAAGATTGATTGCGAGAAAGTTACAAAACGCTAAATGCTATAAAAAATTGGTAAAATTATAAAAAAATGAAAAAAATACAAAATAGTATCTTGAGAAAAATATTTTTCATGGTTAAATATAAAATTCTAAAGTTCAAAATGTGTAAATATGAAATTTCAATGTTAAAAGCTGGTAAATATGAAATATTAAAGTTTAGAGAAATAAGGGTAAAATGGTCATATTTTAATTAGTTTTTAACGAAATGGGTATATATGATATTATTAAATGTTTGTAAGGGTATAAATGATATTTTTAATTTTTGTTGGGTATATATGATATTTTTCAAGTTTGTAAGGGCATATATGAAATTGCCCCTATAAATAAAGGATAATACTTAATGTAGTGAATTAAATAATCGTATTTGCATTAAATAATGATAATTAATGAGTGTTGGCTTTAATTGTAAAGATAAGGTTAACTGGTAATTGAACATATTTTAAACATTGGTAAGGTGTACCTTATGCAAAACAATTTGTGTTAGGTGTATTAAAATTTTTGATAAATTACAAGTATGTCATTCCAACATCTTTTATCTTTAATAAAAGAATACTTTTAAATGACACTTGTCATCATGTGGTGTATCCTCACATGTTTCCACCCCCCAAAACCACTAACATATTAAATGTTACATATAAATAGAATTAAGTAATTAATAATCTAAATATTTAGATTATTAATTACTTAATTATATTTATATGTAATATTTTATATCAACGATGAGTAATCTTTTTTTTTTTTTACATATTTTAGTTATCTATGTAACTAAACTTTAAATATCTAATAAACAAAATAGCAAAAATAGATGTCGGACCTAAAATTCAATCTAATTTATTTAAAATTTATCAAATACTTTAATAAACTTTTTTACTTTTATATTTATTTGTATATAGAAGACGTATTAAGTGAAATCCCTATATATTCATATACAACCAATTTAAGGTATAGAAGTATGATAACCGAATAGATACTTATATTTGTTATTTTACCACTGTTAATGTTTTATTGCACTATGTATAAAAAATATATTTACATTGTTCACATAAATTATACAGATTGTCCTTTAATTATACTATAAATTACACTTTGTTTCCTTTGACTTGTCATTTTCTTACATACTTTTATACACCCTATGTCTTTTACACTAACTGGTGTTAAGTTTTGACATGTGCCTTGCACATGAAGGTATAATGGTCTTTTTTACCCATTAAATGACAATTTATGTAATTTCCCAAATCTCTAGTTTCATCATAAATTCAAGGACCAATTATTTAACATAAACAATCTATATATATACTATATAATAAATAAAAGTTTTTACATGCCACATGTCGTATCCATATTCATTGCTATCATATTTTTCCCGCCTCTCTCTCTTATTACATATATGTATTTTAATAATAATACATTTTAAAAGAAAATATTAATTATACTAATAAAATACATTTATTATAAATTATCCTTTATTATAAGAAATTTTAAAATATAATTATGTAACTTTTATTTTAAAACAAATAGTAATGAAAGTCAAATTGCATTAAATACTAATTAACGCTTTTACATATTTTGCAATTTTGTTTTCTATCCTTCGTATATTTAATGCATTTTTACACATGTAAATTAATATCTGACTAAATATTTATTAAATTTAATTACTTTTTATAACTTTTATGTATACATTTATAATATATATTTAAGAATAGCATTTAATAACAAATTAATGTTTGATTAAAAACTTATATCCAATATACTAATTATCAAAATTGTATATGTAACAAACTAGAATACAATTACATTATTGTACTCCATCTCTTTGAAAGTTAAGATTAGTTTTTTAATATATATGAGTCTGCACGCACGCGTGTATGTATGTGTGTGTATCGAAATAGGGTTTTAACAATAGATGGTTGCTAGACTGGTGGTGCCCAAGTCATGCGTTCACCCGAGAGGCGAGGGTTTGATCCCACGACCTGCTAGTTCAACTATTTTCCACATCAGTTTAGTCTTTAAATTAAACTAAATAGTATTATATATATATATATAGGGGAAGGATCAAGAGAAAACCACAAATTTAGGCGAAAACTGAGAAAACCACTGTTTTAGTGTGTAATACTATGTGTTACGTATACATAACTGTAATTTTTTTGTTTTCTATTTACGTATACGTAACACTATGAGTTACGTATACGTAAGCCAATATTTAAATGATTTTTTGGTAAAAATATGTAATATTACATTGATACTTTTATAAAAAAATAAAAATGAAATAAAATAAAAAATAAATATTATTATATTATTAGTTAAAATTGGTTTTTAGTGGTTTTCTCGGTTTTCGCCTAACTATGTGGTTTTCTCTGTAACCCTCCCCTATATATATATATATATATATATATATATATATATTATACTAGGTTAGAAAAACGGTATATTACGCGGACCGAATAAAGTAAAAAAATTAAATAGTAATTAGTAATGATGATTTATAAATTATATAACGATTAAACAATTTAATTGACGATAAACAAAATTTTGAATAAAAAAATTATTCATAAAATTTGAAACGAAATATTAATATAGTTTTCTAAAATAATAGAGTTGATTAAAATATAAAAACAGTCTTAATAATATAATAAATATTCATAATACAAATTTACTTTTCAAAATTGATAAATAACGTTAGAATTTATAACTATTCATAATTAATTTCATAGTTAGTTTATAGTTAGTGATATAATAAATATCCATAATTAAACCTATACTAAATATTTAAAAATATATTATTTAATATGAGAGAGAAACGAGAAATAAATGTGAGAAAATAACAGAGAGTGACACGTGTTCATACATATAATATGAGAGAGAAACTAGAAAATAAGGATTTGAAATGTAAAACAAATGGGCGTAAGAGAACTCGTAGTGGGTTTTTTATAACTTTTTTATCTCTCCAATTAAGTCATCTTTTCACTCAAAATTTTCTTTAAAAAATTATACACTTTATACATGTGTAAGTGGTAAACTTACACACGTGTAGATTTTTTTAATATATTAATACATGTAAATTTACATATATAAGTTCATTTTTTTGTTGTATTATAACCCTAAAGATTTTTTTAATATATATATACACACATAGTAGGTTAGAAATACGGTGTATTATATTGATTGATTGAATAAAATCAATGTTAGTAATAAAGATTTACATATTCTATATATGACATATTATATAGTTTTTTAATACAAGTTATAGAAATGTTATATAGTTATTTTTTAAAAAATATTTTGTAATAATAATGAATGACATGTTCAGTTTATAAAAATGTTTTAAGAACAAACCTATTTCTTTTAAATAAAAAACGTTTTATAAAAAAAGTATAAAATTTATTATTATTTAATAGGAGAGAGAGACGAGAAACAAAAAATTATAAAAACAGTTAAAGAAATTTGTATAATTAATAGAAGAGAGAGGCGAGAGAAAATGCAGAGGTTGTATAGGAGAGTCACAAGTTCGCACGAAAACACCCCCCCAAAAGCCTGAAACCCCCTACCCCAACCCCCCAAAATCTAACCCCCACCCCACCCCCAAAAACCTAAAACCCCCCACCCCCAAAAATCTAAATCCTAATAAAAAAACCCTAAAAAGCCGAAAAAGTCGTATAAAAACACCACCACCACCCCCCAAAATCCTAAACCTCCAACCCAACCCCCCCCCCCCCCCCCCAAAAAAACAAAACCTAACCCCCACCCCACCCCTAAAAACCTAAAACCCCCACCATCACAAAAGCCTAAATACTAAAAGCTAAACCTTAAAGCAAAAACTAAACCCTAAAAACTAAACCCTAAAAACTAAACTCTACAAGCTAAGATCGTAGAGTTCGATGAGACGGTTACATCGCCGCCGAAATGAGTAAAATCGGAGTTCGTATGAGCCGGTTATCAACGTTTTAAAGAACTTTTTACACTTTCTACATTTTTAACACTTTTTAGCAGAACCCTGTATAATATATATATATATATATATATATATATATATATATATATATTGTTAGGTTCATGAGAGAATAACTTTAATGAGAGAACTAGAGAACCAATAAAAAGAGAAGGGATAGAATTTTAAAGATGAATGCTAAAATTGGAACTTAAAATATATAAATGTTTAAACATTTCTATCTTTTGCATACGTAATTATTTTAAAAAATCATCACACCATTAAATCAAAAGTTTCTTTATCTTTTATTTGAGTATAAATAACGTTATAAAAAATAAGAATAACTCATTTTTTTTTCTTATTTTCAATACTGCATATGTGTAATACCACCCCAAAAACTTAAACCCCCCACCCCACCCCACCCCGCCCACCCACACTCCCACCAAATAACCTAAACCCCCACACCCACCCCCAAAAACCTAAATCCCCCACCCACCCCCACCCAAAAATCTAAACCCACCCACCCCACCCACAACTACCCTAAAAAACCTAACCCTAAAATCTAAACCAAAAACATAAACCTAAAACCCAAAAACTGAACCCAAAAACTAAACCCAAAAGCTAAACCAGGTATTTTTTACGATTTTTTTTATTTTTTTTATTTTGAACGAGTACGGCGTGGGAAACATGATATTCGAACCACTTTTTTAATTTTTTATTTATATTTTGAGTTATGATTTTTTTTAAAATTTTTTTTCCCTTTAATGAAGAGTTTTATAGTTCTCTCATTAAAATGAGTTTTCTCATAATCTTCTCTCTCTTTCTCCTTTTATATATATATATATATATATATATATATATATATGAGTGTGTGTGTATATATAAAGTACCTCTTTCTACTTCTATTGATTACTTATGAAATAAAATTTCAAGATGGGAAAAAGCTTGTTCATGTTTATGTTGGTGATAGTTCTCTTTGCTTCCGGTATGTTTTTCTTTTTGCTTTAAAAATAATATATTTAAAGCGTAAACGAGCATATTTTTAGGCAGAATCAATACAGGTTTGAACTTTTTGACCAAGATATAAGGAAAACCTCCTATTAACACTAGCATTAAAGCCAACGAGCTCCAAATCAACTGGTTTGGGAGGAGGTATTTCCAAGACTTTCCAATATGAAGGTCATGGTTTTAAGTCTCAGTTGATGCAATATGCTCAGGTGGGCTAAGGGTTTTACCACAATGAGCCTTGGGGTGGTGGTTATCCCCTAGAAATGATGGGCGGGCCAGGTCACCAGCAATGCCAGTAGGTTTACCCTGGTGAACGGCTTATACTATTCGTTGGTCGTTCAAAAAAAAAACACTAACATTAATTATAATTATTTTTCTTCTTTTTTTTACATATTTACACATAAAACCATTGATGATTTTGTCAAAAGCCCAAAAATGTTCTAAAATTCCAGACAATCGCATCATTTTTGAGATTTATAGTCTTTATTTGGTGAAAAAAATTGGGTTTTTATGTGAAGTATTATGCCCCCTACACATACACACAATTTAAATGTCCAAGTTCCGCATAAATACGTGAAATTATCACATTATATTCTTGTAAGATGAGAAATACATTAGAATATTTAAACTTAACTCCCGTTACATTTTCTATGTACATTTCATTTTCTTCATTATACACTTTTTTACGTCTTACTATACATATTTTCACGTATCTACTTTATTTTCTTAATAAAGTTTGACTTAATTGTATATATCCCCTTATAAACTTCATTATTTGTATATTTACCCAACCCAAAATCAAAATTGCATATATCATCTTGTAAATTAAATTTAATTGCATATTTACCCGATCTAAAAACTAAAATTGCATGTATCCCTTCATTTACCAATTTTGGTTTATTTTAATAAAAATAAATTATATGATGACTTATTTACCCCTATTTGGACGAAAACTTTAAAAAATTTCCAAATTTTCATATTTTCTCATTTAATTTTAACTAGTTTTTTTGTATCTTTACAATTCTTTTTTGTATTTCAACGACTTTTCTTTGAAAGTTCAAATTCGGCGCCTCAAGATTCTAATTAGCATCAACCATCAACAAATAAAAGAGACATGGAGAGACTACACAAATTCGTGAGGGTAAAACAAAGTCGAGCTATTTATTTTTTTTATTGTATGGGTCAAAACTTAGGCATTTTTTTTTCATTTTGAAGATTGTTACATGATTTTTTTTGTAGCGTAGTGGATTAAGACTTTGGCTTTTGGTTTTTCATTTTGATAATTGTCGCTTGTATTTTTTTTATAATTGTTAATCCAAAAACTCGTGATAAATAATAATGAAAAAACGTAGAAATTTTTATGTTTTAGTAAATATAAGGGTAAAATAGTCATTTTATAATTTATATTTTATAAATATATTAAAATGGGTAAACTTAATTTTTTTTCATCAAAGGAGGAGATATATGTAATTTTGGTTTTGAATTGGGTGAATATATAATTAATTTTAGTTTACAAGGGGATATGTGCAATTTTGGTTTTGAATTGGGTAAATATGCAATTAATGAAGTTCTAAGGGGATATATGCAATTATATGTATATGATTTGAAAACTGATAGTGTAGAAGCATGTTTTTGGTAACTATAGATAAAATTCTATGTATCGGTGTACGAGGCTAGTACACAGGAGGGTGTTCCTGAGTACTTAGCCTGCACACCAGTTTGGTCCTGCATACCTAGTAAGTACGCAAGGCTTTTGCCTTGCGTACTTGTCAAGTACGCATGACTAAACCCGGCGTACTTAAACAAGTACGCATGTAGTGTTCCTGCCCCTATAAATAGAAGACTTGTCTTCATTTGTAGGTGGAACTCTGGAACTAGGTTGAGAGGTGTCCGGGTCGGGACGAGCTCTCCTGACCTCTGGACCGTGAGCGTAGATGAGAGATGTGTGCTCCTTCGGTATGTAGTCTGTAATACGGGATGACTTCTTTGTTATGGATTACGTATTGTTGATTCTTCTCTTGTTTATGTTCGTGTTTCTCTGTCTCGTTTCTTGGTTCCCACACAAATCATAGAACAGATCCGTGTATTTCCGCTGCGCGACGAGGCTCCCGGTATAAGAGCATAGCTCTTGATTTCGAGTGTTGTGAGTGTGTTAGGAGCATCTTCTACACAATATACAGACTTTTCACAAGCAAAAGTGAGTGTGTTCATTGCTGCAATTCACTTCGAACCATTCCTCTTAACAACCAGGACTCTGTTCAAGACGTGACAAGCTGTGTTGACCGCTTCTTCCCAGAAAGTGACGGGAAGCTTTGCATCTGACAGCATTGTCCTTGCAGTCTCAATCAGTGTTCTGTTCTTCCTTTCTGCAACTTCGTTCTGCTGAGGTGTGTACGGGGCACTAAATTCGTGACGGATACCCTTCTTAAGACAGAAAAGCTCCATCAAATTATTCTTGAACTCAGTTCCGTTATCACTCCTTATTCTTCTAACCTTCAACTTGCATAAGGATTCCAAACTCAAGATCAGGTATTGAAGAATGTCAGCCGTCTCATCCTTTGTACCTAAAATGTGCACCGAAGAAAAACGTGAGAAATCATCAGTTACAACCAGATAGTATGACTTACCTCCAATACTCCTGATACTTATGTGGCCAAACGGATCCATATGTAATAGCTCCAAAGGGGTATCGATGGAGTTTTGGAGCTTGGGCTTGTGAGATTTCCGTTGCTGTTTGCCCTTTTTACAAGGCATATAGTCATCTGCAACGACAAATTTCAGCTTAGGAATCCCGGTAACTAAACCGTTTCGGACAAGATGATTCATTTTTCTATAAGAAATGTGTCCGAGTTTCCTATGCCACAAGATTGAGTCAAGCTCTGTCGCCTTGGTAAGCAAACAAGTAGCAACTGATGAGGTGGTTTTTGCCACGCTCATATCGATCTGATAGGTGTCGTTAGTTCTTGGTGCTCGCATCAGAATCCAGTCTTCAGGAACTTCAAAACCAGGTTTGAGAATCATGCATTCTGACTTGTCAAACATAACCGAGTATTCCTTGTCGCACATCTGGGAGACACTCAACAGGTTATGCTTCAGCTGCTCGCAGTAGTTGACGTTGTCAAAGCTAATAAAACCATTCGAAACCATGCCTTGACACGTGATACTACCGCCTTTCTCTCCTGCAAAGGCAACATAGTCGCCTCTAAATGGTTTAACATCTTGAAGCAGAGCCATGTTGCCTGTCATGTGCCAGGAGCATCCACTATCTACGTACCGACGATTAGAGATAGTACCCTTTGGATGTCCCTACATGAGTCATAAACATATTAGATAGATTTGGAGACCCAAGCCATAGTGGTCTTGGGTCGTCCGTATTTCTCAAAATAAACTACCTCTATCAACTCACAGTCATGACTGTCAAAAATGGGTGAATATTTAAAGGGCTTGGGATCAGGAGATTGAGAACTCTTAGATTTCTTGTTCCAGGACCTCTCATTTCTCTTAACTGGAACAGTAAGCTTGCATTCAACAGCAGCAGGTGAACTAGTGGAAGCTTCACCTGATTGAATTCCAGCCAGTTGTTCCAGCTTTCTCAATCTCTTGTTCCTTCTTCTCCTCTGTGGTTTGGAGAGTTTCACCACAGGTTTCTCACCAGTTGGTGCACTACCAGAGGTAGATGCATAAGGTTTAGCAGATAGCTTTCCCCTTTTTGAAACAGATGGTTTAGCCTCATATGTGATCTTTGGCTTTACCATAGGTTTTACTGGTGGTTTCACCCATTTTTTTTGGACTCTTGGTCTGTTTCACTGGTGGTGACTTAGGGATAACAGTTGGTTGTGAAACAATTGGCCGTTTCCCTTGGTTCTTATTAGGGCAGTTCACCAGGATGTGACCGACCATACCATATTGAAAACAGGTTCTCCTATCCTTGTAAATCCTCCTGTAAGGTTCTTTTGATTTGACATTAGATGACTCAGCATGATGAGCAGAAGGAGTTGTTTGATGAACAGTGGCATTGGTTTGACCTGATGGTGATTGATTTTTAGGATTATAAAATTTTTGTAAATTTTCTTGATAGCCAAGCCCATAGTGAGCTGCAAAGGCTTCTTTCTTAACTTGGTTAATATTTTTATAACCCCCATAAAGCATCACTTTTAATATTTCATTTGTTTCAACAATGTCGGGTTCGGTTAAAATGCAATTATCACAATCAGTGACAACGTTTTTCTTAACCTTCTGTTCATCGAGTAACTCCTATGAGACTACACCATCAGGGCAGGTGTTCTCAGAGCCTTCATCAGTAAAGAACTCTTCATCAGAGGCAGAGCCAGCCTTACTTGAGGAATCATCCTTGTTAGAGGAATCATCCTGACTTGAGGACTCATCAAGGCAAGACAGATCAATGTCAATTAAGACGTTGACAAATTTCCTGCTTACTGGTGGAGGAATGGCATTAGTACCCAACCCTAAGCCATTCATTTGTCTCACTACGGATTCATAGTGTTCCAACACAAACCGGGAATTTTTCAACTTCTCAATATTGCCTTTCAACTGCAAGATCTCATTTTTCAGCTTGGTGATCTCATTGTTTCTCTTTTCCAACCCCTTGTACGCAACATCCAAATAAAACTGTTGATCACTGATTTTAAGTGAATAATCATGTCTTTCTTTCTTCAAAGTTTCAATTGAATCTTTGTATCGTTTTTCGTTTTCTTTGTAGCTTAAAGCTGCAATACGAAGGGGTTCGACCTTGTCTTGAAGCTTAGAATTTTCATCCTTCAAGCTTAGACATTTTGAACAAGAAATGACAGCAAAAGAATTAGAATCTACCTCAGTTGATGAACATGATGCCTCTCCAATAGCCATGAGGGTAACTGCAGTTGTAGACTCCTCTTGGTCAGCCACAGAAGCTTCCCGTTCTTCTGCTTCCATCATCTCTACGATCTCAGCCATCAGACCAACATGTGGAATCCTCCAAATGAACACCCCAATCAAAGCTATCGTCCTGTTTTGCTACCAAAGCATTGGACGTTCCACTTTGACTTTGATTGCGGTTGATGGAATTGTTATACCCTTGACCATTTCCTTGGCTAGGTCTGGTGAAACCCGAAGTCGGTGCTTTGTCCTTCGGACATTCACGAGCAAAGTGTTCAAAGTTCTGACACTTATAGCACTTGGCTTTGGATTTATCAAAACCAACCTTGGCATTTGAATGCCCACCAATGAACTTTCTTCCTGTTCAGTTCAAGAAACGTTTTGCTCTTCTCAAGATCATGGCCATAAAGTGACGGGAAGCTTTTCATCTGACAACCAGGACTCTGTTCAAGACGTGGATTGCATTTGAATGCCCATCAATGAACTTTCTTCCTATTCTGTTCGAGGAATGGTTCAAAGTGGATTGCAGCAAATACAACATTCCACCAGAACCAACAGGTCCAGCTTGGGGTTTTGATTATGATGCGCTATTCAAGTCTTTCAACCTTCCTGATCTATCTGCCGATGATGTCACAAATGTGTACGATTTATTTATTGGCGGCGATAACTCCAAATTCTCAACCCGTGCCACCGTACCTATTGTAACTCACGATTCCAATGTTGCATCTGCATCTGGAACTCATGATAGTGAGGACGTTGAAGTTATCCATGTTGATGGAGATGGCACTCTAGCTGATTCTAACACTCGTGTAGGAAATGAATCTCCAGCTGATCCAATCAACATTGAATCATCTTCTTCTGGAACACATGATATGGGGGAGTTGAGCACGAATCTAGACACAAATCTCCAAGAACCGCTCATACCAGAGACGAGAGTGCATAAGAATCATGCAGTTGACAACATCATTGGTGATCCTCATGCCGGTGTTCAGACTCGTCATAGAACCATTGATAAGAACACCAGTTTGTACGCTGAGATACTTGACACTGGTATCATGGAAACATGTTTGCATGATGCATTCGTCTCCCAATTGGAGCCGAAGAATGTGAAGGAGGCTCTCGCTGACAACTGCTGGATTGAGGCAATGCAAGATGAACTGTCCCAATTCCAAAAGTTGCAAGAGGTGTACAACAAATTGGAACCAGATGGGTGTTCAAGTGCAAAATAGATGATCGTCATGTCGTAGTGAAGAATAAAGCAAGGTTGGTTGTTCAAGGATTTTATCAACAAGAGGGCTTGGATTACACAGAAGTATATGCCCCAGTTGCTAGACTTGAGGCCATTCGACTGTTTCTGGCTTATGCCTCCTGTGTCGGCTTCAAGGTCTATCAACTTGATGTGAAGAGTGTTTTCCTATATGGAAAAGTTCATGAAGAGGTCTATGTCACTCAACCTCCCGACTTTGAAGATCCGCATAATATCAATAAAGTGTATAAGCTTGACAAAGCACTTTATGGTATTCATCAAGCACCTCGGGCATGGTATGAGGCGTTATCAAAACATCTACTTTCCAATGGTTTCGATCGTGGACAGACTGACTCGACCCTCTTCATTCGAAAAGCAGGAGGTGATATTCTACTAGTTCAAGTGTATGTCGACGACATTATCTTTGGGTCTACAAATGAAGAGATGTGTAGGGAATTCGAACAGGTGATGAAGTCCACGTTTGAGATGAGCAACATGGGTGAATTTTCGTTCTTCCTGGGTCCACAAGTCAATCAAAGAGAGGATGACATTTATTTACATCAAACTAAGTATGTGCAGGATATCTTGTCAAAATACAAGATGAATGATAGCAGTACTTATGTCACACCTATCTCAGTCAATCACGGTTTTTATCCAGACAAAGATGGAAAGGATGTGGATTGTAAACTGTATCGTGGGATGATCGGTTCTCTCATGTATCTCACAGCTTCAAGGCCCGACATAATTTTTGCTGTATGCTTATGCTCAACGTTTCAGTCATAATCGAAGGAGTCTCATCTGATAGCTATGAAGAGGATTTTCAGATACTTGAAAGGGAAACCCCGGTTGGGTCTTTGGTACTCAAAGCAGCAGTAATTTGATCTCAAAGCCTATACTGATTCAGACTATGGCGGTTGTAACCTTGATAGAAAATCAACCTCACGTGGATGTCAATTCTTGGGAGACAGGCTGGTTTCCTGGCAGTGCAAGAAGCAGTCAACGGTTTCTGTCTCAACATGTGAAGCAGAGTACATTGCTGCAGCAAGCGGTTGTTCTCAGATATTGTGGATTCAACAACAATTGAGAGACTACGGCTTAAACTTCACTGGAACTCCACTGTTCATTTACAACAATGCCACCATGTCCATCACAAAAAACCCAGTGAAACATTCCAAAACTAAACATATTGAAATTCGCCATCATTTCATCCGTGATTGTACTGAAAAGCATCTCATTGAACTTGTAAAGGTTCACACGGATGAAAACTTTTCTGACCTTTTCACAAAGGGTTTGATCGAACACGTTTTGAACATCTTGCCAATATGATAGGAATGTTCAATCCTGAGTGAAAACTTGTTTTCTAAAATCAATTCAATTCATGGAAGTTAAATTTTATTTCTTTTAAATGTTTTTTGTATAATTCTTTTAACTTTCAAATATTTTATAAAAATCCAAACAAAATAGAAAACCAGAAAAATTTCAAAGTTTTCTTGAGAAAAGAGGAAATGATAGTACATCAGAAATGATCTAAACGTCTTAGACTACACATATGGGAAATGATTACGTCATGCTTACTTGATTGCTTAAATTGTTGTGTTTTTAATCTGTGTGTTTACAAGTAATTTGAATTGTCAGTAGGCTGTAAGCGTCTTTGAATCATTAGTAGTGTGGAAATTAAATCATTACTACAATTGTGATTTGAACCCATGCTTGCTAGTGTGCGCGCGTAAAAGAATGCAAAAGATCACTATCAGATATAGGATGTTAGATTTTTGCAATTATTTTCTTCTGAGACCAGTTTCGGGTTAGGTCGTTAGCACAATTAATGCGGTTCATCTCTCTGCCCATATTCACAAGTATGCAATGCGAGATTGAACCAAGAAATGTCTTGACATCAACCGTTGAGCATATATTCACCCTTGAATCACTCCTAATTCATTGAAATCAAATCCAGATAAAAGTTGGATCCCTTTATCTAAATCCTCAGACACCATATTCATTATCCTGAATCATCATTCCAATATTCACCGAAGAAATCATATGAAACCAAGACAAATGAATCACTCAATTCTGAATCTTATGATTCCTGATAATCCTTATGGATTCTGTTTGATTTTCCTATGCTAATTGATGTAACTTCATTCTAGAAATTTAGAAAATCATTGGGAAAATCTTAGATGCTTTGAGTTAGTGCAAAGTTAAATTCACATAGCATAACTGTGGGGTACACGTTGTATACTTAAAATTATTACCTTAACACACAAGAACGTGATACTAAGATGCTTACGGTTTCAAATCTTCTAATATTGCCAACTTGAATTACTTGTTTATGTGCTTATTATGTAAGAATTAATAGTAATCCATGACATGATCCCATAATATTTATCTTGTATCATTTTTGCTATAGTTTAGCCTGATATAATCCTCGGCTCGTGTCTTTGAACAAAAATAGCTTGTGTGTAGATACTTGTATATATCTATTCAGAAAAGATCAAAAAGATTTTAAGTTTACGTACAGTTCAATTTTAATCAGAAAAGCCAAAAATATTTGTGTTTAACCTTCTTGAATTGACTTTGAATCCTCTTGATTGAATGTGCTTATCTTGTTCGTTATTTGACTTGACTTCTTCATAAATTGAGTTGAAATTTGTGAAACACAAGGGTTTCTACATACTTAACAAGTGCGCAGGAATTAAATCTTGTGTACTTGTAAGTACGCAAGACTTAAGTCATGCGTACTTTCTAAGTACGCAAGAGTTAAGTCTTACGCACTTGTTAAGTACGCAAGACCCAAATGTGTGGGATATATATACATCATTTGAATTTTTTCTTGAGTTTTATCTCATTCAAACCGTTACACTGTTGTATACCCTGATCATCTTTTCATTCAAAATTTCGTGTGTTACTAAACGGTTTTTCATCCCGATCTTAGTTTCAACATCAACCAACTAACATTTGGTGAGAATCTAGGACCATTTCATCCGTTAAATCTTGAGTTTGGACCGATTTCTTGAACTTTAAAAAATTAGGTTTTTTATGATGCAATTTAGACCGATTTTGGGGGTTTTTGAGTGAAATCATACCCTAAAACTAGTTTAATAACTTCAATCGAAGCCTTAGCTTACCAAATTTGTCCATAACACTCATTGATTTAGATTTTGACTTTATGTTGGACAGTGGGTTCGCGTCTGTCGAAATTTAGGTCAAAGTGACCGGGTAATAGCACAAGTGTGGTGTTGGTTTTGGTTCATTTAGAGTCATGTAATTCTAGTTAAGCTGTTGTCATTATTGTATCTTGAACAATGTTAGATTAGTTTCCTTTATTGTAATTTCAGTTTATGTAATTTACTATTTTATTTAGATAAGTCTGGGCCATCGAAACTACTTAGTTTTGATTAAGATTTGTTCAATCGAAACTTGTAGTTTCGATAGATAATAGTTTCGACAGTTTGTTCTATCACTTGTAAATGCTCAACCAAACCTACTAGTTTTGGTTAAAATAGTTTCGATGGCTGTCTACTACTATAAATAGCCTAGTTTGAGAATGTTTAGCGTGTGAGTAGCGGCTGTAACCCTGGACATTTCTCTTTCACAGTTTTCTTTGAATCAATACAATTTGCATTTGTTTATGTATTGTTCTTACAATTTCATACCTATTTGTGTTGATTTCTGAGCGTGGTTAGCATGTTAGCTTCACCATTTCTGATTCTACCTTCTGTTTCACCTCCATACACACTGTTTCCACCTTTGTGTGTGGAGAATCGATCACCTGTGAGATTTCAAGTTGAAATCTGGACCTACAATTGGTATCAGAGCTTTATGCTCTTGTTTATGAGTATTAACAGGCTTTTGTGATCGATTCTAGGTGTTTTTCTGTGTTTTACTGAAGTTTTCTGCATCTGGATTCTACGAGCACTGTTTCATCGCCATCAGAGTGTTAGATGAGACTTTTCACTGGATTGGATTGCTATTTTAGTGTTACTGATTTATGAGGTTGATCATCAATGGAGGTTTTCTGACTTGGAGAAGAAGGCATCGAAACTACCTTGGGAAACATTTTGTTGATCGTCAAACTTTCCTGTCTGTACCTTGTCTGGTGAAGGTATAATCAAAACTAGCTTTGTTGTCTTGTTCTAATCGAAACTACTGTGTGCTGCATTTTCAATCGAAACTTGGTTATCGAAACTAGTTGTTTCTACTGGGTTTCTGCTTATTTTTTACCAAGGGATTAATCATCGAAACTAGTTGTTTCGAGTTCTGTTTCTCCAATCGAAACTTGAAGTTTCAGGAAATATTCCTTCAATCGAAACTAGGAATTTCGATCATTGTTTTTCTATCGTAACTAGTAGTTTCGATCAAGTTTGTCCACCCAAAACTAGTCACTGTTTTAGTTTCGATTTATGATATTATGGAAACTTCAAGTTCAACTGAGTATTCTGGAGGGAACAAACCACCTGCTCTTATGTCTACAAGAGAATTTGATGACCGGACAAAGAAGATGAAACTTTTCTTCCAATTTCATGATCATACATTGCTGAACTCTATCACTGATGGTCCCCACAAGCCTGTTATCACTACTGCTGATGTACAACGTCCTAAGACAGTAGCTGAATATGATGAGAAGGATCTTGGTTTGATTGCCCGAGACAACAAGGCTTATGGGACTATTGCTATGGATCTTCCTATGGATATCTTCAACATCTTTGCTGAGTACACCACTGCCAAAGACTTATGGGTAGCCTTGTGCACAAGATTTGAGGGAAGTGCTGATGTTAGGGAGAGTAAGAGAGATCTGATCAAGAAGCAGTATGATATGTTTAGCAGTGTCAGAGGTGAATCAATGTCTGATTTGATCAACCATTTCTCAAACATCGTATCTAGGTTGAAAGTAATGGGTGTTGAGTACCCTACTCTGGAGCTAAACAAGAAACTCCTAGATGCTCTTCCTGAGGAGTGGAATATGTATCGTATCATGATGAAGAAGACTGAGAATCTGAGTGCTTTGTCTCAACAAGAATTGTACAACATCCTTGAATCTTAAGAGATTGAGATCAAGAAAGGAGCAGTTACTCCAACAAATCAGTCTGGAAACACAGCTCTTATTGCTGGATCAATCTCTTCCAGTAGCCTATACTTTCAGACTGATGTTCCTCCTTCTACTGCTGCAATTCAAACTACCAGCTCCTCTGCTCCTCAGAAGTCCATTACCATGATTCCTGATGAATATGTCCCAATCATGACTGCTTTCATGTCATGCTATGATGCAATGATTTCTGGAAACCTAACACCAGTTAGCTTTCAACCTGATGACTTGGAACAGATCAATCCTGATGATTTGGAGAATATGGACATTGATTGGTGTATGGCCATGCTGACCTTAAGAGCCAAAAGATTCATTAAAAGGACTGGTTTAGACATATTCAAACAGGGGAAGACCCTTGGGTTTGATATCAAGAAGGTGAGATGCTACAATTGTGATCAGCTGGGTCACTTTGCTAGAAACTGCAAGGAACCGTCCTCCAAGGATCAGCAAGAAAAAAAGATTTCCTCTGGAAAACAAGCTGCTAACCTCCCAAGACAAACACATCTACAAGTTCCACAACTCTTGTGTGTCAAGCTGATGGACACTATCATTGGGGAGAACAAGCTGAGGAAGCTGCTGATAAAGCATTGATGGCTGATGTGGAGGACAAGGGCAAGTGTGTCATGATTGAACCTGCTGAGGATCTCACTGCTGTGTCTGCTGAGGTTATTTCTAAACTTTGTAATGCAAGATCTTGCTTAAATGAAATTCAAAAATACAGATTCATTAATCAAGCTTTGATTGATGAACGAGTTCATATTAAGGTGATGTATGACTCTGTGGCCAAAAATGAGAAACTATACTTAAAGAAAATTCATGATATTTCTGGTGAAAACCGTTTTTTAATTGTGCAACTTAAAACTCAAACCATTAATAATAAAATTTTGAGCGAAAGAGTCCAAAAGGCAGAAAAGGCTAAATTACAAGTTGACCACATGTATATGGATCAGAAAATTTTGTTTCGTATAATTGATAAACAATTTAACAGAAAAGGCACAGAGGGTCTTGGTTATAATTCTCATCCACCACCTTATTCCAAATCAGGTAGATTTGCTGACATGCCTGCTGCTCATGTTCCTACCCCTTTTGTGTGCACTTATCTCCTGATGATTATATTACGTCCTCTGATTCTGACAGTTTTGCTTCATGTGCAGAATCAAATTGTGTAACTTCCGAAGATGATTGTTATGAGAGTACCAATGTTAGAAATGTTTTAAATGAACTTGAGTCGGATGAATGTAATAATATGTTCGTGTCAAAACCAGATATTTGTGAACCCGTTGAAAACTTGTATTTTTATTCTATGCCTGCTGAGCATACGGGATTGAGATGTGATATTTCTAAATTTAAAAATGCTTTGCCTTTTGTTCCTAAATCATTGAATGTTGTGCCATGTGTTACCAAGTTTAAAAGTGCAGGAATTATTATGAATGATGTACCACATGAAACCATGAGCAACAAGGACTTTTTCAGATTAAAGGAAGAACATCGTCTTCAAGACAAAGTTATTGATGAGCGAACCGTCTCATGTTCAGATGCCTTAACATCACAGTCATCTTCATCTTGTGATGACAATTATCAGGCTAAGATATCTTGTGAAAAAGTTTGTTTTAGTTGTGGTGCTTCAAATCATGTTTCAAAAAGTTGTAAATTGACAACCACCGATTGTAATGAAGAATCGTCTCCCAAAATTTCCTTGAATTCAAATGTGTTCTCTAAGTCTTCTCACAGTAGAAAATCTATGTGTAAAAGAATTAAAAATGCTAAAAATTATTTGAAAAGAACCTAGAAAATAAAAAATAATGTTCTATTTGATGACCATGCTTCATCTAAGGAGGATTCTGATTATGATTCCAATGTGATGTTCTATCCTGACAAGAAACTTCTTGATAGCAATGGTATTGGTCAAAACGTCTAAATAGTTCGTTGTGTATATCAAGAAGAACCGAAGATAACATTTGGCATGTAGATAGTGGATGTTCAAGACATATGACTGGTCATTTTAATTTGCTGCAAAATTATCATCCAATTGATGGAGAGTATGTAGCTTTTGCTGGCAATCCAAGAGGAGGAAACATTGAAGGACAAGGAACGGTATCGAACGGTGTAAATAGTCTAGAATTTTTCAACTTTGTTCCTCAATTGAAGTACAATCTGGTGAGTGTTTCTCAAATTTGTGACAAGGATTTTTGTGCCTTGTTCAATTCAAGAGAATGTCTAATCTTGAAGCCTGGAGTGGTGATTCCAGAAGAACTTATTCTCATGCGTGCTCCCAGAAGATACAACACATACAACTTAGATATGAACAACCCATCGGGCATTATATCGTGCTTTCTTTCAAAAGCTTCCAGAGATGAATCATTCCTGTGGCATAAGATGTTGGGACATGTAAATTTGAAAACTAAGAACCGACTGGTTCGAGGAAACCTCGTCACTGGATTACCTCTTAAAGATTTCTCTCCTATGGAACACTGCATCTCATTTTCCAAGGGAAAACAGCACAAATCTTCTCATAAGCCTAAAACCACAAACTCCATTGACTCTCCTCTCCAATTACTTCACTTAGATCTCTTCGGTCCTGTGAGTGTCATGAGTCTTAGACGGAAGTCATATTGCTTAGTGGTAATCGATGATTTCTCTCGATTTACTTGGGTGTTCTTCCTAGCTAAGAAAGATGAGATGCCAGAGATTTTGAAAACCTATCTGCTTCAAATTGAAAATCTCTTCAATCTAAGTGTGAAGAATATCCGCAGCGATCATGGAACCGAATTCAAAAATTGCAACTCTTGATTCCTTCTGTGAAAGCAAAGGAATTTCTCAGCAATTCAGTGCACCTCGTACTCCTCAACAAAATGGTGTAGCTGAAAGGGGAAACCGCATTTTAATTGAAGCTGCCTGAACTATGATTGTTGACTCTAAACTTCCTGTGACTTTCTAGGCTGAGGCGGTCAACGCTGCATGTTTTGTGAAAAATCGGGTTCTCATCACCAAAAGTTTCAACAAGACACCTTATGAGATCATGTACAAGCGCAAGCCAATTATTGATTTCTTCAGAAAATTTGGGTGTGTGTGCACAATGCTAAATACTTCAGATCAGCTGAAACAAGTTTGAAGCCAAAGCTGATGAATTCTATTTTGTGGGGTACTCATCCAATCAACGAGCTTTTCGTGTCTACCATAAGAAGAGAAGGATAGTGCTAGAGTCCATTGATATCAATTGGCATGAACACAATCATACAGAAACAGGAGACGTTCCTAATTCGCTTTTTGATTTCGATTCATTGTTTAAGTCATTTAATCTTCCTGAGCTCTCTAATGAATCAACTCATGCTAATCCTTACTTCTCTGTGAACAATCTAGGGAACATAAATGATCATGGTTCTTCCTCATCCGCTCATATTGAAATCCCTGTACCCACTCATTCTGATTCCAATATGGAGTCTTCCGGATATGGTGCAACATGTGAAACGATTGAAGACAACGCAATTCCAATAGTAGATGTTGCACCACAATCACCTGCTGAAGATCCTACTGATAATATCGCTAATCTTCCTGCTGAAAATATTACAAATTTGGAAGAAGTCTTGGAAGAAGATGAGATTCCTCAGTTGAGAATTCACAAGAATCATCCCACCGACAACATCATTGGTCCACTCTATGTGGGCGTTCATACCCGGAGTGTCTGTGATGCATTGGAAAACAACATGTTCTCGTGCTTCATTTCTCAAGTTGAACCTAAGAACATCAAATCAGCTTTGCTTGAAAATAGCTGGGTGGAAGCAATGCAAGAAGAGTTACAACAATTCTCAAAGCTGAATATGTGGAATCAGGTAGATCTTCCCAAGAACAAAGTACCAATCGGCACTCGTTGGGTATTTCGCAACAAAAAGGATGAAGGAGGAATTGTGGTTCGGAATAAAGCTCATCTGGTGGTTCAAGGTTTCTATAAAGAAGAAGGGATTGACTTTGAGGAAGTCTTTGCACCAGTGGCTCGCTTAGAAGCCATCAGAATGTTTCTCGCCTATGCAACCTACATGGACTTCACTGTTCATCAAATGGATATCAAAAGCGCATTTCTGTATGGTAAAGTTCAAGAGGAAGTATATGTCAAGCAGCCACCGGGTTTCATTGATCCTAATTTTCCAGACCGTGTATACAAGTTAGACAAGGCACTGTACGGTCTTCACCAAGCACCTCGTGCATGGTATGAAACTTTATCAAATCATTTGCTTGAGAATGGTTTCACATGAGGAGCAATTAACCAAACTTTGTTCAAACGGAAGGATGGAAAGGATACAATCATGGTGCAAATTTATGTGGATGATATCATTTTTGGATCTACCAATCCTCGTCTTTGCAAAGAATTTGAAGAAGTGATGCGGTCTAAGTTTGAAATAAGCTCTATGTGAGAAATGAAGTTCGTTTTGGGACTAAAAGTTGATCAGTCTGAGTCAGGAATCCTCATCCATTAAGAGAAATATGTGAAAGAAATCTAGACCAAGTTCAAAATGGCTGATTCCCATCCGGTAAAAACTCCTGTAGAATTTCGCCATTGTCTGATTCCTGATGTGGATGGTGAAAGCGTTGATCAGCATCTCTATCGATCTATGATAGGATCTCTCATGTATCTCACCGCCAGCAGACCCGACATCATGTTTGCAGTGTGCTTGTGTGCACGTTTTCAGGCTAATCCTAAACTCTCTCATTTATCTACTGTCAAACGTATTTTGAGATATTTAAAGTATAAGCCAAAATTGGGTCTGTGGTATCCTAAAAATGATTTGTTTGATCTTGTGGCTTATTCAAATTCAGACTACGGGGGATGCAACTTAGATCGAAAATCCACTTCTAGAGGTTGTCAGTTCCTTGGCAACCGCCTTGTCTCATGGCAATGTAAGAAACAATCCACCGTTTCCCAATCCACCGCCGAAACCGAATACATTGTCGCAGCCCTCTGTTGTTCCCAAGTCAGATGGATACACCATCAGATGCTTGACTATGGGATCACATTCCATGTGACACCCATTCTGTGTGACAACACTGCCGTTCCCCATATCACCAAAAACCCCATTCAACATTCCAAAACAAAACACATTGAAATCAAACATCACTTTATCAGTGATTGTGTTGAAAAGAAACACATCCAAATCGTTGAGGTCAAAACCGACAAGCAAACCGCAGACATCTTCACAAAAGCTTTTGACTCTACCAGATTTGCCCAACTGGTGGAAATGCTCGACATGATCAATTTTCAGTAATCTTTGTGACTATTAGGGTGTTTCATGTTTATGGTTAATTGTCAAGAAAATTCCAAAAAGATTTTATTTTTCTGTACAGTTACTTTAAATTACAAGCAAATCTTTTGGGGGAGAAATGAGAATTCAATATATCAAAATTTGAAAAAGAATTGCTTTGTATATAGTCTTACAAGTGGTTTTGTTACAGGAAAATTGAATCTGACCTTTGAGAAATGATAGAATCTGATCTCATCTTTTGGACATGGAATGGACCAAAAGCGATGGTGTTTACTGAGGTATAGCTGGTAGGCCCGTCATATGGTTAAAACGTGTAAGTAGTGTGAAAACCTAAATTTTATCTCATACTTATGTGTTTGAACCAATTATTGAAACATCTAACCTATTTTATATATCTAAGAAAACCAATTCAATCAGATACAGTCTTACGTGTTGGATTCCTATTCATACGCCAAGTGACCGTCAAAGTAACGATATTTACCACCGATGACCCCGTATGTTTTGCTTACGCAAAGATCTCGGGTGTTCATCCTTTTCCCATCCACTTGGATGATTTGACCCCGTATGTTTTGCTTACACAAAGATCTCGGGTGTTCAACATTTTTCTAACCGCTTGGATAATTTTACGACTTCTTCTGTTTTGCTTACGCAAAGATCTAGAATGTTCGTACCTTTTTAATATCTACTTGGATATTTTTCATTTTAAAATCTTATAATCCACTTGGATTTCTTATTTTTCTTTGGTGGTACTTTGAAATTACTAAGATGGTACCTTGGTTAATCAGAAAGAGATGATAGGATGAAGATGGGTATTTCATGAGGATTGATAGGTTTTAAAAAAAACATTTTATTTCAATATATGGGGTACACCTTGTATCTTGCTTAAATGGTACCTTATAATCACATGAAATCTATGTACAAGCAAATGTTCGGGTTTACTTTGCACAAATATCAACTATCTTCAGGGATTCGTAGTACCTGATTGCAAAAGGAAGTGTTTCAAGAGACCGACCAGATCTGATCTCATGTTGGATCTTTTCCAAGAAGATAAGTGTAAATATCTTGTGAATAGTTTTATTATTATTTTATTTTTCTTATATGTCCTTTGCCTATCGAAACTCCAAAGTCAGTCAAAACTATCTTTTGCCTATCGAAACTACAAAGTCAGCCGAAACTATCCTTTGCCTATCGAAACTCCAACTCACCCGAAACTTCTTTTGCCCATTGAAACTAGTAGTTTCGATAGAGGCATTTTGGTCATTACCGTCATGAGAAAATTAAATGTGTTCGTAATCAAGTTTCTTCGTCGTCAAGCCTCACTTTACCGTCTCCGATCATTTTACACCTTCTCTCTCACACACAAAAGCTCTCAAGCCTTCAGTCTAAGTTGCAATATCAATGTTTCTCACCTGATCCTTTGTCGTCATCTTCATCAGGTAACGTTTCTGGTTCGTATATGTATAACTGATCAGAACATAGACCTATGGCTTGAATTCCGAGGTCTTTGATGACTAAATCTTCATAATCACGGTCGTTTTGGTTCTGTTTACTGATTACATCATGTACATTATCTGTGTTTTAACATCTTTGTGTATATATTTGCAGTTTTATCCGTGATTCATTGGTAAGATGAAGTTTCGACTTTCACAGGCCACTCTTAATCCCTCTTTTATCTGTTTCATGTTCATATGAGTTTGTATATCTTAGTTGAAGTCTAGTTTCTAGGCGTGTTAAGTATGTTCATGGGTTTGGGGATCGAAACTAAGGAGTTTCGATAAAAATATATAGGTTTTTCAAAACATAAACATGTTTTTAATCGAAACTAGTAGTTTCGACACCCAAACTTGTCCTAGTCCACTTTGCCCGAAACTAGTTGTTTCGATCGAAACTAGAAGTTTCGATAAGATTTCTCTAACTTTCTAAGTATCGATCGAAACTTGTTGTTTCGATCGAAACTAGTTGTTTCAATAAGGCAATTTTCTGAAATATCTAAGTATTGTATCGATCGAAACTAGTTGTTTCGATAGGGGTTGTCTTAGAAATTTGTATAAGTGTTGGACTGATTAGTTTCGAAGAGGGGTTTCTGTTGAAATTCTTCTAAGTATCACCTGTTTGTTTGCAGGGATGGATCTTCTGTTTGTAAAGAGGCACAATGTCTGTGCTTTTCTTGATGCTAACGATCCAAAAAGTGCCGAGTTCGTTCAAGTCATGAACTTCCTGGCTAATTCAAACATTAGTTTCGCCATAAGTCACAACATCCAAGTCTTTGAAACAACCATAAGGCAATTCTGGGAGTCAGATGAGAGTGTATCTGTCGATACTGTGGTGCACATAAAGGCCACATTTCATGGGCAAGAGGTTCTGTTTTCAGAAAATACTATCAGACAAGTGCTGCATTTTGCTGATAATCCCGAAGCACCCATTGAATTTCCAAGTTTCTATGTCAAAGAATGCTTCAGAAGATTGGGGCACCCAGATGAATTTAAAGAGGTCAGATTATCAAGAACTCCCTTCCATCACACTGGAGATATTTCGTGCATGTCTTTATCCACTGCTTGTCCATTCGAAAGGGTGGATTTGACTCAGCTAATGCAATGGTGGCATCTGCAGTATTGGGACTGATCAAGGGAAGGGATTACAACTTTTCTGGCTTGGTATTCAGACAACTTAAGGACAATCTGACTGGAGCTGTTAAGGAGAAATTTCTTATGTTTCCAAGATTTCTGCAAATCATTATTAACCATCTTCATCCCGAGCTTCAACAAGATGGGCATGTATTTGTCTTTAACCACATGACCGCCAAAACCTTAAGTTACATGAAAAGTAGAAGCAAAAGAACCAACAGGGAGATTGCCAACATCCCTTTGATTGGTCATGTCTTTGGTGAAGAAGAAGAGTTTATACCTGATGTTGACCCTCTACCAATTGAAGAAGAGTTGTTATCATCTGATGAGGAAGAGGTTGAGGTAGAACAGAATCAGGGAAACCGACAAGAGGTTGAGGCTGATGCTGAGTTTGAGGTTGAAATGCCTCATATACAAGAAGAAGAACAACATGTTGATGAGCCTGTTCAAGAGGCTATTTTTGTTGAGGAAGTTCAGATCTCGATTGAGCCAGTGATTGGTGTAGAAGCTGGTGAACAAGAAGACGAGGAAGAGGTTGCAGAGTCAAGTGGGACTCTAGATGCGGGAATCTATGGTTCAGACTACTACAAGTCTGATTCCGATATTCAGACTGAACCACATGCATCATCCTTTAAGAGGCAAGCTGACACAGACTCAGATTATGAACTTGAAGAGCCTAAGGCCAAGAAAATCAAAACTGGATTTGAGGATGTTTCATCCTCCCCTGACTCAACTGCTGACACACCACAACCAACACCTCAACCTATACCACCTCCATCTCCACAACAAGTATATATCCCAACTCCACTTACCTCACCATCCCATGAACCAACAACATCTGTACCGAGAGTCAAAACCTTAAGTGTGGAAGTGAAGATGCTGCAAGATCATGTTCAAAAGAAAGATGAAGTTATTGAAGGCTTAAGATCTAAGTTGAATGAGTGCAAGGAAGAGGTTAAAGATCTGAAGCTGGAAGTTAGGGGTTTACATACCCAGCTTGAGGTTCAGCAAACCCAGCTTGAAACCCAACTAAGACTCATTTCAAAACAGCCTGAAGAATACAAGGCCTTAGCTGAAATAGTCAAACAACTCAAAGCCTCTCTGATAAAGCCCATGCAACAATAAACAACCACTTCAACGGCTCAGGGGGAGACCACATCTAGTGTTGAACCCTTGTCTCCTGCCTTTGTCATTGATCCAGAGTCTGCAATGACTATCCATACTGGCCATGCTGCCAAGACAAAGGAGGCTGTTGAAGTTAAGGTTGAAGAACAAGAGTTAAACCTTCCCTCAGCTAGTGAAAGAAGAGAAGCTAGGAAAAGAGGGAAGGGAACTGAGACTGAGATTGAAACAGTGATTCTGGATGAAGTGGATATACCGTCTGATGATGAGCTTAATGCCCTACTAGATGAGATTGACACTTTTGGCTACAATGAACTCTATCCAGAGATCCTTCCTATAGAAGAACGAAAGACTGAAAAAACAAGGTACTTCATAGAGGAGGGATATGAAATTCAAGCCCTGTCTGATGAAGAGAAAACAGAAGAAGATGTTCAGGTTAACATTGTTAAGCCTGTTATTCCTGAACAAGCCACCACTGCATCTGAAGCTACTTAGACTCCAACACAACCTTCCATTGATCCTGAGTTCCCAAACCCGAAGAAACCTTGGTTTAGAAGGATTGTACCAGAGGAGAGCCCACAAACATACGAATCGATAGCCGAACACCAAGAGCTAAAAAGGCCTCCTGTTGGTTGAAAGTATGATTAGAGAGGAAGTTGTTCATAATTAGAAAATACAAAGGATGAGTTCAGCACTTCAAGAACATTACTGACTTCCAGACTCTCCCATTCTATGATCTGAGGGATCTAGCCAAACTTCCCCTTCAAAACCCAAGGAATGTCATGATGGCCTCTGATTTTGAACATTTCTTACACAACCAGGTCAACTGTGATTTCAAGGGAATGAAGCCTGGAAAGACCAAGAAGAAAATTTCAAAGACTAGGTTTCACCCTAAGACCAAGAATCCCTATGTCTTCTTAAGGTACAAACCAGCACAGACTCATAAAACCATCACTCTTCCCAAATCAGTACCTGTTCAACTCAAAACTTTCAAGAAATGGTACTACAATCCAAACTTTGGAAGTGCCGTGATAGAATGTGAAGGCAAGGAAGATATGGTGATCTTCGAACCAATGGAGTTGCTGAAGTAACAAACAGAGGATCTAGAGGTGCTCTTCAAGAATCATATTCAGGCCTATAGTGATGAAGATGAGGCAGATACCAAGGCTTATCAATGAATTGTGACACTACATGTCAAGCCTTACATCCAGAAGCCCTCTGAAGGACCAACTGCTTAGTGGAGAGATGAAGACAGTAATGCAACAACTTAGGGGGAGATTGTAGAGTCATGTAATTCTAGTTGTTGTCATTATTGTATCTTGAACAATGTTAGATTAGTTTCCTTTATTGTAATTTCAGTTTATGTAATTTACTGTTTTATTTAGCTATTTTTGGGCCATCGAAACTACTTAGTTTCGATTGAGATTTGTTCAATCGAAACTAGTAGTTTCGATAGATAGTAGTTTCGACAGTTTGTTCTATCACTTGTAAATGCTCAACCGAAACTACTAGTTTCGGTTAGCATAGTTTCGATGGTTGTCTACTACTATAAATAGCCTAGTTTGAGAATGTTTAGCATGTGAGTAGCGGCTGTAACCCTAAACATTTCTCTTTCACAGTTTTCTTTGAATCAATACAATTTGCATTTGTTTATGCATTGTTCTTACAATTTCATACCTATTTGTGTTGATTTCTGAGCGTGGTTAGCCTGTTAGCTTCACCATTTCTGATTCTACATTTCGTTTCACCTCCATACACACTGTTTCCGCCTTTGTGTGTGGAGAATCGATCACCTGTGAGATTTCAAGTTGAAATCTGGACCTACAGTTCCTGTGGTCGTAAACACATTTTTTGACTCAGTGGTCACCAACATTATCATCAATGTTCACAATATTAGATTTTGGATTCTTGAAAAATTATCTAAGTGTTAAGTCATGCGTACTTAACAAGTACGCAAGACATAAGTCATGCGTACTTGCTAAGTACGCAAGACCTAAACCCTACGTACATAACAAATACGCAGAAGGCCAATTCTGAAATTTTTCTAAGTTTGGATGTTCAGTTCATTGTGAATGTAGTATACTTGGTCATGTGTATTCAATTTCAATGATGCTTCTTGTTCTTATTGTGTTTACTGTTTGTTTTTGCAGTGATGGCTCGTGCGTTTACAAGTGAATTCAAACGGAATGGAAGGGTGCTGCACTTAAGTACTGGGAGATCATTGCTTTCTTGAACCGCTCAAAGATAAGCAATGCTATTTCAGCAGATCCTGTAGTATCAAGACCGTACCTAGAGCAGTTTTGGGACACATCAGATCATGACTGTACGATAACCCCTAATGTCATTCGGGCTACTGTGGCGGGTCATGACATTGCTATTTCCGAGGACACAATCCGAAGGGTCTTATAGTTTCGGGATCTTGCAACCGACCTAATTTCGTATCCTGATTACTTTGTGGATGGGTGTTGGAGGCAACGTATGGGATATGTTGGTGTGCGATATTATTCATCGTACAAGAAGATGTGGGTGCTAGATCATTGGAGGTACTTTGCCCACATAATTATCATGTGCATTTCTTCTAGGAAGGCAGGGAAGGATGCCATGGGACATGATCTAGCAGCTGCCATGGTTGGATTGTCTCTGAACGGGGGCTTTAACTTCTCGAAGTATATCTACAAAGCCTTAACTGATCAAATCAACACAGCGGAGAGGTTCAAGTTCTTGTTATACCCCAGATTTGTGTAACTCTTGATCAACGATGCGTTGCCAAATCTACCTGCTATTGGGGAGAGACTCCAAGTGAAGCGGGTGGCCAAGAGGGTTTTCTCACAATTTCTAACGCCAGGCAGTGTAGAACCTACCCCTGTGCATACTCCACTCTTTGGCCACCTGATCGATGAAGCTTATGTGGCGCCTACAAATTGGAGATGGTTTAGTGCAGAGTCTGAGCCAGAACTCAGTGAACATTCTGATGAGCAACAAGGAGAGGAGGAAGTTGAAAGTGAGGATGAAGTTTCTGAAGTAGGAGGAGATGAAGAAGCGGGAAGTGGTGCTGAAGAATCCGACTCCGAGGAAACCGAGTTTGATTCATCTGATTCTGATGATGCACCATCACCATCACAACCAAGGAGACAAACACAGGTGACCCTTCCTGAGTTGTCTTCTAAGAGAAAGAGACAACAGAGTACTAGCAGTGAGTACGAACCCAATTCTGATTCGGATGCTGATATACAGAGATGCAGAAGAGAAAGTATAAACAAGCGTCAGGGGGGATAGGCAAGACCAACCAACCTATCCTACGTGAGGTAGAAGTCAGTGCTCAGAGGCATGCAACTGTGACGGCTGCGAGTCTGATTCAACTTCCACTTCACCTTCACAACAACTTTATAGGCAACAGAAGAAGAAGCCACATGTAACACCTGATGTGGGTACCACTTCTATCACATAGGAGGTTCCTGTGATAGTGACCCTCCCTGTACAGTCTGTCCAGGTGGCGGTGATGACTCCAATTCTGACCGAGTCTGTCACCATCACCCCAACAACCATCCCTACCTCAATCTCCACAACCACTCTCCAACACATCAGTGAACCATTTGCTGATTTTGACTTCAATCAGGGATTTGATTTTGATGAAATCTTTACCTTCCCAAATCATCAAGCCAAAGCATCTTTGACTATCGGACCCTAGAAGGAACTGTACGGAAATCACTACCCTAGAGACTCAAGGATTTGACTACCCTAGAAGGAACTATACGGAAATCACTACCCTAGAAGGAACTATACGGAAATCACTGTACGGAAATCACTACCCATCACTTCAATCAGGGATTTGACTAGGATCACTCCCTAGAGACTCAAGTCACTGGATTACTTGAAACGGTACGGAAATCACGTGAAGAATCTGACAAGCAACAGGGCCAAATAAACTCGTTGATTGATGAAGTAGCCGCTTTGAAGAAACAGCGGGCGGCTGATGAGAAGCAGCGTAAGGAGCATGATGCTATGGTTAAATTGGTATGTGATATGGCCAAGACGCTTGCCGCTCAGGGGAGAGATTGAAGGAACTGTTGGAGAAGCAACCACCTAAGCCTAGCAGTGAAGAGGCTTGTCACTTAGTTGATCTAACTAAGAGTGATGACCAGGACAAGGATCCTGAAGCCGGACCGAGTGGAAGTGAGCAGCAATCTTCGGCTTTGGTGATTGTTCCCATTTCTGCCATGCCTATGGCTGAGGGGGAGTCTTCTCAGAGTGAAGGTGGAGGTGATGCTTCATGTGGTGATAAAGGAAAGTCTGTGGCTGACGTATTGAAAGATCTATCTGACGACGTGTCGGACGATGTGCTCTTACTATTCTAAGGAAGCACGGAAGAGGGAGAGATCGAGTCTGGTGATGACTAGGATGAGGAGGATGTGGATGTTGTGATTGAATTTCCTAAGGGTGACGGGGAAGGAGAATATGAGTTTGAGGATGGAGAGATCTTTGAAGCTTCATCCTTTTAAATAAATCTTGACACAGGTTTAGTCGAGCCTATAAGTACTGCGGAGGCGTCGACTGAAGCCTCTCCTACCGACCCTACACCTGTGGATTTAGAGGCGTAGAAAATCAAACATATTCCTGCATGTTCATCAAAGGATCCGGCTCCTGTCTGGCAGAAGACATCAATCATAGACAAACGTGGAGCGACATGTATGATCTTAGCTGTGAGGTTCGAGGAGGATAAGAAGCTGTTCGCCATTAAGCGAGCTGGGGGGGGGGTTCAATACTTGAAACCAACCAGTGAAGCTTTCAGCTCCTTTCCAAAGTATGACCTCGTGAACCTAGCAAACCGAGAGCTGATGGGTCACTCAAATCACGCAGTAGGGATGGGTTTGTGGCAGGTTCTGCAGCGAGAGAGAAGATCTAGGAAGTTCGCGAGTCAGGGACAAGAATGTGAGACATCCCGTGACTCATAAAAGCTTAAAGAAACTGGTATACAAGCAGTGCTGTGTGAAACCAGGATTCCCCTGAGCAAGTTATCTCAGGATATCATCGGTAACATATGGTACTGGTACGTTGATCCAAAAACGGGCCAGGAGGTGGTGATTGGAAAGGTCTGGTTCGATAGTGGAAGCTTAGTGCCAAGGGAACTGATTAGAATTTTTGATGAAGTCTGTTTCATCAACATCTCTGTGAAAGATCTGGAGGCGCTAGCTGACAAGTAGTGCATGTACACGGACAAGTGGAAAAAGTTCCTTGCTTCTAAATACGACAAGGTGGTCAGGTTTTGTCTTGACTACAAGAAGAAGATGGAAGCTAAAGCTGGGGAGCAGTGAAGACCGAAGACAATCCAGAGCTGTTGTCAATGGGGAGTTTGTTGAAGCACTTTTGGGTGACAAACACTCTAGTTACTGTCGTAGCTTTTTTTACTTGTCTTGTAAGTATTAGTCTTTGTATGTTAGTGTTTGTGTGTATTAGGTATCGAGTTGTAATCACTAATGTATGTACTAGTCGTCTGTTTTCTCTAAGTGTTTTGCACTCTTAGCATGTGCGCATGAATTACTTCATGCGTACTTAGCAAGTACGCAAGAACACTCTGCGTACTTGACAAGTACGCAATAACACTCTGCGTACTTGATAAGTACGCAAGAACAATTTGCCAAGCGCACTTATTAAGTGTGCAGAGATCAGGTCTTGTATAAATAGCTTGTGTTAACATAAATTATGTACGCACTCAATTGTAACATTTCTGTAACCTTCAAGTTTTATAATAGACGAAGTTTGAAAGTGTTTTCGTTGTCAGTTTACTTTGTGTTGCATGATTCTCCACCTAGTCACGGGCATTCCGCACCCGGTTGGACTAGTTACACACCCACACGTAACGATCTGAGACACCCGGGGACCTACAAGCGGTATCAGAGCATAGCTCTTGATTTCAAGTGTTGTGAGTGTGTTAGGAGCATCTTCTACACAATCTATAGACTTTTTACAAGCAAAAGTGAGTGTGTTTTTGTGATTTTTATGATAAAATAGGGGTAGCTCTTGAGCAGTATTTTAGAGGCAAAAATCACTCAAAAACCGACCTTTTGTTGTTTGTTTGAGTGTTTTGAGCATCAAAGGTTGGTTAGAAACAAGTTTCTAACCCTTTGGCTTCATTTAGTTGGTCATATCTTCAATTTTTGAAGATTTCGGTGAGTTTCCAGTGACCGAAAAAAGTTGGTGAGAGTTGGTGAAAAAGTGATCTGCGTACTTACCATATTTGGCAACAAGTACAGTCTTGCTGCGTACTTACCAAGTACGCAAGACCATATTTGTTGCGTACTTAAAATATCTCCTGAGCACTTATTCTTTACTCATGCGTACTTATTAAGTACGCAAGAGCAAATCCTAAGTGTGCAAGACTAATTCTTTAAGTGCGCAAGGCCAGTTTTAAGTGCGCAAGTTGTTTTGATTTTTTTGAAATTTGACTAAGTGTTTCACTATGGCAAATCTTCAGAACCTAGGTAACCTTCTTAATTATGACAATGAGATTGAAACCCCAAAGAAACCAGCAAAGCTGCTTAACGTTAATGATTACTCAAATTGGAAAGCACGCTTTGAGCATTATATCTCATACACCGATTCTTCACTATGGATACCCATTCTTGAGGGTTATAAGCATCCCACATATACATATCTTGATGTGGAAGTTCCCAAGCCTATCTGTAAACTTGATGAAGAAGAAAAGAAAGTGTATGACAGAGTGAAGAAGACACATGGATCTATCATAATTGCCTTGACTAGAGAGTTATTTCACAGCTTGAGAGGATATGATAATTCTAAGGATATCTGGAAGGCATTACAGAAAATATTTAAGGGAAATAGTGACATCAAGAAGAGTAAGAGAGATCTTTTTAGAAAGCAGTATGAGTGCTTCAGATATATGGAGAATGAATCTACAGATGAGCTTATATCTAGATTCTATCATTTGCAAACTGAGTTAAAATTTCATGATCTAACGTATACTGAAGAAGTGTTAGTTGAGAAATTTCTAGATGCCCTACCCCCAAAGTCTGAGATGTACACAACCTTGATGAGAGAGAACTCAAAATTTTATGAGATGATGATTGATGAAGCAATCGGAAAGATTCAAGCACATGATATGAATCTGAAAAGAAGAGAAAGCTGAGGGAGACCTCAAATACAAGACCCTTCTATGTATTATGGGACGTCTTCCACAGCCAAGTCATCGGGATCTGGAATAGCCGTTTTCTCAGGGAACTTTAATGAAGAAGACAACTCAAATGTTTGTGGTGGTCATGCATGCTATGCAGCATATGGATTTGGATCTGGCTCTCACAACCAAAATTCATCAAGAAAGCCTTCTCCCACACCTTCAGCTAACCAATCTGCAATAGCCAAGATAGTTGAAGATCATGTGGCTTTGTTTTCATCTTGTATGCTTTCCTATGAGAACTTCATTGGTGGCAAGCTAACGGATCCTGAAACCATAGAAGAAGATTTTTAATCAGGTGGATCCAGATGATATGGAGGACATGGATATTCAGTGGAATATGGCCATGGTCTTGAGAAGAGCCAAACGTTTCTTGAATAGAACAAGAAGAAAGTTCATTGGTGAAGTAGCCGCTTTGAAGAAACAGCGGGTGGCTGATGAGAAGCAGCGTAAGGAGCATGATGCTATGGTTAAATTGGTCTGTGATATGGCCAAGACGCTTGCTGATTAGGGGGAGAGATTGAGGGAGGTTATGCTTTAGGTGGTGATAAAGGAAAGTCTGTGGCTGACGTTTTGAAAGATCTATCTGACGACGTGTCGGACGATGTGATCTTATTATTAGAGCCAGACTATTCTAAGGAAGCACATATCGATGCTCTCTGCAATCTGGAAGAGGCAGAGATCGAGTCTGGTGATGACTAGGATGAGGAGGATGAGGATGTTGTGATTGATATTCCCAAGGGTGACGAGGAAGGAGAATATGAGTTTGAGGATGGAGAGATCTTTGAAGCTCCATCCTTTGAAACTAATCTTGACACAGGTCCAGTCGAGCTTGTAAGTACTACTGAGGCGTCGACTGAAGCCTCTCCTACCGACCCTACACATGTGGTTCCAGAGGCGTAGAAAAACAAACATATGCTTGCAAGTTCATCAAAGGATCTGGCTCCTGTCTGGCAGAAGACATCAATCATAGACAAACATGGAGCGACAGGTATGATCTTAGCTATGAGGTTCTAGGAGGACAAGAAGTTGTTCGCCATTAAGCGAGCTTGGGGGGGGGGGTTCAATACTTGAAACCAACCAGTGAAGCTTTCAGCTCCTTTCCAAAGTATGACCTCATGAACCTAGAAAACCGAGAGCTGCTGGGTCACTCAAATCACGCAATAGCGATGGGTTTGTGGCAGGTTCTGCAGCGAGAGGGAAGATCTGGGAAGTTCGAAGTTTTTAAGCCTCAAGTGCCCAAGCGAGTCAGGGACAAGAATGTTAGATATCCCGTGACTCATAAAAGCTTAGAGAAACTGGTATATAAGCCAGTGCTGTGTGAAAACAGGATTCCCCTGAGCAAGTTATCCTAGGATATCCTCGGTAACATATGGTACTGGTACGTTGATCCAAAAACGGGCGAGGCGGTGGTGATTGGAAAGGTCTGGTCCGATAGTGGAAGCTTAGTGCCAAGGGAACTGATCAGAGTTTTTGATGAAGTCTGTTTCATCAACTTCTCTGTGAAAGATCTGGAGGCGCTAGCTGACAAGTAGTGCATGTACACGGACGAGTGGACAAAGTTCGTTGCTTCTAAATACGACAAGGTGGTCAAGTTCTGTCTTGACTACAAGAAGAAGATGGAAGCTAAAGCTGAGGAGCAGTGAAGACCGAAGACAATCCGGAGCTGTTGTCAATGGGGAGTTTGTTGAAGCACTTTTGTGTGACAAACACTCTTGATACTGTCTTAGCTTTTTATACTTGTCTTGTATGTATTAGTCTTTGTATGTATTAGGTATTGAGTTATAATCACTAATGTATGTACTAGTCGTCTGTTTTTTCTAAGTGTTTTGCGCACTTAGCATGTGCGCAAGAATTACTTCCTGCGTACTTAGCAAGTACGTAAGAACATTATGCGTACTTGATAAGTACGCAAGAACAATTTGCCCTGCGCACTTGTTAAGTGCGCAGAGATCAGGTCTAGTATAAATAGCATGTGTTGACATAAATTATGTACGCACTCAGTTGTAACATTTCTGTAACCTTCAAGTTTTATAATAGACGAAGTTTGAAAGTGCTTTCGTTGTCGATTTACTTTGTGTTGCTTGATTCTCCACCTAGTCACGGGCATTCTGCACCAGGTTGGACTAGTCACACACCCACACGTAACGATCCGAGACACCCGGGGACCTACATATAGGAATAATGACTCAACCCTATTGAATTGTGATGCATGTGACACTTTATAATTGTTTTTTTTCAAATGACTTGTTTTTTTTTCTTTATTAGGATAAATTGGTTTCATATTGAACATAGAAATATGGTTTGGTGAAGCTGGTTAGATACGCTTGCAACCCACCCTCTTTCTTTTTGCTAACCCGTGTTCAAAACTCTCCACCCTCTCCCTATTTTAACCATTCCCCCCGCCCTTTTTCTTTTCCATTTTAGTAAATCTTTTTAACTGTTTTTCGTTAATTTTTTTAGCCGTACTTGAGTTAAAAGAAAATTATAATGTTTTTTTATACGCGCTTTGATATTTTAGGTTATTACGTAATTTATGGTGCAACGCGTGCGTGAAGAACCCTCTAGTTACTCATGAAACACAAACATATAATGGATGCATAAAATATTGTATAAATGTAATTAAAAGAAAAAGATTACTATTTATTATCATGGTTTTGATAATCTGATTGAAAATATATGCAGAAGAGAGGATGGTGAAGGTGATAGAAGCGAAGATGTGCGAAAGTTTTACGAGTCCTCAAGTTTGTTGTACGTCGGATTGGGAGTGTGCCAACCTATGTGCGAAAGTTTTACGAGTCCTCAAGTTTGTTGTACGTCGGATTGGGAGTGTGCCAACCTATGTAAAAGGATAGATTTTTTTTTGAACGGCAAAAAAAGGATAGATAAAACTGAGGGAAAATGTGATAGTTTGAGAAAACTTTGTGCCTGCTTCTGGAAATGTAAAATCCTTATACCAATAAATAAAAATCATAAGGGGACACGTGTCACTTTCTGATGCATTCATAACATGTTTTTTTCCTCCCTCTTCTATTAAATAATGATATTAAAAAATATATATTTTTATATATTTAGTATAAATCTAATTATGAGTACATATTAATTAATTATTGATAGTTATTATACTACTAACCAAATGAATTTAATATGAATTAACAATTACCAATTACATAAAAAAAATTTAATACCCAGTTAAAAAAAATATTTTAAAAATTAAATTAATATAATTTATAAGTGTCACGTCAAATAACATTTTTTAAATACATATTTTGACGAGTGTATATGTTAACAGATTAAATTATATTTTATTCAACATATGTAATACACGAGGTTTTTAAAAAATAATTTTTTATTACTAAGTATATAACATTACATTTATTCGATCCGTGTAATACGCAGAATCTTAACCTAGTGTGTGTGTGTGTCTGTGTGTGTATATATATATGTAACACCCCAATTTTTCAAGAAAATATAAAGTATAGGGGTTAGAATGCAATTAGTATAACGTTCAAGGGCTAAAAGTGCAAAAATATGAAACTTGTGACGGTAGCGGACCACAACTGGCTTCTCTGATGGTCCGCTATGTGGGGAATAAGGCAATGATGAGGGAATGACAAATTTAAGACGCGTGTCTTGTAGACTAAGCCCTATAGCGTACCGCTACCGGGGCGTGTAACCATCATCTTGCCGCAATAGGGCCCGGGTAACGAGCAGGTGACGTGTGGCAGATGACTCGCACGAATTGAGTCGATAGCAGACCGCCACCCAAGCCGCTAACGGTCTACTATGTCACACCCCGCCAAGGCGGAAACGCGAGGCGCGACGTTCATGGTTTTTCAAAGCATATAATTATTGCAAACGCATACATACAACTGGATACATGAATTAAATTTAAGGTTCTACAGCCCAAAAATAGTATTTGAAGTTACAAAATATTAAGATTTTGCAAATATGACCCGAACATTATGGGTTATACAAGAAAAATCTTCAAAAGTTGTATCCACCGTGTATGCATGAACCCTACGTAGTATTACCCTTGCTATCACGTTCAGTTTCCTGAAAAACATACTTGAAAATGTCAACACTAGGTTGGTGAGTTCACAGGTTTTATATATGAATACAATGAGTAAACCAATTGCATAAAAATGATCTTTACGTATATGATAAGCAAAACAAGTAATGTTTGACCCATTTGTAAACTAGCTAGGAATACAAATAATATGTACATACATGAGGCATAACCAAACCAAGACCAGGTGTTTTGCCCCTCACTCGTACCTCACGAGCAATATTAGAACACTATGCAGTCATTTGGCCAGAGGGACCCACGGTTAGCGCGACTAACCATGACCGGGGGTGTCAGACCCAATAGTACTATTCATAGAATCTCAGGCTAATCTATAGCTAATGGTTATAAATATGATGGTCAGGGGACTTTACGAGCTCCAAATGTGTTCACTCATGCATACATAAAGGTCGGGTCTTGTTTTCTTGTTATCATATAAAAATAGTTATAAGTATGTTCTTCCCCCAAATAGTACAAAACAGTAAAAAGGGGCCGTGAAACTCACCTTGAGTTTGTGTATGCTTGTAACGATATTTTTTCTAGTCAACTTGACTATTTGTACCCTAAATACGAAAGAGTAAATTGTGTTAAGACCAAATGTCTCATATTGTAAATTGTTCACCGACTTTGTAAATCTGGTTGTTTGTTTAAAATATCTTCTTAGTTGTTCAACACTTGTTTTGTAGTAAAAACAGTTCTAAGTTACTGCCCAATGGGACTGATGAACAGGTATCGAAACTACCTAGTTTCGATTGAACAGGACATAACAGAATAGATGTCGAAACTACTTTGTTTCGATTAAGCAAACTGGGTATCGAAACTTCCTAGTTTCGATTGGGCAATAGGTATCGAAACTACCTAGTTTCGATCAAACAGGCATCGAAACTTTAGTTTCGATTGAGTAAACAGGTATCGAAACTCCTAGTTTCGATTGTGTAATAGGTATCGAAACTCCTAGTTTCGATCAAACTGGTATCGAAACTCCTAGTTTCGATTGAGAAACAGGTATCGAAACTATAGTTTCGATTACTGCAATTCTGATTGACAGAATCGGTCCTGCATATTTTTATGTTTTAAACTTGAATTCGACACACTTTTCTTGTTATCTTACTTGCGTTTCAAATAAGTTGTATGTTTAGTTTCGGTTTAAAGGAAGTAATGTAGATAGTATTGAGTTTTTACCTTAAAACAGAGATGAAGATGATGAGAGAAAAACAGAAGAATGATTTTGAGTTCCTTAGCTTGATTCTTTCCAGAAACACTTGAAATTCTTCTTAAAACACCGAATTCGTGATGGATTTTGCCTTAAAACTGGACTTCGAATTGGAGAGAAATGGGATGTTTGCCGTAAGAAAATGAGAAATATGAAAAGGAAATTGTGATGTTGAGACTGAGAGGGTATGGTTTTATCTGAGTTTTCTCAGGTGTGGGATGGGTCGAGTAAGGTGGTGTGGGTTTTCTCTGGCTTCGGCTGAGAAAGTCAATAAAAGTGGTTTGGGGTAAATTTTCAAACAATTAGTTTTAAGTGTATTAATATTACTTAGAGTTTCAAAAGGGCAATTAAATCCGGGTTAGATCCTCCACGGTATTATAAATTTATTCTGAAAATAATTTATTGTTCTACGTAAAGTTTGTGAAAATAAAATATATATGTATATATATTTTTCTGGGTATTTAATTTAATCACTAACGTTCGTATTTAGTCGGGTTATACGGGTATGTGAACCGGTAACTTCTAGAATTACCAAAATATGAAATGAAACAATGTACGGCTTTTCTTAGACTTTAATGCCCTAATTTATTCAATTAGGTAAATCACGAACATAAATATAATATAAACTCGTTTATATCGTGTACGGATATTAACCTGAAATGTCGGGTGTCACATTCTCCCTATGTTAAAAGAATTTCGTCCCGAAATTCAATTCGTGCCATCTTGAACTGATGCATCCTTAAACAAGGAGGGGTATTTCGTCTTCATTTGATCCTCTCGTTCCCATGTATACTCGGGACCACGTTTTGAGTTCCAACGTACTTTAACCAGTTTGATTCGACTGCGTCTCAGTCTTTGAACTTTCCAATCTGTAATCTCAATCGGTTCCTCGATGAAATGAAGTTTATCATCAATGTGAATCTCGTCAGGCGGTATAATTAGCGTATCGTCTAATAAACACTTCTTGAGATTTGATACATGAAACGTATCATGTACATTGCTTAGTTCTTGTGGCAACTTGAGCTTGTAAGCTACAGGGCCAACCCTAGCCAGTATTTCAAAAGGTCCAACGTATCTAGGGTTGAGCTTACCACGGTTACCAAACCTTGCAACGCCTTTCCATGGTGAGACTTTTAACATTACTCGGTCACCAATTTGAAATTCTAACGGTTTCCGTCTGTTATCAGCATAGCTCTTCTGTCTGTCTCGGGCCGCTTTCAGACGGTCCTTAATTTTGAAGATCTTATCAGTGGTTTCCTGGACAATCTCAGGGCCTGTCAAATGTTTTTCACCAACTTCCGCCCAACATAGCGGTGAGCGGCATTTACGACCATATAAAGCTTCAAACGGAGCTGCATTAATGCTTGTGTGGTAGCTGTTATTATAGGAAAATTCCGCCAACGGTAAATGAGTATCCCAATTACCTCCGAAATCAATTACACACGCACGGAGCATATCTTCTAATGTTTGGATAGTCCTTTCACTTTGACCGTCCGTTTGTGGATGGTAGGCTGTGCTCATGTCTAGGCGCGTGCCTAAGGCTTCTTGTAACGACCTCCAAATTCTTGACACAAAACGACTATCCCTATCAGAGATAATAGAAACTGGCACTCCGTGTCTTGCCACAATTTCTTTAATGTAGAGTCTTGTAAGTTTCTCTGTTTTGTCGGTTTCTTTAATTGGCAGAAAGTGAGCAGATTTCGTTAAACGGTCGACAATTACCCATATGGTATCATAACCACTGGACGTCTTGGGTAATTTCGTGATGAAATCCATATAAATCTGTTCCCATTTCCATTGGGGTATTTCAGGCTGTTGTAACAAGCCAGACGGTTTCTGATGTTCGGCTTTTACTTTTGAACACGTTAAGCATTTACTGACATATGTGGCAATATCTCCTTTCATATTGGGCCACCAATATAATTCTTTTAGATCCTTATACATCTTATCTGAACCTGGGTGAATGGAGTATCTGGACTTGTGGGCTTCGTCCATAACCAACTTCCGTAAGTTACCAAAACATGGCACCCAAGTTCTATTCATGAAGTATAGAGTGTCATCTGATTTCGTCTCCAATTGTTTGATCATTCCACGTTGTGCTTCATTTTGGATGTTCTTTTCCTTAATTGCTTCTTGTTGTGCCATTCGGATTTGAGTAGTAAGACTCGTATGAATTGTTAATCCTAGAGCACGAACACGAAGAGTTTTAACTCGGTCCTTGCGACTTAAGGCGTCTGCTACGACATTGGCTTTACCAGGGTGATACTTGATATCACAGTCGTAATCATTCAGTAGCTCTACCCAACGACGTTGTCTCATGTTGAGTTCCTTTTGATCGAAGATATGTTGAAGACTCTTGTGATCAGTAAAGATAGTGCATCTTGTACCGTAAAGATAATGTCTCCAAATCTTGAGTGCAAACACAACTGCGCCCAACTCCAAGTCATGGGTCGTATAATTCTTTTCGTGCACTTTTAGTTGTCGTGAGGCATAAGCGATGACCTTGTCTCTTTGCATTAACACACAACCAAGTCCTTGATGTGATGCATCGCAGTATACGACAAAGTTGTCGATTCCCTCAGGAAGGGATAAGATCGGTGCACTACACAGCTTCTGCTTCAGTAATTGAAAAGCTGATTCTTGTTTATTAGTCCAATCAAACTTTTTGTCCTTCTGAGTTAACGTGGTCAAAGGCAAGGCTATCTTTGAAAAATTCTTGATGAATCGCCTGTAATAGCCTGCTAAACCCAGAAATTGACGCACTTTAGTCGGAGTTCTTGGTGCTTCCTAGTTTTTGATAGCTTCAATCTTGGATGGATCGACGTGAATTCCTTCCTTGTTGATGACATGTCCAAGAAAATGCACTTCTCGGATCCAAAACTCACACTTTGAGAATTTAGCATAAAGCTTCTCATTCCTGAGTAGTTCTAAGATTAATTTCAAATGATGTTCATGTTCCTCCTTAGTTCGTGAATATATTAATATGTCATCGATAAATACAATCACGAATTTATCCAAGTATGGCTTGCACACGCGGTTCATGAGATCCATGAAAACAGCTGGTGCGTTCGTCAAACCAAATGGCATAACTAGGAACTCGTAGTGACCGTAACGAGTCCTAAAAGCCGTTTTTGGTATATCTTCTTCCTGAATTTTCAGCTGATGATACCCTGATCGTAGATCAATTTTAGAATAGAAGCTAGAACCTTGTAGTTGATCGAACAAATCGTCTATTCGAGGAAGTGGATATCGGTTTTTTATTGTAAGCTTGTTTAACTCTCGGTAATCAATACACATCCTAAAGGTTCCATCCTTTTTCTTTATGAACAAGACCGGAGCTCCCCAGGGTGAGAAACTCGGTCTTATGAAACCTTTATCAAGCAACTCTTGCAGTTGATTAGATAATTCCTGCATCTCGGAAGGTGCTAGTCGATACGGTGATCTCGCAACTGGTGCGGCTCCTGGTACCAAGTCGATTCGGAATTCGACTTTCCTTGGTGGTGGTAATCCAGGTAAGTCTTCAGAAAAACTTCAGGGTAATCCTTAACGATTGGTAGGTCTTCAAGTCGACGTTTCTCGGGTTTCTTTTCGATGACGTGAGCCAGGAATACGCAATAGCCTTTACGTAGGTACCTACGAGCTTTCATGCAGTTTATCATCTTCAATGTCACTCCACTTTTCTCACCTTGTACCGAAAGAATTTCTCCGTTTGGGAGAGGAATATGAACAATCTTCTCAAAACAAACGATCTCGGCGTGATTCTTCGACAACCAATCCATACCAATAACAACGTCAAAGCTTCCCAAGTCAATAGGTAACAGGTCTATACTAAAGGTGTGGTCTTCCAAATATAGAGTACAACCCTGAATGACTTCTTCGGTTTTAATTAATTTCCCGTTTGCTAATTCAATTGTATAATTTTGGTCTAGTTTGCTGGGCTTAATACCAAGTAGGGACTTAAAGTCATTTGACACAAAACTCATATCAGCACCCGTATCGAAAAGTATAGAAGCATAATGATTGTTTATCAGGAACGTACCAGTGACAATGTCAGGGTCCTGGCGTGCGTCCCCAGCTCCCATCACGAACGCTCTTCCTCGGGCCTGATTGTTATTCTGATTATTCAACTTGGGGCAATCTTTCTTGTAGTGCTTCAGATCTCCACATTCGTAGCATCCTTGCTTAATCTTATCGGTGGGGTTGGCATTGAGTCGACATGTCTGCGCTCGATGCCCAAACTTTCTACACCTTTCACATTGAGTGCATTTCCCCACATGGTGATACCCGCACTTATCACACCTCGGTTGGGGGCCAACATAACCCCTTTTCTCCACAGCGTTAGCAGCAAAAGCTTTCACAGTCTCTTGTCTCTTATAGGCTTGATTCCTAAATTGGTTATTTGGTTTTCCCACCCATTTCCTCTTTTCTCCTAACTTTCTTTCCTCAGTTTCCTTTTTCTCGAACAAACCATTACGAACAACATCATCCCTTAGTTTGTAGGCTAAGACTATGGCACTCTTGGTATCCATGGGGTTCGACGAAGTCAACATACTACGAATTTGAGGTGCGAGACCCCACAAGTATCTTTCAACCTTTTTGTACTCTGGCGTGACCATGTGTGGCACCAAGATTGCTAGTTTATTGAACCTGTCAGTGTAACCAGCCACATCATCTCCTATCATTTGAAGGTTCCACATTTCAGTTTCGATTTTCTGCAATTCATTTCGAGGACAGTACTCCTCGATCATCATGGTCTTTAGATCATCCCAAGATAGCTGGTAGGCAGTCTGTCTTCCCAATGTTTTCATCTGAGAATTCCACCAGGTTAATGCTTTGTCAGCAAGTGTGCAAGTGGCATATTTCACCGTACAGTCGGCTGTGCATTCACTAATATCAATCACAGATTCCATCTTCTCAATCCACCTCATCAGGCCTACTGCACCCTCGGTGCCATTGAAGTTGCGAGGGTTGCAGGATAGAAAAGCCTTATAAGTGCACTTCTTGCTCGAAGTATCTGTAGGGTCGTAAGTCAATATTTTTAATAATGTTGTTAACTTAGATCGTGACTGTGTTACAGAGGTGATTACACATTCTGTTACCTCCAGAACCTCCAGCAGTGCCACTGCCTCCTGCACCTCCTCCGCTACCACTACCATTTCCTCCGACGTTATTCCGATTGGCTTCGTACTGCTCCAAGGCGGCGGCTACACGTTGTGATATGAGTTGCTCAACTTCTGCAGAAATCGTCTTGTTGTTTTCACCAGTAGTGTCACGCGATGTCCTTCTTTTGGGTGCCATGGGTCTGAAGTCGAAATGGGGTTAGTGTGTGACGATGTTCAGTGTCTACGATATCCGTACAATATGATGATAAGTTATGACATGCATATGCAATGAAAAACGTCTTAGTGAGTCATTTAAATTATAGACTAGGTTCAATTATTAGACTCCTAGTTCGCTATAATCAATAGCTCTGATACCAATCTGTCACACCCTGCCAAGGCGGAAACGCGAGGCGCGACGTTCATGGTTTTTCAAAGCATATAATTATTGCAAACGCATACATACAACTGGATACATGAATTAAATTTAAGGTTCTACAGCCCAAAAATAGTATTTGAAGTTACAAAATATTAAGATTTTGCAAATATGACCCGAACATTATGGGTTATACAAGAAAAATCTTCAAAAGTTGTATCCACCGTGTATGCATGAACCCTACGTAGTATTACCCTTGCTATCACGTTCAGTTTCCTGAAAAACATACTTGAAAATGTCAACACTAGGTTGGTGAGTTCACAGGTTTTATATATGAATACAATGAGCAAACCAATTGCAAAAAAATGATCTTTACGTATATGATAAGCAAAACAAGTAATGTTTGACCCATTTGTAAACTAGCTAGGAATACAAATAATATGTACATACATGAGGCATAACCAAACCAAGACCAGGTGTTTTGCCCCTCACTCGTACCTCACGAGCAATATTAGAACACTATGCAGTCATTTGGCCAGAGGGACCCACGGTTAGCGCGACTAACCATGACCGGGGGTGTCAGACCCAATAGTACTATTCATAGAATCTCAGGCTAATCTATAGCTAATGGTTATAAATATGATGGTCAGGGGACTTTACGAGCTCCAAATGTGTTCACTCATGCATACATAAAGGTCGGGTCTTGTTTTCTTGTTATCATATAAAAATAGTTATAAGTATGTTCTTCCCCCAAATAGTACAAAACAGTAAAAAGGGGCCGTGAAACTCACCTTGAGTTTGTGTATGCTTGTAACGATATTTTTTCTAGTCAACTTGACTATTTGTACCCTAAATACGAAAGGGTAAATTGTGTTAAGACCAAATGTCTCATATTGTAAATTGTTCACCGACTTTGTAAATCTGGTTGTTTGTTTAAAATATCTTCTTAGTTGTTCAACACTTGTTTTGTAGTAAAAACAGTTCTAAGTTACTGCCCAATGGGACTGATGAACAGGTATCGAAACTACCTAGTTTCGATTGAACAGGACATAACAGAATAGATGTCGAAACTACTTTGTTTCGATTAAGCAAACTGGGTATCGAAACTTCCTAGTTTCGATTGGGCAATAGGTATCGAAACTACCTAGTTTCGATCAAACAGGCATCGAAACTTTAGTTTCGATTGAGTAAACAGGTATCGAAACTCCTAGTTTCGATTGTGTAATAGGTATCGAAACTCCTAGTTTCGATCAAACTGGTATCGAAACTCCTAGTTTCGATTGAGAAACAGGTATCGAAACTATAGTTTCGATTACTGCAATTCTGATTGACAGAATCGGTCCTGCATATTTTTATGTTTTAAACTTGAATTCGACACACTTTTCTTGTTATCTTACTTGCGTTTCAAATAAGTTGTATGTTTAGTTTCGGTTTAAAGGAAGTAATGTAGATAGTATTGAGTTTTTACCTTAAAACAGAGATGAAGATGATGAGAGAAAAACAGAAGAATGATTTTGAGTTCCTTAGCTTGATTCTTTCCAGAAACACTTGAAATTCTTCTTAAAACACCGAATTCGTGATGGATTTTGCCTTAAAACTGGACTTCGAATTGGAGAGAAATGGGATGTTTGCCGTAAGAAAATGAGAAATATGAAAAGGAAATTGTGATGTTGAGACTGAGAGGGTATGGTTTTATCTGAGTTTTCTCAGGTGTGGGATGGGTCGAGTAAGGTGGTGTGGGTTTTCTCTGGCTTCGGCTGAGAAAGTCAATAAAAGTGGTTTGGGGTAAATTTTCAAACAATTAGTTTTAAGTGTATTAATATTACTTAGAGTTTCAAAAGGGCAATTAAATCCGGTTTAGATCCTCCACGGTATTATAAATTTATTCTGAAAATAATTTATTGTTCTACGTAAAGTTTGTGAAAATAAAATATATATGTATATATATTTTTCTGGGTATTTAATTTAATCACTAACGTTCGTATTTAGTCGGGTTATACGGGTATGTGAACCGGTAACTTCTAGAATTACCAAAATATGAAATGAAACAATGTACGGCTTTTCTTAGACTTTAATGCCCTAATTTATTCAATTAGGTAAATCACGAACATAAATATAATATAAACTCGTTTATATCGTGTACGGATATTAACCTGAAATGTCGGGTATCACATTCTCCCTATGTTAAAAGAATTTCGTCCCGAAATTCAATTCGTGCCTTCTTGAACTGATGCATCCTTAAACAAGGAGGGGTATTTCGTCTTCATTTGATCCTCTCGTTCCCATGTATACTCGGGACCACGTTTTGAGTTCCAACGTACTTTAACCAGTTTGATTCGACTGCGTCTCAGTCTTTGAACTTTCCAATCTGTAATCTCAATCGGTTCCTCGATGAAATGAAGTTTATCATCAATGTGAATCTCGTCAGGCGGTATAATTAGCGTATCGTCTAATAAACACTTCTTGAGATTTGATACATGAAACGTATCATGTACATTGCTTAGTTCTTGTGGCAACTTGAGCTTGTAAGCTACAGGGCCAACCCTAGCCAGTATTTCAGAAGGTCCAACGTATCTAGGGTTGAGCTTACCACGGTTACCAAACCTTGCAACGCCTTTCCATGGTGAGACTTTTAACATTACTCGGTCACCAATTTGAAATTCTAACGGTTTCCGTCTGTTATCAGCATAGCTCTTCTGTCTGTCTCGGGCCGCTTTCAGACGGTCCTTAATTTTGAAGATCTTATCAGTGGTTTCCTGGACAATCTCAGGGCCTGTCAAATGTTTTTCACCAACTTCCGCCCAACATAGCGGTGAGCGGCATTTACGACCATATAAAGCTTCAAACGGAGCTGCATTAATGCTTGTGTGGTAGCTGTTATTATAGGAAAATTCCGCCAACGGTAAATGAGTATCCCAATTACCTCCGAAATCAATTACACACGCACGGAGCATATCTTCTAATGTTTGGATAGTCCTTTCACTTTGACCGTCCGTTTGTGGATGGTAGGCTGTGCTCATGTCTAGGCGCGTGCCTAAGGCTTCTTGTAACGACCTCCAAATTCTTGACACAAAACGACTATCCCTATCAGAGATAATAGAAACTGGCACTCCGTGTCTTGCCACAATTTCTTTAATGTAGAGTCTTGTAAGTTTCTCTGTTTTGTCGGTTTCTTTAATTGGCAGAAAGTGAGCAGATTTCGTTAAACGGTCGACAATTACCCATATGGTATCATAACCACTGGACGTCTTGGGTAATTTCGTGATGAAATCCATAGAAATCTGTTCCCATTTCCATTGGGGAATTTCAGGCTGTTGTAACAAGCCAGACGGTTTCTGATGTTCGGCTTTTACTTTTGAACACGTTAAGCATTTACTGACATATGTGGCAATATCTCCTTTCATATTGGGCCACCAATATAATTCTTTTAGATCCTTATACATCTTATCTGAACCTGGGTGAATGGAGTATCTGGACTTGTGGGCTTCGTCCATAACCAACTTCCGTAAGTTACCAAAACATGGCACCCAAGTTCTATTCATGAAGTATAGAGTGTCATCTGATTTCGTCTCCAATTGTTTGATCATTCCACGTAGTGCTTCATTTTGGATGTTCTTTTCCTTAATTGCTTCTTGTTGTGCCATTCGGATTTGAGTAGTAAGACTCGTATGAATTGTTAATCCTAGAGCACGAACACGAAGAGTTTTAACTCGATCCTTGCGACTTAAGGCGTCTGCTACGACATTGGCTTTACCAGGGTGATACTTGATATCACAGTCGTAATCATTCAGTAGCTCTACCCAACGACGTTGTCTCATGTTGAGTTCCTTTTGATCGAAGATATGTTGAAGACTCTTGTGATCAGTAAAGATAGTGCATCTTGTACCGTAAAGATAATGTCTCCAAATCTTTAGTGCAAACACAACTGCGCCCAACTCCAAGTCATGGGTCGTATAATTCTTTTCGTGCACTTTTAGTTGTCGTGAGGCATAAGCGATGACCTTGTCTCTTTGCATTAACACACAACCAAGTCCTTGATGTGATGCATCGCAGTATACGACAAAGTTGTCGATTCCCTCAGGAAGGGATAAGATCGGTGCACTACACAGCTTCTGCTTCAGTAATTGAAAAGCTGATTCTTGTTTATTAGTCCAATCAAACTTTTTGTCCTTCTGAGTTAACGTGGTCAAAGGCAAGGCTATCTTTGAAAAATTCTTGATGAATCGCCTGTAATAGCCTGCCAAACCCAGAAATTGACGCACTTTAGTCGGAGTTCTTGGTGCTTCCTAGTTTTTGATAGCTTCAATCTTGGATGGATCGACGTGAATTCCTTCCTTGTTGATGACATGTCCAAGAAAATGCACTTCTCGGATCCAAAACTCACACTTTGAGAATTTAGCATAAAGCTTCTCATTCCTGAGTAGTTCTAAGATTAATTTCAAATGATGTTCATGTTCCTCCTTAGTTCGTGAATATATTAATATGTCATCGATAAATACAATCACAAATTTATCCAAGTATGGCTTGCACACGCGGTTCATGAGATCCATGAAAACAGCTGGTGCGTTCGTCAAACCAAATGGCATAACTAGGAACTCGTAGTGACCGTAACGAGTCCTAAAAGCCGTTTTTGGTATATCTTCTTCCTGAATTTTCAGCTGATGATACCCTGATCGTAGATCAATTTTAGAATAGAAGCTAGAACCTTGTAGTTGATCGAACAAATCGTCTATTCGAGGAAGTGGATATCGGTTTTTTTATTGTAAGCTTGTTTAACTCTCGGTAATCAATACACATCCTAAAGGTTCCATCCTTTTACTTTACGAACAAGACCGGAGCTCCCCAGGGTGAGAAACTCGGTCTTATGAAACCTTTATCAAGCAACTCTTGCAGTTGATTAGATAATTCCTGCATCTCGGAAGGTGCTAGTCGATACGGTGATCTCGCAACTGGTGCGGCTCCTGGTACCAAGTCGATTCGGAATTCGACTTTCCTTGGTGGTGGTAATCCAGGTAAGTCTTCAGAAAAACTTCAGGGTAATCCTTAACGATTGGTAGGTCTTCAAGTCGACGTTTCTCGGGTTTCTTTTCGATGACGTGAGCCAGGAATACGCAATAGCCTTTACGTAGGTACCTACGAGCTTTCATGCAGTTTATCATCTTCAATGTCACTCCACTTTTCTCACCTTGTACCGAAAGAATTTCTCCGTTTGGGAGAGGAATATGAACAATCTTCTCAAAACAAACGATCTCGGCGTGATTCTTCGACAACCAATCCATACCAATAACAACGTCAAAGCTTCCCAAGTCAATAGGTAACAGGTCTATACTAAAGGTGTGGTCTTCCAAATATAGAGTACAACCCTGAATGACTTCTTCGGTTTTAATTAATTTCCCGTTTGCTAATTCAATTGTATAATTTTGGTCTAGTTTGCTGGGCTTAATACCAAGTAGGGACTTAAAGTCATTTGACACAAAACTCATATCAGCACCCGTATCGAAAAGTATAGAAGCATAATGATTGTTTATCAGGAACGTACCAGTGACAATGTCAGGGTCCTGGCGTGCGTCCCCAGCTCCCATCACGAACGCTCTTCCTCGGGCCTGATTGTTATTCTGATTATTCAACTTGGGGCAATCTTTCTTGTAGTGCTTCAGATCTCCACATTCGTAGCATCCTTGCTTAATCTTATCGGTGGGGTTGGCATTGAGTCGACATGTCTGCGCTCGATGCCCAAACTTTCTACACCTTTCACATTGAGTGCATTTCCCCACATGGTGATACCCGCACTTATCACACCTCGGTTGGGGGCCAGCATAACCCCTTTTCTCCACAGCATTAGCAGCAAAAGCTTTCACAGTCTCTTGTCTCTTATAGGCTTGATTCCTAAATTGGTTATTTGGTTTTCCCACCCATTTCCTCTTTTCTCCTAACTTTCTTTCCTCAGTTTCCTTTTTCTCGAACAAACCATTACGAACAACATCATCCCTTAGTTTGTAGGCTAAGACTATGGCACTCTTGGTATCCATGGGGTTCGACGAAGTCAACGTACTACGAATTTGAGGTGCGAGACCCCACAAGTATCTTTCAACCTTTTTGTACTCTGGCATGACCATGTGTGGCACCAAGATTGCTAGTTCATTGAACCTGTCAGTGTAACCAGCCACATCATCTCCTATCATTTGAAGGTTCCACATTTCAGTTTCGATTTTCTGCAATTCATTTCGAGGACAGTACTCCTCGATCATCATGGTCTTTAGATCATCCCAAGATAGCTGGTAGGCAGTCTGTCTTCCCAATGTTTTCATCTGAGAATTCCACCAGGTTAATGCTTTGTCAGCAAGTGTGCAAGTGGCATATTTCACCATACAGTCGGCTGTGCATTCACTAATATCAATCACAGATTCCATCTTCTCAATCCACCTCATCAGGCCTACTGCACCCTCGGTGCCATTGAATTTGCGAGGGTTGCAGGATAGAAAAGCCTTATAAGTGCACTTCTTGCTCGAAGTATCTGTAGGGTCATAAGTCAATATTTTTAATAATGTTGTTAACTTAGATCGTGACTGTGTTACAGAGGTGATTACACATTCTGTTACCTCCAGAACCTCCAGCAGTGCCACTGCCTCCTGCACCTCCTCCGCTACCACTACCATTTCCTCCGACGTTATTCCGATTGGCTTCGTACTGCTCCAAGGCGGCAGCTACACGTTGTGATATGAGTTGCTCAACTTCTGCAGAAATCGTCTTGTTGTTTTCACCAGTAGTGTCACGCGGTGTCCTTCTTTTGGGTGCCATGGGTCTGAAGTCGAAATGGGGTTAGTGTGTGACGATGTTCAGTGTCTACGATATCCGTACAATATGATGATAAGTTATGACATGCATATGCAATGAAAAACGTCTTAGTGAGTCATTTAAATTATAGACTAGGTTCAATTATTAGACTCCTAGTTCGCTATAATCAATGGCTCTGATACCAATCTGTCACACCCCACCAAGGCGGAAACGCGAGGCGCGACGTTCATGGTTTTTCAAAGCATATAATTATTGCAAACGCATACATACAACTGGATACATGAATTAAATTTAAGGTTCTACAGCCCAAAAATAGTATTTGAAGTTACAAAATATTAAGATTTTGCAAATATGACCCGAACATTATGGGTTATACAAGAAAAATCTTCAAAAGTTGTATCCACCGTGTATGCATGAACCCTACGTAGTATTACCCTTGCTATCACGTTCAGTTTCCTGAAAAACATACTTGAAAATGTCAACACTAGGTTGGTGAGTTCACAGGTTTTATATATGAATACAATGAGCAAACCAATTGCATAAAAATGATCTTTACGTATATGATAAGCAAAACAAGTAATGTTTGACCCATTTGTAAACTAGCTAGGAATACATATAATATGTACATACATGAGGCATAACCAAACCAAGACCAGGTGTTTTGCCCCTCACTCGTACCTCACGAGCAATATTAGAACACTATGCAGTCATTTGGCCAGAGGGACCCACGGTTAGCGCGACTAACCATGACCGGGGGTGTCAGACCCAATAGTACTATTCATAGAATCTCAGGCTAATCTATAGCTAATGGTTATAAATATGATGGTCAGGGGACTTTAGGAGCTCCAAATGTGTTCACTCATGCATACATAAAGGTCGGGTCTTGTTTTCTTGTTATCATATAAAAATAGTTATAAGTATGTTCTTCCCCCAAATAGTACAAAACAGTAAAAAGGGGCCGTGAAACTCACCTTGAGTTTGTGTATGCTTGTAACGATATTTTTTCTAGTCAACTTGACTATTTGTACCCTAAATACGAAAGGGTAAATTGTGTTAAGACCAAATGTCTCATATTGTAAATTGTTCACCGACTTTGTAAATCTGGTTGTTTGTTTAAAATATCTTCTTAGTTGTTCAACACTTGTTTTGTAGTAAAAACAGTTCTAAGTTACTGCCCAATGGGACTGATGAACAGGTATCGAAACTACCTAGTTTCGATTGAACAGGACAGAACAGAATAGATGTCGAAACTACTTTGTTTCGATTAAGCAAACTGGGTATCGAAACTTCCTAGTTTCGATTGGGCAATAGGTATCGAAACTACCTAGTTTCGATCAAACAGGCATCGAAACTTTAGTTTCGATTGAGTAAACAGGTATCGAAACTCCTAGTTTCGATTGTGTAATAGGTATCGAAACTTCTAGTTTCGATCAAACTGGTATCGAAACTCCTAGTTTCGATTGAGAAACAGGTATCGAAACTATAGTTTCGATTACTGCAATTCTGATTGACAGAATCGGTCCTGCATATTTTTATGTTTTAAACTTGAATTCGACACACTTTTCTTGTTATCTTACTTGCGTTTCAAATAAGTTGTATGTTTAGTTTCGGTTTAAAGGAAGTAATGTAGATAGTATTGAGTTTTTACCTTAAAACAGAGATGAAGATGATGAGAGAAAAACAGAAGAATGATTTTGAGTTCCTTAGCTTGATTCTTTCCAGAAACACTTGAAATTCTTCTTAAAACACCGAATTCGTGATGGATTTTGCCTTAAAACTGGACTTCGAATTGGAGAGAAATGGGATGTTTACCGTAAGAAAATGAGAAATATGAAAAGGAAATTGTGATGTTGAGACTGAGAGGGTATGGTTTTATCTGAGTTTTCTCAGGTGTGGGATGGGTCGAGTAAGGTGGTGTGGGTTTTCTCTGGCTTCGGCTGAGAAAGTCAATAAAAGTGGTTTGGGGTAAATTTTCAAACAATTAGTTTTAAGTGTATTAATATTACTTAGAGTTTCAAAAGGGCAATTAAATCCGGTTTAGATCCTCCACGGTATTATAAATTTATTCTGAAAATAATTTATTGTTCTACGTAAAGTTTGTGAAAATAAAATATATATGTATATATATTTTTCTGGGTATTTAATTTAATCACTAACGTTCGTATTTAGTCGGGTTATACGGGTATGTGAACCGGTAACTCCTAGAATTACCAAAATATGAAATGAAACAATGTACGGCTTTTCTTAGACTTTAATGCCCTAATTTATTCAATTAGGTAAATCACGAACATAAATATAATATAAACTCGTTTATATCGTGTACGGATATTAACCTGAAATGTCGGGTGTCACATACTACGTGGGGAGTAAGCCAGACAGCTGTCAGATGGGTGGTTGCGGACCGCTACCTATATGTCTAACTGTCCGCTACGAGTGCATGATCAACCGTATAAATTGAAGCAATTGGCGTTCACTTTTGAACACACAAACACACCAACTACCATACACACACACACATTAGTACGCATAACGAGGAGCAGCCAGACGACGGTTATGAAAGCGACGGTTACAAGTGCGGAGCGTTAAAGCTATGAGTGAGTTTCGGAGAGACGTTTAAGCAAGAAATGCGCTAGGAAATAACCTGGGATTATAGTAAGTACACTGGACCCGTACCTTAGTTAAATTATTATATGATTTGTGTGATTAGGTGTTATGTGCTATGTGTGGAACTAAGGTACGGGGGGAAAATAATGGTTTAGTCTAAATACTAAACTAGAATAATGGGGTATCCACGAGATATCAAAGGGGTGGTGGGTACTCTGCTGGTACACCTTATATATAAACCTCTTTGCTACCTCGGGGTGAAACCATTACAAAGGATTATGGGTATAGACTAAGGATAAATAGCATGGCACGAATGCATGCTAAATAAACGAGAATAAATAATGGAATGCTTAATTCCAAATAAAGTAATATTCATGATATGTTAGAGGGGTGGTGGGTACGCCGCTGGTACACCCTATATATAAACATCTTTAACATGTCACGAAGAAACGTTTGTAAGGAGTAACTGAATAACAGTATGAAGAGATCATGCTATTAAACGGGAATAAACGAAAAGCTAAATTCTAAATAAAGGAGTATTCATGAGACGTTAAAGGGTGGTGGGTACGCCGCTGGTACACCCTATTTATAAACTTCTTTAACGTAAAATGGAGAAACGTTTAGAAAGAATTAGAGCAGATATTGAATGAAAGCATGACAAGGGGTCATGCTATACATGATACGCAATCATACAATACATGTTGAATGTAAATATGTGAACACATGATAATAAATTATGCAATACATGCTAAGTGTGAATATGTGATGAAAACTGGTCTAAGCCCTAAAATGGAATAACGAAGTATTCACGAAGTGTTAAAGGGGTAGTGGGTATGCTGCTGGTACACCATATATATAAACCTTTTTAATATATCATGGAGAAACTGTTACGAATTTTTAGGTGAGGATTGGTTGGGAATAGATCAAGCATAAACATGCATGATAAAGTAAACATGCATGATATAAATAAATGCTTGATAAATTGGGAGGCTGTGAATGAATGACACTCAAGGTCCCAATGGGAAACAAGGTGCCGAGCCTACGAGCGGAAGGGCCTTGTAAAGGAATAACCTACGGTGTTAATGTAAAATGGGCACCGAGTCTACGGGACGGAAGGGCCATGTGAATGAAATTAAAAAGTTTCCGAGCCTACGGGTGGAAGGGCCTTGTGAATGGGAATGGAAAGGTGCCGAGCCTACGGGCGGAAGGGCCTGAATTAAAAAAGGGCGCCGAGTCTATAGGCGGAAGGGCCTGGTAGAGGTGCCGATTCTATGAGGCGGAAGGGCCTAAATTGAATAAAATAAATAAAAAGAAGCAGTTTACATACTTTGCGTAAACTAACGTAAAAACGCTTTCCAAACACTGCAAGAAAAAGCACGTGGAATGAAGCTTCCTAAGGACGTGGCTAGTCGGAATAAAGAATCCCTATGATATGTGTAATATAATATTGTATGTACAAACAATAATCATAATAAAGTATACCTATGTCAGTAGAATGACAAAGTTGGAAAAATGTAACACCCCACCCTAGTAATTATGGGTGATGTGTTACTGTGATGCAATGGTGAACAAAGCACATATATAATTTCATGGATTAAACATTAAAAGTTACATAACTTAAGAGATAGTTCGGAGTCCTAGGTTACATTTATTCATACATTATCAAAATAGCTAACTTCTTCGGTTAAGTTCTAGAGCTTGGTTTCTTCTCTCTTCACACCCCGCCTAGAATATCCTGTGAACCTATAATACACATAGATATATGGAATGAGTTGAATGCCCAGTACAAATAAAGGCTCAAGCAACGAAGGTAGTAGATATAATGAGATCAACATGGATAAACCTGAGCCAAAACATACCACATACCAGTGGGCCCCTCATAGGGCTCCAGACCTATACACTCGATAATGAAATGGGGTGTTGGCACACACACAACCCATCCACAAACATACCATACATATCCACAATATCTAGGATCGATCCATACGCCTCCCGTATGGCATAGTACCTTACAAGTACGATGGGGATGCCGTGAACTGATCTCACCGTTGCGGGTGGTGCACATGACATCTATGCCATAATTTCATGCCTGTGGGACACTCCACAGGAAGCGTAGACTTAGGTTACCAGAGTACAAGAAAATCTAGGTGGTAAGTTACATGTCAACAACAACAAAGTCATAACGTACAATATAATAATCCTGAAACATGCGATAATGAGTACAATATATCAAAAATCTGTCGCATGCAATATTGATCAATTTCATATCTCGAGTCCAAATGAATGTAACCAGATCATGAATACAACGAATCGATCTGATTATTAAACCAAAGACGTTTAGGAGTTCCTAAGAAACGTGATAATCAAAGGGTTTAACAAATGAGTACGATAATAACGAGGGGAGGGGTAAAAATCTGTACCTTTTAATGCTTATGATAGTGGATATGGATGTTCATGAAAACCTACATTGTATTTATATACTCATGAGATTTTATCTATAAAATGTCAAGTTAGATTATCAGTTGTTTTAGAGTTAAGTGTCTTTTGCATCCCCGTGTTTTGCTAAAAATTTCCATTTGAATCCAAAGGTTTCATAAAAATTATCATTTGAATTAATTTGACTACACCTAATTAACACCGTTAATATTTTCCGTTAAACCATCCCCACTTTAGGGTATTTTAGTCAAAACAATTAAAAAATAAAGAACCAGCTCACATTAGGGGTTTTATGCGTTCAATCTCTTTAGGTAATTGCAAAAAAACGAATTCCCACCCTCAAAATCAATCTCTTTCATCCACATAATCAACAAGAAACGTAATAGTCGCATTCGTAATTTCGTCCCAAAAAATAATCGCAAGTAATGTTTGACGAATCGCTCACTGATTTTGTGATTATGCGCTATTATTTGGGCAAAATTTTGTAACTGTAAAGAATCGCTCACTGATCTTGGTGTTGATATTACCAACTGATATTTTTGTATTTTGTTGTTCGATTTTTGTTACTAATTTAATCTGCCGGTATAGATCAATACTGATGCTATTAGATGTCATGTTGTCGTTATTGTTTTCATCATGTTTTAGGAGGTTGTGTACTAATTTTTTTAGCTATTATTAATGAATTGTGTTGAAGCTGATTTAAGGGTCCATAGTCTTTTTTATGTCTAGTTGGCTGGCATGCCATGTAAGAATGCAGTGACAGTCAACTGGAACATGGCGGTCCATGGTATCGAGGTTGGCATTCCTGAAAGTTAGGTCTATCAGGTTTGTTGGCTGGACACTTAGAAGAAGGTATATACGCATACAGTTGATCGTATAAATGGTAGAGATATGTGGTCACCATATGACTTGCTAAAGAGATTGAACGCACAAAACCCTTCATATGGGACTGGTTTTTTATTTAGTAATTGTTTTGACTAAAATACACCTCAAGTGTGGAAGGTTTAACAAAAAAAATTTAATGATGTTAATTATGGGTAGTCAAATGGATTCAAATGACAATTTTTGTGAAACCTTTGGATTCAAATGGCAAGATTTAAATATTTGGATTCAAATGATAATTTTTAGCAAACCACGGGGATAAAAAAAACACTTAACTCCTTGTTTTTATTACGTCCATAAATCTACTTCGTATTATGTTCTTAATATTTTATTTAGTGTTTAAGATTTATATATAATTTATTGTTATTTTTAACAATGTTTCAATCAACTAAAGAGTTTTCATATCATATCACTAGGTTAAAAACCCGTGTATTACACGAGTCATATAAATATAACGTTGTGTACTCTCATGATGTGTATTTACATTAACAATGATTAAAAGCATGTGCAGACATGTAATATTAGTAACTAAAAAAGATTATATTAGACAAATTTTTACATAGGATAAATTTGAGTTTATGGTTTAAAAAGGTAATATAATAATAACAAAAAAATATAATAGAATTTTTAATTCTCTTAAATAGTAGAATTTGGGTACTTATTTTAATCCCTCTTAAATAGTAGAATTTTTCCTAATATAAGAAGATTGTGGAGTCATAAAGTTTTGTTTAAATAAACCATAGACCATTTTAATACTTCAATTGTAATATAATACTAGTTTAGAATTCGTGAATTACACACGTCTTGAAAAATATCAATATATAAAATTGTAAAATCTTTATGTATATATTTTGAAAATCATATTTAAGTTAATATAGATGGCTACGTAATTAATTTGAAAATTCCTTTCGCCAATGCCATCTTTCTTTGCTACCGTAATTAATTAATCAGATAGTTAATTATCTCAATCTCCAATAAATATTTCTCTAAATATTTATTCACCTTTAATAAATCTGTCTTTCGTGAATAGCATTTAGCAATTAAATATTATATTTTGTTTGTTTCCTAAGTTGTAACTCTTTGGATCGTACCTTGTTAGTAACGTTGACTTTAATTGACGACCGGCCATCACATATCCAACAATCTCCCACTTGGTCCACTCTTCAATTAATCGGTTTCAACGTAGACAGTGGTGGACGCCTAGCTGCATCTCACGGCCACTATCAAGATATGACGTATTTATAATCGTCAAACTATATATTGGATACAATGAAATCGTCTTAGTATGTGCTTCGTGCTGCGATGTGACCTTGACTCCCTAGCTTGAGCAATAGCACCAGTATTGTCACACAGTATCTCGATCGGTTTCTGAATGCTAGGCATTACCCCGAGATCAGCAATGAACTTATTCATCCAAGCAACCTCTTTTGCAGCTTCTAAAGCCGCAATATATTCTGACTCGGTGGTGGATTGTGACACAACACTTTGCTTAATACTTTTCCAAGTGATCGCACCACCATTCAGAACAAAAACAAATCCCGTTTGTGATCGAGAATCATCTCGATCAGTCTGGAAGCTAGCATCAGTGTAACATTTAACAGCTAGTTCATCTTCCAGTCCTCCATATATCAAGAACATATCCTTAGTTCTTCTCAAGTATTTAAGAATTTTCTTTACATCTATCAAGTGGCTCTCACCTGGATTATGTTGATATCTGCTTGTCATGCTTAAAGCGTATGATACGTGAGGTCTAGTACATAGCATGTTATACATGATTGAACCAATTGCAGTAGCATATGGAACCTTTTCCATTTTCATCTTGTCCTCGTCAGACAATAAGATATGACCCTATTTAGATCGTTCTATAATATTCCAATGGTTGCCGCAAGGAATGACGTCATAGCTCCTGCAAAATTAATAATAATCAAAGCCGTAGGTGGGTATTCAAATAAAGGGGAGCACCTTGATATCATGAAAACGCCAGCTGTTACCATAGTAGCTGCATGAATCAAATCGGATACTGGAGTGGGACCCTCCATAGCATCGGGTGACCAAGTATGCGATCCTATCTGTGCAGATTTCCCAACAACACCAATAAGAAGTAAAATACAAATAAGAGTTATGGCATTCAATCTCATATTGCGAGAATTCCAAGAATTTGTGGGGGCACTAGCACAAGCAAAAATGGTGGAAAAGTCTACTGTGTGAAAGAGAGTCAAACAACCCGAAATCTCAGGAGCTAATCCAAAATCACCAACTCGATTCCCCCGATAGACTTCAGTCCACTCTTGAGGAATAGGATGATCAGATAGGTAAATTCCCACAAACTTACAAATCTAACTACCTGAAAATGTGAGCCAGTAGACCTGGGTGGAAACTCAACTACATCCAGGCCTCCAGGATCTGCTGAAGGAGACGAGATGGCAACTTAATAGAATGACTGAATGAGTTGATAAACGAATCTCTTTTCCATTTTTACGCCTTTACGATCTCAGAGTAGCGTAAGGCAACTCTAGCTCCTTCTCAATCTCATCTCAAGTCAGGGCTCAGTTACACTAAGATTGTAACACCCTTAATTGGAACACCAATTATTAAAACATTTAACACACACGGAAGCATTTATCCAAGATTTTTTTTACACCCTTGCATACCGCGAAGGACTTGGGAACTCCCATCGCTTACCGCGAGGGATTCCCATTTACACTGTCCGTAGGGAGGGTCCTTCGCGTACCGCGAAGACTCTCCTGCCCAACCTCGCGTACCGCGAGAGGCCCCGAAATGGCCTATCCGCAGGAAGATCTATCGTGTGGCGCGAGAGACTTCATTCCCTCCATCGCGTACCGTGAGGGACCTGAGTAAATAGAAAGTTTACTCAGTTCGCCCAGTTCCAACACTTAGCCAAATTTCCACCTTTTTCAAATCAACTTGACACTAAAATTTTCCAACACTTGGGCATTAGTTTCAAAACATATATACACCTTTATAAACATCAAAACATGTTTCTTGTATCAATATACATTCACATCCAAGGATTTTCTTTAAACCCTCCAAATACCCAAAAACGCATACGAGAATCATTCGATGCCCTGGACTTGACTTTGACCTACATCGGAGCTTTGCCTACAAAACCACATGAACATTTCACCGTTAGTAATGATAATAAACATAACAATTAAGTATTTATTACTTGTTTCCACCCATTCACCCATTTGACCCATTTACAATCATTAGGTCATTTAAGGTTCATAACACTTGCATTTCCACTACAAGTTTCATTTCTTTCATTTTACATTCATAACCACCATTTCATATCCATTATGGCTCTTAGGCCATAACTCCATATCCATTTTGATACTTAGATCATAACCTCTTATCCATTATGGTATTTTAACCATAACCTCATATCCATTATGATTCATTGATCATAACCTCATATCCATTATGATTTTTAGATCGTAACCTCATATCCATTAGGATTCTAAGATCATAACCTCATTCTTACCTTTCACATTTCCGTTATAGTAATTTTACTATAACTATATTCATTCACATAACCATTATAGTTTTACCACTATAACCACATACATTCATTTACACATATCCATCATAGTATATTTACTATAACTACATTCATACTTATCACATACTAGTTCATGCCTTTATCATACATATTCAATTCAACACATTGTATGCATACATATCTCATTTTACACCATTTATCATCATTACTAAGTAAGTGCAAAGGCACTTACCTTTTGAGTTAGAAGATCTCGTACCACCTTCTAGCTTCGAAATTTGATTACCTAAACATATACACCTAGTTTAGTAATCTAACATACATACATCATCACATTACAATTAAGTCCACAACCAAATTTTCATTTTCCAACCCAAACTGACCCATTTGGGTTATTCCCATAACCAAACTCCCTCTTTCAACACAAACTCACCTACTTGAGTTTTCTTTCCAAAACATTGACACTAATTTCTTAATCAATAACTTTTATTATGTCAATTTGGTGTTTGTTCAAGTGTCTATTACCACCTAAACACTTAATCTTCACTAATTCATCATTTTTGCATTATGATCCCAACACCCCCAATTTCCACCATATGAACCCTAACTTTTCAAAATCATAATCAAAGTGTTCTAGGATGTTAATCACCCCTCTTTACCTTTAGTTTAGATGGATTATCTACAATCTAACACTAAATCACCACATGCATACTCGATTTTTGAATTTCTTCAAAACCCACCAAAAATCACATTCAAAGTGAAATCAAAGGAAAGAAATCACTTACTTGATGATAGAAGGATGATGTGCAAGCCAACACCTTCACAATTTCAAGTTCAATGCACAATTTTGCTTCAATTTCACTTTCTCCCTTTTTCTCTCTTGCAAGCATCGACCCACACAACCATATGAGAGTAAATTTTGACTTTCACTAGTCAAATATGGCAGATTTACCATATTTACACATTTAGCCCCTCAACTTCCATTCCATCCATTTTCATTCTAAAACTAGTTAAAACTAGTATAACTTCATTACAAACTTGAAACCCACTAGTTTCAACTTATTTCTAAAATATTATTTTCTTCATAATATTTTATTATTTAATTGAAAACGAAACCCGAATTTTGGGTCGTTACAAATCACCTCCCCTTATTTGGGTTTCGTCCCCGAAACCCGACTTCACATAAAAAGGTTCGGATAATATTTGAGCATTTCTTCCTCGGTTTCCCAAATCATTTCTGCCCCCTTCTTATGTTTCCACCTTACCAAAACTTGGCTAATTTCTTTATTCCATAATTTCTTCACTTTTCTATCCAAGATTGCCACCGGTTCTTCAACATAATTCAACCTTTCATCCAATTCTATATCGTCCAATGGGACAAAAGTATATTCATTCGCCAAACATTTTCGTAAATGAGACATATGAAATGTGTTATGAAGTCTACTTAGTCCCTCCGGTAGCTCCAAACGGTAGGCTACCTCACCCACTCTTGCCATCACTTTAAACGGTCCAATGAAACGTGGACTTAACTTCCCCTGTTACCTAAACCGTATCACCCCTTTCCAAGGAGAGACTTTCAAAAGCACAAAGTCTCCCACTTGAAACTAAATCGCCCGCTTCCTATTAACCGCATAGGACTTTTGGCGATCTTGAGCTGCCTTCAAGCGAGCTCTAATTTGGTCAATACTACCTACAGTTTCATTGACCACCTCTTTTCTACCAAGCTCCTGTTGACCAATTTCACCCCAACACACGGGTGTTCTACATTTCCTCCCATGCAATGCCTCGAAAGGAGGCATACCAATACTAGAATGATAGCTATTGTTGTATGAAAATTCCGCCAACGGTAGATGGTCGTCCCAACAACCACCAAAATCCAAAGCACACGCCCGCAACATATCCTCAAGTGTTTGAATCGTACGCTCGCTTTGACCATCCGTTTGTGGATGATAAGCGGTGCTAACGTTCAATCTAGTCCCCATATCCTCATGGAACTTCTTCCAAAAATGAGAAGTAAATCTCGTATCACGGTCCGATATAATCGACACCGGCACACCATGTCGTGACACAATTTCCTTCACATACATTTCCGCTAACCTATCCGAAGAATACATTTCTTTTATTGGAAGTAAATGCGCAATCTTTGTCAACCGATCCACTAACCCTTTCGAGTCTTTGGTAGTTTAGTGATCAAATCGATGGTGATGTTCTCCCATTTCCAAAGTGGTATTTCTCGCCGTTGAAGCTTTCCATACGGCTTTTGATGCTCTGCCTTTACCTTTAAGCATGTGAGACACCTCTCCACATACTTAACTATATCACGCCTCATACCCGGCCACCAATAATGACATCTCAAGTCATAAAACATCTTTGTGGCCCCCGGATGGATAGAATATTTGGATTTATGGGCCTCATCTAAAATAGTTTCTAGCACACTTGACAATCTAGGAACCCAAATTCTATTGAAGTATGTCTTTAACCCCGTGTTATTTTCCCCAAGCTTATCAGCATAAGCAATCATTCTTTCCTTCTTTAAATCACCACCAAATGCTAACACTTGTGCCTCCCGAATTTCATCAATAAGAGATGATGAAATTGTCATTTTAAATGACTTCACCTTGATAGGTGTATGGCTCTTCTTTCGACTAAGCGCATCCGCCACCACATTAGCTTTACCTGGATGGTAAAGTATCTCATAATCATAATCTTTAACCAATTCAAGCCACCGCCTTTGCCTCATGTTAAGGTCTTTTTGGTCAAAGAAATACTTGAGACTTTTGTGATCTGTGTAAATCGTACACTTAGCCCCATATAAATAATGCCTCCATATCTTGAGCGCGAAAACCACGGCTGCAAGCTCTAAATCATGGGTAGGGTAATTCACTTCATGAGTCTTTAATTACCTAGACGCATAGGCAATCACTTTCCCCCTTTGCATTAAAACACAACCCAACCCCGAATGCGAGGCATCCGAATATACCCAAAAATCTTCGGTTTCGTCTGGCAAGGTTAAGATAGGCGCCTTAGTAAACTTTTCTTTCAAGAGTTAAAAGGCAGATTCTAGCTCGGGACCCCATACAAACTTTGTCTCCTTACGCGTTAACTTCGTCATCTGCAAAGAAATCCGAGAGAAGTTCTCAATAAACCGCCGATAATAACCCACCAACCCCAAGAAACTTCTAATCTCTGAATGCGTCTTTGGTGATGATGTCACACCCCGACCGATGACGGAATCATCGGGGCGGGACATGTAAGACTGTTCATAGCACATGGTTGACTAAATTGAAATATATTAAAGTCAAATTTGCATTTCAAATAATCCAAGTACAAAACCAAATTCAAACAAGATACATAAAATAATTCATAAAGTTCTTGATTTATTTTGCTAAGTCCAAATCCTATGTTGAACACGTCTTGAATCAATCTCACATATTGGGGCCTGAAACATGAATAAAATAAAGTCAACTAAAAAGTTGGTGAGTATAACACAGTTGTATATAGATAGCATATAGTTGAAAACAAATCCTTTACATGACATGATAAATAAGGCGTTCATGGGGAGTAACTATTGTGTAACCAAATGTACAATCAAACCTTGTAACTAGCATGCAAAACAAAGTGTATTGTCGGTTTCAATCACCGCGTACCATGGGTGGGTTTGTCAGACTCAATAGATCCATCATTGAAAACCGTCGGCTTGTATAGTTAATGATTGCACATAAGAGCATACAAAGGTTAAACACACCTAGCACTCGGGCACAAAGCTCAAATTTTTGCACACATGTATGTAAATAGGATTTTTGCACTTGTGTTGTTTGTGTAAATGTAATTGTGTAATGTGTAATGAGTATAGAGTTCATGTTCCACCCCAAAAGTGTAAAAGAGTAAAAAGGGGTTGTGAATACTCACTTGGTATGGAAGTGAAGCTAACAAGGAATATAGATAGCAAAAGATCCTTGAAAAGCACACTTTAACCTAAATAGTAATATGCATTGAATCACATAGATGTATAAAGTTTAAGAATGAAAGTTGGATTTGTATGTAAAACCATTGGTTTGTATTTAAAAAAGGATTGAATAAAATATATAAAGTTTGAGGTAAAATATGTTTGAAACAATTTAATTAGGTTTGAATTAAATAAATAAGTGTATAACTATAGTTTATGAAATAATGTCAATATTAATTGTAATTAAGTATAAATAAATAAAACGATTTTGATTTAAAATGTAAAGTAAATAAGTCATCATTATTTATAAATCTTGTAACTTAATTATTTAAAATATCATTTAAGTGTAAGATGATAAATATAAATTTAATTTTTATAAACTTTTCAATAAATTACATTTATGCCAAGATTAAACTTTTAATCTATTTTTAAATACAGAAAACATATTTTTTATAAAATCTGAAACATTTACTGATTAAAATATAAAAATTATAATTCTGTTAAAAATTCTGAGTCTAGCACGACCGTGCCTCGGAAGGGCACGATCGTGCTCAAACCACGGGCGCGACCGCGCTAGTCGGGGCGCGACCGGGTTGATCAATCAGGAGCACAATCTAGACAAGTCATCAGGCACGACCGTGCCTTAGCCCGGCACGGTCGCGTCTATGATTTTTAGACACAACAGAGACTAGCCCAAAGGGCATGACAAGGTCTGGACGGATGACACGACCGCGCTTCTAGTCGACATGACCGCGCTAAACGAGGCACGGCCGCGCTAGATGATTAGCGCGACCGTGTCTAATCTAAATCAGACACGAATCGAGAATTTCTTGTATTTTAAACACTGGAATTGTTAGGGCTTTTGATTAATAGGTTATTATGTGTCTTTTCATATACCTTAATTGTATGGAAATCGGTTTTAAGTAGGGGTTCGATTAAATCATTTTTATTGGAAACATGGTTTCTGATTCTGGTCGATTTCTATTGTGGAAGCCCAAATTGGATGAGGGCTTTTGATAATGATACTGAAATGAATGAGAAGACGATTATATTTACCTTGAAACGAAACGAATTTATAGAGAACGGTTGGAAGGAAGCTCCGGCGACGACGGCTCGAGTTCCGACGATCTTTACTGCAACTCCGGTCAATCCAGACAGTCCGGAAGCTTCAGAGATGGTTTGATATCGCGATTCTGCTACTGAGTTGGGAGAATTTGGGTCGAAAAGCTTTGAGAGAGTTTCTTTCTTGAAATTTGCTTGAGAGAGTTTTCTTGCAAATGAATACTGAGGCGTTTGGGATTTGAAAAGTGGTAATACAATTGTTAAGGGGAAAAGAAACGTATAACGGTTTCGGATTCGAACGATCGGGTGATTAATCTGCATTTACGTTTTTCTGTTACGCAGGCGCGACCGTGCCAAGGAGAGGCGCGACCGTGCCTAGGCACCGGGCGCGATCGTTCCAGAGCAGGTCGCGCGACCGTGCCAAAGCACTTGGCGCGACCGTGCTAGAACGAAGCACGACCGTGCTCACTAGGGTTTCTTGATGTTTTTCAATTTTAGTCCTTGACTTTTCAGGTTTGATAAGTTTGTACCAAATAGTTTCTTGTATAGCGTTTAAATGTAAATAATCGAGTAAAACTTGCGAATTTGTATAGGATCATTGCATTAAATTTTACGACGAGAAAAATAATGAGGCATTGCACGAGTATAGAACTTGAAATTGCATTACATTGAACTGAAATAGGCATACTAAAATCCGAAATGTTACAGTCTCCCCATGTTGAGAGAATTTCGTCCCGAAATTTAGCTAGAGGAAACAACATTATTGGTAAAAAGATGAGGGTACTTGAGCTTCATTTGGTCTTCTCGTTCCCAAGTGAACTCAGGACCACGCTTAGATTCCCAACGAACTTTAACGATAGGAATGCGACTTCGCTTGAGTTGCTTGACTTCACGATCCATAATTTCCACCGGCTTCTCAACGAAGTGCATCGTTTCATCAATGCGCACGTCGTCAAGCGGTATATGGAGATTTTCGTCGGCGAGACACTTCTTTAGATTAGATATATGAAATGTAGGATGCACATTGCCAAGAGATGGAGGTAACTCGAGCTTGTAAGCCACTTTCCCAATCCTTTCAAGGATTTTGAATGGACCAACATAACGAGGTGATAACTTGCCTTTCTTTCCAAAACGGATCACACCCTTCCATGGAGATACCTTAAGAAGAACGAGATCACCGACTTGAAATTCCAAGGGTTTTCGACGTTTGTCGGCATAAATCTTTTGCCGACTCCTCGCTACTCGAATATTGTCACGGATTTGAATAATCTTGTCGGAAGTTTCTTGAATTAACTCGGGACCGGTGATTTGTGCTTCACCAATCTCGTTCCAACAGATCGGAGAACGACACTTGCGACCATAGAGAGCTTCGAATGGAGCCATGTTGATACTTGTGTGGTAGCTATTGTTATAAGAAAACTCAATAAGGGATAAATGTGAATCCCAATTGCCACCAAAATCGATTACACAAGCTCTAAGCATGTCTTCAAGAGTTTGGATTGTTCGCTCGGTTTGGCCATCAGTTTGGGGATGGTAAGCCGTGCTCAAATCCAAACGAGTACCAAGAGCAGATTGGAGAGATTGCCAAAATCGAGAAGTGAACCGAGCGTCTCTATCAGATATTATGTTCAAGGGAACACCATGACGGCTCACAATTTCATCAATGTAAATTCGGGCAAGTTTCTCCACTTTGAAGTCTTCACGAATAGGCAAAAAGTGGGCAGATATGGTGAGTCGATCAATGATCACCCAAATACTATCAGAACCACTCGAGGTGCGAGGGAGCTTGGTAATGAAATCCATAGCTAAATTCTCCCATTTCCACACGGGAATTTCCGGTTGTTCAAGCAAACCAGAAGGACGCTGATGTTCGGCTTTGACTTTGGAGCAAGTTAAGCATTTGGCAACATAAAGAGCAATGTCCTTCTTCATACCGGGCCACCAATAAAGCTGACGAAGATCTTGGTACATTTTATCCGCACCAGGATGAATAGAATAACGAGTCTTATGAGCCTCATTCATGAGAATTGTACGGAGATCATCGCGATCGGGAACCCAAATACGGTTCAAGTAATATAGTAAGCCATTGGGTTTAGATTCAAGAAGAAGTTCAACACCACACGACATTTCTTCATACATGTTACCCTCGGTAACCGAGACGTGTTGAGCTTCCAGGATATGGGTTTGAATATCGGATTGAATACGGGCGCAATGAAGCATAACATGGTCTTTTCGACTCAAAGCTTCGGCTACAACATTCGCTTTGCCGGGATGGTAACGAATCTCGCAGTCGTAGTCGTTAAGGAGTTCGACCCAACGTCGTTGCCTCATATTGAGTTCTTTTTGGTTGAAGATATGTTGAAGACTTTTGTGGTCGGTGAATACCACACATTTCGTGCCATATAGGTAGTGTCTCCAAATCTTTAACGCGAATACGACCGCACCCAACTCGAGGTCGTGCGTCGTATAATTCTTTTCATGAATTTTGAGTTGTCTTGATGCATAAGCGATCACTTTGCCTCGTTGCATGAGGACACAACCAAGACCTTGGTTAGAAGCATCACAATAGACAACTAGATCATCATTTCCATTGGGGAGAGTCAAGATGGGAGCATTGCACAACTTTTGCTTAAGAGTTTGGAAAGCTTCTTCTTGCTTCGGTCCCCATTCAAAAGCTTTACCCTTATGGGTCAAGGCGGTAAGAGGGACAGCAATCTTTGAGAAGTTTGAGATGAAACGACGATAATAACCCGCAAGACCAAGAAATGAACGAACTTCGGTAGGAGTCTTCGGGGCATTCCAATTCTTAACCGTTTCAATCTTAGCAGGATCAACATGAATACCCTTGTCGTTGACGATGTGACCAAGAAATTGAACTTCTTTTAACCAAAATTCACATTTGGAGAACTTGGCATATAGTTGTTCTTTCTTTAAAAGGTCCAAAACCAATCTAAGGTGTTCTTCATGGTCGGCTTTAGTCTTGGAATAGATTAAGATATCGTCAATGAAAACGATCACGAATTTATCAAGGTACGGTTTGCACACACGATTCATGAGGTCGATGAAAACTGCGGGTGCATTGGTTAATCCAAAAGGCATAACCATGAACTCGTAATGACCATACCTTGTTCGGAAAGCAGTCTTAGGAATGTCATCTTCTTGAACACGGAGCTGATGATAACCAGATCGAAGATCAATCTTCGAGAAACACGTAGAACCTTGAAGTTGATCAAAGAGATCATCGATTCTAGGCAAAGGATAGCGATTCTTGATAGTAAGCTTATTGAGTTCGCGATAGTCAATACACATGCGAAATGATCCATCCTTCTTCTTTACAAATAAGACGGGTGCACCCCACGGTGAATGACTCGGGCGAATGAACCCTTTATCGGAGAGTTCTTGAAGTTGACTTGCGAGCTCTTGCATTTCGGAAGGTGCAAGACGATAAGGAGCTCTAGCAACAGGGTTAGCTCCGGGCATGAGATCAATACGGAACTCGACTTGACGAACGGGAGGAAGACCGGATAAATCTTTAGGAAACACTTCGGGAAAATCTCGAATAATGGGAATGTCTTGGATACTCTTCTCCTTGACATCCTTTTGAACAATATGAGCTAGGAAGGCGATGTACTTCTTTCGCAAGTACTTTTGAGCAGTAGTACAAGACATCAATTTAAGACCCTTGCAAGGCTTTTCACCAAAAACCCTTAAGGTTTCTCCCGAAGGTAGCGGAATTCGGATGCACTTTTCAAAGCAAATAACTTCGGCATGATGATTTGATAGCCAATCCATACCTATGATAATGTCAAAGCTTCCTAGTGGCATTGGAATAAGGTTGATTGGGAATGCATGATCATTAAGTTCTAAAGAGCAATCATAGATAATAGACTCAATTGTAAGGGAGTCACCATTTGCTACTTCAACGGTGAAGGTTTTCTCTAATTGGGATCGTGTCTTTGCAAGTAAAGGCTCAAAATTAAGTGACACAAAACTTTTATCGGCACCGGTATCGAACAAAATGGAGGCATATTGACTATTAACAAGGAACGTACCATTAACCACGTCGTTGTTGGCTTGAGCTTCGTTGGCGTTAATGTTGAAAGCACGCCCACGAGCTCCACCTTGTCTAGTATTTACGAGCCTTGGACATAGATTACGAAAATGATTCGGGTCACCACACTCATAACAAGCACGCCCATTAGCAATGGCGGGAGCACCTTGATTAGCCACTTGAGGTACGGTTTGGTTTGGAGGGTTGACTTGGCCCGTAAGGGCTTTGGTCCTACAAACATTAACCGTATGACCATATCTCCCACAATAAGTACAAAGGCGACATGGGATGTTTTGGGGATGATGATAGTTGCAGGTGGCACAAAGTGGGTAAATTCCACCATATGGCTTTTTGACTGGTGCTTGAACCATAGGTGCAGCTTGGTTCACGGGAACAGCAGGAGTAACCACAGCAAAATTTCTAACCTTCCTCTTTCTAGTGTTGCGAGAGGGCTCGGTTGTAGCTTCTTTGGTGTGGTTAGGAGGGGTTACGGTTTCAGCAACTTTCTTAGAACCCTTTTTGGTAAGAGTTCCAGCTTTAACATGATTATCGGTTAGGGTAGCAGACAGGCGGATGGCATCTTCCAAAGTAGCAGGATTTCTACATAAGACAGTATCTTGAATTTGTCTTGGTAGTCCACCAATGTACTTTTCGATGCAACGAGATAATGGAGTGACCATGTGGGGCACAAGAAGACTCAATTCATGGAACCGAGTTGTGTAAGCCAAGTGTTCCCCACTATCTTGGGCAAGATCCCAAAATTCGGCCTCTAACTTCTTCACTTCATTGCGAGGACAGAACTCCTCGGTCATAAGCCTTTTGACCTCATCCCAAGGTAAGGCCATAGCTACATCAACACCCCTATTCCTTTTCTCCCCATTCCACCATGTAAGTACCCGCTTTTGAAGGACACTAGTAGCATGACGAACACGGAGGTTGTCGGGACAGTCACTATTGAGAAAGGTATTCTCAATACTTTCGAACCATTGGAGGAGTCCGGTAGATCCTTCGGTTCCATAAAACTTTAGGGGATTGCACGAATTGAAGTGCTTGAAGGTGCATTGGGATGGATTACCACCATTTCCACCATTACCACCATTATTACCACTATTGCTTCCATTGCCATTAGTGGCACCATTGGCTTGGGTGAGTTGTGTCTCCAATTGAGTAAGGATAGCAGCAATGTCGGAGTTGGCGTTAGCGGCGGGAGCACGACGAGGAGGCATTCTACAGATTTGAAACACAAGACAAGAGAGATTGTAAGAACTTATGAGAATTGCTAGGATTTAATAGAATGAGAAAACCAAATAAAAGATAGATATTCATAGTTTGGATTGTACTCAAAAGTGACAAAAATTCACTTGAATACTAAGGCATATTAAGGTTAATTTAAACTCATATAATTTTCAAGGAGACATGCTTTAGCCTATAGGTAAACACTCATCTCGGGAGTTCCCAGGAAAGCATACGGGTCCCTCGGTTGATTGGGATTTATGCGAAATGCTTTCCTAGACAGAAAACCCAAAATACAGGTGTCACCCTTCCAGATTGCACGTGTCCTCAAATAATTTAACAAGTCTAAAAACTTTAACGAAGAAATAAAAAAATTTTAGAGATTTTTGCTTCAAGAATTTTCCACATGCTTAGAAAGGATAAAGATAGAAAAAGAAGATAAGAATAATAAGAGGTTTAAGACATAGGGAAGGATATTATTTATTTAATTATTATTTAAGAATATCCTAATAAGTCATGCATTTCTAACAAAGAAGGTAGCAAATATAATAATAATTAATCATGGTAAGCATGTAGCACATAGCATGTAGCACATAGCACAAAATCATGAAGCATAACATAAGTGGGTGTCCTAAAGTTATAGTCTAGGTCAAGATGTCTAATAACCTAAATCCCTATAACCAAGGCTCTGATACCAATCTGTCACACCCCGACCGATGGCGGAATCATCGGGGCGGGACATGTAAGACTGTTCATAGCACATGGTTGACTAAATTGAAATATATTAAAGTCAAATTTGCATTTCAAATAATCCAAGTACAAAACCAAATTCAAACAAGATACATAAAATAATTCATAAAGTTCTTGATTTATTTTGCTAAGTCCAAATCCTATGTTGAACACGTCTTGAATCAATCTCACATATTGGGGCCTGAAATATGAATAAAATAAAGTCAACTAAAAAGTTGGTGAGTATAACACAGTTGTATATAGATAGCATATAGTTGAAAACAAATCCTTTACATGACATGATAAATAAGGCGTTCATGGGGAGTAACTATTGTGTAACCAAATGTACAATCAAACCTTGTAACTAGCATGCAAAACAAAGTGTATTGTCGGTTTCAATCACCGCGTACCATGGGTGGGTTTGTCAGACTCAATAGATCCATCATTGAAAACCGTCGGCTTGTATAGTTAATGATTGCACATAAGAGCATACAAAGGTTAAACACACCTAGAACTCGGGCACAAAGCTCAAATTTTTGCACACATGTATGTAAATAGGATTTTTGCACTTGTGTTGTTTGTGTAAATGTAATTGTGTAATGTGTAATGAGTATAGAGTTCATGTTCCACCCCAAAAGTGTAAAAGAGTAAAAAGGGGTTGTGAATACTCACTTGGTATGGAAGTGAAGCTAACAAGGAATATAGATAGCAAAAGATCCTTGAAAAGCACACTTTAATCTAAATAGTAATATGCATTGAATCACATAGATGTATAAAGTTTAAGAATGAAAGTTGGATTTGTATGTAAAACCATTGGTTTGTATTTAAAAAAGGATTGAATAAAATATATAAAGTTTGAGGTAAAATATGTTTGAAACAATTTAATTAGGTTTGAATTAAATAAATAAGTGTATAACTATAGTTTATGAAATAATGTCAATATTAATTGTAATTAAGTATAAATAAATAAAACGATTTTGATTTAAAATGTAAAGTAAATAAGTCATCATTATTTATAAATCTTGTAACTTAATTATTTAAAATATCATTTAAGTGTAAGATGATAAATATAAATTTAATTTTTATAAACTTTTCAATAAATTACATTTATGCCAAGATTAAACTTTTAATCTATTTTTAAATACAGAAAACATATTTTTTATAAAATCTAAAACATTTACTGATTAAAATATAAAAATTATAATTCTGTTAAAAATTCTGAGTCTAGCACGACCGTGCCTCGGAAGGGCACGATCGTGCTCAAACCACGGGCGCGACCGCGCTAGTCGGGGCGCGACCGGGTTGATCAATCAGGAGCACAATCTAGACAAGTCATCAGGCACGACCGTGCCTTAGCCCGGCACGGTCGCGTCTATGATTTTTAGACACAACAGAGACTAGCCCAAACGGCATGACAAGGTCTGGACGGATGACACGACCGCGCTTCTAGTCGACACGACCGCGCTAAACGAGGCACGGCCGCGCTAGATGATTAGCGCGACCGTGTCTAATCTAAATCAGACACGAATCGAGAATTTCTTGTATTTTAAACACTGGAATTGTTAGGGCTTTTGATTAATAGGTTATTATGTGTCTTTTCATATACCTTAATTGTATGGAAATCGGTTTTAAGTAGGGGTTCGATTAAATCATTTTTATTGGAAACATGGTTTCTGATTCTGGTCGATTTCTATTGTGGAAGCCCAAATTGGATGAGGGCTTTTGATAATGATACTGAAATGAATGAGAAGACGATTATATTTACCCTGAAACGAAACGAATTTATAGAGAACGGTTGGAAGGAAGCTCCGGCGACGACGGCTCGAGTTCCGACGATCTTTACTGCAACTCCGGTCAATCCAGACAGTCCGGAAGCTTCAGAGATGGTTTGATATCGCGATTCTGCTACTGAGTTGGGAGAATTTGGGTCGAAAAGCTTTGAGAGAGTTTCTTTCTTGAAATTTGCTTGAGAGAGTTTTCTTGCAAATGAATACTGAGGCGTTTGGGATTTGAAAAGTGGTAATACAATTGTTAAGGGGAAAAGAAACGTATAACGGTTTCGGATTCGAACGATCGGGTGATTAATCTGCATTTACGTTTTTCTGTTACGCAGGCGCGACCGTGCCAAGGAGAGGCGCGACCGTGCCTAGGCACCGGGCGCGATCGTTCCAGAGCAGGTCGCGCGACCGTGCCAAAGCACTTGGCGCGACCGTGCTAGAACGAAGCACGACCGTGCTCACTAGGGTTTCTTGATGTTTTTCAATTTTAGTCCTTGACTTTTCAGGTTTGATAAGTTTGTACCAAATAGTTTCTTGTATAGCGTTTAAATGTAAATAATCGAGTAAAACTTGCGAATTTGTATAGGATCATTGCATTAAATTTTACGACGAGAAAAATAATGAGGCATTGCACGAGTATAGAACTTGAAATTGCATTACATTGAACTGAAATAGGCATACTAAAATCCGAAATGTTACAGATGACCAATCTTCTACCGCTACTATCTTGGATGGGTCGACCGTTATCCCCTTATAATTCACCGCATGACCCAAGAACTGGATCTCTCACAACCAAAATGCGCACTTTGAAAATTTAGCATAAAGCTTCCCCCTCTACAACAATTCAAGAATTTCACGAAGATGAAAGGCATGATCACTTTCACTCCATGAATAGATGAGAATGTCATCTATGAATACAATCACTAAACGGTCGAGGAACGGCCTACACACCCGGTTCAAAAGATCCATGAAAATCACAGGTGCGTTGGTCAAACCGAAAGGCATAACTGTGAACTCATAGTGACCGTATCGAGTGCGAAAGCTGTCTTATGGACGTCTTCTTCCTTCACTTTCAACTGATGGTACCCGAACCTCAAATCAATCTTTGAGAACCATGACGCCCCTTGCAATTGATCGAAGAGGTCGTCAATCTGAGGTTAAGGGTACCTATTCTTCACTATCAACTTATTCAACTCCCTATAATCCATACACATCCTCATGCTTCCGTCCTTCTTTTTAACGAAGAGAACGGGTGCACCCCAAGGTGAGATACTTGGGCGTATGAAACCTTTATCTAGAAGCTCTTTCAATTACTCCATTAAGTCTTTCATTTCTGGCGGTGCCAACCTATAAGGTGCTTTGGCCACCGGCTTTGCACCCGGGATTAAGTCAATCCCAAACTCCACTTCCGTATCCGGTGGTACCCCTGGTAACTCATCCGGAAACACATCCACAAATTGGTTTACAACCGGAAAATCATGAATATCTTTCACCATTTTTACCACATCCGCAACACAAGCCATGTATGCCTTGCACCCACGCACCATGTACTTTGTTGCCTTAACATAAGAACACATCTTTACATTACATTTCTTTTCACCTTCTATGTAAATGGACTCTCCCGATGGAGAATCGAGTTGTACCGCCGTAGGTCCACATAGAATATTCTCCTTGTTCTTTGATAACCAATCCATCCCCACTATTACATCAAAATCCCCCATGATCATAGGGATTAAGTCTATAAGGAAAGTTTCACTCCACGCCCTTAACTTGTAATTCCTATACACATTAATAACTAGGAAACACTTATCATTTGCCGCCTCAATTTCTAAGGGTTCATCTAATTTGCTACTTAGAAATGAAGAATGCTTAACAAATTTCAAAGACACAAATGAACGACTAGCCCCCGAATAAAAAAGAACTAGTGCAGGTAAAGAGTTAATCTTGAATGTACCTGACACCACCTCCGAGTTGGTCTTTGCCTCTTCAGCCGAGATGTGGAAGGCTCTACCTTTTGGTCTTGGCACCTCTACCTTCTTCTCACTTCCACCTTGCTTTAAGTCAGGACAATCCGCCCTATTGTGCCCGGGCTTGTAACAGTTATAGCATATACGAATCTGGCTTGTGCATTGACTAGCCATATGCCCCGGCTTCCCACACTTGTAACAATTTAAAGTCCTTTCCTGCATTCCTCGAAATGCTCTTTCCCACAAACTTTACAACCATCGGGAGAGAACTTGCCAAATGGCTTCTTACTAGGGCTCCCGCCCTTTATCTTCTTCACAACTTACTCCACAATCTCCCTTTTTCTCTTCTCTACTAGGGCCTCTTGCCTCCTCAACTCCACCTCTCTTTCCCGACACCTATTTATCAAATCCACAAGTGTGGTGAAAGAGGATGGAGATATGCTATCTCCGAACTCCACCGTCAGCATAGCATAGAACCTGTCAATCTTCGCCTTCTCGGTCGACACCACGTCTGGACAGAACTTGGCGCGATCAAAGAAAGCCCTAGCTAATTCATCAATTGACTCAGTCGTTTGCCTCATGAGGAGAAACTCCTCAATCATTCTATCCACTGCGGCCTGAGGGCAGTGATATTTCAGAAAGGCCGTCTTAAACTCCTCCCAAGACATGGAGGTCACTCCTAAATCACCCCTCTCCTTTCGGAGATTCAATAACCACTCTTTCGTCCTCCCAGTCAATAGAGGCACACTAAACATCACCATGTCCTCGGGCTTACACTTAGTAGTATCAAAATTAGACTCCATGTCCACCACCCACCTGTGGCTAAGAATCGGGTCCACTTGCCCATCATACTCTTTGGGCTTAGTCACCATAAACTCTTTTAGGGTACAACCCTGTGGCACCCTTTCTTTTTCCTTTAACACATCTTCGAGGGTAAGCTTGATAGCCCCTCTCATCTCTTCCATTACAAGTTTGTGGCTTGCTCAAAGGCCTTAGCCAATTCTTCTTTAATCAAATCTTGGATTCTTGGATCTAATGGTTCATTATTAGCTTCTTCCGCCATCTCTAAACTGAGAAAATGAACCAAAAACACCTTAATCCATTTTTACTTCCAATACCCTAGGTATCCATTACACGTTCTTTATTATATGTATCAAGTATATATATACCTACCTATATACATACATACATATATAACCACTTTCACCTAATCCTTGTAAATGTTCATTGTTATATGGTTATCATAAAGTCCCTTGCACATTTCGTCTTATTAAACATATTGGTCAGACATGTTTAGTAATACGACATGCCCAATTGTAATTGCCATCTCCATATAACAAGTCACAAAACAAGTTTTGGCACACATAACACTTTAACAACATTCATTAATACATATACATATTCACCGCATGTATATATAACCACTTATCAAATCATTACTAACCTTTCATTTCCGCAAGCTTCGATTCTTAGTCAAGTCCTTCATGGATTCTCGTATCTTTTTCCCCCATATCAAGAGCATCCGATTTGAGTTTAGTGCCACCACACCTAATCCCTCAAACCATTGCTCTGATACCAAATTGTAACACCCTTAATTGGAACACCAATTATTAAAACATTTAACACACACGGAAGCATTTATCCCAGAATTTTTTTTCCCCCGTATCGCGAAGACCATCCTTCCCAACCTTGCGTACCGCGAGAGGCCCTGAAATGGCGTATCCGCAGGAAAATCTATCGCATGGCGCGAGAGACTTCATTCCCTCCCTCGCGTACCGCGAGGGACCTGAGTAAACATAAAGTTTACTCAGTTCACCCAGTTCCAACACTTAGCCAAATTTCCACCTTTTTCAAATCAACTTGACACTAAAATTTGCCAACACTTGGGCATTAGTTTCAAAACATATATACACCTTTATAAACATCAAAACATGTTTCTTGTATCAATATACATTCACATCCAAGGATTTCCTTTAAACCCTCCAAATGCCCAAAAACGCATATGAGAATCCTTCGATGCCCTAGACTTGACTTTGACCTACATCGGAACTTTGACCTACATCGGAGCTTTGCCTACAAAACAACATGAACATTTCACCGTTAGTAATGATAATAAACATAAAAAACAAGTATTAATTACTTGTTTCCACCCATTCACCCATTTGACCCGTTTACACTAATTTGGTCATTTAAGGTTCATAACACTTGCATTTCCACTACACGTTTTATTTCTTTCATTTTACATTCATAACCACCATTTCATATCCATTATGGCTCTTAGGCCATAACCCCATATCCATTATGATACTTAGATCATAACCTCTTATCCATTATGGTATTTTAACCATAACCTCATATCCATTATGATTCATAGATCATAACCTCAAATCCATTATGATTTTTAGATCATAACCTCGTATCCATTATGATTCTTAGATCATAATCTCATTCTTACCTTTCACATTTCCGTTATAGTAATTTAACTATAACTATATTCATTCACATAACCATTATAGTTTTACCACTATAACCACATACATTCATTTACACATATCCATTATAGTATATTTACTATAACTACATTCATACTTATCACATACTAGTTCATGCCTTTATCATACATATTCAATTCAACACATTGTATGCATACATATCTCATTTTACACCATTTATCATCGTTACTAAGTAAGTGCAAAGGCACTTACCTTTTGAGTTAGAAGATCCCGTACCACCTTCTAGCTTCGAAATTTGATTACCTAAACATATACACCTAGTTTAGTAATCTAACATACATACATCATCACATTACAATTAAGTCCACAACCAAATTTTCATTTTCCAACCCAAACTGACCCGTTTGGGTTATTCCCATAACCAAACACCCTCTTTCAACATAAACTCACCTACTTGAGTTTTCTTTCCAAAACCTTGACACTAATTTCTTAATCAATAACTTTTATTAGGTCAATTTGGTGTTTGTTCAAGTGTCTATTACCACCTAAACACTTAATCTTCACTAATCCGAATTGAATAAAAGAATAGACTAGCTTCCTTCATCTCAAAGTTGGATGATTAGTGGCATTGATCAATGTAAGGCCCCAAACCCGGGAGGCCTCACTTGTTGGATTTACTCATTCACAAACAGTTATTAAACTTGAATATCAAATAACGCAGCGGAATCATTCATTCATCATAATTAAAACTTGTTCAAACATGCGGAAGCGTAACATTGTCAAATACATAAACATAACATAAACAACTCATAACGGGATGGCAGTCTTCATGATCAACTGGGTAACTCTTCTCGCTTGCCAAGTATCACCGTCCATCGTCTATACCTGCCTTAACCTGAATGTGCATACTAAAAAGTCAGCTACGCTGGTGAGTTCAAGTTTTCATTTGATTTAAGAAATTGTTCATCATTCAATAATTCATTAGGGTTTAACATCATGCATAAGAAAACAGGGCCTTTCGTTCATCATTAAAAACATTCACACATTTATTATCATCGTAAACACCGTTGAACGGATCGTTCGTTTAAAACATTTAACATTCATTTAAGTCATACATTATTATACAAATCTGTGTTACCATTCGTTCCGTAATTTAATATTGTATTGCCCCTAAGGATTAACTGCACGAAGACGGACAATACAATACATTCCGTCAATTCCCTTTTGTATTGCCCCCAAGGCTTAACTGCATGAGGACCGACAATACAATACATTCCGTCAATTCCCTTTTGTATTGCCCCCAAGGCTTAACTGCACGAGGACCGACAATACTCATTTAGTTGCCCCTATGGCTCCCATGTCCATAAACCGACAACTTCCATCGACAGCTATGGCTCACGGCCATAACACCGTCGGATCATAATTTAACCTTTGTAGGGTCACGTTAACCCCTGAGTAACCGTCGTTACTCCCTTACCAGTTGTACAACATCATAACCATTGACATGCTACAAAGACACTGCCCCTGTTGTTCTTATGGCAACTATGGCTCGCTGTCCATAATCTACCACAAGGCCGGGAATTACATTCCCAGACTTCATTCGTCAATTCCATTCATTCGACAGATTAGATTTGTAATGACTTCTTTAAAACCTTTGCCCTTTCTTTTCTTTTCATAAAACATTTCATTCATTTTCAAAACCCTTTACTTTCAGTTTAAACCATTTCTTTATAAACATTTCGTTCATAAACATTCCATTCATAAAACTTTCTCTTCATAAACCGTTCATTCCAAATCATTTCATTTCGTAAACCTAGTTTCATAAGCATCATTTCGTAAACATCATTTCGTATGTATGCACACCAGCCCAAAAACATCAATAAAACATTTAAAAGAGGGCTGTAGAACTCACCTGATAAGCTAATCTGGGTTGTCCTAAACAAAGGTCCCACAACGTCACTTTCGATCTGAATTGATTAGTTAAATACACATCAGACCAAATCCCGACTCTAACGGTTTAACCTTCTAAACATACTGAATTTACCTAAACAGCCTGATGCCTGCGCACTTAGCAAATGTGCAGGGCCTTGTTCTTGCGTACTTAATAAGTGCGCGAACTTTGCTTCAGGCATACTTGATAAGTACGCATGACCCTCTTCATACGTACTTGATAAGTACGCAGAACCCTCTTCATGCGTACTTGATAAGTACGCAGGATCTGCTTCCCCGCAAAAACCCTAACTTTCGTATTCGGGTCTGATCACGTCAAGATCTCGAATTTGTTTACATTCAAAACGTTTGTTTTTCATTATGGAACTCAAATTTATGTTTTTCTTTAAATTTCATCCGTAAAAACGTCACATTTTCGTCCAAAACCCGAAAAACCCAAAAACGAACAAAAACTCAGATCTAGGTTGAATCGTTACCTGTATCGAGCTTCTGATTCGGAGGTTCTTCTCACGAGCTATGGAGCAACACACTTCTTCAATCTCGGGTCGATCCGCCAACTTTCGCTCTATGGTTTTTCTCTCTAGAACTTGCAAATGAGAGAATGGTGGAGTGACTTAGGCTATTTATAGAGGTAGGGACTCCTCCCCTCAAGTTCGCCGGCCCATCTGGCCCGGCTCGTCACGCCTCGTTCATTTATTCTTTTCGTCTTACGTATAACCCTTTATTTTAATCGTCGTCTTATTTTTGGGATGTTACAGTCAATTCATTGTCATTTCCAGCCTTCGTCAAGATAGAAAGAAAGGATCCTTCCTTACTACCACCCATTTCTCTAAGACTAAGTTCGATAGACGAATGCGCCCCGTGATGAAGAGAAACTTCTTAGTCCCAGAGTCTTGAAACTCTGCGCTGAAAGCCTAGTCAGCTAAGGAAGCTCGGTCATTTGATAGATGTAACACTAAGCCAATCTGGAAAGTTCTGTAGAATCAATAAATTGGCATACCTTGAATCTAGCCTACAATCCGATCTTTCTTCTCTTAGTAAATTGATAGTCATCACTGAGCTATGCTTCTTTGTTGAGATCGCTTGCCAAAAAGCTATAGTCAACTTCAGTTGAACTTTCTTGACTTCTTTCGCTTTAGTAGAGGGGGATAACCTTCGAGTAAGCTATATATAAGAATAAGATAATTGGCTAGATTATCCATGCTAAGGGGAAAAAGGCATTCCTCTTTACTCTCAACAACTTCTCAAAGAGCTTCTGATACTAGTGAAATAATTGAATTGCCTTGCTTTATCCAGCTTCCCTCCTTCGGAACTGAAAAGAATTTCTATCGGCCGATCTAAACACTTGAAAACCTTACCGGATTCCATGGTTCATGCCACTAGCCGAGGAATCGGTTATAGCCCCAAATAGATATTCGGATAGCCCTATTGAATCATAAATGCAAAGAGTTTGCAACATGAATTTATCGAGGTTTATTTTCCGAATAATCTTACACTCTTCCTCACTAAAGTGAGGAAATTTCTTGCTACCTAGTTTGCTATTAAGGAAGAACCAAACCAACTAATAGCACCTCCACTATCGCTGACCTCTTTGCGACTCGCAATTCTTGAGTAAACTAATAGAATTCAAAAAATTAGCTATCAGGACTCAAACTCCCTCTACAGGCCTTCTCTCTGCTCGTCTAGCTTGCGCTACTCCTTTCTCTTTCTCGATATAGTCCCTTGGAAATAGAAATGAGCTAGAGCTCCTAGTCCTTTCTAAGGTACGAAGTGCCTTATTAACTCAAATTTATCCTTAGGAATATAAATTTGGGTACTTATTTTAATCCCTCTTAAATAGTAGAATTTTTAAAAAAATATATATTATTATTAAAAGATATATATGTAAATAATAAGAGAAATATGCGTGAAAAAAATGATAAGAATAAATATGGAAGCGACACGTAAAACGAAAAACATTTATTTATTACATAGTATAGATTATTATTATTCATATTATTATTATTTTAACATAGTTTACTTTATTTTATAATATATATATATATATATATATATATATAGATATAGATATAGATAGATAGGGTAAAGATATATTGAAAACCCATTTGGGTTGAGAAAACTTATGGAAACCCTATATAACTTATGTTTTTAGCCTTTTTTATTACTACTTTTATCATTAATAAACCCAAAAAATAAAAAATCGTCGAGTACTTTTAAAAAAAATCTTGAAAGATAACTAAAATTAATGTTTTTTTTTTAAATCTTGGTCACCATGACGTCAACAGTAACATATGTAACACATGAAAAAATAATAAAATTCACGTTTTACATACGTAACAACGTTCAATGATTTTTTATGTCGTCCAGACGGTATATAAAAATAACTATAAAAACCTAACCTAGACTCCTAAGTAATAAATGGAAAACCTATGAACTAAACCACACTGACAGGTAAGTGGACCTATCGAGTGTAGCACAGCTTAACGGTAAACCGAGTATCGAACCCTAGAGACACTACGAATAACAAAATAGACTCTGACTCAGACTTAATATTGACTTGATTTGGGGGTTTACTACACTAAAGATTATCTAATGAATGCAATAAACTAAGGTCGACTTAACTATCACGAGACAAGACGAAGGTGAAATCAAGATTAAGAAGAACACTACCTAGGTCGGAATCCTACTTGCAAAGAACAACTTCTACCGGTTCTGGAAACTATGACAGATCTGGGTTTCTAAGGATAACTTCTAAAGACAACCTAGTGGATCCCTAATCACTCTCAGGGTGTCACCAACTAAGCTACATAAAGTGTACTAAACTCACCAGATTGTTGGATCACTTCTCATGTATTTCCAACTATGATCAAGTACTCTAATGAATGGATTACCTTTCAGTCTCACTGTCCACAATACATTCGAAGAATGCACGGGGTAATCCTAGGATAACAACTATGATTCAGAATAGCAACAATCACTAGACACCTAAACCAACTTCCTCTCAGACAGTTGACACTCGGATTCCTAATGACAAAGACTACCTGACTAATTCTCACCTTTCGTGTATTGAACTAGGACACACACTTAATTCAAACCAGTAATCAATAAAAATTCCTATGACTACTACGCCTAGCAAACCACCGAAATCACAAACCGTAAGATATATGACCTAGATACGCTAATCGAACACGCAGACAACCATAATCAACGCAAGGAATCATTAATTAACCACACAATCAGATTCAAGCATGCATATACATCATAATTATTAACTAGAAATGCTTACAAAATCATAACACCATCAATTGAATCCAAAACCAGTAAAAATCAGAACTTTAACAAGCATTCATCGTTTAGACCTAGGCTGTATCTATGTTTAGCCTATAATCATACTTAAAACATCCATAACAGAAGCAATTAAGTAAGACATAGTTCAAACACAGAAATTAAACACAAAGATTAGAACTTTAAACCCTAGAACGTCACTACAACGAAGTCGGAATCCAAAAGCTTCGATCTTGCACTTCGATTGATATTCTTTCTTCCAAAATCGCCTCTGGACTCTCCCAAGACGGCTAAGATCCGAACTCCTTTGATTATGGGATTACAATTCTATTTAATTAGGTTTTTACAATTTTTCACGGAATACGGGTCTCTCGCGTACCGCGAGAATTGGTGGCCAGTCCCTCGCGTACCGCGAGGGACAATTTAGTTGCGGTTGGTTTCTGGATTCCCTCGCCTAACGCGAGGGATCTTTCTCTGATCTTCCCGTACCGCGAGAGACTGGAACTTCAGATTTTTCACTTTTGAACCCTGGACTTTATTCTCGTGCTCGGTTGCTTCTTATATTCACTTGTAATTCTCACGAGCTCCTGTAAACACAAAGTAGACTCAATACAAACAAAAAACGACTCAAAACGAATAGAAAACTAATTAAAACGACACGAAACATGACAGAAATGCAAGTGTGCTTTGCAACACATCAATTTTATAAAAAAATTATGAAAAACAACTCAGCGCTTATTTGATTTTTTTTTTGTCAAAGGTTATAAAATTAGGTATAGAATCTATCTAATATTTTTTTTTAATTTTCAGTAATTTTTAAGTGTTACATATGTTAATAGAGAGTTTTCATAGTTTTCTCAACTCAGTGGGTTTTCTCCGTATATTTTCACGATATTATATATATATATATATATATATATGGGGTGTTAAATTCAAAACCCATCTTTTATAAGAAAACCTTCAAACCCTTTCTGATTGGTTGTTTCATTTGTGTCAAAGGTGGTGTGTGGTTCATATTGAATCTAGACAAAATGAGTGGTTTATATGAAACGAAGGGTAAGTATGTCTTTTTACGCTTTTTCTGATAACAAAACAAATATATGACTCTCTCTCCATATATTCTCTACATACGAAACCCTCTTTTCAAATACCCATCATTCAAAAGGTTATAGATCTTGAAACTGGTCCATGGCAAAAAAATTTAGGTTCTCATCAGATGAACAAATTTTGTCTCTGCTTCAAATCCAACTCCAACCCGAGATCGTCCCCCATCCCCAACATCTGCTATCTCTTTGTTCCAAAAGATCGAACCCAATCCCTCATTAGGTTTTTTTTCCATTTACCCATATCTAAAAAACCTTCACATCTTCTAGGAAAATCATCCGGTAACCGAATGATTTACCGGCTTACACACACGGCGACGGCGATGACGAAGCTGGTACTTAGGAGTGCTCGTCGAGGGTTAGGCCGGCCAAGGCGGCGGTAGTGGTGGGACCCGCCACAACTGATATCTCCTTGTTCAAAAAGATAGAACCAAATCCCTAATTAGGGTTTTTTTTTCCATTTACCCAGATCTAAAAAACATTCAAATCTTCTCGGCAAATCCTCGGGTTACCGAATGATGTCTTAATTAAGATGCATTAGTATCTTTAGGTAAACAATCATGGAATATATGTATAAATCCTTTTTTAGAGGATCAAAAAGTGTTATAAAAGTGTTTATAGTTTCAGATTTGTTTTGCACACCAGGTGTTTGTGTTGATGTCTCAGTGAATTTTATCATTTTCTTTGATGTGTTAGTTTTGCTGGATTAGTATCTTTAAGTCAACTATCATGGACTTTAATTTTTGTTTTCATCAATTTTTGTTTCTAGTTTGGATGAACAATTACTTAATGAAGCAACAAAAATCGGTAATCCTTAATTGCATTTGCAATATAAATGTATATTAGAAGCTTTGATGATGACGGGGAAGTGGTTTTTAGGTAAAAAACATCTGCTGAAGTATGACTTTATAAAACATAATAAAGCTTTAGCAATTACACAATGTAGGCAAATTGTTGAAGACTTGAACTGTTGTGTGTATAATACTGTGTTCAAATTGTTTAATGTAGATAATCTTTAGATGACAAAGATGCAGTTCCTTGGAAGTATAAGCAAAGTGAATGTCCTTTTTGTTCTTGTTTTATACCAATGTAACGATATGTATTACACCAATGTAACAATCGTGACACTAATGTAACTATATTAGTAAACCAATGTAAGTAGAGTATTACACTATTGTGACGACATGTTACAAAGAAAATGTTTATATCATGGTTTATATGTCTAAGGTCTGAATTTTTTTTTATCATACGAATGCTATTTTTTGCTATTTTTTTTCGTGATACTAATGTAACTATAGTATTTAGGGCTGTAAACGAGCCGAGCCGAGCTCGAAATTAAACGAGCCAGCTCGGCTCGATTTTTTTTCGAGCTGAAAAGTTGAGCTCGAGCTCGGCTCGTAAAAAGCTCGAGTCGGCTCGTGGCTCGTCGAACTAGCTCGTTTTTTTTTTTACATATTAATATATATATAAACAACAAAAAAATATTTATTCTCGGTTTGAAGTTGATTGTCTTCAAAAAACTAAATAGATGGAAGGGACAATATATAAAATACAAAAAAAAAAAACATAGATAACCCAAAACTTACAAAGTAGAGAGTAAATACAATTGTAGATAAAGTAAAATTTTAGTCCAAAACTCAGAGTTCTTGAAAACAAATGAACTTAAAAAATCAAAACAACATATTTCAAATATAACACATATATATAGGGGTATGTTCTTTTGAGAACCAACAATATGTTAAGAACCGTGAGAACCACATTAACTCTTGCACTATTTATAATATAAATTGACTAGAATTCATGTACATTTCAATATGCTTAAGGCTTTGTTTTAAAAGACCTCGAATTTATAGTCGTTTTTTAAATGCATATATGCACTCACACTATATGCACAAATGAATGCATATATGCATATTTTTATATTTTTCCTAAAAAAATTTAGGAGAGAGGAGATAAACTCAAACTAAGAGTGAGAAGAGATAAATAAAACATTGTTGTTGAATTTTACTTTTTTCACTAAAGCGATATGTACACGTTTTATGCGGTTCTTGCGGTTCTCAACATATGTTTAGTTCTCAAAAGAACATGCCCCTATATATATATATTAGTTATTTAGACGAGCTAACCCACCGGCCGAGCCAACGAGCCGAGCCAACCCTAGCTCGAGCTCGGCTCGATTACAATTCGAGCCAGCTCGGCTCGGCTCGTTTACAACCGAGCTTTTTTCGAGCTATCTTCGAGCGAGCCACGAGCCGCGAGCTTTTTAAACAACCCTAATAGTATTAAACCAATGTAACTAAAGTATTACACCAATGTAACGATTTTGTTACATAGAAAATGTTTATTACATTGATGTAAATACCGACGTTCGTAAATTTTTTTTTTTGATATTATAACCAAATTAAAGATAAAAATGTGATCTATTTAATGGTATAATTTTTATAAAAAATAACATATTATAAAAAAGTTATAAATGTTTTAAAAAACATGTGGGGAATCTTTTTATAAAACAAAAGAGAAAGTGGGGTGGGTAAGAAGGTGACACATGTCACCTTCTTGTTGAATTTGATTTTGGTGTGCGAGTAATTAACCGTTTTGCCTTTTAAACAAATTTATTGACACATGACATGATCTTATGTGTTTGAGTAAAGAGTAACCATTGGATAAGAGTTTTAGAGTTTTTAAGTGAAACTAGAGTTTTGATAGGATGATGGTTAAAATTGGTTTTTTGTGGTTTTCTCGGTTTTCGCCTAACTATGTGGTTTTCTCTTGAACCCTCCCCTATATATATATATATAGGGGAGGGTTCCAGGGAAAACCGCAAATTAGGAGAAAACCGAGAATACCACTAAAAAAACCAATTTTACCCAATCATATAATAAATTTTATTTTCTGTTTTAATTTATTTTTATTTATTTATAAAAGTATCAATGAAATATTAAACATTTTTACCAAAAAATTTTTTTACACATAGTGTTACGTATACGTAAACATATAACAAAAAATTACGGTTACATATACGTAAATCAAAAAAATTATTTTTGGATACGTATACGTAAATAAAAAAATTGCCTACAATGATGTGGTTTTCTTAGTTTTCGCCTAACTTTGTGGTTTTCTCTTGATCCCTCCCATATATATATATATATATATATATATATATATATATATATATATATATATATATATATATATATATATATATATATATATATATATATAGGGGAGGGATCAAGAGAAAACCACAAAGTTAGTCGAAAACCACTAAAAACATTGTTTATCTTATAGGGTTTAGATTTTAGCTTGTAGGGTTTAGCTTATAGGGTCTAGATTTTAGGGTATAGTTTTTTCCTTAGAGTTTAGCCCTAGGGGCTTAGCTTTTAGTATTTAGGGTTTGGGGGGGGTAGGGTTGGAGGTTTAGGCTTTTGGGGAGGTGGTGTTTTTAGACGACCTTTTCGGCTTTTTAGGGTTTTTTTGTTGTTAGGAATTAGTTTTTGGAGGTGGGGGTGGGGGGTTTTAGGGTTTTCGGGCAGGGTGGGATGGGGGTTAGGTTTTGGGGGGGGGGGGGGGTAGTGGGGTTTTTAAAATACTTTTTACACTTTTTAGCTTTCTTAGAATATCCCTCCCCTATATATATAGTGTGAAGTTCATAAGAAAACTAACATTTAGAGAGAGAACTCCTCTTTAAAGGTAAAAAATAAAAAATCATAAATCAAAATATAAATGAAAAACTAAAAAGGTGGTTCGGAGACCTTGTTTCCCACGTCGTCCTCGTTAAAAAAAAATTCGAGGAAAGTTTTTTGTTTTAGGTTAGGTTTTTAGAGGAGAGGGAGGGGTGGGTGGGTGGGGGTGAGGGGTTTAGGTTTTTAAGGCTGGGTTAGGTTTTTGGGGTGATACTACATATATGCAATATTACGTTTAGGGTTAGGTTTTTGAGAGTAGGGGGTGGGTGCAATGGGTTTAGGTTTTTGGGTGGGGGTGGGTGGGGGGTTTACGTTTTCGGGTGAGGTGTGTGGGGGGTTTAGGTTTTTGAGGTGTGTGGGCGGGGTTAGGTTTTTGGGGGTGGGGGGTTTAGGTTTTTGGGTGGAGTGGGGTGGGGGTTTAGGTTTTTGGGGGTGTATTGAAAATAAGAAGAAGAAAACAAGACGAGTTAATATTTATTTTTTTATAACGTTATTTATACTCAAATGAAAGATAAAAAAATTCTTGATTTAATGGTGCTATTTTTTTTAAAAACATATGCAAAAGATAGAAATGTTTAAATATTTATATATTTTAAGTTTCAGTTTTACCCTTTCTCTTTAAAATCCCACTCATTCTCTTTTTAGTGGTTCTCTACTTCTCTAATTAAAATGAGTTTTCTCATGAGCCTAACCCTGTATATATATAATTCTAAAAAGTCAAACATCTTATTAAATATAATAAATATGTGGCTATAAATTGATTTTTTGGTTTACACATTTAAACTTGGTTTATATTTGATCCTTTTCATATATATATATATATATATAGGGTAAGGTTTATATAAAAACCCTTATTATCCAATTAAAAGCTGACAACTCACATGTCCCGGATTATTCCTTTAAGGTTATATACGACATTTCACACATTAACCTACACTTACCTCATGTGATGTCTATATTTTGTCAATTCCAATGCTCAAAAATCACTTTCTCATTTCTCTCTCTACCAAATAAATATCTCAACAAATTCACCACAAATTCACTTTCTCATCTCTCTTTTCTTCGATTAAGATGAGCAACAATGATGATAAGAATTGATTGGAGACAACAGATCTACAATGAAGGTTGACGACGTGTCTAAAATTTTTGTTCAACATGAAGATTACCGTCCTTTCGAAGTCACAGTGGTGAGTAATCCTTTTGCAAATACAAACAAGTTGATCGGATAATTGTTTATAAATTTAGGGTTACTTTTAAAATGTACTACATAATTATGTAAAGAATCGGCTAGTTTTGATTGAATGGCATATTAATTTTAAAATGTGCTACATAATTGAAAATGAGTTAATCGGCTAGTTTCAGTTTTTCTTTGGGTGTTTAATTACAAATGAAACAAATGGGTTTTTGGTCCATTTGTTTGTTGCGTGTTTGGTTTTGTTGAAGGAAGTTGTTTGTATTTATAGAGATTGATGATGGGGGAGAAGATGGAGGTGGGTCTTGAATTTAATAGAGGTGGGTTTTGAATATAATGATTTTGTATTGTATGTGAGTGTGAATCTTACATAATTATTCTTCATGGATTTTACATATATGTGTGTTTGACTTTTTACTCGTATTTATTATTGACTTTTTAGTTTTTATAAATATTCTTTACATAGACAAGTTGGTTAGCCAATGAATGAATTTCTGTAATGATAGAATGCTTCTTTCACAATTTATTTTGCAGTTGCACCTCAACCTTGTTCATGCAGTTGCAGGTACGGCCTTCAATGCAACATCAGAAACACCTCACGACGAGGAGGCCATCAAGAATGAAAATATATGGTTGGATTGTAAATTGTAAATTACCAATTTGTTATAAATTACCAATTTATTACCATAGTGTAATTATAAATTACCAATTTGTTACCACGGTGTAGTTGTAAATTACCAATTTGTTACCACGGTGTAGTTGTAAATAACCAGTTTGTTACCACAATATAGTTGTAAATAACCAGTTTGTTACTAAAGTGTAATTATAAATTACCCGGTGTCATCGTAAACTCTTGTTTAAATATTTGTTTAATTGCATTTCTTTATTGAGAAAGAAGAATTTTATGCATGTCTGTACTTTTTGTCACGTCATAAACTATTGTTCAGAAAGTTAGGCTCATGGTGTATTGTCTAAAATAACATTTAAGAGACTTAATGTGTACCTTTTATGAATAAAATAAAGGGCTTATATGACCTTCGGATCATCTATAATCTAGCTTGATTAACCGCAAGATGATAGTTTTCTATCTGTTCTTGAATATTTAACATGGAGCCCGTCTTATTTTAAAAAGTTGCGATGAAGAATAAGGCAAATCCAACTATTTGTATATCGACAAAAGGTGTGTGCTTATTTCAATAATGCTCTCCAGCTGTTTATTGAAATGTTTCTATGAATAATTTCAACTTGTTATTTTGAACTACCTTAGTTTTTTAGATTAGTTTATTGTTTGATGATGTATCAAATTGTTAACAAGAAAGTGGTTTTATTTCATTAGTCTTATCGTATTCTAATTTTTGTTTGCTTTGCACGGGCTATTATGTCTCTTTAAGTTCTATATACACATTAAGTTGCTCATAAATTAATACTAAGTTTTCTACTTATATGCACTTCGTTAAGATGATGTTGAGGTTTTTAAGAGAATGTGCTCCATCTACCTCTGATAATTGTTTCTAAATAGATATTTTTCTCTGAATATCCAGGTGCAACTTGTTCGTATCCAATTGAGAGTACTCAAATATGGTCAGTTGGATGAAAGATTGCTATTCTTTATCATTTATCCACCTTTTTTGTATAGGTCGTTCTGTTTGATCCTTTGTATAACCATTTTTATTGTTTCATGCTTTTGATTTTGGTGTAAGTTGATGGATATCTGTGTAATTTGTTGTTCGATGAAATGTCTAAGTGATATGTTGGTTCTTTTGGCAAGATCATTTCATGTATATGTGTAAACATCACTGAAAATCATTTAACAGGTTCAATTTTTTTTCTAGCTATCTTGTAATGGGATATTACATATACATATGTAATGGAATATTACATATATGTAATATATACTTGTTACATACATGTAACAAGCTAGCACACATGTGTAATACATTTTTATTTGAATGTAGTATCTGATTGCATGTATGTAATCCTCTTTTACTTGTATGTATTAAATTTATGGTAGAGAGAATTTACTTTTTATTAGCTCGTATAATTTATTACAAAAAAGTAGATGATGTAACTATCTTTCCATGAAATACGGTTACATGAACACATGCAATTGCACATATGCAATTGCTCATATTACATATATGGGGGAGGATCAAATAAAAAGTAGGTTTTCGTTAAGAAATCTAAAAAATGACCAAAACGCTTAGAAACGATATCAAACGAACTCCGATTGAGCTCATTTCAGCGGCGTTGGAACCGTCTCGTTGAACTCTACCATCTTAGCTTTTAGGGTTTAACTTTTAAGGTTTAGATTTTACGTTTGAATTTTATGGTTTTAGCCTTATGCTTTAGCCTTAGGGTTTAGCTTTTAAGGTTTAACTTTTAAGGTTTAGATTTTACGTTTTAATTTTATGGTTTTAGCCTTATGGTTTAGTCTTAGGGTTTAGCTTTTAGGGTTTAGATTTTATGGTTTAGGTTTTATTGGGGGGTGGGGGTTTATGTTTTTTGGGGTGGGTTTAGGTTTTTTTTTGGGGGGGGGAGGGGGTTGGGGTGGGGTGGTTTAGGTTTTTGGGGAGTGGGGGTGGTGGTTTTAGGCTTTTTGGGGTGGGGTTGGGAGGGGGTTTAGGTTTTTGGGGGTGCGGATGGAGGGGGGTTTAGGTTTTTGGGTCCGAATTAGAGTTCGATGAGACGGTTCCAACGTCGCTTGAATGAGCTCAATCGGAGTTCGTTAGACCCACTTCTTAGTGTTTCTTAGCGAAAAACCACCTATTAGTGGAACCTTTCCCTACACATATATAATATCATGTTATATATACGCATATCAAAGTTATGAGTTTTGGTTTTTGAATAAACAAAGTTATGAGTTTTTTGGTTTGTTGAATTTATGTATTTTAGTTGTTTTATGTACAAATTAGATGAACACGTTAATATACGAGTTTTTGGATGAACAATATTATTTATATTTATATTACATATATGTAATATCAAAATTCTACGTTTTTGGATGAAATAACATTTAAAAACAATAAAAAAAGTTATATAACAAGACTATACACGAATTAAAATAAAAAATGATCTATTTAATGTTGTAGTTTTAATAAAAAAAAATGATATTATATAAAAAGCTATTAGTGTTATAGAAAAGTGGGGGGATTTTTGAAAAAAAAGAAGAGAAAATTCGAACACTTATATTTATATTTATATTACATATATGTAAGTGTTTGTTACACATATGTAAGAACAGACGTTCAAAAAAATATTCAAGACTATAATCAAATTAAATATAAAAAAAGCTCTTTTTAATGGTGTAAATTTCATAAAAAAATTAATATTTTATAAAAAAGTTATGAATACTTGAAAAAAGGGTGAAAAAGTTGAATAGATGGAATCTTTAATTATTAAAAAATAAAGGAATTTACATTTACCAAAATACCCTTTTAACAAAACAAAATGATTAATTACGTGGCTTTTTCTTATTGGGTCATTTGGTTTACACATGAAAGAGTGGTTTACATTTGATCCTTACCCTATATATATATATACATGTATATATATATGGGGGAGGGTTGCAGAGAAAACCATAAGTTAGGCGAAAACCATTATCCACCCATGATTTTGTTTATGGGGGAGGGTTCCAGAGAAAACCATAAGTTAGGCAAAAACCAAAAAAACTATTATCCACCCATGATTTTGTTTAATCAATGGTTGAGATCCATAATAGCAAATCTGTAAATAAGAGGAAAATAATTAATATCCTGATTATACTAATTCTTTTATCTTGTTGTCTTTAGTCAGCACAAGTCGTCTCTAAACAAAAATGATAAATTTAGTTTTCAACATGAGATAAGAGACCTCCATTGTGTTCGGTGTCCATGATTATTTCTTAAAATTAAACGTCTTATCCTTCAGCATAGTATAATTATCTATAGCTTTGGGAACACCAACCATAGCCACCTTTAACCCTCGTTCTCAGCACTAACCACACATTACAAAAATCAAATTTTGAAAAAGAAAACCTTATTGTGTATTGCCTTAGCATCAGCATGTGTTCCGTTTCCGGCCAGCACAAAAAGCATGGTGATTCTTCTTTCCTTTTTTTTGAACGACATGGGCTCAACTGGCACGTCCCATCACATCAGATCAGTCTGTCCAGTCTGCCCAAACATCCCCAAGGAATTCAAAATCTACAGAGGATGTTCCTAGTTTTATGAAGTGCACATTGCAAGATTCGAACCCATGACCTCCACAGAGGAGAAACTCTTTGTGAAAACCCCCCTGACCACCAAGACAGAACCTTAATGGCAATGATTCTTCTTTCCTGCCACCATGAAGTTTTTCGGTTACATATATATGTAGCTCATAAGAGTTACGCATAAGTAGCTCGGGAGTTACGCATAAGTATCTCCCACAAAAATGATACAATTGTCGATGAAAAAAAATAGAGAAGATGAGTGAGAAAGATGTCGGGTTTGTTGAGTTACATATATGTAGCTTATATAGCTCCACCAAACGATTTGATTTCTTCCTTTGTTTCCAATTAATTACATCCATTTGATTAGCAAGTTCCTTAATGAATTGATCAGATTCCATAACATCCTCCCAGCAAAGCCTTCCAATTGTTAATTTTTTTTTGCCAACTTTTTTTTATAAAGGCATCAAAACTTCTCGAATGACAATCAATCAAGATTTTATATAAATATACGTATGGCGTTTTACGGTGTTGATGTGTTATCCGATGAAAAAATCATTTGAGAAGTTTTTACAATCTAATAAAAATTAAACACATCCACTCTTTATTTTCCATTTTTTGATGATATACATATCCAAAGGGGTAGAGATATGGGGTTTGGTCAGAGATGGAGTCGTTTTGGAATAGGTAGGGGTTTGGTTGGTGTTGAGTGGAGATGGAAAAGAAACATAAATGAAGGAGAAACAATAGGGATTTGATTTGATTTTTTACAATCATGGTGTTAATCAAGAAGAAGATTTTGGATGATATGTGGGTTTTGGAAGAGATAAAGTTTTTATAGATCTGAGATTTTTACATCCACCTACTCAATCACCATCATCCCAAAACATTTGGAAGATATGAGGTTTTGAATGGGGAATAAAAAATGAGCATTTTATTGTGTAATAAAAAGATTATTTAATTTTTACATCCACCTGCCTGCAATTAATTTTTTACATCCACCAAAATAAATATGAGGTTTTTGATTTTTACATCCAACTGCCCGATCACTTGCAATAGTTTTTTACGTCCACCTGCCCAATCACTTGCAAAAATTTGTGTTTGCATGTCAGATGATGTAAATAAACATTGAACCATTACATCTTATAAATATATAAATTGTTGAAATCTTGAACCATTACATCTTATAAATATATAAATTGTTGAAATCTGAATTGGTTTTTTGTATATTGAACAGGGCTGGGAAAATAAAAAAGTATCTTCAGAGGAAGGAAATATTTTTGGAAGTTGGCCATGTGTATTTTGATTTTACATTAGTGTATTTTGATTTTACACTGTGTATATGTTTTCCCCCTATTTGTAAAGATATTTAGGTATTGGTTGTAGGGATTTTTGTTGGGTTTTTTTTCCTAATTTGTAAAATTATTTGGGTATTTGGATGTAATTTTTTTTTGTTGATTTATGTATATGAGTTTTACACATGATTAAAAAAGCCTGCTTTTGAATTTGTTCTTAGTAGGCATGGATCTAAATATACAGATATGAGGATATGTAGAGGTGGAGATACAAATATGAATATACAAAGGTAGAGGGAGAAAGAGAAAGAGAGTGCTTTTGTTAAATAAATCAAGTAAAATTACTTATTTACCTTTTTAGGGGTATTTTAAAAAGAAAAATACAGATTTAACATGGATAACATATTATTATATTTGTTTAAGATATGTGGTTGTGGGAGGGTTTATGGGTTTTCACAATAAGAAATGATTTTCATTTGATACGTCCCATATATATATATATATATATATATATATATATATATATATATATATATATATATATATATATAGGTAGAGGTTAGGATAGAAAGAGATAAAACCCTACAAAGTCTAGGAAGGAATCTAGGCCATTAGAGCATAGTCATTTGTGATGGAGATTAACGCGGTGGCATTTTGGTAAATAGCTGAAACTTGGAAACCATCAGGAGGGGTAGAATTGAAAGATTCAACCCCAAAGCTTGCACATGCAAGTCACATGCCATTTCCCCCGCTTTTTAAAACGCCCATAACTTTTTTATACGTCATTATTTTTTTTAAAACAATTTCAGCATAAAATCGAACGTTTTTTATCCTTCCAACGAGTATGGTATTACTATATATATATATATATATATATATTCTTTTAAATCGTTTTTGTTTAAATTACATTAAAGTGAAGTTTTTTTAACATGGTGTTTTACATCTGTGGTGTTTTACATCTGTGGTATTTTACATCTATGGTGTTTTACATCTATGGTGTTTTACATATATGGTGTTTTCAACTGGGTATTTTTTAACATTGAGTTTTTTTTCCAGTCATGGTGTTTTTCAACAAACATCTGTGGTGTTTTAAATCTACGGTGTTATGTATTTTTTTAAATCGTTTTTGTTTAAATTACATTAAAGTGGGTTTTTTTCAACATGGTATTTTACATCTGTGGTGTTTTACATCTATGGTGTTTTATATCTATGGTGTTTTACAACTATGGTGTTTTACATCTATGAGTTTTCAACTGGATATTTTTTAAAATTGAGTTTTTTTTCTAGTCATGGTGTTTTTCAACATGGAGTTTTAAAGGTCATGGTGTTTTACACCTGGGGGCTAATTTGAACATGACGTTTTAGTTTTTTTGGTCATGGTGTTTTCACAATGGAAAATTTCAACATGGTCTTTTTTAACTTTTTTGGTCATGGTGTTTTGACGTGTTTATGTTTATGGCGTTTTGCTTCAGTCATGATGTTTTACACTTTTAGATTAAAATTTCAATACCATAAACATAAACCTGGTTAAGGCTTTGTTCGAATTAAAGTGAGTTTTTTTCAACATGGTGTTTACATTTATGGTGTTTTTAACCGAGTGTTTTTTAACATTAAGTTTTTGTAGTCATGGTGTTTTTCTAGTCATGGTATTTTTCACCTGTGGCTAAATTTGAACATGACATTTTAGCTTTTTTCTTAATGGCGTTTTCATAAAAGACAAATTTCAAGATGTTCTTTTTTTTGCTTTTTTGGTCATGGTGTTTTGACGTGTTTATGTTTATGGTGTTTTTGCTTCTGTCACGGTGTTTTACACTTTTAGCTTAAAATTTCAATACCATAAACATAAACTTGGTTAAGCATGTGTTCGAATTAAAGTGGTTTTTCAACATGGTGTTTTACATCTATTGTGTTTTCAACTGAGTGTTTTTTAACACTGAGTTTTTCTAGTCGTGGTGTTTTTCAACAAAGAGTTTTTTGGGTCATGGTGTTTTACACCTAAATGCCAATTTGAATATGGCGTTTTAGTTTTTTTTGTCATGACGTTTTCACAATAACAAATTTCAACATGGTAATTTTTGGCTTTTTAGTTATGTTGTTTTGACGTGTTTATGTTCATGGCGTTTTGTTTCTGTTGTGGTGTTTTACACTTTAGCTTAAAATTTAAACACCATAAATATAAAACTCCATAAAAAACCATAAAAACTCTCAATTTCAAACAACACACATCTATGGTGTTTTTAACTGGGTGTTTTTCAACATTGAGTTTTTCTAGTCATGATGTTTTTCAATAAAGAGTTTTTTTGGTCATGGTGTTTTACACCTAGATGCCAATTTGAATATGGCGTTTTAGTTTTTTTTTGTCATGACGTTTTCATAATGACAAATTTCATAATATTATTTTTTGGCTTTTTTAGTCATGTTGTTTTGACGTGTTTATGTTTATGGCGTTTTGCTTCTGTTATGGTGTTTTACACTTTAGCTTAAATTTCAACACCATAAACATAAAACTCAATAAAATACCATAAAACTCCCAATTTCAAGCAACACACATCTATGGTGTTTTCAACATTGAGTTTTTCTACTCATGATGTTTTTCAACAAATAGTTTTTTGGTTATGGTGTTTTACACCTAGATGCCAATTTGAATATGGATTTTAGTTTTTTTTTGTCATGACGTTTTCACAATGACAAATTTCAAAATAGTATTTTTTGGCTTTTTAGTCATGTTATTTTGACGTGTTTATGTTTATGGCGTTTTGCTTCTGTTATGGTGTTTTACACTTTAGCTTAAATTTCAACACCATAAATATAAAACTCCATAAAACACCATAAAAACTCTCAATTTCAAAAAACACCCAGTTGGTCTTTTTTTTTGAAATATAGCAATACCATACTCGTTGGAAAGATAAAAAGAAACTCGATTTTATAGTGAATTTTTTTTTAAAAAAATAATTACGTATAAAAAAGTTATGGACGTTTTAAAAAAAATGGAGGAAATTGCATATGACTTGCATGTGCAGATTCCTTCCTTTGTTTAAAGATTTTTGACACAATTGCCCTTTCCCTCCTTTTCCCCCATTGTGGTGTCGTGCTGTGTTTTCTTCCTACACTTTGTAGGGTTTTAACCCTTTGTAGCCTAACCCTCCTATATATATATATATATATATATATATATATATATATATATGGAAGGGATATTATAAGAAGGCTAAAGAGTGTAAAAAGTCTTTTAAAAACCCCACCACCACACCCCAAAAGCCTAAAACCCCACCCCAACCCCCCGAAACCTAACCCCACGCCACCCCCAAAAACCTAAAACCCCCTACCCCCCCCAAAATCCTAAATCCTAAGGAAAAAACTAAACCCTAAAATCTAAACCCTACAAGCTAAGATCGTAGAGTTCGACGAGACGGTTGCAACGTCGCCAAAATGAGTAAAATCGGAGTTCGTATGAGCCGGTTATATTTCCGGATATTTCAAAAGCTCTGGGACCATTTTCCAAATAATAACTGTAATAAATAAACGAATAAAAAGTAGGATGCTTCAAGTTGTTATTAGAGCATGGTTTGAGGGATTTAAGTATCTGAAGGGTACTTAAACTCAAACCATAAGTGTTCGTAATATAAATAGGGATTCATTCCGAGGTCATCCGAGGAAGCATGTATGTTTACAAGTCCAGTGCTAGACATAAATGTGTGAGTATACATGGGCTGAATTTTGTTTTAGATAAGCTCCATATGATAATTGAGAGTATTATGAAGCGTAACATATATTGGCTCATACCTAGCCAGTATGAGAGTTAATGAATGAGACCGTCAAGATATCGCAAACATCATATGCTAACTTATGTTAGCAGATAATAAGCCGGGAATTTGAATATGCATGATTAGGATGCATAAATAATTGTACATACATGGATATGGCCTTACATGAAACCCTAGAATACTCGATTAGGGTTAAATTAGTATGAAGCCTGTAGACGTAAAACCCTAGACTATGATTAGGGTAGACAAGTGAGAAATTAAACGAATTTGTATTTCAGCAAAGAATGGCTGAACGACAAATACGTGATGAATAGAGTCACAGGAGCGTTGCTTCTCAAACCTCTCGTCAAAATTGTCACACCCCCAATTTCAACTAACGGAGTTTTACCGCTTGAGAAGTGACGAACCAGGATCTCAGACATTAGTTACTTTGAACGACTCTACATGGGACTCAAAATGAAAATATCTTTTAAATCAGAGTATCAATGCGGAAGCGTAAAGAAAATAAATGCGTAAAATACACAAAACCAAAGTCCAAAGAGTTCAAAACGTCCAACCAAACAAGTACAAATAAAATAATTCAAACAAACATAGATAAGTCATAATCAAAGTTGTTGAATCCCATGCATGCCCTAACGTGCACCTGTGTCTTATCTTAGCGACCTGAGAAAACATGTAAGAAAATATGTCAACACGAGGTTGGTGAGTCCATAGGTTTCAATATATGTAAATAAGCGTTTACCATATTTATGTTCATTCAGTACATATCTATAGGTAGCTAACCTATGTTCATGTTCAGCTCAAGCGCTCGCAACCGAAGCTGACTGTTTGTTTATTGCCTCCTGCCAGGTCTATCAACACTGGCGGTGTGAGTAGGCTAACATTTCACCCGTTCGATATCTAATCGAGTTAGCGCGACTAACGCGGGTGGGATTTGTCAAACCCAGTAGTACTACTAAATATTACCTCGCTAAGATCCATATTAACGGTCCGATATTAGTTGAGGACTTTCTGTGATAGCGTGTTATGCTTAGTATTTAACATTGATATCATACGAATTAAAAATCCAAAATCGTTTAGTCATGTTTTCTCCCCCAAGTTAAAACAGTAAAAGGGGCTGTGAAAACTCACCTGCGTTGCGTTGTAGGTAGTATCACACAATAGACAAGTTAGAACCATGTGTGTAAGTCTCAGTCGACTTACGAATGCCCTAAAATTATAAACACATAAATTAGAGATAAAAATGGAAATTGTGACAATGACCCGGAATGAGAAACGTCCTAAAGAAACGCTCTAGTAACCGAGAGTAGACGAACGTGTCCACAGGAATATGAATTATTTAATTAGTAATTAGATTATATATATACGTGGCGAAAACGAATGACAACAATAATAATAAATATATTCGAGTGTTTTGTCATTTACAAAAATTAGAAAAATAATATAATTTAATATATTATTTTTTAGTTCGAAAGAATAATCTAATTACTCATTCGTGGTACAAAATAATAAGTATATTCTTTTTATGAACGTGATAAATGTGGGTAAATAATATAACTAATTATATTATTATTATTTAGTTTCAAGTGTTATACGAGGTTACAAAACGATACGAAATAATATATATATATATATATATATATTATTTATTAATACGAGTCACGGGTTGGAAATAATATAAATATATTATTTTATTCAGAGTCGTGGTTTGAAAATGATATAAATATATTATTTTATAAATGAACATGCTATTTATAAAATTTCACCCGAGCCTTCGGGTGTTTTCCGGGGCTAAAACACTTTTATATATTAATATAATAATATTAAGAATGATTTTTATTAATTAAATATGTTTAGAAAAATGTTTAAAAAGAAATGTGGGAGCCCGGACTCGAACCCGGGTCTCTCCCACACACGCACACTGCCTTAACCAATCCGCCCGCTAGGGTCATTGCGACAATATCCGGATTGGAATGGTTAAAACATACAAGTCCAGCGTGTTCTTCTCCCCCATCGTAACCGAGCCAAAACCAGTCCCAAATCCGTCGATTTCGATGATGGTCGATCAAAACAACGAATAGGTTATGTTAAACAGATGCTTGCGATCTTGTGTGAGTAATTAATTTAAAAAACAACCGGTCTAAGGTCACTGAATTTAGGAAAAACGGGTCGTAACTCTAGGTTATGAACACAAAATCGATTCATGAGATTCTGATAATAAAAGTTGTTAGAATCATGGGGCTTTTAACAAAAACAACATTGCGAATCTGATTATGTAGTTTAATTTCATTTAAAATGGGTACTGGTATGAGTTCGATTAATCAGAAAATCATAAGAACCCTAGGTTCGATCCGGATTCGATTCGATGATAAAACCTATGAATTTCATAGGGCTTTCAATGTATGAATCAAGGCGAGTCTATTGCTGCCTTCAATTTCAGTAATCCGTATCGAAATGATAGGGTTCGACTAAACCGAAGTCGTATGAACCCTAGGTATCGGATCACGATGAATTCGATAATGGAATCCAAAATTAACATAGGGCTTTTGATATACAGAGGATTGGGAAGCTAATCATGTATATTAATTGGATTTAAATAAAGTCTAGGGTCTGGATCGATTAAACTGGTTTACGATGAATCCTAGAATTCCATTTTGAGTCGAATTCGATAATGTAAATTCTAATTTGGTTAGGGCTTTCAATTATTAGGCAGAAACGACAGTATGGGTTTAGACAATTACCGGATTAGAGTTCGAATTGATGATCCTCAACTAAAATAGTTCTGACTTGAACTGGTTTGATCTCTGGCTCCCTCTGCTATGATTCTGGACGAATTGATGCTTGCAACAGGCTCAAACAGATTCGATAAAGGTGTGAGAGGGTTTAATTTGTGAAAGTAATACGAGGATTCATCGAATTCGATGAATGTTTGATGTGGGTCGACGGTTACAAAATAATTCGTCATTAACCTATTTAATTTGCTAATGATGGATGTTTTAATTGATGTTTAAGATCGTTAATGGCATTAATCGAGCGATAACGGTTTCAATTTCAACAGAATCGATTTGTGAATTTGATTTTGATTGAATTTGTCACGAGTTTGACTTTAAAAGGTCAAACAGAATTAAATTGAATTGATTTTGACTTTGGAAGTTAACATTTCAAGTTTTGGGACTTGGCAGAACTAGTCCCTGTAGTTTAGGTTTGGATTATTGACATAATTAGTCCCTGGGGATTAATATTGGGTTAACTGGGTTAGGAATTAACTGAATATTTAACTGAATTACTAACGGAACTAACTGAAAAGTCCGGATTGTCACATCATCCCCTAGTTGAAAGAATTTTCGTCCTGAAAATTAAATAAATAAAAATAAAAAAAAATTCTCGGGATATCACATCATCCCCTAGTTGAAAGAATTTTCGTCCCGAAAATTAAATAGTACCTTGAGAATTTGATGCGGAGTGCTTGAACAGATTAGGATATTTGCGCATCATCTGATCCTCGCGCTCCCACGTGAATTCCGGTCCGTGTTTCAAGTTCCAACGAACTCTGACAATAGGGATCTTACTGTGCTTTAACGTTTTAACTTCCCTATCCATAATTTCTACAGGTTCTTCGATGAAACGTAACTGTTCATCAACGTGTAGTTCCTCAAGAGGAACTGCGAGTGATTCGTCTGCTAGGCATTTATTTAAATTTGAGATGTGAAAGACGTTGTGCACACTACTAAGTCCTTCAGGTAGGTCCAACTGATACGCCACTGGTCCGATTCTCTTCATTATCTTGAATGGTCCAACATAACGAGGATTCAGTTTGCCTCGTTTTCCGAAACGAATGACACCTTTCCAAGGTGAGACTTTAAGTAAGACCATGTCACCTATTTGAAACTCTAAGGGTTTACGACGCTTGTCGGCGTAGCTCTTTTGACGATCACGAGCTGCCGCCATACGGTTTCTAATTTGAACGATCTTTTCAGAAGTTTCAAATACGAGTTCAGGACCTGTGAGTTGGCTATCCCCAACCTCGGTCCAACAAATAGGAGAACGGCATTTCCGTCCATAAAGTGCTTCAAATGGAGCTGCCTTGATGCTAGTGTGATAACTGTTGTTGTAGGAGAACTCCACCAACGGTAGATGAGACTCCCAAGTGTTACCGAAATCAATCACACAAGCTCGTAGCATGTCCTAAGGCGTTTGAATAGTACGTTCTGTTTGGCCGTCAGTTTGAGGATGGTATGTTGTGCTCATATCTAGACGCGTGCCTAGGGCGTTATGTAACGACTTCCAGAAGCAAGAGGTGAATCGTGCATCACGATCTGAAATAATAGTGATTGGCACCCCGTGCCGAGAGACTATTTCTTTCAAGTAAGTACGAGTAAGCTTATCCATTTTGTCGGTCTCTTTGATTGCTAAGAAGTGAGCGGACTTTGTTAATCGATCAACAATTACCCAAATGGTATCACATCCGGTAGGGGTTCGTGGTAATTTGGTGATGAAGTCCATGGATATTTGTTCCCATTTCCACATGGGAATTTCTAGTTGTTGCAGAAGACCGGATGGTTTTTGATATTCAACTTTGACCTTCGCGCAAGTAAGACACTTACTAACATAGGTGGCTATATCGGCCTTCATCTTCGGCCACCAATATATCACCTTTAGGTCATGGTACATTTTTTTGGAACCTGGATGTATCGAGTAACGAGATTTATGGGACTCATCCATAACTAGTTCCCTTAGGTTTCCGAATACTGGAATCCATATTCGCTCGGCAAAGTAGCGAATACCGTCAGATTTGACTTCAAGCTGTGCTTCCAGACCGCGTGTACTTTCCAGCAGTAGATTTTCTTCTTTTAGGGCTTCGAGTTGAGCACTACGGATTTTGTCAGGTAATCCGGGGTGAATAGTGAGCTGTAATGCTCGAACTCGTTAGGGTTTCGTTTCCTTTCGACTCAGGGCATCAGCTACAACGTTAGTTTTACCCGGGTGGTATCGGATCGCACAATCATAATCGTTTAAGAGTTCGACCCAACGACGCTGTCGCATGTTCAACTCTTTCTGTTCGAAGATATGCTGAAGACTCTTGTGATCGGTGTAGATGGTGCATTTGGTACCGTACAAGTAATGTCTCCATATCTTAAGTGCGAAAACTACGGGTCCCAACTCTAAGTCATGAGTGGTGTAGTTTCTATCGTGGACCTTTAGTTGACGTGAAGTGTATGCGATCACCTTTTCGCGTTGCATTAAGACACAACCCAGACCCTGAATAGATGCATCACAATAAACTACAAAATCATCGGTTCCTTCCGGAAGAGCTAGAATAGGTGCACTGCAGAGTTTTTGCTTAATATGTTGGAATGCTGACTCTTGATTATCGCCCCAGTTATAGGCTTTACCCTTTTGGGTTAAGACAGTGAGAGGTTGTGCAATTTTTGAAAATCCTTCGATGAATCGACGGTAATATCCAGCCAATCCAAGAAATTGTCGCACATCAGTCGGAGTCGTCGGTGCTGCCCAATTCTTGATGGCTTCTATCTTTGATGGGTCGACATGTATTCCTTTCTCGTTAACCACATGCCCTAGAAACTGAACTTCCCGGATCCAGAATTCACACTTGGAAAACTTAGCATACAGTTGCTCTCGCTTAAGTAATTCCAAAATTAGGCGTAGATGTTCCTCATGTTCTTCCTTGTTCTTGGAATAAATGAGGATGTCGTCGATGAAAACGATAACGAACTGGTCAAGGTAAGGCTTACACACACGGTTCATGAGGTCCATGAATACCGCAGGTGCGTTGGTTAATCCAAAAGGCATGACCATAAATTCGTAATGGTCGTACCTCGTTCTGAATGCAGTCTTTGAGATATCCTCTTCTCGGACTCTTAACTGATGGTATCCGGACCTAAGATCTATTTTGGAATAGAAACTCGATCCTTGGAGTTGATCAAAGAGGTCATCTATGTGAGGTAAAGGGTAGCGGTTCTTGATTGTGACTTTATTCAGCTCCCGGTAGTCAATACACATACGGAAGGTTCCGTCCTTTTTCTTGACAAATAGTACCGGAGCTCCCCACGGTGATGAACTAGGTCGGATGAAACCTTTATCCAACAAATCTTGCAGTTGAGTGGACAGCTCTTGTAAATCACTGGGTGCCAGTCTGTAGGGTGCCCGAGCAATCGGTGCCGCTCCGGGTGCTAGATCAATTTGGAATTCAACTTGACGGTGCAGTGGCAGACCGGGCAGATCCTCGGGAAACACTTCCAAAAATTCACGCACGATGGGAATATCTTCAATCTTCTTCTCTTCTGATGGCTGCTCAGCAACGAGGGCCAAAATAGCTGTATGCCCCTTTCGTAGGCATTTTTGTGCTTTCATAAAAGATATGATGCCCATGACTGCACCAACTCTTTCGCCTTGAACGGAAAGGGTTTCTTCACTCGGGAGAGGTATACGAACAATCTTCTCATGACATATAATTTCGGCTTGGTTTTTAGATAACCAATCCATTCCAACAATTACATCAAAACTACCAAGTGTGACAGGCATAAGATCGATATCAAATATATGTTTAGCTAGCTCAAGTTTACATCCATTAAGAATGTGAGTTGCCTCAATTATTTGGCCATCAGCTATCTCTATTGTATACTTAGCTTTTAATAGAGATGAAGTTCCTTTTATCATATTACTAAATTTCTTAGATATAAAACTTCTATCAGCACCAGTGTCAAAAAGGACAGAAGCAAAGTAATTATTTACGAGGAACTTACCGGTGACCACATTATGGTCGTAACGGGCTTCTCCAGATACTGGCACGAAGGCTCGTCCCTTCGCACCATTTCCTCCACCATTTCCATTATTACCACCATTGCCATTGTTATTTTGGTTAGGATTGTGGTTTTCGTTACCCCCTTTCTTCAACTGAGGAAAATTATTCCGAATATGCCCTTCCTTTCCGCACTCAAAGCAACCCCTTGTGGATCCCGGTTGTTGAAAAGGTTGTTTAGCTTGTAACTCACCCTTGCAGTCCTTAGTAGTATGACCTATTTTGCCGCACCTCTGGCAACGATTGCAAAACCCAAAGTGGTGGAAGTTACACTTGTTACACTTCGGAGACTTCCCCGCGTAACCACCCTGGTTTTGACCTGAAGAGGTCGACTGGTTGAAGTTCTTGGTAGGCTCAAACCTACGCTATTGCTGCTGCTGTGATTGATTAAACTAAGGTTGGTTGGGTTGGGGTCCTTTGGAGTGAGAGTAGGAGCGGTTGTGGGTGTTGGAATGGTGATCAAACTTGCGTTTGTGATTATCGGTGGATTTAGAAACCGAACCTCTCGGAGGTAGAGTCCCTTGTGTCACCGCTTGGTCGGTTAACTTATGGGCAAGTCGGATAGTTTGTTCGATAGTGGTAGGATTGGATGAAGTAACCATGCTTTGTATTTGAGGCACTAGACCCCCAATGTAAAGCTCAATTCTCTTGTAATCAGGAGTTACCATATGCGGGCACATAGTAGCAAGTTCATGGGAACGTGTGGTGTAGAGTTCAATTTCAGAACCCTCCATCTTTAGGTTCCAAAATTCTCCCTCTAACTTCTGGATTTCATCGCGAGGGCAGTATTCCTCCTTCATCATTGATTTGAATTCCTCCCACTGGAGTCCATTCGCCATGGCCAGACCCAACATTTGGACCTGGGCGTTCCACCATGTGAGTGCCGGGCCTTCTAAAGTTCTGGCGGTAAACTTCACCTGATTAGCCACGGGGCAGTTGCACATGGCAATTACTGATTCAACCTTCTCAAACCAACGAAGTAGTCCAACGGCTCCTTCAGCTCCACTAAAGGTGTGGGGCTTACAATCCATGAATGCCTTGAAAGTGCAGGCTGGTTGTTGGTTTTGCTGGACTGGATTTAGAAATAAAAATAGGATTGGAATTATAGAATTTAGGAAGAGGTTTTTACGAGTTAGATTGACATCATTAGTCAATAGCTAAAGCATTTACCTGCAGCATTCTGTGCTGCTAGAGCCTTCGCCACACTATCATTTATCAGTGCCGCTAGCTCTGCTGCCGTCATGTTAATGGTACCACGACCACCGGCATGGCCTCCGCGTCCTCTCCCTAACATGATTCTTCACAATCACAAATGAAAAACAATGAGAAATATATCTCATATTAAACATTTTTCAGGTGTGAGTAAGGAGATACAACATCTAATATTTTGAAAATTAAATAAATTGTAAGGCTACAAAATAAATAACTCAAATATTAAACTTCTCATGCTTTTATTGGATGGGAACAACCTAACCCATCTAGGTTTGAAAAGAAATAACATAAGCAAAAGCAAACATGAAAAGGAAGATAGAATAGGGAGATCATCAAGCATCTTTGTCATCGGAAGAAACATACGATTGTGCATCGTCTATCTCCACTGGTTCCTCCTCCAAAGGCTCCTCTTCGAAGGGCTCTTCTTCAAAAGGCTCCTCCTCAAAAGGTTCCTCCTCAAAAGGCTCCTCCTCGCCATCAGAAAGTGGAATCTCCTCAGGAAATAGAGCGGCTTGCAGTTGGGCTTCCAAGTGAGTCACCCTCTCTTGAAGACCTTCAGCAGTGTGGTTTGCTACATGTAGCTGAGCTTCCAGAGAAGCCACCCTCTCCAGAACTCCTTCCATGTCATTGTTCGAGGTGTCCACCCTCGTCTCTAAGTGCGTCACACGATCCACCAGAAGGTTATGGACCTGGTCAGTTACTGCTAGTTTAGCAGTTAGAAGTTCTATCCCTACTTTATTCTCCTCTATTTGAGGCTCTTTCTTCAAAATATTCGGTATCTCATCGGTAGCATCCTTTACAATACTTAACTCTCTAGACATATAAAACACAAAGGCTGCAAAAGCTTGTTCCATAGTACATGGCAAGCTAGGCATGGTAGATGATGAGGAAGTAGAACCGAAGTAAGGTGATGGGACATTTCCCATTTCGATTCATCTTTGGATCATTTGTGGGTATGCGTTCCAATTACGAGTAGGATTCATTGCTTGCGCGCTGCTCGTTTCTCCCTGGTCAACTGAATAGTCACTGGAAGTAGTCCGGCGCCTTTTGGGCTCCGGGGATGATAGGATAGGTGCCTTATGTCTTGGTGCCTTAGGTGATGAAGGTGGGGTTGACGACATGTTCCTGTAACAATACATATAAGTGCCAAACATCCAAATGACATGTAACTAATGTGTGAGGCTATAGTCTAGTATGCAATCCTAGTTCTCTATAACCAATGGCTCTGATACCAATCTGTCACACACCCAATTTCAACTAACGGAGTTTTATCGTTTGGGAAGTGACGAACCAGGATCTCAGACATTAGTTACTTTGAACGACTCTACATGGGACTCAAAATGAAAATATCTTTTAAATCAGAGTATCAATGCGGAAGCGTAAAGAAAATAAATGCGCAAAATACAAAAAACCAAAGTCCAAAAGTCCAAAGAGTTCAAAACGTCCAACCAAACAAGTACAAATAAAATAATTCAAACAAACATAGATAAGTCATAATCAAAGTTGTTGAATCCCACGCATGCCCTAACGTGCACCTGTGTCTTATCTTAGCGACCTGAGAAAACATGTAAGAAAATATGTCAACACGAGGTTGGTGAGTCCACAGGTTTCAATATATGTAAATAAGCGTTTACCGGATTTATGTTCATTTAGTACGTATGTATAGGTAGCTAACCTATGTTCATGTTCAGCTCAAGCGCTCGCAACCGAAGCTGACTGTTTGTTTATTGCCTCCTGCTAGGTCTATCAACACTGGCGGTGTGAGTAGGCTAACTTTCACCCGTTCGATATCTAATCGAGTTAGCGTGACTAACGCGGGTGAGATTTGTCAAACCCAGTAGTACTACTAAATATTACCTCGCTAAGATCCATATTAACGGTCCGATATTAGTTGAGGACTTTCTGTGATAGCGTGTTACGCTTAACATTTAACATTGATATCATACGAATTAAAAATCCAAAATCGTTTAGTCATGTTTTCTCCCCCAAGTTAAAACAGTAAAGGGGCCGTGAAAAATTACCTGCATTGCGTTGTAGGTAGTATCACACAATGGACAAGTTGGAACCACGTGTGTAAGTCTCAAACGACTTACGAATGCCCTAAAATTATAAACACATAAATTAGGGATAAAAATGGGAATTGTGACAATGACCCGGAATGAGAAACGTCCTAAAGAAACGCTCTAGTAACCAAGAGTAGACGAACGTGTCAACGGGAATATGAATTCTTTAATTAGTAATTAGATTATATATATACGTTGCGCGACGAATGACAACAATAATAATAAATATATTCGAGCGTTTCGTCTTTTACAAAAATTAGGAAAATAATATAATTTAATATATTATTTTTAGGTTCGAAAGGATAATCTAATTACTCATTCGTGGTACAAAATAATAAGTATATTTTTTTTATGAACGTGATAAATGCGGGTAAATAATATAACTAATTATATTAGTATTATTTAGTTTCAAGTGTTAAACGAGGTTACAAAACGATACGAAATAATATATATATATATATATATATATATTATTTATTAATACGAGTCACGGGTTGGAAATAATATAAATATTTTATTTTATTTAAAGTCGTGGTTTGAAAATGATATAAATATATTATTTTATAAATGAACATGCTATTTATAAAATTTCACCCGAGCCTTCGGGTGTTTTCCGGGGCTAAAACACTTTTATATATTAATATAATAATATTAAGAATGATTTTTTTTAATTAAATATGTTTAGAAAAATGTTTAAAAAGAAATGTAGGAGCCCGGACTCGAACCCGGGTCTCTCCCACACACGCACACTGCCTTAACCAATCCGCCCGCTAGGGTTATCGCGACAATATCCGGATTGGAATGGTTAAAACATACAAGTCCAGCGTGTTCTTCTCCCCCATCGTAACCGAGCCAAAACCAGTCCCAAATCCTTCGATTTCGATGATGATCGATCAAAACAACGAATAGGTTTTGTTAAACAGATGCTTGCAATCTTGTGTGAGTAATTAATTTCAAAAAACAACCGGTCTAAGGTCGCTGAATTTAGGAAAAACGGGTCGTAACTCTAGGTTATGAACACAAAATCGATTCATGAGATTCTGATAATAAAAGTTGTTAGAATCATGGGGCTTTTAACAAAAACAACATTGCGAATATGATTATGTAGTTTGATTTCATTAAAAATGGGTACTGGTATGAGTTCGATTAATCAGAAAATCATAAGAACCCTATGTTCGATCCGGTTTCGATTCGATGATAGAACTTCTGAATTTCATAGGGCTTTCAATGTATGAATCAAGGCGAGTCTATTGCTGCCTTCAATTTCAGTAATCCGTATCGAAATGATAGGGTTCGACTAAACCGAAGTCGTATGAACCCTAGGTATCGGATCACGATGAATTCAATAATGGAATCCAAAATTAACATAGGGCTTTTGATATACAGAGGATTGCGAAGCTAATCATGTATATTAATTGGATTTAAATAAAGTCTAGGGCCTAGATCGATTAAACTGGTTTATGATGAACCCTAGAATTCCAGTTTGATTCGAATTCTATAATGTAAGTCCTAATTTGGTTAGGGCTTTCAATTATTAGGCAGAAACGACAGTGTGGGTTTAGACAATTACCGGATTAGAGTTCGAATTGATGATCCTAAACTAAAATAGTTCCGACTTGAACTGGTTTGATCTCCGGCTCCCTCTGTTATGATTCTGGATGATTTGATGCTTGCAACAGGTTCAAACAGATTCGATAAAGGTGTGAGAGGGTTTAATTTGTGAAAGTAATACGAGGATTCATCAAATTCGATGAATGTTTTATGTGGGTCAACGGTTACAAAATAATTTGTAATTAACATGTTTAATTTGCTAATGATGGATGTTTTAATTGATGTTTAAGATCGTTAATGGCATTAATCGAGCGATAACGGTTTCAATTTCAACAGAATCGATTTGTGAATTTGATTTTGATTGAATTTATCATGAGTTTGACTTTAAAAAGTCAAACAGAATTAAATTGAATTGATTTTGACTTTGGAAGTCAACATTTCAAGTTTTGGGACTTGGCAGAACTAGTCCTGTAGTTTAGGTTTGGATTATTGACATAATTAGTCCCTGGGGTTTAATATTGGGTTAACTAGGTTTGGAATTAACTGAATATTTAACTGAATTACTAACGGAACTAACTGAAAAGTCCGGATTGTCACAGAAATGAAGTTAAACAAGTTTCGGAAAATATTTAGAGCAAATCGCGTTAGAGGTAGGAAAAGCTTTCAATGCAAACCTTCCGATTATGCAGGCTGAACTGCAAAGTTCGTTAGAAAGATGGTTCGAAAACCATAAGGGAGTCGAACAACCTCAGACTGGAGAAGTTGGAAATTCTAAATCAAACCGATGCACGTATAAGGACTTTATGACATGCAAACCAATAGCTTTCAAGGGCTCAGTTAATCCCTTAGAGAGTCAAAGATGGATATATTCGACAGAAACAGTTTTCGATACATGTCATTGCAGTAAGGAGGATGAAGTAACATTCGCCACCAACCAACTATAAGTGAGAGTTGATGATTGGTGGGGAGTGGTAAAAAGAAAGAAGAGAAGAGACAAAATCAAATAAATGAAATGGGAAGAGTTCAAAGATATCTTCCTGACCCATTATTGCCCATGAGCGGCAATCGAAAAAATTACTAAGGAGTTCCTTCAACTCCATCAAACGAATGAGTCAGTGGCTGAGATTACTGGCATTTTCTTCGATAAAGCCAGATTCTGCCATGCTTTGTTAACAACTCCCGAAATAATAAAATGAAGAAATGATAACGAGATCGGGGTTAAGTCGGAGGATTTAAAAGAAAAAAAATCTAAAGAAAAGGGGATAGGCTTGGGCTAGGCTCCAATGGGCCGAGGGGAGCCTATGTATATACAGGCTAAAACAACTCCCCTTCCCTCATTAACCCTCACTTGTGCAAGCTAGAGAAAGAGAGGGTTTAGCAAGAGAAATAAAAGGAATCGATTCAAAGGCTTGGATATCGTCTCTCATCACTCGAGCATCGCGTAGAAGCAGAAACCAGACCCCGAAGGGTAACCATCTAGCCCAAATTCGAGTTTTTATAACTTTCGGGGTTCGTGTTAAAAACGATTAAAGCTTAAGTTTTTACGTATGAAACTTGAAACAAACCGTAGATTTGAGTTCATGGATGAAAATGTAACATTTTGAATGTAAAAAGTTTAGAGTTTGAACAATTGGAAAGCATGGATCATATCTAGGGTTCTGATTGGGGGAAGAAGCTCGTGTGTAACCATTTTAAGCGAACTTGTTCATGTTCGCTAGAAATTGGCAAACTTATCATACATTCACCTAGAATGCTAAAGTAGCGAACATAACATGGAGAACTTACTAACTTCGCCTAAGCTTAGAAGTGGCGAACTTGCCTAAGTTTGCGTATGCCTAAAAGTAGCGAACTTACCTAAGTTCGTCCATGCTTAAAGAGGCGAACTCACTATAAGCGTATTTTCCATGTTCTCCTAAGCCCAAAATGGCGAACTTACATAATTTCGCCTAACCCTAAGAATAGAAACGTTTAGGGTCGTTTAGGTTTATTATCTTATATTGTATGACTTGATTATACAAATTTTGTGTGACCTTAGTGACGCTCTTTAACCAGCTAGTATACTTCAAGAAACGCTCATCAGGTGAGTTCTATGTGCCCCCTATGTGTTACGTGCAGACAAACTTTAACTGTTTGGGGTGAAGTGTATACATGATATGAATGAATGTAAGGAATGTTATATATATAGCTATATGTGTTATATGACAATGCATGACAAACATAAGAATGACATGTATGTTTATAAACAATGAAATGAAAGTACAACATAACGTATAAGAATGAAATCTTGCTTTATATAAATTGCTTGCTAAAAACAATGTTATGGACAACGGCTACTTCAGTAGTCGGACCACCACTCGACTTTATGCAGCCAAAATTAAAAGTATAGAAACTTAGACTAAACTAAGGCTACTATAGTAGAATCAGTCTCTCATTCGATGCACAACTGTATGTATAGTTCGGGTGGGAAACGGATGCTTTAGGGTAGGAAAGGGAATAGACAGACTACCACGGTAGGACGGTTAAGACGGACGACCGAAGGTTTGCCGGACGGTTAATGCAGACAAACGATTTCTAGTGCTGAACGGTTAATGAAATGGGCTACGACGGTAGTTCGAGAGCGTTTTTCTTTGTGACTTACGTCATCATAATGACCGGTTGATCACCGATATGTGTATGACAAATGAATGTTCACCAAGAAATGAACATGTATGTATTTATATATGTACTCATTTATCAATCATCTACTAAAGCAGTAAAGTGAAGAACTACAAATATATATATATATATATATATATATATATATATATATATTTATCATGTTAATGACCGCTAGTTTTAAACTAGAACTCACCAGCGTTAGCTGACTTTTAGTATGCACTTCAAGTAACAAGAAGAAAAGTCGTGCAAAGGCGTGATGTCTACCTTCCACAATTGACATCCCATTTGTTTTGATTTTATGTTAAGAAAATGTTCTGTTATGTTAAGACTTTCACTATTATGTAATTGAATGATGTATTTTTCTATTACTTTTGAATGTTTTAATTTAATTCAACACTTATTGACTATTAATATAAGTAATTCCAGCAAGTGGGGTCTCCCGAGTTTTAGGCCTTACATCAGAAACTAAAATTTAAAAAACCGGTAAAGAATCCCTCTCAAAGGAAAGATGTGAGATATTGTAGAATTTGCAGACAAAAACACCCAGGAGAGTGCAGGCTCAGGCTCAGGTGAAACACCTTACTTATTTATTATTATTTTATCAGATTTAATGCGAAAATGGTCCCAGTTTATTAAAAACGTGCCATTTAAAATGACACAGGTATATTTTATTTATAAACGTTGTTTTATAAACATTTTATTTATAACTAGGGATTCTTCGCTCCGACCGACCACGTCCTTAGGAAGCCTTATTCCATGTGCTTCTTTCTTGAAATGTTTGGAAAACTTTTTTATATTAGCATACGCTAAGTGTGTACAATGCGTCATTCATTTTACGATGGAACAATTTAGGTTCTTAATGTTCAAGCTTCCTAGGCAATCTTACCCCCATGACCATCTCCGGACGTACCTTTGGTCACGTCATTCATATATTTTATGGGCTCAAGAGCCCCCGCATGGCCATCTTAGGCCGTACTTAGGTCATAGTCCTGGCAAGGTCCTTACACTCGTCGGTGTAGACCCCTTGCTTTTGTCATGAACACTCATTGCCACGAAGGATTATTCATTCTTAAGATCTACCTTGTAGGCTTTTGATCTTTTATTTATTTCTCTTCTTCTTTATTGAGATCCAACTTATAGGTCGGATATCTCTTTTTCATTTTGGTCCTTGAGTATCTTAGACTCACAACCTCCTAGTTTTATCAAACATTTTTTTTCATTACACATATGTATGCTTGATTTATTCCCGGCCAGTCATCACCTTAAAACTTTGTAACGGTTTCTCCACGATGCACTAAGGGGATTTATATATAGGAAGTACCAGCGGCGTATCCATCACCTCTTTAATACTTCGTGAGTACTCCGTCATTCCATTTTAGGGTTTAGACTCGTTCCATCACATACATTCATATTTGGCATGTATTAACATGTATTCACATATTCATCTTTGTCATGCATTCATGTATTCACCCTTGTTATACATTTGCATCGCATTTATTATCTCTTAATGGTGCATTTGTTCGATGGAATTAAATTGAATTGGATAGAATTGGAATTGAGATTCCATTCCTTATTGTGTATGGTTTGCATAATTTGTTGGAATTGGAATCCAAATTCATTTTCAACATGTTTGGTTACAACAAGAATTGTAATTAGAATTAATTCGAACAAATTCCTTATAAAAAACAATTCCAAATTCCTTCCAAATTGTGAAGGAATTCACCAAAAATAAATGGAATCTTCTACCACTAACCCTGACCGCCACTCTTACCCCCGACCGCTACCCCCGACATCGACCCCCGACCCCTGATCGTCGCCCCCAACACTCAGTCGGTGGTGGCGGTGCGGTCGGGTGTAACCTCCAGGATTTTCCGGCCTTTATTTTTACTATTCCGGTACTTTTAATTTCATATATCGATGATTTGTACCATCCTATTTCAATAGAAACTATCATATTTACCCATCTCATTACATGAACGTATACATAAATAAATGCATTGTGTACAATTGATTCATTTCAATATAACAAGGATATATAAGGGATTATATAAATAATTGTTTAAAGTTCAAGAAATAAATATACATATATGTTAGGTTATTACTAAGCCAATATATATGTATATATATATGGGAAGGTTCTACTAAAAAATGGTTTTTCTCTAAGAAACGCTAAGAAATGGGTAAAACGAACTCCGATTTAGCTCATTCCAGCGGCGTTGGAACCGTCTCATCGAACTCTAATCCAGACCCAAAAACCTAATCCCTCCTCCACCCGCACCCCTAAAAACCTAAACCCCCCTCCAACCCCACCCCGAAAATCCTAAAACCACCACCACCCTCCCCCAAAAACCTAAAACCCCTAAACCTAAACCCACCCCAAAAACCTAAACCCCCCACCCACCCTCTAAGAAAACCTAAACCCTAAAACCTAATCCCTAAGGCTAAACCATAAGGATAAAACCCTAAAATTCAAACGTAAAATCTAATCCTTAAAAGCTAAGATGGTAGAGTTCGACCAGACGGTTCCAACGCCGCTGAAATGAGCTCAATCGGAGTTCGTTTGATATCGTTTTTTAGCGTTTTGGTCATTTAATAGATTTTTAGTGAAAAACTACTTATTTAAACCTCCCTCTATATATATATATGTTCTGTTACAAAGGCTCAAAACTCTAAAAAGTATAGAAAGGAATCTCAGCCACAAGATCTTTGTGATTTGTGGCTGAGATTCATGCGGTGACATTTTTATAAATAATAGCAAGTGGAAAAGCACTAGGAAGGGTATTAAGGGAAGTGACAAGTCAAAAAAGTGCACATATAAGTCACATGTCATTTCCCATTTTTTTAAAAGCGTCCATAACCTTTTTATACGTCGTTATTTTTAAAAAAATATTTCACCATAAAATCGAGCGTTTTTTATCTTTACAACGAGTATGATATTGCTATATTTATATACTCTTTTAAATCGTTTTTGTTTAGATGACATTAAAGTGGGTTTTTTTGTACATGATGTTTTAGATCTATGTTGTTTTCAACGGTGTGTTTTTCTAGATATGGTGTTTTACATATGTGGATCATATTCAACATGCCGTTTTAGCTTTTTTGGTTATGGTGTTTTCAACATTACGATTAGTTTTTTATTATATATATATAAATATATATATTTAAATCATTTTTTTTAAATAACATTAAAGTGGGTTTTACCAAACATGGTGTTTTATATTTATGATGTTTTAAAGCTATGGTGTTTTTCTAGTCATGGTGTTTTACAAATGTGGCCATTTTGAACATGGCGTTTTAGCTTTTTTGGTCATGGTGGTTTCAACATTACAATTAGTTTATTATATATATATATATATATATATTCTTTTAAATCGTTTTTAATTAAATAACATTGAAAGTGAGTTTTTTTTCAACATTGTGTTTTAGATCTATGGTGTTTTTTCAACATAGAGTTTTTTAGATTATGGTGTTTTTCAACATAGAGTCTTTCTAGTCATTGCGTTTTATACCAAGAGGCCAACTTCAACATGGCGTTTAGCTTTTCTGGTCATGGTGCTTTCAAAATGACAGATTTCAACATGGTGTTTTTGGTCATGGTGTTTTAGTTTCTTTATAAACTCTTTGATAAATCACAATCACAAATTATGATCCAACATGACGTTTTAGTTTCTTTATAAACTAGTTCAACATGTCGTTTTAGTTTTAACATGTGTTTTCAGAATCACAATGACAAATTAAAATGCCAAATTTTCATATGGTGTTTTTGTTCATGGTGTTTTCACATGGTGTTTTAGTTTGTCATTGTGTTTTACAACTATGACGTATAATTTATGTTGAACTAGACGTTTAAAAAAAAGGTAAAACACCATAAACACAAACATGGCAAAACACTATGTATATGGAAGTTAAAGTATAAAAAACAATGAAAAACTAATCATCGATTGAAATTTTACAACTGTGACGTATAAATTTTACGCCAAAAGTGTAAAACACCATGACAAAACAAAACGCCATAAACATAAATATCATAAAATACATATATATAGATGTTCAAATATAAAACACCATGTGTAAAATGTACAATTTCAAAAACCATGTGTAAACTCCATAAAACACCATAAACACCATAAAAACTCACAAGTTCAAACAACACCCAGTTGGTGGTTTTTTTTAATATAGCAATACCATACTCGTTTGAAAGATAAAAAACGCTCGATTTTATGATATAATTTTTTTTAAAATAATGATGTATAAAAAAATTGTGAACGTTTAAAAAATAAGAGGGGGGGGGGGAATGACATGTGACTTCTATGTGCATGTGATGATTCAATGATCTTGTGTTTTTGACACAAGTACCCTTTCCTTTCTTTTCTATTCTTGGACACGTGTTGCGCTGAGAATTCTTCTTATACTTTTTAGGCTTTCCCCCTTTCTAGCCTAACCCTCCTCTATATATATACATATAGGGGAAGGTTCCACTAATAAGTGATTTTTCGCTAAGAAACGCTAAGAATTGGGTCAAATGAACTCCGATTAAGCTCATTTCTGCGGTGTTGGAACCATCTCATCGAACTCTAATCCGGATCTAAAAACCTAAAACCTGCACCCCAAAAACCTAAACCCCCCTCCAACACCACCTCGAAAAGCCTAAAAGCACCACCCCACCCCCCCATCCACCACCCCAAAAACCTAAACTCAACCCCCACCCCAAAAACCTAAACCCAACCCCACCCACCCCCAAAAACCTAAACCCCCCACCCCACCCCCCTAAAAAAAACCTAAACCATAAAATCTAAACCCTAAAATTCAAACGTAAAATCTAAACGTTAAAAGCTAAACCCTAAAAGCTAAGATGATAAAGTTCGACAAGACGGTTCCATCGCCGCTGAAATGAGCTCTATCGGAGTTCGTTTGATATCGTTTTTCACACACAATCTTATAAAAAGTATATTATAAATTTTATAAATAAATTAGGGTTTATAAATGCTATATAAAGATTTTTATTTTGTAAATTATATTTAATATTTAAAACATTATTTAAAATATAAAAATTTATTTAATTTTATAAAAACTTATCAAATTTAATGGTTTTATATTTTATAAAAACTACAGGGTTTGATTTGTAATTTCTGAAACTCTAATTTATTTAAACTTAAACCTAGGTTTTTGCATGAAATAATAAACCTTTGAAACCACAGGGACTAAACTACAATTTTCAGAAACCTTTCCCCCTTTTCCAGTCATGGGTTCGAGTCCTACACACACCGGTTTTGAGACCAATATTCACGAACTCATCTTTAACATGTAACATCCCAAATTTTTAAAGGAAATAATAGTCCAGGGGCTAAAGTGCAAATAGCCCAAAGTATAGGGGCTTAAAATAAAGAAATAGGAAAATGGTGTCGGTAGCGGACCGCTACCAAGCCAGTAACGGTCCGCTAGCCGCAAATGGTCCAGACAATGAGGAAGTGACACGTGGCGGGTGACTCATGAACAAGGATTGGGTAGCGGACCGCTACCCAGAACCTTAGCGGTCCGCTACGTGGTAGGCAAGAAAAACGGCTGGCAAGAGGCGGTACCGCCTAGCTTAGCAGTTTCACCCTATAAATAGATTCATTTGCCGTTCAAAATGGAAACAACACACCAACACCAAAACCATCACACACACACACTCACGCATACCGAGGAGCCCTGAACGACGGTTACGAGTGTTGTACGAGACGAGTGCGGTTGGAGTTTGGCGAAACGCTTAAAGCAAGGAACGAACTTCGAAACTATCCAAGGATAGGTAAGTACACTGGACCCGTACCCCAGAAACGGTTATGTAAAGTACGTGCTTATGTGATGTAATTATGTGATATATGGTATGTGGTAAGACGAGAGTACGAGGTAATGACGGATTAGTCTAGACACTAAACAGGAGTAATGGAGTAATCACGACATATCCAAGGGGTGGTGGATACGCAGCTGGTACTTCCTATTTAAAAAACCTCGTGTGTACTTCGTGGTGAAACCATTATGAATGTTTAGGGGTATAGACTAATAAAGAATAAAGAAATATAGTTAACGTACGGGAGAACATCCAACCTGTATGTAGTTATTTAACAAAAGGAATGTCATGTCTAGGAAAGAGCGGTGTATAAATCTCTCCTAGACCCGTCGCTCTTTCTTGGGGACATCTCTGTTGGAGGTACTACTCTGGTATGAAGATCACCCAGTTTACAATATATAACGAATACAAATATGAGATGAAAGTTTATCATGCATAATAAATATGAATACGTGATGGAGATGGATACATGAAATGCATGATAAATATATTAGTGCATGATGATACGTGCAAACATGAATGAGTATGATGGAACGAGTCTAAACCCTAAAACAGAATAACGGAGTACTCACAAAGTGTTAGAGGGGTGGTGGATACGCCACAGGTACTTCCTATATATAAACCCTTCTAATGCGTCGTGGAGAAACCGTTACGAAGTTTTAACGGTGAGGACTGGTTGGTGAATAAATCAAGCATATATATGAAATGAAAACAAATGCTTGATACATTTGGGAGGCTGTGAGTCAAAGATACTCAAGGTCCCAAATGAAATGAGATACCCGGCCTGAAAGGTGGATCTCAATAAAGAAAAGAAAAAGGAAACTCTAGGCCTATGGGGCTGAAAGAGTAAACTCTAGGCCTACGAGGCTGAAAGAGTAAAAGATTCCAAGCCTACGAGGCTAAGGAATAAATGAGTCTTCGTGACAATGCAAGGGGTCTGTACTGACGAGTATAAGGACCTTGCCAATACTCAGACTGGAGGTACGGCCTGTGATGGTTGCGTGGGGGGGGGGTTAGCACACCCATAAAATATACAAAAAGCGTGACCGGAGGTACGTCCAGAGATGGTCACGTGGGCGCAGAGAGCCCGAGAAAACTTGAACAATAAGAACCTAAAGGGTTCATAATAAAATGAACGATGCAGTATCCTAACTTAGCGTAAGCTAATTCAAAAACGTTTTCCAAACACCGTAGGAAAGAAGAACGTGGAATGAAGGTTCAAATAGACAAGGCTAATCGGAGATGAAAGCTCCCTATATAGGATAATGTAAATATATTATCCTTTTGTAAAACAATATATTATATGTAAAAAGTTACCTTAGCCAATTATGGCAAGGTTTTACTGATCTGGGACGTATCTTCTGCATTAAACTCTGATAAAATAATAAGTAAAATAAGTAGGGTGTTTCTAGTTGGTATCATAGCACGGTTTGAGGGATTTAAGTATTAGAAAGGGTACTTAAACTCAAACCATAGGTGCTCGTGATATAAATAAGGATTTAATCCGAGGCCGTGCAAGGAAGCATGTATGTTAAGTTCCAGTGCTTAAAACAAAAATGTGTGAGTATACGTAGGTAGAAATTTGTATGAGATAAGCTCCGTATGATAGTTGAGAGTATCAGGATAGTAATATACATTACCTTATGCCTGGCCAGTATAAGAGTTAATGCATGGGACCATCATGATATCCCAAACACCATATGATAACTTATGTCAACAGATAGTAAGCCGGGAATGTGAATATGCATGATTATGATATATGCATATATACGAATACATGAGTATGAATTATATGTGAAATCCTTGAATATGATTAAATTACAAGGCCTGTAGTATGAAACCCTAGACTATGAATAGGGTAAACAAATGAGAGATTAAATGACATCATGTTTCAGCAAACGGCTGAACATCAAAACGACGAGATATGTGACGAAGGAAGCCACAGGAGAACTGAATCTCCACGTCATGATGAAAATAAAGTAGAACAAGTCTCGGAGAATATCCGGAGACTGATCGCAATAGAAGTAGGGAAGGCATTCGAGGCGAACTTTTCGATTTTACAAGAAGATTTACAGAATTCCTTAGAAAGCTGGTTTGAAAGCCACAAAGACATTATTCATAATGGAGAAGGAGGAAATCCGAAGGTTGATATGAAATCATTCCGTTGCACGTACAAAGATTTTATGACGTGTAAACCATTAGAGTTTAAGGGAGCAGTTAATCCCTTAAAAAGTCAGAGGTAGATTGCTTCAATAGAAAGGGCATTTGATACATGACACTGTGAGAAAGAGGACGAGGTTACCTTCGACACCAACCAGCGAACGAGCTGACGATTGGTGGGGAGTAGTACAAAGAGAGAAAGGTAGAGAAAGAATTAAGGAAATGAGACGAGAAGAATTCAAGGATATCTTCCTAAAACATTATTGCCCCCGAGTGGCAATTGAGAGAATCACAGAGGAGTTTCTTCAGCTCCGTCAAACAACGGAAACAGTAGATGAGATCACAGGGATCTTTTACGACAAAGCTAGGTTCTGTCCAGCTTTGTTGACGACCCCGGAGATGTGGATGACAAGATATCATGACGTTTTAAAAACTGAAATTAGAGAGTTTATCCATCCATTCAAGTGTGCGAACTTGGAGGAAATGATTGATTGGGCTCGGGAACGAGAAACTTAGCTCAAGAGGTAAGCAGAGAGAGACGGGAAGAGGAAAGGAGAAAGTTATCCTTCCCCCATGCCCCTTAAGAGGTTTAAGTTCAACAAACCGGGAGGCGGTTCCTCCCCAAAGAAAGGTATTCAAAATTGTAGAACTTGTGGAAGGAGGCACCCGGGAGAGTGTCGATTCAAGTCTACAACTTGTCACACGTGTGGAAAGACAGGACACACTACATTGCAGTGTATGAGTGGCATCCGTCTATGCTACAATTTCTATAAGCCGGGACACTTTAGCAGAGAATGTTCTGAGCTGAAATATTAGATAGTGAAGACCGAGGAAAGGTCTAGAATGGAAGAGAATGAGATAAAAATAATCGAAGCTCCGAAGCCAAGAGGTAGGGCTTTTCAGATCACTACAGAGGAAGCGAAAGATGTTCCTGACGTTGTATCAGGTATGTAGGTCCACAATGCTCCTCTATAGACCGATCTCGTGACGTGACGTATAGAAGACACAGAGTGTGGAATCCAACCGTATCAACGTATGTATACACTAAATGACAATAGAAAGGATAACAATCAACAAGTAAATAATCTTCTCGTTGTATTCCTCAAACACAGAGTTTACAGAGCATTCAAAGACTTAGTTCCAAAACTAAAACTGTAAACATCTATTTTTAGACACAGTACCTGCTATAGGTGAACTTAATAAGTTCGCCTCTAATGAGACTAGGCGAACTTGATAAGTTCGCCTCTCATGAGACTAGGCGAACTAGTTAAGTTCGCCTCTAGTAGAACTTATACAAAAACTTAGACAAACATTAACAAAACATAAAGACAATAAGATCTAAACTATTACAAGCTTTTGTCATACATTTATGTCCTAACAGACTCCCCCTTGACAATAGCTTGATCTTCTGTCTTCAGTCTCTATGATGAGCTCTTCCAGTTTTCTGGTAGTCTGCTGCCTGCATGCACTCCATATCTATGACATATATCCAACACCCGTTTATACTGCAATCCTTGTTCTCTCCATTCATCAGTAAACATGATCTCATTCTTTCTTAGAGTTCTCTGATCTTTCTTAGAGAAACTAATAAGATTCATTGCATCATAGAAACTTACAATGACCTTATTATCTCTATCTTCAAGTCTTGTGGTATCTTCTTCAATGGAATCTTTTGCACAGCTCTTACTGGTTTGAACTTATACTTCCAGGTCACAATACCAGTACTTGGATCAACAATCTTCACTCTCTTTCCCTGTGGTTTCAGCTTCTCATACTTTCCCGATCCACCTTCTTTACTGACCAGTTTAGCTATAACATCAGCTAGCCCAAACTTTGATCGTTTTATCGATGGTTTAATAGCTAGACCATTAATTTCACACCTCGGCAAGGTATTGAAATACTTGATCCTTGACTTTATGTACTGAACACCATCAGATCTCTTGAGAGCAAACAAGTTAATTTCGTCGTCATAGAACCAACTTATGATTCTTCCAATACAACGCACTTTATTTACATATCTTTCCTTTTGAACTGGTTGTATAGGAGACTCAGGTAACACTTTCTTCCAGCTGTTAACTACTTCCTTCCACTAGAGGTGCACAAAACGGTTTTTTAACCCGAACCGGTTCGAACCCGACCCGAACCGGTTTAGTGAATGGAAAGTCAAAACCGGTTTGGCCCTAAACTGGTTCGGGTTAAACCGGTTTGGAGGCAAGGAAATCCCTAACCTATTAAACCAGTTAGGGTTGGGTTGAAACCGGTTTGTGTGTGAAACCGGTTTAAACCGGTTTTAATTAAAAAAATTGAATAAATTCAAATATTTGGAAAGTTCAAAAATTAAAAAACATGACAAGATAAAATTATAAAATTGTAAAACATTACAAATGACAATATATATTTTTATTTTTTGGAATATTGATTGATTAATCTTGTGCGTTGTCTTCGGAACTGGAGCTTCGTAGCCTTGCATCTTCGGCTAGTTCTTCATCGGTGACTGGTTCGGATATTCCAAGATCAACCTCGTTGTTGTGTATGATTTTCTCGGCTTGAATTTCGTCTTCTAGAGAAGTTTGGTCTTGTATCCTATCCATCGCATCCAAATGGTCCTTCAAGCAAATGCACATTTCCATCACTAGGGGGTGAGTCTAGTCCTTCGTATCGATAAGACCCTGCCACTAAAAGAAAACACAGATTCGAAGCTACCGTGGAAGCTTGGATGGTTAGTACATCACGGGCCATGGCAGAAAGAATCGGAAACGAAGCTTCGTTTTTTTCCACCAAGCCAAAATATTAAACTCCTCAAAAACGGTAGGAGGCATAAACGCTAAATGTTTGTGCCAATATACCTTCCGAGTTCGCTACTCGGGGTGGTACCTCGAGCCCGTTTACTAAATTCATTTAACATTTCGTTATATAAATTCAAATTAACATCTCTAGAGCTACCACTTGATGATGTACCCATTGTATCATGTGGAGTCGGAGTTGAACCATATTTATGTAAATAAACATCAAATAAATCTTGTAAATATTTGTTAAAATATGTTTTTGTGCCTTGTGCAAAATGTATGTCTTCACTATCCAAATTCAAAGCATAAGTAATTCTATCAATCAACGTTTCAACCCCGAAAACATTTATGGTAGGGTTTAACGTGGCGGCACAAGTTATAATGGGAGGCATTTTTTTAAAATATTTTACTAACTTTTCTTTCATCGGTTCTATCATTTTTCTAAAACGAGTGCTTTTATTTTCAAGTTCATACAACTTGTTAGCCATTAAATATATTTGTTTTAGAGTTAATGGACTTATGGGATAATAAACACCAGATAAAAAAGTGGTGGCGGTTTTGAAAACATCAAGCAATTCGGTTACGTCTTTTAAAATATCCCAACTCGTAGACGGAAACTTTAGAATTTTACGACGAGGTTTTGAGGCAAGCATTTCATGAAATATTTCTAAAGTTTCTCTTTGTCGTAAAGCGCTATAAAACATATTATAAGTCGAGTTCCATCTTGTCTCGACGTCCCAATTCGGACCTAAGCAAAGATTATTCGTTTCACGACAAAATCTAATATAATCATGGTATCTTTTTTTGTTACTAAAAATATCTTTAAGCATTAGTCGAAAATCATATGTTAAGTTTGAAACCTCTTCAATTGCAAGCCCGGCTTGCACCGCTAAGTTAATGATGTGTGCGACATATCGACTATGAAAAAAACGCCGTTGCAAACCGGTTTATATTTAATTTTTAGTTTTTGAACCGCATTTGTATTTATTAGATGCATTATCAAAAGACATTGAAAAAAATTTATTTTATAATTTAAATTCGGTTATAACACCATCTAATATATAAAATAATTTTTCGTCAGTGTGTGGATATTCAAACAAGTCAAACGCGATTGTACGCTTCATCATTTGCCACGTTTTGAGATCAACCCAATGCGCGGTAACGCAAAGGTACGAATATGGTATACAATGTGGAGCCTACCAAACATCGGTGGTTAAGTTTACACCGGTTTCCAAATTTTCAAAACCCAAAATTAATTATTTTTTTGATTTTTTCCACATTTTTATACAATCTCGTTTAAGGGTGATGCGACTTACTTGATGATAACGTGGTTGGAGTGTCTCTTGAATCATCCTTGTCAAGCGCGGATTGTCAAATTAGTTGAACAGCAATCCTTATTGAATCACTAACCTTGCCATTCGATCTCGAACAATATTTGGATCGAAGTTCCAAATTCCTCCATCGCTTGTCATCGAGGCTTGACCATCGCTTGTCATCGAGGCTTGACCATCGCTTGGAATTCTCTTCAAGGACGGGCAAGATTTTTCCATATGCGTTTTCAAACTAGTGTTTGAATCTTTCCCCAAAAACGCACCACACATCTTGCACCGAGCACGTTCCTTCCCGTTTGACAACAAACATAAATCGTAATTGCACCAAATTGTCGGATTTCTCGTTGTTGGTCGAATTTCCACAACGCTAACTTCGTTTGAGGAACCACCAACACTTGACATTGTTATTTTCTTTGAGAGAGTTTAGAGAGCGGTTATAGAGCGGTTTTAGAGATTAGAGAGTTAAAGAGAGGTGTGATCAACCCTAAACACCCCCACCTATTTATAGTGTTTTAAGGGTGCAAATGGGGCCAAAAAAGGGCCAAATTCGACTCTAACGACTACAAATCCGTTGAGTAACGGCTCTTTTTTTTTCAGCGAAAAAACCGGTTTAAAACCGGTTTTCTGAACCGGGTTGGGAGAACCGGTCCATAACCCGGTGGGCTCCAGAATATGACAAACCGGTTTGTAACCGACGGTTTCACTCTGGTTTGAACCGGTTTAGGGTAAACCGGTTTAGTTTGAACCGGTTTTCGGGTTATGCCCGGTTTAAAATTTCAACCCGGTTTTTTTGCCTATCTCTACCTTCCACTGTTCTCTAGTCATACCTGTATTTCTGTACATCACAGGTTCTTCAGTAGTCTTAGGAGACACAGGACGAGTAGTATCAGCTTAAGTATCCTTTTTGGATTGAGCAGTATCATCAGGCTTTGCAACGTCTTAAACAGATTCCATAGAATCTGTCACTCCTTCATTTGAAAACTCAGGAATAACATCATCTTGGATGAAGTTATAAGGAACATTCAGATCGTCACAACCTTCATAAGTAACTTCAACTTTACTATTCTCTATTTAAATCTCTATAATTTTTCCTTCTTCAACCTCATTATCAGTCATATCATCTTCAACAGCATTAAACAATTCATCAATATCATCTAGACACTCTAACTTCTCAGCTTGTTCTTCTTCAGCATCAGAATCAGTTTGAAAGAATTCGTGTAACAGAATCTCTTCATTCACTTTAGAATCATTCTTGGTTCCTTCAATATTTACTTATGTAGATGACTCCCCCTGAACTCTTGATATTGGATTCACGTCAGCGTATTGACGATCACCCTCAATATTGCCACTAGGATCATTGTTATCACCATCCTCTCTTTGAATTGACTCAGTATGGCAAGTATCATGGATCCTTAAATCCCCCTGAGCGTCAAGACGCTCAACAATTTTGGATACCAATAACTTCATGTCATCAATCTGTTTAGCTTGAGTCTAAAGGACCAACTGCCTCTGAGCATCAGTAGTCACAAGAATATCTACCTGATTCTGCAATGCAAGCACTTGTGATTCAAGGTAGGTAATCTGTTCAGAATCAGAAGGCTGTGAAGTACCAGCAGTAGATGATTGAGTATCTTTAGGAATAGGAGTAATCACGGGAGACGGACGTTTGGATGAAGGAGGTGTAATCAGTAAGGATTCAACAAAGGTAGCATCCTCAACACCTGGAGATGAGTGAGCAGCATCAATTGAAGCAGGCATAAGCTTCTGTGCTTTTGGGAAATGGAGTAACCTCTCTATTAGAGTCAGAACTCTCATCAATCAATGTTCTCTTGCCAAGTACTGAACCGGAAGGAGGATCTCGAACAGACTTACGCCTCGGCTTTCTAGCTTTAGATTTAATACGCTTCCCTGCATTTGCCAATGGCAAAGTAGCCAGCCTCTCATAGTGATCTGAGCTAAAATCTCTAGACGAATCAGAGTTAGTAGCTTCAGAATCAGGAAGAATTGTATCACTAGAACTTGTATCCACCACATTCCCTTCAGCTTGATGAATGGGTGAGTTCATAGCGTCATCATTAAAATCATCCATATTAAGACCGAAGTCTTGTTCATCTTCATTTGCAACATTTTCAACTTGAACTGGTTCATTAACAGGAATATGAACCTATTCTTGTTGAATAGGAACTTGTTATTGTGCTTGTGCTTGAGCTTGATGTTGTTGTTGTTTTTGTTGAGCTTGATTCTAATCCTGTCCTTAAACTAACTCCTCAGGATGAAACCAATTATCATTAGGAGGCTCAACATAATCAGGATTGATTATGTGACCAAACAGAGGAGTCGGAACTGGAATCAAACCTATATTCTGTTGTTTAACCTTGGTACAATCAGTAAAGATTCTTTTGGACATAGGAGTCAAGGTCAAACGTGGTGGATGCTGCGGTAAATTTCGAATAAGATGGTTCAGAATCATTTGCAAGAACCTAGGGTACATAAGAAACCCTTGACCTTCAGGAGGATTGATTTGCATGACCAACTCACGGTATATATACAAAGCAAAGTTAAACCGTTTGTTCAGGGTCAATGCAACCATTGCAGCCTGTAAAGCACTCTTCGGTCCATCAGTGCCAGCCTTTCGTGGATATAAGCACTGGATGATGACGTGCATAAAATACCTCCATTCACCAACCAAAACACCTTTTCTGGGTTGAATATCATTAGGTTTGCCTCGGTATCCCATCCCTTGAAAACACCTCATGATCAGTGTTCCAGGATAAGAAATAGGGTCATCATTTGCACCTCCCAATGCTAAAGCAGCACGAATAATATCAACTGATATTGTCACCTCTGTATTGTTAACTGTAGCTCGAAGCACACGAGGTTCAACATCAGTGTCTTGATGTACTGTATCCCAGAATTGTTGGGTATATGGCAGACTTATGTATGGATCTGCGGATAAGGCCACATGTAATTGTGAATGATTCAGAAAGTTAATGATTCCTTGAAAATTTGCGGCCTCGGACATATGTGGATCTAACAACGCCACTTGATTATGTTTGTACTCAACACGGCGAGCCATCTGTAAATGTATTGGAAATAGAACAAACATCAGTAATATAACAAACACACATAGGATAAACAGATGATATACACACACAAATACATAAACAAACAACAAAAAAAATCAAACACACAAAAACAAATTTACACAAAAAAAAAAACACAAGTCCAAACATCACTGAACCCTTAGGCGAACTTAATAAGTTCGCTTAGTATTGCAAGAGGCGAACATAATAAGTTCGCCTGTCGATACAGATTCATCACAGATTTGCCAACTTGTACAAATCGACTAATTAATACAAACCAAATCCTCCACAAATATCGACACACAACAACGAAGCATAATAGATCATCAATTTTAACTTTGAACCACTGATTTAAACCTATTTGACCAGAAACCAAAAGAACAGTCACGACATTTTGAATATAGGTATAAAAAGTCAAATTCCGGATAAAACTCAATGAAATTACGTTAGAAATAATCGCAACTAAAAACTGATTAAGTGTATATCACGAAAATTTCAATCCAAACCTAACAGAAATCGAAAAATCAAAGGTCGCTATCACTGTGAAGAAGTTCGCTCAAAACAAGTTCGCTCAAACAAATAGAATGGTAATGAAATATGTTCCCCTGAAAAGATATTTAATCTCACAATTAAGTTCGCTTAGTTAGGCGAACTTGTTAAGTTCGCTTAACAAGCTTCAGGCGAACATATTAAGTTCGCTTAACAAGCTTAAGGCGAACATATTAAGTTCACTTCAAACCTTTGCCTTGACCAATTTTGGAATTTAAAATTCAAACAAACCTCAACCATCAATATGTCACAATCTTGTGATCTTCCATCTATAGCATGTATCCGATCCAATCTCGAATCATTTTAGCAACATTAAAAGATAGAATTTTCATGGAAGACGGATTTTATCTGTACAAACGGAATCACATATTTTTGGTTTTTATCTGAGCAAACTGAAACATATATTTTTGGTTTAACATCATGAGTAAGAAGATCATATCAGTATATGAGCAATTCATCACACATTCTATCACAAACTATGGGTAAACTATAATACGCACTGAATGATGATATTTATATGAAATACATTCACTAATACCTTTAAAGATAATATGAAACAATCAAACTGATTAGAAGTTGAAATCGCGAGTGATCGAAACTGCGTAGTAACTAAAATATGCTGAGATTGCCGACTACTAATAGAGGGAGAAGAATATCATGTCGACCTAATTCCAATGCCGATGCAAGAATTCGACGTAATCATTGGAATGGACTGCTTATCTTCACATGCTGCAACGATTATATGCAATCAAAAGATTGTACGATTCATGACACCAACAAGAAAGCAAGTTAGTGTCATTGGTGAACGACGGAACCAGATCACATTATGTATAAGTCTAAACCCTAAATCGGAATAACGGAGTACTCACAAAGTGTTAGAGGGGTGGTGGATACGCCGCTGGTACTTCCTATATATAAAGCCTTCTAATGCGTCGTGGAGAAACCGTTACGAAGTGTTAACGGTGAGGACCGGTTGGTGAATAAATCAAGCATATATATGAAATGAAAACAAATGCTTGATACATTTGGGAGGCTGTGAGTAAAAGATACTCAAGGTCCCAAATGAATTGAGATACCCGGCCTGAAAGTTGGATCTCAATAAAGGAAAGAAAAGAAAAGAAAAGGGAAACTCTAGGCCTACAGGGCTAAAAGAGTAAAAGATTCCAAGCATACGGGGTTGAGGAATAAATGAGTATTTGTGACAATGCAAGGAGACGAGTATAAGGACCTTGTTAATACTCGGACTGGAGGTACGTCCAGAGATGGTCACGTGGGCGCAGAGAGCCCAAGGCAACTTGAACAATAAGAACATAAAAGGTTCATAATAAAATGAATGATGCAGTGTACTTACTTCGCGTAAGCTAATTCAAAAACGTTTTTCAAACACTGCAGGAAAGAAGCACGTCGAATGAAGCCTCATGTGGACAAGGCTAATCGGAGATGAAAGATCCCTATATCGGATAATGTAAATATATTATCCTTTTATAAAACAAAATATTAAAAATAAAAGTTACCTTAGCCAATTATGACAAGGTTTTACTGATCTGGGACGTATCTTCTGCATTAAACTATGATAAAATAATAAGTAAAATAAGTAGGGTGTTTCATAACATATTTTCATGCACCCAAAATTTACACCGATTTTAACTTTCAAAATCATGCTGAAAATAGGTCCCATTGACACTCTTGATTAAACAACACATGTTAAGTACAATAATACGATAATTGCTTAGTTTTGTATTAAAACAACCGACCCACATCTCAAAATATATAAACAAGTTTTAACACTTGAAAAAACAGTCCAAGGCAAGTTTAGTGACATCCCTATAAGGAGTTCCAACCTAAACGTTAACCACCACCAAAGGCAACAGAGAATCCAATCCGACACGAAGCGTGGCCCGACACATCAAACCAAAGTTTTACCTACAAGGAGACACCATAATATCACCATTAGTAATGACATAAAAAAACCCCCAAGCCTCGAATGGTAACACCCAATAAAAATGGCCAAGAACATATTCAAGTTACAGCTCAGCGTTCTGGAACTCCACAAAAAAGTTTTGAAACTCCAAAGGCTGGTGGCGTTTTGGAGGCGTTGGACAGTGAGTTTCTCCAGCACTCTTTACCCGCTATCATATACACTAAACATCACCTATTACATACACATAACACCTATTTATGTCACCTTGGTTTGGTTTTCCTCTCATTAAGCCGACCATACATCGTTGTGAGGTTCTAAAGACCTCAAATACCACAAACGATTATGTGAAGTTCCTGACCTCAAATAATTTCTGTGTAAGGTTCTTAGAATTCAATTAACACAAACGACTTGTGAATTTCATGACCTCAAATAACTACCGTGTGAGGTTCTCATACTTCAACTCCATTATATGAGGTTCTAAAGACCTCAAATGCCACAACACAACCTTGGGAAGTTCATGACCTCAAATTAATTTCGTGTGAGGTTCTTAGACTTCAAGGAACAACCACATTTGTGAAGTTCAAATACTTCAAGCTACATTGACATAAGTGAGCTTCATGACCTCATTTCCACTAAATTCATTTGACATCGACTCTTACCATATATTAGTCAAATTACACCAAATCACCACATTTTACATATTAGTTTATCTCATACCACACAAAGTCTAGTTTGACTATAAACCATTTAAGTCAATTACAACAAATTACCACACTCTACTTTTATTTTAACTATATACCACATTGTCAACTACACTAATTTATCATATTCTACATTTTAGTTTAACTATATACCACATAGTCAACTACACGAATTTCAAACTACATTATGCATACAAGTTTGAGTTTTACCACACAAGTCAATTTTACACAAATACACCATTTATGTTTACTAACGTAATTCATCAAACAATAAGGCGAGGTTGTTAGACCTCAAACACCACGCACCCACCCTTGCGTATTTTCACCATATGTAATTTTCTTAATTTTCAACATACAATTAAACACATATAAGATATTTGAACAAGTAACATGTAAATCAAATATATGCAATTACCACCACCTATCATTACTAAGTAAGTGAAAAGCACTTACCTTTTGCTAAGAAGGATCCCACTTGATCTTCAAGCTAGCTCTTTTAACGCCTTGATCACCTACCAATCAACTTGCATTTAGAAATATTAAGATCTCAATTCATTCTCCAAATTGTGATTCAAGACACACCTATAATCTAAAGATCAACACCCTAACTTAGTTTGGTTATCACAAACTTAACCAAACCTCCAACACCTCATTCAACCTTTCAACCCATTTTGACCTGTTAAGAAATCACCAAAGTTTACCAAAACTTCATTTTACAAATTACCATAAAAATTGGGTCTTTATGGTTATTTGTGTGTCTATTAAATCCCTAGACACTAACCGAACCTCAATTTAACATTCAAACATCTCCAAATCAAAGATCCCCAATTTTGGTGCTCAAGAACCCTAACTTTCAAATCATAAAATTGGATGAGGTTTCTTACGTAAAATTGTGTCTATCAACACCATAGACACTTATCCAACATCAATTTATTATTTGAACACCATGAGAATGAAAACCCCCAATTCATCCTCAAGAACCCTAATTTTTTAATCAACAAATTGGATGTTTAGATGATGTTATCTAACTCTCACTACTTGTAACGAAGCTAGATTATAACTTTTATCAACTTAAAAATCATCTAGACCAGTCATTTCAACCCCAAATTCGTATTCCTCCCAAGAACACAATGAACATCTCTAATGGAGAAATCAAGAGGAGAAAGATCACATACTTGATGATTAGAAGGGATTGTTCAAGCCAAAACCATCAATTTTCATATGTATTTGCTTGCTCTTGACCACAATCTCTTATCATCCTTTCTCCTCTCTTTGCAAGACACAAAACACACATATACAAGTGTGTTTTGTGAAGGCCTCCACCCCCCATACAAACAAGAATTTCAAAATTACAAAACAGCCCCCGAACTTTCATATTTGACCCCTTTTACCCAAATTAGGTTAATGATCCATTTTAAACAAACCTTCCACTTTGTTTTAATCATATTTCACCCTATAATATTGTTTTAGGAGAATAACATTATATTTTGGATTTTGGTTCGTTACAAATCACCCCCCTAACTTTTGGTTTCGTATTATGTTTGACATGTTTAATAAGAAAGATGAGCTGCCACCAAATACTCAACTTAGGGTAAGAATTCAACACTCCTCTTCTTTACTTTCTCAAAATTAATTCCACCTTTCATAGTGATTTCAAGGGATAATACATGGTAAATCCCTCATTGCACAAGTAATTCGTTCCATTATCTAAAATAGTCACATGTTCTTCTACTTGATTCAAAACGACAACCTCATTAACACTATGATAAGAAACAAGAACTTCTCCTGTCAAACATTTTCATGAATGCGCCACAAGAAATGTATCATAGAGTTTACTCGATTCCCTCTGGTAACTCTAAATGGTAAACCACTTATCAAACTAACATAAAGTTTGAACAGTCCAACAAAACGGGGACTTAGCCTCCCACATTTTTCAAACCCGAAACACCGCCTTTCAATGGGAAACTTTGATAGCACCAAGTTTCCCACTTGAATACAAATACAACTCCCTATATTCGACTAGGGTTTTCAACTAATCTTGAGCGGATTTTTAATCGCACTCACTTACAAGATCTTCAACACCATGTCTTGAATCACACCTTTGATTTTAAACTCCCGATAATCGATTCCACTTTCTAGTAAATCAAACAATGGCACATCAATATCCACAAATATGGATAAGATGACATTATCTCTCCTGACCAACAGTAAAGTTATCACTCGATTCCTCCAAATAAACAGGTGAAACCGACATTTCAATCATACTCAAAAGCTACGGTCACGCCATGTCGTATTACACCCTCTCCTGAATCGACATTCTTCGATTGTTCATAAAAGTAGATTTCCTCTAAGAATAGGAATAGCATACTTCCTGATTACAATACCAGCCACTTAACCAAATCGTAACATGTTACCACCTTTTTCATATACTATTGTAGTCAAATTACTACAAGCTTCTCCTACTTCGCATAGGTATATGAAGCCATTGAGGCTTCCCACATGACCTTCCTTTAGTGTTCGGCCTTAGCCCACAAGCCAACGAGACATTTGTCAACATCAAGCATTATTGTCACCCGTTCCCTCATCAAGTTATCTCCTTTAGTTGCCACTATCGGGGTTACAATTGTCTAGGAAAATACGCGTTAATCCTGCCTCGATAAATAAAGACATAACCGAGTCTAATGCATGAGACACCAAAATAAATGACGAGCATACAGTTTGAGATTCAACTCATAATGAAAACTACTTATCCGCGACCGAAACACTCACTTTATCTCCAATGACTTAACCATAAGTCCTTCTTTGAGATTCAAGGATCTCAATCACACAATCCCCTTCTTTTTCAAAAACTGTTGGTGAAGTTCTAAGACTTCAAACACAACTTGTGAAGTTCTTAGACTTCAAACACCACTTGTTAAGTTCTAAGACTTCAAACATAACTTGTGAAGTTTCGAGACTTCAAACTCCACTTATGAAGTTCTAAGACTTCAAACACCACTTGTGAAATTCTAAGACTTCAAACACCACTAGTGAAGTTCTAAGACTTTAAACACAACTTGTGAAGTTCTAAGACTTCAAACACCACTTGCCCCCTGTTTATCTTTATCAATAATGGGTCTACAGATAAACCTTCATAATTTTTTACCTTTTCCAAAATGGATTTCCACCAAATCTGAAACGGCACACCGCAATGGATTTCATAACCATTTATGGGATATTAACCTCCTCTACATTCATTAGTTGAATATAGGACCTAAGTCACTTGTTCAAACCAGAAAAATGATGCACAACACATTCTTCTATCCTTTAACTCTACAAGTGTCACACCCCAACCGACGGCGGAAACGTCGGGGCGTGAAGCGTGCAAACTGTTCATTGCTCATGGTTTGCTAAAGTTTGAATATTTAATAATTGTTTTCATTGCAATCAATAAGTTCAATCAAAACACAACCAATCCATAAAACAAAAATGTAAATTACATAGAATAAACTGGTTTAATTGTATTCTAGGTCCAAAAATCCTATGTGTAGCATATCTTGATTACTTCAAACACTGGTACCTGAAACATGGTTAAAACAGAGTCAACTAAAAAGTTGGTGAGAATACATAGGTTTTATTGTGTGATAGCAAAATACGTGTTGTGTGCATACAGTTCAATACAACATGACAATTAAGGCAATTATGGAGAGAAACCATCGGGTGACCTATACAATCAAACCTTTGTAACTTGCACTCAAAATTGTGTTGTCAGTAACAGTCACCCTACCTGGGTGGGTTTGTCAGACTCAATAGATCTACCACTGTTTACTGTCGGCTGATAGTTAATGATTGTACATGAAGAGCATAATAATTGGTCTACACACCTAGTACTCAAGCACAAAGCGCAAAATTGTATATGCATAGGATGGAACTGTATATGTGTATAATTGAAAACATGTAAATAGAACGCATGTTCCACCCCAAAAGTTTGTAAAATAGAGTAAAAGAGGGGCTATGTAACTCACGTGTTATGCAGAGTGTAGGTTGCACAAGCAAATGGAAAACAGCGGTGTGTTGTGGATTGCTAGATTCGACCTAATGAACAATATATGATTACGTATTATTGAGTTGCGTTATTCGATGTCGGAAGCGGATTTGTTTAAGTTTAAACGTGTAGGGTTTGTTTTAAAATACTCTTTATTTATTTAGAATATTATATATATTTATTTGTATAAGTTTTAAATAATTAATGTTGGTTTGGAAACAAGTGTAAGGAATATAGGTCTTCCAGTAATTAGTTTATAAAAATAATTATATAAACTGTAATATATTTTATAAAAATAAAGATTCTGTTAAGGGGAACACGACCGTGCTCGTATCCGGCACAACCGTGCTCAGCTCGTACGCGACCGCGCTTGGTCGGTAACGCGCCCGTGGTTGGTCAGAAGACACAACAAGAGTCTGTTCATAAGACACGACCGTGCTCGTACCCGGCACGACCGCGTCTAGGGTTTGTCTATGTCAGGATTTTGTTTGGTCGCTAAGAATGACCGCGCCACACTCGGGCACGACTGTGCTTGGTCAGGCACGACCGCGCTTTTTAATGAGCGCGACCGTGTCTGGTCCTTTTCAGACACAATTCGCCTGATTCTTGTATTAAAACTGATTAGAAACTTAGGGTTTTCATTTAGAGAGTGTTTGCGAATCGAATGACACCATTTAATTAGATTTATCTCCTGATTAACGTGTCGATCGTTTAAAATCATTTTTTTTATCAAAACTTAGATTCAAATTGGTAATATCGTGTATTATTGATTCCAATTAGATTAGGGTTTTCGTCTGGAATGAAGAAACGAATCTATTGGACTATTACTTACCTTGGTTTGATTGGCAACAAGTGCAGACGGCTACGGTAAAGGAATCGCGGCTCTTTCTTGATCGACAGAGAATTAGAGAGGTTGCTTAGACGAATTAGGGGTTGTAGAATCTTATAAGAGTCGTACGAAGTCCGTATCGTGGTTTGATTTGTCTTGATTTGGTCTTAATTACGAGATTTGATTTAAAAAGGAAGGTTCGGTCGTAGTCGCGGGAATTCGGTCGATCAGACGTGTATTTGGTCGGGTTTTAGTCTTAATTGATTGAATAACTTCTTCTACAAGTCCCGCGATTTCTAAAACAGGTTTGAAACCTATTTTTGGAAAAGATTTGTGTCGGTTTGACTTTTACGGAGTCAAACTGTAAAAGAGGCGCGACCGTGCTTAATGATTAGCACGACCGTGGTCATGGCACAAGCGCGACCGTGCTTAGGGCTAAGCACGACCGTGCTTGTGTAGGTTTCTGGAAGTTTCAAGACTAGTCCTTGCAGTTTTGTAATATTGATGTTGTTTTGAGTTTTGGTCAAGTTTGGTCCTCGAGGTTTGCAAGATGGTTTTAGTTAATATTGTAATATAATAAACGCGTGTATATTTTTTATTGCACATGAACAATGAATGTAAGGTTGGGATCAGAATCGTCTTTTATTGCACGGCATAAAATAAATAGGAAAAACATGAAAATCAGAAAGGTTACAGTATCCCCATGTTAAGGGAATTTTGTCCCGAAATTCAAATAGTTGAGGCTACTGCTTCAGCAAAAAGATGTGGGTACTTGAGCTTCATTTGGTCTTCTCGTTCCCAAGTAAACTCGGGTCCTCGTTTAGATTCCCAACAAACCTTGACAATAGGAATACGGCTGCGCTTGAGTTGTTTTATCTCACGATCCATAATCTCGACTGGTTTTTCAACGAAGTGCATCGTCTCATCAATGCGCACATCGTCAAGAGGTATATGAAGGTTCTCATCAGCAAGACACTTCTTGAGGTTGGATACATGAAATGTAGGATGTACGTTGCCAAGTGATGGAGGTAACTCGAGCTTGTAAGCCACTTTTCCAATCCTTTCAAGGATCTTGAATGGACCCACATAGCGAGGTGCTAGCTTGCCTTTCTTCCCAAAACGGATCACCCCTTTCCAAGGAGACACCTTTAGAAGTACAAGATCACCAACTTGGAATTCCAAGGGTTTGCGTCGTTTGTCGGCATAGCTCTTTTGCCGACTCCTCGCAACTCGAATGTTGTCACGGATTTGAATAATCTTGTCGGAGGTTTCTTGAATTAACTCGGGACCGGTGATTTGTGCTTCACCAATCTCGTTCCAACAGATGGGAGAACGACACTTACGACCGTAGAGAGCTTCAAACGGAGCCATGTCGATGCTGGTGTGGTAACTATTGTTGTAGGAAAATTCGATAAGTGTCAAGTGATCACCCAGATGCTGTCATAACCGCTCGAAGTGCGAGGGAGTTTAGTGATGAAATCTATAGCTAGATTCTCCCATTTCCACACGGGGATTTCCGGTTGTTCAAGTAAACCAGAAGGACGTTGATGCTCAGCTTTGACTTTAGAACATGTGAGACATTTTGCTACGAACAAAGCTATGTCTTTCTTCATACCAGGCCACCAATATTGTGGACGAAGATTTTGGTACATTTTATCCGCACCAGCATGGATAGAATATCGAGACTTGTGTGCTTCGGTCATGATGAATGCTCGGAGATCGTCACGATCGGGAACCCAAAGACGATTTAGAAAATAAAGCAAGCCATTGGTTTTAGTCTCTAATTGGAATTTAGCACCACAAGACATTTCCATATACATATTGCCCTCGGTAACCGAGACATGTTGAGCTTCTAGAATACGAACTTGAATATCGGAATGGATCTTGACACTTTGAAGCATGACATGTTCCTTGCGGCTTAGTGCATCGGCTACAACATTAGCCTTGCCGGGATGATAACGAATCTCGCAATCGTAATCGTTGAGGAGTTCAACCCAACGTCGTTGTTACATGTTGAGTTCCTTTTGGTTGAAGATATGTTGGAGGCTTTTGTGGTCGGTGAACACCACACATTTCGTCCCATAGAGATAATGTCTCCAAATCTTCAACGCAAATACGACAACACCTAACTCCAGATCATGCGTCGTATAATTCTTCTCATGGATTTTGAGTTATCTTGATGCATAAGCGATCACCTTGCCTCGTTGCATGAGAACGCAACCAAGACCTTGGTTTGAAGCATCACAGTAAACAACTAGTTCATCTTCACCTTCGGGAAGGGTGAGGATAGGAGCATTGCACAACTTTTGCTTGAGAATTTGAAAGGCTTCTTCTTGCTTCGGTCCCCACTCATAAGGTTTACCTTTTTGGGTTAAGGTAGTGAGGGGAACAGCGATCTTGGAGAAGTTAGAAATAAACCTTCGGTAATAACCCGCTAAACCAAGAAACGAACGAACTTCGGTAGGGGTTTTAGGAGCTTTCCAATTCTTAACAGCTTCAATTTTGGCGGGGTCAACATGAATTCCCTTTTTATTGACAACGTGACCCAAAAATTGCACTTCCTTTAGCCAAAAATCACACTTGGAGAACTTGGCGTATAGCTGTTCGTTTTTCAAGAGGTCCAAAATCAACCTAAGATGTTGCTCATGATCTTCCTTGGTCTTGGAATAGATCAAGATGTCGTCGATGAACACGATCACAAATTTGTCAAGATATGGTTTGCACATGCGATTCATGAGGTCCATGAAAACAGCAGGTGCATTGGTTAGCCCAAAAGGCATAACCATGAACTTGTAGTGACCATATCTCGTTCGGAAGGCGGTCTTGGGAATATCCTCCTCTTGCACACGGAGTTGATGATAACCAGATCGAAGATCAATCTTCGAGAAGTAGGTAGAACCTTGGAGTTGATCGAAGAGATCGTCAATCCTAGGTAAAGGGTAGCGGTTTTTGATTGTAAGCTTGTTGAGTTCTCGATAGTCGATACACATGCGGAATGAATCGTCCTTCTTTTTAACAAATAAGACCGGCGCACCCCACGGTGAATGACTCGGGCGTATGAACCCTTTGTCGGCGAGTTCTTGAAGTTGGCTTGCAAGTTCTTGCATCTCGGAAGGTGCAAGCCGGTATGGAGCTTTAGCCACCGGGTTTGCCCCAGGTACAAGATCGATGCGAAATTCCACTTGCCGAACAGGTAGAAGACCGGGCAAGTCATCAGGAAAGACTTCGGGAAAATCCCGAACGATGGGGATGTCTTGTACACTCCTCTTTTTGTTTTCTTTTTGGATAACATGGGCTAGGAAAACCATGCACTTCTTTCGTATATACTTTTGGACGGTAATGCATGACATTAGTTTGAGTCCTTTGCAAGGTTTCTCACCAAAGACCGTCAACGTTTCACCGGATGGGAGTGGTATACGGATGCATTTTTCAAAGCACATGACTTCGGCATGGTGCTTTGACAACCAATCCATACCTATGATGACGTCCAAACTCCCTAATGGCATTGGTACGAGGTTGATTGGGAAGGTGTGTTTATTTAGTTCTAGGGAGCAATCATAAATGATGGTGTCAATTGTAACGGTGTTACCATTGGCTACCTCAACGGTAAAGGTTTTCTCTAGTTTAGATCGGGTTTTTTCAAGTAACGGTTCGAAGTCTAGTGACACAAAACTTTTATCGGCTCCGGTATCAAATAGTATAGAAGCATAACGATTATTCCTAAGGAACGTACCGTTAACCACATCAGTGTTGGCCTGAGCCTCATTAGCGTTGATGTTGAAAGCACACCCACGAGCTCCGCCTTGGTTAACATTGACCAGTCTTGGGCACTGGTTACGGAAGTGGTTCGGGTCGCCACATTCGAAGCAAGCACGTCCATTTGCAATGGCTGGGATGGCTTGGTTAGTTGCTTGATTATTGGCTTGATTTGCTGGGTTGGTTTGGTTGGCAAGTGCCTTGGCTCGACAAATATTGGCTGTGTGGCCATGTTTCCCGCAATGGTTGCAAAGGCGACAAGGTATGCTTGGAGGGTGATGATAGTTGCAGGTGTTGCAAAGTGGGTGGCTGCCCCCATTGGGTTTCTTTGTTGGGTTTTGAGCCATGGGTGCAACTTGATTTACTGGAGCAGCCGGAGTGATTACAGCACAGTTCTTGACCTTTCTCTTCCTAGTGTTGCGGTATGGTTCAGTTTGGACTTCTTTGACATGAGCGGGAGGTGTTGTTGTGTCAGAAACTTTCTTGACACCCTTTCTTGTAAGTGTACCCGCTTTAACATGGTTGTCAGTAAGTGTGGCTGACAAGCGGATAGCATCCTCCAGAGTAGCATGATTTCCTCCTACCACAGTATCTTGAATTTGTCTAGGTAGACCACCAATGTACTTTTCAATACACCTAGACAGAGGTGTAACCATGTGTGGCACAAGTAGACTCAGCTCGTGGAAACGGGTGGTGTATGCTAAGCTTTCACCACTATCTTGAGCAAGATCCCAAAATTCCGCTTCCAGCTTTTTCATCTCATTTCGAGGACAGAATTCCTCAGTCATGATCCTCTTCAACTCATCCCACGGTAGTGCCATTGCTACATCCATTCCCCTAGTCCTTTTCTCACCATTCCACCAAGTAAGCGCCCTTTTTTGAAAGACACTAGTAGCATGACGAACACGGAGGTTGTCGGGACAGTCGCTATTGAGGAAAATGCTCTCAATGCTTTCAAACCATTGAAGGAGGCCCGTGGCTCCTTCGTTGCCATAGAATTTGAGGGGATTGCAGGAGTTGAAGTGTTTGAAGGTGCATTGTGGTGGGTTGGCACCACCACCACCTCCAATATTAGCACTCCCACTGGCATGGCCATTAGTGTTGTTGTTGGCTTGGGTAATTTGATTCACCAACTGTGTGAGTAGAGCAGCCAGGTCAGTGTTATTGCTGTTGTTGCTGTTGTCACGACGGGGAGGCATTCTACAGATTTAGACACAATAAGAGTTGTGAGAATTTCTTGGATTAAATAGAAGGATAAATAGATAAGTAATTCATAGTTCGGATTGTACTCAAATAGTAACATAATCACTCGAGTACTATGACATATTAAGGTTAATTTAAACTCAGATAATTATCAAGGAGACGTGCTTTAGCCTATAAGTAAACACTCATCCCGGGAATTCCCAGGAAAGTATACGGATCCCTCGGTTGATTGGGATTTATATGAAATACTTTCCTAGACAGAAAGCCCAGAATACAGGTGTCACTCTTCCAGATTGCACGTGTCCTTTAACAATTAAACAAAGTCTAAAAACCTTAACGGGTGTAAAATAAAATTTTATAGACCAAAGTCTAAGAATATGATTCAAGTTATGTTGATGATGACATGGAAGCAGGCATGAAGGATACGTGGTTTAGGATATGGGTAAGGATATTGTTTATTTAAGTTGTTATTTATATATACATATAAAACATGTAGCATATATCATATAGCATGTAGCACATAGCATGTAAATCATGAAGCATGGCATAAGTGGGTATCCTAAAGTTATAGTCTAGGTCAAAGGTGTCTAATAACCTAATTCCCTATAACGAAGGCTCTGATACCAATCTGTCACACCCCAACCGACGGCGGAAACGTCGGGGCGTGAAGCGTGCAGACTGTACATTGCTCATGGTTTGCTAAAGTTTGAATATTTAATAATTGTTTTCATTGCAATCAATAAGTTCAATCAAAACACAACCAATCCATAAAACAAAAATGTAAATTACATAGAATAAACTGGTTTGATTGTATTCTAGGTCCAAAAATCCTATGTGTAGCATATCTTGATTACTTCAAACATTGGTACCTGAAACATGGTTAAAACAGAGTCAACTTAAAAGTTGGTGAGAATACATAGGTTTTATTGTGTGATAGCAAAATACGTGTTGTGTGCATACAGTTCAATACAACATGACAATTAAGGCAATTATGGAGAGAAACCATCGGGTGACCTATACAATCAAACCTTTGTAACTTGCACTCAAAATTGTGTTGTCAGTAACAGTCACCCTACCTGGGTGGGTTTGTCAGACTCAATAGATCTACCACTGTTTACTGTCGGCTGATAGTTAATGATTGTACATGAAGAGCATAATAATTGGTCTACACACCTAGTACTCAAGCACAAAGCGCAAAATTGTATATGCATAGGATGGAACTGTATATGTGTATAATTGAAAACATGTAAATAGAACGCATGTTCCACCCCAAAAGTTTGTAAAATAGAGTAAAAGAGGGGCTATGTAACTCACGTGTTATGCAAAGTGTAGGTTGCACAAGCAAATGGAAAACAGCGGTGTGTTGTGGATTGCTAGATTCGACCTAATGAACAATATATGATTACGTATTATTGAGTTGCGTTATTCGATGTCGGAAGCGGATTTGTTTAAGTTTAAACGTGTAGGGTTTGTTTTAAAATACTCTTTATTTATTTAGAATATTATATATATTTATTTGTATAAGTTTTAAATAATTAATGTTGGTTTGGAAACAAGTGTAAGGAATATAGGTCTTCCAGTAATTAGTTTATAAAAATAATTATATAAACTGTAATATATTTTATAAAAATAAAGATTCTGTTAAAGGGAACACGACCGTGCTCGTATCCGGCACGACCGTGCTCAGCTCGTACGCGACCGCGCTTGGTCGGTAACGCGCCCGTGGTTGGTCAGAAGTCACAACAAGAGTCTGTTCATAAGACACGACCGTGCTCGTACCCGGCACGACCGCGTCTAGGGTTTGTCTAGGTCAGGATTTTGTTTGGTCGGTAAGAATGACCGCGCCACACTCGGGCACGACTGTGCTTGGTCAGGCACGACCGCGCTTTTTAATGAGCGCGACCATGTCTGGTCCTTTTCAGACACAATTCGCCTGATTCTTGTATTAAAACTGATTAGAAACTTAGGGTTTTCATTTAGAGAGTGTTTGCGAATCGAATGACACCATTTAATTAGATTTATCTCCTGATTAACGTGTCGATCGTTTAAAACCATTTTTTTTATCAAAACTTAGATTCAAATTGGTAATATCGTGTATTATTGATTCCAATTAGATTAGGGTTTTCGTCTGGAATGAAGAAACGAATCTATTGGACTATTACTTACCTTGGTTTGATTGGCAACAAGTGCAGACGGCTACGGTAAAGAAATCGCGGCTCTTTCTTGATCGACAGAGAATTAGAGAGGTTGCTTAGACGAATTAGGGGTTGTAGAATCTTATAAGAGTCGTACGAAGTCCGTATCGTGGTTTGATTTGTCTTGATTTGGTCTTAATTACGAGATTTGATTTAAAAAGGAAGGTTCGGTCGTAGTCGCGGGAATTCGGTCGATCAGACGTGTATTTGGTCGTGTTTTAGGCTTAATTGATCGAATAACTTCTTCTACAAGTCCCGCGATTTCTAAAACAGGTTTGAAACCTATTTTTGGAAAAGATTTGTGTCGGTTTGACTTTTACGGAGTCAAACTGTAAAAGAGGCGCGACCGTGCTTAATGATAAGCACGACCGTGGTCATGGCACAAGCGCGACCGTGCTTAGGGCTAAGCACGACCGTGCTTGTGTAGGTTTCTGGAAGTTTCAAGACTAGTCCTTGCAGTTTTGTAATATTGATGTTGTTTTGAGTTTTGGTCAAGTTTGGTCCTCGAGGTTTGCAAGATGGTTTTAGTTAATATTGTAATATAATAAACGCGTGTATATTTGTTATTGCACATGAACAATGAATGTAAGGTTGGGATCGGAATCGTCTTTTATTGCACGGCATAAAATAAATAGGAAAAACATGAAAATCAGAAAGGTTACAACAAGGAATGGTTACACCCATGAAGAGACGCTCGGGTATAAATCCCTTAATGAACTTCATCACGACTGGAACATCAAGTATTCCATTACTTCAGTTGGTGTTAATGGCATAAGTCATGTACACACCAATTCATGCGCCATGTGTTTCACCGTCTCTAGATAAGAACGGGTCGACACGTCACCTCTTGGCCACACACGACAATGATATGGTCACTAACTAAACACACAAATTCCACTACAATCGTAAAAATCCATTCCATGTGATTGTTTCACCCGCATCCTCTAAATATCAAATTATACGCTCGTCAACATTTAATCACCAATGTTGATTACCTCATAATAAACTGATTCACAAGGCTTCTTACCCAGCAATAATGTCACACCCCAACCGACGGTGGAATCATCGGGGCGGGACATGTAGACTGTTCATGAGCTCAAGGTCGACTAAATTGTAATTTGTTAGATCAATTTCCATTCAAACAAACACGAATCAAATTCAATGTACATAATGAAATACAATTTGTTTTTGAATTTAGATTAACTAGGTCCAAAGCCTATGTGTAGCATGTCTTGATCAAACTCATATGAAAGCACCTGAAACATGAATAAAATAAGGTCAACTAAAAAGTTGGTGAGTATAACACAGGTTTGTATATAGATAGCATATAGTTTGTAAACCAAATCCTTTACATAACATAATAAATAAGGCATTTATGGGGAGCAACTATTGTGTAACCAAGTACAATCAAACCTTTGTAACTAGTATGCAAATTGTGTTGTCGGTATCAATCACCTCCACTTGGGTGGGTTTGTCAGACTCAATAGATCTATCATTGAAAATCGTCGGCTTGTATAGTTAATGATTGCACAAAATAGCATACAAGAGGTTAGCACACCTAGCACTCGGGCATAAAGCTCAAATTGCACACATGAATGTAAATAGGATTTGTACTAGTGTTGTTTGTGTAAATGTAAACATGTAAGTTGAATAGTGTTCATGTTTCACCCCAAAAATGTAAAGAGTAAAAAGGGGTTGTGAATACTCACTTGATACGGTGGTGTAGCTAACGAAGTTTAAAGACAGAAAATAAGATCCTCGGAGTGCACAAGTTAACCTAAAAGTAATGTGCATCGAATCAAAGGTGTGCACATAGATTAAGTCTAAAGTTGAAATGGGTTTGAATATACTAAGTTATTGTTTTATACTTGAAGGTATTGAATAAAATATAGAGTCTATTATTAAAACATTTTGTTTAAAGTTTGAGTTTTGAATAATTAAATAAGTAATTTAAATAATTATTGTTTATGGAAATAATGTAAATATTAAATGAAATTAAGTATGAATGAATAAATGATTTTGTTTAACTATGAATTAAATAAATAATCATGATTTTATTTATTTATAAACATTTGTAACTTAATTATTTAAGATACCATTTAAGTGTGAGACTTTACAATAAATATAAATTTAATTTTTTTATAAACTTTAAATAAATATTATTTATTCCAAGATTAAACATTTAATCCTTTTTAAATAAATAAAACACATTTTTATAAAATCTGAAATATTACTGATTGAAAAATATAAAATTTATAATTCTACCAAAATTCTGACTCACACACGACCGTGCCTGGAAATGGCACGACCGTGCTCGAACCACGGGCGCGACCGCGCTAGACGAGGCGCGACCGGGTTGATCAAGCAGAGGGCTTAAATTAGACAAATCACTAGGCACGACCGTGCCTTGGCCAGGCACGATCGTGTCTATGATTCCGAGACACAATTGAGATTGACCAAAGGGCATGATTGGGTCTGGACAGGAGACACGACCGCGCGGGTAATCAGCACGACCGCGTCCAAAGAGGCACGACCGCGCTAGAAGATTAGGGCGACCGCGTCTCTTCCAAAACAGAAGCTAATTGACTGATTCTTATATTGTTAGGGTTGAAATTCATAGGGCTTTTATCTTAAATGATATTACGAATGTATTGGGATACTTTAATTGAATTAACAACATGTTTAGAAACAGATTCGATTAAATCATTTTGAATAAAATATGGCTTCTGATTCAGACTGATTTACGAAATGAAAACCCAAATTAATAAGGGGTTTTTGATACTGATATTGAAAAGAATGAGATGGAGATTATAATTACCCTGAAGCGTATCGAATCGATGAAGGACGGTAGAACGAGATTCCGACGACGGTAAGATCGCTTTCCGGCGTCTTCTGTTACGATTCCGGCTGCTCCAACTCTTTCGGAAGTTCCAGAGAGGGTTGGTTATTGAATTGGTGATGGATTACTCGAAGAATTTCGGATGATAAGGGGATTTGTGGTCTTGAGAGAGAATTCTTTGAGGCTAAACGATTTCTGGCTTGATTGGTAGTAAAGGAGAAGATTGATAGTATTATTTTTCTTGGTTAATGAAAATAAAACGTATAATGGTTTTGAATTCGAACGATCGGGTGATTAAAGTCTCAATTACGTTTCAACTGGTACTCAGGCGCGACCGTGCCAAGATAGGCGCGACCGTGCTTAGGCACCGGGCGCGATCGTTCCAGGACCAGTCGCGCGATCGTGCCGAGGCACTTGGCGCGACCGTGCCAGGACGAAGCACGACCGTGGTAACTAGGGTTTCTTGATAAATTTTCAACTTTAGTCCTTGACTTTTCAGGTTTGATTAGTTTGAAATAAATAGTTACTTGTATAGCGTTTAAGTGTATATAATCGAGCAAAACTTGTGAATTTGTATTGAATCTTTGCGTTTAATTTATGGCGGAAAAATAGAACAAGACAGTGCACGAGTATTGAGTTCGAAATGCATTACATTGAATTGAAAATATGAATACTAAAATCATCAATGTTACAGTCTCCCCATGTTAAGGGAATTTCGTCTCGAAATTTAACTAATGGAGGCTGCAAAATCGAGAAGGAGGAGGGAGTTTTTGATTATCGGTGAATTTTGATTGTTGGATTTCAGGGGGTGTAACGGTTGACATTGTTTAGGCCTGATACTCAAAGTTGATTATGAAAGGGGGATAATGGATTTTTGCTTTGAAATGAATTTTAGAAGAAGATTGGACGAATAATAAATTGAATTCTAAATGTGAGATGTATTACTTGAAATGGAATTGGAGGGATTTTGAAATTTTGAGTTCGTGTAAGATGTAGACTAATGTGCTCAAAATTGCTAGTAGGTAAAAGATTTCACAAACATTGGTCTAGGTCAAAACTTCACGTGACACGAACAACGCTACTTTTGATAATATGATAGGACACTTATATATAGGAAGTACCATCGGCGTATCCACCATGCCCTTGTCATATCACATCAGTTTTGTTGTTACATATCCTGATAAGTTTTAGGTCACAACACACTACAAAATTTCACTATATTTTCCATGCGCTGATTTTTTTTATAATTCCGTGTGCACCCGTAGTTATTCAAATCATCGTATGGTCCGTATAGATCATTTCATTGTGTGCGGGTAAGGGCACAATTTCACTATTATCACGTCTATTGTTTACACATAAAAGTCGCTAACAATTAATTATGTCCCAAATCAGATCAGTTTGCAACTAAAGAGTAGTAAAGTAGTAACACTTAAAGTTTCTTAGTTTGCTCGTGTTTGAACAAGAATACGTCAAACCCCGAGGCGTTTCAATGTATCATGGTCTTCAATTTTGGTGTACAAAGTGCATGACCATGTCTTGTGTATAATGAAATCGATCCATTGCAATAATTGTAAGCAAATTTTGTTTCGTGTATATAGTAAGCACACAAGTCTCATGTATGATCTAGTGTCACGTAGCTCGTAATCAAATAAGTCTTATATATAGTGTAAATAATCTAGCGTCTTGTATTTTGTAAATCAATAAGCTCTAATGTGTAATGTAAACAACATAGTATTATGTGTATTGTAGGAAATGGATCTCATGTATAGTGTTAGCAACGTAGCATCATGTATTTTTTGTAGTGTACACCGTTTAGTATAAAGTACTTTGTAATCAAATGGGTTTCATGTATAGTGTGGTCAATCTAGAATTATGTATCAGTCAAGCAATTGTTATGTATCATGTATATTACAAACAACTAAGTTTCGTGTATCAAGTGCTCAATCCATTAGCATGTGTCTTGTAAATAAACATGTTTCATGCCATACGTGATCAATCGAGTAAATTGTGATTTGTAGACAACTAGTCTCATGTATTATATAGTTTGCGTTGAATATGCTGTGAACGTGTATACGTGAGTATTGAACTTCGCGTGCGATGTGTACTAACGGGTTTTGCATGTGATCGGGTGCTGCGGACAGACGTGTTGTTTGGCGTTCTTGTATAATGTGGTAGTTAGGTTCAAGTTCTCAAATCTCATTGTGGTTGGTGGAAAGGGTTAACGTCTACGTGGTATGGTTCGTCTCTTGAAGTGCCAAGTGAAAGGTAACGAGGAGGTTTTGAAAATATTCGGGAATTGCGTTTACAAATACGGGTCTTTGCTTGGACATAGAAAGTGAGAATTTGTTTTTGGTTGTGGACATATAAAGTAGTGAAATCATTGAATCGCATATTTTAAATGAATATGCAATTTATGAGAAAATATTTTTAATTTAAAATTTTAACTTTTGGCTAAACAAGTAGCAGCATATTAATTTAACCAAAGTTTAGAATTGTTTACTTTAATGAATAAAAATCATAATTATTTATCAGGTTTAAAAAAAATAATTTTATACAATTGATTGCATTAACTTTCCTTATTAGGTGAAGAAGTTTTATGAAAAATTTATGTTTTTGATATTATCAAAAAAAAATTCAATAAACATTTTGTTAAACAAGATAACGATGTTTTGTTTAAATCACAAAATAGGATGATTTATTTATGAAAGAGATTGTTGGTAATGTACTAAATCACGTTGAATGAAAGAAGTGATATTTGAGAAGGTTTGATGAAAATATAACAGGTGTAATTTACGTTCCACAAGTCAAATCAATGAACAATAACTGTAGAGTTGAAATATATGGAATTGACTAAATGCTGAAATGTTAAACATTACTCAAAACATAAGGAAATGGTTCTCAAATCGAAAATTTAAAGGAAATCAGTAGAAGCTTCTTCTAACGTCGCTGGTAGCTTTCCACTAGGAAGAAGATAATTGTTAAGATGAGCACCGCTATGGTCACTCGTGTAGTAGATCTGGCCTCAGCCCTGGCGGTCTCCGTGCGATGCTCTTGAACTTCCTTTTCGAGTATGGAGATTAACTCCTTTTGGTATCCTAATTGGTTTGCTAGGCTATCCATTCTTTGTCTTTGCAAGTCATGTATTACTCCCTGCTCTATCCTTTGCCTCTTGAATTATGAATTTCTTACATAATGAGGGAAGTCATTGGTTGGAATTCCCATAACACCAGGGGGTGCCATGGTATGCCTTACCCAAGGGTTAGGAAGGTACGGGTCGGGCATTAGGTATGGGTCTCTTAGTGGGGGTGGGAATTGATTGTGGATATGGGGTGTATGATACGGGTTTGTGGGTGCGGGTGATCCAGGTGTTCGAAGTCTAGGGTCGGGGTTCCTAATCCAGTCTGCCCTTACCTCAAACCTTGGCCTAGCAGTTGGGGGTGTTGGTGACCGATACACGGGTGTCTCAGTGTCTTCTTCCCAATCAGATTCTGTTCCAGGACGGTAAACCGGAGAGGGAGGAGGGTAGGAGTCCATGTCTAGCAGAAAACAATGAAAAATTTGTAAGTGATAATGAAATATTGCGGGTTAGACATAGGGGTACTTATAGGTTTTAGAGTTTGACTAGTCATAACACCGAACCTTCACGATAGTATTTTAGAAATACACTTGACCTATAAGCAATGTATCCCTGAGGAGAATTCCCAGGAAAGAGGGGTGGGTCGCTAAGACACACTTTAAGTACCCTATCTTTCCTTAGCCAGATTTACTCATGGGCTTACACACTCTTCCAACCATCATATATTAATAATGCTATTGTTGGGCTCATGGTTATGATGGGAGTTGTTGTGGACTGGGCTTTGAGGCCCAAAAGTAAGGTTTATGCATTTTAGTGGGCTTCTTCTTCTTGTAGGATAGATTGGGCTTCTTGGTTTATTATTGGTGGACATTAGGCCCAATAATTTAAGTCTTTGTTCATAAGGTGATGGTATCATGTATGGGGGTCTAAATGTGTATGAATAATTTGGTGTGTATGTGTGTGTGTTAAACTTAGGATAATGTTTTAACTAATTTAAGTAGGTAGCTATGAATAGAAGGAAAAGTTGACAGGAAATGTGACACATAAACTATTGAGCATTGTATCATGTGATGTAATCATATAGTATAACATGTAAAGATATTCACATAGGAAATAATCATATAGCATGTAGGTAGTAATGAGTGTAAGCATGAGAGTTATCAAATAGTGTGACACATAAGTCATTATGTGTTGTATCATATGGTGTAAATACTTATGATATCATGTAAAAATAATCACACAGGAATTGAAAATGTAACATGTAGTAGCATGGCATTGTATGGGTGTCCTAAAGTTATAGTCTAGGTCAAGAGTGTCTAATAACCTAGTTACCTATAACCAAGGCTCTGATACCAATCTGTCACACCCCAACCGACGGCGGAATCATCGAGGCGGGACATGTAGACTGTTCATGAGCTCAAGGTCGACTAAATTGTAATATGTTAGATCAATTTCCATTCAAACAAACACGAATCAAATTCAATGTACATAATGAAATACAATTTGTTTTTGAATTTAGATTAACTAGGTCCAAAGCCTATGTGTAGCATGTCTTGATCAAACTCATATGAAAGCACCTGAAACATGAATAAAATAAGGTCAACTAAAAAGTTGGTGAATATAACACAGGTTTGTATATAGATAGCATATAGTTTGTAAACCAAATCCTTTACATAACATGATAAATAAGGCATTTATGGGGAGCAACTATTGTGTAACCAAGTACAATCAAACCTTTGTAACTAGTATGCAAATTGTGTTGTCGGTATCAATCACCTCCACTTGGGTGGGTTTGTCAGACTCAATAGAACTATCATTGAAAACCGTCGGCTTGTATAGTTAATGATTGCACATAATAGCATACAAGAGGTTAGCACACCTAGCACTCGGGCATAAAGCTCAAATTGCACACATGAATGTAAATAGGATTTGTACTAGTGTTGTTTGTGTAAATGTAAACATATAAGTTGAATAGTGTTCATGTTTCACCCCAAAAATGTAAAAGAGTAAAAAGGGGTTGTGAATACTCACTTGATACGGAGGTGTAGCTAACGAAGTTTAAAGACAGAAAATAAGATCCTCGGAGTGCACAAGTTAACCTAAAAGTAATGTGCATTGAATCAAAGGTGTGCACATAGATTAAGTCTAAAGTTGAAATGGGTTTGAATATACTAAGTTATTGTTTTATACTTGAAGGTATTGAATAAAATATAGAGTCTATTATTAAAACATTTTGTTTAAAGTTTGAGTTTTGAATAATTAAATAAGTAATTTAAATAATTATTGTTTATGGAAATAATGTAAATATTAAATGAAATTAAGTATGAATGAATAAATGATTTTGTTTAACTATGAATTAAATAAATAGTCATGATTTTATTTATTTATAAACATTTGTAACTTAATTATTTAAGATACCATTTAAGTGTGAGACTTTACAATAAATATAAATTTAATTTTTTTATAAACTTTAAATAAATATTATTTATTCCAAGATTAAACATTTAATCCTTTTTAAATAAATAAAACACATTTTTATAAAATCTGAAATATTACTGATTGAAAAATATAAAATTTATAATTCTGCCAAAATTCTGACTCACACACGACCGTGCCTGGAAATGGCACGACCGCGCTCGAACCACGGGCGCGACAGCGCTAGACGAGGCGCGACCGGGTTGATCAAGCAGAGGGCTTAAATTAGACAAATCACTAGGAACGACCGTGCCTTGGCCAGGCACGATCGTGTCTATGATTCCGAGACACGATTGAGATTGACCAAAGGGCATGATTGGGTCTGGACAGGAGACACGACCGCGCGGGTAATCAGCACGACCGTGTCCAAAGAGGCACGACCGCTCTAGAAGATTAGCGCGACCGCGTCTCTTCCAAAACAGAAGCTAATTGACTGATTCTTATATTGTTAGGGTTGAAATTCATAGGGCTTTTATCTTAAATGATATTACGAATGTATTGGGATACTTTAATTGAATTAACAACATGTTTAGAAACAGATTCGATTAAATCATTTTGAATAAAATATGGCTTCTGATTCAGACTGATTTACGAAATGAAAACCCAAATTAATAAGGGGTTTTTGATACTGATACTGAAAAGAATGAGATGGAGATTATAATTACCCTGAAGCGTATCGAATCGATGAAGGACGGTAGAACGAGATTCCGACGACGGCAAGATCGCTTTCCGGCGTCTTCTGTTACGATTCCGGCTGCTCCAACTCTTTCGGAAGTTCCAGAGAGGGTTGGTTATTGAATTGGTGATGGATTACTCGAAGAATTTCGGATGATAAGGGGATTTGTGGTCTTGAGAGAGAATTCTTTGAGGCTAAACGATTTCTGGCTTGATTGGTAGTAAAGGAGAAGATTGATAGTATTATTTTTCTTGGTTAATGAAAATAAAACGTGTAATGGTTTTGAATTCGAACGATCGGGTGATTAAAGTCTCAATTACGTTTCAACTGGTACTCAGGCGCGACCGTGCCAAGATAGGCGCGACCGTTCTTAGGCACCGGGCGCGATCGTTCCAGGACCAGTCGCATGATCGTGCCGAGGCACTTGGCGCGACCGTGCCAGGACGAAGCACGACCGTGCTAACTAGGGTTTCTTGATAAATTTTCAACTTTAGTCCTTGACTTTTCAGGTTTGATTAGTTTGAAATAAATAGTTACTTGTATAGCGTTTAAGTGTATATAATCGAGCAAAACTTGTGAATTTGTATTGAATCATTGCGTTTAATTTATGGCGGAAAAATAGAACAAGACAGTGCACGAGTATTGAGTTCGAAATGCATTACATTGAATTGAAAATATGAATACTAAAATCAGAAATGTTACAAATAAAACCAAAGGACTTCAGTCTCTTCCTTGGCAGTTAGAGATGTCTAACTTGAAGGCCTCATAATTTATATTCTCTCCCATTTTAGCTCGAGACATCCATTTTGAAATGTGTCTCAATTTCTAACAACTGTAGCACATGTAATTAGGACTATAACACTGTGGCATAGTGTGTTCCATCATTATCCAATTGAGCTACTTACCATACCTACAAGGGTAATAGGTATTGCCTCCCAAAAGGTTTATAGTTCGACTCGAATATTTGGCTTTCTTGAAACCACCTTTAATTCATCCTTACAGTCCACTTGTCTTTCGAGTTTGATCTCCCTACAACATATAATAACCAACTCCACCAGAGTTGTACCCCATGCAGGATAATCCATTCTATATCATCAACCTATATTATCAAGAAGCCGATCTATCTACATTCTTTCGACACTCCAAGGTTTTGGAAAGACTATGCTTAGTCATACAACATGCCCTAAATCTTAATCAACTCACCTATCACACGTGAATGAATTCTTCAGATACGTGATCCACGACTACTTGTGGATAGATACATTTCAATAACGCCTCTTGATTTCACCCTGACGCGTTGCCTTGACGACCTTATACTTTTATCCCTAAAGAGAAATCCCTACCAATCATCAACTATGTCCCGGAATCAACTCACCGCGAATCATACTCTATCCGCCAATCACAACCCCATGTGGAAACAAAGTTTTCTTCCTCCTTAATTTGCCAAATTTCCCGCTCCTTAGACATCATATGTTTCTTCCAAAGGCTCGCCTCGAAGAGCACTATCTTACTTGAAGGAAGATTGACACGATAAGGTAGAAATATCTAGCCGTCCTCCACTAGAATGATGCTCTTTAACTCTCCCAAATAACTTTGAGATCCTCACCATCCCCGAGGTAATACATGCGTACACTCTTTCATACATGAGTCTTTACAAAAACACTCACCTACTAATTCCGTCTACTAACATTCGTCTTCGTCAAGCATTCCCCGACTGTGTTAATACGATCGACTCGTTATACTTGTATAAGCATAACTATATGCATCTATCTTAAGTTATACTTCTATATGTATATAAGTATATCTACATCTATATACCTATAAATACATATATAATCACCTTCAGTTACTCCTTGGTGATAGTTATTATTACATAGCCACCATGAAGATACGTAGACATGTTACATTATTAATCATCCTGGCAAGACATGATTAGTAATATACTATGTCTATGTATATTCATTGCCCCATGTGATAACTCCCAAGATAAGTTTTGGCACACATAAACACCTTGGACGCCAAATAAACTACCAACAATTATCGTTACTTGCCTTTTCCTTAGCTCCGTGTCTCGGTCATCCCTTCGTTGGATTCTCATTACTCCCATCGTATCAAGAGTAAATAATTTGAGTTCGGTGTCTTGCACACCCGAATCCCTCAAACCATTGCTCTGTTACCAAGTTATAGCACCCAAAATATACACCTGATTTTAACTTTCAAAATCATGTGGAAAATAGGTCCCATTGACACTCTTGATTAAACACACATGTTAAGTACAATAATACAATAACGGCATATTTTTGTTTTAAAACAACCGACCGACATCTCAAAATATATAAACAAGTTTTAACACTTGAAAGAAAACCCAATGCAACTTTAGTGACCTCCCTAGAAGGAGTTCCAACCCAAACATTAACCACCACCAAAGGCAACTGAGAATCCAATCCGACATGAAGCGTGGCCCGAGACATCAAACCAGAGCTTTACCTACAAGGAGACACCATAATATCACCATTAGTAATGACATACAAAATCCCCCAAGCCCCGAATGGTAACACCCAATAAAAATGGCCAAGAACGCATAAAAGTTACAACACAATGTTCTGGAAAACAACGTTTTGGAAAATCCAAAGGCTGGTGGCATTTTGGCAGCGTTTTGGAGGCGTTGGACAGTGAGTTTTTCCAGCACTCTTTACCATGGAGGCGTTTTGAAACTCCCCGCTGTCATATACTCTAAACATCACCTATTACATACATATAACACCTATGTATGTCACCTTTGTTTGGTTTTCCTCTCATTAAGCCAACCATACATCCTTATGAGGTTTTAAAGACCTAACGTCAAATAATTTCCGTGTGAGGTTCTTAGACTTCAAATACCACAAACGACTTGTGAAGTTCATGACCTCTAATAACTACCGTTTGAGGTTCTTATACTTCAACTCCTTTATATGAGGTTCTAAAGACCTCAAACGCCACAACACAACCTTGTGAAGTTCATGACCTCAAATTACTTTTGTGAGAACTTCTTAGACTTCAAGCAAAAACCACATTAATGAAGTTCAAAGACTTCACGCTACATTGACATAAGTAAGCTTCATGACCTCAATTCTACTAATTGCATTTTACATCGACTCTTACCACATATTAGTCAAATTACACCAAATCACCACATTTTATATATTAGTGTGACTCATACCACATTGTGTCAAATTACACCAATATACCACATCTAGTTTGACTATAAACCATATAAGTCAATTACACCAAATTACCACATTCTACTTTTAGTTTAACTCATACCATACAAAGTCAAATTACACCAATATACCACATCTAGTTTGACAATAAACCATATAAGTCAATTACATCAAATTACCACATTCTACTTTTAGTTTAACTATATACCACATAGTCAACTACACCAACTTATCATATTCTACATTTTAGTTTGACTATATACCATATAGTCAACTACACAAATTTTAAACTACATTATGCATATAAGTTTGACTTTTACCACACAAGTCAATTTTACACAAATACTCCATTTAAGTTTATTAACTAAATTCATTAAACAATAAGGCGAGGTTGTTAGACCTCAAACACCACGCACTCACCCTTGCATATTTTCACCATATGCAATTTTCTTAATTTTCAACATACAATTAAACACATATAAGATATTTGAACAACCAACATGTAAATCAAATATATGAAATTACCACCACCTATTGTAGGTCCTTCCAGGTGGGTGTGTCGGATCGTTATCGTGAGAGAATGTAGCATAGTAATCAGGTGTGGAATGCCTGTTACAAGGTGGACCAACTTTGCAAATGAAAGAATGACAAACAACACAAGGAAATACTTATAAATACATGGTCTAATGATAACTTGTGTTTCATACAAGTACAGACACAAATTTCAAGACTTCTGGACTGATAATACACTAACTTATGCGTACTTATGTGTGTGGTTACATTTGTTAAGAAATGAAACAAGACCCAGCTATTTATAGACCTGGTCCATGCGTACTTAGCAAGTACGCATGACCAACCTTCATGCATATTTGTCTAAGTACGCATGACCATTGTACTTTGACAAATACTTAGGAACACATCCTTGCGTATTTGTTTAGTACAATATCAAAATAATACAAGTTCACATACAAACATGACATATTATAACTCGATAAACAAAATATAACAGGTACTAATTACATACAAGACTGAAATAAATAACAAAAAAAAGATTTAGCTCGATCCAGAGTGCATGTCACAAAACATGCATCAACAGACTCCCCCTTGATAGCATCTCTGGATATCTTCAGTCTTTCATGATCTTCCCGCCTGACTTCCTCCACTAATCTTTGATTTGTAATCAAAGCAGAACTTCACCAGCTTGTTGTATTTGGTGGCAAGAAGTTTACTGACTTATCCTCGACACACCTTGGGATCTGAGGCTTAAAGATCTCAAAATTTCCGGATCGGCCTTCCTTTTGTAGTTCATTCCAAAGACCTACTGCCACTGCATGTGATGATTTTCCACACAATTCTCGGTTGGAAAGTTTGACTAAGTTATACATTGGTAAGGAATTGAATGCATCGGTTGATGGTCTCAGGTATTGTACTCCACCTGATCTTTTTATTGCAAACAATCCTTTATCATCTTTGAACCGTACCGACAAAATCATACCTGCTGCACCATATTTATCTGTATATTGTGGTTTATACCACGGTGCCTCAAATGTTTACTTAATCCATTCCTGGGGTATGTTCCTCCAGGAGGTGCCGCTTGTCCCTGCTTCTTGTATAGGATTGGGATCAGGAACGTTAGCTGTGGTTTCATTCACATCGACAATAGGAATGATAGGCTCGTCCTGTTCTCTGATCTCGGGAGCTTTGAAGATCTCCCCATCTTCTAAATGATACACACCTTATCCATATCCTTTTGGTAACTCCACAATCACATCATTCCCACATTCATCCCAATCATCTCCAATGTCAATCTCTCCTTCTTCAAGTTCTTTCAATGCTCCTATCATGATCTCATCATTTAAGTTAGGGTTGGCACTTAATTCTTCTAACACCTCAGATGGTGTTTTTCCTTTATCAGCACCACCATCACCACCATCACCACCTTGTTGTTGGGTAGACTCCCTTTGAGCCGTAGGTGTGGCTTGTGTTGGCAAGACAACTTGTGTCTCACCACCACCAGCACCTGAGTGGTCGGCATTGGGATCATCGTCCCGATCCTTTTCTTTTATGAGGTCGACATGGTGGCAAGCTTCTTCTTGTGCCCTCTTACTTGTCTCCCCCTGAGACTCAAGCTATTTTGACAATTTTGCCACTAAATCAACCATAACTTGATGTTCATCTGGTTGGATCAACATTTGGTTTTCCATAGCAGTACGGGTGGTGAAGAACAGATCGTTGAGGTTATATTGCATCATTTGTAGTTCAAAGAACGACCTCATCTGTTCCTCCCTCGCTTGCCACTGATGAGTTAATCTGGTGTGAGATTCAAGAAGCAGATTAATCTGTGTTTGTTGTGTGGCAACATGTGTCTCCAATGCTGCAATTCGTTCATCCCTAGGGTCCACCACTCGTGTTGTAGACGGTTCACCAGTTTCATGTACCGCCTCTGTAAATAGTTCGGATAAGTCAAAGTGGTGTCCCATGTCTCCAAACTCGATTGAGTGTGTCATCGGTGGTAAGGTACCAGCCGTGACAGTGAAAGGTAAGGTTGTCGTTTAGAGAACTGTGGGTACTGATGTCACACCCCCAAATTTATTTACTTAATAAATAAATACAGGTTGCAACGATTGGTTCATTACATGATAGCGGAAGCTGTAATAGCGATTTCTAAGACTTGAATACATATACAAATACTAAGACTAAGTAGTACAATGATCTAAGTTCTTCAAGATCAACGACAGACTTGAGACCGGATAATCTATGTCCTTCCAGCTAGTAGGAATTTATCCAATTATAGCTAGCCTATTCCAACCGCTCCATGGCTAAAGGTTACCTGAGAAACATACTTGAAAGTGTCAACACAAAGGTTGGTGAGTTCACAGAGTTTATTCATTTAGTACAGTTAGTTTTCCCCGAAAACGTATACATGACTTAATCGTCATAAAATAAGTAGTTTTTCTTTGAAAACATGCCCATGACTTTACCGTAATAAAATAAGTAGTTTTCCTTTGAAAACATGCCCATGACTTTACCGTCATGAAATAAGTAGTTTTCCTTTGAAAAACATGTCCATGACTTAACCGTCATAAAATAAGTAGTTTTCCTTTGAAAACATGTCCATGACTTAACCATCATAAAATATGTAGTTTTCCTTTGAAAACATGTCCATGACTTAACCGTCATAAAATATGTAGTTTTCCTTTGAAAACATGTCCATGACTTAACCGTCAAAAAATATGTAGTTTTCCTTTGAAAACATGTCCATGACTTAACCGTCATAAAATAAGTAGTTTTCCTTGGAAAACATTCCCATGACTTTACCGTCATAAATCCAATGTTTAAACATGATCATTTTCCGATCAAACTCTTTGTATGTATTACCAATGAATCCGAATACTAATCCGATCAATTGACCCCATTTGTAAACTTGCAAGGAATACAAAACAGTATGTAATGTACGAGACCGTAATCAAACCCCAACTTTCTGTGCCTCCCCTCGCCTTTCTGCGAGTTAAGACAATATGTGGTCATTCGGCCATTTGGACCCCTGATTAGCGCGACAAATCATGACCGGAGGCGTCACCCCCAATAGTACTATCCATAAAATCCCGGGCTAAGTCCATAGCTAATGGTTACTAATTTTTATTTCGAGGACTTTAAGCGCTTTACTTTTCCCTCAATACACACATACGGTCTGATCATTAGTTCATTCATTTACATACAAAAATTCTTTACAAGTATGTCTCCACCCCAAAACATTTCAAAAACTTAGAAAAATGGGGTTAGTGAAACTCACAAGAAGTTAAACCAAAATGTTCATATTGTCAAACGTATAAGAAATTGTATTTCATGTTTTCAAAACATAACAAGTAAGTATGTTTCTCCCCCGATGTTTACAAAACAGTAGAAAGATAAAAGGGGGCCGTGAACTCACCTTGTGTCCGATGAAATCCTAGCAAATTACAGTGCGCTAAGAGTTCCTGTCTATCCGTACCCAAATCACACAAGGGTACTAATGTGTTAAGACTACCCGTCTTATACGTAAGTTGTTCATCCGACTTAACGAATCCCGTTAAGTACGCCTTTGTTTAGTAAAAATAGTGTTTTTATTTACGACTCGTTGGTGATTATTATTCCAGTCTAGACGCTTACATATTTTCCAAGAAAATAATATGTTTCCCTATTGGTGACTTATTAAGTGTACCAAAAATAAATATTACTTTTGTAACTTAAAATATATTCACTTATGTTCCACGATGTCATGTGATTATTTATTTTTAACCGAATCTCTTCATATGTTCCATGTACATATATCAAATGTTCATATTAGGATACTAATCTTTAATTCCTAGAACATTTCCATGATTTAACCAAAACCGTACATCAACACATATATATCACAATTTTACCAATAAACATATATTTTTAGTAACACCTTTCACGTTAATATGTTGATGATAATCGTTCGTATGTCTTCTTTAATCATAGGACACTACCTCGGGTCTTGCCAGGTAAGTCACACATGATCATATAACTTCACGAATATGTATCCTTCAACATAACACATGAATGGAATAAAGGGTTTATGAAAAACACCATCATCCAAGTGTTATTTTATGTGATAGTATATATATATATGTAGTTTATATTTGATGTGTCCTTGTCTTGTCCATGGTCCTTCTAGTTTGGTATTTTATGTATGAACATGTACATGTTTAAATATATGTATTCAACCATGACTTATGAAGAAATAAAGCCAAAACTCATCAAGACTTTTATGTTTTATTTTGTTCTTGAAAACTCAGATTTTTAGGCGTACTTCGAATAGACTTTTACATGGTTTTAGAAGACCAAATGACTTGGGGTTTTCTTCTAAAATCAAGTTTATTGAAACCAGAGAAGATGTGAAAAAGAATTACTAGGTTTGGAGTTGTGTAGGTACCTCAAAACAGGAAAATAAAATGAGATATCCAGATTCGACCTGCACTGAGCGGCCTTCTTGCGCCGGCTGTTTGGAGGTCGAATACTCCGTGGATTCGAGTGATTCCACTTGGGTTCTTCCTTCTTAACATGGAGCTTTTTTCTAGAAGAAAAATGGACCGATTTAGCCAAGTAACGAAGGAGATATGGTCTTGCAAAGTTGGCCAAAAATCTGGCAGAAGCTGAGTTACGGGATTTTTGGGTATAACTTATGTTTTGGGACTGGTTAAAACCGAGAGGAAGAGAGGGAGCAAGAGAAAGTTCTTGCTTTGTTTCCATACACTCCTATATAAACCAATTAGATGGAGTGTATGCTTGTCCAAGATCATCATCATGAGATGGATTGAGTGGAGTGTTGGACTACACTATCATCATTACAAGGTGAGGCTTGAATGGATGGATTTGATGGTTGCTTGATTCTTACTTGATTGGAGATGGCTTCTTATGAAAACAAGTATGGTGGTGGAGTGGTGTAGGTGATGGTGTGTGGGTGGCCCCCCCTTTCTCGGCCGAAATGGGTAGAAGGGTGGGGGTTGGGTCTTGTTCCACTTCTAGTTGATTTCTAAGTATTTAGTTAGATAGATTTTAGGTAGGGTATACTCGGTAGGTGTTCCCGTGATCTCATACCCGATGTACGAACTTTTATGATTAAAAACTATATATATTTTGTATCTTGACTATTTTAATAGTCCACTAATTTAACCCGTCATAGTTAATGTTTTAACTAATATAATACATGTATACATAAAATAACATAGAGCCATGTAACAACTATTTATATGTCAACTTTTTATAAAAGTTTAGTTACCAATATTTATGTTTTTATGTTAAAGCGTCTCCCTAGACTTTTACCGGAATAAAATCTCGTTAATCACCAACGAACGTTCAATGAGGTTTATTATCGTTTATATCGTAGTAATTCTTAAAAATTACTAAATATGACACTTGTTCCTTTGCTAGACTCCTGACAATACCATGTCAAAGATAATATTCCAAGAAATATAAAATAGGAATGTGCAAATATGACTATGGGTATTGACCTCGACTACTGGGTGTCACATTCTCCCCATGTTAGAGAGAATTTCGTCCCGAAATTCAGTTGATGTTATCTTGAATTGGTGTATTCGTGAACAAGGTCTGGTACTCGATTTTTCGTTTGATCTTCGTGTTCCCATGTATCCTTAGGGTCACGCTTCGAGTCCTAAGGTACCTTAACCAATTCAATACGATTACGCCCTGTTCCCTGGACTTTATAGCCAGTGATTTCAATAGGTTCCTGAACAGGGTGTGGTTTGTCACCTATGTGAATCTCACCAGACGGTATGATTAACGTTTCGTCTAATAAACACTTCTTAAGATTTGACACATGAAACGCATCGTGTATATTGCTTAGTTCCCCGTGACAACGTAAGCTTGTAGGTTACTGGGCCAACCCTAGCCCGTATATCAAACGGTCTGATGTATTTATGGTTATGTTTAGTGAGACCTTTAACAAGGCTCGGTCTCCAATTTGGAATTCTAATGGATTTCGTCTGTTTCTAGACAACTCTCTTTCGTCTGTCTTGAGTGGCTTTCAGAGGATCTTTGATTTCGACGATCTTGTCAATGGTTTCCTGGCCAATCTCAGGACCAGTCAAATGTTTTTCGCCAACCTCCGCCCAACATAGTGATGAGCGACACTTACAACCATACAAAGCCTCAACGGAGCGGCTTTAATGCCGGTATGGTAGTTGTTATTATATGAAAACTCAGCCAACGGCGGTGAGTATCCCTATTTCCTCTGAAATCGATTACACACGCACGGAGCACATCTTTTAAAGTTTGGATGGTCCTTTTACCTTGACCGTTCATCTGGGGATGATATGCAGTGCTCATGTCAAGGCGTGTGCCCAAGGCTTCTTGTACAGACTGCCAGATTCTTGACATGAATCGACTGTCCCTATTAGAGAAAATGGAAACTGGCATACCATGCCTAGCCTCAATTTCCTTAATATTTAGCCTTGCACGCTTCTTACTTAACTGTCTCCTTGATTGGCAGGGAGTGAGCGGATTTCGTCAAACGACTGATGATTACCCATATAGTATCATAGCCGCTAGATGTTCTAGGTAGATTTGTAATAAAATCTATGGAATTCTCCTCCCATTTCCATTGAGGAATCTTCGGTTGTTGTGTTCACTCAGGTGATTCCTAACATTCTGCTTTCACTGTCAGGTATCTCCCAACATAGATAGCAGTTTCTTCTTTCATGTTTTGCTACATAATGGAGTTCCTCGGGATCCTTATACATTTTATTTGATTCTGGATGAACGGAGTACTTGGGCTTATGGACTTCATCCATAATCTCCCACATAGGCTACCGATACCTGGTACCTAAATTCTATCTGTATCATCCAACTTAGGCTTCAATTGTTTGATTCCATTTACTTGGTAGTCGGTATTCGAAAGCAAAGCAAATACTTCTCCGACTAACGATATTAAACGTGCAAGAATCCCTTTATTTGATTACCCTCAATACGGTAGGGTTATGTGATGCTCGTTCCTGGTAATGAAAGGGATGGTGCCTGCGAATCTTGAGCGTATGTTGACACATACCCTCTATTCGTCTACGCACTTTGTCACAAAAGCAGATCTCTATTGATCTTAGGAAAGAATTACTTGACGAGGTGTCTAGGTTTTAGTTGAATATTAGGTAGTAATGGCACAGTACGGAAATGAAACTTTATGTTTGTCCCTCTTACGCTTTTCGAAAGCATTTTCTCGGACTAAGACTTTATTCTTAATTCAGGTTTCGTGTTATCTATGATCTTCCATTAAAATGGGTCATAATTGATTTAATATTTCAAGATTCCTTGTGTGCTCTCACTAGAAAAGTTCGAGTCTAATCACCACTTTACCCTTTGCTTTTACCACCTTTCTAAGGCAGACCAGCCTTTGGGTTGTAACGTCCTGATATGTAAACTCATGGCTTGACGACCATACTCTCGAAGTATGTAAGTCATACAAAGTTCTATGTTTGTTTGGAATATTCACATTCCGTTTAGGTGAGGAAATGAACAGCGATAATGTGAGAATGGTCTCATCGAATTAGTGCTTTTCCCAAAATGGGCTACGGGTTTGTCAACCCATTAAGTTGGCAGAAAGAGTTGATGGCCAACTACTAGTCATACAGTGTGTCTGTACTTCCTTAGTGTTTGAATGGTGCTTTGCTGACTTACTGTTACGTATTCCACTCATATAGGTTATAGCCTCAAAATCCTTAGCACAAGGATAAAATTGAGGTAATGAGTGTTAAACATCGAAAACTTTATATTCTTACTAAGCCTGCGTTAAGAGGTCATTTCTTAACAATAGATGATCTTTGGGAAAGTGCGGGTACAAATGGTATTAAACTATCCTTCTCGAATCTTTATGGACAGTGGTCTATAGTGAACAACTCATGCTTACGTCCCTTATGCATATCAAGAGCTAATGAGATTAGCAAGAAATTACGCATTTGGGAAACCTTCAAAAGTTTTGTATGTCGTTTTTCGGTTAGTGCGACAATAGTCGTTAGTCCACACCTAGGTTTCTTTGGCATTCGCTTGTGAATAAATCACGGCTTATTCATCAGCGAGAGGAATAGTTGGACTTAAAGGTGTGCTGAATGTCAATGGTTGCGAGAGCAACCCTGTTTGACCAATATTATGAATTGTCAGATTGCCTACTTGTCTCATGTCGAGCTTCCACAACACCCCAAAGGTGCTATGTGTATGCGGGTCAAAAAGATTTTCTGCCCCATTACCGGAGCTAGTGCATAGCACTTCCAGACGTAACTTTCAAGTAAATGTGAGACTAAATTGTACGATAGATCCCGAGATTACGCTATAATCTCCCACAATAATTTTGCAATTATTGTAATTGTGGGTTGTGGTAATGCTCAATTTGAAGCCATCTTGACAAGTAGAATCTCAAAGAATGAATGTGCGAAATCCGTCGCCGTTTAGGATTCACTAAGGATTGGTTGGATTCAATATGAATTTCTCTCGTTCCTCCCGAACTAGGAGAATACTTTTTGGACACCTATTTGAGAAGTCCGATTTGTTAAGATCCAATCCTTAATCAAGTGACTGAGAACATGGGTTGATCATTACCTTGGACAGCAAGACTCACTAAAGTTCCCATACACTGCAAATTATGATTACGTGTGCACCCGTAATGATAATTTACTTTGCATGATCCCAGCAGTGTTCCCTCTATCCCCAGCTTTTAAATCAATGGGATTTGAAATGTTCATTAGATTGTGTTTGCACATTTGTGCAGGAGTGTGTATTGTTCTATCGGATTACTCTTGATTATGAGTACCAATACCCATGAGTCTGCCAAATCTGGCTGTTACCGGATGAGGTTAACGGTAGAGAGGCACCACCGGTGTCTCTCAAGAATAAAATGTGTATGGAAGTCAGGCACTATGTGTAGGGCAGAGATCCTCAAATTAGTGTCGAGCAACTCATGCTCCAAGTAGTTGTCGATGTGGTACAGGTATAGGTACAGATTCTGGTACAGGTTCAGCCTGTTGTGATACCAAGATCGGTAACTGACGGTTACTGCCGTCGTCGCCCAAGCTCAGCTCGTAACTCGATCTTCTAAGGTTGCAGTATGCTGAGTACCCGTTATTCTTGACTCGTAATCCGAACAGTAACATGTTGTAAGTGTTTATTATTTCCACATTGTTGTATGTGTTTAAGTGTTCATTACATGTGCCATGTAATTGTATTAGTGTAGCTAATAAAACCCTAATGTAACTCCATACACTAATAGTCTACACAAGTTGTTCGGCAGCGGTTGGAATTTCTATATTCAAGTCTTGGGTGTTCTTAGTGTGGGGCAAGTCTTAGAAATCTTGGTCCCTAAATGAGTTTGGTTAGAGCCTAGACTTCACTAAGGAAACCTAATTCGCTAAAACCATTGCTCTGATAACAATCTGTCACACCCCCAAATTTATTTACTTAATAAATAAATACAGGTTGCAACGATTGGTTCATTACACGATAGCGGAAGCTGTAATAGCGATTTTAAGACTTGAATACATACACAAATACTAAGACTAAGTAGTACAATGATCTAAGTTCTTCTAGATCAATGACAGACTTGAGACCGGATAATCTATGTCCTTCCAGCTAGTAGGAATTTATCCAATTATAGCTAGCCTATTCCAACCGCTCCATGGCTAAAGGTTACCTGAGAAACATACTTGAAAGTGTCAACACAAAGGTTGGTGAGTTCACAGAGTTTATTCATTTAGTACAGTTAGTTTTCCCCGAAAACGTATACATGACTTAATCGTCATAAAATAAGTAGTTTTCCTTTGAAAACATACCCATGACTTTACCGTCATAAAATAAGTAGTTTTCCTTTGAAAACATGCCCATGACTTTACCGTCATGAAATAAGTAGTTTTTCTTTGAAAAACATGTCCATGACTTAACCGTCATAAAATAAGTATTTTTCCTTTGAAAACATGTCCATGACTTAACCGTCATAAAATATGTAGTTTTCCTTTGAAAACATGTCCATGACTTAACCGTCATAAAATATGTAGTTTTCCTGTGAAAACATGTCCATGACTTAACCATCATAAAATATGTAGTTTTCCTTTGAAAACATGTCCATGACTTAACCGTCATAATGTGAGGCCCCAAACCCGGGAGACTTCACTTATTGGATTTACTCATCAACACATAGCACTTTTAAACATAAGACATTCATTAACACAGCGGAAACGTTTTAAAATCTCAACATACGCAGCGGAAACATAACATGTCTAAACATAACTTGTCAAATACAACTGAAACTTATCTTAATCAACATAAACAAAAGAAACATAAACAGGATGCCAGATGCTGATCTTCGGGTAACTCTTCTCGCCAAGCCAAGCATCCACTTCCATCTACTGCCACCTACACTTAACTGATGTGCATACTAAAAATCAGCAACGCTGAGTGAGTTCTAACGTTTACTTTAAATCAATTATACAAAAGATTTACTATTACATACATACATATTGCCCTCAAGGCAAAACTTTACATACTACACTTTTCAAAACATATATATTGCCATTAAGGCTAAACTTAACACACTTTACTTTTCAAACAGTTTAAAACGTATAATAAACCGTCAATTCCTCTTTACTGTACTGCCCTCATGGCTTACATCCATGAACTGACAAGTACCTGGTCAATGCCCCCATGATCAACGACCATGAACCGACAATACCGCTTATCCATCAATTCCTTGTCATTACTGTACCGCCCCCATGGCTAACGTCCATGAACCGACGAGTACCTGGTCAATGCCCCCATGGCTTACATCCATGAACCGACAATACCCTGGTCAATGCCCCCATGGCTTACATCCATGAACCGACAATACCGCTTAACGCTAAGGGGAGGTTGCGTGGACCTCCCGAGCAACCGCCGTCACTCATCCCAGTTGTACAACCGTTAACGAACCCAAAGGTTCTTACTAATGGGTAGAACCCATATCTGACATCTTGTACAAGTAACATCTGTCCCAAGGACCTTTATAGCTGGTACATATTCCCGAAGGAAAACTGTTCACTTTACTGTTCATAAAACTTTCTGTAAATCTTGTTCATAACTTAACATATATCATGCCTTTGTTTATGTATATAAAAATATAGTAAACGCTTGGCAAATGATATATCTTTGCTTTTACTGAAATATATCTTAACACATATATCATGCCTTTGTTTATGTATATAAAAATATAGTAAACGCTTGCTAAATGATATATCTTTGCTTTTACTGAAACATAGCTTATCATAAAATACATCTTACTTTCTGAAACATAGCTTATCATATATATCATGCCTTTGTTTATGTATATGAAAATATAGTAAACGCTTGCCAAATGATATATCTTACTTTACTGAAAACATACTAGCACATATACCATGCCTTTGTTTATGTATATGAAAATATAGTAAACGCTTGCCAAATGATATATCTTACTTTACTGAAAACATACTTTAGCCTCTTTTAAACTTTACACTAACATAGCTTTTCACTTCAGTTTATAATATATAAAATATAATAAACGCTTTACACTAAGTATGCACACCACCCCTAAAGAAGGCAAAAAGGGGATTAGAACTCACCTGGTATCTAAGTTGCAACGGTCTACTGGATCTCACACAATCTGAACAATCATAACAATTTGACACTTATCAGACTTAACTTGACGCTAAACGGTTTAACCACTCTAACATACTGACTTTACTTAATCAGTCCTGATGCCTGCGCACTTAGCAAGTGCGCAGACACTGCTTCCTGCGCACTTAGCAAGTGCGCAGACTTCCCTTCCTACGCACTTAGCAAGTGCGCAGGCTCCTCTTCCTGCGCACTTAGCAAGTGCGCAGGCTCCTCTTCCTGCGCACTTAGCAAGTGCGCAGGCTCCTCTTTCGCATTCGGGTCTGATCGCTTCAAGATCCCGAACCTGTTTGCATTCAAAACGTTCGTTTTCCATTAAGGAACTCAAATTTATGCTTATCTTTCAGTTTCATCCGTTCAAACATAATCTTTTCACCCGAAACCCGAAAAACCCAAAAACGAACTAAAACTCAGATCTAGGAGAATCGGTTACCTGTAATCACTTCCTTTTCGTTGCTAAACACCCACGAGACTCTTGCTAACGATCCTTGAAGCTCTAATCCAAAAACCGGGACTTTCTCTCTCTAGACTCTCTCTAACTTTCTCTCTCTAGAATCCGGAAGTGAGGATGGAAATGAGGCCTTTGGGTTGTTCTTGAGGCCTATAAGGGCCCAAACCCTTCCCCTTTCGGCCCATACACCCCGGCCCAAGCCCGCTTCCTTTCTTTTTATTTAAGTTTTAATTCCTCGTGAATTCTCTCGTGCTCTAAAACTCGGGATGTTACACATAAAATATGTAGTTTTCCTTGGAAAACATTCCCATGACTTTACCATCATAAATCCAATGTTTAAACATGATCATTTTCCGATCAAAACTCTTTGTATGTATTACCAATGAATCCGAATACTAATCCGATCAATTGACCCCATTTGTAAACTTGCAAGGAATACAAAACAATATGTAATGTACGAGACCGTAACCAAACCCCAACTTTCTGTGCCTCCCCTCGCCTTTCTGCGAGTTAAGACAATATGCGGTCATTCGGCCATTTGGACCCCTGATTAGCGCGACTAATCATGACCGGAGGCGTCACCCCCAATAGTACTATCCATAAAATCCCAGGCTAAGTCCATAGCTAATGGTTACTAATTTTTATTTCGAGGACTTTAAGCGCTTTATTTTTCCCTCAATACACACATACGGTCTGATCATTAGTTCATTCATTTACATACAAAAATTCTTTACAAGTATGTCTCCACCCCAAAACATTTCAAAAACTTAGAAAAAAGGGGTTAGTTAAACTCACAAGAAGTTAAACCAGAATGTTCATATTGTCAAACGTATAAGAAATTGTATTTCATGTTTTCAAAACATAACAAGTAAGTATGTTTCTCCCCCGATGTTTACAAAACAGTAGAAAGATAAAAGGGGGCCGTGAACTCACCTAGTGTCCGATGAAATCCTAGCAAATTACAGTGCGCTAAGAGTTCCTGTCTATCCGTACCCTAATCACACAAGGGTACTAATGTGTTAAGACTACCCGTCTTATACGTAAGTTGTTCATCCGACTTAACGAATCCTGTTAAGTACGCCTTTGTTTAGTAAAACTAGTGTTTTTATTTACGACTCGTTGGTGATTATTATTCCAGTCTAGACGCTTACATATTTTCCAAGAAAATAATATGTTTCCCTATTGGTGACTTATTAAGTGTACCAAAAATAAATATTATTTTTGTAACTTAAAATATATTCACTTATGTTCCACGATGTCATGTGATTGTTTATTTTTAACCGAATCTCTTCATATGTTCCATGTACATATATCAAATGTTCATATTAGGATACTAATCTTTAATTCCTAGAACATTTCCATGATTTAACCAAAACCGTACATCAACACATATATATCACAATTTTACCAATAAACATATATTTTTAGTAACACCTTTCACGTTAATATGTTGATGATAATCGTTCGTATGTCTTCTTTAATCATAGGACACTACCTCGGGTCTTGCCAGGTAAGTCACACATGATCATATAACTTCACGAATATGTATCCTTCAACATAACACATGAATGGAATAAAGGGTTTATGAAAAACACCATAATCCAAGTGTTATTTTATGTGATAGTATATATATATGTAGTTTATATTTGATGTGTCCTTGTCTTGTCCATGGTCCTTCTAGTTTGGTATTTTATGTATGAACATGTACATGTTTAAATATATGTATTCAACCATGACTTATGAAGAAATAAAGCCAAAACTCATCAAGACTTTTATGTTTTATTTTGTTCTTGAAAACTCAGATTTTTAGGCGTACTTCGAATAGACATTTAGATGGTTTTAGAAGACCAAATGACTTGGGGTTTTCTTCTAAAATCAAGTTTATTGAAACCAGAGGAGATCTGAAAAAGAATTACTAGGTTTGGAGTTGTGTAGGTACCTCAAAACAGGAAAATTAAAAGAGATATCCAGATTCAACCTGCACTGAGCGGCCTTCTTGCGCCAGCTATTTGGAGGTCAAATTCTCCATGGATTCGAGTGATTCCACTTGGGTTCTTCCTTCTTAACATGGATATTCATTCTAGAAGAAAAATGGACCGATTTGGCCAAGTAACGAAGGAGATATGGTCTTGCAAAGTTGGCCAAAAATCTGGCAGAAGCTGAGTTACGGGATTTTTGGGTATAACTTATGTTTTGGGGCAGGTTAAAACCGAGAGGAAGAGAGAGAGCAAGAGAAAGTTCTTTCTTTGTTTCCATACACTCCTATATATACCAATTAGATGGAGTGTATGCTTGTCCAAGATCATCATCATGAGATGGATTGAGTGGAGTGTTGGACTACACTATCATCATTACAAGGTGAGGCTTGAATGGATGGATTTGATGGTTGCTTGATTCTTACTTGATTGGAGATGGCTTCTCATGAAAACAAGTATGGTGGTGGAGTGGTGTAGGTGATGGTGTGTGGGTGCCCGCCCCCCCTTTCTCGGCCAAAATGGGTAGAAGGGTGGGGGTTGGGTCTTGTTCCACTTCTAGTTGATTTCTAAGTATTTAGTTAGATAGATTTTTAGGTAGGGTATACTTGGTAGGTGTTCCCGTGATCTAATACCCGATGTACGAACTTTTATGATTAAAAACTATATATATTTTGTATCTTGACTATTTTAATAGTCCACTAATTTAACCCGTCATAGTTAATGTTTTAACTAATATAATACCCGTATACATAAAATAACATAGAGTCATGTAACAACTATTTATATGTCAACTTTTTATAAAAGTTTGGTTACCAATATTTATGCTTTTATGTTAAAGCGTCTCCCTAGACTTTTACCGGGATAAAATCTCGTTAATCACCAACGAACGTTCATTGCGGTTTATTATCGTTTATATCGTAGTAATTCTTAAAAATTACTAAGTATGACACTTGTCCCGTTGCTAGACTCCTGACAATACCATGTCAAAGATAATATTCCAAGAAATATAAAATAGGAATGTGCAAATATGACTATGGGTATTGACCTCGACTACTGGGTGTCACAACTGATGTTGTGGAAACAAGAATAGACTCAGCCATTATGGGATGGACTGTGGATGATGTGATTTGTATTGTTGTAGCCGGAAGAGAGACGATTGTATGAATAGCTTCTTCACAAGTTGTAACAATAACAGGTGTTATCGTTCTGTGTCTTCTTCTGCTATACAGTTGTGTTGGTGGAGTGGGAGCTTGCTGTGCTTGGACCCTGGCATTTATTGCAACCATTACTTCCTGCCACGGGCAATCATGTCTGGTTTTCTTTCTGCGTTTAACCACATGAGGAGCTTCTCGGTTGCTATCAGAGCTATCAAGCTAAAAGTCAGAATCTGAACTCTCTCTTCTTCGTCACCTTAACGAGGATTCAGGAAAGGGGTTCCCGAATGTTCTTTCTAGAATTCCTTTGGTCTGGTGTTGGTTCTGAATCAGATGAATCAATTACTGTACGTTCTGATTCATTGCTATCTGGATTTTGTGCATAACCAGCACCTCCATCACCCGCATCACCATTATCATCATCACTATCATCATTATCATCACCATTATCATCACTCGCATCATCTTTTTCTTCTTCCTCTTCATCTGAGTGCTCGCTTAACTCAGGTTCACTCTCTGGACTGTACCATCTTTCTCCCTATGGTGTAATGTAGGCCTTGTTAATCAAGTGGCCGAATAGAGGTGTGTGCATTGGTATTGGTTCTTTAGTGCCAACAGTAAGAAATTGCACAAACACCCTCTTAGCTATTCTCTTGACCTGTAGATGCTGCCCTATTTGTGGTAAGTTTGGCAAGAAATGATTAATCAGCAGCTGAATGAATCGTGGATATAGCAAGAATCTGAATCTAGGAGCAGCGTTAATATGATCAAGGATTGATTTGTAAACAAATCTTGAGAATTTGTAACCCTTGTTCAGTGATAACCCAACCATAGTTGATGCTAAATCATGCCCCATATCATCTTTGCCTGCTTTTCTAGCTGATATACACTTAATCATTACGTGAGCAAAGTACCTCTATTGATCTAGTAACACATCTTTTTGTAAGATGGGTAATCCTCCCGACCAACATATCCCATTCGTTTTCTCCAACACCTCATATATCATATACTCTGGATATTGGACTGGATCAGTGGGTAAGTCATTGAACTGTAATACCTGACGTATTATGTTTTCAGAGATGGTTATTTGATGATTGGATACAGTAGCTGTAATCACATTAGGTGTCTGTCTGCAATTGTATCCCAGAATTGCTCTATATAAGGACATGATACAACTGGGTTGGCAGAGATAGCATATGAGATCTTTGATCTGTTCAGGAAAGAGATTATCTCTTGATAATTGAGCGACGCACCTCTCCATTCTGGATCGGTAAGAGCTAACATGTTAAAATCTTCTGTAAACGCTCGTCTAGCCATATCTGCAAAACAAAACAAAACAAGATTAGAACTGATTAAGTATATCATCAAGTATCATAGACAATGAATAAAAGTTTTGGACTTAGGCAAAATTTTACAAGGCCGTCTTCTGCGTACTTAGTTAAATACGCAAGCACAAAGTCTATCATGCGTACTTAGCAAGTACGCATAGACAAAACCCTTCATGCGTACTTGCTAAGTACGCATGGTTCGCGTAGAAACTTATTTTTGCAAGTCCAAAATCAAGAATTCATGGTTTAAAATCCCTTTAGCATGTTCTAATGTTATCGAAAATGGTATAGAGACACAAAGCAACTAGGTTTGTTGTCTATTATAATCACCATAAGTCTCATTTGAAGAACAACAGGGCCAACGCCACTTCAAATACCCAACCAAGATAAAAAAAACCTAATTTTTTAAGTTAAAATGATAGAATTTGTGTTAAACGACTTAGAATGATGATTAGAAACTTGAATGGTTGCTGAATTTCACATGCAAACATCTTTGTGCTTAAAAATTTGGTCATCATAACCCTAGTCTCAAGAACACAAAAATTACTCAATTTTGGAAGATTTAACGGTTAGAATTGGTCAAGATTCTCACCAAATGATCTTTGAGTGAAGTAGTAACTGAATTTGTGATGAAAAATCGGTTTGGTAACACAAGAAATTTCGAGCGAAAATGATCAGGGCTTAATAGTGAAGAGCGGGTGTTTGAATGTGTAGTAAATGCTAAGTGCCATTTTATATACCCCTTTCACTAGGTCATGCGTACTTAACTAAGTGCGCAAGAATTACTTCATACGTACTTAACAAGTACGCATGAGTTAGGTCGTGCGCACTTGTTAAGTACGCATGGCTTAACTCCCTTTTTCCATTTCAAACTCAAAAATCTCTGTTTTATGACGAATTCTAAGACGAACATGATAGATACGTTCAACTGATGTTATAACAAAAATGTTTTCGGAAGTTAAAAAAAATCTTCTTGGCTTCTCTATGTTTTTGGAAATGAATTGTACAGGATTTTTTTGTCATTTTGTAAATTTTATATTAAAACACACGGAAAAACTTTTTGTTGTTTTTCTAAATGAATAAACAGAGTACAGAGTAATTGAATACTTACAGTGAACGTCTTTTTGGTCAATTCATAGGCAGAGGATCATATCAGGCTAACATGTAGCAATAGGGATATCGGTAAACTTTCAAAGAATTTGGGATCATATCATGACATACTTATTTGAAATCAATTTTGAAAGTCATATCATAGTAATTCAAATTGTCAATATTATATGAGTTGAAACTATAAGCATTCTTAGACCAAATTCATGTGAGTTATGGTACCATTTAAAGTTCTACAATGTGTACCCCATTGTTATGTAGACAGAAAAAGTAAATGAATTATCTCAAGACATCTGAGATTTTCCCAAGGATTATCAGTATCACCAGGTTGAGGTAATATCATTTAACACATATAAATTAAGTACAATCCATAAGGATTATCAAGAATCAATTGATTCATTTGTCTTGGCTCGTAAGTATTTGTGTTGATTCAGGCTAATGAATATGGAATTCGAAGATTCGGGTAGGGGGATCCAACTGTTATCTTGATGTCTTCAATGGAACAAATGTGATCCAATGGATAATATATGCTCAATGAATGTTGTTGAGACATATCTAAGTCCAGCTTCTCATTACATACTTGTGAGTATGGGTAGTGAAGTGAACTGAAAGATGTGCTAAATACATAACCCGAAACTTGTCTCAAATGATAATACTAGCCAAAATCTTACATTCTATTTCTCATAATGATCTTTTGTTGATCTTACACACACACACACATATAACATGGATTCCAATCATAATTGTAGAAAAGATATTTATGTTTTCACACTACTAATGATTTAACGAATGCTTTTAGCCTACTGACAATTTCAATTAAAAGAATATTTGAACTATATCAAAGTGCAATCATTTCCCAAATTGTGCAATCTAAGAAATTTAGATAACTAACTGATGTGCAATCATTTCCTCTAATTTTAAATGACATTTTGAAAGTTTTATATTTTGTTTGGATTTTTCTTAAAACATTAACAAAATGTAAGCTAAATTTAAAAGAAAATAAATGTAACTTTCAAGAAACAAGTTTGTTTTGAAAAAATGTTTTTCATTCTGGATTGAACATTTCTATCATGTTGACAAGTTATTCAAAACGAGTACGATCAAAATCTTTGGTGAAAAGATCAGCAAAATTATCAGCCGTGTAAACTTTTACAAGTTTAATTAAATGCTTTTCAGCACAGTCACAGATGAAATGCTGACGAATTTCAATATGCTTAGTTTTGGAATGTTTCACCGGGTTGTTTGTGATGGACATGGTGGCTGTGTTGTCAATGAACATAGGAGTGCAAATGTAGTTCAAGTCGTAGTCTCTCAATTGCTGTTGAATCCATAAGATCTGAGAGCAGCAGCAATATACTCTGCTTCACATGTTGAGAAAGAAACTGTTGACTGCTTCTAACACTGCCAGAAAACCAGTCTATCTCCTAAGAATTGACATCCACCCGAGGTTGATTTACTATCGATATTACAACCACCATAATCTGAATCAGTGTAAGCTTTGAAATCAAACGACTGATGCTTGGAGTACCAAAGACCTAATCGAGGTTTCCCTTTCAGATATCTGAAGATTATCTTCACAGCGATCATATGAGATTCCTTTGGTTATGACTGAAACCTCAAGCACAAGAAAATGGCAAACATTATGTCGGGCCTTGAAGCTGTGAGATACATAAGAAATCCGATCATACCACGGTACAATTTACAATCCACATCCTTTCCATATTTATCAGGATGTAAACCATGATTGACTGGGATATGTGTGCCATAAGATGTATAATCATTCATTTTGTATTTTGACAAAATGTCCTGTACATACTTAGTTTGATGTAGACAAATGCCATCTTCCCGTTGACTGACTTACAGACCTAAGAAAAATGACATCTCACCCATGTTGCTCATTTTAAACTTGGACTTCATCACCTGCTTGAATTCCTTACACATCTCTTCATTGGTAGACCCAAAGAAGATGTCATCAACATATACTTGTACAAGTAGAATATCACCTCCTGCTTTTCGTATGAAGAGAGTCGAATCAATTTGTCCTCGATCGAAACCATTGGACAATAGATGCTTTGATAGATTCTCATACCACGCTCTTGGGGATTGTGAAGACCATAAAGTGCTTTATCAAGCTTATATACTCTATCAGGATGTAACGGGTCTTCAAAGCCAGGTGGTTGAGTGACGTAGACTTCTTCATGCACTTTACCATATAGAAAGTCACTCTTTACATCTAGTTGAAAGACCTTGAAACTGACAAAAGAGGCATAAACCAAAAACAATCAGATAGCTTCATGTCTAGCAACTAGTGCATATACTTCTGTGTAACGCAGGCCTTCTTGTTGGTAAAACCCTTGAACAACCAATCTTGCTTTATTTTTCACCACAATGTGTTGATCGTCAGTTTTACATTTGAACACCCATTTGGTTCCAATTGGATGTACACCTCTTGGTAAATCAACTAGATCCCAAACATGTATTTTTTTGAATTAAGACAGTTCGTCTTACATTGCCTCAATCCAACAATTGTAGCTAGAGCCTTCTTGATATTCTTAGGCTCTATTTGGGATACAAAGGCAACTTTTAAACATGTTTCCATGATGCATGTGTTAAGAATCTCAGCATAAAGGCTGGTGTTTCAGTTACAGTTCTATGGCGAGTTTGAACACCGGCATTGGGATCACCAATGATGTAGTCAATTGGATGATTCCTATGAATTCTTGTCTCTGGTACCATGGTTTCTTGAATATTTGTTTCAAGATTCATGCTTAACTCCCCCATGTCATCTACAACTGAAGACGATTCATTGTTAAGAGGATCAACTGGTACTTCGTTTCTGACTTGAGCTCCGTCTTCTTCATTATGAGTATCTTCTTCAGTGTCACTCTCATGTGTTCCAGATGCAAATGCAACATCGGAACTGGGCATGGAATAGGTACCGTTGTTCTTGTTAAGAAATTGGAATTGTCTCCACCACAACAATATTGAAACAGATTTGCAACATCTTCATCAGATAAATCAGGAAGATTGAATGACTTGAAAAGATTATCATAATCAAAACCCCAAGCTAGACCTGCTGGTTCTGGTGGAGTGTTGTATTTACTGCAATCCACTTCAAACCATTCTTCAACAGTACGACTTTCAATATTGTACACTTTTTTGCAAGGTGAGTTGGCAACATATCCTAAGAAGAAGCCTTCTACCGCTTTTGCATGCAACTTCGACTGCGATCTTTGTGTTGTAACAATAGAGAACATGTACCACCACAAGGAATTAGGTAGTCAAGCTTAGGAGGACGATTATTGATTAGTTCATAGCTTGTTTTATTGTGTCTTTTTACCGCCAGAACTCTATTTAACACGTGACAAGCTGTATTAATAGCTTCTGCCCAAAAAGTGATTGGAAGCTTGGCATCTGACAGCGTTGTCTGTCCAGTGTCAATTAGAGTTTTGTTCTTCCTTTCTGCAACTCCATTCTGTTGAGGAGTGTAAGGTGCACTGAACTCCTGATGAATACCTTTCTTAAGACAGAAAAGTGCCATCATATTATTCTTAAACTCAGTGTCATTGTCACTCCTTATTCTTCTAACCTTCAGTTTGCATGTAGATTCTAGATTCAGAATCAGATATTGAAGAATTTTAGCAGTCTCATCTTTAGTACATAAAAAATGTACCAAAGAAAATCGTGAGTAATCATCAGTACAACCAAACAATATGACTTTCCACCAATACTCTTGATACTTATGGGCCCAAACAAATTCATATGTAAGAGCTCCAAAGGGGTATCAATAGAGTTTTGGGTCTTTGGCTTGTGGGATTTCCATTGTTGTTTGCCCTTTTTACAAGACATACAGTCAACTATAATGGAGAATCTCAACTTAGGAACCCCGGTTACCAAACCGTTTCGGACAAGATGATTCATTTTTCTATATGAAAGGTGTTCGAGTTTCCTAAGCCATAAGATGGAGTCAATTTCAGTTGCTTTAGAAATTAAACAAGTTGCAACTGATGAAGTGGTTGTTGCCACAGTCATATCAATTTGATAAGTGTCGTTTGTTCTTGGTGCACGCATCAGGATCCATTCTTCTGGGATCACGAAACCAGGCTTGAGAACCAGACATTCAGATTTGTTGAACATCACCAAATATTCTGTCACACATCTGAGAGACACTTAACAGGTTGTGCTTTAGCTGCTCACAGTAGTTGACATTGTCAAAGCTGATACATCCATTAGTAACCACGCCTTGACATGTTATGCTTCCACCTTTCTCTCCTGCAAAGGCCACATAGCCACCTCTAAATGGTTTAACGTCTTGTAAAAGGTCCATGTTGCCTGTCATGTGCCGGGAGCAACCACTATCATCATACCAACGATTAGAAATAGATCCCTTTGGTTGCCCCTACACATATCACATGAAATTAGTTAGATTTAGAGACCCAAGCCATTGTGGTCTTGGGTCGTCCGTTTTTCTCAAGGTAAACAACTTCAATTAATTCACAGTCGTGGTGATAAAAAATGGGTGAATCCTTTGGGGAGTCAGAATTAGAAGCTTGAGAACCGTCTAGCTTCTTTGTCCAAACTTGCTTCTATAGGTCCCGGGGGCCTCGGTCGAGCACAGCGGAAGACTGATTAGTGCAATGTAGATCTGTTCATTGATTTGTAGGGAGAACAGATGAAGGAAACGATGGACCAGAGCATATGAACAATAGGAATAGATAAACAAGAGAATCGATAATCCAAACAACATTATCATCACAGATTACATACCGAAGGACTATACATCTCTAGTTTAAGCTCACGGTCCAAGGGTCGGGAGAGCTCATCCCGACCCGACCTCTCTCAGAATATCACATTTGTTCTCTACTCTTAACAAATGAGCCCAACAACTCTATTTATAGAGGCAAGAACAACTTGTCATGCGCACTTAACAAGTACGCATGATATTTGGTCATGCGTACTTATTAAGTACGCAAGGCAAATGCCTTGCGCACTTGTTAAGTGTGCATGAACAAGTGGTGAACTTGCTAAGTACGCAGAAACATTCTCCTGCGTACTAGCTGAGTACACCGATACATAGAATTTTATCTATAGTTACCAAAACATGCATCAACAGGTCCCTCTTAACTATAGCATTAAATTCTATCTATCACTAACACTGATATTCATCAGTTTACAAAGAATATCCTAACAGACTCCCTCTAATCTAATGCTATCATGTGTCTTCTGGTAAGACTTGATCTTCTGGCATTCACTTGAAATCTTCAAATGTTTAAATTTCAGTCTTCAGTTGTCATGCGATGACAAACACGACTCCCTCTTGACTGTAGCTTTCTTTGTAGACCAAAACAAGTGCTTCATTTAGAACCAACTAACCTATTACAGCTCATTGTAGTTCATGACTTCCCTGCAAATCAGCTGGCATATGATAGAGAGTTTGAATTTCCATTAATCTGTATCAAACTAATCAACTCCCATAGGAATTCCAGTAAGATAAACTTTAGTCTTTAAGCCATATGTGTTAACTCTATCTTGTTTCTTCACGAGTTAACCAAATTCCCGAAGATGTTCATATCTAATTTCCCCATTCCATGTAAGCTACATTTGACTAGACCAGAAACAAGGGATTGTTTCCTATCCCATTAGCAAATGATAAAGATATCCAGCTTTATCTTGAAAACACTCGATAAAATCAAACACAAATTCATGCTCAGTAGTGATCATCATGTATCTAATCTCCAATATTGTTCAGTTAGATCTTCATTCCTGGTTAACATCTCCTAATCGGTAACATTCAGCACGATGAAGTCCCATAACTAGGTTGTCTATCTGGATTCCGCCCAGATCCCAAATGAGAAATCCAATCATAACTAAAACACACAAAATCTTGAACACACTCTTGACCAGTGAGCATGGAAAAAAAAAAACTTAAATATAGTTTACATGAGAAATCATAGTTAAGATTCATGTTACTTTAAAAGTCCCATGAATACTCTTAAAAATTTTATCCCCCTCATTTCTCTATAAACTATGACCAGTTTCATCACCGCTTCACCCGATTCCTCAAAACCCACATCTAGTCAAAACTGAGATTTTATTTCTTTGCAAAGATGTAATAGCGATCTATGGGTTCAAATTGTTATAGTATTCATCCCCTATTAAATAAGTATCCCGGATGCCTACATTTTCGGGTTTGAATACGCAGACAATATGATTCAAAGACCCAGAGCAGCACATCTTCATAAACAAATCAAGACCTTTACCCGAAGACGACCCAGTTATTCAAATTGATTTAGCAGCCATTCCCTATTATAGAAGTAGGCAAGATACTCGTAGCCAACATTTTTAGGTTTGAACAACTTAGCAAAATCACAACTAGTATCATCCAGCAAAAATCTCGACCTTGTTTCGCCATGCTACTTTTTTTTTTGTTTTGATCCCAGATGATAATTGACGAGCAAATATGCATGTTTGATACTTATTTCTTATTTAGTTAGTACGTACAACAGTGAGTCATGCGTACTTGTCTTCATGCGTACTTGCCTTCATGCGAACATATAAGTACGCATGGTTGTTTACTCCCGCGTACTTAACCAGCAGTATACCAACACACTTGTCTGATCTTTGACGGAGATTTCAGAAACTGTTGGATTTCTGATATTGATGTGTCCAAAGGCTTAGTAATCATATTCTAGCAAACCAGTAGCCTTCCAAACATCAAATGAAGGGATAACAAAGATGTAACATCCCAAAAATAAAACGACAGTTATAATAACGGAATAAACGAACGAGGCATGTCGGGTCGGGTCGGGTGGGCCGGCGGGCTGGAAGGGGGGCCTCCCCTATAAATACCCAAGGTCACCACCCATTTCTCTCATTTGCAACTTCTAGAGAGAGAAACCGTCGAGAGAGAAAGTTGTCAGATCGACCTGAGATTTGAGAAGTGTGTTGCTCCAGAGGTCGTGAGAAGAACCTCCGGATCAGAAACTCGATTCAGGTAACGATCGGGCCTAAATCTGAGTTTTTGTTCGTTTTTGGGTTTTTCGGGTTTTGGGTGAAAAAGTAACGTTTTCACGGATAAAACTGAAAGATAAACATAGATTTGAGTTCCTTAATGGAAAGCAGATGTTTTGAAGTAAACAAGTTCGGGATCTTGACGTGATCAGACTCGAAGGCGAAAGTTAGGTTTTTTTTGTGAAGAAACAGTTCGTGCGTACTTATCAAGTACGCATGAAGATGATCCTGCGTACTTACCAAGTACGCAAGAAGAGGATCCTGCATACTTATCAAGTACGCATGAAGAGGGTCTTGCGTACTTATCAAGTACGCATGAAGAAGGTACTGCGTATTTAGCAAGTACGCATGAAGCAAAGTCTGCGCACTTATTAAGTACGCAAGAACAAGTCCCTGCGCACTTGCTAAGTGCGCAGGCATCAGGATGGTTAAGTAAAGTTAGTATGTTTAGAATGGTTAAACCGTTAGAGTCGGCATGGGTCTGATGTGTATTTAACTAATCAATTCAGATCGGAAGTGACGTTGTTGGACCTTGTTTAGGACAACCCAAATTAGCTTATCAGGTGAGTTCCAGAAGCCCTCTTTTAAATGTTTTAATAATGTTTTTGGGCTGGTGTGCATACGTAACGATGTGACTAATTTATAAAACGATGTTTATGAATGTTGTATGTGATGTTTTATAAAATGATGTTTATGAATGATGTTTTGGAAGGAAGGGTTATGAAAGAAGTGTTTATGAAATATTTTGCCAAAAGAAGTTTATGAATTTTATGAATGAAGGAATGATTTTTAATAAAACGTACGAATGCTTTAACTGAAGTTTTGAAGTAAAAGAAGTGAATGTTTACGAAAGTCATAAACGAACAAATCTGCCAATATTCCTTAGGGAATGAAGGTTATGGGTATGGGAAGTATGTTATGGGCCTTTACCTTTTAGGGGCCTATGTGGCTAGCCAACTGTTGTACAACTGGGGCGATGACGGTCGCCAAGGGGATTATAGTGATCCTTGAAGTTTGGTACGATTTACCTTACGGGGTAGTCGTGCTTGAAGTTTGGTACTTGCGCCTTACGGGGTGCAGTGCTTGAAGTTTGGTACGTGCCATCCTTGTGATGCCGTGCTTGAAGTAGTGTTGAATAACCTAAGTATCGGGCCCTAGGAGTTCTTCACCCGAAGGACAGTACGGTGATTGATGGGCCTAGTGGTGGTGATCTTTAGGTTATTCAACCAGTATCTGAAGTTTGGATTTGACGGTTACGAGAAGGCGCAAATTCGATATGTTCATTGACTTATGTTTATGAAGTGTTATGTTTTGTTATTGCATTATTTTACGTACGCTTTTTATTAAATGAAGTATGAAGTTATGTTTTTTGGCAAATTATTTGAAGTTAAAGTTTTATGTTAAAACTAGAACTCACCAGCGTAGCTGACTTTTTAGTATGCACATTCAGGTTAAGGCAGGTATGGATGATGGACGGTGATGCTTGGCAAGTGAGAAGAGTTACCTGGTTGATCATGAAGACTGGCATCCCGTTAAGATTAGATTATGTTTTGTTTAAGTAATAGACTATGTTACGCTTCCGTTTGTTAAACAATGTAATGGTTATGTTTTATTGAAGTATTTTCCGCTGCGTTATTTGATATTCAAGTTTAAGAATTGTTTGTGAATGAGTAAATCCAACAAGTGAGGCCTCCCGGGTTTGGGGCCTTACAAGTGATGAATTTTAGGATTCTGTTCTGAACAGGTTGAAACTTTCATAAGTACGAAGAAGCTAAAATTTGAATCTGGAGCACAAATCAACGAACACCGAGGCTCTGATACCAGTTGTAGGTCCCGGGGGCCTCGGTCGAGCACATCGAAAGACTGATTAGTGCAATGTTGACCTGTTCGTTGATTCGTGGGGAGAACAGATGAAGGAAACGATGGACCAGAGCATATAAACAATAGGAATAAATAAACAAGAGAATCGATAATCCAAACAACATTATCATCACAGATTACATACCGAAGGACTATACATCTCTAGTTTAAGCTCACGGTCCAAGGGTCGGGAGAGCTCGTCCCGACCTGACCTATCTTAGAATCTCACATTTGTTCTATGCTCTTAACAAATGAGCCCAACAGCTCTATTTATAGAAGCAGGAACAACTTGTCATGCGCACTTAACAAGTACGCATGATATTTGGTCTTGCGTACTTATTAAGTACGCAAGGCAAATGCCTTGTGCACTTGTTAAGTCTGCATGAACAAGTGGTGAACTTGCTAAGTACGCAGAAACATTCTCCTGCGTACTAGAGGAGTAGACCAATACATAGAATTCTATAAATAAAATTCAATAAGCACTGTAAGATGTTAATATACACTGGCCATCAGCAATTAACCCTTACACTACCTTTCGATTTCTATTTGACCACCTTTGTGATTCCATTAGAACACAAGTCCTTACCTAACCCTTTCTAAGGCATACTATACATGTAAATATATACTACATTCATACCTGATGCTGTGGCTCGAGTTACCCATACTGGCATCCGCTTTTGGTCCCATTCACAGTTTAAGTTCAGACACTAGGAGTGTCCAAATCTCTCAAACTATTGCTCTGATACCAACTTGTAAGGGCCCAAACCTGGGAGGCCTCACTTGTTGGATGTACTCATTTACAAACAGTTATTAAATTTGAATATCAAATAACGCAGCGGAAAATTTCATTAAAACATACTCATAACATTGTTCAACATGCGGAAGCGTAACATAGTCTAATACATAAACATAACATAAACTAATCATAACGGGATGCCAGTCTTCATGATCAACCGGGTAACTCTTCTCGCTTGCCAAGCATCACCGTCCATCATCCATACCTCCCTTAACCTGAATGTGCATACTAAAAAGTCAGCTACGCTGGTGAGTTCCAGTTTTTCATTCGATTTAATAAATGGTTCATCATTCAATAATTCATTAGGGTTTAACATCATGTACAAGAAAACAGGGCCTTTCGTTCACCATTAAAAACCTTCAAACATTTATCATCATCATAAACACGTTGAACGGATCGTTCATTTAAAACATTTAACATTCATTTAAGTCATACATTACTATCTAAATCTGTGTTACCATTCGTCCCGTCATTTAGTATTGTATTGCCCCTAAGGCTTATGTGACAACCCGACTTTTCAGGTTAACTCAGTTAGTAAATTCCGTTAAATTTCTGTTAAAAACCTAACCCCGTTAGATAATCCAGTTAAATTCAAACCTCAGGGATCATTCTTGCCAATATTTAATCTTAAAACTACAGAGATTAGTTGTGTAATTAGCCTAAACCCATCTGTTGACTTTATGAAGTCAAAATCGATGGAATTGTTCCTGTTTGACTTCTGGAAGTCAAACCATTCATTCTTGATCTTGAATTCGCGAATTACAACTGATTAGGCTTGAATCAATAACGGAAATCGCATTAAACACCATTAACGATCATAACTAATACTTTAATCATCGTATATGTGTCGAATTAAACCCAATAATGGGTATTCAAAACCAAACCGTCGACCATCACGCTATACGCCTCAAATTCGTTGATTCCGATCAACATCCTCACAAATCAATCATTTGCGTAGCTAAGTCGAGTTCCTTTGGGTCTGTTTCACAAATCAATTTGACCGAAGACGAGCCGGAGGAGTCGGAATCCAAAATCGCCGAAGTCGGAAACCCATCTAGTCGATCTCCTTCAATCCGTCACGTATTCTGGTAATTAATCCTACCCTTAGCTTCGTTTTTACTCTTTGAATGAAAGCCCTATGTTAATTGGGGCTCATAATATCTAATTGGTCAAGACCCGTAATCTAGGGTTCATACGAAACCCAATTTGGGGCTTTTAATACTAAACTCGATTAAAATTCAATTGAATCATATGGTTAGACTCGCGATTACCTACTCTTTGAAAGCCCCATATCAATTAAATCAAGTAATATCGAATTGATTATAAACCATAAACTAGGGTTCATCATAAATTCGATTTGGGGGTTTATATCCTAGACTTAACCAAAATGGAATTAATCTATATGGTCAGATTCGAAATTCTTCCCTTTGTAAAAGCCCCATGAATTCGATGGTTAACAATATCAAATTCAACAGATTTGATTCTTGGTTCTTGATCTAGGGTTTCGGCCCGTATATGCGTGATTAAACGATTCAAAACGTGTAAATTTTGCAATTAAACATCACCTCAGACTCGCCTATATCCCATCTATCAAAAACCTCTATGCGCTTGCATTCAATCATGATCGAAATCGATGGAGATTGGGGATGGTTTAATTCGGATCGCGACTAAGGGTAGAAGGGAGGGGGTTTGGAATCATTAAAACCATTTCAGAAGCATCCTTGTCGCGAAACACTAGCCATCCGAGATGGTTAAGACTTAAGGCCTATACGCAGGAGACCCGGGTTCGAAACCGGTCTCCTGCAAACATTTTTTTGGGCATTTTCCTTGGAATATTGTTATATATTTTCAAACCCAATATTATTATATTAATATATAAAAGGGTTTTAGCCCCGGAAAACACCCGTAGGCTCGAGTTTGATTTATTAAATCATTTTCATATTGTTTCCACTTTTAAAACTAATATATTTAGGTTATTATCGAATAAAAATAATACATTATTATTTTTATCACATAAATAGTTATCAAATTTCGAGTTTAAAAATAATATAATAATATTATTTTCTGCATCGTTACTTAATGACGAAGACGACTAAATGTGTTTAATAATTATTGTAATTATTGTCTTTCGTCGCGTATCGTAATCATTCGAATCATCTAACTTAGAAATCCGTATTTCCGTGGACACGTTCGTCTATTCCTTAATCATTAGGACGTTTCTTTTAGGACGTTCCTCATTTCTGTGTCGTCGTCACATATTCCCATTGAGTCCCTAACTGTTATGTTGTAATGCTAGGACATTTGTGAGCCGTGTCAGGCTACCGCTTGAGATTTTAATCTCGTACTTGTGTGATTACTACCTACGCCGTTCAGGTGAGTTTCACGACCCCTTTTTACTTGTTTTACTATTGGGGGAGAAACATGCTTACACACAAACGTATTTTACTTATTTTCCTGTTGAGGAAGAAACAAACATGAATACCAACTATCATACTTTTACTTGTTTTCCCCGTAGGGGAGAAACAGGTACGCAAGCAAATATCATCTTACATGTTTTTCCCGTTGGGGGAGAAAACATGACGCAACTATTTGATTATGGTACGTTATATGATATCACTGTTGAGGCTAAACGTAACACACTATCACAGAAAGTCCTCATCTTATATCGGACCGTTAATATGGATCTTAGCGAGGTAATGTTTAGTAGTACTACTGGGTTTGACAAGCCCCACCCGCGTTAGTCGCGCTAACTCGATTGGATATCGAATGGGTGAAATGTTAGCCTACTCACATTGGCCAGAGTTGATAGACCTGGCAGGAGGCATATAAACACAGTCAGCTTCGGTTGCGAGCGCTTTAGTAAGACATGAACATAGGCTAGCTACCTATAGATATGCATATTGAATGTACATAATCTGGCAAACACTCTCATATTACAAACTTGAAACCTGTGAACTCACCAACCTCGTGTTGACACTTTTTTCTTACATGTTTCTCAGGTCGCTTTGGCACAGGTTTCGCACTTAGGACATGCATGGAGTCCTACTGTCATATCATTCATTTCAAATATTTTAAACAGTTTATTTAATTACATTAATTGACACTTGTTGCGTGTAATTACGTTTGACTGCATTGTAACGTTTACGCTTCCGCATTAACTCTGAACTTTTATGTTTTGACAATTCTAGTCTCATATAGTGTTCGTTTGATGTAACTAATGACTGAGATCCTAGTGTGTCACCTTCCAAACGGTAAAACTCCGTTAGTGGAACTTGGGGGTGTGACAGATTGGTATCAGAGCCATTGGTTATAGAGAACTAGGATTGCGTACTAGACTATAACCGTACACATGCATTAGTTACACGGCACAGACACTCATACCTGATACATATAGCATCTATACATACATTGTAGTGCATGTATGTAACACCATCTGTATCACCCTCAGTTGGCGAGGGACACAACATTTGCATTGCATCATCATTCCCAGTGGCGACACTCGGGGAATCACCAGAATATCATCCACTCCCGTCCGTGGGTAGCGAGACGAAGCCTTCGAAGGAGTCTCTCACACCATCTCCCGTTGGGTATGGTGGGTTTTCTCAGGTCCATGTTTTGGACGACACTCAGCACTAACGCATATCTCTTTGGGAATTGGGATCGTCGGAGGTGAGTCCCTACTGTAACCACCATCAACAATACGCCGAATGAAGGCAGGCCGTTGCACGCATTATTTCAGAATCCATTGGCACGTAGATGTCATCACTTTACCGAGCCATGGGCTCGCGTCTTTGATCGATATTCTGTTGAGAATGGATCGAACACAAATCTGAGAACGCATTGTTCAATGCATACTTAAACCCCTCTTGACTCAGTTGAAAGGACGGCTACTTTGCTGCTTCCTATAACTTGTATTCATGAATTAGTTTCATTTCTCGAAGTCACATTTCGTGTACATGTTTGCTTCATGCTCTCATCTACAATCCGCTGGATTGGACTCTTGTATTGTGTTTCAACTCGAGTGAATACTCGGATCAAACGATTTCTGACTACTCATCCTAATATGAGTCCTAGTTGATCAACTTATGATTAGTGACTAAGCTTTCCGATAACTTATCATCTCTAACAATACTCTGTATTCGGAAATACAAACTAAAGGACATTATGACACGGGATAGGGAGAACTAGGGTGAACATGCAAGGCAAATTATCATTACGGGTGCACACGTAATAATAATTTGAGGTGCATGTAAGTCCTAGTGAAACCTAGTGTGTGGATGAATGGTCCTAATCAGTGATTTACAGACTTAGGTTTCCACTATCTGTAGAGACTCTCATAACCCACTCAACGATTAGTTGGTATCGTTAAACATGTTCAACAATTGATAGACGCGACTATCAGGTTGAAAATGTTTACGTATACACTGAATTATCATCAATGGGATCCATCAATGTTATTTTCACCCATGTAAGAGTCTTAGTGATCTTACAACTCTCATTCAAACTTAATCAATAGAACCACCTAGAGTGAAACTCTAGTAGAACCTCAGAGTAAAACCACCGACTCCAACTATGTACACGGAATTTGAGGAATTCTTTCTATGCTAACACGTTATTCCTTACACTCCTACAATAGATCCCACTTGAACTTGTTACCTCATCCTGTGACTAATCCTTAGTCTAACTTTGAATTTTATTCCAGCATATTCAATCCTGTAAACGGATTTCTTCTTCACGAAATGATCCCGTTGATCCAATGACATTAGGAAAGGAAGATTTAACCTAACCAACCATCAGTTGAACGCAACTACTAAAACATACATCCTATCTCTTATGCTACTGGAATCTATATCTCATTAGACTTTTCTTCCTTAGATGTGAACCTCTTCCCTTAGCCTATGCATTGGCTGATACTTGCCTTATAAGCGCGGGTCTCACTAGAAGTCTCAGCACGATTTCACAAATTCCATATTAGTGTGTCGTGCTCTAACTCTATAAAAAGCCAAGTATACTATTGAGGTAGCAGACTGTAATACCCCGCATCGGTTGAGGGGGAGAACGATACGTTCCTTATTAGAAGGTGGATACCTTCTCTATTGAGACGCGTTTTGCCTGGGCGAGCTACTCGTCAGGTAAAAACAAAACCGTGAGTTCCTGGATGGGCAACCCATCGGGGGCAAAGCGGACAATATCTTTGTACGGTTTGCTTGGGATGTTACAGATAACAACTCGCACTCTTGCAGATGTAAACTAGCATTGGTTAGTGATAAACTTGACATTGACCGTCTGCCAGTTACACTTGGCAGTTTCGACCTTATTGTTGGTATGAATTGGTTATCCAAGAACCAACCTGAGGCCATCTATTATGACAAAAATGTTTGCCTTCCTCTCCTTAGAGGGGAAATCCTTTCTTTCCAAGGCAAAAGGGAGTGGTGCAGTCGTTGGCATCCTATCCTTCATGAAAGCACAGAAATGTCTTTGAAAAGTTCATACTGCTAATTTTGGCTCTCGTCGCCGAGCAGTCATCCGAGGAGAAGAAAAATGGATGATATCCCAATCGTACGTAACTATCCGGAAGTAATTCCCGAGGACTTGCCTAGTTTACCACCGCACCGTCAAGATTGAATTCCAAATTGATTTAGCACCGGGAGCAGCACCGATTGCTCGGGCACCTTACAGACTGGCACCTAGTGAATTACAAGAACTGTCCACTCAATTGCAAGATTTGTTGGATAAAGGTTTCATCCGACCTAGTTCATCACCGTGGGGATCTTTCGATACTATTTGTCAAGAAGAAGGACGGAACTTTCCGTATGTGTATTGACTACCGGGAGCTGAATAAAGTCACAATCAAGAACCGGTACCCTTTACCTCGCATAGATGACCTTTTTGATCAATTCCAAGGATCAAGTTTCTATTCCAAAATAGATCTTAGGTCCGGCTATCATCAGTTAAGAGTCCGAGAATAAGATATCTCTAAGACTGCATTCAGAACGAGGTACGGCCATTACGAATTTATGGTCATGCCTTTCGGGTTAACCAACGCACCCGCGGTATTCATGGATCTCATGAACCGTGTGTGTAAGCCTTACCTTGACCAGTTCGTTATCGTTTTCATCGACGACATCCTCATTTATTCCAAGAACAAGGAGGAACATGAGGAACATCAACGCCTAATTTTGGAACTACTTAAGCGAGAACAACTGTATGCTACGTTTTCCAAGTGTGAATTTTGGATCCGGGAAGTTCAGTTTCTAAGGCATGTGGTTAATGAGAAAGGGATACATGTCGACCCATCCAAAATAGAAGCCATCAAGAATTGGGCAGCACCGACGACTCCGACTGAAGTGCGACAATTTCTGGGATTGGCTGGATATTACCGTCGATTCATCGAAGGATTTTCCAAAATTGCTCAACCCCTCACCGCCCTAACTCAAAAAGGAAAAGCCTATAATTGGGGCGATAACCAAGAGTCAGCTTTCCAGCCAAAAACTTTGCAGTACACCTATTTTAGCTCTTCCAGAAGGAACCAATGATTTTGTTGTGTATTGTGATGCATCCATTCAAGGCCTGGGTTGTGTCTTAATGCAACGCGAAAAGGTAATCGCATACGCTTCACGTCAGTTAAAGATTCACGAGAAAAACTACACCACTCATGACCTAGAGTTGGGAGCAGTAGTTTTTGCACTTAAGATATGGAGACATTACTTGTACGGTACCAAATGCACCATCTACATCGATCACAAGAGCCTCCAGCATATCTTCGAGCAGAAGGAGTTGAACATGCGACAATGTCGTTGGGTTGAACTTTTAAATGATTACGACTGTGCGATCCGGTATCATCCGGGTAAAGCTAACGTTGTGGCTGATGCACTAAGCTGAAAGGAAACGAAACCCAAACGAGTTCGAGCGTTACAACTTACTATTCACCCTGGATTGCCTGACCGAATCCGTAGTGCTCAACTTGAAGCCTTGAAAGAAGATAACCTACCGTTAGAAGGTACACGCGGCATGGAAGCACAACTTGAAGTAAAATCTGACGGAATTCGTTACTTCATCAAACGAATATGGATTCCAGTGTTCGGAAATTTAAGGGAACTAATCATGGATGAAGCTCATAAATCTCGTTACTCCATTCATCCGGGTTCCGATAAAATGTACCATGATCTAAAAGTACTATATTGGTGGCCGAGGATGAAGGCCGATATAGCCACCTATGTTAGTAAATGTCTGACTTGCGCGAAGGTCAAAGTTGAATATTAAAAACCATCCGGTCTTCTACAACAACCAGAAATTCCTATGTGGAAATGGGAACAAATATCCATGGATTTCATCACCAAATTACCACGAACCCCTACTGGATGTGATACTATATGGGTAATTGTTGATCGATTAACAAAGTCTGCTCATTTCCTAGCAATCAAGGAAACCGACAAAATGGATAAGCTTACTCGTACATACTTGAAAGAAATAGTCTCTCGGCACGGGGTGCCAATCTCCATTATTTCGGATCGTGATGCACGATTCACTTCTCGTTTCTGGCAGTCGTTACATAAGGCCTTAGGCACGCGTCTAGATATGAGCACAGCATACCATCCTCAAACTGATGGTCAAACGAAACGTACCATCTAAACCTTAGATGACATGCTACGAGCTTGTATGATAGGTTTCGGTAACAGTTGGAAAACTCACTTGCCTTTAGTGGAGTTCTTCTACAATAACAATTATCAAACTAGCATCAAAGCAGCACCATTCGAGGCATTATACGGACGTAAATGCTGATCTCCTATCTGTTGGGCTGAAGTTGGGGATAGCCAACTTACGGGTCCTGAACTTGTTTTCGAAACTTCTGAAAAGATTATACAAATCCGAAACCGTATGGCGGCAGCTCGTGATCGTTAAAAGAGCAACGCCGATAAGCGTCGTAAACAGTTAGAATTTCAAGTAGGTGACATGGTTCTACTCAAAGTCTCACCTTGGAAAGGTGTAATTCACTTCGGGAAACGTTGCAAACTGAATCCTCGTTATGTTGGACCATTCAAAATAGTGAAGAGAATTGGCCCAGTAGCTTATCAACTGGACCTACCTGAAGGACCTAGTGGTGTACACGATGTCTTTCATGTCTCGAACCTGAAGAAATGTCTAGCAGACGAAACACTCGTTGTTCCTCTTGAGGAACTACACATCGATGAACAACTACGGTTCGTTGAAGAACCGGTGGAAATTATGGATAGGGAAATCAAAACGATGAAACGCAGTAAAATCCCTATTGTCAGAGTTCGTTGGAACTCGAAACGCGGACCGGAATTCACGTGGGAGCGCGAGGATCAGATGATGCGCAAATATCCTAATCTGTTCAAGCACTCCGCGTCAAACTCTTAAGGTACTATTCTAATTTTCGGGACGAAAATTCTTTTAACTAGGGGATGATGTGACATCCGGAATTTTTTTTTATTTTGTTTAATTTTCGGGACGAAAATTCTTTTAACTAGGGGATGATGTGACAACCCGACTTTTTAGGTTAACTCAGTTAGTAAATTCCGTTAAATTTCTGTTAAAAACCTAACCCCGTTAGATAATCCAGTTAAATTCAAACCTCAGGGATCATTCTTGCCAATATTTAATCTTAAAACTATAGGGATTAGTTGTGTAATTAGCCTAAACCCATCTGTTGACTTTATGAAGTCAAAATCGATGGAATTGTTCCTGTTTGACTTCTGGAAGTCAAACCATTCATTCTTGATCTTGAATTCGCGAATTACAACTGATTAGGCTTGAATCAGTAACGGAAATTGCATTAAACACCATTAACGATCATAACTAATACTTTAATCATCATGAATGTGTCGAATTAAACCCAATAATGGGTATTCAAAACCAAACCGTCTACCATCACGCTATACGCCTCAAATTCGTTGATTCCGATCAACATCCTCACAAATCAATCATTTGTGTAGCTAAGTCAAGTTCCTTTGGGTCTGTTTCACCAATCAATTTGACGGAAGACGAGTCGGAGGAGATTGGGGATGGTTTAATTCGGGGCTATTGATACTAAACTCGATTAAAATTCAATTGAATCATATGGTTAGACTCGCGATTACCTACTCTTTGAAAGACCCATATCAATTAAATCAAGTAATATCGAATTGATTATAAACCGTAAACTAGGGTTCATCATAAATTCGATTTGGGGGTTTATATCCTAGACTTAACCAAAATGGAATTAATCTATATGGTCAGATTTGAAATTCTTCCCTTTGTAAAAGCCCCATGAATTCGATGGTTAACAATATCGAATTCAACAGATTTGATTCTTAGTTCTTGATCTAGGGTTTCGGCCCGTATATGCGTGATTAAACAATTCAAAACATGTAAATTTTGCAATTAAACATCACCTTAGACTCGCCTATATCCCATCTATCAAAAACCTCTATGCGCTTGCATTCAATCGTGATCGAAATCGATGGAGATTGGGGATGGTTTAATTCGGATCGTGACTAAAGGTAGAAGGGAGGGGGTTTGGAATCATTAAAACCATTTCAGAAGCATCCTTGTCGCGAAACACTAGCCAGCCGAGATGGTTAAGACTTAAGGCCTATACGCAGGAGACCCGGGTTCGAAACCGGTCTCCTGCAAACATTTTTTAGGGCATTTTCCTTGGAATATTGTTATATATTTTCAAACCCAATATTATTATATTAATATATAAAAGGGTTTTAGCCCCGGAAAACACCCGTAGGCTCGAGTTTGATTTATTAAATCATTTTCATATTGTTTCCACTTTTAAAACTAATATATTTATGTTATTATCGAATAAAAATAATACATTATTATTTTTATCACATATATAGTTATCACATTTCGAGTTTAAAAATAATATAATAATATTATTTTCTGGATCGTTACTTAATGACGAAGACGATTAAATGTATTTAATAATTATTGTAATTATTGTCTTTCGTCGCGTATCGTAATCATTCGAATCATCTAACTTAGAAATCCGTATTTCCGTGGACACGTTCGTCTATTCCTTAATCATTAGGACGTTTCTTTTAGGACGTTCCTCATTTCTGTGTCGTCGTCACATATTCCCATTGAGTCCCTAACTGTTATGTTGTAATGCTAGGACATTTGTGAGCCGTGTCAGGCTACCGCTTGAGATTTTAATCTCGTACTTGTGTGATTACTACCTACGCCGTTCAGGTGAGTTTCACGGCCCCTTTTTAATTGTTTTACTATTGGGGGAGAAACATGCTTACACACAAACGTATTTTACTTGTTTTCCTGTTGAGGAAGAAACAAACATGAATACCAACTATCATACTTTTACTTGTTTTCCCCGTGGGGGAGAAACAGGTACGCAAGCAAATATTATTTTACATGTTTTTCCCGTTGGGGGAGAAAACATGACGCAACTATTTGATTATGGTACGGTATATGATATCACTGTTGAGGCTAAGCGTAACACACTATCACAGAAAGTCCTCATCTTATATCGGACCGTTAATATGGATCTTAGCGAGGTAATGTTTTGTAGTACTACTGGGTTTGACAAGCCCCACCCGCGTTAGTCGCGCTAACTCGATTAATTATCGAACGGGTGAAATGTTAGCCTACTCACATTGGCCAGAGTTGATAGACCTGACAGGAGGCATATAAACACAGTCAGCTTCGGTTACGAGCGCTTTAGTAAGACATTAATATAGGCTAGCTACCTATAGATATGCATATTGAATGTACATAATCTGGCAAACACTCTCATATTACAAACTTGAAACCTGTGAACTCACCAACCTCGTGTTGACAATTTTTCTTACATGTTTCTCAGGTCGCTTTGGCACAGGTTGCGCACTTAGGACATGCATGGAGTCCTACTGTCATATCATTCATTTCCAATATTTTAAACAGTTTATTTAATTACATTAATTGACGCTTGTTGCGTGTAATTACGTTTGACTGCATTGTAACGTTTACGCTTCCGCATTAACTCTGAACTTTTATGTTTTGACAATTCAAGTCCCATATAGTGTCGTTTGATGTAACTAATGACTGAGATCCTGGTGTGTCACTTTCCAAACGGTAAAACTCCGTTAATGGAATTTGGGGGTGTGACAGCTTAACTGCACGAATACCGACAATACAATACATTCCGTCAATTCCCTTTTGTATTGCCCCCAAGGATTAACTGCACGAGGACCGACAATACCCATTTAGTTGCGCCTATGGCTCTCATGTCCATAAACCGACAACTTCCATCGACGGCTATGGCTCACGGCCATAACACAGTCGGATCATAATTTAACCTTCATGAGGTCACGTTAACCCCTGAGTAACCGTCGTTACTCAAAAACCAGTTGTACAACATCATAACCATTGGCAGGCCACCAAGACACTGCCCCTGTTGTTCTTATGGCAACTATGGCTCGCTGTCCATAATCTACCACAAGGCTGGGAATTACTTTCCCAGACTTCATTCGTTAATTCCATTCATTCGACAGATTAGATTTGAAATGACTTCTTTAAAACCTTTGCCCTTTTTCTTTTCTTTTCATAAAACCTTTCATTCATTTTCGAAACCCTTTACCTTTAGTTTAAACCATTTCTTCATAAACATTTCGTTCGTAAACATTCCATTCATAAAACTTTTTTTCCATAAACCGTTCATTCCAAATCATTTCATTTCGTAAACATAGTTTTATAAGCATCATTTTATAAACCTAGTTTCATAAACATCATTTCATAAAACATCATTTCATATGTATGCACACCAGCCCGAAAACATTATATAAAACATTTAAAAGAGGGCTTCTAAACTCACCTGATAAGCTAATCCGGGTTGTCCTAAACAAAGGTCCCACTACGTCACTTCCGATCTGAATTTATTAGTTAAATACACATCAGACCAAATCCCGACTCTAACAGTTTAACCTTCTAAACATACCGACTTTACCTAATCAGCCTGATGCTTGTGCACTTAGCAAGTGCGCAGGGCCTTGCTCTTGCGTACTTAATAAGTGCGCAAACCTCGCTTCATGCGTACTTGATAAGTATGCATGTTCCTCTTCCTGCATACTTGATAAGTATGCAGGACCCTCTTCCTGCGTACTTGATAAGTACGCAGGATCTGCTTCCTCGCAACAACCCTAACTTTCGCATTCGGGTCTGATCTCGTCAAGATCCCGAACATATTACATTCAAAACGATTGCCTTTCATTAAGCAACTCAAATCTATGTTTTTCTTCCAGTTTCATCCGTAAAAACGTCACATTTCGTCTAAAAACCCAAAAAACCCAAAAACAAACAAAAACTCAGATCTAGGTTGGATCGTTACCTGTATCGAGCTTCTGATTCGGAGGTTCTTCTCACGAGCTATGGAGCAACGCACTTCTTCAATCTCTGGTCGATCCGCCAACTTTCTCTCTCTATGTTTCTCTCTCTAGAACTTGTAAATGAGTAAAATGTGGAGTGACTTAGGCTATTTATAGAGGAAGCTCCCCTATGTTCGCCCGTTCAAGCCCGCCGGCCCATCCGGCCTGGCCCGTCATGCCTCATTCGTTTATTCTGTTATTATAATTGTCGTTTTATATTTTGGGATGTTACAATCTTCTTCAATTGTTTCTGGATCAGTTACATTGCCACCAATGAAGTTTTCATATGCCAACATGCATGATGAAAACAATGCTACATGATCTTCTACAATTTTTGCAAAAGCAGGTCTCGATGTAGATGTTGGACTTCTTGGTTGGTGTGAATTTGAACTTGTAGCAGCAAAAAAGGTATGAATATTGCAACCATTACCTTCTTCTTATCCAGGATTCCCTGAGAACAAAGCAATCCTCGGTCATGTGGTTTTTGATATAGAAGAGGCTCCAAAGTACATTGACGGTTCTTGCACTAACGGTCTGCAAATGGTTTCTTTCTTTCTTAAATTCATGTCATGTGCTTGGATTTTACCTATTACCTCATCAATGGTCAATTCAAAAATTTTAGAGTTTTCTCTTTAAAGGGTTGTGTACATGTCAAACTTGGGGGGTAATGCATCAAGGAACTTTTCAACTAGTTCATCATCTAGATATTTTAATTCATAAGACTTAAGTTCAGTCTGAAGATGATAGAATCTAGAGATAAGTTCATCAATGGATTCATGTTCAAAATATCTGAAACATTCATATTGTTTTCTTAACAATTCCCTTTTTCTTTTCTTAACATCACTGTTACCCTCAAACCGTTTTTCCAAAGCCTTCCACAAGTCTTTAGAGGAATCATACCCTCTGAAGCTGTGAAATATGTCTCGGGTTAGTTCCATGGCTAAAGAACCATGTGTCTTCTTTTCTAGACCGTATGCTTTCTTTTCTTCAGCATCAAGTCTAGAGATTGGTTTGGGTTTGGTTTCACCAAGGCATTCATGGGTTGGATGTTTATAACCTTCTAAACTAGGTATCCACATGTTTGAATCTGTGTATGAAACATATTCCTCAAATCTAGCTTTCTAGTTGGAATAGTCATTCACATTTATTAACTTTGGGGGTTTCTGTGGAGTGCCTATTTCGTTGTCATAATTCAACAGGCTACTGATATTTTGAAGATTTGCCATTGTGTAAGACTCAGTAATCAGAAGTTCAAATTTGGGTATTTGACTATAAGTACGTATGAACCTGAATGGTCTTGCATAATTATTAGTGCGCAAGAGTTTAAGTACGCAAGAATGATAAGTACCCAGGAATGTCAAATACAAGAGACTAAGTACACATGAAGGACAAATGTGTAGGATGACAATCACTCGGGATGACAAGTATGCAAGGAACTTTTGACAAGCATACAAGTATACAAGGTCACAAGTACGCAGGGTATAAATACGCAGGAACTTAATAAGTACGCAGGAATAACAAGTGCGCATAACAATAAGTACGCAGGAATTGTGGAAAGTACGCATGGGACAGAAAGATGGGTTTTGACAAAAGTATCCACTTGTCCTGATCAAAAAGTGATTTGACCAAGTTGTAAGGTATGAATAATTTGGTTTGAATAAGTGATCAGATATGAGACTAAAAACAGAGAATGGTGACTAGAATACCAAAACAAGAACAACACAACAATGGAAATGGAATTCTTTTCAAGATGAACAAGTGTAAGACACAAGACTCAAAGAATCACCAATGCAAATATAAACAGAACCACATTTTGATGAAAAATGTTCCTAACAAGCTCACAACACTCGGAAAAAAGAGCTTGATGGCTCTAATACCAATTGTAGGTCCCTCCGGGTGGGTGTGTCAGATCGTTATCGTGAGAGAATGTAGCCTAGTAATCAGGTGCGGAATGCCTGTTACTAGGTGGAACAACTTTGCAAATGAAAGAATGAAAAACAACACAAGGAAATACTTATAAATACATGGTCTATTAATAACTTGTGTTTCATACAAGTAAAGACACAAATTGCAAGACTTTTTGACTAATAATACACTAACTTGTGCGTACTTGTGTGTGTGGTTACATCTGTTAAGAAATGAAACAAGACCCATCTATTTATAGACCTGGTCCATGCGTACTTAGCAAGTATGCATGACCAACCTTCATGCGTACTTGTCTAAGTACGCATGACCATTGTACTTTGAAAAATACGCAGGAACACATCCTTGCATATTTGTTTAGTATAATATCAAAATAATACAAGTTCAGACACAAACATGACATTTTAGAACTTGATAAACAAAAAATAACAGGTACTAAATACATACAAGACTGAAATAAATAACAAACAAAATATTTAGCTCGATCCAGAGTGCTTGTCACAAAACATGCATCAACACCTATCATTACTAAGTAAGTGCAAAGCACTTACCTTTTGTTAAGAAGGATCCCACTTGATCTTCAAGCTAGCTGATGTAGTCCAAAGCACACATCTGTATTCCTATTGTTTTCGTGTGTTTTACTTAGTTTTATCTTTGTTATAAGTCGTTTTTGTTACATATTTAGTCTTTGTTATGTTTACAGGTGCTCATGGTAAATATAAGTAGAAACCCGAAGAAACCGAGCATGGGAATAAAGTCCAAGAATTAAAAGTCAAAAATCTGAAATTCTATTCCTTCGCGGTACGCGAAGACCAGAGGAAAAAGTTTCGCGGTACGCGAAGAATTCAGAAATCGGGTGCGAATAATTTTTCCCTCGCGGTACGAGAGGGACTGGCCACAACCTCTCACAGTACGCGAGAGGCCCTTAAATCCGCAAAAAGCCCTAGTTCGACTTTAAATCAAATTCTAATGCCAAAGCCAAGGGAGTTCGTATCTTTGCCATCCAAAGAGAGTTTAAGGGCGATTTTGGGAGCTTGGAAGATGAATCAAGCATAAAGTTGGAGCCTTTGGAGTCCGGGTTCGTTAAACTAGCGTTCTAGGTTTTCAAGATTCGATGTTTATTACTTCTGTTTAGGTTTTTTGAGCATGATCGTAGGCTAAAACATTTATACTACCTAGGTCTTATGATGAATGCTTTGTAAAATTTCAGTTTTTATCAGTTTTTGGATTCAATTGATGAATTGATGATTTTGTAAACTGTCTTGGTTTAATTAGTATGATGTTAGTGCATGTTTAATTCTGATTGAGTTCAATTCTGTGCATGGATTGTGATTGTCTGCCAGTTTAATTAGCGTATCTTGATCATAGATCTTAGGGTTTGTGATTGGGTATGGTTTTCTAGAGATAGAAGCCATAGGAGTTATCATTGGAAGATGATTAGAATCAAGTGTGTGTCCTAGTTCAATACCCGAGAGGTGAGAATTGGATGTTAGTCTTCGTCATTAGGAATCCGAGTGTTGACAGTCTAAGAGGGCGTTATCGTAAGATTACCCCGTGCATCCTTTGAATGTATCGTGGGCAGTGAGATTGAGAGGTAATCTGTCTATTCGGGTACTTTGTCATATTTGGAAATACCAGAGAGGTGATTCAACAATCTGGTGAGTTATTACATCTATAGGTTCCTTAGTTGGTGACACCCTGAGAGTGATAAGGGATCCAATAGGTTGTTTAGAGTTGTTTCCTTAGAAACCCAGATCCATCGTTGTTTCTAGAACCGATATAAGTTGTGCGTTGCAAGTAGGATTCCGAACTAGGTAGTGTTCTTCCCATTCCTAATTTCACCTTAGCTTTTATCTTGATAGTTGAGTCAATTTTGTTTATTGAAGTCTTTAGTGATAATTGTCACACCCCCAATTTCAATTAACGGAGTTTTACCGTTTGGGAAGTGACGAACCAGGATCTCAGACATTAGTTACTTTGAACGACTCTACATGGGACTCAAAATGAAAATACCATTCAAATCAGAGTATCAATGCGGAAGCGTAAAGAAAGTAAATGCGCAAAATACACGCGCCAAAAACCAAAGTTCAAAAGTCCAAAAAGTCCAAACGTCCAATCAAAATCAAGTACAATAGAATAACTCAAGCAAACATAATTAAGTCAAAATCAAGCAGTTGAATCCCATGCATGCCCTAACATGCACCTGTGTCTTAGCTTAGCGACTTGAGAAAACATGTAAGAAAATATGTCAACACGAGGTTGGTGAGTCCACAGGTTTCAATATAAGTAAATAAGCATTTACCGGATTTAAGTTCATTCAGTACGTATCTATTGGTAGCTAACCTATGTTCATGTTCAGCTCAAGCGCTCGCAACCGAAGCTGACTATTTGTTTATTGCCTCGTGCCAGGTCTATCAACACTGGCGGTGTGTGTAGGCTAACATTTCACCCGTTCGATATCTAATCGAGTTAGCGCGACTAACGCGGGTGCGATTTGTCAAACCCAGTAGTACTACTAAATATTACCTCGCTAAGATCCATATTAACGGTCCGATATTAGTTGAGGACTTTCTGTGATAGCGTGTTACGCTTAGCATTTAACATTGATATCATACAAATTAAAAATCCAAAATCGTTTAGTCATGTTTTCTCCCCCAAGTTAAAACAGTAAAAGGGGCCGTGGAAACTCACCTGAGCTGAGTAGTGGTTATCACACAAGTACGAGATTAAAATCTCAAGCAGTAGCCTGACACGGCTCACGGATGCCCTAGAATTATACACATAACAATTAGGGACAAAAATGGGAATTGTGACGACAACATGGAAGATTGGACGTACTAAGGAAACGCTTTAATAATTAAGAGTAGACGAATATGTCTATGGGAATACAGATCTCTAAGTTAAACGATTAAGACGATTATGATAGGCGACGAAAGACAATAGTTACAATCATTAGTAAATACATTTAATTGACTTCGTCATTTAAATAATGATTTAGAAAAATAATATTAACATATTATTTTTAAACTCAGATAGTTAATACGATAACTATTGACGTGGTAAAAATATTATTATATATATTTTTATTTTAGAATATAAACGAGTATAGACGATTATATCATTTATGACTTTGAACGTTCCAACAATGTTTATTATACGAGGGAAATAACAAATATTTTATTTTTACGTTCTGTCACGGTCCAACAATAATATGAATATATTATTTTATAAATAGGTTTTAATAATAATTACGGTTTGCAAGACCAAACCCAAGTTCACGGTTGGTTTTCGGTTTCAAATTGTTTATATATATTAATATAATAATATAGGATGGTTTTTAAATATTTTTAAAATGTTTAAAAATAATTAAACCAAAACAGGGGGGGAGACTTGAACCCGGGTCTCCTCCCTGTATGCACACGTGATTAACCAGTCCGCCCACTAGGGTCATCGTGACATGATCCGAACCAAAATGCTTTTAATCAAGCATTACCGAGAGCCCCCCTCCCCAATCAAGCCGCGATCGGTTCCCATCCCAACAACATCGAATTCGGCCACGATTCATCGAATTGACACAGGGGTTTTGACATTCGAGTATAGGCGAGTCTGTGGGCTAGTTTAATTGCAAATCTACCAATTTTAAGATCGTTAAATTTTAAAAAGAAGGGCCGAACCCTAGCCCAAGAACACAAGATTAATTTGATCGAATTCGGTATTGATTTGGATTGAAATCTTAGGGCTTTTATTAAACGAGGGGTTGCGAACCTGATCATGTAGTTTAATTTGGTTAATATAGTGTCTAATATCGAAAGCCCCAAATCAAAATTCGTAAGAACCCTAGGTTAGTGATTTCAAACAATTTGATGTTATAAGTTTGAATTAGCATAAGGCTTTTGATCTAGACATCTCGACGAGTCTGTGGACGTGTTCAATTTCAGTATTAATTACCGAATTGATACGGTTCGATTAAATCCGAAAGTATATGAACCCTAGAACTGGTTCCCAAAGAATTCGATAATGCAAGCCCTGATAATGATAGGGCTTTCAATCTAGATAAAGAAACGAAGCTACAGGTATAATTGATTACCAGATTGGATGTCGGATTGATAGGATTTGACTAAATGAATGCCGACGGCAACGACTTCGATCCTCGGCGACAATTGCAGCGGTTCCGGCAAAATTCCAGTGTGCAACAGGTTCAAACGGGTGCGATTTAGGTTTGAGAGTGTTCAATTTCAGTGTATTCGATCGAATGATTGCGAATTGGTGAATAATAAGAGTGAAGTCGACGGTTACAAATTGATTTCCCATTATCGGGATTAGTTGTTCGTAATTGCGGTGTTTAATGGTTCAATGATGAACATTAACAACTTCATTAAGCATATCCGATACAAATTCGATTCAATTTCGGTTATGGATTACGATTTTGAACCAAAGAGTCCACTATTTGACTTTAAAAAGTCAACAGGGACAATTTCACTCCAATTTGACTTTGTCTGGTCAACAAATCGAGTTTTGGTTAATTACAACTTTGATCCCTGCAGTTTGAGTTCAGATATTGACAGAATTTGACCCTGTGGTTAGATTTAACTGGGTTTAGTTAACGGGGTTAAGTTTTCTATTGGATTTTTAACGGAATTGTTAACGATGTTATTATGAAAAGTCCGAGTTGTCACATCATCCCCTAGTTGAAAGAATTTTCGTCTCGAAAATTAGAAAAATAAAAAATTTTCTGGGTGTCACATCATCCCCTAGTTGAAAGAATTTTCGTCCCGAAAATTAAATTGTACCTTAAGAAATTTACGCGGAGTGCTTGAACAGATTAGGATATTTGCGCATCATCTGATCCTCGCGATCCCAAGTGAATTCTGGTCCGCGTTTCGAGTTCCAACGGACTCTAACAATAGGGATTTTACTGTGCTTTTACGTTTTTACTTCCCTATCCATGATTTCCACGGGTTCTTCGATGAAACGCAGCTGTTCATCAATGTGTAGTTCCTCGAGAGGAACCGCGAGAGACTCGTCTGCTAGACATTTCTTCAAATTTGAGACGTTAAAGACGTTGTGTACACCACTCAGTCCTTCAGGTAAGTCCAGATGATACGCTACTGGTCCGATTCTCTTCATTATTTTAAATGGTCCAACATAACGAGGATTTAGCTTGCCTCGTTTCCCGAAATGAATGACACCTGTCCAAGGTGAGACTTTGAGTAAGACCATGTCACCTATTTGAAACTCTAAAGGTTTACGACATTTGTCGGCATAGCTCTTTTGACGATCACGAGCTGCCGCCATACGGTTTCTAATTTGAACGATCTTTTCAGAAGTTTCAAATACAAGTTTAGGACCTGTGAGTTGGCTATCTCCAACCTCAGTCCAACAAATAGGAGAACGGAATTTCCATCCATAAAGTGCTTCAAATGGAGCTGCCTTGATGCTAGTGTGATAGCTTTTTTTGTAGGAGAATTCCACCAACGATAGGTGAGACTCCCAAGAGTTACCGAAATCGATCACACAAGCTCGTAGCATGTCCTCCAGAGTTTGGATTGTACGTTCCGTTTGGCCATCAGTTTGAGGATGGTATGTTGTGCTCATATCTAGACGCGTGCCTAAGGCCTTATGTAACGACTGCCAGAAATGAGAGGTGAATCGTGCATCACGATCCGAAATAATAGAGATTGGCACCCCGTGCTGAGAGACTATTTCTTTCAAGTAAGTACGAGTAAGTTTATCCATTTTGTCGGTCTCTTTGATTGCTAAGAAGTGAGCGGACTTTGTTAATCGGTCAACGATTACCCATATGGTATCACATCCGGTAGGGGTTCGTGGTAATTTGGTAATGAAGTCCATGGATATTTGTTCTCATTTCCACATGGGGATTTCTGGTTGTTGCAGAAGACCGGATGGATTTTGATATTCAACTTTGACCTTCGCGCAAGTCAGACACTTACTAACATAGGTGGCTATATCGGCTTTCATCTTCGGCCACCAATATAGTATCTTTAGATCATGATACATTTTGTCGGAACCTGGATGAATAGAGTAATGAGATTTATGAGACTCATCCATGACTAGTTCCCTTAGGTTCCCGAATACTGGAACCCATATTCGCTCGGCAAAGTAGCGAATACCGTCAGATTTGACTTCAAGTTGTGCTTTCATACCGTGTGTACCTTCCAGCGGTAGATTTTCTTCTTTTAGTGCTTCGAGTTGAGCACTACGGATTTTGTCAGGTAATCCGGGGTGAATAGTAAGCTGTAATGCTCGAACTCGTTTGGGTTTTGTTTCTTTTCGACTTAGGGCATCAGCTACAACATTAGCTTTACCCGGGAGATATCGGATCGCACTGTCATAATCGTTTAAGAGTTCGACCCAACGACGTTGTCGCATGTTCAACTCTTTCTGCTCGAAGATGTGCTGAAGACTCTTGTGATCGGTGTAGATGGTGCATTTGGTACCGTACAAGTAATGTCTCCATATCTTAAGTGCGAAGACTACAGCTCCCAACTCTAAGTCGTGAGTGGTGTAGTTTCTCTCGTGGACCTTTAGGTACACTACAAAATCATCGGTTCCTTCCGGAAGAGCTAGAATAGGTGCACTGCAAAGTTTCTGTTTGAGGTGTTGGAATGCTGACTCTTGGTTGTCGCCCCAATTATAGGCTTTACCCTTTTGAGTTAAAGCAGTGAGGGGTTGAGCAATTTTGGAAAATCCTTCGATGAATCGACGGTAATACCCAGCCAATCCCAGAAATTGTCGCACCTCAGTCGGAGTCGTCGGTGCTGCCCAATTCTTGATGGCTTCTATTTTGGATGGGTCGACATGTATCCCTTTCTCGTTAACCACATGCCCTAGAAACTGAACTTCCCGGATCCAGAATTCACACTTGGAAAACTTAGCATACAGTTGCTCTCGCTTAAGTAATTCCAAAATTAGGCGTAGATGTTCCTCACGTTCTTCCTTATTCTTAGAATAAATGAGGATGTCGTCGATGAAAACGATAACGAATTGGTCAAGGTAAGGCTTACACACACGGTTCATGAGATCCATGAATACCGCAGGTGCGTTGGTTAACCCGAAAGGCATGACCATAAATTCGTAATGGCCGTACCTTGTTCTAAATGCAGTCTTTGAGATATCTTCTTCTCGGACTCTTAACTGATGGTAACCGGACCTAAGATCTATTTTGGAATAGAAACTTGATCCTTGGAGTTGATCAAAGAAGTCATCTATGCGAGGTAAAGGGTAGCGGTTCTTGATTGTGACTTTATTCAGCTCTCGGTAATCAATACACATACGGAAAGTTTCGTCCTTCTTCTTGACTAATAGTACCGGAGCTCCCCACGGTGATGAACTAGGTCTGATAAAACTTTTATCCAACAAATCTTGCAATTGAGTGGACAGTTCTTGTAATTCGCTGGGTGCCAGTCTGTAAGGTGCCCGAGCAATCGGTGCTGCTCCGGGTGCTAAATCAATTTGGAATTCCACTTAAAGATGCGGTGGCAAACCGGGCAGATCCTCGGTAAACACTTCCAAAAATTCACGCACAACGGGAATATCTTCAATCTTCTTCTCTTCTGAGGGCTGCTCAGCAACGAGAGCCAAAATAGTCGTATGCCCCTTTCGAAGGCATTTTTGTGCTTTCATAAAAGATATGATGCCCATGACTGCACCAACTTTTTCGCCTTGAACGGAAAGGGTTTCTCCACTCGGGAGAGGTATACGAACAATCTTCTCACGACAGATAATTTCGGCTTGGTTTTTAGATAACCAATCCATGCTGATGATTATATCAAAACTACCAAGTATGACCGGCATAAGGTCGATATCAAATATATGTGTAGCTAGCTCAAGTTTACATCCCTTGAGAATGTGAGTTGCCTCAATTATTTGGCCGTCAACTATCTCTATTGTATACTTAGCTTTTAATAGAGATGAAGTTCCTTTTATCATATTACTAAATTTCTTAGATATAAAACTTCTATCAGCACCGGTGTTAAAAAGGACAGAAGCAAAGTAATTATTTACGAGGAACTTACCGGTGACCACATTATGGTCGTAACGGGCTTCTCCAGATCCTAGCACAAAGGCTCGTCCCTTCGCACCATTTCCATTGTTACCACCATTTCCATTGTTATTTTGGTTAGGATTGTGGTTTCCGTTACCCCCTTTCTTCAATTGAGGAAAATTCTTCCGAATGTGCCCTTCCTTTCCGCACTCAAAGCAACCCCTTGTGGATCCCGGTTGTTGAAAAGGTTGTTTAGTTTGTAACTCACCCCTACAGTCCTTAGCAGCATGACCTATTTTGCCGCACCTCTGGCAACGATTGCAGAACCCAAAGTGGTGGAAGTTACACTTGTTACACTTCGGAGAATTCCCCGCGTAACCACCCTGGTTTTGACCTGAAGAGGTTGACTGGTTGAAGTTCTTAGTAGGCTCAAACCTACGATGTTGCTGCTATTGCGGTTGGTTAAACTGGGGTTGATTGGGTTGGGGTCCTTTGGAGTGGGAGTTGGAGTGGTTGTGGGTGTTGGAATGGTGATCGAACTTGCGTTTGTGATTGTCGGTGGGTTTAGCAACTGAACCTCTCGGAGGTAGGGTTCCTTGTGTCACCGCTTGGTCGGTTAACTTATGCGTAAGTCGAATGGTTTGTTGGATAGTGGTAGGATTGGATGAAGTAACCATGCTTTGTATTTGAGGCACTAGACCTCCAATGTAAAGCTAAATTCTTTTGTAATCAGGGGTTACCATATGCGGGCACATAGTAGCCAGTTCATGGGAACGTGTGGTGTAGAGTTCAATTTCAGAACCCTCCATCTTTAGGTTCCAAAACTCTCCCTCTAACTTCTGGATCTCATCGCGAGGACAGTATTCCTCCTTGATCATTGCTTTGAATTCCTCCCACGGGAGTCCATTCGCCATGGCCAGACCCAACATTTGGACCTGGGCATTCCACTATGTGAGTGCCGGGCCTTCTAAAGTTCCGGCGGTAAACTTCACTTGATTAGCCACGGGGCAGTTGCACATGGCAATCACCGATTCAACCTTCTCAAACCAGCGAAGTAGTCCAACGGCTCCTTCAGCTCCACTAAAGGCGTGGGGCTTGCAATCCATGAATGCCTTGAAAGTGCAGGCTGGTTGTTAGTTTTGCTGATTTTGCTGTCCTGGATTTAGAAATACAAATAGAATTGGAATTATAGAGTTTAGGGCAGGCTTTTTAAGAGATAGATTGACATCATTAGTCAATAGCTAAAGCAGTTACCTGCAGCATTCTGTGCTGCCAGAGCCTCCGCCACACTATCATTTATCAGTGCTACTAGCTCTGCTGCCGTCATGTTAATGGTACCACGACCACCGGCACGGCCTCCGCGTCCTCTCCCTAACATGATTCTTCACAATCACAAATGAAAATAATGAGAAATATATCGCATATTAAAAATCATTCAGGTATGAGTAAGGAGATACAACATCTAATATTTTGAACATTAAATAAATTGTAAGGCTACAAAATAAATAACTCAAATATTAAACTTCTCATGCTTTTATTGGATGGGAACAACCTTACCCATCTAGGTTTGAAAAGAGAAATAACATAGGCAAAAGCAAACATGAAAAGGAAGATAGAATAGGAAGATCATCATGCATCTTCGTCATCGGAAGAAACATACGATTGTGCATCGTCTATCTCTACTGGTTCCTCCTCCACGGGCTCCTCCTCAAAGGGCTCTTCTTCAAAAGGTTCCTCCTCAAAAGGTTCTTCCTCAAAAGGTTCCTCCTCGCCATCAAAATGTGGAATCTCTTCAGGAACTAAAGCGGCTTGTAGTTGGGCTTCCAAGTGAGTCACCCTCTCTTGAAGACCTTCAGCAGTGTGGTTTGCTACATGTAGCTGAGCTTCCATAGTAGCCAATCTCTCCAGAACTCCTTCCATATCATCATTCATAGTGTCCACCCTCGTCTCCAAGTGTGTCACACGATCCACTAAAAGGTTATGGAACTGGTCGGTTACTGCTAGCTCGGTAGTCAAAAGTTCTATCCCTACTTTATTCTCCTCTATTTGAGGCTCTTTCTTCAAAACGTTCGGTATCTCATCGGTAGCATCCTTTACAATGCATAATTCTCTAGACATATAAAACACAAAGGCTGCAAAAGCTTGTTCCATAGTACATGGCAAGCTAGGCAAGGTGGGTGATGAGGAAGTAGAACCGAAGTAAGGTGATGGGACATTTCCCATTTCTATCCATTTTTGGATCATTTGTGGGTATGTGTTCCAGTTTCGAGCAGGATTCGTTGCTTGTGCGCTGCTTGCTTCCCCTTGGTCAACTGAATAGTCACTGGAAGTAGTCCGGCGCCTTTTGGGCTCCGGGGATGATAGGATAGGTGTCTTATGTCTAGGTGCCTTAGGTGAAGAAGGTGGGGTTGACGACTTGTTCCTGTAACAATACATATAAGTGCCAAACATCCAAATGACATGTAACTAATGTGTGAGGCTATAGTCTAGTATGCAATCCTAGTTATCTATAACCAATGGCTCTGATACCAATCTGTCACACCCCCAATTTCAACTAACGGAGTTTTACTGTTTGGGAAGTGACGAACCAGGATCTCAGACATTAGTTACTTTGAACGACTCTACATGGGACTCAAAATGAAAATACCATTCAAATCAGAGTATCAATGCGGAAGCGTAAAGAAAGTAAACACGCAAAATACACGCGCCCAAAACCAAAGTTCAAATGTCCAAAAAGTCCAAACGTCCAATCAAAAGCAAGTACAATAGAATAACTCAAGCAAACATAATTAAGTCAAAATCAAGCAGTTGAATCCCATGCATGCCCTAACGTGCACCTGTGTCTTAGCTTAGCGACCTGAGAAAACATGTAAGAAAATATGTCAACACGAGGTTGGTGAGTCCACAGGTTTCTATATAAGTAAATAAGCGTTTACCAGATTTAAGTTCATTCAGTACGTATCTATAGGTAGTTAACCTATGTTCATGTTCAGCTCAAGCACTCGCAACCGAAGCTGACTGTTTGTTTATTGCCTCGTGCCAGGTCTATCAACACTGGCGGTATGAGTAGGCTAACATTTCACCCGTTCGATATCTAATCAAGTTAGCGCGACTAACGCGGGTGGGATTTGTCAAATCCAGTAGTACTACTAAATATTAACTCGCTAAGATCCATATTAACGGTCCGATATTAGTTGAGGACTTTCTGTGATAGCGTGTTACGCTTAGCATTTAACATTGATATCATACGAATTAAAAATCCAAAATTGTTTAGTCATGTTTTCTCCCCCAAGTTAAAACAGTAAAAGGGGCCGTGGAAACTCACCTGAGCTGAGTAGTGGTTATCACACAAGTACGAGATTAAAATCTCAAGCAGTAGCCAGACACGGCTCACGGATGCCCTAGAATTATACACATAACAATTAGGGACAAATGGGAATTGTGACGACAACATGGAAGATTGGACGTACTAAGGAAACGCTTTAATGATTAAGAGTAGACGAATATGTCTATGGGAATACGGATCTCTAAGTTAAACGATTAAGACGATTATGATAGGCGACGAAAGACAATAGTTACAATCATTAGTAAATACATTTAGATGACTTCGTCATTTAAATAATGATTTAGAAAAATAATATTAACATATTATTTTTAAACTCAGATAGTTAATACGATAACTATTGACGTGGTAAAAATATTATTATATATATTTTTATTTTAGAATATAAACGAGTATAGACGATTATATCATTTATGACTTTGAACGTTCCAACAATGTTTATTATACGGGGGAAATAACAAATATTTTATTTTTACGTTGTGTCACGGTCCAACAATAATATGAATATATTATTTTATAAATAGGTTTTAATAATAATTACGGTTTGCAAGACCAAACCCGAGTTCACGGTTGGTTTTCGGTTTCAAATTGTTTATATATATTAATATAATAATATAGGATGGTTTTTAAATATTTTTAAAATGTTTAAAAATAATTAAACCAAAACAGGGGGGGAGACTCGAACCCGGGTCTCCTCCCTGTATGCACACGTGATTAACCAGTCCGCCCGCTAGGGTCATCGCGACATGATCCGAACCGAAATGCTTTTAATCAAGCATTACCGAGAGTCCCCCTCCCCAATCAAGCCGCGATCGGTTCCCATCCCAACAACATCGAATTCGGCCACGATTCATCGAATTGACACAGGGGTTTTGACATTCGAGTATAGTCGAGTCTGTGGGCTAGTTTAATTGCAAATCTACCAATTTTAAGATCGTTAAATTTTAAAAAGAAGGGCCGAACCCTAGCCCAAGAACACAAGATTAATTTGATCGAATTCGGTATTGATTTGGATTGAAATCTTAGGGCTTTTATTAAACGAGGGGTTGCGAACCTGATCATGTAGTTTAATTTGGTTAATATAGTGTCTAATATCGAAAGCCCCAAATCAAAATTTGTAAGAACCCTAGGTTAGTGATTTCAAACAATTTGATGTTATAAGTTTGAATTAGCATAGGGCTTTTGATCTAGACATCTCGACGAGTCTGTGGACGTGTTCAATTTCAGTATTAATTACCGAATTGATACGGTTCGATTAAATCCGAAAGTATATGAACCCTAGAACTGGTTCCCGAAGAATTCGATAATGCAAGCCTTGATAATGATAGGGCTTTCAATCTAGATAAAGAAACGAAGTTACATGTATAATTGATTACCAGATTGGATGTCGGATTGATAGGATTTGACTAAATGAATGCCGACGGCAACGACTTCGATCCTCGGCGACAATTGCAGCGGTTCCGGCAAAATTCCAGTGTGCAACAGGTTCAAACGGGTGCGATTTAGGTTTGAGAGTGTTCAATTTCAGTGTATTCGATCGAATGATTGCGAATTGGTGAATAATAAGAGTGAAGTCGACGGTTACAAATTGATTTCCCATTATCGGGATTAGTTGTTCGTAATTGCGGTGTTTAATGGTTCAATGATGAACATTAACAACTTCATTATGCATATCCGATACAAATTCGATTCAATTTCGGTTATGGATTACGATTTTGAACCAAAGAGTCCACTATTTGACTTTAAAAAGTCAACAGGGACAATTTCACTCCAAATTGACTTTGCCTGGTCAACAAATCGAGTTTTGGTTAATTACAACTTTGATCCCTGCAGTTTGAGTTCAGATATTGACAGAATTTGACCCTGTGGTTAGATTTAACTGGGTTTAGTTAACGGGGTTAAGTTTTCTGTTGAATTTTTAACGGAATTGTTAACGGCGTTATTATGAAAAGTACGAGTTGTCACAATAATAAGTAGTGTAGTCAACCCCCAAACCAAATTATATTATATCCGAGTCCAATTCTAGTTTGCTATAGTAGTGTCTCTAGGGTTCGATAATCTGGTCTATCGTTAAGCTGTGCTACATTCGTAAGGTACACTTGCCTGTCAGTGCGGTTTAGTTCATAGGTTTTCCATCTTATTACTTAAGAGTCTAGGTTAGGTTTTGTTAGTTTTATATAGACTGTCTGGACGACATCAAGTTTTTGACGCCATTGTCGGGGACACTTGGCAATAGCAATATTAGCTTTGATTAGTTCTTTGTTTGATTTTTGGTTTATTTTGTTTTCTTTGAGTTTGTCCTTTGTTCTTTGTAGGTCCAGATTTCACTCAAAAATCTCTCAATTGATCGATTACACACACACACACAGGCAAAAACTGTGTGTATGGTGGTGAAACAGAAGATAGAGTCGGTGAAGCTAACAGGCTAGCCACGCTCAGAAATCAACACAAACAGATATGAAATTGTAAGAACAACAGCATAAAACAACTGCAAATGTGTATTGATTCAGAAACTTGTGAAAGAGAAAGGTTCAGGGTTACAGCCGCTACTCACGCCCTAAACATTCTCAAACTATGTTATTTATAGTAATTGACAGGTATCAAAACTATGTCAACCGAAACTACTAGTTTCGGTTGAACATTTACAAGTGATAGACAAACCTGTCGAAACTACTATCTATCAAAACTACTAGTTTCGATTGAACAAATCTCAATCAAAACTAAGTATTTTCGATGGCCCAGACTTAGACTAAAAACAGAAAGTTACAATACTTAAAGTAAACTATAGAAACTATGCTTAAATAAACTTTTCCAAAATACAATGATGCTATCAGCTTACAAAATACATGACCCTACAATCTCCCCCTAAGTTATTGCATCAATGTCTTCAACTCTCAACTAAGCAGTTGGTCCTTTAGCTGGTTTTTGAAAAGTAGGCTTCACGTGTAAGGACACAACCCTTTGATAGGTCTTTGCATCTGCCTCATCCTCATCACTATAAGCTTGAATGTGATTCTTGAATAGCACATCCAGATCATTAGGTTGAAATTTTAGAAGCTCCATTGGCTCAAAGATTACCATGTCTTCCTTTCCTTCACACTCTATTACAGCACTACCAATGTTCAGATTGTAGTACCATCTTTTAAAAGTATGGAGTTGAACAGGCACGGATTTAGGAAGAGTGATGGCCTTATGGGTCTGAGCAGGCTTGTATCTCAAGAAGACATAGGGCTTCTTGGTCTTGGGATGAAATCTAGTCTTTGAAATCTTTTTCTTGGTCTTTCTGGGCTTCATCCCCTTGAAGTCATTGTTGACTTAAGTGTGAAGGTAATGTTCAAAATCTGAGGCCATCATCACTTTCCCTGGATTTTGAAGGGGAAGATTGGCCACATCTCTGATACCACTTGTAGGTCCCTATGGCGCGTCTACGGATAGATCTCGTGATAAGACGTGACGTTTACTCGGAGTGCGGAATCCAACGAGTCAACGTTTATACGCATAAAAGACAATGCAAACAAGCAAGTAAATAACCTTCTCAATTCGTATTTCAAATCACAATGATGTTTACAGACTCAATCGGACTTCTCTGGTCTGATCTCACTTGTTCGTTATGACTGACTCTGTAAACACACATATATATAACCAACTGACCCGATATAAGCGAACTTATTAAGTTCGCCTCTAACAGCTTAAGTGAACTTAACAAGTTCGCCTCAGTTGGACCTAAGCGAACTTATTAAGTTCGCCTCTGATAGACCAGGCGAACTTAACAAGCTCGCCTCTAGGCTATACTTGTAAAACACTTAGTGACATTTGACATTTACATAACAAAAACATAAAGACATAAAATCTAACTATTACAAGCTTTTTTCATTACAAACTATGTCCTAACAATAGAAGGGAAGAGTTTGGAAGTCAGTCATGTTCTTGAAATGTTGGACTCCTCCCTTATATCTTCTGATAATGAAAAGCTTCCTCTCAGGATCATATTTCCATCCAACCGGAGGCCTCTTCAGCTCTTGGTGTTCAGGTATCCATTCATAGGTTGGCGGGCTCTCCTCTACTACTATCTTTCCCAACCAAGGTTTCTTCAGGTTTGGGTAGTTAGGATCAACAGGAGGTTGAGTTGGAGCTTGAGTGGCTTCAGATGTTGTTGGAGTTGATTCTTCATTTACAACGGGCTTCATAATGTTGACCTGGACATCTTCTTCTGTTTTATCTTCATCAGATAGGGCTTGGATTTCATCTCCCTTTTCAGTGAAGTATCTTGTCCTTTCAGTTTCCTTTTCCTCAGTAGGTAGGATCTCTGGATATAGTTCATTGTAGGCAAAGTTGTCGATTTCATCTAAGAGGGCATTGAGCTCATCGTCAGATGCCACATCTTCTTCATCCAGAATTACCACTTCAACGTCAGTTTCAGTTCCCTTCCCTCGCTCCCTAGCTGCTCTTCTTTCACTAGCAGAGGGAAGGTCGAACTTTGTTTCTGCAATCTTTACTTCCACAGCCTCCTTTGTCTTGGCAGCAGGGCCAGAAAAGATAGTCATTGCTGACTCAGGGTTTGTAACAAAGGCAGGGGAAGATGGTCCACCAGCAGAAGTGGTCTCCCCCTGAGTTGTGGAGGCAGTTGCTTGTTCAGAGGTCTTGACCATTGAAGCTTTGAGTTGCTCAACAATGTCAGATAAAGCTTTGAGATCTTGTTGTTGCTGAGAAATAAGCTTCTATTAAGCTTCCAACTGAGTTTGCTGGACATCCAGCTGGGTGTGTAAACCCCCAACTTCCAGCTTCAAGTCTTTAACTCCTCATTACATTCATTTAGCCCAGTCCTCGTACTTTCAATCACCGATTCTTTCTCTTTAACAAGATCATGTAGTTTCTTCACTTCAAGACTTAAGGTCTTGAATCTCGGTACTGATGATATTGGTTCATGGAATGGTGATGTAGGTAGAGTAGGAATGTGTACATGTTGCGGAGATGGAGGTGGTGTAGGGATGTGTACATGATGAGGTGATGGTGGTGGTGTAGGTTGTGGTGTTGGTTGTGGTGATGGTGGAGGTGTGGGTAGTGGTGTATCAAATGCTGATTCAGAGGAAGATGATAGATCTTCCAACCCAGTCTTTATTTTCTTAGCCTTAGGCTCTTCAAGTTCATAGTCTGAGTCTGAGTCAACTTGTCTCTTGGAGGATGATGCAGGATGTTCAGTTTTAGCATCTAAGTCTGACTTGTAGTAGTTTGACCCATAGATCCCTGCATCCAGAGTCCCACTAGACTCTGTGACCTCCTCTTCATCTCCTTGCTTCAACATTAACCACTGGCTCAACAGGCATCTGAACTTCCTCAACAAATGCAGCCTCTTGCATAGGCTCATCAACAAGTTGTTCTTCTTCTTGAATAACGGGAATTTCAATATCAGCTTCACCTTCAGCCTCTTGTTGGTTCCCTTCATCTTGTTCTACCTCTACTTCTTCTTCTGATGAAAGGTCTTCTACCTCCACATCTAGGTCAATATCAGGGACAAACTCTTCTTCCCCAATAACATGACCGAACATGGGAATGTCAGCAATAGCCCTGTTGGTTCTTTTGTTTGTACTCTTCATATAGCTGAGAGTCTCGTCTATCATGTGATCAAAGACAACTACAAGTCCACCTTGTTGTAGCTCGGGAAGAAGGTGGTTGATAATGATCTGCAGGAATCTTGGATATACAATAAATTTCTCCTTAACAGCTCCAGTCAGATTATCCTTAAGTTGTCTGAACACTAAGCTAGAAAAGTTGTAGTTTCTGCCATTGATTAGACCCAAAATAGCAGAAGCCACTGTGATATTTGCGGAGTCAAAGCCACCCTTTCTGATTGATAAGCAGTGAATAAACACATGCACTATGTACCTCTAGTGACTTGGCAAGGAATTCTTTATGATTTGACCACTTTTGAACTCGTTAGGATGCCCCAATCTTCTGAAGCACTCCTTAACATAGAAGCTTAGGAATTCAGTTGGTGCTTCTGGGTCATCATTGAAATATAGTACACCTCTAATAGTAGCTTTAGAAAATAGAATCTCTTGATTATGTACAGTAGCTCTGATGTGCTTCACATTCTCAATAGTTACAATCTCTGCTGACTCCCAGAATTTCCTTATGGTTGTTTCAAAAACTGGAATGTTGTGACTTATGGAAAAACTGATGTTTGAGTTGGCCAAAAAGGTCAAGACTAGAACATACTCTGCACTCTTAGGATCGTTGGTATCAAGAAATGCACAGACATTGTGCCTCTTAACAAATAGAAGATCCATATCTGCAAACACACAAGAGTAATCAAGTTTGATACTTAGAGAAATTTGAGAACACACCTGAAAAACTTTTTGAACCAACAATTAGAAAACTTTCTGAAACAAGCCCTATCGAAACTACTAGTTTCGGGTGAATTAACTCAATCGAAATTATAAGTTTCGGTCAACACTTAGCAAAAAATTCCGAAACAGACGTTATCGAAACTACTAGTTTCGGGTGAAGACACTTCAATCGAAACAACAAGTTTCGATCCAAACACTTGAAAAATGTTAAACCATCAACCGAAACTAAGTAGTTTCGAGCGCAAAGACTTGGTCACATTTTGAGGACTTTGGCACAATTGGGTAACGAAACAACTAGTTTCGATTGAAAACCCTATTTAAATTTTGAAAACACTTTTAAAAGAGAAGCACCCCTGTAACGAAACTACTAGTTTCGATACCCAAACCCTCGAACAGATTCAAATGCTTCAAAAGCACAAGAGTTGAGTTTATTACTTTTAAACAATCAAAGCTTAAACTAGAAACAAGATGTAAGGATGAGAAACAAGAGCCTAAGGGTCGAAACTCCTGCTTACCGATGAGTCTAAAACAAATCTGCACATAGGTACAATAAAATTGTGAGCTATCAACAATAGCAAGACAATATACAGAGATTGAGGACAAAATAACTGAAATGATTAAGAATTAGTCGTAAAAACCCTCAGATTTCAAACCCTAGGTCTGTATTTTGTAAAACCACACATATTCGAAAAACGAATCAGTACCTGATGAAGACGACGACCGTGACGACGGGGAAATCAGATGAGAAACACTGATTTTGCAAACTTAGACCGAGGTAATGATGGATTTTGTGTGTGAAAATGGAGGTGTAAATGATCGGAGACGGTAGAGTGAGGCTTGACGACGAAGAAATCGGATTATGAAGACTTTTAATTTTTCATGTGGTAAAAGACCAAAATGCCCCTGTCGAAACTACTAGTTTCAATAGGCAAAAGAAGTTTCGGGTGACTAGGTAATTTCGGGTGACGTTGAAATTTTCGGGTGAATTGAGTAATTTCGGGTGACTTGAGTGGTTTCGGGTGAACTCATGAAGTTTCGATAGCCATAGAACAGATACAACTTTAAAAATAATATAAAAGCTATTCACAAGATATTTACACTTTTATACAAACTTAAAATAAAATATTCACAGGATATTCGCACTTATCTTTTTGGAAAAGATCCAACATGAGATCAGATCTAGTCAGTCTCTTGAAACACTTGCTTTTGCAATCAAGTATTGTGAGTCCCTGAAGATAGTTGATATTTGTGCAAAGTAAACCCGAACATTTGTTTGTATATAGATTTCATGTGATTATAAGGTATCATTTAAGCATGATACAAGGTGTACTCCACATATTGAAATAAAATGGTTTTGAAAAACTATCAATCCTCAAGAAATACCCATATTCATCCTTTCATCTCTTTCTGATTAACCAAGGTATCATCTTAATAATTTCAAAATATCACCAAGATAAAATAAGAAACTCAAGTGGATTAGAAGATTTAAAATGAAAAATATCCTAGTAGATATTAAAAAGGTACGAACATTCAAGATCTTTGTGTAAGCAAAACAGAAGAAATCGTGAAATTATCCAAGCGAATAGGAAAATATTGAACACCCGAGATCTTTGCGTAGGTAAAACAGACGGGGTCAAATCATCCAAGTGGATGGGAAAAGGATGAACACCCGAGATCTTTGCGTAAGCAAAACATACAGGGTCATCGGTGGTAAATGTTGTTACTTTGACAGGCACCTGGCGTATGAATAGGAATCCAACACGTAGGACTATATCTGATTGAATTGGTTTTCTTAATAGACAAAATGGGTTAGATGTTTCAATAATGGGTTCAAACACACAAGTATGAGATAGAATTTAGGTTTTCACTGTCACACCCCCAAAATCCACTAACGGAGTTATACCACGAGGCGTGTGACAATCCAGGATCGTTGTCATTAGTTACGTTGAATGACTCTATTTGAGTTTTAAAAATACCAATAAATATTGAAGTAAATGCGGAAGCGTAAACTTTAATATTAAATTCAAAGTAATTGCATGCAACAAAAGAACCAAGTAATGTAAATAATGTGAAACAAATCATTGTTCACGTAATGATAAAACCAATGCGACTCCATGATGCATCCTAGTCCTGATGTGTACCATAGTGACCTGAGAAAGCATGCTTAAAGTGTCAACACAAGGTTGGTGAGTTCATTGGTTTGTAAGTAAATAAAATGTTTGAGTGTTTGCAAGATCCACATACATAAGTCACACCTATTGTTAGCAAGACAAAGTACAAGTTACTCTAAGCGTTCGCAACCGAAGCTGACTGTTTGTGTTTGAATGCCTTCCACCATTGCTAAAATCAACAATGGCAAATGTTTAGGACAATCTTACACCCGTTCGACCTCCAGTCGAGTTAGCGCGACTAACGCGGGTGGGAATTTTCAGAACCCAGTAGTACTACTCAAAATTACCTCGCTATGTTCCAATACTAACGGTTCGAGAGTGTAAGGACTTAGTATGTTATGTTTGCGCTTAAGTAAACAAGTGATAATGATATATTATGTGGTCCGTGTTTGTTTGTGTGCATGTTTCTACCCCAACAAGAAAATAAGTAAAAGGGGTCGTGAAACTCACCTGAAAGAGCGTGCTAGATAAAATAGCGAAAGCGAGGCCTAGTTGTAACTCTAAATGCAACTTGTATGCGTTGTCATGTGTTAGAATCCTTCACCGAATGAGAATACCAATCTTGTTTCGTTCATAACTCGACCATCCGAACTCCGTTTCACGCGATCCACATATCCATGCGTTCGTCTCGTCATACTCGACCTTACACAATTATCGGTGCCAGCAGCCGTCGCCACCACCGCTGCTGCCAGAACGCAGATCTGTCTTTCAGCACCTTCGGTTTTGCACGTCAAATACTCGAGTAGCTCGAAACCAACCCAAACGAACTCCATTTTAAGCGTATAATATGTTCACGCGTTCGTATTGCCAAACTCTTTCAAACCCAACGGTAGCCGCCGCCGACGTCGCCGGAAAACGAAACAGTGGCCGGATTTTACCGCATCTGGTGTCTATCTTCGTGTCGCTCGAAACCATATCAAACGGACTCCGTTTTGGACGAATAATATGTCCACGCGACCATCTCGCAGAGCCCTTTCAGAATCTCTGATCGCTACCTCCGAAATCCACCGCTACAGTTGCTAGAGAAACGAAACAGTGGCTAGATGTGCGCGGCTCGTAACCTTATTAAGCGAACTCGGATTTGAGCCCATAATATATCCACGCGACCGTGTTGCCTAGCTCTACCATCCTGTACAATCACTACCACCGGCCACCGCCAGAGCTGTCACCGGAGACGTAAACAGTGGCCGAAAAATCGAAGAGAGGGGAGGGAGAGGGATTGTGAAGGCTAATGGGGTGGAATGGGAGTTAGGGTTTTCAAGTTTGTTATTTAAATGGTAGCCATGGGTTGTAGGATGCCCCATGGATGATCCATGTGTCTTTTTAATGAAAGTTTGGGTTTTTACAATAATTACCCTAAACTTTAATATTTATAAAAGTTTCACTTTTATATTTATTTTGTCTCATAATTAACCCGTTAATTATATGTGGTTTTCATGGAAGTTCGTTAATTTATCAAATAAATCACATAACACATAAATATAGATTATTTATGTTAGTTTTACTATTCGAGATTATTATTTTTTTTGTTCACCAACGTTCGAGATTATTATTTATTCTCTGAATTGTCTCTACGTGAATGTTCATGTAATAACTGACACACATAATTAACCTTAATTATGTGTAATGCATGAATGTACGTTCTAGATAACATATTTTGATGGAATTAACAGAGTTTGTGTCAACGGGTTTAACCTGAAAATACGGGGTGTCACATTCACACTACTTACACGTTTTAACCATATGTCGGGCCTCCCAGCTATACCTCAGTAAACACCATTTCTTTTGGTCCATTCCATGTTCAAGAGATGTAATTAGACACTATCATTTCTCAAAGGTCAGATTCATTTTTCATGTAACAAAACCACTTGTAAGACTGTACACAAAGCAATTCTTTTCAATTTTGACATATTAAATTCTCATTTCTCCCCCAAAAGATTTGCTAGGTAATAAAGGAAAATCCTTTTGGAAATTTTCTTGACTGTAAAGCATAAACATAAAAACAACTAATATACACAAGGATTACTGAAAGTTTATCATGCCAAGCATCTCCACCAGTTGGACAAATCTAGTAGAGTCAAAAGCCTTTGTGAAGATGTCTGCGGCTTGCTTGTCGATTTTGACTTCAAAGATTTGAATATGTTTCTTTTCAACACAATCACAGATAAAATGAAGTTTGATCTCGATGTGTTTGGTTTTGGAGTGCTGAACTGGGTTTTTAGTGATATGGGGAACGGCATTGTTATCACAAAGAATGGGTGTCTCAAGGAATGTGATCCCATAGTCAAGCATCTCATGGTGTATCCATCTGACTTGGGAACAACAAAGGGCGGCAGCAATGTATTCGGCTTCGGCGGTGGATTGGGAAACGGTGGATTGTTTCTTACATTGCCATGAGACAAGGCGGTTACCAAGGAACTGACAACCTCCAGAAGTGGATTTACGGTCTAAGTTGCATCCCCCGCAGTCTAGATTTGAATAAGCCACAAGATCAAACAAGTCATTCTTAGGATACCAAAGACCCAATTTTATCTTATACTTTAAATAACGCAAAATACGTTTGACAGCAGATAAATGAGAGAGTTTAGGATTAGCCTGAAAATGTGCACACAAGCATACTGCAAACATGATGTTGGGTCTGCTGGCAGTGAGATACATGAGAGATCCTATCATAGAGCGATAGAGGTGTTGATCAACGCTTTCACCATCCAAATCGGGAGACAGGCAATGTCGAACTTCCACGGGGGTTTTGACTAGATGGGAATCAGCCATTTTGAACTTGGTCAGGATTTCTTTCAAATATTTCTCTTGATGAATGAGAATTCCTTATTCGTACTGAGCAACTTGCAATCCCAAAAAGAACTTCATTTATCCCATAGAGCTCATTTGAAACTTAGAACGCATCACTTCTTTGAATTCTTTGCACAAACGGGGATTTGTGGATCCAAATATGATATCATCCACATAAATTTGCACCATGATTGTATCCTTTCCATCCTTCCGTTTAAACAGAGTTTAGTCAATCGCTCCTCGTGTGAAACCATTTTCAAGCAAATGCTTTGATAACGTTTCATACCACGCATGAGGTGCTTGGTGAAGACCGTACAATGCCTTATCTAACTTGTAGACGAGGTCTGGAAAGTTAGGATCAATGAAACCCGGTGGCTGTTTGACATAAACATCCTCTTGAACTTTTCCATACAGAAATGTGCTTTTGACATCCATTTGATGAACAGTGAAGTCCATATAGGTTTCATAGGCGAGAAACATTCTGATGGCTTCCAAGCGAGCCACTGGTGCAAAGACTTCCTCAAAGTCAATCCCTTCTTCTTGATAAAAACCTTGAACAACCAAACGAGCTTTGTTCCAAACCAAAATTCCTCCTTCATCCTTTTTGTTGCGAAATACCCAACAAGTGCCGATAGGAACTTTGTTCTTGGGAAGATCCACCAGATTTCCCACATTCAGTTTTGAGAATTGTTGTAACTCTTCTTGCATTGCTTCCACCCAGTTGTTCTCAAGCAAAGCTGTTTTGATGTTCTTAGGTTCTACTTGATATATAAAACATGAGAACATGTTGTTGTCTAGTGCATCACATGCACTCCGGGTACGAACACCCACACTGAGCGGACCAATGATGTTGTCGGTGGGATGATTCTTGTGAATTCTCAACTGAGGAATCTCATCTTTTTCCAAGATTTCATCCAGATTTGTAATATTGTCAACCGGAGGATCAGCTTCATTATCAATATGATCTTCAGCAGTTGATTGTGGGGAAACATCTACTATTGGAATAGCGTTGTCTTCAACAGTTTGGATTCAGCATCAGTAGGGACAGGGATTTCATTTTGAGCGGGTGAGGAAGAACTTTGATCATTTATGTTTCCTAGATTGTTCACAGAAAAGTAAGGATTAGCAGGAGTTAATTCATTTGAAAGCACAGCAAGATTAAATGACTTAAACAATGATTCAACATTAAAAAGCCAATCAGGACCATCCCCAGAATCCGTATGATTGCTTTCATGCCAATTGATATCAATAGACTCCAGCACCATCCTTCTCTGCTTGTTGTAAACACGAAACGCTCGTTGATTAGATGAATAGCCCATAAAATAGCATTCATCGGCTTTGGCTTCAAACTTGTTTAGCTGATCTGAAGTATTCAGCATCGTGCATACACACCCAAACTTTCTGAAAAAAAATCAATAACTGGCTTTCGCTTGTACATGATCTCATAAGGTGTCTTGTTGCAGCTTTTGGTAATGAGAACCCGATTTTGCACAAAACAAGCAGTGTTAGCCGCTTCAGCCCAGAAGGTCACGGGAAGCTTGGAATCAACAATCATAGTTCTTGCGGCTTCAATCAGCGTGTGGTTTCTTCTTTCAGCTACACCGTTTTGTTGAGGAGTAAGCGGTGCACTGAATTGTCTAGAAATTCCTTTGCTTTCACAGAAGGAATCAAGAGTGGCATTCTTGAATTCTGTTCCATGATGACTACGGATAGTCTTCACACTCAGATTGCAGAGGTTCTCAATTTGAAGTAGATAGGTCTTCAGAATCTCTGGCGTCTCATCTTTCTTAGCTAAGAAGAACACCCAAGTAAACCGAGAAAAGTCATCGGTTACCAACAAACTATAGGATTTTCGTCCAAGACTCATGACACTCACAGGACCAAAGAGATCCATGTGAAGTAATTGGAGAAGGGAGTCAATGGAATTTGTGGTTTTGGGCTTATGAGAAGATTTGTGTTGTTTTCCCTTATAACAGGAGATACAATGTTCCATAGGAGAAAAATCTTTGAGAGGCAATCCAGTGATAAGGTTTCCTCAAACCAGGCGGTTCAGGGTTTTAAAATTTACGTGTCCCAACCTTTTATGCCACAGAAATGATTCATCTTCAGAAGCCTTTGAAAGAAAGCACGATTCAATTCCCTTTGGGTTGTTCATATCCAAGCTATAGGTGTTGTATCTTCTGGGAGCATGCATAAGAATGAGTTCTTCTGGAATCACCATTCTAGGCTTCAAGATCAGGCATTCTTTTGAATTGAACAGGGCACAAAAGTCTTTATCACAAATCTGAGAGACGCTCATCGGATTGTACTTCAATTAGGGAACGAAGTTGACATGCTCCAGACTATTTACACCATTCGATATTGTTCCTTGTCCTTCAATCTTTCCTCCCCTTGGATTGCCAGCAAAAGCTACGTAATCTCCATCCATTGGATGATAATCTTGCAGCAAGTTAAAATGACCGGTCATGTGTCTTGAACATCCATTATCTACATGCCAAATGTTATCTCCGGTTCTTCTTGGTTGACCCTATACACAATGAACCATTTAGACATTTTGACCAATACCAATGCTATCAAGAAGTTTCTTGTCAGGATAGAACATCACATGGGAATTATAATCAGAATCCTCCTTGGATGAAGCATGGTCATCATATAGAACATTATTTTTAATTTTCCAAGTTCTTTTCAAATAATTTTTAGCATTCTTAATTCTTTTACCCCTAGATTTTCTACTGTGAGAAGACTTAGACGGCACATTTGAGTTTAATAAACTTTTGGGAGATGATTCTTCATTACAATGAACTGTTGTCAAAATACAACTTTTTGAAACATGATTTGAAGCACCACAACTAAAACAAACTTTTTCAGAAGACATCTTAGCCTGATAATTGTCATCACAAGATGAAGATGATTGTGATGTTGAGGCATCTGAACATGATACGATTCTCTCTTCAATAACTTTGTCATGAAGACGTTGTTCTTCCTTTAATCTGAAAAATTCCATGTTGCTCATGGTTTCACGTGGTACATCATTCACAATAATTCCTGCACTTTTAAACTTGGTAACACATGGCACAGCATTCAAAGATTTAGGAATAAAAGGTAATACATTTTTAAATTTAGAAATATCACATCCCAAACCCATATGCTCAGCAGGCATAGAATCAAAATACATGTTTTCAACGTGTTCACAAATATCTGGTTTTGACACTGACATATTATTACATTCATCCGACTCAAGTTCATTTAAAACATTTCTAAAACTAGTACTCTCATCACAATCATCTTCTGAAGTTACACAATTCGACTCTGCACATGAAGCAAAATTGTCAGAATCTGAGGATGTAATATAGTCATTAGCAGATAAAGTACACACAAAAGGAGTAGGAACATGAGCAACAGGCATGTTAGCAAATCTACCTGATGTAGAATAAGGTGGTGGATGAGAATTATAACCAAGACCTTCTGTGCCTTTTCTATTAAATTGTTTATCAATAATTCCAAACAAAATTTTCTGATCCATATCCATGTGGTCAACTTGTAATTTAGCCTTTTCTGCCTTTTGGACTCTTTCACTCAAAATTTTATTATTAATGGTTTAAATATTAAGTTGCACAATTAAAGAACGGTTTTCTCCATAAATGTCATGAATTTTATTTAAGTACAATTTCTCATTTTTGGACACAGAGTCATACATCACCTTAATGTGTCAATCAAAGCTTGATTGATGAATATGTATTTCTGAATTTCATTTAAACAAGATCTAGCACTACAAAGTTTAGAAATAACCTCAGCATATACAGCAGTGAGATCCTCAGCTGGCTCAATCATGACACATTTGCCCTTGTCCTCCACATCTACCATCAAGGCTTTGTCAGCAGCTTCCTCGACTTGTTCTCCCCAATGATAGTGTCCATCGGCTTGACAAACAAGAGCTGTGGAAATTGAAGATGTGCTGGTCTTGGGAGGATTAGCAGCTTGCTTTCTGGAAGAAGTCTTCTTCTCATGTTGATCCTTGGAGGAAGGCTCTTTGCAGTTTCTTGCAAAATGACCCAGTTGGTCACAATTGTAGCACCTCACCTTCTTGATATCAAACCCAAGAGTCTTTCCCTGCTTGAATCTATCCAAACTCGTCCTTTTGATGATTCTCTTGGCTCTTAAAGTCAGCATAGCCATGCACCAATCAATGTCCATTTTCTCTAAATCGTCAGGATTGATCTGCTCCAAGTCATCAGGTTGAAAACTAACCGGTGTCAAGTTTCCAGAAATCAGTGCATCATAGCACGACATGAAGGCAGTCATGATTGGGACATATTCATCAAGAATCATAGTAATAGTATTTTGAGGATCAGATGAACTGGTAGATTGAATAGCAGCAGCAGAAGGAGGAACATCAGTCTGAAAGTATGAGCTACTGGAAGAGCTTGATCTAGCAATAAGAGCTGTGTTTCCAAACTGGTTGGTGGGAGTGACTGCTCCTTTCTTGATATCAATCTCATAACATTCAAGGACGCTATAGACTTCTTATTGAGATAAGGCACTCAGATTCTCAGTATTCTTGATCATGATACGGTACATATTTCATTCCTCAGGGAGATCATCTAGAATTTTCTTGTTTAGCTCCAGAGTTGGGTACTCAACACCCAGTACCTTCAGTCTAGACACAATGCTTAAGAAACGGTTGATCAGATCAGACATTGATTCTCCTCTGACACTGTTGAACAACTCATATTGCTTCTTAATCAGATCTCTCTTACTTTCCCTAACTTCAGAACTACCTTCGAATCTTGTACACAAAGCTACCCATAGATCTTTGGTTGTGGTGTACTTAGCAAAAGTGTTGAAGATAACCGTAGGAAGAGCCATAGCAATAGTCCCATAGGACTTGTTGTCTCAGGCTATCAAAGAAATGTCTTTATCATCATATTCAGCCACGGTCTTAGGACGCTAAACATCAGCAATAGTGATTACAGGTTTGTGGGGACCATCAATGATAGAGTTCAGCAAGGTATGATCATGAAATTGAAAGAAAGTCTTCATCTTCTTTGTCCAGTCATCAAATTCTCTTGTGGACACAAGAACAGGTGGTTTGTTCCCTCCAGAATACTCATTGGAACTTGAAGTTACCATAATCTCAAAAATCCGAATTTAGACAGTAGCTAGTTTCGGGTGAACAGGGATAATCGAAACTACTACTTTCGATTGAAGAAAGGCTTATCGGAACTCCTAGTTTGGATTGAATAATTTTGCCCGAAACTTCTAGTTTCGATAGAGAAACACAGAGCCCAAAACAACTAGTTTCGATGATGAACATTTAGTAGGAAATCCAGCAACCTCAGCAGAAACTACTAGTTTCGATTGAAACGTTTCGATAACTCAAGAGTTTCGGGTGATCCAGCTGCATAGATTAGTTTCGATGTAATAAGAGACAAGAAGCTTCGATGACCAACAAATTTCAGAGAATGTTTCCCCAAGTAGTTTCGATGCCTTCTTCTCCAAGTTAGAAAACCTCCATTGATAAACAACCTCAGAAATCAAAATCACCGAAATAGCAATCCAATCCAGCGAAAAGTTTCGTCTAATACTCTTGATCACGAAAACATCCTTCAATCTTGAAACCCCGAACAAATGTCGCTGGAAATCGATGAAACAATGAAAAACTGTGATGGAACAGTGCTTCAAAAATTTGATGCAGAAAAACTCTGAAAAACCACACAAATCACATAGAAACGATCACTAAAACCTGATAATACTCCTAAATCAAGAGCATAATGCTCTGGTACCAATTGTAGGTCCAGATTTCACTCGAAAATCTCTCAATTGATCCATTACACACACAAACAGGCGAAAACTATGTGTATGGTGGTGAAACAGAAGATAGAATCAGAATCGGTGAAGCTAACAGGCTAACCACGCTCAAAAATCAACACAAAATTGTAAGAACAACAGCATAAAACAACTACAAATGTGTATTGATTCAGAAACTTGTGAATGAGAAGGGTTCAGGGTTACAGCCGCTACTCATGCCCTAAACATTCTCAAACTAGGCTATTTATAGTAATTGACAGGTATTGAAACTATGTCAACCGAAACTATTAGTTTTGGTTGAACATTTACAAGTGATAGGCAAACCTGTCGAACCTATTATCTATCGTAACTACTAGTTTCGATTGAACAAATCTCAATCAAAACTACGTATTTTCGATGGCCTAGACTTACACTAAAAACAGAAAGTAACAATACTGAAATTACAATACTTAAATTAAACTTTAGAAACTAAGCTAAAATAAACTTGTCCAAATTACAATGATGCTATCAGCTTACAAAATACATGACCCTACATTCTTGTCTTCTGTGCTACTTGCGTGTCTAATATAGGATCGAGTCCTTCTGTTTTTGAGTCTTTGTTTCTTTCTATCTTAGATTCTTTCTGTTTATGCACCATACTCGCTCGCAGGGATCACCACCTTATTCAGCTTTCTTTGAGCCCGAGCGAGAGCTTCACGAGCGCACCCGCGACTTTCGGGAGCGTTTGGAAGAGTTGTGCAAATCTCAGGTACATCCTATTAGCCCAATTCCCTTTCTTAAAATAGGTGACGCTGATCCACCAGCAAGGCGTACTATGCACCGAGGGCCAGTGATGGGGTCAACGGGGCGAGATCTTCGATCACGCGTCCCGATATATCTAATATAAATTCTTGGCAGATCCCATCACATGTCATGAGCATGATTACTCATGTTACTCAGTTCCATCGCCTCGAAGATGAGGACGCACCCGGACACTTGTCCCGTTTTGTTCGTATATGTGATACCTTTAATATCACGGGTGTGTCTAAGGACGCAAGCTACCTGCGTCTCTTTCCATTCTCTCTCTCTCTCTAAGGGCGTGCATCTACTTGGCTTGACACCCTCCCAGAAAAATCCATCACCACATGGGAGGATCTTCAAGCAAATTTCTACAAAAAGTATAATCCACCTTCCAGGGCCGCTCGCCTTAGGGATCAAATCCACTCCATCCGGATTGATCCTGACGAGCCTTAACACATGGTCTGGGAGCGGTTCAATACGCTGTTGAGCCGATGTCCCCAGCATGGTCTGTCAGACTGGGCGATAGTGGAAAAGTTCTACAATGGCCTTACCTTCGAGAAGCAGCAGATGTTCAATACAGCTGCGGGAGGCCATGTCATGGAGAGACTCGAGCCATCTGAATGTGAGGAAATGTTCGAGAGCTTCGCTCAGGTTGAATAGCAGTACCCATCTACTAGGACTTCCATTCTTAGTGCTAGATCATCCACCTCAGCCTCGAGAGGTGTGCATTATGTCACTCCTAATTCTAGCGTGGCTGATGCACTCGCCTCAATGGCTAACGACATAAAGGAGCTGAAGCTCAGTGTTCAGCGGTGTCAAGTGTGTAGGGGTGGCCACGACACCCATGATTTCCCAGTGAATAATCAAGAGCAGGTGAGCTGTGTTGGAAACCAATACAAGAAACGAGGGTACAACAACTACAATTCATTTGGCTCGGGATGGAGATCTGAAAATAACCCGCCTGGGTTTAATGGACACCAACAGCAGCAAGGAGGAGGAGATACAAGAGCTAGCACAGGAAGTAGTGTCGACACCAAGAAGATAGAAGAGATGCTTGAGACTCAGACACAACTGCTTGCCCACTTAGTCTAGTAGGACATGGATGCTAGGCAGAGATTGGATAGCCACGGCACTCTACTGAATAATCAATAGTCGAAATTCCATGATCTACAATGCACGGTAGAGGACATCGCTAAGAGTCTAAAGGATCGACAGGGAGGTCCATCTTCAGGCTCCCACGCTTCAGTGATGGCCATATCGGTCAGGAGTGTGGAGGAGAAAGAGGTTGCAGAGGATGACTCCCACTCCAGTAAGTATACTATTCCGTCAAATAAAGAGGTCAAGAAGATTTATTGGAGAGCTCGATTCGCTGAGATCAATGCTAAGATGATAGAGGAGCAGGTGGACGAGGAAGTTGAAGTTGTGATACCTTCCAAGAAGGCAGAGAAGAAGAAGAAAGGGGCGGAGATGAAGGCCCCCGAGATTGACCTAACTCGTATTCCCTACCCAGCACGTTTGTTGTCATTTAAGCAAGCTAGGGAATACGGTCACTTTCTTGATATGTTTAAACAACTAAAGGTCAATCTCGCACTTATAGAGACCATCCAGCGCATGCCAAAGTATGGTAAGTTCCTAAAAGATCTTCTATGTAACAAGAAGAAGCTCGAGGAGGTCTCTAAAGTCTCACTTAGTGAGCAATGCTCTGCAGTGGTGCAGAAAAAGTTGCCAGAGAAACTGGGAGATTCGGGTCATTTCACGATCCCATGTCTCCTATGCAGTTTGGCCTTGCACCACGCGTTGGCTGACTTAGGTGCTACCATCAATCTGATGCCATACTCGATCTATAAACAGCTAGACCTTGGTGAACCACCGCCAATGCGCATGAGTGTATCCTTAGCTGACCGATCGGTCAAGTATCCATGGGGAATTGTGGAAAATATGTTAGTAAAAGTAGGCAAATTTGTCTTCCCGTGGACTTCGTTATTCTGGACATGGATGCGGATGACAAAGTCCCACTCATCCTCGGGCGCCCATTCTTGCGCACCAGCAAGGCATTGATCTATGTCTTTGATGGAAAGCTCACACTTCGTGTGGGGGGTGAGTCGGTTACCTTTGATGCCACAAAGTCCGTGAAGGATGTTGGCGAGTTGATTCCTTCATGGACTACCATCATGACTCTGATCCAGTGTTAGAAGTAGGTGAAGCCACCCCGAATTTAGAAGAACCATCCAAGTGGGCCGTATAGTTAAAGAGATTGTTGGATGAGCCGGATGAATACGGCGATGAGGTGCCTGATGATCTGCTGGAGATGACGGCAGAGTTAGATGAGATTATAGGCAAAACCCCAAGTGTGGGGAAGTTAGAGGAGAGTGTAGAGGATCCCGAAGATCCTGGTGGAGGTTCAGAAGTCCCACATAAAGAAAATCCCATTCCTAAATCTTTTCCCATCACTGTCGTGCATTCTGAGAGGGTGAGTGTTGACTCGAGTCCTAGCTCTAGTGCCTCTAGGTCTAGGCCACCCCATAAGAGAACCCATACATTGATAGATTTATCTGATTTAGGGAGACTGCAAACCCCAAGTATGGGGATGTTTAGGGGTGACAATCTGTTGGGATATTTAAATTGTCTTACATTCGGACCGGGTAGATTTAAGCTATGGTGGAAGGATCTGTGTGCAAAATATGGTATGAGTTCATGGTTTGTTAAGAGTGTGAAGTTGCTGAGTTGGTGTGAAACCGGGGACCACGTAGGATGAAGGCGGTTTCGGTTAGGATCAAGGAGAAGCCTCCTGATAGGCTTGCTTGAATCTCGGGCAAGTACCCGAGATGTAGAGTTTAATGCTTATTTTGGTTTGAGTCCGTGTCATTTTCTTTGCTTTTCGGTATGTGTGTTTAGTTTCTGTCGTGTCTTGTAGGGATTCGCATCTAATTCAGTGAGGAAATCATTAGGAACGAAGTTCCAGGTATGTTTTACATAGGTGTTTATCATTGGAACGCGTTTTCAAAAAATTGGGTGAAAAAGGTTTTTAAGAGGTTAAAAATATTCTAAGTACAAAAGTTGAAAAAAAGCTCTTAACTTTCTGTGAAGAACAGTCCCTCGCGGTACGCGAGGGATTTGGGTGAACCCTTCGCAGTACGCAAAGGGCAAAGGAGTTAGCCGGCCTAAACATTTGTTCCTCACGGTACCCGAGGAACGGTCCAGGAGTCTTCGCGGTACACGGGGCATTCTTGGATTGGCCCTCTTGCCTTGTTTCCCATGGTGTCCCATACCGTTCACTCACCGACTCCACCACCATCCCTCACTGTTTACCATCCATTACCATTAACCACCGTTCACAAACCATCACATCACCCATATCATATTCCATCAAATCATTCACCGACTACCATGTCCATGGGAAACTTGAAACCAGTTCGTAACCGATGATTCACCTTGTTGTGGCATTCTTGTTTATGTATTTGCCACACATCGGGTACGTGTCCTTGCATTCTATCCAGAGTCAGTTTGAGTCAGTCCTGTCTTTTAGTTAATTTGAGTCAGTTAATGTTGCGGGTTTCTTGTGAGGTTTATTTTTGCAGGTATTGATCGTCCTGTTCGTACTCAATCTCCATTCGGGCGGGACCATTGCTTAGTTTATCTTATTGTGTAAAGGCAACCCAGCAGAGATGTGCAACCACGACTGAAATGCTATGCGGTGGACAGAAGGAAGAACGAAGTTGCACATTTGTTTGCATCTACATTACCAGCTAAGTCGCTTCTTGTTTTTATTTTTGCATTTTTTATTTTTAGTTGTGTTTTGCTTCACATTGAGGACAATGTGTCTTTCAAGTGTGGGGATGTTAGTGTTTAGTTTAGTCTCAGTTTGAGTCTTTTTAAAAATCCAAAAATACGAAAAAAAATAAAAATTTTGGAAAAAATGTCCTTTGAAAGTATTAGTTTTGCAGAATAAATGGAAAATGATAGTACAACTAGATCTACTTGTTTGAGTTTAAATGATTTAAATGATAGAAAACGCATCTAATTAGTGATGTTTTGGTAGACCCAGCTAGCTTGAATAGCTTAAATAACCTGTGAGTGTTACTTAGGATTAATTACGTAATAAATTCATGAAATCTTATGGGTACTCATCTTAGGGTAATGGTAATACTGAAACTGTCAACATAGGGTGATTGGTACCACGTTAAGTTAATATTAAGAGATTTTTTAAAACTTTCATGGCACACCACTCTCTTTTTATCAGAATAAATCCGAGTTTCGGTGGCGCCCATTCCATAATTCCATAATTATGAGCATAATTGTTTAAAATATGAGTTTTGCTTATGTGTTACCCTCTAGGATGGCGATTGGAGGATACACCCCTAAGTATGTGGTTAAACGTTTAGAATCTAGTCTATGTGTTAACTTCCGGGACAGTGACTTGGTTGAGACGCCTCTAGACAAAAGTTCTTATGCTTTAACTAATGCTCATTTCCACCCATTCGATCCATATTTCATTGATTTCTAAAAACCTGTAAATCTTAGTTTAACGTGGTGGGAAAATCTAAATGGTTTAACCCGTGCCTAGACATGACCGTGAGACGGGATTAGGTAGAGTTGTAGCTTCTATGTGAGAGTCACATAGGTTGATTGAGTGTTGTATAAAATGAAATTCGAACTCATTACGGGGCTAGATAGTTGGTGCTTCGGTTTAATCAGACAGAAATACTGATTATTGCTTTTTAATGCGTGAATATGTTTAACTAATAGGTAATTGATTATTAAAGTTAGATCTCAGTTATGATTCCATTGCAGACTTTTTCGAGGATGAAAAAAGGTTAAGTGTGAGGATGTTTGATGTAGTGTAAAGCACACATCTGTATTCCTATTGTTTTCGTGTGTTTTACTTAGTTTTATCTTTGTTTTGAGTCGTTTTTGTTACATATTGAGTCTTTGTTATGTTTACAGGTGCTCGTGGTAAATAAAAGTGGAAACTCGAAGAAACCGAGCACGAGAATAGGTCTAAGAATTAAAAGTTAAAAATATGAAATTCCATTCCTTCGCGGTATGCGAAGACCAGAGGATAAAGTTTCGCGGTACGCGAAGAATTCAGAAATCGGGCGCGACTAATTTGTCCCTCGCTGTACGCGAGGGACTGGCCACAACCTCTCGCGGTACGCGAGAGGCTCTTAAATCCGCAAAAATCCCTAGTTCGATTTTAAATCAAATTCTAATGCCAAAGTCCAAGGGAGTTCGTATCTTTGACATACAGAGAGAGTTTGAGGGCGATTTTGGGAGCATGGAAGGTGAATCAAGCATAAAGTTGGACCCTTTGGATTCCGGGTTCGTTAAACTAGCGTTCTAGGTTTTCAAGATTCGATCTTTATCATTGTTTGATGTGTTTGAAACCATGGTTTATGTTATTACTTCTGTTTAGTTGTTTTGAGCATGATCGTAGGCTAAAACATTGATACTAAGTAGGTCTTATGATGAATGCTTTGTAAAATTTTAGTTTTTATCGGTTTTTGGATTCAATTGATGATTTTGTAAACGATCTTAGTTTAATTATTATGATGTTAGTGCATGTTTAATTCTGATTGTGTGATTGATTTCAATTCCATGCGTTGATTGTTGTTGTCTGCCAGTTCAATTAGCGTATCTTGATCATAGATCTTAGGTTTTGTGATTGTGTATGGCTTGCTAGAGATAGGAGCCATAGGAGTTATCATTAGCTGCTGGTTAGAATCAAGTGTGTGTCCTAGTTCAATACCCGAGAGGTGAGAATTGGTTGTCTAGTCTTCGTCACTAGGAATCCAAGTGTTAACAGTCTGAGAGGGCGTTACTATTAGGTGTCTAGGGCTTGTTGCTAGGTCAAGTCATAGTTGTTATCCTAAGATTAGCCCGTGCATCCTTTGAATGTATCATGGGCAGTGAGACTGAGAGGTAATCTGTCTATTCGGGTACTTTGTCGTAGTTAGAAATACCCGAGAGGTGATTCGATAATCTGGTGAGTTATTACATCTATAGGTTCCTTAGTTGGTGACACCCTAAGAGTGATTAGGGATCCACTAGATTATCTAGAGTTTTTTCCTTAGGAACCCATATCCATCATTGTTTCTAGAACTGGTAGAAGTTGTGCTTTGCAGGTAGGATTTCGACCTAGGTAGTGTTCTTCCCATTCCTGATTTCACCTTAGCTTTTATCTTGATAGTTGAGTCGATTTTGTTTATTGCATTTTTAGTGATAATAAGTAGTGTAGTCAACCCCCAAACCAAATCATCTTAAGTATGAGTCAGAGTCTAGTTTGCTATAATAGTGTCTCTAGAGTTCGATAATCTGGTTTACCGTTAAGTTGTGCTACACTCGATAGGTACACTTGTCTGTCAGTGTAGTTTAGTTCATAGGTTTTCCATTTATTACTTAGGAGTCTAGGTTAGGTTTTGTTAGTTTTATATAGACCGTCTGGACGACATCACTAGCTCTTTTAACGCCAGGTACCAATCAACTTGCATTTAGAAATCTTAGGATCTCAATTCATTCACCAAATTGAGATTCAAGACACACCTATAATCTAAAGATCAACACCCTAACTTAGTTTGGTTATCACAAACTTAACAAAACCTCCAACACCTCATTCGACCTTTCAACCGATTTTGACCAGTTAAGGAATCACCCAAGTTTACCAAAACTTCATTTTACAAATTACCATAAAAATTGGGGTTTTATGGTTAGTTATGTGTCTATTAAATCCCTAGATACTTACCGAACCTCAAATTAGCATTCAGATATCTCAAAATGAAAAACCTCCAATTTTGGTGCTCAAGAACCCTAACTTTCTAATCATAAAATTGGATGAGGTTTCTTATATAAAATTGTGTGTATCAACACCATAGACACTTATCCAACATCAATTAATCATTTGAACACCATTAGAATGAAACCCCCAATTCATCCTCAAGAACCCTAATTTTTGAATCAACAAATTGGATGTTTGGATGATGTTATCTACCTCCCACTACTTGTAACGAAGCTAGATTATAACTTTTAACAAGTTAATAATCATCTAGACCATCCAATTCAGCCCCAAATTCGTATTCCTCCCAAGAACACAAAGAACATCTCTAATGGAGGAATCAAGAGGAGAAAGATCACGTACTTGATGATTAGAAGGGATTGTTCAAGACAAACCATCAATTTTCACATGCATTTGCTTGCTCTTGACCTCCAGCCCTTCTCATCCTTTCTCCTCTATTTACAAGACACAAAACACACATATACAAGTGTGTTTTATGCAAGCCTCCACCCCCATACAAACCAGAATTTTGAAATTACAAAACAGCCCCCGAACTTTTATATTCGACCCCTTTTACCCAAATTAGGTTAATGCTCCATTTAAAACAAACCTTCCACTTTGTTTTAATCATATTTCACCCTATAATATTATTTAAGGAAAATAACATTATATTTTGGATTTTGGTTCGTTACAGCAAATTAAGTATAAATTGACACTCACCATCACTGGGGAGACTCATTACAAGCTCACCATACTCTCAATCACTCCTAAAATCACCTCTGGAACACCCAAATCAGTCGACGAACACGAGGTTGTGCACCTCAGTAGAACTCATCCCCTACGTAATCATTTCAGGTAATTCTAGTGCCTATAGCTTCGCCTTGATACGAGGAACAAAATCCCCATGATCCGAGCTTCAATGGTATGCCGAATCAGGGTCAATTGGATGGATAGGGTTACGGGATACAATTGGGGAAGTAGATGAGTTTTGGAGTGTTGTATTTAACTTAAACGCATCACACTAGACCAAGGCATAAGCCTGGTATGATGGTCTAAAGCGCGCGTGCATGTGGCCTGGGCTCGACGCGGGTTCGAGTCCTGGTGGCCGGTTATTGTGACTAAACCCCTTTTTGAAATTTTAAATACATAAATTAAATGTTTTAAATTTTAATATAATTTTTGTAAATCTTATAGATATATTCAGAAACTTTGATAAAAACAGAAAAAATAAAATATTGTTTTATTCTTTTTAATTTATTCAAAAACATGTTATAAAGATTATTTTTTTTTAAATAAACATTATGGAAATGATTTATTCAAATAACCTAGATATGTTTATATATTTATATTTATAAAACCAATTATAAATAAATTATTTACATCATTACCATCATTTTAAACACATAAATAATTGTTTTGACAAGGATAATTATTTGAAACATTTTAAAATTTATAGAAATAATTAAACGGTTATTTCAGATAAATAATTATACAAGTCCAATTAATTTCATTTAAATCCTATATTTATTTAATATCTTTTTTATAAATCATTTAAGTAAAAGAGATTATTTAAATAGTTTAAGTAATTATTTTAATTACATAAAATAGTTATTTAAACTTTTCCATTTTATAATTTATTTATTAAATTATTTTACAATAATTATATAAAAAACTTAAACTTATTAATTATTATTATTATAAATACAATATAATTATTTAGAAATTCTAATTGATTCTAACTAATTTTATTTTATCGTTTCAATATTTGTGATACACATATACATATTTCTAAAAACTTGTACAAATCTCATATCCGATCCCAAATCCTATGAAACCTTAAAATCTCATAATTCCTTACTTCCATTATGCATACATTGAGTTTAGAATACAATTACCTGTGTAAGTTGCTTATGATAAATCCTCACAAAGCCTATTCATCTTTTACAGTTCATACAACTTTCTAGCTTCATTATAAGGGAGTTTCATATCCCCCTTTTACATTACTTTTGTTTACAAATAATCAAGGTGGAACATGTCTACATTACTTTACATACACAATTCAATAACTATGTTCTTATGCAAAAGTCTTTGTGTTTCATGTCTTAAACTACTTGGTGATACATGTGTTCATATTTAGTACAATCATTAACTTGTGTGGCAAGCCTAAGATATTACCTTTTATGATCATTTATATGGGAATCCGATTCATTACTTAACACAAATCTATTTGTGTATACATTTTGGTACCTTACAATACGCAATCAGGGGATTGTGCATACATATTACATGGCTTGATTGTATACTTTGGAACCTTGTATGTTTTCACATTTATGTCTTAAACTTGATTTGAACATATTGAATTGTAAATCTTATTCAACTTTGTCTTGTGTCAAAACCTATGTTACTCACCAACTACTTGACATTTACTTAACATGTTTCAGGTGCACACGTTTGAGAACCATGCTTAATCACTTAGGGCTACGGACCTAGTTAAAATAAAATTAAGTTTTGATTATTGTTATGTTTCATGTGAACAATATGTTTCTATTTTCCTTGTAACGGACATTTAATATGATGAATAAATATCATAACGCATTTAATAGGTAATCATGTGCTTTTTGAATAATCGCGTCAGCCCCGGCGTATAATCCGTCGCCAGGCAGGGTGTGACATTGGGGTTCAAGGGCGGCGGTCGAGGTTTCGGGGTCGGGGCAGCGGTCTGTCGGTGGCAGGGTTGGCAGAGGTCGACGGCAGCGGGGGTCGGTGGCTGGCGTCAGGGGCAGCGTCTGTCGAGGACTGGGGCGGCGGTCGGGGGAGGGTGTCGGGGTCGGGGTCGGGGTCGGCGACGGTCTGTGGTGGTTGGCGAGGCCCACTACATTAGGTAAATGGTGGCCATTGTGACAGATTCCAATTCCTTTATGATTGTTTTGTCACTCAAGTGGATTAGGAATTTAAATTCATTTAATAGATTCAAATTCCTTTAAATTCCAAATCATTTGGAAAACTGCAATTCCAAATCCAATTATTTAAAATTCCAATTCCCATTCAAATTCCTACAAATTCTGCAAACCAAACGCACCCTAAAAACTTGTTTGGTTGACATGAATTAATGGCCAGTTCAAATTCGTATCCATCTGCCTTTATGGTACTTAATAATGACAAAACAACCCTTTTGTTTTATGTTCCTTTAATTCAATAATCCACCAAATTTGCTTTCTCCTTTGATGAATTTTTTAATGAAATACCAACAGCCTCCTAATCCTATGGCTTTATCTTTAGTCGACAACTAGTAACAACAACCAACACCGCCAATGTGTAATAACTTATGTAAGACTGGTATGATAATGTTGCATTCGAACTCCTTTTGTTTTCCTCCGGGCCTTAATGCCGACTGCCAACACCGAACCAATTTCTGCCTTCTAAACAGGAATCAGCAACATAAACGAAAAATCCAATTGATCACCCCTTGTGATTGTATGCAATAATCAACCACCAAATGTGGTTTGTATCTCCAAGAGGCAAGAGCCCCATTTGATGACAATTAACACAAATTTGACCTTTTGATTTACAATGATCGTAACCAATTTACAGACACTGTCATTTGGTTCTTTTTACCGTAATTGGGAAAACGACGCAGTGATTCTAATCATCGCACCCTTTTCCTAATTTACAGTTTGTAACTTTGACATGTTACACTTGCACCTCTTGACTTGCACAAATTACATAAATCAATCTAAACACAATTCTAAATAATTACACGATGACCCGTTAACTTTACCCACATGGATGGATCAAACAATTATAATTCAATAATATTAAAGGCATTAATTGTATTCAGAAGAAGCAATCAAAATATTTTTAAATAATTAAAGGCTTTGATTGTATTCAGAAGAAGCATTTTCAACATTTAAAATATTAAAGACACTGTCTATTTCAGTTACTGATCGAATGGCAAATAAACTTAACATGTGATTAATGTCTTGAAAAGAATAAGAACACGATTTTTAAGGAGTGGGACATATCCAAGGAGGGAAATACACCGGATGAAATGCAACAAAGTAATTTATTCAAAGTAAAACGGTGGGATGGACATTGGATCTCTAAGAGCGGCGAACCTTGCCTTGCTTTTTAAATGTTGATGGAAGGCAAAATTGGAAGAAACAAGTTATGGTGTAAGGTGATAAAGGTGGTGCATCATAATCGTAGAGTTTCTCATTTTCTTCTTTTCAGGTCAAACATTTCAGAGGTATGGACAGTGATTTGTGCAATTGATAGGGACTTGGGGAGTATGGAAATTGACATTGAGCGGATCATTCTCGACACTACCAATTTCTCTATTCGGCTCTTGATCAAAAAATCGCCTTAGGTTTTCTTTAGATTGTCGATAGGGGCAAGCTCTGTAGTATAGATTAGAATGTTTGGTGTAACTTTAATAAACTTCATGCCACTTTGGCTATCTTAACATGTATTATTACTTCAGAAACTTCACAGAGAATTCGAGTGAAATTGACCGATCACGTGTTAGAAAAGACATCAAAAGCCCGGTCCTAACCGGTCGAATGAAAAACAGCTACTATTTTCCTATATAGCAAAACATAATTACATGTTTTTATGGTCTTGGGCCGTTCACGTGGTCCAAACCTGAAACCGAGAGCCCACCTGAAACCGTGGGGCAAGCCGGATCCACAAACAAATTTTAATTACTTGTTTTGTTTTGAATTTCATCAATGGTTTAAGTGTGAAACATGATTACAATGGTTAAGTTATTATACTATAAATTAATAATCTAATCTTTTTAATAAAACGGTTTAGGGGGGATTTTTTATTTAAATTGATAGGTTCTTAAAATGTTTTTCTAAAAATTATAGTTTATTTTCTTAGTGTTTTTAGTATAAACAGGACCCTAACCTCAACATATACTTTACAAATGCCAAATCTAAGAGAGGGCCGAGGTGATTTGATGGTGGAGGCCCGGAAATGTAGTTGGTAGCATTGACTTTAGAGAAAGAAGATCAATGATATGGTGACAATGGTGTTCAGGTGGATTTGCGGTGTTATAACATCTCCTTCACAAAATGCCAAATCGGAGAGAGGGCCAAGGTGATTAGATGATGGAGGCCCGAAAATGTAGTTGGTAACACCGACTTTAGAGAAAGAAAATCAATAATATGGTGACAATTGTGTTCAAGTAGATTTGCGGTGTTATGAGCATTGTTTGGGACGGATCCATGGGACATGGATGTTGGCTTCATGTTTCGGAGACGATTTGAGGTGATCGGATTGACTCGTTTGTTGCTTGAAAATGGAGAGAAACAAGGGTCGAGGGAACGGGAGAGAGAGAGTCGGGTGTCAATGGATAAATCCACCGTTTACCTAATATTTACTTTACCATTTTTATAAAAATAAAGTAAATTAAAAGAGTTCCTACTGTTGTAGGTCTTCTGTTTTTTTTTTAATTATTAGTTACCCTATTTTTTGTAATTTCATGATGTGGTTTATATTTCGAGACTTTGTTCAATGACTCTAATAAATATAGCCAATAAATCTAATTAGAGTGTTATTAATCTGATTTCTAAAACCAAATTAATAAGTTTTATGATTACATATTTTTATATTCTATTATAATAATATATTATCTTGGTAGGAGGAGTCAGAATCTCCAAATGGAACCCATGCATGTGACATCAAATGTAATCAAGTCAAACGTTTGGGTATATATTAAAGCCTAATTAAGACATTTGTCTTACGTTTGAAATTATTTATTCAAGCTATACATAAAACAATTTTTTTTGCGTAAGGCAACTATACATGAAACAAATAACATGTATATGAATAGCAGTCGCATCTATTTTTTATACAGATTTTTCAATTTGAGAATTTAGTAAGAGACTACAAAATTAAAAGGTACTTCAATATGTTTCATCATGCAAAAAAAAACTTGCCTAGCTGGAATTAGTGCTTGCGTTGTTTCTTTTTCATCCCGATCAAGAATAAAGGTTTAAACATCACGAGCACCTTGTTAGAAGGTCTAAAAAGCTCTAGTATTCTTTTATATGATGAATTAAATATTAGAGTAAATTATGTTTTTAGTTTCATGTGATTAGACCAAAATAACTGTTTTAAGAGTAAATTACTATTTGAGTACCTATGGTTTACATGATTTAACATAATGTGTTCCTAACACGAATTATTAGCGCTTTGAGTACATGTGGTACACAATCTGTAACACTCTGAGTCCCTGGACCTAACTTCGTTAAAAAATTCCGTTAAGTTTTTAAATGAACAGGGGTAAGATGGTCATTTGTAATTTTATATAACCCTGATATCACATTGAGTCCCCCACCCCATTTACCTCAAGCGTCCCCCCCAACCCGACCTCTTCTTCCCCGTCGTCGTCACCGCATTCCACTCGTCGTCGTCGTCCCCAGTGGCTCTTCACATTCGACTAGATGTCATCGTAGACAATCAGGTTCTCACAGGTACGATCAATCGGTGCAATTTTTGACCTTTTTCGGATTTAATCAGACATACTAATAATCGTCATTTTTGTGTTTGAAGTCGGAATGCAGGTCCATGCGACTCCTACTCACCTTCGAGTGCGGGTAAGAATATTTTTGTGTTCGAAGTCGGAATGCGGTTCCTTTTCAACTGGGACTTCAACTTTCAGGTGAAAAATGATGGGGGCATGGTCGAGTAGGAGCCAAGGGTTAATGATGTATATTAGTAGTTTAGGATAACTTTTTGGGTAGTTGATGATGCCTATTAGTATGTAAGTTCTTAGAATCAAACATTTTGGATAGCGGCATCATCGTTTTTGGGGTTTTTTTATAGACTGATTCTGTGTAGGATTAGGATTAGCATTGGCATTGGCATGTTTCTGTTACTAGTTCTGTGTTGGCGCTACCCAAAAAGTTACATAATTGTGTTTGCTTGTGTTTGCAGCAAATTAAATGTAGATTGGATCTTTGGTATTTTTGGTTGCAATCGCTTGTGTTTGGAAGTTTGAATTAGGATTTTGATGGTTAGAATTGTTTGTTTGATGGTTTATTTGATTGTGTTAATTGTGATATGGGAGGGAAAGAGTAAGAAAATCAGTTTTGCCAGCATGGACGCAGATAGGGACGCAAACAGATATTACATGTTTCCAGGGAGGCAGACTATTATACAGTAAAAGGGTACAACGGACATTTCACCTAAATTTAAACTAAAAATTTGGCGGAGTTAGGTTCAGGGACTCAGCGTGTTACAGATTGTATACCACAGGTACTCATAGCGTTAAAAATTCGTGTTTGTGACATATTTGTGTTAAATCGTGTAAATCAAAGGGACGCAAACGGTAATTTACTCTTGTTTCAATTCAAAAATTCTAATTTAGTTTTTCAGTCACTGTTATTTCGATTAAAGAAATACACTTTTTTTACTCTTAAAATTTTTTAAAAAATCAAAACAACTCTCTTAATAAAAATAAAAAAAATATAAATTAAATAAAAAGATTAAAAGAAAAAAAAATTATAAAATCAAAAACCCCCTCCCTCCCTCCTAGGGTAGCTAAGAGTGTGTTAAATCACACTTACAAATATTTTCTAAGAGATTTTCTAAGAAAGGTTCACAGATCCGGGATGGTATAGCAATCTGAGTTCAAACAGGGTGTGTGGTTGCTATTTCTCGTTGAGTATCTAAGCTCGGTCTTAATTCAAATTTGAAAACTTTACATAAAATTTTGTATTTTTACGATGGAATATTCATGGGATCATATTATGTGATGGTTTTGAGATGCTTCATGCAATAAAGTTATGATCATGATGTGTTTTTCATATTTGTAGAGTGTAGTCGCCGTTGTATGAAGATTAGGGTTTCTGTCAAGGGAAAAAGACGGTAAGTTTCGTGCGCATCATACACTCTCACGCGAAACTATGACTTGCATGTGAAGGTTTCATACAAAAGTTATGCCATACAAAAGTTGTGCCACACGAAAGTTGTGCCACACGAAATTCCATGCAAAAGTAGTCCTACACGAAAGTTTCCCAAACTTTCGTATAAAATGTTACACATGTGAATGTTTCATACGAAAGTTGTGGCACACGAAAGTCCATACGAAAGTAGTCCTACACGAACGTTTCCCAACCTTTCGTATAAGATGTTAGACAAAAGTTTCCCAACTTTTGTATAAGACGTTACATGAAAGTTTCCCAACTTTCGTATATGATGTTACATGAAAGTTTCCCAATTTTTGTATATGACGTTGCACGAAAGTTTCCCAACGTTCATATGGAAGCTCACATGAAAGATGATATGGTAGATCACTTTATTGTATGTGAAATTTGACACATTTTACATGTGAACCTTTAACCATATTGACTTAGTTGTCCAAGTGTTATGTGAGTCTCAAGATCTTCCCGCTGTTAGTAACTAGAAGTTGTTTCACTCGGATGAGTTCTAGAACCCCTATTTACATATTTTGGGGTGGTGTTCATACTCGTTATGGTATTCCATAAATTGTATGTTTCTAAACAAATGAAGTGTTTCTAATAGAGTATGAAAGGCTATGCATAAAGAATTTTAGAGATTTTATGAAGTCAATTCATTATCAAAATAACAATGTCCTTTCGGGGATGCATGGTAAAGGATTCTTATAGCAAAGTGTACGTCGCAAGGTACCTTGGCCCGTTATAAGCATGTTATGGGTCCTTTTTATGCACATATGGTATGGGCAGTGCCTTTGTAGCTTGTTAACAGTTGTAAAACTAGGTATGGTTACGGTAACAACAGCTAACGGTATGGAGTGATGATGATCATTCATCATGTTATGTTATGTTGTGATGGAGATATAGACACTAAAATGTTAACTTATGATGTATGCTCAAAGTAGGTTTTAACTAATGTTGTGTATTCTTGGGATATACTTATGCTATGCTTTCACGTTAAAGCTATGTTGTGATGCAAATGTTATGAAATACGTCATTGACTATAGAAGCAGGTTTTGGTAACTATAAATGAAATTCTATGTATCGGTGTACTTAGCTAGTACGCAGGAGGGTGTTCCTTCGTACTTAGCAAGTAAACCACCTTGTTCCTGCGTACTTAGACAAGTACGCAAGGCTTTTGCCCTGCGTACTTAGCTAAGTATGCAGGTAGTAATGTTACCCTATAAATAGAGGTGATGTCCTCATTTGTAGGTGGAACAAAGGAAAATGTGAGAGAGGTTCTGGCCGGGATGAGCTCTCCCGACCCCCGTGAACTGTGACCGTAAACGAGAGATGTGTACTCCTTCGGTATGTGGTCTGTAATACGGGGTGACTTGTTTGTTATGGATTACGTATCATTTCTATGTTGATTCTCTTGTATTTATGTTCCTGGTTTTCTCTATATGTTCTTCATTGTTCCCACACGAATCATTGAACAAATCTATGTTATTTCCGCTACACAACGAGGCTCCCGGGACCCACATTGACCTTTTTATGATTTATGAAAACTAGAACTCACTCAGTTAAACTGACATTAGTATGCACATCAGGTTAAGGTGGACATACGTCATGGGGCTTTAGGAGGCCACGAGTGGCATGCATGTGAAGACTACCCTGCTTGAAGATTAACATCTCGTTTAATATGTTTATTTTCCGTTGTTATGTTTATTTATGAGGATTTATACTTGACTTGAAGGGTATGTTATGTTATATTTGAACGTTTTCCGTTGTGCATGAATGAAATTTTCAGCTTAAGAACTATGTTGCAAATGTGTAAATCTAATTGATAGCAGGTTTTGGGGCGTTTCATCTCTCTCTCTCTCTCTTGAATGCCCTCACGTCAGTTGTCTCACACTCACTGTTAGCCTAAGTCCGATTACATGGGTAAGTTAAACTAGACCGTACATCATCAACAACAACACCTCGATCTTTGACCAAGAACACCACCACAGCGGACAACAAGAACACCACCATAGTCAGTGACTAAGAACTCCAAAATCTCACCCGGATCTGGTGCTAAACCCGATGATTTCACCAACCAAGACCTTTTTTCCACCCGTTCTTAGATCATTAACAGTTCTTGGTCATGGGCGGATATGATGTTGGATTACGTTTTTTTAATGAGACAGGACTGCATAAAATAAATTTGAACCTTTTGTCCCTCTCTCTTCCTGCCATCGTAATACAATTGAACGCGTTTTTTTTTTTATTTTCGATGTGATTGACGTAGATGGTTGATGGAAAGTGCTTAAATCCACCATATATAAGGCCACACGAAGTAATGACATTATGCATGATTCAAATGGCTCAAGAACTGTTGATTTCACGCAATGATCTTTAACCAAATGATTCGGTGAACAAAGCTTAAAGTTTTACAATTTTTCAATAATCAACAAAAGTTACTAAAACTATAACCTAGAATCCTAATTTATAATACAATGAGATAAACTAGGAAATAAAATATGTACAATTTAAAATTCAAATAAACAAAATAAATAAAAGATAATGATAATTTTGATATTATTCTGTGCCTTCTCGAATCTTCGATCAGATTCATGAACCCGAATCGGCCCCAAAACATCCAGATGGAGCAATACCCGGATTAAACGGTTCGCTTAGTGAATATCCATGCCACCGACCAAATACCCGTATAAAGGACCCATGGATGCTCCTGCATCAGGTGGTCTCTGGTAAATCGTCGAGGCCGATTGGGAAAATCGGGAACACCATTTCCACTACTATCGAGAAAGGAAACTGTTACCGAAGAGTTCTGATAGTTCTTCCTCATTGTGTCTTGAGATGAGGACAATTGTGAAGTTGACGATGACATATCATAGGTAGATACATAATGTGTATTTAAATTTACCCTTACGTTGCGCACTCGTAAGTGTAAATTTACTTACATAATCATTCTAGCTTTTCCTATAATGTGTTTCCTAAAGTTCCAAGGGTTCAAGCATAAGGTTATAGTCTAGGCCCACTAATGCAACCTAGTTCGCTATAAGAAAGGCTCTGATACCAATCTGTCACACCCCGCCTAGGGCGGAAACACGGGGCGTGATGATCCACGATGTTCATTGTCACACCCCAACCGACGGCGGAATACGTCGGGGCGGGACATGTAGACTGTTCAAAAGCTCATGATCAACTAAATTGCATAAATTTATTGAATTGATTTAAGAGTAAAAATACACATTTTTCAAATAACAATGCTAGCAATAATTTTAAATTTTCTTTGTCACTAGGTCCATAAGCTCCTATGTGATAATTTGTACTTCAAACATTTCCACCTGAAACATGTTGAAAATGAGAGGGTCAACTATAAATAATTGGTGAGCATACATAGGTTTAGATATCTCATGTAGTTTTCGAAATGGTTTATACAATTCATTTGGCACATGGTAAATAAGGCATTTTATGGAGAATTCATAGTTAAGCTAGGTGCACAATTTGACTAAAGGTACGGAAAAAGGTTTCTGTCCCGTTTTGGCTATTACGGATTCATACGTTTGAATTAGAAAACGAGCCAAATACGGTTGGAAAAACAATTTAATGAACTACGTCGTGGAATTTGAGTTTTCTCAATTTCATTTAATTATGATCAAGTTATGCTTAGTTAAATTCAGCACATTTTATGTCCACAATCAACGGTTGCACTTAAGTGTACCGTTTAGGGTTTTAAGGTTACCGAACGCGTAAATAAAAATTAGACAAATATTATCATATTATTATAATACATAATATAATCAGAGTAGGTTAGCCAAACATCTCGTGTCATCGGTCAAGCCATGATATTCACATGAACGTTTTGGAGAATCACAGGATGCAATCGGTATAGACGACACGAGCAAGCGGATTCTACTTTAGATTAGCGTGTGGTTAATTCAAGTTAGATTAGGATCAGAGGTTTAGAATGAAATAAAAACAAGTTAGTATAAATATTAGAATCAAAAGAATAAAAAAGAAATTAAAAAAAAGAAGAAAGAACGGTTAAACTTGATTCGTTACCCGAACTTGGTTCCTTGGCTTGTTGCGATTTCTTCAAGGCTTGGAGGAGAATATTTTGCAACTTCTTGGCTGTAGGAGAAGGCTGAAAATCGCAGGTAGGAGTGGAGGGAATTAGAAGATGAGTGAATGAAAAACAAGGGGGATTAAGGGGCTATTTATAGTTAAGCTAAGCCTTGGAAAACAAGAAAGGGATTTAAGGTTTTGGGAGGCCTCAAAATCTCAAAATTCAATTGATTGGGGGCTGGGTTTTTGCAAAAATAAGGTTGGGCTAGGTCCAAGTGTAAGTGGGTTGGGTCCTAGCTTGGCCCGGTTGAGGGCGCGCATTCGAAATTCGCGTTTTTAAGCATTTCTAAGCGAAATTGGTAAATGTTTTCAACATGAAAGTTGATTGTCATAACAAAAGAAGTATGTTTAGCTAAAACATTTTAGTTAAGGTTATGTTAGTCGCGTACGGTAATTAACGGTCGGCGGACGAGAAAACGGGCATTCTAGGGCATAATATGTAGGTCCTAAGCAGAACTGTAGACACAGATCTGCGGAGAAATTATTCAAACAGTCCGGATCGAGAGGCGGAATCTCTGGATCCGGTATCACTCTCGAATCAGAAATGGTAGAGACGGATGCGGGAATCACAAACACGAACAGAAATATATAAAAGTGAAAAGAACAGATAATTGGAGCATAAAACGTATGATTCTTTGATTGATATGAAAATTAAAAGGCTCTTCACACACTCTACAATTATCTCACCCCAGGGTGAGCTCCCCCTAGGGTGGTGATTCCCTTTACAGACACACACTCACTCCTAGGGCATAATCTGCTATATATAGGAGGCCAAGCACATGCGCCTTGTTTTCCAAGCCACCGCCCAATGGGCCTGAAAAACAGGTATCGAAACTACCTAGCTTCAATTGAACAAATGTTCAACCGAAACTAGTAGTTTCGATACTGTAATTTCGATTGACAGCATCAGTCTCAAAATTATACCTAACATAATAAGCTGCGAAGGCACAATACATAGATTTACAAGCTTTTGTTGAAAGTTTCAAGTGTAACAAGGTATAACAACTTTAATTTAACATGTTTGACGTTTGCATGATTGATAACGGGTTATGATGGGCCTATTGGGCCTAAAATGGGCCCAATTCACGATTAAGCCATCAATAAACATCTAGAGCACCAGGTAACGTATGATCAACAAGTATGTCGTATGGGATAAACCAAGTGTAATGACATTCAAAATGGTTTACATTGATTAAATAAGTCTAGTACAAGATAAGTGAAACACGAAAGTCGTAGATGTTCATAGCCTTTGATTACAACAAACGACTTCTAGATACATTCATAATCAAAGGTTCTAAGTTGTTACATAAATTGTCACTAAGACATTACTTGTAAAGTACCACACTTAAAACCAAAGTGTAAGACTTTTTAACAACAAGTTTGTCGGCTATGACCTAGATGTCCCTAGGTTATATCGGGATGTCTCCAAAAGATGTTCTACGTGTGTGCATGTACATGTATCACGATTCTAGTTACCTGAGAAAACACGCTTAAAAATTCAACATAAAGTTGGTGAGTTCACAAGTTTAGTTGAAATGTTTGATGTTGGAACACAAAATTTCTAGTTGTGTATTGTTTCTCCGAACAATGATGTGTATTGTTTCTCCCGAAAAATGATGTGTATTGTTTCTCCTAAACAATGATGCCCCACTATCAATAATTAAAACAATAGTGTAAGTCTATTATTATTACCATGAGCTCCCGTAACCAAACATGACGTTGTAGTTGTGCCCCTAACCCAATGTTCTTAACGCCAATCATTGTAATAGTTGATAAAAATTATGCACCCGCTTTGACCTCTAGTCAAGGTTAGCGCGATTAACCATGGTGGGGTGTCAACTCAAATAGATATATTCATGCATTCCACGTTCATACCATAATTAACCATTACATAATAAGAGGGGACTTTGATGAGTTAAACGAGTTGACTCATGTAACAATGTAGGTACTTGTGTCCAGTTGTAAGTTGAGTACGTTTTCTCCCCCGTATGTTTAAAAACAAATATAAAACAAGTAAAAGTCGGGTCGTGAAGACTCACCGTAGCTAACGAGGTGGTGAATGATGATGTATGCAGTCAATCCAACAAGTATCCGACCTATCCGTGCCCTAAATTATTTAAGACACCTTAGGTTCTATGTGGTTGTTTAAGTGTGGATTGGTCACATGACCAATGCCCTGAAGTCTCGACCCTTGCCTTGTAATAATCTACAAGGGTCTGATCTGATCACCTTTGGTGATATAACTTGTCGTTCAAGTAGTTATATTTATTAAATTCTTTTAATAAATATTATGACATGGTCTCTTAGTTGTTGATATGTCATTACTTATACATATTTTACATGTATAATAATCTCACATTATGGTACTAGTTGAATAATAATCTTGCAATTTGTGCTTAAAACACTTATATTTTGTAATTGCAGATTATTCGGTGTTGAAAATATAAATCAAGATAAATCCTACCAAAAACACCAAGAATTCAAGATTCTAGAATATTCATTCCCGAGCATTGACCCCCAAGAAGTCAAAATTGGTCAACAAAAGTGAACAAGGCAGCTAAAAGACAAAACTGGGAGAAAGCACGGGGATGCACAGTCGTGCATCACACCAATCCAGACCTAAAGAACACTCAAGAAAAGAGCATTCTAGTATTTAGAGTAGAGAGTAGAGGGGGTCTTCCTCCTTGTTCCACAATAGGGGAGCCTACGAAACTCACCATTACGCTAGTCGTTATGGCCATTCGTGGCTAAAACTTCTTTTTATTGCTAGGGTGAAGATGATGTTTGATGCATGTTAATGTTTAACCTATTAATGAAGTGGTATGTTTATGTCTTTAACTAATTCATTCTCAAAAACCATCTTTAGATAGGCTTTTATTATTGTCTAAATCCGTCTTTATATTTGTGAGTGTCTTGATTTTAAAGAATAAGATCGTAAAACCCTTTTTAATCAAACTTTCTTTGAAACTCGTACGTCTTTATACAAGCAGAGATTGATAAGCCAAGTCTTGGTCTATACTTCTAAGATCGTACATCTTTATACGAGATTATTATGCGACCAAGAATTGGTGAACTCATGTTGGGAACGGTACGTCTTTATACTTGGTCCCATTGTTACACCGCCTCCCGGTGAGCAAAATATAATCACCAATTTAACTTTAATATAAAGCATTTTGAGTCTGATATCTTAAACCAACCCGGAGATGCCCATTCGATGGGTTGAGAGTAAATGTTGTCCATAACGGGACGCACTACCACTTTCTAAAGAATATAATTTGCAAGTCAAATGTGGTGAGAACGAGGCTCTAGCGGTGACCCGGGTCACAAGTTTGTAGTAGTCATACCATTGAATTAGTTAACTTAACATTATCACGTACCAAGCTAATTTGAATCCCGAAGCAATACATTCCGTAATCTAATCATTTTCCCCTTGTTTACTTTTCTACTATTTAGTTATTTACATTCCTGTTACACACTTCATGCACATTTTTACTTTTATGTTATTTACTTTACCGCCATTTACTTTTCTGCTACACAAGCACACAAAACCCACTCACTAGTTAATCTGGCTAAACGATAACAAAAGTTAAGTATTGGAACTCGACCGTGTCCATTGGTTCGATATATACTAGCTTTAACCCCGTGTGTTACATGGGGTGAAACGTTAAGAGTATATTGATAAATATCTTAACAACTCTTTTTATACAAATTTGATATTGTATTTGTAACTTTTTTTCATTTTGTTATATGTTAAAATTATATGGATGAGAATAATTAAAACATCAAAAAATACATGAAAATTTATTTAATAAGTTGTGTAATTTTTTTACAATACATTAAATTACATGTCAAATGAAACATTACAATGATTATTTACAAATTCGAAAATACTTCATTGTATGTAACATTTGACGTGGTATTAGCAATTTTTCATGTCTACCAAAGATTAATGGTTTGAGTCCATCTCTACTACTTTAACTCTTGATAATGCAACATACGGTTGATCATGAATAAACACTGGATCTTTCAATACAAACCAACATTTGAAAGTGATTACCCTGAAATTTTATTCATGGTCATTGCAAAAATACAACAATTTTATATTTTTTCTTTGAAGTTTTAGTGAAATTGTTTTGTTTAAATATGTTTAACCGCTTATAGGGGTAAAATTGTTATGATTAAAGTTGGTTCAAAATATAATATTCGCTTCTATAACGTGATTACCTTGTGATTTGACCTAAAGACATGTTACATTACCTAAACTAGTTTTTCATCAATATTAATTAATATCATAATTGAAACACCGACATTTAAAACTAATTACGGCCTGTCAAATCTGATAATGTAAGTACATTTAGAAAAACAGGAGATTATAAAATTTCATCAAAGTCATCATCAAGATGCTCTGATTGATGGATACTATTTTTACTTGTATGCGAAAAATCTCGATAAACTTTTAATACTAAACCTATTATTAAAAAAATAATTAAAATATACAAATAAATTTTAAATGTCAACAACATATCGTCTTTTAAATTCAAAATTTAAAACTCTAAATTTTAAAAATTTCACTCCTTAATATTTCAACACAATTAAATTTAAAATTCCATAATTAAATATGAAAATTTTAAAACTAATAAATTAGAATTGAAACTTGTAAACATTTTTTTTGAAAAAAACAAATCTCGTCATTTAAAAAAAATTAAAGTTTAAAGTATAATACACTTTTAAAAATAAAATTTTGTAAGTTTTTTAGTTATTAAAAACTGAGTATTAAAATTTATAAATCAAAATAAAAAATTTGTTTATACATATCAGATTTTATTAAAAAACTACTAATTAAATATTAGTAAACTTTATTGTAACACATATTTATTTAAAATACAAACGTAGTATTTTCAAATTTTATATGTAAAAATTATAAATATCTTGTTTTTTTATATTAAAATTTTTAAAATTTGATTTTTAAGAATAAAACTTTAAAACTCTTTTTTTTAAATCTCTTATTTTTTAAATCTTGATTTTTTTGAAGTATCAACTTTTGTTGATAATTTTAAAAAAAATATGAGCTAGTGGTAATAATGATGAAAATGTTTATTTATGTAATTTTTAAAAAAATAAAAGCTAAATATGAAAATATTAAATGAAGGATACAAATGTGGTTTGGGGGGGGGGAGTTGTGAGATAGAATATGGTGATGTCAAGTAGCAAAACCATTTAGGTTTTTATTAGAAGAGAGATTGTAAAAATACAACAATTATATATTTTTTCTTTGAAGTTTTAGTGAAATTCTTTTGCTTAAATATGTTTAACCAATTATAGGAATAAAATTGTGATGATTAAAGTTACTTCAAAATATAATCTTCGCTTTTATAACGCAATTACCTTGTGATTTGACCTAAATACATGTTACATTACCTAAACCATTTTTTAATCAATATTTATTAATAGCATAATTGGAACATCGAAATTTAAAACTAATTTACGACCTAACAAACCTGATAATGTAAGTACATTTAGAAAATCAGGAGATTATAAACTTTCATCAAAATCATCATCAAGATGCTCTGATTGATGGATACTATTTGTACTTGTATGCGAAAAATCTCGATAAACTTTTAATATTAAATCTCTCATTAAAAAAATAATTAAATCATGCAAATAAACTTTAAATGTCAACAATATATCGTCTTTTAAATTCAAAATTTAAAACTCTAAATTTTAAAAATTTCACCCCTAAATATTTTGACACAATTAAATTTAAAATTCCATAATTAAATATGAAAATTTTAAAACTAATAAATTAGAACTGAAACTTGTAAAAATGTTTTTTTGAAAAACCAAATCTCGCCATTTAAAAAATATTAAAGTTTAAAATATAATACACTTTTAAAAATAAATATTTGCAAGTTTTTTAATTTTATTAAGTATTAAAATTTATAAATAAAAATAAAAAATTTGTTTATACATACCAAATTTTATTAAAAAACTACTAATTAAATATTAGTAAACTTTATTGTAACACATATTTATTTAAAATACAAACGTAGTATTTTCAAATTTTATATGTAAAAATTATAAATATCTTGTTTTTTTATATTAAAATTTTTAAAACATGTTTTTTAACAATAAAACTTTAAAACTCGTTTTTTTTAAATCTCTTGTTTTTTAGTTCTTGGTTTTTTTAAAGTATCAACTTTTGATGATAATTTAAAAAAAATATGAGCTAGTGGTAATAATGATGAAAATGTTTATTTATGTAATTTTTAAAAAAATAAAAGCTAAATATGAAAATATAAAATGAAGGATATAAATGTGGTTTGGGGCGAAAAAGTTGTGAGATAGAATATGATGATGCCAAGTGGCAAAACCATTTAGGTTTTTATTAGAAGATATATATATATATATATATATATATATATATATATATATATATATATATATATATATATAGGGTGAGGTTTAAATGCTAACCAATATTTGTGTGATAACCATGATAACCACTCTCAAACATAATGTTACGTATACATAACAAATAATGTTACACATACGTAAAACTATGTGTCACGTATATGTAACATTATTTGGTACGTATATGTAAGACTCATCATTTCCATATTTATGTTCGAGATATATGTTCACAATAATTAAGTACTCTTTTAAGAAATAAAAGAAAAAAATAATTTATAAATTATGTGATTTTTTTATAGTGGTTAGCGTGGTTATCACATAAAAAGTTGGTTAGTATTTGAACCCTTCCATATATATATATATATATATATATATATATATATATATATATATATATATATATATATATATATATATATATATATATATATGGGTATGTTCTTTTGAGAACCAACAATATGTTCAAAACCGTGAGAACTGCATTAACTCTTGCTCTATTTATAATATAAATTGACTAGAATTCATGTACATTTCAATATGTTTAAGTTTGGTTTTAAAAGAACTCGAATTTTTAGTCGTTTTTTAAAATGCATATATGCACTCACACTATATGCATAAATGAATACATATATGCATTTTTTTATACTTTTCTTAAAAAAATTCAAGAGAAATGAGATAAACTCAAACTAAGAGTGGGAAGAGATAAATAAAACATTGTTGTTGAATTTTACGTTTTTCACTAAAGCGATATATACACGTTTTGTGCGGTTTTTCGGTTCTCAACATATGGTTGGTCTTAAAAGAACATGCCCATATATATAGGGACAAGTTCAATTGAGAACCATAATTTTGACGAGAACCAAAAGAAACATGCATTCTACACAAATGCATACATGCATCCTTACTTTATATATGCAAAAATGCATATATGCATCCTTACATTTGTGTAGAAACACATGGTTCTTTTGGTTCTCGTCAAAATAATGGTACTTAATTGAACATGTCCCTATATATATATAGGGAAGGGTTCCTATCAAAACCCAGTTTTCACGTCAAAACTCTAAAACCCTGGTAAAAAACGATCAAATCATAATTTTTTTCTTTAATAACATTATTACACGAATTCAACGTCACATCCTTTTTTGCATTTTTGTAAATTCGTAAGTGTGAGAAAGTTTACACTGATATAACAAAAATAAATGTTATAAATTTTACACCAGTGTAAAACAACTTACACCGGTGTAAACTTTCTCACACTTACGAATTTGCAAAAACGAAAAAAAGGATGTGATGTTGAATTCATGTAATAACTTTATTAAACTAAAAAATCTATGATTTGATCAATTTTGCCAGGGTTTTAGGGTTTTGACGCGAAGAATGGGTTTTGATTGGAACCACACCATATATATATAGGGGAAGGTTCCAGAGAAAACCACAAGTTAGGCGAAAACCGAGAAAACCACTAAAAAAACCAATTTTACCCAATCATATAATAATATTTATTTTTTATTTATTTATAAGAGTATGAATGTAATAATAAACATTTTTACCAAAAAAACATTTTTACACATAGTGTTACATATACGTAAACATAAAACAAAAAAATTACGGTTACGTATACGTAAGTCAAAAAAATTGTATTTGGATACGTATACGTAAATAAAAAAATTGACTGAAATGATGTGGTTTTCTCAGTTTTCGCCTAACATTATGGTTTTCTCTTCATCTCTCCCCTATATATATATATATGTGTGTGTATTTGTATATAATTATTAACTTTTACAAAGTTAATATGTAGTCACATGAATGCATGCTTTATAATTTTATAAAATCTTTCTTTTGTATGCAATTTAATATTGCATGACCAAACCCTTTTGTATTCAATTATAGTAAAATCATCATTATCATTTATGTTATTAATAACTAAACAAAAGTTATGATATATAATCATAATAATAGTATTTAGAGTTTTATAATCTATGGTTTTTAATCATCGCCTCTTTACGCTAAAACCCGTCTTTTCTATATTTAAAATAATAACCGGGTATAACCATTTTATAATAACATCACCAACTAGTTCAATGATAATAAAAAATAGGCTGAGTGCTCACGTAAAAAGTCGAGAAAGAAGGTGGTGGAGGTGACGTGAGACTCGGTTTCTCCGTTCGACGTCCCATGTCACCCGATTAGCTCCCGAAATAACCCATAATACCCGGTTAGCTCCTGAAATAACCCATAAACTTCATATAATCGTAACCCGATGTATGTCGTTGTGAATCGAAGACCCGCAAAGGTTGGTTCTTGTCCTACAATCCCTGTAAAGGTGGTGGAAGTGGCGGTGTACGGCGATGGCTGTGGAGGTGGCGTGGGGCTGCTGTTGGCGCTGGAGTGGAGGTGGTGACGGTGGTCGTCGGGTAACCGATGGAGGAGAATAGAGAGGTGGTAATCAGTGGCGGTGTTATGGTGGTGTTCTAGCTACTGCCGTGAAAACGAGGGGGTGAAGGAGGTGATGGCGTTGCTTGCTGCTGTTGTGAGCCGAGTAGGGGAGAAGGTGGTGGTGGTGTCGAGTTGTTGCCGAGAGTGAAAGGTGAGGGTGGATGGTTATCGATTAGGGAGGTGGTGGTTCATGGTTTAACGGGGTGGCAAGGTGGTGGTTGTCTACGACGGTGGGTAGTGGCGGATCCAAATTTTTTGTCAGCGGGTGCATAAAGTAGGTCTGGTCAAAGCGAGTTTGATCAAAACAAATCGGTTCAAAATGGGTCGGGTAAAAACAAATACTTATTTACATAACGATATAATAATAATATTTATACATATTTATTAAATATTGTAAAACTATTCATACTTATTAATTAAACGCGTACATATAATTGATTAAACATAAGAATATGTCACAAATATGAAAAAAAACACTTGTAAACAATAAATAAGAAAAAATGTACTTATAAACCAAAAGTAAAAAATACAAAAAAACTTATAAATCAATTGAATAATCAATAATAAAACATATTATTTATCTATAAAATTTAATTTGCTATGATTAATGTCTATTGTTTAGATGTATAATATAAGACTATTTAAAATCAAATGAAAATAAAATGTTTAATGTGTAATTTTAGTTGTATTACAAGGGTTAATATGAAATTTCTCTCTAATCTTTTAATAATCAACGAACACTTTGGGTTTCCCACCTTTCCACTTTTCCATACCACTTTCCCATACCACTTTCTTCTTCTTCTCTCTCTCTCTCATCTTTTTTCTCCATTAAAGTTTTAAGCTTTCATTGTTTTTTATAGAAAAATTATCATATTTACTTAAAATTATCATCTACCTCTTTGGTTTCTTTCTCTCTTGGTTTGTTGAAAATCGGATGATGGGTGCCTCTTAGCATATTTAGGAAGGTGCCTACTAAGAGAGATCGAAAATTTTCCACTACACAGATGAATCTCAGCGGGTGCCTCGCCCCCCACTGGGACATACATAAATTCGCCCCTGGCGGTGGGTGATGAAGGTGGTGTTGTGGAACCGATAGGAAGGGGGTGGTGGTGGTGTCGGGTGGTTGTCGAGAAGAATAAGGGAGAAGGTGGTGTGAGCCGTATGACAGGGAGAGAAGAGGTAAGGGTGTGAGTTCTTGAGTGAAACTCATGAATGTATTTATACTCACAATATTAGGTAATGACTCTTATGTTGTGTTCCCGAGTTTCATTTAATGAGAGAAGAGAAGAGAAGAGAAAGACTGACTTTCCTTTTCTTTCCCCTCCTTTCTCTCTTCTTCTCTTCCTTTCTTTTTTTTCCACTTCTTTCCGATTTGGAAGGATGAAATTTTGACTAAAACTCCCCTCCATTTCTCTTTTCTTCCTTCCACTTCTCTAAAAAATACTCTGGAACACAACATTTTTCCCCCTTCCATTTCTCTCCAAAAAAAAACTCTGGATCACCGATTTTTTTCACTTCCTTTCAAATCCATTCCCTTCTCTCCTTAAATGACACTCGGGAACACAGCGTTAGTTTATGTGTTGGAATGGAGACATTGTTGTCTCATTGATGGGGAGAAGGAAGCAGCAAGGAAACCTTATGCATGTTGGCGGCTAAGTGGCGCACGCCTTGGAAGGAAATGAGGGGGTAAGGTAGATGTAGGGTGGTGTTAGGTGTTGGGTGTTACCCGCTAGTCTAGTCTACCAGCATGTTGTCGGTTTTTCATTCGTTGTAACGTGTCGGAAATGACTCGGATAAAATAGTATAAGTTTAGTAGTTCGGGTAACATACGTGTATGTTGTCATATGTTTAGATTTTACCCAGGTGAGTATACTCTATTAAAAATATAAAGAGAACGTTTCGAGATGTTTAAGTTTAGTTTTAGTTTATCACCAACGCGATATGAGGTTCGATGTGTGGAGGAAAATTATAATATTTCTAGTGTAGTTGTGTAGTGGTTGGACTCTATTGGTGTGACAATCCGACTTTTCAAGTTAATCCCGTTAGTAATTCCGCTAAGTTTTCTGTTAAATCATAACCCGGTTAACCAAATCTTGAACTTCAGGGACTATTTCTGCCTTTATTCAAACTTAAATGCATGAAACTAGAGGGATTGAACTTGTAATTAACTCATTTTTAATTTCTGTTGACCCTGAAAGTCAAAATCAAGAGTTTTTGTTCCTGTTTGACTTTTGAAAGTCAAATTCGCAACCCATAATTCAAATTCAAGCCTCACGACCGTTTTCTGCTCAAATCCGTAACGGATTTGATCCTTAATGCCATAACCGACCCTCATCAAGCCTCTAATTATCGTCATTTATTCGCAATCAACCCAATTATGATTTTTTATTTCATAACCGTCGACCCCTTTACAAGATCAATCAAACTCGACGAAATCTTGTATTATTCTCATGAATTGAGCATACAAACACCTTTGCCGCACCTGTTAGAACCTGTTGCAAGCATCATTTCGCCGAAGGAAGGATCAAAGTCGTCGGAGGTCAACCCCGCCACCGTCGGCACTCGTTTTACTCGTTCCCCATCAATTCGTCAACGATTCTGGTAAATTCCTACACCCTTAGTTTCGTTTTAGTCTATTAAGCCCTATGCCAATGCAGCCCCATATCATCGAATTGGCTGAGATCGAGATTGTACGGTTCATATGAAACCAATTTAATCGACCCATACCGTAGACTCTGTTTAAATCCAATTGAGTTACATCAATAGCTTCGAAATCAGTCATTTATTAAAACCCCTATGTTAATTGGATCAACCATCATCGAATCTGTCATGATCCAAGTTTAGGGTTTCTTCATAAAAACGATTTAGGGGTTTCGACCGTAAACCCAATCTCAATCAAATTAAAATACATCAACAGTTTCTCAATCATGTATTAATTGAAAGCCCTCTATCAATTTCATCTTATAACATCGAATTTACTCGAATCGATTTTGAGTTCAAACTTAGGGTTTCGACGTTTGAATCGTCAATTAAACGCTATTGAACTGGATGTTTTGCAAATTAAACTCACCTACAGGTCCGCTAGGAACCGATTAGCAAAACCCTTATAATTTTTCAGTTGATCGCGACCTGATTAGGTGGATTTGGGACTGGGTATAATCGCGATCGATTTTGGGGGAGGGGCTCTCTGGTCCTTCTGATTAAAAGCATTCGGATTCAAATCCTGATGCAAGTCACGACCCAGATCGATTAGTTAGAGTTGTTAGCTGTTGGGGAGGAGACCCGGGTTCGAACCCTCCTCCCCTGTTTTCTTTTTAAATGTGCATTTTAATGCTATTTGGAATATAAAATCATTTCTTATATTATTATAATTATATATTAAAATGTTTTAACCCGAAAACCACCCGTAGGCTCGGGTTTAGTCTTGCAACCCGTATTTATTATTAAAATCCATTTATAAAATAATATATTCACATTATTTTGGTACCGTGACACAAATTAAAAATAATATAGTTTATATATTATTTCCTCCGTATTATAAACATTTTTGTAACGTTCAAAGTTATAAATAATATAATTATCTATATTATTTACACTCGTTTATATCCTTGAATAAAAATAATAAATTTATTATTTTGTCACGCAAGTTAATTATTTATGTTACTTCACTAAACTTAAAAATAATATAATAAATTATATTATTTTTCCTAGACTTCTAGTTAATGACAAAACGCTCGAATATATTTATTATATATTATTTTGTCATTCGTCGCGTAACGTATATATCTTAATTTTTAATTAAAGAATTCTTATTCACGTGGACGCGTTCGTCTACTCTTGATTATTAGAGCGTTTCTTTAAGACGTTCAATCTTCCGTGTTGTCGTCACATATTCCCATTGTAACCCTAATTGTTATACTTGCAATTCTAGGGTATACGTAAGCCGTTGCAGGCTAACACTCATGGTTTCAATCTTATTCTAGTGTGAACCTACTTACACCGTTCAGGTGAGTTTTCACGGCCCCTTTTACTGTTTTACATCTGGGGGAGAAAACATGACGTAAACATTTTTGGTTATGTAATTCATATATGTTATCACTTGTTTAACTATGCGTACACATCTATCACTAAGTCCTCACATCGGACCGTTAATATGAACATAGCGAGGTAAGTTGAGTAGTACTACTGGGTTTGACAAACCTCACCCTCGTTAGTCGCGCTAACCCGACTGGATGTCGAACGGGTGCAGTCTTGACCTAAACATGCACCATGGTTGATAGGCCTGGTGAGAGGCAAAAACATAAACAGTCAGCTGTCGGTTGCGAGCGCATTAGTTAACATGCTTATGGGTTAGCTACCTATTGATTTATATTTTGAATGTACATTAACCTATTGAACTTTGTTGCAAACTGAAACCTGTGAACTCACCAACCTCGTGTTGACATTTTCTTACATGTTTTCTCAGGTCGCTTAAGATAAGGCACAGGTGCACGCATAGGGCATGCATGGAGTCTTATGATTAAAATATAAATTATTATTGTTGATTTGCTTTGTACTTTGTTTTGGACTTAACACTTTGGGACTTTTCTTGGGCGCGTTTGTTTTGCGCATATACTTTCGTTTTACGCTTCCGCACTTACTTTGATCATTTATGATATATTTTCATTTTAGTCCCATATAGTGTCGTTCAATGTAACTAATGACTGAGATCCTGGTTTGTCACTTCCTAAACGGTAAAACTCCGTTAGTTGAAATTGGGGGTGTGACAATTGGACCGGGTTCGGCCTAATTAATTAAAATTAGCCTAATATGTGTGGTCTCGTGTAATTATATCTAACTAATTATGTGGTAAAATTACCAGTTGTCACAGATAAGACCGTGAATACGCACATGTTCAACTAGTTGCATACTACTTCTCCGATAACAGTCCAACATTCACCCAGAGATGTTTTGACAAAGGTTTCGAATGCAAAAAAAAATTGTTTATGAAAATTGTCTGTGATGTGGAAATCAATTTTGAGTATTTTCAAACGTGTTATGATGCAAAAGGGAGGTTGGGTTTTACATCGCTTCAAAAGTTCAAAAGTGCATGTCAGTTATACGACAACTAGCATACGGGAATGCTCATAGCAGGGCCAGTCCTGAGGTTTTAAGTGCCTCAGCCGAAACGGAAAAAAAAGCCCATACGAATAAAATATATAAAATAATTTTTTTAAATGACGATTAATATTATAGCAATAAACATAGAAAAAAAACACAGCAGCAATTCGCCTTTTTTTATAAAAAAAAGCCTTTGTTATTGGATTTTAAGTTTAAACTAGAAATTTTGCCCTGAACTTAAGGGCGAAAGACGGACATTAAATGGTTGAGGCGGTGCCATTAACGTGGCTAAGTAAAGAAAAAAGATTTGTGGTTAAATACATAAAACAAATGTATGAAGTTATGACGGCTTGGTTGTGGAGATCGAAACATACATAAAAGACAGTTATATAATAATATTTATGTTTTTCAATCGGTGTCGGTCTTGGTCTCATTCTTCACGGTACCTGCATGTTACGGTGGGGAGGTGCGATTAAAAGAAACGTATGAAGTTACGACGGATCGATTATGGAGATTGAAACATTCATAGAATACATTATTATGTCTCAAACGTCGAGTTTAAGAATTTTAAAAAAGTAATTTAATAGAATAAAAGTTAAAAGGAAAAAAAATGGGTATGAGAAGGAGATGGAAGCAATGACCTCCAACTTCAATACCATAGCATTTTTCAACTCCTCTAATACAATCTTTGTTTTAATATGAGAATAAAAATATTTAAGCACTATTGTTTTCCGGAAAAACAAAAAAGATTGACCGGAACAATAGTAATGAGCCACGTGGCCTGCGATGGGAGGCTCACCGAACATGCAAAATGTGGTTTGGTAAATAAAGATTAAAAGTGTTCAACCATTGATACTGGGTTTTAAGTTTAAATATGTCCAACCATTATAAATATTAAAAGTGCACAACCATTATAAAAATTAAAATGGCCCAACCATTATAAAAATTAAAAGGGCCAAACCATTATAAAAAGGGCCCAATATATTTCTTAGTTTTTATAAAAATAACCAAATATATAAAACCGGTTTTTAAAATTTTATAAAAAACATATATATATATATATATATATATATATATATATATATATATATATATATATATATATATATATATATATACAGGCCCCATAAAATTTTTAAGCCCCCGAAAAAACGGGCCCTAGCTCCAAACACTCTTGATAATCGAGGACTTCATGTGAAAGCTTGTAAAACTTTTGTGATGGTGTCATTAGTTTGTATGGAAAAGAACTTCGATGTAGAACGACCTATAATTACATTAAGCTTTTATACGTAGCACACGAGGAGAGACGTGGTTTTTCAGGGATGCTGGGGAGTATAGATTGTACACCGTGGGCTTGGAAGATTTGTCCGGGTCGAATGGTGAGGCGAACACATGAGGGGTGATCACAAGCAACAGATGATGATGCTCGAAGTGGTGGCGTCCCTGGATTTATAGTTTTGGCATGCATTTTTTGGAGTCATTGAATGCAACAACGAAATCATTGTCCTCCAGCAATCGCCGTTTATCAACGATGTTGTGCACAGAACCACCCGAAAGTGTCTATTTATGGTCAACAGAGTTAAATATAAATTTGAATATTATCTTACAAATGAGATATATCCTAAGTTGGGCTGCTGTGGTCAATTCTTTTCGTGGACACCTGACGATAAATGAAGAACGTTCAAGAAAGCACAAGAAACGACACACGAAAGGACGTCGAACGAGTTTTTGGTGTGCTAAAAGGTCAGTGGCATATAATTCATTATCCAACAAGAGCATTACATCCTTTCAAAATCAAAAAGATAATGTTCACGTTATGCAACATGATTTTAAAGAACGAGGGTGTGGCAATATCTTCCGAACACATATCCTCCGAATAATAAAAATGTAGATAAATATATTATTTTGCAGATACGATCACATGAACTCCACAATCAATGAAATATTGTCTTGTATTTTTTTTTAATTAATGTAACTTTTTAACTTTTGTTTTTTAAATTAATGTAAATTTTTTACTTTTACTTTTTAAATTAATGTAATTTTAATTTTCTTTAAAAGTGATTTTTAAAATTTAAATATACTTTTAGTTATTAGACTATAAATATAAATATCAATTCAATTATTAAAATATAAATTGAAGTTAACATAAGAAAAGTGATTGGAGAAAACGGGGAGACCATTTCCATCATTTTGAGGAAAATGAGGAGTCAGGGAGAAATTCTAATGCGGTGTTGATGTGTCAAGTAATGGTGAAACCACTCCTAGTCCCCTAAGACTAATTTTTTTCTTTTGAAAGGGCTTGAGTCCCCCTATTAAAGATGCGACTGAAGTTATTATCTATGTGAGAGGTGCCTGACTTCTTTAATCTTGAACGGGTTATGTAAGAATGGAGATCTTGATTCTTAAAAGCGATTATGATCTGATCAGACTGGTTCAAATCGAAAATCTAGATGTTTTTGGGTGTAAAGAATGACTAAAATATGGTGTTGGAATATCCGATCATCAAATGAAAACAAACCACATAGAAGAAACGGATAGGTTGGTAGGTTGGAATCACGGAGATGGAGGGAGAGAGTAGAGATGATATGTGTGGGCTGACATTGACGACGATGGTTGTGTGGTGGCAGCGGTAGCGGTTGTGTTGTGTGTGTGTGTGTGTGGGTGGGGGGTAGAGAGATGATACGTGTGGGATTTGGTGTTAGAAAGATGGGTTGCACAAGCGTATTTTAGTCGATACACAAAAAAATGACAATAGAGATGGATGGTGTTGGAAGCATGGGGTTCATCATAGTGACTAAAAAGTCAAGTTAGAGTTTTTGGACCAACAGATTATTTTGGCAAGGGACTAGAAAGGTAAAGTACTAATACATGTATGATTCATAAGTATAGGATTTTGGCCATGAGAGGTTATAGAAAGGGGAAAAAATCGAGAAATATATCAAAAAGAAAACGTTCTTATCGGTATGGGTTGAGTCCCTTTTTATGGGAAATTATTGGGTCAGTAAAAGTCAAAACAAGTTCTTGATTTTTGTTGACACAAAAGAGAAACGGTTTCATCATGAACCGGTTTGGGAAAATAAACCCGGTTTGTACACCTCTATCTATCGCTACCACTACAGTAGACGAAAAAAATATATATTTACGTTTCAAGCTACATGTCATTTCTCATTCTTAGTTTGTTAGGATTATTAGAGTAGTGGTTATATAATTATCATGTTAAAAAGATATCGAAATGTAACATCAATTGCATAGACCTCTTATTTAGTTATTACCCAATAAATATACAATTACTCTTCCTAAATTATTTAACATGATGTTAGGTTTGTACAAATGACAATATATAAAAGAAAAAAACTAGGTTTATTTTTTGCTAAAATTATTTTTAATTGTTATTTATAAAACACTATAAATAACAAATCATTTTATCTATTCGTATGTATTATCCATTTTTAATTTTACAAATCATCATTTTTATGTAAAAAATATTTTATATATCAAACATAATTTATGAACTTATGTAAAATCACGTAGTTATTAACTTATCATTTTTTTATTTGGAAACTAATTACATCAAAAAAAAAATCTTTGTGTTTATCAAACACTTGGTGAATTTATGATCTAGAAAAAAAAAACAAATAAGTAGCAAAACATATGTGAATTTAGGAGTTTCTATGATAAGTTTTTTTTTTTTGGAAAATGCTACAAAATAGTAATCAAGTTTTTCTAAAGTATTCCAATTACGTCACTCATGCATTTTTTTGTCCAAATTGGGTCACTAAACTTTCAAATCAAGCCATCATCGAAAAACGAAATGTGTCAAGAATGAAATGGAGGAGAATATGCGTGGGTCGGGATTTTCAATATATGTAATTTTATTAAAAAAACTAAAAAAACATGTTAGTTATATTAAAAAAAAAAAAAAAAAACCTAAAATCCACGTCAGCATAAAAAAAAACAATTCCTAATTGAACCAAAAAAAAATCCTAAAAAATATGTAAAAACCTATAATTTAAATAAAATATAAAAGCTGTGTGATTTAATTAGAACACTTTTAAAACTTAGTTATTATTTTCACCCCTTTTTTCTGTATAACTAATTGGTTAGGTAGTGACCTTAAATAAAATGTTGTTAAGCTTTGATCGTTTTTATTGAAATAAAATTCTTCAATACCATTTTTATTATCAATTAAGAAAACTGTGAGGCTACAAAAAATGAATAGGAAACTTTAATAAAATTTTTTCGATAATCCTATAAATATATATAATAATAAAAAAATATTTCAAGAACAGTTTTTAGGAGGACAAATGGATGAGAGAGGGATTAACACAAATGCAACAAGCCAACAAGTCATTGAAAGTGAAGGACGGTGCCAACACTAAGTAACAAAACGTTTGACTCCACCAAGACTAAACCATCATCACTTGTTTTGTTTTAATAATCCAAACATTTAGTTTAATAAATATTTAAATCAAATAATAAATACTAACTATTTATAAGAAATTTTCTAACAAAATACGATCAAAATTATTGATATCTTGCAAAAATGAAACTTAGAGACGGTAAATAAAGAGAAAGACGGGTCAAGCAAACTGTTAAACGGGTCCAAACTTGTAGAGTCATACTCAGAAAGCTAACGTTCATAAAGTTCATTTACTCCGGAACATTTAGTGCAACGATTCTGCACAGTAGGTGCATCATGACTGAGTTGAGGAACATTTTCTACCACTAGTGCAATCAAGGCAGCCCCAACAGGTTTACTTGTAGAATAATCAACAAATCCTTTTGATTCAATTTCAGAGTTCTGTAGAGTCTCATATACTTCTTCCAGTGTGAAAGTATTGAGATTCTTTGTTCTGCTAATAGGTATTGTATACACTAGCCATTTATGTGGTAAGTATGACATGAATTGCTTCGCAACATCAAAAATTTTCGGTTCCACCTCAGCCGACTTCAACTCACACACCACCAAACGAATACACCTATTGAACTGACTAGTCAAATCTTCACCAGGAATATGACCAAAGGTGTCAAACTATCTCTTCAACATCTTCCTATTATTTTTCAACTCACTATTTCCTTCATACATTTTTGACAGTGCATTCTATAGATCCTTAGCTGATATGATTATTGAAAATATGATAGATTTCACTAGGCAGAGCCATAGTCAACAGTCCTAGAGCTCTCATATCCATCTCTTTGAGCTTAATTTCCTCAACAGTATATCTGGACGGATCCTTTGGGATAGCCACACCTCCAACCTTAGTAGCAGGAATCATAGGAACATTTGGTCCTTCACATACAAACTTCCATAGGTTGAAATCTAGCACCAGAAAGAAGTTTTTCATCCTTTGCTTCCAATTGCGATACTCTAAAGCAGATTTAAGCTTCGGAGGCTTCGTAGCGGTTTCGACATCAGCATCAATGGTTTGGAATACAGACGCCATGTCAATTTGTAGAAATTGATCAGAGTTCTTCGTAAAATGATGAATTTGCTTCCTCGAACACGAACTTCACATATTCGAACCGAAAACTCTTCAAAATTCCTCTGAATTCAGAAATTAGAGCACTCAGGCTCTCATACCACTTGTAGGATCGAGATCTATCAAGAATATCGAATCAATAATCTGATTGTTGGTGGAAACAACAATCAAACAGTAACAAAAAGCAATTGAATAAGACTTGACAATTTCAAAGTTAGTTACAAAAGAACTAAACATCTATTTATAGACAAGAATACAATTGATTGTACTAACTAACTAACTTCTATCATTCTAGAAGCCAGCCTGACATAACAGACACAACTAACTCTAAAGTTGATGTTTTAACTTCCGTAGTGGTGAAGAAACACAATCTGGTCCGGGGAGGATGCCTTTTATTCATGAAGACCATTTTTTTCTTTCGGAGTAAATAGACTCTCCAGACTACTTTACTTAGTCGTCTGTCTTTGTGTCCTTCTATACTCAGCATAACGGTGTCTACTCAGGACTAAATCTGTCATCCGATGTAGTTTGCTCTCGGGAATAGATTTACTTCTCTTGAGTAGAACTTAGACATTTTTGTTTAACTTTACTCCTAGGACACTTCTTCTCCTGAGTAACTTGGTTTTGCGGAGTAGAACTTGGATTGTTCTGGAGTAAGTGAACTTTGTGAACATCAACTTTCTAAGTATGACTCTACAAAACCGATGTTTTAATAACCGGATCGGACATCAAACCGGTCGTCTTACCTATTTACTAGACAGACCAGACTTAAGAACCGGATGTCGTGATAAATATTATAAAACTTTAAATTATATATATACATATATATATATATATATATATATGATTAATCAAATTTAAGGTATGAAAATATAAATCTTGTTCCACCGGTACAGTTCACCGCTTCGTTCGGGTAGTTCACTTTGGTTCGATTGAAAAATGGTTTAAATAGGTTAACCGAACCAACTAGACACTCATTTCCCCGTCCGACTGAATGATCCGATTAATCATAAAAATAATGGTCAAAACTGATATTTCATGTTCGAGTTCATCCACAAATACTTCTTGATCTACCTTTTCTATCATTTTAACAATAATTAATTTACCAAAGACGATTGTTAAACTAGATCATTATAATAAGAAGTTAAAAACCAAATCTTTTTAAAAAATTGATCTACGGGTTGTAACCGGTTTTATGTATAGGTATAAACGAATCAATTTGTTTATAAGCTACTCGAGATTAGCTCCCTAAAATCTCGAATCGAGACAAGTTTAAATAAACTCGAGAGTAGCTCCCTAAAATATCGAATCAAAACAAGTTTAAACGAACTCAAAAGCTTATTTAATAGGTAGACGTAAGATCGAGCTTCATATAAAAATTTTGACTGGATTTTAAACTTAAACAAGAATATCATTCATATAAATATAATAATTTTATTTATTATAACAAATATATAATTACATAATAAATATAATCACCACATAACACATGTTTTATACAAAATTATAATCACAAATGTATATAACAATAATAATAATTATTATATAACTTATACATATAAAATTATTAATAAATAATAAGAGCTGCATAAGAACCAAACTCAAGCCTAAAAAATTACTTGCAATTTTAAGATTTAAATAAATATATAGCTCAAAGCCGGTCTCATTCACATTTCACACCAAACTTTTTGAATAGAAAATTAGTGAGAAACTACTGATCCGTATCAGAACGCTACCCCACCACTTGAGACTTGCAGATAAAAGCTCAAGTAGTCATGGAGAAAGAAACCGTGAGACTAGGGAATTATGCTTTAATTAATAAACAATAAAAATAGTCCGACGGAGGGAAGGGAAAGAGAGGTTACCGGCATGGCGGGGGTAGTTCACCGACAGAATGGGGACAAACAGATTGGTTGCATGTCTACTTTCCTTCACATCTTTGATCGCCAACAGATTCTCGCCAGAAAACGCATCCACTCCACCAAACGCCTCCCTTCTTCCACCGTAAGATCTCCGTTAATCGGAAAATGTTACTAACCGTCTATACTAATTAACTAATTATTATTTTAATAAACTGTCTTACAGAGTGTCGGTGCGTCACCGGAGACGGAGAGCTTCGGCGAGTCGCCGGAGTTCTCTCAAGAACTAGAAAAGCGAAAGCAGGAGAAGCACGTGGAGGTGACCGCGGTGGTGGCACAAGCAAGTCCGGATCATTCGAAGTTATCTCCCGTAATGGACGGCGCTCCGAGTGTCATTGCGAAACTCATGGGACTCGAGCCTTTGACGCCGTCCGATAAAAAACCTCCACAAACCGTTACGAATCCGGCGCTGCCGAGATCCGTATCAAAACATGAAGTTTACTCGAAATACATCGACGGCAACAATTTCCAAGTGAAACAACCAAATCAGTCACTAAGCGTGGGGCGTATTGTTAGAGATGAAGAAGGTAGTATTGTTACCACTAAATCAGAGGAGTTGAAGTCGGAATCTTCTAGAAGCTTCTTTCATTCAGCTGATTTCTCACCGGAGCCAAATCAGACGACGGTGATACTGCATGGAGATTTCGATACGAAATTGAAGATGAAAGGAATGGATGAACAGATCAATGATCTAAGCGCACTGAAAGAAATTCTAGAAGTTTTGCAACTCAAAGGACTTCTGAATTCCACAAATCGTTCAAACCGAAACGGCCACCGGAACTTCGTCATTGACCGGAATTTTCATTTTCATTCCGATGATTCCAGAATTCACCTGAAACAGTGGCCATCGTTAGCTTCAAAGGTTGATCAACACAGATCTGTAAATGATTCTCGAAGTACGAGTCGAGAAGTTGATCGGAGTGCGAAGATTCCGGCGAAAGGTAGAGCCTCTTCACCTAACCGAATCGAGAGTAACTTAAAAAGCTGCAACTCGATTATCAAAAGGATGCACTTGAGCATTGAAATCCAAAGAAGTTCATCGATTGATTCTCCAAAACTTAAACCTAAAAAAACCGGATCTGTTCATCATTCCGTCCCCAATCGTTCTCCGAGAAACCATAAGCCAACGGAATCAATCTCCATTAGTTCTCCAAAGCAAAATCTCATCAAAAAATTTGTTAAAGATGACGAATCATCCTCAATTTCTGAAAGCATTGTCACCTATTTAGAGGTATGCAAATGCACATTTTAGGTCTTCTGTCTGTTCAATCTAATTTCGCTTAATTGCAGGAATGCATTGAAGGAAAGCGTTTGTTAGAGAGGTGTGACAAGCTGCTCCATAGCATAGCGGAGATGAACAGCGCCACCGAGTCACCACCGAGTTCCGGCACGGTTTTACCGAGTCCGGTGTCGGTTCTTGACTCAGGATTTGACAAGGACGAGTCCTGGTCTCCTTCACACAGCATTGATTTCAAAGGTAACTTAAAAAGTAAAAGCAAACAAACCTTCGTTACGTTCACATGACCCTTACTGCCTTCATCGTATTACGGTATTACACCCTGGTTATTTCTACCAGATGACGTGGCATGATCTAGTTTGTTACAGTAGTTTTTTTTAAGTCAAATTTTTATTCTATTTTTTTTTTTTTCTTGGATGAGCTTAGAACCTACAATGTTATGGGACTCTTCTCTTACCACTAGACCCCAACCCTTACCCAGATTGTTACAGTAGTTAGATCAGAATTAACACACTGTCAAAAACATAAATAGTTAAAGAGAATAACTTTATTTACTATTGCATCTGCCTTCATCCATCAAAACAAATTCTTTAACTAGTTAAATTGAATGTTTTTATTTACTATTGCATCTGCCGTTCATCCATCAAAACAAATTCTTTAACTAGTTAAATTGAATGTTTTGAAATCGAACAGACAGCGGTTGCAGGTCTCTAGTTTTTTTTTACTTTATTTATACAAATAATTCTAAAGTACGCCATTGATCAGTTTTGAACCCGAGACTTTAAAGGCATATGGTTTACTTAAAACCGGCATGTTGATTAAATTTTGTTTAAGCTTTATTAATTTCTGTTTCATAAGTTAAATAAGAAGTAATCGGCTAGACATTGGTGATTCATGCTTAATTACTAGTGTAAATGAGCGGAACAGCTTGCTAAATGTAAATGAGATTAAACGAGCTCGGCTTTTACATATCAAATTTTAATAGGATAACGAGACTAAACAAGTTTATTATTTTGTAATTTTTTATATATTTATACAATAACTATTTTTGTATATAAAATTACGATTAAAAAATTAAATAAAATTTATACAATATACACACACACACACATATATATATATATATATATATATATATATATATATATATATAGGGGTGGGTTCCAGAGAAAACCAATAGTTAAGCGAAAACCGAGAAAACCACTAAAAAAATCAATTTTAATCAATAATATAGTTATATTTATTTTTTTATTTATTTTATTTTTATTTTTTTATAAGAGTATAAATGTAATATTACAAGTTTTTACCAAAAAATCATTTAAATATTGGCTTACGTATACGTAACCCATAGTGTTACGTATACGTAAACAGAAAACAAAAAAATTCAAAAAAATTGTGGTTACGTATACGTAACCCATAGTATTACACATTGTTTTAGTGGTTTTCTTGGTTTTCGCCTATCTTTGTGGTTTTCTCTTGATCCTTCCCCTATATATATATATATATATATATATATATATATAATTACGATTAACAAATTAAATAACATTTATACTATATATATATATATATATATAGGGGGAGTATCAAATAAGAAGTAAGTTTCGCTAAGAAATATAAGAAATGACCAAAACGCTTAGAAACGATATCAAACGAACTCCGATTGAGCTCATTTTAGCGGCATTGGAACTGTCTCGTTGAACGCTACCATCTTAATTTTTAGGGTTTAGATTTTAAGGTTTTGATTTTACGTTTGAATTTTAGGGTTTTAGCCTTATGGTTTAGGTTTTTTTGGGCGGTGGGGGCGTGGGGTTTAGGTTTTTGGGGGTGGGTGGGGGTGGGTTTAGGTTTTTTAGGGGGGGGGGGGGTGGGGTTTTAGGTTTTTGGGGTGTGTGGGTGGTGGTTTTAGGCTTTTGGGGTGGGGTTGGAGGAGGGTTTAGGTTTTTGGGGGTGCGGGTGGAGGAGGGTTTAGGTTTTTGGGTCCGGATTAGAGTTCGAAGAGACGGTTCCAACGCCGCTGGAATGAGCTCAATCGGAGTTCGTTTGACCCAATTCTTAGCGTTTCTTAGCGAAAACCACTTTTTAATTGGTTTTTTGGTTTACACATTTAAAAGTGGTTTACATTTGATCATTTTCCTATATATATAGGGTAAGGATCAATTGTTAACTCGTAAACCAAAAAATCAAATTCTGACCATATATTTGTTTTCATCTTATTTTAATTAATTCCCCAAAAGTCAAACATCCTATTAACTATAATAAACATGTGGTCAGTAATTGGTTTTTTGGTTTACACATTTAAAAGTGGTTTACATTGAATCAAATATAAACCACTTTTAAATGTGTAAACCAAAAAACCAATTACTGACCACATGTTTATTATAGTTAATAAGAAGTTTGACTTTTGAGGAATCAATTAAAATAAGATGAAAACAAATATGTGGTCAGAATTTGGTTTTTTGGTTTACGAGTTAACAATTGATCCTTACCCTATATAGGAAATAAATAAACAAGTCAGACTCAAGCTCTTTAAGTTATATGATTTTAGGTCGAACTTCGTCTTCGCTCAACTTGTTTACACCTCTATGTTTTAATCGGCCATTGCCCGGATATGGATCCGATCAGTATCCAGAACAATGTTGATGATACATTAACATTTTTATTAAGAGAAAGCCAGAAAATAGTAACTTTTCAAAGTATTTTATACGTTATGTTTATGTTAGAACAATTTCACACATACAGATATAGACATTAGATATTAGATATACGTGCACATTACTTTATCATTATTAATGAAAAAAAGTTCTAATACACACGACTGAAACATGTACGCGATTCTTAGCCATTTATCTCATGTATAACACATACAATAATATTATTTTTGTGATTCCCTCTTTTTGCTAATTAACTTTCTAACAATAATTGTAAAATGGAACTCATTTGTGGAAGAAAAATAGTCGTACAAACGAGTCTGTCTCCTTGACTCTTCTGTCTTCTCAACAATAATTGGCAATGAAAAACTGTGTACTGATGTTGCCTTGTTTTCTTACTGTTCATCAATCAGCAACTCCAACCGTCGATTTCTATGACGAGAAGCGGAGCCCTAAAATCTCACGGACAAACTCAACAGAACACGAAGAATTCACATCAGACGACTCCGATTTCATTTACATATGGCAGATCCTTCGTGCATCGCAACACCTTCGAGAAGATCCCGACATCTTCTTAGACACCGGAAACACATCAAATGTCTCTAAACTCCACAGGAAGCTTGTGTTCGATGTGATTGTTGAAATTTTGGATCGAAATAGAGAGTTACCGCCTTGGAAGGCTTCGATTGAGTATTCTCGAGCTTCGCTTAAACAGATTTGGTTTGAATTTCAGAAGATTCGAGAGATCATCACCGGCGATAGCTTATTGGAATTGATTAGCGGTGTTCTAAGGAAAGACCTTGTTGAAAACAAGGATTGGGGAGATCATCCGATCGAGACGTCAGAAGCCATACTCGATATTGAACGGATGATCTTCAAGGATCTGGTAAGCGATGCAATCGGAGAGGTCGTTGAGTTTTCCGGCGAATGTGTGTTTTCTAGGGCTCGTCGGAGACTAGTTTTTTAGATGTTTACAAAATGAGTGGCTGCTCGATGAGGTTGAAGGTTCGAGTCATATGCTAAAAGATCAGTGTAGATTTAATTAGATGGGTGTGTTTGTGGTTTATGTTAAAGATTGGTGTAGATTTAGAAATAATATTAGATGGTTGTGTTTGCAATTTTAAAAAAGAAGAGAATTTTGTTTTAATTTTAATGATGTTTTTGAAGTGGTTTTCTCCTCTAAAGTGGCCTTGTTTCTTACTTTTATGTTTTCTTGTTAGTTTGGTTAAGCTAGTAATGTTATACTTTTCTCTATCTTTAATCTTTGCATATCTACTCTCTCTCCCTCCCTACATCTCCCTCTCTTATTTTTGAACGGCTCACAGATCTCGCTCTCTTCCTTTTCTTTCTCTACTCGTAACCCACCGACGAGTTCTACAAATCCATGGCTCGTTTCAAATCTTGTTGTCGATGTGAACAACGATGAAGGCAATGAGAGATAGAAGTGAGAGAGGAAGCCGAGAGGGTGATTGGTGGTGCGAGCAGTGAAGTGGCTAGCGGTGTTCGGTGGTGGCGATCTAATCAGTCAGAGAGAGGAAGTTGAGACACTTATTTCTTTCTTCCACTTTTCCTAACCCAAATCGTAGCTTCATCATCACCCATCTGTACTCTTTCATCCTTCATCTTCATCTAAAAAGCCCCACACCCATTTGCAAAACCCTAAAAACTCAAATAACTGCTTATAGATCTGTAAATGATCCGAGTGGAAATAAACCATCAGCAAGACTTGGATGTTTTTCTATTAGGAGATCTTGGTGGCAATGTTGAAGGACCAGGAATGTGTCAAGATTTTTTGATTGTTAGTTTTTTTTATGGATAAATTGATGGGTCGGGGTGTTTGTTTCTATTTCTGTTTTTTTGTTTGCATTAACATAGGAGTAGATTGTCGCATTGCAATAAATCATTTGTCATTTTTGTTTATTTGAATGTTTTGGGGATGTTTAGATAATTTGTAGCGCTTAGATTTATGTTTTGTGAATTGGGCATGTTTAAAGTAATCATATTTTTAATATACGGGTTTTGCACATGTGTTTTTGGGTTATTACACATGTATAATACAACTTAGTAACTGAATTTACCATGTGTATTAAAATATGTAAACTTTCTTTACATTTTTGTGTCTGATTTCAGGTTCTTTACACATGTGTAAACTGAATTGACGCATGTGTAAAGAGCCTTTATTCATGTAAACTGATTTTATCAAGGATTTAAGGTTTTAGTTTATAATAGATATGTAACAAACCAGGCACCCTCAGTTGGATCACTTCACAGTATACTGGTTTATAAATACTTAACTCTTTATAAAACATGCAGCGGAAATCTTGACCCAAAATAGTACATGTATTTTAAAATCGTTATTATTCTTTACATTATCGTATGAATGCATTCACAGCGATACGAGTAGCCCCGCTCCCAAAGCCAAGATACTCGTCACCCGAACTCACCTGCAAAACAATCTAACGTACATACAAAGTCCGCTACGCTGAGTGAGTTCTAACAGTTTTTCTTAAACAAAATCCTTCTCGTCACAAACATTGTTTATTTAAACTCAAGAACTTCACATTGGTTATAAAATAGTTCTCCATTTATTAACATATTGGTAACCCATGTTACCTAAAACATTTCAACTTCCTTTAGGGTCCAACAATCCCCGACTCAACCCATCATCATAACCCATAAGTCTCACCAATTTAAAAGAGAATAAGGCAAGATTGGTTGTTCAGGGTTTTTATCAGCAAGATGGCTTAGATTACACAGAGGTGTATGCCCCAGTTGTTAGACTTGAAGCCATCCGTTTGTTTCTAGTTTATGGCTCCTTTGTTGGCTTCAAGGTCTATCAACTTGATGTGAAGAGTGTTCTCTTGTATAGAAGAGTTCATGAAGAGGTTTATGTCACTTAACCACCTGGTTTTGAAGACCCACAACATCCAAATAAAGTGTACAAGCTGGATAAGGAACTTTATGGTCTTCATCAAGCTCCCAAGGTGTGGTATGAGACTTTATCAAAGCATTTATTGTCCAACGGTTTCGATCGCGGGCAAATTGACTTGACTCTTTTTATAAGGAAAGCAGGGGGAGATATTCTACTAGTGCAATTAGTTTACGTGGATGACATTATTTTGGTTCTACAAATGAAGATATGTGTAGAGAATTCGAGAAGGTGATGAAGTCAAAGTTTGAGATGAGCAACATAGGAGAATTGTCATTCTTTGTTGGTCTGCAAGTCAGTCAAAGGGAAGACGTCATCTATCTACATCAAACTAAGTATGTACACGACATTTAGGAAAAATACAAAATGAATGACTGTTCTACTTATGGCACACCAATCCCAGTCAATCATGGTTTGCATCCAGAAAAAGATGGCAAGGATGTGGATTGTAAATTGTACCGCGGGATGATCGATTCCCTTATGTATCTTACAGCTTCAAGACCTGATATTATGTTTGCCGTTTGCTTGTGCTCGAGGTTTCAGTCACAACCCAAGGAATCTCACTTGATAGCTGTGAAGAAGATATTCAGATATCTGAAAGGGAAGCCCCAATTAGGTCTTTGGTATTCCAAGCAGCAATCGTTTGATTTCAAAGCCTACACTGATTCAGTTTATGGCGTTGTAACCTTGATAGAAAGTCGACCTCAAGTGGATGTCAATTCTTAGGAGACAGGCAGGTCTCCTGGCAGTGTAAGAAGCAGTCAATGGTTTCTATCTCAACTTGTGAAGCAGAGTACATTGCTGTTGCGAGCTGCTGTTCTTAGATCTTGTGGATCCAACAACAACTGAGAGACTACGACTTGAACTACAATAGAACTCTATTGTTCATTGACAATAATGCTACCATGTGTATCACAAATAACCCGGTGAAACATTCCAAAACTAAACACATTGAGATTCGTCACTATTTCATCCGTGATTGTGCTGAAAAGCACTTAGTTGAACTTATAAAGGTTCACACAGATGACAACTCTCCCGACCTTTTCACTAAGGTGTTTGATCCTGCTCGTTTTGAACACCTTGTCAACATGATAGGAATGTTCAATCCCGAGTGAAAAACCATTTTCAAAACAAACTATTTCTTGGAAGTTAAATTTATTTCTTTTCAACAATTTTCTGTACAGTTAGTTTATCTTTGAAAAAGTTCAGAAAAACCCAAAAAAGTAGAAAATTAAGAAAATTTCAAAGTCATTTGAAGATAAGAGGAAATGATAGCACATCAGTAAGTGATCTAAACTTCTCAGATTACACGTTTGGGAAATGATTGTGTCATGATTAATTGAGCTTTAAAAACATATTTATCTAGTTTTAATTTGATTATTGGCAAGTAATTTGAATTGTCAGTAGGCTATAAGCATTTTTGTACCATTAGTAGTGTGAAAATTAAATACCAATTACCACAACTATGATTTGAACCCATGTTTTGCAGTGTGTGTAAAACATTATAAAAGATCATTATCAGATAAAGGATGTAAAATTTTGGCAACTTTTATCTTATGAGATCAGTTTCGGGTTATGTCTTTAGCATAATTTTTCGGTTCTCTTCACTGGCCATACTCACAAGTATGCAATGGGAAGTTGAGCCAAGATATGTCTTAACAACAACCGTCAAGCATATGCTACCCCCTTAGTCACATCTGATTCCATTGAAGACAAATCCAGATAATAGTTGGATCCCCTTACCCAAATCCTCATATTTCATATCTATTAACCTGAATCATCATAAATATTCACCGAAGAAGACCTCACAAACCAAGACAAACGAATCAATCGATTATGAATCTTATGATTCTTGATAATCCATATGAATTCTGCATATTTTTTTTGTGCTAAACGATATAACTTTATTCTGGAAATTATGATAATCTTTGGGAAAATCTGAGATGCGTTGAGATAATGCAATTTAGTTTCTGTAGCATAAATGTGGGGTACACGTTGTATATGTTTAAATATTACCTTAACTCACAAGAACATGGTACAAAAATGCTTGTATTTTCAAGTCTTATAATATTGACAACTTAAATTAACCTATTGTGTATTTCAAATTCGTTGTCTGAATAAGTAGTAAGTCATGACCTGATGCCATTCTCTTTGAAATTTATGTTGTATCATTTTTTGCTAGAAATTACCCTGATATGATCATCTGCTCATGATTTTAACAAACAAGAAGTTGACTGTCAATATTCCTGTACATTCGAATCTGTATCTTGTTTAGATCATCTTTTATTCAGAAAATGACAAAAAGATTTTCAGTTTGTTTATTTTTAAGTATTGAAAAATACCAAAAAGATTTTAAGTACAGTTTGTGAGAATTTCAGAAAAACCAAAAATATTTTCGTTTAACTTCATTCGACCGTCTTTTTAAATCTCAAGATTGAACGTTCATATCTGGTTCGCTATTTGATATGACTGAATTTATAAACTTTGTTGATTTTCGAGCGGGCTGAGGTTCCTGCGTACTTAGCTAAGTACGCAAGAAGGAACTCCTGCGTACTTAGCCAAGTACATAGACCTGGTCATACGTACTTACTAAGTGCGCATGGGTTATCTCCTACACACTTAGTTAAGTTCGTTAGGCATGTGTGAGCGGGTATATATATGGGAGTTGGCATCTTTCATCAGTTCAAACACCCTCCTACTGTTATATATGCTCCGACTTATTTGCTCAACTTCTACTCGAAAATTCGTGTGTTCTAAAGACATTTTTCATTGCATCACTAGTTTCGGAATCATTTTAACATCATTTGGTGAGATTTGTTGCTCGAATCATCCATGAAATCTCTTGTTTTGGACCGATTTTCAGTGTTCTTGAGACTAGGGTTTTGATGACCGAAATTCGAAGGATTTTGGATGTTTGGAAGTGTATTGAACTTCAATACATGTTTATAATCATCATTCCACCCTAATGACTTCAAAGTTTGTTCCAAAACTGTTTGATTATTGAATTTTTGATCCCTATGTACCGTAGGTTTACGTCGGACGTGCGTTTGATCAAATGGGATGATTTTTTTGCTTGATATTGGTTTTGATATTGGTCCTATTAGTCTTAGACATGTTTGTCAACTCTATAATTGATGCAGGAGCATCCGACCCAACAAGTGGACCGAACCGAACTCACATCAGTAGACGACCCGTATGGAAGATAATGGAAAGTGGCTATTTATTTGAAAGACATCAAGACCATATCTTAAATAATATTTTTTTTTATTTCCATATACATCTGTTAGTTGTTTAGTATAAGTAGGGAATCTAAGGTTTATTATTTTTAGACTTTGTTTTTTATCAGAAGATTGTAATCGAGACTTTTAGGGCTTGAGACAACCGACTTGGCTGGAACCTTCGGGTTCAAGACCGTTGAATAAAATCATATGTCACTGAGCCATTTGAGTATTACCGTGGATTCGGTATCATTTGGTATCAGAGCTTTAGGTTGTTCAAATGGCTCCGCGTGAAGGAATATGCTTGCTCGATCATAGAATTGCCGACAGAGACAATGACAAAAGTATGTTCGGTTCGCGTGCCCGAGGAAGCGCGAATTTTCTATTTGCAGATCCGCCGGAAGAGGCCTCAAAGGAATCCGTCTCGACTTACGGGGTGAATCGTTGAAGGAAATTGAACTAGGGTTTCATGTCCGGGACTGAAATCGTAGGGAGGAGGAGTATCCTTCTCAATGTGAATTGTAATCTATCCATTATATATATTAAAAAAAAACCTTAAGTACTTGCGGCCGTCTCTTTTCTTTGACGTCAATTATTCCATCATTTATTATTATGATGGAGGTGTTGATTTAATTTCAAGTGAAAGAGCCATGAGGCGTGATGTGGTTTTCAAGGGGGTGGCCACAATCATTGCTTTGTGTAGGTGGCCAACATAATTATCGTGCTTTGGTGATTTGGATTGTTAATTTTGCATCAAAATAGTCTATTCATCTGGGTATTAATCTGCTCGTATAAGAACCACCATCACAAATACAAAGCTCTTGGCTTCGTCATGGAGTTTTTCGCTTAGATCAACCGGTATCGTAGGTTTAGACGGCAATGGCTACAATGACGGCTAGGGTTTCCCAACGGAGGAGAGAGGTGGCGGGTTAGGGGAGATTAGGGTTTCATGTGCATGGCCGTATTCTAGATCGGGCTCTAGAACAACTATTAAGATTCATTCGTAAGTTATGGGATCTAGATCGCATGGTAACTGGTCAATCGGTTTCCCAAGTATTGGGCTTCGAAATGGAATATATGAGATGTAGAGTAGGCTTGAGTGCTGGACTAGGGCAGGTTGAAGATTGTGCAAGACTCGAGGTCGAGTCTTTTTTCTAACCCAGAAAGTATGTTGCAGGAGCATCCGACCCAACAAGTGGACCGAACCGAACTCGCATCCGTAGATGACCCGTATGAAAGATAATGGAAAGTGACTATTTATTTAGAAGATATCAAGATCATTTCTTAAATAATATTTTATTTTTATTTCCATATACATCTGTTAGTTGTTTAGTATAAGTAGGGCATCTAGGATTTATATTTTTTAGACTATGTTTTTTGTCAAAAAATTGTAATCGAGACCTTTAGGGCTTGAGACAACCTACTTGGCTGGAACCTTCGGGTTCAAAGCCGTTGAATAAAATCATATGTTATTGAGCCATTTGATTATTACCGTGGATTCGGTATCATTTAAGGAGACGAGGAGAATGGTGCATAGCAACCTAATAAACACAGGTGGTATGGGTCCAGAGCCGGGCGAGACGACCCGTCAAGTTGAACTGTTTAGGCGGGTCATGATGGTAATGAATAGGAGCTAGATTAATTCTCCTTTCGATCCAGGTGGTTGGTTTTGCTCCGAGATCGTGTTTTCAAGCTTACGAAAAACTCGAGGACTATTTTTCTTTTAACCCGCGGAGTATGATGCAGGAACATCCGATTTAATTGAACCTAAACTCGTACCAAACTCGTACCCATGGAAAACCCATTAAAGTTGGAGGAAGAGAGTTATTTATTTGGAAGAGATCACTTCCATATCTTTTTTTTATATGAATTTTAGTTTCCTAAACTTTTATTTAGTTTCCTATTTTATTTATGATTCCCAATTAAAAAATGGGGTCTAGGGATTATTATTTAGTTAGTTTTGAGTTTTGAATATTGGTTATCAATAAACCATTGAGTTTTTTTTTTGAAGCTTTGATTATCCTAGAAGTGTGAGCCATTTGATTGTGTTGATCCGCATCATTTGGTATCAGAGCTTTTGGTTATCAAATGGCTGCTCGCGGAGATGATCGACACCCTACTCGTAGAACCGTCGACCGAGGCAGCGATGGAGTCTATCCCGACCTACATGATCTTAAGATCAAACAGCTCTGACAACAGGTCCGAGATCTTGAAATACAACTAGAGATCAAACGGCTTCGCCAACAAGTCCAAGATCTTGAGTTACAACGAAAGAGGCGCATTAAGGAACGGGAACCATCGTCCGAGAAGATGTGAACGAGGAAGAGGAGCATCCTTTCGGCCACCTACACCCTCGTTTCCTCAAACCGATCTATGATAATTAATATGTTCATGAGTTCTTATCGGAAGACAAACCCATATTTGATGAAGACGGGATTGATTTCGAGGAAGAAGAATATTTTTTTATGCAAACGGTTCTTAGAGGAGTTACCATCCAAGAGGATGAGTCCGTGCGAGAAACAAACGATATTGGTCATGAGTATGCGAAGGTTTCGTCATTTATTTTTGTTTTTTTTTTTCAAGAAAATGAGGTTGGTAATGATGGTGTTCAGTTGATTCACGGGGATGGTAATATTTTCAACGTTCTTAAGACTTGAGGACAAGTCTTTTTCGAACACGGGGAGAAGGTGACGAGGAGAAAGGTGTATAACAACCCAATAGACGCAGGTGGTATGGGTCCATAGCCAGGCTAGATGACCCGTTAAGTTGAATTGTTTAGGCGGGTCATGATGGTAATGAATATTAGCCGGATTGATGCTCCTTTTGATCCAGGTGGCTGGTTTTGCTCCAGGATCGTGTTTTCAAGCTATTAAAAAACTCGAGGACGAGTTTTCTTTTATCCCGCGGAGTATGATGCAGGAGCATCCGATTTAATTGAACCCAAACCCGTACCAAACTCGTACCCGTAGAAAACCCGTTAAAGTTGGAAGAAAGATAGCTATTTATTTGGAAAAGATCACTTCCATATCTTTTTAATTATATGAATTTTAATTTCCTAAACTTTTATTTAGTTTTCTATTTTATTTATGATTCCCAATTATAAAATGGGGTCTAGGGATTATTATTTAGTTAGTTTTGAGTTTTGAATATTGGTTATCAATAAACAATTGAGGTTTTCTTTGAAGCTTTGATTATCCTAGAAGTTTGAACCATTTGGTTGTGTTGATCCGCATCAATAATGATCAAAATCATCGACCAAAGCACTCAATTTTGGATTTTGAAATTTGGCCAAGTTCATCAGTTCATGCATATTTAGTAAGTACGCAAGGCAAAATGTCTGCACACTTACCAAGTACGCAAGAAGGGAATTTTGAAAATTTTCTATGTCTGGAATTGGAAATCTCTATGTTCGTGATTTTCTCATTGATGTGTGTTCTATTCTAATGAATGTATCTGTTCTTATGTTGTTTATCGTGTGTTCTTGCATATATGGCTCGTGTTTTTGCCGACCAATTCAACATACTTCCACTTACAAATCCGGAGTGTAAAGGTGTAGCAGTGAACTATCAGGAGATTGTGACTTCCTTTAACCGATCCAAGATCTCCTATGCCATCTCGGTGGATCCAGTCGTTTCAAGACCTTATCTGGAGAATTTTTGGGAGACTGCTAATCATGATTGCACAGTTACCCCTAATGTCATTCGGGCTATTGTCGTTGGTCAAAAGATAACAATTTCTGAAGATTTCATTCGGCTGGTGCTGCGATTTCAAGGCCGAGCTGAATATCCAGTTTTTTTATCCAAGTTATGTTATTGACGGGTAGTGGAGACAGAGGATGGGTTACGTGGGAAGACCAGAGTATGCCTCCTATATGAAGAAATGGGTGCTCGATCAGTGGCTCTATTTCATGCATGTTATGATTATGTGTATTTCTGCTAGGAAGGCTGGAAATGATGCTCTGGGTCACGACTTGGCATCAACAATGGTCGGATTATCACTAAATACGAGGTAAAGCTTCTCCAAATACGTCTACAGATCCATGGTGGATCAGATCAGCGCAACTGATTAGTTCAGATATATGTTGTTTCCCTAGTTAACCCAAGTGCTGATCAATCATCTCTTGTCCAACTTCCTCATATTAGACAGGGATTTCAAGTTAAACGGGTGGACAAGAAGGTGTTTGCTCATCTTCTGAAGTCGGGAACTGAAGAGTCTATTATCGTGCACACACCGCTCTTCGGTCATCTAATTAATGAAGGCTACGTGGCACCTCCTAATGACCGTTGGTACCATGTTGATTCGGAACCTGAAGCAAGTGAACATTCTGATGAGGAACAAGAACAAGAACAGGTACAGGAGGAAGAATAAGATGGTGGTGATTCTAGTGAATAAGAAGAAGAAGAAGGTGACGATGATGATGATAGTGATGGTGAAGGTACTGAAGAGTCTGACTTTGAAAGGATAAAATCTGATTTATCCGATTCTGATGATGCACCGGATCAGGCACACCTGAGGAGATCGACCAAGGGTTCCTTTCCTGAGTCGTTCTCAAACATACAAAGAAAAGATATTTCAGACAGTGATTATGAACCTGGAACGAAGAATGAAGTTGCTTGGCAGCAAGAGACAGAAAGAAGGAAAAAGTCTCGATCAGACAGACATTGGGAGATGATCTTAAGTGACCTGAACGCCCGTCTCAAGGGTCAGAGAATCTCAGAAGCTCCAATTCAAGCTCCAACTCAACTGTATCAGAGGAGGAAGCAACCACACTTGACAACCATTGTTCCTTCAACTATCTTAGAGGGGATTCCTGATATAGTTTCACTTCCGATAACTACTGTTGAATCACTGGTGAGTATTGTCCCCGTTTGGACAGAGTCGGTTATTACTACACCTGGCACCACTCAAGCTACAACTATCCCATCAACAATCCCTGTAACAACCATTCAACCCATCACTCAACCTTTTGCATATTGAGATTTTTCTTAAGGCTTTGATCTTGATGATATCTCCCTCCATGCAACCGGTGAGGCATCCACCTTTAGGGATCCTGATCCCAGAGATGCTTGGATTACTTATCTGGAAACTCAGGTGACTGCTTTGTTAGAAACTGTGAACAAGTCCAAGAGTGAGACCGAAGCTCAACAGACGCGGCTTAACTCCTTGGTCGATGAAGTGACACACCTTAGACACCAATGGACTGGAACCCAGGAGCAATTAAGGAGTTTTGGAGAACAAGCTGAAATGCAACTTAAAGTCAACAAGTTCATTCTTGTCCACAAACAAACCATTGAGGGTAGACTTCCTCTTCAACGCTATGAACACCTAAAAATGGTTGCCCTGGTGGAGGAGTTGACGAAAAAGCTTGCTGCTCAGGGGGAGAGCCAAAGCCTAACACCAAAGATGTTTGTCATCAAGTTAATTTGACCGGTGATGACAATGTAGACAAGGATCCCGAGGCTGGTCCTAGCTGTAGTGAGCAACAAACTTTATCGATTGTTCCACTATCTGATGTGCCTATGACTCATGGGGAGTCTACTGAGGTTGGTGGTGAAGCTTCTGGAAGTCAAAACGGAAAATCGGCAGTTAAAGTCCTAGAAGAGCTTTCTGATGATGTTATGTGGCTTCTAAAGCCTGATTATTCCAAGGTTATGGAAGTAAAAAAGGAAAATCGACGACTGAAGTCCTAGAAGAGATTTATGATAATGTTATCTTACTTCTAGAGCCTGATTATTCCAAGGCTGAACAAATCGATGCTCTTAATGAAATTGACAAAGGAGAGTGTTGTCGTTCAAACGGTCTATTAAATTAAATACAACCTAACATAGACTCTCTAGTTAAACTCTAGACAAACCTACTAAACTAGACCACAAAGACAGGCAAGTGTACCTATCAATCACAACACAGCTAAAGGAAGTCCGGATATCGATCCCTCGAGACACTGATTATAACACTAACTAGACTCTGACTAAGACTTAACTAGTTTATTTGATTGGGGGGGGGATTCTATGAACTAAGGTTAACTACTAAACTTAGATGAACTGAATGAATACTACTACAAAGACAACTAACCAACAAGACAAAGGTTTTAGGTAAATCAATAAGGAAGGAAGACACTACCTAGGCATGCGAATCCTGTTTACTAAACTTGTCTTCTATCGACTATGGAACATGCCATGGAACTGGGATCCTAAGATATAACACCCTCAAACTACATAATGTATTCCTGATCAATCTCAGAATGTGACAAGAAGGAACTCAAGGGATACTAATAACACCAGTACTCGGATTACCTCTCGGTCTCACCGATTATGCTATAGAACTCAAAAGACAGCTCATCTCTCAGTATCACTATCTCAATACATCAAAGATGCAAGGAGCAATTTGAATTCAACCTGTTTAACATGAATTAATAACGACACTAGAACCCTAAGGAAACATCCTCTCAGACTGTTCAGTCTCAGAAACCCTAACACCGAAGACTAACCGATTATCTATCACTTTTCAGGTTTTTAAATAAGAAGAACACTTAATTCATTAACTGATTAATTGATATTCCTATGGTCACTGACGTCTAGCAAACAACATATGAACCACAAACACACAATAAGCGATCTAATACACATCTAAACATAAAAGACATTCAATCAAGACGTGCAAGGAACAATCAACCATTCAAAGATCAAAATCAAGCATGCCAACTCATTAAACAAGTGAAATAAGATATGGTCTAAAACATAAAATCCAAAACACAATCCATAAACAATAAAAATTCAATCTTTAGCAAACATTCATCATTATCCTAGGTAGATCTATGGTTTTAGCCAAAAAAACATGCTAGAAACAGAAGGTTTAAAGTTTAATAAAGTAAACATAAGGTCTAGAATTAAATCAAAGCAAATACTACGATCAATCGTGACCGAACGATTCAATGTCTATCCTGATTCAATGCAAAACTTCAATTCCTTGATCTAAAGCTTCTTCCTTGCTCAAATTCGCCCAGAAACTCTCCCTTGACGACAATGTATCAAATAATCAAGAATATAGTCGTTTTAATCAATCACAACTAAATATTTGGTTTTTTCATGGAATACGCCTCTCCCGCGTACCGCGAGAGAGTTGGGGAGGTCCCTCGCGTACCGCGAGGGACAATTTAATCCGGCTGCCTCCTGGTTTCCCATGCGTATCGTGAGGGGCTTGGTTTCACAGAAATTTGATTTTACTCTTTTGCTTCCCGTTCTTTTCCCGTGTGCTTGATTTCTCCAGGATTTAGCTTTATTTTCCGCTTCCTTTGCACACTCTTACCTTCTAACATGACCCAGACTCAGTACGAACCAAAAACGACATAAAACGAGTACAAAACTATACAATTTTGCAGAATTACAGTAGGATAAACGTATTTGTTTTGCAACACATGAAACATCCCCACACTTACTTTTTTTTTCGTCCTCAAAAAAGATATCTGCAATGGAATCATAACTGGACATATAATCAATCTTTATTATTATTCAGCACAAATATAATCACGCTTTAAAGTGCAATAATTGGTATTTCTATCCGACTAAACCCAAACACCAAATTTCAAGCCCCCGAGAAGTGTTCTAATTCCATTTTATACAGTATATCAATCTATCTATGGGTCTCACACTTAAAAGTTACAACTCTACCTAATCCCGTCTCACGGTCATGTTTAGGCCCGGGTTAGATCCTGTAGATCTTCCCACCACGGTAAACTCAAATTTACATGTTTTAGAAATCAATGGATTATGGAACGAATTTAATGAGTAATATTAATTATATATGAATCAACCTCACCTAGGGGTGCGTCTCCCAAGTCACCATCTCGGAAGGTAGCACATAGGATGAAGTCTATCAATTAAGCATATAAGAATCAACCCATAGGCGTATTCATTGAGTCACCATCCCCATGGAAAACACGTAGGTCAATCTTATTTATCTAAGTACTAATCACTCAAATCCTAACCCATGGGTGTATCCACAGAGTCACTATCCCCATGGGAAACACATTGGTCAAGACTCAAGCTTTCAGTTTATTAATTATACTCATTATTAGATGGAATTATGGATGCAGGCGCCATCAAACTCGGATTTATTTTCATAAACAGAGATTGGTGTGCCGTCAGAATTTTTAAAAACCTCTAAATTTCAGCTTACCGTGGTACCTATCACCCTATGTTAACAGTTTCAGTTTTACCGTTTCCCTGAGATGAGAACCCATGAGATTTCATGATTTAATTAAGCTATTAATCCTAAATAACACTCTCAATATGTTTAAGCTTTTAATACTGGCTGGGCCTACCGATCCATCACAACTTAGACACGTTTTCTATTGTTTATTATATTTCAGTTTAAAACACATTTTATGCTCAGTTTTAACTATCATTTTTCATTTACTTGCAAGATTTCTAGTTCAAAAGACATTTTTTTTGTTTTTATTTTTTTATTATTTTTTTTGACTCAAAGTACAAAACCTAAACTAATGTTTCCCATCCCCACACTTAAAATTTACATTGTCCTCAATGTGGACCGAGAAATAACGATAAAATAAAAGAAATTTACAAAAAGAAAATAAGAAAATGAAAATAAGACAGAAATAAAAATAAAAGAAAAATAAAGTATAAAAAAACGGAACAAACTTCCCTAATATAATGACTATAATATTCCTCGTAAGTCGTGTTCCAAAGCCCTCCATTCGAACGCGCTCAACTCACCAAGATTCCAATAATTCCTCACGAACGAAAGCGGCTGATTCTAAAACAATACTAGCAACCATATCAAACAACCACGATAATATATAACAACACAACCAACCCTGCCGAGCCCCCGAAGTACAAAATAATATATACATCAGAGTTAAATACATGCCAAAATAAAATAAAAGAAATACATAAAAAGAAATACAGAATGAAAAATACAGAAGACTATGTACAACCCGGTATAAGGTGTTGTCGATGATCACTGACCTCCACCTATATCTAGCTGATCCTGCTGATGATGGTCTGGTGCCCTGAAAAACGGTGAGATCTCTATACCCTGCTGTGTCATCAAGTATCGAATGGCATCACCCTGGCTATCCAGCTGGGTATCCAATCTATCAAAAATCTGATCACAAAGCTCCTCGAGGGTGAGTGGTACTGGTGGTCTCGGGCGGAGTGGATACTAAATCAGGGGGCGCTCTATATGATGTGGGATCCTTTGTCTAGCTGTGGGCACCCCCATATGTGCTGCGTGCTCGACAGGCGTCCCAACAGGTGGTGGGACCTGCGGACCCTGCCGGATCTCTACAAATCACGGCAGATCGTCCCTGGTAATGATCCCCGCTAACCTCAACTCAACTAATCCATACGGAATCGTATCCGGGCCCGATGTGAGTAGACGACCCGGATAACGATCAAAAACTCCCAAACGCTCCGCTACCCTGCTGATATAGGGTACGAGCTCTAACCTAGCCTCCGACCCACCTCGTCGACTCCTAGCAATGGATGAAATCAGAATGGATGCTAGGTTGGCCTTGTGGCGGCCAACTATACAATAAAGGCAGAATAGATCTAGCTGGCTGCACTTCTCGATACTAGACCGACGTCCGATGAGAATGCAATCCAAGATCCGGTGAATGTAACGGCTAAGGGGGTCGCCAATGGACGACTCCAAGCGAGACGAGGAGTACGGTCCATCGGCTATGGAATGCCAAAAGTCACGCAACTGACTGTCGCTGACCCCCTGGTTGTGCCTCCGCCTGAATAACCCTCGTAAGCTCTGAATAAATGGTTGTGCCGCTACCTCCGCCTCGGTGTACCACCCCATGGAAACCGCAAACTGTGGGACCGACAGCTCGTAAACATGAAGGCCCAAAGAAATTGAAACTTTTGTCGGCTCCTTGAACTGGCCTTTGATGTATCGGAATGTGGTATGGAACTCCACAGTGAGCTCCTAGTACTGTGTGGCGTCACCAGCCAATGCTGCAGTCCATCGATCCCCTAACAGGCCATGTAGTCTCTCCAGCTGCCCTAGCTCCTTGATGAACGGCCAGTCGATGGTGCGATGCTGATATAACTCCATCTCAATAAACCGCTCCAGTCGCACCGACTCCTCCTTCATGAGCTCGAATCAGAGTAATGTGTGGTGGCTGAGAGCTCTGGCATCCAACGGTATCGGCTCTGCGTCCGTGGCTGGTCTGACCTTGGGAACCGCGTACCAAATGACCCTGAGAGGTTGACGGTACGGGCGTGGCTCCTCCAGCTCTCCCCTAAGGTGGGGCATCGGCCCACACCTGCGCTTGGCCCCACCGGCCGCGCTAGAAGACTGTCCTGAATCAGACATGCCTGGAACCAAAAAGTTAGTACAACATATACAATAACAGATAAGGTACCGGGCCGGCGACCGTATAGCAGTTCATTCACGGTCGTCTGGCCTGTTAATATTATAATAAGACGCTACAAAAATTAAAAAAAAATTAAAAAATTCGGGATACCTTCTTTGTTTATGTAAAAACCAGACAAGCTTGACCGAATGGAAATTGAGTACGGGCGAGGGGGTCTAACCATGCAAAGAAAGAACATAGGATATCCCAAGACACAAGTTACAAGTTGGCAATGGTTAAACACGACTCGATTTACTTTTATTGCCAAGCACTGGACAAAAGTTTACAAAAATATACAGTTGAAGTGACTCAAATTACACAATACTGGACTCAAGTCGACTCAATGTAGCAAAGTAAGAAGACTGAATTTACAATCCCGCCATGACCTATAATGGGACAGCCAAATCCATATATAACAATTTCCAAACACTTAATTACCATTTTGACCAACCTGACTGAATAATACTCACTTTATTGTTCGAAAACATCCTACGATCAATATGGACCATCCTAAATCAAATTAGCATAACAACGTGTCAAACTGACTACAATAGAACTTTACATGACATAAGTTACGTTACAAAATGAAATTAACGACTATGTACTTATACACTACTGTCAAGAAGTATGCACAGGGCATCAGGACCCGACTCAATTTACACTAATTTGACTCAATTACAAGGTGCGACAAGAAACTTGTACCTCAATGTAGAGCAAAATGATCAAGTATAAGTGATGAAAATGAACCCGAACCCCTGTGGTCGCCTCAATTGGTGATGTGTGATGACCGGCGGCTGGTGGTTTGTTGTGGTCGATGATGGGAAGGTGTTTGGGTAGGTGGCAGTGGTAATGGTAATGGTAATGGATGGTGGTGATCGGGTGAGTGGTGGAATTTCGGAAGGTGGTCGATGGTGGCTTGACGGTGGTGGTGATCGGTGGTGGGGAGTTGTGATTTGGGTAGATGGTGGTGGCAGGCGGCGATGGTGGTGAGTAGGTGATGGTGGATGTTTGATGTTGGCTATAGTAGATGGTGGTGATGGGCGGCGAAATGAGGATGGTGATGGTGCTCGAATCACCGGAGGTAGTGGTGGATGGAGGTGGTAGTGGTAGTGGTGGTGTGTGAAGACAAAGGGGGGTTTTTTATTTTTTTCTGAAATTTCCAGGCTCCCGCGTTTCGCGGGAGACTTTAGCTTACAGTATCGCGTACAGAGAGAGGCGGTGAGGCTTTTCATTTCCCCGCGTACCGCGAGTGACCATGTAGGATCTCTCGCGTACTGCGGGGGACATAGAAACTGGCAAACTTAATTTGTCTCTCGCGTATCGCGAGAGACACTCCCCCAATGTCTAACGTACCGCGAGGAGTACTCCATCACAGAAAGGTAGGGCCGTTTTTATACTTAGAAAAAATTTCAACATTTAAGAATTTTTTCCAATTTGTTTTCTAAACTTATTCCAGCCTTAGAATTTTGAGCAAACATACCTGGAACCTTGTTTTTTATGGTTTTCCTCCGCCATTTTGGATATAATTCCCTGAAGCACACAAAAATGACAAAAACACAAACCGAAAGAAAAATACAAAAAACTAAAAATGAAATAGAACACAGAAGTTTACAAACTCTACACTCGGGTTTTCGCCCGAGGATTCACGCTCACTTAACTTTCGTCTCCTGGCTTGTCGAGGAGAATCTCATCCCCTCAACATTCTCAATCGGTCCTCCGGTGTAATGTTTCAGTCTATGACCATTAACATTCCATGAGCTACCTCACCATCATATAACTCCACTGTACCGTATTGTTGGAGCATATTCTGGAGACAACGAGCTTGAAGATATTATTTCTTAGTCTTAGAGTCTTTGACTTGTAATTGATAGAATTGTTAGCAACAGTTAAAGGGGAGCCTGTTAGGACATGTTTTATAACTGTTGATAAAATTCTGTGTAAGTTCATAGAGAAGCGAACTTAACAAGTTCGCCTGGTTTATCAGAGGCGAACTTGTTAAGTTCGCTTAGCCTATTAGAGGCGAACTTAATAAGTTCGCCTAAGCATATTTTAGGCGAACTTGTTAAGTTCCCCTGGTGCAGAACTGGTGCATATAAATAGACAGTTTATAGAGTCTGTTAGATGAGATATCAGAGACCAGAGAGAATTATCGAATTAGTCTGATTGAGTCTGTAAACTCTACTGTGATTTGGAATACAATTGTGAAGGTTATTTACTTGATTTTCTACATTGTCTTTTGTGCGTATAAACGTTGATTCGTTGGATTCCGCACTCTGAGTTAACGTCATGTCTTATCACGAGAACGATCTGTAGAAGTGCCATAAGGACCTACAAGTGGTATCAGAGCTATTGCTCTTGATTAGCAGAATATTCGTGGTGTTTTCGTGTCCAATCAACATCAAATTTCAGAGATTTTGAAGACTTTTCATCTTTTTTGTGTTCTTGATAAAAATGGAGAATTTTTGATCATTTTGGATTGATTTTGGATTCATTTGTTGAAATTGATCCGATAGAAGTGTTCCTAATCAGTTCCTACACATTCCTACGGTTCAATTTAATCAAATTCCATCAATTCAGCAAGATATGATGATTTTCGGAATTTTTGGTTCGTGTTTGGTTGAACAGCTGATGCAGGCGAACTTAGCAATTCTGTTGCAGGCGAACTTAGAGAGGCGAACTTAGAGAGGCGAACTTAATAAGTTCGCTTGGTGCAGATTAGGCGAACTCATTAAGTTCGCTTGATATCAAGTTCGTTTGGGGTTAAGTTCGCTTGGGGTCAAGTTCGCTCAGTCAGGCGAACTTATTAAGTTCGCTTAGGCAGTATCAGGCGAACTTAGCTAGGGTTCTTAAAAAAAAATATGGTCGTTTTGAATCATTTTGGCAGGATATTTCTTCTTGTTCAAATTTTTTAGGGAAAGTTTATATGGTCATTTTGAATCATTTTTGAAATTTTGAATTTTCAAAATTTTTTAAAAAGAGTATTTTGGCGGGAAATTTTTTCCGGATATTTTCGCAAAAATTTCAAAATGTCAATTTCATGTGATGATAATGAGATTGGAACTATGCCACCGAGACTTTTGTGCATATCAGATTTCCGTATCTGGAAAGTCCGGTTCGAACAGTTCGTATCAGAAACTGATGAAAACTTTTGGACATCCATATTTGAAGGATATGTGCATCCTATTTATGACTATATGGGATATTATGATGTTCCTAAACCAGTGACAGCTTTTACTAAAGTAGAAAAGCAGAAGTTTGATCGAGAGATGAAGACGCGTGAAACTTTAACGATGTCTTTACGTAAAGAAATCATTCATAGTCTCGGGAAGTGTCCAACTTCAAGAGATCTATGGGAAGCATTGAAGAAAAAGGGTGAAGCAACTTCTCAAGCGTTTGAGGTCTTGATCAAAGAAGTATTGGAGAAGCCGAGTTATTCTCAAAAAGGTGTTTGATCTTACTGAGAAATTACTCAATATACTGAGACTGATGTGATGAGTGAAGAAAATTTTCAGACAGTTGAAGATGATCTGAGTGAATTAGAAACTGATGTTGAGCCTGTCATTGTTGATCAAAAGGGTGAAGCTGATGATGATGTTTTCATGGCTCCTGGTGCATCTTCTTCAGAAGTAAAACCTAAGGTATTTTCTAACTCTGAAACGTTTTGTTCTAACTGTATTTCAATGAAGGATAAAATGATGAGGGTTATGGATGAAAACGTAAACCTCATTTGTGATATGAAATCGATGCACACGGTAAACCAGAAATTAAAGGATAATGAGAATGTGTGTATTGAAAGAATAGAATCACTGAAGAGGGATATAAGTTCTATGACTTTGAAGATCAAAGAGCAGGCATATCACCTGGATATGTCCTTTGCAGAAATTGAGAAAAGAAATAATGATCTTACTGAGAAAGATAAGGAACTAGTTGAATCTAAAGCATAGGTGATTAGATTACACAGAAAGTTAGAAAGCTTTGGAAATTCATCATTCTTATTAGAACATTATCATAATAATACGAAAGAGGGGAAGGGAACTAGTGGTATTGGCTATGTTCCTCCACCATTCAATGGAAATTATTCCGTTACACCTGAGATTATAAAAGATGAGGATTTAGATCCTAAGACTATGTTGAAGGTGAATCCAGTCACAGGTGAAGATATGGTGTATTCTGATGAGAGTGATGATGAATATTTTGATGAAGCTAAGGTAGAGGGGATACCGAAAGAGATTAAGAAAGAAGACTCAAAGGTTGATTCTAATTCATCTAGAAATTATACATTTGGAAGTTCTTCAAATTCAAGGAGAGTTCCATATGTCAGAGATTATAAAGGTAGGAGTACATGTTTTCATTGTAATGAGATGGGACACATTGTGGTGACCTGTCCTTACAAAAATAAAGGAAAGAAGCATGTAGTTCCTGAGAAGGTGAAGACTGAATCAAGACCTGTTGAGAAAAAGTTTATTCATTCTCAAACTCCAAAAAAAGTTCATGTAGGAGAATCTTCTTCAAGTGCATCTTATCGTGTGAAGATTCCTTATATGAGAGAATATAGTGAGAAGAGATCTTGCTTTTACTGTGGTCTTGTGGGTCATATTCGGATTGCTTGTCCTCACAAAGACAAAGGTAACCGACATGTTACTCCAGGAAAGGTAAGAACTCATGGTAAGCCTTATGTTAACCCAAATGTGGTTAAACCTCATGATACACCAAAGGGTAATTCAAAATATGAGGTTAGGCTTTCTGGACCTCAAAGACGGAGGAGAAACAGAAGATTGAGAAAACTTTTAGAACAAGAGTTTTCACAATCTAAACATTTTTCAAATGAACAAGATTGTTCAAACACTTCACATTTTAAGCAAAAAGAACTTAATGAACATAAGTATGTTTGGAAATCTAAAGTTTCTGTTTCTGACTCGTTGGAGCAATCACCGAAAATCGATGAGAGATTCGATCGTGAATGGAGTGAGGTTTATTATTTTGATACAGATGGAAGACCCATGACTACCATGGCTTGGGTCCCAATTTAAAATTAATGTTTCTCGTTAGTTGTGCAGGATTTACCAAGAGGGATGATGTCGTCCAGACGGTCTATAAAAAACTATCAAATAAAACCTAATCTAGACTCTCTAGCTTTAAATTTATAAAACCTAGACTCGACCTAAAACTAGACCACACAACCGGCAAGTGTACCGATCAATGCAATATAGCCTAACGAAGTCCGGATATCGAACCCAAAAGACACTGAATAACTAAATTAGACTCTAACTAGGACTTAATATGATTAATTGATTGGGGGGTTTACTACACTAAAGATTAACTAAGAATGCAATAAACTAAGGACAATTCAAGCTATCAAGAGTAAACTAAAGATGAAATCAAGAATGGAGAGGTCACTACCTAGGTCGGAATCCTATGTGTAAAGCTCAACTTCTATCGGTTTTGGAACTAGGTTGGATCTGGGTTTCTAAAGATATAACACCTAAAAGATATCTAGTGGATTCCCGATCACTCTCGGTCTCGGGATGTGACCAGAAGACAACCTAAGGATATTAACTCACCAGATGATCGGATCACCTCTCGGGTATTTCCTACTATGACAAGTACCCTAATAAACGGATTACCTCTCAGTCTCACCGCTTACCATACACTCAAGGAATGCATGGGGTAGTTCTAGAATGGATACTATGATTCGGATAGCAACTATCACTAGACACCTAATACCAACTTCCTCTCAGACAGCTGACACTCGGATTCCTAATGACGAAGACTAAACGACTAATTCTCACTTCTCGGGTATTGAACTAGGACACACATTCACTTCTAATCAGTAATTAACTAGGTTTTCTATGGCTACTACGTCTAGACACCACTCTAACTCACAAACCCTAAAGTCTATGAACCAGAAACGAAGATCAAACTGGCAGACAACCACAATCAACGCAGAAAAGCATAATCAACCACATAATCAGAATTAAACATGCACTAACATCACACATAAACAAACTCAAACCTTTACTAAATCATAAATCCAACATTCAAATCCAAAAACCGAATAAAAATCGAAACTTTAACACATAATCATCATATTGACCTAGGTAGATCAAGGATCTAGCCTAGAATCATACTAAGAACATCTACACAGAAGCAAATAGCAAGATCCATAGGTTCAAAACATAAAATCAAAGATAAAAATCAAGTCTTTAAAACCTAGAACGTATAACTACGAACCCGGAATCCAAAGCTTTAATCTTTAAGCTTCAATCTTCTTCCAAACTCCCAAAATCGCCTCTTTTCTTCCCTGGAACGGCTTAGAATCGAACTCCCTCATAATGGCCGTTTAAATCTTTTTAATTTAGAAAATTAGGGTTTTGCGGAAAACGGCCCTCTCGCGTACCGCGAGAGAATGTTGACTGGATCCTCGCGTACCGCGAGAACCAAAATAGTCGGGCGGATTCCTGGAGTTTCCCGCGTACCGCGAGAATTATTACACTCGTCTTTCGCGTACCGCGAGAGACCTAAATTTCAGAAAATTGTCTTTTGATCTTTGGACTTTTCCGGGCTTCGTTTCTTCGCTCGTTTTCTTCACGTATTCTTCATTAATATTCCCGAGCTCCTACAAATAAGACCAACGACTCAAATGTATATAAAATTGACTCAAAACTAATATAAAACTACTTAGAACACATTAAAACAAAGGAATAAAGACGTGTGCTTTCGCACCCTATCAAGGGACTATTAATACCATTTTGGTTGTTGATAGTGGTGGTTCTTAGCACATAACAGGGAATGACATCTGCAAGAGTAACGAGTTGTTGATAACTGGAAATCTATTTGATTCAACGACTTGATGCTCAAGGGGGAGAATATGTCACACACAATGTTATTTTGTAAGAGTTTTACAAAGTCCAAATGATAACCTGGAACTTAGAATGACGATGGTGAGCATAAAGTCATTGATGCAACCATTTGACTAGTTGAGGGGATTCTACAAGACAGGGGGAGTACAGAACTGTGTTGGAGACAAAGGCAAAGACATTTAATTACATGATTACATCGGTTTGAGTTTTTAATTGATTGACTTGCTTAATCCTGAGTAACCAAGTAAAATGTTTTTCATAAAATGTTTTCATGGAAGGTTTATTTTCGTTTGTTTTACTTTCATTAAAAAAGATTTTGAAAAGCCAAACAAATTGAAAAAGATAAAATAGACATTACTTGAAGTTAAAGAAGAGATGATAGTACATCAGTAGATGTTCTTTCACACATGACCTTAGATTGACTGGTTGGTGCTATATGTTAATATATTTGAATTATATGTTTTGATCTAAACTTCAGAGACTGCACAAATAGGAAATGATAGTGTTGTGTATGCATATAATTTGAATTGTCAGTAGACTAAAAGCGTCACTGAACCATTAGTAGTGTGAAAACATAATTTCATATGTTATAACTGTGATTTGAACCCATTTTATGCATGTGTGTGTGCGTTAAAAGATCACTATCAGATAAAGAATATTAGCTTTTAATAAAGATTTTCCTATGAGATCAGTTTCGGGTTATGTCCTTAGCACTATTCATTCGATTTGCTTCAGTGCCCATGTCCCGAAAAGCATGCAATTTGAAGTATAATCAAGATATGTACTTGACAACATCTGTCAAACATATACTAGCCCTTAGATCATATTGATAAATCATCTTTACTGATTCCATTGAATTCATAATCCAGATAACAGTTGGATCCACGTACCTGAATCTTATGATTCCACATATATAAGCCAAAACATTTAATCATTCGATTCTGAATCTCATTGATTCCTATACAATCCAATTTGGATTATGCTATTCATGTGCTAAGTGATGTCTCCTCACTTCTCGGGTATTGAACTAGGACACACATTCACTTCTAATCAGTAATTAACTAGGTTTTCTATGGCTACTACGTCTAGACACCACTCTAACTCACAAACCCTAAAGTCTATGAACCAGAAACGAAGATCAAACTGGCAGACAACCACAATCAACGCAGAAAAGCATAATCAACCACATAATCAGAATTAAACATGCACTAACATCACACATAAACAAACTCAAACCTTTACTAAATCATAAATCCAACATTCAAATCCAAAAACCGAATAAAAATCGAAACTTTAACACATAATCATCATATTGACCTAGGTAGATCAAGGATCTAGCCTAGAATCATACTAAGAACATCTACACAGAAGCAAATAGCAAGATCCATAGGTTCAAAACATAAAATCAAAGATAAAAATCAAGTCTTTAAAACCTAGAACGTATAACTACGAACCCGGAATCCAAAGCTTTAATCTTTAAGCTTCAATCTTCTTCCAAACTCCCAAAATCGCCTCTTTTCTTCCCTGGAACGGCTTAGAATCGAACTCCCTCATAATGGCCGTTTAAATCTTTTTAATTTAGAAAATTAGGGTTTTGCGGAAAACGGCCCTCTCGCGTACCGCGAGAGAATGTTGACTGGATCCTCGCGTACCGCGAGAACCAAAATAGTCGGGCGGATTCCTGGAGTTTCCCGCGTACCGCGAGAATTATTACACTCGTCTTTCGCGTACCGCGAGAGACCTAAATTTCAGAAAATTGTCTTTTGATCTTTGGACTTTTCCGGGCTTCGTTTCTTCGCTCGTTTTCTTCACGTATTCTTCATTAATATTCCCGAGCTCCTACAAATAAGACCAACGACTCAAATGTACATAAAATTGACTCAAAACTAATATAAAACTACTTAGAACACATTAAAACAAAGGAATAAAGACGTGTGCTTTCGCACCCTATCAAATATCCCCACACTTAACCTTTTTTCGTCCTCGAAAAATCTGCAAATGGAATCATAACTGGCATCTAACTCAACAAACATAAATTTCAATTTTCAAAACATACTCACGTGTTAAAAAGCAACAATTAGTATTTCTGTCCGATTAAACCCAAGCACTAACTTTCAAGCCCCCGTTACGTGTTCTAAATCCATTTTATACAACATATCAATCAATCTATGTGACTCACACTTAGAAGTTACAGCTCTACCTAATCCCGTCTCAAGGTCATGTTTAGGCACGGATTAAACCATATAGATTTACCCTACCACGTTAAACTACTATTTACAGGTTTTTAGAAATCAGATGAAATCATGAATGAATGGATGATAATGAGCATAATAAGCAAAAGAACTTTCGTCTAGAGGCGTTTCAACCAAGTCACTATCCCGGAGGGTAACACATAGACTACATTCTATCAATGAAGCACATAAATCTTACTTAGGGGTGTATCCTCCAAGTCGCTATCCCAGAGGGAAACACATAAGCAAAACTCAGTATAGCTCATAAATTATGGAATAACATGGATTATGGAATGCGGGCGCCACCGAAACTCGGATTTATTCTCATAAAAAGAGAATGGTGTGCCATAAAAAATTTCAAAAACCTTTAAATTTTAACTTAATCGTGGTACCTATCACCCTATATTGACAGTTTCAGTATTACCATTACTCTAAGATGAATACCCACAAGATATCATGATTTTATTCCGTGATTAATCCTAAATAACACAAACAGGATATTTAAGCTCTACTAGTTAGCTGGGTCTACCAAAACATCACTAATTCAACACGTTTTCAATTATTTAATCATTTAAACTCACAAATAGATCCAGTTCTACTATCATTTTCCAAATATATGCAATTATTTTCAAGAACATTTTTCAAATTTTTCAATTTTTTTTTGTATTTTTAATTTTTTTTTTTTTTAAAGACACAAACTAAACAAACTAGACACTCACATCCCCACACTTGAAAGACACATTGTCCTCAATGTGAAGCAAAACACAACTAAAAAAAAAAATTGGACAAAACAGAACAGGAAGCGACTTAGCTGGTAATGTAGATGCAATCTAGTATGCAGCTTCGTTCTTCCTTGTGTGCACCGTATAGCATTTCGGTCGCGGTTACACATCAGCTGTTGGGTTGCCTTTACAAGATAGTAATGGTAATCATCAAACCCGCCCGAATGGAGATTGAGTACGGACAGAATGATAAAACCTGCAAAATAAACCTCATACAAACCCACAGCATTAAACTGATTCAAATAAAATATAGCGACTAGACAGACTCAAGAAAACTAAAAGACTCAAGATAGATAGATGCAGAGAAAACATACTCAACGTGTGGCAAACACATAGACATGAATACCACAGCAAGGTCGAACATCGGTCATAAACAGTTTCTAGTTTCCCATGGTCATGGTGGTCGGATGGTGGTAGGTGGGTGAATTAATGTGATGGATGATGGTGGTTAAAGGTGATGCTTCATGGTAGTGGTGGTACGAAGGTAGGTGATGAATAGTGGTGGTGAGTGAAAACGGGGACAGAAACGGGTACGGGAAACCATGGGAAACAAAGGAAATAGGGTGACACCAGCAGTCCCTCGCGTACCGCGTAAGTCGAAGGGGATATTCTTCGCGTACCGCGAAGGCCAAAAAGTTTGGCCGGTCGAGACTTTTGTCTCTCGCGTACCGCGAGAGATCTTCCTCTCGTTCTTCGCGTACCGCGGGAGGGTGTCGTTAACAGAAAGTTTTGAAGAATTTTCAAGTTTTATACTTAGAATATTTTTGGTCATTTAAGATCTTGTTTCACCCAAACTCACTAAAAACCTATCCCAAGCATAAAAACATATGTAACTATACCTGGGGCTTCATTCCCGACGATTTTCCTTACCGAATCAAGCATGGATTCCTGCAAAACTTGACACAAACAAAACACAAACCGAAAAACAAAGAAAAAGACACGGACTCAACCCAATGAAATCATACAAACTCTACATCCCGGGCACTTGCCCAGGACTCAAGCAAGCCTATCAGGAGGCTTCTCCTTGATCCTAACCGGTACCGCCTTCATCCTGCGCGGCCTCCGGGTCCTCCATACCTCTAGCAAACAACTACTACTCTCAAACCATGGATTTCTATCCTTCATCTCCTTCCACCACAACTTAAATCTACCCGGTCCGAAGATAATACGCATTAAATAACCAAGTAGTTTGTCACTCCTCGATATCCCCACACTTGGGGTTAGCACTCTATCTACGTTGCCTAAGTCAATTAACTCTCGAGTCCTCTTACGAGGCGGCCTAGACCTAGGGGGTGACTCGATCTTTCTCCCCAAAGCACAAACAGTGGTGAAGATATGTAGGGGTTTAGGAATGGGCACTTCTAAAGGAATGACCTCCACAATCTCACCAGGATCCTCGGGATCCTCAACAACCTCCACCAACTTCCCCACACTTGGGGTTTTGCCTATGACCTCTTCAAACTCTGCCATCATCTCCAGCAAATCATCAGGCACCTCATCTCCATAATCGTCTGGCTCATCTAGCAATCCTTCTAACTCCAACGCCCAATCATATGGTTCTTCTATATTCGGGGCGGGTTCACCTACTTCTATCACCGGATCGGGGTCCCAATGGTGGTCCATGAAAGAATCGAGCATGCACACGGAGTGGCTGTGCTCGCCAACATCCTTCCCGGACTCTACAGCATTGAATGTAAGGACCTCATCCCCCACACGAAGTGTGAGCTTCCCGTCAAAGACATCAATCATCGCCTTTGCGGTTCGTAGGAACGGGCGTCCTAAGATGAGTGGGACCTTGTCATCCACCTCCATATCTAGAATCACAAAATCCACGGGGAAAACAAAATTGCCCACTTTCACTAATAGATTTTCCACTATTCCCCGTGGATACTTGACTGAGCGGTCAGCCAAGGAAATGCTCATGCGCGTTGGTTGTGGTTCACCTAGGTCCAGCTGCTTGTACAATGAATAGGGCATCAAATTGATGCTAGCACCTAGGTCGGCCAACGCGTGGTGTAATGGTAGGTTGCCCAACAAGCACGGGATCGTGAACCGACCCGAATCAGACAACTTTTCTGGCAAATGATTTTGCACCACTGCCGAGCATTGCTCACCAAGTGAGACTCCAGAGACCTCCTCAAGTTTCTTCTTGTTGGAAAGAAGGCCTTTTAAGAACTTGGCATATTTGGGCATATGCTGGAGGACCTCTACAAACGGGAGATTGACCTTGAGTTGTTTGAACATATCAAGGAAGTGACCGTATTCCTTAGCATGTTTATGTGGCAACACACGTGTGGGATAAGGAATACGGCTCAGGTCAATCTCGGGGGACTTCATCTCCACCCCCTTCTTCTTCTCCTGTGCCTTCTTGGTAGGCACCTCAACCACTATCTCCTCCTTCACCGGCTCTTCTTCTACTACTACCGGTGGGCTCTCATCCTCCTTCTCTATCATGCTCCTCGTCGAAACAGCATTCGACTCGGTCTCTTTTAGCATCCTAGCATCGATCTCAGCAAATCGAGCTTCCCAGTCAATCTTGTTCACCTCCTCCACTGAGGGAATATTATGCTCCTTAGAGTGGGGGTCAACCTCTTCAACCACTTTACTCTCCACACTCTCTATAGACACGGCCATCACTGAAGCGTTCGGGCCCGTAGAAGGGCTTCCTTGTCTATCATGTATGCTCCTAGCAATGTCTCCTACCGTGCGTTGCAAATCCTGGAACGCCGATTGCTGATTCTTCATCAAAGTGTCATGGCTATCCAGTCTTTGCCGAGCATCCTTGTTATTCTGCACCAGCTGGGCAAGCAACTTTGTCTGAGTCTCCATCATCTCCTCAATCCTTCGTGACCCAACAGTGCTCCCAGAACTCGCTCCTTCTTCTGCTCCTCCATACTGTTGCTGACGACCAGTGAATCCAGATCTCCATCCCGAACCAAAAGTATTAGAATTGTTGTAATTTCGGTTCTGGTATTGGTTGCCAGCATAGCTCACGTGCTCTTGATTATTTACCGGGCAATCTCGGGTGTCGTGTCCTCCCCTGCACACCTGACACCTCAAAGCACTGAGCTTGAGCTCCTTTATCTCATTCGCCATCGAGGCGAGGGCAGCAGCCACGCTAGTATCAGGAGTGACCTGATGCACACTTCTAGGAGAAGAGGCGTGTGACCTAGCAGTAGGGATGGAATCCCTAACAGAACGTGGGTGCTGCTGTTCGGCTTGAGCGAAGCTCTCGAACATATCCTCGCACTCCTCAGGCTCGAGTCTATCCATGATATGGCCTCCTGCAGCTGTGTTGAACATTTGCTGCGTCTCGAAGGTGAGGCCATTATAGAACTTCTCCACTAGTGCCCAGTCGGGGAGACCGTGCTGGGGACATCGGCTCAACAGCGCGTTGAACCGCTCCCAGGCCATGTGGTAAGGCTCGTCGGGATCCATCCAAAACGAATGGATCTGGTCCCGAAGGCGAGCGGCCCTGGAAGGTGGAAAGTATTTCTTGAAGAACTTGGCTTCGAGATCCTCCCATGTGGTGATAGAATTGTCGGGAAGAGTGTCGAGCCAAGTAGATGCACGCCCAGAAAGAGAGAATGGAAAGAGACGCAAGTAGATTGCGTCCTTAGATACACCCGTGATATTAAATGTATCACATATCCGCGCGAAGCGGGACAAATGTCCGGGTGCATCCTCATCCTCGAGGCCATGGAATTGAGTGGCATGAGTGATCGTACTCATGACATGTGATGGGATCTGCCAAGAATTGGTGTTCGGTATAGTGGGGCGTGTGATCGAAGATCTCTCGCCCGTGACCCCCTCACTGGCCCTCTGGTGTACTGTACGCCTCGCTGGAGGATCAGCGTCGCCCATGATAGAAATTGGAACTGGGCTAGTAGAACGTACCTTAGATTTAACCAGCTCCTCTAAACGCTCCCGAAAGTCGCGGGTGCGCTCGTGAAGCTCTTGTTCGGGCTCTTGAAAAGCTGCAAAAGATGATGATCCTTGCGAACGAGTATTGGGCATAAACAGAAAGACTCTAAGAAGGAAACAGAATAAAGACTCACAAGTAGCACACAAGACTCAAAAGAAAACAAAAGACTCAAATAAACCAAAAATCAAACAAAGAACTAGTCAAAGCTAATATTGCTATTGCCAAGTGTCCCCGGCAACGGCGCCAAAAACTTGATGTCGTCCAGACGGTCTATAAAAAACTATCAAATAAAACCTAATCTAGACTCTCTAGCTTTAAATTTATAAAACCTAGACTCGACCTAAAACTAGACCACACAACCGGCAAGTGTACCGATCAATGCAATATAGCCTAACGAAGTCCGGATATCGAACCCAAAAGACACTGAATAACTAAATTAGACTCTAACTAGGACTTAATATGATTAATTGATTGGGGGGTTTACTACACTAAAGATTAACTAAGAATGCAATAAACTAAGGACAATTCAAGCTATCAAGAGTAAACTAAAGATGAAATCAAGAATGGAGAGGTCACTACCTAGGTCGGAATCCTATGTGTAAAGCTCAACTTCTATCGGTTTTGGAACTAGGTTGGATCTGGGTTTCTAAAGATATAACACCTAAAAGATATCTAGTGGATTCCCGATCACTCTCGGTCTCGGGATGTGACCAGAAGACAACCTAAGGATATTAACTCACCAGATGATCGGATCACCTCTCGGGTATTTCCTACTATGACAAGTACCCTAATAAACGGATTACCTCTCAGTCTCACCGCTTACCATACACTCAAGGAATGCATGGGGTAGTTCTAGAATGGATACTATGATTCGGATAGCAACTATCACTAGACACCTAATACCAACTTCCTCTCAGACAGCTGACACTCGGATTCCTAATGACGAAGACTAAACGACTAATTCTCACTTCTCGGGTATTGAACTAGGACACACATTCACTTCTAATCAGTAATTAACTAGGTTTTCTATGGCTACTACGTCTAGACACCACTCTAACTCACAAACCCTAAAGTCTATGAACCAGAAACGAAGATCAAACTGGCAGACAACCACAATCAACGCAGAAAAGCATAATCAACCACATAATCAGAATTAAACATGCACTAACATCACACATAAACAAACTCAAACCTTTACTAAATCATAAATCCAACATTCAAATCCAAAAACCGAATAAAAATCGAAACTTTAACACATAATCATCATATTGACCTAGGTAGATCAAGGATCTAGCCTAGAATCATACTAAGAACATCTACACAGAAGCAAATAGCAAGATCCATAGGTTCAAAACATAAAATCAAAGATAAAAATCAAGTCTTTAAAACCTAGAACGTATAACTACGAACCCGGAATCCAAAGCTTTAATCTTTAAGCTTCAATCTTCTTCCAAACTCCCAAAATCGCCTCTTTTCTTCCCTGGAACGGCTTAGAATCGAACTCCCTCATAATGGCCGTTTAAATCTTTTTAATTTAGAAAATTAGGGTTTTGCGGAAAACGGCCCTCTCGCGTACCGCGAGAGAATGTTGACTGGATCCTCGCGTACCGCGAGAACCAAAATAGTCGGGCGGATTCCTGGAGTTTCCCGCGTACCGCGAGAATTATTACACTCGTCTTTCGCGTACCGCGAGAGACCTAAATTTCAGAAAATTGTCTTTTGATCTTTGGACTTTTCCGGGCTTCGTTTCTTCGCTCGTTTTCTTCACGTATTCTTCATTAATATTCCCGAGCTCCTACAAATAAGACCAACGACTCAAATGTATATAAAATTGACTCAAAACTAATATAAAACTACTTAGAACACATTAAAACAAAGGAATAAAGACGTGTGCTTTCGCACCCTATCAAGGGACTATTAATACCATTTTGGTTGTTGATAGTGGTGGTTCTTAGCACATAACAGGGAATGACATCTGCAAGAGTAACGAGTTGTTGATAACTGGAAATCTATTTGATTCAACGACTTGATGCTCAAGGGGGAGAATATGTCACACACAATGTTATTTTGTAAGAGTTTTACAAAGTCCAAATGATAACCTGGAACTTAGAATGACGATGGTGAGCATAAAGTCATTGATGCAACCATTTGACTAGTTGAGGGGATTCTACAAGACAGGGGGAGTACAGAACTGTGTTGGAGACAAAGGCAAAGACATTTAATTACATGATTACATCGGTTTGAGTTTTTAATTGATTGACTTGCTTAATCCTGAGTAACCAAGTAAAATGTTTTTCATAAAATGTTTTCATGGAAGGTTTATTTTCGTTTGTTTTACTTTCATTAAAAAAGATTTTGAAAAGCCAAACAAATTGAAAAAGATAAAATAGACATTACTTGAAGTTAAAGAAGAGATGATAGTACATCAGTAGATGTTCTTTCACACATGACCTTAGATTGACTGGTTGGTGCTATATGTTAATATATTTGAATTATATGTTTTGATCTAAACTTCAGAGACTGCACAAATAGGAAATGATAGTGTTGTGTATGCATATAATTTGAATTGTCAGTAGACTAAAAGCGTCACTGAACCATTAGTAGTGTGAAAACATAATTTCATATGTTATAACTGTGATTTGAACCCATTTTATGCATGTGTGTGTGCGTTAAAAGATCACTATCAGATAAAGAATATTAGCTTTTAATAAAGATTTTCCTATGAGATCAGTTTCGGGTTATGTCCTTAGCACTATTCATTCGATTTGCTTCAGTGCCCATGTCCCGAAAAGCATGCAATTTGAAGTATAATCAAGATATGTACTTGACAACATCTGTCAAACATATACTAGCCCTTAGATCATATTGATAAATCATCTTTACTGATTCCATTGAATTCATAATCCAGATAACAGTTGGATCCACGTACCTGAATCTTATGATTCCACATATATAAGCCAAAACATTTAATCATTCGATTCTGAATCTCATTGATTCCTATACAATCCAATTTGGATTATGCTATTCATGTGCTAAGTGATGTCTCCTCATTCTGGAAATTCAGATAATCTTTAGTAAAATCTCATATGTCTTGAAGATAGTGCATTTACTTTCTGCTGGCATACTAGTGGGGTACACGTTGTATTTCATACTTAAATGGTACCTTAACTCACAAGAAAGTGGGAATGAGATGCTTTAGTTTCAAATCTTATAATATTGACAATTTGAATTTGTGTGTCATATGATCCTATTTTCTTTGAATGTTTATCGCGTATCATAACATGCAATATGAAAGTCTTTAAAAGATAGAGTGTGATAATCTTGAAAGAATGACATAGGATACCATTTGATATTATATGGATTTTATATCCAAGAAGTGTGATTGATATCTCATATATACTTATATGATCTTCTTACTCATGATGTTCGACCAAAAAGATGTGATTTTGTATTTTACATTTCAGTTTATATAGAGAAAAACCAAAAAGATTTTATGTTTCTTATGTTTGAAAAACCAAAAAGATTTTATTTTTCTAGCTTCTATGAAAATCTTAATTGTTGGTTATTCTTGGTTGTTCTCCTTTGCAAAAACTGAATATTGCAGACAGAAGTTGACAAGGGGTCCTTCTCCCAAGTTTTCTTCTAGAATAAAGAGAGAAAGTGCAGATGAACAAGACGAAGACTACAATGTGTTTGATGATATATGAAGACGGATGACAATCTTCTAAAGCTGTTGTCAAGGGGGAGTCTGTTGGAGCATATTCTGGTGACAACGAGCTTGAAGATATTATGTCATAGTCTTAGAGTCTTTGACTTGTAATTGATAGAATTGTTAGCAACAGTTAAAGGGGAGTCTGTTAGGACATGTTTTGTAACTGTTGATAAAATTCTGTGTAAGTTCCTAGAGAGGCGAACTTAACATGTTCGCCTGTTTTATCAGAGGTGAACTTGTTAAGTTCGCTTAGCCTATTAGAGGCGAACTTAATAAGTTCGCCTAAGCATATTTTAGGAGAACTTGTTAAGTTCGCCTGGTGCAGAACTGGTGCATATAAATAGACAGTTTACAGAGTCTGTTAGATGAGATATCAGAGACCAGAGAGAATTCTGTGAATCTTGTAACCTGATATTGTGGTGGAAATACAAAGAGTTTATTTACATCGTTGTTGTTGATTGAGTTACATGAGCATGTTGATCATGGATTCCGAACGTTATCACCGTTTCGTACCACGAGTCTAGAGATCCGTCACGCACCGAATTAGGGACCTACACGTATGGAAATGCCTCTTTCACCATGTACGGTCCTATCCACCTAGACTTAAGCTTTCCTGGGAATAGTTTTAACCTAGAATTATATACCAAGACCTTATCCCTACACATGAATTCTTTCACCCCTCTCAACCGACGATCGTGCAACGCCTTTGTACGCTCTTTGTAAGTCCAAGAACTGGAGAAACCGGTGTAGTGCTACTTTAGGAAAGTCAAGGTTGACTGCCGTTAATGCCCAATATGTCTTGTGTTCTAGCTCTACCGGTAGATGACACGCTTTGCCATAGATCATCCTAAAAGGTGTGGTCCCTATAGGTGATTTGAAAGCAGTTCTAAAGGCCCAAAGTGCATCATCTAACTTGTCGGACCAATCCTTCCTATTATTTCCGACAGTTTTCTCCAAGATCCTTTTCACTCCCCTATTTCAATTTTCTACTTGCCCACTAGTTTGTGGATGATAGGCAGTCGATAGCCGATGGGTGACCCCATAGCGTGACAACACCTTCTCCATCTGGGCATTGCAGAAATGCATGCCCCCTATCACTAATCAGGGCTCTAGGAGTACCAAACCTGCTGAACAATTTCTTTAGAAATCCCACCACTACTCGGGCATCATTTGTAGGCAAGGCTTGAGCCTCGACCTACTTAGAAACATAGTTAATCGCCACAAGAATGTACCGGTACCTTCGCGAAGCAGGGAACGGACCCATGAAATCAATGACCCAAATATCAAATACTTCAACAACCTGGATCGGGTTCTGGGCATCTCATTCTAGGATGAGATATTACTGGTGCGTTGGCACACGCCACACCTTTTCACCAACTTATAAGCATCCTTAAACACTTTCGGCCAATAGAACCCAAAATCAAACACCTTTTTGAAGGTGTAGGATGGTCCGTTGTTACCTCCCGTTAAGCCTTCATGACAATGCTTAAGGATCTCAACACCTTACTCCTTGTTCACACATCTCCTCAACACTCTATCAGCTCCCACACAAAACAAGTGTGGATCATTCCAAATGTAGTGGTTGGCATCGACAAAGAATTTATGCCTCTGTTGGGATGTCATGCCCTTAACCACTACACCATCAACCAAGTAGTTTGCTAAGTCAGAAAACCATGGCAAACCTTGCGCCTCGACACTCATGTAAAACACCGGCTTTTTGCCCGATCTCATACTCACCATCATCAAGGACTCCTGGGGAAATGTGTCCCCTATGGCCTCCTCCCGGATCTCTTCCCTCCCAGGATCCTCTAATCTCGACAAATGGTCGGCTGCTACATTCTCTGTTTCCTTCTTATCTTTAATTTCAATATCAAACTCAGAAAGCAAGAGAATCCAACGAATCAATCTAGGTTTGGCATCTTTCTTCGCGAACAGATATCGCAATGCCCCATGATCTGTGTAAACAATGGTCTTAGAGAGCACTAAATAGGAACAAAATTTATCGAAAGCAAACACCACCGCTAACAACTTCTTCTCAGTAGTTGTGAAGTTCTCTTGAGCATCGTTAAGAATTTTACTCGCGTATAGATCGGGTGGAAGTGCTTCTCTATCCTTTGACCTAAGACAGCCCCGACTGCGAAATCAATCGCATCACACATGAGCTCAAAGGGCAAGCTCCAGTCGGGGGCTATCAAGATGGGAGCACAAACTAACTGCTCCTTCAAGAACTCAAACGTCTTAAGACAATCGGCATCAAACTCAAAATGGACGTCCTTTTCAAGAAGACGGGTCATGGGTCGGGTGATCTTTGAAAAATGTTTAATGAAACGCCTGTAGAAACTTGCATGGGCTAAGAAACTACGAACGGATTTGACACTGGTCGGCGGTGGAAGTCTACTAATGGTATCAATCTTAGCTCTATCCACTTCAATACCTACACATGAAACTTTGTGCCCTAACACAATCCCCTCAGTCACCATGAAGTGACACGTCTACCAATTAAGCATCAACTTCGTATCTATGCATCTGTTCATCATCTTCTCTAAATTAAGCAAAGAATGATCGAAGGAACTCCCGAATACAGAAAAATCATCCATGAAAACCTCTATAAAATTCTTGATCATATCCTGAAAGATAGCCACCATGCACCTCTGAAAGGTGGTTGGAGCATTACACAACCCAAATGGCATATGCTGGTACGTGAAGGTACCGTACGGGCATGTAAAAGTGGTCTTCTCGTAATCCTCCGGTGTAATTGGAATCTGGAAATAACCCGAGAAGCCATCAAGGAAACAATAGAGCTGCTGCCCCGATAGGCGCTCCAGCATCTGGTCAATGAAAGGAAGGGGGAAGTGGTCCTTCCTAGTGGCATCATTAAGTCGCCTATAGTCAATTCACACTCTCCAACCGGTGACTGTCCTAGTAGGGATCAACTCATCCCTCTCGTTCTTCACAACTGTCATCCCACCCTTCTTTGGGATGACCTGAGTAGGGCTAACCCATGCTGAATCAGAAATAGGATAAATCAAACCAGCATCAAGGAGTTTAATAAACTCCTTCCTAACAACATTAGACATGTTGGGGTTATGACTCCTTTGAGTTTGCACAACAGGCTTATGCTCCTCCTCCATCAAGATCTTATGTTTGTAGAAAGTTGGGCTAATGCCCTTTATATCTGTGAGTTTCCACGTAATGGATTGTTTGTTGACCTTTAGAACCTCTATCAATCTCACCTTCTCCTCCTCCTTTAGTGCAGCAAAAATCACGACGGGTAAACCGGCCTCACCATCCAAGAATGCATACTCCAAATTGGAGGGTAGCTCTTTAAGCTCAAGGGATAGTGGTGCCTCAACTGAGGGATTCTTCTCCTCCTCGATGACCTCAGCAACCTCAAATACCACTGTGTACTCAGGAAGTGTACAAGCCGGGTGGCTTGGACCTTGCTCGGGAAGAGCATCAGTCTCAACCTCCTGGTCCTCCTCAACCAGGTGTAGTGTGTTAAGCAAATCAGCGCCACACACGTAGTCAAGGCAACGATCCAAGTGAGATATGAAAGTGTCTAGAAAGAACACAGAATCATCCTGACCACTAGAATTCTTCATTGATTTCATGACATTAAAGGTGACATTTTCATCCCCCACACGAAGTGTGATCTTACCGTCGAAGACATCAATCAATGCCTTGCCGGTGCGCAAGAAGGGGCATCCCAAAATGATTCGAACTCTATCATCAACCTCCATATCAAGAATGACAAAGTCCGCGGGGAATACAAACTTATCAACCTTCACCAACAGATTCTCCACTATTCCTCGTGGATATTTGACTGAACGGTCAGCTAAAGATACGCTCATGCGCGTAGGGGTCGGATCTCCAAGGCCTAGCTTCTCGAAGAGAGAGTATGGCATTAGGTTGATGCTAGCACCAAGATCGGCCAACGCGTGGTGCAGAGTCGAGCTACCAAACAAACACGGGATCGTGAAGACACACAGATCTGCTAATTTCTCCGGTAGTTTGTTCTGGACCACCGCAGAACATCTTTCATTCAGAGTGACTGTCGAAAGCTCCTACAGCTTCTTCTTATTAGACAGAAGATCCTTAAGGAAGGAGGGCTTCAACAAACGAAAGATTAATTTTTAGCTACTTAAGCATCTCCAGAAAATGTCCATAATCCTTAGCATATTTCTGATGCATTAGGCGAGTAGGATATGGAACACGATTCAGATCAACATTAGGGGTCTTCTTCTTCCCCTCATTCTCCTCTTTCTCAGCGGGAGACTCAACTTTTGGCACGGTACTTGCTGGGACTCTCCTCTCGTGTGCCCATGCAGGTGTCTCCATCTCTATCTTCTCATCAACCGGCTCATCATCATCAGCTGCCCGTGTCTGCTCAATCTCTACACCCTTACCACTGCGCGTGGTCACAACCTTCAAGGAGGCTTTAAGGTTAGTCTCAGTACTACCCGAAAAGGAACCTCCAAATCTGCCAGTCAACTGGCGTGCAATGTCTCCCACTGTACGCTGCAAATCTAAGAATGCAGATTCCTGACTCCTCAGTAATGTGTCATGCTCCTTCAACTTACCCCGAGTCTCCTGATCTGTCATCACCAACTGAGCAAGCAACTGAGTCTCGGTAGCCAACATCTCCTTAATCTCCTTCTCTCCCGAACTACTACCAGAATGTTGTCCCCCATCTCTATCTCCACCATACTCATTTTGACGGGGTTGAAACCCAGGTGGGTTCCCGCCAGATCTCTAACTGAAGTTAGGGTGGTTTCTCCATCTAGAGTTAAACATAGGGGGTTTTTGGTTCCCCAGGAAGTCCACTTGTTCCTGTTGAGCGACAGGGAAATCTATGGTGTCATGACCTCCTCTACACACCTCACACTTCATAACACTCATCTTCAACTCCTTAATCTCCTTTGCCATAGCTGCAAGTGCAGCAGCCATGCTAGTATCAGTGTTGACCTGATGAACACCTCTAGTGGCAGAAGTAGGTGTCCTAGCACCATGAATGGAATTCCTAGTAGAAGGTTGTTGTTACTCCACTTGGGCAAAACTCTCAAACATCTCCTCACACTTCTTCGGATCCTTTTTTTCCAAAATGTGACCTCCTGTAGCAGTATTAAACATCTTTTGTTTCTCAAATATTAGACCATTATAGAACTTTTCAACCAATGCCCAATCAGAAAGGCCATGTTTAGGACAATTACTAAGCAGAGTATTGAACCTTTCCCAAGCTTTGTAGTAGGGCTCTTCGGGGTCCATATGGAACGAGTGGATCTGATCCATCAGATGGGCGGCCTTAGATGGTGGATAGTATTTTTTTCGGGAATTTGGCCTCTCAGATCCTCCCACGTGGTAATGGAATATTGGGGTAGGGTATCCAACCAAGTGGAAGAGTGAACAGAGAGAGTGAACGGGAAAAGACGCAACAGGGTGGCGTCATCAGTAGCACCAGTAATGCGAAAGGTATCGCAAACACGCGCAAAACGGGACAGATGTCCTGGCGCATCCTCGTCCTCGAGTCCATGGAACCGAGTAAAGTTACTGATAATGGTCATCACATGAGATGGTATATGTTAGTTATTAGCATTAGGCACAGCAGGACGGGTGATAAAGGACCTAGCACCCGTGAAACCATCACATGCTCTCTGGTGAATATTACGTCTAGCAGGGGGATTAGCGTCACCCATGTCAGCAATAGGAATAGGAATGCGTACCTTTTTCTCGACTAGTTCACACAAACGCTCATGAAACTTTCGACTTCGCTCGTGAAGTTCCTGCTCTGGCTCTAAATAGGCTTCAAAGTCAGGTGATCCCTGCGAACGAGTATGTTGCATACACAAGACAGAAAACAAATAAGAAAAACAGAAGAAACTAAGAATACAAGAAAGACTTAAACTAAGACACACAAGTAGCACTCAAGACACGAATAGAAAAGAAACAAACTAAGGAAATAAACTAAAAATAGAAGAGAAAATTAAAACAAATAACCAAACAAGAACTAATCAAACCTAATTTTGCTATTGCCAAGTGTCCCCGGCAACGGCGCCAAAAACTTGATGTCAGTCAAACGGTCTATTAAATTAAACACAACCTAACCTAGACTCTCTAGTTAAACTATAGACAAACCTACTAAACTAGACCACAAAGACAGGCAAGTGTATCTATCAATTGCAGCACAGCTAAAGGAAGTCCGTATATCGAACCCACGAGACACTGACTATAACACTAACTAGACTCTGACTAAGACTTAACTGGTTTATTTGATTGGGGGGGGGGGATTTTATGAACTAAGTTTAACTACTAAACTTAAGTGAACTGAATGAATACTACTACTAAGACAACTAACCAACAAGACAAAGGTTTTAGGGAAATCAATAAGGAAGGAAGATACTACCTAGGCTTTGAATCCTGTTTACTAAACTTGGCTTCTATCGACTATGGAACATGCAATGGAACCGGGATCCTAAGATATAACACCCTCAAACTACCTAATGGATTCCTAATCAATCTCAGAATGTGACTAGAAGGAACTCAAGGGATACTAATAACACCAGTACTCGAATTACCTCTCGGTCTCAACGATTATGCTATAGAACTCAAAAGACAGCTCACCTCTCGGTATCAATATCTCAATAAATCAAGGATGCAAGGAGCAATCTGAATTCAACCTGTTTAACACGAATTAACAACAACACTAGAACCCTAAGGAAACATCCTCTCAGACTGTTCAATCTCAGAAACCCTAACACCGAAGACTAACCGATTATCTATCACTTTTCAGGTTTTTAAATAAGAAGAACACTTAATTCATTAACTAATTAATTGATATTCCTATGGTCACTGACGTCTAGCAAAACACATATGAACCACAAACACACAGTACGCGATCTAATACACATCTAAACATGAAAGTCATTCAATCAAGACGTGCAAGGAACAATCAACCATTCAAAGATCAAAATCAAGCATGCCAACTCATTAAACAAGTGAAATAAGATATGGTCTAAAACATAAAATCCAAAACACAATCCATAAACAATAAAAATTCAATCTTTAGCAAACATTCATCATTATCCTAGGTAGATCAATGGTTTTAGCCAAAACAACATGCTAGAAACATAAGGTCAAATTTAAATAAAGTAAACATAATGTCTAGAATTAAATCAAAGCAAATACTATGATCAATCGTGACCGAACGATTCAATGTCTAACTCGATTTAATGCAAAACTTCAATTCCTTGATCTAAAGCTTCTTCCTTGCTTAGAGCCGCCCAGAAACTCTCCCTTGACGGAAATGTATCGAATAATCAAGAAGATAGTCTTTTTAATCAATCACAACTAAAAATTAGGTTTTTTCACGGAATACGCCTTTCCCGCGTACTGCGAGAGAGTTGGGGAGGTCCCTCGTGTACCGCAAGGGACAACTTAATCGGGCTGCCTCCTAGTTTCCCTCGCGTATCGCGAGGGATTTGGTTCTCCTCCTCGCGTACCGCGAGGGGCTTGGTTTCACAGAAATTTGATTTTACTCTTTTGCTTCCCGCTCTTTTCCCATGTGCTTAATTTCTCCATGATTTAGCTTTATTTTCCGCTTCCTTTGCACACTCTTACCTACTAACATGACCCAGACTCGGTACGAACCAAAAATCGACATAAAACGAGTACAAAACTATAAAATTTCGCACAATTACAATAGAATAGACGTATGTGTTTTGCAACACATCAGAGAGATCAAGTCTAATGTTGATGAGTGGGGATTAGATGATAAGGATGTTGTGGTGGAGTTTACTAAAGGTGAGGGCGAGGGTGTTTATGAATTAGAAGAAGGAGAGATCTTTGAAGCTCTGTTCTTTGAGTTTGCTGAAGGTTCAGTCGAGTCTGAAAATGTAGCTGAGGCTAGTGGTGCAGCAACCTTGACTGAAGCCTCCCCTGCCAAACCTAAAATGTTGATACTACTAACTCCTGGAGGAACAAGCTTCCCCAGGAATGGTTCAAGACGAGTCAGCCTCCTACTTAGTAAAAGTTGTGCATCACTGACAAGCATGGAGTAGCAGGAATGATCATTTCCGCACGCTTTGAAGATGATAAAGGTTTGTTTGCCATCAAACGCGCTGGTGGGGTTCAATACTTGAAGCCAACCAACGAGGCATTCAACTCTTTGCCAAAATATGATCTTAGGAACCTTGCAAACCGAGAATTGATTGGTGAGACCAACTTTGCAGTGGCAAAGGGTTTATAGGGTACACTTCAGAGAGAGGGAAGATTAGGAAAATTTGGGATGTTCTAGCCTCAAATGCCTAAAAGAGCCATTTGATGAGATCTGCTTCATTTACTGGTTTGTAGATCCAATTACAGGCGAGGCGGTGTTTGTTGCAAAGACAGTGTCCAAGACAGAAGGTGTGGAGTCAAGGGAATTGATCAGAGTATTTGATGAGATCTGCTTCATAAGTTCTTTGTGAAAGACTTGGAGTGTTTGCATGAGAAGTACTGCATCTACACCGAATAGTGGATGAAGCTTCTTGCATCAAGGTATTATAGGTTAGTCAAGTTTTGCTATGACTACAAATTGAAGATGGGAAGTAGAGCTAGAGCTGATGGCCGTTAGAGACTGAAGACATCTCCATAGCTGTTGTCAAGGGGGAGTTTGTTGAAGCATTTCTGGTGACAAACACTTTGAAGATTGTCTATGCTTGTGTTGTTTCTTTTGTATTGTATTCAGTCTCTGTTGTATTTACTTTATCGATTTGTAATCATGCTTGTTTGAACAGTTGTATGTACTTGTCGTTTGTATTTGTACCTTGTGCGTACTTAGTAAATGCGCAAGAAGATTGTCCTGCGTACTTAGCAAGTACGCATGAGTAGTCTTTCGTACTTGCTAAGTACGCAGGAAAGATTTCATACGCACTTGCTAAGTACGCAGGTACTGGGTCTATGACTATATATAGCCGGTTCTAGGAAGCTCTAAGTACGCTCTCATTGTATTAGTTTGAGTTCTTGTAATCGGTTGTGATATTGATAATAGACGAAGTATTTTGTGACTTGTGTTTGTTGTCGTTTACCATTGTCGCTTATACTCCATCTGGTCACTGGCATTCCGCACCCCTTTTCGACTAGAGACTCACCCACACGATACGATCCGTGACACCCGGGGACCTACAATATTGAAGGTTGTGACTGAGGATTCATGTTCAACACGGGTCCCTTAAAACAGATTTCGAATAATACTTATCATCTTTTTTATAAATAATACGGGGTTGCTATCATTACTTAGACAAACTAATATTGACAGTTGGGGGTTCGTGTTCAACAATGTTTTCTTGTAGTCTCCTTAGCTATAAGAATGAAGAAACTAATACTTAGACAATGCGTCTATCTCTTAGGGTATAACAACCGAAGCAATATGTACTGCCAGAGAAGGCCAAGCGCCCAAGGTTACATCCGGTAAACTAGTGCATTAGAACTTGTAAAATATGAAGATGTAGTTTTGAGAGTAGTCCTCTCTAACTTTTCTAGGAATAAAGAAATATGCTAAGGTTTATTTAGTTGATGTGATTTTAAATAATACTTACAATTTGTTTTCTAAATAAAATGAACCTTCATGTTCATTATATATTCACACAAACCATAACTTTCATCCTCATTAATCATGCAATAATCAAGAGTTCAAACTCATACTAAATTGATAGTAATAAAATGGACTTTTGAGATGTCAAACTATTTGTAATAATAAGGACTTTTGAGATCTCAACAAACATCCTTAAAATGTAATATTAACCATCCATTTGATTGTCCTAAAAAATGACATCCATTTGAATGAAAACCAAAAGTATGGATCATGACATGATTAGTGAGATAACATTATCTATTCCAACCATTCATTTGATATTTCATTTATCGTAACTCTGCTTTGGACACGATACGTAGTATATAATAATTAAATTAATCACAATTAGATTTAATTTTTTGTTTCTAAAGTCAGTGAAAACCATATTTTCAATAATTTTTCCAAGAAAACCATAACATGCATCGTAAAGATTATCTATATCTATACTACTATATAATAGATATTGGAAGGATGTATATGTAATTTCATAAAAAAATTAAGACACCTTGTACATTTTTTGTTGCATAGTATACAAATTGACAATGCCATATAATTATACAAATATCTTATAACCCCTCTCCATAACTTTACAATTAGAGACTCAATAATTGTTATTTAACTCTATAAAAACCCAACTCAATCATATCACTAAAGCCCAACTAAAACTTTATTTGAAAAAAAAAATAAGAATCATATTTCAATAGTATATTTATTTTTAAACGAATTGTATTTTTTTTTTATAATTTTAAAATATATTATTTAACAAAATTTCGACTGTACCATTATGACGTACCTATTTTTATCTACATTTCGACATAAATATTATTCAAAACCGATCTTTCGTAATAATGTACAAGTCGTTGAATCACGAACTTACAAGCCATTGAAGCTTAGGGAATTCCCGTTACCACGTGTTATTTTAATTATTGTTTCGATATTTTTTTCATGGTAAATAGCAGTGTATAGGTTCTAGGAACCGAACGTTATAAATTTTAAAACTTAACCGATATTGATTGAACATCGGTACTGTTGTAGGTATTTTCGGAACCGGTATTATTATTTATTGTTTCTATTGATGTTAAACACATTTCTATATCATTTTTGGTATGTAACTAATTTATTTTTTACGTTGTATCTTTCGTTTGTTATGCCGGTTGCAAACGGTTACCGTAACGAACTGAACCGACATCAATCGAATTCTCGCTGCGTATCGCGAGGACCCCACTAGTAAGGTTTGAATTAAATCCATCTTTACTCATTATTCAATCCGTTTTCATATTTATTTTCTCACTGTAAACACATCATTCTCATATTTATTTATAAGGTAAACACCACGTTTTCTTATTTTTGTCATTTATTCATTAAAATTTAAGCTCGCTAAATTTATGTTACTAATTACAATTATTAATAATAAATTACACGGATTGTCCTTTAATTATACTAGAAATTACACTCTATATCATTTGACTTCAATAAGCACACTCTATGTTCTTTACACTAACAGGTGTTAAGTTTTCCTGTTAAATCTAGACATGTGCCTTGCATATGAGGGTATAATGGTCATTTACCTATAAAAAGACAATTTATGTAATATACTTAAATCTTCTACTTCATCTTCCAAATAAAACCCAAACAACCCACCTCACTGTACACTCCAATCACTCCACCACCACAACAATTCCACCGCCTCTGGCCACATCCACCACCGTACCTAAAACTGTAGAGAAAGTTAGTGCTTGCATTTCGTGCCATATAAACTTTTAAAAGTTGTGGATGGTACTCGAGAATTTCCCGAAATTTGAGTTCCAGATATTCGCTTTTGTGACCCTACGCCTCTCAAACTCAAATTCCAACTTTGAGATTGACTAGCAAGAAGGTTAACAGGCCATTAACAGAAAAATAAAAAACAAAGGTTGACAGGCCATTAACAAAAATCAAATTTTGATAACATGTAAAATAATAACACACCTCTTTTTCAGTTGGTCGGTCGTTTGGATCAAATGCTATCATCCTCTACAATAGTTCTTCGATGTCTTGCTCTTCAATTTTGTAGTAGGTTAGAGGAACGGTGGTGAGATTTGAGAAGATGATTTTGGGGAAGAAAAAGGTAAAAAAAAAAAAACAAACACAAACAAGCCCTAAACAAAATCCCCAAACTTGTAAACCCTAAATACCAAATACAATTTGATAAATTACCAACAATGCGGTGACTACAAGTGCGAGTTACGACGACAAATGGAGGAGTCGGTAACTGACGGCGACGATTACACCCCCAACTGTCAGCATGTTCTCGTCGACACCGTAACCCCCATTTCGCAATCAAAATCCAGTTCATCTTCAATCATTCCTCAAAAGGCACCCTGCTCCGACGCCGTTGATCGTAATAGAGAAAGGGGTTGGTGAAATTAAGTTGGTGGCTGTGCCGGAGTTGGTGGAGGTTGTACGGGTGGTTTCGGTGGTGGTCACAGATCAAGAGGTATGATGAAAGATGAAAGATGAAAGATGAAAGATGAGAGATGGGGGTTAATATTTAAACAATTACATAAATTGTCCCCTTATAGGTAAAATAACTATTATACCCTCATGTGTAAGGCATATGTCTAGATTTAACAGAAAAATTTAATACCACTTAATGTAAAAGACATAGAGTGTGCAAATATAATAAAAGAACTTGTGATGTACTTATTGAAGTCAAATGACATGAAGTGTAATTTCTAGTATAATTAAAGGACAATATGTGTAATTTACTCTTATTATTATTATTATTTCAATTAAGGGGTGTCGTGACTTAAAATGAGGGGTGAGAGAGAAAATAGGGTTTGGCAGGAAGTCCGGCGGCGAAAGAACTCCGATGGCAGAGGAGATTGGAGCATGGAGACATCTTTCTTTGTCTCAAATATTCCAAAGGAATGTGATGTGTTAGTATTTACACATCTTTTTGGCATAAAACTTCGCTCGTTTAATGATCAATACTTGGTTATATTCAATGTTTAGACACTTATTTATTTCATTTCCTGTTTTCTAGGTTTTTGTGAAGCTTGGTGAACAAACAAGAAGATTCCAGGATAAAAAGTGAAGTTTTTAGGGTTTCTGTGATGGAGGCACGGTCGTGCCAAGTTCGCAAACCCTAGGCATGGTCGCGCCCACATCTTGCACGACCGCGCCAAGCCAAAATCCAAGGCACAACCGTGCCTTGGCCTCCCACGGTCGCGTGTCATCTCGTGAGTCTGAACAGCCGTACGTCTTCGATCAGTGGTACCCAATGGAAGCTACGGATCGGTCAAACCTCTGTCACACGGTCGTGCCAAGACCTAGATACGACCGCATCTTTGTACTAGGCACGGTCGTGCCTCCCCTTTTCTATTTAAACAGAACTTAATTTTCATTCAGACATTCAGCAAACCAGGAGAAAAACCCATTGTTCCAGCTCGAGGTTTCCTTGTTCCAGCCATATTTCAAGCTTCTTGGAGAGGATACAACATCAAGAGGATCACCATACATCAACAACAACATCTAGGCTTGGAGGAGTGGTTTGATTCATGTTTTCATATCATGTTTCTCACTATTTTTCCCTGCTTATTTGTAATTTTGATGCTCATGATGAGCTAAAACTCTTGTTCACTTTGGTTTAGATGAAGTTTAGATACATTTGACAACATTCATAGATTATTGGCAATTATTGTGTTAATGTTATGACAACCGTATGATTATTCTTTGATGAAATTATGTGTTCAAGTATTTTGAGTTGTTTACAAGACTTGTATTTGTGTATGTCATATTATGTTGGAAAACTTGTGATTTATGCTTATATTCATGGATTGGTGTATGTATTTATACTAGTTTATGGCATTTGACTAGGAATGGTGAATGAAGTCTTGTTTATGAATCATTATAGTTGTATGTATAACCTTATGCTTATGTTTGGAAAGACAAAGTATTTGTTATGATGTGTCATATTTAGTATTATGTTTATCTATGAATTGTTGACACATCCTCCTAATTTATATAACCTTTATATGAACATTGTATGTTGAAGAAAGGCATATTGTTGTCTAATTTAATCAACTTGAGGTGGATAGTGTGTTGTTCATATTATCTTTCCAACTAGTTGTTGGATTAGTGTACCTTAATCGGAAGCTAGTTCAATCTTTATAAACATTGACATGATTATTAAACACGTGAGCCTCATTGTATGACTTTAGGTGGTTGGTTTGTGTAATTCATGCTAGCTTTCCGAATAGTCATTTGATTAGATATCTTTGACGAGAATTTAGTCAATTTATGTATCGTGTATTTGCCATGTTTCTATGAGTGTATTAAATGTATTCTAAATGGATTCGACACCGAAGTGATATTCTCTCTTTGATTGTTTGATTTGTGATTTTAGTTTAGTTTTATATTCTTACATATTAGTTTAATTAAAAATCAACTTAAACATCTTTTACCCATACTTGATTGAATTTTAGTCCCGGTTTAATATCGCATTCCACCGTGTCCACGGATTGATATCTGGTTCTTACCTTTACTATATTGCTATCCGACGGGTACACTGCCCGGTGTGTGTGATTAGTATTTGGTGAAAACCCTTTTTAAAACTAATTGTGTAAAAATACTTATAAAATATATATATATAGTTTACACGCATAAGTTTTTGGCGCCGTTTCCGAGGACACGGTTTTGCGAGAACGATTGGAATTAATTTTTAGACATTTAGTATATATATTTTTGTGAATATCGTGTTTCCTTGTTGTTATTTTGCAATTTTGTGTGTATAGTTATTTTTGCATTTTACTTGTTATTTTTAGCTTCATTTGTATATAAATACATCTTGGTTTTTATCCCATTTTATTTTTCATTTTTATTTTCATTTTTATTTTATTTTATTTTTTGTTTTTGTTTAACTTGTGTTTTCTTTGTCCTAGGTTCACGTATTTAAATCTAACTTGTCGTGCAGATCGTGTATATTCTCAACTCCCGTCGAGGAGGTTCCTGAACCGTCTTCCGAGCCGGAGCGTGATCTTCATCGGAGATTGCGAGCCCATTCCCGATTTGTGGCTCGGTTACTCGAATTTGACGAGGTTGTTGTTGACGAGGTAGAGGAGATGGCGAACGAGGATGCGGGTGGGACGCTTTCGTATTTTGGCAAACCGACACTTGGGGGTTTGGAGTCGAGCATCAATAGGCCGACGGTTGGAGCACATCAGTTCGAGATCAAATCCAGCATTATACAGATGGTGCAGAACATGTGTCAGTTCGATGGCAAGGATCACGAGGATCCTAATACTCATCTGGCCGGTTTCTTAGAGATTTGCGCCACTTTCAAATTTCCTGACGCTACCGACAATGCTATTCGGCTCAGGTTGTTCCCGTTTTCCTTACGGGATCGAGCCAAGGCTTGGTTACTGTCACTTCCCCCTAGGTCCATTAGTACTTGGGACCAGATGGCTGCTAAATTCTTAGAAAAGTACTTCCCTCCGGAGAAAACATCAAAGTTGAGGGCTAGGATTCTTTCTTTCCAGCAGGACGACGGGGAGACGATCTATGAGGCATGGGAGAGATTCAAGGAACTGATGAGGAAGGTTCCCCACCATGGATTGTTGAAGTGGCAGCAGTGTGAGACCTTCTACAATGGTCTAGAGATGACTGGGAAGCAGCTGATCGATGCATACACGGGTGGAGATATTGGAACGAAGACACCCCAGGAGGCGTATGACTTGCTAGAGAAGGTGGCAGCAAAGAGCTACACTCAGCATACTTCCCGAGCGAGAACTCAGAGGCAGGGTGTCGATCAAGTGGATGGAATTACCTCTTTAGCTGCCCAGGTGGAAGCACTTTCCACCAAGATTGATCAGATGCACGTCCACAAGGCCCAGTCCTTGTGTGAGTTTTGTGGTGGGGCGCATCCCATGAGTGCTTGTCAGGTTGGGGATCAGGGGGACAACGAACAGGTTGATTTCATGTACAACCAGAATCGTCCCCAGAATAATCCCTACAGCAACACATATAATCCGGGGTGGAGGAATCACCCGAATTTCAGTTGGAAGTCTGGCAACAATAGCCAGCAACCACCCGGATTCACTCAGCGCCCCCCATTCCAGCATCAGTCCCACCAGTCTCAGCGACAGAGTTCCCAGTTTCGACCTCAGCAGTGCCAGTTTAAAGGCCAAGGTTCTAGCAGCGGTCCACCACCCGCACCTGAGGGTAAATCCAGTTTAGAGGACATGGTTGCACGGCTACTTGCCAACTCAGAGAGTCAGAATCAGTTGGCAGAGAAGCAGAACCGGTACATGGAGGAGCGTTTCCACACGCATGAGACTAAGTTGAGGAATCAGAAATCTTCGATCTAGACCATAGAGAACCAGGTCAGGAAGATCGCGAAGCTTCTTTCTGAGAGACCTTTAGGTGGCCTGCCTAGCAACACTGAGCCCAATCCTAATGCTCATGTGAAGGCCATCACTTTGAGGAGCGGTAGAGACATAGGACCGGATCAACAGGTTCCTGTGCATGAGTCATCTGAGGAGGAGGTTGTGATTGAGATTCCTGATGAGACACCGCCGAGGGGTAAACCGGCGAGCACATCGCGCCCTCGCGAGCTTGTGAGAGATTATACTCCCGCCGTTCCATACCCAGGCAGATTGAAGAAGCAGAAGATGGAGGAGCAGTATGGTAAGTTTCTAGGGTTATTTAAGCAGTTGCATATCAACTTACCATTTGTGGAGGCTCTAGCTCAGATGCCTAAGTATGCGAGATTCTTGAAGGATATCCTCACGAATAAGAGGAAATTTGAGGAGTTGTCTCAGGTGACATTGAATGAGGAGTGTTCGGCGGTGATTCAGAACAAGCTACCGGAGAAGAGACGAGATCTGGGGAGTTTTACCATCCCCTGCTTGATAGGTAGCTTGTCGGTTAGCAACGCCTTAGCTGACCTTGGTGCTAGCATTAACCTCATGCCATATGCGGTCTTTGCTAAGCTTGAGTTGGGAGAACCTACACCGACATGCATGAGTATCCAGCTGGCCGATCGCTCGGTCAAGTATCCGCGAGGGATAGTGGAGAATATGTTGGTTAAGGTTGATCGTTTTGTGTTTCCTGTAGACTTTGTGATTCTGGACATGGATGAGGACAAGAATGTCCCTATTATCCTAGGTCGACCGTTCCTGTCCACTGCCAAGGCCCTGGTTGATGTGTATTCGGGGAGGCTTACATTGAGGGTGGATGAAGAGGAAGTGACCTTTTTTGTAGGGATATCCATGCAGCATACCCAGAATCAGAATGATTCACTTTACTTTGTTGAGGCTATTTATTCTTGAGTGAGTGATCATCTCCAGGACACAACTGAGGAGGAGTCCCTGGACACCCAGATTGTAGGAGGGGAGACATTTGATCCAGTTGGTGAGGGTCAGTTTGATGAGCAGTTGCATAGCCAGGAGAGCAATGAGTTTCCCCAGTGTTCAGCGGTTTTTACGATGGTTGAAAGAGAGTCTGAGCCGATTGAGCGGCCTTCTATTGAGGACCCACCACCTGTTGAGCTTAAGGAGTTCCCGAGCCATTTGGAATATGCCTTTTTAGATGGTGAGTCTCGATTACCTGTCATTATCGCCTCTGATTTGATGAGTGATGAGAAGGAGAGGCTACTGGAGGTGTTGAAGCAGCACAAGCATGGTATTGCGTGGAGGATTATGGACATTAAGGGAATTAATCCCTCTTTCTGTACCCATAAGATCCTTATGGAGGATGACTACAAGCCCGCTGTGCAGCACCAGAGGACGTTGAACCCGAACATGCAGGAGGTAGTGAAGAAGGAGGTGATTAAGTTACTGGATGCTGGTTTGATTTATCCTATCTCCAATTCACCTTAGGTTAGCCCGGTTCAGGTTGTCCCTAAGAAGGGAGGCATGACTGTCATCACCAACGAGAGGAATGAGCTGATTCCTACTCGTACAGTCACTGGTTGGAGAGTTTGCATCGATTACCGCAAACTCAATGATGCTACTCGGAAAGATCATTTTCCCCTCCCGTTCATTGATCAGATGTTGGAGAGATTAGCGGGAAAGATGTTCTATTGTTTCCTGGATGGCTTCTCTGGCTACTTCCAGATCCCGATTGCTCCTGAGGACCAGGAGAAGACGACATTCACATGTCCCTATGGCACATTTGCTTATCGGCGGATGCCCTTTGGATTGTGTAATGCTCCGGCCACTTTCCAGCATTGCATGGTGGCCATTTTCCATGATATGATTGAGGACTCCATGGAGGTTTTCATGGATGACTTTTCTGTGTTTGGGAGTTCCTTTGATCATTGCCTCGAGAATCTGGAGAGGATGTTGGCTAGGTGCAAAGACGCCAATCTAGTGTTGAACTGGGAGAAATGCCACTTCATGGTGAAGGAGGGCATTGTGCTTGGGCACAAGGTTTCACGCGCGGGGATTGAAGTTGATAGAGCTAAGATTGACACCATATCTAAGCTGCCCCTGCCGACTTCTGTGAAATCTATTCGGAGCTTCCTTGGTCACGCGGGCTTTTACATGCGTTTTATCAAAGATTTTTCTAAGATTGCCCGACCGATAACCCAGCTTCTTGAGAAGGAAGCCCAGTTCGTGTTCTCCGACGAGTGCCTTAGTGCATTCGATTTGTTGAAGGATAAGTTGGTGAATGCCCCTATTATGTTGGCTCCTGATTGGAAGCTGCCATTTAAGATCATGTGTGACGCGAGTGACTTCACTGTTGGGGCGGTCTTAGGACAGAGGAGAGAGAAGCAGTTTCACCCGATTTATTATGCGAGCAAGACACTCAATGACGCACAGGAGCATTACACCACGACAGAGAAGGAGCTCCTAGCCGTTGTCTTCGCTTTCTATAAATTCCGGTCTTATCTCGTCCTATCAAAGACCATTGTATTCACCGATCATGCAGCCCTTCGGCACCTGTTCAGCAAACAGGATGCCAAACCCCGGCTAATCCGGTGGGTTTTGCTGCTTCAGGAGTTCGACATTGAGATCCGCGATAAGAAGGGCGCAGAGAATGTCGCAGTGGACCACTTATCCCGTCTTGAGTGCTCAGCTTCATCTGAACTTGTGGGGTCATCCATAAATGACAATTTTCCCCACAAGTTTCTCATGCACATCCAGACACAGGATGAGGAGTGTCCATGGTTTGCTGATTTTGTAAACTTTCTTGCTAGTGGGATTGTGATTAAGGGCTTAACGCATCAGCAGAAGCGAAAGTTCTTTCCGGATGTGAAGCACTATCTTTGGGAGGATCCCTATTTGTTTCGAGTCGGGGCTGATCAGATCGTGCGTAGGTGTGTCTTTGGAGATGAGGCACGTCAGGTGCTTAGACACTGTCACGAGGGCCGACAGGTGGACATCATGGAGCTACCTTGACCGCGAAGAAGGTCTTTGACGCCGGTTTCTTCTAGCCTACCATCTTCCGGGACGCTCATGAGATGATTCGAGCTTGTGACGCTTGCCAGAGGGCGAGCAACATTTTATGTAGGAATGAGATGCCCCAGAACAGCATCCAGATTTGTGAGATTTTTGATGTCTGGGGTATTGACTTTATGGGACCTTTCCCAGCTTCTCGTGGCAATCGGTATATCCTAGTCGCTGTTGACTACGTTTCTAAGTGGGCCGAGGCTCAAGCCTTGCCTACTAATGATGCTAGGGTGGTTGTTCAATTTCTGAAGAAGCTGTTCTCTCGTTTGGTGCCCCCAAAGCCCTTATTAGTGACCGTGGGACCCACTTCTGCAACTCCCAGTTAGAGAAGGCTTTATCACGATATGGTGTGAACCATAGATTCTCCACAGCCTACCACCCATAGACCAGTGGACAGGTAGAGGTCACGAACCGGGGCATAAAGCGGATTCTTGAGAAGACGGTTGGTCAGATCCGTAAGGATTGGTCGGATAGGTTAGATGATGCACTTTGGGCCTTCAGGACTGCCTATAAGACGCCTATTGGTACCACACCATTTAGGTTGATCTATGGAAAGGCGTGCCATCTTCCGGTGGAGTTGGAGCATAAGGCTTATTGGGCGTTGAAGGTAGTGAATCTTGACATGGTGAGCGCGGGTGAGAACCGGTTCACTCAAATTCATGAGCTTGATGAGTTGAGGAATCGAACCTATGCAAACTCCACGATCTACAAGGAGCGCACTAAGAGTTTACATGACCGAAGCTTGAAGGACAAGAAGGAATTCCGAGTGGGTGGTCATGTTTTGCTTTACAACTCTAGGTTGCGATTATTTCCCGGGAAGTTGAAGTCCCGATGGACGGGTCCCTACACGGTTAAGGAGGTGTTTCCTTATGGGACCGTCGAGATTGAGCACGAAGATGGGAGGATCTTCAAGGTCAACGGTCATCGTCTTAAGCCATACATTAACGGACCGGTTGACCCGGCATTGGAGGTGGTTGACCTCCACCCCAAGGACAAATGAATTCGGGGACTTGAGTCTAGCTAACGACTCGTTAATAAACTTAGCATGTTCCGGTATCATCTTTGGTAACAATTCTTAGATTTTGTTTATATGTTTATCTTCTTATTTTTATTTTCTTTATTTTTTAGGATTTTACCATTTATTTTTGAGTTTAGGTTATCGGGACGTGTTTTGGATCGAGCGAATTTGGGATAATGTTTGGAATGTCATAGGTATGCCTTCTGAATTTTTAGAAATTTTGATTAGGAAGAATCGCAGTCGGGTTTGGAATACTCCTCATAAAAAAATTAAGGTTTCTGTGTCTGCTGGGCATGAGACACGGTCGTGCCTAACTATAGGCGCGGTCGTGCCTATGCACTTGGCGCGGTCGTGCCTCAGTAATTTGGGGCGGGTTAAATCAATGTTAAACGGCAGATTTTGTTTTTTTTTTTCATTTTCCCCCAAACGAGACCTCCCCTACGTGCGATTTTCTTCTCTTCCGCATTGTTGATCTCCATTTCTTCGATTTCAGGTACGCCCCCGCTATTCTAATCTTTTCGTTTTTTGTTTAGGATTAGGATCGTCATTTTTATGTCTAAATTTCTAGGTTTTATATATTTTCTGTTTTGAACTTCATTTTAGATGTAAATAAGTAGAAATCGGTATTTTTACATCCTGGAATATTGTTGTTCTAAAAGCCCCTTCGTAACCATGCTAAAAATGTTCAATTTTGAATCTGAAAACCCCAGATTGGGAGGAGCACGACCGCGCTCCTGACTAGGCGCGGTCGTGCCTGGCTTTAATAGTTTCTAGGAAGTAGGTATTGATTGAGCGCGGCCGTGTCTCCCACTAGCGTGGTGGTGTCAATTTGGGTTTGTGCTAGGCGCGGCCGTGTGTTTCCTTAGCGTGGCCGTGGGATTCATTTTTGGTCTAGGCGCGGTCGTGCCCCTTCCCAGGCGCGACCGTGCCTCCTTGTTGGGACAGCCCGTGGTCGGCCACAGCGCGACCGTGGGCTCAGATTTTGGCCTAGGCGCGGTCGTGCCCCTTCCCAAGCGCGACCGTGCCCCTTCATAATTAGGTCAGAAACTTCATAACTTCAGTTTAGCGTCTTCATTACTGTTTTGATTTTAATTTTGTTGTCGTGCAGATGGCAGGCAACAGGGACCACCCGTACCTTGAGTTTAACTTGAACGAGCATGAGTACGAGGCTCGTCTGGATGTTTTGTGGCCACGCAGAGGCCGGATTTTAGCCGCTCGTCGTTTAGAGCCGGCCGCTATAGACGCCATCGGTCAGCGGGACCGGTGGAACGACCTCGTCACCGCCCCATGGCGCCGTTTGTTTTGACTTCACGCTATTATGTATGTCGAGCTCGTGATGGAGTTCTTTTCCACCTATGAGTTTGACTATCCTTGCGCAGACTTAGAGCAGCCGGAGACGATTAGATTTAGGCTAGGCGGGGAGTGGCGGGTGATGTCAGTTGCCAGGTTCGGGAGATTATTGGGCCTGTATACGAGGCAGGAGCTTCATACTGAGATATTCACCGATGGTATCACCGAGTTCCCGACAGAGGAGGACAAGGACCAGTTCTGGCACGAGTTTGGATTCGGGATGTATGATCCGAGTTTGACCAAGGCTTCGAGCCTTTGGGATCCCTTGCATCGTGTTCTTCATCGTTGCATTGTTTATTCTATTTCTGGGAGAGGTCAGGGGGGGAGACAGTAGTGAACCTTAGGGAACTGTTTTACCTATTTTGCCTTGTACGCCCGCGCACCTGCAATCTTGCGCATTCCATCGCGGGGTACTTGGTGAACAGCTCCGGGCGCGATATTACCAGCGCCATTTGTGGAGGTCACGCTGGCGAGGCATTTTCAGCTTCTTACCGACGATTTGATAGGGGACCTGACCCCTGTGGCTGAGACCGCCGTGATGACCGTGCAGACACTGAGGAACATGCACGTCGCTCGTCGTGGCGCAGGAGGGATCAGATTGGTAGATAGATGAGGACGGACGTGGGATCCAGACCGTCCGGGTCCCGATCCAGATCTTGTGCAGGCCGAGGCCGTCGCCGCCGCCCATCAGGCACACGCTGCTCAGCAGGAGCAGGAGCAGGGGGCACGAGCATCAGCAGCCCGACCAGCCGCCTCCTCCGCCTGCGATTGTCATTCCACATAACTTGTTCATGCGTTACTGGACCTGGCAGTATGAGGTCCAGTGTGCCGCTGCTGCTGCTGGCGGGGCACCATGCGTGGTTCCCCTTCCATTCTTTATGCAACCAGAGCAGCAGGCCGATCAGCCACCACCATCTCCACCGCATCATCAGCCACCACCATCTCCACCGCATCATCAGTCACCACCACCATCTCCACCGCATCATCAGTCACCACCACCATCACCACCAGCAGCAGGAGGTGAGGGAGGTGGGGCCACCGGCATCGACCTTGAGGGCGTGCAGTGGGAGTAGTACCTCCCATTGCATTTTGGTATCATTTTTGTGAGTTGTGCTTTCTTGTATGTTGTACAAACTCTTGTATCACGCTTCGGCGTTTTATGTTGTTCTTTTGTTGTACTTTTATTTCCATGTACTGTTATATATATATATATATATTTATATATATATATATATATTTGTCTTTACATTTCTGTTGATATTTTGGTTTGATGTTACTGATCTGTGTTTGATGTTGTTAGTCTTGATTAGATCTTGGAATTGTGGAACTTCGTGGAACGTCATTTTTGTGGGTAGGCTTTTTGCGTGTGCCATGATCGACACGAGGGAAGTTTCAGTTCTCCCTTCACGCTTCCTTGCATTGCATTCCATTTTGCTTTGCATGTTTTTGCAAACATTGAGGGCAATGTATGTTTCTAAGTGTGGGGTTGGGTGTTTATTCTTCGCTTTACATTGTTTTTGCATACATTGAGGGTAATGTATATTTCTAAGTGTAGGGTGGGAATTTATTCACGCGATGTTTGTCCTTTTGAGCATTTTATCACTTCATTTTTGCAAACTCTTCCTTCATAATTTTTATTTACACTAAATCAGTTTTATAAAAAATTTGAAAAACACAAAAATATAATAAAATTTAACCGTTTAGCATTCACAATTTTTAGTAAATAATAGAGGTTTGATTTTTCGAAAGCAATTGAGATAGAAATTCCATCGAGTCAAACCCAATTTTTTGTGATAACCATGAGTTTTAGTGGGCTAAACGAATGAATTGCATGTAACCTTTTGCTTATACCCATCCCTTTTTGTTTCAGTGAGTTTATTTTTTTTAGCCTTTATAGCTTTAGATATTGTTTGCTCTCGTTTTAGCGGATTTGAGTGTGCCGGATGTTTCATGCTTATTAGAACTTGCTTTTAGTATACATTTCAAAATCATGAACATAAATATTGCATAAAAATGATTGAGGCATTAGGATAAACCCTCCTTTGTGAGCCTTTTATTTTTATTTTCCCTCACCCGAACACATCCACTAGTTAGCCACATTGAGCCTATCCCGTCGTTTTCTTTGATTACCCACATTACACCACATTCAAACCTTCATTAGCCTTTTCATTTATTTTTTGCCCGTGTTAGAAATCCGGTCGGCTAATGTTAATTTTATAGCTTTTATTTTGTTGTAATCTTCAAATTCTTGAGAAGTTTTTAGCTAAGGAAAGATGCATATTGACTTAGTTCCCTTCAAAAGAAAGAGAAGAAATAGTGTGTAAAAAAAAAATTCACCAAAATTAGGTGAATTATAGCCGATTAGAGCAATTTTGTGAGCAAAGATGGAAATAACTCGGTTGTTAGCTCTTATCTATACGGAAGTATTAACTAGTTTATTTTCCTTATTAGAAGTTGGTTTAGTTTTTGAGTTAGCATAGCCGCCGGGTTTTTAGCCATTTAGCCACTTTTAAATTCTACTTCCTTACCCTTAGCCATTGCCAAGTTACAACCCGTTTAAAGCCCTCTTGGTTTATGCTTTGTTTCATCTTAGTTGGTAGAGATTTGATCATTTAGCAAGCTTATGATTTATGCATGATTCATTGTCTTGGCATTTGAGTGTTCTATACATACTCCATTACTTGTATGATCATATATATTCCCAAGTGTGTGTGAACATTGTGAGAAGCATAAAGTTGCATGCTAATGATTTCCTAGGCATATTCATTTGCTCATTCAGTTGTCACGTCATTGGGCTCATTGGGTTTCATTTAGTTAATTTTGCATTTCTTGAAAATCTTTTCAAACCTTTATAAGTTTATTAATGCTTACGGTTTTCCGATTTAATCCATAGTGTCATTAGAAGTTTTGTTTCATTTTGATTTCTTGCTTGAGGACAAGCAATGTTCAAGTGTGGGGTTGTTTGATGTGTAAGTATTTACACATCTTTTTGGCATAAAAATTCGCTCATTTAATGATCAATTCTTGGTTATATTCAATGTTTAGACACTTATTTACTTCATTTCCTGTTTTCTAGGTTTTTGTGAAGATTGGTGAACAAACAAGAAGATTCCAGGATAAAAAGTGAAGTTTTTAGGGTTTCTGTGATGGAGGCACGGTCGTGCCCCAATTTGGCACGGTCGTGCCAAGCTCGCAAACCCTAGGCACGGTCATGCCCACATCTTGCACGACCGCGCCAAGCCAAAATCTAAGGCACAACCGTGCTTTGGCCTCCCACGGTCGCGTGTCATCTCGTGAGTCTGAACAACCGTACGTCCTCGATCAGTGGTACCCAATGGAAGCTACGGATCGGTCAAACCTCTGTCACACGGTCGTGCCAAGACCTAGACACGACCGCGTCTTTGTACTAGGCACAGTCGTGCCCTCTCTCCTGGCACGGTCGTGCCTCCCCTTCTTGGAGAGGATACAACATCAAGAGGATCACCATACATCAACAACAACATCTAGGCTTGGAGGAATGGTTTGATTCTTGTTTTCATATCATGTTTCTCACTATTTTTCCTTGCTTATTTGTAATTTTGGTGCTCATGATGAGCTAAAACTCTTGTTCACTTTGGTTTAGATGAAGTTTAGATACATTTGATAACATTCATGGATTATTGGCAATTATTGTGTTAATGTTATGACAACCGTATGATTATTCTTTGATGAAATTATGTTTATGAATCATTATATTGTATGTATAACCTTATGCTTATGTTTGGAAAGACAAAGTATTTGTTATGATGTGTCACATTTAGTATTATGTTTATCTACGAATTGTTGACACATCCTCCTAATTTATATAACCTTTATATGAACATTGTATGTTGAAGAAATGCATATTGTTGTCTAATTTAATCAACTTGAGGTGGATTATGTGTTGTTCATATTGTCTTTCCAACTAGTTGTTGGATTAGTGTACCTTAATCGGAAGCCAGTTCAATCTTTATAAACATTGACATGATTATTAAACACGTGAGCCTCGTTGTATGTCTTTAGGTGGTTGGTTTGTGTAATTCATGCTAGCTTTCCGAATAGTCATTTGATTAGTTATCTTTGATGAGAATTTAGTCAATTTATGTATCGTGTATTTGCCATGTTTCTATGAGTGTATTGAATGTATTCTAAATGGATTCGACACCGAAGTGATATTCTCTCCTTGATTGTTTGATTTGTGATTTTAGTTTAGTTTTATATTCTTACATATTAGTTTAATTAAAAATCAACTTAAACATCTTTTACCCATACTTGATTGAATTTTAGTCCCAGTTTATTATCGCATTCCACCGTGTCCACGGATTGATATCCGGTTCTTACCTTTACTATATTGCTATCTAACGGGTACACTGCCCGGTGTGTGTGATTAGTATTTGGTGAAAACCCTTTTTAAAACTAATTGTGTAAAAATAGTTATAAAAATATATATATAGTTTACACGCATCAGAATGTTCAAGATCTACCCTTTGGAAAGCTTTTAAAGGGTTTGGAAGTTTATCAGATGCTTATGTAGCCAAAAAGGTGGATCTAGGTGGAAATCATTTTGGCTTTATAAGATTTAAGGGTGTTAGGGATGTGCATCGCTTGCTAAAAGATTTGAATCTGGTGAAGATCTTGGAAGCCAAGTTTTTTGTCACTTTGGCAAAGTATGACAAGAATCATCGTAATACCAGTGCCGCTACTGGGGGGTTCAGGATTCCATCATCGGAAGGCAATGGCAAGGCTCCGGAGGTGACCAAGGATATTCTGACTCGTGGGGGTGTATGGGGGGGTGTTAATCGAACTAGTTATAGAGATGTAGTTGGTTCTTCCTCCGGTCACGGTCGCAAGGTGATTACAGCTCCGGATAGGGTTCTAAATTATCCTAACCAGTGCTCGGGTCATGCTGTTATAGGAGAAGCTAAATCAGTAACCTCTTTCAACTCTATCCATAAAACCATAGATAATAGAGGTTACTCGGATGTTATTGTCTCTTATATTGGTGGATTGAAGGTCTTGGTAGTTTTCAAGGATATGGGGCTGGCACAACGCTTCATTGTCGATTCTACGGTTTGGTCGAATCATCTTACTTCGGTTACATTGTGGACCGGGCAAGTGGTGCCATTTGATCGAATTGCAGGTCTAAAGATGGTCAGTATTCCGTTACATTTAAGAGAAGATCTGGTGTTCGATATGGTGGGGAATCTTTTTGGTAAAATAATCTGGCCATCCGCTTTCTCCTGGACTAAAAAAGATTGCTCCTTTGGGGTTTGTTACGTCCTTACCTCCATAGGAGCCCAGATTGAAGAATCAATTGAATTGGTGTGGAAGAACACTTCCTTCCCTGTTTGGGTCATAGAGGAGTTGTGTTCATGGGTACCTTGTTTCGATGATGACCCTTCCGAGAGTTTGAAAAAATCCTGGCTCTATCTCGGTTACGGTGAATGAGGTGGAAGGGCCGAAGATGGAGGAAGGAGAGTTCGTTAGACCGGATACTGGTTATTTTGTCGACGAAATGGAGGCCGAGCAAGCTCCGGTCGTACACACGCCGGAAGTTGAAAAGGTTGGGAGTGGTCCTGGAGATAACGAAGAGTTGCGTGGGGAAGGTAGACCAAATGATTTGCATGGGGACTCGAATTTGGAATTAAATGCATTTGACAATGGGGATATTGGCGTGGCTAAGGATGTGGGACCAACTCCATCTCACCTTTTCTTGGTGACTGACAACGCTAAGCTTGTCAGCTCCGGTGATGGGCCTTGTAACAAGTTGGGCCTGAATCAGACCCCCCTTTCAAGGAAACGACCCAGGTGCTTGAGAAGATCTCAAAGTTCTGAATCACGACATAGGCCGGCCGGATTAAAACCCGTGATTATTTCTTGCGAACTTCCAGACCTAAATGCCCCTCTACGGAACTTGGCGCCTGAATCTCCGACGTTTTTGCATCCCATGGAAGCGTCGAACGAAGTCATCCCGGACACTTATCCTGCTTCCGATCTGGGGATAGGGCTGGAGCCTGGTGATATTAACAATGAGGTAGAGCTTACTGTTCAAATTGGGGAGTTAATTGGGGTTGATCTAATAGGAAGTGAGGGTCTAGTTGCGAAAGCGATTGAAGGTGAAAGGGGGATAATCGGTTTCCAAAGAATTTTATCTCCATTAATATTAGGGGGTTGGGGATCTTCGGAAGGCCAACTGGGTAAAAGGTTTAAAGTCATCTTTGGGTGCTCACTTTGTTTCAATACAGGAGTCCAAAATAGGGGAGAGGTCCGCATTTCAGGTTAATCGTTTATGGTGGAATTCTGTGTTTTCTTTTGAGCAGGTGAACGCTATTGGTCGGTCAGGTGGCTTGATTTTTTTGTGGGATCCATCCATGTTTTCTCACACCAGTTCGATAAAGCAAAGGTATTTCTTGGTGGTGTCTGGTACCTTAAAAATGGTCGGGATTACGCTCAATGTCATGAACGTATATGGCCCGAATGATGCGATTGATAGAAGAAGGATGTGGGAATAGTTTATTGTGATTCGGTCATCTCGGCCGGGTTTGTGGATTTTCATGGGAGACTTCAATGATGTTCGTGACCCGCCGGAGAGGGTGAACTCCGAATTTGTTGTTTAAGTGCGGAATTCTTTAATGATTTTATTGCCCGGGCTGAATTGACGGAATGCTAGATAGGCGGAAGTCGTTTTATGTATATTTATGATGCAGGTGACAAATTCAGCAAGTTGGATCGTTTCCTGGTATGTCGTGATTTTATGAGCAGGTGGCCGTTAGCCTCCGCATCTGTCTTGGCTAAAGGTTCTTCTGATCATTGTCCAATTTTCTTATCTACTATTCCGATAGATTTTGGTCATATCCTATTCCGATTCTTCAACTCTTGGCTTGAAATGCCCGGCTTTTCGGATCAGATGAGTTGTTGGTGTTCTTCATTTCAGTTCTCAGGCCCTCCTGATCTAGCTATTGCTACTAAGTTGAGGTGGCTTAAAGGTCGCATTAAACTATGGTTTAAAGCTGAGCACGCTAAGCGGTTTGGTAAGATTAACGTTTTAAAGTAGAAGATCGGTGATTTTGAGGTTATTGCCCAAGGTCGGGGTCTCTTACCCATGAGATTAGTTTGCGGCCGATTACTTAAAAGAAATTAATGACCTTGACTCGTTGGATTTAAAAGATCTTTGGTAGAAGGCTCGGGTTAGGTGGGCTTCGGATGGGGATGAAAACTCTTCTTACTTTCACCGGATTGTTAATGCCAACACCAGTTTTAACAAGATTAACGTGTTGTGGTCTAATGGGGATTGGGTTACTTCACCTCCGCTTGTTAAATCCATGGTGTTTGAGTTATTTTCCAACAAGTTCAAAGAGCCGATCAGTTCTAGGCCCAAGATTCGACGCCCTGAGCTGACTTGGCTTTCTAATTTGGAGGCAGATTCATTGGTTACTCTATTTTCTAGTTTAGAAATTAAGAATATTGTTTGGGATTGTGCTGGGGACAAAGCCCCCGGGTCGGATGGGTTCAACTTTCGCTTTCTTAAGCGTGGATGGGAGTGGTTTCATTCTGATTTTGTTCGGCTCTTTAATGGTTTTTTTGAAGTCGTGTCATTGAATACTGGGGTTATGTCTTCTTTTGTGGCCCTAATCCCGAAAATCAAGGATCCCATTGCCTTGAATGACTTTAGACCGATAAGCCTCATCGGGTGTGTCAATAAAATCATCTCAAAGGTTTTGGTTAATCTGTTAAAAATGGTCATGGAGAAATTAATTTTTGTCGAACAATCGGCTTTTTAATTGGGGCGAAGCATCACCAATGGCCCTCTAATATTAAATGAGCTCGCTGCTTGGTTTAAACAGTCAAATAAGAGTGGTATGTTTTTGAAGGTCGATATTGAGAAAGCTTTCGACTCTTTGAACTGGGAGTTCCTTGTTCAATCTTGGATCAAATGAATTTCCCAATTAAGTGGAGGTTGTGGGTTAGATCGATTCTTGAGTCGAGCCGGGTGTCGGTGCTTGTGAATGGATGGCCAACTCAAGAATTTCAATGTTCCCGGGGATTGCGACAAGGGGATCCTTTTTCACCCTTTCTGTTTATTATCGCTATGGAGGCATTCACCTGGGTTCTCAAAAGGGCAACTTCGATGGGTTTATTTAGAGGGGTGTCTTGCCCGGGTAATGGCCCGAATCTCTCCCATCTTCTCTACGCAGATGACGCGATTTTCATGGGTGAATGGTCCTCTTCGAATATTGCCAACCTTGTTCGAATTTTGTAGATTATGTACCTAGTATCCGGCTTAAAAATTAACCCCGAAAAAAGTTCTTTGTTTGGTCTTAATGTCCCTGATTCGGAGATTGCTTATTTGGCGGAGGTAATTGGCTGTAAGGTTGGAAAGCTTCCGTTCAAACACCTTGGCCTTTAAATCGATGCGAATATGAACCTTGTCAAATCGTGGGACCCCATTGTTGAGGTGTTTCGGAAGAGGCTTTCCATTTGAAAAGCAAAATCGCTCTCGTTTGGTGGTCGAATAACGTTGATAAAATAGGTCCTAAATTCGCTTCCGACTTATTACTTTGCTCTATATCGGGCTCCGATTGGGGTCATTGAAAAGTTGGACTGGATTAGAAGGATGTTTTTTTGGGGAGGATCAGAGGAGATTGAAAATTTGAATTGGGTCGCGTGGGAGAAGGTGGAGATTCCGCCTAATCAAGGGGGTCTCGGTGTTGGTTTATTGAGAGATGTAAACTTGGCTTTGCTTGCCAAATGGTGGTGGCGATTTAAAGTGGAAAAAGATGGTTTGTGGCGAAAGGTAATTTGGTCAATCCACCATAACTCTCGCTCGTGGAAACCGATCCCCACTAAATTATCGTACCCGGGGCCTTGGAAGATTATTTCCAGCATCTCTGAGGTTTTAGAAGGAAAAGGGTTGAACTTGGAGCAGTCTATTATGTCGTGTATTAGGAATGGGCTTTCCTTGCAGTTCTGGATTGATTCTTGGGCTGGGCCGACTCCTTTATTCACGCGTTTTCCATCTTTGTTTGATCTTGAATCCGAGAAACCGTGTTCGGTGGCAAGTAGGGTCCGGTAGTCTAGAAATGGGCTGATTTGGACCTAGAACTAGACCTCACAAAACCTGGGTCAAGTCGAGGCTGCAGAATTGGTGTCTCTGTACAACTTGGGCATCACTTTATCTGTGGATTGTGGGTCGGATAAATGGATTTGGGCCTTGGATACATCTTCGGGGTTCTTGGTGAGAAGTTTAAAGGCTCGGTTCCTAGAGGTGGGCAATGTTATGCCTTTCTCTGACTTTAGATGGAACAAGTGAGTTCCAAAAAAGGTGGGTATTTTCGCGTGGCGTGCGGATCTTGACTGTCTTCCTACCCGTCACTCGCTTGCTTTCTGGAACATTAATGTGGCTTCGGTCCTTTGTCCAGTCTGTGGGAATATGGATGAATCGATTGAGCACCTCTTCATCTCGTGTGATCTCGCTCAATCACTTTGGTAAATAATTTCACAATGGTGTATGCTTCCTCTGATTTTTGCCTTTGGCATCAAGGACATTTTGGATTTAGATAAATACTTTAATTGTTCCAAGAAGGTTGCAATGGTAACCCATGCGGTAATTCTCACTTCTCTTTGATGTTTATGGAATACTAGGAACGAGTTCGTCTTTGAACAAAATTCGAAGTTATTAATCTCGTTGGTTGAAGAAATAAAAGTTTTTGTGTTCTATTAGGTTAAGAGTAGAGCAAAATTCGGTGCTTTAACTTGGGATAATTGGTAGAAATTCGAGTTGAAGTCGATTGAGTAGTCTTCATTGGCGTTCGTTGTCTCTTTGTATGTTTGGTGGTTGTCCTTTTAATTGGTGGTTGTATCTGTTTATATATATTATACGTTTTGTTGGCCGTTCAAAAAAATTATTATTATTTCAAGTTCGCTAAACAATCCTTCAAAAAATCATCGGGATTACCAACGGCTAATAGAATATTTCAGTTCCTACCGATATATGTATATAACGTAATGCACTCATATCTTCTCGTACAAGACTTTTATGGGCCATGTAATATGCTATTGGGTTGGTTAGGTTACTGATGTAGTACAAAGCACACATCCTTTATTTCATTATTTTCGTGTGTTTTAGTTAGTTTTATATTTGTTTTGAGTCATTTTTAGTTCGTTTTGAGTCTTTGTTGTGTTTGCAGATGCTCGTAAGAATTAGAAGTCATATAATGAAGAAACCGAGCATGAGAACAAGTCTCAAGAAATAATTGCAAAAATGTTGAAAATCAATCCTTCGCGGTACGTGAAGGGGGACTGAGGATGTTTCGCGGTACGCGAGGAAAGCTAAATAAGGCCCCGACTGTTTTGGCCTTTGCGGTACGCGAGGGGCTAGCCACATTGTTTCACGGCACGTGGAGGACATAATTTTCGAGAAAAACCCTAATTTGATTATAAGTCGAATGGTAATGCAATTATTGAGAGTGTTCAAGTTTTAGCCGTCCAGAGAGGGGTTTGAGGCGATTTTGGGAGTTGGAGAAGAAATTGGAGCAAAATATTAAGTCTTTTGGATCCGGGTTCGTTAGATATAGCGTATTCGGTTTTAAATTCTCGTTCTTTGGTCTTTGATTACTGTGTTGCAACCATGTTTTGTTCTTTTACTTCTGTTTTGGATGTTTTAAGTATGATTCTTTGCTAGATCTTTGATACTGCCTAGGTTTGTGATGATTGCTTAGTATAGTGTAGATCTTTTATCGGTTTTATGGATATTATGATGGTTTGATGATTTTTTAAAGACCTAGGTTTAATAATTATGATTTGGTGTGATTATAATCCCACATGTGTTCTTGTTAAGTGTCTTTTAGTTATAGACGCATGTTTAGGTTGCTTTCTTAACTGTGGTGGTATTGCTAGACGTAGTGATCCATAGGAATAGTAATTTGTGTTGAATTAGATTAAGTGTTCTTATCTCGATACCCAAAAGGTGAGAGGTAGTAGATTAGTCCTCGTTATTAGGATTCTGAGTGTAAACTCTCTGAGAGGAAGTTTCCCTTAGGTTCTTAGTGATTGTTGCTAATCCGAGTCATAACTTGTTGATATGAGATTACCCCGTGTATATTTGATGTAACACCCCGAAATTTATTAGAAAAAGAAAGGATTAAAGTTGCCAAACTTCAAAGTTAAGGGTTGGATATGTGAATAAACAAAGTCCAGGGACATAATATGAAAAATCTGAAAACCAAAGGGGTAGGCGGTGCGCTACGTATTGGCTAAGGAAACCCTCGGGAGATGACACGTGTCCTATGACTATCAGACATGGGGTCCGATAGCGGACCGACACCTGGAACATAACGGTCCGTTATGTAAGCCCGAAGGCAGTTTTGCGGCCGGAGGCGGTAGCAGACTACTACCATCCAACATAACGGTTCGCTACGGGTGTCACTTTGGCCCTATAAATAGATGATCGATTTCAGACCATCTTCATACACAAATACCTTCTCAAACACACATATTCTCTGGAAATCCATTCCCGAGCCCCGATTCGCGTACGAGAGTCCAGTTTCTAACCATTTGGCTTCAAATTGCCATAGATAACGCTGTGGTAAGGTTCCGACCTCCTTTTAAGCTTTGATTATATATCCTTAAGATAGGGTTGTACAAATTAAGTAATGTTATGATTATCTAGGAGCTCTACCCGAGGTGTTTGTCACATTACTAATTAATAAGCTGAATTACTGTCGAGGTGAGTTCTTAAACTATGATGCATGAACCCTTTCATGACATTTTCTGGCATGATTGATTTATGAAACATTTTGAATATCTTGAAACGATTGTATGGATTGTTTATATATAACGTATTCTAAGCGCTTATTGTATTTCACTTGCCCGTGAAACGACATGTTGGACAGGACCCGTGGAACGGTCTTTGGTTATATATATATTGATGATTGTTCATAGTTATCTATGAATTTGGGGGTGGAACCCCATGGATGTGTTCCAGATACTTTGGCGGGTCATTTTAAATAAATTATTTTAGTTTATTAATTCATCAGCTTTGTGCTGACCCATGTTTTATCAAATGTTTTGACCACATCACAGGTAGTTATTAGACAGGGCATTCCAGGACTAGAATGAACTGATGAACGATCCAGATGATGTGCATGCCAGGAACTATTAGTGTCGAATGATATGTTCCTTGTTAGGGACAAGTAATGTAACTTTTGTTATGTAAACAATGTTTTAATATTAATAGAAGTTATAATTTAGTCTTCTGCTATGTGTTTTTGATATCAACATCACAGTAACTAGAAGGCGACCTTCTGACTAGTATATAGTTATCTGACAAATGGAATGTTTTGTCTAGGAAAGAGCGGTGTATAAATCTCTCATAGACTCATCACTCTTACCTAGGAATATATTTGTTGGAGGTACTACTCTATTAGACAACTGTCCTGTGTTACGGGTGTGACATTTGATGTATTGTGGACAGTGAGACCAAGAGGTTATCTGTCTTTTAGGTACTTTATTATCGTTGGAGAGACTGAAAGGTAATCCGACCACCTGGTGGGCGTTTCGCATCTTTAAAGTTTCCTTGTTGGTGACACCCTGAGATTTATTAGGGTTCCACTAGGTTGTCTAGACCTGTTATCCTTAGATACCTAGATCCATCATAGTTTCCATAGCCGGTAGAAGTTTGAGCTTTGCATGTAGAATTCTGACTTATCTGGTATTCTTGTCATTCCTGATATTTCTCAAGTCTTTCTCTGATTGCTAGAGTCGTGCATTTGTTTTCATAATCTTAATTTCATTAGCTTAATCAGTAGTTATAGAAAAACCCCCAAAAACCAAATATTCTTAGTCAGAGTCTAGTTTAGCTATTCAGTGTCTCTAGTGTTCGATAATATTATTTACCATTAAGATGTGGTACACTCGATAGGTTCACTTGCTTGTCAGTGCGGTCTAGTTCGTAGGTTTTCCCTTTATTACTTAGGAGTCTAGATTAGGTTTTATTTATAGTTTTTATAGACCGTCTGGGCGAGATCACTTACATGCTTATGATAGCTAACAAACTAACGATAAGTATCAGCAGATTACTATATATGACATTATTTGTAGAGTAAATTGCATTTTAAGTCATTTACGTATTTCATAAATTTCATTTTGCATTCTTTAACTAAGAAAATGCCAGATTTTGTCCTTTATATCAAGAAATGTTTGCACGTTTATCCTTTGGACTAACGTCCATCAACTTCAAACGTTAAGTGCGGTCACATGCTCCTCGTGTAAGGGCAAAATCGTATTTTTGTCCTTAATAAAAGAACAAATTACACTTTTCATTCTTTATGTTTATACTAAATTCAGAATTCTTCCTTATACTAAGGTAATACCATAAATTGTCCTTTATGATTAAACTTGTTGGCTTTTCAGTAACACCCATTTATTTTTGGCGTTAAATGAAGCCACGTGCCCCTCAGTAGAGACGTGGAATTTCCGTCCAACCTCCCTCCTTGCCGTCTCCGGTCAGATAAAAGGGGGTTACGATTTGCTTCGATTGGAAATAGATAAAAATTAGGTTTCGATTGAACATTTAAGTAATCTGTAATGGAAGATTTACCCCTCCAGGTAACAGTCGGTTTATGGTCATAGAGAAAGCAAACACAAGACCTGCACTCTTCACAAAACCTAGAAACCTAATCGCCAGAGAAAATTGAAACCCTTTTTTATCTATTCTGAATGCGTTTACTTAAATGTTCAATCGAAACCTCCTTGTAATCTAGTTCCAATCGATGGAGAAAATCGAAACTCCCTTTTTTATTTTACCGGATACGGCCTAGAAGGAGGCTGGCTGGCAATTCCTTGTCTTTGGTAAGGGTACGTAGCTTCATGTAACGCTATATAGAGATGGGTGTTAGTGTAAAGGATGAAATGTGCAAACAAGTTAAAACCTAAAAGACAATTTCTTGTATTACCTTATTTAAAGACGAAATCTGAAATTTGGTATAAACATAACGACGAAAAGTGTAATTTTATCTTTTATTAACAACAAAAAGACGATTTTACCCTCACGTAAGAGGCATGTGACCACGCTAAACGTCTAAAGTTGACGGGCGTTATTCTAAAGGATGAAATGTGCAAACCTTTCTAAACACAAAGGACAAAATCTGTAACTTCCTTAGTTAAATGACGTAAACCGAAAGTTGGTAAATAACTAAAAGAAGTAAATGTAATTTACTCTTATTTTTAATTGGGTATGATGGGCTTTGTAATGTGTTAGTAAGTTGTATAGATTATCCGAAGCTACCAAATAGGTCATAACAAATGAACTACATCCTACATTTTCAGAACTTACATTTCCTCATCCAACACATAAACTACGTTTATTACAAGAAACCATAAGAATATTTTACACTGTTGGGCCCTGATGAGTCGTGCCATATGATGGTGGTGGGTTGTTTTGGCCACATAGACCCAAAACGGGTCATAACTTTTATTTTCAAAATTTACAAACAAGTTACATTTCGTTTTGCAGATTTTACAAGCAAATTACATTATATTTCAAGATTTTACAGAAAAAATTACATTATATTACCTTATCTCTATATGTGTACTCACGCGCTTGCCTATGGATTGCTACGAGCATCCGGGAAATGCTTTACCATGTCCTAGACATGCACACCAAAAGCAGTTTCGGGACCGAAACTGGCTGGACCGGCCTGAACCGGTTTCGGTTCCTAGCCGGCCCAAGCAAGAACCGGTTCCTACTCGATTGTACCCGCTGGTTCCAACCCAGTTCCAAGATTTCTACACTCGACCGGTTCCTACCCGGACCCGAACTGGACCGATTCCTACACGGACCCCGCTAGAACCGGTTCCTTCCAGGTTCTAGCTGTTAAACACGTTTTTTTAAACAAAAAGCCGTTTTAACTGTAATAATACCGTTGGAATCGAATTTTGGCCTTTTTTAGCCCCGCTAAGTTAGTATAAATAGATTTTGGATGAATTGGTTGAGTACCCAACTTGAAAACAAAAAATTGAGCGAAAAAACGCAAAACATACTCGTTTTATTCTTATTCCCGACTTTCTACTCTCAATGGCTCACTCGCAATCACAATCATTTGTTGCTCAATCACCAACTGTTGTTAGGGTAATTCCACATTCTAGGAATAAAGAAATTTGGTGCAATTGGGATTTGGTTGATTTAAGTGATGGGTCTCATAAGGCTCGTTGAAAGTTTTGTGACACTTTTTTGAGTAAAGAATCGAACTCAAGTTTAAAGAAACACATTGTTCATAAATTTTGCAAGACGTTGAAGGTGATAACGGATGACTCCGAATAAACACAATTGGGTAGTAACAGTCAAATATTTCATTATGACATAAATATGGTTCAAGATCGAATGAGATAGTTCGTTATTCAAGAAGTTTTACCGTTTAACCACTTCAATAACCCTCAGTTGACAAACATGATTCGAGAGACACTTCAAACTCGTTACACACATGTAAGTCGTACTACACTTAGACATTATTGTATAAAAATGTGGAGAAATACAAAAAAAGATTTAATTGCAAGTTTTTAAAATTTAAATATCGGTGTAAACTTAACTAGTGATGTTTGGTCGGGTCCACATGGTTTACCCGAATCGTACCTTTGCGTCACCGCTAATTGGATAGATCTCAACTATTGGCAAATATTTGTTTCAAATCTCAACGATTGCATTTGAACTTTTCCCGTATCCACATGCCGGAGAATATTTGTTTCAAATTTTAGATTATGTAGTAACAACCTTTAAATTTGAAAATAAAATATTTTCAATAGCATTCGATAACGCGTCAAACAATACTAGCGTGGTTGACAAATTAAGAATAAATATATAGCGATTTGCAACAACGTATTTTTCCACACTCGATGTGTTGCACATATTATTAATTTAGTTGTGCAAGACGGGCTCTCCGCTCATCACGTTGACGTGTTCAAAACCGGGTTTAGATTTATGTTGCAAGACGTTTTCAAAAAAAGTAGGAAAACGTATATCGATTATAAAAAACTTTGTGAAGATACGGGAAAGATTTTCTTAGGACCTAATTGGGATGTACCTATTTGGTGGAATTAGACTTATAAAATATTTGAATGTGCTTTACGACAAAAAGAAATTTTAAAATCTTTTCATGATAGTCTTTCGGAAAGTGGTCACGTCGAACCGTTTCTTGATTTGTGTTGGAAAATTAACCTACGTTTTCCAAACCTTAAGTACAAAATTAACGGGGGTTTGTTATCCGACTAGTAATTTAGTGCTTTCGGAATTATATTTAATGGCTTTAAATTAAAAAAAAATGAAAATAAAAATAATATGTTTAAACAAATGATAGTACCAATGAAAAAAATTAAAAAAATATTTCAAAATCACTCTTTTTTACTTGTGCCGCAGCTTTAAACATGATTTTAAACGCTACGGGGGTTGAATGTTTGATAGACGAAATAATGGACAATTTGGATTTGCACGAAGAACAAACGGATTTTTCCAAAGAAAAAAAATATTTTTAAATATAATCATCAATCAATGTATGTTTTTTATTTACTATGATATGGGTCCGACATAAATGTACCAACATCAAGGGCATCGAGTTCAACTAGCTCGGATGTTAGGGATCCGATGGTGGCTTTATTAAATACCTTTCAAAATGAGACGACTAAACGAAAAAGGGGTAACGCACCATCAAGCGAGCTCGAAAGGTATAGTGGATCGGGTTTTATATCCATTATGTCTGCCAAAGATTATCACAATTTCGATATTTTGGCTTGGTGGAAAAAAAAGAATCTCAAAATCCGATTCTATCCGGTATGGTCCGTGATTTACTAACTGTCCAAGATTCTACGGTACCTTCAGAATCTGTTTTTTCTCTTAGTGGCAAGGTTTTATCTTTACAAAGAACAAGACTCACGCCGGAGTCAGTAGAAATGTGCATTATTTAAAGGATCACATGGACGCTGCCGATCGTGTACAAGACCAAACAAACCTCGAAAAAGAAATAATAATACTTAAAACAAAAGTACACGACGAAGAGGTGGAGGATGGACTATTGTCCGGCATATCCGACAAAAAACTCGTCTACGATGCATCGGTTCGTTCGCAATATTTTGGGCAAGCGAAGACGACGAGTAAAAATAAAACGATGAAGACCACGAAAAAAATAAAAAAGTTTATAAAATGTGTTTGTAAAAACCAATTTACGGTAATTTTGAAAGGTGAAATTGGCACACTACAAAACAAAAGTAAGGAGTAATGGGATAAACAAAATTAAGCTAAGGACACACGCACAAAACAAAATGAAATAACAAAACTCTGTTTTAACTTCATTCATTGAAAATATGGTCCAGTTGTTTATGTTGTATTTGATGAAATAACAAAACTTTGTTTTAAATTCATTACGGCAACTCCAACTCAACAAGTTGTTTGTTGAATGTAAATATGGTCCAGTTGTTTATGTTCTATTTGATGTGTTCTTTCGATTTTTTGTGGAGCTAGGTTTGGTTTGGTTTAATAAAATTTGTTTTAGAAAAAAAATGTTTGCTGGGTAAATCCACATTGTATTTTTTTTTCTTTGTAATTCATCACACTACAAAAATGAATTCTATTATTTAGAGCAGTGGATATTGTCGGATCCAATGATGTGCACGTTTCCACTCATGTTTCTAGATCCATTGCTCGATGGGTTCCACTGATGTATAGCAGTGAATCTTGTCTGTTACATTAAATATAATGTTTCAACTCGTGTCATGAATAAAAATGACAGTTTTGAATGGACTATTTTCGTTCATTTAATTTCAAATAAGTTTGTTAATTAAGTATTGCTAATGTTAATTACAAGATTAATAAACATGGTTTTTTTATGACTTTAAAAATGAGCAAATAAGTTCACTTCGAAGGATAAAAAAACAAATATACATAACAGTTGAAAGAGATTCAAAATCCTTTGGTTCAGAATGATTAGAGAGATGAACTCTCTAACTCCCACCTTCATATTTTTCTATAATTCAAAAACATATTTTATCTGGAGGTATCTCGGACGCAAACATTCTAATGCTTAAATGATGTGTCCTAAAAAAAATGTTAAAGCTTCAAACTTGGAATCACGCAATATGATGTATTTACCAATGAAAATTTAAGTATTAGTTTAAAAATAAACCAATGCCTGGTTAATAAGCGGTGTTAGCTCAAATTTTATTTCATACTAAGTTAAAATCTCGTTTGTTACACGGGTTAATAAAATATAATATTATATAACCAGTAATAAAAATTTTGTATTTTAAGAAACCCGTGTATTACACAGATTGATAAAATATAACGTTATATACTTAGTAATAAAACGTTTATATTTTTAAAAATCTGTATATTACACGGTTTGAATATATTAATTTCTATTTAATTTAATTTTACTTACATCAATATTTAGTAAAAACAAAAATTACATAATTAAATTTTAAAGTTTATTAAAATAAGAGATAATTTAAAATAAATGGGTTTTATTAGTATAATTAATATTTATTTTTAAATATAGGGTCATTTACATATATCCCATTTCTAAGTTTATTTATTACATATTTACCCAACCCATAGTTTTAATTACATATTTTCCTTTCCTAAAGCTATATATTACATATTTACCCAATTCATTTAAAATAACTTATTAAATTACTATTTTACCCTTAATGAACCAATTAAAATACTATTTATATGTATACCCTTCCTAAAGAATTCAATTTACATATAAGGGTAAATAGGTAATTGTGTAACTATTGGGTAAATATGTAATTGATTTTTATGGTTGAGTATATATGTTATTAAAGAGGTTAAGATGAAGAAAATATGTAAAAAACTCTTAAATATAAATCATTATTAAAAAAATGTATTTAATAAGAAAGAAGAGAGAAAAAAGTGTGACCTTGAATATGAGGGTGACAAGTGACAAAAAAAATTAATTTTTTATTAGAATAGGGATTGACGTGTTCGGTACAACCGTACAACGCTATCAAAGGTGATGCACGTCAACGTCATCATTAATTACATTTAAGAGTGATAATCAATATCCTTCAAAAAAATCATTTCGGAAAGCCACTTGAGGTTATCAAATATGTTCTTTATATTTTACTAGCTCACGGCATTTCGGAAATAACTAAAAGGTACACTAGGTCATGGCATTTTGTATCAAAATCATGGAGATTGCTTACACAAAACAAAATTTACAAGGGGTAAAAGTGTCAACTTGTTAAGAAGATAAGATAGATATCGTGCAAAAGAATCAACATGGAAGGGGTCGTTGTTGCGACGTATCTGTAAAGGTGAAAATGATATTTGAGGAGCACAATTATACAGGAAATTTTCGAGGGGTATGGAGGTAGGTGTCGTAACTCAAAGGGGCGTGTGACATATGAAATGATTAGTATTAGCCGCGGATACAATGTAGAAATAGGGGGTGGGTATGCACCCTGTAGTTGCCATTTGGAAGGGTAAAAAACTAGATTATTTAGTATCATATGCGGTTCATAAAGGGTCACTGAAATATTTGATTGGAGGCCCTTAATTTTGATTTTAAAAATGGTAATTTTCTATACCCTAATTTTGTCATTTATCCCTTGACTTGGGTTAAAGGAATTCGGTGGGGGAGGGACATGCACCTCATGAGTCCGGCAACCTTTCATTAAAAATTTCTAAAATGTGTTTGTAAAAACCAATTTACGCTAATTTGTAAAATGCATTTCGGAAATAACTTCATCAAGATCCGACATACATTGCACATTGTTAGAGTCGACTTCTGCATAATCTCCGTTGCAATCCCTTTTGGTTGCCTGTAATATTATTAAGTTGAAATTTAATTAATGTATATGAGTTATAGAAAAAACACACATATATATATAGTATGGATAAATGGTACTTCTTTTATATATGTTACCTCGTATAATTCATGAGATATAAGTGCCACACGATAAGCATATTCAAGTCTAGAATTTATGTCACCGGTTTTGTCTGTCAACGGATTTCCTGCCATGTATCCCTGTGAATTCCATCGTCGCAAGTCGATGTTAAGTGTATAGAAGGTTTTATAGATGCTGATTACAATGAAGATCCTACAAACACTATTCCGGTTATTGCTTGTTTGTTAGGGTAACTTTGTATCTTGGAAGAACAAGAAACAAAATGTTACATCACAAAATATGTGTTTGTGTGTTTATGAGTTTGACCTAAAACCGATCGAACCCATTTAAACTAAACTTAAAACCAAGTATTTCACGTTAGTTCGACAGATTCGTGTCATGCCAAAATTCACATCCCTGTCGTTAAGTTATTGAACCAAGCTCAAGCTAAACCTTAAACTTAGCTTGACTCATTTGAATCCCTACAACCAACACCACCTCACCCCACCCAACTTGTACTTTACTTAATTTTATAAAATAGATATTCAGAATCATTTGTGGGGGAATATTAAATTACAAAATACAAAGGCATGGGTAGCAGAGCCGGTTTTGAGATTTCTCAAAATGTTTTTGGTCCAAGACATTTAAAAAAAACGGGCCTCATAATATAAACTCATAAAGGCATAATAAAAAACTATAACAAACGAATAACGATTATTTTGTTATTTTTTAATAAGTTTGAAAATCTAGTGGGTTTTTTTTAATTTCTAAGTGAGTTAATAAGATAAATGGATAATACTAGTAGTGGACATTTTTTTTAATTTCTAAGTGTGTTAATAGTACATAAAAGAAACGTATGAAGTTGCCACGACTCGGTCATGGAGTTCGAAAAATAGATAAATTGTGGAGCGAATATGAGTTAACATTGAAACGATAAATTAGTTAAACTTGAAGTGGTAAAATTAAAAATTTACAAAGCTAGGGGTGAGTTTTGTCAATTTACTAAAGTGAGGGGAGAAGTGTCAAATTACCAATTTATAAAGTTAGGGGTTAGTTATGCCATTTTCGTAAAGTCAGGGATGTCAGATTAATAATTACAAAGTTGTGGGTGACTTTTGTAATTTAACTAAAGTTAGGGGGAGCAATGATCTATTTTATAAAGAAGAAAAATAAAAAGGAGGGCTGCAAAAATCGAACCTGCAACCTCCTTAAATGGAAGAACATTAATAGTTAATTTAAAACCAACTCATCTAACTAAAGCTTTTATAATATTCTAAAACATGAAATATGTAACTGATAGAGATAATCTAGAGGGCCAAACTCAAGTAATTTATTTTAAAAAACTACGGGCCCATTAAAAGATCGGGCCCCGGACGATCGCTCTCCCCGCTCCCCTTAGGGGCGCCCCTGATGGGTAGGGTTCCGGGGTGACCATTCACCATATAATGCCATCTGAGATGTTGATGGTTCTCTGGATCCTCACATGCCATTTTCATTCAACGAGGGTCGTGTACCTTTCTACAATTTCAATATTGAAAGTACGATTTTAACTCAAGATCTCACTGGATGGTTACTGCAACTATATATTATGACTTTTATGTTTTTAAATACTAGAAATGGTAAATTTAATAGGTTTTAATGTTTACTTGTACGTATAGGGTAGACATCATGTTAAAATGGGATTTTGTTATAAAGAAAAACAGAAGAATAATAAATTTTAAACATGGGTTATGTTAAAAATACTTAGAATAATTTCATGTAGTTTAGGTTATAATTATAGGAAAGGGTTCAAATGTTAACCAACTTTTTATGTGATAATCGTGTTAACCACTATAAAATAATCACATAATTTATAAAAAAAATTTTAATTGTTAAAATAGTATTTATGTATCTTGAATAAATATTTTGAATGTAAATACGGAAATGATAAGTCTTACGTATACGTACCAAATAATGTTACATGTGAGTTATGTATATCTTTTCTTATAAGTTATAACCGCATGGACTTGAACCCATGATCTTCTTAAAAAAATACCACTATGTCTTCTCATTTAAGTTTTAAATTTTATATTTTTATATTTAGGTGAAGAATTATAAAGAACAATAATAATTAATAGAAATGCAGAAAAATCATTAAATAGTTGTCCAGCCCCTGGTTGTTGTCCTTCAGCAAAAACCCGGTAACATGTGTCCCACCCTCGTTCTAAGAATGTTATTGTTATCGTGTTTATTGATTTTTCAAAATCATAATTAAATTTATATGCACACGTATACATCGAGGGTAATTTAATACCCGGCAGACTCAACCTTTTTTGTGTCTAAAACGAATTATAAAATTTGGGTCATTTTCATAAAAGAATAAATTATTTTCTTAGATTTGTAACACATGAGAATATGATGATACACATTTTTTTGTAAATAATTTCTTAAAGTCAAACAATCACACGTATTAAAGTTGGAGTGAGTTTTAGTAAAAAAAGCTCTCTTCAGGTATACTGATTTTTTGTTCTCGTTATCAAAACCTGAAAAATAAACGTTGAATCCTAAAATTTGGGAGCTCTTTAAACATAGGGACCCTAATCGGCAACTTATTTTTTATATAGTTGAGCCAACCCCTAACACAACCAATTTAAGTTAACTATAAAATCATATAAATACCTATATCTATTATTTTAACTATATATTTCTCTCTTAACTTATATCTAGTGAGCACTACATACCGGTATCATACAAATCGTTCGCATAATTTAAATATAAAAACATGTTTAAAATAAATTACTATACAAGAAACAAAGAAAACAGTAATTACAGTTCTATAACAATCGAAAAAATACCATTGGGGTTGGTGGCCCAATGGTAGAGGCAAAACATCTAGAAACACCTAAGGTTTTGAGGTCACGGGGTCAAGTCTCACTAGTGACAAGATTAAAAGAAATTTGCCGTTCTAAAAAAAGCAATTGAAAAAATAGAAAATACAAGAATGGAGATGAAGAAGAAGATGGCTGTGGCTCAAGATTCGTATTCAATACGGGTCTAGCCTCACAAGAGAACTCGTTGTTTCTTAGGGTAAAACATCTGAAGCAGTTAGTACTACTGGTGAGGACCCAAACACTTGAAAGAATACCTTGAAAGAAAGAGAAGAGGACTAAAAGCTTGCTGGAAAATAACTTGTTGTGTGTTTTTTAACTGCCAAGTGAATTCGATATCTCAAACTACTAAGGAACCATTAGTATCTATACTAGAGAAAACGTTGAGACAGCTCAATGAAGAATTATACGAAAAATAAATTGCTTTGAACGCCTTCAAATACATTTTATTTTGTTTTGAATTCTCAATTGAAATGATCAAACTTCTGTTTTAATTACTACTTAAGTGGTAACAGTGATGTAGTGTAGTAGTAACTGTTGCGTCATTGGGAACACAACTACAAGACTGTCCACGCGAGCTAGAACTAGATTACCTATCCGCACGGGTCACGTGCGAGTTGGACGCTAAGGCGCCCGCGTCGCGCTCTGGTATGTGTCTGTCTCCATGTCTAAACCCAATGAGCCTAAACAATGAAGGTATCATGGGCTTCATGTATATTTGAACAAGCCCAGTGGATCTAAACATCAAATGAATTAATGAAGTACTTAAAACAGATTAGTCCAATAAACAAACCCAAATTTTCACATCCTTATTAATGTCGTGTGTTTAAATTTATAAAATATAAGTAAATATATTTTTAATTGATTTCACAAGATCATTTTTTAAATTTATAAATTAAAATGATAATTACGTTAACTTAAAACACACACAATAGACAAATGTACTTATCGCAGCGTAATATAGTTAGTTAAGAACCAAGTATCGAACCAATTGACACGGTCGAGTTCCAATTCTCAACTTTTGTTATCGTTTAGCCGGATTAATTAGTGTATGGTTTTGTGTGCTTGTGAAGTAGAAAAATAAATGACGGTAAAGTAAATAACATAAAAGTAAAAATATGTGTGAAGTGTGTAGCAGAAATGTAACTAGCAGAATAGTAAATAGTAGAAAAGTAAATAAGGCGAGAATGATCAGATTACAAAATGTTTTGCTTCGGGATTCGAATTAGCTTGGTACGTGACAATGTTAAGTTAACTAATTCAGTGGTATGACTACTACAAACTTGTGACCCGGGTCACCGCTAGAGTCTCGTTCTCACTATATTTGATTTGCAAATTATATTATTTAAAAAGTGGTAGTGCCTCCTGATGTGTCGTGAGATAAGTATAAAAATATAAATAAATATATTTTTAGGATGTCTGATTTCACAAGATCAGGTTTGAAATTTATAAATTAAAATGATAATTACGTTAACTTAAAACACACAATATGCAAGTGTACTTATCGCAGCGTAATATAGTTAGGTAAGAACCAAGTATCGAACCAATGGACACGATCGAGTTTCAATACTCAACTTTTGTTATCGTTTAGCCGAATCAATTAGAGTGGGTTTTGTATACTTGTGAAGCAGAAAAGTAAATGACAGTAAAGTAAATAACAAAAAAGTAAAAATGTGAGTGAAGTGTGTAACATAAATGTAACTAGCAGAATTGTAAATAACAGAAAAGTAAATAAAGCGAAAATGATCAGATTACGAAATGCATTGCTTCGGGATTCCAATCAGCTTGGTACGTGATAATTTTAAGTTAACTAATTCAGTGGTATGACTACTAAAAACTTGTGACCCGGGTCACCGCTAAAGCCTCGTCCTCACTACATTTGATTTGCAAATTATATTCATTAAAAAGTGGTAGTGCCTCCCGTTAGGGACAACATTTACCCTCAACGCATCGAATGGTCATCTCCGGGTTGGTTAAAAACATCAGACTCCAAAAATGCTTTATATAAAGTTTAATAGGTGATTATATTTTGCTCAGCGGGAGGCGGTGTAACAATGGGACCAAGTATAAAGACGTACCGTTCCCAACATGAGTTCACCAATTCTTGTTCGCATAATAACTCGTATAAAGACGTACGATCTTAGAAGTATAGACCAAGCCTTGGCTTATCAATCTTTGCTCGTATAATGTCACACCTGTAACATAGGACAGTTATCTAACTAGAGTAGTACCTCCAACAGATATGTTCCCAGGTAAGAGCGACGGGTCTAGGAGAGATTTATACACCGCTCTTTCCTGGACAGAACATCCCGTTTGTCAAATAACTACATACTAGTCAGAAGGTAGCCTTTTAGTTACTGTGACTTTGATATCAAAAACACACAGCGGAAGACTAAATCATAACTTCTATTAATATTGAAACATTGTTTACATTATGTTTAACAAGAAGTTACATCATTTGTTCCTAACAAGGAACATATCAGTCGGGACTTATAGTTCCTTGCATGCATATCATCTGGATCGTTCATCAGTTCATTCTAGTCCTGGAATGATTTGTCTACCGGCTACTTGTGATGCGGTCAAAAATATTTGATAAAACATGGGCCAGCACAAAGCTGGTGAATTCATAAACTAAAATAGTTTATTAAAATGACCCGTCAAAGTATCTTGAACACATCCATGAGGTTCCACCTCCAAATTCATAGATAAGTATGAACAATCATTAGTATATATATATATATATATATATATATATATATATATATATATATATATATATATATATATATATATATATATATATATATAACCAAAGATCGTTCCACGGGTCATGTCCAACATGTCGTTCCACGGGCAAGTGAAATACAATAAGCACTTAGAATACGTTATATATAAATAATCAGTACAATCGTTTCAAGATACTCAAAATGTTTCATAAATCAATCATGCCAGACAAGGTCATGAAAGGATTCATGCATCACAGTTTAAGAACTCACCTCGACAGTATTTCTGCTTAATAATCAGTAATGTAGTAAACATCTCGGGCAGAGTTCCTAGATAATCATAACATTACTTAATTTATAAAAACTTATCTTAATGATTCATAATCAAAACTTAATGGGAGGTCGGAACCTTACTTCGGCACTATATACAGCTATTTGCGGACGAAATGCGAGAAGCCGGACTCTCGGGAGTGGACCGGGACCTCTGGAATCGGGCTACCAGAGCTTAAGTGTGTGTTTATGAAGGTGTGAGTGTGTGCAAATGGCTGAAGTTGACCCATCTATTTATAGGCTGAATTCGGGTCGATGTCGGACCGACAACTACAGGCATAACGGTCTGACATCCCCTATGTCGGCCTATGTTCCTTGACGCACACATGTCGGACCGACATCTATGGACATTAAGGATATGTCGGTCCGACATCAAGCGGAGTCATCAGCTGAGTCATTAGACACGTTTCACCTCCCGATTCATTGCTTCCTCAACACATGTCGGACCGACAAGGGGGCAGGATGTCGGTTCGACATCCGCTTTATTTTCAGATTTTTCATTTTAGTCCCTCAACTTTGAAAATTTACAGTTTAACCCCTGAACTTTGACTTTTGACATTTTTAGCCTTTATTTTTACTTGGGAATTATCTAGGTGACATAAATCTCCCCTCCTTAAAATAATCTCTCCTCGAAATTCAAGATCAGTTAAAATAGATTAGGATACTTAGCCTTCATCTGTTCTGTTAATTCCCAAGTTTTGTCGGCACCCTTCCGACCTTGCCACTGTAACAATACCATTGGTATAACTTTCTTTCTGAGCTTTTGATCTTGAGTTCCTAAGATCTTAACGTGTTGCTCGGTAAATTGGAGTTTATCATCGACATGAACATCATCTAATGAGATTACCTGATTGGGGTCTGCTAAGCACTTGCGTAAACATGACACGTGTTATGAATATCTTGCAATGCTTTAGGCAATTGAAGTATGTATGCTACAGCTCCAACTCTTTCTATGATTTTATAAGGTCCAATATATCTTGGCCCTAATTTCCCACGTTTTCTAAAACGTACAACACCTTTCCAAGGTGATACTTTCAACATCACATAGTCACCGACTTGGAATTCTAATGGTCGTCGGCGTTTGTCAGCATAGTTTTTCTGACGATCTTGAGCAGCTTTTAGTCATTGTTTAATCTGGACTATCTTATCTGTAGTTTCCTGTATGACTTCTGGTCCAGATAATTGATTGTCTCCTACCTCAGTCCAACATACAGGAGTTCTGCACTTTATTCCATAAAGTGCTTCAAATGGTGTAGGTTTGATACTTGAATGGTAACTGTTCTTATAGGAAAATTCGATTAACGGAAGGTGTTATCACAATTACCCCCGAAATCTATAACACAGGCTCTTAGCATATCTTCCAGAGTTTGAATTGTACGTTCACTCTGTCTGTCAGTCTGAGGATGATAGGCAGTACTCATGGTAAGTCGTGTTCCCAATTCTTTCTGAAAACTTATCCAGAATCTAGATGTGAACCGACTGTATCTATCAGAAATAATAGACAGTGGTATGCCATGGTGGCTCACAATTTCATTGATATAGATTCTAGCTAACTTATCTATAGAGTATGTTTCATTGATGAGTATGAAATGGGCTGACTTGGTCAGTCTATCAACCACGACCCATATGGCATTATGTCTTTTATGAGTTCTGGGAAGTTTAGTTACGAAGTCCATTGTAATTCGATCCCATTTCCAGACAGGTAATTCTATCTGTTGTAACTGCCCTGCTGGTTTCTGATGCTCAATCTTAACTTGGAGACAAGTCAAGCATTTATCTATATACTGGGCTATTGATATTTTCATGTTTGGCCACCAGTAATGAGTTTTTAGATCTTTGTACATCTTATTTGCACCAGGATGCATGGAATATCTAGATTTGTATGCTTCATCTACTAATTTTCCTTGAATATCTCTAAACTTAGGAATCCAGATTCTTTGCTTGAATCTCATGATTTCATCATCTCCTCTGGATAGTAACTTCTGTTTTCCAACCATACGCTCTTTCTTAATGTTTTCTTTTTCTAATGCTTTTGGTTGGATTTCATTAATCTGTTCCATTAAGTCTAACTTCAGATCCAATCATAGTGCTTTTACTTTAATCGATTGACTTCGTTCTTTTTGGCTCAAAGCATCTGCTACTACGTTTGCCTTCCCGGGATGGTATTTGATTTCACAGTCATAATCGTTGATAAGTTCCATCCACCTCTTTTGTCTCATATTTAAATCCCTCTGATTAAAAATATGTTGGAGGCTTTTATGGTCTGAATATATTACGCATTTTGTAACATATAAATAGTGTCTCCAAATCTTTAGAGCAAACACTATGGCACCAAGTTCAAGATCATGTGTAGTATAGTTCTTCTCATGAACTTTAAGTTGGTGTGATGCGTAGGCAATAACCTTGTTTCGCTGCATTAACACACAACCCAGACCAGTTCGGGAAGCATCACAATAGATGACAAAATCATCATTGCCTTTAGGTAGTGCTAAGATTGGTGTATGACTAAGCTTATCCTTGAGAATGTTGAAAGCTTCTTACTGTTTTGTACCCCATTCAAACCTTGCTGCTTTCTGGGTTAGAGCAGTCAAAGGTGTAGACATTTTGGAGAAGTCCTTAATGAATCTCTTGTAGTAGCCTGCTAGTCCAAGAAAGCTTCTAATCTCTGTCGGAGTTTTTGGGGCTTCCCATTTCATGACAGCTTCGATTTTACTTGGGTCTACTTGTATTCCTTACGCGTTCACCACGTGCCCAAGAAATTGTACTTCTCGTTTCCAAAATTCACATTTTGAAAACTTAGCATACAATCTTTCTTTTCTCAGGGTTTCCAAAATGATTCTAAGATGCTCAACATGTTCTTCTTGTCTTCGGGAAGACGATGACAAACTTATCAAGGAATGGTTTACAAACCCTACTCATTAGGTCTATAAATGCTGCAGGGGCATTTGTTAAACCAAATGACATGACCAGGAATTCATAGTGACCATATCGGGTTCTAAAAGAAGTCTTAGGTACGTCCTCTTTTCTACCTTTAACTGATGATATCCTGATCTAAGATCGATCTTTGAAAAGTACTTGGCTCCTTATAGCTGATCGAATAGATCATCTATTCTAGGTAATGGATATTTGTTCTTTATAGTCAGCTTGTTCAATTCCCGATAATCAATACACATCCTTATACTTCCATCTTCCTTCTTTACGAATAGCACTGGTGCTCCACAAGGGAAGTACTCGGGCGAATGAATCCTTTGTCTAAGAGTTCTTGAATTTGTTTCATAAGTTCTTTTAATTCAGAAGGAGCTAGACTATAAGGGGATTTTGCAACAGGCTTAGCTCCAGGAATGAGTTCGATTCGGAATTTAATTTTTCTGATCAGGTGGAAGACCAGGTAATTCTTTCAGAAAAACATCCGGGTGATCACAGACTATAGGAATATTGGCAACCTGTCTTTCAGGTTTAACGTTTAAAGCATAGAGTAAGAATATACCGTCTCCCTTAATCAATTCTTTCTTAGCCTTTGCTATTGAAATAATTTCAACCTTACTAGACTTACTATCTCCTTTATCATCAAACTAGATTCATCTGGTTTCTTAATCTTGACCGTTCTCTGGTCACAATCAATCTGGGCCTGATATTGGTTTAACCAATCCACCCCTAGGATAACCTCATATTCATTCAAATTCATAGGCATTAGTGTAACTAATACCTTATCGTCACCAAAATTGATGACACAATCAGGATATAATTCGGCTATCCTATTTTGTTCACCACTAGCCGTTTCAACGACATAGGCATTAATCAGTGGAATTGGTCTTACGCCTAAATATGGGTTGAATGCACATGAAACAAAACTTCTATTTGCCCATGTATCAAATAGAATCTTGGCGTAAATATTATTAACTAAGAAAGTACCTGCCACCTCCTTAGCTTTACCTTTTGATTCATCTCCACTTCCTATGATGAATATTCGTCCAGTGCCCTTTTTCTGACCACCTGACACTTGCTTAGGTGGTTTAGGGCAAGAAGTCTTATAATGCCCTATCTCTCCACAGTTAAAGTATTTAACATTTGGGCATTGAGTTGCAAAATGGCCAAAATTCTGACAAGTATGGCATTTCATTCCCCGATTGGCTCTATCAGGGTTGGAATTGAATCCTCCTCTCCTTGGGAACTTATTAGTCCCTGGTTTGAATTTATAAACAACTTCATCGGGCTTCCTTTTGTGGTCAGTCTTTAGTGGTTCTTGAGCAGCCACCTCATCAAACATTTACCGCACTCTTTTCAACAGCCAAGTCTATGGTCTCGGGTGCGATGGATTTCACTAAGGTACGAACCTTAGGAGGTAAACCCTGAATATAACATTTGACTCTTCGGGATTCAGGAGTAACCAAATGTGGCACCAACTTGGACATTTCATTAAACTTGGTCGTGTACTCCTGATGAGTCATGGTTCAAGCTTCAAACCACAAAAATTCAGCTTCAATCTTGTCCACGGCATTTTGTGGACAATACCTCTTTATAATCAAAGACTTGAGATCCTCCCAAGTCATTCTATCCATCACAGCTTCACCCTTTGTCTGCTTGACTGAATCCAACCAGTCAAGAGCCTCATCTTCAAATGAATATGTAGTAAACTTTACAGCTTGGTCTGCTCTACACTCACCCATCTTTATAACAGCTTCCATAGAAGTGATCCACTTCAAGGCTGCAATGGCATCCTTATTTCCTTTGAAAGGTTTGGGATGACAGTCACTAAAATTCGTGTAGTTGCATCCATGTCCATGAATTCATGTGCTCTGGTTAGTCATGCCAACTGTTTCATGGGTTCGAGTTGTGCCTATATTTTTTCCTAATGGAGTGGTATGAAGGATATCTTCTGTTCGAGGAACAACACCACTAGTAGCTTCGTTTTGGTTTCCCAAATTGTTATGATTCTCTCTCCTTCTAAGAGAATTATCAAGGATTCCAGGTAAAGTTGACTGAAGTACTCGGGTGACCTCAGATGCCACCGCTCTCTGGAACTGAGCTTCAGTCATAATGACTTCTTCTACCGGTTGTTCAGGTTCAGTATTTGTATTCACGTTTTCTTCGAGATTATTGCTTGTGTTTGTTGTATCACGAGTACGGGACCTAGAATTGGGCATCCTACCCCTACCTCTTCCACTACCACGTCCTGCCATCAGGTACCTACATACAGATGTATAACATCTTAATTCGTATAACCAGTCATCATCCAGAAATTCAGAAATTAACAACACTTGGACAAAAATGCCTTTAATTATCTGATTTCTAGGTATTTCTCATTATAGGTCGTACTGAATGTATACACCTAACTTATCCTGAGGCATTCCAGACTAATCTTAGAGTCCTAGTTTAAGTCTAGAAACTATTCCTGTATTATCTAAATCCCTTAAACTGAGGCTCTGATACCAACTTGTCACACCCGTAACACAGGACATTTATCTAACTAGAGTAGTACTTCCAACAGATATGTTGTCAGGTAAGATCGACATGTCTAGGAGAGATTTATACACCGCTCTTTCCTAGACAGAATATTCCGTTTGTCAGATAACTACATACTAGTCAGAAGGTCGCCTTCTAGTTACTGTGACGTGGGTATCAAAAACACACAACGGAAGACTAAATCATAACTTCTATTAATATTGAAACATTGTCTACATTATGTTTAACAAGAAGTTACATCATTTGTTCCTAACAAGGAACATATCAGTCGGGACTTATAGTTCCTAGCATGCCCATCATCTGGATCGTTTATCAGTTCATTATAGTCCTGGAATGCCCTGTCTAATGGCTACCTGTGATGCGGTCAAAAACATTTGACAAAACACGGGTCAGCACAAAGCTGGTGAATTCATAAACTAAAACAGTTTATTAAAATGACCCGCCAAAGTATCTTGAACACATCCATGGGGTTCCACCCCCAAATTCATAGATAACATGAACAATCATTAGTATATATATATATATATATAAATATATATATATATATATATATATATATAACCAAAGACCGTTTCACGGGTCTTGTCCAATAAGCGCTTAGAATACGTTATATATATACAATCGTTTCAAGATACTCAAAATGTTTCATAAATCAATCATGCCAGGCAAGGTCATGAAAGGGTTCATGCATCAAAGTTTAAGAACTCAGCTCGACAGTATTTCTGCTTAATAATCAGTAATGTAGTAAACGCCTCGGGCAGAGTTTCTAGATAATCATAACATTACTTAATTTATACAAACATAGCTTAATGATTCATAATCAAAGCTTAATAGCAGGGCGGAACCTAACCTCGACACTATCTACGGCTATTTGCGGACGAAATGCGAGAAACCAGACTCTCGGAAGTGGACCGGGACGTCAGGAATCGGGCTACCAGAGCTTAAGTGTGTGTTTGTGAAGGTGTGAGTGTGTGCAAATGGCTGAGGTCGACCCATCTATTTATAGGCTGAATTCGGGTCGATGTCGGACCGAGATCTACAAGCATAATGGTCCGACATCCCCTATGTCGGCCTATGTGCCTTGGCGCACACATGTCGGACCGACATCTATGGACATTAAGGATATGTCGGTCCGACATCAAGCAGAGTCATCAGCTGACTCATTGGACATGTGTCACCTCCCGGTTTGATTGCTTCCTCAACACATGTCAGACCGACATGGGGGTAGGATATCGGTTCGACATCCGCCTTGTTCTCATATTTTTCATTTCAGTCCCTCAACTTTGGAAATTTACAGTTTAACCCCTGAATTTTGACTTTTGACATTTTTAGCCTTTATTTTATTTAGGAATTATTTGGGTATCTGGGTGTTACATATAAAGACGTACGAGTTTCAAAGGAAGTTTGATTAAAAAGGGTTTTACGATCTTACTCTTTAAAATCAAGACACTCACAAATATAAGTACGGATTTAGACAATAATAAAAGCCAATCAAAAGATGGTTTTTGGGGACGAATTAGTTAAAGACATAAACATACCACTTCATTAATAGATTAAACATTAACATGCACCAAAAATCATCTTCGCCCTAGCAATACAAAGAAGTTTTAGCCACGAATGGCCATAACGACAAGCGTAATGATGAGTTTTGTAGGCTCCCATATTGTGAAACAAGGAGGAAGAGCCCATCTACTCTCTACTCTGACTACGAGAATGCTCTCTTCTTGAGTGTTATTTTGCCCTGGGTTAGTGTGTGGAATGAAGAACCCAAGCCTCCTATTTATAGGCCTTAAAATGTGCAATGCATGGCCGTGCAATGGGTTGCACGATCGTGCAAAGGCCCAGGGAATCAAACAGGGTATAGAGGACACGGTACTGGGACGTGGGGAGCAGGAGAGGGCAATGCACGACCGTGCATCCCTCTGTTTTCTCCCAGCTTTTGTCTTTAACTCCTGTTGACTATTGTTGACTAATTTTGACTTCTTGGGGGAGAATGCTCCGGGAATAAACCTTTTAGAAGCTTGATTTCTTGGTGTTCTTGATAGGATTTAGCTTGATTTGTATTTTCAATACCGAATAACCTGCAATTACAAAATATTCGTATTTTACGCATAAATTGCAAGGTTATTACTCAATTAGTACCATAATGTGGGATTATTATGTATGTTAAATATGTATAAATGATGACATATCATAACACCCCACACTTAAACTTTGTTTGTGCTCAAGCAAACTTATGCATGATCACACCCATAACTAATGTTTTTACAAAGGTAATGGAATTTCAACTAGTGTTGAGACTTCGGGATAAATCTTGAGCTGCTTATTCTATTTTTGTGTTTTTCTTTTTTTAAGATGATAGAATCCATGACAGCCTACTAGAACATTGATTATGCCAAAACTCCTCACTACTCACAATGTTCACTCAACTCTCGGGTTATATATATGGATAATGTAAGCTAAGTGGGGCACTCGAGTTCGAATCAAATGATGCAATGGTCATAAGCTTGTATGCAAACCAAGTCTCCACCAACTAACTAAGTAGTATGCATGAATCAAGAGGACTTTAAAGAGTTGTAATGTGGCTAAAGTAAAACTAAGGGTGAAAATGAAAATCTTTTTGGATTTTTAGGGATTTTAAAGGGGTGGGCTGCAGCTATCGCGAAACACTCAGCTACGGCCTCATGGCTTAAAATGGAATATACTAAAAGGTCCCTCTACAGTACTCAGATTATGAGGGTATAACTAATCTGAGGGCTCGTTTATGGTCAGATTTCTAAGACCGAGGTCTCTCATCAGGTTCAACTCGTCCCTTATTGCGTAATACACATTGCTGTCTTTTCGTATGGTTCTCTCATCTCATAGCCTAACAGCGTCTACTTTGATCATATGTGTATACTCATTTTGGGAGTCAGTTTGATTCTTGCTATACTTTCCATCGTGGCTCCAGTTGCCACATTTTCTACATCTACCATATCTTTTGGCGGCACTTTTTGACAAGCCGCAGAACGGTGGCAATTGTTCTTGCTTGCGCCACCCTTTTCTTACATCACTGGTCGCTTGAAAAATATTTTTTCGGAGTTCGGTTGGTAATTCACGTTTTGCGAAATGAAGGCAGGAAAGCAAATTGAAATCAAAAGAATGCATGTCCAGTTTTTTAAGGTCTCCCGGTAAAAGACCAACTTCTCCTTTTTTTCTTTTTTTTTAAAGACAAGACAACTTTTTCCACCATTTGTATATTCCAATTCTTCTGAATGGACAGATTCTTTCCAAATTCATCGCGATGATAATGAACTTGAAATGACAACCTAAGATAATTTTCCCATTTTGAACACAGTTAGCCAATAACCGGTGTTTGTGAAAATCTGGTTGGGTGATAGGTATGGGTTTTAGAAAAGAAAAGGCTAAGGCTCAGAGGGCTTTCTAGGTGGATAATATTTTTTTGGTTTTTGGATAATAAGGGTGATAGAAGTCCTAGGTGTCTCAATCATTTTCATACTTCCACTAGTTCATAGTCTTGATATGTATAAGTCATACAAGTTCTGATTATGCATAGAATTCAATCGAATAAACACTCAATATAGCAAACGAAAGAGCATGCAAAAATAATGATAATAATGCTCGTGAAAAGGCTCAGATTATTCTCACATGGAAACGGATGGGATAGGGTTTAGTGATTTCTTATGCATAATTTTCCGTTTGTATCTACTTGTCATGTCTTCATTTTATTTAATAGGTGCAAACTCTAAGAGGTTTTGTTTAAAAAGGGTTCAAATATTTTTTGGAAAATTTTTCGGGTTTTATAAAAGGTAAGTTTTTGTAATGTTTTAGTCATATGGGTAGAAAATCACAAGTTAAATTTTACTGCTTTAAGGTTAACAGTCTTGAATCTCTAATTTCCCACCCCACACTTAAAATTATGCATTGCCCTCAATGTACAAATGCATGTAATGGAATGCTATGTAGGAATTTAAATTTACGGAGTTTTAAGGGAAAAGAAACTGGTACTCCCCCGGTCAATTCGGTATTTAACCTAAGGCCAAAACTTATTGTTGCTGTCAAGTTGTGCCTATCAGCTTCTTGTCAATTTGTTGTTTCAAAGACTTCATCAAATTTCTCAGAAATTTGATATGGTTTCCGGCTCCATGCTCGTAGAGTTGGAGTGTAACTCCTCAAAGTAGAGAGATGATTTGGTGATGTTATTCTACCTGAAACATAAAAGAAAACATAAAAACGAACAAGGAAAATAAAAGATAGTAGTTAAGCTACTAAGGTCCTAGTATCGAGAAGGCATACCTGGGGGCTGAAGTAATTAGAAACTTAAATTTGGAGAAACAAAACATGAGGTCCATGCTTTCTGCCGTATGCCCCAACTTCTCAATTTATTCATAATCATCGGGTTGCCTGCCGGAAGCGCTACGTTTATTTATGGGTCTTTAGCCCGACCCGTACGTGTTGCATCAGTCTTTCTCTTCTAGTGGAACATCATCCACTTCTTGGTCAATTGGTCCTTCGAGGTAGTGTTTTACTCGATGGCCGTTCACTTTGAAGGTTGTTCCATTTGATTTCTCTAGTTCCAATGTTCCATACGAGAATATCTTTCAGACTATGTATGGTCCAGTCCATTTTGATCTTAGCTTCCCTGGAAATAGTTGTAGTATTGAGTTGTAAAGTAAGACTTAACGCCTTCTTGAAATTTCCCCTTCTTTAGCTTCTTGTCATGAAGCCTTTTTGCCCTGTCCTTGTATATTGTTGAGTTCATATATGCTTGATTTCTTAGTTCTTCTAATTCGTGGATTTGTAGAAGGCGATGTTCCCCTGCGCTTGACAATTCTAAGTTCACTGCCTTAAGTGCCCAATATGCTTTATGCTCAATTTCAATTGGAAGGTGACATGCTTTGCCATAAACCATTCGGTAAGGGGTAGTCTCGATGGGTGTTTTGTAAGCTGTGCGTAGAGCCCATAATGCATCTTCAAGCTTATCGGGTTAGTCTTTCCAATTTGGACTTACGGCTTTTTCCAAAATTCGCTTGAGTGTTTGATTTGTGACTTCTACTTGACCATTTGCTTGGGGATGGTCAGGTGTGGAAAGCTTGTGAGTACACCCATAGCGCTTAAGAGTCTTTTCTAATTGAGAGTTGCATAAGTGTGTTCCTCTATCACTAATTAGCACTTTCGGTGTGTCAAAACGAGTAAACAGTCTTTTGAGAAACCGAATGACTACTTTTGTGTCATTAGTTGGTAGAGCTTGTGCCTCGACCCATTTTGATACGTAGTCCACTGCTACCAAGATATATTGATTTCCTTTTGATGGAGGAAAAGGACCCACAAATTCGATCCCCCAAACATCGAATATTTCACATACTTGGATGCTTGTTTGAGGCATTTCATCCCGTTTTGAAACACCCACAGTCATTTGACATGAGTCGCATGTACTTATAAGCTTATGGGCGTCTTTGAAAACAGAAGGCCAATAGAATCCGACCTCAAAGACCTTTCTTTCCGTGTAATTTCCTCCATGGTTACCTCTCGTTAGTCCTTTATGGCATTGCCGCAGTATCTCATGTGCCTCTTTCCCATAAACGCATCGTCGAACTATTTGGTCTGGGCAAACACGGAACAATATGAATCTTCCCAGAAGTAATATTTTATTTCTGAGAAAGAATTCTTTTTTTATCTTGGAACGTCATTCCTTTTACCAGTACCCCGCTTGTTAGGAAGTTTGCGATGTCTGCAAACCAAGGATATTCATCAATGTCTTGCACATGCAGTATGTATTCGTGAGGGAAGCTATCATTTGTGGCCATTTCCTGCGTTTTCTGAGTATTTTCAAGGCGAGATAGATGATCTGCCGCGAAGTTCTCCGCTCCTTTCTTATCTTTGATTTCTATGTCAAAGTCTTGTAATAGGAGAATCCATCTAATTAACCTTGGCTTTGCATCTTGTTTGTTGAAGAGATGTCTTAATGTTGCATGATCGGTGTAGATGACGGTCTTGGATAATACTAGATACGAGCGGAATTTATCGAACGCAAAAACTACAGTTAACAACTCTTTTTCAGTAGTGGTGTAATTTTCTTGAGCATCATTCAATGTTTTACTTTCGTAATGAATTGGGTGAAAGTGCTTTTCCTTTCGCTGTCCAAGAACTGCACCTACTGCATAATCGCTTGCGTCGCATATAAGCTCGAATGGTTTTGTCCTTTTAGGTGATGTCATGATTGGCGCATTCACGAGTTTCTTTTTGAGAGTTTCAAAAGCTGTCAAACAATCGTCGAAGAATAGGAACGGTCGATATTTTTCTAACAACTGAGTTAATGGTCTAGCGATTGATGAGAAATCTTTTTTGAACCTTCTGTAGAATCCTGCATGACCTAGGAAACTTCTGATTCCCTTCACTGAATTTGGTGGAGGCAGCATTGATATAGTTTCAACTTTTGCTCTGTCGACTTCAATACCATCTTTTGAAATCTTATGACCCAGAACTATTCCTTCGTTGACCAAAAAGTGACACTTCTCCCAATTTAATGCCAGATTTGATTCCTCGCATCTTGCTAACATCTTTTCCAAGTTTTGTAGATAGTGATTGAAAGAATTTCCAAAGACTGAGAAGTCATTCATGAATACTTCCATTGATTCTTCTATCATATCATGGAATATAGCGATCATGCATTGTTGAAATGTAGCGGGAGCATTACACAGGTCGAACGACATACGTCTATAGGCAAGGGTGCCATAGGGACAGGTGAGCGTGGTTTTCTACTGATCTTCGGGGGCAACAGGAATTTGGAAGTAGCCCGAAAATCCATCCAGGAAATAGTAGAACATGTTCCCAGATAGTCGTTCCAACATTTGATCTATGAAAGGAAGCGGAAAGTGATCCTTTTTGGTAGCATCATTCAACTTACAATAATCAATACACACCCGCCATCCCGTTACTATACGGGTTGGTATTAATTCATTTTTCTCATTTGTAACTAATGTTATTCCTCCTTTCTTTGGAACGACTTGTACAGGACTAACCCAGGCAAATCCTGAGATAAGGTAGATAACCCCTGCGTCAAGTAATTTGATAACTTTATTCTTCACTACTTCTTACATTTTTGGATTCAGACGCCTTTGGTGCTGCACACTAGTTTTGTAGTTTTCTTCCATGAGTATCTTATGTGTGCAGAATGATGGATTAATTCCTTTAAGATCCATTAGCTTCCATGCAATGGCCTTCTTATGCCTTTTTAATATTGCTAGTAATTTTCCTTTTTCATCATCTTTTAATTTGGAGATGATGACCGGAAGCTTGGATTCCTCATCTAAAAAGGCATATGAAAGGTCAGGAGGAAGCTCTTTTAACTCCAATGTGGGTGGTTCTTCAGTGGACCATTTTGTCTTTTCACTCTCGTCTCTATCTTCCAATTCTTCAATAACTAATGTATCTTCTTCATGATTAGTGTGTTTTATTATAAACCCTTCAAAACTAAATATTCCTCCTGTTCTTCAGCTGGCCATTCCTCCTCCTTCCCTAAGACGTCATGCATGTAGTAGCCTACAAGATAGTCGAAATCATCGAATAGGAACGTAAGATCGACGTGACAGCTTGGTCGCTCAACGCTAGTCTTCCTCCCCAAACATCGATGAGGGCGAGAGCTGTATTGAGGAATGGTCTCCCCAAGATAAGAGGACTACGTGTTCCTCCAATTATATCAACTATCACAAAATCCACTCGAAAAACGAATTCATTAATCTTTATGAGCACATCTTCAGCAATTCCCTTTGGACAGTGAACCATTCTATTGGTTAGATACAATTCTAATTTTGTGTGATGGAGTTTCTTGAGGTTCATCTTGTTAAATATGGCGCCTGGTAGGATGTTTACGCCAATATGCAGATTTGCAATGGCGTTGCCTTGAATCGAGTCGTCTATAAGACATGAAATCATAAATTAGTCGGGCAGTTTCCTTCCTCTCATAATGGTTGAGCATTCTTCATTCAACGTGATTTGTGGGCGTTCTTTCATTTTCTCATGGTTGGTCAACATATCATTGAGGAACTTTGCATGAGATGACATCTTATAGAGGAAGAGCTCGTATGGTAGATTTAGTTGAATTTGATTTAGTAAGGACTGAAAATGTTTGAACTGCTTTTCCAATCTTGGTGGTTCCAAGGTTTCTTGTATGATTTCATCCCATACTATGTTGTCTTCGTCGGTATCCCCCATATCATCTATCTATGATAATGGTCACCACTTCCACGTTCTGTTCTTGTGATGCCTGGTTGTCTTCATCACCTGGTGGGTGATCAAGCACTTCAGACGGATCTTCATGTGTTTCTGTAGCATAGAGTTGAATGATTTGATTCTTTATTTCCTCTAGATTACGGAATAATTTGTCTCGTTTCCAAGGATTTGGTTCAAGAAAGACACAGTCCATGTCTACCGACGGAGGTGGGGTGGGAAGCATTTCTTCAAATGGTGTTGGGTGGAGATTCATCTCATGATCCATAGGGTGCCATACGAAAAGATAACACTCCTCAACGTAGTGTGATCCTCCACATAAGTCGTACCATGAATCTGAGAAATCCCCATCAAATCAGAAGAATTCTTCTTGGGTAAAATTTTCGTTATATGAGTCCATTTTATTTTTGTGAAAACTTTTTCTTGTGAACAAAAGGCTAATCCGTTAACTCGAATTTTTCTTGAAATCACCGTGTCCCTGGCAACGGCGCCAAAAACTTGATGTGTCGTGAGATAAGTATAAAAATATAAATAAATATATTTTTATGATGTTTGATTTCACAAGATCAGGTTTTAAATTTATAAATTAAAATGGCAATTACGTTAACTTAAAACACACACAATAGACAAGTGTACCTATCGCAGCGTAATATAGTTAGGTATGAACCAAGTATCGAACCAATGGACACGATCGAGTTCCAATACTCAACTTTTATTATCGTTTAGCCGAATCAATTAGTCAGTGGGTTTTGTGTGCTTATGAAGTAGAAAAGTAAATGGCGGTAAAGTAAATAACATAAAAGTAAAAATGTGCGTGAAGTGTGTAATAGAAATGTAAGTAGTAAAATAGTAAATAACAGAACAGTAAATAAAGCAAAAATGATCAGATTATGAAATGCATTGCTTCGGGATTCGAATCAACTTGGTACATGATAATGTTAAGTTAACTAATTCAGTGGTATGACTACAACAAACTTGTGACCCGGGTCACCGCTAGAGCCTCGTCCTCACTACACTTGATTTGCAAATTATATTCTTTAAAAAATGGTAGTGCCTCCCGTTAGGGACAACATTTACCCTCAACCCATCGAATGGTCATCTTCGGGTTGGTTAAAGACATCAGACTCAAAATTCTTTATATTAAGTTAAATAGGTGATTATATTTTGCTCACCGGGAGGAGGTGTAACAATGGGACCAAGTATAAAGACGTAGCGTTCCCAACATGAGTTCACCAATTCTTGGTCGCATAATAATCTCGTATAAAGACGTACGATCTTAGAAGCATATACCAAGCCTTGGCTTATTAATCTCTGCTCGTATAAAGACGTATGAGTTTCAAAGGAAGTTTGATTAAAAAGGGTTTTAAGATCTTACTCTTTAAAATCAAGACACTCACAAATATAAAGACGGATTTAGACAATAATAAAAGCCCATCAAAAGATGGTTTTTGAGGACGAATTAGTTAAAGACATAAACATACCACTTCATTAATAGGTTAAACTTTAACATGCATCAAACATCATCTTCACCCTAGCAATACAAAGAAGTTTTAGCCATGAATGGCCATAACGACTAGCGTATTGATGAGTTTCTTAAGTTCCCCTATTGTGAAACAAGGAGGAAGAGTCCCTCTACTCTCTACTCTCTACTCTGACTATGAGAATGCTCTCTCCTTGAGTGTTATTTTGCTTTGGATTGATGTGCGTATAGAAGAACCCATGCCTCCTATTTATAGGCCTCAAAATGTGCGATGCACGACCGTGCAATGGGTTGCACGGTCGTGCAAAGGCCCATGGAATCAAACATGGTACAGAGGACATGGTACTGTGCCGTGGGGAGCAGGAGAGGGCAATGTACGACCATGCATTGGGATGCACGGCCGTGCATCTGTCACACCCCAACCGATGACGGATTATACGTCGGGGAGGACACGGTTGTTCAAAAATCACAAGGTTGACTATTAAAGTTTGAATATATCATTAATGACTTTCAATGGTTCAATACAAAGAATAAGATAACACATAACAAGAATACAATGTTTATTTGATAAGTAATCTAGGTCCAAAGCATCCTATGTGATCATATCAAGTCTCATGCTAGCGTACCTGAAACATGTGAGAAAACTGTCAACTAAAAATAGTTGGTGAGATACGAAGGTTTTAGCAAAAGTTTTTTTGAAAGTATTACAATTCACTATGTCATGTATTCTATAGTATAAATGTGAGAATAAACAAGTTAAACATAGTGCATATCAATCCTCCAACCAAGTTTAGGCATAACCCGAAGGTTACCCTTAAAGTTTAAAGTTTCAAGTTCAGTAACAATCATCATAGGCTCCCCCCATGAAGGGTCAATCAATCTAGGAGGATTGGTCAAATACAATACATCTATCATTGTTACTATATGCTTGATCAAAGTTAATGGATATGCTAGTATTAAGTTTAATTTAAGCATTTAAGTCTCAAGAATAATAACACAAGAATAAGAATGTACGCATAGTTGTACAAGAATTGTATAAGTTTTGATACATGTTTCACCCCAAGTTTATAAAGAAATTAAAACGAAAAAGGCCTAAGTATACTCACTTGGATTTGAGGGAAAGAATGTCCAACAAGATTTTGTATAGCAAGATTTTGAGGGAGAATATCCTCACTCAAGCCTAAAGAACACAAGTCTAAAGTTTTAAGTTTGATACTATAACTCTGTGGCAAATGATCTAGAATTCTAAGATTAACTAGGGTTTCAAAAAGTTGGACAAGAATGATTGTGTTTATAAGGTTTAAATCAAGCTTCAAATGAGGTTTTAAATAAATAATCACAATGTTTGAATATCAAAGTTTAATAGGTTTATGGTATAGAATAATTATTAATTAAAATAATTATTAAGTGCTTTATTAATTATACCAAGTTAAATAATAATGGTTTAAAATAGTTTTCCATGTATGTACTAATGGAATTTTAATAATAGTTAAGTGAAAGACTAAATAATTACTAGTTAAATGGTAAATAGTTTATTAGAAGTTAATAATAATTATTCAACATAAGATTAAAAAAAAATAATGATTTCAAGAATAGTTTAATTACTAGGGATAAATAATATTTTTCTTTAATGAATAAGTAATTATCAAAGATAAATAATTATTCTAAAAGAATAATTGTCTCACTTAATTAAACTAATTAATATAATTCATTTAAGTTTTATCTTCAAGAATTAAGTATTTATTTACAAATTAATAATGCTTAAAAGGTGGTTATAAGTTTAATTAATAATAAGTGCTTTTAAGTATACAAATGTTAAATTAAATTTCTTATAAAGTTTTATTTTAAATCATAAGTTTATAGTTTAAATAAAACTATAAATTTATAAATATCTTAAATAAAGTTTCCTACTTGTTTATAAAGTATTTAAATAAGGACTTTATGTTTTAAATCATAAGTTTATAAATGTTTTAAGGTTTCTATCTTATTTTACCAAGCTTATAAGTTTATAAATATTTTGATTTTTAAAATAAACAAAGTGTATTTTTTTGTTTCTAAAACAAATAACTATGTTTTTTCGTTTTATTTAAATAGATAAATGAGTTTCAAATTAATGTAAATTATAAATGTATGGATTTATAAGTTTATGTTTTTCAAACATATAAGTTTTATAAATCTTTTCTAATTTTATATGATTTATAAAGTTTTATGTTAAACCAACAATTTATAATTTAATATAAAGTTTAAAATTAAATAATCTTGTTTATTTCAGAAAATAAATAACAATTTATTTTTTTCAAATTCTATAAAATATTCTCTGTTTAGAATATAAGTTTTATAAAATTTAAAAGCATTATTATTTTTTTAGCTTTTAGGAATTTAAAACTAGTATTAAAGATTTAATTGTTACAAGTTTTTTTAATTAGAATAGTTCTAGAAAATAAAAGTGTAATTAAAAGTTATTTTTAAGTTTATAAAAGTTTAACATATTTTATAAAAATAATTAAATGTTTTAAAATTGTTTGAAAAAGGTTTTTAAAAAAAAATAAAAAGGGCAAAACTCGGGTTGACCGGATCGAACCCGGGCCACCCGAGTCATACACACACACGCCTAACCACCTGACTACGGGCCTCGCTGGTGTTATAACCTGAACATGTAAAAGATAAACACATGCCCCAATCGTCCCTAATTTCTGAAGAACCCTAGAATCAAAATTCCCCAAATGCGACCCGATTTACCCTCTGTTAATACGAATTGATAGAGGGCTAACGATCTATAAATGGAAACGACAAGATTTAGCATTCGAATTACCTGAAATGATATCGGATTGAGGGAGAACTGGGTTGAGTCCAGCGTCGGCTGTCTACGAGCTCGAACGGCGATTGCATGTTTGATTTGGAGAAATTGTGAATGTGAGATGTTAGAGGATGATGTCGTTGAGGTGTAGCATTAGGCTTTTATAGACAATTTCGTCAATTAATGGTGGATTAGTTGGGAAGATTACTGATGGTTAATTATGATTTCGAATTCGAATTACAGACCATTATGGTTGAAATCAGCCATTGAATGTAGTTGGGTTTAGGACAATTTCGTCAATTAATTGCATTTAGGCCCCTGGAGTTTCAGGGCTTTATTATTTTATGTTTAAACTTGAGTTTTTGTTTAAAATAAGTTTCAGAAATTAACAGTTTTGGTCCCTAGCCTTTTTAAAGCAAACATATGTTTTATTTTTATAAGAATTTAGCTAAGTATTATAAGTTTTATTATTTTAAGATTCTACAAAATAATTTATAAGATTTATTAGTTTATAAGTTTAAGTGTTTATAATAAGTTCATATTATTTTCAAGCTTATAAAGTTTTAAGAATTTTTTACATGTTTATATATATACACACACACACACACACACACACATATATATATATATATATATATATATATATAGGTAGAGGGTAGACTAAAAAGGGATAAAACCCTACAAAGTATAGGAAGGAATCTGGGCTATTAGATTATGGTCATTTGTGGTGGAGATTAACGCGGTGGCATTTTGGTAAATAGTTGGAACCTGGAAACCACCAGGAGGGGTAGAATAGGAAGATTTAACCCCAAAGCTTGCACATGCAAGTCACATGCCATTTCCACAATTTTTTAAAACGTCAATAACTTTTTTATACGTCATTATTTTTTTTTTAATTTCAACATAAAATCGAGCATTTTTCTATCTTTCCAACGAGTATGATATTGCTATATATATATATATATACTCTTTTAAATCGTTTTTGTTTAAATTACATTAAAGTGAGTTTTTTTCAACATGGTGTTTTACATCTGTGGTGTTTTACAACTATGGTGTTTTCAACTGGGTATTTTTTAACATTGAGTTTTTCTAATCATAGTGTTTTTCAACATTATGTTTTAAAGGTCATGGTGTTTTACACCTGGTGGCCAATTTAAACATGGCGTTTTAGCTTTTTTGATCATGGTGTTTTCACAATGACAAATTTCAACATGGTCTTTTTTGGCTTTTTTGGTCATGGTGTTTTGACGTGTTTATGTTTTTGGCGTTTTGCTTCACTCATGGTGTTTTATACTTTTAGCTTAAAATTTCAACACACCATAAACATAAACTTGGTTAAGGATATGTTCGAATTAAAGTTTGTTTTTTACAACATGGTGATTTACATTTATGGTGTTTTTAACCGGGTGTTTTTCAACATTGAGTTATTGTAGTCATGGTGTTTTTCAACTTTGAGTTTTTCTAGTCACGGTATTTTTCACCTGGAGACCAATTTGAACATGACATTTTAGCTTTTTTGGTCATGACGTTTTCACAATGACAAATTTCAACATGGTCTTTTTTTTGCTTTTTTGGTTATGGTGTTTTGACGTGTTTATGTTTATGACGTTTTTGCTTCTGTCATGATATTTTACACTTTTAGCTTAAAATTTCAATACCATAAACATAAACTTGCTTAAGGCTGTGTTTGAATTAAAGTGAGTTTTCAATATGATATTTTACATCTATGGTGTTTTCAACTGTGTGTTTTTCAACATAGAGTTTTTCTAGTTATGATGTTTTTCAACACAGAGTCTTTCTAGTCATTGTGTTTTACACCTGGAGGCTAACTTTAACATGGCGTTTAGGTTTTTTGGTCATGGTGTTTTCAAAATGACAATTTTCACATGGTGTTTTTGTTCATGGTGTTTTAGTTTCTTTATAAACTCTTTGATAAATCACAATGACAAATTATGATCCAACATGACATTTTAGTTTCTTTATACACTCTTTCAACATGACGTTTTAGTTTCAATATGTGTTTTTAGAATCACAATGACAAATTAAAACGCCAAATTTCCATATGGTGTTTTTGGTCATGGTGTTTTCACATGGCGTTTTACTTTGTCATTGTGTTTTACAACTGTGACGTATAATTTATGTTGAACTAGACGTTTAAAAAAAAGGTAACACCATAAACACAAACATGGTAAAACACCATGTATATGGAAGTTAAATTATAAAACACAATGAAAAACTAATCGTCGATTGAAATTTTACGCCAAAAGTGTAAAACACCATGACAAAACAAAAACACGATAAACATAAATTTCATAAAATACATGTATATAGATGTTAAAATATAAAACACCATGTGTAAAATGCATAATTTCAAAAACCATGTGTAAACTCCATAAAACACCACAAAACAACATAAAACACCATAAAAACTCCCAAGTTCAAACAACACCCAGTTGGTGGGTTTTTTTTAATATAGCAATACCATACTCGTTGAAAAGATAAAAAAACGCTCGATTTTATGATGTAATTTTTTTAAAAAAATAATGACTTATAAAAAAGTTATGGACGTTTATAAAATGAGGAGGAAATGACATGTGACTTGCATGTGCATGTGCTGATTCAAAGATCTTGTGTTTTGACACATGTACCCTTTTCCTCCAGTTCAATTCTTGGACACGTGTCGCGCTGAGAATCCTTTCTACACTTTTTAGACTTTTCTTCCTTTCTAACCTAACCCTCCCCGAGGTTAGGCTAGAAAGGGATAAAACCCTACAAAGTCTAGGAAGGAATCTGGGCCATTAGATCATAGTCATTTGTGGTGGAGATTAACACGGTGGCATTTTGGTAAATAGCTGAAACTTGGAAACTACCTGGAGGGATAGAATAGGAAAAATCAACCCCAAAGCTTGCACATGCAAGTCACATGCCATTTCCCCCACTTTTTTAAAATGTCAATAACTTTTTTATACGTCATTATTTTTTTTTTAAATTTCAAAATAAAATCGAACGTTTTTTATCTTTCCAACGAGTATGGTATTGCTATATATATATATATTCTTTTAAATCGTTTTTGTTTAAATTACATTAAAGTGGGTTTTTTTCAACATGATGTTTTACATCTGTGGTGTTTTACATCTATGTTGTTTCATATCTATGGTGTTTTATATCTATGGTGTTTTACATATATGGTGTTTTCAACTGGCTATTTTTTAACATCGAGTTTTTTTTTCTAGTCATGGTGTTTTTCAACAAACATATGTGGTGTTTTACATCTATGGTGTTATATATTCTTTTAAATCATTTTTTGTTTAAATTACATTAAAGTGGGTTTTTTTCAGCATGGTGTTTTACATCTGTGGTGTTTTACATCTATGGTGTTTTATATCTATGGTGTTTTACATCTATGGTGTTTTACATCCATGATGTTTTCAACTGGGTATTTTTTAACATTGAGTTTTTTTTCTAGTCATGGTGTTTTTCAACATGGAGTTTTAAAGGTCATGGTGTTTTTCAACATGGAGTTTTAAAGGTCATGGTGTTTTACACCCGGGGGCCATTTTAAACATGGCGTTTTAGTTTTTTTGTAAATGGTGTTTTCACAATGGAAAATTTCAACATTGTCTTTTTTGGTCATGGTGTTTTGACGTGTTTATGTTTATGGCGTTTTGCTTCAGTCATGGTGTTTTACACTTTTAGCTTAAAATTTCAACACCATAAACATAAACTTGGTTAAGGCTGTGTTCAAATTAAAGTGAGTTTTTATCAACATGATGTTTACATCTATGATGTTTTTAACCGAGTGTTTTTTAACATTGAGTTTTTGTTGTCATGGTGTTTTTCTACATTGAGTTTTTCTAGTCATGGTATTTTTCACTAGTGGCCCAATTTGAACATGGCATTTTAGCTTTTTTGGTAATGGCGTTTTAACAAAAGACAAATTTCAACATGTTCTGTTTTTTGCTTTTTTGGTTATGGTGTTTTGACGTGTTTATGTTTATGACGTTTTTGCTTCTGTCGTGATATTTTACACTTTTAGCTTAAAATTTCAATACCATAAACATAAACTTGGTTAAGCATGTGTTCGAATTAAAGTGAGTTTTCAACATGGTGTTTTACATCTATGGTGTTTTCAACTGGATGTTTTTCAACATTGAGTTTTTCTAGTCGTGGTGTTTTCAACAAAGAGTTTTTTAGGTCATGGTGTTTTACACCTAGATGCCAATTTGAATAAGACATTTTAGTTTTTTTTATAGCGTTTTCACAATAACAAATTTCAACATGGTAATTTTTGGCTTTTTTAGTCATGTTTTTTTGACGTGTTTATGTTTATAGAGTTTTGTTTCTGTTATGGTGTTTTACACTTTAGCTTAAAATTTTAACACCATAAACAAAAAACTCCATAAAACACCATAAAAACTCCCAATTTCAAACAACACACATTTTTGGTGTTTTCAACTGGGTGTTTTTCAACATTGAGTTTTTCTAGTCATGGTGTTTTTCAACAAAGAGTTTTTTGGGTCATGGTGTTTTACATCTAGATGCCAATTTGAATATGGCGTTTTAGTTTTTTTTTGTCATGACGTTTTCACAATGACAAATTTCAAAATGATATTTTTTGGCTTTTTTAGTCATGTTGTTTTGACGTGTTTAAATTTATGGCGTTTTGGTTTTGTTATGGTGTTTTACAATTTAGCTTAAATTTCAAACAACACCCGGTTGGTCTTTTTTTTTTTAAATATAGCAATACCATACTTGTTGGAAAGATAAAAAGACGCTCGATTTTATGGTGAAATATTTTTAAAAAAATAATTATGTATAAAAAAGTTATAGATGTTTTAAAAAAATGGGGGAAATTGAATGTGACTTACATGTGCAGATTCATTCCTTTATTTAAAGATTTTTGACCCAATTGCTTTTTCCCTCCTTTTCCCCCTATTATACACGTGTCGTGCTGTGGTTTCTTCCTACACTTTGTAGGGTTTTAACCCTTTGTAGCCTAACCCTCCTATATAGGGGTGTTCAAAAAAATCTGAATCCGAAACCGAACCCGAAAATCCGAATCCGAATTATCCGAAAATTCGGATATCCGAAATTCGGATATCCGAATTTTCGGATTCGGATTCGGATAGTGATTTTCGGATATTTCGGATAGTTCGGATATCCGAAATATTATATTTATATATTTTTTTTAATTGTTTTTATTATTTAAAAATAAGAAAATTTGAATCAAAACCCGATATATTATATTTATATATGTATATTTTCTAATTTTTTTTTTAAGGTTTTTAATTGTTTTTGTAATTTAAAAATATTATTTTTATATATTTTTTTATTTTTTTTATATTTTCGGATATCCGTTTCACTATCCGAATCCGTATCCGAAATTTTGGATACGGATTCGGATAGTGAAATTCACTATCCGAAAATTTCGGATATCCGAAATTCGGATATCCGAATTTTCGGATATCCGACTTTGAACACCCCTACTCCTATATATATATATATATATATATATATATATATATATTCTAAGTATAATTGTTTTTCCTTAACTACATATTAATGAATTTAATATTTAAGAAGAATTGGTTTTCAGGATTTAAGTTTATAATCAAGGAAAAATATATCAGAAAAATCCCGGGTATTACAGCATCCCTCTGTTTTCTCCCAGCTTTTGTCTTTTAACTCCTGTTGACTATTGTTGACCAATTTTGATTTCTTGGGGGTCAATGCTCCGGGAATAAACCTTCTAGAAGCTTGAATTCTTGGTGTTCTTGATAGGATTTAGCTTTATTTGTATTTTCAACACCGAATAACCTGTAATTACAAAATATTCGTATTTTAAGCATAAATTGCAAGGTTATTAATCAATTAGTACCATAATGTGAGATTATTATGTATGTTTAATATGTATATGTGACACCCAACATTTCAGGCCAATATCCATATTCTTTTTAGCACGTTCACATGTCATAGTTCCTGGATCATTATTTTGACTAAGTGTTGTCATGAGTCTAGCGTAGAAGCACAAGTTACATTTTAGTAATTTTAAAAATTACTAGGAAATAAACAATTATAACCCGCAATGTACGGTCATTGGTTATTAACAAGATTTTATTCAAGTAAAGTCTAGAAACACGTTTTAATGTAAAAACATATATATTGGTGACTAAACCTTTAAAAGATGTCATGAAAATGTGTGTTACATGGTCTTAAGTTATTTTTATGTGTAAACATGTATTATATAGTTAAGACTATAACTATGTCGGGATGCACTAGTAAGCTATTGAAACTAGTCAAATTTGCACAAAATACATAAAAATACTTGATCCTTAAAAGTCCTACACCAGGTATTATATCACAGGATCACCTACCGGGTTTACACCACTTAAAAAATACCTAACTAATACTTAGAATGTGACTAGATAATTGGAACAAGACCCAACCCCCCCTAACCACCCATTTTGGCCGAAAATAAAGGTGGGGCCACTCACCATGTCTTCTTCATTTGTTTCACCATTCCTTGTGTCATAAAAACCTTACTCAATCAACCAAAAGGTTGGACAAAGTTAAAATCACATCTTCTCCACCATCCTTGTGATGATTATGGAAGATCCAACACACCACTCAAGCTCCATACATTGTCATGATGACAATTATTACTACCAAGATCTTACTCCACCTCAATCTAGTATATAAGCGAATGAATGGAAACAAAGCAAGAACTTTCCCTTGCTCCTTCTCTTTCTCTGGGTTTTAACCAACCCCAAAACCAAAAGAATACCCAAAATCCCGTAACTCAGTTTCTGCCAGATTTTTGGCCAACTTCGCAAGACCGTATCTCTTTCGTTCCTTGGCCAAATCAGTCAATTTATTTTCTATAATGAAGCTCTATGTTAAAAAGGAAGAACCTAAGTAGAAGCACTCGATTCCATGGAGAATTCGACCCCCAAACAGCCTGCGCAAGAAGGCCGCTTAGTGCAGGTCGAATCTGGACACCTCTTTTCATTTTCCTGTTTTGAGGTACCTACACAACTCCAATTCTAGTAATTCTTTTTCACATCTCCTCTGGTTTCAATAAACTTGATTTTAGAAGAAAACCCCAAGTCATTTGGTCTTTTAAAACCATCTAAAAGTCTACTCGAAGTACGCCTAAGAATCTGAGTTTTTAAGAACAAAATAAAACATAAAAGTCTTGATGAGTTTTGCTTTATTTCTTCATGAGTCATGTTTGAATATATATACTTATACACATACATGTTCATACATATAATACTAAGCTAGAAGGACGATGAATAAGATAAGGACACATCAAATATAAATTACATATATATATATATATACATACATGTGTAGGGTAGTAGTTTGCGACTTGGGACTTGTTGAATAAATATATATGAAACCATAACACATGTATACACGAATGAACACTTGTGGATTAATCATGGAAATGTTTTATAAAGTGTTAAAGGACTTGAAATCATACATATATATTTGCTTAGAACTTGATAATAGTTAGATTCGAAACATGAAAAGTGACTAGATATACATGTGGTTGAAATAATGATATATACATGATAAAGATGTAGGTTCATAAAAGTGTTTATGATTAATTGACATAAAGATGGTGGAATATATATACGAGTTAGGAAAACCCTAATAATAGGTGTATGTATATACATAAAGTATATGTATTTGTTGAATCATGACAAGTACACATGTGATAGTATAACCGTATGAAAGTATATGTGCATGAAATATACGAATAGATTCGGTTAAAACTAAATAATCACACGACATCATGAAACGTATGAGAACATATGTAGAGATGTAGAGATACATGTATACATACATTGGATAAAAATAAATAAAGATGTATGCATGATGAACGTAACTAAGAAATAAATATTATTCGGAATATATTTGCATGTGAACGTGGTAACGTGGTCTATACGTACGTAGGGTAAATAACATGCATACTGTATACTTGAACGATATTTGAGATTTTATATAATTATTTTTATAAAATAATTATATGATTATACATGAACTATAATATATGTATATTATAAGTTGTTACAAAAATAATATTTGTTTTTGGTACACTTAATAAGTCACCAATAGTGAAACATAATATTTTCTCGGAAAATGTGTAAACGTCTAGACTGGAATAATAATCACCAATGAGTCGTCACATGAAACTAAACAAAGGCATACTTAACGAGATTGTTAAGTCGGGTGAACAACTTGCAATTAAGACGGGTAGTCTTAACACATTAGTACTCTTGTGTGAATATGATACGGACAGAAAGGAACTTTTAACACACTGTTATTTACTAGGATTTCATCGGACACAAGGTGAGTTCACGACCCCTTTTTCACTTTTAATGTTTTGTAAACTACCGGGGGGGAGGGGCGGAAACATACTTACATATTATGTATTACATTATTGTTCAATACATTTGAAAACATTTTTGTTTTATACATTTGAGAAAAGATTGCAAACATTTTTATATGATAACAAGGAAACAAGACACTAACACTATGTCATACATGGTGAACAATATAACGCTTACAGTCCCCGGATTAACACACTTTTTGTAACCATTAGCTATGGACTTAGCCTGAGATTATATGGATAGTACTATTGGGGGTGACGTCCCCGGTCATGGTTAGTCACGCTAACCGGGGGTCCACATGGCCAAATGACCGCATATTGTCTTATTCTCGTGGTTTAGCGAGGGAGGGACATTCATTTGTCAGGGTTTGGTTACGGTTTCATGTATGGACATAGATATTTGTAAGACTAGCTAGCTTACGAATGGAACAAGAACATTTGTTATCATATGGGTTTAAAATTATTTGTACTTATTTCACGACGGTAAAGTCGTGAGCATGTTTTCGGGTAAAACTACTTATCTTATGATGGTAATGTCAGGTATACGTTTTCGAGGAAAACTACTTATTTTTATGACGGTTAAGTCATGTATATGTTTTCAGGGAAAACTACTTATTTTTATGACGGTTAAGTCATGGATATGTTTTCGAGGAAAACTAACTGCACTAAAATAACAAACTCTGTGAACTCACCAACCTTTGTGTTGACACTTTCAAGTATGTTTCTCAGGTAACCTTAGCAATAGCGCGGTTGGACTAGGCTAATTATGTTGGATCAAATCCTAGTAGCTGGATGGGCATATATTATAAAGTCTCAAGTCTATTGATGATCTAGAAGAACTTAGATCATTGTATTACTTAGTCCTAGTAATTGTATATGTAATTAAGTCATAGAAATCACTATTACAGCTTCCGCTATCATGTAATGAACCAATCATTGCAACCTGCATTTATTTATTAAGTAAATAAATTTGGGGGTGTGACAGATTGGTATCAGAGCAATGGTTTTAGTGAATTAGGTTTCCTTAGTGATACCTAGGCTCTAACCGGACTCATTTAGGGACCAAGATTTCTAAGACTTGCATCACACTAAGAACACCCGAGACTTGAGTATAGGAATTCCAACCGTTGCCGAACAATTTGTGTAGACTATTAGTGTATGGAGTTACACTAGGGTATCATTAGCTACACTAATACATAATACAATTACATGGAACATGTAACGAACACTTAAACACATAAAACAATATGAAAATAATAGACACTTACAACGTTTCTCAACAAAGTGTCGCTATTCGGATTACGAGTCAAGGATAACGGGTACTCAGCACACTGCAACCTTAGAAGATCGAGTTACGAGCTGAGCTTGGGCGACGACGACAACAATCTTCAGTTACCGATCTTGGTCACAACAGGCTGAACCCGTACCAGATGCTGTACCCATTCCTGCCCGACACCTACAACTACTCCAGCCTTGGAGGAAGTTTCTTTCTAACACATGTGCGGTATCAACATTCTCCTTCATGAGTTGCTGGGTCGGATGCATAGACTCTCGCCATGAGATATGGCAGGAAGGATTGCCCAGACAGAAGGGAACCCGAGGTGGATAAGCAAGACTAATCGGGAAAGAAATCCATGGGTGAGGAGACCAAGACATTCATAAGGATCATGCGGATCCATGCATAGATACAGACTTGGAGCATGAGTTGCTCGACACTTATTGAGGATCTCTGCCCTACACATAGTGCTTGACTTCCATACACATTTTATTCTTGAGAGACACTGGTGGTGCCTCTCTACCATTAACCTCATCTGGCAACAACCATATTGAACAGATTCATGAGTATTGGTACACATAACTAAGAGTAATCCGGTAGAACAATACACACTCCTGCATAAATGTGCAAACACGATCTAATAAACATTTCAATTCCGTTATGACTAGAAGCTTGGGATAGAAGAAGCACTACACGGATCATGCAAAGTAAATTATCATTACGGGTGCACACTTAATCATGATTTACAGTGCATGGGAACTTTAGTGAGTCTTGCTGTCCAAACTAATGATCAACCCATGTTCTCAGTCACTTGATTAAGGATTGGACCTTAACAAAACGGACTTCTCAATTAGGTGTTCACAAAGCAATCTCCCAGTTCGGGAGGAACGTGAGAAATTCAAATTGAATTCCACAAATCCTTAGTGAATCCTGGACGAAGAAGGATTTCACACATTCATTCTTTGAGATTCAACTTGTCAAGAAGACATCAAGATGAGCATTACCTCAACCAAAGCATACAATAATAATTATTGTGGGAGATTATAGCGTAATCTCAGGATCCATCATACAATTCAGTCTCATAATTACTTGAAATTTACGCAGGAGTGCTATGCACTAACTTCGGTAATGGAGCAGAAAATTATCTTGACCCGCATACACATGGAACCTATGGGGTATTGCGGAAGCTCGACATGAGCGAAGTAGGTAATACGACATTTCAGGATATTGGTCAAACATGGTTACACTCACAACCTTTCACATTCAGTACTCCTTTAAGTCCGACAATTCTTCCGGTGACGAATAAGTCGTGACTTATTTTCAAGTGAATGCCAAAGAAACCTAAGTATGGACCAACGACTATTGTCGAACTAACAGAAGGAAGACATTCAAAACTCTTAAAAGAGTCCCAAGTGCGGGATTTCTTGCTGATCTCATTAGTTCATGATATGCATAAGGGACGTAAGAACGAGTTGTTCACGACAGACCACTATCCCCAAAAATCCAAGAAGGATAATGTTATACCCTTTTGTACCCGCACTTCCCCAAGGACCATCTTATTGGATGGATCCCAGATTTCAGTCTAGAGGAGAGGCGTAATCACATCTTTCGCTCCTAGTTTTCTATATTTAGGAAGCTCTAGAGCATCTATTGTTAAGAAATGGCTCAGTAAGAGTGCAAATTTTTTGATGTTTTACACTAATTACCTAAACTTTATCCTTGTGCTTAGGATTTTGAGGCTATAACCTGTATGAGTGGAACACGTAATGGTAAGTAACCAAAGTACCATTCAAACACTAAGGAAGTGCAGACACACTTAATGACTAATAGTTGGCCATTGTAAAAGCTCCCAAACCCTTTCTGTCGACTTAATGGATTGACAAACCCATAGCCCATTTTGGGCAAAAGCTAATTCTACGAGACCATTCTCATAGTCTCACTTTTCATCTCCTTACCTAGACGGAATGTGAACATTCCAAACAAACATAGGACTTCATATGGCTTATATACTGTCACACCCCAACCGACGGCAGAATACGTCGGTGCGGGACTTGGAGACTGTTTATGAGCACATGGTTGGCTATGTTGTAATATATTAAATCATTACATTTCATTTCATAAAAAAACCAAACAGAATCCAATCAAGTACATGAAATTCAAATACATAATAAGTTTCTTTACTGATTAACTAGGTCCACAACTTAAGTGTAGCAAACTTGATCAACTCAAACACTTATACCTGAAACATGATTAAAACAAGGTCAACTAAAAAGTTGGTAAGCATACACAGGTTTTGACTCTAAATAGTATCATTGTGTTGTGTGTATACAATCTATACATATCATGGTTAATAAGGAAATTATGGAGAGTTACTATTGTGAAACCATGTTGTACAATCAAACCTTTGTAACTAGCATGCAAAATTGTGTTGTCGGTAACAATAACCCTAACTGGGTGGGTTTGTCAGACTCAATAGATCTATCACTCCTAGTACTCAAGCATAAGGCTCAAATTACACACATGAATTTATGGTGGAATTGTATTGTGTAGTTTGTAAACATTGAATAATTGTACTCATGTTTCACCCCAAAAATGTAAATAGTGTAAAAGCGGCTATGTAAACTCACCTTGCAATGAGTAGCTAGAAAGTCACACAAGTATGTTGTTGTTTTTGCACAATTGATTCGGCTAATCTTAAATTAACCTATGATTTAATAGTTTAAATGTATCAATAACGGGTTCACAAGACTTAAGGGAGGTCCTAATGCACAAGGGATTGAGTAGGAGTTTGGTTGGAAGAATGTGGGACTTGATTGTATATGAAAAGGGTGCTTATGTAATCTCATGTAATAGTTATGTGTGTACAACATAGGGTTTCATTTCTTTTGCAAACATGTGGATTTATGTATATATAAATAATTTATTGGTGTTCTTTTGTTTAATAAATAAATAATTAAGTAAGGGACTTGCTTTTGTTTGTGAGTAATTGTAAAATAATAAGTTGAATAAACCATAATTGAATACGTAAATAAATAAATAAAATCCTTTATCTATTTGATTTTTATGAACAATAAGTTGTTAAAATGTTAAGTAACCCATACTTTAAGGACTAAAATGGATAATGTTCTAAATAATAATTAAACAATTAACTATAATTTAAGAGTATGATATGTGTTATAATCCTAATAAAAATAAATAAAATGGTTTATCTTTGATAATTTAACAATTTAAACCTATAAAACAATTTTGAGTATTCAAGGGTTTATATAATAGAAATTTTGTTTTTTTTATATAAATTATTTTAATGCTTAAAAGCTATTTGTTAACCCTTTGTGATAATAATAATTAAGCATTTTTATATAAAAAAGTATTTGTTGTAAATCATTGAACATTTATAAAATGATTTATTTATAACCATATTCGATTATAAAAAGGAATAATATATATATATATATATATACACGCTCATAAAGGTTTATATTTAAAAGTATTTTGTAGAAATATTAGAACTTTTATACGTATTGACCTTTAAGGTTTTATAAAAAGGATACGTGAGTTCGTACATATGTATATATATGTAATTGTGTGCATGTGTATATGAGTGGGAGTATCGTCGGGTCTAGAACCCGCGACCAGGGGCGTATGAGAGGTGTGATTTAACCAGTGAGTTTGGGCATCAATCCTTGAAGGAATTAGAAACTCTTAATTTTTAACATTCTGGTCCAGAGACTTATCTTCCCAAATACCCACTTGAAACACCATGAATTCCAATTACTCACAGATCAAGCACAAATCGATGGGGCTTTGAAAAGAAGTGCACAAATAAGATGAAATATGGTTCTATTACCTGGAATGGGACTGAAACGAGAGGCCCTAACCCCCCATATGCAGGTCGCGATAGTGAGAGGCAGCAAAACAAGGAGATATTTCGGATTCGTGGGTGATTACGAGTTATGAACGGTTTGGATATATAATGGGGTGAATTTGAACGCGTTTACGGTGTTTAATTGGCGGAAATTGCGGGATTTCACCATCAATTTGACAATTTTTCAACTCAAAACCATGACAAACCAAATGGGTTTTCAATCCCACTAATTCGACTCTAAATAATCAAATTGATGCTTGATAAGGATTTAATACGCGATTGTGAACGTTTAGGATTTAAAAGGAAAGATTTTGATTATGGATTGATAGGAATTAAGGGGTCATTTGTGGGTTTTGACTTTTACAAGTCAATCCCATCAATTTCTATGTCCAGGGTTCAACACAAGAAAAAGGGTGGGTGGGTGGGTGGGGGGGGGGGTTCAAACTAAGGTTTTTGAGGGTTCAAGGCAATAAGGATGGGGTTCAAGATCAAAAATACTATAATTAAGTATGGAATAGTTTTTATAAAACTTAAAAAATCTCAAACATTATTTATTTTATTTATTTTAAATTATTTTGTATAGGAAACTTAATTTTTATAAATTTACAAATTGGATAGATGGTTTTTTTTAATATAAATAACTATATAAATAAATACATGTGTAAAATATATGTATGTGTATTTATTGTAAGCCAAAAATATGAAATTGTATGAATAAAAAATCTAAATTTGAATGACTTGAAATCACAATTAATGGTTTATAATATACTGAACTAGAATGAAATTAAAATGTTATTATCGTATAAAAGAAATTTACGTCCAAAAAAATCATGGTTGTTACAGTATCCCCAAGTTGAGGGAATTTCATCCCGAAATTCAACCGTTGGAGGTCATTGAAATCAGGAGATAGATGAGGGTTTAAATTTTCAGTGAGCTTTGGTTGTCGGTTTGTGGGGTATAATTGATGACAAGCTTTAGGTCCGATACTCAAGGTCAGGTATGGTCATTGAGTCAAGTGTAACATCCCAAAAAAAAAACGACAGTTATAATAACGGAATAAACGAACGAGACATGTCGGGTCGGGCCGGCAGGTTGGAAGGGGAGCCTCCCCTATAAATAGCCAATGTCACCACCCATTTCTCTCATTTGCAACATCTATAGGGAGAAACCGTAGAGAGAGAAAGTTGGCGGATCGACCCGAGATTGAAGAAGTGTGTTGCTCCATAGCTCGTGAGAAGAACCTCCGAATCAGAAACTCGATACAGGTAACGATCCAACCTAGATTTGAGTTTTTGTTCATTTTTGGGTTTTTCGGGTTTTGGATGAAATGGTAACGTTTTTACGGATGAAAATGGAAGAAAAACATAGATTTGAGTTCCTTAATGATAAGCAAACGTTTTGAATGTAAACAAGTTCGGGATCTTGACGTGATCAGACCCGAATGCGAAAGTTAGGGTTTTTACGGTGAAGCTGATCCTGCGTACTTATCAAGTACGCACGAAGAGGATCCTGCGTACTTATCAAGTACGTATGAAGAGGATCCTGCGTACTTATCAAGTACGCATGAAGAGGATCCTGCGTACTTATCAAGTACGCATGAAGAAGGTCCTGCGTACTTATCAAGTACGCATGAAGCAAGTTTACGCACTTATTAAGTACGCAAGAGCAAGGCCCTGCGCACTTGCTAAGTGTGCAGGCATTAGGCTGTTTAGGTAAAGTCAGTGTGTTTAGAAGGTTAAACCGTTAGAGTCGGGATTAGGTCTGACGTGTATTTAACTAATCAATTCAGATTGGAAGTGACGTTGTTGGACCTTTGTTTAGGACAACCCAGATTAGCTTACCAGGTGAGTTCTAGAAGCCCTCTTTTAAATGTTTTGAATAATGTTTTTGGGCTGGTGTGCATACGTAACGATGTGACTATTTTATAAAACGATGTTTATGAATGTTGTATGTGACGTTTTATAAAATGATGTTTATGAACGATGTTTTAGAAGGAAGGGTTTTGAAAGAAGTGTTTATGAAATATTTTGCCAAAAGAAGTTTATGAAGTTTATGAAGTGTTTATGAATGAAGGAATGATTTTTAATAAAACGTACGAATGCTTTAACTGAAGTTTTGAAGTAAAAGAAGTGAATGTTTAACAAACGAACGAATCTGCCAATATTCCGTAGGCCATGAAGGTTATGGGTATAGGAAGTATGTTATGGGCCTTTACCTTTTAGGGGCCTTTGTGCCTGGCCAACTGTTGTACAACTGGGGTGATGACGGTCACCAAGGGAATTATCATGATCCTTGAAGTTTGGTACGATTTACCTTATGGGGTAGTCGTGCTTGAAGTTTGGTACTTGCGCCTTACGGGGTGCAGTGCTTGAAGTTTGGTACGTGTCATCCTTGTGATGTCGTGCTTGAAGTTGGTGTTGAATAACCTAAGTATCGGGCCCTAGGAGTTCTTCACCCGAAGGACAGTACGGTGTTGATGGGCCTAGTGGTGGTGATCTTTAGGTTATTCCACTAGTATGTGACATTTGGATTTGACGGTTACGAGAAGGCGCAGATTTGATATGTTCGTTGACTTAAGTTTATGTGCTATGTTATGTTATTGCATGTTTTTGTACGCTTTTATTAATGAAGGTTAAGGATATGTTTTTGACAAATATTTGAAGTTAAGGTTTTATGAAAAGCTAGAACTCACTAGCGTAGCTGACTTTTTAGTGTGCACATTCAGTATAAGGCAGGTTATGATGATGGAAGGTGATGCTGGGCGGCTTGATGAGTTACCCAGATGAGATGAAGACTGGCATCCCGTTATGATTAGCTTATGTTATGTTTATGTAATAGACTATGTTACGCTTCCGCATGTTGAACAATGTAAAGGTTACATTTAATGAAGTATTTTCCGTAGCGTTATTTGATATTCAAGTTTAAGAACTGTGTGTGAATGAGTAAATCCAACAAGTGAGGCCTCCCGGGTTTGGGGCCTTACAAGTTGGTATCATAGTAATAGTTTGAGTGATTCGGACACTCTTAGTGTCTGAACTTAAACTGTGAATGGGACCGAAAGCGGATGCCAGTACGGATAACTCGAGTCACAGCATCAGGTATGAAGGTAGTATATATTTACATATATAGTATGCCTTAGAAAGGGTTAGGTAAGGACTTGTGTTCTGATGGAATCACAAAGGTGGTCAAATAAAAATCGAAAGGTAATGTAATGGTTAATTGTAGATGGCCAGTGTATATTAACATCTTACAGTGCTTGTTGAATTTTATTTGTTAACTAGCGTGATGACATTGGATTCCTTGTCTTATAGAACGAAATGGCGGGACGAAAGAGCGGAAGGCGTGGTGGGGGCCGTATCGGTGGTCGTACCGGTGGTTGTAATGGTGGGCGCGGCAGAACCCCTGCACGCAAGAGTATAGTGAAGAAGGAAGTGTTCACACTGAACCGGCGGTTAGTGTGCATGGAACTGAGCAGACACAGGTTGAAGAACAACCTTTCACTTTTGAACCAGAAGTGAGAGCATCTATAGCTCGAGAGTTCACTGAGTTGATGAAGGTTTCCTTGCCAGTACTGTTGGCAGAAGCATTAAAAAAGGTTAATGAGATGGGTGGGTCTAACACGGCGGTTGATACCCCGAACACTGAGGCAATCAACGCACCGCTTAACCGTGGTTGCGACTATAAGACCTTTAAGGCATGTGACCCGCCGGTCCTGACTGGGAAGAAGGACGTGGTGGCTATTTTTGATTGGGTAATCCATATGGAAGCTGCCATTCGCCTGAGCGAGTGTCGAACGGATCAGGTTGTGAAATTTGCTGCTAACTCCTTGAGAGAGGAAGCATCCCATTGGTGGGAAGGTGTACGTCAAGCAAAAGGGAGCGAGGTTGTGGATGCAATGATGTGGGCTGATTTGAAAACCTTGGTGATCAAGAATTTCTGCCCAAGGAACGAGATTGAGAAGGCAGAAAGGGAATTTCTAGGTTTGAAGGCCGGGAGCATGACGCACCGGCAGTACACAACCCGATTCAATGAACTGGCACGTCTGGTGCCACATCTTGTCACGACTGAGGAAAGAGAGATTGCATGCTACATTCAAGGACTGTCGGACCAGGTCCGCACCGATGTTAAGGAAAACGCCCCTACTACCTATGATTCGGTAGTAGAACTGAGCGGCGTGGTATTTGATGATCTGGCGCTGAATGTCGTTGCCATTGAAGAGCCTAAGAAGAAGCTGAGTTTTCCCGCTAAGCGATCGGGTGGGAAGTTGTTTGGGGCTCGGGACAAACATGCCAGGGTAGGCGAGACGGCAGTCTGTGGAAAATGTGGGGTAAGACATGCGGATGAATGTCGGCTAGGGTCAAATCTGTGCTTTAAATGCGGCAAAATCGGACACTACTCCCGTGAATGCCCGCAAGGCTTCAAATGCTACAACTGTGGGGAGAGTGGTCATATGAGTCGGGAATGCACCAAGCCCAGGATGGGTCAAGCCGGGAAAGGGAAAGGCACGAAGAAGAAAGGAGAGAGGCCCCGAGCAAAGACTCGAGGCTATGCGCTGACGCAGGAACAGGCCAGAGCGGACCCCGACGTGGCTTCAGGTACGTTTATCCTTGACAACACTTTTGTATCTGTGTTATTCGTTTCGGGTGCCAGTAAAATTTTTATATCTGCAACTTTTTGTAAAAGGGTAAAGTATACTGTGAGTAAACTAGAAAGGGCCTTTAGCGTAGAAACCGCAGAGGGTAAAACTGCGAGGGTGACTGATGTAGTTGACAATTCCACGATAAAAATAGAAGGCCATAGATTTCCCGTCAGGTTGTTTGTCATGGTTTTGGGTGGGTTCGATGTCGTGTTAGGAATGGATTGGCTAACTACCAATGAAGCACAAATTATATGTAAACGAAAGATAATCCGACTCAAGGCTCCGGATGGTAGCAAAGTCGAGGTTTTTGGAGATCGTGACGCCCCGATGCCAAACGTCATCTCGATGATTAAGGCAACATATTACTTGAGGCGTGGATGCGAGGCTTATCTGGTGTACGTAATTGACGAGAGCAAGGAAGTGAAGGAACTAGACGATGTACCCGTGGTACGCGAGTACCCGGAGGTGTTTCCAGAGGATTTGCCTGGGATACCACCCGACAGAGAGATCGAATTTCGAATCGACTTAGTACCAGATGCCCAGCCCGTGGCTAAGGCTCCATATTGACTAGCACTAGTGGAGATGAAAGAGTTAATGGCACAACTGGACAGTTACTTGAGAAAGGATTTATCTAACCGAGCATCTCGCCGTGGGGTGCTCCAGTGTTGTTTGTGAAGAAGAAAGGCGATTCGATGAGAATGTGTATTGATTATCGCGAGTTGAATAAACGTACGGTGAAGAACTAGTACCCTTTACCAAGGATCGACGACCTGTTCAATCAATTGCAAGGCGAAAGTTGGTTCTCAAAAATCGACCTTCGGTCCGCGTACCATCAGTTGAAGGTGAGGAAGAAGACATACCGAAAACTTCATTTCGCAGGCGTTATGGACATTTCGAGTTCCGCGTAATGTCTTTCGGATTGACGAACGCCCTTGCAGCGTTCATGGATTTGATGAATAGGGTGTGTCGACCGATGCTGGACCGATCGGTAATCGTGTTCATCGATGATATCCTCATCTACTCCAAGAATGAGGGTGATCACGCATGTCACTTAAAGGAGGTGTTGGAGGCTCTGAAAAAGGAAAAGTTGTATGCTAAGTTCTCCAAATGCGCGTTCTTGCTTAGGGAAGTCCAATTCCTAGGTCACGTCATTAACCCGAACGGCATTATGGTTGACCCAGCAAAGATAATGACGGTAAGGGAATGGAATATTCCTAAGACGCCAACTGAAATCCGCAGTTTCTTGGGATTGGCAGGCTACTATCGGATATTCATCCAGGAATTCTTGAAAATAGCTTCGCCGTTGACAAGGTTGACTCGGAAGGAGGTAAAGTACGAATGGGGTTCGACCCAGGATGAGGCGTTTAAGGAATTGAAGGAGAAACTAACCCAAGCTCCAGTCTTGGCCCTTCCCGAGGGCAATGAAGACTTGGTGGTATACTCTGATGCTTCGGGCCAGGGATTAGGGTGTGTGTTGTTGCAACGCGGGAGAGTGATCGCATATGCATCACGGCAATTGAAGGTTCACAAAGTCAGTTATGCGACTCACGATTTAGAACTTGCTGATGTCGTATTCGCATTGAAAATCTGGAGGCACTACCTTTACGGGGTGAAGTTTACTATTTACTCCGACCACAAAAGTTTGAAGTACTTCTTCGAACAAAAGGAACTTAATATGAGGCAGAGGCAATGGTTGGAACTATTGAAAGACTATGACTGTGAAATAATATACCATCCTGGAAAGGCAAATGTGGTGGCTGACGCTCTAAGCCGAAAGGATGTGCCTACTCCTATTAGAGTGAAAGCTTGCCAGTTGGTGGTAACATCGGATGTGATGAGAGAAATTGAAAAGGCTCAAGATGAGACACTTAAAGAAGAAAACATAAAGAAGGAAAGGATGGTTGGCCAACAGGACAAGTTGGAATATAACACCCTTGGTGTTAGGACACGTTTTGGATGGGTATGGATGCCTATGGGTGGCGAGCTTAGAACCAAAATCTTGGATGAGGCTCATAAGTCTCGGTACTCTATCCATCCTGGTACCAATAAAATGTACCAAGATCTAAGGAAGGAATACTGGTGGCCTGAAATGAAGCATGAAGTGACAAAGTACGTAAGCAAGTGCATGACTTGCTCGCAAGTAAAGGCCGAACACCAGAAACCGTACGGAAAGATTCAACCACTTGATATACCGGAATGGAAGTAGGAACACATTACCATGGAATTCATAACCAAGCTACTTCGCACAGCTAAAGGTCATGATACCATTTGGGTAATTGTGGACCATTTAACGAAGAGTGCTCATTTCCTACCTATTCGCGAGACATTCTCGTCAGAAAGGTTAGCGGAAGTATTTATTAAAGAAGTAGTAGCACGGCATGGGATGCCTTTGACGATCGTATCTGACCGGGACACACGATTCACATCGAGGTTTTGGAAAAGATTTCACGAGGCGATGGGCACGAGACTCAATGTTAGCACGGCATACCACCCGCAAACGAATGGTCAGTCCGAAAGGACCATTCAGACATTGAAGGATATGCTTCGTGCTTGTATTATCGATTTTGGCGGCAGTTGGGACAGTCATCTGTTGTTAGCCGAATTCTCTTACAACAATAGTCATCACATGACGATAGGCATGCCGCCTTACGAAATGTTGTATGGGAGAAGATGCAGGACCCCGGTTTGTTGGGGTGAGATTGGACAGAAGGAATTAGGAAGTCTTGAAGTCGTAAGAGAAACGTCGGAAAGGTTTGATCAAATCAAAGCACGAATGAAGGCCGCCCAAGATCGTCAGATGTCCTATGCGGATAAACGACGAAGGCCTATTAAGTTTGATGTTGGGGACAGAGTAATGTTGAAAGTGTCACCCTGGAAGGGAATCATACGATTCAGGAGGAGAGGAAAGTTAAGTCCGAGGTTTGTCAGACCATTCAGGATAATGGCACGGGTTGGTGAAGTCGCTTATCGGTTAGAGTTGCCTCATGAGTTAAGTGGGATTCATCCTACCTTCTATGTATCACACTTGCGAAAGTGTTTGGCGGATGAATCGGCTCACGTACCACTTACTGACATCGAGGTCGACAACAGCCTTAACTACATCGAAGAACCCGTGGCCATCTTAGACAAAAAGGAGAAGCGTTTGCGTAATAAGATTATCTAATTGGTTAAAGTCCAATGGAAGCATCGAAGGGGATCAGAAGCAACTTGGGAAACGGATACGGAAATGAGGGAGTCGTACCCTCAACTATTTGACTTATGATAGGTTTCAGGGACGAAACCTATTGTAAGGGGGTAGACTTGTAACATCCCAAAAATAAAACGAAAGTTATAAAAACGGAATAAATGAACGAGGCATGTCGGGTCGGGCCGGATGGGCCGGCGGGCTGGAAGGGGAGCCTCCCCATTAAATAGCCAAGGTCACCACCCATTTCCCTCATTTGTAACATCTAGAGGGAGAAACTGTAGAGAGAGAAAGTTGGCGGATCGACCCGAGATTGAAGAAGTGTGTTGCTCCATAGCTCGAGAGAAGAACCTCCGAATCAGAAGCTCGATACAGGTAACGATCCAACCTAGATCTGAGTTTTTTTTGTTTTTGGGTTTTGAATGAAATGGTAACGTTTTTACGGATGAAAATGGAAGAAAAACATAGATTTGAGTTCCTTAATGATAAGAAAACGTTTGAATGTAAACAAGTTAGGGATCTTGACGTGATCAGACCCGGATGCGAAAGTTAGGGTTTTTATGGTGAAGCAGATCCTGCGTACTTATCAAGTATGCACGAAGAGGATCCTGCGTACTTATCAAGTACGTATGAAGAGGATCTTGCGTACTTATCAAGTACGCATGAAGAGGATCCTGCGTACTTATCAAGTACGCATGAAGAAGGTCCTGCGTACTTATCAAGTACGCATGAAGCAAGTTTGCGCACTTATTAAGTACGCAAGAGCAAGGCCCTGCACACTTGCTAAGTGCGCAGGCATCAGGCTGTTTAGGTAAAGTCAGTGTGTTTAGAAGGTTAAACCGTTAGTGTCGGGATTAGGTCTGATATGTATTTAACTAATCAATTCAGATCGAAAGTGACGTTGTTGGACCTTTGTTTAGGACAACCCAAATTGGCTTACCAGGTGAGTTCTAGAAGCCCTCTTTTAAATGTTTTGAATAATTTTTTTAGGCTGGTGTGCATACATAACGATGTGAGTATTTTATAAAACGATGTTTATGAATGTTGTATGTGACGTTTTATAAAATGATGTTTATGAACGATGTTTTAGAAGGAAGGGTTATGAAAGAAGTGTTTATGAAATATTTTGTCAAAAGAAGTTTATGAAGTGTTTATGAATGAAGGAATGATTTTTAATAAAACGTATGAATGCTTTAACTGAAGTTTTGAAGTAAAAGAAGTGAATGTTTAACAAACGAACGAATCTGCCAATATTCCGTAGGGAATGAAGGTTATGGGTATGGGAAGTATGTTATGGGCCTTTACCTTTTAGGGGCCTTTGTGGCTGGCCAACTGTTGTACAACTGGGGTGATGACGGTCACCAAGGGGATTATCGTGATCCTTGAAGTTTGGTACGATTTACCTTACGGGGTAGTCGTGCTTGAAGTTTGGTACTTGCGCCTTACGGGGTGCAGTGCTTTAAGTTTGGTACGTGTCATCCTTGTGATGTCGTGCTTGAAGTTTGTGTTGAATAACCTAAGTATCGGGCCCTAGGAGTTCTTCACCCGAAGGACAGTACGGTGTTGATGGGCCTAGTGGTGGTGATCTTTAGGTTATTCCACTAGTTTGTGACATTTGGATTTGACGGTTACGAGAAGGCGTAGATTCGATATGTTTGTTGACTTAAGTTTAGGTGCTATGTTATGTTATTGCATGTTTTTGTACGCTTTTATTAATGAAGGTTAAGGATATGTTTTTGGCAAATATTTGAAGTTAAGGTTTTATGAAAAGCTAGAACTCACCAGCGTAGCTGACTTTTTAGTGTGCACATTCATGTTAAAGCAGGTTATGATGATGGAAGGTGATGCTGGGCGGCTTGATGAGTTAACCGGATGAGATGAAGACTGGCATCCCGTTATGATTAGCTTAAGTTATGTTTATGTAATAGACTATGTTACGCTTCCGCATGTTGAACAATGTAAAGGTTACGTTTGATGAGGTATTTTCCGTAGCGTTATTTGATATTCAAGTTTAAGAACTGTGTGTGAATGAGTAAATCCAACAAGTGAGGCATCCCGGGTTTGGGGCCTTACATCAAGCATTAATGGTGGTAGTGGATTTGGTTTAAGAGAATTAAGGAGAAAATCGTCGAAGAATATTTTGGACTCCAAGATGTAATGCATTACTTGTAATAGGAGCGATGATAATTTGATGATTAAGGTTTGTTTAAGATGTAGTCTAATATGCTCAAGAATTGGTCTAGGTCAAGATAACATAAAACTTCACGTGACACGAACAATGCTACTTTTGGTAATATGATAGAGCACTTATATATAGGAAGTACCATCGGCGTATCCGCCATGCCCTTGTCATATCACATTGGTTTCGGTGTTATATATCACGATAGGTTTTAGGTCATAACACACGACAAAATTCACTATGTTTTTCCATGCGCTGATTTTTATAATTACGTGTGCACCCATAATTACTCGAATCTTCGCATGGTCTGTATAGATCCTTCTGTTGTGTGCGGGTCAGGAGAGGGTACTAAATGACTTAAGTGTATTGTTTTACGTATGGGCGGCTACCAAACAACTGTGTTCCTAGATAGTAAGACCATTCAGGAAACTAAAGAGTAATAATGTAGTATAACTTAAAGTTCCATCGCTTACTCGTGTTTGAACAAGAATACGTCAAACCCCGAGTAGCTTCAAAATGTTATAGCTTCCTCGTGTTTGAACAAGAATACGTCAAACCCCGAGTAGCTTCAATGTGCTATAGTTTTCAACCTCAGTGAACAAAGTGCATGATCATGCTTTGTGTATAATGTGATCACTCAATTGCAACCAATGTAAACAATTTAGTTCCGTGTATAATGTAAACACACAAGTTCCACTTATGATCTAGTGTTATGTACATTGTAAGAAAATAGATTTAATGTATGATCTGGTGTTATTGTAAGCAAATAGATTTCATGTATACTGTGAATAGTTTAATACCATGTATATAGTAGACAAATGAGTTCTATGTATAGGGTGAACAATTTAGTATTTATGTATTTTGTAATCAAACACTTTTTTCATGTATAATGTAAACAATTAAGTATCATGTGCATCGTGAATAACCAAATTTCATGTATCATGTAATCAACCTTAGCTCATGTATATTGTGAATCAACTAAGTTTTATGTACTATGTGGCCAATCCAATATGATATATATATATATATATATATATTACAAACAACATGTATCATGTAAATCAATCTTCTATTATGCATAATGGGAACAACTAAATCTCATGTGCTCAATCTGGTATTATGTATATTGCAAACACTAAGTCTTATGTGATCGTATTGTGTATTTTGTGAACGTGTATACGTAACTTATTGAATTTCGTGTGTGATGTAACTAACGATTTTTTATGTGAACGAGTGTTGCGGACAAGCGTGTTGTTTGACATTCATGTATAATGCGGGTAGTTAGGTTTTAGCTTTTTTAAATCTTCTTGCGGTCTATATGAAATGATTCATACCTTTGAAGTGGCAGGTATACTCATACATTACCGAAAGTGCAAGACAACAGGGGTCCTGAAAATATTCTGAGTGATGTGCTTGCGAATAACTGATTTTTGTTTGTAAGTAGTTGTAATTGTAATTTGTTCTTGTTTGTAGATAAATAAGGTAGTGAAACTAATGAGTTGAATAATTTAAATAAATGGACAATTTATAGGAAAACCCTTTTATTAAATTTTCAATTATTATAAGGAGAATATTTTTAAGAGAAATTAATGGCTAAATTGTTATTTTTTTTAATAATTAAGCCAGGGTTTAATAATAATCAATTTAACGAGAAAAAGTCATAATTAATTATTAATTAAAAATAATTCTTTTATAAAACAAGTTGTATTAAATTTCCTCACAAGGTGAAAAAGTTTATAGAAAATTTATATTTCAGATACTATTTATAAACTAAAGGTTTGATAAATAAAATACCGATGTTGTTTAAATTAGATAATGAGATGGTTTGTTTATGAAGAAAATTCATAGGTACGTGTATTGATTTGCAATGAATGGGAAAGTGATGTTTGGGTGGTCTTGATGAAAATATGATGGTAATATTAAATCGACGAGTAATGGCATTAAAGTTGTAAATCAAAACTTAACATTGAATGATAAAATGTCAAAAGCTTAATTCAAACATAAGGTAGCGGTTTCAAACGAGAATTTAAAGACAAAGCAGAACAATCCAGCTAGCGTCTCAGATAGCTCTCAACGAGGAAGCAGATGAGCACCAAGACGAACATTGCTATGGTCACTCGGATAGCAAACTGGGCCTTAGCTCTAGCTCTTCCGTGCATTTCTCAAGTATTTATTTGTCTTCTTCCAGGCTTGAAATCTTCTCCTCCTGGCACCATACTTGATTCAAGAAGCTATCTATCCACTGACCTAGTAGGTCGTGTCTTATCCCGTGCTCCATCCCTTGTCTCACTAACTCTGAGGTCCTCACGAATTAGTGGATGGCATCAATTGGGACTCCCATAGCACTAGGGGCATGGTATGCCTTTCCCTAGGGTTAGGATGATATGGGTCGGGTGCTAGGTAGGGGTCTCTCAGAGGGGATGGTAACTTGTGGTGTAGGTGAGGTGTCTGATACGAGTTTCTTGATGGGGGTGATCCAGATGCTTGAAGTCTCGGGCCAGTGTTCCTAATCCAATCTGCTATTATGACAAACCTTGGCCTAGTAGTTGGGGGTGTTGGTGACTGATACACTAGTGACCCGATGTCTTCTTCCAGATCAGACTCTGCTCCGGGATGGTATACCAGGGAGGAAGGAGAGTAAGAGTCTATGTCTAGCAGAGAAAAAAATGAAAAGTGTTGGAGCATGTTATGTGACAACAAGCCTTGTAATAGATTAGTCTTTATGTTTAATGTTTTGAATGTTTTTGTCTTGTATTAGCTTCAGTTTGCACAGGCGAACTTAGCATGTTCGCCTGATATAGTTGAGGCGAACTTAACAAGTTCGCCTGAATTGGTGTTGGCGAACATGTTAAGTCCGCCTGATCCAGTATTATTGTCTATAAATAGTGTAGGAGTTGTTCTCATTTGTAACTATTCTGTATCTCTGGAATTACTCTGTGTGTACTGTTTACAGATTGAATACAAGAAACGTTTTGTGATATCTTGTCTTGTGTGTGATTCTAGTGTGTGCGTGAGTATTCGAGACATACGTATGCGTTAGGATTCTGCACTACGTATACGTATCACGTGTTTTATAGCAGAGATCGATCGTTAGACCCGCTGGGACTTACAAGTGGTATCAGAGCCATTGCTCTTGATTAGCTACTGTTGTTTAACATTGTTTCGATTGAATTTGCACAACAAGATGAATATTTTCAGAAGTTTCTGTGTTCTTGATGTTTTTAGTGATTTTGGAGATGGATTTTGATTGATTTCTTCATATGTGGTGTTGTTTTACCAAAATTGATCCGTTAGAAGTGTTCTAAATCATCATTTGAATAATCACACGGAAGGAATTTCTCTAATTCATTCAAAATCGAGAGATATGGAAAATTTCGGCTTTGTTCGTGTGTTTGGGTGTTAGAAATCTCCTCCTTGTTCATCAGCTAAAACAGGCAAACTTATCTGATCAGTTACGGGCGAACTTACCAAGCGAAATTGTTAAGTTCGCTATACTTCATTTAGGCAAACTTGTCAGGCGAATTTGTTAAGTTCGCTATAGGCTGAAACTTGCCAAAATTTTCTAAGTGTTGAATTGTTCTAAAGATGTCTACTTCTAATCAAGTAAACAACATGACTCATTTGTTGAATCATGACAATGAGATTGATACAACAACCAAACCACCGAGGCTTATGAATCTCAAGGATTATTCTGTAGGATCGGTAAATACAAGATGGTTCTATTCCAGTTGAGATTGGCGGAAACAATCACAACTTAAGCAAAGTAAAAAAGTAGACAAGAAGAATACTAATAAATGCAATTTTGTATTAAGCTTCAAGTGTTACAAGATTACAGAGAAAAATCTTAAGCCAAAAGTCATGTTACAATGAATCTAAGTACTACTTATATAGTAACTTAGAATCAAGAAAGACCCTTGATTCTAAGGATCAGATCTAACACAGACCGTTGATCTTGTATTAAAGCTATTCTACATATACAGACAATAATAATAACTACAAAGGTTAAATTTACTCAAACTTCTTCTTAGGCATCATTGCTTGCATGCTTGGAGAAGAGCGTTGTAGTGCTTTATTGTCTGCACCAGTGATTTTCTTTCTACATGGAGTGTGTCAGTGGTGTAGCCAAAAGTTGTCAGTGGTAAAGGTTGCTTTTGCTTTTGCAAGGCTGGTCAGCTGCAACGTTTGATCATCAATGGATGAATAACTATCAGCAGCAGAGTTGTTGATCAGCAGCAAGATGCAACCATCCAAAGCTGCTGATGATTTGCCTATCAGCAGCATCAAGTGTTGATGCTGCTGAGAGGCTTATCCGCAGCAACTCTGGTCTTCAGCAGCTAAGACTATCCGTAGCAGATTTGTTCTTCAGCAGAAGAACAAGTATCCGCTGCTGATAAGCTTATCCGCAGCAGCTCTGTTGGTCAGCAGCAAACTCTGAGATCAGCAGCATTTGTACTTAGAGAATTTTTTTGCCATCAGTCTTTATTTCTACAAACTCCCCCTAGACTGATGCTACCAAAACTCTCTTACTGCTTTTGTTGCTGAAGCTTTTGCATGTGGCTGACAATTCTTTCAACCTCATATCCTCTCTGGTCCTTGCTGGGATTGTTAAGAGGAAGCTCAGATAGATTCTTGATGTCTTTGCTGGCCATTTTGAAGATAGCTTTGCTTGAACATCTCATCTTCTGTTCTATAACATATGTCAATGTGAACTCATCCTTTTCAGCATTGTAGGACCAGCTGATGAATGGAGAGTGAGATTGGAGAGGTTTGACATCAAGGATTTCATCTCTGCTGGGGTTGAAGTGGTGTTTGATTGCCAGCAGGAGATGTCTCCCACCATCATTCATGGGCTCATTGACTTCACCCAGCTCCATCATTCTTCTTAGATCAGAATCTGGAAGCTGTAGTACCTCATCAACAGATGTATAAATTGATTTTTGTAACTTCTGACCTTCCCCTGAAAACTTCAAACCATTGGTCTTGAGAGCTGTATGACCATCTGTATATTTCTCTTGAGTCTTCTGGTTTGGAAGTAGGTTTGTTTTTCTTTTTAGGAGGTTGTTGATGAGTAGGAGCTGGGTGTGAGGATTTGGACTTTGAGGGTGGAGAGGAGGGACGTCTAGGATGGAGAGTGGAAGGTTGTTGGATTGAGGAAGTGTTGGGTGAGGAAGAAGGCTTGGGTTTCTTTGTTTTCCTTTCTTCTTCTAGAATGATTACCCTTTTCTTGGAGCCTTTCTTCCCCAGTATTTCTTCCTCCTCCTTCTTGACTTTAAGGTAGAGTGCTTGCAGGTTCATGAAGTTCATGGGACCCAGCCACTTTCCACTCTCTCCTCTAGCCTTAAGGAAGTCAATCATGATCTTCCTTTCTTCATGGGCTCTTTGGTTTAAGGCAATGGTCTTCTTGGACTTTTGTTTGGCCTTTTGTTCTTCTTCAGTCTTTTTCTTGTTTGCCAATTGACCCTGCTGACCCATGAAGACTCTGTAGATTTCTTTATTTGATAGTTTCTCTAGGTAGTCTACATCCCCACCTTGAGAAATTAGAGCCTTTACCCATTCCTCTCTCATTTCTTTGGCTAGTTCAGAATCAGTTATTCTGAACTTAGCCTCTTTCTTCTACTTCTTCTTCTTCTTCTTCTTCTTCTGTATCTCTTCTTCTTCTCTATCGAATTGTTCCTGCAGTTGAAGAGCAAGAGCTTCATCTTCTTCAATTTGATAAACTGTAGGAATTTGTACTTTCAGATCATCGAGCTGTTTTGCATACAGCTGGATCTGTTGTTCTCTGAGGAGAATGGCTGTGAGTCTGTCTTGAGCTTTCTTTAGTTCAACCATCTCCTCTTCTTCTTCTTTTATCCTCATTTTCTTTCTTCTCCTTCTCAATTCTTTCTTCATCTTCTTTGGTCATTAGTCCCTTTCCCTTATCTTTGTTGGATGCTTCTACCTCAGCTTCATGGACCACAACAGTAGGTGTAGTAGATGCTGTTGAAATCTCAGCTTTAGCTTCATTGGCATGTTGGGGAATGGACAAGGGAAGGGAACTTTCTTCATCTTCTTTCCATTCCGTACCTGTTACTTCTTTCCATGCTTCTTTCATCTTTTCCTCATCTCTTCTCTTTGATTCTTCTTCCGTGTTCAGTCTAACTGTTGGAGAAGAGAGAAAGGATATGTCTAAGTCAGATCCAGATTCCTCCTTGTAAAGAGAAGCCTTGATGATTTTGATCATTTCTTGACTTTCTAAGGAGTTGACATTGAAGATGAGTGATCTGAGCTCAAAGACTTTGTGTAGAAAATCTGAAGGTAGGAGCAAGATCTCTTTGATGTTGATTAAGAGAGAAGATCCATTGCTTAGGAAGAAGGTGAAGTCATGGGAGTCAGTGCTTATCCATCCTTGCACTTTTATATCCCTGACCATTATGTTGTACTGGAATCTTCTCCAGCAGATAACCTCTTCTTCAGTTAAAGTACTGCTCCTGATTATGTCAAGTTTTCTCGAAGCCAGTCTTTATTCTACTGTTGATGAAGATTCGGGATAAGCCGCCCTGTTTGCTTCTTTTAGTAGTCTTTCAAACCAGGGCATGTTATCCTCCATTAAGTCATAGAACATGCTGATTGCAAGTTCTGCTGAGAGATCTGATGAAGTGTTGACACATTTTGTCAGATACAGATTGAGAACTTAGATGGCATTAAGAGAGTTCCAGTTTAGCTCTTCTACTCTACTAAACTCCCATCCAATCCAGAATCTCTCAGCTCTTTCATCATATCCCCAAGCTAGAATGTAGTCAAATTCTAGCTTCTTTGAAGTTGGAAAGAGTTGGGGGGTAGATGAGTGACTTATTATGGCTGCAGCTTTAGGAAGAAGGCTGAATGATGGATGTGTGTCTTCATGGAGAGTTTCTTCTTGTAGCACCTCATCAACAGCTCGAACAACTAACTTCCAATCCTCAGTGACATCTTCCTCTTCATCTACTGAGTTTGGCAAGTCATGGATTTGAACAAAAGCAGGTTTATATAGGGAACTTTGAAACACATCCTGCTCTTGTATCCATTCTTCGAGGCTGTCAGCATCATCTTCCTTGGTAACCACCTCCCCCTTTTTGGTTGCATCAGTGAAAAGAGATATATCTGTTTGAGTTCCCACTGATACAAGAGAGGGAGTAGGCATAGTTGGACATTGATGGGCTTCAGGCATAGAGACTTGGTGTCTTAGTTTGGACACTTCAGCCGCTAGAATTGCCACCCTGGCCGTCAATTCCAATTTATGAAGTTTCAGTCTGTCCTCATCCACAGTTGTGGAATCCTTGGAGCTAGATGGGGCCTTAGGCCTAGCCTCAGCATCCCCATCACCCATGGTTTCTTGGCGCCTGAGACTCCTCTCAGTGAGGGGAGTTTCCAAGGAAACATCTTCACTGTGAGTTGCCATGGTTGAGGTCTTAGCGATGTTGTCACTGTCCTCCTGGTCATTTGATGGACCAGCAGTAGTGAAAGCCTCTTCCATATCCACTCTATCATAACTCCTAGAGTGGACCTTTAGGGGAGTAGAACTTGGGTTGGGTGTGTTGGAAGCAAGATCAATCAGTACCTCCGAGATAGTGGCAGTTGGAGAAGGTACATCATCTTGATCAGGTTCCTCAACACTTAAGTTCAGAAGAGAGAGGAGTGGCTCAGGGGGTTGTTCTATGGATCCGGGAAGTGATCCTAATCCTAATTGAGAGACATCCGAAGGAGTCTCCCTAACAATGTGGCTGTCCCTTATGATATTCTCACCAGAATGTTGTGATTCTGAGTAAGGGCTGTTAGGTTGGGTTTGGGCCTTGGAGGCAAGAGAAGAAGGAGTTCTCTTGCCCCTTTTTCTGGTATATGTCGTAGCAACCGGGGCCCTGTGTTCCGGTTGAACGATAACATCCAAAAGAGGTGTAAGTGATTTTTGTACCTGTACATCCTTTGTAGTATGCACAGGGGTTCGAATGGTGGAAGCAGATTATTGTTCAGGATTTGATGTGGAGGGTGTGGGATCAATATCAGCTGCGATTGCTAAACTGTCACCCGGGGTACTTTGTATGTTCAGCATTGTAGATAACAATGGAACATTGACCCTTGAGAACGTTTTGGAAACAGTTCTCATACTTTGAAAAATATTATTTTTATGTCCCAACATGATGTAGATTCTTGCTGGTTTTGAAAGTTCTTTTAGTTCTTGATTGAAAACCTCCTGCAAGAATCTTGGGTACATAAAAAATTGTTTCTTTGCACCCTCTTGAAGGTTTTATCTCTAACCCTCAAAGATGAGGTGTGCAAAGTTGAAACCTAGGCCAGTAATCATACCATGGAAGGTGGAGGCAAGTGCGGAGCTTACTTGATGCCATCCACTTCTCTTCTGAGATATGCATTGGAGAAGAGTGTGGCAGAGATACTTCCATGGAGGGCCCATCAGCGCCTTCTCTATTGTATACTCATTTTGATTTCCAGTGTACCCTATGGATACAAAGGTCCTCATGTACTCGTCCTTTGAGTATGAGATGGATGCTCCCTCATCTTGAAGCTTAAGATGTTTTCGGAGTGTGGCTTCCGAGATGGTGATGTCCTTGCCGTCTACCTTGGCTTTAATTTGGGGAATCCCCTTTTTGGTAGAGTAGACGGCGGTATTCCAGAAATCCTCCATATGAGGGATATATATGGTAGGGTTGGTTGTGAGGGCAAAATGGATCTTTGATCGGCATAGAAAGTCGATCATATCATCGAATCCTTCAGATATCTTTCCCTTGGTTAAGTATCTGTAAGGTTGTGGTACGTGGAGAACTTGTCGTCAGGGTTATTGATGTCTGCCATTATTGTTTGATTTTGGAGGGAAGGTTTAAGAATATGGAAGGCTTTAAATGTTTTAAGGATGGAAGGCTTTGAATGTGGTGGGGACTTGAGAGAAAGTGATGTGGGTTTAGGGTGAAATTGAATGTGAAGAGGTGATAAGGAGATTTAATTTGTTCTTATAACGGCAGAGGAGGGAAAATGCAAAATAACTTGTACAGTACAACCTTATTCACCTTTTACTGTTACAGCTGTAATACACCGAGGCAGTCATGGTAAAGACTGACGTTAATTTTGACAGCGGGTAAAAGTTAATTTGGACTTAAATTTACCCATCAGCAGCAAACTTGGTTGTTGTGGATGAATAAGCCTGTCCGCTGCAAGCTTACTTGCTGTGAAAGGTTAAGTCTGTCAGTAGCAAACTCATCTGCTGATGGATTTAATGATCTGCAACAAGGATGTTGCTGCTGACAGTCTTAAAGCTATCCGCAGGAAACCTGTTCCTGCTGATAACTTAAAGCAGTCAGTGGCAAATCTTTTGCTGCTTAAGATTAAACCTGTCAGCAACTGAAGGACAAAAGTGCTGCTGACTCATAACTTTTATTTACAACAAAAGACAAAAACAAATTTTTAAAACAAAATTTTAGAGATAAATTTTAATCAAAGTTCATCATACCAATGGATTCAACTAAATATCTTAATCTAGCTTCGTCAAAAGGTTTTGTAAACAAATCAGCATATTGCTCATTTGTATGAACTTTGGTTAAAATAATCCTCTTTTTCTCAGCTTGATCTCTTATGAAATGATACCTGATGTCAATGTGCTTTGTCTTGGAGTGCTGCACCGGATTGTTTGTGATTGATATACCACTCATGTTGTCAATGTGAATTGGAGTTGCCATGAAAGTCATCCCGTAATCCAGCATTTGATTTTGTATCCAGATGACTTGTGCACAGCAACTTGAAGCTGCAATGTATTCTGCTTCAGCTGTAGAAGTTGAAACACATGTTTGCTTCTTGCACTGCCATGAAATCAGTCTCCCTCCCAGAAACTGACATCCCCCTGAAGTGGACTTTTTATCCAAGTTGCATCCCCCATAGTCACTGTCAGTGTATGCATACATATTAAACTTGTCATTTTTAGAGTACCATAGCCCAAGTCTTGGGGCTCCCTTTAGGTATCTAAATATTCTCTTGACGGCTTGAAGATGTGAAATCTTTGGAGCTGCTTGAAATCTTGCACAGAGACATACTGCAAACATGATATATGGCCTTGAGGCAGTGAGATACATGAGAGACCCTATCATTGCATGGTACTAATGTTGATCAGTGTCTTGGCCATCTTTGTCTGGAGTCAGCTGATGATGCACTTGCATAGGGGTTCTTGCAGCAGAGCAGTCAGCCATTTTGAATCTTTGCAAAATGCTCTTTACATATTTGGTTGGCTGATGAAGATTTCATTTGGGACCTGTTTGACTTGTAGACCCAAAAAGAAATTTAGTTCACCCATTGAACTCATTTCAAACTTTCAGTGCATCAGAATCTCAAAGTCTTTGCACAACTGTTTCCTTGTTGATCCAATGATGATATCATCAACATAGATTTGAACTAGTAAGATTTCTCCCCCTTCATCTTTGATAAACAAGGTCTGGTCAATAGTACCTCTTCTGAAGTTGTTGCTTAGTAGATATCCTGACAAGGTTTCATATCAGCTCTTGGTGCTTGATGTAGGCCATATAGAGCTTTGTCTAGTTTGAACACTTGAGTAGGATGTGCAGGATCTATAAAGCCTAGAGGATATTTGACATATACTTCCTCACCAATCTTCCCATACAGAAAGACACTTTTTACATCTATTTGATAGACAGTGAAATTCTTGGATGCAACATATGCTAGGAAGATTCTGATGGCCTCCAGCCTGGCAACAGGAGCAAAGACTTCATGATAGTCAATTCCTTCTTCCTGAGTGTAGCCTTGAGCGACAAGTCTGGCTTTGTTCTTGACTACAATACCTCTCTCATCTTGCTTGTTCCTGAAAACCCATCGTGTGCCAATAGCATATTTACCTGGTGGAAGATCAACAAGTTTCCAGACATCCTGCCTCTTGAATTGCAACAATTCTTCCTGCATTGCCTCAATCCAGCTGCTGTGTTTGAGTGCTTCATCTATCTTCTTGGGTTCCACCTGAGATAGAAAACATGAAAACAAGCATATATTGTCCTTGTAAGGTTTGCTTCTTGTGAGAACTCCTTGGTGGACTTGGCCAATAATATTTTCATGAGGATGTTCTTTGTGGATCCTCTGTGCTGGTACCACCTCCATCTGTATCCCTTGCTCCAGATTGCTTTGATTTTGATCAGGGGTCTCTTCATTCATGGTGGAAGAGTCTTCAACATCATCAGCCACATCAATATTTTCAGCAATAACATCATCAGCATCTATAGCATTTACCGAAGAGTCTTCATTTAGATTTTCAGTTTCAGAAAGGCTGCTGCTGGTTACATTAGATAGTCTTATTCCGGCTTCACTTACTTCAATTTCTTCCACAACTGATGAAGGATCAATCGATGGTCTTCTCAGACGGATAGAAGATTTGGGAAAATCCAGTCTGTAGTCAGTGGATGAAGTGGAGGCAGGTGTTTGTGTAGACGTAGACTCCATATTTGAGAAGGTGAGAGGCTCAAATATTTGGGAGAAGGAGTCTATGTCAAAGAACCAGTTTGGGCCTTTTCCCTGCTCACAGACGATGTGTTCTCTACATTCCACATTTGCTGATTCTTCCACAATTCTTGTTCTTGAATTGAATACTCTGTAGGCCTTTGATTGAGAGGGATAGCCCACAAAATATCCTTCATCAGATTTGGATCCAAACTTAGGAAGAACCCCATGTGTGATGAGAATGGTGCATGGACACCCAAAAGGCTCTAGAAACCTAATGTAGGGAACTCTTTGAAACCAAATTTCATAATGTGTTTTGTTAAGGGGTTTGACAATGAGAAATCTATTTTGCACATAGCAGGCTGTGCTAACTGCTTCTGCCCTGAATGTGAGAGGCAGTTTTGAGTCAGCCAACATAGATCTTGCTGACTCAATTAGAGTTCTGTTTCTCCTTTCAGCAACTCCATTTTGTTGAGGAGTTCTTGGAGCACTTTATTGTCTTTCTATCCCCTTGCTTTCACAGAAACAGTTCAAAGTGTGGTTTTTGAACTCTGTGCCCTGATCACACCTTAAGATTTTCACCTTTTGATTGCTTTGATTTTCTACCCTCAGAATGTAGGATTTTAGAATTTTAGCAGTTTCATCTTTAGTTCTCAGTTATCACATTGACATGACATTTGTAGGACCGAAGAGATCCATATGCAGCAGTTGCAGTGGACTGTCATTTGTATTCAAGGTCTTGGGCTTGTGAGAACTCTTGTGTTGCTTCCCCTTTAAGCAAGCAATGCAGTGGTCTTCTAGCTGGAATTCTTTGTCAGGAAGCCCTCTGACAAGATTATTCTTCACCAATTTGTTAATAGTTTTGATATTAACATGACTTAATCTCCTGTGCCAAAGAGCGGATTCATCAACTGAGGCTTTTGATAGAAAACAGGAAACACTCCCAGATGGAGTGACTTCATTCATGTCCAGTACATAGAGATTTTCTTTTCTCTGTGCAGTTAATAAAATCTTTTCCGGAGGAGGTATGGATAAGCCTGGAGATAGTACAAAGCATTCTTTATCTGTGAAGAGCTAATTCTTTGACCTGGGAAACACTCAAGAGATTGAAGTCTAATTCTTTGACATAGTTGACCTTATCAATGCTCATTCTTTCGCTGGACACAGTTCCTTGTCCAGTAATGGATCCTCCCTTTGAGTCACTTCCAAAGGAAACATATCCTCCATTGAAATGTCTGAAGTTGGAGAGGATGGATCTGTTGCCTGTCATGTGTCTGGAACAACCACTGTCTACCACCCAGGTGTTATTCTTGTGACCTGGCTGTCCCTACACATGATAGATATCTAATTAGTGGGAGGAACCCAAGAGTCTGCAGACTTGAAAAAGATGGTTGTTAGTTTATCCTTTTCAGTATGTTTGCAGTCAATGGAACCAATGATAATGCTTTGAGAGCTAATTCTTTGACCTGGGAAACACTCAAGAGATTGAAGTCTAATTCTTTGACATAGTTGACCTTATCAATGCTCATTCTTTCGCTGGACACAGTTCCTTGTCCAGTAATGGATCCTCCCTTTGAGTCACTTCCAAAGGAAACATATCCTCCATTGAAATGTCTGAAGTTGGAGAGGATGGATCTGTTGCCTGTCATGTGTCTGGAACAACCACTGTCTACCACCCAGGTGTTATTCTTGTGACCTGGCTGTCCCTACACATGATAGATATCTAATTAGTGGGAGGAACCCAAGAGTCTGCAGACTTGAAAAAGATGGTTGTTAGTTTATCCTTTTCAGTATGTTTGCAGTCAATGGAACCAATGATAATGCTTGGAGATGGTTTGGCTTTCCATTGCTGTGTTGGTGATTTTCTAGTTTTCCTCACATTGTCAGCAGCGGATTTTGCTACTGATGTTTCTGGTTTGTCAACAGTAGACTCTGCTGCTGATGGCTTTGCTGGAGTGGCAGCATTTTTGGCTGTTGAAGGCTTTGCCTTGGATTTTACCTTATCAGCAGTGGACACTCTTGCTGCTGATGGCTTTGCCTTTGATTTCCCTTTATACGCAGTAGACATTTTTGCTGCTGAAGGCTTAGCTTTTGTTTTTCCAGACTTTTCAAGATCAGCAACTGTTTTGTTTACTGCTGATGGTGTAAATCTAGATGAGCAGTTTGCAATCTGGTTGAAGGGATTAAATCTGCATTTGGTAGCAAAGTGGTTGGTTTCCCCACAAATGATACAGTTTTGTTGAGGTCTTTACACCTTCACTCTTGGGGGAGATAGAGACTCCCTGAACTTAGTTGCTTTGGCCTCGTAGCTTCTTACCTTCTTGTTTTTGTTAGTCTTTTCAAAGACATGCTGCTTTGAATTTATTTGGTATTCCAGGTAATGAAAGCAGGTGTTGGAAGTGTGGTTATATCTGCTACACACAAAGCATGTTCTGGCCAGTTTGTCTCTTGAAAGTTAGACATAGTCCTTTCTTTGGAACAGATCCTTGAAGTTCCATGAATGAGCTTTGTTATGTTCAAAAGTGGCTTCTTCTAGGGTCTTTTGAACATATGGAACTTTTTCTCCAGACGTATGACATATATCAAACACCTTCCTCTTTGTGATCGGCTTTGACTGAGGCTTGGGGTTCGTGGATCCTGATGTCTCTCCCTTTTCAATGTTTAGCTTTCTTCCATCTGGAGGATAGCTAATCTTGATCTGTTTGAATGGGACAGGGGCTGGAATAGCTGGAATAACAGTAGGAACTTCAGCTCTATTCAGAACAGCTTCAGATGGGGCTGCACTGGTTTCATCATGGTCTGAGCAGGTTGACTCAGATTCCGATGAGGTAGTGCAGTCTTTGACGAAAGGTTCATCCGTTGAAGGATCAAGATTTCGGTTGCAGTGTCAAGATTTGCAACATTGAAGCTTGGTTCGTGAATGGCAATATAGTCAGCAGGAGGACGAACGACTTGGTATTGTTCACCATGATACCCCAGACCAGTTTTTACCTTTTCATTAATTTGAGCATCTAAAAGTCTTTGCAGATTTTTAGATGCAAATTCATATTTATCGACATGAACTTTTTGTTCTGCCAATTCTGCTCCAGTAGCTTTTAGTCTAGCCAGTAGATCATCAATCTGAGTTTCAAAATTGTTTTGTTCATGTTTTAGTGATGAAATCTCTTTCTTTAGGCAGTTAATTTTTTCTTTATAACTGTTTTCTACCTTTATGAATTCAGATTTCATTTGATGAAACTCTTCATTTTGATCTATAAGGTTTTAATTATGCTTTCTGTAGCCTAACACCTTATCAATACAAGCGGAATAGAGATGTTCATATACCTGAGGCGGTATCTCAGTTGTGTCTGCCATAAGTGCTTGGTTGTTGGCAGGTAGCTCTTCATACTGAAAGCTCCAGTCGAAGTCAGAAGTTCCAACAGCTGCACAGGCTGCAGTTTGAACTGGAGGAGTAGCTTGTTGCTGTTGTTGTCTGGGTTGGGCTTGTCTTGATTGAGGAGTAGCTGGATTTGCTCTTGGTGCCTTGCATTCTCTAGCAAAGTGACCCAGTTGGTTGCAGTTGTAACATCTTAGTTTGCTTTTATCCAATCCAACTCTGGGGTTGGAGTTGTTGCTTGGAATGGGTCTTCCGGTTCTAGAGTAGAACCTTTTTGCTCTAATAGAGAGCATGGCATACGAGTGCTGTATGTCCATTTCTTCTAAGTCATCTGGATGGAAGCATTCTAGATCCTCCTTGATAAATGACATGTTGCTTGAGTTTTCAGAAACAAAAGCAGTAGAGGTTGAGGATTGAGGAGGAGCTTCTAGGAGAAATGGTGGGGTGTTTGTTTGAGAGGTTGGAGTTTGTGGATGGGTGACAATGGGAGGATTGTAGTTGCTGGAACTAGGACCAGAGTGGTCAGAGTGGAGGGCGGAGGTAGTGGTGGATATTGAGGCATTTTAATAGCTTGAGCTTCGTTCTTTTGCCTGAATCATCTCTAGCTCATAGGTTTTCAGCATACCAAAGAGCTCAGTCATTTGGAGAGTCTTCAGATTTTCAGTTCTTCTAATTGACACTGTGTAGAGTGTCCAGCAGCTAGGTAAAGACCTGATGAATTTTTTTAGAATATCTTCATTCTCCAGCTTCACCTTTGAGCACTGCAGCTCACCTACAAGATAAGTAAATCTGTTATATAAAACGCTTAGGGACTCACCTTCCTTCCAGACGAAGTTTTCGTACTGCTGCTTCAGGATGTCCCTTCTGTTTTCTTTGACTTTCTCTGAGCCAGCAAACATCTTCTCAAGAGCCTCCCATAGCTCCTTAGCAGTTTTGTAACCTCTGAAATTGTGAAAAACTTCATTTGGTAAGCACATTTGAATGGCTCCCAAGGCTTTGAAGTCTACCTCCATTTTCTTGATATCTTCATCAGAGTACTTGGAGGGTTCTTTGGGAACCAGTGCACCTCCGGAATCAGCAGAGGACACCATGGGTATGTATGATCCATCTTTAATGGATTTCCACATCCCATATTCCTGATAGCAGAAGAAGCTTTCCATTTTGTTCTTCCACATATCGTAATCTTCACCAGACACCAGTCTTGGTGGTCTGTTGATGCTTCCAATATCTTCAAATCCATTTTTTGAGCCATTTCTGTCTTTTAGACAATGAGTGAATTTTAGCAAAGAGATAGATAAGAATAGAACCAGAGAATGATTAAACAAATGTGAGTTTGTTTAATCTGTGAGCCAAAGCTCTGATACCACTTGTAGGATCGGTAAATACAAGATGGTTCTATTCTAGTTGAGATTGGTGGAAACAATCACAACTTAAGCAAAGTAAACAAGTAGACAAGAAGAATACTGATAAATGCAATTTTGTATTAAGCTTCAAGTGTTACAAGATTACAGAGAAAAATATTAAGCCAAAAGTCGTGTTACAATGAATCTAAGTACTACTTATATAGTAACTTAGAATCAAGACAGACCCTTGATTCTAAGGATCATATCTAACACAGACCGTTGATCTTGTATTAAAGCTATTCTACATATACAGACAATAATAATAACTACAAAGGTTAAATTTACTCAAACGTCTTCTTAGGCATCATTGCTTGCATGCTTGGAGAAGAGCGTTATAGTGCTTTATTGTCTGCACCAGTGACTTTCTTTCTGCATGGAGTGTGTCAGTGGTGTAGCCGAAAGTTGTCAGTAGTAATGGTTGCTTTTGCAAGGCTGGTCAGCTGCAACGTTTGATCTTCAATGGATGAATAACTATCAGCAGCAGAGTTGTTGATCAGCAGCAAGATGCAACCTTCCAGAGCTGCTGATGATTTGCCTATCAGCAGCATCAAGTGTTGATGCTGCTGAGAAGCCTATCCGCAGCAACTCTGGTCTTCAGCAGATAAGACTATCCGCAGCAGATTTGTTCTTCAGCAGAAGAACAAGTATCCGCTACTGATAAGCTTATCTGCAACAGCTCTGTTGGTCAGCAGCAAACTCTGAGATCAGCAGGATTTGTACTTATAGAATTTTATAGCCATCAGTCTTTATTTCTACATATTCTAATTGGAAAAGTCGGTTTGAGAATTATGTGAATATCAATGACACAAGTTTGTGGATTCCTATTAGTGAGGGATATGAGCATCCTATTCATCGTTATATGGGTGTGTCGGATACACCAAAACCAATTTCAACTCTTAATGATGATGAAAAGAAATTGTATGTTCGTGAAAAGAAAGCTCTTGCAGCTTTATCCATGTGTTTACCTCTAGACATCTACCATACCTTTAAGAAGTTTAAGACTTTTTGTGAACTTTGGGAAGGTTTAGCTAAAAGATGTGAGGGTAGCACTGATATCAAGAAGAGCAGAAAAGAACCGTTAAAGAAACAATTTAGTGTGTTTAAACATTTTGATGGTGAATCTGTGGATGAACTCATGTCAAGGTATTAACATCTTCTAAGAGAAATGGTCAACAATGACATTATGTGATACCCGATAATTTCAGGATAATATCCATACCCGACCATTACTTACATTCATATGATAACACATGCATCATACTTAATTATAGAGTAATTAAGTACATATTTTATATAGCAAGTCCATTCGTTTCATTTCAATTCATGCATCGGTAATCTGGAGGATTACTGGGTCACACACGCGTCCTGTCGCACGAACGTTGGTGAATATTAGAAATAATATATTTGGTGTGAATAAATTACATGTAATACTGTGATTTATTATTTCGTGTTTAGATTAATTTTTCTGGAATTTATTGAGCAACTTTTATTTTAACGCTTTTAAATCGGATACGCGATATGTGCCAACAACTTTAAATGAGATTTTATAAAAATGATGATTTTATGCCTTGGGCTTAAATAATTCAGCTCTTTAAAATATTAGTCCATTTAGGATCCCATCCATTTACTAAAAGGCCCTAAAAGATGCAAAAGCCCAACACCCTTTTTACTAAAACTCTCTTAAACCCCTTAATCCCTCATTTTTACTCTAACTCACTTGCACAAACCCTAGCCCCCCTCTCTAAACGCAGCCGCCACCCTCTCTCCCTAGCCACCATCCATTTCGAAAATTTTCATCCAAATCAAGAGTTCTATGGTGCAATCGAAGGTTTTTCAAGCAAACAACACCCATTCCATCATCATACTTTAGTTTTGTAAGTATTCTTCCATTTTTTTATCATTTTTGGCCATGATATGGCACCACACCCATCCAAACGAGTTTTCATGACACAAGTACTTTAATCCATTTTTTATCAATGATTTTTCATAACAAAGAGTTGTTGACACATATTGACACTTTTTATAGTTTGAAATGTTTGTTTATGTAGTTACTTGCACGTTTCTATATATAGAAACTTTATTGTTTATGATTTTGTAGAAATATAGATATGATGTATTTGTTGGATTTTATGTTACATATATTGTTAGATTGTGTAGGAAAGATGAGATTTTTTTTTGAAATGGTTGTTTTGCATCATTTTAGGTCGTTTCTATAAATAGAAACTTTATTGTTTTGTATTTTGAGTTGTTATAATGGATAATAGCATGCTAATATTGTTTTATAATATCTATTAAAGTGTTAAAAAGAGTTATTGAAAGTTACACATGTGTAGGAGGTCGTTTGGACCACTTTCCTAAGAAGGAAACTTTAATTGAACATATTTTGTTTGTGTATGTTATAAATGTTTAAAGTAGGTTACATGGCTTTATTACTATGTGAATAGATGACTTATGCAAAAGTATGTGATTTGTAATTGTATTATGACATGTTTTAGAGGATCTTACTAAATAAGGAAACTTTATTAGTTTGAAACCTTTATTTTTGCTTTAAATGAAAGATGTATGTGTAGAACCATGTTTATAGCATATTACTAGTATAATTTCATGTGTAGATTGTTTATATGAGCTATGACATCTAAAGTATATTAGAACCCTAAGTATCCAAAAAGGGAAACATTGTTATGTTGAGCATTATGGTACAAAATGTCATGTTATGTTGTTTTGTTCGAATGTGTTGAAATAATGTCAATAGGAGATTTGTATAATGACATGAATTGTTTGTATGATTTATTAACATGTATGAAAGATACAACAAAGGTGCATAATTTCCATGATGTTTGTCACATGTCACTTATACAACTACATGGATTTATATGTTAACTATTTATGGCATGAACTTTGCAAACTAGATTACTTATGACATGTTACCTCCTTATGCAAATTAATTGAAACATGTATAGCGTGTCACAAGGTATTACTCATGTATTACTTAGGTACTGCTTATATGTTACTTAGGCGTTACTTAAGTGTTACTCATGTGTTATATATATGTTACTTATGTGTCACTCATGTATTACTTATATATTAGTCATGTGTCACCTATATGCTACTTATGTGCTACTTGTACATGTATTCACTAAATGTCAATTTGGTCAACATTAGTCAACATGGGTCAACATTAGTCAACATGGGTCAACATTAGTCAAACTTGGTCAACATTAATCAAACTTGGTCAACTTTAGTCAAACTTGGTCAACTTTAGTCAATCTTGGTCAACATTTGTTAACTTTCAGTCAAACTGGGTCCAACCTCGGTCAATTTTGGTCAAACATTTTCAAGACGTCGATGTAACCTTTCAACATTGAGTCGTTTGGATGAATGTGGTTGCATAAACCATGTTTACTTTCATAGACCTTATAGCCTTACTATTCCTGGGGCTCGGTTAGGTCGGTTGTTCAGACTTGCTAGATTTCTCGAATTACTTTCATACCTCATCAACTCCTTCCCAGGTGAGTTTTCACGACCCCATTTTAATTACTTTTCCTTTTGGGGGAGATACATGCTAAAACATTTTCCTTTCATTAGTCGTATGACATTACTTTGTTTTCGCTTTATTATATATAAGTGGGTGTGCATTTTCGCACACAAAGTCATCTCATATTCAAAACGTTAATTCATTCCCAAGCGAGGTGATTCATGATTAGTACTATTAGGGGTAACAACCTCCACCCGGGTTAGTCGCGCTAACTCTGACTGGGAGTCAAACGGGTGCATAAATTGACCTGATCCATTGCGTGATGGGCACGTAAGAGGCAAAATGCAACTTTCTGCATTCAATCGTTGAGATTCGGTTTCGGTGTTGCTTATATATTTTAATGTTATTTATCTAATCAACAATTGAATTCTATAGTATACATATGTACTGTACACTGTTTTCTTTACTGTTTCTGTTACATAAACTTGTGAACTCACCAACCATGTGTTGACAGTTTAAGCATGTTTATCTCAGGTCGCTAAGCATTTGCACAGGAACTAGGATTTGCATATCTGGAGTCACATTGCATTATTTTTCATTAGAAGAATAGGTTTATGGGAACCTATTTATTTTGGCTTTTGTAATTTTGATACATTTACTTTCGCTTCCGCACTTTACTTTCCGTATTTTCAAACTTTGTATTACTATTTATTTTTGTATGATGTTCAAACGGGAAGTATTTTTTAAAACCATTTAGAGGTCGTTCGAAATGACCGGGACTTATAATCCTTGACAGTCACAACCCGCGGGTAACCCGCTGTGGAATTTCAGGGTGTGACAGATTGGTATCAGAGCCCTGGTTATAGAGAACTAAGTTGTATTTAGTGTTCTTAGACTATAACTATAGGCTTACATAGTTCACATCACATCATTCACATTGCATATACATTCACATGATCTATATCACCTAATACTTAGACAGTGTTACTGTCATGACTATGTCTTCCGCATCTCACCCGATTGTCATCTTCGACTCCGAGGAGAAGTACGAGTACACACCGTCGGTATCGTCATCAGTTGAATCGTTAATTCTCGCACTGTCCGCACCACTTTTCCCACGAGCATTCGTCGACGATAGTATTCCAATGACTGAGGACGAAGAGAATCCCAGCGAGTATTCAGGAGAAGCACTACTTGTCAAACCCTAAGAGGGTCACACTGCCTCGTCATGTTTCAACACCACCTACATTGTCATATCACCATTACCACAAGGAGTTCGAGGTGGAGATTCACACACAAAGACAGAGTCTGTCTGAGGAGGACTAGAAGGACTCAAAGAATCCAAGGACTGTTACTTCGGGTTACGAACTGAACACTACGCATATGTCCTAACTCAAGAAAGTTCGTAACTGAAATTCCTACTTTCAAATCTATTCAGTATGACTCTAAAACCCTCAGCCTTAGTACATGGCTAAATTCTACTATATCCTTAGCCGTGTTTAACATTCCGTACCCGATGGTACAATCTAATGAGCATCCTACAATCCGAGTTGAATTTCTTGTACGAACCGTACTTCTATTTTATAAATCTTAGTTGCCCGATTTACGATCGTGTAGAATGCTACGAATGGATCAAGTCACAGAATACCACCTGACACAACACGCTACCTTCGATGGCATAGAATCATCAATCATCTTTTCTCATCTAACTATTTGAATCAAACTTAGCCTGAAGAGAAGAGCCTCAAGAAGGGCGGTTCATATAAGGCTGTTCTTGCATACAAACGCCGAAGTTCCCAAGGTAATGGAGGAGTCAGGGGTTTTGCCAAATGTATTGGAAAGACAAGATCTATTCTTAGCATGAACAATTGTATCACAGATTGAAGAGTCTGATTCGCCACCTGCACATTCGAGGGACAAGCCCTCACATGGTGAAACTCACATGTCCACACTCTAAGTCTAGATGCTCCTAATGCAACTCTATGATAAGAGTTTTAAGGAAACTATGAAAGGAGAATATTCCTCGAAATGAACTACCAAAGTTAGAACAAGGAACCTGAAACATGACAATAGAAGGTGTGAATATTGAAGGAAACACCACGAAACTCCACAACCTAACCCGATTATGTTCACACATGGTCACAACGGAATCCAAGAGAATCAAAAGGTACATTCGGAACTTAACGCCTCTGATCCAAATTATAGTGACATCTGCTGAACCTATAACAACCCGAAACACAGAAAGACTTACGCCCAATCTGGCAAGCTAAGCAGTTCATCAAGACATACTATGCAAAAATGGAACTCTCGTGAAGTCATTTGACAACAAAAAGAAATGAGACGATGTTTCCGATAAAACCCTTACACCACCAGCCCTGAGGAGACAGAAAACAATTTAGGCCTTTGCCGCACGCCAACTAGATAAGGAAACCAGAGGTGGATACACTACGAACTGCTGACATGTAACAAGTGAGGTTTTCGCCACATGAACTCATGTGAAGACTCCAAGTTCCAGAAATACAAGCGTTTCGATCATACCACCTACAATTCTAGGACTGTCGATCAAACCACGAACATACAAGAGAACCATGGATGCTTCGAGTATGGTAAACTCGGACATTTCCACGAGGATTGCTGAAAATCTAGAGGACATGGTGATAGAAAGGTATGTGGCATAGCATTCATTGTAGGAGTTGGAGGAGCTCGATAGAATCCAAACTTTGTCACCCGCATTTTCTTGAGAGCAACCATTAAGTATACATTCTAATTGGTACAAGTGCTAATAAAAGCTTTGTGTCTACTGAGTTTAGCCCACTACTTGGTATTACATCGACTTGTCATGAGAAAATCGTTCGCATTCCACTGCCAGACGGAGAAACACTTGCCATTCCAGGAGAAAGGAGTGGTACCGTGTTAAGGATCATTACTTACATGAAAGTGCAGAAGTACTTACGAAAGGGTTACCATGCGATCTTAGCGCACTTGAAGGAAAATAAAGCAGAAGAGATAAAGATTAAAAACATACCGATCATTCGAGACTATCTAGAGGTATTTCCCGAAGTTTACCCAGACTTCCACTGCAACGACAAGTCGAGTTCCGGATTGATCTCACACCAGGAGCTGCTCCAATAGCAAGGTCACCTTACCAACTAGCGCCATCAGAAATACAGGAACTGTCCAACCAATTGTTAAGAAGAAAGATGGATCATTTCGTATGTGCATCGACTACAGAGAATTGAACCGATATCCACTACCAAGGATCGATGACCTATTCGACCAATTACAGGGGTCGAGCTATTACTCAAAAATTGATCTGCGGTAGGGATACCATTAGCTCATAAATCAGGAAGAGGACATTCCAAAGACCGCCTTCTGAACTCGTTATGGTCACTAAGAGTTCATGGGCATTTCATTTTGGTTAACCAATGCGCCAACGGTATTCATGGACCTCATGAACCGAGTGTGTAAACCCTATTTGGACAAGTTTGTGATTGTATTCCTTAGTGATAATTAGTAGAGTAGTTGTCACACCCCAACCGACGGCGGAAACGTCGGGGCGGGACATGTAGACTGTTCATAAGCTCATGGTTTGCTAAAGTTAAAATAATTAAACAATAAGTTTCATTTCATAACTCAAGTAATCATTTACAAGAATTTAAGAATACATGAATCTCCGTATTAAAATTTAAGACTAGGTCCTCAACCCTAAGTGATGTAGCTTGAATCATAACTCAAACAACTGTACATGAAACATGATAAAATAAGAGGGTCAACTATAAATAGTTGGTGAGCATACATAGGTTTTGATACCACGAGTAAAGTTCAAATGTTTTGTGTACAATTCATATGATGCATGGTTTATAAAGCAATTATGGAGAATCTAAGTTAAGCTAGTTGCACAAATGAAACTTTGTAATTGAAGGGCATAACAACACATGTTATCCTAATGTAGGGCATAACAACACATGTTATCCTAATGTAAATGTAGGGCATAACAACACATGTTATCCTAATGTAGAGCATAACAACACATGTTAGCCTGAAGCAATGTATTGGTGTTTGCACGTGTATATCATGTAAATGTAGCCTTAACAATTAGCATTCAAGCATAAAGCACGAATAAACACATATAATCATATATGTAGAATTGTACGTGTGTAATTGCAAATAGTGTTTGAATGTAATCATGTTTCACCCCAAAAATGTACAAAAGGAAAAAGGGGGCTATATCAATTGTGTAGGTAACACGAGCAATAGGTCTCACGAGTGATTTTGCAATCACAGAATTAACCTAGAGTGAATCGTATGATCTCGAATTAGTTAATCATGCACCAAGTCAAAAGAAAACACAAGGTCTAGAGTTCAACGTGTTTTGATGTGTGGATTTGTACAAAAGGATTTGTGTTATTCTAGGTAAGGAACGAGTGTAAATTTATGTAAGTATAACTTTCTAGAGTTTTTGGGTTTTAAATGATTTAATTAAATAATGTAATGTAATGTGTCTTTAAAAAGTGATGTGATGTATTAAAATAAATAAATCTGTTTTATTCATTTATTTTTAGTATAGAGAAAATATAAGTTAAAACCCTAACTGTATTGTTAATATAATAAGATAACTAATAAATAAATTTATTTATTTATTTATTACTAAAGTAGTATGTTTAAAAATAAGGAGTGTAAATGTGTTTATTAATATATATATTAGAAAATTTTTATTTGTTTAAATATGATTTAAACTCCATTATATATATTTAGTTTAATAAATAAAAAAAACAAATTATTTATAAAACTTGTTCCATTTGAAAGTATAAATATATATATATATATATATATATATATATATGTCTATATATATATATATATATTTATAGAAATCTTGTCATTAAAGAGTAGGAAATTAAAAATACTTTGTTTTGATTTATGTATATTTTTAATTTATTGAGATGAGATTTTAAACAAATTAAATCGGTAAAATAGTTGTTTTATTTTAAAAATTGAAACTATTATTTTATTCTGTTCTAAAAATGTTGGGTTTATAAAATAATTTATAGAGATTTTTTTTTAAATGTGAAAAACGGTTTCTAAAACAAATGCGGACCACCCGGTTCGAACCCGGGTGGATCCGGTGTGGCAACAAACGTTTTACCACTGGACCAAGGGCTGCTTACGGGTTTTATCTGATCTGAAAATGTTATATTTATTTGAAACAATGGGCCGGGACGCAGGAAAAAGAAAAGGGTACGGTGCTATTTGGTTCGAACCCGAGACCTTACTCGAGTGGTGTACGAGTTTTACCAGTAGGCCAGGGTACGTGCTTTGGTAGGAATCGATCTCTCTTAAATCAAAACTCGTAAGGCCAAATAAGGCCAAATCCCCCCCCCCTTCGTCCCTGATAGAAAAACACCCAACCCTAGCCACCCGATTAGGCAAAATTGAGTGCCCAAACTTTGGGGCTTTTGATCCTTGGGCTAGTACTAAACGATTGATATAAATATTACCTGAGGTAATTACGACAGGAAGGAGATCGACAGGAACCAACCACTTGGTGTTCCTGGAGCTTGACAGAGATCTAGAGATGCAATGACGTTCGATTGAAGATTGAGAGAGTTTCAGATGGGTGGTGCGATGGTGTGTGGTGAGTCAATTCGTCCAATTCTATCTTAAATACATGATTTGATTACGTGTTTGAAGGTTAACAATTGTCGGCCTGTTTACGTGTTAATTTGGCGAGTGTGCAATGAATTGAGTCGTGAATTCGGTTGAATACATGCGCGAACTGATTGCGCATGATTAGTGGACAATAACGTGTCCTAATCCCATGATTTGGAAACAATTTGGCTCGGTTTGACTTTGGTTTGTCAAATTCAGTTTTAAATTCGAATCGGTCGCCCCTCATATTAAATTAACGCATCTCATGAGTCTAGGAATGGTCAAAAAAATAGTTTCAAACGATTAGGGGACAGGAATCATCGTGTAGCCATGATTTTGTAAATCAATTTGGGTCTTGTTGACTTTTCTAAGTCAAATTTCAATGGAATTGATTCTTGGTGACTTTTCTAGGTCAAAATCAAGGGATGGGGTCAAAAGGTTCAATTTCAAATGAAAAGGGGGGTTCAAGTTTGGGAGTCCAAAAGTTCTAAGGTTCAAAATTAGAGTTTACTTTGTAAATATTTGTACAAAATTATGTTTATAAAATTCATAAAATCTTAAATACTATTTGTTTTATTTTGATTACTTTATAAAAAGTTCTATTTATTTATTTATTTATTATTTTTTTATCATGAATTATAAAAAAAGACTTATTCAATAAGATAAGATATACCTATTTACATTTATATTTGTAAATAACTATACTGTGACATAATAGGTTTGACCAAATACGGGACTTCAAATGCTTATATAATGAGATGAATAAAGAAAATTTACGGCTTGAAAATCATGGATGTTACAGTATCCCCATGTTGAGTGAATTTCGTCCCGAAATTTAGCTAATGGAGACTACTGACTCAGGAAGGAAGTGAGTTTGAGTTTTGATTGTCGGTTTAAAGAGTATGATAGGTAACAAGATTTTGGTCTAAAGCTCAAGTTATGTATGAATGATATCAGTGGGTCTTAGTTTCAAGATAGTTAAGGAGAGGTCGGTCGAAGATCTAAAGGTGATGCGTTACATGGAATGGGTTTGATAGGAGTTGGTCGATCAAGGTTTGTTTACGATGTAGTCTAATCTGCTCAAGAATTGTCAATGGATAACAGATTTCACAAACATTGACCCGTTAAACAACATAAAACTTTATGTGACACGAATAACGCTACTTCTGATAAAATGACAAAGACACTTATATATAGGAAGTACTAGCGGCGTATCCACGATGCCCTCGTCATATCTCATTAGTTTCGTTATTATATACCAGGATAGGTTTTATGTCATAACACACGACAGAATTTGCTATGTTTTCCGTACGCTGATTTTTATAATTACGTGTGCACCCGTAATTATCCAAATCATCGTATGGTCTGTATAGTTCATCCCATTGTGTGTGTGGGTCAGGGGGTAACACAAAATCACTTAATTCGTAACTATTGCTTTCACGTATGTGTTGCTAACAACTGATTTTGACCATAGATAGTAGAGTTAATCAGGTACTAAATAGTAATAACGTGGCATAATTTAGGGTTCTATGGTTTCCTCGTGTTTGAGCAAGACTATGTCAAACCCCGAGTAGCTTTCATGCGTAAGGTGAATAATCATGCCTTGTGTTTGATGTACTTAATCGATTGCAACAATGTAAACAATCTAATTTCGTGTATGATGTAAGCACTCATGTTTCATGTATGGCATGTTGTAAGCAAATAGGTTTCATGTATAGTGTGAACAATTTGGTATCATGTATAAGCAAATATGTATAATGTGATCACTCTAGTATTATGTATATTGTGAATGTTCATTGAGTCTTATGCGTATCGGAAGCTATCAGATTTTGTAGGCAATCAAGTGTGTTACTCAGCGTTCATGTACGATGTAGGTAGATGAGTTTTAACTTTTAAATTCATCAGTGCTTATATAGACGGTTAATGGCGAAATGATTCACTTTCTGAAGTTGGCTAGCAAGCTCAAATTTATAGTGACAAACCGTAGTAGGTGTAAATAGTTCCAACAATAACATAAAGGATTACAGTGCATAATTTATTTCAGACTAGATCCCTATTTGATTCCATCTTGCACTAGCTTCAATTGGTTTCATTTACTGCCTCAGCATTGACTTGGGTTTCGTTAGCGTTTATGTTAAAGGCACGCCCACGAGCACCACGTTTGTTTGTATTGGCTATCCTTGGGCATTGGTTTTTGAAGTGATTTGGATTACCACATTCATAACAAGCACGCCCATTAGTAATGGCTGAAACAACTTGATTGGCAACTTTTAGATTGGCTCGGTTCCCTTGGTGGGTTTGACTAACAAGTGGTCTAGATTGACAAGTGTTTGCTACATGAACATACCTTCCACAATTGGCACATAGACGGTATGGCATGTTTGGGAAGTGGTGATAGTTGCACGTGTTGCACAGAGGCTTGTTGCCCGCATATGGTTTCTTATTCTAGTTTTAGGCTAGGGGAGCTACTTGGTTGATTGGTACAGCAGGTGTAATGAAAGCAAAGTTACGTTTCTTATTGAAGTGAGGAGGTTCGGGTTTGTCTTCCTTAGAGGGTTCAGAAGAGGCTGTTGAGTCAGTGACTTTCTTTGTGCCTTTCCTTGTTAGTGTACCCGCCTTCACATGGTTATCGGTTAATGTGGCAGCTAAGCGGATAGCGTCTTCAAGAGTGGCTGGATTTCTTCATAGGACTGTATCTTGGATTTTCATGGGTAGACCACAGATGTACTTCTCAATACCCCGAGTCAGTGGAGTGACCATGTGGGGTACCAGAAGACTTAACTCATGGAAACGAGTTGTGAAAGCTAAACTTTCACCACTGTCTTGGGTAAGATCCCAAAACTCAGCCTCCAACTTCTTCATTTCATTACGAGGATAGAATTCCTCGGTCATGAGTCTCTTAACTTCATCCCATGGCAAGGCCATGGTCACATCATCACCCCGGTTTCTCTTCTCACCTTTCCACCAAGTGAGCGCACATTTCTGAAAGACGCTGGTGGCATAGCGAACCTGGAGATGGTCAGGGCAATCACTATTGAGAAAAGTGCTTTAAATGCTTTCAAACCATTGAAGGATACCCGTAGCCCCTTTAGTACCATAGAACTTGACGGGGTTGCATGAGTTAAAGTGTTTGAAAGTGCATTGGGATGGATTGGCACCACCACCACCACCATTATTAGCACTGCTATTAGTGCCGCCATTGTTGTTATTGGCCTGAGTGAGTTGGTTCAAAAGTTGAGTGAAAAGGGCAGCAAGGTCTTTGTTGTTGTTGTTGGTCTCGTTGGCGTGACGGGGAGGCATACTATAGGTTTTAACAAAACAAGGGGAAAGATATAAGAGGTTATGAGGATTTCTTGGATATAAAACAAAGGACAATTTAAAACACAAGTGTTCATAGTTTGGATTGCACTCAAACGGGGATAGTACCATTTGAATGTTATGACACATTAAGGTTAATAAACTTATATAACTTTCAAGGAGACATGCTTTAGCCTATAAGTAAACACTCATCCCGGTAATTCCCAGGAAAGCATACGGATCCCTCGGTTGATTGGGATTTATATGAAATGCTTTCCTAGATAGAATACCCAGAATACAGGTGTCACCCTTCCAGATTGCATGTGTCCTCTACTAGTTAACAAGGTTTAAAACCCTAACGAGGTGTGAAAATAAGTTTAATAGACTTATGACGTTCCACATGCAATGATGGTAATGACATACTGGAAAGATTGAGGCTTAGGATAAGGGTAAGGATATTATTGTTTTTAATTTATTATTTAGGTGAAACCTAATAAGTCATATAATATATTAAACATGTAGCACATAGTATGTAGCATATCATATATTCATAGAGCAGGGCATAAATGGGTGTCCTAAGGTTATAGTCTAATAACCTAATTCCCTATAACCAAGGCTCTGATACCAATCTGTCACACCCCAACCGACGGCGGAAATGTCGGGGCGGGACATGTAGACTGTTCATAAGCTCATGGTTTGCTAAAGTTGAAATAATTAAACAATAAGTTTCATTTCATAACTCAAGTAATCATTTACAAGAATTTAAGAATACATGAATCTCCGTATTAAAATTTAAGACTAGGTCGTCATCCCTAAGTGATGTAGCTTGAATCATAACTCAAACAACTGTACCTGAAACATGATAAAATGAGAGGGTCAACTATAAATAGTTGGTGAGCATACATAGGTTTTGACACCACAAGTAAAGTTCAAATGTTTTGTGTACAATTCATATGATGCATGGTTTATAAAGCATTTATGGAGAATCTAAGTTAAGCTAGTTGCACAAATGAAACTTTGTAATTGAAGGGAATAACAACACATGTTATCCTAATGTAGGGCATAACAACACATGTTATCCTAATGTAAATGTAGGGCATAACAACACATGTTAGCCTGAAGCAAGGTATTGGTGTTTGCACGTGTATATCATGTAAATGTGGCCTTAACAATTAGAATTCAAGCATAAAGCATGAATAAACACATAAAATCATATTTGTAGAATTGTACGTGTGTAATTACAAATAGTGTTTGAATGTAATCATGTTTCACCCCAAAAATGTACAAAAGGAAAAAGGGGGCTATGTAAACTCACATTGTATCAATTGTGTAGGTAACACGAGCAATAGGTCTCACGAGTGATTTTGCAATCACAGAATTAACCTAGAGTGAATCGTATGATCTCAAATTAGTTAATCATGCACCAAGTCAAAAGAAAACACGAGGTCTAGAGTTCAACGTGTTTTGATGTGTGGATTTGTACAAAAGGATTTGTGTTATTCTAGGTAAGGAACGGGTGTAAGTTAATGTGAGTATAACTTTCTAGAGTTTTTGGGTTTTAAATGATTTAATTAAATAATGTAATGTAATGCGTCTTTAAAAAGTGATGTGATGTATTAAAATAAATAAATCTGTTTTATTCATTTATTTTTAGTATAGAGAAAATATAAGTTAAAACCCTAATTGAATTGTTAATGTAATAAGATAACTAATAAATAAATTTATTTATTTATTTATTACTAAAGTAGTATGTTTAAAAATAAGGAGTGTAAATGTGTTTATTAATATATATATTAGAAAAGTTTTATTTGTTTAAATATGATTTAAACTCCATTATATATATTTAGTTTAATAAATAAAAAAAACAAATTATTTATAAAACTTGTTCCATTTGAAAGTATAAATATATATATATATATATATATATATATATATATATATATATATATATATAGAATCTTGTCATTAAAGAGTAGGAAATTAGAAATACTTTGTTTTGATTTATGTATATTTTTAATTTATTGAGATGAGATTTTAAACAAATTAAATTGGTATAATAGTTGTTTTATTTTAAAAATTGAAACTATTATTTTATTCTGTTCTAAACATGTTGGGTTTATAAAATAATTTAAAGAGATTTTTTTTAAATGTGAAAAACGGTTTCTAAAACAAATGCGGACCACCCGGTTCGAACCCGGGTGGATCCGGTGTGGCAACAAACGTTTTACCACTGGACCAAGGGCTGCTTACGGGTTTTATCTGATCTAAAAATGTTATATTTATTTGAAACAGTGGGCCGGGACGCAGGAAAAAGAAAAGGGTACGGTGCTATTTGGTTCGAACCCTGGACCTTACTCGAGTGGTGTACGAGTTTTACCAGTAGGCCAGGGTACGTGCTTTGGTAGAAATCGATCTCTCTTAAATCAAAACTCGTAAGGCCAAATCCCCCCCCCCTTCGTCCCCGATAGAAAAACACCCAACCTTAGCCACCCGATTACACAAAATTGAATGCCCAAACTTTGTGGCTTTTGATCCTTGGGCTAGTACGAAACGATTGATATAAATATTACCTGAGGTGATTACGACAGGAAGGAGATTGACAGGAACCAACCACATAGTGTTCCTGGAGCTTGACAGAGATCCAGAGATGCAATGACGTTCGATTGAAGATTCAGAGAGTTTCAGATGGGTGGTGCGATGGTGTGTGGTGAGTCAATTTGTCTAAGTCTATCTTAAATACGTGATTTGATTACGTGTTTGAAGGTTAACAACTGTCGGCCTGTTTACGCGTTAATTTTACGAGTGTGCAATGAATTAAGTCGTGAATTCGGTTGAATACATGCGTAAACGGATTGCGCGTGATTAGTGGACAATAACATGTCCTAATCCCATGATTTGGAAACAATTTGGCTCGGTTTGACTTTGGTTTGTCAAATTCAGTTTTAAATTCGAATTGGTCGCGCCTCATATTAAATTAACGCATCTCATGAGTCTAGGAATGATAAAAAAATAGTTTCAAACGATTAGGGGACAGGAATCATCATGTAGCCATGATTTTGTAAATCAATTTGGGTCTTGTTGACTTTTCTAAGTCAAATTTCAATGGAATTGATTCTTTGTGACTTTTCTAGGTCCAAATCACGGGATGGGGTCAAAAGGTTCAATTTCAAATGAAAGGGGGGTTCAAGTTTGGGAGTCCAAAAGTTCTAAGGTTTAAAATTAGAGTTTACTTTGTAAATATTTGTACAAAATTATGTTTATAAAATTCATAAAATCTTAAATACTATTTGTTTTATTTTGATTACTTTATAAAAAGTTCTATTTATTTTTTTTATTTTTTTTATCATAAATTATAAAAAAATGACTTATTCAATAAGATAAGATATACCTATTTACATTTATATTTGTAAATAACTATACTGTGACATAATAGGTTTGACCAAATACGGGACTTCAAATGCTTATATAATAAGATGAATAAAGAAAATTTACGGCTTGAAAATCATGGATGTTACAGTAGTAAACCCCCACAATCATCATTCTTTAGTCTGAGTCAGAGTCTGTTTTGTTATTCATAGTGTCTCTATGGTTCGATAATCCGGTTTACCGTTAAGTTGTGCTACACTCGATAGGTTCACTTGCCTGTCAGTGCGGTCTAGTTCATAGGTTTTCCATTTATTACTTAGGAGTCTAGGTTAGGTTTAGTTATTTATTTTATAGATCGTCTGGACGACATCAAGTTTTTGGCGCCGTTGCCGGGACACTTGGCAATAGCAATATTAGCTTTGACTAGTTCTTTGGTTTATTTTTGGCGCCGTTTCCATTGCCGAGTCTGTTCTGTTTGCCTGTCTTCTGTGTTACTTGCGTGTCTAACTTAGAATCGAGTCTCTCTGTTCTTTGAGTCTTTCTGTTTCCTTCTATCTTGTATCTTTCTGTTTATGCACAACACTCGCTCGCAGGGATCGCCATCTTATTCTGCCTTCTTAGAGCCTGAGCGAGAGCTACACGAGCGCACCCGTGACTTTCGTGAGCTTTTGAAGCAATTGTGCGACACCCAGGTACGTCCTACTAGCCCTATTCCATTTCCTACCATGGGCGATGCTGATCCATCAGCGAGACGTACTGTACACCAGAAGGCCAGTGATGGGGTCACGAGCGCGAGATCTTTGATCACGCACCCCACTATTCCTAATGTAAATTCTTGGCAGATCCCATCACATGTCATGAGTATGATCACTCATGCCACTCAATTCAATGGCCTTGAGGATGAGGATACACCCGGACATGTGCCCCGCTTCGCGTGCATATGTGATACGTTCAATATCACGGGTGTGTCTAAGGACGCAATCTACTTGCGTCTCTTCCCATTCTCCCTCTCTGGGCGTGCTTCTACTTGGCTCGATAATCTTCCCAATAACTCGATCACCACTTTGGAGGATCTAGAAGCCAAGTTCTTCAAAAATTACTATCCACCTTCCAGGGCCGCTCACCTTAGGGATCAAATCCACTCCTTCCGGATGGATCCTGACGAGCCCTATCACATGGCCGGGAGCGGTTCAACGTGCTATTGAGCCGGTGTCCCCAGCATGGTCTTTCCGACTGGGCGATAGTGGAGAAGTTATACAATGGTCTCACCTTCGAGAGGCAGCAAATGTTTAATACAACCGTAGGAGGCCATATCATGGAAAAGTTTGAGCCTGCAGAGTGTGAGGAGATGTTCGAGAGCTTTGCACAGGCCGAACAGCAGTACCCATCTACTAGGACTTCCATTCCACCACCACATCTCCTAGAGGTGTGCATCAGGTCACTCCTGATTCTAGCGTGGCTGCTGCCCTCACCTCTATGGCTAATGAGATCAAGGAGCTGAAGCTCAGTGCTCAGCAGTGTCAAGTGTGCAGGGGAGGCCATGACACCCGGGATTGCCCAGTAAAAAGTCCAGAGCAGGTGAGATATGCTGGTAATCACTACCAGAATCGAGGGTATAACAATCAAAATTCATTTGGCTTGGGATGGAGATCTGGTAACAACCCATCGGGGTTCAATGGTCACCAGCAGTATCAGCAGCAGGGAGGAGGAGAGATAGGTGCGAGCTCGGGAAGCAGTGTCGACACGACGTCGATTAAAGAGATGCTTGAAATGTAGACACAGTTGCTTGCCTACTTAGTCCAGCAGGATAGAGACGCTAGGCAGAGATTGGATGGCCATGACACTCTACTGAAGAATCAGTAGTCGGCATTCCATGATCTGCAACGCACGGTAGAGGACATCGCTAAGAGTCTGAAGGGTCGACAGGGAAGTCAACCTTCATGCTCCAACGCTTCAGTGATGGCCGTGTCGATGAAGAGTGTGGAGGATAGAGAGGTTGTAGAGGATAACTCTAGTGAGTATAACATTCTGTCACCTGAAGAAGTAAAACAAATTGAATGGAGGGCTCGATTCGCTGAGATCGATGCCAAGATGGCCAAAGAGCAGGTGGACGAGGAGACAGTAGTTGAGGTGCCTGCCAAGAAGGCAGAGGAGAAGAAGAAGGGGGTGGAGATGCAGACCCCCGAGATTGACACCACTCTTGTTCCCTACCGAGCACATTTGCTACCATTTAAGCAAGCTAGGGAGCACAGTCACTTCCTTGACATATTCAAACATCTAAAGGTCAATCTTCCGCTCATTGAAACCCTCCAGCGTATGCCAAAGTATGGCAAATTCTTAAAAGATCTTCTTTCCAACAAGAAGAAACTAGAGGAGGTATCAAAAGTCTCACTTAGTGAGCAATGTTCTGCAGTGGTGCAGAACAAGCTGCCAGAGAAACTGGGAGACTCGGGTCGTTTCACGATCCCATGTCACCTAGGCAATTTGTCCCTGCACCACGCGTTGGCCAACCTAGGTGCTAGCATAAATCTAATACCATATTCCTTGTATAAGCAGCTAGACTTAGGTGAACCTCAGTCGACACGCATGAGCATAGCCTTGGCCGACCGTTCAGTCAAGTATCCACGGGGAATTGTGGAAAATCTTCTAGTAAAAGTAGGCAAATTTGTCTTCCCCGTGGATTTTGTTATTCTACATATGGAGGTGGATGTCGGAGTCCCACTCATCTTAGGGCGCCCATTCTTGCTCACCGCTAAGGCAGTGATTAATATCTTTGACGGGAAACTCACACTTCGTGTGGGGGATGAGTCGTTAATTTTTGATGCCACGCGGTCTGTGGAGGATGTTGTCGAGCATATCCACTCCGTGTGCATGCTTGATTCCTTCATGGACTATCATGAGGACTCTAATCCACTGCTAGAAGTTGGCGAACCCGCCCCTAACTTAGAAGAACCATCTGATTGGGCGGTTGAGTTGGAGAGATTGTTAGAAGAGCCAGATGAATACGGCGATGATGTGCCTGATGATCTGTTGAAGATGATGGCCGAGCTAGATGAGATCATAGGCATAACCCCAAGTGTGGGGATGACTGAGGAGAGTGGAGAGGATCTAGATGATCTTGGTGAAGGTTTAGAGGTCCCACATATAGAAGATTCCATTCATGAACCCTTACCCATCAACGTTGTGCATTCTGAAGGAAGAGAGGTTAAACCAAACCCTAGTCCAAGTGCCCCTAGGTCTGGGCCGCCCCGCGAGAGAATCCGTATGTTAAGAGACGTCAGTGAGTTAGAGATAGTGAAAAACCCATGTGTGGGGATGTCCATGGATGACAGATTACTTGGTTATTTGATGATTATTATTTTTGGACCGGGTAAATATAAGCTATGGTGGAAGGAGTGGAGTGATGGCTGTGATGAGAGTTCTATACTTGATAAGGGTTTGAGTGTGATGAATCTGGGCAAAACTGGGAGACCGCGTAGGATGAAGGCGGTTCTGGTTAGGATCAAAGAGAAGCCTCCTGATAGGCGTGTTTGATTCTCGGTCAAGTGCCCGGGATGTAAAGTTTGTATGCTTACGTGGTCCGTGTCAGTGTCATTTTTTGTTTTTTTCGGTATTGTGTTTTGTGTGTGTCGTGTCTTGCAGGGATTCGCGCTTGATTCGGTGAGGAAAATTGTTGGGAACGACGTTCCAGGTATGTTTTGCATTGGTTTTTTTTTATTAGAACGAGTTTTGAAAAAATTGAGTGAACAAAAATTTTAAAGGATCAAAATTTTTCTTAGTATAAAAATTGAAATTTTTCTAAACTTTCTGTGATGGACTAATCCTCGCGGTACGCGATGCCTGAATCCAAGTCTCTTACACGAGAGACAAACGAGACGGCCGGGTTAAATTTCTACTCCTCGCGGTACGCGAGGAGTGGGGTTTGGTTTCTCACGGTACGCGAGGACCCCCTGTTTTGCCTTTTGTCCTTTGTTTTTCCCATGGTTTCCCACACCCGTTTTCCGCACACGTTTCCACCACCACTCCCTTTCATCCACCATCACATACTCATGCCCACCACAACCATTCACCATCCACTCCTACCACTTCATATCATCATTTCACATCCATCATCCACCATCCATCACATCATCCACCATTCATATCATTCACCACTCCATTGACCATCGACCATGGGAAACTTAGGAACCGTTCGTGACCAATGATTCACCTTGCCATGGTATTCATGTCTATACGTTTGCCACCCATCGGGTACTTGTCCTTGCATATCTATCCAGAGTCAGTGTGAGTCAGTGAGTCTTTTATTTGAGTCAGTTTAATGTTGCGGGTGTTGTGAGGTTTATGTTGCAGGGTTTATTCGTCATGTCCGTACTCAATCTCCATTTGGGTGGGACGAATGCTTCTATCACTTTGTACAGGCAGCCCAGTAGTGTGTGCAACCGCGACCAAAATGCTATACGGTGTACACGAGGAAGAACGAAGCTGGACACATTGGTTTGCATCTACATTACCAGCTAAGTCGCTTCCTGTTTTTATTTTTTGCATTCTTATTTTTCGTTTTGTCTTGCTTCACATTGAGGACAATGTGTCTTTCAAGTGTGGGGATGTGAGTGTTTAAGTCTAAGTTTGTGTCTTTTATAAATGTCACACCCCCAAATTCCACTAACAGAGTTTTACCATTTGGTGCGTGGCAAACCAAGATCTCAGTCATTAGTTACATCAAACGACACTATATGGGTCATAAATGTAATATCATAAAAGTTCAGAGTTAATACGAAAGCGTTTAAATGAGAAAATAATTGTGCACAACAAGCGCGCCCAAGTTTTGTTTAATAAAACAAGTAAACTGTTTTGAATGTTTGCATGAGGATGAAATGATAGTAGGACTCCATGCATGTCCTAAGTGTGCAACCTGTGCCTTAGCGACCTGAGAAACATGTAAGAAAAAGTGTCAACACAAGGTTGGTAAGTTCACCGGTTTACAAGTAAATAAACTATTTGAGTGCTTGCAGGATCCACATACGTAAGTCACACCTATTGCTAGCTAGACAATGTACAAGTTACTCTAAGCGTTCGCAACCGAAGCTGACTGTTTGTGTTTGGGTGCCTTCCGCCATTGCTAACATCAACAATGGCAAGTGTTTAGGATAATTTACACCCGTTAGACCTCCAATCAGGTTAGCGCGACTAACTCGGGTGGGGTTTGTCAAACCTAGTAGTACTACTCAAATTTCCTCGCTATACTCCATATATTAACGGTCCGAGTGTGTAAGGACTTTGCATGTTATGTTTGCACTTAGGTATACAAGTGGTAATTAAATACTATGTGATCCATGTCCGTGTGTATGTCTCTCCCTGGCTGGGAGACAAATAACGGATGCCGATTCGTATGCATGTTTCTCCCCAACGGGGAAACAAGTAAGATACTGTTTGTGTGTATGCATGTTTCTCCCCAACGGGAAAACAAGTAAAATAATGTTTGTGAGTATGCATGTTTCTTCTTAACAGGAAAACAAGTAAAATAATGTTTGTGTGTAAGCATGTTTCTCCCCCAATAGTAAAACAAGTAAAAAGGGGCCGTGAAACTCATCTGAGTTGTGTACGAGTAGATAGCACCACACAAGGACGCAAGTAGGAAACACACGAATTTGCATGTGAACTACATAAGTATGTCCTGGAATTATAAGCATAATAGTCAGGGATACAATGGGATTTTTGCGCTTCGAATCGAGAGTTTTCTAATTACGAATAATATTTATTAAATAAATATTCATGCGTTTGCACCTTTAAATAATGGTTTATGAAAATAATATAACTTTTTATATTATTTTTAAGTTTGAAGTAATAACACGAGAATCATTTATGCGGCAAAAATAATAAATATATTATTTTTATTCGAGAATATAAACGTGAGTAATAATGTAAACAATTATATCATTTTAAAACATGAGAATAATAATTAACACGAGTTATAAAATCCAAACCCGAATATTAATATAAAATCACTGTTGGCGTGTTTTTATGAATTTTAATAATTGTTTAGGGAACAATAAATTATATTGTTTAAAGTGTATAAATAATATCTAAAATGTTTTATAAATTTAATACCAAGCATACAGGTATTTTCGGGTGTCAAAACATTTTAATATAATATTATAATACCATAGAAATTTATTTTGAAAAGATTAATTAAGCAAAAAGTCCCAAAACAAATATCGCAGGAGACCGGATTCGAACCCGGGTCTCCTGTGTATCAGTCTAACGTCCTAACCATGTCCGCCCGCTTGGGTCTTGCAACAGAAGGTGGTTTCAAAAGGTTTTAACACAGAAGGATTCTGTGTTTTCCCCAACACGAACCCGATTCCAAACTCAACCCTAAATCCATCGATTTCAACAATGATTTGCAACAAGGGTTTAGGGGTTTTGATTATCAATCCACTTCGAACCTATGGGTGTATTTAATTGCAAAAATAACATGTTTAGGTTGGTTAATTACTCAATTGAAATCCCAAAAACCCTAGATTCTAACATGAATTTGATTCGGTTAAATTTGATAAGATTAAGGGTCGGGGTCATAGGGCTTTCATTGAGTTAATTACTGCGAGTCTAACCCTGTGATTCAATTGCATTGAGGTTGAGTATAGGGTTGAGTTCGATTAAACCTTTTAGATGATGAACCCTAGATTCGGTACCTGACCAATACGATGATATAGACAAGAATTAGCTTAGGTCTTTCGATTTACGGGTGAAAACGAGTCTACAGGTGTGTTTGGTTACCTCACTTGATGTCGGATTGATGGAGTTCGACTAGTTAGGGTTCCGACCTCGAATGGTTTAGTCTTCGATGACTCTGACTGCTTCTCAGGGAAACTGATGTGGGGGAAACGATCAGTGTGGTTCGTCTAGTATGCGCAGGGTGATGAATTGAGAGGATAACAGACAAAATGATCGAATTCGTTTGAAATGGAGGTGGGTTTCAACGGTTATAGGTTGATTACCCATAATTGGGTTTAATTCGATTAATGACGATTATTAAAGCCCTAATGATGACCGTTAATGCCGACAATATGCAATTTTAGTTACAAATTTGACCATAAATCAGTTGTAGTTGCGAATTTGGATCAAAGGTGTCACAAGGTTGACTTTTAGAAGTCAACAGGAACCACATGCTCTTGATTTTGACTTTCCAGGTCAACAGATTTGGTTTTGCATATTTACATGACTAGTCCTTGTAGTTTAAGATTAATTATTGGCAGGAATGGTCCCTGAGGTTCAAGATTGAGTTAACCGGGTTAATAGATAATTGGATTTGGATTAACGGAACTAACGGAAAATTGACGGATGTTACATCATCCCTTAGTTGAAAGAATTTTCGTCCCGAAAATTAAAATAATAAAATAAAAAAAATTCTGAGGTGTCACATCATCCCCTAGTTGAAAGAATTTTCGTCCCGAAAATTTGAATAGTACTTTAAGAGTTTGTCGTGGATTGCTTGAACAGATGAGGATACTTATGCATCATCTGATCCTCGTGCTCCCAAGTGAATTCCGGTCCACGTTTCGAGTTCCAACGAACTCTGAGGATAGGGATTTTACTGTGTTTGAGCGTTTTGACTTCCCTATCCATGATTTCCACGGGTTATTCAATGAAACGTAATTGTTCATCGATGTGTAGTTCTTCAAGAGGAACCGCGAGTGACTCATCAGCTAGAAATTTCTTCAAGTTCGAGACATGAAAGACATTTGTGTACACTACTAAGTCCTTCGGGTAAGTCCAGTTGATATGCTACTGGACTAATTCTCTTTACTATCTGGAATGGTCCAACATAACGAGGGTTTAGCTTGTCTAGCTTACCAAAATGGATTACATCTTTCCAAGGTGAGACTTTTAGAAGGACCATATCGCCTACTTGAAATTCAAGTTATTTCCTACGCTTTTCGGCATAGCTCTTTTGACGATCACGAGCAGCCACCATATAGTTTCTAATTTGAACGATCTTTTATGAGCTTTCGAATACGAGTTCAGGACCCGTAAGTTGACTATGCCCAACATCGGCCCAACAGATAGGAGATCGGCACTTAAGTCCGTACAATGCCTCGAATGGTGCTGCTTTGATGCTAGTGTGATAACTGTTGTTGTAAGAGAACTCCACCAGAGGCAGGTGGGACTCCCAAGTGTTACCGAAATTAATCACACAAGCTCGTAGCATATCCTCCAGAGTATGAATAGTACGCTCCGTTTGGCCATCTGTCTAAGGATGGTATGTTGTGCTCATATCCAGGCGCTTTCCTAGAGCTTCCTGTAACGATTGCTAGAAACGTGAAGTAATCGAGCGTCATGACGAGAGATTATTGAAATTGGCACTTCGTGCCGAGAGACTACTTCTTTCATATAAATGCGGGTTAACTTCTCCATCTTGTCAGTCTCTTTGATTATTAGAAAGTGAGCAGATTTAGTCAAGCGATCTACGATCACCCAGATGGTTTCGCATCCGCTAGAAGCTCGGGATTGTTTAGTAATAAAATCCATGGAAATCTGCTCCCATTTCTACATCGAAATTTCCGGTTCTTGGAGCAAACCTGAATGCTTTTGGTATTCGACCTTGAATTTCGAGTAGGTCAGTCACTTGCTCACAAAGGTGGCTATATCAGCCTTCATGTTCGGCCACCAATAAGGGACTTTCAGGTAATGATACATCGTATCGGTACCAAAATGAATAGAATAGCGGGATTTGTAAATTCATTCATTACAAGCCCTCCTCTTTCAGGGCTTCGAGTTGAGCACTACGGATCTGATCAGTTAATCTGGGGTGGATAGTGCGTTGTAATGCTCGAACTCGTATGGGCTTAGTTTCTTTTTGGTTTAGGGCATCAGCTACTACGTTAGCCTTGCCCGGATGATACTTGATAACATAGTCATAGTCGTTCAAATGTCCGATCCAACGACGTTGTCGGAAGTTCAACTCAATCTGTTCGAAAATGTGTTGAAGACTTTTGTGATCGGTGCAGATAGTGCATTTGGTACCGTACAAGCAATGTCTCCAGATTTTCACAGCAAACACTACAGCTCCCAATTCTAGGTCATGGGTAGTGTAGTTTTTCTCATAAGCTTTCAATTGACGGGAAGCGTATGTGATAACCTTTTCGCGTTGCATCAACACACTACCAAGACCTTGAATAGAGGCATTGCAATACATTACGAAGTCATTCGTTCCTTTAGGAAGAGATAGGATAGGTGCACTACAGAGTTTCTGCTTCAATAGTTGGAATGAGGATTCCTAAGTTTCGCTCCAGTTATAGGGTTTACCCTTTTTGAGTTAGAGTAGTGAGAGGTTGTTTAATCTTAGAAAATCCCTCGATGAATCGACGGTAATAACCAGCCAATCTCAGTCGGAGTCGTCGATGCTGCCCAATTATTGATGGCTTCTATCTTTGATGGATCGACATGTATTCCCTTCTCGTTAACCACATTTCCTAAGAATTGAACTTCCCGGATCCAGAATTCACACTTGAAAAAACTTAGCATATAGCTGCTCTTGCTTAAGTAATTCCAGAATTAAGCATAGATGTTCCTCATGTTCCTCCTTGTTCTTGGAATAAATGAGAATGTCGTCGATGAAAACGATGACAAATTGATCAATGTATGGCTTACACACACGGTTCATGAGGTCCATGAATACCGCGGGTGCGTTGGTTAATCCGAAAGGCATGACCATAAAATCATAGTGGCCGTACCTTGTCCTGAAAGCAGTCTTAGAGATATCCTCATCTCGGACTCTCAATTGATGGTAAACAGACCTAAGATCTATCTTGGAATAGAAGCTTGATCCTTGGATTTGATCAAAGAGATCATCTATATGAGGCAAAGGATAACGATTCTTGATTGTGACTTTATTCAGTTCTCAGTAGTCGATGCACATACAGAAAGTGCCATCCTTCTTCTTGACAAACAGAACTGGAGCTCCCCATGGCGATGACCTAGGTCGGATGAAACCTTTATCCAACAATTCCTGCAGCTGCGTAGATAGCTCTTGCAATTCACTAGGTGTTAGACTATAAGGTGCCCGAGCGATCGGTGCCGCTCCGGGTGTTAGATCGATTTGGAATTCTATTTGACGGTGAGGTAAAAGACCAGGTAGGTATTCATGAATTACTTCCGGAAAGTTACGAACGATCGGAATGTCATCAATCTTCTTTTCTTTGGATGGTTGCTCGGTGAAGAGAGCCAGAATAGCAATATACCCTTTACGTAAGCACATATGTGCTTTCATGAAAGATATGATGCCTACGACAGCACCACTCTTTTCGCCTTGAACATGAAGGATTTCTCTACTAGGGAGAGGAAGGCTAATGATTTTGTCTCGACAAATGATGTCGGCTTGGTTTTTAGATAACCAATGAGGTCAATGTCAAGCTTGTGACTAGCCAATCCTAGTTTACATCTCTAAGAACATGAGTTGTTTCGATTTTCTAACCGACTGCTATCTCAATAGTATACATGGATTCTAATAGAGTTGGAGTACGACTGCACCAACATGAAACTTGTGAAGTCATGCTGAGACCTCTAGTGAGACCCGTGCTTATAGGGTAAACGTCGGTCAATGCAAAGGCTAAGGGAAGAGGTTCATATGTAGGAAAGAAAAATCTAATGAGATACAGACTTTGGTAACATAAGGAATAGGATGTCTATTTAAGTAATTGCATTCAACTGATGGTTTGTTAGATTAAATCCTCGTTTTCTAATGTCAATAGAACAACTGGATCATCTTGTGAAGAAAAAAGTCCATTTACAGAGTTGGATGTCCTAGGGTATAAATCAAATTAGACTAAGGATTAGTCACATGATAAAGTAATAGAGTCAAAGGGAATTTATTGTTGGAATAACGTATTAGCTTAGAAAGAATTCCACAAATTTTGCTTACATAGTTGGTGTCGATAAGTTTGCCATGAGATTATATTAGAGATTCAATCAAGATGGTTTCCGTGATCACATTTAGATGAGAGTCTTAATTTCACTAAGACTCTTACATAAGTGAAATAAAAGGATGGATCCTATTGATGATAGTTCAGTGAGTCCGTAAACATTTTCAACCTGATAGTCGCGTCTATCACTGTTGAACAGGTATAACGATACCAACTAGTCGTTGAGCGTGTTACCAGAATTTCTACTAACAGTGGAAGCTTAAGTCTGTAAATCACAGCTTAGAACCATTTATCCATACACTAGGTTTCACCAGGACTTACATGCACCTCAAATTACTATTACGTGTGCACCCGTAATGATAATTTTCCTTGCATGCTCACCATAGTTCTCCCTGTCCTGTGTCATAATGTCCTTTAGTTTGTACTGCTGAGTATAGAGTGTTTTCAGATATGATAAGTCATTGAGTTAGCCATCTATCATAAGTTGATCAACTATGACCCGTATCAGGATGAGTAGTCGGGAATCGTTTGATCCCAATACTCACTCGAGTTGAAACACAATATGAGAGTCCAATCCAGGGAATTGTAGATGGAAACGTGCACATGAAACAAACATGTACATGAAATGCGACTTCGAGAAGTGAAACTAATTCATCGATACGAGTTACAGGAAGAAGCAAAATAGCCGTTCTTCCAACTAAAAATCTAGATTTGAGGAGTATGTTTCATACACAGATTCAAACATATGGATACCTATGTTAGAAGGTTATAAACATCCAACCCATGAATTCCTTGGTGAAACCAAACCCAAACCAATCTCTAGACTTGATGCTGAAGAAAAGAAAGCATATGATTTAGAAAAGAAGGCACACGGTTCTTTAACCATGGCACTAACCCGAGACATATTTCACAGTTTCAGAGGGTATGATTCCTCGAAAGACTTGTGGAAAGCTTGGGTAAAACGGTTTGAGGGTAACAGTGATGTTAAGAAAAGTAAAAGGGAATTGTTAAGAAAACAATATGAAAGTTTCAGATATTTTGAACAAGAATCCATTAATGAACTTATCTCTAGATTCTATCATCTTCAGACTGAACTTAAGTCTTATGAATTAAAATATCCAGATGATGAACTAGTTGAAAAATTTCTTGATGCATTACCCCCCAAATTTGACATGTACACAACCCTTTTAAGAGAAAACTCTAAATTCTTTGAAATGACCATTGATGAGGTAATAGGTAAAATCCAAGCACATAACATGAATTTAAGAAAGAAACCACTAGCAGACCGTTAGTGCAAGAACCGTCAATGTACTTTGGAGCCTCTTCCACATCAAAAACCACAAGACCGGGTATTGCTTTGTTCTCAGGGAATCCTGCATAAGAAGAAGGTAATGGCTGCAATAGTCATACCTGTTTTACTGCTACAAGTTCAAATTCACACCAACCAAGAAGTCCAACACCGACACCTGATTTTGCAAAGATTGTAGAAGATCATGTATCATTGTTTTCATCATGCATGTTGGCATATGAAAACTCCATTGGTGCCAAACTAACTGATCCATAAACAATTGAAGAAGATTTCAATTAGGTGGATCCTGATGACATGGAAGATATGGATATTCAGTGGAATATGGCCATGATCTTGAGAAGGGCTAAACGGTTTCTTTATAGAACCGGTAGAAAGTTTATCGGTGGGCATTCTATTGCTAAAATTGGTTTTGATAAATCAAAGGCTAAGTGTTCCAAATGTCTAAATTTTGGACACTTTGCACGAGAGTGTCAGAAAGACAAGACACCAGCCTCTGGTTTCACTCAACCAAGTTCAGGAAGCAACCAGAATTACAACAAACAGAGCTTCGGTAACAACCGCAGTCAAAATCAAGGAACTTCATCTAATGCACTGGTAGTTCATCTTGAAGATGCCATTGTTGCACACACTCAGATGGGTTTGATGGTAGAAATCATAGAGATGATCAAAGATGAAGAGAGGGAAACAGTTGCTGTTGCAGAGCAACAGGGATAAGCATTTGCTTTGATGGCTATTGGAGAAGCATCCGGTTCCTCAACTGAGATAGATTCTAATTCTTTTATTTTTATTCCCTGTAATAATTGTTTAAAACAAAAAGGTGAAAATGATAAAATTCAAGATCAACTCGAACCTCTACGTAGTGTAGCTCTAATCTATAAAAAATGAAAAACGTTTTAAAGAATCAATTGAAAATCTCAGAAAAGACAAACATGATTTTTCAATAAAAATAAGTGAACAACAATTTCATTTAGATGTTGCCTACAAAGAGTTAGAGAAAAAGAATGTCGGAATAGCCAAACATCATAATGAAATTCAGAAGTTAAGTGGAAAAATTGAGTAATTGAGAAATTCTCGTTTCGTGGTGGAACATTATGAATCGGTTGTACGACAAGTAAATGGCATAGGTTTAGGTACTAGTGCCATTCCACCACCAGTTAACGGGACATTTTTCAATGGGCCAGTCGACATTGATCTGTCCTTTCTTGATGAATCGTCAAGTAAGGATAACACATCTTCAGATGAAGAGTTTTATTCTGACGAATGCTCAGAAAACAACAAAATTGATGGTATTGTTTCAGAAGATTTGTTTAATGAACCTAAAGTCAACAAAAACGTTGTCAACAATCATGACAATTGTATTTTAACTGAACCTGATTTAATTTAATCAAATGATAAATTGAAAAAGATGCTTTATGGAGATTTCAAAACCATAAAGCAGGCAAAAAAGGAGACATTTGCTAACAAACTTGGAAAGAACTTTCAAGAAAACATTGATAAGCACTACATTCCTAAAATTCAATTAACATTTGGACAAACTTCATCTATGGTTCATCAAACTAATTCGAACATTTGTCAAAATAAACATTATAAGTCTAGAATCAGTAAGCCTTACAGGAGACCTTTCAAAGAAAGAAGGAATTGTTTTCATTGTGGAAAGTTTGGACATATTCTGATGAACTGTCCTTATAAGAATCAAGAGAAATGGCCCATTGCTCCTAAACAGGCCGTATCCTTGAAAACTCCACTAAGAAAACAATTTAACTCTCGAGTTTCAAAAACTTAAGTCCAATATATGGTTAAGTCCAAGTCATTTGCTGAGAAAAGGAACAAAGAGTCTGTGGTTCCGCGTGTATCTACCTTTGGTAATACACGATCTTATGAGGTAAGATTGTCTAGACCACAGATGAGGAGATGGAATAAAAGTTTGAGAAAATTAGGACAACAGCTAACAGGTAATCAACTAAGCAAAACTTTTTCTAACCTTAAAACACTAGTCTTTATGCTGAGATTCTTAACACAGGAATCTTAGAAACATGTTTAAAGGCTGCCTTCGTATCCCAAATAGAGCCTAAGAATATCAAAAAGACTCTAGCTGACAATTGTTGGATTGAGGCTATGCAAGAAGAACTGTCTCAATTCAGAAAACTACATGTTTGGGATCTAGTTAATTTACCAAGAGGTGTACATCCAATTAGAACCAGATGGGTGTTCAAATGCAAAACTGACGATCGACACATTGTAGTGAAAAATAAAGCAAGATTGGTTGTTCAAGGGTTTTACCAACAAGAAGGTCTGGATTATACATAATTCTATGCACATGTTGCAAGACTTGAAGCCATCTGATTATTTATGGCTTATGCCTCTTTTGTCGGCTTCAAGGTCTTTCAACTAGATGTAAAAAGTGCCTTTACGTATGGTAAAGTGCATGAAGAAGTCTATGTCACTCAACCACCTGGTTTTGAAGACCCGTTATACCCTGATAAAGTGTACAAGCTTGACAAAGCACTTTATGGTCTTCATCAAGCACCAAGAGCGTGGTATGAGACTCTGTCAAAGCATCTATTGTCCAATGGTTTTGATCGAGGAAAAATTGACTCGAATCTCTTCATACGGAAAGCAGGAGGTGATATTCTACTTGTACAAGTATACGTTGATGACATCATTTTTGGGTCTACCAATGAAGAGATGTGTAAGGAATTTGAGCAGGTGATGAAGTCCAAGTTTGAAATGAGCAACATGGGAGAAATGTTTTTTTTTCTTAGGACTGCAAGTCAGTTAAAGGGAAGATGGCATTTATCCGCATCAAACTAAGTATGTCCAAGACATTTTGTCCAAATACAAAATTAAGGATTGTACATCTTATGGCACACCTATTCCAGTCAATCACGGTTTACATCTTGATAAAGAAGGAAAGGATGTGGATTGTAGATTGTACCGAGGAATGATTGGATCCCTTATGTATCTCACAGCTTCAAGACCCGACATTATTTTTGCCGTCTGCTTGTGTTCAAGGTTTCAGTCACAACCGAAGGAATCACATATGTTAAAGAGAATATTCAGATACCTGAAAGGAAAACCCCGATTAGGTCTATGGTATTCCAAGCAGCAGTCGTTTGATTTCAAAGCTTACACTGATTCTGATTATGGCGGTTGTAATCTCGATAGAAAATGAACCTCAGGTGGATGTCAATTTCTAGGAGACAGGCTGGTTTCATGGCAATGTAAGAAGCAGTCAACAGTTTCTAAGTACATTGATGCTGCAAGCTGCTGCTCTCAGATCTTATGGATTCAACAGCAATTGAGAGATTGCGGCTTAACTTACACTAGCACTCCTATGTTCATTGACAACACAGCCACCGTGTCTATCACAAACAACCGGTGAAAAATTCTAAAACTAAGCATATTGAAATTTGTCACCATTTCATCCGTGACTGTGCTGAAAAGCATCTAATTTAACTTGTAAAAGTTCACACGGATGATAATTTTGCTAATCTTTTCACCAAAGCTTTTGATCGTACTCGTTTTGAACATCTTCTCAACATGATAGGAATGTTCAATCCTGAATGATAAACGTTTTCAAAACAATCTTATTTCTTGGAAGTTAATTTTTTTTTGTTTTACATTTAATTTATTTTCTGTTAATTTTTTTTTAAGAAAAATCCAAACAAAATATAAAACTTTCAAAATCGCAATGTCATTTAAAATTAGAGGAAATGATTGCACATCAGTTAGTGATCTAAATTTCTTAAATTGCATAACTAGGGAGACAATTGCACCTTGATATACTTCAAATATTCTTTGTTAAATTGTCAGTCAGCTAGAAGCATTCGCTAAATCATTAGTAGTGTGAAAACTAAATATCTTTTATACAAATATGATTTGAACCCGTGTTATGAGGTGTGTGTGTGTATAAGATTAACAAAAGATCATTATCAGAAATAGAATGTAAGATTTTGGCTAGTATTATCTGTTGAGACCAATTTCGGGTGATGTCTTTAGCACAATTTTCAGCTCACTTCACTGCCCATACTCACAAGTATGCAATGGGAAGCCGAGCTAAGATATGACTTGACAACAGCCGTCGAACATATATTCGCCCTTGGATCACATCTGTTCCATTGAAGACATCCAAATAACAGTTGGATCCCGCTACCCAAGAATCTTCGGATTCCATATATATTAGCCTGAATCATCACAAAATACTCACGAGTCAAGACAAATGAATCAATTGATTTTTGTTAATCCTTATGGACTCTGTTTGATTTCTATGTGCTAAACGATATTACCTCAACCTTGTGATATTGATAATCCTTAGGAAAATCTTAGATGTCTTGAGATATTGCATTTATTTTTCTGTCTACATAACCATGGGGTACACATTGTAGAACTCTAAATAATACCATAACTCACATGAATTTGATCCAAGAATGCTTATAGTTTCAAATATTGACAATTTGCATTTCAAATTTTTTTTAAGTATGTCATAATATGATCCCAAATTCTTTGAAATTTTATCAAGTCACTATTGCTACTTGTTAGTCTGATATGATCATCTGCTTATGACTTGACCAAAAAGACGTTCACTGTAAGTATTCAATCACTCATTTTTATGCTTATTCATTTAGAAAAACCTCAAAAAGATTTTCGGTGTGTTTTAACATAAACTTTACAAAATAACAAAAAGATTTCTTGTACATTTCATTTACAGGAATTCAAAAGAACAAAAAGATTTTCATAACTTCCAGAAACTTGTTTGTTATCAACCACAAATTGAACTTATCTATCATGTTCGTCTTACAAGTTCTTCATAAAATCAGAGATTTTGGAGTTTGAAAATGGCACAGGAGTTAAGCCATGCGAACTTAATTAAGTGCGCAAGACTTAACTCATGCGTACTTGTTAAGTACGCATGAATTAATTCACGCGCACTTTATCAAGTTTGCACGACCTGAAACGCGGGGTATATAAAACGGCACTTAAGCATTTACTCCTCATTCAAACACCCGCTCTCACAGTAACGCCCTGATCATTTTCGCTTGAAAATTTCTATGTTACCAAATTGATTTTTCATCACACTTTCAGTTACTACTTCACTCAACGGTCATTTGGTGAGAATCTTGACCAATTTCAACCGTTAAATCTATCAAAGTTGAGTGATTTTTAGTGTTCTTGAGACTAGGGTTCTTGATACTCAAATTTTGAAGTGAAAATGTGTTTGCATGTTAAATTGAGTATCAAAACAAGTTTCTAATCATCAAGCACTGCCGTTTAACACAAATTTCATACCTTAAACCCACAAATTTTGGATTTTTGATCCTATGTTTGAACCAAAGTAGCATTCGACCGTGTTGATCAAAATGACCCATGTGTTTAACAAAACCAACTTTAGAACAAGTGACATTAAGCTCCTATGCCATTTTCGACACCATTAGGACAGGAATTACGAACTTTCAAACATGAATTTGGATTTCGGACTTGTTGACAATTGAACATTTCTAAGACCATGTGTACTTTGCAAGTACGCATGAAGGCTCTTGTTCATGCGTACTTGTTAAGTGCGCATGACAGATTATGTGTGTGCGTACTTAGCTAAGTACGCATGAGGCGGTTTCGAGATACTTAATTGTTATATGTAATCCGTTCTAATCTTGTTTTGTTTTGTTTTGTTTTTGTAGATATGGCTAGACGTGCTTTCACTCCAGACTTCAATCAATTAGCTCTAATAGAACCGAAATGGCAAGGTGCATCTCTTAACTATCAAGAGATAGTCTCATTCCTGAACTGATCCAAGATTTCGTATGCTATCTCAGCTGACCCAGTAGTATCACGACCTTACTTAGAGCAATTTTGGATACCACTGAGGTGGAATGCAGGCAAACTACAACTGTCATCACTGCTACTGTTGCTAATCAACAAATAGCAATCTCAGAAGATACTATGAGAAAAGTATTACAGTTTCATGATAGAGACACCGATCCAGTTCAATATCTGGAATACATGACAGAGGGATGTTGGAGACAGAGAATGGGGTATGTTGGGCGTAGAGATTATCCATCATTCAAGAAGATGTGGCTCTTAGATCAATGGAGGTATCTTGCACGTGTTATGATCATGTGCATATCAGCAAGAAAGGCAGGAAAGGATGCTATGGGGCACGACTTAGCATCAGCTATGGTTGGATTGTCATTGAACAAGGGTTACAACTTTTCATGATATGTCTACAACGCAATCCGTGATAAGATAAATGTTGCTCCCAGACACAGCTTCCTCCTATACCCCCGCTTCATTCAACTGCTAATCAATCATTTCCTGCCAAATCTACTTCAAATAGGTCAGCAGCTACAAGTCAAACGAATAGCAAAAAGGGTGTTTGTGCAGTTCCTTACTGCTAGTACTAATGAACCAATTCCCATGCACACACCTTTATTTGGCCACTTAATTGATGAAGCCTACATTGCACCCCAAGGAGATAGGTGGTACCATCCTAACAGTGAACCTGAGTTGAGTGAACACTCAGATGAGGGGGTAGAAGGTGATTATGACAATGAAGATAGTGATGGTGATGATGATGACAGTGATGAAGGTGATGATAATGAGGGTGATGATGATGGTGGTCCTGGCTATGCTCAAAGGCAAGATACCAGTGAATCAGAAAGAACTGTAACAGATTCATCAGATTCTGAACCCACACCAGACCAACGGTCATCCAAGAAAGAATATTCAGAATCAACTTCCTGAATCATCGTCAAGAAAACGACGAAAAGAAAGTTCAGACTCGGACTTTCAACTTGAAAGTTCAGACATAGATCGAGAGGCACCTCATGTGATTGAGCGAAGCAAGAAAACCAAGAATGACCGCCCATGGCAAGAGGTGATGGATGCCATAAATGCCAGATTACGGGCACAACAAGCTACCGATCAAGTAACACAAGCTCCCACTCAACAGACACAGTTGTATAGCCGACGAAGAAGAAGAACGATAACACCAGGTGCTATTCCAACAACTGAAGAACCTCTTCCTGTAGTTGTATCTCTTCCGGCTACCACTATTCAGCTCCCAACCTTCACAATACTTCCCATTTTGACTGAATCAATCCTTGTCTCAACAACAATAGCACCCACTGTTCTCCAAACAACAACCTTACCATTCACTGTCACCACTAGTACTTTACCACCGATGACACACTCACTGGAATTTAGAGACATGGGCCATCACTTTGATTTGTCAGAGTTGTTTGTAGACACATTTCATGAGACTGGAGAACCCTCTACCGCCAGCGTTGTTGATCCTAGGGATCAAAGGACTGCATCCTTAGAGACATAGGTTTCCACCCAACAAACGCAGATTAATCTGCTTGTTGAATCTAACATAAGGTTAACACATTAGTGGCAGGCCATGGAAGAGCAAATGAAGTCATTCTTTAACCTTCAAAGGATGCAATTCAACCTGAATGAATCCTTCTTCACCGCCCGTTCAGTAATGGCGAATCAAATGTTGGTACAACGGGGTGAACATCAGGTGTTGGTCGACTTGGTGGCTAAGTTGACAAAACAGCTTGCGTCTCAGGGGGAGACAAGCCAGAAAGTTCAAGAAGAAGCTTGTCATCAGGTCGACCTTACAAAAGATAAAGACCAGGACGATGATCCAAATGTTGGGCCTTCGGGTTCTGGTGGTGGTGAGACTCAAGCTGTCTTGCCAACACAAGCCACACCTATGGCTCAGGGGGAGTCAACCCAGCAACAACTGGGTGGTGGCTGATAAGGGAAAAACACATGCCGATGTGTTAGAAGATTTGGCTACAAGTCCCAACTTAAACGATGAAATCATGATAGGGGCTTTAGCAGAGATTGAATAAGGAGAAATAGACAGCGTTAATGATTGGGAGGAATGCAGAATGAGTTATTGTGGAATTCTCGAAAGGAGATGGAGAGCGTATTTATGAGTTAGAAGATGGTGAAATTATTGAGGCCCCAGCCATTAAGGAACAAACTAAACAGACCTTTCTGGCTGAAGATGTAAACGAATCTTCAGCCAAAGTTCCTGAAGCGGGTACGAGTGGTACTTCCTCGAGGAAGATTCCTCAGGAATGGTTGATCAAGGAAGCTGAAGCACCATGGTACAAACCACAATACACAGACCAGTATGGTGCTGTAGGGATGATCTTGTCAGTGCATTTTAAAGATGATAAGGGATTACTTGCTATAAAAAGGTCAGGGGAGTTCAATACTTAAAACCTACAACCGAAGCATTTAATTCCTTACTTAAATACGACTTCGTCAATCTTGCACATCGTGAATTATGTAGTAGCACATAAAATGGTGTGGCTAGAGGATTGTGGGGTGCTTTGCAGAGAGAGGGGAGATCGGGGAACTTTGAAATATTTCGGCCTCAAGCACCGAGGCGTGTCAAAGACAAAACAATGATGAATCCGTTGACACGCAAATTCTTAAAAAGAGTCATCTATGAACCGGTTCTGTGTGAAACCATGATACCTTTGAGGAGAATACCTCAAGACATATTGGGGAATATGTGGTACTGGTACATAGATCCAGTAACTGGAGAGGCAATTATGATTGAAAAGGATAGCTTGAAGAGATTATTAGAATGTTTGATGAAATTGTTTTCATCAATTTTTCAGCAAAAGATTTAGATGTCCTCGTCAACAAAAACTGTTTGCATACGGACGAGTGGACGAAGCTGCTGGCCACCAAGTATAATAAGCTAGTGAAGTTTTGTCTTGGATACAAGTCCAAAGTCAGCGGTGGTAGTCAAGCAGGTAGCTCGTGAAGACTGAAGACATCCAGAGATGATGTCAACGGGGAGTCTGTTGATGCATGTTTTGTGACAGGCACTCTGGATCGAGCTGAAGCTTTTGTTATTATCTAGTTCAGTCTTGTATGTATTTATTATTTTTTGTAGTTTGCTTATCGAGTTGTATTATGTATGTTTATGTCTGAACGTGTTGTATTTTGATATTGTACTAAACAAATACGCAAGGATGTGTTCCTGCGTATTTATCAAGTACAATGGTCATGCGTACTTGGCAAATACGCATGAAGGTTGGTCATGCGTACTTACTAAGTGCGCATGGCCCAGGTTTATAAATAGCATAGAGTTGTTTCATTTTTACAGATGTATTTTTGCACACACAAGTACGCACAGATCAGTATTGTATCAGTACAGAAGTCATTCAATCTGTTTCTGTACTTGTTTGAAACACTATGAAATCAATAGACCGTGTATTTATTAGTATCATCTTGTGTTGATTGTCATACGTTCATTCTTACATTGTTCACCTAGTAACGGGCATTCCGCACCTGTTTACTAGGCTACGTTCTCACACGATATCGATCCGAAACACCCACCCGGAGGGACCTACAGTTTTCCTCTGGGATGGCGACTTGGAGAATACACCCCAAAGTAAGATTTATGTGCTTAAATGTGTAGAATCTAGTCTATGTGTTAGCTTCCGGGATAGTGACTTGGTTGAGACACCCCTAGACGAAAGTTCTTATGCTTTAATTGACGCTCATTTCCATCCATAATCCATTGATTTCTAAAAACATGTAAATCATAGTTTCACGTGGTGGGAAAATCTACATGGTATAACCCGTGACTAAACATGACCTTGAGACGGGATTAGGTAGAGCTATAACTTCAAAGTGTGAGTCACATAGGTTGATTGATTGTTGTATAAATTGGAATTAGACACATTACGGGGGCTAGATAGTTGGTGTTTGGGTTTAATCGGACAGAAATACTGATTATTGCTTTTTAACGCGTGAGTATGCTTGTGTTAATTGGTAATTGATGTTTGTTAAGTTAGATCTCAGTTTTGATTCCATAGCATACTTTTTCGAGGACGAATAAAAGTTAAGTGTGGGAATGTTTGATGTGTTGCAAAGCACACATGTATTTCCACTGTGTTTCGTGTCATTTTTATATAGTTTTATGTTCGTTTTTAGTCATTTTTGCATACATTTAAGTCTTTGGTATGTTTATAGGTGCTCGTGGTAATAACAATTGAAAACCCAAAGAAACCGAGCACGAGAATGAAGCCCAAAGAATTAAAAGCTAAAAATCTGAAAACTTTTCGTTTCGCGGTACGCGAGAGAAGGAATTACCGGGCGTGACTATTTTGTCCCTCGCGATACGCGAGGGACTGGCCTAGTTTTCTCGCGATACGCGAGGGGCCTGAGAAATCCAAAAAAAAGCCCTAATCGACTTTTAAATCAAATTAGGATGCCATGATCATGGAGTTGGATTCTTTGCCATCTTGGGAGAGTCAAGAGGCGATTTTGGGAGAAAAGGAAGCAATTGAAGTGAAAGATTGGAGCTTTTGAATCCGGGTTCGTTAGTAATAGCATTTTTGATATCAAGATTCGATTTTTATCTTTAATTGTTTTGATTTGAAACCATGTTTGTGTTTAATTACTTCTGCTTTGATGTTTTGAACATGAATCTAGGCTAAACTCATTGATACTGCCTAGGTTAATGATGATTACTTCTTAAAGTTGCGATTTTTATATGTTTTTGGATTTAATGTTGGATTAATGATTTTGTAAACGATCCTAGTATGATAATTTTGATGTATATGCATGCTTAAATATGAGTTTGTGATTGATTATTGATTCCTTACGTTAATTGTGGTTGTCTGCCAGTTTGATTAGCGTATCTAGGTCATAGATCTTAGGGTTTGTGATTTTGGTGGTTTGCTAGACGTAGTGACCATAGGAGTTGTTAAATAACTGATGATTTGAATTAAGTGTGTGTCCTAGTTCAATACCCGAGAGGTGAGAATTAGTCGGTTAGTCTTCATCATTAGGAATCCAAGTGTTAACAGTCTGAGAGGGCGTTAGTATAAGGTGTCTAGTGATAGTTTTCTATTTGAATTATATTTGTTATCCAGAGATTACCCGTGCATTCTTTGAGTGTATTGGTGATGGTGAGACTGAGAGGTAATCCGTTCATTAGGGTACTTTATCATAGTTGGAAATACCTGAGAAGTGATCTGACAATCTGGTGAGTTTAGTACGCTTTAGGTAGCCTAGTTAGTGACACCATGAGAGTGATTAGGGATCCACTAGGTCATCTTTAGTGGTCATCCTTAGAAACCCAGATCCATCTTAGTTTCCAGAACCGGTAGAAGTTGTGCTTTACGAGTAGGATTCCGACCTAGGTGGTATTCTTCCTAATCTTGATTTCATCTTTGTTCTTCATCTTGATAGCTTGCGTCGACCTTAGTTTATTGCATTCTTTAGTGATAATCAGTAGTGTAGTAACCCCCCCAAATCATCATTCTTGCCTGTCAGTGCGGTTTAGTTCATAGTGTCTCAAGGGTTCGATAATCCGGTTTACCGTTAAGCTGTGCTACACTCGATAGGTTCACTTGCCTGTCAGTGCGGTTTAGTTCATAGGTTTTCCATTTATTACTTAGGAGTCTAGGTTATGTTTAGTTATTTATTTTATAGACCGTCTGGACGACATCAAGTGCGAGTGTTACAGTTAACAATCCATACTTAGTTACCTAATCAAATCCGTGACACTTAACTTGAAGCAATCAAAGAGGTGAACATGTGCCACGAATCCCGACGTGGTATGGACAAGAAATTTGAGGTCAGATCCGATAACATCCGTTACATTATGGATCGAATTTGGGTACCGAACTTTGGGAACCTAAGGGATTTAGTGATGGACGAAGCACACAAGTCCAGATACTCGATTCACCCCGGTGCCGAAAAAATGTACCATGACCTCAAGAAACATTATTGGTTGTAACATTTCTGATTTTTAGTATCCGTATTTCAAATTCAATGTAATGCATTTCAAACCAAATTCTAGTGCACTGTTTTATTCTATTCGTACCATCAATTGAATATTATATTTCAATGTTAATCCGCAAATTTTACACGGTTATAACCTACTAAAACACTACATAAGTATCTATTTATACAAATATGTCAAAGACCAAAGTTACAAGGTCTGATGTTGAAAATTTACAAGAAACCTTAATAGGCACGGTCGCGCCTCATCTTGGAACGGTCGCGCGCCTTGCTTTGGAACGGTCGCGCCTCTCATCAGTTGAAACGTAAATACAGACTTTAATCACAGAGACGTTCGATTTCATAACCGTTCGACGCGTTTTCACCATTAACAAACTCAATTAACTCTTTTAATCATAACAATTACAGCAAATAAACAAAATTTCGTCGATTCAACTCATAACCACCCAATTCTCTCACAAGACCGACGAATTTACCATTATGATTACGATTCTCCTAAACCAACATTCTATCAATCCTCTCTGAAGCTCCCGAGAACACCAAGACAGTCGGAATTGCAGAAGAAGACGCCGGAAACCGAACCCGTCGTCGCCGGAATTTCTCTTTACCGAACACTACCAATTCGTCGTCCTTCCGGGTAATTGAAACCTTCCACACTTTCGTTTCAGTTCATAAATCAAAAGCCCCATGTTAATTTCGGATTTCATTATGGAAATCACCACGAACCCGAATCCACATTTTCGTTAAAAATGACTTAATCGAAACAAACCTTAGACACGTTTTAAATACAATTAATCGCTACAAAAAGATTCGTGATGACCTAATGGGGGAAAGCCCCATGAATTCCAACATCTACAATATAAGAATTTGTCAAATTGAATCTGTTTTGAAACAGACACGGTCGCGCTAATCATATAGCGCGGTCGTGCATCATGAGACACGGTCGCGCCAAATACCAGCGTGGCCGTGCCTCACACACTCAGACCCAGTCGTGCCTTTGGCTAGACTTGGTCATACCTCAAAAACCCTAGACACGGTTGTGCCTAGTCCAGAACACGATCGTGCCTAGAGAACAATCCAATTGTGCATTCTGTTTGGTCAACACGGTCGCGCCCTGACTAACATGGTCGCGCCCGTGGTTCAAGCACGATCGTGCCCTTCCCAGGCACGGTCGTGTGTGAGTTAAATTTTTGGCAGAATTATAATTTTATATATTTTTCAAACAATAAATATTTCTGATTAAATTACAAAATAAAAATAGTTGATTTTATAAAAATGCATTTAATTCTGTTTAGAAAGATCAAATATTTAATCTTAGAATCAATAGAAAATTATTTATTTAAAGTTTATAAAAATTTACAATTATTATTAAACCTTTCATTTAAAGAGTATTTAAATGGTTAAGTTACATTTTATAAATAAATAAATAAAGAAATGATTATTTATTTAATTTATATTTAAACAAAAACAATTAATTATTTATACCAACTTATAACTAATACTTACAATGTTTTTATAAAGAATAATTATTTACATTACTTATTTAATTATTCCAAACGCAAACCTTATTCAAAAATGTTCTAAAAATATTCATTTCAAATCTTCCATTTTATACAATACTTTCAAGTACCAATCACTAACTTTATCCAATTTAACTTTAGATATAGACTTAGACTATTGTACATTATTAATGCAATATACATTACACTCTAGGTTAACATTGTGCAATACAAGGATCACACTACTATCTAGTATCTCGTGTTAGCTACGCCTTCGAATCAAGTGAGTATACATAGCCCCTTTTACTCTTTTACACTTTTGGGGTGAAACATGAACTCTATCAAATTACATGTTTACATTTACACAAACAACACAAGTACAAATCCTATTTACATTCATATGTACAAATTTAAGCTTTATGCCCGAGTGCTATGTGTGCTAACTTTTGTATGCTATTATGTGCAATCATTAACTTTTCAAGCCGACGGTTTTCAATGATAGATCTATTGAGTCTGACAAACCCACCCAGATTGGGGTGATTGATACCGACAACACAATTTTGCATGCTAGTTACAAAGTTTTGATTGTACTTGGTTACACAATAGCTGCTCCCCATAAATGCCTTATTTATCATGATATGTATGGATTTGTTTTACAAACTATATGTTATCTATATAAACCTGTGTTATACTCACCAACTTTTTAGTTGACTTTATTTTATTCATGTTTCAGGTTCTAATGTGTGAGATTGATCAAGATGTGCTACACATAGGCTTGGACTTAGTTAAATTAAATAAAAGAACTTTATGTATTTCAATTTTGTTCTATCTTGGATTTGGTTGTGTTTGGACTACTTGTTATGAAATTTGATGTTTAATATATTCAATCTAGTCAACCTTGTGCTTATGAACAGTCTACATGTCCCGCCCCGATGATTCCTCCATCGGTCGGGGTATGACATTCATGGCCTAATATGAAAGCTGAGATTGCTACCTATGTCAGTAAATGCCGGACTTGTTCTAAGGTCAAAGTGGAATATCATAATACATCAGGGTTACTCCAAAAACCAGAGATTCCACGGTGGAAGTGGGAACAAATTTCAATGGATTTCATCACGAAATTGCCCAAAACATCCAACGGTTGTGACACGATCTGGGTGATTGTCGACAGATTAACAAAATCAGCACACTTGCTTCCTATAAAAGAAACTAACAAATTGGAGAGACTGGCCCGAATTTACTTAAAGGAATTAGTCTCGAGGCATGGAGTGCCAATTTACATCATTTTGGATAGGGATAGTCGATTCATGTCCCGATTTTGACAATCATTACAAAAAGTATTGGGTACTCGACTGGACATGAGTACAGCCTATCATCCATAAACGGACGGCCAAAGTGAAAGGATTATGCAAACTCTCGAGGACATGCTTAGTGACTGTGTGGTTGACTTTGGGAATGGTTGGGATGCCCACCTACCGTTGGTCGAATTTTCATACAATAACAGTTACCACACTAGCATCAAGGCCGCACCGTTCGTAGCACTTTATGGACGAAAGTGTAGATCGCCAATTTTCTAGACATAAGTGGGAGATAGTCAACTCACTGGTCAAGAAATAATTCATGAAACCACAGAAAAGATCATACAGAAAAGATCATGGACCGTGAAGTCAAACAGTTCAAACAAAGTCGCATTCCCATAGTAAAGGTTCGTTGGAATTCTAGACGTGGACCAGAGGTCACTTGGGAGCGTGAGGATCAATTAAAGCGTAAATACCCTCACCTATTCAAAACTACACCGTCTACCAGTGACGCGAACCGAATTTCAGGACGAAATTCCTTTTAACTCGGGGAGTATGTGATACCCGGTAATTTCAGGATAATATCCATACCCGACCATTACTTACATTCATATGATTACACGTGCATCATACTTAATTATAGAGTAATTAAGTACATATTTCATATAGAAAGTTCATTAGTTTCATTTCAATTCATGCATCGGCAATCTGGAGGATTACCGGGTCACACATGCGTCCTGACACACGAACAATGGTGAATATTAGAAATATTATTTAGGGATATATTTGGTTTGAATTAATTATATGTAATACTGTGATTTATTATTTCATGTTTAGATTAATGTTTCCGGAATTTATTGAGCAACTTTTATTTTAACACTTTTAAAGCGGATACGCGATATGTGCCAACAACTTTAAATGGGATTTTATAAAAATGATGATTTTATGCCTTGGGCTTAAATAATTCAGCTCTTTAAAATATTAGTCCATTTAGGAGCCCATCCCTTTACTAAAAGGCCCTAAAAGATGCAAAAGCCCAACACCCTTTTTACTAAAATTACCTTAAACCCCTTAATCACTCATTTTTACCATAACTCACTTGCACAAACCCTAGCCCCCCTCTCTAAACTCAGCCACCACCCTCTCTCCCTAGACACCATCCATTTCGAAAATTTTCATCCAAATCAAGAGTTCTATGGTGCAATCGAAGGTTTTTCAAGCAAACAACACCCATTCCATCATCATACTTAAGGTTTGAAATGTTTGTTTATGTAGTTACTTGCTCGTTTCTATATATTGAAACTTTATTGTTTATGATTTTGTAGAAATATAGATATGATGTATTTGTTGGATTTTATGTTACATATATTGTTAGACTGTGTAGGAAAGATGAGATTTTTGTTGAAATTGTTGGTTTGCATCATTTTAGGTCGTTTCTATAAATAGAAACTTTATTGTTTTGTATTTTGAGTTATTGAGTTATAATGGATAATAGAATACTAATATGGTTCTATAATATCTATTAAAGTGTTAAAAAGAGTTATTGAAAGTTACACATGTGTTGGAGGTCGTTTGGACCACTTTCCTAAGAAGGAAACTTTAATTGAACATATTTTGTATGTGTATGTTATAAATGTTTAAAGTAGGTTAAATGGCTTTATTACTATGTGAATAGATGACTTATGTAAAAGTATGTGATTTGTAATTGTATTATGACATGTTTTAGAGGACCTTACTAAATAAGGAAACTTTATTAGTTTGAAACCTTCATTTTTGCTTTAAATGAAAGATGTATGTGTAGAACCATGTTTATAGCATATTACTAGTATAATTTCACGTGTAGATTGTTTATATGAGCTATGACATCTAAAGTATATTAGAACCCTAAGTGTCGAAAAAGGGAAACTTTGTTATGTTGAGCATTATGGTACAAAATGTCATGTTATGTTGTTTTTTCAAATGTGTTGAAATAATGTCAATAAGAGATTTAAATAATGACATGACTTGTTTGTATGATTTATTAACATGTATGAAAGATACAACAAAGTAGGCATGTCTATTTTACCCGTACCCGATTAACCCGACCCGACCTCAACCGAACCGATTAAGCTCATACCCGAATAACCTGTAACCGATTAACCCAAAAACCGATTAAACCGATTGTTATTAGGGTCGGGTTTCGGTTAGAATTTCAAACATCAAAAACCCGATTAACCCGAATAAACCGATTGTTTGTAACACAAATATATCAAGATTTTGTAATTTTTTATTTAAAGTTATCAATTTTGACTTCTGATCGATTTCTTCCCTGGGTTGTTTATGTAGGGATATCATCTAACTCCACATTGTATTGTTGCATTTCAACTTGTTATGGACTTGAGACAGAATGGATTAGTTTTTAGATTCATATTTGATATCATACATTTTGTTCCTATAAAGAAATTCAGTTTGACTTCTTTAAAACTCAAACATATTATTGGGCATCTACTGTTTTAGTATGACTATTAGGGAAAATTTTGAAAATTTGATTACAGACTACACATGGAGAAGTGTTTGGTCATAAACTGATTGAAAAAAAAACTATGAATAATCAATAGACGTCAAGTCAACACACTATATTAACCATTTGAAGGACTAAATAGGTACCTCAAGAGTTGAGATAGCTGTAACATTCACGGGCTATTGTAAACCTTCACCGAACAACCCGACCCGTTCTACCCGACAACCGAATAACCCAAACCTGATCTAACCGACAACCGAACTACCCGAACCTAATCTACCCGACAACCATACGGATCGGATATCGGTTATAATATAAAACATGAAAAACCCAAACTACCCGACCCGATCTACCTGAAACCCGATTAATATACCCGAAGAACACCCCTACAACAAAGGTGCACAATTGCCATGATGTTTGTCACATGTCACCTATACAACTACATGGAGTTATATGTTAACTATTTATGACATGAACCTTGCAAACTAGATTACTTATGACATGTTACCTCCTTATGCAAATTAATTGAAACATGCATAGCGTGTCATAAGGTATTACTCATGTATTACTTAGGTACTAGTTATATGTTACTTAGGCGTTAATTAAGTGTTACTCATGTGTTACATATATGTTACTTATGTGTCACTCATGTATTACTTATATATTACTCATGTGTCACCCATATATATTACTCATGTGTCACCCATATGCTACTTATGTGCTACTTGTACATGTATTCACTAAATGTCAATTTGGTCAACATTAGTCAACATGGGACAACATTAGTCAAACTAGATCAACATTAATCAAACTTGGTCAACATTGGTCAACTTTAGTCAAACTTGGTCAACATTGGTCAACTTTAGTCAAACTTGGTCAAACCTTGGTCAATTTTGGTCAAACCTTTTCAAGACGTCGATGTAACCTTTCAACATTGAGTCTTTTTGATGAATGTGGTTACATAAACCATCTTTACTTTCATAGACCTTATAGGCTTACTATTCCTAGGGCTCGGTTAGGTCGGTTGTTCAGACTTGCTAGATTTCTCGAGTTACTTTCATACCACATCACCGCCTTCCCAGGTGTGTTTTCACGGCCCTATTTTAATTACTTTTCCTTTTGGGGGAAATACATGCTAAAACATTTTCCTTTCATTAGTCGTATGACATTACATTGTTTTTGCTTTATTATATATAAGTGGGTGTGCATTTCCGCACACAAAGTCCTCTCATATTCGAACCGTTAATTCATTCCCATGCGAGGTGAATCATGAATAGTACTATTAGGGGTAACAACCTCCACCCGGGTTAGTCGCGCTAACTCTGACTAGGAGTGAAACGGGTGCATAAATTGACCTGATCCATTGCGTGCTAGGCACGTAAGAGGCAAAATGCAACTTTCTGCATTCAATCGTTGAGCTTCGGTTTCGGTGTTGCTTATATATTTTAATGTTATTTGTCTGATCAACAATCGAATTCAATAGTATACATATGTATTGTACACTTTTTTCTTTACTGTTTCTGTTACATAAACCTATGAACTCACCAACACTTTGTTGACCCTTTAATCATGTTTATCTCAGGTCGCTAAGCATTTGCACAAGGACAAGGATTTGCATATCTGGAGTCTCATTGCATTATTTTTAATTAGAAGCATAGGTTTATGGGAACCTATTTATTTTGGCTTTTGTAATTTTGATACATTTACTTTTGCTTCTGCACTTTACTTTCCGTATTTTCAAACTCTGTGTTACTATTTATTTTTGTATGATGTTCAAACGGAAAGTCTTTTCGAAAACCATTTAGAGGTCGTTCGAAATGAACCGGACTTATGATCCTTGACAGTCACAACCCGTGGGTAACCCGCTGTGGAATATCAGGGTGTGACACATTACTTACAAAAACAAGAAGATTCTTGAAAAGTTTTTGGATGCTTTACCAGCTCATTTTGAGTTGTATACTATTGTGATAAAAGAACATTCTGGATTTGATGATCTGAGCCTTGAAGATTTAATGGGAAAGATTCAATCGTATGATTGGCACAAACAGAAGAAAGACACAGTCTATCAAGATCCAAGCATTTATTTTGGCAAAGGTAAATCGAAACAGAAATCTGGTGGAGTTGCATTATTTTCTAGAGAGTCTTTTGAAAGTATAAAAGAAATTTCTTGTCAAGATGGTGCCTGCTTTGTTGCTTCTAGTTCTGGATGTTCAAAACATAGTAAGAATGAAAGTCATTCTTAATCTACTAAGATGTCTTCTTCAGCAGCTGATGATATGATGGTTATGATTGCATCATTCTTAACATCATATGAAAAATTTATTGGTGGCAAGATAACTGATCCAGATATGATTGAGGAAGATTTTAAGGAGTTGAATAAAGATGCTTTGGAAGAAATTAATATTCAGTGGAATATATCTTTATGGATGAGACAAGGTAAAGATCACTTGAAGAGAACTGGAAAGAAGTTCATTGGGGCATCAAGCAAGACTAAGATGGGGATGGATAAATCCAAAGTCAAATGTTACAATTGTCAAGAGTTTGGTCAATTTGCTCGGGAATGTACATAACCAAGAAATCAGAATCAAGGATCCTCAAACTCTCAAGGCAATCAAATCAAGCAGAATACTTCCACACCTTTGATCTCTCAACATGATGAAAATTATGACTGGGGTATTCATTTGGAAGATATTGTGGCTCATGTTAGTCAAGCTTTTATGGCTGAAGTTTATCATGAAGATGGAAGTGAAAATGGTTCTTCTGATAGTGATTCTACAGATTCTGGGAGTTTACATGAAAGTGAAGAGTTAGTGCCTCAGAAGAGTGAACATAAGTTTTCAAATGAAGATTTTCTCAATGATGGAGCTGCTGGAAAGGTTACAGAAAAGATTGCAGAGATGTTAGCTGAGGGGAATGCATTCATGGCAGATACTAAGAAGGTAAAACAGGTTGATTCTTGTTTGAAATGTATTGATTATGAATTCAAAATTATGAGATTGTGTGATGACAACACGAATCTCATCTGTGAAATGAAAGCAATGTACATATCGAACCATACTTTGAAAGAAAACGAAACCATTTTGAAAACTAAAATTCAATCTTTAAAAGATGACATTAAAGTTTAGCAAATCAAAGTGAATGAACAAGCATTTCATCTCGATGTGTCATACTATGAGTATGAAAAGAAAATTAATGAACTTGCTGTGTCACAGACAGAGGTAACAAAATTGTTAAGAAAGCTTGAGGGTTATAAGAATTCCAGTTTTTTGTTGGAATATTATAATGAAAAATCTTCGGGGGTAAAGTTATTGGAGGGGTTGGTTCTTGTCCTTCTTTTGATGATACAGATATTGGGGGAGGTGTTAGGTATTATCCACCTTTTAATGAGAATTATACTCCGTGTCTGATGGAGGAAGTCTTGATTGAAGATTTGGAACCAAAAACTGTGTTGAATATCAATCCTGTTACTGGTGAGGATATGATATATGATGATTCAACTGATGATGAAGTTTTTGATTCAAAGAAGGTTGAAGGTATACTGAAAGAATGTAGGTATGTGGAACCATTTGTGGTGAAAAAGGTGACCAGAGATAAATGCATTCTGACTAAATCGGATGATCTGATTGTACAACCAAAACCTAAATCTATTTATAAAACAGTTAAACCTTTTGTAAGTAGTGGTTTTGATTCCCATGAAACAACCAAGATTGACAAATTCTCAACTCTTGATTTTTATAAACAGAAAGTTGAAAAAGAAATTCAACAGGTTGTTCAATCTTCAAACACTACTTCTCAGTGTCCATCATCCACACCAATTAAGGTTTAGAAGGAAAATTATGTTCAAGTATACAAAGAAAAACGTGCTTGTTTTCATTGTGGTACTGTTGGTCAAATACTGAAACACTGTCGAAATAAGAATTTGGGAAAGCGTCTGGAGTATCCGAAGTTGGCTAGACCGTTTGTGAATCCACCTGCAAAAACTGTTGTAAAGTTTGTTAAAGTGAATCATGATGTGGAAAGAAGTGGTAAAAAGCCAAGTGTCTAGATTGCTTCTGATTCAGTGAAGAGTATAGAAGATTGTTCCTACTAGTGATCATACACAACCAAAGGAGAAATTGTCAAGACCACAAAGACGTAGAAGAAATAAAAGGTTGAGAAAACTTCTAGAACAACTATTGGTTAATGACAATGTTGAGTCATCAAAAGAGAATGAGAATGTTCAGGTTCAATCAAAGTGGAAACTTAAGTCCACAGTTTCTGCTTCAAAGAAACAATCTCCTACAATAAAAGAAAAAATTGATTGTGTTTTGAAAGAAATTGTTTATTTTGAAGGCCGACCCAAGACCACAATGGCTTGGGTCTTAATTACTAACTAATCCTTTCTGTTTGTGTGTAGGGAAATCCAAGGAGGACTGTTGGCAACCATTGGTATGTTGACAGTGGATGCTCCCGGCACATGACAGGAAATCTTAACTTATTGGAGAATATGAAAGAAATCCAAGGAGGGTATGTTGCTTTTTCAGGAAAGAATGGAGGAAATATTTCGGGCCAAGGCACAGTGTCAAATGGGAGATTGAGCTTTGAGAAAGTCAACTACGTGGAACAGTTGGAACATAATCTGTTATCTGTTTCTCAAGTATGTGATATAGATTTCTCATTTCACTTTAATAAGTCAGAGTGTTTGGTTTTGAAGCCAGGATTTGTGATACCTGAAGATTGGATAGTTATGCGAGCTCCTCGAAAGAATGATACATATATGCTCGACATGAGCACTGCGACGACAACTTCGTCTGTTCCAACATGTCTTCTTTCGAATGCTTCTGAGTCCGATTCAACTTTATGGCACCGGAAAATTGCTCATATACATTTAGAAAAATGAATTATCTTGTCAAGAATGGGTTGGTTTCTGGTGTCCATGCCATGAGGTTTCATGTGAATGAAGATTGTATTCCATGCAAGAAGGGGAAACAGCATAGGAAATCTCACCCTTCAAAGTTGACTAATTCTATTGTGACTCCTTTAGAGTTATTGCATATGGATTTGTTCGGACCTATTAGTGTCAAGAGTGAAGGCGGCAAATCTTATTGTTTGGTAGTGACTGTTGATTAATCAAGGTTTTCTTTGGTCAATTTTCTTGCTTCTAAGGATGAAACAGCTGAAATTCTTAAGTTCCTGATTGTGGGGCTTGAGACATTATTCAAATTGCAAGTCAGGGGGATTCAGAGTGATAATGGCACAAAGTTCAAGAATGGAAATATAGGTTTATTCTGTTTACAGAAGGGCATCCATCATGAATTCAGTGCTCCTTATGTTCCTCAACAAAATGGTGTTGCTGAGTGGAAGAATCGAACTCATATTGAGACGGGGCGTACTATGTTATCTGATTCCAAACTGCCTGTTACTTTTTAGGCTGAGGCGGTAAATACAGATTATCATGTTCTAAATAGGGTTTTGACCGTGAAGAAATACAACAAGACATGTTATGAATTGTTGAACAATCGAAAACCTAATTTGGTGTATCTTTTGCCCTTTGGAAATCCTTGTACTTTGTTGAAGACTCGCGACGTTTCTACAAAATTCAGCTCCAAAGAAATTGAGGGAATTTTCTTGGGATATGTTGCCTATTCTCGTAACAAGAGAGTCTTTAACAAAGAATCACGTCAAATTGATGAATGCTTTCATATTGACTGTGATAATCGTTCTGTTCCTCAGGATGCAAAAGGTCCCTCTTGGGCATTTGATTATGATGCATTATTCAGATCTTTTAATGTTCCTCGTGCAATTTCTTCAGCTGAAGCTGAGCTGTTCTATCAGTCCTACTGCAATGATGATTCAACTGTCGATCCTCATTCGGTTATTCTGATTGTGGATACTCCTTCAGTTGACCCTAATGTAGCTTCAACTTTGGGTACAACACAACATGATGACACTGACGATGATGAAGCTGTGTTTCAGGAATCTTTTAATGATATCTAGAACATAGTTGATGATTCATCAGCATCATCATCAGTTGAGGGGGAGTTGCCTTCAAATCTTGATGTTGTTATTCAAGCTTCAGATATTCCTCAATCCCGAGTGCATAAGAATCATCCCACTTATAATATTATTGGTGATTTGAATGCGGGTGTTCAAACGAGGCATCGTACACTTGCAGAAAATTCATGTTTATATGCTCAGATTGTGGATACAGGTAGCTTGGAGACATGTTTACATGCTTGCTTTATTTCTCAAACAGAACCTAAAAATGTGGTTGCGACTTTAGATGATGATTGTTGGATTGAGGCCATGCATGAAGAATTGGTTCAATTTGATAAATTACATGTTTGGGACTTAGTTGACTTACCCAAATGCTCAAGATCTATTGGCACAAAGTGGGTATTCAAATGCAAACGTGATGATCGTGGTGTTGTGGTACGCAATAAGGCAAGACTTGTTGTCCAAGGTTTTAATCAACAAGAGGGAGTTGATTACATCGAAGTTTACGCTCCAGTTGCGAGGATTGAGGCAATACGTTTGTTTCTTGCTTATGCTTCTTTCAAGGGTTTCAAAGTTTTTCAAGTGGATGTCAAGAGTGCTTTTCTGTATGGAAAGGTAAAGGAAGAGGTGTATGTGAAACAACCGCCTGGTTTTGAAGATCCCAAGTTTCCTGAAAAGGTGTTTAAATTGGATAAAGTGTTATATGGTCTTCATCAGGCTCCTCAGGCATGGTACGAAACTTTGTCGATGCATTTACTTGAGAATAGATTTGAGCGTGGTCAAATTGATTCTACCCTTTTCATCAGAAAAGCAAGGGGAGATTTATTACTTGTTCAAATCTATGCGGATGAAATAATCTTTGGATCGACGAGTGTCGATATGTGCAAAGACTTTGAAAGGGTGATGAAGTTGAAATTCGAGATGAGCAGCATGGGAGAATTATCGTTCTTTTTGGGTCTTCAAGTTGATCAAAAGGAAGATGGTTTTTATATTCATCAAACAAAGTATGTTGCTGATATTCTCAAGAAGTTTGATATGGAAAATGCTTCAGATTTCAACACTCCAATTCCGGTTAATCACAAACTAGATTCTGCCTTGAAAAGGAAAGAGGTGGATTGTCGATTATACAGAGGAATGATCGGGTCTTTAATGTATTTGACAGCATCACGTCCGGATATTATGTTTGCAATATGATTGTGCTCAAGATTTCAGTTTAAGCCGAAGGAATCTCATTTGATTGCTGTGAAGCGGATTTTTCGATATTTAAAGGGTAAACCAAGGTTGGGATTATGGTATCCAATTAATTCTGACATTGAGTTTAAAGCTTTTACAAATTCAGATTATGGAGGTTGCGGTCTGGACAGAAAATCAACGTCTGGTGGTTGTCAATTATTAGGGAATAGGCTTGTGTCCTGGCATAGCAAAAAGCAAACCTCAGTTACAATTTCAACTTATGAGGCAGAATATATTGCAGCTGCCAGTTGTTGCTCCCAAATCCTATAGATTCAATAGCAGTTGAGGGATTATGGTTTGAACTTCACAGGGATACCAATGATGATCGATAACACAGCCACTATGTCGATCACAACAAATCCTATGAAACATTCAATGATGAAGCACATTGAGATTCGACATCATTTCATTCGTGACTGTGCAGAGAAAAGGCTGACTGAATTGGTGTAAGTTCACACGGATGACAACTTTTCTGATCTGTTTACCAAAGCATTCGATCATTCACGGTTTGAATTTCTTACTCAAATGATTGGTATGCTTAATCCTACGTGACAAAAGGTTTTCAAAAGAGTTTTTCATGGAAGTTTTTCTTTTAGTTTTCTAGATTGTTTAAAAATAGATAGTTTTAAGTTTTTATTTTTAAAATTTTTACTTGCTTTCTGAAAATCCAAACAAATTTGAAAAAGATAAAATCAGCACTTCTTGAAGTTAGAGAAGAAATAATAGTACATCAGTAGGTGATTACATACACATGACCTTAGAATGACTATCTGGTGTCTGTATTTATGTTTGTTCTTATATGATTTGATCTAAACTTTTTAGTTTGCATAAATAGGAAATGATAGCTTCATGACTGCCTGACATTGCTGTATATAAATTTTAATTTGAATATTTACATGTAATTTGAATTTTCAATAGGCTAGAAGTGTTTTTATTCCATTAGTAGTGTGAAAACATAATGGTCTATGTCACAATTGTGATTCGAACCCATGGTATGCCGGGTTTGTGTGTTAAAATATCATTATCAGATAAAAAATATGAGACTTCAAGTATTTCATGAGACCAGTATCGGACTATATTGATTAGCACAATTTTTCAGTTCACTTCACTGCCCATGCCCCGAAAAACATGCAATATGAAATTGGACTAAGATATGTTTCTGACAACATTTGTTGGAACATATATTCACCCTTGGATCAAATATCTTGATTCCATTGAATATATCCAGATAACAGTTGGATCACACTACCCTGTGTCATTGAATCAATCGATTCCTTGATCATTCTTATTGTTGAAGAATTCCATCGGTACAATCTCACTGTTACTATTGAATCATGATATTCATCCAAAACCAAGCAATATGAATCATTCTGATTCCATATATCCTTCAGGGTCTGTTTCTTTTCCTGTGCTAGTTGAGATTGTCTCATCCTAGAAATTGATCTAAACTTTGCATAAGTCTCATATGTCTTGAAGATAGTGCAATTTAATTTTTTATTGGCATATTTGTGGGGTACACATTGTTTTCATATAATTGGTACTAACTCACAAGAACGTGGGATAAAAACGCTTGTAGTTTCAAATCTTATAATGCTGACAACTTGAATTGACATGTAGTGTGTTGCAAATTCGGTATGAATAAGTTAGCATGTCATGATCTGATCCTGTTTACTTTGAATTTTATCGCGTATCATTTCATGAATGTTTGAGTATTTGAAAAAGAAATTTGAAAGAAAGTAGAAAGGTGTGATATCTGTGAGATAGAAGTTGAATAGAAATTTCTAAAGAATCGTTGTAGCACAAAGTGCTTATGTGCTGAGCTAAGTATGTGTGAATATGTAGAATGCCATAGGTCAACCCTTAGATCTGCTAGGGAATTTTATATTCAGAATGTGTGTGTGATACATCAAAGATACTGATATGATCTTCTTACTCGCAGTGTTCGACCAAAAATATGTGATTCTGTATGTATAGATAAAAACCAAAAAGATTTTGATTTTAGTTGTTTCTAGATTTACTGCTTTAATTCAATAAGAAAAAGTACAAAAAGAGTTTAGTGTGTTTTAGCATAAGTTTTTGAAAAAACCAAAAATATGGTTTTTACTTGTTCTTTAGAATTAGAAGAAATTTTGGTTTCTATCTTCCATGAAAAATTCTTAATTATTTGGATTGGGTTGCTGTACAGGTTTAAAGATGATCGGATTGTCGGAAAGAAGGGAAAATGAAAAATTTTCAAGTTTTTGGCTAAGTGTTAGGTTAGGCTAACTTGTCTTGTTCGCTTAACATGTTCACCTGGGGTAGCGAACTTGGTAAGTTTGCTTGAATCTGGCGAACTTAAGTAGTTGAATATATAAAGGAATCATGCGAACTTGACCATTTTCTACTCTTATTGACTCTTGCGAACTTGACCAACGATTTTGTTCATTAGCTTATACTTGTATCTGGATTCGATTAAGAGAGTGGGAGAGTGGTTAATTGTTCCTATTTCTTGTTCGAAATTTGTTTGCGAATTCAAAGAAGGTAACACCTCATTGTTTCATCCATTCATTTTAGTGTAATCAGTGGTTTTATCATTGAGTTTTGATTACATATGTCGCCCATCTAATTCATCATCATTTTGTGTTTTAAATCTGAAATTGAATGTTTGATTATATTAATCGAGTGTTGGCGAGTGGTTGTATATGCTTGAATGTGGGTTTTAATATCAAATTGATGTTGGTGATGGTTTGGGTGAGCGTCAACACGATGTTACTAACCCGTCATTAACTCAGGGGGAGTCAGAGATTGTTATTAAAGCCAATATGATGACCAGTGGTGATAAAGAACCTGCTGAGAATGATGCTGATATGTTAGATAATTCAACGTATTTGAAGACTCTGACATAGATGAAGCTGATAAAATTGAATGCTTATTAGACTTGGATGATTTACTAGAGGATGAGGATACAGGTGAGGAGGATTTAGAAGAAGGAGAGATTGTTGAAGTAGAGGTGGAGAGTGACAAACAGAAAGTGGTTTATGAAGGGTGTGACGGATTAATTTACACGGATGTCTTTGACGATGATGTAGCACTTGAAGATTTATCAGAGGATGTTGCAGAATCAGAAGAGTCTGATCCTACTCTAAAAGAACAAAATCCTGATACTGCAGAGAGCGTGTCTAAAGATACAGAGATGTACAAAAATACTGGAATGATGAAGGCACAATGGGTGGAGATGGTGAAGAGTTGGAGAACTAAGTTTCTAGTCTCTCCAGCTGCACCAGTTCAGAAACAGAGATATGTGAACAAAGAAAAATGATCTAGCAGGATTATCAGTTGGTTTTATGAAGCTGAGTTCAAGCTATTTGCTTTGAAAATATCAGATGGAGTTCAGAACCTGAAGCCAAGGCTGAAGTACATTAATTCCTTACCAAGACGTGAAGTCAATGGGTTGTCAACTAAACCCTTGATTAATTGATCAAATAATGGCATAGCTGATTCAATTGCTAAGTTGATAAGAATTGAAGGAGGATCTGGTAAGTATGAGAAACTAAAACCTCGACAGGGCAAGGGAATAAAAGAAGTTGATCCAGTTACTCAAAAGGTGATTTGGAGATACAAGTTCAAGACTATGAGATCGGTACCAGAGATTCCTTTGAAACTGATTGCCTATGATTGCCTGAAGGATCTAAAATGGTGGTATGTTGTTGTCTATACGGGTGAAGCAGTAATAGAAGACATGAGTGGCAAGGTTATAGTAAAGTTCTTTGATGCTATGAACCTTGTTAACTTTTCAAGATCTGATCAGAAGATGCTGAAACGTAAAGAGATCATGTATACATATGAAAGCAGAGAGCATGCTTTACAGTATAAGAAGTTGTTGTATGTGTGTTTGAAGCATAGGATTTGTGCAGGGAGCTCATTACTGAAGAATTGGAAGAACAGGACTTGAAGATAAAGACCAAGCTGTTGTCAAGGGGGAGTCTGTTGGAGCATGTTATGTGACAACAAGCCTTGTAATAGATTAGTCTTTATGTTTAATGTTTTGAATGTTTTTGTCTTGTACTAGCTTAAGTTTGCACAGGCGAACTTAGCATGTTCGCCTAATATTGTTGAGGCGAACATAACAAGTTCGCCTGAACTGATGTTGGGGAACATGTTAAGTTCGCCTGATCCAGTAGTATTGTCTATAAATCGTGCAGGAGTTGTTCTCATTTGTAACTATTATGTATCTCTGGAATTAATCTGTGTGTACTGTTTACAGATTGAATACAAGAAACTATTTATGATATCTTGTCTTGTGTGTGATTCTAGTGTGTGCGTGAGTATTCGAGACATACGTATGCGTTAGGATTCGGCACTACGTATACGTATCACGTGTTTTACAGCAGAGATCGATCGTTAGACCCGCTGGGACTTACAAAAAGGTTGTAAGCGATAATAAAATACTTAGTGTTAAATAGAAGAGTTCTCATGGATTTAGAGTTTGACTAGTCATAACACCGAGTCTTCACAATAGTATTTTAGAAGTAACACTTGACCTATAAGTAGTACATCCATGAGGAGAGTTCCCAGGAAAGAGGGGTGGGTCACAAGGACACACTTAAGTACCTTGTCTTTCCTTAACCAGAATCTCTCATGGGTCTACACACTCTTCCAGCCATCATGTACTAATAACACTATTGTTGGGCGCATGGTCATGATGAGAATCATTATGGACTGGGCTTTGAGCCCCGAAGGTGAGGTTTATTTATTCCAGCAGGCTTCTTCTTCTTGGAGGATATGTGGGCTTCTTAGTTTATCAATGGGCATTAGGCCCAATAGTTTAAATTTCATTCACAAGAGATGATGGTATCATGTGTGTGAGATTAAGGGTGCATGAAGAATTAGGTGTGTATAAGTGTGTGTTAAAACTTAGGATAACACTTAATGAATCAAATATGTAGCATGTAGGTAGCAATGTTTATGAGCATAAGAGTTATCAAATAGTGTGACACATAGATTATTAAGTATTGTATAATGCAATGTAATTACTTAGAATATCATGTAAAAATATTCACACAAAGTAGTAATCATGTAGCATTTAGTAGCATGGCATAATATGGGTGTCCTAAGGTTATAGTCTAGGTCAAAAGTGTATAATAACCTAATTCCCTATAAGCAAGGCTCTGATACCAATCTGTCACACCCCAACCGACGGCGGAATACGTCGAGGCGGGATATGGAGACTGTTCATGAGCACATGGTTGGCTATGTTGTAATATATTAAATCATCATATTTCATTTCATAAAACAAACCAAACAGAATCCAATCAAGTACATGAAATTCAAATACATAATAAGTTTCTTTATTGATTAACTAGGTCCACAACTTAAGTGTAGCAAACTTGATTAACTCAAACATTTGTACCTGAAACATGATTAAAACAAGGTCAACTAAAAAGTTGGTGAGCATACCAGGTTTTGACTCTAACTAGTATCATTGTGTTGTGTGTATACAATCCATACATATCATGGTTAATAACGCAATTATGAAGAGTTACTATCGTGAAACCAAGTTGTACAATCAAACCTTTGTAACTAGCATGCAAAATTGTGTTGTCCGTAACAATCACCCTAACTGGGTGGGTTTGTCAGATTCAAAAGATCTATCATTGTTAACTGTCGGCTTGTGTAGTTAATGATTGCACATGTAAATTGCACACAAATTGTAGTTTGCACACCTAGTACGCTCAAATTGCACACATGAATGTAGGGTGGAATTGTATTGTGTAGTTTGTAAACATTGAATAATTGTACTCATGTTCCACCCCAAAATGTAAATAGTGTAAAATGGGCTATGTAAACATTGAATAATTGTACCTTGCAATGAGTAGCTTGAAAGTCACACAAGTATGTTGTTGTTGCACAATTGATTCGGCTAATCTCAAATTAACCTGTGATTTAATAGTTTAAATGTATCAATAATGGGTTCACAAGACTTCAGGGAGGTCCTAATGCACAAGGGATTGAGTAGGAGTTTGATTGGAAGAATGTGGGGACTTGATTGTGTATGAAAAGGTGCTTATTTAATCTCATGTAAAAGTTATGTGTGTACAACATAGGGTTTCATTTGTTTTACAAACATATGGATTTATGTATATATAAATAATTTATTGGTGTTCTTTTATTTAATAAATAAATAATTAAGTAAGGGACTTGCTCTTATTTGTGAGTAATTGTAAAATAAGAAATTGAATAAACCATAATTGAATACGTAAATAAATAAATAAAATCCTTTTATCTATTTGATTTTTATGAACAATAAGTTGTTAAAATATTAAGTAATCCATACTTTAAGGACTAAAACGGATAATGTTCTAAATAATAATTAAACCAATTAACTATAATTTAAGAGTATGAAATGTGTTATAATCCTATAAATATTAAATAAAATGGTTTATCTTTGATAATTTAACAATTTAAACTTATAAAACAATTTTGAGTATTCAAGGGTTTATAAAATAGAAATTTTTTTTTTTTTGCATATAAATTATTTTAATGTTTAAAAGCTATTTGTTAACCCTTTGTGATAATAATAATTAAGCATTTTTATATAAAAAAAAGTATTTGTTGTAAATTCTTGAACATTTATAAAATGATTGATTTATAGCCATATTCGATTATAAAGAGGAATAATATATATATATATATATATATATATATATATATATATTTACATGCTCATAAAGGTTTATATATAAAAGTATTTTGTATAAAGATTAGAATTTTTATACGTACTGACCTTTAAGGTTTTATAAAAAGGATACGTGAGTTCGTACATATGTATATATGTAATTGTGTGTGTATTTATATGAGTAGGAGTACGTTTAAACAAGTAAACAAATAATTAAAATAAAAAGAGGCATGCCGGGTCGATAACCCGTGACCAGGGGAGTATGAGAGGTGTGATTTAACCATTTAGTTTGGGCATCAAGCCTTGAAGGAATTAGAATCTCTTAATTTTTAACATTCTGGTCCAGAGACTTATCTTCCCAAATAGTCATTTGAAGAACCCTAATGCCCAATTCAAACCATGAATTCCGATTACTCACAGATCAAACACAAATCGGTGGGGCTTTGAAAAGTAGTGCACAAACCAGATGAAATATGGTTCGATTACATGGAATGGGACTGAAACGAGAGGCCCTAACCCCCCATATGCAGGTCGCGACAGTGAGAGGTAGCAAAACAAGGAGATATTTCAGATTCGTGGGTGATTACGAGTTGCGAACGGTTTGGATATATAAAGGGGTGAATTTGAACGCGTTTACGGTGTTTAATTAGCGAAAATTACGGGATTTCACCATCAATTTGACGGCTTTTCAACTCAAAACTGTGACATACCAAATGGGTTTTCAATCCCACTGATTCGGCTCTAAATAATCAAATTGATGCTTGATACGGATTTAATACGCAATTGTGAACGTTTAGGACTTAAAAGAAAAGATTTTGATTGTGGATTGAAAGGAATTAAGGGGTCATTTGTGGGTTTTGACTTTTACAAGTCAAAACTATCAATTTCTATGTCCAAGTTCAACACAAGAAAAAGTGGGGTTCAAACTAAGGTTTTTGAGGGTTCAAGGCAAAAAGGATGGGGTTCAAGATCAAAAATACTATAATTAAGTATGGAATAGTTTTTATAAAACTTAGAAAATCTCAAACATTATTTATTTTAAATTATATTGTATAGGAAACTTTATTTTTATAAATTTACAAATTGGATAGATGGTTTGTTTAATATAAATAACTATATATGTATGTGTATTTATTGTAAGCCTAATATATGAAATTATATGAATAAAAAATCTAAATTTGAATTACTTGAAATCACAATTAAGGGTTTATAATGTACTGAACTAGAATGAAATTAAAATGGTATTATCGTATAAAAGAAATTTACCGCCAGAAAAATCATGGATGTTACACATACTTCGAGAGTATGGTAGTCAAGACATGAGTTTACATATCAGGATGTTACAACCCGAATGCTGGTTTACCGCGGAAAGGTAGTGCAATTAACGGGTAAAGTGGAGATTAGACTCGACCTTTGCTAGTAAGAGCTCACAAGGAACCTCAAAATTTTAGATCCATTAGGATACATGGAAAGAAAGATCTTAGATAACATGACAACTGAAATAAGAATAAAGTCTTACTCTGAGAAAATGCTTTCAAGAATCATAACAGGGACAAACAAAATGATTCATTTTCATTGATAGCCCATCTTCAACTAAAACTTGAACATATCGTCGAGTAATTCTTTTCTCGGATCTATAGAGATCTGGCCATTGTGCATCATAGTGCGTAGATGAATAGAGGGTATGTGTCAGCATACACTCAAGATTCTCAGGCACCACTTCTTTCAGTATCAGGAATGAGTGTCACATAACCCTACCATATTGATGGTAATCAAATATGGGTTCTTTGACAACTAATATCAATAGTCGGAGAAGTATTTGCCTTGTTTTCAAATACCGACCACCAAGTAAATGGAAATCAAACAATTGGAGCCTATGTAGGATGATACAGACAAAACTTAGGTACCAAGTACCAGTAACCTTTGTGTGTAGTTATGGATGAAGTCCATAAGTCTAAGTGCTCCGTTCATCCAGAATAGGATAGAACATATAAGGATCTCGAGGAACTCTATTGTGTGGCCAAACGTTAAAGGAGAAGTTACTATCTGTGATGGGAGATATCTGACAGTAAAGGTAGAATACCAGATATCACCTGGGTTATCACAACAACCTAAGATTCCTCAATGGAAATGGGATCAGATTTCCATGGATCTCATTACGAAGTTACCCAAGACATCGAGCGGGTATAACACTATATGGGTAATCGTCGATCGTTTAACGAAATCAGCTCACTTTCTGCCCATCAAAGAGACAGATAAAAATGAGAAACCATGAAGGCTATATATTAAGGAAATTGTGGTTAAGCATGGAGTGCCAATCTTAACTATCTCTAATAGAGACCAGATTCGTGTTAAGAATCTGGCGATCATTACAAGAAGCCTTGGGTACACGCCTTGACATGAGCACGGCATATCACCCACAAATAGGTGGTCAAAGTGAGAGTGCCATTCAAACATTAGAAGGTATGCCCCATGCGTGTCTAATCGATTTTGGAGGAAATTGAGATACTCAGTTAACATTGGCTGAGTTTTCTTATAATAACAGTTACCATACCAGCATTAAAGCCGCTCTGTTTGAGGCTTGGTACGGTTGTAAATGTCGTTCATCGCTATGTTGGGCAGAGGTTGGCGACAAGCATTTAACTGGTCCTGGGGTTATTCAGGAGGCCACTAACAAGATCTTCAAAATTTAAGATCGTTTAAAAGCCGTTCAAGATGGATAAAAAAGTTGTGCTGGCAACATACGAAAGCCGTTAGAATTCCAAATTGGAGAGTGAGTTTTGTTAAAAGTCTCGCCTTGGAAAGGAGTTGCCCGGTTTTGCAATCGTAGCAAACATAACCATAGATAATGGAGACCGTTTGAAGTACAGGCTAGAGTTGGTCTTGCAGCCTATAAGCTTAAGTTATCATTGGAACTAAGCAATGTACATGATACGTTTCATGTGTCTAATCTCAAGAAGTGAGGTCAATATGAACACTAATCATACCACCTGACGAAGTTCACACGAGTGACAAATCATACTCTGTTAAGGAACCTACTGAAATCATTGACTAAAAAGTCCAGGGAATAGGGCGTAACCGTATTGAATTGGTTAAGGTACGATAGAACTTAAGGCGTGACCCTAAGAATACATGGGAACACGAAGATAAAATGAAAATCGAGTACCAGATCTTGTTCACAAATGCACCAGTTCAAGATAACATCAATTGAATTTCGGGACGAAATTCTCTTTAACATGGGGAGAATGTGACACCCAACATTTCAGGCCAATATCCATATTCTTTTTAGCACGTTCACATGTCATAGTTCCTGGATCATTATTTTGACTAAGCGTTGTCACGAGTCTAGCATAGAAACACAAGTTACATTTTAGTAATTTTAAGAATTACTAGGAAATAAACAATTATAACCAGCAATGTATGGTCATTGGTTATTAACAAGATTTTATTCATGTAAAGTCTAAAAACACGTTTTAATGTAAAAACATATATATTGGTGACTAAACCTTTAAAAGATGACATGAAAATGTGTGTTACGTGGTCTTAAGTTATTTTTATGTGTAAAGATGTATAATATAGTTAAGACTTAACTATGTCGGATGAACTAGTAAGCTATTGAAACTAGTCAAATTTGCACAAAATACATAAAAATACTTGATCATTAAAATTCCTACACCAGGTATTATATCACAGGATCACCTACCGGGTTTACACCACTTAAAAAATACCTAACTAATACTTAGAATGTGACTAGATGATTGGAACAAGACCCAACCCCCCCCCCCCCCTAACCACCCATTTCGGCCGAAAATAAAGGTGGGGCCACCCACCATGTCTTCTTCATTTGTTTCACCATTCCTTGTGCCATAAAAAACTTACTCAATCAACCAAAAGGTTGGACAAAGTTAAAATATCATCTTGTGCTCCATCCTTGTGATGATTATGGAAGATCCAACACACCACTCAAGCTCCATACATTGTCATGATAACAATTATTACTACCAAGATCTTACTCCACCTCAATCTAGTATATAAGGGAATGAATGGAAACAAAGCAAGAAATTTCCCTTGATCCTTCTCTTTCTCTAGGTTTTAAGCAGCCCCAAAACCAAAAGAATACCCAAAATCCCGTAATTCAGTTTCTGCCATATTTTTGTCCAACTTCGCTAGACCATATCTCCTTCGTTCCTTAGCCAAATCAGTCCATTCTTTTTCTATAATGAAGCTCTATGTTAAGAAGGAAGAACCCAAGTGGAAGAACGTGATTCCATGGAGTATTCGACCCCCAAACCGCCTACATAAGAAGGCCGCTAAGTGGAGGTTGAATCTAGACACCTCTTATCATTTTCCTGTTTTGAGGTTCCTAAACAACTCCAAATCTAGTAATTATTTTGCAAACCTCCTCTGGTTTCAATAAAATTGATTTTAGAAGAATACCCCAAGTCATTTGGTCTTCTAAAACCATCTAAAAGTCTACTCGAAGTACGCCTAAGAATCTGAGTTTTCAAGAACAAAATAAAACATAAAAGTCTTGATGAGTTTTGTTGTATTTCTTTATGAGTCATGTTTGAATACATATACTTATACACATACATGTTCATACATATAATACTAAGCTAGAAGGACCATGAACAAGACAAGGACACATAAAATATAAATTACATATATATATATATATACATACATGTGTAGGGTAGTAGTTTGCGCCTTGGAACTTGTTGAATAAATATATATGAAACCATAACACATGTATACACGAATGAACACTTGTGGATTAATCATGGATATGTTTTGTAAAGTGTTAAAGGACTTGAAATCATACATATATATCTACTTATAACTTGATAATAGTTAGATTCGAAACATGAAAAGTGGATAGATATACATGTGGTTGAAATAATGATATATACATGATAAAGATGTAGGTTCATAAAAGAGTTTATGACTATTTGACATAAAGATGGTGGAATATATATAAGAGTTAGGAAAACCCTAATAATAGGTGTATGTATATACATAAAGTATATGTATTTGTTGATTTATGAACATGTATAATCATGACAAGTACACATGTGATAGTATAACCGTATGAAAGTATATGTGCATGAAATATACGAATAGATTCGGTTAAAACTAAATAATCACACGACATCGTGAAACGTATCATATGTGGAGATGTAGAGATACATGTATACATACAATGGATAAAAATAAATAAAGATGTATGCATGATGAACATAACTAAGTAATAAATATTGTTCAGAATATAAGTATTTGCATGTGAACGTGGTAACGTGGTCTATACGTACGTAGGGGTAAATAACATGCACAGTATACTTGAACGATATTTGAGATTTTATGTAATTATTTTTAGGAAATAATTATATGTTTATACGTGAACTATAATATGTGTATATTATAAGTTGTTACAAAAATAATATTTATTTTTGGTACACTTAATAAGTCACCAATATGGAAAGATAATATTGTCTCGGAAAATACGTAAATGCCTAGACTGGAATAATAATCACCAATGTGTTGTCACATGAAAACACGGTTTTACTAAACAAAGGCGTACTTAACGAGATTGTTAAGTCAGGTGAACAACTTGCAATTAAGACGGGTAGTATTAACACATTAGTACTCTTGTGTGAATAGGGTACGGATAGAAATTAACTTTTAACACAATGTTATTTGCTAGGATTTCATCGGACACAAGGTGAGTTCACGGCCCCCTTTTCGCTTTTTAATGTTTTGTAAACTATGGGGGATAAACATACTTACATATTATGTATTACATTATTATTCAATACATTTGAAAACATTGTTGTTTTATACATTTGAGAAAAGATTACAAACATTTTTATATGATAACAAGGAAACAAGACACTAACACTATGTCATACATGGTGAACAATATAGCCTTACAAGCCTCGGATTAACACACTTTTCGTAACCATTAGCTATGGACTTAGCCTGGGATTCTATGGATACTATTGGGGGTGACGTCCCCGGTCATGGTTAGTCGCGCTAATTGGGGGTCCACATGGCCAAATGACCGCATATTGTCTTATTCTCGTGGTTTAGCAAGGGAGGGGCATTCATTTGTCAAGGTTTTGTTACGGTTTCATGTATGGACATAGGTATTTGTAAGACTAGCTAGCTTACGAATGGAATAAGAACATTTGTTGTCATATGGGTTTAAAATTATTTGTATTTATTACACGACGGTAAAGTCGTGAGCATGTTTTCGGGTAAAACTAGTTATCTTATGACGGTAATGTCAGGTATACGTTTTCGAGGAAAACTACTTATTTTTATGACGGTTAAGTCATGTATATGTTTTCGGGGAAAACTACTTATTTTTATGACGGTTAAGTCATGGATATGTTTTCGGGGAAAACTAACTGCACTAAAATAACAATCTCTGTGAACTCACCAACCTTTGTGTTGACACTTTCAAGTTTGTTTCTCAGGTAACCCTTAGCAATGGCGTGGTTGGACTAGGCTAATTATGTTGGATCAAATCCTAGTAGCTGTAAGGGCATGAATTATCATGTCTCAAGTCTATTGTTGATCTAGAAGAACTTAGATTATTATATTACTTAGTCCTAGTAATTGTATATGTAATCAACTCTTGGAAATCACTATTACAGCTTCCGCTATCGTGTAATGAACCAATCGTTGTATTTATTTATTAAGTAAATAAATTTGGGGGTGTGACAATATAAATGATGACATATCACCTCCCGTTATGGACAACATTTACCCTCAACCCATCAAATGATCATCTTCGGGTTGGTTTAAGACATCGGACTCAAAATGCTTTATATTAAAGTTAAATAGGTGATTATATTTTGCTCACCTGGAGGCGGTGTAACAATGGGACCAAGTATAAATACGTACCATTCCTAACATGAGTTCACCAATTCTTGATCGCATAATAATCTCGGATAAACATGTACGATCTTAGAAGTATAAACCAAGCCTTGGCTTATCAATCTCTGCTCGTATAAAGACGTACGAGTTTCAAAGGAAGTTTGATTAAAAAGGGTTTTATGATCTTGCTCTTTAAAATCAACACACTCACAAATATAAAGACGGATTTAGATAATAATAAAAGCCCATCAAAAGATGGTTTTTGAGAACGAATTAGTTAAAGACATAAACACACCACTTCTTTAATAGGTTAAACATTAACAAGAACCAAACATCATCTTCACCCTAGCAATACAGAGAAGTTTTAGCCACGAATGGCCATAACGACTAGCGTAATGATGAGTTTCATAGGCTCCCCTATTACGGAACAAGGAGAAAGAGCCCCTCTACTCTAACTATGAGAATGCTCTCTTCTTGAGTGTTCTTTAGGTCTGGATTGGTGTGTGGAATGAAGAACTCAAGCCTCCTATTTATAGGCTTCAAAATGTGTAATACACGGCCATGCAATGGGTTGCACGGTCGTGCAAAGGCCCAGGGAATCAAACAGGGTATAGAGGACATGGTACTGGCCATTGGGAGCAGGAGAGCCAATGCACGACCGTGCAATGGGATACACGACCGTGCATCCCCCTTCTTTTCCCCAGTTTTGTCTTTTAGCTGCTTATTGACTATTGTTGACCAATTTTGACTTCTTGGGGGTCAATGATCCGGGAATGAACCTTCTAGAAGCTTGAATTCTTGGTGTTTTTTATAGGATTTAGCTTGATTTATATTTTCAATGCCGAATAACCTGCAATTACAAAATATAAGTGTTTTAAGGTTATTATTCAATTTGTACCATAATGTGGGATTATTATGTATGTAAAATATGTATAAATGATGACATATCATAACACCCCACACTTAAACTTTGTTTGTCCTCAAGCAAACTCATGCATGATCACACTCATAACTAAAAACTTTACAAGGGTAAAGGAATTTCTACTAATGTTAATACTTTGGGATAACTCTTGAGCTGCTTATTCTATTTTTGTGTTTGTCTTGTTTCAAGATGATGGAATCCATGACAAGCCTACTAGAACGTTGATTATGCAAAAACTCCTCACTACACATGTAACACCCCAAAAATTCCTACAAAAATAAAGAACTAAAACTGGCCAAATTTCAAAGTTAAGGGATGAATGTATGAATAATCAAAATCCAGGGACTTAAAAGGAAAAAAATTGAAAATGGAAGGGATAGCGGACCGCTTTCTCTAGCATAACGGTCCGCTATGTGTAAAGCAAGCAATGAATTAGGGAAAGACACGTGTCATGTGACTCACCAGACTCGGGGTCCCATAGCGGACCGACATCCAGACCATAACGATCCGTTATGTAAGCCCGAAGGCAGTTTTACGGCCGGAGGCGGTAGCGGACTGCTACCCTCTAGCATAACGGTCCGCTGTGGGTGAAAATGTTTCCCTATAAATAGATGGTCGATATTGGCCATTCTCACACAGTCCACACTATCCATTACATACACACTCTCTGATAACCTGATTCTGAGCCCCGGTTCGCGTACGAGAGTCCGGTTTCTAAGCATACGGCTTCAAAGTTCCGTAGATAGTATTGAGGTAAGGTTTCGACCTCTCATTAAGCTTTGGCTATGAACCATTAAGCTAGGATTTAATGATTAAGAAATTTTATGATTATCTAGGAACTCTGCCCGAGGTGTTTGTCAGATTTCTGACTGATAAGCTAAAATATTGTTGAGGTGAGTTCTTAAACTGTGATGCATGAACCCTTTCATGACCTTGTCTTGTGATGTGTTAGTATTTACACATATTTTTGGCACAAAAGTTCGCTCATTTAACAATCAATTCTTGGTTATATTTAACGTTTAGACACTTATTTGCTTTATTTCCTGTTTTGTAGGTTTTTGTGAAGCTTGGTGAACAAACAAGAAGATTCCAGGATAAAAAGTGAAGTTTTAGGGTTTCTATGATGGAGGCATGGTCGTGCCCCCTACTAGGCACGGTCGTGCCAAGCTTGCAAACCCTAGGCACGGTCGCGCCCACATCTTGCACGATCGCTCCAAGCCAAAATCCAAGGCACAACCGTGCCTTGGCCCCCCACGGTCGCGTGTCACCTCGTGAGTCTGAACAACCGTACGTCCTCGATCAGTGGTACCCAATGGAAGCTTCGGATCGTTCAACCCTCAGTCACATGGTCGTGTTAAGACCTAGACACGACCGCGCCTTTGTACCAGGCACGGTCGTGCCCTCTCTCTTGGCACGGTCGTGCCTCCCCTTTTCTATTTAAACAAAACTTAAACTCTCATCCAGACATTCAGCAACCAGAGAGAAAAACCCACTGTTCCATCTCGTATTACCCTTGTTCCAGCCACATTTCAAGCTTCTTGGAGATGATACAACATCAAGAGGATCACCATACATCAACAACAACATCTAGGCTTGGAGGAGTGGTTTGATTCTTGTTTTCATATCATGTTTCTCACTATTTTTCCCTGCTTATTTGTAATTTTGGTGCTCTTGATGAGCTAAAACTCTTGTTCACTTTGGTTTAGATGAAGTTTAGATACATTTGACAACATTCATGGATTATTGGCAATTATTATGTTAATGTTATGACAACCGTGTGATTATTCTTTGAAGAAATTATATATTCGAGTATTTTGAGTTGTTTACAAGACTTGTATTTGTGTATGCCATATTATGTTGAAAAACTTGTGGTTTATGCTTATATTTATGGGTTGGTGTATGTATTTATACTAGCTTATGGCATTTGACTAGGAATGGTGAATGAAGTCTTGTTTATGAATCATTATATTTGTATGTGTATCCCTATACTTATGTTTGGAAAGACAAAGTGTTTGTTATGATGTTTCATGCTTAGTTTTATGTTTATCTAGGAATTGTTGACACATTCTTCTTATTTATATAACCTTTGTATGAACATTGTAGGTTGAAGAAATGCATAATGTTGTCTAATTTAATCAACTTGAGGTGGGTAGTTTGTTATTCATATTATCTTTCCAACTAGTTGTTGGATTAGTGTACCTTAATCGGAAGCTAGTTCAATCTTTATAAACATTGACATGATTGTTAAACACGTGAGCTTCATTGTATGACTTTAGGTGGTTGGTTTGTATAATTCATGCTAGCTTTCCGAATGGTCATTTGATTAGATATCTTTGACGAGAATTTAGTCGATTTATGTTTCGTGTATTTGCCATGCTTCTATGAGTGTATTAAATGTATTCTAGATGGATTCGACACCGAAGTGATATTTTCTCCTAGATTGTTTGACTTGTGATCTTAGCTTAGTTTATATATTTGCATGCTAGTTAAGTAAAACAAATTCTTCAAAATATCTTTTTTTCCATCACTTGATTGAATCTTAGTTCCGGTCTATTATTGCATTCCACCGTTTCCACGGATTGATATCAGGTTCTTACCTTTACTATATTGCTATCCGACAGGTACACTGCCCGGGGTGTGTGTGATTAGTCTTTGGTAAAAACCCTTTTTAAAACTCAAATTATATGAAAAAATACTTACAAATATATATATATATATATATATATATATATATATATATATATATATAGTTTACACACATCAAGTTTTTGGCGCCGTTGCCGGGGACACGGTTTTGCGAGAACGATTGGAATTAATTTTTAGTCATTTAGTATATATATTTTTTGTGCATATCATGTTTTCTTGTTTGTTATTTTGCAATTTTTGTGTATAGATATTTTGTATTTTACTTGTTATTTTTAGCTTCATTTGTATATATATACATTTTAGTTTTTATTCCATTTTATTTTTCATTTTTATTTTATTTTATTTTATTTTTTATTTTATATTTGTTTTTGTCTAACTTATGTTTTCTTTGTCCTAGGTTCGCGTATTTAAATCTAACTTGTCGTGCAGATCGTGTATGTTCTCAACTCCCGTCGAGGAGGTTCCAAAGCCGTCTTCCGAGCCGGAGCGTGATCTTCATCGGAAATTGCGAGCCCGTTCCCGATTTTGTGGCCCGGTTACTCGAGTTTGACGAGGTTGTTGTTGACGAGGTTGTTGTTGACGAGGTAGAGGAGATGGCGAACGAGGATGCGGGTTGGACACTTTCGGATTTTGGCAAACCGACACTTGAGGGCTTGGAGTCGAGCATCAATAGGCCGACGGTTGGAGCACATCAGTTCGAGATCAAATCCAGCATTATACAGATGGTGCAGAACATGTGTCAGTTCGATGGCAAGGATCACGAGGGTCCTAATACTCATTTGGCCGGTTTCTTAGAGATTTACGCCACTTTTAAAATTTGTGACGCTACCGACGATGCTATTCGGCTCCGGTTGTTCCCGTTTTCCTTACGGGATCGAGCCAAGGCTTGGTTACTGCCACTTCCCCCTAGGTCCATTAGTACTTGGGACCAGATGGCTGCTAAATTCTTAGAGAAGTACTTCCCTCCGTAGAAAACATCAAAGTTGAGGGCTAGGATTCTTTCTTTCCAGCAGGACGACGGGGAGATGATCTATGAGGCGTGGGAGAGATTCAAGGAACTGATGAGGAAGGTTCCCCACCATGGATTGTTGAAGTGGCAGCAGTGTGAGACCTTGTAGAATGGTCTAGAGATGACAGGGAAGCAGCTGATCGACGCATACGCGGGTGGAGACATTGGAACGAAGACACCCCAGGAGGCGTATGACTTGCTAGAGAAGGTGGCATCGAAGAGCTACACTCGGCATACTTCCCGAGCTAGAACTCAGAGGCAGGGTGTCCATCAAGTGGATGAAATTACCTCTTTAGCTGCCCAGGTGGAAGCACTTTCCAGCAAGATTGATCAGATGCACGTCAACAAGGCCCAGTCCTTGTGTGAGGTTTGTGGTGGGGCGCATCCCATGAGTGCTTGTCAGGTTGGGGATCAGGGGGCCCACGAGCAGGTTGATTTCATGTCCAACCAGAAACGTCCCCAGAATAATCCCTACAGCAATACATATAATCCGGGGTAGAGGAATCACCCGAATTTCAGTTGGAAGTCTGGCAACAATATCCAGCAACCACCCGGATTCACTCAGCACCCCCCATTACAGCATCAGTCCCACCAGACTCAGGGACAAAGTTCCCAGTTTCGACCTCAGCAGGGCCAGTTTAAAGGCCAAGGTTCTAGCAGCAGTCCACCACCCGCACCTGAGGGTAAATCCAGTTTGGAGGACATGGTTGCACGGCTACTTGCCAACTCAGAGAGTCAGAATCAGTTGGCAGAGAAGCAAAACCGTTACATGGAGGAGCGTTTTCACACGCATGAGATTGAGTTGAGGAATCAGAAAGCTTCGATCCAGACCATAGAGAACCAGGTCGGGCAAATCGCGAAGCTTCTTTCTGAGAGACCGCCAGGTGGCCTGCCTAGCAACACTGAGCCCAATCCTAAGGCTCATGTGAAGGCCATCACTTTGAGGAGCGGCAGAGGCACAGGACCGGCTCCACAGGTTCCTGTGCATGACTCATCCGAGGAGGAGGTTGCGATTGAGATTCCTGATGAGACACCGCCGAGGGGTAAATCGGCGAGCACATCACGCCCTCGCGAGCCTGTGAGATATTACACTCCCGCTGTTCCATACCCAGGCAGATTGAAGAAGCAGAAGATGGAGGAGCAGTATGGTAATTTTTTAGGGTTGTTTAAGCAGTTGCATATCAACTTGCCATTTGTGGAGGCTCTAGCTCAGATGCCTAAGTATGCAAGATTCTTGAAGGATATCCTCACGAATAAGAGGAAATTGGAGGAGTTGTCTCAGGTAACGCTGAATGAGGAGTGTTCGGTGGTGATTCAGAACAAGCTACCGGAGAAGAGACGAGATCCGGGGAGTTTTACCATCCGCTGTTTGATAGGTAGCTTGTCGGTTAGCAATACCTTAGCTGAACTTGATGCTAGTATTAACCTCATGCCATATGCGGTCTTTGCTAAGCTTGAGTTGGGAGAACCTACACCGACACGCATGAGTATCCAGCTGGCCGATCGTTCGGTCAAGTATCAGCGAGGGATAGTAGAGAATATGTTGGTTAAGGTTGATCGTTTTGTGTTTCCTATAGACTTTGTGATTTTGGACATGGATGAGGAAAAGAATGTCCCTATTATCCTAGGTCGACCGTTCTTGGCCACCGCCAAGGCCCTTATTGATGTGTATTCGGGGAGGCTTACATTGAGGGTGGATGAAGAGGAGGTGACCTTTGATGTTGGGAGATCCAATCAGCATACCCAGAATCAGGATGATTCACTTTACTTTGTTGAGACTATTTATTCTTGTGTGAGTGATCATCTCCAGGACACAGCTAAGGAGGAGTCCCTGGACACCCAGATTGTAGGAGGGGAGACATTTGATCCAGTTGGTGCGGATCAGTTTGATGAGCAGTTGCATAGCCAGGAGAGCTATGAGTTTCCCCAGTGCTCAGCGGTTTTTGCGATGGTTGATAGAGAGTCTGAGCCGATTGAGCGGCCTTCTATTGAGGACCCACCACCTGTTGAGCTTAAGGAGCTCCCGAGCCATTTGGAGTATGCTTTTTAGATGGTGAGTCTCGATTACCTATCATTATCGCCTCTGATTTGACAACTGATGAGAAGGAGAGGCTACTAGCAGCACAAGCAGGCTATTGCATGGAGGATTATGGACATTAAGGGAATTAATCCCTCTTTCTATACCCATAAGATCCTTATGGAGGATGACTACAAGCCCGCTGTGCAGCACCAGAGGAGGTTGAACCCGAACATGCAGGAGGTAGTGAAGAAGGAGGTGATTAAGTTACTTGACGCTGGTTTGATTTATCCCATCTCCGATTCACCTTGGGTTAGCCCGGTTCAGGTTGTCCCTAAGAAGGGAGGCATGACTGTTATCACCAACGAGAGGAATGAGCTGATTCCTACTCGTACAGTCACAGGTTGGAGAGTTTGCATCGATAACCGCAAACTCAATGATGCTACTCGAAAAGACCATTTTCCCCTCCCGTTCATTGATCAGATGTTGGAGAGATTAGCGGGGAAGATGTTCTATTATTTCCTGGACGGCTTCTCTGGCTACTTCCAGATCCCGATTGCTCTTGAGGACCAGGAGAAGACGACATTCACATGTCCCTATGGCACATTTGCTTATCGGCGGATGCCCTTTGGATTGTGTAATGCTCCGGCCACTTTCCAGCATTGCATGGTGGCCATTTTCCATGATATGATTGAGGACTCCATGGAGGTTTTCATGGATGACTTTTCTATGTTTGGGAGTTCCTTTGATCATTACCTCGGGAATCTGGAGAGGATGTTGGCCAGGTGCGAAGAGGCCAATCTAGTTTTGAACTGGGAGAAATGCCACTTCATGGTGAAGGAAGGCATTGTGCTTGGGCACAAGGTTTCACGCGCAGGGATTGAGGTTTATAGAGCTAAGATTAATATCATATCTAAGCTGCCCCCGCCCGCTTCTGTGAAATCTATTCGGAGCTTCCTTGGTCACGCGAGCTTTTACAGATGTTTTATTAAAGATTTTTCTAAGATTGCCCGACCTATGACCCAGCTTCTTGAGAAGGAAGCCCAGTTCGTGTTCTCCGACGAGTGCCTTAGTGCATTAAATTTGTTGAAGGAGAAGTTGGTGAGTGCCCCTATCATGGTGGCTCCTGATTGGAAGCTGCCATTTGAGATCATGTGTGACGCGAGCGACTTCGCTGTTGGGGCGGTCTTAGGACAGAGGAGAGAGAAGTAGTTTCATCCGATTTATTATGCGAGCAAGACGCTCAATGACGCATAAGAGCACTACACCATGACGGAGAAAGATCTCATAGCCGTTGTCTTCGCTTTCGATAAATTTCGGTCTTATCTCGTCCTATCAAAGACCATTGTATTCACCAACCATGCAGCTCTTCGGCACCTGTTCAGCAAACAGGATGCCAAACCTCGGCTAATCCGGTGGGTTTTGCTGCTTCAGGGGTTCAACATTGAGATCCGCAATAAGAAGGGCGCGGAGAATGTCGCAACGGACCACTTGTCCCGTCTTGAGTGCTCAACTTCATCTGAACTTGTGGGGTCATCCATAAATGACAATTTTCCCCACAAGTTTCTCATTCACATACAGACACGGGATGAGGAATGTCCGTGGTTTGCTAATTTTGTAAACTTTCTTGCTAGTGGGATCGTGATTAAGGGCTTAACGCATTAGCAAAAGCGAAAGTTCTTTGCGGATGTGAAGCACTATCTTTGGGAGGATCCCAATTTGTTTCGAGTCGGGGCTGATCAGATCGTGCGCAGGTGTGTGTTTGGAGAGAAGGCATGTCAGGTGCTTAGACAATGCCACGAGGGCTCGACAGGTGGACATCGTGGAGCTACCTTGACCGCGAAGAAGGTCTTTGACACCGGTTTCTTCTGGCCTACCATCTTCCGGGATGCTCATGAGATGATTCGAGCTTGTGACGCTTGCCAGAGGGCGATCAACATTTAAAAAAAATCACCAAAATTAGGTGAATTATAGCCGATTAGAGTAATTTTATGAGCAATAATTCGGTTGTTAGCTCTTATCTATACAGAAGTATTAGCTAGTTTATTTTTCTTATTAGAAGTTGGTTTAGTTTTTGAGTTAGCATAACTGCCGGGTTTTTAGCCATTTAGCCACTTTTAAATTCCACTTCCTTACCCTTAGCCATTGCCAAGTTACAACCCGTTTAAAGCCCTCTTGATTTGTGCTTTATTTCATGTTAGTTGGTAGAGATTTGATCTTTTAGCAAGCTTATGATTTATGCATGATTCATTGTCTTGGCATTTGAGTGTTATATACATGCTCCATTACCTGTATGATCATATATATTCCCGAGTGTGTGTGAACATTGTGAGAAGCATAAATTTACATGCTAATGATTTCCTAAGCATATTCATTTGCTCATTCGGTTGTCACTTCATTGGGCTCCTTGGGTTTCATTTAGTTAATTTTGAATTTCTTGAAAATCTTTTCAAACCTTTATAAGTTTATTAATGCTTACGGTTTTCCGATTTGATCCATAGTGTCATTGGAAGTTTTGTTTCATTTTGATTTCTTGCTTGAGGACAAGAAATGTTCAAGTGTGGGGTTGTTTGATGTGTTAGTATTTACACATCTTTTTGGCACAAAACTTCGCTCATTTAACAATCAATTCTTGGTTATATTCAACGTTTAGACACTTATTTGCTTCATTCCTGTTTTGTAGGTTTTTGTGAAGCTTGGTGAACAAACAAGAAGATTCCAGGATAAAAAGTGAAGTTTTAGGGTTTATGTGATAGAGGCACGGTCGTGCCCCCTACTGGGCACGGTCGTGCCAAGCTTGCAAACCCTAGGCACGGTCGCGCCCACATCTTGCACGACCGCGCCAAGCCAAAATCCAAGGCACAACCGTGCCTTGGCCCCCCACGGTCGCGTGTCACCTCGTGAGTCTGAACAGCCGTACGTCCTCGATCAGTGCCACCCAATGGAAGCTCTGGATCGGTCAACCCTCTGTCACACGGTCGTGTTAAGACCTAGACACGACCGCGCCTTTGTACCAGGCACGGTCGTGCCCTCTCTTTTGGCACGGTCGTGCCTCCCCTTTTCTATTTAAACAGAACTTAAACTCTCATCCAGACATTCAGCAACCAGAGAGAAAAACCCACTGTTCCAGTTCGTATTACCCTTGTTCCAGCCACATTTCAAGCTTCTTGGAGAGGATACAACATCAAGAGGATCACCATACATCAACAACAACATCTAGGTTTGGAGGAGTGGTTTGATTCTTGTTTTCATATCATGTTTCTCACTAATTTTCCCTGCTTATTTGTAATTTTGGTGCTCATGATGAGCTAAAACTCTTGTTCACTTTGGTTTAGATGAAGTTTAGATAAATTTGACAACATTCATTGATTATTGGCAATTATTATGTTAATGTTATGACAACCGTATGATTATTCTTCGATGAAATTATATATTCGAGTATTTTGAGTTGTTTACAAGACTTGTATTTGTGTATGCCATATTATGTTGAAAAACTTGTGGTTTATGCTTATATTTATGGGTTGGTGTATGTATTTATACTAGCTTATGGCATTTGACTAGGAATGGTGAATGAAGTCTTGTTTATGAATCATTATATTTGTATGTGTATCCCTATACTTATGTTTGGAAAGACAAAGTGTTTGTTATGATGTTTCATGCTTAGTTTTATGTTTATCTAGGAATTGTTGACACATTCTCCTAATTTATATAACCTTTGTATGAACATTGTATGTTGAAGAAATGCATATTGTTGTCTAATTTAATCAACTTGAGGTGGGTAGTGTGTTATTCATATTATCTTTCCAACTAGTTGTTGGATTAGTGTACCTTAATCGGAAGCTAGTTCAATCTTTATAAGCATTGACATGATTGTTAAACACGTGAGCTTCATTGTATGACTTTAGGTGGTTGGTTTGTATAATTCATGCTAGCTTTCTGAATGGTCATTTGATTAGATATCTTTGACGAGAATTTAATCGATTTATGTTTCGTGTATTTGCCATGCTTCTATGAGTGTATTAAATATATTCTAGATGGATTCGACACCGATGTGATATTTTCTCCTAGATTGTTTGACTTGTGATCTTAGCTTAGTTTATATATTTGCATGCTAGTTAAGTAAAACAAACTCTTCAAAATATCTTTTTTCCATCACTTGATTGAATCTTTGTTTCGGTCTATTGTTGCATTCCACCGTGTCCACGGATTGATATCCGGTTCTTACCTTTACTATATTGCTATCTGACGGGTACACTGTCCGGTGTGTGTGATTAGTCTTTGGTGAAAACCCTTTTTAAAACTCGAATTGTGTGAAAAAATACTTACAAAAATATATATATATAGTTTACACACATCATCTTGCATGAATGATTTATGAAACATTTTGAGTATCTTGAAATGATTGTACTGATTGTTTATATATAACGTATTCTAAGCGCTCATTGTATTTCACTTGCCCGTGGAACGACATGTTGGACAGGACCCGTGGAACGGTCTTTTGTTATATATATACCAATGATTTTTCATAGTTATCTATGAATTTGTGGGTGGAACCCCATGGATGTGTTCGAGATACTTTGGCGGGTCATTTTAACAAACTATTTTATTTTATGAATTCACCAGCTTTATGTTGACCCGTGTTTTATCAAATGTTTTTTTTACCGCATCACAGGTAGCAATTAGGCAGGGCATTCCAGGACTAGAATGAATTGATGAACAATCCAGATGATGGGCATGCCAAGAACTATAAGTCCCGATTGATATGTTCCTTGTTAGGAACAAGTGATGTAACTTATGTTGAACATAATGTAAACAATGTTTTAATATTAATAGAAGTTATATTTTAGTCTTCCACTGTGTGTTTTTTATATCAACGTCACAGTAACTAGAAGGCGACCTTCTGACTAGTATGTAGTTATCTGACAAACGGAATATTCTATCTAGGAAAGAGCGGTGTATAAATCTCTCCTAGACCCGTCGCTCTTTCCTGGGAATATATATGTTGGAGGTACTACTCTAGTTAGATAACTGTCCTGTGTTACGAGTGTGACAAGTTGGTATCAGAGCCTCAGTGTAAGGGATTTAAGTACTATAGGAATAGTATATAGACTTAAACTAGGACTCTGAGGTTAGTCTGGAATGCCCTAGGATAAGTTAGATGTATACATTCAGTACGACCTATGAAATCAGATAATTAAAGGCATTTTGGCCAAGTGTTGTTAATTTCTGAATTTCTAGATTATGACCGGTTATACGAATTCTGATGTTATACATCTGTATGTAGGTACCAGATGGCAGGACGTGGTAGAGGATAAAAAAGAGGTAGGGGTAGGATGTCCAACACTAGGTCCCGTACTCGCGATACGACAAACACAAACACCGACCCAAACGAGAACGTAAATACGAATGCCGACCCACAACAACCTGTAGAAGAAGTCATTATGAGTGAAGCCCAGTTCTAGGGAGCGGTGGCATCTGAGGTCACCCGTATGCTTCAAACAACTCTACCTGGAATGCTTGACGATGCTCTTAGAAGGAGAGAGAATCACAACAGTTTGGGAAACCGAAACGAAGGAAATAGCGGTGTTGTTCCTCGAACATAAGATATCCTTCGTACCATATCATTAGGAAACAATATATGCACAACTCGAACCCATGAAACAGTTGTCATGACTAACCAGAGCACAGGAATTCACGGCCACGGATGCAACTATAAGAATTTCAGTGACTGTCATCCTAAACCATTTAATGGAAAGAAGGATGTCATTGCAGTCTTGCAATGGATCACATCTATGGAAGCCATCAAAAAGATGAGTTAGTGTAGAGCTGATCAAGCTGTAAAGTTTGTTGCACATTCTTTTGAAGAAGAGACTCTTGACTGGTGGGAATCAGTCAAACAGACAAAGGGTGAAGCTGTGACGGATAGAATGACTTGGGAGGATCTCAAGTCTTTAATTATTAAGAGGTACTGTCCACAGAATGTCATGGGCAAGATTGAAGCTTAATTTCTACGGTTCAAAGCTGGAACCATGACTCATCAGGAGTACACGACCAAATTTAATGAAATAGCTAAGCTGGTGTCACATTTGGTTACTCCTGGGTCAAGAAGAGTCAAATGTTACATTCAAGTTTTACCTCCTAAGGTTCGTACTTTAGTAAAATCCATCGCACCAGAAACAATTGATCTGGCTATTGAGAAAAGTGCGGTGATGTTTGATGAAGTAGCAGCTCAAGAGCCACCGAAAGTTGATCACAAGAGGAAACCTGATGAGGTTATCTATAAGTTCAAACCAAGAAACAGTAATTTCCCAAGAAGAAGAGGATTCAATTCCAACACTAATAAATCCAATCAGGGAATAAAATGCCAGACGTGTCAGAAGTTTGGCCATTTTACAACCCAATGCCCGAATGTTAAGTGTTTTAACTTCGGAGAGATAGGGCATTATAAGACTTCTTGTCCCAAACCACTAAAAACAAGAATGAGTGGTCAAAATAAAGGAACAGGGCGAGTGTTCGTTTTAGGAAGTGGAGATGAGTAAAAAGGTAAAGCTAAGGAAGTAGCAGGTACTTTCTTAGTTAATAATATTTACGCCAAGATTTTATTTGACACAGGGGAGAATAGAAGTTTTGTTTCATGTACATTCACCCATACTTAGGCGTAAGACAGATCCCACTTAGTAATGCCTATATCGTTGAAACGGCTAGTGGTGAACAAATTAAGATAACCGAATCATACCCTGATTATGTCATCAGTTTTGGTGACGATAAGGTATTGTATTAGTTACACTAATGCCTATGGATTTGAATGAATATGAGGTTATCCTAGGGATGGATTGGTTAAACCAATACCAGGCCCAGATTGATTGTGACCAGAGAACGGTCAAGATTAAGAAACCAGGTGAATCGAGTTTGATGATTCAAGGAGATAGTGAGTCTAATAAGATTAAAATTATTTCAATAGCAAAGGCTAAGAAAGAAATGATTAAGGGAGACGGTATATTCTTACTCCATGATTTAAACGTTAAAACCGAAGGACAGATTACGGATATTTCCGTAGTCTGTGATCACCTGGATGTCTTTCCGGAAGAATTACCCGGTCTTCCACCTGATCTTCAGATCGAATTCCGAATCGAACTCATTCCTAGAGCTAAGCCTATTGCCAAGTCCCTGTTAGAACATGTTTTGTAACTGTTAATAACAATATTGTTTAAGTTCATAGAGAGGCGATCTTTAGGAGCGAACTTGTTAAGTTCGCCTAAGGTGCTGTGTGTTCCTATAAATAGGTGTTTACAAGTCTTAGTGTAGGAGACAAGGAAAACTTCAGAGAGAGATCAGACCTGAGAATATGAGAGAGATTGTAATCAGTGTCTGATAAGGAAATACAACGAGAAGATTATTTACATTGTTATCGTTTCTGTCATCTTGTGTACACATTCATTGATACGGTTGGATTTCGCACTCCGTGTCATTGATACGTCACGTCACGAGATCGATCTGTAGAGGAGTCATGTGGACCTACAAGTGGTATCAGAGCTTATGCTAGTGATTTGTGTATGATTCGTGAGTGATTTGTGACGATTTGTGTATAATTTGACGAGAAATTGATCATTTATGCAAGTTTTCATGTTCATGGAGTTTTCAAGTTCTTGAAGTTGATTTTGAGGCTGAATTCGTGGATTTGAAGTTGTTTTTGGTGAAATTAATCCGATAGAAGTGTTCTAAATCATGAAGTACTAAATCCTATGGTTCAATTTCTTCAAATTCCATCAAATCAGTGAGAAATGATGATTTTTAGGAACTGTTGGTTCGTGTTTAGGTTGAAGACTCATCTTCCTGAGTTTGTTACAGCTGAACCAGGCGAACTTAGCTTTGGAATTCTGTTGTAGACGAACTTATTGATTAGGCGAATTTATCAAGTTTGCTTTGGATCTTTTTCGCTCAGTTCAGGCAGTATCAGGCGAACTAGTTTCAGGCGAACTTATCTAGTTCGCTAGTGTTCTTAAAAAAAATAAAAAATAAAAATTAAAAATTTCAAAATGTCAAATTTGCTCTTGTTTAAATTTTTTAGGGAAAGTTTATATGCTTGTATTGAATCATTTTTGAAATTTTGAATTTTTTAAATTTTTAAAAAGAGTATTTTGGCGGGAAATTTTTTCCGGATATTTTCGCAAAAATTTCAAAATGTCAAATTAAAGTGATGGTAATGAGATTGGAACTATGCCACCGAGGCTTTTGTGCACATCAGATTACAGTAGCTGGAAAGTCCGGTTCGAACAGTTCGTATCAGAAACGGATGAAAATTTTTGAAGACCAATAACAGAAGGATATGTGCATCCTACTTATTCATTCATGGGTCAAGATGCTCCTAAACTAGTGACAGCTCTTACTAAAGTAGAAAAGCAGAAGTTTGATCGAGAGATGAAGACGTGTGAAACTTTAATGATGTCTTTACCAAAAGAAATCTTTCATAGTCTCGGGAAGTGTCCAACTTCAAGAGATCTATGGGAAGCTTTGAAGAAAAAGGGTGAAGCTACTACTCAAGCGTTTGTGGTCTTGATCAAATATGTATTGGAGAAGCAAGGTGATTCTCAAAGTGATTCTTCTACAGATTTAACTGATAGTGTGAGTATTCGTTCTGGTGAAAGTACTCAATCTACTGAGACTGATGTGATGACTGAAGAAAGCTTTCAGACAGTTGAAGATGATCTGAGTGAATCAGAAATTGATACAGAGCCTGTCATTGTTGCTCAAAAGGGTCAAGCTGAAGATGACGTATTCATGGCTCCTGGTGCAACTTCTTTAGAAGAAAAGGATACGGTAGTTTCTAACTCTGAAACGTTTTGTTCTAACTGTATTTCATTGAAGGATAAAATGATGAGGGTTATGGATGACAACGTAAACCTCATTTGTGATATGAAATCGATGCACACGGTAAATCAAAAATTAAAAGATAATGAAAATGTGTGATTTGAAAGGATAGAATCACTGAAGAAGGATATAAGTTCTCTGACTTTGAAGATCAAAGAGCAGGCATATCACCTGGATATGTCCTTTGCAGAAATTGAGAAAGGAAATAATGATCTTGTTGAGAAATAAGGAACTAGCTGAATCTAAAGCAGAGGTGATCAGAATGCTTAGAAAGTTAGAAAGCTTTGGAAATTTATCATTCTTATTAGGATATTATAATGATAATACAGAAGAGGGGAAGGGAACTAGTGGTATTGGTTATGTTCCTCCACCATTCAACGGAAATTATCCTGTTACACCTGAGATTATAAAAGATGAGGATTTAGATCCTAAGACTATGTTGAAAGTGAATCCAGTCACAGGTGAAGATATGGTGTATTCTGATGAGAGTGATGATGAATATTTTGATGAAGCTAAGGTAGAGGGGATACCGAAAGACTTTCATTGTAATGAGATGGGACACATTGTGGTGAACTGTCCTTACAAAAATAAAGGGAAGAAGCATGTAGTTCCTGAGAAGATGACATCTGAATCAAAATCTGTTGAGAAAAAGTGTATTCATTCTCAATTCCCAAAAGAAGTTCATGTAGTTGAATCTTCTTCAAGTGCTTCTTATCGTGTAAAGATTCCTTATATGAGAGAATATCATGAGAAGAGATCTTGCTTTTACTGTGGTCTTGTGGGTCACATTCGGATGGATTGTCCTCACAAAGACAAAGGTAACCGACATGTTACTCCAGAAAAGGTAAGAACTCCTGGTAAGCCTTATGTTAACCCAAATGTGGTTAAACCTCAATATACACTAAAGAGTAACTCAAAATCTGATAGGCTTTCTAGACCTCAAAGACGGAGGAGAAACAGAAGATTGAGAAAACTTTTAGAACAACAAGAGCTTTCACAATCTAAACATTTTTCAAATAAACAAGATTGTTCAAACACTTCACATTTTAAGCAAAAAGAACTTAATGAATAGAAGTATGTTTGGAAATCTAAAGTTTCTGTTTCAGACTCGTCGGAACAATCTCCAAAAATTGATGAGAGATTTGATTGTGAATATAGTGAAGTCTTTTATTATGATACAGCTGGACGACCCATGACTACCATGGCTTGGGTCCCAATTTCAAATTAATGTTTCTTGTTAGTTATGCAGGATTAACCAAGAGGAACTATTAATAACATTTGGTTTGTTGATAGTGGTTGTTCATAGCACATGACAGGGAATGACATCTGCAAGAGCAATGAGTCGTTATAGAAGTTGGTAAATCTATTTGATTCAACGACTTGATGCTAAGGGGGAGAATATGTCACACACAATGTTGTTTTGGAAAGAATTTTACCAGGTCCAAAAGACAACCTGAAACATAGGATGACAATGGTGAGCATAAAGTCGTTGATGCAACCATTTGACTAGTTGAGAGGGAGTCTACAGGACATGGGGAGTAAAGAACTGTGTTGGTGACAAAGGCAAAGGTATTCAATTACATTCGATTACATCGGATTGAGTTTTTAATTGATTGAATTGCTTAATCCCAAGTAACCGTAAAATGTTTTTTCTTAAAATGTTTTTATGGAAGATTTTATTTTCGTTTTTTTTTACTTTCTTTCATAAAGATTTTGAAAAATCCAAACAAATTGAAAAAGATAAAATAGACATTACTTGAAGTTAAAGAATAGATGATAGTACATCAGTAGATGTTCTTTCACACATGACCTTAGATTGACTGGTTGGTGCTTTATGTTAATATATTTGAATTATATGTTTTGATCTAAACTTCAGAGACTGCACAAATAGGAAATGATAGTGTTGTGTATACATATAATTTGAATTGTCAGTAGACTAAAAGCGTCACTGAACCATTAGTAGTGTGAAAACATAATTGCATATGTTACAAATGTGATTTGAACCCATTTTATGCCTGGGTGTGTGTGTTAAAAGATCACTATCAGATAAAGAATACTAGCTTTTAATAAAGATTGTTCTATGAGATCAGTTTCGGGTTATGTCCTTAGCAGTATTCATCCGGTTTGCTTCAGTGCCCATGTCCTGAAAAGCATGCAATTTGAAGTATAATCAAGATATGTACTTGACAACATTTGTCAAACATATACTAGCCTTTGGATCATATTGATAAATCATATTTACTGATTCCATTGAATTCATAATCAAGATAACAGTTGGATCCACGTACCTGAATCTTATGATTCCACATATATAAGCCAAGACATTGAATCATTCGATTCTGAATCTCATTGATTTCTATACAATCCAATTTGGATTCTGCTATTCATGTGCTAAGTGATGTCTCCTCATTCTGGAAATTCGGATAATCTTTAGTAAAATCTCATATGTCTTGAAAATAGTGCATTTTACATTATGTTGGCATGCTAGTGGGGTACACGTTGTATTTCATACTTAAATGGTACCTTAACTCACAAGAAAGTGGGAATGAGATGCTTTAGTTTCAAATCTTATAATATTGACAATTTGAGTTTGTGTGTCATAGCCTGATCCTATTTTCTTTGAATGTTTATCATGTATCATAACTTGCAATATGAAAGGCTTGAAAAAGATAGAGTGTGATAATCTTAAAAGATATTGGTTTGATTGGTCAAGGATTGACAGAATGTCATAGGATACCATTTGATATTATATGGATTTTATATCCAAGATGTGTGATTGATATATCATATATACTGATATGATCTTACTCGTGATGTTAAACCAAAAACATGTGATTTTGTATTTTACATTTTAGTTTGTACAGAGAAAAACCAAAAAGATTTTATGTTTCTTATGTTTGAAAAACCAAAAAGATTTTATTTTTCCAGCTTCCATTGAAATCTTAATTGTTGGTTATTCTTGGTTATTCTCCTTTGCAAAAATTGAATAATGCAGACAGAAATTGACAAGGGGTCCTTCTCCCAAGTTTTCTTCTAGATAGAAAGAGAAAGTGTGCAGATAAACAAGACGAAGACTACAATGTGTTTAATGATATATGAAGAAGGATGACAATCTTCTTAAGCTGTTGTCAATGGGGAGTATGTTGGATCATATTCTGGTGACAACTTGAAGATATTATGTCTTAGTCTTAGAGTCTTTCAATTGTAATTGATAGAATTATTAGCAACAGTTAAAAGGGAGTCTGTTAGGACATGTTTTGTAACTGTTCATAACAATATTGTTTAAGTTCATAGAGAGGCGAACTTAACAAATTCGCCTAAGAATATTTAGGAGCGAACTTGTTAAGTTCGCCTAAGGTGTTGTGTGTTCCTATAAATACGTGTTTACAAGTCTTAGTGTAGGAGACTTAGAATACTTCAGAGAGAGATCAGACCTGAGAATCTGAGTGAGATTGTAATCAGTGTCTGATAAGGAAATACAACGAGAAGATTATTTACATTGTTATCGTTTCTGTCATCTTGTGTACACATTCATTGATATTCTCATCTACTCCTGAAGCAAGGAAGAGCATGCTGAGCATCTTACGGTCATTATAGAAACCCTGAGAAAAGAAAGATTGTACGCTAAGTTTTCCAAATGCGAATGTTCACAAACAAGAAGTACAATTTCTTAGGCAAGTGGTGAACGAACAAGGAATACAAGTAGACCCAAGCAAAATCGAAGCCGTCATGAAATGGGAAGCCCCAAAGACTCCAATAGAGATTAGGAGCTTTCTTGGATTAACTGGCTATTACAGAAGATTCATTAAGGACTTCTCCAAGATAGCTACACCTTTGCCTGATCTAACTCAGAAGGCGGCAAAGTTTGAATGGGGCACAAAATGGGAAGAAGCTTTCAACATTCTCAAGGATAAGCTTAGTCATGCACCAATTGAATCCTCGCCTTTCTATGAGTAAGACAATATGCAGTCATTCGGCCATTTGAACCCCTGGTTAGCGCGACTAGCCATGACCGGGGGCGTCACCCCCAATAGTACTATCCATAGAATCCCGGGCTAAGTCCATAGCTAATGGTTACTAAGTTTTTATTCTGGGAACTTTAAGCGCTATATTGTTCCCCTTAATGCACACATACGGTCTGATCATTTGTTTATTCATTTACATATGAAAATTCGTTACAAGTATGTTTCCACCCCCAAAACATTTCAAAAACTTAGAAAAAAGGGGATAGTGAAACTCACCTCGACAGTAGTATACACTAGCAAATATTTGTATAAAGTAGACCCGCCTATTTATATCCAAATTACACAAGGATACCTTATATGTTAAGACTACCCGTATTAAACGCAAGTTGTTCACCCGACTTAACTATTCCCGTTAAGTACGTCTTTGTTTATTAAAACAATGTTTTCATATGACGACTCGTTGGTGATTTTTATTCCGGTCTAGACGCTTACATATTTTTCGAGAAAATGTTATATTTCCATATTGGTGACTGATTAAATGTAACAAAAATAAATATTATTTTTGCAATAACTTATAATACTTTCATATTATAGTCACGTATAAACACATAATTATTTCTTACCAATAATTATATAAAATCACAAATACCGTTCAAGTATGTTCTACGTATGTCTATTCCTACGTGCACATAATCCATGTTACACGTCCACATACAATTACTTGTTCCGAATGATATTTATTAATTTTTTTACTATTATCATGCACTTATTTATACTAATATATGCATACGAATATAGCCACATTTCAACACATACTTAAATATGTTTTTCTATGTATCATGAATATCTTATTTGTCAATCCAAACATCTTACATTTCAGGCATAGATATATTACTCCTTTTTATTATTTGACATCTAGCACTTTTTATCCAAGTCCTAAATGTTACAATCATGTACAAAATATATGTCTTTACTAAATGTTTTAAACATTTCATGGTAAAAGTTTCATGTCAACACATAACAATATAATATTATCCATAATTTATTTTCAAGATTACGATTATAATTATGTCTCCATATATATATATTTTGACTTCCATATATATAACATTTCTCAAGTTCCATAACTATCCTTATATGCATACCTATGTATATATATTTTGGTTCCTAATCAAGCATACATATACTTCAACAATTCTCAAATTAACAAGTTATAAACATACATATATCACGATTTCTATCTACATAACTTACTTGATTGTTTCCAATTTTAACATCTCTAATCATGTATATATATTCATTTTCGATTTCCATATATATATATATATATATACGTATATATGTATATGTATCTATTTTACACCTTCTCATATTTATCAAGCATTCCAAGTTAATAACTAAAAACACACACATATATATATATGTATATATATGTATATATATATACACAAATCATGAGTTCGTCACGTATACATATCTATACATTTCATTTTTCATCCATTATTAACCATATTCACAATTTAATATCTACATTTTATCATCAAATGATCAAACAACCACATATACCTATATATATACAAAAATTTCGGCCATATATATGTATATTTATACAAAAAAATAGTTTTTAACTAAATAATATTAAACTTTATAAAACTCATTAGTTCTTTAAATCTCTTTGATTTTTCATAGTGAACAACAAGCTTTGAACTAAAATAAAGATGAAAATAAAGTGTGGTGTCGATTTCATACCGTTAGACAAAGCTAGGTGAAGAATAACGAGTAGAAGGTGATAGCAGCTTGATTTTCTAGCAAAACCGACTCCTAGACTTCAAGAACTCCCTTAAATCTCCAAGCCTTCTAGTTTGTACTTCTATGGAACTTGTTCTTGGATTTTGAAAGAATGAAGTGTGTGTATGTTGTGTGTGTCGTATATATGGTATGGAGGAAAGAAGATGGAGTGTTGGACTCATCAAAATCATTGCAAGACATGGTGGAAGAGGTTGATTTGATTTTTAACTTGTAACTCACTTGAATGGGCATGGCTCTTACAATAATAATTATGGCTTGTGATGGTGGACTAGTAAGGTGGGTGGCCCCCACCTAGTCTCGACCGAACCAAAGGGTTAGGGGAGGGGGTTGGGTGTTGCACTAGTTCCAGTTCCATTCTAATGGTAGTTAGCTCGGTCCAAGGTAGTGTAAACCCGGTAGGTGATCTCGTAATCTAATACCCGGTGTAGGACTTTTTAAGATCAAATAACTTATATGTTTTTGTGTTGTTTGGCTAGTCTCATTAGTTTACTAGTTAACCCGACATAGTTATTACTATAACTATATTGTACATGTATATACATAAAATAACTTAGAGCCATGTAACAATTATTTATATGTCAACTTTTTATAAAAGTTTAGTCACTAATATTTATGCTTTTATGTTAAAGCGTCTCCCTAGACTTTCACTAGAATAAAATTCTTGTTAATCACCAACGACCGTACCTTGCGGGTTATCACTGTTTATTTTTCTAGTAATTCTTAAAAATTACTATTATGATATAAGTTCCTTTGATAGACTCCTTGACTTTACTTAGTCAAAATAAAACTTCAGGAAATATATTTTATGAACGTGCATTTATGTAATATGGATGTTGACCTAAAATGTTGGGTGTCACACCAATAACAGGCCTAGATTGATTGTGACCAAGATTAAGAAACCAGATGAATCTAGTTTGATGATTCAAGGAGATAGTAAGTCTAATAAGATTAAAATATTTCAATAGCAAAGGCTACGAAAGAATTGATTAAGGGAGACGGTATATTCTTACTCCATGCTTTAAACGTTAAAACCGAAGGACAGATTGCGGATATTTTCGTAGTCTGTGATCACCCGGATGTCTTTCCGGAAGAATTACCCGGTCTTCCACCTGATCGTCAGATCGAATTCCGAATCGAACTCATTCCTGGAGCTAAGCCTGTTGCCAAGTCCCCTTATCATCTACCTCCTTCCGAATTAAAAGACCTCATGAAACAAATTCAAGAACTCTTAGACAAATGGTTCATTTGCCCGATTACTTCCCCTTGGGGACCACCAGTACTATTCGTAAAGAAGAAAAATGGAAGTATGAGAATGTGCATCGACTATTGGGAATTGAATAAGCTGACTATAAAGAATAGATATCCATTGCCCAGAAAAGATGATTTGTTCGATCAGTTACAAGGAGCTAAGTACTTTTCAAAGATAGATCTTAGATCAGGATATTATCAGTTAAAGGTACAAGAAAAGGACATACCTAAGACTGCTTTTAGAACCCGATATGGTCATTATTAATTCCTGGTCATGTCATTTGGTCTAACGAATGCCCCTGCAGCATTTATGGACCTAATGAACAGGGTTTGTAAACCATTTCTTGACAAGTTTGTCATTGTTTTTATCGATGATATTCTCATCTACTCCCGAAGCAAGGAAGAGCACGCTGAGCATCTTAGGGCCATTTTAGAAACCCTGAGAAACGAAAGATTGTACGCTAAGTTTTCCGAATGCGAATTTTGGCAAACAGGAAGTACAATTTCTTGGGCACGTGGTGAACAAACAAGGAATACAAGTAGACCCAAGCAAAATCGAAGCTTTCATGAAATGGGAAGCCCCAAAGACTCCAACAGAGATTAGGAGCTTGCTTGGATTAGCTGGCTATTACAGAAGATTCATTAAGGACTTATCCAAGATAGTTACACCATTGACTGCTCTAACTCAGAAGGCAGCAAAGTTTGAATGGGGCATAAAACAGGAAGAAGCTTTCAACATTCTCAAGGATTAGTCATGCACCAATCTTAGCACTACCTGAAGGAAATGATGATTTTGTCATCTATTGTGACACTTCTTGAACTGGTCTGGGTTGTGTGTTGATGCAGCGAGACAATGTTATTTCCTACGCATCACGCCAACTTAAAGTTCATGAAAAGAACTATACTACGCATGACCTTGAACTTGGTGCCATAGTGTTTGCTCTAAAGATTTGGAGACACTATCTGTATGGTACTAAATGCGTAATATATTCAGACCATAAAAGCCTCCAACATATTTTTAATCAGAATGATTTAAATATCAGACAAAGGAGGTGGATGGAACTTATCAACGATTATGACTGTGAAATCAAATACCATCCTGGGAAAGCAAACATAGTAGTAGATGCTTTAATTCGTAAAACCGAAGTCAACCGATTAAAGTAAAAGCACTACGATTAGATCTAAAGTTAGACTTGATGGAGCAAATTAAAGAAATCCAACCAAAAGCATTAGAAGAAGAAAACATTAAGAAAGAACATATGGTTGAAAAGCATAAGTTACTATCCAGAGGGGATGATGGAATCATGAGATTCGAGCAAAGAATCTGGATTCCTAAGTTTGGAGATATTCAAGGAAAAATATTAGATGAAGCACACAAATCAAGATATTTCATGCATCCTGGAGCAAATAAGATGTACAAAGATCTGAAGACTCATTACTGGTGGCCAAACATGAAAAGATTAATAGCCCAGTATATAGATAAATGCTTGACTTGTCTCCAAGTTAAGATTGAGCATCAGAAACCAGCAGGGCAGTTACAAAAAATAGAATTACCTGTCTGGAAATGGGATCGAATTATAATGGACTTCGTAACTAAACTTCCCAGAACTCGGAAAGGACATAATGTTATATGGGTCGTGGTCGATTGACTGAACAAGTCAGCCATTTTATACCTATCAATGAAACATACTCTATGGATAAGTTAGCTAGAAACTATATCAATGAAATTGTGAGCCACCATGGTATACCACTGTCTATTATTTCTGATAGAGACGGTCGGTTCACATCTAGATTTTGGACGAGTTTTCAGAAAGAGTTGGGAACTCGACTTACCATGAGTACTGCATATCATCCGCAAACTGACGGAAAAACTGAACGTACAATTCAAAATCTGGGAGATATGCTAAGAGCCTGTGTTATAGACTTCGAAGGTAATTGGGATAATCACCTTCCATTAATCGAATTCTCCTATATCAACAGTTATCACTCTAGCATCAAAGCGGCACCATTCGAAGCATTATATGGAAGAAAGTGCAGAACTTCTATCTGTTGGACAATGGTAGGAGATAGTCAGTTATCTAGATCTGAAGTTATACAAGAAACAACAGATAAGATAGTCCATATTAGACAACGATTAAAGGCTGCTCAAGATCGTCAGAAAAGTTATGCTGACAAATGACGTCGACTATTAGAATTACAAGTTAGAGATTTTGTGATGTTAAAGGTTTCTCCTTGGAAAGGTGTAGTAAGGTTCAGGAAATGAGGAAAATTAGGACCAAGATACATCAGACCTTAAAAAATCATCGAAAGAGTCGAAGTCATAGCCTATAAGTTAGATCTACCTGAAACCTTACAAGGAATTCATAATACAATTCACGTATCCTATTTACGTAAATGTTTAGCTGATTCTGCTCAGGCTATTGCACTAGATGATGTGCATGTAGACGACAAACTTCACTTTACTGAGCAATCAATCAAGATTTTAGATACTCAGGAACAAAAACTGAGGAAGAAAGTTATACCAATGGTATTGATACAATGGAAAGGTCGGATTGGAGCCGACAAAACATGGGAGTTAGAGGAACAGATGAGAGCCCAGTACCCTCATCTATTCACATCCGAATTTCGAGGACAAAATTTCTTAAAGGAGGGGAGATTTGTAACACCTCAAAAATTCCTACGAAAATAAAGAACTAAAACTAGTCAAATTTAATAAATGTGTTTGTCTTTTGTAGTAAATAAAAGTTATAAGTCAGTAGCAACCATTTTTGCTGCTGACAGGTCTAATCATCAGCAACAAAGAATCTGCCACTGACTGTTTTAAGTTATCAGCATGAACAAGTTTCATGCGGATAGTTTTAAGGCAATCAGCAGCAACATCTTTGCTGCGAACCATTACATCCATCAGCAGCAATTGAGTTTGCTGCTGACAGACTTAACCATCCGCAGCAACCAAGTTTGCAGCGGATAGGCTTAACCATCCGCAGTAACTAAGTTTACTGCTGATGGGTAAAAATAAGTCCAAATTAACTTTTACCCGCTGTAAAAAGTACTTTCTGTAGGTCCCGGGAGCCTCTTCAAGCAGCGGAAATAACACGGATCTGTTCTGCGATTTATGTGGGAACAAAGAAACGAGACAGAGATAAACAAGAACAAAGACAAAAGATAATGAAACGAAACGTAATCCATAACAAAGAAGTCATCCCGTATTACAGACTACATACCGAAGGAGCACACATCTCTCATCTAAGCTCACGGTCTAGGGGTCGGGAGAGCTCTTCCTGACCCGGACATCTCTCAACTTGTTCCAGAGTTCCACCTACAAATGAAGACAATTCTTCTATTTATAGGGGCAGGAACACTTCCTGCGTACTTACTAAGTACGCATGGTTTGGTCATGCGTACTTGACAAGTACGCAAGGCAAAAGCCTTGCGTACTTACTAAGTACGCTGGAACAAACTGGTGTGTGGGCTAAGTACACAGGAACACCCTCCTACGTACTAGCCACGTACACTACATAGAATTTAATCTATAGTTACAAAACATGCTTCTACAAACTCCCTCTTAACTATAGCATCAAATTCTATCTATCTCTAACACTGATATACATCAGTTTACAAAGAATGTCCTAACAGACTCCCTCTAAACTAATGACATCACGTGTCTTCTGGCAAGACTTGATCTTCTGGCATTCCACTTGAGATCTTCAAATCTTCAAACTTCAGTCTTCAGTTGACGAGTGATGACAAACCCGACTCCCTCTAACTGTAGCTTTCAATGTAGACCAAACCAAGTGCTTCAATAAGAACCAACTAACCCAACATAACTCATTGTAGTTCATCCTCTCAGCAGTAGCAACCTCCACCCTGACATAGGACTCTGAGTCTTACAATGTCTTCCTAACCAGGTAACAATAGTAGACTAAGACATCACCAAATCAGCTGGCATATGATAGAGAGTTTGAGTTTCCAATAACCTGCATCAAACTAATCAGCTCCCATAGGAATTACAGTAAGAAAAACTTAAGTCTTCAACCAGATGTGTCCAACTCTATCCTGTATCTTCACGAGTCAACCAAATTCCCGAAGATGTTCATTTCCAATATCCCCTTTCAGTTTAAGCTCCATCTGACTAGACCAGAAACAAGGGTATGTTTCCTATCCCATCGGCCAATGATAAAAGGTTCCATCTTCAACTAATAATCCAACGAATATCCAGCTTCATCTTGAAAACACACGATAGAATCAAACACGAATAATATAGTTTACACGAGAAATCACGGTTGAGATCCATGTTACGTCAAAGAGGTATATATATATATAGGAAGTACCAACGGCTTTTCCACCACCTCTTTAGTGTCGCATGAATACTAGATTTTATCCCCCTCATTTCTCTGTAAACTATGACCAGCTTCATCACCACCTCACTCAAATCCTCAAAAAGCACAACTAGCCAACTCCAGGATTTTATTCTTTTATTCCTTTGCAAAAATCCAAAACAGCAAATCCTTGGGTTCAAGTTATTCCAGTATTCATCCCCTATGAAATAAGTATCCCAGATACTCGTAGCCTACATATTCAGGTTTGAATACCTAAACAAGATGATTCTCTTTCCAAAAGACCCAAAGCAGTCACATCTTCACAAATAGAACGAGACCTTTAGCCGATGATGACCCAATTGCTCCCATTAGTTCAGCATTCATACCCTATTAAATAAGTATCCCGGATACTCGTAGCCTACATTTTCAGGTATGGACCCTTAAATAATGTATGACAAGTGGTATCATCCAACAAAAATCTCGTTCGTGTTTCGCCAAGCCACATCGTATACTAATTATGGTCCGGAAAAACCAAAATTACTATCTTCTCAAGAATGGGCCAAAACACGCATACATATGATCACACAAAATTTTGGCCAAGAAAAGTTTTTCTGCCAAAAAACTTTTTTTTTTGAATCCCAGAGGCTAGTCCATGCATACTTAGTAAATACGCATATGTAGGGTGTTGCTGCGTATTTAGTAAGTTCGCAAAGCCAAGTACTCATGCGTACTTGTTAAGTGCGCTGAGAAATGCTCTTGCGTACTTAGCTAAGTACGCAGGTCACTTCTCATGCGTACTTACTAAGTACGCAGGGCTAACCCATGCGTACTTAGCAAATACGCAGAAAAGGTGATTATACGTACTTGTTCAGTACAGCAGTGTTCTTGACGGCTCTTGAGGAGAATGCTCGAAAAGTGACGGATCTGAGAAATTAATGCTTCCAAAAGCTTCGAAAACATCATCTAACAAACCCTTAGCCTTCCAAACACCAAATGAAGTGATAACAAACTCGATTTTAAGGATTTTAGGTTACGAACTCGTTTTGCTCAAAACCCTAAAAAATCAAAACTTGAACACAAATCAACGAACACCGACGCTCTGATACCACTTGTAGGTCCCGGGAGCCTCTTCGCGCAGTGGAAATAACACGGACCTGTTCTGCGATTTGTGTGGGAACAAAGAAACGAGACAGAGATAAACAAGAACAAAGACAAAAGATAATGAAACGAAACGTAATCCATAACAAAGAAGTCATCCCGTATTACAGACTACAAACCGAAGGAGCACACATCTCTCATCTAAGCTCACGGTCCAGGGGTCGGGAGAGCTCTTCCCGACCCGGACATCTCTCAACTTGTTCCAGAGTTCCACCTACAAATGAAGACAAGTCTTCTATTTATAGGGGCAGGAACACTTCCTGCGTACTTACTAAGTACGCATGGTTTGGTCATGCGTACTTGACAAGTACGTAAGGCAAAAGCCTTGCGTACTTACTAAGTACGCAGGAACAAACTGGTGTGTGGGCTAAGTACTCAGGAACACCCTCCTACGTACTAGCCACGTACACCGATACATAAAATTTAATCTATAGTTACAAAACATGTTTCTACACTTTCAGTCGTTACCATGACTGCTATAGTGTATTACAGCTGTAAAACAGTGAAAAGTGAATGGGTTGTACTGTACAAGTAACTTTGTTTTTTCCCTCCTCTGCCGTTATAACACAAAGCAAATTTCTCCTTAACCTTTTCACATTCAATTCCAACCTAACTCTCACCATTTTCTCTCAAGCATTCAAAGCTTTCCATAGTTACCCACCTTTCAAAAACTTCCTCCTTCCCTCCAAATCCAACGACAATGGCAGAGGTCGACATAAACCATCCTGATGACAAATTTTCACCCTACCACAATCTCACTACATACCTGGTTAAAAGAAAGAAGTCCGAAGGGTTCGATTGTATGTTAGATTTTATTTGTCGATCATAGGTATATTTTGCACTAACCGTCAACCCTACCATATACATCCCTCATATGGAGGATTTATTGAACACCGCCGTCTACTCTACCGAACAGTGGATTCCCCAAATCCAAGCCATGGTAGACGGCAAACACATCATCGTCACTGAAGCTACTCTCAGAAAACACCTTAAGCTTCAGGACGAGGGGGCCGCCATTTCATACACCAGGGAAGAGTATATGAGGACCTTTATATCCATAGGGTACACTAGAAATCAGATCGAATATACTATTGAAAAGGTGTTGATGGGCCCTCCATGGAAGTTTCTATGCCACACTCTTCTACAGTGCATATCCCAGAAGAGAAGTGGATGGCATCAAGTGAGTTCTGCTCTCACCTCTGTTGTTCATGGTATGGTCACTGGCCAAGGTTTCAACTTTGTACACCTCATTTTTGAAGGTTTGAGATATAACCTTCAAGAAGGTGCAAATCAGGCATTCTTTATGTACCTAAGGTTCTTGTAGGAAGTTTTCAACAATAAGCTAAAAGACCTTTCCAAACTTGCAAGAATCTACCTTATGCTGGGACATAAAAATAATATTTTTCGAAGCATGAGAACTGTTTCCAAAAAGTTCTCAAGGGTCAATATTCCATTGTTATCTACAATGATGAATATACAAAGTACCCAGGGTGACAGTTCAGCAATCCTAGCTAATACTGATCCCACACCCTCCACTTCAAAGCCTTAACATCAATCTACTTCCATTGTTCAAACCCCTGTGCATCCTATTGAGAGTGCACAGGCACAACAAATACTTACACCTGTTTTGGAAGCCCAACTGGAACACAAGGCCCTAGTTGAGGTAAGATATACCAGAAAAAGAAAAAGCAGCAAGAAGACTCCTCCTATTCTTGTATCGCAGGCCCAATCCCAACCTAAAAGCCCTCATTCAGAATCCCAACATTCTGATGAGAATATCAAAAGGGATAGCCAAATTATTAGAGAGACTTCCCTGGAAGTTCCTCTATTAGGATCAGGATCACATCCCGGATCCATAGAACAACCTTCTGAGCCCTTTCATTATTTTTCTTCTCTGAACTTAAGTGCAGAGGCACCTAGTCAAGATGATATGCCTTCTCCAACTACCACTATCTTGGAGGTATTGATTGACTTGGCTGCTAATGTACCCGGCCCAAGTTCATCACCTAAGAACGTTCACTCTGGGAGTGATGATAGAGTGAATGTGGAAAGGTCTATCACTACTACCGGTACATCAATTAACCAGGAGGAAAGTGATAACATCACTAAGTCCCAAACCACGGCAAATCACAGTGAGGATGTTTCTCTTGAAACACTCTTCACTGAGAAGAATCCCAGGTGCCAAGAAAACCAGGGTGATGGGGATGCAGAGGCTAGGCCTAAGGCCCCACCTAGTTCCAAGGATTCCACAACTGTGAATGAGGACAGACTGAAACTTGAAAACATGGAATTGATGGCCAGGGTGGCAATGCTAGAGGCTGAGGTGTCCAAACTACAGCACCAAGTCTCTATGCATGAAGCCCATAAATGCCCACATGTGACTACTCATTCCCTTGTATCAGTGGGCACTCAAACAGATGAAACTCTATGCACTGATGCAACCAAAAAGGGGGAGATAGTTACTGCTGAAGATGATGCTGACAGTCTTGATAACTAGATACAAGATCAGGCTGCATTTCAAAGTACACTCTTTAAGCCTGCTTTTGTTCAAATCCATGACTTGCCAGACTCAGTAGATGAAGAGGAATATATCTCTGAGGACTGGAAGTTAGTGGTCAGAGTTGTTGATGAGTTCTTGGAAAATAAAGTGAAGATGAAGACAAACCTCTATCATTCAGCATATTGCCAGCTGCTGCAAGTATATCAAGACAGACCATTGCCCCTCAATTCACACTGACTGCACATAAGCTAGAGTTTGACTCTATCCTAGCTTGGGGGTATGATGGTATATCTGAGAGATTCTGGATTGTATGGGAATTTGGTGGAATAGAAGAGCTTAATTGGAATACACTGAATCCACTTCAAGTCCTTGAACTGTACTTACAAGATGCATCAACACTTCCATAGATCTCTCAGCAGAACTTGCAATTGATAGATTATGCGTCTTGATGGAGGATAATATGCCCTGGTTTGAATGGTTTCTAGAAGAAGAAAACAGGGTGGCCTATCCTAAACATATTGCAGAGTCTTCAAGAACAGCAGAACAAAGACTAGCTCCAAGACTTGACTTGATAAGGAGCAGTGCTTTAACAGAATAATAAGTTCTATGTTTGAGAAGATTCTTCTATAATGAAATGGTCAAGGGCCTGGAAGTGCAAGGATGGTCAAGCACTGGGTCCTCTGGTTTTCAGTTCTTCTTGTGTGATGGATCATCCTTCAAATTTAACAACATTCAATAAATCTTGCTCCTCAATCCAGATTTCTTACATAAGGTCTTTGAGCTCAGGACACACATCTGCAACATCAACTCCTTAGAAAGTCAAGCACTGATCAAGATTATCAAAGCTTTTCTTGAAAAGGATGGATGGATTGCAATGGATGATTCTGACTCAGATCTATCCCATCCCTCCTCACCAACTATTATACTGAATGCAGCAGTAGAATCAAGAAAAGTGGTTGCTTAGAATGTCAAAGAGGCTTTTAAAGCTACATATGGGAATGAATGGGAAAAGGAAGAGAGTGAAGCAGTCCCCTCATGTGTGTCTGTTCCTCAAATTGCCAATGAAGCTGAATCTGAGATCTCAACAGCTTCTCCTACATCTGCTGTTGTGATCCATGAAGCTGAAGCAGAGGCATCCAATAAAGACAAGGGGAAGGGTATCATGACAGAAGAAGAAGAAGAAGAAATAATAGAGAAAGAGAAAAGAGAAAAAGAGAAGAGAAGAAGAGAAAGAGAAGAAAAGGAGATGGCTGAGCTTAGAAAGATTCAAGAAAAGAAAGCTGACATTCTCCTCAGGGAACAACAGATCTAGTTGCATGCTAGGAAACCGGATACTTTGAAAGTTAAAGTTTCTGCAGCTACACAATTACAAGAACATGAAGCTCTAGCTCTTCAGCTGCAGGAATAACTCAATAAAGAAGAAGAAGAAGAAAGAGAAAAGAGAAGAAGAGAAGAGGCTAAGTTCAGGATAACTGACTCTGAACTAGCCAAAGAGATGAGAGAGGAGTGGACAGAAGCTCTGATTTCTCAAGGTGAGGATGCAGACTACCTTGAGAAATTGTCAAATAAAGAAATCTATAGAGCTTTCATGGGTCAGGAAGGTCAATTAGCAAACAAGAAAAGAGCTGAAGAAGAAGAAGAAGAAAAAGCCAAACAAAAGTCCAAAAAGACCATTGCATTTAACATAAGGACCCATGAAGAAAGGAAGGTCATGATGGACTTCCTGAAGGCTAGAGGAGAGAGTGGAAAGAGGCTAGGTCCAATGAGTTTTATGAACCTGCAAGCCTTGTATGTCAAAGTAGAGAAGGAAGAGAGATTGGGGAAGACAGGCTCAAAGAAAAGGGTAAATACTCAAACTGATGACAGAAAATAAAAGAAACCCAAGCCTACTCCCTCATCCACTCCTTCCTCTATCCAACAACCTTTCACTCTCCCTCCTAGACCTCCCTCATCTCCACCCAAAGAGTCTAAATCCTCCCACCCAGCTCCTCCTCATCAACAGCCCCCCAAGAATAAAACCAAACCTACTACCAAACCAGAAGATTCAAGAGAAATTGTTGCTTGGTTCTATAGTAATCAAGATCAATGGTTTGAAGTCTTCAGGGGGAGGGCAGAAGTAAAAAGGTCAATCTACAAAACTGTTGATGAGGTGATGCAGCTCCCAGATTCTGATCTTAGAAGAATGATGGAGCTGGGTGAAGCTCATGAGTCTGAGAATGAAAGTGGAAGGCATCTGTTGCTAGTGATCAAACACCACTTCAACCCTAGCAAAGATGTAGTCATTGATGCTAAACCTCTTCAATCCCACTTTCCATTCACTAGCTGGTCTTATAATGCTGAGAAGGATGAATTCACTACAACAGTTGTCAGAGGTCAGCACATGAGATGTTCTAGCAAGGCCATATTTAAGATGCCAAGCAAGGACATCAAGTCTCTTTCTGAGCTTCCTCTTGATAATCCCAGCAAGGACCCTAGAGGCTATGAGGTAGCAAGGGTAGTTGCTAATATGCACAAGCTTCAGCAACAAAATTTGTTAGAGAGTTTTGGTAGCATCAGTCTAGGGGGAGTTTATAGATATAAAGACTGATGGCTACAAAATTCTATAACTACAACTGCTTCGGACTCCACAATTTTGCTGCTGACCAACAAGCTGCTGCGGATAAGCTTGTTTGCTATTGATAGTTGTTCTCCTGCTGATGAACAACTATGCTATGGATAGCCTTATCTGCTGAAGTCCAGAGTTGCTGCTGATAGGCTTCTCAGCAGCATCAAACACTTGATGCTGCTGATAGGCAAATCATCACCAGCTTTGACTTTGCTACTGACTCCTCTGCTACAACACTGACACATCTATTAGCAGAAGGAATGTTATTGATGCAGATGATTAAAGACAAAGCTAACACTTCTGAAGTCTCCTGCAAAGATTCCTAAAAAGACTTTTGACCTGATCACAACTGTTTGTTGCAGTTTGTCTTTTAGTTGTCTACCAATTGTAGCATAGCTTGTAACTGTCCAAGATCAACGGTCTGTGTTTGATCTGATCCTTAGAATCAAGGGTTTTTCTTGATTCTAAGTTCATTTATATGTATTGTATCTTCATTTGTACAAGTGTGCTTTCTTAGAGTTTTCTATGTAATCTTGTAAACATTGAAGCTTAATACACTTTGCATTTATCAGTATTCTTTGTGTTTACCTGTTTACATTGTATAGTTGTGATTGTTTCCTCTAATCTTAACTAGAATATAACCATCTTGTATTCACCGATCCTACGGTAACACCTCAAAAATTCCTACGAAAATAAAGAACTAAAACTGGTCAAATTTCAAACTTAAGGGATGAATGTGTGAATAATCAAAGTCCAGGGACATAAAGGAAAACATCTGAAAATGGAAGGGATAGCGGACCCCTATCTCTATCATAACGGTCTGATATATGTAGAGCAAGCAATGAATCAGGGAAAGACAAGTGCCCTGTGACACACCAGACTAGGGGTCCCATAGCGGACCAACATCCGGACCATAACGGTCCGTTATGTAAGCCCGAAGGCAGTTTTGCGGCTGGAGGAGGTAGCGGACTACTACCCTCTAGCATAACGGTCCGCTACAGGTGCAAATGTTGCCCTATAAATAGATTGTCGATCTTGGCTATTCTCACACAGTCCACACCATCCATTACACACACACTCTCTGATAACCCGATTCTGAGCCCCGGTTCACGTACGAGAGTCCGGTTTCTAAGCATTCGGCTTCAAAGTTCTGTAGATAGTATTGAGGTAAGGTTCTGACCTCTCATTAAGCTTTGGATATGAACCATTAAGCTAGGATTAAATGATTAAGAAATTTTATGATTATCTAGGAACACTGCCTGAGGTGTTTGTCAGATTTCTGACTGATAAGCCGAAATAATGTTGAGGTGAGTTCTTAAACTGTAATGCATGAACCTTTCATGACCTTATCTGGCATGATTGATTTATGAAACAATTTGAGTATCTTGAAACGATTGTACCGATTGTTTATATATAACGTATTCTAAGCGCTTATTGTATTTCACTTGCCCGTGGAACGGCATGTTGGACATGACCCTTGGAACGATCTTTGGTTATATATATACTGATGATTGTTCATAGTTATCAATGAATTTGGGGGGTGGAACCCCATAGATGTGTTCGAGATACTTTGGGGGGTCATTTTAACAAACTATTTTAGTTTATGAATTCACCAGCTTTATGCTAACCCGTGTTTTATCAAATGTTTTTTTTACCGCATCACAGGTAGCCATTAGGCAGGGCATTCCAGGACTAGAATGAATTGATGAACGAACCAGATGATGGGCATGCTAGGAACTATAAGTCTCCATTATATGTTCCTTGTTAGGAACAAGTGATGTAACTTTTGTTGAACATAATGTAAACAATGTTTTAATATTAATAGAAGTTATATTTTAGTCTTCCGTTGTGTGTAAATCTCTCCTAGACCCGTCGCTCTTACCTGGGAACATATCTGTTGGAGGTACTACTCTAGTTAGATAATTATCTTGTGTTACGAGTGTGACAACTCACAATGTTCACTCAACTCTAGGGTTATATATATATGGAAAATGTAAGCTAAGTGGGACACTCGAGTACGAATCGAATTATGCAATGGTCATAACCTTGTATGCAAATCAAGTCTCCACCAACTAACTAAGTAGTATGCATGAATCAAGAGGACTCTTAAGGGTTGTAATGTGGCTAAAGTAAAACTAAAGGTGAAAATGAAAATCTTTTTTTGGATTTTTAGGGGTTTTAAAGGGGCTTGAAGGGATGCAGCTATCGCGAAACACTCAGCTACGGCCTCATGGCTTAAAATGGAAAGTGCTAAAAGGTCCCTCTACAGTACTCAGATCATGAGGGTATAACTAATCTGAGGGCTCGTTTATGGTCAGATTTCCAAGACCAAGACTTCTCATCAATGCTAACTCGTCCCTTATTACGTAATACACATTGATGCCTTTTCGTATGGTTCTTTCAGCTCGTAGCCTAACAGCGCCTACTTCAATCAGTTGTGTATACTCATTTTGGGAGTCAGATTGATTCTTGCTACACTTTCCATCGTGGCTCAAGTTGCCACACTTTCTACATTTACCGTATCTTTTGGCTCTTCTTTTGGCGACACTTTTTGACAAGCCGCAGAATGGTGGCAATTGTTCTTGCTTGCGCCACTGTTTTCTTACATCATTGGTTGCTTGAAAAATCTTTTCTCAGAGTTCGGTTAGTAATTCAGGCTTTGCGAAATGAAGGCAGGAAAGCAAATTGAAATAAAAGGAATGCATGTCCATTTATTTAAGGTCTCCCGGTAAAAGACCAACTTTGTCTCTCTTTTTTTTTAAAGTTACCAAGGCAAATCCTTCAATAATCCTTCTTCCACAATTTCCTTGAAACAATGTTTTTGTGAATTTCCTGCAGATAATTCGGATTTTTCCTAATTCATCCACCATTTGTATATTCCAATTCTTCTGAGTAGGGCAGATTCTTTCCAAAATTGTCTTGATGATAATAAACTCTGAATGACAAGATAGGATAATTTTCCAATTTTGAAGGTAGTTAGCCAATAACCGGTGTTTACGAAAAGCTGGTTGGGTGATCAGTATGGGTAATAGAAAAGAAAAGGCTAAGGCTCAGAGGGTTATCTAGGCGGATAATATTTTTGAGATTTTATAGATAATAACGGTGATAGAAGTCCTAGGTGCCTCAATCATTTTCATACTTCCACTATTTCATGGTCTTGATATGTATAAGTCATACAAATTCTAATTATGCATAGAATTCAATCTAATAAACACTCAATATACCAAACGAAAGAGCATGCAAAAATAATGATAATAATGCTTGTGAAAAGGCTCAGATTATTCTCACATGGAAACGGATTGAATAGGGTTTAGTGATTTGTTATGCATAATTTCTATTTGTTTCTACTTGCCATGTATTCATTTTATTTAATTAGGTTCAAACTCCAAAAGGTTTTTGATTTAAAGGGGTTTAAATATTTTTGAAAATTTTTTCGGGTTTTATAAAAGGTAAGTTTTTAATGTTTTAGTAAAATTGGTAGAAAATCAAAAGTTAAATTTTACTACTTTGAGGTAAAAAGTCCTGAATCTCTAATTCCCCACCCCACACTTAAAATTGTGCATTGCCCTCAATTTACAAATGCATGTAATGGAATCCTTTTGTAGAGTCATGTAATTTAAGTTGTTATCATTATTGTGTTTAGAACAATGTTAATCTAGTTTACTTATTTGTCATTTCAGTATTGTAATTTCATTTTGATGGAATTTACTGCTTTAATAGTTTAAGTCTGGGCCATCGAAACTACTTAGTTTCGATTGAGGTTTGTTCAATCGAAACTGTTAGTTTCGATAGATAGTAGTTTCGGCAGGTTTGTGTATCACTTGTAAATGTTCAACCGAAAATAGTAGTTTCGGTTGACATAGTTTCAATACCTATCAACTACTATAAATAGCCTAGTTTGAGAATGTTTCGGGTGTGAGTAGCTGTTGTAACCCTGAACCTTTCTCTTTCACAAGTTTTTGAATCAATACACATTTTTGCAGTTGTTTATGCTGTTGTTGTTACAATTTCATATCATTTTGTGTTGATTCAAGTGTGGTTAGCCTATTAGCTTCACCAATTATGATTCTACCTTCTGTTTCACCACCATACACACAGTTTCTGCCTATGTATGTGTGTGTGTGTAATCGATCATTTGAGTGATTTTCGAGTGAAATCAGTACCTACATTTGGTATCAGAACTTTATGCTCTTGATTTGTGAGTATTATCAGGTTTTAGTGATCGATTCTAGGTGATTTGTGTGGTTTTTTGGTGGTTTCTACATAAAATTTCTATGAGCACTGTTTCATCGCCATTATTACTGTTTCATCGATCTCTGAAGATTTTTGTTTGTGTTTTCAAAATCGGAGGTTGGATTTGTGTTCAGAAGTTTGAGGCGAAGATTTTCGCTGGATTGGATTGCTTTTTCTGTGATATTGATTTCTAGAACTTTTCAACAATGGAGGTTTTTCTGACTTAGAGAAGAGGGCATCGAAACTATTGGGGGAACATTCTTTGCAATTCGTTTATCATCGAAACTTCCAGTATGTACCTTGTCTGGTGAAGGTACAATCGAAACTAGTTATTTGTCTTATTACATCGAAACTAATCTGTGCAGCTTGACCGCTCGAAACTCCTGAGTTATCAAAACTAGTTTCAATCAAAACTAGTAGTTTCTGCTGAGATTGTTGGATTTCCTACTAAGTGTTCGTCATCGAAACTAGTTGTTTCGGATTCTGTGTTTCTCTATCGAAACTACAAGTTTTGGGCAAAATTTCTCAATAGAAACTAGAAGTTTCGAATCAGCTTTTACTCAATCGAAACTAGTTGTTTCGATCAATCTTGTGCACCCAAAACTAAGCTACTGTTTGAGTTCATAATTCTGATTTAATGGCAACTTCGGGTTCAAATGAGTTTTCTGGAGGGAACAAACCTCCTGTTCTTGTGTCCATAAGGGAGTTTGATGGCTGGACCAAGAAAATGAAGACTTTCTTCCAATTCCATGATCATACCTTATTAAACTCTATCAAAGATGGTCCTCACAAACCCGTTATCATTACTGTTGATGTTCAGCATCCTAAGACTATGGTTGAATATGATGATAAGGACATTGCTCTGATTGCCCGAGACAACAAGGTCTATGGGACTATTTCTATGGCTCTTCCTATGGATATCTTCAACACTTTTGTTGAGTACACCACCGCCAAAGACTTATGGGTAGCTTTGTGTACAAGATTTGAAGGTAGTGTTGACGTTAGGGAGAGTAAGAGACATCTGATTAAGAAGCAATATGAGATGTTCACCAGTGTCATAGGAGAATCAATGTCTGATCTGATTAACCGTTTCTCAAGCATTATGTATAGACTAAAGGTAATGGGTGTTGAGTACCCAACTATGGAGCTAAACGAGAAACTTCTAGATGCTCTCCCTGAGGAATGGAATATGTACCGTATCATGATCAAGAAGACTGAGAATCTAAGTGCCTTATCTCAACAAGAAGTCTACAGCATCCTTGAATCTTATGAAATTAAGATCAAGAAAGGAGCAGTCACTCCTACCAACCAATTTGGAAACACAGCCCTTATTGTTGGATCAAGCTCGTCCAGTAGCTCATACTTTCATACTGATGTTCCTTCTTCTGGTGCTACTATTTAATCATGGCTGCCTTCATGTCTTTCTATGACGCACTAATTTCTGGAAACTTGACACGGTCAGTTTTCAACCTAATGACTTGGAGCAGATCAATCCTGATGATTTGGAGAAAATGGACATTGATTGGTGCATGGCTATGCTGACTTTAAGAGCCAAAAGATTCATCAAAAGGAAGGGTTTGGATAGATTCAAGCAGGGAAAGACTCTTGGGTTTGACATCACGAAGATGAGGCGGATGCTAAGGCATATCAACGGTCTATGACCCTTCATGTCAAGCCTTAGATCCAGAAGCCTACTGAAGGACCAGCTGCTTAGAGGAGAGATGAAGACAGTAATGCACCAGCTGTTTAGAGGAGAGCTGAAGACAGTAATGCAAGCCTCTTATACTTTAAGCTGTTGTCATTATTGTGTTTTGAACAATGTTAGTCTAGTTTACTTATTTGTTATTTCAGTATTGTAATTTCATTTTGATGTAATTTACTGCTTTTATAGTTTAAGTCTGGGCCATCGAAACTACTTAGTTTCGATTGTGGTTTGTTCAATCGAAACTAGTAGTTTCAATAGATAGTAGTTTTTACAAGTTTGTGTATCACTTGTAAGACATAGTTTCGATACATGTCAACTACTATAAATAGCCTAGTTTGATAATGTTTAAGGTGTGATCAGCGGCTGTAACCCTGAACCTTTCTCTTTCACAAGTTTCTGAATCAATAAACATTTTTGCAGTTGTTTATGTTGTTGTTCTTACAATTTCATATCATTTTGTGTTGATTCAAGTGTGGTTAGCCTGTTAGCTTCACCAATTCTGATTCTACCTTCTGTTTCACCACCATACACACAGTTTCCGCCTGCGTGTGTGTGTAATCGATCATCTGAGTGATTTTCGAGTGAAATTAGGACCTACAGCTTTGAAGGAATTAAAATGCATGGAGCTTTAAGGGAAAAGAAACTGGTACTCCCCCGATCAATTGGATGTATAACCTAAGGCCAAAACTTATTGTTGCTGTCAGGCTGTGCCTATCAGCTGCTTGTCAACTTGTTGCTTCAAAGAGTTAATCGAATTTCTCAGAAGTTTGATGTGGTATCCGGCTCCAGGCTTGTAGAGTTAGAGTGTAACTCCTCAAATTAGAGAGATGATCTGGTGATGTTATTCTATCTAAAACATAAAAGAAAACATCTAAACGAACAAGGAAAATAAAAGATAGTAGTTAAGCTACTAAGGTCCTAGTAGCGAGAAGGCATACCTGGGAGCTAATGTAATTAGAAACTTAAATTTGGAGAAACCATCCATGCTTTCTGGCGTATGCATCAACTTCTCAATTTATTCATGATCATCGGGTTGCCTCCCGGAAGCGCTACGTTTATTTATGGGTCTTTAGCCCGACTCATACGTGCTTCATCAGTCTTTCTTCAGGTGGGAGTAGATAACCTCTCCCGTGGCTTCTATCTCTTCGTTCATCATAGGTAATTTATCAAAGTACTCATCGATCCAATTAGTGTTGTCAAGATCCTTGGTAGCTTAAAACAAGCTTCACGTAACTGGTACCAAAAGTTTACTATAGTTCTTTTGGACCTGAATTTTAGGCAATCCACAGCCGATCATTCCCTTTTTATATACAGAGAAAGTGATGTCTTTAATGCCGCTCTCATCTACGTTGATGACGTTATTGTTGTGGGAAACAACATGCGTAAAATTCAACAAGTTAAGACTCATCTCGACAAGAAGTTTAGTATCAAAGATCTTGGAACTATAAAATATTTCCTTGGCATTGAAGTAACAAGAACATCAGAAGGATTGGTTCTAAGTCAAAGGAAATATACTCTTGACATCCTTAAGGATAATGGTATGGAAGGATGTAAACCGAGCACTTTTCCCATAGAGCATAACTTAAGGCTCGATAAAGATGGAGTGGGGCGAAAGCGGATGCTAACAAATACTATGGATTTATAGGAAGACTTTTATACTTGAAAGCCATGAGACCTGACATAGCATATGCGGTCAATGTGCTAAGCCAGTTTGTCTCGAATCCACGCCAAAACCACTTAGATGCTGCCAACAAAATCCTTCGGTACGTTAAGACTACTCCCGGTCAAGGCATCCTCCTGTCACGTAAAGGAGGAACTAAACTCGTGACCTTTTGTGACTCAGATTGGCTCGGATGCCCCTTCACAAGGCGTTCCAGAAGCGGTTATCTTCTTCTTCTTGGAGGGCCCTCGGTATCATGGAAAACAAAAAAATAGTTTGTTGTTTCCCGTTCTTCGGAAGAGGCTGAATACCGAGCCATGGCCACTACTGTTATCAAAGTCCTATGGATGCGGTGACTACTCAAAGAGCTTGACATTACTACAGTTGGACCTACCACTCTCTTTTGTGACAACCAAGTTGCCCGTCACATAGCTAACAACCCTGTTTTCCACGAACGAACCAAACACGTTGAAATGGATTGTTATTTCGGGAGAGAGTCGAAACTCAAGAAATTCGACCCATGCACATTGACACCGAAATGCAAGTTGCTGACCTATTTACGAAAGGACTTGGAGCTCAACAACTAAGATATTTTCTTGACAAGGTGGGCATTAGCAACCTACATGCTCCATCTTGAAAAGGAGTAAAGGAATTATTATTATTATTGGGTCAGATCTTCACCATTTTTATCTCGTAAATTGTCTGCACCTTCCGATCATATTTTCTTTTTCCTTTTTGTCCTTCATATTCCTGTATTTAATTAGGTTTTTTGTATCCGTTGAAGAATTATTTAGAAATTGATCAATACAGAAAAGAATTTTTGATACCATAAAAAATAAGAACTATAGCGTTGAATTTCGAATGCTTGTAAAAGAGCTAAAGTCATTGGTATGTAATGATGATGAAGATTGACATTCACTTGATTCCAAGACAAAAACTTGGTTCTAAAACACATGATGCTCAGTGTTGGCCTCAAGCTCCCTCCAACCCCCTTACACTACAACAGTATCACCCTATCCTGACGATTTTTTTTTCACCCTATCCCGACGAATATCTTATACCAACGACATGTCGCCGGGATATCTTATACCGACGACATATCGTCGGTATAGATGTCGTCGGTATTGCCTCGTACAAATAGCCAAGATTTTCGTCGGTATAGGTCAGCGTATACCGACGACTTGTATGCTGCTAAACCGCAAACTCGAAGGAGTAAGGAGAAATAGCTACCAATTTTATCTTAAATGTCAACTAGTTAAAATGTATACATATCCTAAATGAGATAAAATATTCAAAAAGCAGTCCTAAAGGGGACAATCCAAAATTTATCTCTATTAGATAAATTTTGGACAATTTTGGACGGGTATATATTCTAAATGGTTATCCTAAATAAACATACTAGTGTACACAAAGACGTACATAAATGACATTAGGGGTGTAAGCCTTTTTCTTATTTATTTTATAAAATTATAAAATATATAACTAATAGTATTTATAAAATTATGATAAACGACCCGTTTACACCATAAATGAAATAAATAATTAACTACACAAAGGTAAAAAAAAGTCAGGATACATACCTTAAATAAGTTCAATAAAACACAAATATAATGTTATTCCCATCTCGTCAACGCAACGAGTTCCGAACTTGTAACAAAATTAAATAAAGTTACATATACATACATACACACTTATATATATACATACACAATTATATAGATAAAAATCATAAAAAAAAATAGATACACACAATTATATACATAAACATACAAACATATATATATACATACACACAATTATATATATAAACATACATAAAAAAAAAGAAATATACCTACAAACATACATACATCCGTTGAATATAAACAAACATACATACAAAAATACATATATAAGCATATGAATAAATATCCTCTTATATACCTACACATAATACCCTCTTATATACCTACACATCACAATTACATACATACATACATAAATAAAAACCCAATTACATAATTACAAACATACATACACATATATACATTTATATTAACTAATCATCATAAACACAAATTACACACATACATACAAACTAATCATCCAAACTAATGATCATAAACACAAATTACGCACATACATACACATACATACAAACTAAACATTCAAACTAATCATCATAAACACAAATTACACACATACATACACATACATACAAACTAAATATTCAAACTAATCATCATAAACACAAATTACACACATACATACACATACATACAAACATTAATTTACATAAACTAAATTATATAAAATAATCACACATCTAAACCAAATGACATAAACTAATCATAATTTAATAATTCCATCATACATACAAATATACATACTCATACATACAAACATACATACATACAAAATCATAAAAATCTTTGATCTAAACCAAATTTTAGCACAAATTAGTAATTAAAACGAGTATTTACCTTCACAAACCTAGAAATTCAAGAAATGGTGAAATTTCTCCAAAACCTAACCAAAATAATCAAACAAAACTTTAAAATCTTGAAAAATTAGCTAAAATATGAAAACCGGATGTTAGCTCATCTTAAATCCCGAGAGTTTGTGTGAAAGTTGCTCCCAAATAGCCCAAAAAGTGCTGAAATCGCCGGAGAGACAAAATTGGGGGAGTTTTGGAGGGTTTTGGCTGAAAATGAAGTTCTGTCGTCTGTTTTCCTATTTGTTCGCGTTGAACCGTATACCGAAGACATGTCATCGGTATAGGCCTTTTTTTCGTAGGTGCAGGAGCCTATGCCGACGACATGTCGTCGGTATAGGGTTCCCAGAAGGTTGACCGGTCAATAAAGGTTAAAAGCCTGTCCCGACGACATGTCGTCGGCATATGCTTTTCCCGAATTGTTTTTAATTTAAAAAAAAATATTTGACAGACGAAAATTTATTAAATAAAAGAAAATCAAAAAAACCTACACCGACGACATGTCGTCGGTACAGGTTTTCACCAATAATTCATTAGGCGCCGGCTTTCCCTCCGATCTGCCTCAACCCTGTACCGACGACATGTCGTCGGTATAGGTCAAAACCAAAACCTATACCGACGACATGTCGTCGGTACAGGGTGACCTATGCCGACGACAATTGTCGTCGGTATAAGCGACGTCGGCACAGGGTCATTTCCTTGTAGTGTTATCTGCTATATTGCTATAACACAAGGCATAGTTTTAGTTTAGAACCCACATTGCTTATAGATTCCCTATGACAACTCGATCTAGGACATGGTTTCTCAAATCACATCAAAATATAAACCTCTCAGTCGTTGCTTATCTCTACGATTCCTCAGTCCACTACTCAGACGTTACGCACCCAACTACCCAAGCCAATTTCTAGGATTTCTGTAGGCAGGATTAGGACTGGTTTTAGCTTCAGTTGTGGTGGTTGGGGAAGGAGTGATGGAAGAACTAACAATATGGGAGAGAAGGTTTTGGTAGGATAGGATAGGTAGCATTTGATTCTTCCACGGGAGATAGTTGGAGGAGGACAATTTGATGGTGAGCATGTGCATGAGGGTGTTGAGAGAGATTGATGCATCAATGGAGGATGATGAGGCGATACGGAAAAGAGAGATGGAGAAGGACGAAGAGGAGAGGGGAGGGGGGAGCGTGGATATCTTGTCGGATCTGTGATTTTTCTTTTTGAGTATTTTTTATTTTGATTTTTTTGTAGCGATATTTTTTTAGGCGGTCCAAAATCACTCCTTAAAACCATTTTCATCGCTTCTAAAGATTGGTTTTGTACTAGTGCCTCCCTTCCATAAGCTCTCACCCTACTATTTCTCTATATCCGTATCTCTCGTCGTCGTCTTAATACATAATCTGTTACACCAACCAAATTAAGGTACTAATTTTAGCAAAACAAAAGTGGAAGGGTCATTTTCTAAATATTCCAAAGTTGAAGTCCATGGGCCAAAAGTGAAAATTGGCAAAAAAAGAGAGGGTAATGAACCGTCACGGATGGTAACGGTCCGTTACCGAGACAGGAAGGAAACAGGCGGGTGATGCCACGTGTCCCTATGACTAATCATGAAAAACTAACGTGTGTTAACCTATAACGGACCGTCACCGATTGTAAGGGTCCGTTACGCTGCAAAACCATCATACGAAACAAGGATCTGACACGTGTCGTGTTTACTTGCTAACCCTAGTTCGGTAACCGACCGTCACCATGGATAGCAGTCCTTTATGGAGAGGCGGTGACCGACCATGATCAGGCATAATGGTCTGTCACGAAATAAAATTTGGCCTATACATAGAGGTCAAGGTAAGTCAAATTCACACCTATACAATCAAGTTTCTCTCATATTCGATCGTTAACCCATTTTAACGTACCGCACTCTCGTTTTAAGACATTTCTTCGACGAGAAAGTAACACATACGAATTCTGCTCATAGAACCAGGGATAGAAGATTATTTAGAGGCGTTCTCCAAGTATAGGCAATTCTTTCAAGTTTTTATAAAAGAAAATATTTTACAAAAGTTGAATACGTTTAATGCTTTCAAAATCTATAAAAATGATTTTATTAACGAAAATGACAAAGCATGTATCAAATACTTTAATTATAAAGGCTTTCTATGGATTATGGATAAGTATTTAAACCCGTTTTGTTTATCTTCTGTAAACCTTAAGCTCTCCTACCTCTCCCCTCGCCCCTAATTAAACCCATTTTATTTATCTTCTGTAACCCTAAAGCTCTCCACTATTAGTCCCCGTTACCATTACCACACCATTATTGTAGCTACAAATATGGACACACAAACAAAAACGAGGACTCCCCGACAACCCATCAACCATGGGGTTTCAAATTGAACTGCGATAGTTTCTAATGCAAATTATTCGATTAAAATAGCAAATAGCTTGAAACTGAAATAACAACCTGATTTGACGGATTTCAACGAGTACCATCTATTTCCTCTTTGAAAGCATCACCAACTCACCGCTCCGAGAATCCCACATGGTGAATCCAGTGAAGATTTTCTAAAAAAAAGAAGCTTTGCATTGTTCAAGTGATGATCAACCAGACGTTGTTATCATGAACAAAATTCCTTGTATCGAGTTCTTACTGAAAATTCCTTGTTTGAGCTTGACCGATTGTTGATCAACCAGTAGTTGATAACTAATATTTTTATTATTAACCCTAATATTTTTTCATATTATGATGATGATTACTATTTTTCTGTTAAAAAGTCAAATTGTAAAACACTTTTACATCGTGACATATATTTTTTAGCTAGTTCATAGATATTTTTTTATATACTAAGTATTATAAAATTTGTAGGAGCAATAAAATTAAAACATGTACATCGCTAAATTTAAAACTATTATAATACATAGTAAACTGTAATTTGTGTTCTTGTGGCTTACCCCAATCCACATATTGCGTCATTACGTTTGAAATTTCGTCCTTTGAGTCCCGCTGGTTTCAATTTTTCACCAATTGAGTCCCTGAGTCTAACGCCCGTCAGGAATCTGTTAGCGAACAAGGGTAATGACCATAATACCCCCAATTCTTCCCCTCAAACACTTCATCTTCTACCATATTCTTTCCGGTTAAATCGTTTTGAAGCAAGCCGGCAATCGACACACAAGGTGATTAACTGATACAATCAACAGATCTATCATTCCCAAATGTGTTTGTAAGCCGACAGGCCACCACAAATTTGCAAGCCGACAGTGCAAACCCAACTGTTAAAACAGTCGCACCAACTGATACAATAAACGAGGGAAAATGCAAAACCCAGGACTCAGAGGACTAAATGCAAGCCGACAGTGCAAACACAAATTTGGAATGGCAATCCTACTTAGGGGTAAAATGCAGTTGTAATCAAAACAGAGGCAATGCTAGTTCTTTGAAACTTATACAATCAACGAGGGATTAAACAGAGGCACTGCCAGTTCTTTGTAACTGATGCAATGCCAGTTATGAGAAAACCCGATAAAAACTCGATAAAAACAGAGCGATTAAACAGATTGAAAATGTAGACCGGATTCATTTCATACATACATTTGGGGTAAAAGCAAACCTGATCAAACACAGAGGGAAAGTATGATCATTACATAGATAATTACATACATACATTTAGGGGTGAAATTAATCACCAAAAACCCCTAAAAACACTGATCTTAAACTCAAAAACCCCTAAAAAACACTAATCACTTACTCTAATCTAGCCTATCGGTGTTGCCACATTAAAACTCAAAGTGGAGTTTCCGGTTGAACACCAACTTCAAGGTTACCTTGCAGTGAACCACAAGGTGGGTAATGGTGCCGGTTATCCTAATTCCGGCTACCACATGCTCGTTCCCTATCGTTGCCGTAATTCGGATTGAAAACACCATCGTTCTCTCTCTTATGCGTTGTGAGTGGTGGATCAGTGGCAGTGGTGAAGTCTGATGATGAGTAGAGAGGAAGTATTGTGGCAGTGGATCTATGAGTGGTGTATTGTGCAAGGATGAAGTGCATGTGGTGGCAGTGGTGAAGTCCGATGATCGTGTGATGGCCGTCGGCGGATGAAGAGGGAGGTGGTGGTGTGGCAGTCGTAGAAGAGCTTCGCTAGGAGTGATGAAGATGAGGGGAGGGATGAAGAGTGTAAACAAAGTTTGGGGGAGTGACCTAAGTAGCAATATGAAGGTGAAATGTCTTAATTGCCTTTGTCATTACCCATTAAAAGACTTATGTACCCCTGACCACTAACAGATCCCTGACTGCCGTTAGTCTCGGGGAATCAATTGGAGAAAAATTGAAAGCAGGGGACTCGATGGTCAAAATTTCAAACGTAAGGACGAAACGTGTAGATTGGGGTAAAGCATAGGGACGCAAATTGCAGTTTACTCTATAATATATTATATTTTTTATTAAAATTTATGGTTTTAAAATTTTAATTATTACCCTGATACTATCAATACTTTATATGAGACTATATTAGCATGATAAAAGGCATTAGTGTGCTGCATTTGTTAGTGAAAACGATAATTATGGATTGTAAACTATAAAGTTTTTATCATAGATTTCAATATATACTTTTTATCGTCAATTATCAAAATTTCAAAATTCGAAATTCAGTTACGCATTCTATTTTCTCGGGAACTCCCCAGGTTACCTATATATCCTTTTATCGTGAATTAGAGCTTACAAATCACTAAAACACGAAGCACATCTTTACAGTTTTACCTGACTTTGATTTTGGAACCTATAATGGACGGGAAAGGAAACGTTGCACCTGCTATCGGCATTGACCTGGGAACAACTTACTCATGTGCCGCCGTTTGGAGGCATAATCGGATCGAGATCATACCTAATGATCAAGGCAACAGAACCACACCTTCTTCTGTTGCTTTTGTTGATGCACATCGTCTAGTTGGTGATGGCGCCAAGAATCAACTTGCAATGAACCCTGCTAACATCATATTCGGTCTGTCTACTTGTTTTATTTTTATAGTTTCTACTGAATGCTGGTTGTTTTTATTTTTAGCAATCATTAGAAGAATATAGAATTGGTAGATCAAATTTATGAAATCGTCCAGAAGATTTTGAACGTAAAAAATGGAGTGTTGACGTGTATTTTTTTTCCCTTTTCGCCGGATTATTTTACAATTTTGGTGAAAACGACAGATTATTTTAAAATTAAATTTAGAACGAAAACGCCGAGTTATTTTTAAAAAATATCGGCGTTTTCGCCAAAATTGTGAAATAATCTAGCAGAAAAGGGAAAAAATACGCTATGTAAGTTTTTGGTGAACACACGAAAGTAGGCAATTTCGCCGGATTTAGTGAATAACCCGGCGATTTTGGCGTGTTTTTTATGTGGAAATTAAAAATTCAATGTTTGTTTTGCGGAAAAGATTAGGAAAATGTTCATTTTGGGAGTTTTTTTCCAAAATAAAACTATTAGTGGCTGTGAAAAATAAGTGCTAGTCTTTAGGAAATAGTTGTTGATTTAATGGCAGTTATTATCTTTCAATTTTTTTTAATTCCCTTGTATTCTAGGCCTATATATTGGGGTATTTTTTTATGAATGATGTAATAAGCAAAATGTAATCTTTTGTGTCTTCTGATTCTGATAACTCCCACAAATTGAGCTTCTAACAATGGTTCAAAAGGTTTAAGCTTTGATTATGTTAGGTTCTTGGTTCTACTTGATGTTTATTTGCATATCGGCTGCATGGTATTTGATGTATTAAACTGCAATACTGCTCTTTGGAACTAAAATCTTTGCTGATACAGTTTGTTTTTACTTGGCTTTTTGCTTAATCATTCATGGATTCCAGATGCTAAGAGGTTGATTGGAAGGAGGTTCAGTGATTCCAAAGTGCAGGAAGACATGAAGTTGTGGCCTTTTAAGGTCATAGAAGGGCCTGCCGACACACCAAAGATTGTCGTCACTTACAAAGGTCAAGAGAAGGAATTTTTGGCTGAAGAAATTTCTTCAATGATTCTTAGCAAGATGAAAGAAACTGCTGAGGCGTACCTTAGGCAAGTCGTGAAAGATGCTGTGATAACTGTCCCTGCTTATTTCAATGACTCACAGCGTCTAGCTACCAAGGACACTGGTACTATTGCTGGATTAAACGTCATTCGTATGATCAATGAACCGACAGCAGCTGCAATTGCGTATGGACTAGACAATAAGTCTGACATTGTTGGCAAGATAAATGTACTCGTCTTTGATCTGGGTGGTGGAACTTTTGATGTTTCTGTAATGACTATTGAGAAAGGGGGTATTTTTGAGGTGAAATCCGTTGCAGGTGATACTCATTTGGGAGGTCAGGATTTTGATAACCGCATGGTGGATCACTGCGTTCTGGAATTCAAGAGGAAACGGAATAAGGATTTGACTGGGAACCAAAGGGCATTGGGGAGGTTGAGATTTGCATGTGAGAAAACAAAAAGGATCCTCTCATGTACTAGTCAGACATCGATTGAATTGGATTGCTTGCATGAGGGGATTGATTTTTCTTTGAAGTTTACTCGAGCAAAATTTGAAGAACTGAACATGGGTATGTTTGATAAGTGCATCGCGATTCTGGAGACAAGTTTAAATGATGCTAAGATGAAGAAATCATGTGTAGACCAAGTGATTCTTGTTGGTGGCTCAACAAGGATACCAAAGGTCCAGCTTATGTTGCAGGAATATTTTGATGGCAGACGGTTATGCAAGAGTGTGAACCCTGATGAGGCTGTTGCGTATGGTGCAGCCGTTATGGCGGCAAAGGTAAGTGGTAGCATTGACAAGAGTGTTCAAGATGTTGTGCTACATGATGTCACTCCTTTATCACTTGGTATACAAGTAATAGGAGAAGTATTTAGTGTTGTGATCCCTCGAAACACTCCAATACCTTCAAGTAATGCCAAAGAATACTTTACAACCCGTGATAACCAATCTTGTATTGATATCATGGTGTATCAAGGTGAAAGATCAAAATCTACAGATAACCATTTGTTGGGCAAGTTCAGAATTTCTGGAATACCACTTGCTCCCAAAGGAGTGTCTAAAATCATGACATGCTTTGAAATAGATGCCAATGGTATCCTAACGGTCACAGCTGGAGTAATATCCACCGGTAAGATGGAAAAACTCGTAATTTCCAATGAAAAGGGAAGACTATCCAAAGAAGAGATTGAGAAGATGGTAAATGATGCTCGGAAGTACAAATTTGAGGACAAAGAATTCAAGAAGAAAGCGGATGCATACAATGCATTAGAGGATTACTTATACAAGGTGAAGAATAAGATCAAAGAGTACAAGATCAAGAAGAGGGTTCGCTCCGAGATGTTGAAGAAAATGAAGAATGCCATTGATGAAACGACCAAGTGGCTGGAGGACAACCAGGCTGCACCTTTTGCTGAGCTTCAAATAAAGAAGGTACACCTAGAATTTGTTTGCAAGCTGCTGTTTTAGGTTGCCTCGGATTATGGTTGATGCATTGGAGTCTAAACTATTGTTTATCTTTTTGTTTTGTTTAATCTGTCATCGATATCAATGGTTTGAACATTGGAATCCATGTTAGTTGATACTTTCATTGTTGGAGACATCTATTGTTTATCTTTTTGTTCTGTTTGATGCTTGATGGATATTAAATAGTTTTAGAATTTGAAGTTAAATTGTTTCCTATTAAGTTGCTTTGTTGGCTGGTATGATTTGATAAACTTTATGTGACACGTTTACGATTTTTTACATCAATATGGGTCTCGTGTGGGCTCTTGTGAGCATCTTTCACGGCGTGAAGGATGAGGCAACACCACCCCCTTGATGGCGTGAGGGGGTGGGTGAGGGTGTTGCGTGAGAATCTTCACAGGAAGGGAGAAGCAAATGTGAACGTTGAACGGAGATGCATAGAAATTCGAAACCCTAAATTTGCTGTTTGAGAATTGAGATCAACATATAGCTTTTGAATTTTGATCATGATCTTACGTCCCAATAAGTCAAAAAACATTGAGAAGCAAATGAAAAAGGTTCATATGTTAAAGCAAATATGGAACCGAGAGGTTTTATTTATAATATTAGAATTTTGTTGTAATTTTTATTTACGATTTTTTATTTTTATTATTTGAATTTTTATTTATGTTTTTTTTAATATAATTTTTATTTATGTCTTTTTTAATGTAATTTTATTATATAAATGAATTAAATTAGAAATGATGTTTATACCACCCTCATTCACTTGGGTATTTCCCTTGCGAAGTGAGGATGGTGTGAGACTTCATGGAGATGACGTGGCGCCACGTGCCAACCGTTTTTTCCCTCACTAAAGGCTCACTCACTAAAGTATATCACATGCTCTAAGAGGCAAGAGCCTCTCTGTTAGTCCCACATTGAACCAATTACTTTACTTCAACTAATAACCCACTTCTACAAGAAATACACCATATTTAGGGGACGGCTATCGCGAGAACAAGATGTCCTCGTTATAGAGAAGGTTGTAGTGAGGACATGTCATCGCTATAAAGTGAATCTGAAATTAGGGTTTTTTGTGGATATTGCGGACTTGTCGTCGAAACAGGCTAGTGGCGGAATGGTGAAAAATGGGGCGCTAAAACTAAAAAGTTGTCTCGAGGACAAGTCATCGATATAGCTTTTTTTACTTTTTTTAAAAATTTTCTTTTCATCCTCAATGAGTTTAACAGCCAACAACGTCGTTTGCATGAGGGTATCTCGAGGTCGCAATAGGGTAAGCGAGAGGATGTGAAATACATGGCGCAAATCTGGAAAATTAAACGAGCATGTGGCGAGGACTTGTCCTCTCAATACGTTTAATTTGCCTAAATCTAAAATCTCGTTTGTGTTTGCCATTTACCCACCAAACACAATCATTTCACCTCCTCCAATATTACGCTTCTCATCTACTGCCTCCCCCCTTGAATTCTACCAGCACCGTCACTCCACCACCACCGTCGATCCACCTTGCTTACCCTAAATCAGTAAGTAGTCATATGTTTTTGCCATTCACCCCCAAACACAAAATTTCACCCTAAATCAGTAACTACCACCGCCGGAAGCGGTTTGCTATTCAAGTGACCGGTTTTGAAGTTATTCACGTATTATATTTGTTGTAATCGGTGTTTTATAGCTTATTGAGGTGTTAAAGTGGTAAATAGAAGATGATAGAATCATTAATTTTAGGTTTTAAAGTTTGAAATAGAAGATGATAAATCTGTGTTTGTATAGAATTGTTAGTATTTTGGTAATTTTGATTAGGGTCTAATTTTTGCTTAAATTTTTGTTTGTATAAGTGTTTGTATTGGTTTGTTAGTATTTTTGTAATTTTGATTAGGGTTCTAATCATGTAAATTTAATTGTGTTTAAGGATCTAACCGATTGTATTATATGAAGGCTGCAAGGCAAGGTTCTGTGATCGTATGAAGTGAAGGCAAGGCTGTGAATTGTCATCTGATCGTCGATCTTCAAAAAAGGTTAGAGAGAATAAATATCAAATAGTAAATATTCTTTTTAAACTTCATGAAGTGAAAGCCAAGGTTGTGTTTTGTTTGAATGTTGCATATTGGCTTACTGAATTACTGCATATTGTTTCATATAGCCAAATCAGAAATGATGCTATAAGCATTGAACCAATGAGTCTTAACTCTCAAGTCCAAATATGTTCATGCAGATTGTTTCATATGATTATAACATTCTTATGCAACAATTTTTTCCCTTAGAAATGCGGTCTGTCATTCCGGAACCCACAAGATATGCTATAATCAGGCTTTGTTTCTTTTTCAAATCAATATATAGCAAAGAAATCAAGGTAGAAGAACTTGATAAGTTGCACGAAGAGCTTTGTGTGACACTGTGCTTACTTGAGAAATACTTTCCCCCGTCATTTTTTGATGTTATGGTTCATTTAAATGTGCACCTTACTAGGGAGGTAAAGTTATGTGGGGGAGTATGCTTTCGGTGGATGTATCCCTTTGAGAGGCGTGTGAAGGTTATTAAAGGGCATCCCAGAAGGATGCATTGTTGAGAAGAACATTGCTGAGGAAACAATTGAGTTTTTCAGCGAATACCAAATACGCATCAAGACTATTGTTATTCCACCAGATAAGCATAATTCATCTAAAAATGACGAGGGGGAGGGACATCCTTTGTCAGCCGGTAAACCAGATAAAGTTTCTCAGAAACTCTTATTGAAAGCACATTTCTTTGTATTACAAAATACTTCTGAAGTTGAGCCGTATATCGAGTAAGTATTACTAACTTGTTTATTTTTTTAATTTTTTTTTATTTCACAATATATCTATCAAATATCACACTTAAGCATTTATGTACTTGCACACAACACATGACATATTTGAAAAACCATCATGATGGTAAACGACAAGCATGGCTGGAAAAGAGCATAGCAAAACGTTTGGTCACCGGTTACGTGACAAGGTAAATTAAATTTCAGCTTAATCTTAGTTTTATGTCTGTTTTGTGCATGGTGAATCTCATACTTGTAATGTAATTCAGGTTGAAAACAAGTTACTAGTCTCCAAAGAAAGTATCTTAGAAACGGTCAAGTAGATTTCACATTGAGCACAAAGCAACAAATTGAAATACGACATCAATGGTTATACATTTCATACAAAATCTCATGATGGTAGAGTTTACCAGAGCAGTGGGGTTCGTGTAGAGGCAACAGACATGCACATTTCTAAAGAAGTAGTAACCTATGGGCAAAAATTTTACTATGGGGTTTTACAAGAGATATGGGTACTAGATTACCATATTAAAAAAAATCCTACTTTTCATGTGCGTCTGGGTTGATAATAGAAATGGGATCAAACAAGATAGTCTTGATTACGCGTTGGTCGAACTTAATAGACTAGACCACAAGGATGATCTGTTCATATTGGCCTCACAAGCACGACAAGTGTTTTATGTTCTAGACCATCTAGATAGAAAAATATATATAGTCCTTATGACGCCTCCCATATATTATATATTCGTATGATGATGTCGATGAGGAATTTAGTATTGTAATTTTTCCTCACAATGATAATGTATTGCTTAGTGTAGATACACTTGACCTGGGTAATGAATCCCGCAATGATTACTTTAGACCCGGCTGTAAGAATATAGTCATACGAAATGCCGATTAAACCCTGTCATGATCATCATTGTAATGTAATGTTAACTAAAGTTTAAATGAATACCTTTGACTGAATGGTTTTAGTTTTTTTTTATATATTTTGAAATATTATGGCTGGTCATCTGTTATATCTTAGGTTTGATTTATTTAATTATGATTTAGCGTTAGGAACAAGACGAGATCTATTAAGAGAATGCTTTTTTCGAGAAAAAATCTGAAGAGTTACATCTACTTTGCGGTGCAATTTGTTATGTCTTTGGTTTGATTTATCTTAGAATTGGTCAAATGGTATGCAATTGCTGCAATTATAAAGAAATTCAACTATTATGGTATGCTTCAACCATAACAGTTGACCAAATGGTATGCACTTGTTAAACCAGTTCAAGTGTTGTTAACTTCATTTGGACTTTTGGAAATTTTGGTCATTTGGTATTTAAGTTCAAGTGGTGAACCGTTATTTCTTTCTTTTTTTTATATAAGTTTGATTTAACGGTATATGGTCACATGGTATACAATTGCTACAATTATAGAGAAACTTAACTCTTATAGCATGTTTCAACCATAACAGTTGACCAGTTGTCCAAATGGTATGCAATTGCTGCAATTATTGTGTATTTTGAAATATTATGGACAATATGGTCAATTGTTATGTCTTTGGATTTAACGATATTGTTAATTGTTATGGTATATCAGTATATAATCAAATGGTATGCAATTGCTGCAATTATAAACAAATTTCTCAACTGTTTTGGCGGCATGGCAAATGGAAAAGCACACTCATATACAATTAACTATGACCATTGACTATTTTTAGCCACACAAAGTAACTATATCTGTGACCATAAAATACTTATAGTTATAGTTATAAATAGTTAATTATAATACATGTGGCCAGTGTTGTAAAACTCGGCTTAGGCGGCCTTGTAGTCGGCGAGTACTCGGTAGGGTGTCGAGGCGCTTTTCTTCAACTCGGTCAACAGTACTCGGAATTGGTCCAACTCGGTCAAACTCCGTCCAACTCGGTCAAACTCCGTCCAACTCGGTCAACTCAGATTTTCGCTGTTTTTCACCGTTTTTCGTTGTTTTTCATCGATTTTCGTTGTTTTTCATCGATTCTTGTTGGATTTTTGTTGTTTTTCATGGAGATACATTGAAAGACAAGAATTAAATGATTACTATGTCTATAATATTAAAGAATGAATATCAATTTTTAAAATACATTAGTATTTGAACATGTATCTTTTTTATTTATATTGATATTCACGTATTTTGATATAAATATTAGTACACTTATGTTATTTGACATATGTATATAATTTTCCAAAAATTTACTTCTTTGTAATTTACCATCTCCGAGTACTTCCTGCCTAGGTCGAGTACTCGCAACTCCACAGTCAACCGACCTGGCGCCTAACGACTTTTGCAACCATGCATGTGGCTAATAAACACTACTCTTTTGGATACACAAAATGATATATGTGGCTGATAGCGTGTTTTTGGTAGTAATAAATATATTCTATTTTGAGCTACACAAAATCAGGTTTTAAATTTATAAATTAAAATTATAATTACTTTAACTAAACACACACACAATAGGCAAGTGTACCTATCGCAGCGTAGTATAGTATGGGTAAGAACCAAGTATCGAACCATGGGCACGAATCCCGTACTCAACCCTCGATATTGTCTGACTAGGGTAATAAGTTGGAAAATGGGTTTTATTTAAAAGGAAAAATAAAAAGTAAAGAAATGTAATTAGAAATATTATTATGTTTGATGCGTTACTCTACTTGTTATCCCTTGTTAATTAATGTTGTATTTGAAGTAAGGTTGGTCATAGTTACTAGTACTAACCCTTTTGATAGGGGAGTTAGTATTTCGTAACGGAACAGTGGATACAGTCGGCCAACTGTTCCTTAATGAATATAACGGACCCTAAACGGGGTGTCAAGTCCGTCGGTATCTTCACAATTCATTATTCAGACTTATTATCCTTGTGACTGACGTACGTCTGGTCTTGTAACTTCTTCCGGTAAGTCAGAATGCACGACTTCCTCCAAAGGTACTTTATGAACTCTCGGACCTAACATTTTATGTTCTTAAATAGTTTTCTTTACTTATAATATTATTTCAAATAAATAAGACTTTCCTTCTCAAGATCAAACCACATGGCTCCCGCTAGAAGTCCTCTGCAAGCCGATACGAAAGAAGTAGAGAAATACCGACACAAACCGCCCGATCTGGTTAGGGCTCAAACGGCCAAGGGAGAGTGGATATAGGTTGCCTCTTGTTTCACTCGAACGAGAAGAATAAGTTCATATTACAAGACTTAGAAAAGAAAATACACAAGAACAAGCTAAATTGACTAAAACCGAGAGAGTTCCGGCTCTTAGCAGAGCACTAAAGCCTTCACACCTCTTGATATTGGACACCTAAAACACTAGAATGAGCTTGTTATTTATAGACTGAGAATTTGGAAATGCACGGCCGTGCAATGGGATGCACGGTCGTGCAAAGCACTCATTTCTTGCACGTGAGGGAATCTGACAGAGCAGGAAGGTACAAGGGGCACGTGTCACCCTTTGCACGGTCGTGCAATCGGATGCACGACCGTGCAAAGCTCAATTTTGACTTTAATCTTGATTTTGACTTATGGGTTGACTCCTTGGGTGCACGAACGTCCGATTGGTTTCCGGATACTGATTTTGCCTTGTTTTTTAGTGTTTTCTTCATGTTTTTGTATGCAAGGGTTAATTATCCTGTTGTAACACAAATAGGTGGATTAAGTATCATATCTTATCATATTCTCTATAATTTGTGCTATTTATGGGGATAATTATGCATGTAAAACATGTATAAATGATAGTATATCAGTGGCCATATGTATTAGTTTTTAGACACATCATTAAATGAAAACAATGGATGTTTCTTTTATTTAGCCACACATAAGATCTTTAACCGTGACCATAATAAACTACTATTTGGTCACACATGCAAGCTAATATAAGCAGTCATATCTATTAACTTTTAACCACATCACTAAACAACAACTATGGCGGTTGGTCTCATTTGGCACACTAATCGAGCGTGGCTACTAATTGTCCCATGTTTTGCTTAAAGTGTGGCTAATACATGTGTTTTTGGTCACATGAATAAAAAAATCAAACAAAATACCATCGTAGTTGCTCACATTTGGCCACACTTTTCGAGTGTGGCTAGTAAATGTCACATATTTTTCTAAAGGTGTTGCTAACAGATGTGCTTATGGCCACATTGTTTCTGAAAGTGTGACTAAAGGTCACGTAACTAGTTTTTTTTATCACACGAATCAAAAATATGTGGCTAAAATTAGGAGTAGCCATACATTAAATCAAAAGTGTGATAGGTCGGTTTTTGAAAAAATGTGACCAAAGCTCAATTTTAACAAAGTGTTACATGTTTAATAGTTTAATTGGTATTGGGAAGCAGGAGCACCATGGATTGTTTATTGTTATGTATAATGTATGTCAATTGACTAATTGTTAATTATTATGTACAACGTACTTATATAACTTTATATTATAGATTTTTGGGGGCCTATTTTTTCAAGTCGCACAGGGCACCTGAAATCTCAGAGACAGACCTGATAATTTATAGTGCTCATAATACCATTAGGGGCAGATTTACTTGTTCTCTGGTGGGGGAGGCACCCACTGAGATTCATCTTAGTAGTAGAAAATTTTTAGTTTCGTTAAGGAGGTTCCTTTGCATATTCTTGGGAGGGCCCTGTAACATTCGATGATTAGCATAGACAGAAGGAAACCGAACAAGTTGGTGATTATTTACTATGAAGACGTGAAAACTTTATGGGGGAGTATTGCTTTGATGAAGAAGATTTAGTTGGGATAAATTAGAGAGAGTGGATATGTTGATAATGGCTTGGGAAGAAGCAAATTTGTCTAAAAAGACTAATTGCTCGCTTAATGGTTTGCTACAAAAAAATCGGTTTTTTTTTTCTAACTGGTTTAAACCGCCAACCGGTTTAGATCTAACTGGTTTAAGACAAACCGGATCGGGTTGACTCTAAACCGTCGGATTAAAACCAGTTTAAGGCATTCAGGGGACCACCGGGTTGAAGACCGGTTTATTCAAACCGGGTACGCAAACCGGTTTAAACCAGTTTTTGCGCTGAATAAGAAACTAGCCGTTACAAAACGGCTATATAGCCGTTGGGGCTCAAACTAGCCTTTTTTTGTTCATTTTTCACCCATAAATCATTATAAATAGGTTGGGGGTATTTAGGGTTGATCACACATCTCTCTAAACTCTCTAATCTCTAAAACCGCTCTTTAGACGCTCTCTAAAGTCTCTCTAAACTCTAAAAAAACATGGCATGTGTTGGTGTTGGTGGTTCCTCAAACGAAGTTACCGTTAAGGAAATTATAGCAACAACGAGAAATCCAGTAATTTGGTGCAATTACGATCTATGTTTGTTATCAAACGGGAAGGAACGTGCTCGGTGCAAGATGTGTGGTGTGTTTTTGGGGAAAGATTCATACTCTAGTTTGAGAATTCATATGGAAAAATCTTTCCCATCCTTGAAGAGAAATCCAAGTGAAGGTCAAGCCTCGATGACACCCGAAGGTAGAATTTGGAACTTTGATCCAAATATTGTTCGAGATCGAATGACGAAGTTAGTGATCCAAGAAGGATTGTCGTTCAACCACTTTGACAATCCGCGCTTGACAAGGATGATTCAAGAGACACTCCAACCACGTTATCATCAAGTAAGTCGCACCACCCTTAGACGAGATTGTATAAAAATGTGGAAAAAAGCAAAAAAAGAATTAATTTTGGGATTTGAAAATTTGAAAACCGGTGTAAACTTAACCACCAATGTTGTTAGGACATAGATTGTAATGACAAAAGCTTGTAATAGTTAGATTTTATGTCTTTATGTTTTTGTTATGTAAATGTCAAAAGTCTTAAGTGTTTTACAAGTGAGCCTAGAGGCGAACATGTTAAGTTCGCCTGGTCTATCAGAGGCGAACTTAATAAGTTCGCTTAGGTATAACTGAGGCGAACTTGTTAAGTTCGCTTAAGCTGTTAGAGGCGAACTTAATAAGTTCGCTTATATCAGGTCAGTTGGTTATATATATGGATGTTTTACAGAGTCAGTTAGAGAGACAGAGATCGAACCAGAGAGATCAGATTGAGTCTGTAAACATCATTGTGATTGGAATACAAATTGAGAAGTTTATTTACTTGATTGTTTGCTTTATCTTTTATGCGTATAAACGTTAACTCGTTGGATTCCGCACTCCGAGTAAACGTCACGTCTTATCACGAGATCGATCCGTAGACGCGCCATGGGGACCTACAAGTGGTATCAGAGCAATTGCTCGTGATTCTTGTTGATTCTAGTCGATTTTATACGCAAATTGACATCAAATTCATCATTTTTGAGTTTTTCATTTCAATGGAGTTTTCAAGACTGATTTAGATCTGATTTAGAATTTTTGAAGAGGATTATGATGAAATTGATCCGATAGAAAGCTTCTAATTGACAAATTACACAATCCTATGGTCCAATTTTGTTTAATTCCTTCAATTCAGAGTTTAATGAAGATTTTTGAAAGTTCTTGGTTCGCGGCTGTGGTCTGTAGAAGTTCTTGATTAAGATTCTGTTATGGCAAGCGAACTTGCTGAATTCTGTGCAGGCGAACTTAGCATCAGGCGAACTTGTCAAGTTCGCTTCTCACAGGGTTAAGCGAACTTATTTTAGGCGAACTTAATCAGATTGTTGATTTCTGATTAAGTTCGCTTCTCATTAAGTTCGTTTGAGTGACTTAGCAGGCGAACTTATTATCTTCGCCTGAGGGTAAAGGAAGTTCAACACTTGGAAAATTTTTCATAAAATTTTTTAAAAATGGCAAATATGGTTCAAGTCACAAACAGGTTCAATTATGATAATGAGATCGGTACATCTCAAAAACCTCCGAAGTTGTTGAATCTAGCTGATTATTCTAATTAGAAAGATCGGTTTGACCACTTCGTATCTTTTACCGATACTAGTTTGTGGATTCCGATTTTGGAAGGATATACGCATCCGACTTATTCTTGGATGGGACAGGACAATGTTCCAAAGCCGGTATCAGCGTTAACTACTGAAGAGAAGTTGTTATTTGATAGAGAAAAGAAAGCAATGGCTAGTATTTCAATGTCTCTTCCAAAGGAAATATATCATAGTTTTAAACAGTTCAAGTCTTCTCAACAACTGTGGGAAGCATTACAGAATAGATGTGAAGGAAGTTTGGATGTGAAGAAGAGTAGAAAGGAGTTACTAAAGAAGCAGTTTTTGGCTTTTAAACATTTTCAAAATGAATCTTCGGATGATCTTGCTACAAGATTCTATCATCTTCTTAGTGAACTGGCTAGTGCATCTGTGGTATATGAGACTGAGGAAATCAATGATAAATTCTTGGAGGCTTTACCATCAAAGTTTGATGTGTATACGGTTTTGATCAAAGAAAATATTAAGTACAAAACCATGTCTCTTGAAGTAGGGAAGATTCAGTCACATGACATGAGTATGAAGAAGAAAGAGACTAATATGGAGCATATCCAGGATCCCTCAATGTATTTTGCCAAATCTACTGGTAAATCTGGTACTGGAGTGGCATTCTTTTCTGGTGATGCTCAAGAGTCTTCAAATGATCAGTGTTCTAGAGTTCCAATTTATTCTGGTCATTCAAGTCATTCTGGATTTTCAGCGACTACAGCTTCAACATCATCTGGATCTCATGTGAATCAAAAAGTTGCTGATGATTATCTTGCTATGTTTTCTTCATTCATGGCATCATATGAAAATTTCATTGGAGGTAAAATACATGATCCTGAGGTTATAGAAGAAGATTTCAGACAGATTGACCCCTGTTGATCTGGAAGAAATGAATATCCAATGGAATATGGCCATGTTAATGTGACAAGCTAAAGATTTCTTGAAGAGAACTGGAAGAAAATATATTGGTTCAAATAGTCGATCACGTATGGGTTTTGATAAGAGCAAAGTTAGGTGTTACAAATGCCAAGAGTATGGTCACTTTGCTAAGGAGTGTGTGAAGCCAAAGATAGAATTTGATTCTCAAAAGAAGCAGTCTAACTTTCAGCATAATAGGAATCAGTCACATGGTCCTTCTAGTAATACAAATCATGCATCTGCATCATCAGCTTTGGTTACTCAAAACGACGAAAACTATGACTGGGGCATTCATCTAGAAGATTTGGTGGGTGCTGTGAGTCAGGCTTTTGTTGAAGAAATTCATTCTGAAAAACCAGAGGAATCTACTGATGATGAAAGTTCTAGTGATGATTCGTGTGATGGTGATAGTGTTCCAAGCGTTGAAGATGAGGATGAACAAGGGCAGAGTATTGATTCTGATACTGCATCAGGGGTTGCTGAGGAGGAAATTGTTCTTACAGAAAATGCTTCAGTTGGTGATGATTCAGAGAATATTCCAATTGCCAAAGTATTCATGGCAGACATGTCTGATCATTCTAAGGTAAAAGACTCTGTTTGTCATATATATTGTTCTAACTGCATTTCTGTTAAAGATAAACTGCAAAAAGTCATGGATGATAACACAAACTTGATTTGTGACATGAAATCAATGCATTCAGTTAATCAGAAACTGAAAGATAATGATAAGCTGTGCATTGATAGAATTGAGTCTTTGAAAAGAGACTTAAATTCTCTTGGGCTAAAATTCAAAGAACAGGGTTATCATTTAGATATGGCTTATGCTGATATAGAAAAACGTAAAGAAATTGTTGCCCAAAAGAATAAAGAAATATCTGACAAAGAGTCTGAGGTGATCAAACTTCATCGGAAGTTGAAACAATTTGAAAGTTCTTCAGTTGTTTTGGATTATTTTAACTCAAATGCTGATCCTACTAAGCGTGTTGCTGGTATTGGATTTATTCCTCCACCGTTTAATGCAAATTATGTGGTGGAACCTGAAATCATAAATGAAGAGGAGATAGATCCAAAAACTGTGTTAAAGGTAAATCCGGTAACTAGGGAGGATATGGTATATGAGTCAGATTCTGAAGATGGGATGTTTGATGAAAAGAAAGTCGAGGGCATTCCAAAAGAAATGAAAATTGATGACCCAACTGTTGTTAAAAATGTTACCCGGGATAGATGCATTATGACTGAACCTGAAGAGGTGAAAGTGGTTCCAACTAAACTTTCTCCAATCTTACAGTCAAGTGGGTTTGTTGCGGCTGGTTATCAAAAAGTGAATTCTTCAAAGGTGCCAAAACAGACTTATGTTCCAAAGAAGCTGATTAATTGTTCTGGGCATTCCTCTGAAGCTTATTCTTCTGATGGATCCTCAAATTCAAAGAAAACCTCTTATTCAGAAATTATCAAGAAAGAAGAGTGTGTTTTCATTGCAATGAGGCTGGTCACATTCTGATAAATTGTCCTTTCAAGAACCAGGGTAAAATGAAGAATGTTCCTTCACAACCGAAAGTGGTGAAGATTCTGAAAAGAAAAGATGAGGGAAAGTCGTCTTCTAGTTTGGAGAAAAATATGCCTGGTCGATCTTTTGTTAAATCCTCTGGATTTAAACAACAGAATAAATTGAATGCTAAATCCTTTGTATGCAAAGAGAAACTTGAGATTCCACAAGTTGGGATATCAAAAGATTATGTTCAGGAGGTTAAATTGTCTAGACCTCAAAGAAGAAGAAGAAACAGAAAATTAAAGAAAATTTTGGAAACATCTGAATCTGACAATAATATATCAAATAATGTTTTTCAAAATAATAAAAATGGTTCTTCTTTGAAAAAGTCTGATTGTCAAACTTCTGTTCCAAAAGTGAATGATAAAATTGATTGTAAATTACAAGAAGTTGTTTATTTTGATCAATCCGGACGACCCACGACCACAATGGCTTGGGTTCCACTTTCTAACTGATTCTCGTTGTTTATGTAGGGACAACCAAGGAGGACTATCAACAATACATGGTATGTGGATAGTGGTTGCTCTCGACATATGACAGGGAATGTTAGATTGCTTGAGGATGTAAAACAAATTGATGGTGGTTATGTCGCTTTTGCGGGAAATAAAGGCGGGTACATAACTGGCCAGGGAACGTTAAAGAATGACAAAGTCAAATTTGAAAAGGTGAATTATGTTGAGCAGCTGGAACATAATCTTTTAAGCGTATCACAAGTCTGTGACAAGAAGTTTTCATTCCATTTCAACGATACTGAATGCTATATTCTGAAACCGGGTTTTGTGATTCCTGATGAATGGATTCTCATGAAGGCTCCGAGGAGAAATGACACGTATGTCCTTGACATGAGTGTCGCCACTACAACAGATTCAATTCCAACATGTTTACTCTCCAAGGCGTCGGAATCTGATTCAATATTGTGGCATAGGAAGCTAGCTCACATTAACTTTAGGAAGATGAACTACATTGTTAGGAATGATTTGGTTCTTGGTATTCCTAAAATGAAATTCTCAGTTCCTGATGATTGTATTCCGTGCAAGAAGGGGAAGCAAAGAAGGAAATCTCACAAATCTAAATCGACAAATTCAATCGTAACTCCTTTAGAGTTGCTACATATGGATTTGTTTGGTCCTATCAGTATCAGGAGCATTGGTGGGAAATCGTATTGCTTGGTAGTAACTGATGATTACTCCAGATTTTCATGGGTTAAGTTTCTTTCTTCTAAAGCTGAAACCACTGAGTTGGTGCAATACTTAATCCTGGGTTTGGAGAATTTATTCAATCTGAAAGTCAGAAGAATCAGGAGTGACAATGGCAGCGAATTTAAGAATAGAAAAATGGGCTTATTCTGTCAACAAAGAGGAATTCATCATGAATTCAGTGCGCCATATGTTCCTCAACAAAACGGTGTCGCTGAACGAAAGAACAGGACGTTGGTCGAAACAGCTCGCACGATGCTTGTAGATTCTAAGCTTCCAGTCACCTTTTGGGCTGAAGCTGTGAATACTGCGTGTCACGTTTTAAACAGGGTCTTGACCGTCAAGCGACACAACAAGACTTGCTATGAATTGCTGAATAATCGAAAGCCGAATCTGGATTATTTACTACCTTTTGGTAATCCTTGCACCCTACTGAAAGTTCGAGATGTCCCAACAAAATTCAGTGCAAAGGCTATTGAAGGGATTTTTCTAGGGTATGTGGCTAATTCGACAACCAAGAGGGTTTATAATAAAGAGACACGCCAAGTTGAAGAATGGTTCCATATTGACTGTTCAAATCGGTCTTTACAAAAAATGACGATTGGTCCGGATTGGGCGTTTGATTATGAAAACTTATTCAAGTCTTTTCATTTACCTTCTGACATTTCTGATGAAGATGCTGCTGTTCTTTATGATTCTTGTCAGGATACACAGCACAATGGATTTCTCCCAAATGCAGTTCCAACTTCATCGATTCCATCTACTTCTGCTCCCGATCCTAATGTTGCTTCTTGTTCAGGTCCACAAGATTCAGAGAGTGAGGAGGATAATGCTATTTTTCAAGATTCTTCTGCTGATACGTTGTTGGGTGATGATCCATTACCTTCGACACAGGATCAGGGGGAGATTCCTACAAATTTAGACTCGGAAATTCCAATTACTCAAGATTATTCTTATCAATCTGAATCTACTCAAGTTGACGTGTTGTCGGTTCCTGAGGTCGAATCCATCAAGGAACTCAAAGATCATCCGGTGACAAATATAATTGGAAATAGGATGGAGTGAAAACACGTTCTCTTGTTGACACTACTTGTTTGTATACTTGCATTAAAGATTCTGGTGTTTTTGATGATTGCTCACATTCATGCTTTATTTCACAGATTGAACCCAAGAATGTTAAGATGGCTTTAAATGACAATAACTGGATAGAAGCTATGCAGGAAGAACTTGCTCAGTTTGACAAACTTAAGGTTTGGAATCTTGTTGATCTTCCAAAAGGTGTGTATCCAATAGGAACAAAATGGGTGTTTAAATGTAAGAGAGACGATCGAGGTGTCGTAGTACGCAATAAGGCAAGATTAGTTTTTCAGGGCTTCAATCAACAGGAAGGAATTGATTACACCGAGGTTTATGCGCCGGTTGCACGGCTCGAAGTTATAAGGCTGTTTCTAGCTTTTGCTTCTTTTAAAGGTTTTAAGGTGTTTCAATTAGACGTCAAGAGTGCGTTTTTATATGGAAAGGTCAAGGAGGAAGTCTATGTGTGTCAGCCGCCGGGGTTTGAAGATCCACTGAATTCGAATATGGTCTTCAAGCTTGATAAGGCTCTCTATGGTCTTCATCAAGCTCCTCGTGCGTGGTATGAAACATTATCCACACATCTTTTGGCAAATGACTTTGTTCGTGGAAAGATAGACTCGACCTTATTCATAAAGAAATCAGGGGGAGATTACCTACTGGTACAGATTTATGTGGATGATATTATTTTTGGCTCGACAAATGAAGGGTTGTGCAAAGACTTTAAGGGTGTTATGAAGTCGAAATTTGAAATGTCTGCTATGGGAGAGTTATCGTTTTTCTTAGGTTTACAAGTAAATCAAAAGGAAGATGGTTTCTTTATTCATCAGTCCAAGTATGTCAGATACATCTTAAGCCGGTTCAAGATGGAGGACTGTACCCCATATGATACTCCAATTCCGGTCAATCATAAGTTAAATTCTGACCCAGATGGAAAAGATGTGGATTGTCGACTTTACAGAGCTATGATTGGATCCCTCATGTACTTAACCGCTTCAAGGCCGGATATAATGTTCGCCGTGTGTATCTGTTCCAGATTTCAGGAAAAGCCAAAAGAATCTCACTTAATTGCTGTGAAAAGAATCTTTCGGTATTTAAAAGGAAAACAACGTTTAGGGCTATGTAATCCTCATGGTTCTAACTTTGATTTCAATGCTTATACTGATTCTGATTTTGGTGGTTGTTGTCTGGACAGGAAATCTACAACAGGTGGTTGCCAGTTCTTAGGAAATCGACTTGTGTCCTGGCAATGCAAAAAGCAAACCACAGTCTCAATTTCAACATGCGAAGCAGAATACATCGCTGCTGCAAGTTGTTGTTCACAGATCCTGTGGATACAACAGCAATTGAGAGATTACGGTTTGAATTTCACAGGAACCCCCATGTTTATAGATAATAATGCTACTATGTCCATAACGAATAATCCTATTAAACATAGTAAAACTAAGCACATCGAAATTCGATATCATTTTATACGTGATTGTGCAGAGAAAAGGTTGATTGAGCTGATCAAGGTACACACTGAAGATAATTTTGCTGATTTGTTTACCAAAGCATTTGATCGTGCCAGGTTTGAATTCCTAATTAAAATGATTGGAATGATCAATCCTGATTAAAAGTTTTTCAAAATCAGAATTTCATGGAAAATTTTGTTTTTAAGTTCTTTTATTGCTTTATTACATTTCTGCATTTACATTTTCAGTCAAAAAGCTTAATTTATAAAAAGTAAAAACAAATTGAAAAATATAAAATTTGACATCATTTGAGGTTAGAGAAGAAATGATAGTACATCAGTGATTAGTTCATTTCACACGACCTTAGTAGACCTTGATATATGATTGATTAAAATAAGTTGATTTGATCTAAATTTCAAAGTCTGCATAAATAAGAAATGATAGTGTTGTGAATGCTCTATTCTTGATAATTTTGTTTTAAAATTTGTGTATAAAATTTGAAACTTGAATTGTCAATAGGCTAAAAGCGTTTTGAAACTAATAGTAGTGTGAAAATTAAATATAATATGATTACATCTGTGATTTAAATACATTATATGCCTGGGTGTGTGTGTAAAAGATCATTATCAGATAAAGAATATTAGCTTTTAATAAAGATTTTCCTATGAGATCAATTTCGGGTTATGTCCTTAGCACTATTCATTCGATTTGCTTCAGTGCCCATGTTCCGAAAAAGCATGCAATTTGAAGTATAATCAAGATATGTACTTGACAACATCTGTCAAACATATACTAGCCCTTGGATCATATTGATAAATCATCTTTACTGATTCCATTGAATTCATAATCCAGATAACAGTTGGATCCACGTACCTGAATCTTATGATTCCACACATATAAGCCAAAACATTGAATCATTCGATTCTGAATCTCATTGATTCCTATACAATCCAATTTGGATTCTGCTATTCATGTGCTAAGTGATGTCTCCTCATTCTGAATATTCAAATAATCTTTAGTAAAATCTTATATGTCATAAAGATAGTGCATTTACATTCTGTTTGGCATATATGTGGGGTACACGATGTTTTTCATCTAAATGGTACTAAATCACATGAATTTGGAGAATAAATGCTTATAGTTTCAAATAATATGATATTGACAAATTTAAGAATTCATGTTTTATATTTCAAATTCGGTATAAATAAAAGAGCATTTTATAACCTGATCTTATTTACTTTGAAATTTATCGCGTATCATTTCAAATATTATTCAAATTGAATGAGTTTCAAAATGAAAAAGATGCAAAGCGCACAAAATTGAGTTGAATGGTCTCATACTATAGGTTACCCTTTGTTATTGATAATATGTGTGATGAATTAATTGAATACTGATATGATCTTCTTGCTCATGCTGTAAAATCCAAAAATATGTGTTTCTGTTTGTACAGATAAAATCCAAAAATATGTGTTTCTGTTTGTACAGATAAAATCCAAAAATATGTGATTCCGTTTGTATAGATAAAACGCAAAAAGATTTTGTTTTTCATTTTCCATGAAAATTTCTAAACTTTTATTAAAATTGTTCGGGATTGGATCGAATATGTGTTGCTGATGGAAGTTCAAGATTTGACAGGTTGAAGTTGATAAAATTTTGTTCAAGGCAAAAAGGTTGAAAAGCAATTAAGTTCGCCTGTGTACAGTGAAGCGAACTTAATAAGTTCGCTTAAAACAGTGAAGCGAACTTAATCTGATTATCCGGGGTGAAGCGAACTTAGGGGAGAAGCGAACTTATCTTGTTCGCCGAAGGCTTGTTAAGCGAACTTAATAAGTTCGCCTAATTAAGCGAACTTAATGGGTTTAAGGATTTAGATCAGGCGAACTTGTAAGTTCTTCGTCTTTCTCAGTTTTAGGCGAACTTAACTGTAATTTTTTGAAATTCTTAAACATTGTTGTTGGAGTTGTTTACTGATTCTATCATATCCCAAATTGAATTACGAACTCAACCAAGGTAATTTCATCGAGTTTCATCCGTTAAATTGTGGGTATTCGGTTGATTTGTATCTCGGTTTTCTAGGGATTTACAAACTCTGAGTTTGACCTAATTTTTGTGTTGAAATTTCAAATTGACCATTCATTAGTGTTTGTTAAGTATATTCGATGGTTTGACAAAGCTTATTTCACAATTTTAACTCGAATTGCTCAATTGATTGATTTTCTGATATCTGAATTTGAAACGTCACAGTTCAGGCGAACTTGTTCCAAGCGAACTTGTTCGAAGCGAACTTGTTAGGCGAACTTAATAAGTTCGCCTCTTGCACTACTAAGCGAACATATTAAGTTCGCCTAGGGGACAGTGAGGATTTGGACTTGTGAAATTTTTTTTGTTTGAAATTTTTAAAAAAAAAATTTTTTCTTTGTTGTTTTGTTTTGTTTGTACTCGTTATTTTTTCTAATATGTTTGTTGTCCAAATGTTTCAGATGGCTCGACGTGTTGAATATAAACATAATCAAGTGGCATTGTTAGATCCTAACATGTCCGAGGCGGTCAATTTTCAAGGAATAATCAGATTTCTAAATCGTTCGCGTCTTCATACTGCTTTATCTGCTGATCCTTACATCAGTTTGGTATACATACAACAATTTTGGGATACGGTTCATCAAGATACGGACGTCGAACCTCATGTTCTTCGTGCCACTGTTAATATTACCGAGATTGCAATATCTGAAGAGACGATTCGTATTGCTCTTGATTTGGGTGGAAATGTTGACGATCCATTATCTTATCCAGGCACTCTGATTCTGGGTTGTTTTCAACGGATGGGATATAGTGGGAAACAGAATGATACCCAAGCACGAAAAGGTGAATTAGTTAGTGAATGGAGGTATTTTATGCATGTGATTATTCAATGCATCTCTCCTCGCAAAGCTGGCACCGATGGATTGAAGATGGCTCTTCAAACTGCTATGGTGGCCTTAACATTGAATAAACGATTCAATTTTCCACTTTACTTCTATCGGGAGATGGTCATGCAGATTAATCCAGCTGAAGGTCAAGGTTTCTTGATGTATCCTCGTTTTATTCAAATGATACTCAACCACCTTATTCCTGATCTTCCACAACATCCAATAAGATTAACGTTGACTCCAATGTCCAAACGTATCTTTACCAACTGTACGAAGGTGAAACAGCAAAATGATGCATTGATTCCAGTCAATACTCCTTTGTTTGGGCACTTAATCAATCCTGATTATGTTGCACCATTGAATGACAACTGGTTTCATCCTGATGAACTTGCTCAAACTCAAGGCGTCAATGTTCAACAACAACAACAGCAACAATCACAACAACCCGCACAACAACATGTTCAACAACAACAGATACCAGTTCCTCAAGTACAAGTTCCCGTACAACCACAAATTCCTATTCCTGAACATGTTCCTATTCCACAAGCTGAAGTTGAAATACCTATTCAGGAACCAGTTCAAGAAGAGGTCGTTCATGATCCTAATCAAGATCTAGGAATGAACATGGATGATTTCGTTGATGATGCTGTGAACTCGCCAATTCCAGAAACTAAAGGGAATGTGGTGACCGATGATGATTCTAGTTCCAGCTCAAGTAATACGACATTATCGGTGAATAAAAGCATTGATTCTGATGACTCTAGGGATTTTTCCTCAGGTCATTATGAACGGTTGGCTACAATTCCACTGGCTAATGCTGGCAAACGCATTAAATCTCAAGCCAGACGACCAAGAAGAAAGTCTGTTCGGGATCCTCCTTCCGGATCAGTACTTGGCAAAAGATCATTGGTCGATGAGAGTACTGACACTGATAGTGACTTTAATCCAGATCCTACGCGTCAGAAGTTAATGTCTGCTTCAATTGCTGCTGCACAATCTTCTCAGGTAGTCGAGGATGCTAATTTTGTTGCTTCATTGATAATTACTCCTCCAAGATCTAAGGATCCATCTCCAATGATTTCTCCTGTTCCTCCAGTCATTCTGACTACTTCAAGTCCTTCTGTTCCACAATCAACAGCTGGTCCGTCAAAGCCTTCTGATTCTGAAAGGATTACTTTCCTTGAATCTCAAGTGCTTTCTCTACAAACCCAAGTAAACACTCTTGTGTCTACTGATTCACAACGGCAGCTGGTGATTCAGACTCAAGCTCAACAGATTGCTGACATGCAAGCATTAGTATCCAAACTCGTTCAACGTCTTGACGCTCAGGGGGAGTTGAGGATACCTGATACTTGTCACACAGAGTCTATTCAAAGACGTGATGATGAAGACAATGATCCTGCTGGAAATATTGAAGGTGATCGTCAATACACTGACGCTAATCCTATATCTAGGGTTCAGGGGGAGTCGACATCACAATCCCTTGAAGGAAACAAAGACAAAGATACTTATGGTACTAATGAAGAAGAAATTTTGTTATTGGCGTTCTTTCAAGATTCAGAAGAAGAGGAAGCTGAAAAGATTGCTTGTCTTGATGACATTGATGATTTATTCAATGACATGGAAGATGATATGTCGGATAATGAGATAGAAGAAGGAGAAATAGTAGAGATTGAAATAGAGAAATATAAAGATAGTGTTACTTATGAAGGCTGTGATGGTCTTAAGGTGCCGTATAATTTCATCCGGGATGATGTTATTCCTGAATTCACTTGTGAAGGAGTAACAGATTCTATGGACTCTGTTGAAGACGTCACACTGCCTAATGATACAGCTGATTCAAAGATGGATACTGATGATGAGACAATTCAATCCAATAAAGGTGCTGAAACTGAAACTACTCACACTGAGTCTCCGAAGGTTAATGAAGAACCTGAGATGTACAGAGATACAGGAATGACACGAGAATAGTGGAGAGAAGTTGTAAACAGTTAGATGAAGGTGCTTCCCAAGTCTCCAGCACAACCTGCTCAGAAAGAGAAATATGTGAATAAAGAGCAGTGTGTAGGAAGAATCATAAGTTGGTTCTATGATGATGAATCAAAATTATTTGCAATTAAACGATCTGACGGTGTTCAATACTTAAAGCCGAGGATCAAATATTGCAATACCTTGCCGAGGTGTGAAATAAATGGTCTAGCTTCAAAGCCACTCATTAATAGATCGAAGAATGGTTTGGCTGATGTGATAGCAAACCTGATCAAGAAAGAAGGAAGTTCAGGAAAATATGATCGGATGAAACCACAAAAGGGAAAGAGAGTGAAGAACACAGATCCAAAGACTGGGAAAGTAACCTGGAGATACAAGTATAAACCAGTGCGTGCTATTCACAAGATACCATTAAAGAAGATTCCTCAAGACTTTCTTGGGAATATGAAATGGTGGTATGTTGATGTTAATACTGGTGAAGCAAGGATTGAAAATAAAGATAATAAGGTCATTGTGAGTTTCTATGACGCAATGAATCTTATTAATTTTTCAAAGAAAGATCAGAGGACGTTGCGAAAGAATGAGATAATGTACACTGACGTTTGGAGAGAACAAGGTCTACAGTACAAAAGACTTTTGGAGATATGCAGAAGATATGGTGTGCATGCTGGCAGCAGACTACCGGATAACTGGAAGAGCTCAAAATAAAGACTAAAGACTGAAGATAAAGCTATTGTCAAGGGGGAGTCTGTTAGGACATAGATTGTAATGACAAAAGCTTGTAATAGTTAGATTTTATATCTTTATGTTTTTGTTATATAAATGTCATAAGTCTTAAGTGTTTTACAAGTGAGCCTAGAGGCGAACATGTTAAGTTCGCCTGGTCTATCAGAGGCGAACTTAATAAGTTCGCTTAGGTATAACTGAGGCGAACTTGTTAAGTTCGCTTAAGCTGTTAGAGGCGAACTTAATAAGTTCGCTTATATCAGGTCAGTTGGTTATATATATGGATGTTTTACAGAGTCACTTAGAGAGATAGAGATCGAACCAGAGAGATCAGATTGATTCTGTAAACATCATTATGATTGGAATACAAATTGAGAAGTTTATTTACTTGATTGTTTGCTTTGTCTTTTATGCGTATAAACGTTAACTCGTTGGATTCCGCACTCCAAGTAAACGTCACGTCTTATCACGAGATCGATCCGTAGACGCGCCATGGGGACCTACAGATGTTTGGTCGGCTCCACATGGTATACCAATTCGTACCTTTGCGTTACCGCGCATTGGGTTGATCCCAAAACATGGCAAATGATGAAGCGTACAATCGCGTTTGACTTGTTTGAATATTCACACACTGGCAAAATTTCATTTTATATATTAGATGGTGTTATAACCGAATTTAAATTACAAAATAAACTTTTTTCAATGTCTTTTGATAATGCATCTAATAATACAAATGCGGTTCAAAAACTAAAAATGAAATATAAACCGGCTTGCAAAGGCGTTTTTTTTTTCCATAGTCGATGTGTTGCACACATCATTAACATGGCGGTTCAAGCCGGGCTTGGAATTGAAGAAGTTTCAAACTTAACAAATGCTTTTAGAGTAATGCTTAAAGATATTTTTAGTAGCAAAAAAAGATAGCATGATTATATTAGATTTTATCGTGAAACAAATAATCTTTGCTTAGGTCCGAATTGGGACGTCGAGACAAGATGGGACTCGACTCAAAATATGTTTCAAAGTGCTTTACGACAAAGACAAACTTTAGAAATGTTTCATGAATTGTTTTCCTCAAAACCTCGTCGTATAATTTTAAGTTTCCGTTTACGAGTTGGGACATTTTAAAAGATATAACCGAATTGCTTGAAGTTTTCAAATCCGTCACCGCTTTTTTATCCGGTGTTTATTATCCCATAACTCCATTAACTCTTAAAAAAATATATTTAATGGCTAACAAGTTGTATGAACTTCAAAATAAAAGCACTCTTTTTACAAAAATGATAAAACCGATGAAAGAAAAATTAGTAAAATATTTTCAAGAAATGCCTCTCGTAATAACTTGTGCCACCGTGTTAAACCCTACCATAAATGTTTTCGGGGTTGAAACGTTGATTGATAAAATTACTTACGCTTTGAATTTGGATAGTGTAAACATCCATTTTGCAGAAGGCACAAAAACATATAATGTTTACAAGATTTATTTGATGTTTATTTACATAAATATGTTACAACTTCGACTCCACATGACACAATGGGTACATCATCAAGTGGTAGCTCGAGAGATGTTAACTTGAATTTATATAACGAAATGTTAAATGAATTTAGTAAACGGGCTCAAGGTAGCACCCCGAGTAGCGAACTCGGAAAATATATTGGCACAAACTTTTTATCGTTTATGCCTCCTTCCGTTTTTGAGGATTTTGATATTTTGGCTTGGTGGAAAAAAAACGAAGCTTCATTTCTGATTCTTTCCACCATGGCCCGTGATCTACTAACCGTCCAAACTTCCACGGTAGCTTTGGAATCTGCGTTTTCTTTTAGTGGCAGGCTCTTATCAATACGAAGGACTAGACTCACCCTCGTGGTGATGGAAATGTGCATTTGCTTGAAGGACCATTTGGATGCGATGGATAGGATACAAGACCAAACTTCTCGAAGACGAAATTCAAGCCGAAGAAACCATATACAACAACGAGGTTGATCTTGGAATATCCGAACCAATCACCGATGAAGAACTAGCCGAAGATGCAGGCTACGAAGCTCCGGTTCCGAAGATAACACACAAGAATAGGCTACGAATCTCCGGTTTCGAAGATAACGCACAAGAATAATCAATCAATATTCCAAAAAAATAAAAAAAAATATATTGTCATTTGTAATGTTTTCCCACTTTATAATTTTATCCTGTAATGTTTTGTAATTTTCGAACTTTTCGAATATCAATAAACGTTGAACTTTATGTTTTTATATTTGTTATATTTTTTTGATTTTTTGTTAAATATACGGAATTTTATTGAATTTATTTGATTTTTTAATAAAAAATCGGTTTAAACTGGTTTAATACCCAAACCGGGTACAACCCGACCCTAACCGGTTTAATAGGTTAGGGATTTTCATGTCTCCAAACCGTTTTAACCCGACCCGGTTTATGGGCAAACCAGTTTTGACCAACCGTTGACCAAACCGGTTCAGGTCGGTTTAAATTGGTTCGGGTATAAAAACCGTTTTGTGCACCTCTGTAACATCCCAAAAAAAATAATAATAAAACGACCGTTATAATAACGGAATAAACGAACGAAGCATGACGGGCCGGGCCGGATGGGCTAGAAGGGGAGCCTCCCTATAAATAGCCAAGGATCATCACCATTTTCTCTCATTTGCAACATCTAGAGAGAGAAACCGTAGAGAGAGAAAGTTGGCGGATCGACCCGAGATTTTAGCAAAGTGTTACTCCATAGCTCGTGAGAAGAACCTCCGGACCAGAAGCTCGATTCAGGTAACGATCCGACCTAAATCTGAGTTTTAGTTCGTTTTTGGGTTTTTCGGGTTTTGGGTGAAAATGTAACATTTTAACAGATGAAACTGAAGGATAAACATAGATTTGAGGTCCTTAATGGAAAACGAACGTTTTGAATGCAAACAGGTTCGGGATCTTGAAGTGATCAGACCCGAATGAGAAAGTTAGGGTTTTTGCGAAGAACAGGTCGTGCGCACTTATCAAGTACGCACGGAGCAGGTCCTGCGTACTTATCAAGTGCGCAGGAAGAGAGCACTGCGTACTTATCAAGTACGCAGGAAGAGGATCCTGCGTACTTATCAAGTACGCAGGAAGCAGGGTCTGCGTACTTGCTAAGTGCGCAGGCATCAGGCTGATTAGGTAAAGTCGGTATGTTTAGAAGGTTAAACCGTTAGAGTCGGGATTTGGTCTGATGTGTACTTAACTAATCAATTCAGATCGGAAGTGACGTAGTGGGACCTTTGTTTAGGGCAACCCGGATTAGCTTATCAGGTGAGTTCTAGAAGCCCTCTTTTAAATGTTTTATATAATGATTTCGGACTGGTGTGCATACATATGAAATGATGTTTTTACGAAACGATGATTATGAAACTATGTTTATAAAATGATGCTTATGAAACTATGTTTACGAAATGAAATGTTTTGGAATGAATGGTTTATGGAAAGAAAGTTTATGAACGAAAGGTTTACGAACGAAATGTTTATAAAGAAATGGTTTTAAACTAAAGGTAAAGGGTTTCGAAAATGAATGAAAGGTTTTATGAAAAGAAAAGAAAAAAAGGGCAAAGGTTTTAAAGAAGTCATTACAAATCTAATATGTCGAATGAATGGAATTGACGAATGAAGTCTGGGAATGTAATTCCCAGCCTTGTGGTAGATTATGGACAGCGAGCCATAGTTGCCATAAGAGCAACAGGGGCAGTGTCTTGGTGGCCTGCCAATGGTTTGATGTTGTACAAATGGTAAGGGAGTAACGACGGTTACTCGGGTGATGACGATCATCCTAAGGGAATGAGGTAAGGGGAAATCAATGACGACGACACGTAATGGTTGATTCCCAAAGGAAAGATGCGTGTTGGGCAATGACGGCGATAGGTAACGGTTGACCCCACGTATTGAATGGTTGTGGCAATGACGGCGATACGTAGCGGTTGCCCACAACATCAAAGGTTCCTTCGGGGACACAGAGACGCTTAAAGAGAGATACAGATTGTAGATAGTAATGTATGACTTAAATGAATGTTAAATGTTTTAAACAATTGATCCGTTCAATGTGTTTATGACGAGCAAAAATGTTTGAAGGTTTTCAATGATGAATGAAAGACCCTGTTTTTCTTATACGTGATGTTAAACCCTAATGAATGTTTGAATGATGAACCATTTCTTAATTTGAACGAAAACTAGAACTCACCAGCGTAGCTGACTTTTTAGTGTGCGCATTCAGGTTAAGGCAGGTTAAGAGGGTGGACGGTGATGCTTGGCTAGCGAGAGGAGTTACCCGACTGACTATGAAGACTGGCATCCCGTTATGTTTAGTTATGATGTATTTATGTTGTAAACAATGTTTACGCTTCCGCATGTATGAACAATGATGACATTATGTTTGAATGAAATTTTCCGCTGCGTTATTGATATTCATGTTTAAGAACTGTTTGTGAATGAGTAAATCCAACAAGTGAGGCCTCCCGGGTTTGGGGCCTTACAACCTCTAGCGCCACGCGGGTTCGAGGCCCACAATGGCCGGTTCTATGGTTATTAAATATTATATTGGGTACAATTGTAATTCTAGAGGTGGTCAATATGGGTAGCCCACTTGATAGAAGCATATGCCTCTTAGAAAAAATGTTTCAAGTTTAAACATGTGTTTAGAATTATTATTATAAAAACATTTGTTGATAGAAGAAAAAAATGAAAAAGAAAACTTTGTGTGCAGAAGCACGTTTGGTCATTTCAACATAAAACGTTTTACATTGACCATTTAATTTAAATAAAACTACAAAATAAACCTTTAAATTAACTTAAGTTTTGAACAACTTCATCTTAAATTAGGTACTAACACAATTAATTAAATTAAGTATATGAGTAATGTTTTATCTTTTTAAATAGCTGATTAATTTATAATTGTTTTTTTAGGTAAATTTTGTTTTGAGTCCCTTAGTTTGCTTCAAATCACTATTTAAGTTTAATAGTTTTAATTTTAATTTTTAAATACTTTTTATTTTTATTTTCGTCTCAATTAAAGTCAGACCTCTAACACCGTTACAATCATTCTGTTAACCTAATATAAATTAACTAAAATACCTTTAGTATTACAAATAAAATAAAATTATTTAATTCTAAACACATCCCACTTTTCACCCCACATCCTCTCTCTCTCTCTCTCTCCTTCTTCTTAAACCAATCACCACCACCATCTCCAACAACCCCGCCGGCTAGACCCACCACCACTGCGCAACCCCACCACTATAACCAACAGATCTACTTACCGTCAAAACCCCCACCACCAACCACTGGCACCCCACCACCAACCACCACAACTTCTGGTCAATCCTCCTCATAAACCTCCTCCTCCTGGTCGCCATCTCCGGCTAAATCGAACCAACCACTACCACCGTCCTCCCCAACACCACTACCGTTACCAATCTGAACCGAAATGGCACGCACGGGTCGCCAGAAAAACGTGGGTCTCGGATCCCTAATTCTCTGCCGAAAAACGGGTTTTGCAACACTAGCCTACCACCGTCAACGCGATGGATCTCTCGCAATACGTTGCAGTAGTTTAACTGTTTCAATATTATGGGCAAACACATCTAACACTGAATTTGCCAACATGGATTCAGCCACTAAATCACCCCGGAAATCAGAAGTCAAACACTCCACCATTATCTCTGGCTTGCTTTTCCGCCACACATGACCTTTATCAAATATTTTACCTTTTTGTATTCTAAATGGCTTGTAGAAATTAAGATCATCAGTCCATTTAGGGTTAATGGAATTGGTCTTCTTCATCTGGTAGAAAGATATCGCAGAGAGAGGAGAGTAGAGAGAGGAATTATAAACTTATCTAGTTTTTTTTGTTTTTTTGTTTTTGTGATATCTTTTTTATTAACAATAGGGGTATATTCATCATTTAATAAATAATTAACAGGAAATATGTGTTAAACAAAGAGCATAGTTCACTAATAAAACATGAGGTTTTTACGAATCAAAAGCATCAAGATGAACAATATATTGTATGTGTTAAAGAAAAAGGATGCAAAGAATATGGAGCGATGTTATCCGAATTTGAATTACCAGCGAAAGACAACAATGTCAAAGATGATGGACCAAGTTACAAGAGAAAGAAAATAGAAGCAGTTGATGTTATATCACTCAGATACGGAGCAACCACAACTCAAATAGATCGAAGGACACAAGCGGAAGAAAGTAATGAACAAGAAAAAGACAATGACGCTCAAGAAGAATTTAAAAACAAGGAAGAATTTGCTTGTCTTAAGATCAAAGAAGAGCGTAAAACTGAGTTTTAAAGTAATGGTGTTCTACAACATGATTGACATAAAGATGATAAAGCACATGATGGTTATCAAGACATAGAGAAGGATCAAAGTACAAGTAAAGAAGATCCGAAGGAAGTTAAAGACTTCATTCTCTTGGAGAATGAAGATGCTAAACCATGAAGATATTAAAGACATGGATTAAGAAATTAGAAAGAATATTTAATTATAATTTCTTAATCCTTATGGGTCAACTTTAGAGGTCAATTATAATTAATAGAAACTAAGTTTAGTATGGTATTTATTGTATATGTATAGTATAGGGTCTAGAATGATTTGTCAAGATATGTGTTATGTGCCTCCAAGATGTGTGCAGTTTTCCTTTTTCCCATGACCCAAGCCATGCACACGTTCACCTCCATTTTCTTAGTTTTAGTGTTTCCATTTTCTTTGGTTAGTGGGGTTAGTTTATTTTGCATGTTAATTCACTTTGCTTTGTAAGGCTATATATAGCTATAGTATTTGCTGGAGAATTAAGAATGAAAATTATAAACTACTTTTAAATTCTCTTTAAATATTCTTCTAGTTTCGTGTTATTTTCTTTAGAGCTTAACCCACTCAAAGGGTTATTTATCACAAATCCGATTGGTACATAACAATATGTACGATGTTTGAATTGTTGCAACTCTACGAACACATCAGTTCAATTCGTTAAGTGTATAAGGGGCGATCAACATCAAAAACAATCATCAGAGTTTATCAATTCAATATTAAAGTCTTGTTCTTTCAATCTCTATTCTTCTATTACCTTTCAATTGTGTATTCCTAAGAAGATCTTGGACAACAAGTACATATGTGTATGAATATATAAGCTAAGCTTATCCGAATTAGGCAAGATTGCAAAGGCTTTGATTTGATAGGTGTTTAACTACTTTTAGAATTTCATTTTAACTTTAAGCAACCCATGAACAACTTTAAGTAATCATGAAATCCTAAACAAATGTTATGTTTCATAATGAGCACAATGTAATTCATGCAAGATAATATATATTTCATATTTAATTGGCTTGACCCTTTTCACATATTAATTTGTCATAGCACCCACTTTTCAAATGTCACGTAAATAATAAAAAAAAAACATCAATTAATCTGTGTCACGTAAATGCTCATCGAACTTCGTTTTAAAACGTGTGAGGCACAACGAGGTGTTTAGGTCTTGATAAACGACACACGAGGCGTGAGGTGAAAGCTTCATGCACGCAAGGTGGGTTGTATGTACAACCGATATATCTTCATCCCTTTTTTTTTTACATACGAGTCTCCTTCGGACTCTAATTTTTAAAATCAAGTTATCAAATCACAACAAATCAACACAATACGAAAGATTGTAACTTCAAATTCTAAACTATTTAATATCCATAAATACGAGTCATAGCAAAAATAAAAGTCAAGCATCTAGCAGATTGTGTCCTACAATGTAACTATCAACTCCCAATGTTCATATAACCATAATCCGAGACCTAAAACAATGGCTTGCAAACAGATTCTAGGTGTACCTTCATAACTTGAAGCTCAGCAATTGGTGCAGCTTTGTTGTTCTTGAGCCACTTGCTCGTTTTAGCAACGGCATTCTTCATTTCCTTCAAGATTTCGGGGCGCGCCGTCTTCTTGATATTGTAGTCTTTGATCTTATTCTTCACCTTGTACAAACAGTCATCTAATGCATTGTATGCATTCACTTTCTTCTTGAATTCTTTGTCCTCAAGTTTGTACTTCTCAGCATCTTCTACCATCTTTTCGATCTCTTCCTTGGGGAGTCTTCTTTTTGCGTTGGTAATTGTTAGTTTCTTAAACTTACCAGTTGATACAATCCCGGCTGTGACTTTGAGGATACCATCGGCATCTATTTCAAAGCTTACGATAATTGAAGGGACTCCTTTGGGAGCGCGTGGTATTCCATAGATGCATAAATCACCCAATAAATGATTACACGTAGATTTTGATCTTTCACCTTGATACACCTTGAAACGAATGGTACATTGGTTATCGTAGACTGTAGTGTGTCGTTTGGCATTACCCGTAGGTAATGAAGTGTTACGCGGGATGGATACACTAAATACTCCTCCTTTTGTTTCTACACCAAGTGATAAAGGAGTGACATCATGTAGCACAACATCTTGAACACCCTTGTGAATGCTACCACTTACCTTTGCAGCCATAACGGCTGCACCATACGCAACAGCCTCGTCAGGGTTCACACTCTTGCATAACTCTTTGCCAACAAAAAAATCCTGCAGCATATGCTGGACCTTTGGTATCCTAGTTGAGCCACCAACAAGAACCACTTGGTCTACACCAGATTTCTTCATCTTAGCATCTTTTAAACATGTCTCCAGAATCGCGATGCACTTATCAAACATACCCATGTTAAGTTCTTCGAATTTAGCTCGAGTAAACTTCATAGAAAAATCAATCCCCTCATGCAAGCAATCCAACTCAATTGATGTTTGATTAGTACATGATAAAATCCTTTTTGCTTTCTCACAAGCAAATCTCAACCTCCCCAATGCCCTTTGGTTCCCAATCAAGTCCTTATTCCATCTCCTCTTGAATTCCGTCACACAGTGATCCACCATGCGGTTATCAAAATCCTCACCTCCCAAATGAGCGTCGCCAGCAACAGATTTTACCTCAAAAATACCCCCTTTCTCAATAGTCATTAGACAAACATCAAAAGTGCCACCACCCAAATCAAAGAAAAGGGCATTTACCTTGCCAACAATACCAGACTTATTATCTAGTCCATACGCAATTGCAGCTGCTGTCGGCTCATTGATCATACGAATAACGTTTAAGCCAGCAATAGTACCAGCATCCTTGGTAGCTTGACGTTGTGAATCGTTGAAATAAGCAGGGACAGTTATCACAGCATTTTTCACAACTTTTCCAAGGTACGCCTCCGCAGTTTCTTTCATCTTGACAAGAATCATTGATGAGACCTCTTCAGCCAAAAACTCCTTCACTTGACCTTCGTATGTGACCGCAATCTTTGGTGTGTCGGCGGGCCCTTTAATGACCTTAAAAGGCCACAACTTCATGTCTTCCTGCACTTTGGAATCACTGAACCTCCTTCCAATCAACCTCTTAGCATCTGTAAATCCAGGGTTAATTAAATCAAAAACCAAGATTCTAATTCCCAAGAGCAGCACTAAAGATAATAACTGCCATTAAATCAACAACTATTTCCTAAAGACTAGCACTTATTTTTTACTGCCACTAATAGTTTATTCTAGATAAAAAAAACCCCAAAATGAACATTTTCCAAATCTTTTCCGCAAAACAAACATTAAATTTTTCATTTCCACATAATAAACATGTCAAAATTGTCAGATTAAAATCTGGCGAAATCGTTCACTTATGTGTGTTCACCAAAATCTTACACGTGTATTTTTTTCCCTTTTCCCCCAATTATTTTATAATTTTGGAAAAAAAGCCGATACTTTTCAAAAAAATAATCCGGTGTTTTCGTTCTAATTTTAAAATAATCCGGCGTTTTTATTCTAATTTAAAATAATCCGGAGAAAAGTGTAAAAATAAAACAAGTAGACAGACCGAATATGGTGTTAGCAGGGTTCATTGGTAGTTGATTCTTGGCGCCATCACCAACTAGACGTTCTGCATCAACAAAAGCAACAGAAGAAGGTGTGGTTCTGTTGCCTTGATCATTAGGTATGATTTCGATCCGATTATGCTTCCAAACCGCAACACACGAGTAAGTTGTTCCCAGATCAATGCCAATGGCCGGAGCATCTTGTCCTTTCACGTCCATTACGTTCAAAGTGAGGTAAATGTGTATTCCGTTTATTTCAGCGACTTGTAAGCTTTAATAAGACGATAAAAAAGGATATATATAACAGGATATTTGGAGATTACGTTTCAGTTTTCAAATATTAAAATCTGTTATCATCCTATTAGAATTTTAAATTTGATATCTATATTAAATTCGACTTTGTGATCTACAAAACAAAATATCTTATTTCATTTATTATTCTTATTATTGAAAAACATTAGCAAATGAATATTTTATATATGAATATAGTTTTTTCGTACTTCAGTTTATTGGAATCAATCTAAAAAATAAAAATCTAAATTTAAATTGAGTTTTGAGATTTGAATAGAAAAATATATATTTTTGAATTCAAAAATGACATCTAAAAAATCTAAATTCGATAGAAGAACCTGAAAAATATATGATTTGTTTCGTTAAAGGATATATATTTAAAAACACTAAAATAGAATTTGGTTTCTATTTAACTTGTTAGAAGTTTAAGCCTTAATGATGGCTACAAATTGGTGATTTCCGAATGCTTCAAAACCTTCTAAGCTTTGATAAGAAAAATTCAATGATAATAGTTCCCCCCTACAAACCAACGTAAGTATCATTAAAGAGTCGGGGTATATCTACCCTCCTTTGACTGTTTTTTACTTGTTGCACCCCCTACTCTTAAGTTTTTAAAAAAATACAAGTTAAATTTTTTTGTTTATTTTTTTTTTTTACTTTTCTCTTTTTCGTTAATTAGTCAAGTTGTTTGGTTTATTTAATTGTTTAGGTTTATCTTTTTGAGTTAAAGTTAAATATTAAATGTTAGTTTTATCCTTTACCTATTCTATTTCTCTACTTAACATTTAGTTTTCATCATTTAAAAGAAATCGAACAGAAGAGATTTTAATCAAGATAGGTTCTTGTTGCATGTTCTACTATTTTTCTCCTTCTGTGTGATGACCGCCCCCAACTATTTACGTCAAACGTGATCAAAGGTATGCTATGTTTCACTAAATTTACGCAATTAATGCTTCTCCTCCTCATCTATATCTATATTATATAATAAAGGTTTTGGTGAGTCACTTGTCACTCTTCTATACATCGTCATCATTTTTTCTCACATCTCTCTCCTATTAATTATACAAATTTTCTTTAATTGTTTTTTTATAATTTTTTGTTTTCCACCTCTCCCTCTCTCTTATTAAATAATAATGATTTCTATAATTATTTTTATAAAATATTTTTTATTTAAAAAAAAATAGGTTTGTTAATAAAACATTTTTAGAAATTGAACATCTAAAATTTATATTAAAAAACTATGTAGTATGTCATAAATCTATACTATATAATAAATAAAGGTTTTCCAATGCCACGTGTCGCCTCCATATTCATACTCATAAAATTTTTCCCGCCTCTCTCTCATAATAAATACATTTCCATATTTTTAATAATAATATATTTTTAAACAAATTATTAATTATACTAATAAAACACATTTATTTTAAATTATCTCATATTATAAGAAACTTTGAAATATAATTATTTAGTTTATGTTTTCAATCAAATTGTAAATGAAAGTTAAATTACATTGAATAATATTTAATGTATGTTTAAACTCAATTATATATTAATTTTTACATATTTTTTTATTTTGTTTTCTATTGTTAGTATATTAATACATTTTTCCATCTATAAGATACATATATAAAGATTTAATTATGTATTGATATTTTTCACCCTGTGTAGTACACAGGTTCTAAGCTAGTATATAATATGTAAATCTTTATTACTAAATATATAACATTACATTTATTTAACCCGTGTAATACACGGGGTTTCTAACCTAGTAACATATATACACAATTAATGCTTCTTCTCGATTTTAGAAAAACAAGTGTTTTCATATATACGCAAATCAAGTGTTTCCAAAAGAAACTTGTATACTTGTATACGCAAATCGGCCGTATATAATGGCGGAGAAAAATCAACTGATTATTTTTTTCTAGTTTGGTTCGTGGCACAAGCACGTAAGATGTCTGCATTTTCTACCAAGAAGGTATTATTTTTGTTTAAAGGTTGTAGCTACGAATAAGTTTGTATTTGACGGGTCGTGGTATACGTACCCCTTTCAATGAATTTTACTTGTTGCAAGCCCCCCCTCTAAATTTTCAAATTAATACGATTAAAACCAGTTTTTATTTTATAAAACGTATTTTAAAACTTAAAAAATTGTTTTATAAACAATGATTATTCGAATTGGGTAAAATGAGGGGGGGGTGTGGCAAGTAGGAGGGGGGGCGGTACGGCAAGTAGGAGGGGGTATACGCTTTATTTTATATAAAGTGTTTATAAATTTAAAAGAACGTTTTTAAAAATAATGATTTTTAGAAGGGGGTACGACTAGTAGGGGGCACGACAAGTAGGAGAGGGGAGGGGTATACGTTTTATTTTGTACAAAGTGCTTTTAAACATAAAAAAGAGTTTTAAGAATAATGATTTTTCGAATAGGATAAAATAAAAAGTTTAAAAGCTATTTTTTCAGGGGGGTACGACAAGTAGAAGGGGTTATGTATAGCCTAACCTGTGTTTTATTTTATAGAAAGTGTTTTTAAACTTAAAAATTAGTTTTATAAATAATTATTATACGTAGAAGGTAAGATGATGGGGGTACGACAAGTACAAGGGGGGGTATGACAAGTACGGGGGGGTATGACAAGTATAATAATTTTTCGAATGAGGTAAAATGACAAGTTTAAAAGCTATTTTTTCAGGGGGGTACGACAAGTAAAAGGGGTTATGTATAGCCTAACCCGTTTTTATTTTTAATGATTATACGAAGGAGGTAAAATGAGGGGGCTACGACAAGTACGATAGGGATGGGGGGTACGACAAGTAGGGGGAGGGGTATACGTTTTATTTTATACAAAGTACTTTTAAACTAAAAAAAAGGTTTTAGAAATAATGATTTTTCGAATTAGGTAAAATGACAAGTTTAAAAGCTATTTTTTCAGGGGGGTACGACAAGTAGAAGGGGTTATGTATAGCTTAACCCGTTTTTATTTTAAAGAAAGTGTTTTTAAACTTAAAAAATAGTTTTATAAATAATGATTATACAAAGGATGTAAAATGAGGGGGCTACGACAAGTAGGAGGGGTGTAAGACAAGTAGCAGGAGGATGGGAATACGTTTTATTTTATAAAAAATATTTTTAAACTTAAAAAAACAATTTTAAATATATGGATTTTTTAAAGGGAGAAAATATGACAAGTTTAAAAATTATTTTTTTCAGAAAGAGATACAACAAGTAGGGGGTACGCATAGCCTGACCCATAAGAGGTTCCTAGATGCTCAAAACATGGAGAGGATAAACATACAAAAATCTAATAACAAACTAAGAGATAAAAACCAAATGAATGATAAATGTAAAGTTTGCATAGTTAAAATAAACTCTAAAAATTCTATCATGATGCCCTTTCGTCATACTCCCCTTATTGAAAGATAACTCGTCTTCGAGATTTGTGTAAACTTGACATCACGAATCCAAACCAAAGCCACTTGGATCAAAAGATACATCAACTTGTTTTTTTATTCATTATCATAAAAAGCCATGATATTGAGACGTTTTTTTTTTAAATCGCATGATGTTTGAGCGAATGGTTGTTGGAAATAGTCCTTCAACCAAAATGTGAAATTGTCGAGCGTTGGGGATGGAGCGTCGGTTTCTATTTAATGTTTTTTTTTCAACTTAATCCTTTTTATGTGTAGTTAAGTTGTGTTCCTGAGTTTACTAAAGGGAAGAAAAGAAATGATTATTTCTCCTTCTTTTCTGTTCCTTTCCTTTCCCTTCTTTTCCTATCTCTCAAAATCTCTCTAATTTGAGAGGATGAAGAGGCTTGTTTTCCCTTCAATTCACTCAATTTTCCTTCTTAAAAAAAAACTCTGGAACACTCTTTCTCTCATCCTTTCTTTCCGCCCATTAAAAAAAATTCTGGAATAAGGGTTTCTTCCCCTTCCTTTCTTTTTCCTTCTTTTATCTCCTTAAATGAGACTCGGGAACACAGCGTTAATGTTTTTTTTTCTATTCCAAGTTTATATTTTTAATTGAATTAGTTAATGTATTTTCTTTGTTTTATTACTATTTAATGTATTTCATTTGTTAAAATTATATAAACTGAAATATTTATTTAGGAAAGAAGTATGAGCGTACACCCATTCGGGGGAAGTGCAGGGAAGTTCTGGGAAAAAAATTGTGTTTTATTACTACTTAACGTATGTCATTTTACTTTACTCGAAAAATCATTTTTTATAAAAAGTTTTTTTATGTTTAAAATCACTTTCCATAAATAAATTAAGACGCGTTTAAAAACATTTTTCTAGCTACTATTTTTTTTACAAAACATCTTTAACAAAATATCATATGATTTCTTTTTCTAAAAACGATAAAAAAATGTTCTCTAAACGCGCCATAATATTCGCGTTGGATGCATTATCTATATGGAGTCAAATTCACCGTGTTCACGGATCATAAAAGCCTAAAGTATATATTCAGTCAAAAGGAATTGAATATGAGGCAAAGACGTTGGATGGAAGTCCTGAATGATTATGATTGTGAGATCTGTTATCATGAAGGAAAAGCCAATGTCATGGCTGATGCCTTGAGCAGAAAAGAACATGAGAAACCTAAACGAGTTCGTGCTTTAAGATTCGATCTCCAAATCGATCTTATCACTCGTATTAAGGAATCTCAGAAACTGGCGTTACAAGAACCCAACCTTGAGAAAGAAGGATTGGGAGGTATGACTGATCAGTTGATCAAAAGGGATGACGGAATTTTTAGAATAAATAAAAGAATCTGGGTTCCTATCTATGGGAATACTCGTGAAGAAATTCTTGAGAAAGCCCATAAATCTAAATACACGATGCATCCGGAAGCGATAAGATGTATAGAAACCTAAAGGCCAATTATTAGTGGATAGGAATGAAAAAGTATATCGTTATCTATGTTGCAAAATGTTTGGCTTGTTCTCAAGTAAAAGCTGAACATCAAAAGTCATCTGGTTTGTTACAACAACTTGAAATTCCAGTTTGAAAATGGGAAATGATAACCATGGACTTTATCACGAAACTTCCCCGAACGAGTCGAGGGAATGATACTATCTGGGTTATCATTGATGGACTTACTAAGTCTGCTCATTTTCTTTCAATGAAAGAAACATTCAGTATGGATAAGTTGGCACAGTTATACGTTAATGAAATTGTAACATTACACGGTGTGCCAATATTTATCGTGTCAGATAGAGACAACATATTTACTTCTCGATTCTGGCAAAGTTTTCAAAAAGCTCTTGCTACCAAATTGAATCTTAGCACTGCCTACCATCCTCAGACGGACGGGCAGAACAAAAGAACAATTCAAACTCTTGAAGATATGTTAAGAGCTTGTGTCATTGATCTTGGAGGAAGTTGGGATGACCACTTACCTCTAATGGAATTATCCTACAATAATAGTTATCATACGAGTATACAGGCCGCTCTTTTTGAAGCCTTATATGGTCGTAAATGTCGAACTCCAATCTGTTGGTCTAAGATAGGAGAAAATCAGTTGTCTGGACCTGAAATAGTCTTAGAAACAACTAATAAAGTGATCCAGATAAAAGATAGATTAAAAGAGGCTCGAGATCGTCAAAAGAATTATGTTGATAAGAGACGAAAGCCATTAGAATTCAACGTCAGTGACAACGTCATGTTAAAGGTTTCACCATGGAAAGGCGTTGTAAGATTTCAAAAGAAAGGGAAATTAAGTCCTAGATTCATAGGACCATTCAAAATCCTGAAAAGAGTTGGGCCTGTGGCCTATCAACTCGAGCTACCAGATGAAATGAATGGCGTACATGATGTATTCCATGTATCAAATCTACACAAGTGTTTGGCAGATGAATCTCTGGTAATGCCCCTACAAGATGTAGAGGTAGACGAGAAATTAAGGTTTGTGGATCAACCTTTGCAAATCGAGGACAGGAAGGAAAAACTATTGAAACGAAAGAAACGGATGATCATAAAAGTAAAATGGAACTCTAGACGTGGACCTGAGTACACGTGGGAACTAGAGTCGGAAATGAGAAAGAAATATCCACACCTGTTTGAGTAAAACTCGAGGACGAGTTTCAAACAAGGTGGGGAGGATATAACACCTGCCCCAAAAATGTCCAAGATTTGACAAAAGGTAAACCCTAGGAACTGTAAGTGTAATTATACTTAAGTTCAGTGTTTAAATTGAAAAATTAAGAGTTTAAGACCTTAGCGGACCGCTAAGGTTAACCATAACGGTCCGTTACGTAGGGACTAAGCAATGAACCCGGGTAAGCCACGTGTATGGTGACTAATGGTCACAAATCCATGTTCGGTCCAATCAGATTGTGACATCTAGGGCTGATGTCATCTATGGCGGTGGCGTACCGTCACCCGTCTATGTAGCGGTCCGCTACGGACCCGATTTCCAGCCTATAAAGACTTGATCGATTTCAACCATTTTTCTCACTTCAAACACGATCCCCACTTTCAAAACTTGTTCCAGAGCTCTCTTAAGCGACTCCCGACGTTCCCGGTTCGATTCCCGCTCTTAAGAAGAAACACTCGTAGAAAGTTCAAGACGCTAGAGAAATCAAGTTAAGAAGCTAGAAGCTAAGCTTTTGACTTTAGAGGCTCATTCCTACAAACAAGGTGAATACTCTATCTCTTTCAAAACTTGTGTTAAACATTTTATTTACGAAAATGGCCAAATAAAGGTTAATGAAGTAATGCTCAATGTTCTTCTACAAACCAAGCATCCAGGCCATAGGTATACGTAAAACTTGCAAGGGATACACGGGACTCTGGTGAAATTCCCGGATTGCGGCTGGTGCTTATCGTATAACAAATCCGGAGGCGTAGACCTGTCCGCTGTTATAAGCTATGACGCCAGTGTATATTGTGGTGTGATTGAACAGGACGGGCCTGCTGAGTGTGTAGATTGAACATGAAGTTGTGATTATGAAATTAATACTTATTTGTGCCAAATGATTTTATGTCAAGATATTGTATTCGCTAGCGTTCGCACTAACGTTTTATTTTCAAAATGTTTTCTAGGTAATGAATAAAATATGATGAGAAGGGTATACGGGCAGACATGAGATCTGACCTAGGAAAAGAAAGGATGGAATGCACGTAGGATTCTCAGGCCTCGTGTAAAGGGAAATCCTAATGAAAAGAGATAGGACCAGGGAATTGATCAACCCTGTGTTGTACTATTTCAAGTGGCTCATAATGTATTTGATTTCAAACTTGTTTTGTAATCAAATGAGAAGGGTATTGAAACCCTATGTTTATAAAGTAAATACAAGGCTTTTATTTTCCAACTGAGTTTTGGTATTTACAAATACAACTCATAAGTTTGAGACAAATGATGAAACGATCCTTTGAAAAGACTTCTGATGTATTTTATAAAACTCTGAAATCAAGTAACTAAAGAGATACCAATCGGGATCGCACACGTCCAGGATGGTGCCTGGGGCGGGGTGTGACATATAGAAAGTTGTTATTGAGATAGTATGATAATAGTATTGATATTTAGTTTGAATACGTGCATGTTTTCCACCCTAAAGATAGGAAGTAAAATAGGGGCTATGAACTCACTTTTGCAAAGTTAGAGGATGCACTTGTAATAACTTAGATTTGAAATGCCTTAAGGATTACCCTAAGTAAGTTTGTTAAGTTAGAATCAAGTTTAGAATAGTTGAGGGGTTGTTATTGTAAATAGTGGAAAGTTGTTGTATATTAGAAGTGGTTATAATTCTAGAGTAGTACCTCCAACAGAAATTTTTCCAGAAAAGAGTTAGTTAGATCAGAACCCCATCTTTTCTAGCCAGAACTTTTTTTGTTTGTCAGATAGCTACATATCGGTTTGAAAGTTACTCTATTTGTATACGAACCAAGTTAAGGGTGTGATTTGTAAGGTTGGAGAAGATACGGGTTGAAAGTGGATATATGAGTTTAATTGGGATTGGAATGAATAAGTTAAATACTAGAGGGGGTTCAATTGGAATTATAGAGTTTAACTAGAAACATTATTCTAGAAGTTGAAGTAAAACTAGAAAGATCAAAATCAAGCTTTTATATAAAAAGTTTGAGCAAGTTTGAAAGGTTTATATAATTAAATAAACTATGGGATTTTAACATGTTAAACATGATCATATTAACCAAATTTTATAAAAAAATCGATGCTTTTTTATTTTATCAAAATATAAAGTAGGCGACCGAGTTGTGAAGATCAAATTTATATAACGGTACCGATGTTTTTCAATCGGTGGCGGTGCCATTTTTCATGGTACCAACACGTTACATTGAGTCGATATAACTCATGATACCTACAAAATACCCTATTTTGAATAAAACTCAATTTTAACCAAATTTATACCTAGATGCCAAGGAAAAAAAATAAACAGAGACACAAATTATTATTATTATTATTATTAAATTAACAAACGAAATTATTGATAAAAAAATCAGATTAGATATGCTAAAGTGGTCAACTCAAAACTTTAGAAACTTGATAAGGTTAAAGTAATATTTTACAAAGTTAAGGGGTGGGTTGTGACATTTACCGAAGTTGGGGGTAAATTTGGTGGTAAATGTGTTAGTTAGAATATATATAACTAGATAAATAAATAAATAAATAAATAAATAATTATCCATGGTTTTAAAAATGTTACATATGAAAACCTTAAATGTAACTTAGGTCCTTTAAGTTTATTATAGATCAAATAAAGTCACCAACTTTAATTACTTTGATTAAGATAGAATATAAGGTATCCAAATTTACCATAAGTAGCAAGTTCTAATATTACACATGAATTAGACATAAAAAAAGGAATGTTACATCACCACCATCTGAACTCGTCGAAATCCCTCTCCGTCTCTCTTGAGGAGTTTTGTTTTGATGAGATGTGGATGGAGATTAACCATGGTTTCAGATGATATATGGATGGTGATTGGCGATGGTACCACTGTACTCGTCGGTGGATGTGATGTGGATCAAGATCGAAGGAAGGAATAAAGATTTTCATGTGATATTTAGAGACAGAGAGAGCTGATAGAGAGATAACATATTTTTTTAATTTAAATATCTTTTTAATTTTTTATCTTTTAAATAAGGGTATTTGTCACACCCCCAAATTTCAACTAATGGAGTTTTACCGTTTTGGGAAGTGACGAACCAGGATCTCAGACATTAGTTACTTTGAACGACTCTACATGGGACTCAAATGCAAATATTATATCAATCAAAGTTTCAATGCGGAAGCGTAAAGAAAAATAAATGCGCAAAACACACGCGCCCAAACCAAAAGTCCAAAAGTCCAAACGTCCAACCAAATCAAGTACAATACAAAAAAATCCAAACAAACATAAATAAGCAACAATCAAAATAGATGAATCCCATGCATGCCCTAATGTGCATCTGTGCCTTATCTTAGCGACCTGAGAAAACATGTAAGAAAATATGTCAACACGAGGTTGGTGAGTTCACAGGTTTCAATATATAAATAAACGTTTACCAGATTTATGATCATTCAATATGTATCTATAGGTAGCTAACCTACGTTCATGTTTAACTCAAGCGCTCGCAACCGAAGCTGACTATTTGTTTATTTGCCTCCTGCCAGGTCTATCAACACTGCGGTGTGAGTAGGCTAACATTTCACCCGTTCGATCTCTAATCGAGTTAGCGCGACTAACGCGGGTGGGATTTGTCAAACCCATTAGTACTACTAAATATTACCTCGCTAAGATCCATATTAACGGTCCGATATAAGATGAGGACTTTCTGTGATAACGTGTCACGCTTACCTTTAACATCGATAACATACGAATTACAAAATCTCAAAATAGTTTAAATCATGTTTTCTCCCCCAAGTTAAAACAGTAAAAAGGGGCCGTGAAAACTCACCTGCGCTGCGTTGTAGGTAGTATCACACAAAGGATAAGTTGGAACCACGAGTGTAAGTCTCAAAATACTTACGAATGCTCTAAAATTATAAACACATAAATTATGGACAATAATAGGAATTGTGACAGCGACATGGAATGAGAAACGCTCTAATATTCAACAGTAGACGCACATGTCCACAGGAATAGGAATTCTTTAATTAATAATTTAGATATATATACGTTACGCGACGAATAACAAAATAATATATAATAAATATATTCGAGTGTTTCGTCATTTACAAAAATTAGAAAAATAATATAATTTAAAATATTATTTTTAGGTTCATAGGAATATTCTAATTTCTCATTCGTGGTACAAAATAATAAGTATATTATTTTTATAGAGGTAATAAATGCGAGTAAATAATATAACTAAATATATTATTACCTAGTTCCAAACATTATACGAGGTTATAAAACGATACGAAATAATATAAATATATGTATTATTTAATAATACGAGTCACGGGTTAAAAATAATATAACCATATTATTTTATACAGAGTTATGGTTTGAAAATAGTATATTATTTTTAAAAGTGGGACATAATAACAAAAGTAGGTCAATAATTCAAACCCGAGCCTACGGGTTGTTTTCCGGGCTAAAACACATTTATATAATATTATAATAATAGGGGGTTTGATTTATAATAGTTAAATATAACAAAAAAGCGCCTCAAAAATAAATTGTGGGAGCCCGGACTCGAACCCGGGTCTCTCCCACACACGCGCACAGCTTTAACCAGTCCCGCCCGCTAGGGTATCGCATACAAACCCGGTTCCAAATGGTTTTAACATACAACTTAAATTGATTTCCCTCCCACATGCATACCAGTTCGAAACCCGTCCCAATACCATCGGATTCAGTCGCGATTCAACAAAGAATCATAGGGGTTTGGTTATCGAGTCATAGCGAACCTGAGTGTGAGTTTAATTTCAACATTAAATGGTTTTGGATCATTAAATCAGGTTTGTGAAAACCGAAACCCTAAAACAAGAATACCAAATTTAATCTGCCAAATTCCATGTTAAAACTTAATAAAAACATGGGGCTTTTACTGATTAGGACATTGCGAATCTAACCATATAAGTTAACTGGATTGAAATCGTGTGTAGATTAGGATTCGATTAAACCTAGATCGCGATGAACCCTAGAATCAAACCGGGTTCAATTTGATGATATGAGCCCTGAATTTCATAGGGCTTTCAATCCAGGCATTGAGAAGACACTAAAGGTGTGTTCAATTTTTTTATTTGATATCGGATTGATAGCGTTCGACTAAAACGAAATTCGTATGAACCCTAGGTTTCGATTGAGTTAAATCCGGTAACATGAACCCCAATTAAGTTAGGGTTATTGCTCCATAGATTGAAACGAAATTGATGATGTAAGAATTTACCAGAATGTGATTCGGATTGATAGCGTCCGACTAAAACGAGTGCCGACGGCGACGACTTCGATCTCCGGTGCTTCTGGCTTCGATTTTAAATGAATTGTTGCGTGCAACAGGTTCTTCCAGGTTCGTACCGAGAGTTCAGTAGTTCAATTGGAGAAGGAATGATCGAATTGATCGATTTGATAAAAGGGGCGACGGTTTCGACTTGAACACCCATTATTGGGTTTAATTCGTTTAATTACTAGTTAATTATGACTTCATTATGGACGATAATGGAATTAAGGTGCATGATCCGTTGTAATTCCAAACGACTTCGGTTATGGAACTTGAATTTGAGAAGAAAACCGCGATGTTGATTTTCAAAGTCAATAAATCAACTTTAGGTTAATAACAGAAATAGTCCCTGAGGTTTTCATGTGAATTGGAATTTAGATAATGGCAGAATCAGTCCCTCAAATTTGGATGGAGTTAGAACTTGGTTAGTTTGACACCCAAAGTCAACAGAATCAGGATTTTGACTTTCTAAAAGTCAACAGGATAGTTTAGGGATATTACACAACTAGTCCCTGAAGTTTTAAGTTTGGATTATAGACAGAATTAGTCTCTGAAGTTTTAGTTAAGTTAATTTAGTTAACTTTAACTGGATTTTTGTTAACGGAGTTAACTGGAAAAGTCCGGATTGTCACATCATCCCCTAGTTGAAAGAATTTTCGTCCCGAAAATTAAATTAAAAAAAAATTCCCGGGATATCACAGTATTTTTGTCTTTTTTCTGAAAAATAACGAAAAATTTGGATGACGTTAAGGACACGTACCTAACTGGGACAAATTACTAAATTAGTGATTAAAAGGGTGAAATTAAAAATAATGAAGTTAAAACGATATTTGGATCAAATCCAGGGACTAAAAGTGTAGTTTACTCTAAAAAAAATAAAAGAGAGAACGAAAGTGAGAGCTTTAACGTCTTCTCCTGTTGACTCCTTTGCTTCATTCGCACCCCAAACCCTCTTTCTTCACCGATTCCCTCCAACAAACCCTAGAAATTTGCAGATAACAATGAAGAAGAAGAACAATCCATGACAAGATCGTCTCCCCCTGCAATTCTCCACCGACAATGAAATGTTATTACACGCAATTTACGTTTCAATTTCTCCTCTTTCTATTCGTTTCATCCAATAACCCTCACGAAACCCTAATCGGTGCTAACCACACCTCCGCACGATTCTGCTCCCGTTAATCTCACAATATCAGATCCGGTTTTCAAATTCGATTCACAATGGAGCCTTCAACCGGTAAACGCGGCTTCCTCCGGAACGTCGTCGTTCGATTTCTCTTATTCTCTCTTCTCGTCGTCGGCGTTCGGTTTGCTTATGTTATTACAATCCGTGGTGAATCCTGCACTGCCGGTGATGAATTTTGCTTCTTCTCCTCGTCTAATTTGATCGACAGTAACAAACTCGTCACTGCCGCCGGCGTCGGACACGCCGGTGTTTCTTCGTCGGTTACGCTCCATCCGGCCGCTGCAACTTCGCCGGAGTTTCAGAAACGAGTGATGTTTTACATCACTGTGTTTCAGGATCTGATTGTTGATGGATTTTTATCCACGAAATCGAAGGCGCTTTGCGTTGAAACGCCGATCGGCGACGACGTTTACGCTTTGAAAGAGATCGGCGTCGATGACGCCGTCGGGATTTATAAGAAGGCGGCTAAGCCGCTGGTGATCAATGGGCTAGGGTTTCGTCAGCCGTTTAAGGATAACACGTTTGATTTTATATTCTCCGGCGCCTGTCGATTGGATAGATCGGAAAAAGCTGCGGAGTTTGCTGCCGAAGTTGGCCGGACGCTTAAACCGGGAGGTTATTTCGTTGTTCATACAGCTTCTAAAGATACTTATAGCTTTAATTCTTTTATTGGTTTATTTAATCGTTGTAAATTCGTACACTCGCGACATATTGATGCATTCGATTCGGTTCCTGAAATTCATGAGATTGTAATGAAGAAAGAAAACGAAATCAAAATCAAGAAAAAAACAGATCAAGTTCTAAGTAAGAAGTGCTCTGTTCCTGGCTATAAGCAAGATTTAGTCAAGAAAGCTGAGTCTTTGATCACGAAGGAACCGCTGAAACCATGGATTACATTGAAGAAAAACATTCAAAATGTGAAGTATTTGCCTTCCATGGTGGATATTAACTTCAAACAAAGGTACATTTACATAGACGTGGGCTCACGCAGCTACGGTTCAAGCATAGCTAGTTGGTTCAGGAAGCAATATCCAAAACAAAACAAGACATTCGGCATATACGCAATAGAAGCAGATACACATTTTCATGATCAATATAAGTCAAAAAAAGGTGTTACCTTGTTACCTTATGCAGCATGGGTAAAAAACGAGACTTTAGTGTTTGAAATCAATCAAACCCCGGGTGATGAAAATGTGGAGCAAGGTAGAGGGATGGGTCGGATTCAACCGGTTAAATCAGGTGGTGGGATTGTGGGGTCTGTTGATGAAATTCAAGGGTTTGATTTTGCTGAGTGGTTGATGAACACAGTTTCTGAGAAAGATTTTGTGGTGATGAAGATGGATATTGAAGGGACTGAATTCGATTTGATCCCGAGGTTGATTGAAACAGGAGCTATTTGTTTGATTGATGAGGTTTTTCTTGAATGCCACTATAATCGGTGGCAGAAATGCTGCCCGGGTGTTAGGAGTCCAAAGTACCAGAAAACTTATGGTCAGTGTTTAGATTTGTTCAAATCGTTAAGACAACAAGGTGTTCTTGTTCATCAATGGTGGTAACTGGTAAGACAGTATACTTTGTTTTTTCTTCATTGGTATCTATACTTGAATTGTTGTATTTTTGTATCAGTTTCTTCTGCATTCATTTAGATTTTACTTGAAAGAGCAATCACCCATTTCTGTGTATCATTTCATAACAATGTTTATATCTATTTGTGATTTGATTGATCAGTTTTCATGATCTTTATGATACTTTCTAGTGTTCTTGTTCTATTTAGATGGTTATATATATCATTTACTAGCTTAGTTTTCATGATCTTTATGATACTTTCTAGTCCATTGATCTATTTGGATGGTTATATATGTCATTTACTAGCTTCAAGTTTATGTTGTCAAAGGCGCAAGGTGCAAAGTGTGAGCCTGTGGCCTAGGCGCAAGCTATGTGCATGTAATAAAGCTACCTTTTTTAGGGGTTTTAGACATGTTTTAGGTTGGTTCCAGGATAATTCTAGATGTTTTAGACCAGAATCTCGCCTGGACTTCCACGAGATGCTTTTCTTGTGCCGTGTGGTGCTCTTTCGACAACATAGCTTCCAACTATGTTATAGGAGATAGTGTTCGGATGTACTTGTGTTATATGTGGTGGTGGGTGTTTGGCAAATTTTTTTAATTATTTAATGAGTTTATAGATAAAATGAGGATATGTAAGTGGTGGTGTTTACCGTGGTATTACATCAAGTGGCATGAAAATCATTTTCATGTCTTTTTGGTCCACATATCTTCGCTTTCTGATCTTCCTTGATTATGGTAAAGTAATGTTAGATTCATGTACAAGTTTCAAGCATTACGTACATGTCATTACAGCATTGTGAATACAAAGACTATGTTGGTGATGGATGGGGACAACATGATTAAATGAACCATATGCAATATGCTGTCTATTTTCAAAGCTAGGCTGTAATGATGCATGCATGTAGGTAGGTAGGCTTGTTCTTTATGACCCAAAATTCAAAAGTGAGGTGCATTACATAAATACATGGTTTCTGGTTGGACCGCAAATGTAAACACTTGGTTAGACTAACCGGCATGCCCCGTGAGGGAGGTGGGAGTGGACAACAGGTTCATGGCGGGTAGAGGGCGGGTTCACGGTAGACCGTCGCATCCTCGGCGGCTTCAGCGGGTATGGGCTGTCGGGTTGGGTTAGAGGTTTCTTTTACCCGTCGAAATTTGTACAATATAGCCGTTGAACGGCTATATAGTTGTTTAATAATAATAATAATAATAATAATTTAATTTACTACGTAAAATACATACCCAATCATTTTACTCACTACACAAAAAATACATTCTTTCTAAATATAAACCATTACTTTTGTATCCACTCAACCAAAAAATGAATCGTACGTTATACTTCCTATCCTGTTCATCGGAAGACTCGCTCGACTTCGTGTTTGGCGACGATAGTATGTATGTCGTGATCGTGAACAGGCTCTACAGAATCTAAAAAGAGATTATTTTACGAAACCCAACACACGGAGAAACGACATTTCGAGATATTTTGTATGTCGAAGAGGTTATTTTTACAAATAGTTGGCGACATAGAGGCTAGATTTGAATATTTTCAAGAGGGGTGAAGACGCTAGGAACAAGAAGAGTTTTACGGCGCTTCAAAAATACACATCGGCGATTAAACAACTCGCAACCGGTAATCCTCCCGACGAATTCGACGACTATTTAAAGATGGCTAGGAGAACCTCAAGTGAATGTCTAGAGTATTTTTGTAATGTCATAATTCAACTATACGGCAAAGAGTTCTTACACAGACCGACAAGCCACGACGTTGTACTTTTGTACAACGGGCATGAAGTAAAACATGGTATTCCGAGTATGGTCGGTAGCATCGATTGTACACATTTTGTTTGGAGAAATTGTCCGAAAAGTTTGCGCGGACAATATATGAGATGTGATAACCAATACCCGACGATCATGTTAGAAGCGATGTCTTCAAATGATTTGTGGTTTTAGCATGCGTTTTGTGGTACACTCGGCTCTAAGAACGACATCAATGTTCTCCAACAATCGCCACCTTTTACCAACGAGGAGCTTGGAATCGCACCTAAGTGTCCATTTGAAGTTAATGGTCAACTATACAAACGTGGATACTATCTTACAGATAAGATATACCCAACTTGGTCTGCGTTTGTTAAATCGTTCCCATATCCAACAATCCGTAAGGAAAAGACATTCAAGAAGGTGTAAGAGTCGGCAAGAAAGGATGTCAAAAGAGCTTTCAGTGTGTTAAAAGGGAAATGAGATATACTTCTTCGACCAAACCGACATTTAAAATTGGCGAAGATTAGGAACAAGATATATACGTGCATGATATTGCACAATATGATCTTAAAAGATGACGGGAACACAATATCACCTGTCTACATACGGGATTCTCAAGTCCAACCAGTTATTGACGATAACGTCCTTTCGGAGTTGCATGATGTAGCTACACATATTAGACTTCGATTTGATCTCGTGGAACATATTGCGAGAAACACCCCGGATTTGAACGAAAACGAAGACTAGATGAATTTTTATTTAATAATTACTTTTTTGTATTATCTTTTTATTTATTGTTATGTATTTTTATTTAATTAATTAAATTTTTATTTTTTTTACTTTGGTTATTAGTTTGTTTAAATTAAATAAAAAAAAATAAGAGGGTTGGAGGGTACCATTCCCACCTTAGAGGGTACTTTGAATAATTGAGATGACATCTCCTAATTGGTGTAATTTGGGAGGGTACTTTGGTTGGAAGCGTACCACTCCCACCTCCCTGATATGCAGGCGTCGAGGGGCTTATGTGGCTATGGTGCCAGCAGCAAACACCGTTTCTTTGGCCGGCCTCGTGAGAAAGATGGATGGCGTGGGATTTCCGCGCTAAAATCAAAGTAATAAAACATTAAAAAAAAAAAATCATATAACCGTTGTACAAAGCCTATAAAAAGAGTTTAATTTAATTTTCAATTATAAATACTCACACACATATATACATTTTTTACACTTTAAAATTACAAATTTCACAATTCAGTGGTGATCGATTTTTCATCTAATTAGGAAACTAGTCATATAGTGTCGATTTTTGTAAACACGATTGTGTTTGCTGCATCCGCTATCCTAACCAAAGAAGGTGAAAGTTCGACATCTATGTCAAGAGCAGCTGCTTTAAACAGAGATCGTGAAGAAGGTCACGGTCGCCTAGTTGCTGATTACTTTGCTGACGGTGCCGTATATAAAGAAGAGATGTTTAAGACACGAGTGGGATGTGTTTGTAAAATCATTTTCTGCTCCAACCGGTGAAAACATATACGATTTGCAAATGCTCTAGGGGGAGTAAAGGACATTGAACGAACATCTAGCTTGCTTAAAAAAGGTGGCATACATTGGCTAAACCGGCACGAGCTTGGACACCAAAAAAGATAAGAAACGTGATTTTATGGTTGTTGACGATGCACAAAAAGCAATAATCAATTGAAACACCCTGTTTATTTTACTTATTTTATCAGAGTATTTTATTATAGAAAACGGTCCCAGATTATCAAAAACCTTGCCATAAATGGCTAAGGTAACTCTTTTCATTTATAATAATATTGTTTTTACAAAAGATAATATAATTACATCATCCTATATAGGGATTTTCCAACTCCAAGTAGCCACGTCCTCAGGAATCCTTATTTCATATGCTTCTTTCCTGCAGTGTTTGAAAAACATTTTTGAATTAGTTTACGCTAAGTAAGTAAACTACATCGTTCATTTTATTATGAACCCTTTAAGTTCTTTATTATTGTTCAAGTTTCCCAGGCTCATGGCGCCCCGTGACCATCTCCGGACGTACCTCCGGTCACATCATTCGTATATTTTATGGGTGTGCTAACCCCCTCGCAATCATCTTAGGCCGTACCTCCGGTCCGAGTATTGGTAAGGTTCTTATACTTGTCATTATAGACCCCTTGCATTTGTCACGAAGACTCATTCATTCCTCAACCCCGTAGGCTTGGAATCTTTTACCCTTTCAGCCCCATAGGCCTAGAGTTTCCTTTCATTTTCTTTTCTTCTTTATTTATTGAGATCCACCTTACAGGCAGGGTATCTTATTTAATTTGGGACCTTGAGTATCTTTGACTCACAGCCTCCCAAATGTATCAAGCATTTGTTTTCATTTTATGTATATGCTTGATTTATCCCCCAACCAGTCCTCGCTTTAAAACTTCGTAACGGTTTTTCCACGATGTATTAAAAGGGTTTATATATAGGAAATACCAGCGGCGTATCCACCACCTTTTTAATACTTCGTGAGTACTCTGTTATTCCATTTTAGGGTTTAGACTCGTTCCGTCATACTCATTCATATTTGCATGTATCATCATGCATTCACGTAGGACTGTAAACGAATTGAACGTTCAGCGAACAATTCATGAACAGTTCGACGTCAAGTTCGTTTACGTTCATTCGTTTAATAAATGAACAAACATGAACAAGAAATTTCGTTCGATTAACAAAATGAACGAACATGAACAGATGTCTCGTTCGTTCAATTGTGTTCGTGAATGTTCGGTAATCTGTTCGTGAATGTTCGGTAAGTTGTTCGTGAACGTTCGTTTTATGTTTGTTCGTTTTCGTTTCTTTAGGATGTTCATTAAAATTTTTGTATATTTCTGTTTTATTTTATCTAAACATTTCATATTCTTTAATTTTTAAATTTTTTTATTACCCTAACAATTAATTAAGTAAAGTAGGAAACCATATTCTCATTTATGCGTCATTTCCCTATCCACTATTACTCGATTAGTGCTTCTAAGTTCTCAATTCTAAATAATGTAAGCTTCCCTCAATCCTAAATCATGTAAGCATTAGGGTTGACATCAAAAGTCCTAAACAACGCTTTGTTAGGTAAAGTTCGTAAACAAACTCATTTCCTTAAAGAATGAACACGAACATGAAATTTCGTTCGGTTAGTGTCCATGAACCGTTCATGAACACGTCCAATGCTTAATGAACGAACACGAACAAGGCTTCGTTCGGTTCGTTTACAGCCCTACATTCGTGTATTCATCATGCATTTCACGTATTCACATTCATTATGCATTTCACGTATTCACATTCATTATGCATGGTATACTTTCATCTTATATTCGTATTCGTCATATATTGTAAACTGGGGTGATTTTCCTTCCAGAGCAGTACCTCCAATAGAGATGTTCCCAGGAAAGAGTGACGGGTGTAGGAGAGATTTATACATCACTCTTTCCTTAGACAGAACATCGTTTGTCAGATAACTACATACCGGTTGGATGTTCTCCCGTACGTTTACTATATTTCATTATCATTTATTAGTCTATACCCCTAAACATTCATAATTGTTTCACCCTGAAGTACCAAGAAGTTTATATATAGGAAGTACCAGCGGCGTATTCACCACCCCTTGGATACGTCGTGACTACTCCATTATTCCTGTTTAGTGTTTAGACTAATCCGTCATTACCCGATACCCTTGTCATATCACATATCACGTATCATTTTAAACACATAATTCACGTATTTGTATCTAAGGTACGAGTCCAGTGTACTTACTTTATCCTCGGGTAGTTCTTAAGTTCGTTCCTTGCTTTTAAACGTTTCTCTGAACTCGAACCGCACTCGTAGCGCACCGCACTCGCACTTAAACGCGCCACAATAGCTCCTTAACCCTTCTTCATAGAGTGTGTGTGTATGGTGTGTGTGTTGTTGTAGTTTCATTTGAACGGCAAATGCCATCTTATTTATAGTCTGAAACTGCGCCCATGTCGGACCGACGTCTAAAACGATATCGGTCCGACGTCCGCATGTCAGACCGACGTCTAAAACCATATCGGTCCGACTTGGAGCTGAGTCATCAAACGTGCGTCACAACCTCCTGATTTGCTTCAGCAACACACGTTGGAAGGTTATGCTTAGAATTTCGGTCCGACATACCTTATTTTTAGATTCTCCTCGTCGAAGCACCCTATTTTCGTATATTATGGCTCCCGTAACTCTTTTTCTAGCCCGAGATATGCTTACGCGAAGTTTTGGGCTAATATCGGGCGAATAGTCTTCCAGTTTCGAACCCGGTTGGGTTCTTTGGCCACTTTTCTCAACCGACACGTGTCCTATCTTATGTTTAGAAGTTTTTGGATGTTACATCAATCAACAAATCCGTGATGTAGAAATTCATCGAAATCTTAAGTCGATTTAGCGGATCATATTTTTGAATTATAAATGTAATTTTTAGTTATGTTTTTTGATTTGATGTTTTTAATGTAATGTAATGTTAAATATTTTATATTTTAATTTTAGTTATATTAATATTTTTAAAATCATAAAAATTATTATTTTATTTAAAGAACTTGGAAAATAGAGATTAGAGTATTTCCTTGAAGGATCTGAGTGGAGTGGAATATAGTGTGATATGACACACTATTTTACACCCCCTCGGTGTGATAGAAACCATTACATGCATGGCGCCTATCTATACTACATAATAAATAAGTAAAATAGGATGACACTTGTCACAATTCTAAGCCTCCTCATTCTCATTTTTCCGCCTCTCTCTCCTATTAATAATCAACTTCACTATTTTCGACAACTAAATTAATTATTAGTTTCAACTTTTTATCTACACATTTTTTAAAATAAAATTGCGTTTATCGTCATTAAATTTGTTCAATCATATTTTTATGAACTCTACAAACTGAAAGCAATTTTATAGTCAGCTAGAATTCGAATAAAAAACTTTTAATCATATATTTGCATATTCACATTATTCCATTTTGACGATTGTGTGTGTTAATAGATTACATTATATTTTATTCAACTCGTTTAATACATGGATTTATTCAACCCGTGTATTACACGAGTTTTAAAAACATAAACTTTTTATTACTACGTATTTAACATTACATTTATTCAACTCGTGTAATACACGAGATTCTAACCAAGTGTGATAATACTTTTCATAACTATCACTAAACCATTACGGATGGTCTTATTAAACTAGAGGTGCAACTTTTAGCAATTAACAATTTTTTTTTATTAAAAGTTAATTATTTTATAAATAACATAAAATCCAAGTTTTGTACGAAAAAAATATCACAAAACTAGGTTAACTATATTTTAGTCTTTAAACTATTTAGTGATTCATAAAAAAAAATTTTAACCAAATTTTGGTATTTAAAATCCTTAAACTTGTCAAGAATATACATAAACTTAAAAAATTAAAATAAGACTTCTTAGTTCTTGAACTAATCAAGATTTGATAAATTAAATTTAACATTTAAAAAAGATTATGCTACCAATTTAAGACTAATAAGTCCCTAGTTTAAAATTTTTAACAAATTTTATTTTATAAAAGTTTAGGGTTTTTAATGCATCAAAATTTGTTTGAAGGATTTCTTTATATATTTGACAAGTTTAGGGACTTTTATATAACATAATTAAAACTGTAAAAAAGTGGAGACTAGAAGTATTTAAAATTGGCTCGATAAAAGCTTGAGTCGAGCTCGAGCTTATATAAGAGCTCATTTAACAAACGAGCTCAAACTTATATTAAATCTTAATTAATAAACGACCTCGAGATTGAACTTAATATATATTTATTACATATTATATATAAGATCTGTAGTTATAAATATTTGTACAAAAAACTATAAATAACAAAATGAGTCAAGCCTACTTACAAAAACTACATGTGAGTCGAGATCAAGCTTTAAAATTAGACATTGAAACAAAAAAAAATGAGCTTGGTTTAAAGAGGGCTAGGAGGGAAGTTGAACATGATACCATGTTTCAAAGTATTCATTCAGTAAAGGTGTCTTTTTCTAGCAATGGATGTACCGACTCTTTTAGAAGCCCTGGGACTTGGTCTTTAGTTCATAGTAGAGGTGCACAAACCGGTTTTTTTCGGATCCGGATCCGGATCGGATCCGGACCGGTTCGGTCAACGATGGTCAACGGTCGGATCCATTGGAACCGGTTCCGGATCGGATCCGGTTAAGGGAGTGGAGAGTTGGAACCTATTGAGACCGGACCAGATTTATGGAACCGGACCAGACCAAAAAAACCGGTTCCACCGGATTTAAAAAAAAAAATTTAAAAATTAACAAAGATAGACTATAAAATACATGTTTTATTTATTTTTTAGCTTTTTTTAAGTGATTTAACAATTGTTCATACAAAAAAATAACAAAAAACATAATTGAATCACAAAATATATATTATTTATTATGACTCGTTATTCGTCGTCTACTCGTCTTAGTCTTCGTAACATCGGTTTTCAATCTTCTTCGCTTGAGATACGTTGGGCTTTATCATAAGCTTGTTCTTCGTCAGAAAGTGGATTCGTCGCCCCTTGTTCTACTTCGAATTCATGTATTTCTTGTTCAATGTCAAGCTCGCCTTCTAGTTTTGCAACATGTTGTACACGTTCGGCGGCATCCAAATGGTCCTTCAAGCAAATACACATCTCCATAGATTCCGGTGTAAGCCTCGTTCTTCGAATAGATAAAACCCTGCCACTAAGAGAAAAAGCATATTCCGAAGCTACCGTGGAAGCTTGGACGATTAGTAGGTCACGGGCTATTGCGGCTAGAACGGGATATTGGGATTCCCTTCCTTGCCACCAACTCAAGATATCAAAGTTTTCAAACTCTTCGGATCTTAGAGTTGAAATAAAGTCGGTTGCTTGATATCTCCTAAGCTCGCTACTTGGTGTGCTTCCACGAGCTAGTTTAGTATTTTCGTTTCTTAAAGTGTTAAATAAATTTAGCATCGGGTTCCTTGAACTACTAGAACTTGAACCCGAAGCCATTGATTCACGTATGTTTGATGGATCACCACTTCCACCATATTTGCGTAAATAATAATCAAACATATTATTAAAAGCCGAATTGAAACCCCTTATTGCATTTGATTCAAAATTTGGGTCTTCCTCGAACATATTTAAATCATCTGATATTGATCCAATTAATGTTTCAACACCGGTTACATTAATCGTTGAGTTTAAGGCGGCCGAACATGTAACAACGGCCGGCATTTCCGAAAAATATTTTTTAAATTTAGTTTTCATAGGTTTTACCATTTTTTCAAAAATAGGGCCGTGATATTCAAACTCTTTTAATTTATTACATATTAAGTATAATTGTTGAAGTATTAGCGAAGACGTGTGATAATAAACTCCCGATAAACATGTAGTTGCATTTTTAAAAACCTCAAGCAAATTAGTTAGTTTCTCGATCATATCCCAACTTATATTATCAAATTTTTGTGAACAACGTTTCTTTTGTACAAGTTCATCATGGAAATGTTTTAAAGTAACTCTTTGCCTTAAGGCCGATTCAAACATTTTTTATGTCGAGTTCCATCTAGTAGGTACGTCCCAATTCGGACCTAAAAAGATGGAATCCGTTTGTTGGCACAAGTTTCTATAGTTTATATATCTTTTTTTACTTGTGCTAAAAACTTCACGTAACATCACTTTAAAATTTTCTTTTACGTCTCTTATTTCTTGGACGTTTAGACCGTCTTGCACAACCAAGTTAATGATGTGTGCAACACATCGACTATGAAAGAAAACACCGTTACAAGGCGGTTCATATTTTATTTTTAATTTTTCCACCGCGTTTGTGTTATTTGAAGTGTTATCAAAAGATATTGCAAATATTTTTGGTTGAATTTTATAAGTTTGAATGACCGAGTCTAAAATATAAAATAAGTTTTCACCGGTATGTGGATATCCAAAATAATCAAACGCAATCGTACGCTTCATCATTTGCCACGACTCCGGTTGAACCCAATGTGCGGTAACGCAAATGTATGATTCGGGTAAACCATGTGGAGCGGACCAAACGTCCGTTGTTAAGTTAATGCCGGTATTTAAATTTTCAAAACCAAAAATTAATTCTTTTTTAGCTCTTTTCCACATTTTTAAACAATCTCTTCTTAAAGTAGAACGACTTACATTTGTGTAACTCGGTTGAAGCGTCTCTTGTATCATCCTCGTCAAGCGCGGATTATCAAAATGATCAAAAGGCAAGCTTTCTTGAATGATGAAATGTGCCATTCTCTCACGAACCCTCTCGACATTGTATTGCCAAACTCCTCCATCTCTACCAATTTGAGTTTGATCTTCACCTTGAGTGTGTTTTGCGTGACTACCAATATGTTTCCTCAAAGTGCTATTTCTCGCAGCACCCAAAATTTTACCACAACGTTTGCAACGAGCCTTTTGCGAACCGTTCGACATTTCACATAAAGCGAAATAAGCCCATATCTCTTGGTTTCAGGAGCAAGGAAGTACTGTCACCACCGTGACATCGCTAGTAGAACCACCAACCGAATTTTGAGTGCTCGCGGAAGCGGAAGCCATGAGAGCGTTTTTTTTTTGCGTAAAGCGAGCGTTTTTTTGTGTTTTGAGAGCGTTTTTGAGTTTTGAGAGCTAGAATGTTGTGGTGAACTAACCCATACACCAAATACCTATTTATACTAAGTTTCAAGCCTCAAAAACAAAAAAAAAAAACAAAAAAACGGCCATATTAACGGCTATATAGCCTTTTTTTTAACCCAACGGCTAGAACCGGTTCTAACAGGTTCTATTTTGTCCGAAAAAACCGGTTCCAAAATGTTCGATTTTTGTCCGATTTTTATCCGGTCCGTCAAAAACTCCTAAACCGGTTCTGGATCCGCCGGTTCTTAAAAAATCCGGACCGGTTCCAAAAAAACCGGTTCTAGCCGGATCCGGTTTCGAATAATCCATCGGATTGAATTCGGATCCGGTTCTTTTGAGCACCTCTAGGTCATAGATGTTGAAGTTAATTGACTTCAAGGTCACACGCTCACATATTAAACTTTAATTACACATATGAGCTTTCATGAGCTTTTCACAAACCAAAATTATGTTCCATAACTTTTTCTACGAAATAAAAAAGTATATTGATTTTTATGATGCTGACTCTTCACTAATTTAATATTTAAAATATATGTCTACTTGTATGTCTAAGCTTTATTTTTATGTATCTCGTTAAAATAAATATAATATGACTTGTTTTTAGTTAATGCATGTGTTACCATACGATATTCATATGCTCTTCCAAATGGCATTTAAACAAATTTTAATATAGATGAACGTTATACATAAGTAAAAAGATAAAATAAAAATAATAATAATAAAAATAATAATAATAATGTTATGGTACGAAATACATAGGATTTGGAAGTTTAAAGGTTCTATTGCCAACAAATTGGCCATGAAGATCACTCCATTGGTCACCAACATTTCCCCATATTCTATAACCTTCTTCCACCAACTTCCTTCTCATTTCTGATTTGTAAACTATCCCACTTTGCCCTTTGTATGCTTCACTCCTAACATATATTAAATTTATAAAAATAATAATATTTAAAAGAACATTATTATATTGTACTAACAAGGATGCTTATATTATTACCTTAGAATGAGTCGTTCAAAACCAAAAAACCCTTGAAAGTGTAAGTTATGAAGAGTGGGTTGCTCAAACGTTGTTTCATCTCTGCCAGTGATGAGAAACACCTTAAAGCCACGTTGTAACAACTTATGAAATAATTGAAACATTTGAGGGATCGCTCGCGATACGCCTCTTGATGCCCACTCTTTAAATGCTTGCGGGTCATAAGGATCACCCCTACATCAATTACAAACGAAAATAAAAAAAACTTTAAAAGCAGGCCGGATCTGAGGATTTAGGGGCCCGGGGCGAGCTACAAAAATGGTCCCCAAACGATAAAAATTATAAATAGAAAAAATTCATTATTAAGGCAAAAAAAGTTATAATGTATTTCATTCTTTATCTAATTGGATTAAAAAAAGTTATATATGTGTATATATATATATAGTATATATAAAAAGTTTAAAACTTTTGGGCCCCCAGGAGAGCGGGCTCTAGACGGCCGCCCACCCTGCTCATGGTCAGCTCCGACCCGGTTTAAAAACTGAACAGATTAAAACCATTTACAAGTTTACCCGAATCTCTTTCCTTGATAATAAAAGATATTTGAAAGGCACGTATCATCGACATCCAAGACCCAAGCATCAAATCCATCATTCGATACAACAATCTCATCAACATAGTTACTAATATGATCAACAATCAAACTCACATCCGAAGCATATTGGCCACCAAGCATGTACACCTCGATATCATGGAGACATTGGATTGGGACGGTGCGCCACCCTTGTATGTTGTCCGTCTCCACCGCTAGCCGCCAACTCAAACAGTAGCTCGGTGACAACTCCGCCAACCTGTCACCATACCTTGAGTGATTGTAAATTTTTATGCACATGACCATCTTTAATAGAACAAATAAAAGAAAAAACACTAGGGTTTCTCTTTGATTCTTCATCTTGGTACTAATCACGTGCCCTGCACGTTTGATTCATGAGAGTTTTAATATAAAGCTAAGTATAATAAATCATTTAAAATGCTAATTTAAATTACAAAACATACCTATTTTATAATGAGTGAAGACCAAAATTTGGAATTTTTTTAAGATGGTGTAGGCTGAATGATGAAATCAACAAAGAGTGGTTTCTTTGGCAACTATCCCATGCTTATATAGCATACAAAAAGGATAATAAAACATTGTCTTATATTTGTTTTAATATTATGTAAAATATTATGTTGCGAAGTTATATAGAAGTTGACTACACACTTTAAAAAATAATAATAATAATAATAGTAATAGTAATAATATTATTATTTTAGAGAATATTTAAATGTTTTATCATAACCCTTTCTAATATAATGTTTCTGAATTTGACAGGTAACGTTAAATTTAAAATTAAAATAATAAAAATGAAATTAGACAGCTAAATAAACATGTAAACTAATTACATTAAGTCTCTCATCTTACAAATTTAAAAGGAATCAAATAAAAACGAGAAAACATAGAGATTCCAAAGTCAAAATCAGTTTCAGATGAAGAAATTTGATTTTGAACATCACACAAACCACATATAGTTGTTTGTCAGTGTGTGGTTCAATAAAACGCTTTCGTCCATATTTTATGCGTCAAGTAACTTTAAACAATTTTTTTGTTATTTTGTCTTGACGGGCCTAATACATATCACCAACTCTAGTGGTCATTAAACAAAATAATATAACATTTATACTTTTTACTTTTGAAAACTAAATTATTATTTTAATGGTATATCTGGTGTAACCATATGTAATACATTAATAAGTTATACAATTTAAAAGAAAAAATATATATATATAAAGTTTTGATAAATCTATACTACCGATTATAAAAATGAGTGTCAACGATCCAACCACTGGTATCATTTTTTAACGACGGTTATCAAGGACATCTCTGAAATTTCGGGTGCCCCAGACGAGTACTAAAAAATAGGCCTTAAATATATATTTTTTTTAAATCGATGAAAATTGTAATAACAACAATTAAAAAAAATATTTATATATACACACGTATATTTTTTTAAAAATTTGGACCCTCTATGAAAACGAGCTCCAAGTGACCGCCGAAGCCAGCTTTGACTCCAAGACGCCCCTGGCGGTTATCCACAACTACAAAATGGGAAAATAGTCGGAAGGCACTACAAAGTATGGTATAGTGGAAAATACACGATAATTCAAAATGTCCGACCAAACACTAATGCCTAATAATGGATTGTTTGGTAAATAAAAAAATAAAAAATGTAACAATTTGGAATTTTATAAAGGGTTGTATAAGAATTATTGAAAAATTTTCAACAAAAAATATTAAATATTTTTATGTTTAAATAAAAACTCTAGCTTCCATGTTATGCATATACTGTCGCAAAAGGAATCGAGGTGATATGGCATTTTATGTCTTAGACAACTGATGTTGGTATATTATGTAAGTAGGTTAGAAACTCATGTATTACATGAGTTTAATAAAAATAATTTGTTGTAAACTAATATTTTTTTATAAAAATTTATAAGTTGGATGTCATAAGTCATTGGTAAAATAAGAAATACCGAAGATTTAAAAATTATAAAACTTTATTTTATGATAAGATATAATTAAAATTTTCTTACGATTTAGTAAGTTTTAATAAAATATTAGAATAAATTTTAGATATTTAATTATTTAAAATCATAATTATTTAAAAGGAGGAAAAGTTATTTAATGTTAAAGACCAGAAACAAAAATCTAAACTTCACCGGAAGTCGACATGTGTAAGATAAATTAATTTATTACGATAATGATATGAAGAAATTCAAAAAGTTACTTTTATGCGTAAACAACAAGACGGAGAAGAACCGTGGAGACTATACCAACCGATCATCCTCCTTCAAAATTATACTACACTATCTAGCTTTAACCCTTTACACTTTATGCCTATAAAAACTATAACAAAATCATATATAATATCTCACAAATCCATCAGACAAACCATTCTAGACTAACATCAACCCAGATGAATACTAGTAAACGAATACAAAATTGTAAGAACAAGATTCAGATCATCATTGTGATGATCTGATACAAATAAATTTTTAAGTAATCCATAAAACAAAGAAATCACTCAACAATGGCAAGAACAGAAATGAGATAAAGAGGATGATCAAGAGGTCCAGATGAAATGAAGAAACACATTCTTGGTGCCTTGCCGTCTTGATGATCAAATAGAAAACAACGAGATGATAAAGCCCTTGTGGATGTTCTATACTCCATATGAATGAAGAGATGGCAAAAGGTTAGAACCCTAAAATGAAAGAATGTGATCTTATATTTGGTGAGATTTGATAATCATTTTCTCTTCTCACTTTCTTCTTTAATTATAGACACAAGGCTCAAACCATTTTTCAGCCTAGCAAGTTGTATCCTCAGCTCAAGTGCCCAATAAGTAATCCAGCCGAGTAATATTTTTAACATGCAACAAAATAACAATAATAATATCGCACATTAAAAATAATATCATACCAATATGTTTGTTATTGAACTGAAATAATCCTCATATTTCAACAAAAACACATACATTTTTGTCATAGTTGGTCATGTAATTCTGTGATCAACCTAACATATGGTATAATGGTAAGATCAATACATACGAGTCAAGTTAAGATTAACTTATTATATTATACTTTAACAAGAAAACAAATTATATATCTACTAAACAAAATCCTAGTTAATCTATATTTATTTACACTATATAAAAAATAAAGGTTTTCCATGCCACGTATCACCTCCATATTTATTCTCATTATTTTTTTATCGCATCTCTCTCTTGTTAAATACACCTATATATTTTATTAAATACACCTCTATTTTTTATTAACAATATTTTTTTAAAGAAAATACTAATATTTGTATTAATAAATCTCCTGACATATTTTGATGAGTGTATGTGTTAACAGATTGTATTGTATTTCACGGGTTTATAAAACCCGTATAAAACAAGAGTTTTTAAAAATTAAATTTTTTATCACTTAATATATAATATTATAATTATATTTATTCAACCCGTATAACACACGGGATTTTAAACATATTCTTTATATTAATAAATATTCTAACATATTTTGACAAATATATGTGTTAACAGATTATATTATATTCCACAGGTTTATTCAACCTGTGTAAAATACGATTTTTAAAAAATAATTTTTTTATTACTTAATACATAATATTATATTTGTTCAACCCCGTGTAATACGCAATATTCTAAACTAGTCTATACTATATAATAAATAAATGTTTTTCCATGACACGTGTCGCATTCACATTCATTCTCATCATTTTTTTCTCGCATCTCTCTCTTATTAAATGCACCTTCATTTTTTAACAATAATATATATTTAAAGAAATTATTAATTATACTAATAAAACATATTTATTTTAAATCATCCCTTATAAAACTTTGAAACTTTTATTTTCAATCAAATAAAAAATAAAAATCAAATTAAATTAAATAGTATTTAATTTAATTTCGAAACTCAATTATATATTAGTTTTTACATATTTTGAGTTTTATTTTTTATCCTTAATATATGATACATTTTTACACCTGTAAAATATACACATAAAGATTTAAAAAATTTATTTATTGATATTTTTCACTTCGTGTGTATACACGGGATCTAAACTAGTTACCTAATGAACAAGTAAATTAAGAGGACATTTGTCACAATTCTAGGTCTTCTCATTCTCATTTTCATTTTCTCGTCTCTCTCTCCTATTAATAATTAACTCCACTATTTTAGGCAACACAATTAATTATTTGTTTTAATTTTTATCCACACATTTTTTAATTTAAAATTATGTTTATCATCAGTTAATTTGTTAAATCATATTTTTACGAATTCTACAAACTGAAAACAGTTTTATAGTCAACTAGGATTCATATAAATATCTTTTAATCATATATTTACATATTCACATTGTTCCATTTCGACGAGTGTATATGTTGATAGATTACATTATATTTTATTCAACTCGTGTAATACACGGACTTATTCAACTCGTGTATTACACGGGTTTTAAAAACATAAACTTTTTATTACTAAGTATATAACATTACATTTATTTAGCCCGTATAATACACGGATTCTAACCTAGTTAGAGATATATAACACTGAAAAATGCACTTTTTTGAACGAATAAAAACCATTTCACAATAAAATACTAGAAGTATTTGATGACAACATATAAAAAAAAGCATTAAACATAAATCTACATCCAATCAATGGCGAAGCATAAGCAAAATTTGGTATCAAATTCAATTTGAGTCATCAAGCTTCTTTGCATATGACGATTGGCTAGAAAATAAAAAATATTCCACCAACGTTAAAAAAGGTTAAAAGAAAAAAATATATAATAGTCACTACTCACTTGAGCCTCGAAGTCAAATGATAAAACCAGTCAATGATGATATCATGAATCATTGGACAAACCGACCAATAATATAAAAAGATGGAAGCCAAAACACCATTATGTGTAAGACAATTGTTTTGTTTAATTGTACGAAGATTAGGGTTACATAAATAAATGGGTTATATATAATAACCATAATTGTAGAAATTACCCTCTAATATTCACATATAACAATTGGACTAATACTTCTTCGCAAGCTAATGACGAGTAGTAACATGTAGCTTGGAACTTAAGAACATGATTTTTTGAGTTGGCAACGACTTTGTAAAGATATCTACAACCTGATCATCTGTGGATATAAATTGAATCTTGAGTCTGCCTTATGTCAATTTTCACAAACAAAGTGAAAATCAATTTCAACAAGCTTTGTTCAGGCATGAAAGACAGGATTTGCGGCAAGGTAAGTTGCTCAAAGGTTATCACATCAGAGAGTGGGAGTATAATTTGTGTTTATCCCAAGTTTTTTTTTATTCAGTCTCATTTTAACATTATTTTTTGGGAAAATGTATCCGACTAGTATCTGTTTGTTGATTTTTATGAAACCCGAAACATGTACCCTTCATTTCTTAAACGGGTAACCACGGGTCCGGTACGGTTTCTCTTACGGGTATTAAGTTCTAAACTCGTTTCTTGCTCACCCCTATCTTTAAGTAAATCCAATTAGACTAAATTGACTTTGATAAAACTAAAACCACCAACAAATTATCCGTAACCTTATATTAAGAACTAGAAGAAGGCCCCGCGCGTGCGGCGGCCTTGGGGCGATAATGCTAGTGATGTGCTCTAAATTATACATATATTTCACATCATTTGCATCCCATTTATTGGAAATTTCTTTGTACTTTGAGTAAATTTGTCGCTCATTTAGCTTCTATTTAAGTTTTAGGGAAATCCAACCTCAAAAAGAAGAAACAAGCGAAAAGACGGCATAAATGCAAGAAATTGACCAAGACAGTAGCTGAAGCACGGGCTGTGCCCCACTAGGCACCACCCCGTGCACTCACCCAACAGAAAAAGACAAAAGCACCCAGCCAAGCAAGGGTCGTGCCTCACTAGGCACGCCCCCGTGGTCAACTTGAATCCGTACCAGAGTACTGATGTCGCCCGGTTAGAAGAAGCACGGGGTCGTGCCCCACTAGGCACACCCCCATGTCCGGTACATGCACAGTACGTACGCGATAGAAACAAAAGCGGTTCACCTGTTCTCTCAGCACGGGGCCGTACCTCACTAGGCACGGGTCGTGCCTCACTTCCCAGACACTATAAATAGAGCACTTTGGTTCATCTTGGAGGTTGGGCGTTTGGGGAGAGATTTCACTAACATCATATTCGAAAAATCAATTGTAGACATCAATTGAAAGCCAATGAAGACTCATCCTATCATCACAATTCCATTTGGAAGATATCACCTTCACCCATTAGAAGCTTTGGTTACATCTTGAACTCACTATGACTTGCATGTATTTTAATTGTGTTATGTTTGTGTGTAAGCTCATCATGAGCTAAACATCTTTTTAATCATCTTAGTTTGATGAAACTTAATTAATTATGTTAAATTCATGATTATGGCTAAAGTATTATGTTAGTGTAATGATGATTTTGTGTTAATCTTTTGCTGGATTTGCACGTCTAAATGTTTGTGGAACAACTTAAGGTTTATAAATGGGAAATCATATCATGTTGGAAAACTTATGAGATTAACATTTATTTATAACCTTAACATCTTTTGTTAAAATGTTATAGCTAAGAATTATGAATAATCTTTGAAACCTTAATTGTGAAAGAAACATGAAGACATGCAACCCTTCATCGTGTTTGGAAAAACTAAGAGCAATGTTATGTTATTTCTTAATAAAAGTTATACTAATCAAGAGTATTTATGACTCAAGCTTAAAATTTATATAACTCTGTTTTAGAATTTCATAAGTCAAGAAGTTACACTATTTTATTTAATTAAAGTAATCTTAAGTGGATGACATGTAATTTACTCATCGAATTCCTTCTTAATGATTAGGGAGTTATAATCTATAATTGGATTTTAGTTCAACTGCTTCAAAGAACATTAACATAATATCAAGCTTTAGCAGTATGAAAGATATTGACATAATTAATAAGTGGTATCTAAACTAAGATGATTGTGCTTTAAAAATCGTTATTTTCAGTCAGTTAATTTTTTCAGAAAGTTCAAAAAGATAATTTCCATTCCAACAAGAAAACAATTCAAATAACAATCACCTTTTCACTAGACACTTATTTTAATTAAAAACTTGGGTTGAGACGTTAAACTGTGTCCATGGATTGACATCCGGTTCTTATCAAAACTATATTACCACTCGATAGGTGCACTTGCCTTTGTGTGTGTATTTTAGTCTAAGTGAAAACCATATTTTAAAACCGACATTTGTGTGAAAATTTTTATAAAAAAATTACATATAGTTCACGCACATCAGCTGGCTTTTACCCACGTGAGTTGCGGCATGTTAAACCGTGGAAGAAATTAACGTCATCAAAAGTTATAAAACAATATATATATATATATATATATATAGTTCAACAAGAAAAGCACATCAAGTTTTTGGCGCCGCTGCCGGGGATACGGTTTCAACAATTAACCCAAATTTTTAATTCGTAAATACTAGTAAATATTTTTCAATTCATAGTTAGTCTGTTCTTTTTTTTGCAACAATTTCACAATTAATTGTTAGGTAATGAATGTCCACCACACCTGATCCTAATATCGTCACACCTTTTTCGGAACCCGAACGACATTTCTTTCATCGATTATGAGAACGAACACGAACTATAGCTGAGGCGATAGTAGGAGAAACATGGGAGGACGCTCAATCAGAAGAAAACATGGCAGACGCGGAAGAGAGTAATATGGCGTATTACGCCAATCCGTCCCTTGACGGCTACGAATCCAGCGTTACCCAACCAGCAGTTGCAGCCAACAATTTTGAAATAAAATCTGGTATCATTCATTTGGTAGAAAATTATGCTAAATTTAATGGTCTACCTGATGAAGATCCCAATGCTCACATCGCTCGTTTCCTACGAATCCGCGCTACTTTCAAAATACATAACTGTTCTGATGATGCTGTTAGACTTAGGCTCTTTCCATTTTCGCTCCGTGGCCGCGCCATGGAATGGTTAGATGCACTGCCCCCTGGCACCATCACAACCTGGGCCGAAATGGCCGAGCAATTCTTGTTAAAATACTTTCCACTCGACAAAACTGCCAAGTTAAGATCAAGTATCACAGGTTTCCGTCAGGATGACGATGAATCACTACATGCAGGATGGGAAAGATATAAGTCCCTTCTGAGAAGATGCCCACATCAGGGTCTAGAACTGTGGCTACAATGTCAAACATTTTACAATGCCATCAGTGGAGCGCACAAGCAAGCTGTCGACCAATGCGCTGCAGGAGACTTTGGAGGAGCAACCCCAACAGAAGCATTCCAAGCATTGGAAAAAGGCCGCCACCAAAAGTTTTGCTTATAATCCATTAAGGGCCAGATCCACCCAAAAGGGTATGCATCATGTTGATACTAATACCATGGTAGCCGCTCAATTAGAAGCACTCACCAAAAAATTCGAAGAAATGCAAACTGAGTTCAAAAAAGTACAAATTCGATGAGATACATGTGGAAAGCAGCACAAAACTAGTGAGTGTCACCAAGAAATGGTGGTAAAAGAGGTTGATTATGTTGGAGGACAAAACAATTCTTATGGAAATAATTATAACTCTAACTGGAGAAACAATTCTAACTTCAGAGAGGGAGGTAACAATCAACAACCTCCAGGGTTCAACCGAAGGCCGCCCTTCCAACAACAAAATGCACCTTTTCCACCCAAACAACCATACCAAGGACAGAACAACAACAATCAAAGCAACGGGGAAACTAATGTTGAAAGCCTTTTACAACAACTCCTAGCTAATACTCAAACTTCTAACAAATTGATCGAAGATCGTCTCCAAAAGCACGAAGTTGAGATGAGAAGTCAAAAGGCATCTATGCAGGCTATTGAAAATCAAGTAGGACAAATGGCACAGCTTCTTTTAGAGCGTCAGCAAGGAGGCCTTCCAAGTAACACAATACCCAATCCCAATGTACAAGTAAAAGCTATCACACTCAGGAGCGGTAAGACCACCAAGGAAGGAGTCACCTCCACCTCTCAGCAAATCATAACGGAGGAATGCCCAATTAATGCACCGGATGTCACACCTCCTCCTGCTGAGAAACAACACAAGGAACATGTTTGGACATATGTCCCACCCCGTCCATATCCAGGACGCATGAGATTGGAGAAACTAGAAAAGGAGTACGGGAAATTCTTAGGATTGTTCAAGCAACTTCACATAAATCTGCCCTTCCTTGAAGCTCTTGCTCAAATGCCAAATTATGCAAAGTTTCTCAAAGGCATATTGACAAATAAAAAGAAGGTTGAGGAGCTATACCATGTAATACTAAAGCTCAGCGGTCATGCAGAACAAACTTCCCACAAAGATGACTGACCCAGGAAGTTTTACCATTCCGTGTCTAATAGGAGATATCTCAGTCAACAACGTTTTAGCTGATCTAGGCGTGAGTATCAATCTAATGCCATACGCAGTATTTGAAAAGCTGGAATTAGGAGAGCCCAAACCAACCCGTATGAGCATCCAGTTGGTTAATCGTTCAGTAAAATACCCTCGAGGCATAGCGAAAACATGTTGGTTAAATCGATAAGTTTGTCTTTCCTATCGATTTCGTTATCCTAGACATGGATAAGGATAAGAACGTCCCCCTTATTTTGGGATGACCCTTTTTGGCTACCGCCAAAGCCCTCATTGATGTTTACACAGGAAAACCCACCTTAAGGGTAGACAGCGATGAAATCACTTTTGATATTGGGCAATCCATGAAGCATCCACAACATTATGATGATTCTCTGTACTGCATTGACGTATGTGACTCTATCGTCAGCTGTCATCTTCGAGAAACTCGAGAGAAGGAAGCATGTAACACTCAGCTAATTGAAGAAAGTGTGCCCGAAGACTGCACACAAGAAGAGGTCCTGCAAGTGGAAAGGTCAGAGAAAAATAGCACCCACTTGAAACAACCATGCGAGGACATTGACCGAGATTTAGAACCAAGGGCAAAACCATCCTTGGAAGAACCACCAGTTCTTGAGTTAAAAGAACTGCCATCACATCTGGAGTATGCGTTCTTGGAAGAACAATCCCAACTACCCGTGATAACCTCTTCTGAGTTAACAATTGAGGAGAAGTCTAAACTCCTTAAGGTCCTTAAAGAACACAAAAAGGCTATAGCCTGGAAGATCATGGATATAAAAGGGATCAACCCATCATTCTGCACTCATAAGATTTTTATGGAAAGTGAATACAAACTAGTTGTTCAACATCAAAGGAGACTGAACCCAAGCATGCAAGAAGTAGTAAAGAGAGAAATTATAAAATTACTAGATGCAAGGCTCATTTATCCCATTTCTGACTCGCCATGGGTCAGCCCTGTACAGGTTGTACCCAAGAAGGGAGGGATGACAGTAGTAACAAATGAGAAGAACGAGCTCATTCCCACTCGAACCGTGACTGGATATAGGGTTTGTATCGACTACCGAAAGTTAAACGACGCCTCTAGAAATTATCACTTTCCACTTCCATTCATCGATCAAATGTTAGAAAGACTTTCCGGCAGGATGTACTACTGTTTCATAGACGGTTTTTTTGGGTATTTCCAAATTCCTAAAGCCCCGAAAGATCAAGAAAAGACAACATTCACTTGTCCTTACGGAACATTTGCCTACCGACGCATGCCTTTCGGTTTATGCAAAGCACCAGCAGCATTTCAGCGATGTATGGTAGCCATGTTTCATGACATGATTGAAGATTCAATGGAAGTGTTCATGGACGATTTCTCAATTTTTGGCGATTCTTTTGAACACTGCCTCAGTAACTTGGAGAAAATGTTAACGAGGTGCGAAGACACCAACCTTGTCCTTAATTGGGAAAATGTCATTTAATGGTGACAGAAGGAATAGTGTTGGGACATAAAATCTCGAAAGCAGGATTAGAGGTCGATCGGTCTAAGACAGACACCATTTCAAAACTTCCATTGCTCAGTTCCGTAAAATCTATTAGAAGTTTCCTAGGGCATGCCGGTTTTTACCGCCGATTCATTAAAGACTTTTCAAAAATTGCACGTCCTATGACTCAACTCTTAGAAAAAGATGCCACCTTCATATTTTCTGACGAATGTCTAAAAGCTTTCGAACTTCTCAAAGAAAAACTCATCAATGCTCCGATCATGGCTGCTCCTTATTGGACCTTACCATTTGAGTTAATGTGTGATGCAAGCGATTTTGCTGTATGAGTCGTCATAGGACACTGAAAAGAAAAGCACTTCCATCCAATCTACTATGCGAGCAAGACCTTGAACAATGCTCAAGAAAACTACACCACCACTAAAAAAGAACTCTTAGCAGTAGTTTTTGCATTCGATAAATTTCGTTCATACCTTGTTCTTTCAAAAAAATTGTCTACACAGATCATGCAGCACTGCGTTATTTATTCAGCAAACAAGATGCTAAGCCAAGGCTGATCCGGTGGATACTCTTGTTACAGGAATTCAACATTGAGATTTACGACAAAAGAGGAGCAGAAAACGTCGCGGTTGATCATCTTCGCGTCTTGAATGTCAGACCTCAGCCGAAAACATGGAGATTGATATCAACGATAACTTTCCGCATGAATTTCTCATGAGTATAGATACAATCTGTGAAGAGCATCCCTGGTTCGTAGATTTTGCAAACTATCTCGCATGCGGAGTCATTGTGAAAGGGTTAACATACCAACAGAAAAGGAAATTCCTCGCTAACGTCAAACACTATTTCTAGGAAAACCCGTACTTTTTCAGGGTCGGAGCTGACCAACTCGTCCGACGATGCGTGTTCGGAGAAGAAACGCAACAGATCCTCAAAGATTGTCATGAAGGACCTACTGGAGGACATCATGGGGTCACTCTAATTGCTAAGAAGGTGTTCGATCCCGGTTTTTTCTGGCCCATAATCTTTAAGGATGCTTATGCCATGGTACGATCATGCGACGGCTGTCAGAGAGCCAGTAATATTTCATCAAGTAACGAGATGCCTCAAAAACCTATTCAGGTCTGTGTGATATTTGACGTGTGGGGGATTGACTTTATAGGACCATTTCCGGTGTCCTTCGGAAATCGTTACATACTGGTAGCAGTTGATTACGTTTCAAAATGGGCTGAAGCTCAAGCACTTTCCACAAATGATGCTAGGACAGTAGTTAAATTCTTGAAAAGACTGTTTGCGCAATTCGGCGCACCAAAGGCACTCATCGGTGATAAGGGAACACATTTCTGTAATGCTCAGTTAGAAAAGGCTTTGTCCCGCTACGGTGTACATCACCAGTTATCCGCAAACGAGCGGACAAGTGGAGGTGATGAATCGTGGCATCAAGAGGATCCTCGAAAAAAGCATCGGCCACAACAGAAAGGATTGTCCGAGAAGCTCGATGATGCACTTTGGGTATTCCGCACAGCCTATAAAACACCCATTGGGACCACTCCATTCAAATTATTCTATGGGAAAGCCTATCATCTCCCGGTCGAGTTGGAACACAAAGCATATTAGGCAATGAAAACTGCTAATCTGGATCTGGCACAAGCCGAAAAAAACATATTCGCCCAAATCAACGAACTCGAGTAACTGCGTTATTAGGCTTACGAAAACTCTAAGTTATACAAAGACAAGACAAAGAGGTTACATGATTCCCATCTAAAGGAAAATAAACAATTCAAAGCCGGAGATCGCGTCTTACTTTACAATTCTCGCCTTCGTTTATTTCCCGGGAAACTGAAAATCCCGTTGGTCTGGACCTTACATCATAAATGAAGTTTTCCCGTATGGAGAAATTGAAATTAAACACGAGGACAAGAGAAGTTTCAAGGTGAACGGTCATCGTTTGAAGGATTATTTTCAAGAGAAATTAGAGACACTCTCGGAGGTTATCAACCTCCACCTCGAAGGAAATTAATCAAATTGGGGAGGGTCTTGCCAAAGACCCAACATTAAACCTTGGCACCTTGTAAATATCTTATTTCTTCAATTTTATTAAGTTTTGAGTCTGGTGAGCGAGGCACGCCCCCGTGCCTTGGTAGACACGCCCCCGTGTCTGACCATGAAATGTTCGCCACGATCTCCGCTAAGTATGTACTCGCTGCAGGTCTGATCGTTGCGTAATCACTATGGGGCATGCCCCGTGCTTGCCTAAGCACGGTCCGTGCTTGGCCCTCTGACTTCCCTATAAATAGTATCTTCATTCTTGTTCAATTCCACACCATTCCACACCCTCAAAAGAGAAGATGAAGATAGATTCCAGGGAGAGTACGTTGGAATGGGTCCCGGTGAAGAAGCCAAGGACGGAGAGTCGTGAAGCAACAACCGTGGACGTTGTTCTCAAGCTTAAGGAGCTAATTAAGGAGCTAACCGAGATGAACATGCTTGCAGATAGGCGCTTGCTTCAACTTTGTTAGCGTTCAGCTAAGATTAAGGAGGAGCTCATCACGCTCAACCTAAAATTCACTGACCTATGCAACCGCACTTCCCAATACCCGATGCCCATGCTTCCGCATGAGATGTTCGGTGGTTTCATGTAAAATGTTCTAGTGTAGGGAAGAAGTTTGTAAAAGAGTCTCGTTTTTCCTCGTGAGGCTCTCGGCTTGTATTTCGATTTCCTGTCTAATGAAATGATCGTGTGTTATGATTTCCGCTTATCTAAATCATAGAATGACCAGACTAATCTTATTGTTTTGGGTTTGAGATTTTGGTGGCCATGCAAAAAAAAAAAACTGAACAGTGTATCGGGGCACGGCCCGTGCCTAGGTATGCACGCCCCGGTGCTTGACAGTTGCAGCAGCTTTTTCTCTTTCTTAATAACCCCAACTTCTTAACTTCATTCAACCACAATAATTCAAACAAATATATTCGGTTCTTGGCCACCAACCACCCCAAATACACCAGTTTTTTCAACAAATCTCTCAATCCTTCCACTAAGGTATGTTTTAATCATTCTCTTGTAAGTAATTAGGATTTTTATTTCAATTTTGGGCATGATTCTTGTTCTTAACCGGAGTTTGCCCTTCTTGAGTCAAATGTTCTAAGTTTCTAGGGATTATTTTTTTCAAATATTCAACTAATCTTGTAATTTTCGGGTTTAACTTTTGTTCACACCCGGGTGACCCCTTTGTTCATAAATCAGTTCTTTAGGTTTGCTTCTTGTTAATTGCAAATTGGAATCTGGTACAACCACAAAGATAGAAAATCAAGATTTCATAAAACCGGGCTAGTGCACGAGTTCGAATCCCAGATTCTGCCCTCTCAGTGTAGCACGACCCGTGCCTCCCTAAGCACGACCCGTGCTTTGACCATCTGCCAGGTGTGTCAATAATCCGCTACTGTACTGATATGTCATTATTTATACATATTTAACATACATAATAATCCCACATTATGATACTAATTAAATAATAACCTTGCAATTTATGCTTAAAATACGTATATTTTATAATTGCAGGTTATTCGGTGTTGAAAATACAAATCAAGCTAAATCCTATCAAGAACACCAAGAATTCAAGCTTCTAGAAGGTTTATTCCCTGAGTATTGACCCCCAAGAAGTCAAAATTGGTCAAAAATAGTCAACAGGAGCTAAAAGACAAAAGCTGGGAGAAAACAGAGGGATGCACTACCGTGCATCCCAATGCACGGTCATGCATTGCCCTCTCTTGCTCCCCAAGGCCCAGTACCGTGTAATCTGTACCCTGTTTGATTCCCTGGGCCTTTTCACGATCGTGCAACACATTGCACGGTCGTGCATTGCACATTTTGAGGCCTATAAATAGGAGGCATGAGTTCTTCATTCCACACACCAATCCAGAGCAAAATAACACTCAAGAAGAGAGCCTTCTCTTAGTTAGATTAGAAAGTAGATAGTAGAGGGACTCTTCCCCCTTGTTTCACAATAGGGGAGCCTACGAAACTCATCATTAAGCTAGTCGTTATTGCCATTCGTGGCTAAAACTTCTTTGTATTGCTAGGATGAAGATGATGTTTGGTGCATGTTAATGTTTAACCTATTAATGAAGTGGTATGTTTATGTCTTTAACTAATTCGTCCTCAAAAACCATCTTTTGATAGGCTTTTATTATTGTCTAAATCCGTCTTTATATTTGTGAGTGTATTGATTTTAAATAGTAAGATCGTAAAACCATTTTTAATCAAACTTCCTTTGAAACGCATACGTCTGTATACGAGCAGAGATTGATAAGCCAAGGCTTGGTCTATACTTCTAAGCTCGTACGTCTTTATACGAGACTATTATCCGACCAAGAATTGGTGAACTCATGTTGGGAACGGTACGTCTTTATACTTGGTCCCATTGCTACACCGCCTCCCGGTGAGCAAAATATAATCACATATTAAACTTTAATTTAAATCATTTTGAGTCCGATGTCTTTAACCAACCTGGAGATGACCGTTCGATGGGTTGAGGGTAAATGTTGTCCCTAACGGGAGACACTACCACTTTTTAAAGAATATAATTTGCAAATCAAATGTAGTGAGGACAAGGCTCTAGCGGTGACCCGGGTTACAAGTTTGTAGTAGTCATACCACTGAATTAGTTAACTTAACATTATCACGTACCAAGCTGATTCGAATCCCGAAGCAATACATTTCGTAATCTGATCATTTTCGCTTTATTTACTTTTCTGCTATTTACTATTCTGCTAGTTACATTTCTGTTGCACACTTCACGCACATTTTTACTTTTATGTTATTTACTTTATCGTCATTTACTTTTCTGCTTCACAAGCACACAAAACCCACTCACTAATTGATCCGGCTAAACGATAACAAAAGTTGAGTATTGGAACTCGACTGTGTCCATTGGTTCGATACTTGGTTCTTACCTAACTATATTACGCTGCGATAGGTACACTTGTCTATTATGTGTGTTTTAAGTTAACATAATTATCATTTTAGTTTATAAATTTAAAACCTGAACTTGTGAAATCAATCATCTTAAAAATATATTTATTTATATTTTTATACTTATCTCACGACACATCAAGTTTTTTGTGCCGTTGCTGGGGACACGGTGATTTCAAGAAAAAATTGAGTTAACGGATTAGCCTTTTGTTTACAAGAAAAATTTTCACTAAAATAAAATGGACTCATATAACAAAAATTTTACCCAAGAATAATTCTTCAGATTTGATGGGGATTTCTCAGATTCATGGTGCGAGTTATGTGGAGGATCACACTACGCTGAGGAGTGTTATCTTTTCGTATGGCGCCCTATGGATCATGAGATGAATCTCCACCCAACACCATATGAAGAAATGCTTCCGTCCCCACCTCCATCGGTAGACATGGATTGTGTCTTTCATGAACCAAATTCTTGGAAACCAGACAAATTATTCCGTAATCTAGAGGAAATAAAGAATCAAATCATTCAACTCTATGCTACAGAACCGCATGAAGATCCGTCTGAAGTACTTGATCACCCACCAGGTGATGAAGGCAACGAGGCATCACAAGAACAGAACGTAGAGGCGGTGACCATGATCCCTATAGATAATATGGGGGATATCAGCGAAGACAACATAGTAAGGGCTGAAATCATACAAGAAACCTTGGAACCACCAAGATTAGAGAAACAGTTCAAACGTTTTCAGTCCTTACTAAATCAAATTTAGCTAAATCTACCATACGAGCTCTTCCTCTATAAGATTCCGTCTCATGCAAAATTCCTCAAAGATATGTTGACCAACCGCAAGAAAATGGAAGAACTCCCACAAATCACTTTGAATGAAGAATGCTCAGCAATTATGAGAGGAAGAAAACCTCCCGACCAATTTATGATTTCATGTCTTATAGGCGACTCAAATCAAGGCAACGCCATTGCAGATCTACATATTGGCGTAAACATCCTACCAGGCGCCATATTTAACAAGATGAACCTCAAGAAACTCCAACCCACAAAATTAGAACTATGTCTAACCAATAGAACGGTTCGCTATCCAAAGGGAATCGCTGAAGATGTGCTCATAAAGATTAATGAATTCGTTTTTTCAATGGATTTTGTGGTAGTTGATATAATTAGAGGAACACGTAGTCCTCTTATTTTGGGGAGACCATTCCTCAATACAGCTCTCGCTCTCATCGATGTTTGGGGAGGAAGACTAGCGTTGAGCGTTCAACAAGAACGAATTACTTTCGATCTTAAGAAGGCCATGAAGTGACCAAGCTGTCACGACGATCTTGCTTTCCTATTCGGCGATTTCGACTATCTTGTAGGCTACTACATGCATGAAGTCTTAGGGAATGAGGAAGAATGGCCAGCTGAAGAACATGGGGAATATCTAGTTTGTGAAGGGTTCATGATAAAACACACTAATCATGATGAAGACACATTAGTTATTGAAGAATTGGAAGATAGAGACGAGAGTGAAGACAAAATCGTTCATTGAAGAACCACCCACATTGGAGCTAAACGAGCTTCCTCCTGACCTTTCATATGCCTTTTTAGACGAGGAATCCAAGCTTCTGGTCATCATCTCCTCCAAATTAAAAGATGATGAAAAAAAAATTACTAGCAGTATTAAAAAGCCATAAGAAGGCTATTGCATGGAAGCTGATGGATCTTAAAGGAATTAATCCATCATTCTGCACACATAAGATACTCATGGAAGAAAACTACAAGACTAGTGTGGAACACCAAAGGCGGCTCAATCCCAAAATGCAAGAGGTAGTGAAAAATGAAGTTATCAAATTACTTGATGCGGGGGTCATCTACCCTATCTTAGACTCTTCCTGGGTTAGTCCTGTACAAGTCGTTCCAAAGAAAGGAGGAATAACAGTAGTCACAAACGAGAAAAATGAATTACTACCAACCCATACAGTCACAGGGTGGCGAGTGTGTATTGATTATCGCAAGGTGAGTGATGCTACCAGAAAAGATCACTTTCCGCTTCCTTTCATAGATCAAATGTTTGAACGACTATCTTGAAACATGTTCTATTGTTTTCTGGATGGATTTTCAGGCTACATCCAAATTTCTATTGCTCTCGAAGATCAGGAGAAAACCACGTTCACCTGTCCCTATGGCACCTTTGCCTATAGATGTATGCCGTTTGGCCTGTGTAATCCTCCTGCTACATTTCAGCGATGCATGATCGCTATATTCCATGATATGATAGAAGAATCAATGGAAGTATTCATGGATAACTTCTCAGTCTTTGGAAATTCTTTCGATCACTGTCTACAAAACTTGGAAAAGATGTTAGCAAGATGCGAGGAATCAAATCTAGCATTAAATTGGGATAAGTGTCACTTCATGGTCAAGGAAGGAATAGTTCTGGGTCATAAGATTTCAAAAGATGGTATTGAAGTCGACAGAGCAAAAGTTGAAACTATATCAACGCTGCCTCCACCAAATTCAGTGAAAGGAATCAGAAGTTTCCTCGGTCATGCAGGGTTCTACAAAAGGTTCATAAAAGATTTCTCATCAATCGCTAGACCACTAACTCAGCTGTTAGAAAAAGATCAACCGTTCCTGTTCTCCGATGATTGTTTGACAGCTTTTGAAACCCTCAAAAAGAAGCTCGTGGATGCGCCAATCATGGCAGCACCTGATTGGACAAAACCATTCGATCTTATGTGCGACGCAAGCGATTATGCAGTAGGATCAGTTCTCGGACAACGAAAGGAAAAACACTTCTACCCAATTCATTACGCAAGTAAAACCTTGAATGATGCTCAAGAAAATTACACCACCACTGAAAAAGAGTTATTAACTGTGGTTTTTGCGTTCTATAAATTCCGCTCATATCTAGTATTATCCAAGACCGTTGTCTACACAGATCATGCAGCATTAAGACATCTCTTCAACAAACAAATAGTTCGACGATGCGTTTATGGGAAAGAGGCATATGAGATATTGCGGCAATGCCATGAAGGACCAACGGGAGGACACCATGGAGGAAATTACACAGCAAGGAAGGTCTTTGAGGCTGGATTCTATTGGCCTTCTGTTTTCAAGGACTCTGATAAGCTTATAAGTATGCGACTCATGTCAAAGGACAGGGGGCGTTTCAAAACGGGATGAAATGCCTCAAACAAGCATCCAAGTATGTGAAATATTTGATGTTTGGGGGATCAACTTTGTGGGTCCTTTTGCTCCATCAAAAGGAAATCAATATATCTTGGTAGCAGTGGACTACGTATCAAAATGGGTCGAGGCACAAGCTCTACCAAACAATGATGCAAAAGTAGTCATTCGGTTTCTCAAAAGGTTGTTTACTCGTTTTGGCACACCAAAAGCGCTAATTAGTGATAGATGAACACACTTCTGCAACTCTCAATTAGAAAAGACTCTTAAGCGCTATGGGTGTACTCACAAGCTTTCCACACCTTACCATCCCCAAGCAAATGGTCAAGTAGAAGTCACAAATAGAGCAATCAAGTGAATTTTGGAAAAAGTCGTAAGTCCAAATTGGAAGGACTAGTCCGATAAGCTTGAAGATGCATTATGGGCCCTACGCACAGCTTACAAAACACCCATCGGGACTACGCCTTACCGAATGGTTTATGGCAAAGCATGTCACCTTCCAATCGAAATTGAGCATAAAGCATATTGGGCACTTAAGGCAGTAAACTTAGAATTTTCGAGCGCAGGGGAACATCGTCTTATACAAATTCATGAATTAGAAGAGCTAAGAAATCAAGCATATATGAATTCAACAATATACAAGGACAGAGCAAAAAGACTTCATGACAAGAAGCTAAAGAAGGGGGAATTTCAAGAAGGTGACAACATCTTACTTTACAACTCAAGACTACAACTATCTTCAGGGAAGCTAAGATCAAAATGGACTGGACCATACATAGTCTGAAAAATATTCTTGTATGGGACATTGGATCTAGAGCAATCAGGTGGAACGACCTTCAAAGGGAACGGTCATCGAGTAAAACGCTACCTCGAATGACCAATTGACCAAGAAGTGGATGATGTTCCACTAGAAGAGAAAGACTGATGCAACACGTACGGGTCGGGCTAAAGACCCATAAATAAACGTAGCGCTTCCGGGAGGTAACCCTATGATCATGAATAAACTGAGAAGTTGATGCATACGGTAGAAAGTATAGACCTCAGGTTTCGTTTCTCCAAATTTAAGTTTCTAATTACTTCAGCCCCCAGGTATGCCTTCTCGATACGAGGACCTTAGTAGCTTAACTGCTATCTTTTATTTTCCTTGTTTGTTTTTAAGTTTTCTTTTATGTTTCAAGTAGAATAACATCACAATATCATCTCTCTACTTTGAGGAGTTACACTCCAACTCTACGAGCCTGGAGCCGGAAGCCACATCAAATTTCTTAGAAATTCGATGAAGTCTTTAAAGCAACACATTGACAAGAAGCTGATAGGCACAACCTGACATCATCAATAAGTTTTGGCCATATACACCGAATTGATCGAGGGAGTACCGGTTTCTTTTCCCTTAAAACTCTATGCATTTAAATTCCTGCATAGCATTCCATTACATGCATTTGTACATTGAGGGCAATGCACAGTTTTAAGTGTGAGGTGGGGAATTAGAGATTCAGGACTGTTAACCTCAAAGCAGTAAAACTTAACTTGTGATTTTCTACCCATTTGACTAAAACATTATAAAAACTTACCTTTTATAAAACCAGAAAATTTTTCAAAATATTTAAACCCTTTTTAAACAAAACCTATTGGAGTTTGCACTTATTAAATAAAATGAAGACATGACAAGTAGAAACAAACGTAAATTATGCATACACATCAGTAAACCCTATCCCATCCGTTTCCATGTGAGAATAATCTGAGCCTTTTCACAAGCATTATTATCATTATTTTTGCATGCTCTTTCGTTTGATATATTGAGTGTTTATTCGATTGAATTCTATGCATAATTAGAATTTGTATGACTTACACATATCAAGATCATGAACTAATGGAAGTATGAAAATGATTGAGGCACCTAGGACTTTTAACACCCTTATTATCCATAAAATCCTAAAAATCCCAAAAATATTATCCGCCTATAAAGCCTTCTGAGCCTTAGCCTTTTCTTTTTTAAACACATACTTATCACCCAACCAGCTTTTCGCAAACACCGGTTATTGGCTAACTGTCTTCAAAATGGGAAAATTATCTTATGTTGTCATTTCAAGTTCATATTAATCGGATGACTTTGGAAAGAATCCGTCTTACTCGGAAGAATTGGAATATACAAATTGTGGATGCATTAGGAAATTATCTGAACTATCTGCAGGAAAATTCAAGGAATTATTGTTTCAAAGAAATTGAGGAAAGAGGAGTATTGAAAAAGTTGTCTTTAAAAAAAAGTTGGTGTTTTACCTGGAGACCTTAAAGAACTGGACATGCATTCTTTTGATTTCAATTTACTCTCCTGCCTTCATTTTGCAAAGCCTGAATTACCAACCGAACTCTGAGAAAAGATTTTTCAAGCAACCAGTGATGTAAGAAAATGGTGGCGCAAGCAAGAACAATTGCCACCGTTCTGCGGCTTGTCAAAAAATGACGCTAAAAGAAGAGCCAAAAGATACGATAAATGTAGAAAGTGTGGTAACTGGAGCCACGACGGAAAATGTAGCAAGAATCAAACTTGTGCCGAAAGTGATTATACATACCTGATGGAAGTAGGTGTTGTTAGGCGACTAGCCGCAGGACCCGTACGAAAAGGCAGTGATGTGTATTACGCAGTAAGGGACGAGTTGAACCTGATGAGAGATCTTGGTCTTGGCAATCTGACCATAAACGAGCCCTCAGATTAGTTAAACCCTCATGATCTGAGTACTGTAGAGGGACCTTTTAGTACTTTCCATTTTAAGCCACGAGGCCATAGCTGAGTGTTTCGCGATAGCTGCAGCCCTTCAAACCTCTTAAAAACCCCTAAAAATCCAAAAAGATTTTCATTTTCACCTTTAGTTTTACTTTAGACACATTACAACCCTTTAAAGTTCTCTTGATTCATGCATACTACTAAGTTAGTTGGTGGAGATTTGATTTGCATACAAGCTTATGACTATTGCATAATTCGATTCGAACTCGAGTGTCCCACTTAGCTTACATTATCCATATATATAACCCTAGAGTTGAGTGAACATTGTGAGTAGTCAGGAGTTTTTGCTTAATAAACGTTCTAGTAGGCTTGTCATGGATTCCATCATCTTAAAACAAGAAAAACACAAAAATAGAATAAGCAGCTCAAGAGTTATGTCAGAGTCTCAACACTAGTTGAAATTCCATTACCTTTGTCAAGTTTTTAGTTATGGGTGTAATCATGCATGAGTTTGCTTGAGGACAAACAAAGTTTAAACGTGGGGTGTTATGATATGTCATCATTTATACATACTTAACATACATAATAATCCCACACTATGGTACTAACTGAATAATAACCTTGCAATTTATGCTTAAAATACGTATATTTTGTAATTGCAGGTTATTGGTGTTGAAAATACAAATCAAGCTAAATCCTATCAAGAACACCAAGAATTCAAGCTTCTAGAAGGTTTATTCCCGGAGCAATGACCCCCAAGAAGTCAAAATTGGTCAACAATAATCAACAGGAGCTAAAAGACAAAAGCTGGGAGAAAATAGAGGGATGCACGGCCGTGCATCCCAATGCAAGGTCGTGCATTGCCCTCTCTTGCTCCCCACGACCCAGTACCGTGTACTATGTACCCTGCTTGATTCCCTGGGCCATGACCGTGCAACCCATTGCACGGCCGTGCATTGCACATTTTGAGGCCTATAAATAGGAGGCTTTAGTTCTTCATTCCACACACCAATCCAGAGCAAAATAACACTCAAGAAGGGAGCATTCTTGTAGTTAGAGTAGAGAGTAGAGGGGCTCTTCTCCCTTGTTTCACAATAGGGGAGCCTACGAAACTCATCATTACGCTAGTCGTTATGGCCATTCGTGGCTAAAACTTCTTTGTATTGCTAGGGTGAAGATGATGTTGGGTGCATGTTAATGTTTAACCTATTAATGAAGTGGTATGTTTATGTCTTTAACTAATTCGTCCTCAAAACCATCTTTTGATGGGCTTTTATTATTGTCTAAATCCGTCTTTATATTTGTGAGTGTCTTGATTTTAAAGAGTAATATAGTAAAACCCCTTTTAATCAAAATTCCTTTGAAACTTGTACGTCTTTATACGAGCAGAGATTGATAAGCCAAGGCTTGGTCTATACTTCTAAGCTCGTACGTCTTTATACGAGACTATTATGCGACCAAGAATTGGTGAACTCATTTTGGGAACGGTACGTCTTTATAATGGGTCCCATTGTTACACCGCCTCCCGGTGAGCAAAATATAATCACATATTTAACTTTAATATAAAGCATTTTGAGTCCGATGTCTTTAACCAACCCGGAGATGACCATTCGATGGGTTGAAGGTAAATGTTGTCCCTAACGGGAGGCACTACCACTTTTTAAAGAATATAATTTGCAAATCAAATGTAGTGAGGACGAGGCTCTAGCGGTGACCCGGGTCACAAGTTTGTAGTAGTCATACCACTGAATTAGTTAACTTAACATTATCACGTACCAAGCTGATTCGAATCCCGAAGCAATACATTTCGTAATCCGATCATTTTCGCTTTATTTACTTTTCTGCTATTTACTATTCTGCTAGTTACATTTCTGTTACACACTTCACGTCCATTTTTACTTTTATGTTATTTACTTTGCCGTCATTTACTTTTCTGCTTCACAAGCACACAAAACCCACTCACTAATTGATCCGGCTAAACGATAACAAAATCGAGTATTGGAACTCGACCGTGTCCATTGGTTTGATAATTGGTTCTTACCTAACTATATTACGCTGCGATAGGGACACTTACCTATTGTGTGTGTTTTAAGTTAACGTAATTATCATTTTAATTTGTAAATTTAAAACTTGATCTTGTGAAATCAATCATCTTAAAAATATATTTATTTATATTTTTATACTTATCTGACGACACATCATGTACCATCAGGTCTGATAGCCAAGCACGCCCCGTGCCTCCTTAAGCATGGCCCGTGCTTCCTTAAGCATGGCCCGTGCTTAACTTCTGTCCAGAATAATAAAATCCGTTTATTTGATAATTCCTAATTCAACTCACTTGTGTATTAACCTCTCAGGAATCATGGTTCATCTATACTTAGTATTTGATGGTGACAATGAGGGGTGGTGCCATTCACGTTTGCGCAAGCTTAGGCGGCGCGAGGAGGATTCGCATCTCATGGTTTGCTATGACACCTTAGACGTTGTGAGACAGTGAACACGCTTTAACAACATAGTCACTCCTCCATGGCGCCACGTGTTCAGAAATGCTCAAGAATCAATTTACGAATACACTTTGGAATTCATGTCATCATTCAATTTTCGAACATCAAATCTAGACTTTTGGGATGAGGATGTCCTGACATTCCGTATCGGAGGCACATGGCATTGCACCTCGATTGCTCTGTTTGGAGTTGCACTAAGAATTTATACCGAGGAGGAATGCCATGAAGAAGACTTTTTTGCATCCACTCATATTTTCCGTAATGAGGAAGATAGAAACAACCCCGACTTGGGGCATGTTAGATCATCATTCTGGAATGAAGTAGGCCCCGGAGGATACAATGTTAGACGAACAAAGAGCAGCAAGCTGAAAGACCCACTGCTTCGTTACATTCACCGTCTGCTTAGCCACTAAGTGACATAACGTGGCCAGAGTGGCGGAGTAGTCAATCTCAGGGACCTTTGGATATTATATTGTTTAGTCAAGAAACAGCCATGCAACATATCATACCTTTTTTGTCGTCTCTTTGCCTCGAATGCAACTGCTGGGGAGAGCACACCATTATTTGGAGGGAGTTGGCTAGCAAAACTCTATGAGTACCACCATGAGCCTATGCGTGGAACTTTCGGGCCACCTCCCGGTTTGTTGGATTTGAGTATCTGTGCTAGCATGGGAATGATCACCCACCTACCCAATGGCCAAACACGCTTTCAAGTTTCAAAAGGACAAGTTTAGGATCCCGAGGACCCGGAGCATGTCATCATGGAGTTAGATATTCAAAATTCATCTGAGAGGCAACACAGTTCGCGCTTCGAAGCAGGAACCTCATTATCTCAACCGGCTAGATTCCCATCTATGATGGATCTCTATGAATCCATCCAGACTGTTAGCACATATGCTCGCCGCTCTTTTGAGATTTGCGAGTCGAATTCTGGACGCATCACTAATCTGTCTGATAGGGTTGATCTAATTGGGGAGGACTTTGCCTACATGAGGCAACGAATGAACAGAAATTGGGGAGAAGAGAACCTAGATTAGGTCAAGGTGATGGATGAAAGTCCCATTAGAGCACCATTTTTAACACAAAAGTAGTTGTGTTATTGGGCTTTATATCTTTTACTTATTTTGTTTGTATTAAAGACTATCGGGCACTGGCTGATCCGTGCCCCTTTTTTTTAAATCTACTTATTTATGTTTGCAGTTGCTAAGTAATTTTTGTACTAATAAATTTATATAAACACATTTGATTCGTGCTTTTCAGGACACTGTGAGTACCAATTGCAAGCTTCAGAGGCACTATCTTTCAGGGGAGTTCTTATTAACCCTTACCTATCGTATATCTTTTTACACTTATTTTAAATCATGTACATTGAGGACAATGTAAGCTTCAAGTGTAGGGAGGGGGGTTACACCATGTTTTTAGCACTTGAACTTTGGTTATAAAAAGTTTAAAACGAACTCCAATATTTTTGTGGCACAAAAATTACTTCAACAATTTTGAAAAACTAAAAGAAGGAAGTTGTTTTTTTAACACAAGTTAAGCAAACCAGCTAGTAAAGTGACATAAACAATTCCCGAGCATGGCAAGTTTCACATAAATAATAGACATGCATGAACTTTACACTTTTTACCCATTCCATCCGTTTATGTGAGCATAACTTGAGCCTTCACAAATTTCATTTTATAGCATTCATGCTTATGTGTTCACCGGATCATTGAGGGTATCGTGTGTTTTGTGCAAAGTTAGAATTTGTTTTGGGTATACCAGACGAAACCACTATTGGAAATTTTTGCATGAAAATGATTTAGACAACTAGGATAACCGCCTTACCAACCATCCAACCAAACACACCTAGCTAGCCTTACCACCTTCACTCAAATCCAAGGACTTTGTCAAAAAAATAAAAAAAAATAAAAAAAAAATGCATCCATTTGATCTCAACCTTGTTTCATGCCTTCATTTCGCAAAACCGGAATTACCCCCGAAAATTAGAGAACACCTTTTTGTTCTAATGTTTGAAGCAAGAAAAAGTTGGAGAAAAATGGAACAAAATCCACCATTTTGTGGAACATCAAAGAGTGCCATGAAAAGAAGGGCAAAAAGATATGAAACATGTTACAAATGTGGAAATTGGTCTCATGAGGGAAAATGTAGTAAAAACCAAACAACCTCTCAATTTGAATATACGAAGTTGATCAAGTTGGGTGCTATTAGGCTCAAAGTCGTGCCTCACTTCCCAGACACTATAAATAGAGCACTTTGGTTCATCTTGGAGGTTGGGCTTTTGGGGAGAGATTTCACTAACATCACATTCAAAAAATCAGCTGTAGAGATCAATTGAAGGCCAAGGAAGACTCATCCTATCATCACAATCCCATTTGGAAGATATCACCTTCACCCATTAGAAGCTTTGGTTACATCTTGAACTCACTATGACTTGCATGTATTTCAATTGTATTATGTTTGTGTGTAAGCTCATCATGAGCTAAACGTCTTTTCAATCATCTTAGTTTGATGAAACTTAATTAATTATGTTAAATTTATGATTATGTCTAAAGTATTATGTTAATGTAATGATGATTTTGTGTTAATCTCTTGATGAATTTGCATGTCTAAATGTTTGTGGAACAACTTAAGGTTTATAAATGGGAATCATATCATGTTGGAAAACTTATGAGACTAACATTTATTTATAACCTTAACATCTTTTGTTAAAATGTTATAGCTAAGAATTAGGAATAATCTTTGAAACGTTAATTGTGAAAGAAACATGAAGACATGCAACCCTTCATCGTGTTTGAAAAAACTAAGAGCAATGTTATGTTATTTCTTAACAAAAGTTATACTAATCAAGAGTATTGACGACTCAAGCTTAAAATTTATATAACTCTGTTTTAGAATTTCATAAGTCAAAAAGTTACACTCTTTTATTTAATTAAACTAATCTTAAGTGGATGACATGTAATTTACTCATCGAATTCCTTCTTAATGATTAGGGAGTTATAATCTATAATTGGATTTTAGTTCAACTGCTTCAAAGAACATTAACATAATATCAATATTTAGCCGTATGAAAGATATTGACATAATTAATAAGTGGATTCTAAATTAAGATGATTGTGCTTTAAAAATCGTTATTTTCTGTCAGTTAAATTTTTCAGAAAGTTCAAAAAGATAATTTTCATTCCAACAAGAAAACAATTCAATTAACAATCACCTTTTCACTAGACACTTAATTTAATTAAAAACTTGGGTTGAGACGTTAAACTGTGTCCATGGATTGACATCCGGTTCTTATCAAAATTATATTACCACTCGATAGGTGCACTTGCCTTTGTGTGTTTATTTTAGTCTAGGTGAAAACCATCTTTTAAAACCGACATTTGTGTGAAAATCTTTATCAAAAATATATATATAGTTCACGCACATCAGCTAGCTTTTACCCACGTGAGTTGCGGCGTATTAAACAGTAGAAGAAATTAACGTCATCGAAAGTTATAAAACAAAGTCAAAACCTATAGGTAAACTTACATTGCACGAGTAGAACGTATAAGTCCTTAAAACTGATAGGGGAGGGGGCTTACGGTTTGCGAACCCGCTGTCTCCTCCAAAGGCATAAAGCACGGACACTACTGCACCAACCAAATCTTTTGTTTTTCTTTTCCTTTAGTAGGTGTTAAAACCCAAAAAGATTGAGAAAATTAAAAAAAAACAAAAAAAAAAACAAAAGCAAGGAGTAATGACATATAAGTTATAACTCTTGCTTAGACTATTCAAAACTTTCTACATTAACTTTCTCTGAAAAGTTTCTTTTTAATATTATTTAAATAAATCTTAAGATTATTAAAAAAAACTAGTAAAACACCCGCGCGCGTTGTGACGCGCTAAACCGTGAAAAAATTAACGACTTTCAAAGTCTATAAAAGTCTGAAACGCTAAGCGTAAGTATAAAGACATGCGTAATTGTACCGTGAATAAAATTAGCGTCAAAATGTTATAAGTACGTCGATTGGATACTGATAATATTGAAAAATTCAGATAAAAAAAAAGAAACCTTAAAGAAAACGTTAAAAAATGCATTCGAACAAAGAATTAAATAAATAAATATTTTTAAAAAATCGTAACAACTTTAAGAAATCGAGTAAGTTAAAAAAAAAGAATCCAACACTTTTCAAAAAACATAACCCGCACATCGCGGTGCTTTTAATCACGGTAAAAGTTACGTCTTTAAGAAGACCGAGTGATTAAAAACACAAAATGTCGTAACACGTGCGATGCCGTGAAAGGATTAAATTTTCTAAGTCTTAGTTTCAACATCTTTAAATAACTTAAACCGGATATATATTTAATCATAAGTACAATGATAATTTAAGGTAAAAAAGATTTTTAATAGGCATTAGAATTTATAATATATTAAATCAGTTTGGGTTGAGGGTTGTTGGTAGGGCTCTTGCTGGACCGACAGGGTTTTGCTGGACCGACATTGGAATGTGAGTGTAAAACAAGAAGGGCTCTTTTGCAAATTATCAGACTTTAGTGGCCACTATGTAAACCCATAAAAATTAACTGTAGGAACAGACCTAATAAAACCGTGGGGAGTACCCCGTGAAAGGTGAGTTGGCACCGTGGCTGCCATGGAAACACCACGCCGCCCTGGCGTGGTCCACAAGCGTGGAAGCTCCACGTGCAAATCTTCACGGCGTGAAAGAGAGGATGTGTGGGGCCACCTCTCTTGACTTCTTCTTCCCTCACAAAAACACTAGTTGCTTTAAAATTGTAGAAGAAAAGGGGCAAAGGCAGTCTGATTTTTTGGAGCAGAAAAAGGGCAAAGGCAGATAGTAGGTTAAATCAAGCTTTTTAACTTTGAAGTCCATAAAATTTTGGAAAGGATTAAAAAAAAATCAATACTCATTTGGGCTTAAGGATTTGGTTTGTTGTGGGCCATCATAATTTTTTTTAAAGTAAACACTCATTTGGGTTGAAGGATTAAAAAAAACTACGGTAAGGAAGGATTATTAGTTGTTATGTTATTTAAATTGTTATATTAAATTAATTAAAATAGAAAAAGAAAAAAACATTACAGTATGAAAATATAAAATCATTTTCTTTTAATATGAAGAATGTGAAAAATATGTAAAATTTGATATGATGTTCACGTAAATGAATATGAAAATATGAAACACTCTCCTTAATCCAAAATCCAAGTGAAATAACATAACATAAATATATATTTATTTTTACTTTGATCTAACCCCATAACTTTTAATATTTTAACGAATTAACTTGATATCGTCAAAAACTTAACTTGACGTGTCATGTGTTTATCCAAGATCCAAGATCTGGCCGATCTTCTATTCTGTTTATCTTTTAAGAACTTCAAATTTCTTATTCCACCACCACCACCACCGTCTATCTCCGTCGTTCCCGTCAACATCACCACCGCCTTCTCTATCCTGTTCTTCTTCTTCGCCGATCGATTCTGATTTCTGCACGGCTACTTCATCACAGAGATCGATCTACAACGATGGGGTTTCTAATCACAACCTCGATTTTCGCCGCTATTGGAATCATCGCGTCTCTCTGCGCGCGAATCTGCTGCAACAAAGGAGCTTCTGCTAATCTGTACGTTTATTTCATACAATTCAATTTCACATAGTCTATCAAATTTGTAATATGAGATGATGAAATATGGTTGTTCAATTTCTAGATCTATATCGGACAGATTATTAGGTTACACATAGAAATGTTTGACTTCTATAATTAACGTGTAAGAAGTTAGGGAATCTGAGTGTGTAGTTTTGTTCGATTGCTGCACATAATTGAAATTTGCTCATTACACTGGTGTTAGTTTCTTCTTGTATCAGTTGTTCCTCCTTGATTACCTGTAGTCATTGTTTTCAGAACAGAATCTGACATCTGACCGATCTCCTACTGGATCGGTTGAGAACCGGATGACATTGTAAATAATGTAAAAATTAAAACTATGAAAATAGTTAAGTTTTGGATTTGTAGTTTTAGTAAATAATAAAGACTTACATGAATAAAATAAACTGATGAGTTCTGTATTGAATCTAAAGATATATGATAGTGTACCTACATCTGAACAAACTAAAGGAGTTTTTGGATGTGCATCTTGAATTTCTACAAAGAGAGTATGCTAATGACTATCTGATTATTTTGGGGTCAAATAATTAGTTTTTGATGATCAGTTTGGTACCACCAACATCATAATTGATTCTTAAATGAAAAAGTACAAGTTTTTTTGCCCGTATTTTGGTCATTTTATCCATTACTTCTTTAAATGATTCAGAAACCATAAAAAGTGATTATTACAACTCCAAGCACTAGCCATTCGAAGCATATCCAAACACTATCTCCTGCACCATGTTCTTACAACCGAATCTAGTTATCCATCATCACATAATTACTTTCAAAACACACATCCACACGCCCAGTTTTGCTTACCTTTGAATGTTATCCATAGTAGGTTTTTAAAATAGATCAAAACATGTTCCTTGCCAAAAAGTTGGAATAAGATGAATTTTTTTGGCTTTATATACTATTTCTATAGAGTTATCTGAATCATAAACTCCCTTGCTTATACATGATAATATAATCTAGGGTTCATGTTACATGACATTATTCACAGTATTTAAACTCTTCTGATATCATATTGACTATTGAGTTATGATGAGATATTTAGTACTGATTACTTATGGTGCAGGTTCCACCTCACTTTGGTGATCACTGCAACAGTGTGCTGTTGGCTGATGTAAGTTTCACACCTTCATTCCTAGTTAAAGTTTCTTTATGTTGATTAGAAACTATTTATAGTGTATTTTGAAATTTAATCAAATAAATGTTAATATGTGACCTTTTCAAAAGCATTCCCATCCTATTCCCCATAACATCCCCATCCCTATAATTTGAAGAAAATATATGGTTTAGAGCATTCACAGCAGTTTCCCTATATTTATGTGAGTGAGTTCCCTGTATTTTAGGGGTGGTTTAAAGTGGTTGTGAGTGAAGGAGAGAGAAAATGTATAAATTTTCTGTATATTTGGGGGAAACACTGTTCACCTGTATAAATTTTTAATATTTTTTGAAATGGTTGTGAATGAAGGAGTGAGAAAAGATAATGATAAAGGTATAAAAAAGTATTATTTAATTTAAAAGGAGAGAGAAAAGGTAGTGATTTTAGTGTAATTATGGGGATAGGGATAGGGATGCTGATGTGAATGCTCTTATACATAACTTGGCATTCCATCCCAATTCCCAAAATGAGGATTAAATTTAGGGGTTTATTTTTATTCCCAATATTTAAGATTCACTATTCACTCCCCATGTTCATTCCCCATTTGTTTGTGAGTGGAAGAGAGAAACAATAATATTTTTTTTTAAAAAGGATTCACTATTCACTCCCCATATTTGTCCCTATTTGTTTGTTAGTGGAAGAGAGAGAAACAATGATAAAACATATTAAAAAGGTATTATTTAATGGAATAGAGATAGAAATGGGGAATGGGATGTAAAAGATTTTTAAAATACAAACAAAATATAGAGATAAGGGTAACTTCTAGGTAAATTATAGGTATGGGGATAAAGATTCCACTGTGAATGCTTTGGGTCTAATATCTCCGGTCCTATTGTTATTAAGTGACATTAGCTTCTTATAGCTAAATTAATTAGGTAAAATTGCCCAAAAAAAAGTTACCATATATCCTAATATTGACAATGTGGGTATGAGTAATTTATCTCTTGTCAAAAGGGGGTAAAAGTTCAAATTTTTTTTTAATAATATAGGGATTTTTTGTCAAAATTGAAATGTATTTGGGTCCCTATATATGTTAAAAATTAAACTGTCACTCCTAAATTTGTCAAAATTTAAAACTTTTGACGATAGATGAAGTTACTCATACCCCACATTGTCAAATTTGAGATCTTTTATGATGCCATCTATGTTGGAAAGAGGAAATTCGACTAGGCTCGAGTTTGGCTCGTTTAACATACGGAGAGCTCGAGCTCGGCTCGTGAGTAGTTTTTCGAGCTCGACTCGTATATTATTTATTAGTTTGTTTATTTACGTTTATATTATTTTTTATATATTTTAATTATAATTTTTATATATAAGTATGTAACATAATATATATTATTTAGTTATTTATATTATAATTTTACCCATGTGTACAAAACTTGTTAGGCGTAATTTAGAGAGGAGAAGAGATTAATGTTGTATTTAATGGTAATGCTAGTATTTTAGATAATTGAAATGATTTTGATTATTTTTCATGAGTTCTCGCTTAGGAGTTCTCAAATGATCAATTTATTGTATAAATATATATTTAATATATTAAATAAAAATTATACATAAATAATAGGCTCGTTTTGTCTCGCGAGCCAAGTCAAGCTCGATAAGTAAAGCTCGGGCTTGGGCTCATTTGTTAAACCAACTTATTTTTAGGTTGGAGCTCGTTTAAGCTTGGCTCGCTTCGAGCTGATCTCGAGCAGCTCACGAGCTGGCCTGGCTCGTTTACATCCCTAAGAGGAATTGATGTGTCAAAAAGGAAATGGTCATGATTTTTGAATTCTAGTTTTTTAAGGTCAAAATAATCAAATTTGAAGAAGCAGTTGAGAAGCTGTTGTAAGAAAACTTATTGTTGATACATACATCTATAAAATAACTAACCATCCACAACTCCTAGGACAGTTGAATGTTAAGTGTTTGATTCTGATTCTTCATGTCCCAAATAAAAACATAACTGGACAAAAAGCCATTTGACCTGTTAGAGATAAAACATAACTCAAGTAGTCGAATAGACCCGTTTCTAGGTAAATGGGTCGAAAAGGCCCGTCTGGACAAAATTCATTGATGTTTGTTGTGGTCTGTGCAGGTGGGCAATTGTATATTTGGCCCAGATGAATCCCCTCATTGTCCCAATTTTGAGCGAAGGCGAATGAGGTATTTTTGTGAAAAATAATATATTAAATTTGTTTGTTCTCTTGCATTTATGAATCAAGGACTGAAAGAAACAGCAAAGATTTGTAAACCTAGGATTGTTCCTGGGATGAATTTGTTTAAATCCTTGTGTATTATTCGATGTTGAACAGTGGCTGGAAGCTTATGTAATAAAATAAGTGTGATTCAGAGGTTAGCTTCTTTTCCAGGTAGGCAGAAATGTACAACTTGTATTATACGTAGGGATGGCAAACAAATCTGAACCTGACGGGCAAACCGAAACATTCAGGACAGGTATTCAAGTATTCGGGTATGAGGTTAGTATTAAAAATTCATTGGTATGAGACGGGTATGGTATTAGGTGATACCTGACCTAATTACTCGAAACATGCATATCAGTTCACCTGTACCTAGGGCTCTTCACGTGCCGAACCGAACCGAGCAAGGGCATGCTCGTGCTCGGCTCGTTTACAAACCAGACCGAGCCGAAATCGAATGAGCATTTTTTGATCAAGCATCGAGCGAGTTTCGAGTGTCGAAAAATTTGGACACCCCTGGTGTGAGGATTGAGGCCGTGAAATGTGAACGAGATTATGAGCGGACAAGAGTGGGTGAGTGCCTAACTTAGATAATTTGTTTATGGAACTAGGGTTTTGAACTGTTACAACTTAAGCAATTAGGTAATGGGCTAGGCTAGTAATTTTATAGTGTTTAGCCAATTTTATAGTTATAGAAAATTAGTTAGTGGGTCAATGTAATTGTATATTTGTGTGTGTATATATAAAATAACCTGAAAAATAATTCGAGCTAAACGAGCGAGTGTACCTTTGCTCGTGCTTTGTTCGTCTACAGACCGAACTGACCAACGAGGTTGTTTACAAACTGAACCACCAAGCGGCTCGTTTACAAACCAAGCTGAAATCGCGAGTATTTTTCGATGGAGCATCGAGCAAGTTTCGAGTGTCGAGCAATTTAGACAGCCCTACCTGTATCATACACGTAAACAATTTTTTTTAATTTTTGTTTTACTTGGCTTGGGTGATAGATTAAAAATCCAATAATTTTTAGTTTTGATATTTCAAATTTCCTTGGGTAATAAAATTATTCAAAAATTGAAATATTTAGAAAATGCATGTGGAAATCCCAACTGGTAACTTTTAATAAGCTAAAGGGTAAACGGTATATCAGATATATAGTTGACTGGTAACACCTGACATATACCCAACTAGTTTAGGAAACAAATTTATAATCAAATATGATACTGAGATTACCAATACATGTTTTAAACTCGTCCCATTACCATCGCTAATTGCACGAGTAACAAGTCATTATAACGATATTTCTTCAACTATGTCTTCTAGGGATTGATATTTTGATTTCATTTATAGGTCTTTTAAATTTAAACCGAGTTTCGGTTCCAACTCGATGTAGATTGAACCCGGATCCAGTGCGTCCCCGGCGTTGCCTTGTTTGACGTTTCTACGTAAGGGAGGGCTCCACCAGCCATTTGATTAACCATGTTTCTGATACCACTTGATGCAAAAGGAACCACAATCAAATGGCATACAAGAACACACGAGGATAATCAAACACTTTGAATCGAAAGCTTCGAAAAGTCGAATGATTTGATCGAAAATTGCAATAGAGTTGTAATTCACACAATCTACCAAACCCCAAAACATAGCTCCCAACTTATAGATGAGAATAATCGTTTAATCAAGAAGGAATAATCACACCAATTAATAAATTCAATTTTCAAAGAAAAATAAAGATAGTAAGAATCTTTAAATCTTCAAACCTTCCTCCACTCCTCGTTCTTGCCACCACCATCAATCCATGGACTCCCCATCTGGTTGACCTAATCAAACGAACAATTGGCCTGTCAAAAACGAACACTTCACAAACCCGATGACTATAGTAAAGCCCAATGAGGCTAAGCATGATGCTCCTGCATCATATAAATTTATATTTAATAACGTATGTACGCATATAAAATCTCATTCCAGACATCAGGAACTCCGGAAAGACACCAATGTACACAATCCGCATATGGAGCGGGATTAGTCTGTTCTAGCTTTGTTGGAGAAACCAAATGTCTTTTGTAAATAGAAAGGTGACCGTCTTTTCTATACTGTGAAAGATGTGTTATATTTAAAAGCTTAATGTTGAATCCTTTCTTTTCAAGATCTTCTACCATTGATTCTGTTGCTCTCATTAAATCAGTATCTGATCCCTTTCTCCAAGGCCTTTCTTCGACAATTGGCTCAGTTACATTATAACAGTTTTCTCCTGTTGTTTTTCCTTAGTCTCCACCTCTAAAAAGTAGTAACATAAGATTAGCATGTGAAATCAGGAGTGTTAAAGAGGTCGTGTTAACAGGTTGGCAGATCAAACACAACACAAACCAGAAAGATCTTTCCAAACATATTAACTAAAAAAACGACAAGTGTATTCGTGGGTTGTCAAGAAAATGAACCGTTAATTTAATCAATTTTTTATAGTAATATTATAAAATTACAAAAAAATATACAAATGTATATAAAATAATTACACTTAAACTATAAAGCATGATATCATTTTTTTCTCTTTTAAATGCTAGTATAAAGTACCAATCAGTTTTATGTTATCATATAAAACATATTTTTTTAAATTATAAAAATAAATGTGTTAAATGGATCAACCTATGAACATGACCCATTTAGTTTAACGTGTTTGTGTGTATGACCCAAAAATGACTTAAACTCATTTACACTTAACCCAAACTCATGAGTTTCATGTTAAGTTTGTGTCGTATTAGAAATTCACATTCCTATGTGAAATACAGGTAAAAAGACATGGAAAGTAACTTATAATTATAATGCATACTCTCTGTGACCCGGAGAAGGACTTGTGAAAAAAATTCTGGTTTTCTTGCGATGAAGATGAGTTTCCAACCAATTTGACCATGTTTTAAGAGCCATTTCATAAGGTGTCACCCTCCTAGATTCAACAATAGTCTTCTTAGGGTTTTCAAACGATCCCCACCTACAAGACAAACATTTAGTGTCACAATGTATCTATTAATAATCGCTATAAACACTATACACATGTAATATATACTTACACAAGTGTTATATCAACGTCTAGCCACCACCTATATGAGTCAAAAATTAACATGTCAGCGTTAATCCATTGTTTGGCATGCCGTTCGATGCTCTCGATTTTAACGACCCGATCAAGTATTTTGTGGTTAACTGGATCGTCACAATTTGATTCTACCGAGAATGGTTCCCAATAGAAATCAATAGAGACATTGTATTCCTAAAAAGTCACATTTAAATAAAAGTCAAATAAATATCATGTGCATCTAATGCTTTGAATATGAAACAAAACTGACATACAGATGCTCTAAACTTGATTAATGGTCCATACCATTCTACAACCTTATGTGATGGTTCAAGGATCCATGAGTCAATAAGACAAAGGAGTGAAACCCAATGGTTTTGTCCTAATGAGTCCCCAACAAAAACAACCCTTTTGTCCCTTAGCTTCTCCAACAATGCTGTGCCATTAAACCTACAAGGGTCATATCCTTAATAATTGATCATTCAAACAACTTATAATAACTAGAAATTTTGCCCCGCGTTTCGCGGCGGGAAACGGACCTTAAACGATTGAGAGGGTGACATTAACGTGACTAAGCACAAAAAGAAACGTGGTTAAAATTTTTTTGCCCCATATTAAACGGTTGAGGCGGTCATATAACGTGTCTAAGCACAAAAAGAATCGTAGTTAAACACATAAAAGAAACTTATGAAGTTACGGAGAGTCGATTGTTGAAATCGAAACATAGATAAAAGACAGTTAGATAACGGTACCGATGTTTTTAAGTCAGTGTCGGTGTCATTCTTCATCGTACCATCACGTCACCGCCAGTCGATATAACCCACGATACCTAATAAATACATTATCTTGAATACGACTCGGTTTAAAAAAAAATATATACCGGGACGTCAAGAAAAAAATAAACAAACAAACACGAAAGTTATTAAAGAAAAATCACATTATATACTATAAAGGGTAAATTCGAAACTTTAGAAACTTAAGAGGGTCAAACTAAAGTTTGAGGTGGGTTTTTGACAATTGACCAAATTTGGGGGAGAAGTGGTTGGTGGCAAAGGCCACCGACACTTCTCTTTAATAGTATTGAAAATTGCACAAATGGCTACTTCTAATGTATCCCATAGCAGCATTGTTCGTGTGCATCCGGTCCTTAATGATATAGAATAGATAAGGATGATTATAATAAAGTGGCTGGTAAACGGGCAACAAGCTGCGCTGCAACCCCTTTTGGATAGCAAAACCGGTCCTACTAAAAACAAAGCTTCGAGTCTTAGGGGCCAAAAAATTACTATGCACGACCTTCTGAACCCTTTAACGATATATGTTCATACTTACTCTTTAAAACTGCTTACTGCTAATCTGTAAACATTACCAGTGTAAATTGCTTATTCAATGTGTTTTTATACCAAACAACTCATACATCATGCATATATTTATAAAGCAAGAGAGGAAAAGAGACAGAGAGAGGACCTGGGAATATCACAACCATGAGGCTGCCATCTCCAAGACTGATACTTGAAATCTTTTCTTCCAAGTTTTTCACAAGAGTAATTATCAATCATGAAAGAACACTCTTTCTCTTTATACAAAGGTCTTGATCTATTATCATAAACCCATCTCCCATTAAAAAAGTCACAATCTTTAAACCAATAATCCTCCACCATTGATGTTTCTTTACCAATCTTAAATCTTATTAATCCACTATCATCTCCACCAAAGAAAACAGCTACCATAATCACACCTATTACAAGCATGAATCCAACATAATGATACCCTTGAATCACTTTCTCAATTCCCTTCATTTTTTCTTTTTTTTTTCTTCTAAATTTGCCCCTATTTTCTTCTTGATCTTGGTGCTCAAAACATAAAAGAAAGGAAGAAAATTGATGGGATCTTGATTATGAAATATGAACTAGAAAACAGAAATTGTACTATTCGACTAAATACAATCCCATTCAACAATGATTTTGTATCCAAACTGGAAACACAAAATCGATACTTTTTGCATACTAACTTCACATTTTATACCATATGAATCGTCGCCAAGAATAAAGACTTGCAATGATTCGTGGGCAGTGACGGAGCCAGGAATTTTTTCATATGGTGTCGTTTTTTTCGATACTCGGGTTTATGATAACCCGGAGTCAAAATTTTTGGGTTGGGTCGGGTCGAATCACATAATAAAAGCTAATATCATATAACACATAACTCAAGTATAAAATCACATAACTTTAATCAAGATTTATGTCTAATTTCAATTTTGAAAATTGAAGAATAACTAACATTTACTCATGTTTGGTTTAATTGAATAATCGTCCAAGGCTTCCACTGGATACGTATCTGTAAGAAAATATGAACCGAGATCAGCGGCATATAGAAGCTAATGACACAAATTAGCGATCACAAAGAAGGAAGAACAACTTTTTTTTGCCTTCTGCAATTGTCCATACTCCATCTACCATCATAAATTCGGAAGAAGGGAGAAGTGATCAACGTTTAGTTAGAAAGTCAGTTTAAGCTGTTTTTTTTTTAATTTAGGTTAAATAATTGACATGTGCCTATAATGGTTATTGCCTTATTGGGTTAAAAGTTTAAAATAAAACATGAACCTTTGATGATTTAAAGTCTACTATTAAAAATTAACTAATTGAGCTTAATTTTTAAACTATAAATTTTTTTATTATGTAAAACGTTTAGATAATTTTTTTCTTTAGTAAAAAATATATATAGTTTTTTAATGCTAATGGGGTCAATATTTTTTTATAAAATTAATGGTGTTAGGCGTACAAAAATAATGGTGTCGCTCGAAATTTTTCTATTACACGTTACATATGAGACATGAAATCGACTGATGTCGGATGACCCGTTCCCTTATATCATATGTGGCTACGCCAATGTTCGTGGGCTAATTAATGTTTACGCCTAATACAAACAAATACGTACTAGAATTTGTTCGACCCAATAGACTTAAACCTAACATTTTTGACCAAATTAGTTTGTTTTTGGGGTGTATATGTTACTGTTTTAGTCTCCAAGTTAAACTTAGGGACAAAACCGTAGTATATAATTAAGATTGGGACCATTTGTACACTGATGATTAAATCTTTTGAATCAAAGATTTTACTTGGTTTAATTAAATATTATACTTACTACTTACATGAGACATCAGTCCAAAATGAATGGAATAATCTTTTAAAATACTAACGTTTCTCACGAGAAAATATAATTAATTATTTAATGATGATATTCCAACTAAGGGTTAGGTTATAGTAAAAAGAGTTTTAAAAATAAGAAAAGTAAGAAAGATTCTAAGCTTGACATGTGCCATTTTATTATTTTTAAATGGAGAGCATAATGATCAATGTGTAATATACCAGGTAAATGTGTAATATATCAGGTCAATGTGTAATACAAGGTCCGATATTACACAATGATCAGACCTGATATTACACAATGAACTGATATTACACAATGAGCATATTACACAATGACCTGACATATTTGAGCAAATTACACAATAATGAGCGAATTAAACAATGAGCTGGAAAACGTAAAACAAATGCTGAAAACATATAACACAATGATGAAAAATATTTGACACAATGAACTTGTATTACACAATAAACTTGTATTACACAATGACCTGACTAATTACAAAATGAACTTGTATTACACAATGACTTGACTAATTACACAATTAACTTGTATTACACATTGACCAGACGTGGTATTACACAATGAAGTTGTATTACACGATAAACTTGTATTACACAATGACTTAACTACACAATGAGTTGGAAAACGTAAAACACAATGATAAATACATATAACAAAATGAACTTGTATTGCACATTGAACTTGTATAACACAATGAACTTGTATTACACAATGACCTAACTAATTACACAATGAACTTGTATTACACAATGACAAGATATTACACAATGATCAGACGTGGTATTACACAATGAACTTGTATTACACGACGAACTTGTAATACACAATGACCTGACTAATTACACACTGGGCTGAAAAACGTAAAACACAATGATAAATACATATAACACAATAGACTTGTATTACACATTGAACTTGTATAACATAATGAACTTGTATTACACAATTAACTTGTATTACACGTTGACCTGACTAATTACACAATGACCTGACTAATTACACAATGAACTTGTATTACACAATGACCAGACGTGGTATTACACAATGAACTTGTATTACACAATGAACTTGTATTACACGATGAACTTGTATTACACGATGAATTTGTACTACACAATGACCTGACTAACTACACAATGAGCTGTAAAACGTAAAACACAATGATAAATACATATAACACAATGAACTTGTATTACACAATGACCAGACGTGGTATTACACAATGAGCTTGTATTACACAATGAACTTGTATTACACATTTACCTGACTAATTACATAATAAGCTGGAAAACGTAAAAAAATTTCGTTTTTGTTTATAACGACACTATACTCGTTTTAAAGATAAAAAACGCTCGTTTTTATGGCGTAATTTTTTTAAAAAATTAATGTCGTATGTAAAATTTATGAACGTTTAAAAATGAGGGGGAGAACTTGATAAAAGTCAACAAAAGTGGTCAAGACTAAAATATCCTTCAAACAACTTTTTCTCCTACAATTTAATCTCAATCATTAAATCTTTTCTACAATTTGATCTAATGGCCCTAAATCATTCTCACACTTCTTACAATTAAAATCCTTTTTACCTGAACCTAATAATTCCAACTAATACCAATAATGATCAAGTTTTTTTTATATTTGTTTCAAGACACTTCCGCTTATTTAAAAAAAACACTTAAATATTTAAAGTACTAGATTAAAAAACGCGTGTATTACACGGATTTAATAAAAAAAATTTAAATAATAATTAGTAATGATGATTTAAAATTATAATTGACTGAACAATTTAATTAAAGATTAACAAAATTTTGAATTAAAAAAATATATAGATAAAAATTGAAATGAATTATTAATATAACCATCTAAAATAATTGAGTTTGTTAAAATGTAAAAACAATCTTGATCTAATAACCATCCATTTTACAATTTGTTTTTCAAAATTAATAAGTAACATCATGTATTGTTTTGACAAGATTTGAACTATTAGATTAAAAAAGTTATTTTGATCAAGTTAAGGGACGAAAATAGTAATTTACTCAATAAGTTTAAGGGGCACGTCCAAAGAAAAAGTTCTTTCATATTTGGATTCTATCAAAGATTTCAATTTTAAATAAATATACAACCCTAAAGGCAAAACCAATAATGCATATGATATGATTTTATATGATATGATTTTATATAATATGATTTTATTTCTGAATGAGAATCAAACAAAGGATATGACGAAATAGTTGTTTTCATATTTTTTTCTACTTGTATAAACTTTGCTATGAAATATGAAAAAAAAAGTTGAATAAAACCATTATGATGGTTAATGTGTTTGTTGCTGGAAGAGAAATGGGCAGTTATCCTACGACTCTCACTAGTAGAAAAAAAACACGTTTCTGACTCAAATGCGTCGGGAACCCCTAATTCCGACAAAATTGCGACAAAAACCTTCTGTCAGAAAAACCCTCGTCGGAAATAATTTGCGACACAATTGCGACAAAAAATATTTTTGTCGCAATTATGTCGGAACTTCCGACACATTTCCGACGGTTTTTTTTAATAAAATTAAACAATTTAATATGTATTTAATAAAACAAAATAACGTTTTTGTCGCAAATGTGTCGAAAATTTCGACACATTTCCAACATAATTTATATATATATATATATATATTTGATTTTGTTTACTGAAATAAAAAAAATTCCAAAAAAAATAAAATCCAGATTTTTTCAGCTACAAAAATGCAAAAAAAAAAATCAAAATCAAAAACCTGTTTTACAAAACAAACACAAATACAATAACCGTTTCAAACGCATGCATTACAATAACCATAGTTTAGTTTGTTTAAACTACAACTAACATATATGTCTAATATAATATCTCAAAAGCTACTACTAACTATCGGGGAGGACGAAAGTTTTCTCATAAACTCTTCCATTTCTTTTTTAAAACTTTCTTGCATTCGTCGTTGCGACTCCTCCCTTTCTTCTCTTTCACTTGCAACTAGAGCCGCCATTGTTTGTTTTTCAGCTTCAAATCGAGACTTTATTGTTTATTTTTCAGATTCAAACCGAGACTCCATTGTTTGTTTTTCAGATTCAAACCGAGCCTCCAAATATTGAATTTAAAAGTTTGTTAAAACATACATAATAATTAGTAAACAAACAACACATAATTAGTCAATGGGTTAACTTGGGTCACATTAAATTAATCAACGGGTCAATCTGGGTCATCTCAAATATTTAATGGATTAATTTGGGTCACCTTAAATAAGTCAAACGGGTCAAAATGATCAAATATTATAAAATTTAGTTAACGTAAAATTAGTACAAATTGATTTCAGTTCGAGTCTAAAGCTGCACATTTTGGTAACGTGTTCCTAAGTGGAGACAGAAGAAGCATGCTACTATGTATTTGTATAAACTTCCATATGGACATGTTTTGGGGTACTAAGCATGTGTTATTAAGTAGAAAAGGAATTTATATACAGTAGTATAACTTTTGTTAGAGTGAAACCAATGAGTAATTGTCAGAACTAAACACTAATGGTTCGCACATCACACACAAACATCAATTGTAGGAGCAATTCGCACACTTAAACTGAAATAAATTTGTAATTATTTACTTGCATCACATGTCTCCAAATAAAATCATATTAAAATGACCTATTTTGACCCAGACTGATTTTGCTCTTAACCTGTATTAACCCGAACCTGTTATGACCCGTTATCTAAACCCGCCTGACCCGCCCAATTTACCAGGCCTAATAAATATCATAAGGTTAACCCCAGCAGAAATCAGGTGCATTTTGATGGTTGATAAAATAAGACTTTGCTCTAATTTTATTATCATATTCGATACTTTATTGATTAATTAACTCATTTTAGTTTAGTTATATTAAAAACAGTCATATCAATCAGGAAAGACCTCTACCATCCATTTTTCAAACCGAATATGTACAAACAACATATAATTATAATAAAAAAATAAACCTTTTCTTACGCTTTCATGTAATCGGTGTATGAGGGTCCAGTCTCATAAGAGGATGATGGTGTCCCGGTCACCACATAATTTAGATCCGAAGATCCAATCCCAAATACCCGGTTCGTTTTAACTCCTCCTTGAACACGTAACCACACATCAGGATCATCTGTGGTGAAGTTCGACCCGTACACCTCTCTCATCTCTTTTAAATATGCCTCATACGGTTTATTAAAACGACGCGAGTTACTGTACTGAATGTTGGTACGATAATTATATAAAAATGAATGATAGAGATAACTTACATATGCAGCTTTGGATTTATATGTAACAAACACCATCCCCTCCGCTCCATTAATATTAAGCTCGCCGGCTAAAAGCTTTGTCTTGGACTCTTTGTCGAGGTGGGTATAGAGGAAAAGTTCTCTATAAGTGGGATCCCTACCCCATATTTTTTTCTGTATAAATACCGAGTATAGTTAATGTAATAAGTATAAAGAAGAAACAATTACTAAAATTTACAAATAAGATTAGCTTACCAATCGGATACGATGCTCATCATATCCTATCGACTCGCTTATATGCCGGGATGTCTTGCCACCACCGTCGGCACTCGCCCGATTGCTTGCCCGCACTCCGATTTCTTCCGCCATTCTATTTTGTCCCATTGCTATTAAGATTAAAAATATACTATAATCATGTAAAAATAATAAAATATTAAAAGATTAAAGTATTAACTCGCGTACCTGGATTGATGAGGAGAATGCGAAAGGGCGACCGAGTGTGGGAGGAGGTGCATAGGATGAAGAAGAAGACCAACTATGGAGCCAACCTGAAGACTGAGACATCCTTTTTCGTCTCTAATCTGCCGGAGGAGACAAATACACAATGCTATGGAAGGCTTTTAAAGAATACGGGGTTGTGTTAAATGCTTATGTGGCGAAGAAAAGGGATGGCAGAGGAAATGTTTTCGGCTTTGTGAGGTTCAAAGGCATCATGAACGCGGAGGAGTTCTTATCCCGATTAAAAGAGGTCAGAATGCTACAAGCCCAGGTACAAGTCTCTTTGGCTAGGTATGACAAGTCTAGCAGTCCTCCTTCAAAGAATATGCATCCCGGGAACCACGGCAGGTTCCGCAGTAACCAAGCAAATAGAAGGAATGGGAAGGTTTCTGGTGCGGATAATGTCTAGGGGGCTGAACCACATACCCGGTAAACGAAGGGAATCCAAGGACGGGTCTGCATAAATCAAGTCGCCCGACATCATACAGGGATGCGTTAAACGGGATGGTTCGAGTGGAGGTCTTTGTGCAACTAGAAGCTTCGACTTTAAATTACCCGTTTCATTGCATAGGGAGATCTGTGGTGGGTGAGACCCGGGACATACAATCATCAGGCCCCGGTCCCCGGCTTCGGATCATCAGGACAGATGCCATGCGCATTCAAGTCTCGATGATATCGAAGAGTCGGACGCAATACATGTTGGGGCAGGCAAAACGAAAAAATTTTTAAAATGGTGTGTATGGAAAATAAAAAGAGGAAAATGGGAAAGTCAAAAAAAAAAAAAGGAAAATGGTTGAGCCTCTATTCCCAATAGCGGCTTAGGATAAGTTAAAAGAGGGAGCTAGGGAGCCGCCATTGCCAATCGCGGCTTAGGAGCAACCAACATAACCCGTTTAACCTCCGTTAGTTATAGTATTTAACCCCGTTTAACCTCCGTTAGTTATAGTATTTAACCCCCGTTTAACCTCCGTTAATTATTTTAATGTAATGTAAGATTATTTGACATCTAATAATATTAAGATAATGAAATAAAAAAACTATAATACTATCAAGAACACAAGATACAAGACCTAACATTCCTCAAAATATTAAACTGGTTAACATAATACACATACAAAGTAACACGAGATACACGACCTAAGAGGAAGACGTCGTGCGAGGAGGATGCGTAACGAGATGGATAACACCTATGCACAGGAAAGGACAGGGCGTCTGTGCTCTGGCTGTAAACAACCGGGTCACATGATCAACAATTGCCCAAACCGACCAAATTAGTGCTGTTAGGTCGTGTATCTCGTGTTACTTTGTATGTGTATTATGTTAACCAGTTTAATATTTTGAGGAATGTTAGGTCTTGTATCTTGTGTTCTTGATAGTATTATAGTTTTTTATTTCATTATCTTAATATTATTAGATGTCAAATAATCTTACATTACATTAAAATAATTAACGGAGGTTAAACGGGGGTTAAATACTATAACTAACGGAGGTTAAACGGGGTTAAATACTATAACTAACGGAGGTTAAACGTGTATCTCGTGTTACTTTGTATGTGTATTATGTTAACCAGTTTAATATTTTGAGGAATGTTAGGTCTTGTATCTTGTGTTCTTGATAGTATTATAGTTTTTTATTTCATTATCTTAATATTATTAGATGTCAAATAATCTTACATTACATTAAAATAATTAACGGAGGTTAAACGGGGGTTAAATACTATAATTAACGGAAGTTAAACGGGGGTTAAATACTATAACTAACGGAGGTTAAACGGGGTTAAATACTATAACTAACGGAGGTTAAACGGGGTTATGTTGGTCGCTCCTAAGCCGCGATTGGCAATGGCGGCTCCCTATCCTAAGCCGCTATTGGGAATAGAGGCTCAACCATTTTCTTTTTTTTTTTTTTGACTTTCCCATTTTCCTCTTTTTATTTTTCATACACACCATTTTAAAAATTTTTTCCAGGCAAAACAGGCGTGCATGGGGAAGCCTCAACTCATGATTTAGGCGGCGTCATTTTTCAATGGAAATCCGTCATTTTAAATTTCGGGCCCACCAAGATGCATCAAACAGCAAAAGAACTAGGACCAGTGGGCCTGTTTTCAAGATGGGCCACTCGGGTTGAGAGAGAGCCAAAAAAAGGCCCAGGTGTTTTAAGAGTGCATCTAAAAATCCACGTGACCAAGTGGGCACCGGAGGCTCTGGACTGGAGAGCTTAACCCCATCTTTCCTAACCTAAATTCGCCGATCGAATCTATGGGGCTAAGGGACGACGGTGAAATCATCCCGGAATCAGTACGAAATTCATCAGATCCTGTCTCTCAATTAAGGTCGGTCTCCAGGAACTTCAGCGAAGAAATGGAGGAGATTCTCGAGACTATGAAAGTGGGAGGAGACATTGGCATCAACTTGAATAACTGGCGTGATTTGGTGGAAGAAAGTATCGTGGGCGAAGGCGGTCGTGAAGGTAATCAATGAATTTCCTTTCAGCAAATTTAAGGGGGGTAAGGGATCCGGGAAAACTTGATCGGATCCGAGGGTTAAAAACTTCGATGGGGGTGTATTTTATTGGCATTCAGGAGTCCAAACTGGGGAATGATACTAGGTTCGCATTTAAAAACTTGTGGGGGCGATCAATGTTTGAAGTTGAAACGGTAGAGGCGGTTGGGAGGTCCGGCGGCTTGATCTCAGTTTGGGATCCTTCTGTGTTCAAGAGTGTTGAGGTTATTAAGAACCATCGATTTCTGGTCATAAGAGGAATTGTGATCAACACTGGGTATCAGTTAAATGTGGTGAATGTGTATGCTCCCAATGATCTGGTGGAGAGAAGGAGAACGTGGTCGGACTTGCTCCGTATTCGAAATTCCTCTCAGGGCTGGTGGGTGTTTTTTGGAGATTTTAATGATGTTAGGTCTCCGCAGGAAAGGGTTAACTCTGAATTCGTGGCCTAAAACAATGATCATTTTAACAGGTTCATTGACGATGCAGATCTAATTGAGTATAATATGCTGGGGCGCTTGTTTACCTACATGTCATGAATGAATGGCCGCTCGCCTCGGCTACAGTCTTCGCCAAAGGCATGTCGGATCACTGCCCTATCATGCTGTCGCTCACCTCGGCTACAGTCTTCGCCAAAGGCTTGTCGGATCACTGCCCTATCATGCTGTCGCTCACCTCGGCTACAGTCTTCGCCAAAGGCATGTCGGATCACTGCCCTATCATATTGTCGCTCAACTCAGCTACAGTCATCGCCAAAGGCATGTTGGATCACTGCCCTATCATGCTGTCGCTGGTTCCATCGGATTTCGGTCACATCCCGTTCAGGTTTTTCAATTCATGGTTGCCTATCCCCGATTCACAGCTTTCGTGGAAGATTTAAACGCCAGTTTCACGTTCTTGGGTCCGGCAGACTTGGGGCTAGCAACTAAACTCAGGTGGTTGAAAAAGAAAATAAAATTGTGGGTAGTGGCTGAAAGGAAGAAGCAGACAGAGGTATATGAAAACACAAAGAAGGAGTTGGAGTTGTTGGAAAAGGAGGCGGAGTCCCGGTTACTGACGGAGTCGGAACTAGAATTAAGGGCGGATAGTAGAAACCGGATGACCGGGCATGAGAGGTCTAAGGCTCGGGACCTTTGCCAAAAGGCTAGAGCGAAATGGGCTTCTGGCGGTGATGAGAACTCGTCGTACTTTCATGGAATACTTAAAGGCAATCTATCTAGCAACCAGTTAAATGGCCTTTTAGTTGGGGATGTGTGGGAGACTAATCTGTTGGTCCTAAAGAACCTACCTTTCGAGTTCTTTGTAGAGAGATTTAAGCAGCCTTGTTTGGTCTGACCTCATTTACCGAAGTTGACGGGCGCTAACGCAGGTCTGTTGTTCCAAAAAATTTTTTTACTTGAGATAACAAAACGCAGTCTGGGAATGCGGTGGCGATAAATCCCCGGGGCCGGATGGGTTTAATTTTAAATTTTTGAAATCGTTTTGGGGCTGCTTTGAAGGGGACTTTGTAAACATATTCAACGCATTCTTTAACTCGATGACTATATCGGCTACTTGTTCCTTATCTTTCTTAGCTTTGATTCCAAAAAGGAAAGATCCGAGTGGAATAATGGATTACAGGCCCATCAGTCTCATCGGGTGCATTAACAAGGTGGTGTCAAAGGTCCTGGCTAATAGGCTAAAATTAGTATTCGGTGGACTAATATCGGAGGAACAATCCTCGTTTATTGGGGGCCGAAGTATTTTGGACGGTCCGCAAATTCTGAACGAGGTGGTGGCATGGATGAAGAAGTCAAAAAAGAAAGGTTTACTGTTTAAACTCGATATTGACAAAGCTTTCGATTCCTTAAGCTTGAGTTTTTTAGACTCAGTATTGAATCAAGTGAACTTCCCGGTAAAATGGAGGAAATGGGTTATGGCCACATTATCGTCGGCTAGAGCGTCGGTTTTGGTTAACGAGTCCCCTACTCACGAGTTCGACTGCTCTAGGGGTCTAAGACAAGGAGACCCTTTATCGTCGTTTTTATTCATCTTAGCAATGGAGGCGTTGTCCGGGATCAGGAAGCAACCAACCGATGTGAGTCTTTTTTAAGGATTGAGGTGTGGTACAAATGTGCCTTCCCTATCTCACTTTCTATACGCGGATGATGTGGTTTTCGTGGGAGAATGGTCTCTCGCAAATGCGGTTAACATCAAACGAATTCTTAGATGTTTTTACTTAGCATCGGGGCTCAAAATCAATTTATCTAAATGTAGCATTTTCGGCACCTGTGTGGAAAATTCGGAATTGCTTAGTATGGCGGGGATACTTCAGTGTAATGTAGGGAATTTTCCATTTAAACATTTAAGGCTTCAAGTGGGCGCGAATATGAATCTAATTAGCGCTTGGGACCCAATTGTGGAAATGTTCAAGAGGAGGTTAGCATCATGAAAGGCGAAGTTATTGTCATTTGGGGGGCGACTCACAACTATAAAAGCGGTCAAAAATTCCTTGCCGACTTATTACTTCTCGCTTTTTCTAGCTCTGGTGGGGGTCATAGAGAAATTGGAACGGATTCGAAGAAGGTTTTTTTTTGGGGGAACAGACGATGTTAATAAGATTAAATTGGTGGCATGGGACAAGATCGTCAAACCGAAGGCTCTCGGGGGTTTAGGGTTGGGTTCACTAAGGGAGACAAATTTAGCTCTCCTAGCCAAATGGTGGTGGAGATTCAAAAATGAAAACAATGCGCTATGGAGAAAGGTGAGATGGTCAATTCATGAAAGATCAAGATCGTGGAATGTAATTCCGGCAAAAATGTCTCAACCGGGTCCGTGGAAGCAAATAGTAAAGATGTCGGATGGGCTGAAGCAGTTGGGTTTAGACCTAGCAAATGGATTCTCGGGGCACGTAGGCCAAAGGGGTGAAATACTTTTCTGGATGGACATTTGGGCCGGGCTTGAATCATTGGCTGAAAAATTCCGTAATCTTTTCAATCTTGAGCGGAAGAAGTGGTGTAAGGTAAAGGATCGGGTATCCACTGGGTCGGGTCTTTCTCATGGGAACTAGGACTGGGTGGCTGACCCGGGCAGCGCTGGGGCTGCACATGATCTAGGGTGCCTAACCTCATTGGTTTCGGTAGTTTCCTTGTGCTTATCGGAAGATTCTTGGACGTGGAATTTTGACGACTCGGGGGTTTTTTTGGTTCACAACGTTAAGGAAACAATTCTTCCTGGTTCGGTAATACCTAGTGGGGGCCTGTTTGAATGGAATTCCTGGGTCCCGATTAAGGTCCGGTCCCAATAGGTTCCAACTCTCCACTCCCTTAACCGGATCCAATCCAGAACCGGTTCCATTGGATCCGGTTGTTGACCAACTTTGACGGATCCGGATCCGAAAAAAATCCGGTTTGTGCACCTCTACTTCACACACCCATACTTACTCATGACTTAGAACTGGGTGCCATAATATTCGCACTGAAATTATGGAGGCACTATCTATATGGAGTCAAGTTCACCGTGTTCACTGATCATAAAAGCCTAAAATATATATTTAGTCAGGAGGAACTGAATATGAGGCAAAGACGTTGGATGGAAGTCCTGAATGATTATGATTGTGAAATCTGTTATCATGAAGGAAAAGCCAATGTCGTAGCCGATGCTTTAAGCAGAAAAGAACATGAGAAACCTAAACGAGTTCGTGCTTTAAGACTCGATCACCGAATCGATCTTATTACTCGTATTAAGGAATCTCAGAAACTTGGTTTCCAAGAACCTAACCTTGAGAAAGAAGGATTGGGAGGCATGATTGATCAGTTGATCAAAGAAGACGATGGAATCCTTAGAATGAATAAAAGAATCTAGGTTCCTGTCTATGGGAATACTCGTGAAGAAATTCTGGAGGAAGCCCATAAATCTAAATACGCGATGCATCCTGGAAGCGATAAAATGTACAAAAACCTAAAAGCCAATTACTAGTGGATAGGAATGAAAAAGCATATCGCTATCTATGTTGCAAAATGTTTAACCTATTCTCAAGTTAAGGCTGAACATCAAAAGCCATCTTGTTTGTTACAACAACTTGAAATTCCTGTTTAGAAATGGGAAATGATAGCCATGGACTTTATCATGAAACTTCCCCGAACAAGTTCAGGAAATGATACTATCTGGGTTATCATTGACAGACTTACCAAGTCTGCTCATTTTCTTCCTATGAAAGAGACATTCAGTATGGATAAGCTAGCATAGTTATACGTTAATGAAATCGTAACATTACACGGTGTGACATTGTCCATCGTGTCAGATAGAGACAGGAGATTTACTTCTCGATTCTGGCAAAGTTTCCAAAAAGTTCTTGGTACGAAACTTAATCTTAGCACTGCCAACCATCCTCAGACGGACGGGCAGAGCGAAAGAACAATTCAAACTCTTGAAGATATGTTAAGAGCTTGCGTCATTGATCTTGGAGGAAGTTGGGATGACCACCTACCTCTAATGGAATTCTCCTACAATAATAGTTATCATACGAGTATACAGGCCGCTCCTTTTGAAGCCTTATATGGTCGTAAATGTCGAACTCTAATCTGTTGGTCTGAAAAGGAGAAAATCAGTTGTCTGGACCTGAAATAATCCTAGGAACAACTGAGAAAGTTATCCAAATAAAAGATTGATTGAAAGCGGTCCGTAATCGTCAAAAGAGTTACGCTGATAAGAGACGAAATCCCGTTAGAATTCAACGTCGGTAATAACGTTTTGTTGAAAGTTTCACCATGGAAAGGCGTTGTAAGATTTGGAAAGAAAGGGAAATTAAGTCCTAGATTCGTAGGACCATTCAAAATCTTGAAAAGAGTTGGGCCTGTAGCCTATCAACTCGAGCTACCAGATGAAATGAATGGAGTATATGACGTATTCCATGTATCAAATATGTGCAAGTGTTTAATAGATGAATCTCTTGTAATGCCTCTACAAGATGTAGAGGTAGATGAAAAGTTAAGATTTGTGGAACAGCCTTTACAAATCGAGGACAGGCAGGAAAAGAGACTAAAAAGAAAGAAATTGATTATTGTGAAAGTAAAATGGAACTCCAGATGTGGACCTGAGTACACGTTGGAACTTGAGTCTTAAATGAAAAATAAATGTCCATAACTATTTGAGTAAACTCGATAACGAGTTTCAAATAAGGCGGGGAGGATGTAACACCTGCCACAAAAATGTCCAAGATTTGACAAAAGGTAAACCCTAGGCACGATAAGTGTAATTATCTTAAAATCTAGGGCTAAAAGTGAAATATGTGGAAATTAAGTAGATAGCGGACCGCTATCAGATTCCCTAACGGTCCACTATGAGGCAGGCTTGGGTGGCGGACCGCCATTGCCTAGATAACGGTGTCCGCTAGCCGTAGCTCAGCCGCAATTTCTTGAACTTACACGTGTCATGTGACTCAGCACCGTGTTGGACCGCTATGACCCCCATAACGGTTCGCTAGCCGCAAACCTAGGAATGGTCCAATCAGATCCCTGGTTTCACCCTTATAAATAGTTGGATGAATTCTTTCATTTTTCTTACTTCAAACACGATCTTCACTACCAAAACTTGTTCTCAAGCGTTCCTAGTCCACTTCCGACGATCCCGGTCCAACTCCCGCTCCTCGTAGTGCTCGGTTTAAGAAGAAACGCTCCTAAAAGTGCGGGTTCACTAAAGAAATCAAGTTAAGAAGCTAGACGTTAAGCTTTGACTCTAGAGGCTCATTCCTACAAACAAGGTAAATACTTTATCTCTTTCAAAACTTGTGTCAAACATTTTATTTGTGAAAATGGCCAAATAAAGGTTAATGAAGTAATGCTCAACGTTCTTCTACGAACAAGCATTTAGGCCATAAGTATACGTAAAACTTGCAAGGGATACACGGGTCTCGGGTGAAATTCCCGGATTGCGACCAGTACTTCCCTTTATAATAAATGAGGATACATGGAGTCCCCCGTTGTTATAAAGATATACTACCGGTGTATACTGTGGTGCGATTGAATAGGACGGGTCTGCTGAGTGTGTAGATTGAACAGGAAGTTGTGATTATGAAATTAATACTTGTTTGTGCCAAAATGATTTTATGTCAAGATATTGTATTCACCGACGTTCGCGCTGACGTTTTATTTTCAAAATGTTTTCCAAGTAATGATTAAAATATGATGATAAGGGTATACGAGCAGACGTGAGATCTGACCTAGGAAAAAGGATGGAATGCAAGTAGGATTCTCAGACCTCGTGTAAAGCATTAACTATAGCGTTGAGTGTTTTTCTTGACATACATTATCCATATAATTAACCCGAGTGTTGGGTGAACATTTGTGAGACTGTATTTTTGTGCATAATCATAGTTCCATCAAGTATGTTTGGCTTGCTCCCCTATTGTCGAGAAACATTCGAAAGGTGCAAACATCAAGTTGTTATTATTAAAAGAGGCGTTTAACCATTTGGGACAAAAGCTTTAGATTAACATTAAATTAATGTTTTATTCTATGGGTATAGTCAAGCATGAGTTTGATTAAGGACAAGAAAAGTTTAAGTATGGGGTGTTATGATATGACATCATTTATACATGTTTTACATGCACAGTTATCCCCATAAATAGCACAAATTATAGAGAATATGATAAGATATGATAATTAATCCACTTATTTGTGTAACAACAGAATAATTAACCCTTGCATACAAAAACATGAAGAAAGCACCAAAAAACAAGGCTAAATCAGCATTCGGAAGCCAATTGAACGAAACCGGACGCATGGAGACAAACCAAGAAGTCAAAAAGTCGCCATGCACGGTCGTGCAAACCCTATTTTGGGTCCCTGTACTCTCCTGCTCTGCCAGATTCCCTCACGTGCAAGAAATGAGTGCATTGCACGACCGTGCATTTCCAAATTCTGAGTCTATAAATAGCAAGCTCATTCTAGTGTTTTAGATATCCAAGATCAAGAGTAGGGAAGGCCTTAGAGCTCTGCTAAGAGCCGCAACTCTCTCAGTTTTGGTCCATTTAGCTTTTTCTTTTTCTTTTCTAAGTCTTGTAATATGAACTTATTCTTCTCGTTCGATTAAAACAAGAGGCAACCTATACCCACTCTCCCTTGGTGTTGGAATACTTCCACACCTTATCTAAGGGTTAGTGGAGTCACTTGTATGGTCATTCTTGGCTAGTCCTCTTGTGTTGCTCGAGTTGGTTGAACTTTAATTAATTAATAAAGTATTTTTAGTAAGTTATGTTTTTAAAGTCTTTACTATAAGTTATCTAAAAAAGACGAGAATAAGTGATCTTTAAATCAATCTAATAATCTTTTATATTGTGAGTTACCCAAGTAAGACTTCTTGTTTGGGATGCTTATTCGATGTTTGTACGGTCTATATACAAATCTTGGTGCTAGTCCGGCCGGTTAGTAAAGGTTTAATATTATGGGTTGATTGGAGGTTTGGGTATTCAGCAGGCCGTTTGAGCCCTAAACAGACCGGGCGGTTTAGGTCGGTAATTCTCTACTTCTCTTGTATCGGCTTGCAGAGGACTTCTACCGGGAGCCATGGGGTTTAATCTTGAAAAGGAAAGTCTTATTTATTTGAAATAATATTATAAGTAAATGCAACTATTTAAGAACATAATTAGTTAGGTCCGAGCGTTCATAAAGTACCTTTGGAGGAAGTCTTGCATTCCGACTTACTTGAAGAAGTTACAAGACCAGACGTACGACATTCACAAGGATTATAAGTCCGAATAATGAATTGTGATGATACCGACGGACTTGACACCCCGTTCAGGGTCCGTTATATTTATTAAGAAACAGTAAGCCGACCGTATCCACTATTCTGTTACGACATACTAACTCTCATATCGAAAGGGTTAGTACTAGTAACTATGACCAACCTTACTTTAAATACAACATTAGTTAACAAGGGATAACAACTAGAGTAACACCTTAAACAGAATAACAGTTCTAATTACATTTCTTAACTTTTTATTTCCCTTTTAAACAAAACCCATTTTCTAGTCAGATAATAGCGAGGGTTGAGTACGGGATCCGTGTCCATGGTTCGATACTTGGTTTTTACCCAAACTATATTACGTTGCGATATGTACACTTTCCTATTGTGTGTGTTTTAAGTTAAAGTAATTATCATTTTATAAATTTAAAACCTGATCTTGTGAAATCATCTTAAAAATATATTTATTTATATTTTTATATACTTATCACACGCTTATCAAAGATCTATAACTGGACAAGGAACTATGTCCAATGAGAGAATGAGCATTGAAAATGTAAACTTTGTCAAAGAATTGGAATTCAATCTCATGAGTGTGTCTCAGGTCTGTGATCAGAAGCACTGGATGCTTTTCATAGACAAAGAATGTTATGTGCTCCCCCCTTGGTTAAGCAAACCTCTTCGAGAGAAGATTTTGTTGACTGCTCAAAGAAAAGATAACCTATATGTGCTTGACATGAATGAGGTCTCTCCATCTGGTAGTGTATCTTGTTTTCTGTCAATGGCATCAGATGATGAATCTGCTCCTTGGCACAGGAGATTAAGCCATGTGAATGTAAAAACTATCAACAAGTCGTGGACACGGTAATTCTACGAATGATCTAAGTCGTTGGACTGACTATTTTTATTTTTCTTTTTATTGAGTCATGGTATTTGTGTTACTTACATCTATCTTTACAGGAATATTCAAGGATCCGGACCGCGAAATTTTTGTTAAGAAAAATGAACAAACATAAGTACCGCCATTCGAAAGTAAAAACATTTTTTTCGTAGTTGGGCGTAACGCTTTCGAACGGTTTTTACATGAGTAACATTTTTTGTTTTTGATAATGACAAGTTCGATACTCTGATGATGGATTGCACGAAATGAGGTAAGTTCGGGACTTTTGTTGGTAGCATTCCCTGTTAACTATAGCATTGAGTGTTTTTCTTGACATACATTATCCATATATTTAACCCGAGTGTTGAGTGAACATTTGTGAGACTGTAATTTTGTGCATAATCATAGTTCCATCAAGTATGTTTGGCTTGCTCCCCAATTGTCGAGAAACATTCGAAAGGTGCAAACATCAAGTTGTTATTATTAAAAGAGGCGTTTAACCATTTGGGACAAAAGCTTTAGATTAACATTAAATTAATGTTTTATTCTATGGGTATAGTCAAGCATGAGTTTGATTGAGGACAAGAAAAGTTTAAGTATGGGGTGTTATGATATGACATCATTTATACATTTTTACATGCACAATTTTCCCCATAAATAGCACAAATTAAAGAGAATATGATAAGATATGATACTTAATCCACTTATTTGTGTTACAACAGGATAATTAACCCTTGCAAATAAAAACATGAAGAAAGCACCAAAAAACAAGGCGAAATCAGCATTCGGAAGCCAATTGAACGAAACCGGGCGCATGGAGACAAACCAGGAAGTCAAAAAGTCGTAATGCACGGTCGTACATTTCCATGCACGGTCGTGCAAACCCTATTTTGGGTCCCTGTATTCTCCTGCTCTGCCAGATTCCCTCACATATAAGAAATGAGTGCATTGCACGACCGTGCATTTCCAAATTCTGAGTCTATAAATAGCAAGCTCATTCTAGTGTTTTAGGTGTCCAATATCAAGAGTAGGGAAGGCCTCAGAGCTCTTCTAAGAGCCGCAACTCTCTCAGTTTGGTCCATTTAGCTTTTTCTTTTTCTTTTTCTTTTCTAAGTCTTGTAATATGAACTTATTCTTCTCGTTCGATTAAAACAAGAGGCAACCTATACCCACTCTCCCTTGGTGTTGGAATACTTCCACATATTATCTAAGGGTTAGTGGAGTCACTTGTATGGTCATTCTTGGCTAGTCCTCTTGTGTTGCTCGAGTTGGTTGAACTTTAATTAATTAATGAAGTATTTTTAGTAAGTTATGTTTTTAAAGTCTTTACTATAAGTTATCTAAAAAAGACGAGAATAAGTGATCTTTAAATCAATCTAATAATCTTTTATATTGTGAGTTACCTAAGTAAGACTTCTTGTTTGGGATGCTTATTCGATGTTTGTACGGTCTATATACAAATCTTGGTGCTAGTCCGGCCGGTTAGTAAAGGTTTAATATTATGGGTTGATTGGAGGTTTGGGTATTCAGCAGGCCGTTTGAGCCCTAAACAGACCGGGCGGTTTGGGTCGGTAATTCTCTACTTTTCTTGATCGGCTTGCAAAGGACTTCTAGCGGGAGCCATGGTGTTTAATCTTGAAAAGGAAAGTCTTATTTATTTGAAATAATATTATAAGTAAATGCAACTATTTAAGAACATAATTAGTTAGGTCCGAGCGTTCATAAAGTACCTTTGGAGGAAGTCTTGCATTCCGACTTACTTGAAGAAGTTACAAGACCAGACGTACGACATTCACAAGGATAATAAGTTCGAATATTGAATTGTGATGATACCGACGGACTTGACACCCCGTTCAGGGTCCGTTATATTTATTAAGAAACAGTAAGCCGACTGTATCCACTATTCCGTTACGACATATTAACTCCCCTATCGAAAGGGTTAGTACTAGTAACTATGGCCAACCTTACTTTAAATACATCATTAGTTAACAAGGGATAACAACTAGAGTAACACCTTAAACAGATTAATAGTTCTAATTACATTTCTTAACTTTTTATTTTCCTTTTAAACAAAACCCATTTTCCAACTTATTATTCTAGTCAGACAATAGCGAGGGTTGAGTACGGGATCCGTGTCTATGGTTCGATACTTGGTTCTTACCCAAACTATATTACGCTTCGATAGGTACACTTGCCTGTTGTATGTGTTTTAAGTTAAAGTAATTATCATTTTATAAATTTAAAACCTGATCTTGTGAAATCATCTTAAAAATATATTTATTTATATTTTTATATACTTATCACACGCTTATCAAAGATCTATAACTGGACAAGGAACTGTGTCCAATGAGAGAATGAGCATTGAAAAGGTAAACTTTGTCAAAGAATTGGAATTCAATCTCTTGAGTCTGTCTCAGGTCTATGATCAGAAGCACCAGATGCTTTTCATAGACAAAGAATGATATGTTCTCTCCCCTTGGTTAAGCAAACCTCCTCAAGAGAAGATTTTGTTGACTGCTCAAAGAAAAGATAACCTATATGTGCTTGACATGAATGAGGTCACTCCATCTGGTAGTGTATCTTGTTTTATGTCAAGGGCATCAGTTGATGAATCTGCTCCTTGGCACAGGAGATTAAGCCATGTGAATGTAAAAACTATTAACAAGTTGGTGAAAGGAAATCTTGTCAGAGGTCTTCCTGACAAAGAATTTCAACTTGTAGATCACTACATAGCATGCTTAAAGGGGAAGCAACACAAGAGTTCTCACAAGCCCAAGACAGTGAATTCAAATGACACTCCACTACAGCTGCTGCATATGGATCTTTTTGGTCCTACAAATGTCGTGTCAGTGGGTAAGAAGTCATACTGTCTGATGATAACTGATTACTACACCAGATTCTCATGGGTATACTTCTTGAGAATAGAAGATGAAGCTGTTGAGATTCTTAAATCCTACATTCATAGGGTTGAGAATCAAAGCAATGAGAAAGTCAAAGTCATAAGGTGTGATCAAGGTACAGAATTCAAAAACCAAACCTTGAATTGTTTCTGTGAGAGAAAGGGAATTGAAAGATAATACAGTGCTCCAAGAACTCCTCAACAAAATGGTGTTGCTGAAAGGAGAAACAAAACTCTAATTGAATCTGTAAGATCAATGTTGGAAGACTCAAAATTGCCTCTCACATACTGGGCAGAAGCAGTTAGCACAACCTGTTATGTGCAAAATAGAGTTCTCATTATCAAGTCTCTCAACAAAACACCTTATGAACTGTGGTTCAAAAGAGTTCTCTACATTGGATTCCTGAAACCCTTTGGATGTCCATGTACTATTCTTATCACACATGGAGTTCTTCCCAAGTTTGGTTCCAAATTGGATGAAGGATACTTTGTGGGCTATTCCTCTCAATCAAGGCCTACAGAGTATTCAACTCCAGGACTAGAATTGTTGAAGAATCAACAAATGTGGAATGCATGGAACACATTCCATGTGAAAAGGGTAAAGGACCAGACTTGCTCTTTGACATAGACTCCTTTTCCTAAGTATTTGAGCCTCTCATCTTCTCAAATATGGAGTCTACCGCTTCCAAAGCACCATCTTCCATGTCATCTACTGACTACAGATTGGAATTCAATAGTCCCTCTATAAGAATTAAAAGACCGTCTATTGATCCTCCATCTGTTGTAGAAGCTATTGAAGCCAGTGAAGCCAGAACAAGTCTCTCCAATGCCACTAGCAGTAGTCTCTCTGAACATGAAAATGATAACTCTGCAATTGGGGTAGAAGCATCTGCTGATGATGAAGAAACTATTGTTGGTGTAGAGGCATCTGCTGCTGATGTTGAAGACTCTTCTCCAATGAATGAAAATATTCCTGATCAGAATCAAAGCAATCTTGGGCAATGCATACAGATGGATGTTTTTCCAGCACAAAGACTTAACAAGAAACATCCATTGGAAAATATAATTGGCCAAGTTCAACAAGGAGTTCAAACAAGAAGCAAAACTCATGAGGCCAATATATGTCTGTATTCTTGTTTTCTATCTCAAGTAGAACCAAAGAAGATAGATGAAGCTTTGCAACATAGAAGTTGGATTGAGGCAATGCATGAAGAGTTGCTGCAATTCAAGAGAAAAGAAGTGTGGACTTTGGTTGATCTTCCACCTGGTCAAAATGCTATTGGCACAAGATGGGTATTCAGGAACAAGCAAGATGAGAGAGGGATTGTAGTCAAGAACAAACCAGAGTTGTAGCTCAAGGCTACACTCGGGAAGAGGGAATTGATTATGACGAAGTCTTTGCTCCTGTTTCCAGACTGGAGGCCATCCGAATATTCCTAGCATATGATACATCCAAGAGCTTTACAGTCTATCAAATGGATGTAAAGAGTGCTTTTCTGTATGGGAAGATTGGTGAGGAAGTCTATGTCAGACAACCTCCGGGCTTTATAGATCTTGTACATCCTAACAAAGTGTTCAAACTAGACTCTATGGCTTACATCAAGCTCCAAGAGCCTGGTATGAAACCTTGTCGGGATATCTACTCAGCAACAACTTTAGAAGATGTGCCATTGATCAGACCTTGTTTATCAAAGATGATGGGAGATAAATCCTACTTGTACAAATCTATGTTGATGACATCATCTTTGAATCAACAAGGAAGAAGCTATGCAAAGACTTTGAGATCCTAATGCACTCAAAATTTGAAATGAGTTCAATGGGTGAACTAAAATTCTTTTTGGGTCTCCAAGTCAAACAAGTTCCGAATTGAATCTTCATCAGTTAATCCAAATATGTCAAGAGCATTTTGGAAAGATTCAAACTGACTGACTGCTGCAAGAACTCCTATGCAAGTGCACCATTAACTGACTCCTGATAAAGATGGTCAAGACACTGATCAACATCAGTACCGTGCAATGATAGAATCACTCATATATCTAACTGCATCAAGGCCAGATATCATGTTTGCAGTATGCTTGTGTGCAAGATTTCAAGCAGCTCCAAAGAATACACATCTCCAAGCTGTCAAGAGAATTTTTTAGATACCTAAAGGGAGCCCCAATACTTGGGCTATGGTATTCTAAGAATGATAATTTCAACCTGTATGCATACACTGACAATGATTATGAATGATGCAACTTAGACAAAAATTCAATATTAGGAGGATGTCAGTAGCTGGGAGGAAGACTGATTTCATGGCAATGTAAGAAGAAAAATTGTGTATCAACATCTACAGCAGAAGCAGAATACATGGCAGCTTCAAGTTGCTGTGCACAAGTCATCTGGATACAAAATCAAATGCTGGACTATGGGATGACTTTTATGGCAACTCCCATTCACATTGACAACATGAGTGCTATATCAATTACAAACAATCCTGTACAGCACTCCAAGACAAAGCACATTGGCATCAGGTATCCTTTCATAAGAGATCAAGCTGAGAAAAAGAGAATTATTTTAACCAAAGTTCATACCAATGAGCAATATGCTGACTTATTTACAAAACCCTTTGATAAAGCTAGATTTAGATATTTAGTTGAATCCATTGGAATGATGAACTTCGATTAAAATCTGTCTATAAATTTTTTGAATAAAAACGTGTTTGTCTTTTATTTGTTGTAAATAATGTATTGATAATCAGCAGCAAACATTCTTGCTGCTGACAAGTTTAACAATCAGCAGCAAACATTTTTGCTGCTGACAGGCTTAGTCATCAGCAGCAAAGAATTTGCCACTAAATGCCTTAAGTTATCAGTAGAAACAAGTTTCCTACATATAGCTTTAAGGAAATCAGCAACAACATCTTTGCTGCAGACTATTACATCCATCAGCAGCAACCAAGTTTGCTGCTGATAGGCTTAACCATCCGCAGCAACCAAGCTTGCTGTTGATGGGTAAAAATGAGTCCATATTAACTTTTACCCGCTGTAAAAACTACTTTTAGTCCTTACCATGACTGCTACAGTGTGTTATAGTTGTAAAACTGTGAAAAGTGAATGGGTTGTATAGTACAAGTAAACTTGCTTTTTTCCCTCCCTTGCCGTTATAACAAAAATCAAATTTCCTCCTTCACCACTTCACATTCAATTATGACCTAACCCTCATCTTTTCTCTCTAGCATTCAAATCTTTTCCATACTTAACCAACAACTTTCAAAAGCTTTCTTCTTCCCTCCAAACCTAACCGTAATGGCAAACGTTGACATCAACAACCCGAATGACAAGTTCTCAACTTACCACAACTTGACGGCATATCTTGTGAAGGGTAAGAAATCCGAAGGGTTCGAAGACATGATTGACTTTCTGTGTCGGTCGAAAATATACTTTGCCCTGACTGTCAACCCAACCATCTACATACCTCACATGGAGGATTTTTGGAACTCTGTCGTCTTCTCTACCGAACAGGGGACTCCTCAAATCAAAGCGACGGTAGACGGCAAAGACATCACCATTACAGAAGCTACACTCAGAAAACACCTCAAGCTTCAGGACGAGGGTGCTGCCAACTCATATACAAAGAATGAATACATGAGGACCTTTATATCCATAGGGTACACTGGAAATCAAGATGAATACACCATTGAGAAGGCACTGATGGGTCTCCCTTTGAAGTTCCTATGTCACACTCTTCTACAATGCATATCTCAGAAGAGGAATGGATGGCATCAACTGAACTCTGCTCTTGCTTCTGCTGTCCATGGTATGGCAACTGGGCAAGGCTTCAATTTTGCTCATTTGATATTTGAAGGTTTGAGATACAACCTTCAGGAAGGAGCAAGACAAGCCTTCTTTATGTACCCTAGGTTCTTGTAGGAAGTTTTTAACCATGAATTAAAAGATCTTTCAAAACCTGCAAAAATCTACATGATTTTGGGACATAAAAATAATTTTTTCAAAGTATGAGAACGGTTTCAGCAAATTTCTCATGGGTCAATGTTGCATTGTTATCTACAATGATGAACATATAGAGTACCTATGGTGACAGTTCAGCAGTCCCAGCTGATACTGATCCCTCACCCTCCACCTCACAGCCTGAACATACAACATCTGCTGCCCTTGATCGAACCCCTGTGCAACCTATTGAGGGTGTACATGCACAACAAATACTTACCCGTGTTCTTCAAGCCCAACTGGAACACAGGGCCCCAGTTGAGGCAAGCTATACTCGCAAGAGAAAAACGAGCAAGAAGACTACTTCTATTCTTGTCTCCAAGGCCCAGTCCCAACCTAAAAGCCCTCATTCAGAATCTCAACATTCTGATGAAAATATCAAAAGGGATAGCCACATTATTAGAGAGACTTCCTTGGAAGTTTCCTTATTATGATCAGGATCGCATCCCGGATCAATAGAACAACCATCTGAGCCATTTCATTATGTTTCTTCTCTGAACTTAAGTTTAGAGGCACCTAGTCAATATGATATACCTTTTCCAACTGCCACTATCTTGATGGTATTGATTGACTAGGCTGCCAGTGTACACAGCCCAAGTTCATCACCCAAGAAGGTTCACTCTGGGAGTGATGATAGAGTGGATATGGAAGGGGCTATCACTACTATTGGTCCATCAATTGACCAGGAGGACAGTGATAATATCACTAAGTCCCCAACCACGGCAACTCACAGTGAGGATGTTTCTTTTGAAACACTTTTCACTGAGAGAAATCTCGGGCGCCAAGAAAACCAGGGTGATGGGGATGCAGAGGACAGACTGAAACTTCATAACTTGGAATTGACAGCCAGGGTGGCTATGCTAGAGGCTGAAGTGTCCAAATTAAGACACCAAGTCTCTATGCATGAAGCCCATCGATGCCCAACAGCTGTGACTACTCATTCCCTTGTATCATTGGGAACCCAAACAGACTCATCTCTATGCACTGATGCAACCAAAAAGGGGGAGATAGTTACTACTGAAGATGACAAAGATAGCCTGGATGAGTGGATACAAGAGCAGGCAGCCTTTCAAAGAACACTATACAAGCCTGCTTTTGTTAAAATTCATGACTTGCCAGCCTCAGGAGATGAAGAGTAAGAGATCTCTGAGGATTGGAAGCTAGTTGTCAGGGCTATTGATGAGGTTTTCCCTGAGAAGATGGAGAATGAAAGTAAAGAAGAAGAAATGCCTCTCTTAGTCAGTATACTTCCAGCTGCTTCAAGCCTATCAAGACAGATCATATCCCCTCAACACTAACTACACACAATCTGGAGTTTGACTCTATTCTGTCATGGGGATATGATGGTCTATCTGAGAGATTTTGGATTGGATGGGAATTTGCTGGAGTTAAAGAACTAAACTGGAACAATCTGAATCCTCTCAACATCTTGGCCATGTATATAGAGCAATGCATCAACACATCCACCGATCTTCCTGTCCAACTTGCAATTGAAAGATTCTATGATCTGATGGAAGATAACATGCCTTGGTTTGAGTGCTTGCTCAAAGAAGCTGAAAAGGTGGCTTATCCAAATCTTGAGGATGGAGAGGCAGATTCCTCAAGAGCAGTTGAACAAAGGCAAAGCCAAAGAATGGAGTTAATAAGAAGCAGGGTTCTGACTGAAGAACAAATCCTATGTCTAAGAAGATTTTTGTACAATGAGGTGGTCAGGGGTCTGGAAGTCTATGGATGGTCAGACATTAAGCCATTTGGATTTAAAATCTTCTTGAGTGATGGATCTACATTTATAATCAACAATGCCCAAGAGATCCTACTACTCAACCCATACTTCCTCTTTAAGGTGTTTGAACAAATATCACCAACTCCAAAAGCAGTCAAGACATGATCCTTTTGTAAAAGACTTTCTTGAGAAAGAGGGATGGATTGCAATGGAGGAACCATATTCAGACCTATCCCTTCCTTCTTCCCCATCCATCATCCTAAACACATAAGAGGAATAAAAAAGAAGAGAAGAACATAAGGTAATGGAGGCATGGAAGGCAGTTACTGGAGAAGAATGCGAGATTGGTGAAAATGAAGAAGTCTCTCTCCCTTTGACAACTCTTCAAATTGCAAATGAAGCTGAAGCTGAGGTCTCAACATCATCCCCCACATCTGCTGTTGTAATTCTTGAAGTTGAAGCAGAGGCATCCAATAAGAACAAAGGGAAGGGAATTATGACTGAAGAAGAAGAAGAGAGGATAGAAAAGGAGAAGAAAGAAGCTGAAAGAAGAAGAAGGGAGAGAGAAGAGGAGGAGATGGCTGAGCTTAAAAAGGCTCAAGAAAGAAAGGCTGTCATGCTCCTTAGAGAACAACAAATCTAGTTGCATGCTAGGAAACTGGATAGAACAAGAGTACATGTTCCTGCAGCTTCACAAATAAATGCAGATGAAACTTTAGCTCTCCAGCTGCAGGAACAACTAAATAAAGAAGATGAAGAGAGAGACAAAAGGCTAAAGAAGCCAAGTTCAGAATCTTTGATTCTGAACATGCACAAGAAATGAGAGAGGAGTGGATACAGGCTCAGATTTCTCAAGGTGAGGATGCAGACTACCTTGAGAAATTATCAAATAAATAAACATACAGAGCCTTCATGGGACAACAATGTAAATTGGCAAATAAGAAAAGGGTTGAAGAAGAAGAAAAAGCCAAACAGAAAGTCAGAAAAACCATTGCCTTCAACATCAGAACCCATGAAGAATGGAAGGTTATGATGGACTTCCTAAATCCTAGAGGGGAAAGTGGAAAGAGGCTGGGTCCCATGAATTTCATGAACCTGCAAACCCTCTATGTAAAAGTGAAAAAGGAAGAGGAAGAGAGACTGAAGAAGATAGGCTCTAAAAGAAGGGTAGATACTCATCAAGAAGAAAGAAAACCAAATAAACCCAAGTCTACTCCTTCAACCTCTCCTCCTTATGTCCAACAACCTTCCACTCTCCCTCCTAGACCTCCCTCCTCTCCTCCCAAAGAGTCCAAATCCTCTCACCCAGCTCCCTCTCATCAACAGCCTCTCAAAAAGAAAAATAAACCTCCTACCACATCTAAAGACTCAAGAGAAATTGTGATATGGTTCTACAATGAACAAGATCAGTGGTTTGAAATGTTTAGGGGGAGGGCAAAAGTAAAAAGATCAGTCTACAAATCTGTTGATGAGGTGATGCAGCTTCCAGATACTAATCTTTAAAGAATATTGGAACTGGGTGAAGCTCATGAGCCTGAAAATGAGAGTGGGAGACATCTGTTGCTAGTGATCAAACATCACTTCAACCGTAGCAAAGTTGTTGTTATTGATGCGAAAGTTTGTTGGGGAAGTTTATAGAGATAAAGACTCTTGGCTACAAAATTCTCCAAGTACAATTGCTACGGACTCAACAATTTTGCTGCTGACTTACAAGTTACTGCGGATAGCTATGTTACCCTACTGATGAACATTGTTGCTAAGGATAGCCTTATCTACTGAAATCCAAAGTTGCTGCTGATAGGCTTCTCAGCAGCATCAAACATTGATGCTGCTAATAGGCAAATCATCAATAGCTTTGACTTTACTACTGACACCTTTGCTGCAACACTGACACATCTATCAGCAGAAGGAATGTTACTGGTGCAGATGATTAAAGACAGCTACTACTTCTGAAGTCTCCTATAAAGATTCCTAAGAAGACTTTTGACCTGTTTGTTACTATTTGCTGCAGTTTATCTTTTAGTTGTCTACCAATAGTAGTGTTTGTAACCGTCAAATATCAACAGCTTGTGTTTGATCTGATCCTTAGAATCAAGGGTCTGTCTTGATTCTAAGTTCCTTTATATGTATTGTATCTTCTCATTGTACAAGTGTGCTTCCTTAGAGTTTTCTCTGTAACTTGTAAACTTTGAAGATTAATACAATTTGCATTTATCAGTATTATCATTGTTTCTTGTTTACATTGCATAGTTGTAATTGTTTCCGCCAATCTCAACTAGAACAGAACCATCTTGTAAACACCGATCCTACAAACAACGCTTACGGAGTGTCCGGATACCGCCAAGTATAACGATAATGGCTCGCCATCTTCAAGTTTCATTAATAGAAGAGCCGTGGAAAAATACTCCTTTAATGATTGGAGTGCTTTTTCATGCTTCTCTTCCCATTGAATCGTTTATTTTTCTTTAGGATATCATAAAATTCTTTACATATCTCGGAGGTTCTTGAGATAAATCTGTTGAGTGCTGCTACTCTACCGGTTAGCCTTTGGACATCCTTGGTACTGGCTGGGGATTTCAGGTTTTTTATCGCCTTGATTTGTTCAGGGCTGGCTTCTATCCCTCTTTTAGTCACCATATATCCTAAAAATTTTCCTGCCCCCACTCCAAAGTGGCATTTGGATGGGTTAAGCTTCATGTTATAATGATCCAGGATATCCAATGCTTCTTCAAGATCCCTAGGATGATCTTCAGCTTTCTTCAATAATATAGACTTCCATGGTGTCCCCAAGTTTGTCTTTCAACATCATGTTCACCAGTCTTTGGTATGTAGCACCTGCATTTTTCAGACCAAAGGGTATAGCAATATAACAATAGATACTTGTCACGATCATGAAGGCAGTATCTTCTTGGTCTGAGGGTTCCATCTGGATCTGCTGAAATCCTGATGAAGCATCCATGAAGGTTAACATCTCAAGGCCTGTTGTAGCATCAACCATTGAGTCTATGTGTGGTAGAGGGAAGGGATCTTTCGGATATGCTTTGTTTAAGTCTGTGAAGTCTACACAGACTCTCCACTTCCCATTTTTCTTTTGGACCACCACTACATTAGCTAGCCATCTTGGGAACTTTACTTTCCTTATCATTTAGCTTTCAATAGTCTCTCAACTTCTTCCTGGGTGACTGTATTTCTTTCTGGAGAAAATTTTCTCCTCTTTTGATGTATAGGCCTGAAACTGTTATCAAGTCCTAATTTATGTGTAATAATGTCTTTAGAGATACTTGTCATATCTTCATGCTTCCAATCAAAAGTTGAAGTTCAGCTTTTTAGTAATCTTATCAGGCTTTGCTGAATATCCTCGGGGATACTGGTTCCGATAAGTATCTTGAGGTCAGGATCATCTGGACTTAGGGATGATTCTTTAACATCCTGTTCTTTGGTCTCTAGGACGTCCCTGGCCTGTTTCTTTAATTTCTATGCTTGTCGAGTCTTTGTTAAAGCTTTCATTGAAGAGGTATAACAATCTTTCGTATCTTTTTTATTGTTGTTGATCTTCACCACTCCCCAAGGATTTGGCATTTTGACACATTGGTGATATGTCAAAGGTAATGCTTTCATGTCATGTATTCAGGTCCTTCCTAGGATAATATTGTAACAAGACAAAGAATCGATGATGCAAAATTTTTGTATAGTATTTACCCCTTTGATATATATCTGAAGCTTTATCTCTCCGACTGTGTTCTTGACTTCTCTGCTAAATCCCACTAGTACTGCAGATTTGGAGATGATTTCGGAATCCGGGATCACCATTCTTTTTAGGATATCATGTTGAATTATGTTTACCGAGCTTCCTCCATTAATTAGTATCCTTCGTAAGAAGTGATTTGTAATATATAGGGTGATCACCAGGCCATCATGATGAGGATCCTACACATTATCCCTGTCATCTTCGTTGAAGGAGATTACCTTCTCTTCTGTCAAACTGGAAGTTCTAATGGGCATGTCGCCTTTCTCTGTTTTGGATTCTTTGGCATTCCTTTTAGCTGTAGAGTAAGAAGTACCACAAATGTCAGAACCACCAAAAATAAAACTTAATACCTTAGCGTCGGGTGGCGGAGATTTGGCTCTTTGCGGGATCTTGTCGTGATCCCTGATTTGCTTCTTCCCTTTGCCCAGAAATTCCTTAAGGTATCCCTTGCTCAAGAGATAGGTTATTTCTTTTTGTAGGGCAATGGAATCTTCGGTGACGTGTCCAAAATCTTCATTGAAGGCACACCACTTGGATTTGTCTTTGCAACATTCTTTTCGAATTTACGAGGCCATTTGGCTTTATCTTCGAGATCCTGCATGGCATATAACAAACCAGTTGTATCAATTGAAAAAAAAATATTCAGATAATCTAGGATATTCTTCTTCTTCCTCATCATCTTCCACAACATTGATTATGTGATTATCAGGTTTGGAATATGGCTTGGATCTATATGGTTTGAGTGCAGTTTTAGTCTTCCTATTACGTTGACTATAACTTGTTGGAGCATCCATTCTTTACTGAATCTTCTTGTCATCTTTAAGTCTGATAAATCTTAATGCCTTGTTTTTTACTTCGTCAAGATTCCTGCAAGGGTTCATGACAAGGTCTTCATAAAATTGAGAATCCTTCCTTAATCCCATTTTGAAGGCTTGGACTGTAGTGTTCACATCTAGATTCAGGATATCTAGGGATTCTTTACCAAACTTGCTGATATAATCTCGGAGAGATTCTCTGGGGTTTTGAATTACCCTATATAGATCACTTGTCAAACTTTCAAATGTTCTGCTGCAAGAGAATTTACTGTTAAATAAATTAATTAAATGAGCAAATGAAGTAATAGAATACGGAGGAACATTAAGTAGCCATTTTAAGGTTGATCCTGTTAAAGTAGAACCGAAGCCTTTGAATAAGCAAGCCTCTTTTAGGTCCAAGGGAATGGGGTTGATCTCCATTATCTCTCTATATTGTGCCACATGTTCCTCAAAATCCGTAGTTCCATCATATAGTTTCATATTGGGAGTTTGGAAGCGCTTGGGGATGTCAGCATCACAAATGGGAGGAGCGAATCTGGAGGTCCTGTGGCTGGTAGCGAACATCTCAGGTATGGGTTGTACTACACTTGGCACACTTGAGATCATTTCTCTCAGCTTCTTTAGTTCTTTCCCCATGGATGGAGTGATCCCTGTATCCTGCACAGATTCGTTAGTATTGAAAAATTTATTGAAAGGGTTACCCATGCCAGGATTTCTGGAATCCGGGATCATCTTCCAGAAATCCATGCGATCCCGGTCAAGATCTGTACTTGTAGTAACTTTGACAGCCGGAGTTGGTCCAACATGTGTGATCCCGATCTGCATGGGAAGAAAATCTCCTTTATGGACTCCTGAAGATCCTGAATGATCAAAATCTAAGACCCTTGGTTGTAGCGGGGTCGTTACTTCCACTGGTTTCTTTGATTCTTTGATCCTTTCAATCTCCCAAAACAGCATTTGGTTAGTCTTCCTCTACTGCTCCATTTATTGTTTCACCTTCGAGAACATATCGAGGATATCATTGTTTGATACGATCACAGGTCTGCCAGCAGGTATTCCAGATCCTGAAAAACCCGTAGGAACAGTTTTCTTTAGCTGATTAACACGTTTTTTAAATGGAGGAGGAAGAATTGGGTTGACTAACCCAGGGGTTGAAGATGGAGCAGAAACAGAAACATTCTTCGATTGGGACGACATTTTTTAAATCAGTTTTGAAAGATAATGATTGAACACGAATTTTAGTAAAGAATTAAGGATAAAAAGCACCACTTGCCCCACGGTGGGCGCCAAATTATTTTGGGTAAAAATTATACAAACTAACTTTGTAACCAAATTTCGAAAGTGAGGTAGCGTACTTTGTAAAATCATTACGAAACAATGCAAAAAAGTAAAGGTTGACGCGGTTGATTACGAGGAAACCCTTTGATCCTTGATGATCTCCGGCACGAAACCTCGGGAGCCGACTAAACGTCGGGCTGCCTTGATGACTTGTATAAAGTATAAATTGTCGAGTACAAAGATAGCGAATCAAGATCGTATGCTATGTGTTACAGAGCTTGAATGAACGTAAAAAGTAATGCTAAGTGTGATTGTGTGTTCCTATACGATCTCATCGTTAACTAAATACAAAAATATGCATAACTAACTATCCGAAATTTTAGTTCTTGACTTTATCTTCTCATATGACCGTTGTAAAGCCTTCTACGCACATTCCACACGTTTCATTTGATTCCACGTCCGAGTCGTTAGGCGCTAGTGGTTGCACACGTTCTTCCTGCAAATAATAAAGCAATATACAAGTAGCCGTTAGTAATATTTAGAATACTGAGCTTATCAGGATACCGGATTCTGAATCATGCATTATTCGGGATCCTGCTCTGAATTTTAACCCATAACAGTACCTAAACATTTTGCTTCTTTACTTAATACGCAAATATGTTATTTTATTCAAATCATAAGGAATTTCTATGTAATTTTTTTGAACGACAAATTTTACTTTTACTCTACTTTACATCAATATTTCTAAATTACTTCATTGCCAAGGTTAGAACCTAGAATCTCTCCTCTAAAAGACATTCATCTATACCAAATAAGCTAACCTCACATTAACAGAATTGGTGTGTAATTAACTCTAAGTTTAAATAAAAGAGTAATAAATCAACAGATTATTGAGTTTTTTTTTTCCTAAAATGGTGTAAGCGGAGAAAATATTTACCAAATAGGTGTAGTTGAAAACTTATTTACTTTTTCTTTATTTATTTATTTTTAGCTAATATACATTCTTTTCATTTTAAACATTCTTTGTAAAAATCATTCGTTTGCTTCAATATTTTTTTTAACACCGTTCGCTTTTTCTAAACATTTTTTAACACCGTTCGATTTTTTAATCATTCTTTTCAAAACTGTTCGGTTTTTTTTAAACGTTATTTTTAAAATCGTTCGTTTTTCTAAACGTCTTTTTTTTTCAAACCGTTCGTTTTGTCTAAATGTCTTTTTTAAAAACATTCGTTTTTTGTAAACGTCTTTTTTAAAACCGTTCGTTTTGTCTAAACATCTTTTTTAAAAGCAATCATTTTTTTTTCTAAACGTTTTTTTAAAATGTCCATTTCTTAAAAGGACGGTTTAAGAAAAATAATTTAAAAAAATGTTTAAAAAATGAACATTTATACAAAAAGATATTCAAAAAACGAACGGTTATAAAAAATATATTAAAAAACAAACGTTTTTAAAATGGACGATTAAAAACAGAACAATTTTAAAAAGGACGTTTAAAAAAATCGTGAGATGTTTAGAAAAAACGGTCATAAAAAAGAGTTAAACAACGTAAATTAGATAAAACGTTTAAAAATGAAAGGTGTTAAAAATGTTTAAGAAAGGTAACGGTGTTACGAAAAAAACTTTTAAGAAAACAAACGGTTTTATAAAAAAAATTGTTAGATTAATTAAAAATCTATATCTATACTACATAATAAACAAGTAATTATGAGGACACCTGTCAAATTTCTAGACCTCCTCATTTTCATTTTTCGTCTCTCTCTCCTATTAATAATCAACTCCGCTATTTTAGTCAACTAATTTAATTATTTGTTTCAGATTTTATCTATACATTTTTTTAATTTAAAATTATGTTTATCAACAATTAGTTTGTTTAATCATATTTTTAATTCTATAAACTGAAAACAATTTTATAGTCAGGTAGGATTCAAATAAAAACTTTTAATCATATATTTACATATTCGCATTGTTCCATTTTGACGAGTGTATGTGTTAATAGATTACATTATATATTATTCAACCACCATAATACATGAGTTGTATCAACCCGTGCATTACACGAGTTTTAAAAATATAATTTTTTATTATTCGTAAGTATATAACATTATATTTATTCAACCTGTGTAATACACGAGATTCTAACCCAGTAAGGAAATAAAGGAAAACGTCCATTTTGATAAATAATTTTTCATCTACCCCTATTTAATATTTTTTTTTCAACTATACTATGTATTTGTTTCAAATTTTATCTATACATTTTTTTAATTTAAAATTATGTTTATCAACAATTAGTTTGTTTAATCATATTTTTAATTCTATAAACTGAAAACAATTTTATAGTCAGGTAGAATTCAAATAAAAACTTTTAATCAAATATTTACATATTCGCATTGTTCCATTTTAACGAGTGTATGTTTTAATAAATTACATTATATAATATTCAACCACTATAATACACGAGTTGTATCAACCCGTGTATTACACGGTTTTAAAAATATAATTTTTTTATTATTCGTAAGTATATAACATTATATTTATTCAACCTGTGTAGTACACGAGATTCTAACCTAGTAAGGAAATAAAGGAAAACGTCCATTTTGATAAATAATTTTTCAACTGCCCCTATTTAATATTTTTTTTTCAACTATACTATGTTAAAAAAAACTCTAGATTATTTTCTCCAAGGAATTTAATTTATAGAACTATTATAACTATATACATTTTAAAAAAAAGGTGAACAGTTCTAAATCAAGATTGGTGGGTTTGGGCGGTTATGCCACGTGTCACGTGATGATTGGATAGTTTTTTCCTTTTTTTAGTTTTCACAGGATTTACGTGTGTATAAAAACGTAAAAGTGGTTAAATTAATATAAAGGTGACCTTGGTCTATTGGTAAGAGTGCGTGCCATGCCCCTCCCTAAACCCGGGTTCGATCCTTTGAGCCTACAAGTTTTTTTTCTCCAATGTTTAGCTTTTTTTATTCATATATTTTAATTCTTAATATCTTTTTTTTCCAGTTTTTTTATTTTTGTTTTTGCTTTTTTTTTCTTTAGGGTTTAGACTTTAAAAGGTGGTTATGTCACGTGTCAGTTTATAATTGAATGGTTTTTCATTTTTTTATTTTTCACGGGATTTACGTGTGTATAAAAACGTAAAAGTGGGTAAATTAATTTAAAGGTAAACAATTGGTCTAGTGGTAAGCGCGCGTGCCATGCCCCTCCCTAAACCCGGGTTCGATCCTTGGTGCATGCATGTTTTTTTCTCCAATGTTTAGCTTCTTTTTTTATTCATATATTTTAATTCTTAATTTCTTTTTTTTTCAGTTTTTTTTATTTTTGTTTTTTCTTTTTTTCTTTAGGGTTTAGACTTTAAAATTTAGGTAACTACATTTTATTTTCTTTTTCTTATTTTAATGTTACATATTTTAACACGTACATTGTATCAATGTTAAAACTGGTGTCTCCGTCGCGTAGCATGGGGTAGGTATTTTTATTTGTTTTTTGACGTGTTATTGTTTGTATCTTGGTTCGAGCTCGTGACCCCGCCACGAAGCGCGGCGTCAAATACTAGTTAAGTATACAAAATTCCATAAAAAATCTAGGATGATATTTGTTTTCCAACTTCCAAGGAGGGCACATGGTTTCCATGAAAAGAATACACCTTGAACTGTGTGGATCTTGACCCTGCAACAATTCTTCTTTCATTCTACAAACAAAAAAGAAAAAGAAAAATGATTTAATTCAGTTTTAAACTTATAAAAGATTTTGTTTGCTAAGAGTTGAGAAAAAGTAACTTTAATTCTGATATTAGCTCACTTAATGTAACGAATGAAAACTCTAGTCATAAACAACTTACTATTTTTAAAATAAAATTCATTAACAAAAATTTCGTATAAATAGTTTTAAGAAATGATAATAATAAGGTTCATATAAATAAATAGTTTTTTTAAACTATTTTAAAAATAAAACTCAATTAATGTTACTGGATCACCCGATCATCTCAACCACCCTGTAGATGAGAAAACTCTTTGCCCCAACCTGAAACCCTTTTTTTATTACAAATAAGACTTAAACTCAAAACCCCACCCCATTTACTTTTTAAATACATAAATTTCATAAAACTAATAGATTTTATATATTCAAATAACAATAATGATAACCACAACAATCACAAATATAACAACCAAACAAAATAATAGTAACTAATAACCACATCAACAAATTTAAATAGCAAAAAGAATAAAATGATAAAAAAAATGGCACATTAGAATAGGGACCGCTAAATGTACACCATTTGTCACCCGGCTTTTCAGGTCAATATCCGTACATGTTATAAACGAGTTTACAGTATAATTGTTTTCGCGATTTACTTAATTTCATAAACAAGGACATTAAGGTCTAGCAAAAACCGTACATTGTCTCATTTCATATTTTAGTAATTCTAGGAGTTACCGGTTCATGTACCCGTATAAACCGACTAAATACAAACATTAGTGGTTAAATTAAATAACCAGAAAAATATATATACATATATATTACATAAACTCTACGTTGGACAATAATTTAATTTTTAGACTAAATCATATAATATACGTAAAAGTAAAATATCGAACCCTTTCGAAGACGTTACCATGTAGAGTCACCTTTAGGTACGTATACCTACAAATAATCACCTCAACGAATTATACAATCCAAGATTTCAATATCTTTCGTTAACGAGCTATAAACTTAATAAATTTATAATACCGTGGAGAACCTAAACCAAATTAAATTACCATTTGAAACTCTAATTAATATTAATACACTTAATGAATTAAATAAATTTACACTTAAATCTAATTATTTGATTAATTAACCCCAACCCACCCTTGACTTTCTCGACCGAAATCCCAGAGATTTCCCCATTCACACTACCATTTTTCTCTACATTCAAATTCTTTATCTTAAAACCCATACCTCATGACTTCAAAGTTTAGATAAAAACCATACCACCTCATTGTCTATCAATTCACCCATCAAGAGCAAAAACTCACAACCCCTGTCATCTCTCTTTTCTTCTACGACAACAACCAGAATATCTATCTTCACTTTCTTTTGGTGTTCTTCCATAATCGAAGACACAAATCCTCCATTTGAAGGTGTTCTAAGGAGCTTACAAGGATTTTTCTCAAGGATTTCTAACCAAGCGAAGTCAAGATCATCTTCTTTTTCTCGCAAAAATTATCATCTCTGTCTAGAGGTAAAAATTCGATACTATCCATATTATTTTCTTTAAACCGTAGCTAAACATACAATTTGTTCGAACGCAAGTAAAAATAACAAGAAAAGTGTGTCGAGTTCAAGACCTAAAATACGAATTTATGCACGTAAGTACGTGCGCTATAAGAATATAATTTTGAGACTAATACTGTCAATTCAAAAATTGCAGTATCGAAACTAGGTAGTTTCGATACCTGTGTTGCTCAAATCGAAACTAGGTAGTTTCGATACCCGACTACTCAATCGAAACTAGGTAGTTTCGATACTTACTACTCAAACGAAACTACGTAGTTTCGATACTTACTACTCAAACGAAACTAGGTAGTTTCGATACTTACTACTCAAACGAAACTAGGTAGTTTCGATACCTATTACTCAATCGAAACTAGATGGTTTCGATACCCAGTTTGCTCAATCGAAACTAGAAAGTTTTGACATCTGTTCTGTTCAATCGAAACTAAGTAGTTTCGATACCTGTTTCAGGCCCATTGGGCAGTAACTTAGAACTATTTTATAACGAAACAAGTGTTGGAAAACTAAGAAGATATTTAAACAAAAGCAACCAGATTTACTAAGTCGGTGAACAATTTGCATTTGAGACATTCGGTCATAACACGAATTACCCTTTTTGTAATTAGGGTACGAATAGTCAAGTTTGACTAGAACAATTATCGTTGCTAGCATACACAAACACGAGGTGAGTTTCACGGCCCCTTTTTACTGTTTTCAATATTTGGGGGAAGAACATACTTACAACTATTTTTATGTGATAACAAGAGAATAAGACTCGACTTTTATGTTTACATGAGTTAAACGATTTTAGGCCGCTAAAGTTCCCTGGAACAATTTAGTAACCATTAACTGTAGCCTAGGGTCCTATGAATAGTACTATGAAGAGTGACGTCTCCCGGTCATGGTTAGTCGCGCTAACCACAATCTGGAGGATTTATGGCCGCATAGAACCGGATAACGAAATTAGGGGCGAAGAACAATTGTCATGGTTTGGTTACGGCTCATGTAGGAACATATTATTTGTATTCCTAGCTAGTTTACAAATGGGTCAAACAATTCTTATTCTGATTATCACATGCACCTGAAACTATTTACGAACAATTGAATTTTACAAAGAACTATTTGATTAAACATGTGAACTCACCAACCTAGTGTTGACATTTTCAAGTATGTTTTTTAGGAAATTGAACGTGATCGCAAGGTTAGCAATGTAGATTACATGCATGCACGATGGATACAACTTTTGGGGGATTTCTCTTGTATAACTCATTGTAATAGAGTCATACTTGCGAAATCTTCACTTTATGTAAACTCAATTTACATTTTGGAATGTAAAACTTTAAACTTGTTTATGTATCCATTTATCATGTATGTGTTTGCGGTAATCATATGCTTTGGAAACCATGTAATGTTACGCCTCGCGTTTCCGCCTTGGCGGGGGTGTGACAGATTTGGTATCAGAGCCATTGATTATAGCGAATTAGGAGTCTAAAACGAAACCTAGTCTATAATTTAAATGACTCACAAAACATTTTCATTGCATAACCATTCATCTTATCACATGGATATTGTAGTCACAAGCATGTCGTCACACTCTGACCCCGACTCTACCTCTGAATCCAACGAGGAACTTTTCGACACACGCCCCAAAAATCGAGTACAAGTTCGCAGCTCCACACCACCAAATGTCTCCCTGGGAGAACCGCCTATCGTCTACCGAAAGAAAAGCGGAGGACCAGTCATGGTAAAAAGTGCTAGGAAAAAAGTTCGATTTCCGCGCAAGAGGACCCTGGCAGCCCGTGACCCGGAAGACTTGGAGACTGATGAGGAACCACCTAAGCAACGACCCTGCTACCACCCTACTGTGGGGACTATCAGCTGGATGCCCCGTACACTGGCACGATGGAGGGAGATGGAGAGCATCCCCTCTACCTTTGAGCTCGGAGAGTCCTCCAACTCCTCAACACCCCTACCCCACACTAGGGAAGCCATGGAGCTCACAGTGCCTACATTGGTAGCACGCGTTCATACGCACGAGGAACGTCTTGATGACCTCCTAGATGATATCCGGGCACATGGGGATGCAGCCACGCGACTACGTCAAGGGCTCGGATCTCGAGTACAGACTCTGGAAGACAACACCCGAGACATACAGGGTGCCACTGACTACCTAGGGTTGAGAGCTGATATGGACTGTCAGTTCACTCTCACGGTCCGAGACATGGTGGAGGCGCTGAAAGAAAGGACTTTGGCTGCAGAATTTGTGGCTAGGGCTAGCTTTGTCATGGCAGGACTTGCCTTGAGTTGGGTTGTACTCCCACATCTTCTTTTAGGCCTATTACGGGCGGGTTGTGTCCGTAGCGCATTATGTAGTTTAAAACTTTGGTATTGATGTGGTCATGTGAACCCATCCCTTTTGTATCCTTGTCTTTTGGAACAATGTACTATGCATGTTTTAACTATGTATGTGATGGTTTATGTTGTAATGATGGTTGTTTACGTTTGATGTTGTTGTATCCTTATGTCATGATCTATCATTATTATTATATAATGTTGTTTCTTTTTTAATTGATATGTTAAAAATAACGGCATGGCACCTAAGCGTGGGATAACCCGTAACACTACTGGTGACAACAACGAGACGATTTCCCCAAACGTGGAGCAACTCATAGCACAGCGAGTAGCTGCTGCCATGGAGCAGTATGAGGCAAATCGAAATAGTGGAGTAGGAAACGGCAGTGGTACCGGCGGAGGAGGTGCAGGAGATAGCGGTACAGCCGGAGGTTCCGGATGTAATAGAATAAATAAGCCGTAACACATAGTCATGATCCGAATTAACGACGTTATGACTTGTAATGCTACAGATGCTCCAAATAGGAAGTGCTCCTACAAGGCCTTTCTATCTTGCAACCCCCGCAACTTCAATGGCACCGAGGGTGCAGTTGGGCTAATGAAATGGATAGAAAAGATGGAGTCGGTGATTGATATTAGTGAATGCACCGTTGACTGCATGGTGAAGTATTCTACATGCACGCTCACTGATAAGGCTTTAACTTGGTGGAATTCACAAGTGAAAACCGTGGGAAGACAGATTGCATACCAACTGACTTGGGAGGAGCTGAAAGCCATGATGACTGAGGAGTACTGTCCTCGAAATGAGTTGCAAAAGATCGAATCTGAAATGTGGAATTTACAAATGATAGGAGATGATGTGGCTGGTTACACTGACCGATTCAATGAGTTAGCAAGTTTAGTTCCACACATGGTTACCCCAGAATACAAGAAGGTTGAAAGATATTTGTGGGGTCTTGCACCTCAAATCCGAAGCCTGGTGACTTCATCGAACCCTATGGATGCCAAGAGCGCTATAATTCTAGCTTTCAAGCTAAGAGATAATGCTGTGCGTGATGGTTTATTTGAGAAGAAGGAGACCGAGGAAGGAAGGTCTGGGGAAAAGAGGAAATTGTTTGGAAAACCAAATAATCAAAACAAGAATCAAACTTACAAGAGACCTGGAACTATGAAAGCCTATGCTGTCAACACTGTGGAACAAAAAGGATATCTTGGAACACGACCGAAGTGTGACAAATGTGGATATCATCACAGTGTAAGATGTACCCAATGTGGAAAGTGTAAAAAGTATGGGCATCTGTCACACCCCCAAATTCCACTAACGGAGTATTACCGTTTAGGAAGTGACAAACCAGGATCTCAGACATTAGTTACATTGAACGACTCTACATGGGACTCAAATGAAAATATCTTTTAAATCAGAGTATCAATGCGGAAGCGTAAAGAAAGTAAATGCGCAAAATACACGCGCCCAAAACCAAAGTCCAAAAGTCCAAACGTCCAACCAAACAAGTACATTAAAATAATTCAATCAACATAAATAGACACAAAGCAAAGCAGTTGAATCCCATGCATGTCCTAACGTGCACCTGTGTCTTAGCTTAGCGTCCTGAGAAAACATGTAAGAAAAAAAGTGTCAACACGAGGTTGGTGAGTTCACAGGTTTCAAATAAATAAGTAAACGTTACCAGATTTATGATCTTTCAATATGTATCTATAGGTAGCTAACCTATGTTCATGTTTTAGCTCAAGTGCTCGCAACCGAAACTGACTGTTTGATTATTGCCTCCTGCCAGGTTCTATCAATACTGGCCATGTGAATAGGCTAACATTTCACCCGTTCGATATCCGATCGAGTTAGCGCGACTAACGCGGGTGGGATTTGTCAAACCCAGTAGTACTACTAAACATTACCTCGCTAAGATCCATATTAACGGTTCGAAATAAGATGAGGACTTTCTGTGATAGCATGTTACACTTAGCTTTAACATTGATAGCATATGAAATACAAAATCTAAAATCAGTTTAAGCATGTTTTCTCCCCCAAGTTAAAAGCAGTAAAAAGGGGCCGTGAAAACTCACCTGATTTCGAGTGAAAGATCGGGTCACGCTGTAGGAATTTGAAACCACGGGTGTAAGCCTTAAACGACTTACGTGTGACCTAACAATACAACACAATAATTAGGGACGATTCGGGATTTGTGACGACGACACGGAAAGTTAGGATGTCCTGACTTGTTCTAAGGATTTAAAATAAACGAACGCGTCGGACGTCGACAATGGATAATAATAGGATAATTATTTTCTTTTGATCGAATCGCTTACGAAGTTTAAGAAATAATATAATATATATATTATTTTAAATACGAACGATTAGACAATTTATTCTCGGAGTGGAAAATAATAATTTATATTATTTTTAAATCGGATAAATAACGTAGGTAAATAATACACTTTTATATCATTTAGTTTAAAGCAATAGTCACGAACGGTCACGAATGGATTGAAAACAATATAACGTTTATAATATTTTAAAAATATTTAATACGGGTTCAAAATAATATAATCATATTATTTTTCACGGGATCGCGGGTTGGAAATGCGAAGAGTTTATTATTTTAAAAACGGTAATAATAATATAGTTTTTCATTAATTTCAAACCCGAGCCCTCGGGTCAAATCTCGGGCCAAAACGCGTTTAATTAGGTTTATAATAATATTGGTTGAATTTATATATATTTTTATTTAATAAAAATCGCCCCAAAAATAATAGTGTGGGAGCCCGGCCTCGAACCCGGGTCTCTCCCACACACGCTCTCGACTTTAACCATCACGCCCGCTAGGGTCTTCGCGAAAGAATCCGGATCAAAATTGATTTAACATCCGGTTTCAAGTGGTTTCCCTCCCTAAATCGCCCGCGATCGAATCCGGTCGATATCCATCGATTTGGGCGATGGATCGAGCCAAACAGAAAACAAGAATTGTTGCTCAGTGAATTACGAACCTGAGCATACAATCCAATTCGAAAACGAGCATGATTAGGCTGTCTAATTATCGAGTTTTGTACCGAAAAGAGTAATAAAAATACTTTGAATCGATTCGAAAGATTTAGATAATGGATTTGATTAAAACCATAGGGCTTTTGATAAACGGGGCATTTCGAAACTGATCATGTAAATTAATTTCGTTTCTTTTCAATCTAAGATCGAAAACCCCAATTTCAGAAACACAAGAACCCTAATTTCCAGATTGATATGAATTCGATAATAGAATGACAAATTTACAGAGGGCTCTCATTGAGTATATGATTACTAAACTAATGGTATACTTTAATTTGATTTAAAAATGGTTTAGGATCGAATTTGACAGATAGGGTTCATATGAACCCTAATTACGGGCTGCAGAGATTTCGATATTAAAACTTGAAATTGGCAAAGGGCTTTTTAATAAAAATGATGTTGCAAATCTTTCTGTATATATTAATTTCATTATCATCGTGCCTAGATTAGGGTTCGACTGATTCAGTCAAGTGATGAACCCTAGAATCAAGAACTCGATCGAATTGATGATGTAAGCCCGAATTAACACGGGGCTTAGCTTTACAGAATGAAAACGAAGTAATTGGATTAAAGATTTACCAGAATGCGTATCGAATTGATGGAGTTCGAGTAGATGCAGGTGTCGGCTGCACAGGTTGCTTTCCGGCGAGTTCTGATGATTCTTCGGCCAATGCAGGTTGTGCAAACACTTCAAGAGAATTCGTCGAGGGTGTGAGAAGCTTCAATTCGCGAGAGTAATGTCAGATTGTGACGAATTTGATGGAATCAGGTTATGCTCGACGGTTTTGAGTTTAATTTGGGTTTAATTGCGTTTAATTCGCTTCAATGTCGGAATTAAGGATAATGATAACGATTAGAAACGGTTAGATCGTGATAATCGGTTTCAATATCACTGGATATCAACTAGAAACGGCTCAATTCCAAGAGTTCGCGATGTTTGACTTTCAAAAGTCAACAAACTAACAATCTAATAATTGCAGAATTGGTCCCTGAGGTTTTTAGTGGAAATTGAGGTTTGCAAATTGGCAGAATAGGTCCCTTAGGTTTGAATGGAGTTAGTTCTTGGTTAACTTTGACTTTTAAAGTCAACAGATTGGATTTTGACTTTCCAAAAGTCAACAGAATAGTTTGAGCTATTAACATAACTAGTCCCTGAAGTTTAAGTTTGGAATATTGACAGAAATAGTCCCTGAAGTTTGAATAAAGTTAATTTCAGTTAACTTTAACTGGATTTTTCTAACGGGGTTAACTGGAAAAGTCCAGATTGTCACATCATTCCCTAGTTGAAAGAATTTTCGTCCCGAAAATTAAAATAACAAAAAAAAAAAAAAATTTCCTGGGGTTTCACATCATTCCCTAGTTGAAAGAATTTTCGTCCCGAAAATTAAATAGTACCTTAGGAATTTGACGCGGGGTGCTTGAACAGATTAGGATATTTGCGCATCATCTGATCCTCGCGCTCCCAAGTGAATTCTGGTCCGCGTTTCGAGTTCCAACGGACTCGAACAATAGGAATCTTACTGTGCTTTAACGTTTTAACTTCCCTATCCATAATTTCCACAGGTTCTTCGATGAAACGTAATTGTTCATCAACATGTAGTTCCTCCAGAGGAACTGCGAGTGATTCATCTGCCAGGCATTTCTTTAAATTTGAGACGTGAAAGACGTTGTGTACACCACTAAGTCTTTCAGGTAGGTCCAGCTGGTACGCGACTGGTCCGATTCTCTTTAATATTTTGAAAGGTCCAACATAACGAGGATTCAGTTTTCCTTGTTTCCCGAAACGAATGACACCTTTCCAAGGTGAGACTTTGAGTAAAACCATGTCACCTATTTGAAATTCCAAAGGTTTACGACGCTTGTCGGCATAGCTCTTTTGACGATCACGAGCTGCCGCCATACGGTTTCTAATTTGAACGATCTTTTCAGAAGTTTCAAATACAAGTTCAGGACCTGTGAGTTGGCTATCCCCAACCTCGGTCCAACAAATGGGAGAACGACATTTCCGCCCATAAAGTGCTTCAAATGGAGCTGCCTTGATGCTAGTGTGATAACTGTTGTTATAGGAGAACTCCACCAATGGTAGGTAAGACTCCCAAGTGTTACCGAAATCGATCACACAAGCTCGTAGCATGTCCTCCAGAGTTTGGATAGTACGTTCTGTTTGACCATCGGTTTGAGGATGGTAAGCTGTGCTCATATCTAGACGCGTGCCTAATGCTTTATGCAATGATTGCCAGAAACGGGAAGTGAATCGTGCATCACGATCCGAAATAATAGAGATTGGCACTCCGTGCCGAGAGACTACTTCTTTCAAGTATATTCGAGTGAGTTTATCCATTTTGTCAGTTTCTTTGATGGCTAGGAAGTGGGCAGATTTTGTTAGGCGATCAACAATTACCCATATAGTATCACATCCGGTAGGAGTTCGGGGTAATTTGGTAATGAAGTCCATGGATATTTGTTCCCATTTCCACATGGGAATTTCAGGTTGTTGCAGGAGACAGGACGGTTTTTGGTATTCAACTTGACCTTCGCGCAGGTCAGACACTTACTAACATAAGTGGCTATATCGGCCTTCATCTTCGGCCACCAATATAGTATTTTTAGATCATGGTACATTTTATCGGAACCCGGATGAATGGAGTAACGAGATTTATGAGCTTCATCCATGATTAGTTCCCTTAAATTTCCGAACACTGGAACCCATATTCGTTAGACAAAGTAACGAATTCCGTCAGATTTTACTTCCAGTTGTGCTTCCATGCCACGTGTACCTTCTAACGGTAGGTTATCTTCTTTCAAGGCTTCAAGTTGGGCACTACGGATTTTGTCAGGCAATCCAGGGTGAATAGTGAGTTGTAATGCTCGAACTCGTTTGGGTTTCGTTTCCTTTCGGCTTAGTGCATCAGCCACAACGTTAGCTTTACCCGGATGATACCGGATCGCACAGTCGTAATCATTTAAAAGTTCAACCCAACGATGTTGTCGCATGTTCAACTCCTTCTGCTCGAAGATATGCTGGAGGCTCTTGTGGTCGGTGTAGATGGTGCATTTGGTACCGTACAAGTAATGTCTCCATATCTTAAGTGCAAAAACTACTGCTCCCAACTCTAGGTCATGAGTGGTGTAGTTTTTCTCGTGAACCTTTAACTGGCGTGAAGCGTATGCAATTACCTTTTCACGCTGCATTAAGACACAACCCAGACCTTGAATAGATGCATCACAATACACCACAAAGTCATCGGTTCCTTCCGGAAGAGCTAAAATAGGTGCACTGCAAAGTTTCTGTTTGAGATGCTGGAAAGCTGATTCTTGATTATCGCCCCAATTATAAGCTTTTCCTTTTTGAGTTAGGGCGGTGAGAGGTTGCACAATCTTTGAAAATCCTTCGATAAAACGACGGTAATATCCAGCCAATCCCATAAATTGTCGCACCTCAGTCGGAGTCGTCGGTGCTGCCCAATTCTTGATGGCTTCTATTTTGGACGGGTCGACATGTATCCCTTTTTCATTTACCACATGCCCTAGAAATTGAACCTCTCGAATCCAAAATTCACATTTGGAAAACTTAGCATAAAGTTGCTCTTGCTTAAGTAGTTCCAAAATTAGACGCAGATGTTCTTCATGTTCTTCCTCGTTCTTGGAATAAATAAGGATGTCATCGATGAAAACGATAACAAACTGGTCAAGGTAAGGCTTACACACACGGTTCATGAGGTCCATGAATACCGCAGGTGCGTTGGTTAAACCGAAAGGCATGACCATAAATTCGTAATGGCCGTACCTTGTCCTGAATGCAGTTTTAGAGATATCTTCTTCTCGGACTCTTAACTGATGATAGCCGGACCTAAGGTCTATTTTGGAATAGAAACTTGATCCTTGGAGTTGATCAAAAAGGTCATCAATACGAGGTAAAGGGTAGCGGTTCTTGATTGTAACTTTGTTCAGCTCCCGGTAGTCAATACACATACGGAACGTACCGTCCTTCTTCTTGACAAATAATACCGGAGCTCCCCATGGTGATGAACTAGGTCGGATGAAACCTTTATCCAATAAATCTTGTAATTGAGTGGACAGTTCCTGCAATTCACTGGGTGCTAATCGATAAGGTGCCCGAGCAATCGGTGCTGCTCCGGGTGCTAGGTCAATTTGGAATTCAACCTGACGGTGTGGTGGCAGACCGGGCAGATCCTCGGGAAATACTTCCATAAATTCACGCACAACGGGAATATCTTCGATCTTCTTCTCTTCTGACGGTTGTTCAGCAACAAGGGCCAAAATGGCCGTATGTCCCTTTCGAAGACATTTTTGTGCTTTCATGAAGGATATAATGCCCATGACTGAACTCTTTCGCCCTGAACTGAAAGAATTTCTCCACTTGGAAGGGGTATGCGAACGATTTTCTCATGACAAATGATTTCCGCTTGGTTTCTAGACAACCAATCCATGCCGACGATTACATCAAAACTACCAAGTGTGACCGGCATAAGGTCGATATCTAGAATATGGCTAGTTAGATCAAGCTTACAACCCTTAAGAATGTGGGTTGCTTCAATTATTTGGCCGTCAGCTATCTCTATCACATACTTAGCTTCTAACAGAGTTGGAGTTCCTTTTATCATATCACTAAGTTTCTTAGATATAAAACTCCTATCAGCACCAGTGTCAAAAAGGACAGAAGCAAAGTAATTATTTAAGAGAAATTTACCGGTAACCACATTATGGTCGTAACGGGCTTCTCCAGATCCTAGTACGAAGGCTCGTCCCTTCGCACCATTTCCTCCCCCATTGCTATTATTACCACCATTCCCATTGTTATTGTGGTTAGGGTTGTGATTTCCATTACCCCCTTTCTTCAACTGAGGACAGTTTTTCCGAATATGCCCTTCCTTTCCACACTCAAAGCAAGCCCTAGTAGACCCCGGTTGTTGAAAGGGTTGTTTAGTTTGTAATTCACCCCTGCAGTCCTTAGCAGCATGGCCTATTTTACCGCACCTCTGGCAACGATTGCAGAACCCAAAGTGGTGTAAGTTACACTTGTTACACTTCGGGGACTTTCCCGCATAACCACCCTGGTTTTGGCCAGAAGAGGTCGACTAAATGAAGTTCTTGGTAGGCTCGAACCTACGTTGTTGTTGTTGCTGTTGGTTTGACTGTTGCTGATTGGGTTGGGGTCCCTTGGAGTGGGAGTTGGAGTGGTTGTGGGTGTTGGAATGGTGATCGAACTTGCGTTTGTGGCTGTCGGTGGGTTTAGCAATTGAACCTCATGGAGGTAAAGTTCCCTGTGTCACTGCTTGATCGGTCAATTTGTGAGCAAGTCTGATGGTCTGTTGGATGGTGGTAGGGTTGGATGATGTCACCATGCTTTGAATCTGAGGTACCAAACCTCCAATATATAGTTCAATCCGTTTGTAATCCGGAGTCACCATATGTGGGCACATGGTGGCAAGTTTGTGCGAACGGGTGGTGTAGAGTTCAATTTCTGAACCCTCCATCTTAAGGTTCCAGAACTCTCCTTCTAGCTTTTGAGTTTCATCTCGTGGACAGTATTCTTCTTTCATCATGGTTTTAAATTCCTCCCACGGGAGTCCATTTGCCATTGCTAGTCCCAACATTTGAACTTGGGCATTCCACCATGTTAGGGTCGGGCCTTCTAAAGTTCCAGCAGCAAATTTCACTTGGTTAGCCACGGGGCAATTGCACATGGCTATTACTGATTCAACCTTCTTAAACCAGTGAAGTAATCCAACTGCTCCTTCAGCTCCACTAAAGGTGTGGGGCTTGCAGTCCATGAATGCCTTGAAAGTGCAGGCTGGTTGTTGATTTTGCTGATTTTGCTGGCCTGGATTTAGAAATACGAATTGAATTGGAATTATAGAGTTTAGAAAGATATTCTTAGGAAAAAGGGATTGACACTACTAGTCAATAGTTGAAAGCATTTACCTGCAGCATTATGTGCTGCTAGGGCCTCTGCCACACTATTGTTTATCAAAGCTGCTAGTTCTGCTGCCGTCATGTTGATGGTTCCACGACCACCGGTACGGCCTCCTCGTCCTCTCCCAGACATGATTCTTCACAATCACAAATGAAAAGTAATGAGTAATATATCGCATATTAAACATTATTCAGGTACGAGTAAGAGATACAACATCTAATATTTTGAAAATTAAATAAATTGTAAGGCTACAAAATAAATAACTCAAATATTAAACTTCTCATGTTTTTATTGGATGGGAACAACCTTACCCATCTAGGTTTGAAAAGGGAAATAACATAAGCAAGAACAAACATGAAAAGGAAGATAGAATAGGAAGATCCTCAAATATCCTCGTCATCAGAAGAGACATATGACTGTGCATCATCAATCTCCACTGGCTCTTCCTCAGCTGGTTCCCCCTCTAAGGGTTCCTCCTCGAAGGGCTCCTCCTCAAAGAGCTCTTCCTCAAAGGGTTCCTCCTCATCGTCAGATACTGGAATGTCTTCCGGGTGTAGGGCCGCTTGCAGTTCGGCTTCCAAGTGAGTCACCCTCTCTTGAAGGCCTTCAGCAGTGTGGTTAGCCACATGTAGCTGAGCTTCCATAGCAGCTAATCTCTCCAGAACTCCTTGCATATCATCATCCATAATGTCAGCCCTCGTCTCTAGGTGTGCTACACGATTCACTAAAAGGTTGTGGACATGGTCCGTTGCAGCTAGTTCGGTAGTCAAATCTTCTATTCCTACCCTATTCTTTTCCACTTGTGTTCCATTCTCCAGGAGTTTAGGTATCTCCTCGGTGGCATCTTGTACAAAACTTAATTCCTTTAACATATAGGACACAAATGCTGCGAAGGCTTGTTCCATGGTACATGGTAAGCTAGGCAGTGTAGACGATGAAGATGTGGATGCAAAGTACGGTGATGGAACATCTCCCATTTCGATCCACCTTTGGATCATATGTGGGTACATATCCCAATTGAGAGCATACTCCAATGCCCGTGCGTTGCTCGGTTCGCCTTGCTCAATTGAGGTAGTCCGGCGCCTTTTGGGCTCCGGAGATGAGGGTACAGGTGCCTTATTCCCTAATGCGTTAGGTGATGGAGGTGGTGTTGACGACATGATCCTGCAACAATTTGTATAAGTGCCAACATCCAAATGACATGTAACTAATGTGTGAGGCTATAGTCTAGTATGCAATCCTAGTTCTCTATAACCAATGGTTCTGATACCAATCTGTCACACCCCTAAATTCCACTAACGGAGTATTACCGTTTGGGAAGTGACAAACCCGGATCTCAGACATTAGTTACATTGAACGACTCTACATGGGACTCAAATGAAAATATCTTTTAAATCAGAGTATCAATGCGGAAGCGTAAAGAAAGTAAATGCACAAAATACACGCGCCCAAAACCAAAGTCCAAACGTCCAAACGTCCAACCATACAAGTACATTAAAATAATTCAATCAACATAAATAGACACAAAGCAAAGCAGTTGAATCCCATGCATGTTCTAACGTGCACCTGTGTCTTAGCTTAGCGTCCTGAGAAAACATGTAAGAAAAAAAGTGTCAACACGAGGTTGGTGAGTTCACAGGTTTCAAATAAATAAGTAAACGTTACCAGATTTATGATCTTTCAATATGTATCTATAGGTAGCTAACCTATGTTCATGTTTTAGCTCAAGTGCTCGCAACCGAAACTGACTGTTTGATTATTGCCTCCTGCCAGGTTCTGTCAATACTGGCCATGTGAATAGGCTAACATTTCACCCGTTCGATATCCGATCGAGTTAGCGCGACTAACGCGGGTGGGATTTGTCAAACCCAGTAGTACTACTAAACATTACCTCGCTAAGATCCATATTAACGGTTCGAAATAAGATGAGGACTTTCTGTGATAGCATGTTACACTTAGCTTTAACATTGATAGCATATGAAATACAAAATCTAAAATCAGTTTAAGCATGTTTTCTCCCCCAAGTTAAAAGCAGTAAAAAGGGGCCGTGAAAACTCACCTGATTTCGAGTGAAAGATCGGGTCACGCTGTAGGAATTTGAAACCACGGGTGTAAGCCTTAAACGACTTACGTGTGACCTAACAATACAACACAATAATTAGGGACGATTCGGGATTTGTGACGACGACACGGAAAGTTAGGATGTCCTGACTTGTTCTAAGGATTTAAAATAAACGAACGCGTCGGACGTCGACAATGGATAATAATAGGATAATTATTTTCTTTTGATCGAGTCGCTTACGAAGTTTAAGAAATAATATAATATATATATTATTTTAAATACGAACGATTAAACAATTTATTCTCGGAGTGGAAAATAATAATTTATATTATTTTTAAATCGGATAAATAACGTAGGTAAATAATACACTTTTATATCATTTAGTTTAAAGCAATAGTCACGAACGGTCACGAATGGATTGAAAACAATATAACGTTTATAATATTTTAAAAATATTTAATACGGGTTCAAAATAATATAATCATATTATTTTTCACGGGATCGCGGGTTGGAAATGCGAAGAGTTTATTATTTTAAAAACGGTAATAATAATATAGTTTTTCATTAATTTCAAACCCGAGCCCTCGGGTCAAATCTCGGGCCAAAACGCGTTTAAATAGGTTTATAATAATATAGGTTGAATTTATATATATTTTTATTTAATAAAAATCGCCCCAAAAATAATAGTGTGGGAGCCCGGCCTCGAACCCGGGTCTCTCCCACACATGCTCTCGACTTTAACCATCACGCCCGTTAGGGTCATCGCGAAAGAATCCGGATCAAAATTGATTTAACATCCGGTTTCAAGTGGTTTCCCTCCCTAAATCGCCCGCGATCGAATCCGGTTGATATCCATCGATTTGGGCGATGGATCGAGCCAAACAGAAAACAAGAATTGTTGCTCAGTGAATTACGAACCTGAGCATACAATCCAATTCGAAAACGAGCATGATTAGGCTGTCTAATTATCGAGTTTTGTACCGAAAAGAGTAATAAAAATACTTTGAATCGATTCGAAAGATTTAGATAATGGATTTGATTAAAACCATAGGGCTTTCGATAAACGGGGCATTTCGAAACTGATCATGTAAATTAATTTCGTTTCTTTTCAATCTAAGATCGAAAACCCCAATTTCAGAAACACAAGAACCCTAATTTCCAGATTGATATGAATTCGATAATAGAATGACAAATTTACAGAGGGCTTTCAATGAGTATATGATTACTAAGCTAATGGTATACTTTAATTTGATTTAAAAATGGTTTAGGATCGAATTCGACAAATAGGGTTCATATGAACCCTAATTACGGGCTGCAGAGATTTCGATATTAAAACTTGAAATTGGCAAAGGGCTTTTTAATAAAAATGATGTTGCAAATATTTCTGTATATATTAATTTCATTTTCATCGTGCCTAGATTAGGGTTCGACTGATTCAGTCAAGTGATGAACCCTAGAATCAAGAACTCGATCGAATTGATGATGTAAGCCCGATTTAACACGGGGCTTAGCTTTACAGAATGAAAACGAAGTAATTGGATTAAAGATTTACCAGAATGCGTATCGAATTGATGGAGTTCGAGTAGATGCAGGTGTCGGCTGCACAGGTTGCTTTTCGGCGAGTTCTGATGATTCTCCGGCCAATGCAGGTTGTGCAAACACTTCAAGAGAATTCGTCGAGGGTGTGAGAAGCTTCAATTCGCGAGAGTAATGTCAAATTGTGACGAATTTGATGGAATCAGGTTATGCTCGACGGTTTTGAGTTTAATTTGGGTTTAATTGCGTTTAATTCGCTTCAATGTCGAATTAAGGATAATGATAACGATTAGAAACGGTTAGATCGTGATAATCGGTTTCAATATCACTGGATATCAACTAGAAACGGCTCAATTCCAAGAGTTCGCGATGTTTGACTTTCAAAAGTCAACAAACTGACAATCTAATAATTGCAGAATTGGTCCCTGAGGTTTTTAGTGGAAATTGAGGTTTGCAAATTGGCAGAATAGGTCCCTTAGGTTTGAATGGAGTTAGTTATTGGTTAACTTTGACTTTTAAAGTCAACAGATTGGATTTTGACTTTCCAAAAGTCAACAGAATAGTTTGAGCTATTAACATAACTAGTCCCTGAAGTTTAAGTTTGGAATATTGACAGAAATAGTCCCTGAAGTTTGAATAAAGTTAATTTCAGTTAACTTTAACTGGATTTTTCTAACGGGGTTAACTGGAAAAGTCCGGATTGTCACAGCATCTAGCCCATAACTGTTGGAACAATGCGAACCCTAATAAGATCAATCAAGTAGCAGGAAAGGTCAACCCAGGAGCAGAAAGGATGAATCATGGATGCTTTGAGTGTGGAGATCCAAAACACTTCAGGAAAGACTGTCCAAAGTTGAAGAACCGAAACGACAATCAGGCCCATGGAAGAGCGTTTGTGATGGGGGCTGGGGACGCACGACAAGATCCAAACATTGTCACTGGTACGTTCCCGATAAATAATCACTATGCCTCTATACTTTTCGATACGGGTGCTGATATGAGTTTTGTGTCAAATGACTTTAAGTCCCTACTCGGTACTAAGTCCAGCAAACTAGACCAAAATTATACAATTGAATTAGCAAAAGGGAAATTAATTAAAACCGAAGAAGTCATTCAGGGTTGTACTCTATGTTTGAAAAACCACACATTTAGTATAGACCTGTTAACCATTGACCTGAGAAGTTTTGACGTTGTTATTGGTATGGATTGGTTGTCGAAGAATCACGCCGAGATTGTTTGTTTTGAGAAGATTGTTCATATTCCCCTCCCGAACGGAGAAGTTCTTTCGGTTCAAGGTGAGAAGAGTGGAGTGACATTGAGGATGATAAATTACATGAAAGCTCGTAAGTACCTACGTAAAGGCTATTGCGTGTTCCTGGCTCACGTCGTCGAGAAGAAACCCGAGGAACGTCGACTTGAAGACATACCAATCGTTAAGGATTACCCCGAAGTTTTTCCTGAAGACTTACCTGGATTACCACCACCGAGGCAAGTCGAATTCCGAATCGACTTGGTACCAGGAGCCGCCCCGGTGGCGCGATCACCGTATCGATTAGCACCTTCTGAAATGCAGGAATTATCAAATCAACTCCAGGAGTTGCTTGATAAAGGTTTCATAAGACCGAGTTTCTCACCTTGGGGAGCTCCGGTCCTATTCGTAAAGAAAAAGGATGGAACCTTTAGGATGTGTATTGATTACCGAGAATTAAACAAGCTTACAATCAAAAACCGATATCCACTTCCTTGAATAGACGATTTGTTCGATCAACTACAAGGTTCTAGCTTCTACTCTAAGATCAATCTACGTTCGGGGTATCATCAACTAAGAATCCATGAAGAAGATGTACCAAAGACGGCATTTAGGACTCGTTATGGCCACTACGAATTCCTAGTTATGCCGTTTGGTTTGACGAACGCACCAGCTGTTTTTATGGATCTCATGAACCGAGTGTGCAAGCCATACTTGGATAAATTCGTGATAGTATTTATTGATGATATATTAATATATTCACGAACCAAGGAGGATCATGAACATCATCTGAAATTAATTTTGGAACTACTCAGCAACGAGAATCTTTACGCTAAATTCTCTAAGTGTGAGTTTTGGATCCGAGAAGTGCATTTTCTTGGACATGTCATCAACAAGGAAGGAATTCACGTTGATCCATCTAAAATAGAAGCGATCAAAAACTGGGAAGCACCAAAGACTCCGACCGAAGTGCGTCAATTTTTGGGCTTGGCCGGCTACTACAGACGATTCATTGAGAATTTTTCAAAAATAGCCCTGCCCTTAACCACATTAACCCAGAAAGAAAAGAAGTATGATTGGAGTGACAAGCAAGAGTCAGCTTTCCAATTACTGAAGCAGAAGCTGTATAGTGCACCGATCTTATCTCTTCCGGAGGGAATCAACAATTTTGTCGTATACTGCGATACATCACACCAAGGACTTGGTTGTGTGTTAATGCAAAGAGACAAAGTCATCGCATATGCCTCACGACAACTAAAAATGCACGAAAAGAATTATACGACCCACGACTTGGAGTTGGGTGCAGTTGTGTTTGCGCTCAAGATTTGGAGACATTATCTTTATGGTACGAGATGCACTATTTTTACTGATCACAAGAGTCTCCAACACATCTTTGATCAAAAAGAACTTAACATGAGACAACGTCGTTGGGTAGAACTACTAAACGACTATGATTGTGATATCAAGTACCATCCCGGGAAAGCCAATGTCGTAGCAGATGCCTTAAGTCGCAAGGAACGAGTTAAAACTCTTCGTGTTCGTGCCCTAGGATTAACAATTCATACGAGTCTTACTACTCAAATCCGAATGGCACAACAAGAAGCACTTAAGGAAAAGAACATCCAAAATGAAGCACTAAGTGGAATGATCAAACAATTGGAGTCTAAGTCAGATGATACGTTTTACTTCATGGACAGAATTTGGGTGCCGAGTAACGGTAACTTACGTGGGTTGATTATGGATGAAGCCCACAAGTCCAGGTACTCCATTCACCCGGGTTCAGATAAGATGTATAAGGATCTAAAAGAATTATATTGGTGGCCCAATATGAAAGGAGATATTGCCACATATGTCAGTAAATGCTTAACGTGTTCAAAAGTAAAAGCCGAACATCAAAAACCGTCTGGCTTGTTACAACAACCCGAAATTCCCCAATGGAAATGGGAACAGATTTCTATGGATTTCATCACAAAATTACCCAAGACGTCGAGCGGGTATGACGCGATATGGGTAATTGTCGATCGTCTGACAAAATCAGCTCATTTTCTACCCATCAAAGAGACGGATAAAACCGAGAAACTTGCAAAGCTTTATATCAAGGAAATTGTGGCTAGGCATGGAGTGCCAATTTCTATTATCTCTGATAGAGACAGCAGATTCGTGTCTAGAATCTGGAAATCATTACAGGAAGCCATGGGCACACGTCTTGACATGAGCACGGCATATCACCCACAAACAGATGGTCAAAGCGAAAGGACCATTCAAACTTTAGAGGATATGCTCCGTGCGTGTGTAATTGATTTCGGAGGAAATTGGGATACTCATTTACCGTTGGCAGAGTTTTCCTATAATAACAGTTACCACACGAGCATCAAGGCAGCTCCGTTTGAAGCTTTATATGGTCGTAAATGCCGTTCACCGCTATGTTGGGCGGAAGTTGGTGAAAAACATTTGACAGGCCCTGAGATTGTCCAGGAAACCACTAATAAGATCTTCAAAATTAAGGACTGTCTGAAAGCGGCCCGAGACAGACAGAAGAGCTATGCTGATAACCGACGGAAACCATTAGAATTTCAAATTGGTGACCGAGTAATGTTAAAAGTCTCACCATGGAAAGGCGTTGCAAGGTTTGGTAACCGTGGTAAGCTCAACCCTAGATACGTTGGACCATTTGAAATACTGGCTAGGGTTGGCCCTGTAGCCTACAAGCTCAAGCTACCGCAAGAACTAAGCAACGTACACGATACATTTCATGTGTCTAATCTCAAAAAGTGTTTGTCAGACGAGACTTTGATCATACCGCCTAACGAAATTCACATTGATGATAAACTTCATTTCATCAAGGAACCGATTGAGATTTCAGATTGGCAAGTTCAAAAGCTGAGACGTAGTCGAATCAAACTGGTTAAAGTACATTGGAACTCAAAACGTGGTCCTGAGTATATATGGGAACGAGAAGATCAAATGAAAACGAAATACCCCTCCTTGTTTAAGGATACACCAGTTTAAGATGGCATGAACTGAAATTTCGGGAAAAAATTCTGTTAACATGGGGAGAATGTGACACCTGGCATTTCAGGTCAATATCCGTACATGTTATAAACGAGTTTACAATATAATTGTTTTCGCGATTTACTTAATTTCATAAACAAGGACATTAAGGTCTAGCAAAAACCGTACATTGTCTCATTTCATATTTTAGTAATTCTAGGAGTTACCGGTTCATGTACCCGTATAAACCGACTAAATACAAACATTAGTGGTTAAATTAAATAACCAGAAAAATATATATACATATATATTACATAAACTCTACGTTGGACAATAATTTAATTTTTAGACTAAATTATATAATATACGTAAGAGTAAAATATCGAACCCTTTCGAAGACGTTACCATGTAGCGTCACCTTTAGGTACGTATACCTACAAATAATCACCTCAACGAATTATACAATCCAAGATTTCAATATCTTTCGTTAACGAGTCATAAACTTAATAAATTTATAATACCGTGGAGAACCTAAACCAAATTAAATTACCATTTGAAACTCTAATTAATATTAATACACTTAATGAATTAAATAAATTTACACTTAAATCTAATTATTTGATTAATTAACCCCAACCCACCCTTGACTTTCTCGACCGAAATCCCAGAGATTTCCCCATTCACACTACCATTTTTCTCTACATTCAAATTCTTTATCTTAAAACCCATACCTCATGACTTCAAAGTTTAGATAAAAACCATACCACCTCATTGTCTATCAATTCACCCATCAAGAGCAAAAACTCACAACCCCTGTCATCTCTCTTTTCTTCTACTACAACAACAAGAATATCAATCTTCACTTTCTTTTGGTGTTCTTCCATAATCGAAGACTCAAATCCTCCATTTGAAGGTGTTCTAAGGAGCTTACAAGGATTTTTCTCAAGGATTTCTAACCAAGCGAAGTCAAGATCATCTTCTTTTTCTCGCAAAAATTATCATCTCTGTCTAGAGGTAAAAATTCGATACTATCCATATTATTTTCTTTAAACCGTAGCTAAACATACAATTTGTTCGAACGCAAGTAAAAATAACAAGAAAAGTGTGTCGAGTTCAAGACCTAAAATACGAATTTATGCACGTAAGTACGTGCGCTATAAGAATATAATTTTGAGACTAATACTGTCAATTCAAAAATTGCAGTATCGAAACTAGGTAGTTTCGATACCTGTGTTGCTCAAATCGAAACTAGGTAGTTTCGATACCCGACTACTCAATCGAAACTAGGTAGTTTCGATACTTACTACTCAAACGAAACTACGTAGTTTCGATACTTACTACTCAAACGAAACTAGGTAGTTTCGATACTTACTACTCAAACGAAACTAGGTAGTTTCGATACCTATTACTCAATCGAAACTAGATGGTTTCGATACCCAGTTTGCTCAATCGAAACTAGGAAGTTTCGACATCTGTTCTGTTCAATCGAAACTAAGTAGTTTCGATACCTGTTTCAGGCCCATTGGGCAGTAACTTAGAACTATTTTATAACGAAACAAGTGTTGGAAAACTAAGAAGATATTTAAACAAAAGCAACCAGAGCATATGAGACATTCGGTCATAACACGAATTACCCTTTTTGTAATTAGGGTACGAATAGTCAAGTTTGACTAGAACAATTATCGTTGCTAGCATACACAAACACGAGGTGAGTTTCACGGCCCCTTTTTACTGTTTTCAATATTTGGGGGAAGAACATACTTACAACTATTTTTATGTGATAACAAGAGAATAAGACTCGACTTTTATGTTTACATGAGTTAAACGATTTTAGGCCGCTAAAGTCCCCTGAACAATTTAGTAACCATTAACTGTAGCCTAGGGTCCTATGAATAGTACTATGGAGAGTGACGTCTCCCGGTCATGGTTAGTCGCGCTAACCACAATCTGGAGGATTTATGGCCGCATAGAACCGGATAACGAAATTAGGGGCGAAGAACAATTGTCATGGTTTGGTTACGGCTCATGTAGGAACATATTATTTGTATTCCTAGCTAGTTTACAAATGGGTCAAACAATTCTTATTCTGATTATCACATGCACCTGAAACTATTTACGAACAATTGAATTTTACAAAGAACTATTTGATTAAACCTGTGAACTCACCAACCTAGTGTTAACATTTTCAAGTATGTTTTTCAGGAAATTGAACGTGATCGCAAGGTTAGCAATGTAGATTACATGCATGCACGATGGATACAACTTTTGGGGGATTTCTCTTGTATAACTCATTGTAATAGAGTCATACTTGCGAAATCTTCACTTTATGTAAACTCAATTTACATTTTGGAATGTAAAACTTTAAACTTGTTTATGTATCCATTTATCATGTATGTGTTTGCGGTAATCATATGCTTTGGAAACCATGTAATGTTACGCCTCGCGTTTCCGCCTTGGCGGGGGTGTGACAACTTCTATGTAATTTTTTTGAACGACAAATTTTACTTTTACTCTACTTTACACCAATATTTCTAAATTACTTCATTGCCAAGGTTAGAACCTAGAATCTCTCCTCTAAAAGACATTCATCTATACCAAATAAGCTAACCTCACATTAACAGAATTGGTGTGTAATTAACTCTAAGTTTAAATAAAGGAGTAATAAATCAACAGATTATTGAGTTTTTTTTTCTTCCTAAAATGGTGTAGGCGAAAAAAATATTTACCAAATAGGTGTAGTTGAAAACTTATTTACCAAAATGTGTGTTTTTCTTTATTTATTTATTTTTAGCTAATATACATTCTTTTCATTTTAAACATTCTTTGTAAAAATCATTCGTATGCTTCAATATTTTTTTTAACACCGTTCACTTTTTCTAAACATTTTTAACACCGTTCGATTTTTTAATCATTCTTTTCAAAACTGTTCGGTTTTTTTTAAACGTTATTTTTAAAACCGTTCGTTTTTCTAAACGTCTTTTTTTTAAACCGTTCGTTTTGTCCAAATGTCTTTTTTAAAAACATTCGTTTTTTGTAAACGTCTTTTTTAAAACTGTTTGTTTTGTCTAAACATCTTTTTTAAAAGCAATCATTTTTTTTCTAAACGTTTTTTTAAAATGTCCATTTCTTAAAAGGACGGTTTTAGAAAAATAATTTAAAAAAATGTTTAAAAAATGAACATTTATACAAAAAGATATTCAAAAAACGAACGGCTATAAAAAATATATTAAAAAAACAAACGTTTTTAAAATGGACGGTTAAAAACAGAACAATTTTAAAAAGGACGTTTAAAAAAATCGTGAGATGTTTAGAAAAAAAACGGTCATAAAAAAGAGTTAAACAACGTAGATTAGATAAAACGTTTAAAAATGAACGGTGATAAAAATGTTTAAGAAAGGTAACGGTGTTACGAAAAAAACTTTTAAGAAAACAAACGGTTTTATAAAAAAAAATTGTTAGATTAGTTAAAAATCTATATCTATACTACATAATAAACAAGTAATTATGAGGACACTTGTCAAATTTCTAGACCTCCTCATTTTCATTTTTTCGCCTCTTTCTGCTATTAATAATCAACTCCACTATTTTAGCCAACTAATTTAATTATTTGTTTCAAATTTTATCTACACATTTTTTAATTTAAAATTATGTTTATCAACAATTAATTTGTTTAATCATATTTTTAATTCTATAAACTGAAAACAATTTTATAGTCAGGTAGGATTTAAATAAAAACTTTTAATCATATATTTACATATTCGCATTGTTCCATTTTGACGAGTGTATGTGTTAATAGATTACATTATATATTACTCAACCACTATAATACACGAGTTGTATCAACCCGTGTATTACACGGGTTTTAAAAATATAATTTTTTTATTATTCGTAAGTATATAACATTATATTTATTCAACCTGTGTAATACACGAGATTCTAACCTAGTAAGAAAATAAAGGAAAACGTCCATTTTGATAAATAATTTTTCAACTACCCCTACTTAATATTTTTTTTTTCAACTATACTATGTTAAAAAAAACTCTAGATTATTTTCTCCAAGGAATTTAATTTATAGAACTATTATAACTATATACATTTTAAAAGAAGGTGAACAGTTCTAAATCAAGATTGGTGGGTTTTAGCGGTTATGCCACGTGTCACGTGGTGATTGGATGGTTTTTTCCTTTTTTTTCACGGGATTTACGTGTGTATAAAAACGTAAAAGTGGGTAAATTAATATAAAGGTGACCTTGATTTAGTGGTAAGAGTGCGTGCCATGCCCTCTCTAAACCCGGGTTCGATCCTTGGAGCCTACTAGTTTTTTTTCTCCAATATTTAGCTTTTTTTTATTCATATATTTTAATTCTTAATTTCCTTTTTTTTTCCAGTTTTTTAATTTTTGTTTTTGCTTTTTTTTTTCTTTAGGGTTTAGACTTTAAAAGGTGATTATGTCACATGTCACGTGGTGATTGGATGGTTTTTCCTTTCTTTTTTTATTTTTTTTTATTTTTCACGGGATTTACGTGTGTATAAAAACGTAAAAGTGGGTATATTAATTTAAAGGTGAACAATTGGTCTAGTGGTAAGAGCGCGTGCCATGCCGCTCCCTAACCCCAGGTTCGATCCTTGGTGCATGCAAGTTTTTTTCTCTAATGTTTAGCTTCTTTTTTTATTCATATATTTTAATTCTTAATTTCTTTTTTTTTCAGTTTTTTTTATTTTTGTTTTTCCTTTTTTTTCTTTAGGGTTTAGACTTTAAAATTTAGATAAGTACATTTTATTTTCTTTTTCTTATTTTAATGTTACATATTTTAACACGTACATTGTATCAATGTTAAAACTGGTGTCTCCGTCGCGTAGCATGGGGTAGGTATTTTTATTTGTTTTTTGACGTGTTATTGTTTGTATCTTGGTTCGAGCTCGTGACCCCGCCACGAAGCGCGGCGTCAAATACTAGTTAAGTATACAAAATTCCATAAAAAATCTAGGATGATATTTGTTTTCCAACTTCCAAGGAGGGCACATGGTTTCCATGAAAAGAATACACCTTGAACTGTGTGGATCTTGACCCTGCAACAATTCTTCTTTCATTCTACAAACAAAAAAGAAAAAGAAAAATGATTTAATTCAGTTTTAAACTTATAAAAGATTTTGTTTGTTAAGAGTTGAGAAAAAGTAACTTTAATTCTGATATTAGCTCACTTAATGTAACGAATGAAAACTCTAGTCATAAACAACTTACTATTTTAAAAATAAAATTCATTACCAAAAATTTTGTATAAATAGTTTTAAGAAATGATAATAATAAGGTTCATATAAATAAATAGTTTTTTTAAACTATTTTAAAAATAAAACTCATTTAATGTCATTGGACCACCCGATCATCTGCACCACCCTGTAGGTGAGAAAACCCTTTGCCCTAACCTGAAACCCTCCCTTTTTTATTACAAATGAGACTTGAAATCAAAACCCCTCCCCCATTTACTTTTTAAATATAAAAATTTCATAAAACTAATAGGTTTTGTATATATTAAAATAACAACAATAATGATAACCACAATAATCACAAATATAACAACCAAACAAAATAATAGTAACTAATATCCACATCAACAAATTTAAATAGCAAAAAGAATAAAATGATTAAAAAAATGGCACATTAGAATAGGGGACGCTAAATGTACACCATTTGTCATCTAAGCAAACACTATTTGATCTTTTATACTAATCATATATTGTATGGTTTTCAGACCAGATGCAAATGCTTGTCACGTTCCTTTTTTCGATATTTTATACGAGTCGTATAGCATCATATGACTCGTATAACACACAGGTATACGAGTCGTATGTGAGTTATACGACTCATATAGATAAATGATCAAAGTCTTCCTCGTTTTGCATGCCATGTAAGTTTTTTTCATTGTGTGTTGATTATTTGAAATGACACAAGATTCCGTCAATTATTTGATACGAAACAAGATTCCGCCAATTACATGAAACGTCTACAAATGTTTACATATCGAATAAATGATAACCATACTGTTTCATATGTAAATTTAGGTGATTAATGTAATCTGTTTTTGATTTGTTTAGTTTACACGTTTAATGTAATCTATTGTTGATTTCTTATGTAAATTTAGGTGATTAATGTAATCCAATGTTATTTTAGTTTACACCTTTAAACCTAATCATTATTTACTATATTTGGCTTTTTTTTACTGTATTTGACTAATTTTGACTTCATTTGACCGTTTTTCATCTCTCTCGTATAGTTGTTATATGATTCATATAGCTTTCTATACGACTCGTATAGTTACCTATACTACTCGTATTTGAATTATACGATTAGTATGAGTCTTACCTTTTTTTAGGCTTTATATGTTGAAACAGAGCCTCGTATTGTGTCCATACGAATCGTAAGAACCCTATACGAGTCGTGCAACTTTTATAGGAGTCGTATAGAACCCTATATGAATCGTATGGACACGATACGAGTAGTATAAGATGTTGATGTTGTTGAACAAAATATGCCGCTGAGACGCTGACACAGTCCCGAGGACGTTAGTGATCCTCATCCATTGCTACAGTTCTACATGGCACGGAAGCGCGCGACCGACATTAGATGTATATCGGGATGAGGATAGCTTCACAGTGTTCAATCTACTGGGAATTCTTACAGACGGTCGGGCATCGAGAGAGCGCAATGACTATTTAGGGGATGACACCGCGTAGAGTCCATTGTTTGACATGGGTGACCCCCGCCCTATCAGGTGATTACTTAGGCGTTTTTATTTACCTTTAGTTTTGTGCCTCTAGGGAACGGTGGATTAGCTGGCAATCGGGAGCATGTGGCGGTCCGTTTCCGTTTATGTGGCCAGGATCATCAGTTTGCGCTGCCTCGATTTGCAGTTTGTATTGGTTTATGCACTTAAGAAGTGACTGTTGCAGATCTGTTTTTAACGGGTAAGGTAGCGGAGGACGATGAGGTTCTTCGAGCCTGGTGGTCACAGATTGGTGACGTACCTTTCCTTTCGAAGGTTCGGGTCACCAATATCAGAGAGCCGCTATAGTTACATCGGTTTTGCGACCACCATATCGAGGCGCGGCCAGATCCAAGAGTGGGTCACGTAGAGGGACTTGTTTTACTTATATTATTTACCTTAGAGGTGAAGCTTGGCTTGATTGATGGTTGATTAGTTTGCCCACCTGTCACCCCAAGGCCTGATGGTGTGATCACTTGTGGCGCTTATGTCACATGTCTCGCTAACACGTTGGGTGTTTTTTTAGAGGCCCGTTCGGTGCAACAAGACGATTAGTTACTCGATTTCACCGATAGGTCGTTAGACCTATATAGTGATGGGTATCGCAACAGATATTCCAGGCGAGGGTCTTCGATTCTCCCTAGATAGGCGAACTGTGTGGGAGCCACCACAGCAGCATCAGCAGATGCAGGGGACATGGCCACAGGGGACATGACCATAGGGCCCACACCACCATCCTGACCAGCCACCATAGGGCCCGCCACAACACCAACATGCTATTAGATATGCGAGGCTTCATCCGCGGGTAAAGGCTTTGTTACATGATATTAGTCGTCATCTGGAGCGGGTGGAAGATTTGAAACAGCGGCATACTGCTTGAAAGATTAAGCGGGCGACGACTACGAGGATTGATCTTCCTCCTTTAACACCGGCCCAGCAATATCTGTATCATCAACATTATCCAGATCAGTAGGACTTAGTAGTATTACTAGCTTGTGTACTTTTAAAAAAAAATATTTTGATGTATAAAAACTTGTGGTATTAATGTTTAAACTTTTGGGTGCTTATGTTTATTTATTTATCATGTTTTGTTTATCGTTTGATTGTTTACAATATGTTGTTGAATACTCTTTAGTGGTTTATTATATTTGATTAAACCGTTTTATTGTGAAAATGTTCAAAACGTTTTATGTTAAAACAATTGAAGGACTGGTAGGGAACATTAATAAAATCTTTTTCTTTCAAACAAATGAAGTGTTATCTTTTAAAAATGCATCCAAGTTATTTCAAATGTTATGAAATCAATCTATTATTTTCTCTTAAAAGTTGTAAGAGTTTTAAATTTATTGTCATTCACCATCTTCAAACGGCTAGTTTCCAACGACTAGTTTTCTAACGGCTAGTTTCAAACACTTATAAATACGTACAACATAAATACCTACCACAAATAACTTCATTTACCGTCTTCAAATTTCTTCTACTCCCTAAATGGCAAATCAACACGGTAACATTTTTTCAGTTCCGAAACCATCCCCGACATATGTACTGGTAAATCCTCTCATAAATGCAACGACGGACCCTCTGTTTAACGTTCCCGTAAACCCATGGTTTAACATAGCGGTAAAATCACCACTAACCCATCGTTTAACGTACCCATAAACCCACCGGTAAACCCTTCGTTTGAAGATCCAATCCCTCCGCCTATTGAAGATCCAATCCCACCAGTTGTTGAAGATCCAATCCCTCCGTTGGAAGAGGAGGTTTCCTCGTGGGAGGAAGTCCTACCAGAAGAATAGTATGTGCCAGATGATCCATAGGCAGTCGATGAATATACACTTAATCGTTGGTATATGTATAACAGACCCTTAAAATAACAACTTTGCGTTTTAACATATTCACCTAGTTTACTAGGTACCCAACAATCCATTGAGATAAATAAGTACACAACCATTTTCTAATGATTAGGATGGAGAGGGTCGAATCCGGTTGAGGCTCGGGTTGAGCCGGGTATGCAGCTACACTTTCGCAACATACTCGAGGTAAGTTCACGTGTAAGCTTCGGTTTAGTTCACGAGTTCTACGACCTGAGTGTTTTAAGCCTTGCAATTTGAACATTGAGGTGTTTAGGGGTTCATGGGTTTCACCTCTTGTGAAGGGGTAGTTTAGAGTAAAAATGACATGACAAATTTCTATTGTTTTATGGTTAAGATAGTTTAGGGTTAAAGGGGTCCACCTCCTCCACTCTTATGTGACATAGAAATTGGTAAGTTATTTAATATATTTGGAATAAAATAAAAGATGCATAGACATTTTAAATAAAAGAACCTTCTTTAATCTCATGAGTCATGAGTACCTAAACTACATATTAAAAATTAGTTCATTTGATTAAAATTAGTTTGAACAAATCTTAAAGTAAAGCTAATTATATACCAAAATAATGATAAAAATCAAACTGTTGCTGTAATATAATCCATATAATATTGTCTATGAAGATATTTAAAAGCTTTTGATTTATATTTATTTTTGAGAAAAGTTTTTTTTTGTGTTATAACTAACACAAATATATAAATCATTTTATTAAAATTAATTATATTGAAGTGAACTAGTATGGCTTAAATGACACTGTGTTCGAATTATTTAAAGCAGAAGTAAGAAATTCAACCTTTTGACTTTGTAATATTTTAAGTAAGTAAACTACAAAAGGGTAGGTGTAGCAAAACCACCAAACTAGACTTTAGAGAGCTTTGAACCTCATTCATTTGAATATTTTGTTTCATCATTCACCTACCTAATTTCTTTGTCAAAATCTATTTATGGCATGTAAGAGTCTAACTTTAGGCATGTATGCTTTGCTTCCAAAAAATCAAGTACACAAAACACGTCACTCATCTACATATATAAATTTATATTTTATAACGTATGTAAGCGTATAGAATCTCATTCCAAACATCAGGGACTCCGGGAAGGCACCAATGTATACAATCTGCATATTGAATAGGGTTCTCTAATTCTAGCTTTGTTGGAGAAACCCAATGTCTTTTGTAAATAGAAGGGTGCCCGTCTTTTCTATACTGTGAGAATTGTGTTATATTCAAAAGCATAATGTTTAATCCTTTCTTTTCAAGATCTTGTACCACCGATTGTGCTGATCTCATTAAATCAGTATCTGATCCCTTTCCCCAATACCCTTCTTCCATTATCGGCTCTGTTTCATTATAGCAGTTTTCTCCCATTGTTTTCCCCCAATCTCCACCCCTAAAATGGAGTAACATAAGATTAGCATGTGAAATTAGGGCCGTTAAGTGGATTGTGACGGGTCGAACCCGACACGAACCCAAAAATCGTGTCAGACACGTGAAACCGAACACGACACACGTATTTGTGGGTTGATATGAACAAAACCAATTTAACCCGGGTTTTTGTTTGATTCTTTTGCATATTACAATTTTACAACAAAAAAAAAATACAAATGTGTATAAAACAATTTTTGTTTAAACTGTAAAACTTTGATGCTCATTTTTTTTATCTTTTAAATGTTGGTATAAAGAATCCAATCGATTTAAATTAGATTGAAGACAAACCCACAAAGCGAGGTTCATATCGTGTCAGAGAATTCATGCCCCCTACGTTAAATACGATAAAATGACATAAGAAAGTAACAAGTAATTGTAGTGCATACTCTTTGTGATCCGGAGATAGACTTATGAAAAAAATTCTAGTTTTATTGCGATCAAGGTGAGTTTCCAACCAATTTGACCATGTTTTTAGAGCCATTTCGTAGCGTGTCACCCTTCTAGATTCAACAATAGTCTTGTTTGGGTTTTCAAACGATCCCCACCTAAAAGACAAACTTTTAGTGTCACGATATATTTACTAATCGTTATATAATTAAACTAATACACTACACATGTAATAAATACTTACAAAAGTGTCATATTAGGCTCTAGCCACCATGTATACGAGTCAAAAATCAACATGTCGGCATTAATCCATTGTTTGGCATGTCGTTCGATGCTCTCAATTTTCATGATCCGATCACGTACTCGGTGGTTGACCGGATCATCACAGTTTGATTCTACTAACAATGGTTCCCAGTAAAAATCAATGGAAACATTGTATTCCTAAGATGTCACATGTAAACTAATGTCAAATAAATGCCACACGGGTACCTTACAACTTACACGCATCTAATGCTTTAAATATGAGACAGAAACTGACTTACAGATGCTCTAAAAGTGATCAATGAGCCATGCCATTCTGCAACCTTATGTGATGGCTCAAGGATCCATGAGTCAATAAGACAAAGAAGTGAAACCCAATGGTTCTTGCCTAATGAGTCCCCAACAAAAACAACTCTCTTGTCCCTTAGCTTCTCCAACAGTGCTGTTCCATTAAACCTACAAGTGTCATGTCCTTAAAAATTGATCAATGCACAACGTACTACTTCTAACGCATGATGTACACCCCATTGCACCATTGTTCTCGTATATTAATCCTTAATCATAATAATTCATATGGTACAAAGTACAAGTCCTAATGAATGCATGTATATACCAGCTTTCTTGAAGTCATGACACGTGGAGAAAAGGGGTGTTTTGGATTCTCTTTAAATAACAAGGATACCATTATCCGGATACCACCCTCATTTTACACATAAACCAGCTTTAATATGGGGCCGTATTGCAGTATGATAGACATAATAGGAGTCGTATTACATTTTCGCCTAGGGTGTGCAAAAAAATAAAAAATCGAACCGTATCCATAACCAAAAAAATCAAACCAAATTCTAAATATAGTTTTCGGTTCAATTCCTAACTGTATCTGAATTGTGAATTCGGTTAATGGATATACATTTTTTTAATTCGGTTTATCTGGTTAACTGAATAAATGATAACTATATATTTTGAATTCGGTTTATACTCAGTTTATACATTTTTTTGAAGGATTTATTTGGTTCGGTTAGACAAATTCTCAATACGGTTTGGTTCGGTTAACAAATATGCCTAAAAACATTAAAACCGAACCGTTGAACACCCCTATTTTCACCTACAACACGACCCGTATAGATATCTCAATGTGACTGATGTGACATGTATAGTACGCTGTCTGTTTGACTAAGCACAAGACAACCCATATTGGGCAATACAGGCCGTATGATGACTTACACATACATGTATATACATACATACATACATAAACACATATACATACATATGTTTATAGAGCGAGAGAGGAAGAGAGAGAAAGGACCTGGGAAGATCACAACCATGAGGCTGCCATCTCCAAAACTGATACTTGAAATCTTTTCTTCCAAATTTCTCACAAGAATAATCATCCGCCATGAAAGAACACTGCTTCTCTTTATACAAAGGTCTTGATCTGTTATCATAAACCCAACTCCCATTGAAAAAGTCACAATCTTTAAACGAATAATCCTCCGCCATTTCAGTAATTTCTCCATTGATGATATCAAATCTTATTCCACTATCATCTCCACCAAAGTAAACAACCACCATAATCACTCCCAATACAAGCATGCATCCAATAGAATGATACCCATGAATCACTTTCTGTAATCCTTCAATTCCCTTCATTTTAATTATTTTTTTCTTAGTTTTCCTCTATTTTCTTGCTGTTTAAAACAAAAGAAATGAAGAAAATTAAAGAGGTTTTGTGTGTTTTCAAGAATGGTTTGAAAGAAAGAGAAGAAGAAAGAAGAAGAAATGTTAATACTATTGTTTATGTTTTTGGTATTTATTAGTTATTGCACATTGCACATTGGTGGTTGATCCGATATTCTAACTTAATAATTATTTAGTTTTTACTAAAATATTATATATTATAATTTATTATTACTGACATCTGTCCAAAATCAATTTCATAATCTTTTAAATATTTTGTAACGTTTTTCAAGGAGAAATATAATTTAAATGATGTATAACTTTATTATTGGTAATTATTAAAAATATTTAACCTATTTTTATTATAGTATTAGGTTAGAATACACGAGAATACGTCATCAAGTGAAAATATGTGTGTATATAACAAATTAGTATTTTTTTTTAATTAGTTATATTTTGATTTCCTATTATATATTCTTATTTAATATAATTAGTATTCTTCTTTAATAATATATTTATAATATCATTACTATTTAATAAAATAGATGCGCATTTATTAGGAGAGAGGGGTGGGAAAATCAATGTGAGGAGGCATGTAAAAGTGACAAGTGTCCACCTTAAACCTTTATTTATTAGTATAAGATGTGAAACAAATCAAGTTAAATTTTAGATTACTAAAATATTAAATATAGTAATTTATGGTAAATGTTTAATAACAGTAAATCGAATATTTTGTATGTTATTTGAAAATGGAATGCATAAGGAAGTATTCTTTGAAGTATATGTATTATGATTGCATAAGCAGTTGATGACTTTATTCACATAAGGAATTATTCTTTGAAGTATATGTATTATGATGCCATAAGCAGTTGATGATTGTATGAAATAGTAGGTTAGAAGCTCGTGTAATTTATGTAATATTTAATACATAGTAATATAAAGTGTTTTTAAAACTTGAATAAACTCGTGTATTACATGAGCTGAATAAAATATTAGTAATCTTTTAACATATACACTCGTTAAAATGGAACATTGTGAATATATAAATATATGATTAAAAACATTTTTATTTGAATCCTACCTAGCTATAAAATTGTTTTCAGTTTGTAGATCTCTCAAAAATATTGTTAAATAAATTAATCGATGATAAAACACATTTTTAAATTATAAAATATGTAGATAAAAATTGAAACAAATAATTAATTTAGTTGTCTAAAATAGTGGAGTTGATTATTAATATGAGAGAGAAGCAGGAAAAAGAGATTGAGGAAGCCTAGAATTATGACAAATGTCCTACTATTTTACTTGTTTATTATATAGTACTAGGTTAGAATCTCGTGTGTTACATGTGTTGAATAAATATAATATTAAATATATAGTAATAAAAAATTTATGTTTTTAAAACCCGTGTAATACACTGGTTGAATAAAATATTATATAATCTTTTAACACATACACTCGTCAAAATGGAACATTGTGAATATGTAAATATATGATTAAAAACTTTTTATTTGAATCCTAGTTGGCTATAAATTTGTTTTTAGTTTGTAGAGTTTATAAAAATATGATTAAACAATTAATTGATGATAAACACATTTTTAAATTAAAAAATGTGTAGATAAAAATTGAAATAAATAATTAATTTAGTTACCTAAAATAATGTAGTTGATTATTAATAGGAGAGAGAGGCGGTAAAATGAGAATGCCTAGAATTATGATAAGTATTTTTCTATTTTACTTGTTTATTATATAGTATAGAAGTAAACATCTTATGTTATCAAAGACTTCTAAAAATACCTTATTTAATATTAACAATCAAAATTGATTATTTATTACTAACTAGGTTATAATCCCGTGTATTACACGGATTGATAAAATATAATGTTGTATACTTAATAATATAAAAAAATATTTAAAAACCCGTGTATTACACAGGACGAATAAAAATTTTAAATCTTTATGTACATTTTATAAGTGGAAAAATGTATTATATATACTAAAGATTTTTTAAAAAAAGTTTAAAAATATGTAAAAATTAATATATAATTGTGTTTCGAAAATATATTAATTTCTATTTAATATAAATTTGACTTACATTAACTATTTGGTTAAAAAAAAGTTAAATAATTAAATTTAAAAGTTTCTTAAAATAATAGATAATTGAAAATAAATATGATTTATTAGTATAATTAATACTTTATTTAAAAATAAATCATTATTAAAAAAAGAAGTGTATTTAATAGGAGAGAGACGGGAAAAAATGGTAAGAAGAGATATGGAAACGACACGTGTCACAAGAGATTTTCATTTATTATATAGTATAGATAATAATAATAAACATGTTATGATTCCTAAAATTAAATTTTTGATCATTTACAAATGTAATTATTAGGACATTTATGGAAATTAATTCATTGAAACCTATGGAAGTTTTGTGTTCCATCCCAACAAAAAACAGAAATTATGTTGATAAAAAAATATTTCATTTCTAATAAGTTTTCGAATATTGAAATAATCTTTTAAATAAAAATCAAATTAGGAGATATTATATCATTTAAGATGAATAAATAATATTGTTGTACTTAAAAATAGTTAGTTATAGTTGATTTTTTTTTAATCCTATCTATCTATCTAATATATTTTGAAAGTCATTTTAACAAGTCAAAGAGTTGAAAGTCATTTTAACAAGTCAAAGAGATGAAGACTCAGACTTGTCGTTTGGAGGTAAAGTTGTTGTTTTTAGAGAAGATTTTAGGCAAATTCTATCCGTTGTTTCCAATGGAACAAGGCAAGACATTGTATGTTTTTCTTTAAGTTCCTCTTATATTTGGCAAAAATGAAAAGTCCTTAGATTAATTAAGAACATGCGATTAAGTATAGGAAGCGAAACATCAAATAGTGAACAAACACGTTTATTTGCAAAATGGCTCTTGGATATAGGGGAAGGAAACATTGGTGGTTTTAATGATGGTGAGACAGTTATTGATATTCCAGAGAATATTCTAATTACTAATTCATTGGATCCCATTTCAACTCTAATTGACTTTGTATATCCTTCTATTCTTGAAAATATAAAAAATCCAAGATTTTTTCAAGAAAGAGCAATACTTGCAACAAAAAATGAAGTCGTTCAAGAGATTAATGATCGCTTGCTATAAATGTTTCCTGGAAATGAAAATGAATACCTAAGTTCAGATAGTATATGTCAGTTAGAGTATATAAATGGGAATATTGATGAATGCTTATACTCACCTGATGTTTTAAATGGACTGAAAATATCAGGATTGCCAAACCATAGCTTAGTTCTAAAGGTCGGTGTTCCGGTGATGCTACTAAGAAATATTGATAAAAAAGCGGTTTATGTAATGGGATGAGACTACAAGTTATATCGTTGGGAAATCGTGTTATCGAGGCAGAGATAATACCCAGAAGTAATATTGGTAATCGTACTTTTATCCCCAGAATAACTTTGACGCCTTTAGACAAAAGGATTCCGTTTAAGTTTCAAAGAAGACAATTTCCACTAGATGTGTGTTTTGCAATGAAGAAAAACAAGAGTCAAGGGCAGTCGTTATCACGTGTAGGTTTATTTTTGAAACAACCGGTTTTTACACATGGTCAATTGTATGTCGTCTTATCCAGAGTTAAAAGTAGAGATGAGATCAAACTTTTAATATTAGATAAAGATGTAAAACTTAGAAACCAAACAACGAATGTTGTATACAAAGAAGTATTTGTAGATTTGTAATTGCCAATTAACGTTCTTTTTTGGTTGTGTACAAGTGCGTTTTGTACCATTTGATATCAATCATTAATAAGTTCTTTTTTACATCTTTTACGTGTTAGAGTATTGATTTTCCACCCGTGTAGAACACATGTCATTAACCTAGTCCTTAATATAATAAATAAGGATCTAGGGGACACATGTCGTGCTTTTATGATCTCAGTTTATGATTTTTCTTGCTCTTTTTTCCTCCTCCATCATCTATTCCTATTTGCAAAGTTTTCATATTACATTCGTAAATTTACAAACTTTACATAAAACAAAATTACTAAAAAATAATACAGGTGAACTAAGGTTGTTTTTTATTTTATTTATTTTAAAAAATTAATTATTATTTGGTTAATCATTAATTAAGTAATTCATGTCGTCATATGTCATGATTTTAGCTACTTAATATTTTTTTTCCTATTTTTAAAATTTAATTATTATTACTTTATACATACTTAAAATTTAATACATCGTTTTATAATTCTTAAATTTTATTAGGCTAAGGGTATTGCCCACATTTTCCACACCTCTCCATATCAGCGGCACATCAGATTCCACAACTTTTCCATACCCCTCCACATTTAAGGGAAATTGTTATACATCTTCACACCGTCACATCATTTTTTTTATAATTCAGTTTAGTATCAGATTGTTTTAATAATTAATATAAAATTCTTAATAAATAAAAAAGAAAATAATAACTCTTGACTAATAACTAAAAAATACATTAATAATAAAAAAAAGAAATAATAAAAATACATAAACAACTTAATAATAAAACTAGACTTTAATTGTTGCCTGAATCAAGATACAACACCAAATCATGACATCATTGTGTATTTCATTATATTGTACGTTTAGACTTTGTTGGGGCTCGCTAACTTCCTCTAATCCAATTGTCGCTTCAAATTCTTATTCGTTGAACTAGCAAATTGAAAAATTGTCGCTTGAGATTGGTAGAAGAGTATATGTGTTTGAGATGGTAAAAATATATTTGAGATTGGTTATATTTATATTATAAAACTAGGTTAAAACCCATGTATTACATGAGTTGAATAAAAACAATTTGTTATAAAACAACAGCTTCTATGAACATTTGTATTTTGGATGTTATTGGTAAAATAGTTATTTAAAAAAAATATTATATAAAAAGAATGAAAGAAATGTTTAATTTATAAAAATATTTTATGAACATGCATATTTTTTGAAATACAAAAACGTTTTATAAAAATAATTATACAAATCATTATTATTTAATAGGGGAGAGATGATGAAAACAAAAAAATTTAAAAGAAAATATTTTTTTTGTATAATTAATAGGAGAGAGAGGCGGAAAAAAATGTTGAGGGTGAATATGAGAGTAACAAGTGTCCCACCAAAACTTTTATTTATTATATAGTATAGATATATTTAAAAAATTATTATTACTTTTTAAAATTTTGACCGTTTGAGTGATACTAGGCCCCACCCCAACGGCTACAAAATCCTTTCCACGCGGTGGAAATCTGCACACCACCCTTCCACGACTGTGGACCACGCGTAAGGGGCACGGTGTTCCATGACCCTACGCCTGCCACCTCATCTCCACGTCTAAGACCTCGCCGATACTCTCCTTAGCCTTACTAATTATTTAATTATTTTTATTCAAACCAAATAAAAATGATTTTCTAACATAGTTTATTATATATTTGTAATGAGGTTAAGGAGATATAATTTTGCTTTAAATTATTATTTATCAGAAGAAATCATTAACATAAAGGAGAAGTTGATAACTAATACAAAAGGATTTAATTATGGGGTAAGTCAATCTCCCCCAACAACTATACTTAATTAGTTGCTGTATTTTAATTTTATTATATTTATATTTAGGTGTCATTTTCTTTATATAGTTTAATAAAAAAATTATTCACTGAATAAATAAATACTATTCTGTTTACTGAAATTGTTTATTATAACAATCCGAGTTCAATCAATTAATTAATGTATTTTCTTAGTTTTTATAATTTTAATGGATTTAACTCGTACAGAAATAACAAACTATAAAACCTATGAAAAGTTCTGAAGTTTTCTGTAACTCGACAATTGAACAAGAAGAAAATAGTTGTATTTACTATTTAGAGTTAATTACGTTGATGGCTTATATGGTATCTTCCTATTTACTCTTGGCTCTGAAAAATTATAAACATGGTTCATAACTTTTTATTTTATAAAACTGCTGGCCGCTAAAATAAATGATTGTTAACTTTGGGTGTTAAAAGTATGCGAAATGATTAAAATTCTTATTTAATATCAAAATAACAACAAAAAAAATATTAATTAAATACTAATAAGTGGGACACAGCAAAACCGATCCCTTCATCTTCTTCATCATAGGCCACCCTCTATATTAAAAGGTTACGGGGGCAGCCGCCCTCCACAAAAAAAATAAACTAGTGTTATATACGTGTTAAAATTTCAATTACCATCATAAAATTTTGCATTAGTCCATGATTGCTTTCATAAAAAACTTTAGTATTATATACGTGTTATATTTACTTTGTCAACTGACCCAATGAAATTTTTTTCTAGGTCTGCCACTGTTCTTCGTCACCTCTTCCACCAAACCCTAGTCCCCACTTCTAACCACCATCGACCACCACTCTCGCTTGAATCCGTCGGCACATCACTTCCACCGCGACACATTCACTTGACCACCATCACACTTGCTTCATATTTGCAATTCATAACCCCCCCCCCCTCTGTTCTCCGGCCACCTCTCTTTTGCACTACCACCCTTGTTTTTTGAAAACCCCAGTTTGTAGTTTCACTCCGTCGACCACGTTCAAGAACATGACCAGTTTCCAAACATTAGCCATTTACGATACCAAGATCTCTGGTTCTATCCCGTTGGAGCTCGGGTTGTGCTCGGAACTAGAAACTTGTACCTACATATGAACAAACTTACATGCTAGATCCCGCGTGAATTGGTAAGCTTCAAAATCTCACTAGCTTATTTCTTTGGGGGAATTTTCTGCAAGAAAGTGTAGATCCTTGAATATTGATAAAGATACAAGACTATAAATAATACAAATACAAGAGGAAATTAGGGAGATATCTAACGAAACACAATCATCTCTAACTAACCAATATTCACAATTAAACTACAATACAAATGTTAATAATATCCAGGGGTATTATTGGCTAACAATCCCCTGCAGTTTGAGTTGTAGATAAGCGGAGGCATAAATTGGATCGAAAGTGGTGGAAGAGATGCAGGTACGTGTAGGACTTTAACATCATCAAGGCGTACATTTTCTCGAACAAAATGGATATCTAGCTTGACGTGTTTAGTTCATTGATGTTGCACCCGATTCTCTGCGAGATAGACTGCCAACATCTTATCACAATAAACATGTAGTTCGAGAAGGACATCACATATGCACCTAATTTCGGCTACGGTGTTGGCGACTCCTCTATATTCGGCTTCGACACTAGATCATGAGATTGTAGTTGACGCTTCGAGGAAGAAATTAAGTTTCCACCCATGTAAACACAATAGCTGGAGGTCGACCAAAGTGAGTCGGGACACCTGGCCCAATCTGCATCTGAATATGCTATAAGTGATGTGGATGGGGAGGAAGAGATAAGAATACCCTGAAAGAGTGTACCTTTGATGTACGGGATAATCCGTTTGAGCAACTGAAATTGTGGTTCCTAGGGGCATGCATTAAAAGGCAAATTTTTTGAACTGCATAGGATATGTCCAGTCATGTAATGGTAAGGTATTGTAAAGCACCGACCAAGATTTGGTATAAAGACCCATTGGGAAGGAGAGCGCCGATGTTGGCACTAAGCTTGGAGCCAACCTCAACTTGGGTACTAACGAGTTTACAGTTTGACATGTTAGCACGAGACAAAATGTCTGCCGAATAGGTGGACTAAGACAAGAACAAGCGACACTTCTGTTTTCGGATGACAATACCTAGAAAATGATGTAAAGCACCGAGGTAGATAAGGAGTTTATGATGCTTTGTTGTGACGTTTCGGATTTTTCATTCGCGCACTTGTAATATAATTATCGTGTAATCATTCTCAAATTAAATAAAATACGAGTGTTTTATTTAGTTTTATACAAATAGGTATTTTCATTTTACGGATTTAAATTAATTAAAATTTTATAAGTTTTAAAACTTATATAAAATTTTATATAAAAAAAAAATCTAAATTTAAAGGTTGCATTTTAATAAAATAACCTATATAAATAAGATAAATAACTTTTATAAAAATTATTTATAATAATAATAATAAAATAAGTTTATAAAAATATATTTGAAATTAAAAGAAATTAAAGAAATTTATTTTCATAAAAGTTGAGGGGTTGTTTTGAAAATTTTCAAACTAGAAGGTTTTAAGATAAAATCTGGGACTATTTCTGTACAAATCAAACTACAAGGATTCATCCGTAATTATCTCAGGGGTCGAATTAAAACAAAATCAAACTACAGGGACTAAAACTGCCAAATTGCAAATCGACTTTCCGGTCACCCCCTACGTTTGTCCGGCGGTCCAAGCCAGTTTCCGACGAACACCCCGACAAGCCTGTTCCCTGCACCTCGACAGCCGCTAAAGGCATCCCTGAACTCGTCGTTCCCACGCGAGCAAAAGACCCCGACCAATTGGTCTCCCCAACATACGTATAGTCTGATCCTGTTGGTGGCCGAGAACCCACGCCACGAATTCGAGCCCGACGGTCAACCTCCACGCATGCTTGATAGCTCGTTAGCTTCGTCTCGTCCAGACGAATGTCTGGACATACTTAATTGCACGTTTGGTCATAAGGTTTGAGCTCGGTTATAAATAGCCATCTTCGGACCTGCTCGAGCTCGCTACCCCTCTTCCACCCACTCTCACTCCAAATTGAAGGCACCATTGCATTCGTCGTCTCCAAGTGAAGCTGTAACCAAGTTTTTAAAGGCTAATTCCATCTAGAAGATCGATTCCCATTCTTGACATTTTCGGGTTTAAACTTCTACCGACCAAGCCCTTCGCGACCAGGTTCGAGCTTTATTTTGGTTCCATTAGTTCCTGTTAGCCATTGGTAATCAACCCCAATAAAAAACATGACCATCGCCCGTGAGTTACCCGGGCAAACCAAGTGTCCTCGGACACGGTTTGCCGGTTGTAGAGAACCAGCGACCTGTTTTGCCTTTGTGTATTTAAATAAACTGATGCACACATAACCAGCGATGGGTAGTAGCCCGGCTGGTTATGCGTGTGTGTGTTTAAGGCAGAGGTCGCGGGTTCGATCCCGGTTGGCCTTCGGCCCAATTTTTTTATTATGTTTTTATTTTATTTATTTATTTTAACATTCTTTTTATACAATAAAAACTAAAACGAGTCGGTTTACTCGTTCGTTTATTCCGAAAACCACTAAAATTCTTTTATACATATTTAACCCACAAAAATTTTTATAAAATAATAAATATTATATTTTTATAAATTTGTTAAAATAGTTTCAACTTACAAAAAAAATATATATAATAATAATGATAATATAAATAAATAAATAAATAGGAACTTTTATAAATACATAATAACTACTTATTTAAAAATAAAATATTTTAACAATATATATATATATAATTTTTAAGTTAAAGTTTTACCAAGTCATTATTATTTTCTACCATATTTTATACAAATAAATATTAAAGGATATTATTATAAAACCCATACACATTTAAATACGAATACGCACATACAAATAAAAGATACAATAATACTTATCTATCCACATAGGATTTCATCGTGCTTAGGTTTCAACGTCCTTATCACCCGCACTCGTGGATTATCATATCCGCTAGCAAGGTGAGTTACATAGCCCCTATTTTACATTTTTACACATTTTGGGGTGAAACATTATACATGCTACTCACATTGTTTATACGTGTTATACATGTGGACTATATGCTTATTATCTTGGATGTACATACATTTAAACACAAGAAAACCAACAGTAATATTAATAGATCTATTGTGTCTGACCAGCCCACCCGGTTAGGGTGTTTATTACTGCATACTCGGATATACCCGCGTGTTATATTCAAACATACCGGATATAGTGGGTAACTATATTCAAACATACCGGACTTAGCTGTTGTGCTATGTTCAAGCGCGTCAATCAAGGTTTGAATTGTGATTAGATAAATGATACACCATATATATACTATGTTTAACAAGATAAACAATGAGTTGCAAAACGTTTTTGTCTACTACTTATCGGAACTACAAAACCTATGTACTCACCAACTTTTTAGTTGACACTTGATTTAAATAATGTTTCAGGTTTGGATATGTGATTACTTGCCGAAGATTCCTCCACTTAAGAACTATGGACCTAGTTAAATAAATCAATGTTTTGAACTAGACTAGGTTATTTGAAATGTATTGTATTTGGATATTTGTTGTCTTTAAATTTAATTAATGAATTATGCAACATTTTAGTTATCATGTGCTTTTGAACAATCATTCCATTGTCGGCCTCGATGATTCCGCCATCGGTCGGGGTGTGACAGATTGGTATCAGAGCCATGGTTATAGGGAATTAGGTTATTAGACACTATGACCTAGACTATAACCCTAGGACTCCCTTTTATGTGTTATGTGCTAAATGATTAATTGCTATGTGAATTATTTGTAGTTAGCTATTATTTGAATTTTTCCCGAGTCTAATACATGAGACTTATACACATACATACAAGGCTTTAAATACATGATACATACTTTACATACACATTTGACAAACAAACTTATGCAAACAAATACACTATCCATCCTTATCCATACTCTTTCCTAATCCATATTAATTGCAACATTCCTACACATTTTATACTCATAGACTCCCAAGTCTATAAAAATCTTGAAAATCTCGTCAACGACTTAATTTCTTGAAACCAGTAAAGGACACGTGCAATCTGGAAGGGTGACACCTGTACATTGGGTTTTCTGTCTAGGAAAGCATTTCGTATAAATCCAAATAAACGGACCCGTATGCTTTCCCGGGAATTCCTGAAGTGAGTGTTTACCTATAGGCTAAAGCATGTCTCCTTGAAAGTTTTGAGGAATTATTTAACGTTGATAAGTCAATGTATTCGCAAGGATACGATCCGAACTTAAACTCAAAATTTGGGGACATTATAGCAAGATAGGAAGAACTAGACGAACATGCAAAGCAAATCATTATTACGGGTGCACACGTAATAACAATTTGTAGTGCATGCAAGTCCCGGCAATTCCTATTACGCGAATAATGATCTATAACATCATGTTCTATCCGGAATAGATGGCTTAGTTTCCCCCATCAACTTTAAATAAATACACATGCATTGTCACGCGTCATGATGAACCCCGCTTTTCTGCTTACATTATTTCCCACTATAATTCATATATATCCATCTTATCTAAAATATCATTGTCTTTTCTTATGGTGTTAGAATGCCTCCTCGACGTGCAAACTCTAGCACTTCCAACACGGATCTTGCTAACCTTCTTGCCCAGCTGGTGGGGCAAATGACCCAAGCCAATAACAACAGTGACGGGTCTCACAACATCCAAGGAAACGGTGGTACCAACCCGCCTCAATGCACGTTTAAGCACTTTAACTCGTGCAATCCTACAAAATTTTTCGGGACTGAAGGTGCTACCGGCCTACTACAATGGTTTGAAAGCATGGAAAGCACATTCCTAAACAGTGACTGTCCCGATAATCTTCGGGCTCGCTATGCCACAAGTGTACTTCAAAAGAGAGCCCTCACCTGGTGGAACGGTGAGAAACGCACTCGTGGTGTTGAGGTTGCTACATCTTTATCATGGGATGATCTGAAGAAAGCCATGACTGATGAATTCTGTCCTCGAAATGAAATGAGGAAGCTCAAGACTGAGTTTTGGGATCTTGCCCAAGACAGCGGGGATAATCTGGCTTACACCACCCGATTTCAAGAGCTGAGCCTATTGGTGCCTCATATGATCACTCCCCTTGCTCGTGAAATTGAAAAGTACATAGGCGGGCTGCCTATGCAAATTCAAGATGATGTGTTAGGAAGCAATCCTCCTACACTTGAAGCTGCTATCCGTCTATCCGCTACACTATCCGACAACCATGTCAAAGCCGGAACCTTAACAAGAAAGGGTTCCAAGAAGGTTGTCTCTACTCTTGCGGCCGTCAAAGATGTAAAACCCGAGTCTTCTAACCGCAACAAGAAACGAAAGGGTCAAAACTTCGCAGCCGTAACTCCCGCTGTACCTGCTATTCAAGTGGCCCCTTTGGGTCAAAACCCGAAACCTTATCTGGGCCCAAATCCCCAATGCCAGACCTGCAAGTACCATCATCCTGCCAACTTACCATGCCGATTGTGTTCAAGCTGCGGACGATATGGACACATGGTCACTACTTGCCGTACCCGTCCTCCTGTCCATCAAGCTGCTCCAGCCAACCGTCCAATCTATCCGGCACCTCTCAATGGTCGGGCATGTTACGAATGTGGAGACCCAAACCATTTCCGTGACTGATGCCCAAAACTTCATCATCAAGGTGGTCCTTAAGGACGAGCGTTTAATATAAACGCTAATGAGGCGCAAGCAAAAAACGACGTGATAAACGATACGTTTCTCGTAAACAATCATTATGCGTCCATTTTATTTGATACCGGTGCCGATAGGAGTTTTGTGTCTCTTACCTTTGAATCTCGACTTGCTAAACAAAGAACGAAACTTGACAATTCTTATTCCGTGGAGATAGCAAACGGAAAATCTATTACTATAAATTCTGTTATCCGCAAATGCAATCTCGAGCTTAATAATCTTGAATTCTCTGTTGATCTCCTTCCAATGCAATTGGGAAGCTTCGATGTTATAATTGGCATGGACTGGCTATCCAAGCACCATGCCGAGGTTATTTGCTACGAAAAGTGCATTCGTATACCTCTCCCTTCGGGCGACACGTTAGTTATGTTCGGTGAAAAACCGTGTCGTGGTCTTCAACTCATGTCTTGCACATTGGCACAAAAGTACTTGCGGAAAAAAGTACGTTGCCTTCTTGGCCCACGTAGTTGACACGAAAGACAAGGGTAAGAAATTGCAAGATATTCCGATCATTCGAGATTTTCCCAAAGTATTCCCCGAGGATTTACCCGGCCTTCCTCCTCCTAGACAAGTAGAGTTTCGTATTGACCGTGTGCCCGGAGCAACTCCCGTGGCAAAAGCTCCCTACCGTCTTGCACCTTCCGAGATGCAAGAGCTCGCAAGTCAATTACAAGAACTCTCATCCAAAGGATTCTTCCGCCCGAGTCATTCACCTTGGGGTGCTCCCGTGCTGTTCGTAAAGAAAAAGGATGGATCGTTTCGAATGTGCATCGATTATCGTGAACTCAACAAGCTTACAATTAAGAACCGTTATCCTTTACCCCGTATCGACGATCTTTTCGATCAGCTTCAAGGTTCATCATGTTTCTCCAAGATTGACCTCCGTTCCGGATACCATCAACTTCGTGTTCTCTATGAATACATTCCGAAGACTGCCTTTCGGACTAGATATGGTCACTACGAGTTCATGGTCATGCCCTTCGGTTTGACTAATGCACCTGCGGTCTTCATGGACCTCATGAACCGTGTATGCAAACCTTATTTGGACAAGTTCGTGATCGTTTTTATTGACGACATTCTCATCTATTCTAAAACGAAAGCGGAGCATGAACAACATCTTCGTTTGATTTTGGAACTCTTGAAGAAAGAACAACTATACGCCAAGTTCTCCAAGTGTGAATTCTGGCTAAAGGAAGTTCAATTTTTGGGACACATAGTCAACGATAAGGGAATTCATGTGGACCCGGCAAAGATCGAGGCGGTAAAGAATTGGAGTACTCCTAAGACTCCTATCGAGATTCGTTCATTCCTTGGACTAGCAGGCTACTATCGTCGCTTCATCTCAAATTTCTCCAAGATTGCGGTCCCGCTCACTGCCTTGACTCACAAAGGTAAGCATTACGAATGGGGACCCAAGCAAGAGGAAGCTTTTCAAACTCTCAAGCACAAGCTCTGCAATGCTTCTATTCTAACTCTTCCTAGTGGTAATGACGACTTTGTCGTTTATTGTGATGCATCCAACCAAGGTCTTGGTTGTGTTCTAATGCAACGTGGCCAAGTAATTGCATACGCATCACGTCAGCTCAAAATCCACGAGAAGAACTATATGACCCATGATCTCGAGCTTGGTGCTGTCGTTTTCGCCTTAAAAATTTAGAGACATTATCTTTATGGCACCAAATGCGTGGTTTTCACCGACCACAAAAGCCTCCAGCATATTTTCAATCAAAAAGAGCTTAATATGAGGCAACGTCGATGGATTGAACTTCTTAACGACTACGACTGCGAGATTCGCTACCACCCCGGCAAAGCAAATGTTGTAGCCGACGCCTTGAGTCGTAAAGAACGTATCATGCTTCATAGTGTTTGTATCCATAACGATATCCAAGCCCGTATTCTCAAAGCACAACACACCTCGGTTACCGAGGGAAACATGTATCAAGAGATGGCATGTGGTGTAGAACTCTTGCTAGAAACCAAAGCCAACGGTCTATTATATTACTTGGACCGTATCTGGGTTCCCGATCGCGACGACCTTCGTATATTTTTGATGAACGAGTCCCACAAAACTCGATATTCGGTACATCCCGGAGCTGATAAGATGTACATGGGTCTTCGTCAGCAATATTGGTGGCCCGGCATGAAAAAGGATATTGCCCTCTTTGTGGAAAAATGCTTAACTTGTTCTAAAGTGAAGGCCGAACACCAGAAGCCTTCCGGACTCCTCGAACAACCTGAAATCCCCGTGTGGAAGTGGGAGAACCTTGCTATGGACTTCATCACCAAACTCCCACGCACTTCTAGTGGGCACGATAGTATCTGGGTTATTATCGACCGACTTACAAAGTCTGCTCATTTCTTTCCTATTCGTGAGGACTATCGAATCGAGAAATTGGCTCGGATCTACATTGATGAAATTGTGAGTCGTCACGGAATCCCTTTGAACATCATCTCCGATCGTGATTCGCGTTTTACTTCCCGATTTTGGCAATCATTACAATCTGCGCTTGGTACTCGTTTGGACTTAAGTACAGCTTACCATCCTCAAACTGATGGACAAACCGAGCGAACAATCCAAACTCTCGAGGATATGCATAGAGCTTGTGTCATTGACTTTGGTGGCAATTGGGATTCTCACCTACCACTGATCGAATTTTCCTACAACAACAGCTACAACACAAGTATTAACATGGCACCGTTTGAAGCTCTTTATGGACGGAAATGTCGTTCACCGATTTGTTGGAACGAAATTGGTGAAGCACAAATCACCGGTCCCGAGCTTATCCAAGAGACCACCGATAAAATCTCTCTTATCCGTGAAAACATTCGAGTAGTAAGGAGTCGGCAAAAGAGCTATGCCGATAAAAGACGAAAACCCTTGGAATTTCAAGTTGGGGATATGGTTCTCCTAAAAGTATCACCTTGGAAAGGCGTAGTCCGATTTGGAAAAAAAGGAAAACTTGCACCTCGATATGTGGGTCCATTCAAGATACTCGAAAGGGTAGGAAAAGTGGCCTACAAACTCGATCTTCCTTCAGAACTCAACAACGTTCATCCGACCTTTCATGTATCTAATTTGAAAAAGTGTCTAGCCGACGAAAATCTCCACATCCCTCTTGATGAAGTGCGTATTAACGAGAAAATGCACTTTGTTGAAAAACCCGTGGAAATCATGGACTGAGAAATCAAGAAACTCAAGCGTAGCCGCATCCCCATTCTCAAGGTCCGTTGGGAGTCTAAACGTGGACCCGAGTTCACTTGGGAACGTGAAGACCAAATGAAGACCAAGTATCCACATCTCTTTTCATAGCCTCCACTAGTTGAATTTCGGGGCGAAATTCCTTTAACATGGGGAGAATGTGACGTTTCGAATTTTTCATTCGCGCACTTGTAATATAATTATCGTGTAATCATTCTCAAATTAAATAAAATTCGAATGTTTTATTTAGTTTTATACAAATAGGTATTTTCATTTTACAGATTTAAATTAATTAAAATTTTATAAGTTTTAAAACTTATATAAAATTTTATATAAAAAAAAATATCTAAATTTAAAGGTTGCATATTTAATAAAATAACCTATTTAAATAAGATAAATAACTTTTATAAAAATTATTTATAATAATAATAATAAAATAAGTTTATAAAAATATATTTGAAATTAAAAGAAATTAAAGAAATTTATTTTTATAAAAGTTGAGGGGTTGTTTTGAAAATTTTCAAACACTAGAAGGTTTTAAGATAAAATCTGTTGAGGGACTATTTCTGTACAAATCAAACTACAAGGATTCATCCGTAATTATCTCAGGGGTCGAATTAAAACAAAATCAAACTACAAGGACTGAAACTGCCAAATTGAAAATCGACTTTCCGGTCACCCCCTACGTTTGTCCGGCGGTCCAAGCCAGTGTCCGGCGAACACCCCGACAAGCCTGTTCCCTGCACCTCGACAGCCGCTAAAGGCATCCCTGAACTCGTCGTTCCCACGCGAGCAAAAGCACCCGACCAATTGGTCTCCCCAACATACGGATAGTCTGATCCTGTTGGTGGCCGAGAACCCACGCCACGAATTCGAGCCCGACAGTCAACCTCCACGCATGCTTGATAGCTCGTTAGCTTCGTCTCGTCCAGACAAATGTTTGGACATACTTAATTGCACGTTTGGTCATAAGGTTTGAGCTCGGCTATAAATAGCCATCTTCGGACCTGCTCGAGCTCGCTACCCCTCTTCCACCCACTCTCACTCCAAATTGAAGGCACCATTGCATTCGTCGTCTCCAAGTGAAGCTGTGACCAAGTTTTTAAAGGCTAATTCCATCCAGAAGATCGATTCCCATTCTTGACATTTTCGGGATTAAACTTCTGCCGACCTGGCCCTTCGTGACCAGGTTCGAGCTTTATTTTGGTTCCATTAGTTCCTGTTAGCCACTGGTAATCAACCCCAATCGAAAACACGACCATCGCCCGTGAGTTACCTGGCAAACCAAGTGTCCTCGGACACGGTTTGCCGGTTGTCGAGGACCAGCGACCTGTTTTGCCTTTGTGTATTTAAATAAACTGATGCACAGATAACCAGCGATGGGCAGTAGCCCGGCTGGTTATGCGTGTGTGTGTTTAAGGCAGAGGTCGCGGGTTCGATCCCGGTTGGCCTTCGGCCCAATTTTTTATTCTGTTTTTATTTTATTTATTTATTTTAACTTATTTTAACATTCTTTTTATACAATAAAAACTAAAACGAGTCGGTTTACTCGTTCGTTTATTCCGGAAACCACTAAAATTCTTTTATACATATTTAACCCACAAAAATTTTTATAAAATAATAAATATTATATTTTTATAAATTTGTTAAAATAGTTTCAACTTACAAAAAAAAATATATATAATAATAATGATAATATAAATAAATAAATAAATAGGAACTTTTATAAATACATAATAACTACTTATTTAAAAATAAAATATTTTAACAATATATATATATATAATTTTTAAGTTAAAGTTTTACCAAGTCATTATTATTTTCTACCATATTTTATACAAATAAATATTAAAGGATATTATTATAAAACCCATACACATTTAAATACGAATACGCACATACAAATAAAAGATACAATAATACTTATCTATCCACATAGGATTTCATCGTGCTTAGGTTTCAACGTCCTTATCACCCGCACTCGTGGATTATCATATCCGCTAGCCAGGTGAGTTACATAGCCCCTATTTTACATTTTTACACATTTTGGGGTGAAACATTATACATGCTACTCACATTGTTTATACGTGTTATACATGTGGACTATATGCTTATTATCTTGGATGTACATACATTTAAACACAAGAAAACCAACAGTAATATTAATAGATCTATTGTGTCTGACCAGCCCACCCGGTTAGGGTGTTTATTACTGCATACTCGGATATACCCGCGTGTTATATTCAAACATACCGGATATAGTGGGTAACTATATTCAAACATACCGGACTTAGCTGTTGTGCTATGTTCAAGCGCGTCAATCAAGGTTTGAATTGTGATTAGTAAAATGAAACACCATATATATACTATGTTTAACAAGATAAACAATGAGTTGCAAAACGTTTTTGTCTACTACTTATCGGAACTACAAAACCTATGTACTCACCAACTTTTTAGTTGACACTTGATTTAAATAATGTTTCAGGTTTGGATATGTGATTGCTTGCCGAAGATTCCTCCACTTAAGAACTATGGACCTAGTTAAATAAATCAATTTTTTTAACTAGACTAGGTTATTTGAAATGTATTGTATTTGGATCTTTGTTGTCTTTAAATTTAATTAATGAATTATGCAACATTTTAGTTATCATGTGCTTTTGAACAATCATTCCATTGTCGGCCTCGATGATTCCGCCATCGGTCGGGGTGTGACATTTGTAGAGAGTCACTAGATGCAGTGAGGATGATGTCGTCCACATAGAGAAGTAAGTAAGCCATTTGGTCACCCTTGTAATATATAAATAAGGAGGTGTCACATATGCTACTTTTGAAGCCACATTTGGATATATACCCTACAAAACGTTGATAACAAGCCCTGAAGGCTTTTTTAAGGCCATAAAGAGATCTGTTAAGCTTGCATACATATTTATGGTTTGAGGTAGACGTGAACCATGGAGGCTGAAACATATGAACAGTCTCTTTCAGGTGCTCATGCAAAATGCATTTTTAACATCTAATTGGTGAATGTGCCATGATTTGGCACTAATAAGCTTAGGACTGTGCGTATCGTTGTAGTTTTAACCATGAGGCTGAAAGTCTTATCAGAATCAATGCCCACGGTTTGAATTCTGTCATTAACCACGACTCTAGCTTTGGTTCGTTCCAACCTACCATCAACATGGAATTTATGTTTAAATAACCACTTGCAATGAATGATAGGGGCGTCGTTAGGTCTCGATACAAGTTCCCAAGTATTATTTGTGTAAGGCCCTCTTTCCCGGGTAACTTCACTTGTTGGATTTACTCATAAACATAGTCATAAAATACTGAATTTATATTAAAAACATTCGTCATCCAATTACATAATCATAACAGCGGAAGTCTTTACAATTAAAAACATAACATTGTTCGAAGACATATAAAACAAAAGAGGGATGTCAATCTCGTGCCGGGTAACCTCCACGCCATCGCACGACCTCATCTTCCTTTACCTGAAATGTATACTAAAAGTCAGCTAACGCTGGTGAGTTCTAGATTAATGCAATTAGGTATAAACATTCTTTTCTTTATAAGTATGCATAATTATATTTATACACTTATATAAGTACACATTGACTTGAATTGCTTCTCCTTTATTTTCATAACTTTTGCTTCTCTTTCTTCTTTATTTTGTGATTACATATATATATGCATTAACCTTTTTCTTTTCTTTACTTTACATTCATGGGTAATACCCTTAAGGGTGATCAACCCGTCTTTTTGGTTACGAAGGTCACAAAGACAATCGTCGCGGTCCATCGTCATGGCCCACCTATACTTACAACCGTCCGGCAACAAGTGCCGTCCGTCATTTTATTCTTACAACCGTCCGGCAACCTTTGTCCGTCCGTCATGACTTACAACCGTCTTACCGTCGTAGGCCGTAATTCGCCCGTCTACCCGAAGGTATCTGTTCCCCATGCAACTATTATTTATACAACCGTTCTACTATAAGATGCCAATTTTTTTCTTAGACCGTCCGTTAATAACTTTAGTACGTCCTAGCTGATGAAGGAACGCACTTGTGGCATTCATACGTCCTAGCTGATGAAGGAACGCTCTTGTCCCGGTTATACTATAGTCACGTGGTCGTCCGTCTACCGAAGTAGCCGTTATCATCGAAGCGTCCATAACGTTTTCTTATACTTGGCAAGCAATATATACATGGATATAAAGCAAGATTTCTTCTTTACACGTTATGTCATACTTTCGTTCATTCTTTAAAAATTATACGTTTCATTCTTTATTCATAATTCTATTTCGTGTAAAGATATGTGTATATATGTATATATATTTGTATACCACGTATGATCACATTGACATTCATAACTGTTATTCATTTAGTGTATACATTTCAGCCCCAAAACATTTAATAAGGTTTGCACATAACATAGAAAGGGGGCACATAGAACTCACCTGATGAGTAGTTTCTGAAATACACTAAGCTGGCTACTGAGCGTCACTAATGTCACTCACGATCTGTATAATAAAGTCATACTCGTAAGGTAGTGCTCCTAGATGACATTAGACATTACTATGCTTGAACTTACTAGTTTCAATGGATTTGCTTTATCGAAACTTGGTAGTTTCGATAGGTTGCTTCTGTCGAAACTTGGTAGTTTCAATAGATTGCTTCTGTCGAAACTTGGTAGTTTTGATAGGTTGCTTCTGTCGAAACTTGGTAGTTTCGATAGGTTGCTTCTGTCGAAACTGAGTAGTTTCGATGGGTCTGCACATATCGAAACTACTACACATATCGAAACTAAGTAGTTTCGATGGGTCTGCACATATCGAAACTACTGCACATATCGAAACTAAGTACTTTCGATGGGTCTGCACATATCGAAACTAAGTAGTTTCGATGGGTATGCACATCGCCTTCCCCAAAAATCTGAAGTTTTTGCATGCAAGTCTGATCGAGTCAATATCTAAATTTTTCTTTGATCACAACGTTTGTTTTTTCATTCTAGATGCTATACCTAAGCTCGCTTTCAAGTTTCATCCGCAAAATCGTTATCTTTTTAGCCAAAACCCGAAACTTCCCAAAACGAAAAAAACTCATAATGTGATCGAATCGTTACCTGGATTGTAATTCTGATTCGGAGGTTTTGCTCACGGGCTCGACTGTAACGTGCTCCTCCAATCTTGTGACGATCCGTCGACTTTTTATCTCTAGACCCGTGCTCTCTCCTCTCTCTCTAGAAGCTGAGATTGGTGAGAAATGAGAAGTTTGGGCAGCCCTTGCCCTTATATACTTGGGCTTCCTTCGGCCCGTTGGAGCCGAGCCCAAGCCCATTCATTTTTCTTTCGTCATTTGAAAATTATAATTTCGATCGTGCCATTGTTTATTTATTTCCAGTTTTGGGATGTTACAAGTCTACCCCCCTTAAAGAGGTTTCGTCCTCAAAACTGCTTATACGTTAAATAATTGAGGGTATAGTCTCCTCATCTCGTCTTCTTTTTCCCACGTAGCTTTTGACCCTTTTCTGTGCTTCCATTGTATTTTGACTAGAGGAATCGACTTATTGCGTAGTCGTTTTTCAGCTCTGTCAAGGATGGCTATCGGTTCCTCTACATAATTTAGACTGTTATCTACTTCAATCTCGTCGTAAGGTATGTGAGCTGTGTCGTCAGCTAGGCACTTGCGTAAGTGCGACACATGGAACGTAGGGTGTATTCCACTAAGCTCAACAGGTAGGTCGAGTCTGTAAGCAACTTGACCCACTCTTGCTAGAATCTCGAAAGGTCCGACAAACCTTGGGCTTATTTTGCCACGCTTTCTGAACCGGATGATTCCTTTCCATGGTGATACCTTTAACAGTACCATGTCCCCTACTTGAAACTCTAAATTCCTTCTTCTCTTATCCGCGTATGATTTCTGTCTGTCTTTTGCAGCTTTCATTCGAGCCTTGATTTGATCAAATTTCTCAGAAGTAGCTTTGACCACTTCGAGACTTGTAAAATCCTTCTGTCCAATTTCCCCCCAACAAACCGGGGTCCTACATTTCCTCCCATATAACATTTCAAATGGCGGCATGCCAATAGTCGAGTGATAGCTGTTGTTATATGAAAATTCTGCCAATGGTAAATGGCTGTCCCAGCTCCCACCGAAGTCAATGATACAGGCCCGGAGCATGTCCTCCAAGGTCTGAATAGTCCTTTCCGATTGTCCATCGGTTTGGGGGTGGTAAGCGGTGCTGATGTTCAGTCTAGTGCCTATTGCTTCGTTGAATTTCTTCCAAAACCTTGACGTGAATCTAGTATCCCTGTTGGACACAATCGACAGCGGCATACCATGTCTGCTCACAATTTCCTTGATAAAAATTTCTGCTAGTCTTTCTGATGAAGAAGTCTCACGTATTGGCAAGAAGTGAGCACTTTTTGCCAAGCGGTCGACGATCACCCAAATGGTATCATTGCCTTTAGCTGTTCGCGGTAGCTTGGTAATGAAGTCCATCGTGATCTCCTCCCACTTCCATTATGGTATTGGTAAGGGTTGCATTTTACCGCATGGTTTCTGGTGCTCGTCCTTAACTAGAGAGCACGTTAGGCACTTGCTCACGTATTCTGTCACATCATTCTTCATGCCAGGCCACCAGTATTCTTTCTTCAAGTCTTGGTACATTTTGTTTGTCCCGGGGTGGATAGAATAGCGAGACTTATGGGCCTCATCAAGTATTTTGGCTCTAAGCTCGCCAATCTTAGGTATCCACATTCGGCCAAACCTAGTTCGTACACCGTATGCATTTGCATCCAAGTTCCCTTGTTGTCCTACTATTCTTTCCTGTTTCACATTTCTTTCTAACAGTGCTTCATCTTGTGCTTTTGCTATTTCACCCATCAAATCTGGTGCTATAATCAGCTGACACGCTTTGATCCGGATAGGTGTCGATTCTTCCTTTCTACTTAAAGCGTCAGCCACTACTTTTGCCTTGCCTGGATGGTACAATATTTCACAGTCATAGTCTTTCAGTAGCTCTAACCACCTTCTTTGCCTCATGTTTAGTTCCTTTTGTTCGAAAAAATATTTCAAGCTTTTGTGATCGGAGTAGATGGTGCATTTAACTCCATACAAGTAGTGCCTCCATATTTTCAACGCGAAAACTACTGCTGCTAACTCTAGATCGTGCGTTGGGTAGTTAACCTCGTGAGTCTTTAGTTGTCGTGAGGCATAAGCAATCACCTTTCCTCGTTGCATAAGTACGCAACCCAAACCCTGCCATGAAGCGTCAGAATAGACTACCAAGTCTTCATTTCCCTCAGGTAGAGTCAAGACTGGAGCCTGGGTTAATCGTGCCTTAAGTTCTTCAAACGCGTTGTTTTGGGTTTGACCCCATTCATACTTCACTGCCTTCCGTGTCAACTTAGTTAGTGGCAAGGCTATTCTTGAAAAATCTTGAATGAACCTTCGATAGTAGCCCGCCAATCCCAGAAAACTTCGTATCTCTGTTGGTGTCTTTGGGACGTTCCATTCCTTTACTACCTCGATCTTTGCAGGATCCACCATGATGCCGTTTGGGTTTATTACATGACCTAGGAATTGGACTTCCCTAAGCCAGAACGCGCATTTGGAGAATTTTGCGTACAACTTTTCCTGCTTTAGCACCTCCAGAACCTCCCTTAGGTGACAGTGGTGATCACCCTCGCTTTTTGAATATACCAGTATGTCGTCTATAAAAACTATCACTGATCGATCCAACATAGGTCGACATACTCTATTCATCAAATCCATAAACGCTGCTGGTGCGTTGGTCAATCCGAAAGACATCACGAGAAACTCATAATGCCCATAACGCGTGCGAAACGCGGTCTTTGGTACGTCTTCTTCTCTTACTTTCAACTGATGGTAACCCGACCTAAGATCGATCTTTGAGAACCAACTCGCACCTTGCAGTTGATAAAAAAGGTCGTCTATTCTAGGCAGTGGGTATTTGTTCTTTACTGTTCTCTTGTTCAACTCACGGTAGTCAATGCACATGCGCATGCTGCCGTCTTTCTTCTTTACAAATAGTACCGGAGCGCCCCACGGTGAGATGCTCGGCCTAATAAATCCTTTTTCTATTAGTTCCTCTAGTTGAGACATTAATTCTTTCATTTCTGACGGCGCCAATCGGTAGGGGGCTTTGGCAACGGGCTCAGCTCCTGGCAATAAGTCAATCTGAAATTCTATTTCCCGATCGGGTGGTAACCCAGGTAGATCCTCAGGGAATACTTCTGGAAAGTTGCACACCACGGGTACTTCCTTGAGTTCATTCATTATCATTCTATCGTCAATAGCATATGCCAAATAAGCTTCGCAACCGCGCCTCATGTAACTTTCGGCCTTAATCATCGAGATGATGTTCGGCATCGTGCAATTCCAATCCCCATAAACCGTAATTGGACTGCCGTTAGGAGCTTTAAGGTGTATCCTCTTACGTTTACATATGATTTGAGCTTCGTTGGCAGCTAACCAATCCATACCCAATACTATATCGAATCCTCCTAAGGTGAGAAGGAATAATCTAGAAGGAAACTTATGGCCCTCTATTTCTATGATACAATCCTCTGTTACTTGGAATACTGCCGAATTTTTACCCACGGCAGTTTGTACGCTAAAGGCCTTTACTATGGTGTTGATATTGCAATCCAGTTTACGACTAAATGCATTTGATATGAAGCTTTTACTGGCACCAGAGTCAAATAAAATAGCAGCACGTTCATCATTAACTAGAAACGTACCTGACACAACATCAGGGTTTCCCCTTGCTTCCTCCACAGTCAGGGCGTAAGCTCGAGTCCTAGTCTTGTGTTGTTCCTGTTCCTTTTCTTTTCCCGAACCAGATTGTCTGGTTTTTCTGCAATCCCTAGTCAGGTGACCAAACAGTCCACACACTTGGCATTTAGTGTCTCTTAAGCAGTCACGAGAATAGTGCCCCGCCTTCCCACACCTGTAACATGTGGTGGAGCCGACCCGACACTCGCCAAAATGTTGCCTTCCACATTTCTTGCAGGTTTCATATTTATCCAACCTTGGTTTCTTATTTTCAGTAGTTACGTTCCCTCTTCCGGTACCTCTAGACGGGTTCTCCCACTTTCTCTTTTGTGTCTCAGGTGTCGGGTCCTCATTGGCGTAGTCGTCGTAGACGATCCCGCTCAGATTCACTACCGACTCGAAGGTCGAGGGTAGGTTAGCTTTTACGTGAACACGGACCCGTTGTGGCAACCCCTTCACATAGTACTTGATCAAATGGTCTTCAGTTTCTACCAGGTGGGGTACTAGTTGAGCTAGCTCATTGAATCTCGAGGTATACTGGCGGTGCGTCTTGTTTCCAGCCTTAAGGTTTAGGAATTCATTTTCCACTCGATCAATTTCGTTCTGTGGGCAGAACTTTTGGATGCTCAGTTTCTTCAAGTCGTCCCATGTCATTCTGTTTATGGCATTTGGTGACTTAGTTCTCTGAATATTCCTCCACCAACTTAGTGCTTCGTTGGTGAAAGAATGAGCAACGTATTTAACAGCCTGGTCTGGTCGACACTCGCTGATGTTGATTACAGCATTCATCCTCTCAATCCATTCAAGCGTTGCCACTGAATCCTTGCTCCCATCGAACTTGGGTGGGTCTCCGTCCCTAAAGCCTTTGTAAGTACACCCACGGTTGCTCGTTCCTATCTTTATCTCATCCCCATCACTATCATATACTTTCTCTTCATTGTCTCCTTCATCCTCCTCTTTACTTTTCTTTATTTCCTCGGATAGTAGATAAGGCAATACCTTCTTCAAAGTGAGCACAACTTCACGGGTAATAGCATCCCTGACTTCAGGTTCCAACTGTATAGGCCCTGGACTGTCGTCCCTAATTGGGGTCACTTCTGTTTCGTGCACACTTTCGGTGTGCTTTGCGTGCACACTCTCTTCTTCTTCAATTCTTTGGTTCAACGGAGGTCTACCTCGTCTGCCAGTGCGACCGCCACGAGGTCCTGTTCTTCCTCCACCAGCCATAGCTCTAAATTTCCTGATAGTTAAAAAAGGAATACATCAATGTCATTTCTTCAGATCATAGTTTGGAATAGTACGAGCAATGTAAATTATTAATCACAGTGACCGATTTGTGATTACTAATTTACATTGCTTTTCGGGTTCAAAACTATTCAATTCGGTTGTGACATTGACATCTATTTGTTCTAAGTTAAGGTATCTATTCCTATCCAAGTGCATTAACTTCAATACTTACTTATCGTGCTGGCGTTGGCGTTGGTTACCCATGACTGACATCCGTGCGTTGGTCCCATAATCAGTTTGAGTTCAGACATTTAGGGATGTCTGAATCTCTCAAACTATTGCTCTGATACCAACTTGTAAGGCCCTCTTTCCCGGGTAACCTCACTTGTTGGATTTACTCATAAACATAGTCATAAAATACTGAATTTATATTAAAAACATTCGTCATCCAATTACATAATCATAACAGCGGAAGTCTTTACAATTAAAAACATAACATTGTTCGAAGACATATAAAACAAAAGAGGGATGTCAGTCTCGTGCCGGGTAACCTCCACGCCATCGCACGACCTCATCTTCCTTTACCTGAAATGTATACTAAAAGTCAGCTAACGCTGGTGAGTTCTAGTTTAATGCAATTAGGTATAAACATTCTTTTCTTTATAAGTATGCATAATTATATTTATACACTTATATAAGTACACATTGACTTGAATTGCTTCTCCTTTATTTTCATAACTTTTTCTTCTCTTTCTTCTTTATTTTGTGATTACATATATATATGCATTCACCTTTTTCTTTTCTTTACTTTACATTCATGGGTAATACTCTTTAGGGTGATCAACCCGTCTTTTTGGTTACGAAGGTCACAAAGACAATCGCCGCGGTCCATCGTCATGGCCCACCTATACTTACAACCGTCCGGAAACAAGTGTCGTCCGTCATTTTATTCTTACAACCGTCCGACAACCTTTGTCCGTCCGTCATGACTTACAACCGTCCTACCGTCGTAGGCCGTAATTCGCCCGTCTACCCGAAGGTATCCGTTTCCCATGCGACTATTATTTATACAACCGTTCTACTATAAGATGCCAATTTTTTTCTTAGACCGTCCGTTAATAACTTTAGTACGTCCTAGCTGATGAAGGAACGCACTTGTGGCATTCGTACGTCCTAGATGATGAAGGAACGCACTTGTCCCGGTTGTACGATAGTCACGTGGTCGTCCGTCTACCGAAGTAGCCGTTATCATCGAAGCGTCCATAACGTTTTCTTATACTTGGCAAGCAATATATACATGGATATAAAGCAAGATTTCTTCTTTACACGTTATGTCATACTTTCGTTCATTCTTTAAAAATCATACGTTTCATTCTTTATTCATAATTCTATTTCGTGTAAAGATATGTATATATATGTATATATATTTGTATACCACGTATGATCACATTGACATTCATAACTGTTATTCATTTAGTGTATACATTTCAGCCCCAAAACATTTATTAAGGTTTGCACATAACATAGAAAGGGGGCACATAGAACTCACCTGATGAGTAGTTTCTGAAATACACTAAGCTGGCTACTGAGCGTCACTAATGTCACTCACGATCTGTATAATAAAGTCATACTCGTAAGGTAGTGCTCCTAGATGACATTAGACATTACTATGCTTGAACTTAGTAGTTTCGATGGATTTGCTTTATCGAAACTTGGTAGTTTCGATAGGTTGCTTCTGTCGAAACTTGGTAGTTTCGATAGGTTGCTTCTGTAGAAACTTGGTAGTTTCGATAGGTTGTTTCTGTCGAAACTTGGTAGTTTCGATGGGTTGTTTCTGTCGAAACTTGGTAGTTTCGATAAGTAACTTAGGTGTAATCTTAGCTTCGGATCGTGGGCTTATATCGAAACTATGGTAGTTTCGATGGGTATGCATATATCGAAACTGAGTAGTTTTGATGGGTCTGCACATATCGAAACTACTGCACATATCGAAACTAAGTAGTTTCGATGGGTCTGCACATATCGAAACTACTACACATATCGAAACTAAGTAGTTTCGATGGGTCTGCACATATCGAAACTAAGTAGTTTCGATGTAGTTTCGATGGGTCTGCACATCGTCTTCCCCAAAAATCTGAAGTTTTTGCATGCAAGTCTGATCGAGTCAATTTCTAAATTTTACTTTGATCAAAACGTTTGTTTTTTCATTCTAGATGCTATACCTAAGCTCGCTTTCAAGTTTCATCCGCAAAATCGTTATCTTTTTAGCCAAAACCCGAAACTTCCCAAAACGAACAAAAACTCATAATGTGATCGAATCGTTACCTGGATTGTAATTCTGATTCGGAGGTTTTGCTCACAGGCTCGACTGTAACGTGCTCCTCCAATCTTGTGACGATCCGTCGACTTTCTCTCTCTAGACCCGTGCTCTCTCCTCTCTCTCTAGAAACTGAGATTGGTGGGAAATGAGAAGTTTGGGCAGCATTTGCCCTTATATACTTGGGCTTCCTTCGGCCCGTTGGAGCCGAGCCCAATCCCATTCATTTTTCTTTCGTCATTTGAAAATTATAATTTCGATCGTGCCATTGTTTATTTATTACCAGTTTTGGGATGTTACAATTTGCCAATATAGCTTCATGTTCGTTAGACATGGCATGATGGCAAGTTTCAAGTTTAGGTCGGTGAGGGCAGTGAGATGGGATTTAGGTAATGGTAAGAGTGAGGGAGAGGTTTCGGTGTGGAGAGACAGTGGTTGACAGGGTTTTGTGGATGTCATATTGAGACCGCGTTTGCTTGGGATGAGTGGTGGACGTGTTCGGTGGTGGGGAGGTAGAATAAGAGGGTCAGATTTGGATGTGAGGGTAAGGTGGGAATGTTGACAAGTTGTGTGTGTGTGTGTGGGGTGTGGGTGGGGGGAGGGGGTTGGATGTAGGTGAGGGTGGCAGGTGATGGTGTGGATCAGGAGGTGTTATGTGGTCCTGATGAAAGGTGTCCCATAGTTGAGGAGTTGGGTTGTGGGTCGTGATAGGGAGGAGGGGATGGTGGGCTAGGTACGGTGGATGGGCCGGAAGGTGTATGGGTGTGTATTGGGTATTGTGGTAGGTTGAGTAAAGATGATAGGAGGTGGGTATAAAAATGAGTGAGTGGGTGCGGTTTGGGAAAGGGTGGCAAATGGAAACTTGGCTTCGGCAAACGTGACTTTTTATCACAACATCAAGAATAACCCAACCCTAAAAGTTTTATTACCCAGAAATACTCAGATCTGTACAAACAACAAAATACAACTCAGAGACTCTCAAATCATCAACTAGATGATTATCTTCTACACTTTCAAGAACAACAAACAGACGGGATCATCTACGTGATGAAACCCTAGTCTAAAAGAAGAAGAGACAACTGACTCAACAAGAAACTAGAGAGTAATCGGACGTGAGAGAGAAATGTGTGATATATCTAAGAGACATAAAGTAACAAATATATATAGCAGCTGGAACCGAAACCCTAAGACGCCTCAAGGCTCCTGATCATCTAAGATCATTTGTCCATTCAGCTACAAGCCCATAAGTCTTTATTCAGCTACAAGCCCATAAGTCCATTCAGCTATAAGTCCACGAGATTCTCATGAAAATAAAACAGAAAAGACAATGAACTCATTAACTAAACAATATGGAAATGGAAAACATGGATTTAATTTTAACACTTTGCAAGAGAATATTGTTTTGCTGGTTGAGATTTCTAGACACCGGTACCCGTGAAACATAGCTGGGTATCCGAGGAAGACACATGGGATGGAGCGACGAGCAAGTTTATGGGGATGAGTGGAGGAGGTGTTTGGATAGCGGGGGTGGTCGTACGAGGTGTGACGTTGGTAAAGTAAGGAAATGGAGGGGGGGTGTGGTTTTGATGAAGTTTTGTTGGAAGGAAGTTGTGAAGATAGGAGGCCGTGTGAAGGTCCTCAAGCCAAAACGAATAAGGGAGAGAGGCATGAGTAAGCATGGTAAAAATGATTGCATTTAAGCGATGAAGCATGCGTTTGGGTTTTTCATTTTGTTGAGACGTGTGTGGGCAAGAAAATCGAAATTGAATGCCATGTTTAGTGGCAAAGTTTTTTTTAAATCTTAAATTATTGTTAAGATAGGTGAAGTCCACAAATCCAACGTAAAATAAAAAAATGGTAACAAAGTACGAGTTATAGAATCAGACTTTGTGTTGGATATTGGTGACAGTGTATACAAGATGATGGGTTTGGGGTTTGGGATCAACTTTGTCGGCCGTGGAAGATGATGTCTAAGACATACCACAGGACCATCTATGTAATTAACTCTTATATTTATGTTCTAGTGACGAAATCTTAAAGAAATTGGAAATTGCATAATCTATACTATATAATAAATAAAGGTTTCTTAATGTCACGTGCCGCCTCCATATTAATCCTCATAAAAATTTTCTCGCCTCTCTCATAATAAATACATTTCCATATTATAATAATATATTTTTAAACAAATTATTATTTATACTAATAAAACACATTTACTTTAAATTATCTCATGTTACAAGAAAATTTTGAAAAGTAATTATTTAACTTATGTTTTCAATCAAACTGTAAATGAAAGTCAAATTAAATTGAATAATATTTAATGTATTTTTAAACTCATTTATATATTAATTTTTACATATTTTTTTATTTTTTTTTTCTATGGTTAGTATATGTAATATATTTTTCCACGTATAAGATATATATATATATATATATATAAATATTTAAAAATTTTATAAATTGATATTTTTTACCCTGTGTAGTACGCAGGTTCTAAGCTATTAAGATGATGAATTAGAATATTAAAATTCTACTCCATCTGTCGGCCCAAACGTGTCACATAGCCCAAAATACATGGCTTTATACCTTTTTTGCCCAACTCTCTTATGACTAACAAAATATGTGTCAACATGTCTTTGATTCGTGCAAAATTTTATAAATTGATATTTAATTGGCTGGTGGAGACAACGGCTGCGACGGAGAAAGGCAGTGTACTGACCGTATGAGGAACCTTACGGTCAACATGTCTTTGATTCGTGACGATGGCAGGAAGAAGCATAATCAATAGGCGGCTAGTAGTTCTTAATCGTGAAATCTTGACGACAAAAGCTTGAACAACGCGTGAAGCCTAAGCGGCGGCAACGAAAGAGATAGTGATCGGTAATTCGAAAGGGCGGATCGAAAAAATTTCTCACATGTGAGAAAGCAAGCTCGATACCATGTTACGTATTGTAGAAATCCCCAATTAGGGTTTTTGTATTGTTCACATATATATAAATTTACAATTGAGTCCCTATACTATACAATATTATAAAATTACACGTGGGTTACTAGTATTATCTAACAAAAATTTTATAAACATTACTGGTCTAGTCCGGCTTTTTATAGTTGGTTTTTTTAAATTTATATGCCGACATGCCAATTTTTTTTAAAGGTTGACTACAAAATCAAATTGGTTATAAGTTTGAATGGTTTTCAGTATAAAAATCAAACCATGACACCCCTAGCTAAAAGCAAAGAGCTTGGGTAAAGAAGTAGTACGTGTTTGCATCACGAGAAAGCAAAAAATAACACCATAAAGAGTAACTTTCTTTTTGGCCAATGGGTTTAAATTGTATGACAACATACCAACCGTCTTAGTTAAAATGATATTAATTACCACTACAAACGAGTGTTAATTTAAGAGTGATTATAATAATACTAAGTGAGAAAACTCGTGTATTACTTGTGTTGAATAAACGAAATATTAACTAGTTAGTAATAAGTGGAAATAATAAAAGAAATAGTGGAGGTATGAAATATTAACTAAATGAAATATTGTATAGTTAAGAAAAAAATATTAAATAGTTGATAAAAAGTAAATAGAAAAAAATATCATGTTCATAGAATTATGACACGTGTCATAATCAGTTTTTTATTTATTAGGTATAGATTATGATAGTGGCGGATCCAGGAATATTTTTCAGGGGGTTCACTGTTTTTAAATGCTCCAATTTTATAGGGCCGGACATAAAAAATTTCGGTTTGGTTCGATTGTTCAGGTCGGGTAAGGTTCATCACATAATAAAAATACGATATAATAATAAAAAAAAATCGTCATTAGAAATTAAATACATATAATATAGATAAAATGGTCTTTACGAATTAAAAAAAACTACCTATAGTTGCTCCCTACAAATTTTCATCTTTTAAAATCGTTGCATTACAACTTCGACCAAAACTTATTGAATGAACTCCTTTACGAATTAAAAAAACTAACTATACAGAATAATTACATTTTCTAATTATTTTACTTGTTTTCGACCATTTTACTATTATTACTTTTAGTAATATTCAATGTTTCTAAAGAAAGTTTAAAACTTAGTTTAATATAGTAGAGTAAAGTACACAGATGGTACTTGTGGTTTATCAAAATTTTGGATTTAATCCTTAGCTTTTCAAAAGTATATGGATGATCCATGTGGTTTGCACTTTGTAACACATTTAGTCCCCAGGCAACAAATCTAAAGGTTTTAGAAGGTCCAAGTTAGAGACTAAATATGTTACAAAGTGTAGACCACAGGAACCATACATGTACTTTTGTCAAAGTTTGTGGACTAAATGCATTACAAAGTGCAAATCCCATGGACCATCCGTGTACTTTTGAAAAGCTATGGACCAAATCCAAAATTTTGGTAAACCAAAAGAACCATCCGTGTAGTTTACTCAATACAGTAAAAGAAAATATTTATACTTAGAAGAAGATATTATTTAGTAATATATATATTTTTAAAAATAACAAAAACACTAAATAAAAAATATAAATAAGATAACAACGTATCATAATATAATAACTAAATTTTATAGCATAAAATATGTAAAATTAAAAAAATACAAAATTTCGTACTATACAAATTTTGAATAGTGAAATGATGGCTAGATAGTAGGTTTGCAGGGCCAATGTCATTACTCTCTTTCTCTTCTTTATCATTATTACTAGCTTAGATCCCGTGTACTTCACACGAGTTGAAAAATGTTAATAAATAAATTTTTTGAATCTTTATGTGTATATTTTACAATATACTTACGATAGAAAACAAAATTAAAAAAATATAAAAATTAAAATATAATTGGGTTTCGAAAATACGTTAAGTACTATTTGATGTAAAAATTTGATTTTCATTTATTATTGGATTATTGTATTTTAATAATCCCACCTTTTACCAATTGGTCGATAATAATCCCAACTGAGAATATTCTTACCACCGGTCCCTACTTTCAAACTATTTTTTTACATTGGACTCCTCGTTAAAAAAACTTAACGCCGTTAGAGTTTATATGACATGGACATCTGCAAACCGCCGGAAAGTCGAGCCAAGCTAGCAATGGTCTCGTGTTGGCTTTTGAAATTGGCTTTGGTGGTGTTTAACTGGTCTCGTTAAACACCACCGTTTTCTCTGTTTGGACTTTCCGGACCCACGAGACCAGTTAAACACCACCAGAGCCAATTTCAAAAGCCACCACGAGACCACTGCTAGCTTGGCTCGACTTTCCGGCGGTTTGCAGATGTCCACGTCATATAAACTCTAACGGCGTTAAGTTTTTTTAACGGGGGGTCCAATGTAAAAAAATAGTTTGAAAGTAGGGACCAGTGGTAAGAATATTCTTAGTTGGGATTATTATCGGCCAATTGGTAAAAGGTGGGATTATTAAAATCCAATAATCCTTTATTATTTGATGGAAAATAAAAGTTAAATAATTAGATTTAAGTTTTTTATAATAATGGATAAATTAAAATAAATGTGTTTTATTAGTATAATTAATACTTGATTTAAATATATATTATTATTAAAAGATGAAGGATTTTAATAAAAGAGATAGGCGAGAAAAAGATTATAAGAATAAACATGAAAACGACACGTGACATGGAAATTTTTTTATTTATTATATAGTATAGATATTAATTACTTTTTCACAAAAACTTATTAAAAAAACAATCAAAGAAAGTTTGTGCAATTAATAGGAGAGAGATACACGAAAATTGACTAATCAAAACCTTTATTTATTAGTATGTATAAATTTTATGTTTTTACTTTTTCCATTTAATCAAGATAGATTTATTGTCTCTCCCATTCTCTCTTCTTCTTGGAGATTCAACTTTCAAAGCAGAAAAGAAGATAGCGTCGGCCGGAGAACTTCTATTTTATTTTTCTGTCTAGTAGGCATTTCTTCCTCTCTTATTAGCTATTCTCTTCCTCTCCTGGGTTCACCCTATGTTATTTAGGAGGTTCATCTTAGTTTTTTTCATATACCTCTCTACTACAATTTCAAAACTTGGGGGTTCCGGTGAAACCCCTCGACACTATGTAAATCCGCCCCTGGATTACGAGCCTCAATTCTTTCTCGCCCAATGTCACAAGACTACATAGCCCGCTATTGCCGCCCACCTACCTCCATCGATCATCCATTTACGACGCCGCCAATCAATACCCGCCGTGCTCCACCCACCACTAGTGGTGCACAAATCGGTTTTTTAACCCAAACCGGTTCAACCCGACCCGAACCGGTTTGGTCAACGAAAAGTTAAAACCGGTTTGGGCCCAAACCGGTTCGGGTTAAACCGGTTCGAGTAATGGAAATATGTAAACCGGTCAAACCGGTTAGGGTAGGTTTTAAACCGGTTTGTCCTTTAAACCGGTTTAAACCGGTTTTTATAAAAAAAAAACCAAATAAATTTTATATTTTTAATATAAAATCCATAATAAAATATAACAAAATTAAAACATAAAGTTCAACGTTTATTAATATTTGGAAAGTTCGGAAATTAAAAAACATGACAAGATAAAATTGTAAAAAATTACAAAAAATATAACAAATATAAAACATTAAGTTCAACGTTTTATTTTTTAGAATATTGATTGATTATTCTTGTGCGTTGTCTTCGGAACTAGAGCTTCGTAGCCTTGCATCTTCGGCTAGTTCTTCATCCGTGACGGGTTCGGATATTCCAAGATCAACCTCGTTGTTGTGTATGACTTCTTCGGCTTGAATTTCATCTTCGAGAGAAGTTTGGTTTTGTATCCTATCCATCGCATCCAAATGGTCCTTCAAGCAAATGCACATTTCCATCGCTAGGGGTGTGAGTCTAGTCCTTCGTATCGATAATACCCTGCCACTAAAAGAAAATGCAGATTCCGAAGCTACCGTGGAAGCTTGGACGGTTAGTACATCACGGGCCATGGCGGAAAGAATCGGAAACGAAGCTTCGTTTGTTTTCCACCATGCCAAAATATCAAAATCCTCAAAAACGGTAGGAGGCATAAACGCTAAAAAGTTTGTGCCAATATACCTTCCGAGTTCGCTACTCGGGGTGGTACCTCGAGCCCGTTTACTAAATTCATTTAACATTTCGTTATATAAATTCAAATTAACATCTCTCGAGGTACCACTTGATGATGTACCCATTGTATCATGTGGAGTCGGAGTTGTACCATATTTATGTAGATAAACATCAAATAAATCTTGTAAACATTTGTTAAAATATGTTTTTGTGCCTTGTGCAAAATGGATGTCTTCACTATCCAAATTCAAAGCGTAAGTAATTCTATCAATCAAGGTTTCAACCCCGTAAATTTAATTCTTTTTTTGCTTTTTTCCACATTTTTATACAATCTCGTCTAAGGGTTGTGCGACTTACTTGGTGATAACGAGGTTGGAGTGTCTCTTGAATCATCCTTGTCAAGCGCGGATTGTCAAAGTGGTTGAACGGCAATCCTTCTTGAATCACTAACCTCGCCATTCGATCTCGAACAATATTTGGATCAAAGTTCCAAATTCCTCCTTCGCTTGTCATCGAGGCTTGACCTTCACTTGGAATTCCCTTCAATGACGGGCAAGATTTTTCCATATGCATTTTCAAACTAGTGTTTGAATCTTTCCCAAAAAACGCACCACACATCTTGCACCGAGCACGTTCCTTCCCGTTTGACAACAAACATAGATCGTAATTGCACCAAATTGCCGGATTTCTCGTTGTTGCTCGAATTTCCACAACGGTAACTTCGTTTGAGGAACCACCAACACCAAAACTTGCCATGCTTTTTTTTTTTTGAGTTTAGAGAGAGTTTAGAGAGCGTTTTTGAGTGGTTAAAGAGCGGTTTTAGAGATTAGAGAGTGTAAAGAGAGGTGTGATCAACCCTAAACACCCCCACCTATTTATAGTGTTTTAAGGGTGCAAAAAACTCCAAAAAAAGGGCCAAAATCGACCCCAACGGCTATTTCGGTTTTTAAACCAGTTTATCAAACCCGTTCCTAAACCGCTCGCCTCCTGAAATCTCCAAACCGGTTTCAAACCGGCGGTTTTTGGGCAACCCGAACCGGTTTGGCCCAAACCGGTTTAAGCCAAACCGGTTTGCCGGTTTGGACCGGGTTAAAAAAAAAACCGGTTTTTTTGTGCACCACTACCCACCACCACTACCTTCGTTCCATGTTATGAACTGGCCCAAGCCCACCCAACCCAACCCAACCCAACCCAACCCAACCCAATTAAGGCAGCCCAGCCAATTGAAAGAAATTAGGGAACACCACAGGATATAATGAAGCGGTGGAGAGTAATCAAGTGAACGAATATGATATATGTTCCCATCTCCTAATCTGTGATCTCTGAATTCCCATCCCCTCTTCTATGTTATTAACTTTGATTTCTCAGTGTAATCATTCCATTAAATCAATAGAATCACAACCGCTTACTTCCTAATTTGATTATTTCTCGTTGTGTTAATTTGAGTTCACTTCATTCCACCATCTATCATCGTCTTTGCTTGATCATTAGTTGCGACATATTTTATATATTTATTTGATTATCTCTTTTGAACATAGTTTCCAAACTTTAGTATTCTGTAGATTTAAATAGAACAAATTTTAATGAGTCCAAGTGATTTCGTGATTTGTACTTCACAAGCCCCAAGTCCTTATATATCATTTATACTAAATTGTACCAAGGAAATTGGTAATCGGGATTATAACTTATAATAAAATTATTTGCCTTTTTTTCTTTTGACACAAACAAGAAGAGAAAGTAAGTAGGAGCAGAAGAAGGAGCACGTTTCGGTGCAATATTGAAGGCTTTAATTGTAGCGTCACTTCTTATCTACGTTGTGTAATTAGTGGTTTTAAAAAAAGTGATTTTAACATAACAATGTAAACAAAATCATGTGGATAAATATGTTAAATACTTCACTAAATCATGAAGCTTAATTGTATGAAGATCTTCATTAATTAGTAGAAACTCCCAAGTGAAAAGCAATAGAACTTTTAAAAGATAAACTTTACTTTTCAAAACATAAAATTGTAGCTTATAATGTAGGTAATTTCCTTGATAATCATTTTGTATCGTGTTAAAGTATTTTGATGAGTCACTTTAAATCTCAATTGGATAATTTAGAAAAATCAAGAATGAGTATATATGTTTCTGTTGTGAAAAAGTGTAACCAGAAATAAACCAAAGATTACGTTTTGTAGGTTGTGAAGCATCACAAAACTTTGCTAAAATACAAAATGCTTCATAAAATAGTGTGTTATTTGCTAATTAAAATGGTAGGCGATAAATTCTAGTAATTAAAATTCTGTTAATATGACGTTACTATTGGTTATTTGCTCCTGTTAACCTATTATTACTGATGATTTGCCTATATCAAGTAGGAACTAGATTGCTACCGGTAGTTGGTCATCATGAACATCACAACTAGTTGCACAGTTCTATCATTCCCTTAGTTACTACTCATGGATTAATAGTTAATAATTTACTGATAGCAAGACCTACCCCCTACCAGGGGACGCTGACCCTTTGAACAATGTTGTTCACCGTAGCCAATAATTAGATTAGCCTTGAACGAGCGCACACTCTACCACTCCTAGACTCGTATAGAATATTATGTAGATTACCGCTCATAGTTAAATTCCATGTAACTAAGTTAATGAATGATAACACTAAAACCATCCACAAAAATTTAAAAACATAAATGATCAACAAATACAACTCATTTTTGAAGTGTGCTATAATGTTGTTTAACCTAGAAGATGAAGAGTCTAAAAGATTCGGTCATAAAAGACGAATAGTTTCGTATTGTATTGAACTGTTATATGCAATGCGAAACAAATACTATGCGTCATCATTTTCCTGTTTTCTAACTTTGTTTATTGGCTGGCGGGTTGTGTTGTTATATGCGATGTGAAACAAATACTACGCGTCATCATTTTCCTGTTTTCTAACTTTGTTTATTGGCTGGCCGGTTGTGTTGTTGGAAAAATATAAGCCAGTAGAAGTTCATTCCAAACATCAGGAACTCCAGGAAGGCACCAATGTGTACAATCAGAAGCACGTTGCGGGTTCTTCTTTTGCTCCTCAGTTAAGGGACGCCATAGTCTCCGATAGACCGTAGGGTGTGCATCTTTTCTATATTGTGTTAGTTGTGTTATGTTTATCAATTGCACATTCACCCCTTTGGCTTTCAGTTTGCTCAATGATGACTCCAATATTCTTAGCAGTTTTGGATCAGTTCCACTTTCCCAGAATCCGTCAACTGTCACTGGCTTCGTCTCTTTATAACAGGTTGTTTGCTTCTTGCCTCCCCAATCTTTAGCACTGCAAGTTATTAATAAAATTAACATTTGAGAACAAATGACCGAAAGAGAATAAGAGCAATAGGCTATCTCGACGACAAAATGATTGCTGTCGTCGGTATAGGGCCGTCGTATTAGAGAAAAAAAATGTTGTAGTGTACTTCGAATGAGTTGCTGTAAGGCCCATGAAAAACATCTTGGTTTTTGTAGGATCGATATGCGTATCTACCCATTCAGACCATGTTTCGAGAACCATCTTATATGCACGAACATTATCGACTTCATCGTACACCTGATTAGGACCACCCAACAATGATCCAGCACCCTTCCTGATTTGAAAACAAAAAAACTTAACATGTTAGTTTGGCAAATATTTAAGGTAACACCTTATGTTTCTTGAGGTTTTTCTTTTCACTTATTATGGACTTACAAGAGCCTTATTATAGGTAATCTCCACCAAAGATATGTATTAAATATGAGTATATCTGCATCAACCCAATGCCTAGCATGTTTCTCAATGGATTTGATTCGAACAGTTCGATGGTCAAGACTATGGTTTGATGGATTATCACCATTGGATTCGACTAGCATCGGAGCCCAATAGTAGTCAACCGATATATTGTACTCCTGTCATCAGTTGATGAAAAAGCTTTTAAATGTGTAGGCTTTATAAGTTATAAATTATAACTAATTTTCTTGTACTAGGACATACTTACCTTGGACCTAAAACTGTACAAGGTACGATTGAGACCAAGTTTAAGCTTCTTTTTCCCTGGGATTGATGAATAGAGCATGCACATCATCGAATCCCATTGGTTCCTGTTTACCGAATCCCCCACAAACAATAGCCTTTTACCCTTTAGCTTCTCTACTATTGCTTTGCCATAAAACCTGTTCATTTCACAAAAGAAAAAACATTAGAAACTAGGCTACAAAATAGTATTAACACTCTAATAATGTTTCATGCAGAAGCTAGAATTAATAGACCTAGGGAAGTCACAACCATGAGGTTGCCATCTCCATTGTTGATACTTGGAATCCTTTCTGCCATAAGTTTGGCAAGCTAAATCACCATGCATAAGAGGGCATTCATCTTCTTTATACAAAGGGTAATGACTCTTGTTATCATGAATCCATCTGCCGGAGAACAAATCACAGGCTTCCGTTAAGGACGGTGGTGCGATTTTCAGCCTTTTTTGATGATCAAAATCTTGTGTAGTGTTAATTTTACTCGTATCTATATATGTATTTGCATTTGCATTTGTAGATGTAATTGTAGTTGTAGTAGTATGAGTAGTAACCTTGATGTTGGTACTGACTACTGCTTCTTGGTTATTGTTTCTATAAAAGCTTAAAGTTGCTAATCCTCCAAGGAAGAACATGACTATGCTACAATGGAGCATGGTCTTCATATCACAAACCATTATGGAATGCTTTTTCCCCATCTATCTCTCTCACACACAAGAAAGAAAATACGAAGGATCGATGTGTAAGCAGAGAAACTACAATTTTAAGGGAGAGAGATGACAATAGCTAAATTCTATTTCTGATTCATTATACTTGTGCCTGGGGAACTAAAAGGCTCAATTCGTTTCACCCACATGCTTAAAGTTGGAATTATGATTGCCACTTTCGTACGATAATATATACATAGATGGAAAATGATACACTCTCTGTAATCATAAATAGAGCAAATTACAAATTACGTCATTTAAGGATTACTTAAGTTTTAGTACACGCTCTTTAACTAAGAAAATTACAGAAAACGTCCGTTATGTTAAAAAAAAACCTTGCGTGTTACGTCCTTTAGCCTAACGACCGTAAAATTTTACCGTTAAGTCTGGTCACGTGCCATGCCCATGAGGTATTTTGGGGGCATTCACACATTCTTGTAAGTTGTTTCTATGAATGAGAGTTTACAGAAATAGTCATTTTACGGTAAAAAGACCAAAATACCCTTATGTGCCTTCGACATTACCTGACTTAATGGTAAAATTTAACGGTCGTTATGCTAAAGGACATAACGTGCAATGTTTTTTTAAACATAAATGACGTATTTTGTAATTTATTTAGTTAAAAGACGTCTACTGAAATTTAGGTTACACTTAAAGAACGTAATTTGTAATTTGCTTTAATAAATACATATGCTATACTGTATAAATCATGTTCCTGTAAATTTTTGGTGAAAATGATAATTGACATTTGTCAAATCATAATTTACGTTAACTCAACACAAAAGCTTGTGTTTTCAAGAAGTTTCGTTTCAAATCCGTTTTTTAGTATCCAATTTGTAAGCTATTTTATTATATTGTAATTTATTTTACTAACTAGAAATTAAGACCCGCGTGTTGTAGCGTGGTTAAACAAATAATTAAGCCCGTGTGATGTGGCACGGCGGTGAACCTAGTTACACGTGATGCGGCAATGACATTGGTGTGATGCGGCAATGACATTGGTGTGATTAAGTAAATAAAAGAAACCTGCGAAGTTGTAGCGGTTCAATATAAATAGAAAATAGTATAGCGTAAACATGACGTAACATTGAAACGATAAAATCGCGCTAGAAAAAAACTATTTGAAAAAAAAGTAAAGATAATGTTATTTAGCGTGGTTAAACACATAAATAAAATTATGAATTTGTGACGGTTTGGTATAAACAGAAAAGAGTATAGTGTAAACAAAAAAAGTTATTTGACGTGGTTAAGCGAAACATACAAAGTTGTGACGGTTTGTTATAAATAGAAAAAAAATGTAGCGTAACCATGACGTAATGTTGAAATAACAAAATCGCTCAAGAAAAAAGAAGGTAATTGAAAAAAAAAATATTTGACGTGGTTAAGGAAATAAAGGAAACATATGAACTTGCGCCGAATCGGTACAAAATTAAAAATATTATAACATAAAAAAGGTGAAAAGAAAAGGAAAAAAAAGTGGTCCAATGGGTGCACTCAGAAGTTTTTTTTAACGGTGAATTGAATATTGTGACGTCGCACCCTCTTGTCACATGGTAAAATCTCGTTTAACTCCAGCCAATATGTTGTATTAACCAGGCTTATTTGGCGTCAGAGCTGGAGAACATCCAAGGAAAAATCCCACCCAATACGGCCCTTTACGCGCTTGAGAGAGAGCCGAGGCTCGAACTCTAGATCGGCGTGGGTAAAACCCAGGTGCATCAACCTAAGCTAGACCTTATTTGCATGCCGCTGAAATTAATGTGAAGGGCGGGGATTGAACCTGGGTCACTAGAAAAACCAAGTCTCTCCCTTACCACTCCACCACTAGCTCATTGGCGGGTGCACTCAGAAGTTTCTTATGAAAAAAAAGTTGAACCATTTAATGTTTTTTTCTAATGAAAATATCTTATAGAGTTAAATACGGTTTTAGTCCCTGTGGTTTGACAAAAATAACCATTTCAGTCCAAAAGTTTAAATTTAACCTTTTTAATCCAATAGCTTCAGTTTTGTAACCATTTTCATCTAACCCGTTAACAGCATTAGTTTTGTTCCGTTAAATCAATGTAAAAGGACTATAAGCATAAAAAAAATAAAAAAATTACTTTCTCTCTGCTCTACTCTCTCTCTCTAACCAAACCCTAAATCCAGACACCTCCACCACCACCACACTTGCTCCACTGCCCACACCATCTCCCCCTTTCAGCGACCACCATTTCCGACTCCTTTTCCCGGAATCGCCGCTCCAGCAAACCTCAAAAGCAAATCTCTAACTATCATTTTGTGTCTCCACTATTGAATAATCACAACCTCTATAAATCCGTACAGACAAATGTGCACGTATATCAAGGAAATCATTGAAGAAAATAATTCAATCTTAAGGCTTCTCAAACAAAAATGGGAAAATATTTTCTGAGTTAAAATTGATTTCAGTAGCTGGCATCAATAGAAAAAAAAAAACCCAACTTAATATGGATGGCTAAATCCTTTGATCTAAATCGAGTTACAGGAACATTATGGTACCCAGTGGGTTTCAACTTCTCGTATGTCAAGATGTTTATTTGGTTTTCATTCAAACATGTGGAATTTCCCCGTAAAAAACCTTTGGTTTAGATCTTGTTCTTGGTGGGCAAGGTGGCGGTGGAAGTGAGAAACACAGAGATGTGGTGGCCATGGCGGCAGAGGTTGGAGATGGCTTTAAGAAAGGCAAGTTTGTTGCAGAAATTAGAGCCATCGCCCCTTCCTGTTCCCATATTTCTTTCGACCACCAACCCCCACCCATCTTTTTTCCTGCAAGTCCAACCAGAAATTAGACGAAACCGACGACTAGCAATGTTTTTTGGCTCGAGAAGTGGAGGTGTTTCGGGTGTGATATGGGTGGCTCCTAAATTCCACTGATTTGTGTCTGAATCGATGCCAAATCCCACTCCTACGATTCCAAAATGGGCGCCATTGCTCCTAAATTAACCCCAAATTTGATCAAATCGATTCGTTCAGATATGATGATAATAATAATTTAGCTTTTATAATAATAATAATAAGAGGGGTATTTTAGTCTTTTTAGAAAAGTTAACAGAAAAATTTTAGTGGAGTTAGTGGACCGGACTGTAATCGATACAAAAATGAAACTATTGGACTAAAAAAGACAAATTTAAACTTTTGGACTATAATGGTTATTTGTGTCAAACCACAGGGACTAAAACCGTATTTAACTCTATCTTATATATTAGAAACATTAGGTTAAAATTACGTCTATTACATAAGTTAAATAAATGTAATGTTATATACTTAGTGTAATAAAAAAATTTTGTTTTTAAAAGTTCGTGTATTATACAGGTTGATATAATGTAATTTGTTAACATATACATTTATCAAAATATATCTTTATTAAATGTACTTTGATGTGACGGTTATAAATTATATTAAGTTAATTTTAAAACATTTTTTTTTCAACTGGGTAGTAATTGTTTTACGTATCTAGTGAATGTTAATTCATTTTAATTCATTTGTTTAATGATATAATAACTATTTATAATTAAATAATAAGTATCCATAATTTATATTAAATATTAAAAAGTATATTATTTTAATATCATTATTTAAAAAAAGAGATAGGCGACAAAGAATGTTGAGGATGCAAAAGAACGTGTCCCCCTACCCTTAAAATTTTGATTTATTAGTATAAAGATATGCTTGGTAGTCGATCCTAACAAAATATATATATATATATATATATATATATATATATATATATATAATATATATACAAAATGTATAATTGTCAAATAGTGACGAACGTAAGAATTTTTCTATTATCTTAATGAAATGCTACTGTAAATTGTTTCGAATTTACATTGATGTTGCAAATTTGTATAGAAACTAGTACCATAAGTATTAAATTACTACTTATCAACAACTTGGTAGTGGCAACAAGCGTGTGTGACAACGTGCTCATGAGTTGTAAACTAGTTAGTAAGTTACTATTGACGAGGACTAAACTAGGATAAATAGCAACTTGGAAGATCATTATTAACCGCCAATCAACATATTTTTTCATGAAAAAAAGCTCTCGTTCAACTTAAACATTATGATCAGATTCATTACTATAAAAGAGAAATCATTGGTTTGTTTTTTAAAACTTGATATATTCGATATTTTTGATCTGAAACTTTTACAACCAATATATAGAATAAATAACATTAATCATGCCACTAATTTAGGACTAAACATAGGAAGTGAATAATTGAGAGCCGTGAGCAATATGGAAGCATGAAAGTAGGCACTAATTTAGACTCCCTCTCAAGTTGGAGCGTGTAGATCACGAACGCCCAACTTGCCCAGAAGGAATTGTAACTGTTGAGAATCCAAAGCTTTGGTAAATAAATCAGCTATTTGAACTTTGGTGTCGATGATCCTTGGTTCAATGTCTTTTGACTCTACCCGTTCACGAATGAAGAAACAATCCATCTCGACGTGTTTTGTGCGTTCATGGTAGACGGGGTTGTTGGCAATGTGTCTAGCGGCTTGGTTGTCGCAAAAAAAGAGGGGTCGGTTGTTCTTGTGGTACCCCTAGTTCTTGCAAGAGCCAACGTACCCACAAAACTTCACTAACGGTGGTGGCCATGGCATGATATTCGGCCTCGGCCGAGGAACGGGACATTACGGATTGTTTCTTGGACTTCCATGAGATGGGGGCTCCTCCTAAGAGAAGCACGTAACATGTTCTCGATCTTCGTGAGTAGGGACATCCGAGCCAGTCGGAGTCACTATACGCCGTGAGGTCGGTTCCACCTTCCTTTGGTAATAAGATTCCTTGTCCCGGGGTTGTTTTTAAATATCTTAAAATTCTTGTAGCCGCCTCCAGGTGACTTTGTCGTGGATCATAAACAAATTGGCTCAAGACGTTTACGGAGTAGGTGATATCTGGTCGTGTTGTTTGTAAATAAAGTAACCTGCCCATAAGATGTCACACCCCCAAATTTCAACTAACGGAGTTTTACCGTTTTGAGAAGTGACAAACCAGGATCTCAGACATTAGTTACATCAAACGACACTATATGGGACTTGAAATGTCAAAACATAAAAGTTCAGAGTTAATGCGGAAGCGTAAACGTTAATATGAAATCAAAAGTAGTTACACGCAATCGGCGTCAATCATTGTGAATAAGTAAATTGTTTCAAATGTTTGAAATGGATAATATGACAGTAGGACTCCATGCATGTCCTAAGTGTGCAACCTGTGCCTTAGCGAACTGAGAAACATGTAAGAAAAAGTGTCAACACGAGGTTGGTGAGTTCACAGGTTTCAAGTTTGCAATAAGAGAGTGTTTGCCAGATTATGTACATTCAATATGCATATCTATAGGTAGCTAACCTATGTTCATGTCTTACTAAAGCGCTCGCAACCGAAGCTAACTGTGTTTATATGCCTCCTGCCAGGTCTATCAACTCTGGCACATGTGAGTAGGCTAACATTTCACCCGTTCGATATCCAATCGAGTTAGCGCGACTAACGCGGGTGGGATTTGTCAAACCCAGTAGTACTACTAAACATTACCTCGCTAAGATCCATATTAACGGTCCGATATAAGATGAGGACTTTCTGTGATAGTGTCTTACGCTTAGTCTCAACAGTGATATCATATAAAGTACCATAATCAAATAGTTGCGTCATGTTTTCTCCCCCGGTAGGAAAAATAATATTTGTTTGCGTACCTGTTTCTCCCCCACGGGGAAAACAAGTAAAAGTATGATAGTTGGTGTTCATGTTTGTTTCTTCCTCAACAGGAAAACAAGTAAAATACGTTTGTGTGTAAGCATGTTTCTCCCCCAATAGTAAAACAGGTAAAAAGGGGCCGTGAAACTCACCTGCGTTGCGTAGTAGGTCGTATCACACAAGTATGAGATTTAGAACCTCAAGTGTTAGCATACACGGCTTACGTATGCCCTAGGATCATAAACACATAAGTTAGGGACACATTGGAATTTGTGACGACGACACAGAAGATTAGAACGTCTTAAAACATTCCAAGGATCAACGAATAGGCGAACTTGTCCACGGTAATAAGGATTTCTTAATTAATTAATTATTAAGATAAATACGATTCGTGTCGAACGTTTCTAATAACGAATAATAATAAATAATTATATTCGTACATTTGTGCCATTTAAAATGGTTAGGAAAATAATATAACTATATATATTATTTTTAAGTTCGTGTGATTAACCAAATAATCATTTGTGTGAAAAAAATAATAAATATATTATTTTTAATTGAGGATAAAACCAAGGGTAAATAATATAAATAATTATATCATTTATACGTTTAAAAACGTTTCATAGAGTTTATAAACGTGATGAAAATAATATGTAAATATATATTATCTTTAATTGGAGTCACGGGTTGAAAATAATATAAATGTATTATTTATTTGGAGTCGTGGTTTGAAAACAATATAAATATATATTATTTTAAAAGGTGGGGAAAATAATATGAAAATGGGTTATAAAATCAAACCCGAGCTTACGGGGTTTCCAGGTTTCAAAACATAATTATTTATTAATATAATAGTATAGGAAATGGTTTTTAAATATTTAAAATACTTAAAAATAATTAAAAACAAAACAAGGGGGAGGGAGACTCGAACTCGGGTCCCCTCCCTGTGAGCATACAGTCTTAACCAGTCCCGGCCGCTAGGCTATCGCGATATGATCTGAACTGAAATGTTTTTAATCACGTATTACCGAGAGCCCCCTTCCCCAAATCAAGTCGCGATCGATTCCCTCCCAACAACATAGAATTCGTCCACGATTCATCGAATTGACACAGGGGTTTTGACATTTGAGTATAGGCGAATCTGAGGTGATGGTTAATTGCAAAATGTTCACGTTTTGAATCGTTTAATCGTACATATACGGGCCGAAACCCTATATTAAGAACCAAGAATCAATTTCGTTGAATTCGGTATTGTTAGCCATCTAATTCATGGGGTTTTTACTAAATCAACCCTTGCGAACCTACTAGAATCGTTTAATTTGATTAATAACGGGGTTAAGATAAAAATCCCCAAATCGTTTAACGAACAAACCCTAGATACGGGTTGAGTAAAATTCGATGTTTCTTGGTAAGATTGATATGGGGTTTTCAACAAATAAGGGTTTACGAAGCTGTTGGTATGTTTTAATTTGATTGAAATCGAGTCTATGGTGCAAATCGACTAAATCGCAAACATGATGAACCCTAATTCGATACTGTGAGTCCAATTAACCATAGGGCTTTTGATTCATGAAGGTAAACGAAGCTAGAGATGAAATCAATTACTAGAATGTATGATGGATTGAGGGTTCCCGACTAGTGTGAGTTCCGACTTCGACTATCCTAGCTTCCGACCACTTCGGCTTTAGCTTCGGCCAATTTGGTGTGTGGGACTGCTTCCAATGGTTGCGGTATAGATGATTGAACGTTAAATTTGTGAAAGACAATGCGAGAACCCGTCGAATTTGACAGCATAGTCGGCGGTTCGATGGTTACGACCATTAATCTCATAATTGGTATTAATTCGACCTAATAGCTGAGATTAATGTCTTAGTAATGATCGATTATGACCATCAATGCATAATCGGTTACGAATTGCCATAGAAACGATCGTGATTTTGTCATTTGGTTACGAATTTGACTTTTAAAAGTCAACCGAATTGAGTTGTTGCCAATTTTGACTTTTAGAGTCAACGAATTATGTTTTGGAACTTGGCAGAACTAGTCCTTGGAGTTTGAGGTTAAGAAATGACTGAATTTAAACCCTGTGGTTAGATTTAACTGGGTAAGTTAACGGGGTTAAGTTTTCTATAGGATTTTTAACGGAATTGCTAACTGAGTTAACCTGAAAAGTCGGGTTGTCACATCATCCCCTAGTTAAAAGAATTTTCGTCCTGAAAATTCAAATAATAATAAAAAAAATTTCAGGGGTGTCACATCATCCCCTAGTTGAAAGAATTTTCGTCCCGAAAATTAAATAGTACCTTGAGAATTTGACGCGGAGTGCTTGAACAGATTAGGATATTTGCGCATCATCTGATCCTCGCGCTCCCACGTGAATTCCGGTCCGCGTTTCGAGTTCCAACGAACTCTGACAATAGGGATCTTACTGTGCTTTAACGTTTTAACTTCCCTATCCATAATTTCCACAGGTTCTTTGATGAAGCGTAACTGTTCATCAACGTGTAGTTCCTCAAGAGGAACTGCGAGTGATTCGTCTGCTAGGCATTTCTTTAAGTTTGAGACGTGAAAGATGTTGTGTACACCACTAAGTCTTTCAGGTAGGTCCAGTTGATACGCTACTGGTCCGATTCTCTTTAATATTTTGAAAGGTCCAACATAACGAGGATTCAGTTTACCTCGTTTCCCGAAACGAATGACACCTTTCCAAGGTGAGACTTTGAGTAAGTCCATGTCACCTACTTGAAATTCCAAAGGTTTACGACGCTTGTCGGCATGGCTCTTTTGACGATCACGAGTTGCCGCCATACGGTTTCTAATTTGAATGATCTTTTCAGAAGTTTCAAATACAAGTTCAGGACCTATAAGTTGGCTATCTCCAACCTCGGTCCAACAAATGGGAGAACGGCATTTCCGTCCATAAAGTGCTTCAAATGGAGTTGCCTTGATGCTAGTGTGATAGCTGTTGTTGTAGGAGAACTCCACCAACGGTAGGTGAGACTCCCAAGTGTTACCGAAATCAATCACACAAGCTCGTAGCATGTCCTCCAGAGTTTGGATAGTACGTTCAGTTTGACCATCAATTTGAGGATGGTATGCTGTGCTCATATCTAGACGTGTGCCTAAGGCCTTATGTAATGACTGCCAGAAACGAGAAGTGAATCGTGCATCACGATCCGAAATAATGGAGATTGGCACCCCGTGCCAAGAGACTATTTCTTTCAAGTATGTACGAGTAAGCTTATCCCTTTTGTCGGTTTCCTTGATTGCTAGGAAATGAGCAGATTTTGTTAATCGATCCACAATTACCCATATAGTATCACATCTAGTAGGGGTTCGTGGTAATTTGGTGATGAAATCCATGGATATTTGTTCCCATTTCCACATAGGAATTTCTGGTTGTTGTAGAAGAGCAGATGGTTTTTGATATTCAACTTTGACCTTCGCGCATGTCAGACATTTACTAACATAGGTGGCTATATCGGCCTTCATCTTCGGCCACCAATATAGTACTTTTAGATCATGGTACATTTTATCGGAACCCGGATGGATGGAGTAACGAGATTTATGAGTTTCATCCATGATTAGTTCCCTTAAGTTTTCGAACACTGGAATCCATATTCGTTCGACGAAGTAACGAATTCCGTCAGATTTTATTTCCAGTTGTGCTTCCATGTCGCGTGTACCTTCTAACGGTAGGTTATCTTCTTTCAAGGCTTCAAGTTGAGCACTACGAATTCTGTCAGGCAATCCAGGGTGAATAGTGAGTTGTAACGCTCGAACTCGTTTGGGTTTCGTTTCCTTTCGGCTTAGTGCATCAGCTACAACGTTAGCTTTACCCGGATGATACCGGATCGCACAGTCGTAATCATTTAAAAGTTCAACCCAATGACGTTGTCGCATGTTTAACTCCTTCTGCTTGAAGATATGCTGGAGGCTCTTGTGATCGGTGTAGAGGGTGCATTTGGTACCGTACAAGTAATGTCTCCATATCTTAAGTGCAAAAACTACTGCTCCCAACTCTACGTCATGAGTGGTGTAGTTTTTCTCGTGAATCTTTAACTGACGTGAATCATATGCGATTACCTTTTCGCGTTGCATTAAGACACAACCCAGGCCTTGGATGGATGCATCACAATACACCACAAAATCGTCGGTTCCTTCCGGAAGAGCTAAAATAGGTGCACTGCAAAGTTTCTGTTTGAAGTGTTGGAAAGCTGACTCTTGGTTATCGCCCCAATTATAGGCTTTTCCTTTTTGAGTTAGGGCGGTGAGAGGTTGAGCAATTTTGGAAAATCCTTCAATGAATCGACGATAATATCCGGCCAATCCCAGAAATTGTCGCACCTCAGTCGGATTCGTCGGTGCTGCCCAATTCTTGATGGCTTCTATTTTGGATGGGTCGACATGTATCCCTTTTTCATTTACCACATGCCCTAGAAACTGAACTTCTCGGATCCAAAATTCACACTTGGAAAACTTAGCATACAGTTGTTCTCGCTTAAGTAGTTCTAAAATTAGGCGTAGATGTTCCTCATGTTCCTCCTTGTTCTTGGAATAGATGAGGATGTCGTCGATGAAAACGATAACAAACTGGTCAAGGTAAGGCTTACACACACGGTTCATGAGGTCCATGAATACCGCGGGTGCGTTGGTTAAACCGAAAGGCATGACCATGAATTCGTAATGGCCGTACCTCGTTCTGAATGCAGTCTTAGAGATATCTTCTTCTCGGACTCTTAACTGATGATAGCCGGAACTAAGATCTATTTTGGAATAGAAACTTGATCCTTTGAGTTGATCAAAAAGGTCATCAATACGAGGTAAAGGGTAGCGGTTCTTGATTGTGACTTTATTCAACTCCCGGTAATCAATACACATACGGAACGTATCGTCCTTCTTCTTGACAAATAATACCGGAGCTCCCCACGGTGATGAACTAGGTCGGATGAAACCTTTATCCAATAAGTCTTGCAATTGAGTGGACAGTTCCTGCAATTCAATGGGTGCAAGTCTACAGGGTGCCCGAGCAATAGACGCTGCTCCAGGTACTAGGTCGATTTGGAATTTGACTTGACGATGTGGTGGAAGGCCAGGCAAGTCTTCGGGAAATACTTCCGGATAATCACGAACGATCGGAATGTCGTCAATCTTCTTTTCCTTAGATGGCTGATCGGCGATGAGAGTCAAAATGGCCATATGCCCCTTTTCGAAGACATTTCTGTACTTTCATGAAGGATATGATGCCAATGACTGCACCACTCCTTTTGCCTTGGACAGAAAGGATTTCCCCTCTAAGGAGAGGAAGGCAAACATTTTTGTCACAACAGATGGCCTCGGGTTGGTTCTCGGATAACCAATTCATACCGACAATAAGGTCGAAACTGCCAAGTGTAACTGGCAGACGGTCAATGTCAAGTTTATTACTAACCAATGCTAGATTGCATCTGCAAGAATGCGAGTTTTTTTGATTTTTTTTTGAGTAACGGGCCAAGCAAACCGTACCAAGATATTGTCCACTTTGCCCCCGATGGGTTGCCCATCCAGGAACTCACGGTTTTGTTTTTACCCGACGAGTTTCTCACTCAGGCAAAACGCGTCTCAATAGAGAAAGTATCCACCTCCTAATAAGGAACGTATCGTTCTCCCCCTCAACCGATGCGGGATATTACAGTCTGCTATCTCAATAGTATTCTTGGCTTTTAATAGAGTTAGAGTACGACACACTAATATGGAATTTGTGAAGTCATACTGAGACTTCTAGTGAGACCCGCGCTTATAAGGCAAGTGTCAGCCAATGCATAGGTTAAGGGAAGAGGTTCACATGTAGGAAAGAAAAGTCTAATGAGATATAGATTCTAGTAGCATAAGAGATAGGATGTATGTCTGAGTAATTGCGTTCAACTGATGGTTGGTTAGGTTAAATCTTCGTTTCCTAATGTCATTGGATCAACGGAATCATTTTGTGAAGAAAGAAATTCGTTTACAGGATTGAATATGCTGGGTATAATTCGTATAAGACTAAGGATTAGTCATCGGATAAGGCAATAGGGTCGAATGAGATTTATTGTTGGAGCGTAAGGGAAAACGTGTTAGCTTAGAAAGGATTCCACAATTTCTGCTTACAAAGTTGGAGTTGGTGGGTTTACCATGAGGTTCTATTAAAGTTTCAATCGAGATTGTTTCCTTGATCAAGTTTGAATGAGAGTCGTAAGGTCACTAAGACTCTTACATGAGTGCAAATAACATGATGGATTCCATTAACGATAGTTCAGTATGTCCGTAAACATTTTCAACCTGATAGTCGCGTCTATCAACTGTTGAACGAGTTTAATGATATCAATTAGTCGTTGAGCGGGTTACGAGAATTTCTACGAATAGTGGAAACTTCAGTGTAAATCACAGATTTGGACCATTTATCCACACACTAGGTTTCACCAGGACTTACATGCACCTCAAATTACTATTACGTGTGCACCCGTAATGATAATTTGTTTTGCATGCTCACCCTTGTTCTTCCTGTCCTGTGTCATAATGTCCTTTAGGTTATATTGTTGAGTACATAGTGTTGTCAGATATGATAAGTCATCAAAAAACTTAGTCATCAACTATACTTTGATTAATTAGAACTCATATCGGGATGAGTAGTCGAGAATGGTTTGATCTGAGTATTCACTCGAGTTGAAGCACAATACAGGAATCCAATCCAGCGGATTGTAGATGAGAGCATGGAATAAACATGTACATGAAATGCGACTTCTAGAAATGAAACTAATTCATGAATACAAGTTATAGGAAGCAGCATAGTAGCCGTCCTTTCAACTGAGTCAGGATAGGGTTTGAGTATGCATTGAGCAATGCGTTCTCAGATTTGTGGTCAATCTATTCTCAACAGAATATCGACCAAAGAAGCGAGCCCATGGCTCGGGAAAATGATGACATCTATGTGTCAATAGATTCTGCAATAATGCGTGTAACGGTCTGCCTTCATTCGGCGTATTGTTGCTGGCGGGTACAGTAGGGACTCGCCTCCGACGATCCCAACTCCCAAAGAGATATGCGTTAGTGCTGAGTGTCGTCCATAACATGGACCTGAGAAATCCCACCACACCCAACGGGTGATGGTGATGTAAGTGACTCCTCCGAAGGCTCCGTCTTGCTGCCCTCGGACGGGAGTGGATGTTGTTCTAGTGATTCCCCGAGTGTCGTCACTGGGAGTGATGATGCAATGAAAATGATGTGTCCCTCGCCAACTGAGGGTGATACGGATGGTATTAACATGCCTGCACTGCAATGTATAGTTGCTATATGTATCACGTATTAGTGTCTGTGTCGTGTAACTAATGTATGAGGTTATAGTCTAGTATGCAATCCTAGTTCTCTATAACCAATGGCTCTGATACCAATCTGTCACACCCCCAAATTTCAACTAACGGAGCTTTACCGTTTTGGGAAGTGACAAACCAGGATCTCAGACATTAGTTACATCAAACGACACTATATGTGACTTGAAATGTCAAAACATAAAAGTTCAGAGTTAATGCGGAAGCGTAAACGTTAATATGAAATCAAAAGTAATTACACGCAATCGGCGTCAATCATTGTAAATAAGTAAATTGTTTCAAATGTTTGAAATGGATAATATGACAGTAGGACTCCATGCATGTCCTAAGTGTGCAACCTGTGCCTTAGCGACCCGAGAAACATGTAAGAAAAAGTGTCAACACGAGGTTGGTGAGTTCACAGGTTTCAAGTTTGCAATAAGTGAGTGTTTGCCAGATTATGTACATTCAATATGCATATCTATAGGTAGCTAACCTATGTTCATGTATTACTAAAGCGCTCGCAACCGAAGCTGACTGTGTTTATATGCCTCCTGCCAGGTCTGTCAACTCTGGCACATGTGAGTAGGCTAACATTTCACCCGTTCGATATCCAATCGAGTTAGCGCGACTAACGCGGGTGAGATTTGTCAAACCCAGTAGTACTACTAAACATTACCTCGCTAAGATCCATATTAACGGTCCGATATAAGATGAGGACTTTCTGTGATAGTGTCTTACGCTTAGTCTCAACAGTGATATCATATAAAGTACCATAATCAAATAGTTACGTCATGTTTTCTCCCCCGGCGGGAAAAATAATATTTGCTTGTGTACCTGTTTCTCCCCCACGGGGAAAACAAGTAAAAGTATGATAGTTGGTGTTCATGTTTGTTTCTTCCTCAACAGGAAAACAAGTAAAATACATTTGTGTGTAAGCATGTTTCTCCCCCAATAGTAAAACAGGTAAAAAGGGGCCGTGAAACTCACCTGCGTTGCGTAGTAGGTAGTATTACACAAGTATGAGATTTAGAACCTCAAGTGTTAGCCTGCACGGCTTACGTATGCCCAAATCGTTTAACGAACAAACCCTAGATACGGGTTGAGTAAAATTCGATGTTTCTTGGTAATATTGATATGGGGTTTTCAATAAATAAGGGTTTACGAAGCTGTTGGTATGTTTTAATTTGATTGAAATCGAGTCTATGGTGCAAATCGACTAAATCGCAAACATGATGAACCCTAATTCGATACTGTGAGTCCAATTAACCATAGGGCTTTTGATTCATGAAGGTAAACGAAGCTAGAGATGAAATCAATTACTAGAATGTATGATGGATTGAGGGTTCCCGACTAGTGTGAGTTCCGACTTCGACTATCCTAGCTTCCGACCACTTCGGCTTTAGCTTCGGCCAATTTGGTGTGTGGGACTGCTTCCAATGGTTGCGGTATAGATGATTGAACGTTAAATTTGTGAAAGACAATGCGAGAACCCGTCGAATTTGACAGCATAGTCGGCGGTTCGATGGTTATGACCATTAATCTCATAATTGGTATTAATTCGACCTAATAGCTGAGATTAATGTCTTAGTAATGATCGATTATGACCATAAATGCATAATCGGTTACGAATTGCCATAGAAACGATCGTGATTTTGTCAATTGGTTACGAATTTGACTTTTAAAAGTCAACCGAATTGAGTTGTTGCCAATTTTGACTTTTAGAGTCAACGAATTATGTTTTGGAACTTGGCAGAACTAGTCCTTGGAGTTTGAGGTTAAGAAATGACTGAATTTAAACCCTGTGGTTAGATTTAACTGGGTAAGTTAACGGGGTTAAGTTTTCTATAGGATTTTTAACGGAATTGCTAACTGAGTTAACCTGAAAAGTCGGGTTGTCACACAAGACGCCTATATTTATTTGCATCCACTTTCATTCCTTCATCATATTTTCCCAGTTTTAGATTTTGTTCCATGGGAAAAGCGCTAGGTCGGGACACTAGCACACCACAATCCTTTAGAATGTCGAGAGTGTATTTCCGTTGGCTAAGAACTAAGCCTTTTGTTCGAGCCACTTCAATACCTAGGAAATACTTTAAGTTCCCCAGATCTTTAATGCTAAACTTCTCGTTGAGGCAACCTTTTGTTGCATGAATTTTTAACGGGTTATCGCCAAAAATGATGACGTCATCAACGTATATTAAGGCGGCAACAAAAGAATTTGCTTCCTTGCAGATGAAGAGAGAATGGTATCCCTTTGATTGTTTGAAATTGAGTGCCAAGAGTGTCGAAGTGAACTTTTGGTACCAGTTTCGGGAGGCTTGTTTTAAGCCGTAAAATGATTTTCTTAATCGGCAAACTTTGTTATCTTTTCCTTTATCGAATCCTTGTGGAATTTTCATGTAGACTTCTTCATGAAGATCGCCTTGTAGAAAAACGTTATTAACATCTAATTGGTGGATAAGCCAATTCTTCTTTACCGCCACGGCAAGGAGATCCCAGACTGTTACAAGTTTGGCGACCGGAGCAAATGTGTCATGAAAGTCCACTCCCTCCATTTGTGTGAACCCCATTGCCACGAGTCTTGCCTTGTATCTTTCAATTTCTCCATTGGGCTTATATTTCACCTTATACACCCATTTCGAATCTCGTTTATCTTTTGGCAACTTTTCTAGGGTCCACGTTCCATTTGCCTCTAAAGCTTGTATTTCCTTTTCCATGGCTTTCCTCCAATGTTCAACCTGCACAGCTTGGTTAAAAAACTTTGGCTCATCTGTTGAGTTGATGGCTGACAAGAACGCTTTGTGAGTTTTAGTAAATTTATTATAAGAAATGTAATGAGATAGAGGGTTTGCTTGATCGGATGTGGGCAAAGTTTGACCGATTGATGGTGGTAGGTCGACGATGAAATCTTCCAGTCGCTTTGGTTGACTTTTTATTCTTTGTTGTCTGAGGGGTTCAACATTTTGTTGGTCAGTTTCATTGTTTTGGTGATTTTGAGGTATATGGGCCTCTATACTAATAGTTGGGCCATCATCGTGGAATTCATCCTCACTTGCAGATTGTATGTGAGTTTCACAGTTAGGTGACATACCTTCAACCGTGGTAGTGCGCCCAGTTTGGGCTTCGATGGTTTCAGTGGGCCCAGTTTCAACTGTAGGCTCAACATCAACTGCTTCATTTTTGTTTGAGCCAACATTTTGGTCTGCCATTTCTTGTGGAATGTCAACTTCCTTATAATACCAAGGAGGAAAACTAAAAAGTTTTTCATTTTCTTTCTTATCAACAGGTTTGGCATTGCCATAAGGAAAAATGTTTTCAACAAATTTGACATCCCTTGACAGCACGATTTTGTTTTGTTCCGTGTCATAAATTTTGTACCCCTTTGTTCCTGTTGGGTAGCCTAAGAACACTCCAGGCCTTCCCCTCATTTCGAATTTGTCTCCCTTTGTGTCGGTATTTCTAAAATAGGCTAAACATCCAAAGACTTTCATGTGTTCATAATCGGGTTTTTGTTCGAAAAGAATTTCAAATGGTGTTTTGTTGTTAATGGTTTTCGACGGGAGGCGATTGATAATGTAGGCGGCTGTCATGACACACTCGCCCCAAAACATTGTTGGCAAATTCGCCTCAAATCTAAAGGCTCGTTCGGTTTCGAGAAGGTGCCTATGCTTGCGTTCAACGGCACCATTTTGTTGTGGCGTGTGTGGTCAAGCGGTTTCAAGTATTATGCCTTGCTCGCTATAAAAATCGTTCATTCGGTTGGAGACAAATTCACCTCCGTTGTCACAGTGAACTCTTTTAATCAGTTTACCAAATTGTGTTTTGACCATTTTGTGAAAATAAATCAAACGGTTAGAGTCTTCAAACTTATGTTTTAGGAGAAAAATCCAAACTGAACGGCTATAATCGTCTACGATTGTTAAAAAATAACTTTCCCCCGTTAGTGAAGGATTTCTATACCTTCCCCATATGTCACAATGCAATAACTCAAAACATTCTTGGCTTTTTATGGAACTAATCGGGAAAGGCAACCGGGTGTGCTTTGCTTTGGCACATGAATCACAATCCATAGTTTTAAATGAAACATTCTTAACAAAACTGAGATGAGAAAGTTTGTCACCGGAAGTATGACCTAACCTTTTGTGCCACACATCCACTGTTGACATCATAGCCTTTCTTTTATTCTCCACCATCTTGATTCGGTATAACCCGTGCTTGCATTTACCCACTCCAATCAATTCCCTCGTCCGCAAGGCCTGCATAAAGCAGAATTCCGGGTAAAAGGTTATGGAACTTTGAAGATCCCTTGATAAACGACTAACGAAAGTTGGCAATTTCCTCTACCTTCTACGGGTATGGAATCGCCATTCGGTATCATAACCCAGTATTCGTGTTTGGATACCACTTTACCTTTTAGCCATTCGGCTCGATGTGCTATGTGTTCGGTGCAACCGAAATCGATAATCCAATCATTACCTTGGTTTATCTTACCCGTTATGTTTGCTTCTGATTGTGACTCGTATGCAAGATGTTTAAAAGAGCATGGTATTGTTCTATATTTAATCCTGGAATAGGGCTTACATCGGTTCAGATTCAGCGTAGGCTGCTTTGGGTTTTATCTTGTCATTCTTTCCTTTTTCGGGCCACCATTCCAGGTACCCGATTTTCTTGAAGCACCTTTCCTTGTTGTGTCCATCTCCACCACATAAATCACAATGTTCTCGATCACCTTGGTTCCCTTTTACATTTCTTTGGATTGACCTGTTTGCCATGGCCGGCGGCTAGTAGGGAAGATTAGGGTTTGTGGTGTGTTTGTCGAGCGATATAGAGACCCGCTCTTATACCGTTTAAAACTTGATATATTCGATATTTTTTATCTGAAACTTTTACAACCAATATATTGAATAAATAACATTAATCATGCCACTAATTTAGGACTAAACATAGGAAGTGAATAATTGAGAGCTGTGAGCAATATGGAAGCATGAAAGTAGACAATAATCTAGATGTTTTAAACACATGAATTAGAACTTCTTTTAACATAAAATATTTTCATTCTTCTTGCAACATTTTCCATCTTATCCGATTAAAACTTTATGCCCACGAGATACTTTAATCTAAAATTGAGTTCAACATATCCAAAAAACTATCAGGACTATTTGCAAAATACAAAACCTACATTTCAATATCACAACGTCTTATGAATATGATAGTAACCATCAATTTTGTATGCTTGTGTTGCTTTCTTGAAAGAATATTACATTCCAGCCTCACATTATGAAGCTAAGAAGAAATTAAGAAAGATTAGGTTCGGATATCAATCTATCCATGCTTGCATTAATGACCGTGCTTTGTTTTTTTGGAAGGAGAATGATTCAATGCAAAACTGTCTGGTTTGTAAAGAGAGTAGATGGGTTCACAAAAACAAAAAGGGGAAAAAAGTACCAAAAAAGTGTTGCGATACTTTCCTTTAACTTCCCGGCTTCGACGAGGGTATAGTTCTAGATCCACGGCAAAAGATATAATCTTGCATAATTCTATACGTTCAACGGATAGTATGATGTGTCATCTGGTTGATGGAAAGGCATGGCAAGAATTTGGTAACACATATATTCTATTTTTCCAAAGAACCCAACGCTAGGATTCGGTTGTTGATCGCTTTAATCCATTCTGTAACACGAATCTATCTTACAGTATGTAGCCGGTAGTGTTGACAACCTACAATATACCACTATGGTTATGTATGAAACAGTCTTCTTTCATGTTAACTTTGCAAATACCTGACCTTAAATCACCTGGAAAGGATATTGATGTTTTCCTAAGTCCTTTAGTGGATGAGTTCAAAATGTTGCTGGCCGAAGGAATCCAAATGAGAGATACCTCAACCAACAATGTATTCAGGATGCGTGTGACACTATTATAGACTATTAACGATTATACTGCTAGCAACTTGTATAGATGGAGTGGTCAAGGTTATCCGACCAATTTAACAACCATGAACATAATTGAAGAGGAGCTGGTCCAAAAATTAGCGAACTCCTACCTGGATTAGCTATACAGGGGAAAACATGGCAGAAAGGGCCTAAATTTAAAACGGGCATAACTTAGACTACGTTTGGAGTTACGGGGGCCATAACCAGTCAACGGAAAGGTCTTGACGAGCCGGGTCATTCTTCAAATGTCATGGTCTGTTTGTTCTTGTTTTTCTGTAAGAAACGTTTTTCTTGCAGTTTGAAGAATGGACCTTTGGATGATTCTTGAGTGGCATTGAACTTCTTTTCTTTAGGTGGATAGTAGTAACAACTGCTTGCATAATGATTGTATCTTCCACACACCAAGCAAAACTTGGCAATCTTATCACTTTCAAAGTTCACGTAATCCTTACGTGAGAGAAGATCAATAAATTTATTTGGATTTTTCTTGTTATGTTATTTCTTCTTCAAGTGTGTTCACAAACTTTTGTGATGAATTACATATGTCATATGACTTTGATTTCACAAAATTTTGTGAATCCTTCTTGGAATTTAACATTCACCTTTTTCATAAGTAGAAGAACTTCTAGATCTTCCTTGAGTTTCATCCTGTTCTTGAATTTCCTCACTAATTCAAATGGAATGCATTCACTCAGATAGTTTGTTTGAATCTTCCTTCCATCTTTGGTGATAACCATAGTTTTCTCATTTGTAACTAACAGAGGCACACCATCCCCCTTTTCATCCATTTACATGGATCATAAATCCTCCTTTTCTTCTACAATAATTACTTTTTCTTCTCTGGATTGAACTTAATTTGATTTGTCAAGTTGATTTAGATCAAAGTTTGGTTCATTTATTGAACCATAGTCACTTGGTGGTGGAACCTTATGGTATCCAATTCCATCTGTAACTTTATCATGAATTTGAGTATCTAAGAGCCTCAAAAAAATTTAGATGCAAACTCATACTTATCCACATGAACTTTTGTTTTAGCTTGTTTGGATCTTGTGGATTTCAACTTAGCTAATAGATCATTAATTTGTGTTTTCATATTTTTTTTGTTCATGTGTTAAAGATGATATTTGTTTCTTTAAACATTCAATCTTTTTTTTTACTATTTTATGTTCTTTTGAAACTCGGATCTCATGTTGTGATATACTTTATTTTGATCTATTAGACTCTGGTTGTGCTTTTTATAACTTAAGACCTTATCAATGCAAGCTTGAGAGCCAAGATGTTTAAATACCATCTTACTTAATCCGGGGCACCCACACCCAATTCCTTTGTACATTAAAATTCCCTCTAGTCATTTTGTCATTTGGACATGTCATTGATACAATTATACTATTAAATCATAGATTAACCTTGAGGTTAGCTTGAACTTTTTGTGCAACAAACAATATACTTGTGTGACATACAAAGCTTCATATTGCAAGGTGAGTTTCATAGCCCCTTTTACATTATTCTTGTTTACAAATACTCAGTGTGGAACATGTCTACAATACTTTACTTATACAATTCAATTACTATGTTCTTATGCAAAGTATATGTGCTTTATGTCTTAAACTACTTGGTGATACATGTGTTCATGTTTTAGTATAATCATTAACTTGAGTTGCAAGCCTAAGGTAGTACCGATTATGATCATATATATGGGAATCCGATTCATTACTTAACACAAATCTTGGCGGATTTGTGTATACATTTTGGTATCGTTCATAACACAATAATGTGGATTGTGTATACATTGTTTATATTACATGGCTTGATTGTACACTTAGAACCTTGTATGTTTTCAAATTTATGCCTTAGATTTGATTTGGACATATTGAATTGTAAATCATTTTCAACTTTTGTTGGTGTCAAAACCTATGTTACTTACTAACTACTTGTAGTTGACATTTACTTAACATGTTTCAGGTTCACACGTTTGAGGACAAGTCTTGATCATATAGGACTATGGACCTAGTTATATTTAATTTAAACTTTGATTATGTCATGTTTCTTTTAAACTGTGTATTTCTTATTCCCTTGTAAAATGGATACTTAATGTGGTTAAATAAATACTGAAATTCATTTAATAGTTGATCACGTGCTTTCGAACAACTGCGTCAGCCCCGGTATATAATCCGTCGTCGGTCGGGGTGTTACATGTGTGCTCTTCTCATTCTTGAATATAATCTTTTTTTCTCTAAGAGAGTGCATAGTAAAAGAATGTTGGATGTCCATTTCTTTAAGATCACCCAGGTGAAAATACTCTAGATATTCTTTGATGAATAACATGTTGTTTAGGGTATCCACTACAAAATCTCCATTGTTTGGACCAACTTCAAGAAGGAGAAATGGAGAACTATTTTTACTGTGACCTATAGGAGTAGGAGGATAAGTAACTATGGGAGGATGATAGTTACTATGATGAACTTGAGAAGTAGTCATAACATCAGATACATGAGCATATAATGCAACTGATGTAGTGTTGTGATCTAATCTATACCCCTTCTTTATTTCTTTGTCTCGAATCATTTAAAGTTCATAAGTTTCCCGCATTCCATACAGTTCACACATTATAAGTGTCTTCAGATTCTCATTTATTCTAATTGGAATAGTATACAATGTCCAGGCTGTAGGGAGAGATCTAATGAACTTCTTCAAAAATCACCATTTTCAATCTTTACACCAGCACCTTGTATTTCTCCCACAAGATATGTATACCGATTATATTGAGTGGTCATTGACTCACCTTTAATGTATAAAACAATTTCATACAATTTCTTGAGCAAGTATTTTATGATTTCTTTCACTTCATCTAACCCAACAAACATGACCTCTAGAGCTTTCAACATATATTTAACAGTCTTGAACACTTTAAAGTTGTGATAAATCTCATTAGGTAAAGACATTTGAATAGCACCTAGTTTCTTGAAACAACTTCTATTCTTTTTTGTCTTCATCGTAATACATTGAAGGTTCTTTTGGAACAACATTACATATAAATTATTGGTGTGTGTAAAGTGTATATAGAATTTAATAAAGATTTTTCACACAACGGTGTTTTAAATAAAGAAACGATTGTCACCTTAGGACTAACTACACACACAATAGGCAAGTGCACATATCGTATAAGTAGTATAGTTTTAGGCAAGAATCGAGTATCGATCCGTGAACACGATAGCTCCTGATAATAAACCTTTGTCACTGTCTAGCCAATCAAAGTAGAAGATTTGATATTTTTGTGTTTTTAAACTAAATAAACATAAAAGATAGATACAAGGCAGGACAAATAAACAAGCAAGAGAGGATATTCACTTAGACTTCGAATCCACTTAGCCAAACAATGACAATATATACAGATTCATGATGAGTTCATTTTACACACGTGCAATACGGAAATACAATAGACTCCCGTCAGGGTTATCTAATTATATGACTCTTCGAAAAGTTAAAGCGATATTAACACAACAACCACCTAAAATCATTCTATGCAAACCCAATGATAGCATTATGTTGAATATAAATATGAACTAATATCCCGCTAAAGACTCTTAGTCCCATAACTCTTTGGAAAGCAAATACGATAAACACATATTAACCACCTCGAATCACATAATGAAAACATAATCAAGAAGTTCTTCAACTTGTGAATATCAAATCACGAATATATGAACTACAAATTCAATCTAGCAAATTATAATAACACATAGACAATGACATGATGAATTCACAACGAATGTAACGGCTAGAGGTGCACAAACCGGTTTTTTTTTCGGAACCGGATCCGGACCGGTTCCGTCAACGTTGGTCAAGAACCGGATCCATTAGAACCGGTTCCGAATTGGATCCGGTTCCGGGTGTGGAGACTTGGAACCTATTGGGACCCGATCGGATATTTAGAACCGGACCGGATAAAAAAAACCGGTTCCGGAAAAAGAAAAAAAATTTAAAAAATTAACAAAGATACACTATAAAATACATGTTTTATTTATTTTATAGATTTTTTTAAGTTATTTAACAATAGTTCGTACAAAAAAAATACAAAAAACATAATTGAATCACAAAGCATTAATTATTTATTATGTTTTCAATATTCTTCGTCGTAGTCTTTGTAACATCGGTTTTCATTCTTCTTCGCTTGAGATACGTTGGGCTTCATCGTAAGCTTGTTCTTCGTCCGAAAGTGGAGTCGCCGCCCCATGTTCTACTTCGAATTCATGTATTTCTTGTTCAACGTCAAGCTTGCCTTCTAGTTTTGCAACATGTTGTACACGTTCGGCGGCATCCAAATGGTCCTTCAAGCAAATACACATCTCCATAGATTCCGGTGTAAGCCTCGTTCTTCGAATAGATAAAACCTTGCCACTAAGAGAAAAAGCGGATTCCGAAGCTACTGTGGAAGCTTGGACGGTTAGTAGGTCACGGGCCATTGCGGCTAGAACGGGATATTGGGATTCCCTTCCTTGCCACCAACTCAAGATATCAAAGTTTTCAAACTCTTCGGATCTTAGAGTAGAAATAAAGTCGGTTGCTTGATATCTCCCAAGCTCGCTACTTAGTGTGGTTCCACGAGCTCGTTTAGTATTTTCGTTTCTTAAAGTGTTAATTAAATTTAGCATCGGGTTCCTTGAACTACTAGAAGTTGAACCCGAACCCATTGATTCACGTATGTTTGATGGATCACCACTTCCACCATATTTGCGTAAATAATAATCAAACATATTATTAAAAGCCGAATTGAAATCCCTTATTGCATTTGATTCAAAATTTGGGTCTTCCTCGAACATATTTAAATCATCCGATATTGATCCAATTAATGTTTCAACACCGGTTACATTAATCGTTGGGTTTAAGGCGGCCGAACATGTAACAACGGCCGACATTTCTGAAAAATATTTTTTAAATTTAGCTTTCATAGGTTTTACCATTTTTTCAAAAATAGGGCCGTGATATTCAAACTCTTTTAATTTATTACATATTAAGTATAATTGTTGAAGTATTAGCGAAGACGTGGGATAATAAACTTCCGATAAACATGTAGTTGCATTTTTAAAAACCTCAAGCAAATTAGTTAGTTTCTCGATCATATCCCAACTTATATTATCAAATTTTTGTAAACAACGTTTCTTTTGTACAAGTTCATCATGGAAATGTTTTAAAGTAATTCTTTGCCTTAAGGCCGATTCAAACATTTTCCAAGTCGAGTTCCATCTAGTAGGTACGTCCCAATTCGGACCTAAAAAGATGGAATCCGTTTGTTGGCACAAGTTTCTATAGTTTATATATCTATTTTTGCTTGTGCTAAAAACTTCACGTAACATCACTTTAAAATTTTCTTTTACGTCTCTTATTTCTTGGACGTTTAGACCGTCTTGCACAACCAAGTTAATGATGTGTGCAACACATCGACTATGAAAAAAAACACCGTTACAAGGCGGTTCATATTTTATTTTTAATTTTTCGACCGCGTTTGTGTTATTTGAAGCGTTATCAAAAGATATTGAAAATATTTTTGGTTGAATTTTATAAGTTTGAATTACCGAGTCTAAAATATAAAATAAGTTTTCAACGGTATGTGGATATCCAAAATAATCAAACGCAATCGTACACTTCATCATTTGTCACGACTCCGGTTGAACCCAATGTGCGGTAACGCAAAGGTACGATTCGGGTAAACCATGTGGAGCGGACCAAACATCCGTTGTTAAGTTAATGCCGGTATTTATATTTTCAAAACCTAAAATTAATTCTTTTTTAGCTCTTTTCCACATTTTTAAACAATCTCTTCTCAAAGTAGAACGACTTACATTTGTGTAACTCGGTTGAAGCGTCTCTTGTATCATCCTTGTCAAGCGCGGATTATCTAAATGATCAAAAGGCAAGCCTTCTTGAATGACGAAATGTGCCATTCTCTCACGAACCCTCTCGACATTGTATTGCCAAACTCCTCCATCCCTACCAATTTGAGTTTGATCTTCACCTTCTTGAGTGTGTCTTGCGTGACTAGCAATATGTTTCCTCAAGCTGCTATTTCCCGCTGCACCCAAAAGTCTACCACAACGTTTACAACGAGCCTTTTGCGAACCGTTTGACATTTCGCATAAATTGAAATAAACCCATATTTCTTGGTTTCGGGATCAAGGAAGTACTGACACAACCGTAACATCGCTAGTAGAACCACCAACCGAATTTTGAGTGCTTGCGGAAGCGGAAGCCATGAGAGCGTCTTTTTTTTGCTTAAAGTGAGCGTTTTTTTGCGTTTTAAGAGCGTTTTTGAGTTTTGAGAGCTAGAATGTTGTGGTGAACTAACCCATACACCCAATACCTATTTATACTAAATTTCAATCCTTAAAAACAAAAAAAAAAACAAAAAAAACGGGCATAAAACGGCTATATAGCCGTTTTTTTTAACCCCAACGGCTAGAACCGGTTCGGAACCGGTTCCAAAATGTCCGAAAAAACCGGTTCCAAAATATCCGATTTTTATCCGGTCCGTCAAAAAACCCAGAACCGGTCCCGGAACCGACGGTTCTCAAAATATCCGGACCGGTTCTAAAAAAACCGGTTCTAGCCGGATCCGGTTTCGGATAATCCATCGGATCGGTTCCGGTTCCGGTTCTTTTGTGTACCTCTAGTAACGGCCTTTCCAAGCATATACACAAGGATGCACATTTGAAAAACAATCATATATATTCTAATCCCCATCCATCATTCCTAGTCAAATGCCATGAATACATACACATACATGCATATATTCATGAATAAATACTTAAACACATACGGTTTTCCAACATGATATGGTCAAGATACCCACGAGATAGAACATATACTCAAATCAAACAAACACACATAATCAGTGAAGAAGATTAAAAAACATGTTAAAGTCATCAACATAAACTCATCAAAAATCAAATACACATCATCAAAGTTAGCTAAGTTTCATCTAATCTAAGTGAATCAAGATGTTTAGCCCAAAAGCCTTACAAACTCGACAACAAAACTCAAGAACATGGACGAAAACATAGTAGCTCTAGTAATCAAACCAATAAAATGAGAAGAGGTGGGTTGTGTGAGGTTAAATCTTCCTTGAAAGTGTTAGATCTTCAATCTTGCAAGATCTGCCCAAAAATCGCCAAAATGGGTTAGGAGAACTAGGGTTTGGTGTAAAAGATGGAATCCCGTCAAATTAGGGAGAATTGTGGGTTAAAAAAAGAGGAATTTGCGTCTGCACATGGCCATGTCCGAAAGTGACATGCCCATGTGGACCATCTGATAGCACATCCTGCAGTGTTCTCAGCAGCTCACATGGCCATGTCAGAATTTGACATTGCCATGTCAGAAAATTTTATTTTTTGAGAATTTTTTCAAGTCTTGAGTTTTTCACCAAAAATCACCACGTTCCCATCGAGAGCTGCGATATTCAAATTAAACACAAATAAGTGTCCGAACCAAAGGATTTGCAACCAAAAACAATCAAAATGGGGGAAATATGCATTATTTACAAGTGTATTTATTAACATATCAAACATCCCCACACTTGAACTATGCTTGTCCTCAAGCAAACTCTCATGCAAAAGTTTTAAAATAATCCCATTCGCAAAACAAAAGATGGGAAGCAGTCTATCAGCTAACAAGAGATCCAAACTCATATAAGATTATTGACAATTCAACAGTCAAAAGAAGAAACCAAACGAGTTAAACGTATTTTTGTGTTTTCTTTTCAAAACTTGGCAATATCTATTCAATCATAAAAAGTCTATTAGATCTTTCTTTTATGCAAGAGCTTAAACCTGTCTCAAAAGTTCACTCAACACTCGGTTATTTATATGTTCAAGTGTATAAATGAATCACTGAATGCCAAACAATGAAACAACATAATCATAGGCTTGCAAAGGAATCAAGTCTCCACCAATTACACGAGAAAATGCATAAATCAAGAGGACTTTGATGGGTTGTAACGTGGCTAGGGTTAAGGGTATGGAATTTGGGATATAAGGTGGCTAAATAGTTAAAATCCAGAATAGTTAGAAGCTAAATGTGAACAAGTATACCGAGCATAAGTAAAAATAAATAAAAAACTTAAACATAACTCATAGCGAGCTAAGATAAAGATTCTTCACTTCAATACACAAGATTTGCTCATCTTATTTCTTTCTTTCTAATACGAAACTACTACAACAATTTAATTTTCTGATTTTTTTTCTTTTTTTTTGCGTCTAGTTTTTTGTAATGTAAATACATTTTTTAAAGCTGCAACTAACGTTCAAAGAAACAACAAACGTCCTAAACAAACTAACTAGAAAACACAAGTTAGACAACCAACACAAACCGAAATTTTAACACAAAGGTTTAAAAATAAAAGGCTAGTTTGGCAAAGTGGGTTTAAAATATGGGTTATAACACAAAGAGGGAACAAGGCTCAACGTGGCGACTAGTGGTAATAATGTGGGTATGGTAAAAGAAATGAAAAAAAGGTCGTACAAAGTGGGTGATCCTAACGCCTCTATCATTTTCATACAAATACTTAGTTCATGATCTTGAAATGCATGTCCTAAGAAATTTCTAATATGAATGCAACATCTGGCTCACTCAAAAATCAACAAAAACGTGAACATGTAGTGCAATATGGCACACACAACCCCTAAAGGCTAAAAAATGCTCACGAAAACGGAGGGATAAGGGTCAAGGTTCAAACACATGCATAAATGTCATATTTTTCAACTTGCCAGGCTTTCAAGATATTCCAAAATGTTTTATTGCAACACTCGAGAATTTCATTTAATTGTGTGATGCCGACAATGCAATCATGCTTAAGGATCTAAAATAAGGATAAATTGTCACACCCCCAATTTTAACTAACGGAGTTTTACCGTTTTGGAAGTGACAAACCAGTATCTCAGTCATTAGTTACATTGAACGACTCTATATGGGACTCAAATGAAAATATCATATCAATCAGAGTTAATGCGGAAGCGTATAAAGAAAGTAAAAGCGCAAAACAAACGCGCCCAAAAAGTCCAGTCCAAACATAGTATAAAACAGTCCAAACGAAATAATAAAACACAATTCAAAAGTAGGACTCCATGCATGTCCTATATGTGCACCTGTGCCTTATCTTAGCGACCTGAGAAAACATGTAAGAAAAGAGGTCAACACGAGGTTGGTGAGTTCACAGGTTTCAATATATAAATAAACGTTTACCAGATTTATTGTTCATTCAATATGTATCTATAGGTAGCTAACCTACGTTTCATGTTTAACTTAAGCGCTCGCACCTGAAGCTGACTGTTTGTTTATTTGCCTTCTGTTAGGTCTATAAACTCTAGCGATGTGAGTAGGCTAACATTTCACCCGTTCGACCTCAAATCGAGTTAGCGCGACTAACGCGGGTGGGATTTGTAAAACCCAGTAGTACTACTAAACATTACCTCACTAAGATCCATATTAACGGTCCGATGTGTGCTGAGGACTTTCAGTGATAGCGTGTTACGCTTAGCTTTAACATTGATAACATATGAATTATAATAATCTTAAAATAGTTGTTTCATGTTTTCCCCCCAAGTTAAAACAGTAAAAGGGGCCGTGAAAACTCACCTGATTGCGTACGTAGTAATCACACAAGTATGAGATTTGAATCTCAAGCGTTAGCCTGCAACGGATTACGTATGTCCTAGAATTACAAACAGCAATTAGGGACCCATTTGGATTTGTGATGACACACGGAAGATTAGAACTCCTTTAAACATTCTACGGATTAACGGGTAAACGAACGAGTTTACGGGAATACGGATTTTTATTTACAGATGAATGCGTTTCGTGATGAATGACAAATAATATACAATAATTATTGTTTTGAAAATAAAAATATAAATATTTATCAAAAGAATCTGACAAAAGGTTTTCTCACACACGACCGCGCCTAAGACAAGGCACGACCGCGTTAAGGTCACGGGCGCGACCGTGCTGGTCAGGGGCGCGGCCGTGTTGATCAAACAGAAGACACAACAAAGCTGATCACTAGGCACGACCGTGTCTGTGCCAGGCATGACCGTGTCTAGGGTTCTGAGGCACCACCAGGTCTATCCAAGAGGCACGACCGGGCAGAGTGTGAGGCATAACCGTGCTAAAACTTTGGCACGACCGTGTCTCCTGGATATACAGACACAGAGTTTAACAGAATAACCCAATAAGTCTAAATCCGTTTGGTTTTGATTGCGATTGACCAAAAGGACATGGGGGGTTCTGTTTAACATGTATAGGAAATTCTCTGAACGAGTTTAATTTGAAAAACATCACGTTTAAGTTCGTTTAATTCTAGATTTAATAAACCAAAACCCTAGGTGAAGAACACCAAATCAAATTGAATAATTCAGATAAGATTACATGTTAAAATCATAGGGCTTTCAATAGACAGAGGATTTCGAATCTTGTCATGCAATTTAATTAGATTGAGACTGGTTTTAATGTATAGATCTATTAACCCAAAAATGGTATGAACCCTAGAATTAGAACATGATAAATTCGAAATTATAAACCCAGATTATCATAGGGCTTATGATCTAGAGACTGAGACGAAACTATAGGAACAAACAATTACCAGAAAGATATACGAATTGAAGGTGCTCGAGTAAAACCTAGTCGCGGCTCTGATGGGATGATCCTCCGGTGTCTCCGACTGCTTTTTCGGCCAAATTAAAATGCACAAAAGCTTCACAGAGGGTCGTACAAGATGTGTGTGTAGATTATTTGCGTAATGACGCTCCCAACTAATCGAATTTACAAGATATGCGAGGTGATTCGACGGTTTCAAGTTAAAGACAAAGATGGAGTTGAATTGGGCCATTACGAGTGTTAAAGTGCCGAATAATGGACCAGTAATGATCCGCGTTTAGAGATTATACGTTACAACTTGATATTTGAACGGATTTGCGATTAAATACTGCGTTTACGTTTCAACCGGGCAAGAGGCGCGACCGTGCCAAGGCACTTGGTGCGACAGTGCCAAAACAAGGCGCGACTGTGCCTACTAGGGTTTCTGGTTATTTACAAAACCAGCCCTTGCAACTTCAGCTTTGAGAGAATTGATCCCTTGTTTTTAGAATTGAGTTAACTTGGTTAGGATTTAACAGAATATTTAACGGAATTGCTAACGGGGTTAACTTGAAAATTCGGATTGTCACATCATCCCCTAGTTGAAAGAATTTTCGTCCCAAAAATTAAATAAATAATTAAATTTTTTTTTCCGGATGTCACATCATCCCCTAGTTGAAAGAATTTTCGTCTCGAAAATTAAAATAGTACCTTAAGAGCTTGACATGGAGTGCTTGAACAGATTAGGATACTTGCGTATCATCTGATCCTCAAGCTCCCACATGAATTCCGGTCCGTGTTTCGAGTTCCAACAGACTCTGACACGAGGGATTTTACTGCGCTTAAGCCTTTTAACTTCCCTATCCATGATTTCCACAGATTCTTCGATGAAACGCAACTGTTCATCGATGCGTAGTTCCTCAAGAGGAACCGTGAGTGACTCGCCTGCCAGGCATTTCTTCAAGTTTGAGATGTGAAAGACGTTGTGTACACCACTAAGTCCTTCAGGTAGGTCTAGTTGATATGATACTGGACCAATTCTCTTCACTATCTTGAATGACCCAACAAACGAGGATTCAGTTTGCCCCGTTTCCTAAAACGAATGACACCATTTCAAGGTGAGACTTTTAACAAGACCATATCCTCTAGTTGAAATTCTAACGGTTTACGACGCTTATCGGCATAACTCTTTTGACGATCACGAGCTGCTGCCATACGGTTTCTAATTTGGACGATTTTCTCAGAAGTTTCAAGTACAAGCTTAGGACCAGTAAGTTGTCTATCTCCAACCTCGGCCCAACAAATAGGGGAACGGCATTTCCGTCCATATAGTGCTTCAAATGGAGCTGCCTTGATGCTAGTGTGATAAATGTTATTGTAGGAGAACTCCACCAACGGTAGGTGAGACTCCGAAGTGTTACCGAAATCAATCACACAAGCTCGTAACATATCCTCCAGAGTTTGAATTGTACGCTCCGTCTGGCCATCAGTTTGAGGGTGGTATGCTGTGCTCATATCTAGACGCGTGCCTAAAGCTTTATGTAATGATTGCCAGAAACGAGAGGTGAATCGTGCATCACGATTCGAAATGATAGAGATTGGCACCCCGTGCCGAGAGACTACTTCTTTCAATTAAATACGAGTAAGCCTCTCCATTTTTTCAGTTTCTTTGATTGCTAAGAAGTGAGCGGAGTTTGTTAAACGATCAACGATTACCCAAATGGTATCACATCCGGTAGGAGTTCGTGGCAATTTTGTGATAACGTCCCTGGATATCTGCTCCCATTTCCACATGGGAATCTCCGGTTGCTGGAGTAGTCCGGAAGGCTTTTGATATTCAACCTTGACCTTTGCGCAAGTCAGGCACTTGCTCACATAGGTGGCTATATCGGCCTTCATCCTTGGCCACCAATACAGCACCTTTAGGTCATGGTACATCTTGTTAGAACCTGGATGAACGGAGTAACGAGATTTATGAGCTTCATCCATGACTAGTTCCCTTAAGTTCCCGAATACCGGAACCCATATTCACTCGGCGAAGTAGCGACTGCCGTCAGACTTGACCTCGAGTTGTGCTTCCATATCGCGTGTGGCTTCCAGCGGTAGGTTTTCCTCCTTCATGGCTTCGAGTTGAGCACTACAGATTTTTTCAGGTAATCCGGGGTGAATAGTAAGCTGTAATGCTCGAACTCATTTGGGATTGGTTTCCTTTCGACTTAGGGCATCATCTACAACATTAGCGTTACCCGGATGATACCAGATCGCACAGTCATAATCATTCAAGAGCTCGACCCAACGACATTATCTCATGTTCAGCTCTTTCTGCTTGAAGATATGCTGAAGATTCTTGTGATCGGTGTAGATAGTGCACTTGTTACCGTACAAGTAATGTCTCCATATCTTAAGTGCGAAAACTACGGCTCCCAACTCTAGGTCATGAGTGGTGTAGTTTTTCTCGTGAATCTTTAGTTGACGCGAATCATATGCGATCACGTTTTCTCGTTGCATCAACACACAACCTAGACCCTGAATGGATGCGTCGCAATACACCACAAAATCATCCGTTCCCTCCGGAAGAGCTAGAAAGGTGCACTACAAAGTTTATGCTTGAGGAGTTGAAATGCTGACTCCTGGTTGTCGCCCCAGTTATAGGCTTTACCATTCTGAGTTAAGGTAGTTAGAGGTTGTGCAATTTTAGAAAATCCCTCGATGAATCGACGGTAATAACCAGCCAATCCCAGAAATTGTCGCACCTCTATCGGAGTCGTTGGTGCGGCCCAATTTTTGATGGCTTCTATCTTTGATGGATCGACATGTATTCCCTTCTCGTTAACCACATGTCCTAAGAATTGAACTTCCCGGATCCAGAATTCACACTTGGAAAACTTAGCATACAGCTGCTCCTGCTTAAGTAATTCCAGAATTAAGCGTAGATGATCCTCATGTTCCTCCTCGCTCTTGGAATAAATGAGGATGTCGTCGATAAAAACGATGACAAATTGATCAAGGTATGGCTTACACACACGGTTCATGAGGTCCATGAACACCGCGGGTGCATTTGTTAATCCGAAAGGCATGACCATAAACTCATAGTGGTCGTACCTTGTCCTGAAAGCAGTCTTAGAGATATCTTCATCTCGGACTCTCAATTGATGGTAACCGGACCTAAGATCTATCTTGGACTAGAAACTTGATCCTTGGAGTTGATCGAAGAGATCATCTATACGGGGCAGAGGATAACGTTTCTTAATTGTCACTTTATTCAATTCACGGTAGTCGATACACATACGGAAAGTCCCGTCTTTCTTCTTGACAAACAGAACTGGAGCTCCCCATGGCGATGAGCTAAGTCAGATGAAACCTTTATCCAACAATTCTTGTAGCTGAGTGGATAGCTCTTGTAATTCACTAGGTGCTAATCTGTAAGGTGCCGGAGCGATTGGTTCCGCTCCGGGTGCTAGATCGATTTGGAATTCAACTTGACGGTGTGGTGGCAGACCAAGCAAATCCTCAGGAAATACTTCCAGAAAATCACGAACGATGGGAATATCATCAATTTTCTTCTCTTCCTATGGCTGCTCAGCAACGAGAGTCAGAATAGCAGTATGCCCTTTTCGAAGACATTTCTATGCTTTCATGAAGGATATGATGCCCATGACTGCACCAATCTTTTCACCCTGAACGGAAAGAGTTTCTCCACTCGGAAGAGGAATGCGAACGATCTTCTCACTACAGATGATTTCGGCTTGGTATTTAGATAACCAATCCATGCTGACAATTACTTCAAAACTACCAAGTGTGACCGGCATAAGGTCGATATCAAGTTTATGACCAGTCAACTCAAGCTTACAACCCTTAAGAATGTGGGTTGCTTCAATTATTTGGCCATCAGCTATTTCTAATATGTACTTAGCTTTTAATAGATTTGGAGTTTCTTTTATCATATCACTAAGTTTTCTTAGATATAAAACTCCTATCAGCACCAGTGTCAAATAGGACAGAAGCAAAGTAATTGTTTAAGAGGAACTTACCGGTGACCACATTATGATCATATCGAGCTTCTCCAGATCCTAGCACGAAGGCTCATCCCTTTGCACAATTCCCTCCATTATTGCCATTGTTGCCACCATTGTTGTTGTTCTGATTAGCGTTGTGATTTTCATTACCTCCTTTCTTTAACTGAGGACAATTCTTACGAAAGTGTCCATCCTTCCCACACTCGAAACAACCCTTTGTAGACCCAGGCTGTTGAAAAGGCTGCTTGGCTGCAAGTCACTCCTACAAACTTTGGCAGCATGGCCTATCTTGCCACACCGCTGACAACGGTTACAAATCCCGAAGTGATGAAAGTTGCACTTGTTACACCTAGGGATTTCCCCGCATAACCACCTTGATTTTGACCTGAAGAGGTCGTCTAATTAAAGTTCTTAGTAGGCTCAAACGTTCGATGCTGCTGTTGAGGTTGATTGAACTGGGGTCCCTTGGAGTTGGAGTGAGAGTTGGAATTGTGATCAAACTTGCGCTTATGATTGTCGGTGGATTTAGAGGCTGAACCCCTCGGAGGTAGAGTCCCTTGAGTCATCGCCTGATCGGTTAACTTGTGGGCTAGTCTGATAGTCTGCTGGATGGTACTAGGGTTGGACGAAGTAACCATACTCTGAATATGAGGCACTAAGCCTCCAATGTATATCTCAATCCTCTTGTAATCAGGAGTCACCATGTGTGGGAGCGAGTGGTATATAGTTCAATCTCAGAACCTTCCATTTTCTGGTCCAGAATTCTCCTTCCAACTTCTGAATCTCATCTAGAGGACAGTACTCCTCCTTCATCATCGTCTTAAAATCCTCCCACGAAAGTGCATTGGCCATGGCTAGACCCAACATTTGGACCTGAGCGTTCCACCATGTGAGAGTCGGGCCCTCCAAAGTACCAGAAGCAAATTTATCCTGATTGGCCAAGGGACAGTTTCTCATGGCAAATACCGACTCTACTTTCTCGAACCACCGAAGTAGTCCGACAGCTCCTTCAGCTCCACTAAAGGTGTGGGGCTTACAGTCCATAAATGTCTTGAATGTGCATGTTGGTTGCTGATTCTGCTAAACTGGATTTTGAAACATAATATAGGATCGGAATTATAAAGCTTGGGAAAGGCGCTTTGAGAGATGAATTAACCTCACTAGTCAAATGGTTTTAGCATTTACCTGCAACATTCTATGCTGATAGAGCCTCAACTATACTATCGTTGATTAGTGCCGCCAGCTCCGCTGCAGTCATGTTGATGGTGCCTCGGCCACCAGCACGACCTCCGCGTCCTCTTCCTGACATGATTCTTCACATTCACAAATACAAAATAATGAGAAATATATCGCATTTCAAACATTGTATGTACAAGTAAGGAAATGATAACACAACATCTAATTTTTCAAAATTAAATAAATTGTAAAGCTACAAAATAAATAACTCAAAACATCAAACGTCTCATGCTTTTATTGAATAGGAACAACCTTACCCATCTAGGTTTGAAATAGAAAGAACATAAACAAAGCATAAATGAAAGGAAAGATAAGATAGAATAATCATCAAACATCCTCTTCATCGGAGGAAACACATGATAGTGCATCATCAATCTCAACCAGCTCCTCCTCGGGTGGCCCCTCCTCTAAGGGCTCATCCTCAAACGGCTCATCCTCGTGGTCAGAAAGTAGGACATTCTCCGACCAAAGTGCTGCTTGCATTTGGGCTTCCAAATGGGTAACTCTCTCCAGAATTCCCTCAGCAACATGGTCCGAGGTGTCCACCCTCATCTCCAAATGCTGAACTCTATCCACCAGATGGTTATGGACATGATCCGTCACTGCTAGCTCAGCGGTCAAAAGCTCTATCCCTACCTTATTCTCCTCTATTTGTGACTCCCGCTGCAGAATGCCGGGTGTCTCATCAGTAGCATCTTTCACAATTCTTAACTCCCTAGACATGTAAAATACAAAAGCTACAAAAGCTTGTTCCATGGTACATGGCAAGCTAGGTAAAGTAAATGATGAGGAAGTGGAACAAAAGTAGGGTGATGGGACATTTCCCATTTCGATCCATCTTTGGATCATTTTCGGGTATTCATTCCAATTGCGTGCAGGATTCCTTGCTTACGCGCTACTCGGTTCACCCTGATCAACCGAATTGTCACTAGAACTAGTCCGGCGCCTTTTGGGCTCTAGGGATGGTAAAATAGGTGCATCATGTCCTGGTGCCTTAGGTGATGGTGGTGGGGTTGACGACATGGTCCTGTAACATAATATATAAGTGCCAACACATAACGCTTATGATATGTAACTAATGTGTGAGGTATAGTCTAGTATGCAATCCTAGTTCTCTATAACCAATGACTCTGATACCAATCTGTCACACCCCCAATTTCAACTAACAGAGTTTTACCGTTTGGGAAGTGACAAACCAGGATCTCAGTCAATAGTTACATTGACCAACTCTATATGGGACTCAAATGAAAATATCATACCAATCAGAGTTAATGCGAAAGCGTATAAAGAAAGTAAATTCGCAAAACAAACGCGCCCAAAAAGTCTAGTCCAAACATAGTATAAAACAGTCCAAACGAAATAATAAAACACAATTCAAAAGTAGGACTCCATGCATGTCCTATATGTGCACCTGTGCCTTATCTCAGCGACCTGAGAAAACATGTAAGAAAAGATGTCAACACGAGGTTGGTGAGTTCACTAGTTTCAATATATAAATAAACGTTTACCAGATTTATTGTTCATTCAATATGTATCTATAGGTAGCTAACCTACGTTTCATGTTTAACTTAAGCGCTCTCACCCGAAGCTGACTGTTTGTTTATTTGCCTCATGCTAGGTCTATCAACTCTAGCGATGTGAGTAGGCTAACATTTCACCCTTCGACCTCAAATCGAGTTAGCGCGACTAACGCGGGTGGGATTTGTCAAACCCAGTAGTACTACTAAACATTACCTCGCTAAGATCCATATTAACGGTCCGATGTGTGCTGAGGACTTTTAGTGATAACGTGTTACGCTTAGCTTTAACATTGATAACATATGAATTATACTATTCTTAAAATAGTTATTTCATGTTTTCCCCCCAAGTTAAAACAGTAAAAGGTGAAAACTCACCTGATTGCGTAGATAGTAATCACACAAGTATGAGATTTGAATCTCAAGCGTTAGCCTGCAACGGCTTACGTATGCCCTAGAATTTCCAACAACAGTTAGGGACCCATTGGGATTTGTGACGACACACGGAAGATTAGAACGTCTTTAAACATTCTAAGGATTAACGGGTAAACGAACGAGTTTACGGGAATACGGATTTTTATTTTAAGATGAATGCGTTTCGCGATGAATGAAAAATAATATATAATAATTATTGTTTTGAAAATAAAAATATAAATATTAATCAAAACATTCTGACAAAAGGTTTTCTCATACACCACCGCAGACAAGACACGACCGCGTTATGGTCACGGGCACGACCGTGCTAGTCAGGGGCGCGACCGTGTTGATCAAACAGAAGACACAACAAAGCTGATCACTAGGCATGACCGTGTCTGAGCCACGACTATGTCTAGGGTTCTGAGGCACGACCAAGTCTAGCCAAGAGGCATGACCGGGTCAGAGTGTGAGGCACGACCGTGCTAAAACTTTGGCACGACCGTGTCTCCTGGATATACAGACACAGAGTTTAACAGAATAACCCAATAAGTCAAAATCCGTTTGGTTTCAATTGCGACTGACCAAAAGGACATGGGGGTTCTGTTTAACAGGTATAGGCAATTCTATGAACGAGTTTAATTTGAAAAACATCACGTTTAAGTTCCTTTAATTCGAGATTTAAGAAACCGAAACCCTAGGTGAAGAACACCAAATCAAATTGAATAATTCGGATAAGATTACATGTTAAAATCGTAGGGCTTTCAATAGACAGAGGATTTCCAATCTTGTCATGCAATTTAATTAGATTAAGACTGGTTTTAAGGTATAGATCGATTAACCCAAAAATGGTATGAACCCTAGAATTAGAACATGATAAATTCTATATTATAAGCCTAGATTATCATAGGGCTTATGATCTAGAGACTGAAACGGAACTATAGGAACAAACAATTACCAGAAAGATATACGAATTGAAGGTGCTCGAGTAGAACCTAGTAGAGGCTCTGATGGGATGATCCTCCGGTGTCTCCGACTTCTTTTCCGGCCTAATTGAAATGCACAAAAGCTTCACAGAGGGTCGTACAAGATGTGTGAGCAGATTATTTGCGTAATGATGCTCCCAACTGATCGAATTTGCAAGATATGAGAGGTGAGTCGACGGTTTCAAATTAAAGACAAAGATAGAGTTGAATTCGGCCATTACGAGTGTTAAAGTGCCGAATAATGGCTCAGTAATGATCCGCGTTTAGAGATTATACGTTACAACTTGATATTCGAACGGATTTACGATTGAATACTGCGTTTACGTTTCAACTAGGCCAGAGGCGCGACCGTGCCAATAATAGGCGCGACCATGCCAAAAAAGGCGCGACCGTGCCTAATAGGGTTTCTGGTTATTTACAAAACCAGCCCCTGCAACTTCAGCTTTGACAGAATTGATCCCTTGGTATTAGAATTGAGTTAACTTGGTTAGGATTTAACAGAATATTTAACGGAATTGCTAACGGGGTTAACTTGAAAATTCAGATTGTCACATAAATGGATGCCAATTTTTGAAATTTTAACGAATTTTTTGCCTAAAATGGGAGGTTTTCTAAAATGCAGTGAGAAGTATAGCATAGACGTGTAAAAGTTCACAAAGCCATCCCCGCACTTGAAATGTACATGCCCTCAATGTACCAAAAATATGAATGAGCAATGAAAATGAATATGAGTGCGGAAAGGGGTGAAACAGAAAACTCCCCTGGTGAATTTCGTGAAGAAACGCTCAATAAGTTCTCAAAAAGCCTCTAAGCGATTCCAAGCGTGAAAACTCCAACTAAAATGTTCACTAACACATTCAAGCGCAAAAGATGAGTATAGTCAAACGGTATAAAGCACGCATACTAAAGTAGTAAATGAAAACGCAAAACGAACACAAATTGTTATTTTTTTTATTTTTTAATGAGTAAAGTGCAATTTACACCCCTGTGGTTTATGCCCGCTGACACTTTGCAACCCTGTTTTAAAAGACGTGCAATTTGCCACCCTATGGTATACTTTCTCTTTGATTTTGCACCCCTCCGTCAAACATCCATCCACTCTACCATCCAGTTATGCGTGAAATGTATCTTTTACCCCTTGAGTCTAACTCCAGTCTCCGGTCTCCACCCCACCCCATCCCAATCTTGCCCTAATTTTCTCTCTAGCCATTCACCCCTTTGTGGTGTGATGAATCCATCAACCGGAGAAATTCCACCTCCTAAAATCCCACCCGACCGTCCTCCTGACCCCATTACTCCTTCGGTTGTGGTGGCTGACTCATCTCAAGAGTCCCTTGATTGCTCGCCCCTTGCGGAATAACCATCTCAGCCTTGCTCGTCTAGGGATGGGATACCGATTGAAGGCACCTCTTCAAGGGGTGGATCCACGGTGGGCAAATCGTCGATCCAAAGTATGGTTGGTGCCTACGGTAGCGGCCAAGCCCCCCTGTCACTCTTACTTGGACTAAAAACTTAATGGGTCAAGGTCTTTCTGTTCAAATTGATGATTCCACCAATCAATCTTGAAGTGGGTTCTAAGTTGATTGATATTTATTGGGATTTAGCCTCTGCTCAAATCCAATTTATTGGGATTTAGCCTCTGCAAGTGGGTTTCTGTTTTGTCATTGTTGTGAATCAAGATTTGATCTTGATGTTAGGGGATATGGAGAAAGAGCATAATACCCTTCTCCTAAAAATTGTTCACGAGATTCATCCTCCATGCCAGAGTTCTGGATCCTCCGGGGACCGGTTTGGGTCATCTGAGCCACTGGAAATGTCCTGGCGGTGTGAGTATCGTGTGGAGAAAGAGTATCGGAAATCTCGAAGGGATTGTGTTGCATTAAAAGGAAGAAGATGATTTTGGGTTTGGATTTTATTTGATTGAGTAAACTGCAATTTGCAACCCTGTTAGACGAAAGTACTATAATATCCTTCTCCTAAACGGCGGAATGGATGGAATTTTGACGGAGGGGTGCAAAATGAAAGAGAAAGTATACCATGGGGTGGCAAATTGCACTTCTTTTAAAACAGGGTTGCAAATTGTCAGCGGGCATAAACCCCAGGGGTGCAAATTGCACTTTACTCTTTTAAATTTTTCTTTTTTGAAAATTTTGGCTGACATGGCCATTTGGACCAGGGACACCGTCATGTGGACCATGTGTTCTGGTAACACAGGCCAGACTTGCTCATGTCTGCCTTGGAAACATAGGCCAGACATGCTCATGTCTGCCATGTGTATGAGAAACAGCCATGAATTGCGATCCACATGGCTATGTGAACGAGGCACATGCCCATGTGGACCATGGGTTCCAGCAACATAGCTCGAGTTGAGCTCGTGTCTCGCAATTATCGCAACCAACCAAAAGAAATTAGACAAACGACTTACAAAACTCGGCTTGCCTCCCGGAAGCGCTTTATTTTTTAACAAGTTATTAGTTTCCTAATGCATGCCATTATAGGGCAAGTGATGGGGCAAATTAACAAACGGGTGGTTTATGATACTTTAAAACCCATCTGACTCATTTGTTTCAATGCATTTAACATCTGTTAGTGAGAACCAAATGATAAATGCAAACATAAAGCAATCGGGCCGTGCCACCAACACTTGAATTTGCCCGGACCAAACCTGATACAACTAATGTAATGAAGGAGGCGATCATCCCAACAAAATTGTGTTGATTTGTCGTGCTTTATGAATCGACGTTGCGCCTTCCAAGTCGTTTGGTCCGAGAAGTGATTTGCCTTATCCCGTGGTTCCTTTGTTTCGTATGACGAATCATCATCATGGTCAATCGCGGGCCGGCTCTTCTTGCTGCACAACGAAAAATCGAGTGTCACCATATTCATTGGTTTGTTGGTGAACCCATTCGTTTGCACTTCTTCCTTGTGGTGCGGTTTCTCCTTGATAACCACGGTTGGCTTTCCAAACAATAACGCTTCCAATTCATCAAGATCACCAAATGGGTCAAATCGTTCTCCTTTTCCTTCCATAAGAGGTATGCTCACCAATTCATCACCAAACTCATCTTCCCAAGATGAAATAGTGTGGATTATGGGCTCCCCAAATGGTCGTGAATAGGAGTATGGCTCTTCATAACAATATGTGGGATACCCAGCAAAATGATAACAATCCAATGTATAACGGGGTCCTCTACAAATCTCGCACCACACCACCTCATGGTAATTCCCATTATCAAAATGGAATCATCCACTGTAACTCCCATTTTCGCGATCCATGAAAATCACTACAAAGAACACTCAAACAAAACGATCACGCGCACCATATAGAAATGAAATACAAATAAAAATAAGAGATAAAATAAACACAAGATGAACAGAAGAGCAAATATAAACAAAATGGATTATATACAAAATGGCTAAAGCAATGACTCAGATCGTTCTCAGAATCACCGTGTCCCCGGCAACGGCCCAAAAACTTGATGTGTGTAAAGTGTATATAGAATTTAATAAAGATTTTCCACACAACGGTGTTTTAAATAAAGAAAAAATTATCACCTTAGGACTAACTACACACAGTAGGCAAGTGCACCTATCGTATAAGTATTATAGTTTTAGGCAAGAACCGAGTATCGATCCGTGGACACGATAGCTCCTGATAATAAACCTGTCACTGTCAATCAAAGTAGAAGATTTGATATTTTTGTGTTTTTAAACTAAATAAACATAAAAGATAGATAGAAGGCAAGACAGATAAACAAACAAGAGAGGATATTCACATATACTTCGAATCCACTTAGCCAAACAATGACAACATATACAGATTCATGATGAGATCATTTTATACACGTGCAATACGGAAATACAATAGACTCCCGTCAAGGTTATATAATCATATGACTCTTCGGAAAGTTAAAGCGATATTAACACATCAACCACCTAAAATCATTCTATGTAAACCCAATGATAGCATTATGTTGAATATAAAGATGAACTAATACCCCGCTAAAGACTCTTAGTCCCATAACTCTTTGGAAAGCTAATACAATAAACACATATTAACCACCTCGAATCACATAATGAAAACATAATCAAGAAGTTCTTCAACTTGTGAATATCAAATCACGAATATATGAACTACAAATTCAATCTAGCTAATTATAATAACACATAGACAATGACATGATGAATTCACAACGAATGTAACGGCCTTTCCAAGCATATACACAAGGATGCACATTTGAACAACAATCATATATATTCTAATCACCATCCACCATTCCTAGTCAAATGTCATGAATACATACACATACATACATATATTCATGAATAAACACCTTAACACATACGGCTTTCCAACATGATATGGTCAAGATGCCAGCGAGATAGAACATATACTCAAATCAAACAAACACACATAATCATTGAAGAAGATTCAAGAACATGTTAAAGTCATCAACATAAACTCATCAAAAATCAAATACACATCATCGAAGTTAGCTAAGTTTCATCTAATCTAAATGAATCAAGATGTTTAGCCCATAAGCCTTATAAACTCCATAACCAAACTCAAGAACATGGATGAAAACATAGTAGATCTAGTAATCAAACCAATAAAATGAGAAGATGTGGGTTGTGTGAGGTTAAATCTTCCTTGAAAGTGTTAGATCTTTAATCTTGGCCTTCAATCTTGCAAGATCTGCCCAAAAATCGCCAAAATGGGTTGGGAGAACTAGGGTTTGGTGTAAAAGGTGGAATCCCATCAAATGAGGGAGAATTGGGGGTTAAAAAAAGAGGAATCTGCGTTTGCACATGGCCATGCCCGAAAGTGACATGCCCATGTGGACCATCTTATCAGCATATCCTGCAGTGTTCTCAGCAACATTGGCTTATATGGCCATGTTAGAATTTGACATGGCCATGTCAGAAAATTTCATTTTTTGAGAATTTTTTCAATTCTTGAGTTATTCACCAAAAATCACCACGTTCTCACCGGGAGCTGCAATATTCAAATTAAACACAAATAAGTGTCCGAACCAAAGGATTTGCAATAAAAAACAATCAAAATGAGGGAAAATATACATTATTTACATTTGTATTTATTAACATATCAAATTTGTAGAAGCTACCATAGGAACATATGGTCCTTCCAAGATGGGTCACTACATTCCATAATCTTTGAAACATAACTTCTCATTCTAAGCTCCCACGTGTCATGTCAATATCAGAACGCCATATTCTTTAATTTGAGAAATGATTAAAGCTTGAAATGAGAATAAAAGCATGAACAGAACCACAATTTTGATCAACCAGTTGTAAACTGCTTAATCAAGAGCCAAAGCTCTAATACCACTTGTAGGATCGGCATGTTCTCAAAGACAATATAAGATGGCCATGTTGATTAGTTGAGACTGACGAAAACAGTTACAACTAACTCTATTCTCACAATGATTGAATGATAAGCAAATAACAAGAACAAAGATTTTCACTTTCAAGCTCTACTATATCATATCTTTCAATGGTTACAAGAGGGCAAGAATGTATAAGTTTATAATTAGAAACCTAATACATATATAAGAGCTTTACTAGTCGTCTCAAGCATGAGATGGCTTCCGTAGAGTCAATACAGACTATTGGTTCTAGGGTTTAAGTATAACACTGTCTGTCGATCTAAATTACATTGCTAAACATTAAAATATACTAATATTGGTTACAAATATAAGACAAAAACCGATACAAAAGGATGTAGATCTTCTAGTAAGTTTTTGAGGATCTTCTAATGAAACAGTGTCCATATGTGATATTGGTGTGCGCACTAACTCTTCACCAATCATAAAATACCTTTGGATCGTAATGTTAGTAGGGAAAATGTTCATCATCAGCAATTGATCATATGTAGTAGACTTCGTCTATTCGGAGAAACATTGTACTATAAGTAGCAAACTTTGTCTATCAGTAATAGTTTCTTCATCAACAACAGATCTTGACTATCCATAGCAAAACGTGTTCCATCAGTAGCATCCATACTTAGAATATTTTGGAGCAATCAACCTCATGAACTTATAATCTCTTGTTAGGCTGATGCTACCAAAACAATATACTACTATTAATTTCAAAATACAAGACAAATACTTATACAAAAGATTGTAGATCTTCTAATAAGCTTATGATGATCTTCTGATGAAACATTGTCCATATGTGATATTGGTGGCACACTAATTTTTCACCAATCATAAGATGTCTTCGGATCGTACTATCAGTTGGGAAAATGTCCATCAGTAGCAATTGATCATCCACAGTAGACTTGGTTAATCCACCACAACATTGTACTATCAGTAGCAAACTTTGTCTAGCAGTAGTAGTTTCTTCATCAACAATAGATATTGACTATCCGTAACAAAACTTGTTCTATCAGTAGCATGCATACTTAGAATATTTTGGAGCAATCAACCTCATTATCTTACAATCTCTCTTATGCTGATGCTATCAAAACTTTATTGATTTCCTGAAATAATTAAAAAGTTTAAGAAAAGAAAGATAGCATCAAATATATTGTGGTTTGGTTGAAGTTGTCGTGTATTCATTTTAAATCAGCTTTTTAAGCTTTTTAATCTTCAGTCTAAAGTTTTTCTTCACTACTAATGCATCTCTATAACGAAAGAGATCACCATCACATCTTACAAATGTGATAGTAATTATTAATTCACATTTATATATACTAGAGTAATCACCAACTCTACCAATACAACAAGCGTTCAAATAGTGTATATTATTATACTGTTCACAAATAGCCTCGTTTCTTTTCTCGACAACATCATAGGACACGACCTAATAATCCGCCCACCTTTGTCGATTGCTCTCACCTACCACCGTTGACCATCCCCATCCTTCGCCGCCAGTCAATACTCGTCTCCTTCGATTTTTTCTGCCCACCACCACCCTTAATTACGGCATTTTTTATATATTTATTTGATTATCCCAAGTGTTGTACCACAGTTAAAGGAGTACATTTCGGTACATGAAGATTGAAGACCTTAATTATGGCGTCAATTCTCATCTACGTTGTGCAATAGTCGATGCTATATATACAGCAGAATTAAATTAATCCTTTTTTTAACTTTGAATTCTGCTCAAGGGTACGTTGTATGATTTAATAAGATTACAAACAGGTATATATAGTTGAGAGTTCAATACAAAATTATAAATACCCTTAAGCATAAGCAAGCCATGTATTTTGTATTTCTCTTTGCTTTTAGTTTTAAACTAACAATAAAAAAAATCCAATTAGATTAATTGGCCGATTTTCATCATGTAATTAAGAAAAACTAGTGCATTTTAATTAACACAAGCACGGAAACAATCAATAATATATACGACCATGTCGCTGAATTAATTTGATTAATAGTGCTTCTGATATATGGTTAAAGTATAATAACTTTTTTTAGAACAACGAATTTCATTTTAATCCTGTCATTAGTGGGACTTAAACCCGTGACCTTCAAATCTCAGGTGTTTCTAGAGGCTTTGCCTCTGCCATTGAGCCACCAACACCAATGGTTAAAGTATAATAACTTAACTATCATCCGAGTGATTACACTACAAGAAATCAGAGCAATAGCGGCGACACCATTAGCGGCGACACCAGAAATGTCGCCGCTATTGCTCTTGATCCGTGTTTCATTTCTTAATCAAAGATCTGACGGTTGATTGAAAGTTAATCGGACGGATGTGGTTTTAAGACCAATAGCGGCGACACCTTTAGCGGCGACATGTCGCCGCTATTGCTCTTGATCCGTGTTTCATTTCTTAATCAAAGATCTGACGGTTGATTGAAAGTTAATCGGACGGATGTGGTTTTAAGACCTTTAGCGGCGACACCTTTAGCGGCGACGTGTCGCCGCTAATACCCAAAAACAGATCTGGCGGGGTATTTCACTCCATCGACGACCTCACTTCTGCTCCTCCCCCCAAAATCACTCACTTTTACTCTCCCAAAATCGAAACCACCACCACCTCGCAACCACCACCACCTCGCAGCACCTGCAACCACCACCACCTCGCAGCACCTGTTACACCGCCACCACCTGCAACCACCACCACCTCGCAGCACCAGCACCTGAAACCACCACCACCTCGCCGCACCACCACCTGAAACCACCACCAACTCGCCGCCACCACCTGCTATTGCTGATACAACTATCCGGGAAATGATTAGAGGTTTTTTGGAATTTCTTGTGAAGTGGGGATGAAGACGAGGGCGACGACGAGGATGAAGATTAATTGTTTAGTTTTTTTGTTGTTTAAAGATTCGGAATAGCTTGATTTGGTTAAAGTTTTAATATTTGTTCTAACTTTATATATTAATGTATTTGTGGTTATGTTTTTGTTATATTGGGCCAAAAAAATGAAAAATAGCGGTTTGGTGATGCATGTATGTTTGTAGAAAAACTGGAAATAATGAAAATACGAATAAACTGCAAAACGGGTCAGATTAGCATTAGCGGCGACACATTTGGCATTAGCGGCGACAAACTAGGTATTAGCGGCGACACATTAGCGGCGACTGTCGCCGCTATTGAGTATTAGCGGCGACTGTCGCCGCTATTGAGTATTAGCGGCGACATTTAAAGCATTAGCGGCGACAAATGTCGCCACTATTGAGTGTATTTTTTGTAGTGTTAGTGGTTTTTTAATTCATTACATTTTGGACGTAAGGGTTACGAATTTGGGTAAAAAAGGGGCATATATGAGAGGATCTTCAAGTGTCGACATTATCTCATGTGGTGACACTAATCAGGGACGATGGGGTGGAGGGCGTGATGCCTGAGGTGTGCCAATGATTGATGACACGTGTGTCATTTGGCAACACTAGACCCAACGACAGTAAGTCTAGAACGCAAGGAGACACTGGTAATGTGCCTGGTGACAATAAGGTGGACGATACTGAGTGTTAGTCGAAACTGTGGTCAGGAGAAACTAGTAAAGAATTGATAGTTTTCGTGTGTTAGCTCTTATGCGGATCGATTAGTAAAGTGACATAACTTAGGTCTTACATTCAGAGTTAGTTATCCAATGACTAGGTGAGTTATATTAAAGTGTGTTAATAAAAAAAATGTGTGAAGTATTAACCATAATTGTGTTTTGGTAAATGAAAGGAAAGTGTTTACTATAAATGTGTGTTATTAAATGAAAGTAAAAGAAGGTTTTAAAGTAAAGTTTGAAAAGAGGCAAAACGTGTTTTTAAATTGTTTTAATAAATTAAGAAGGTTTTGTAAGAAGTCGTTACATTGTCAAAGTATAGGAAAGGGAAGGAAAATGTTCCTATGGGAATAAGTGCAAGGACAGTTACGAGCTTTCCCCCCCCCTATAATAGTCTTTGTGGTTCGCTAACAATTATACAATCGGTTCTGTGTGATAAGGAGTAATGATGGTTACTCATGTGTAAACGTAACCCCATTATGTGTGATAAGCTAAGTGTGTTGTCTGCATAACGGACAATCGTTATGATAAAGACGTTCCGAACGTTACGAGGACGGTAGGCATCGATGTTTGCCTAGTTTTTAGTATGGGGACCTAAAGGCTGTAGCAGTCTTCATCTTCATTTTACGGCACTACTAGACCGTAGTTGCTGAACTTGATCATGGCTGGCTTCAATGTAACTGGACTAGGGTGGAGCTCACGATCTCCCAATTTAGTCTTCTCAAATCGCCATTGCATAATCATATTCGTATGGTAAATGCACATCTAGGAAAAGTCACATTCCAAAGTATTTGAGGGTTGACCTACTCTAATACCACTTTGTCACAGGGTCATCTCTCGAGGCCCCCTGGTAGTCAACCCATCCTGTTTATGATCAGGGCCTACTAGTTTATTCCAACCTTGTACTCACCAGGCGAGCGGCAACAGCTCGCTACCAGTGATGCGTTCAGTGTGAAAGACACCTATGCATGTTCACGTCATCTATATAATTGAGACCGTCCCCGATTAAGTCTGGACTAGCGTGCAAACTAAGTGTTCAAGTACAAACCCTAGCAAAACGATTTTTGAACATTTGCTCCATGACAGTTACCTGACTTTTACTATGCACATCACGTTAAGTGTAGTTATGAGGATGACTCTTGGATTGCTTGGCTTGCTAAGAGGAGTTACCCGACATCGAAGACTTCTGACATCCTGTGTGTTTGATTGAAAGATGTAATTGATGAGACAATTTGTTGAATGTTTTAAGATGGTTGACATTTGATGTAATGTAACAACGTTAAATTCGCTGCTATGAATGTATTTTAAGTTTAAGAATTGTTTGTGAATAAATCCAACAATTGATGCCTCTAGGATTTGAGGCCATACAATACGAACCGAAATTCAGTATGTACATCAACTTAAGTCTACTAACTACCTCTTGTGTGCATAATAACGAATCAAATGTTCAGAAACAATTCATAGTTACAATATGGTCATGTTTGAGAAACAAAAAAAAAATAAAAAATGAAAGGACACATTTGGTTTAGAAAAAACTATAAAAATTGCTGGAGCTACAAATTATATACATATGTGTTATTGCTCTTAGAAATATTTTTTTTTTGTCTACATTGGCAGACAGTTTTTATAATAGGATGCAATTTTAATAAAATGTATTGTGTTAAATAAAATATTTATGAAAACTTTTCAGTGTAATTTAAAAGAATTATTTTTTAAAACAAGTTTTTTATAAAGCTTGACGTGCAACTTAAAAAAAGACATAATTCTTTTTATAAAAACTTTTAGTAAAATTTTCTGTTTTAAATTATTAAAATGATCTTTTTTAGTTTGCAAACATGTTTACATTGGAGTGTTGCACATGAACTTTAATTAAGGTGTTTCTCTTAAATGTGTCTAACAAAGCATCTCTCTTATAATAAAAAACTAAATGATTTTGTCATTTGTTATCATCATAATTTATCTTACAACTTTTTTACCCTTAAAACCACATTTAATACTTTAATATTTAGCTTTTTTTTAAGTTATATAAATAAACATTTTTATAATTATTACCACTAACTCACATTTTTGTTAAATTATCATCACAAGTTAATATTTTATAAAAATCAAGAATTAAAAAACAAGAGATTTTAAAAAAAGCGAGTTTTTAAAGTTTTATTATTAAAAAAATGATTTTTTAATTTTTTTTATATAAAAAACAAGATTTTTTTTACATATAAAATTTGGAAATACTACGTTATGTATTTTAAATAAATATGTGCTAAAATAAAGTTTACAGATGTTTAATTAGTAGTTTTTTAATTAAATTTTATATTTATAAACAATTTTTTTATTTTGATTTATAAATTTTAATACTTAGTTTTTGATAAAATTAAGAAACTTGCAAATATTTACTTTTAAAAGTGTATTATATATTAAACTTTACTTTTTTTTAAAATGATGAGAATTTTTTTCTTTCAAAAAACATGCTTACAAGTTTCAATTCTAATTTATTAGTTTTAAAATTTTCATATTTAACTCTGGAATTTGAAATTTAATTGTGTCGAAATATTAAGGAGTGAAATTTTTAAAATTTTGATTAAAATTTTAGCAAAACTTTCCGCATACAAATAAAAATAGTATCCGTCAATCAGAGTATCGTGATGATAATTTTGATGAAAGTTTATAATCTTTTGATTTTATGAATTTACTTACATTATTAGGTTTGTCAAACCATAAATTACTTTTAAGTTTCGGTGTTCCAGTTATGCTATTAATAAATATTGATGAAAAAATGGTTTATGTAATGTAACAAGTCTTTAGGTCAAATCCTAAGGTAATCGCGTTATAGAAGTGAAGATTATATTTTGAAGAAACTTTGATCATCACAATTTTATCCCTATAATTGGTTTAACATATTCAGATAAAAGAATTTCACTAAAACTTTAAAGAAAAAATATACAATTGTTGTATTTTGGCAATAACCATGAATAAAAGTTTAGGGCAGTCACTTTCAAATGTTGGTTTGTATTGAAAGATCAAGTATTTATTCATGCCGTATGTTCCGTTATCAAGAGTTAAAAGTAGAGATGGACAAAAGCTATTAATTTTTTGTAAACATGGAAAAAATAGCAATATGACATCAAATGTTACATACACTGAAACATTTTCAAATTTATAAATAATCATTATAAGATTTCATTTGACATGTAATTTATGTATTGCAAAAAGTGCACATGCGAACGTTTTAATTACTCTCATTCATATAATCTTAATATTTAACAAAATAAAAAGTTACAAATACAATATCAAATTTGTATAAAAAGATTTGTTAAAATATTTATCAATATAATTTGAACGTTTCACCCCATATAACACACGAAATTAAAGCTAATCTAAAGAATATACATGTAGTTGACTTGCTAAAGGTGTTTCATTATATGAAAATTTCAAAAATAAACATATTACTTTTATTTTTTACATAATACAGAAATGGACTTTTCAACTTCCTATACTAAACATCCCAAATTCGTAAATACCAATTAAATGACGTAAATTAATAACCTATGCTTATCATAACCATTTGAAATTCAAACTAGACAAACCACGACTCAAACACTTTACCCAACCCAACATGTCGCCCCTAACTAAAAACAAAATTTAATAAAACTTACTAATAATTAACCCCTCTAACTAGTTAGACCGAAACAAGATTAGTGCAACATAATCAATGACTTAATTCAAAACATAAATGATCAACGAATGCAAACACATTGTCGAAGTTTCCTATTATGCTAAGATAACCTAAAAATCCAAGAATCTAATAGACTACATAGCAAAACATGGGTTAAAACATGAATAGTTTCATATTGTATTGCATGGTTATATGCAATTCAAACAAAAACCATATCTTATTATTTTCATGGTTTTCTAACATTGTTTATTGGCTGGTGGATTTTGTTGAAGGAAAAATGTAAGCCAACAGAAGTTCATTCCAAACGTCAGGAACTCCAGGAAGGCACCAATGTGTACAATCAGAAGCAAGTTGCGGGTTCTTTTGTTGTTCCTTGGTTAAGGGACGCCATACTTTCCGATGGACCGAAGGGTGTGCATCTTTTCGATATTGTGTTAGTTGTGTTATGTTTATCAGTTGCACATTCACCCCTTTGGCTTTCAGTTTGCTCAATGACGACTCCAATATTCTTAGCATTTTTGGATTAGTTCTTTTTCCCCAGAATCCATCTACTGTCACTGGCTCAGTCTCTTTGTAACAGTTTGTTTGCTTCTTACCTCCCCAATCATAAGCACTACAAGTTATTAAAAAAAATAACAATTGAGAACAAACAACCAAAAGGGAATAAAATATGTTGTGTTTTGTTCGGTACCTCGAATGATCAGCTGTAAGGCCCATGAAGAACATCTTGGTCTTTGCATGATTAATATGGTTACGTACCCATTTAGACCATGTTTCGAGAACCATCTTATATGCACGGACATTATCAACTTCATCGTACACCTGATTAGGACCACCCGATACTGATCCAGGACCCTTCCTGATTTTAAACAAAAAGATTAAAGAAACATAACATGTTAAAATTTGATGCTTGTTGAGGTTTTTCTTTTCACATAATATAGACTTACAAGAGCCTTATTATAGGTAATCTCCACCACAGATATGAATTAAAGACGAGTATATCTGCATCAACCCAATGCCTAGCATGTTTCTCAATGGATTTGATTCGAACAGTTCGATGGTCAAGGCTATGGTTCGATGGATCATCTCCATTAGATTCGATCAGCATTGGAGCCCAATAATAATCAACTGATATATTGTAATCCTGTTATGTTTTAACCACTTTGTTACCGTGTCATCATTTAAAAAGGGGCAATTACATATATCTTATTAGAAACATCATTAATTACATATATATATATATATATATATATATATATATATATATATATCTCAAAATTTTATTTACGTATACCCCCTTAATTAATTACATATGATGGAATTGATTAGAAGCGACAATAGATGTCGGAATCAAAATGTTAGGGTTGGGATCGACGAAATAATAAAAGTCGTATTTTTTGTAAGTTTAAAGAGGTAATTTTTCAAAAGAGATGGATATATGTAATTTAAATTTTGCATTGACGGTATATACGTAATTATGGTTAAAAATAGGAGGATATATGCAATTTTACATTTAAAGAACGCCCTATAAATTAATTTGGTTTAGTGAACTAAATAAACGGTGGGACATAGTTACCTTGGACTTAAAGCTGTACAAGGTACGATTGAGACTAAGGCTAAACTTCATTTTCCCTGGGATTAATGAATAGAGCATGCACATCATTGAATCATATTGGTTCCTGTTTACGGAATCCCCCACAAACATTAGCCGTTTACCCTTTAGTCTCTCAACCACTGCTTTGCCATCAAACCTGTTCATTTCACAAACAAAAATACATTAACGTAAAATATTATAAGTCACATTGGACACTATAAATTTGTTGTTTCATTCAAAAGTAAGAGAAAGAGAGACCTAGGGAAGTCACATCCATGGGGTTGCCATCTCCATTGTAGATACTTAGAATCTTCTCTGCCATAAGTTTGGCAAGCTACACCAGGCATGAAAGGGCATTCATCTTCTTTATACAAAGGGTAATGACTCTTGTTATCATGAACCCATCTGCCGGAGAACAAATCACATGTTTCCGTTAAGGACGGTGGTGCGATTTTCAGCTTTCTTTGATGATCAAAAACTTGTGTACTGTTGTTTTTACTCGTATCTATATCTGCATTTGCATTTGCATTTGTAGTTATAGATGTAATTGTAGTTGTAGTAGCATGAGTAGTAACCTTGATGTTGTTACTGACTACTGCTTCTTGGTTATTGTTTCTATAAAAGCTTAAAGTTGCTATTCCTCCAAGGAAACACATGACTATGCTACAATGGAGCATAGTCATCAGATCACATACCATTAAGGAATGCTTTTTCCCCATATCTCTCTCTCTCAAACACAAGAAAAAATGAACAAAGGATCGATAAGAGGTCGAGATGTGTAAGCAGAGACACAACTATTTTTAGGAAGAGAGATTTAACTGTATTTATGGTTCATTATGCTTGTGCATGGGGAACTAAAAGGCTCAGTTCGTTTCAACCACATGCTTGAAGTTCATATATTTTATGAGTATTAACTAATAAGGGACTAGTGATTGCCACTTTCCTACGATAATATATATACATAGAGATATTTTACGTTGACTTTTTTAATTGTATAAAGGTAGACAAGTGTTTTTAACTTTTAACAGATACTAGAATTATGGCGCAGTTACGCCGGGTGGCGTGTTGGGACGATTTAGTTATGATCGAACCGAAACGTACGTAGAAATAAGTAGATCAAAACGAAATAGTATGATGATTACCAATGCGTTACGACCTTACCTTACGGGTTACGGAAAAGTTAAAAAAAAGTAGAAGTAAACAAAAACAAAAGCGTTACGACAAAGTTTAAAAAAAGAAAAGAAAAAAAAAAGATCCCGTACTATCTTGAACCCGGGTGTTGTGTGTATGCGATTAATAACCAAGTGAGCTAGCTCATAATTTACTTTAGTTTTAAAACTTGTATTTATATGGAAAAAAATCTGGAATAAACAAATTCACATGCTATACATACTTGTACCAAATGTATCGAGAGTTGTAGCATCTCTACAATAATTTCTTTTTAAAATGAGAAGTTACTTTTTAATATTATTTAAATTTTGTAGCTATGCATTTATAAAAACATTACCTAAAATAATACGCCTTATTTTCTTTTATTATAAGTTTATAATGCTACATTTTTCTAGAAAAAAAAACTAATTTTGTTTAAAGTGTATCATTATTCTAATAAATCATTAACTATTTATGCTACGTGTCTTTTTTCTGTGCACCCGATTTTAGGTTTTTCGTCTCTCTCTTTACTACTTACAATCAAACCATTTGATTTCTAAAATTACTCTCATAATTTCATCAATTAATTTTCATTCAACTTTATAGTTTTGTAAGAAATTAAAATTGATTATTGTCTATATATATCCATTATTTAACAACTTTGTTTGATTCTAAATTATGATTCCAAACTCACAATAATAACTTTGAAAAAACATGAATCGAAACACTTGTAAATAATTAATTTTAATTACAAAATGTGACATATATTTCTTGAACCAGCATTGAAATGTGAAATCTTAATATACCAGCATGTGTAATACACAGATTTTCTAACTTAGTTCGTAATATATAAATTCATATAACTTGTAGTTATAAGGTTTGTTTTTTTTAAATCTCATTGTAATCTCCTCATAAACTACATATCACCAACAATTGAAGACAATAAAATATTATGTCCTGTACTGCATGCCCTAATATGGTACTAGAATAGGACATGTCCTTAATTAAGGCGTTCAAATTTTAACCCAAAACAATAGTTTGTATTTTAAAGTTCTTTCATTAAAAAGAGTTTCTTAGTATCAATTTGTAAGTCATTTTACTGTATTGTAAAATTAATTTATTAATTTTAAAGTTATTTTACAGTAGTTTTATATGTCATGTGAATATAGAAGACGGTTAAACTGTGGGTAATTAGTAAAAGATTCTAGCGCGAGTTACGACGGGATAAACCGCGTAAAAAACTAACGTCATCAAAAGAATATAAAAGTTTGAAAACGCTAAGCGCATGAGGTTACTAAGTGCGGGATTTAAAGAACAGTAAGACCCGCACGTTGTGGTGACGACATTGTATATAGAAAAAAATGCAGCGTTGAAACGTTGATGAAAATAAGTACGTCATTGCCAGTGGCGAAGCTTGAAGAAAAACGCAGGGGGCGGGATTTTTTCCCAATCAGGGGGCCGAAACTATAAATTTTTTGGGCGAATACGTATAAATTAACACTATTGAGCGAAAAATCGGCCGAATACATATAAATTTACACTACCCCCCCCCCCCCCCCCCCGCCCCTAAGAAAGTTGCGCCCCTGGTCATTGAGTTAGGTAGCTAAGAAAACGAATGTAATTAACGTCGAAATGTTGATACAGATAAGCACGTCGCAACTGAAAAAAAAACCCATTAAAAAATATGCTCGTCTCAATGGCAAATCTGAAGTTTATAAAACATTATATTCTAAAAGTTGTAAGAGGAAAACAAATATAAACTGTAAAAAAAACAAAACCTTAAGACAGCTTTGACGACTTATACGTTGATGCTTCGATTACTTTTACATTAGTAAACTGTTATATACGCAAAACACACAATTGTGTATAGAGAAAAAATTGTATAATATTACTAAAAGAGATAATTAACAGAGTAAATGTAATTAGGGGCTGTTATATATACATTCGAAATTGTTATTGGTACAAAATCAATAAGGGTCGTATTGTACCATGTGGCTCGTGTTCCCCTTAGTCAAACGACAAAAATTTTGCACCTGACACCGCTCATTCATTGCTCTGTACGGGTCTTATAGAGAAATACGGTCCAATGTTATACGGGTTGTATGACGCAATATGATCCGTCTAACTATGTAGCATACGAATCGTATAATACCATATGACCCGTATTGTTGCTGAGTAATTGATGAATTTTTTTAATTATTTGAATGCACGAAATTTGGATATTATCTTTCACATTTAGATTGGTCGAACACCAATAAGGCAAACACCATGTTTCCTTGATGTGTGAACACAATAAAGTAAAACTTTTGCACGTCATTATCTATCATAAACTTCCTAGAAATTTCACCAAAAGATGAGAGTCACTGTAAAAATTGAGGATGAAACTGGATGAATTATTGGAGAGTCATTGTACCTTCTTTACCTTTACTGACATTCTGCGTGGTTTTGATTCAAGCTTCATGGGTATGTGATGTTTGGTACTTTGGTCACAAATCGCAACACCCTCATACTTTTTTAGGTCCACATTTTTACTTCAATCCATTCGTTTACCCATAAAAAAGAATCCGATTTCTTACAAGTAACAAACAAGCACTATATATTGTTTTACCATATACATTGCAAAAGTTACCATATCATGTTTGAACATATACATTGCGCCGCATACGTTCATAAAGATATCCAACAAATGTGTATCCGATAAATGAGAGGTTCTTCTACCTCTTTTGGTTTACCTTCAACACCATTCATGATGCATTACCTTTAACAAAGAGTTGGTGGCCCGAATGGGATAAACGTAAAAAACTCAATTGCTTAAAAACTGTTTATGAGAATGCAAGAAAGACAGATGGGATCTCGAAGGGTCTGTAGAAATGAGGTGATGATCCTTGAAAATTACTAGTTATATGTACACCCTCGCTTGTTAGAACCATTCATGATGCATTACCTTTAATAAAGTGGTGATGATACACCACTTCATATGCAAAAGTTTGTTATTAAGCAAATGTAGAAAGAAAAACCTAGTATTGGTACGAGATGAAGCGTAAATGTTGTTAAAGTTTCTTGGAAATCATACCATAAAAGTTACCTTTTTATATTTGCAACTGTTTATAGTTAGTAGAGATTCTATGAGAGCTTCTTCTACATCATCATCAAATAAATTTGGATATTGTCTTTCAACTATAGATTGAGCGAACACCACTGTAAAGTTGATGAAAACCGTATTTCCTTGGATTTAGGGGGTGTTTGGGATTACTTATTGAAACTACTTATGACTTTTGCAAAAGTCATTTCCAAAAGTAAAGGCTTCTTACTTTTAGATTTTTACTTCTCCATCTCACGTTTTACATCTTATTTTGAATTACCTAAACAAACTTATAACTTATTGACTTATTACAAAAGGTAATAAGTCAATAAGTAGGTTTGAAAAGTAATCCCAAACACCCCCTTAACAATAGTAGATTTTACTGATGATTAATGATTTAATAAAAAACACATGAAATTGACAAGAATCGAAGATGGTTTTAGTTGGTTGGACCAAATAAAACCTTGAAGCTTCTATAAAGTACAAATGCAATTTTGATTTTAGTCATTTCTGGTATTAGAAAATGTAGAGACGTAAACAAGTTAAAAACAAAAAACACTATGAAAGATATCGAACGAATCTCACCAGAGCCATATCTTGCATAATCAGTTATTGCTTTCATCTTTGATTCATAATTATGCATCATCGTCGCCTCTCTTTTTCTTGTTTCTTCATTCAAAATAGTCCTTAGTTTCTGGAAGTACTATTTTCGATGTTAAATACTTTGGTACTTTGGTCAACTAAATCGATGTTAAATATTTGTAATTGTTTATAGCTAAGAAACCTATGTCGCTAATGTGCACGGGCCATCTGTGATGCCCTCGTCTTAGTATTGCTATCACTATAAAGTTGAGAATGAAAAGGAAATAATTCTCTACCTTTACTGAGTTTAGTAGGGATTAACGTAAATTAAGAATTAGTGGGAATACGTAAATGAAGATAGTAGGGATTTTAACATAAATGAAGATGTGTCACGTGAGAAATCCACTATCGTTAAAGGAGGGAAAATAATTGAGATAAATCTACTTTGAATGAAGAAAAAAAAAAGTTAATGATGCAGTATTATGAATCAAAGATGAAGGCAATAATTGATATAAAATCCCTGAAGGCTTTGACCCATGAAGCTTGAATCAAGACTTCCAAGCTTCCATTAACTACAGTTTCACAAATAAGACAAAACATAAGTAGACATTCACAAGAAATGTAGATATGGTGAAAAATTACAAGTGAAATAACCGGTATAAAGTACAAATGTGCTTTTGATCTTAGTTATTCCTAGTACTAGAAAAGGTAAATAAGTAAACAAGCAACAAACTTATATATTAGAATTATGTGCTAAAATCTATCCCAAAAAATTACAAAATATATAATGAGTAAATAGTGACGAACAAATGATCTTTTTTTAGTAAAAGTTGTTTCGAATTTACATTGTTGTTGAAAGTTTTTTTAGTGAAAGTTGTTTCGAATTTACATTGTTGTTGAAAGTTTTTTAGTGAAAGTTGTTTCGAATTTACATTGTTGTTGAAAAGTTACCTGGAAATTGGCCGATCAATAGTAGCATGATCAGTAGTATTAAATTACTATATGAGCAACCTGATCGAGTGATCGTTAGTGGTAACTGACAACAGTGACAACTTGGTCATTAGTGGTAAATTGGTCATCGATGGAAAATTAATACCGATGAGCAGCAACGTGGTCATTAGTGGTAACTGCTGTCAGTAACAACTTGGTCATTAAAAGTAACTGAGTTGTTGTTGATGGAGTTCTTGCTGAGAGTTTTACTATTTATATTACTAAATAACTGCCTACAATTATAACCGTTAGTTGACATACTCATCCCGAAAGTCTCTCCTTCAAGTTAAACATTATGATATTCCTTACCTATAAAAGAGAAATAACTGGTCTATTTTAAAAACATGAACTTGAACTTCTTTCCATAGGTTCTTGTACAACTTTATGTCTTATACGATTAAGATTTTAAACACAAGAAATACTTCAATTTGAAACTTAGTTCTATATGATTCAAAAGGTGTTAAAATTCCATTCTATATTTTATCAATTTGCTAATCAATTTTCTCTTTTCTTTTTCTTGCATATTGGTGTCTGGAGAAGACTATGATATGTGGAAGAACACGATGGAAAGTTTCTTCTACTATCAAGAGTATGGGATGTGGAGATCCATTAAAGATGGACCATATGTACCCATGGTGGCCTCTGCTGATTCCGGAGGTCCATCAGTCCCCAAAGAACCTTCAAAGTATTCAGATAAAGACATCAAGAAAATGGAGGTAGACTTCAAAGCTTTGGGAGCTATTCAGATGTGCTTGCCAAATGAAGTATTTCACAACTTCAGAGGATACAAAACTGCCAAGGAGCTATAAGAGGCTCTTGAGAATATGTTTGCTGATTCAGAAGAAGTGAAAGAAAATAGAAGAGATATTCTGAAGCAACAATATGAGAACTTTTTCTAGAAGGACGGTGAGTCTCTTATTGTGTTGTATAACAGGTACACCTACCTGGTGGGAGAGCTACAATTCTCAAAAGTGAAGCTGGAGAATGAAGACATTCTCAAGAAGTTCATCAGGTCTCTACGCAGCTGCTGGACACTTTACACAGTGTCCATAAGAAGAACTGAAAATTTAAAGACCCTGTAGATGACTGAGCTGTTTGGCATGCTGAAGACTTATGAATTAGAAATGATACAAGCCAAAGAGAGAATCTCAAGTTACTCAACAGCCTCATCATCCACCACCACTTCCTCTGCACTTCACTCTGATCACTCAGTTCCCAGTTCTATCAACTACTACCTCCTATTGTCACTCATCCCCAGACTACAACCTCTCAATCAAACAACTCACCATTTCTTCTTAAAGCCCCACCTCATAATCAACATCTGCTGCTTTTGTCTCTGAAAACTCATGCAATATGTCCTTTATCAAGGAAGATCTGGAATGTTTTCATCCAGATGATCTAGAAGAAATGGATATACAACACTCCTATGCCATGCTCTCTCTAAGAGCAAAAAGGTTCTACTCTAGAACAGGAAGACCCATTCCAAGCAACAACTCCAACACCAAATTTGGCTTGGACAAAAGCAAATTGAGGTGTTACAATTGTAACCAACTTGGTTATTTTGCTAGAGAATGCAAGGCACCAAAGGCAAACCCAGCTGCTGCTCAGATAAGACAAGCTCACTAAGCTTAACCAAGACAGTAACAACAACATGCCACTCCTCCTGCTCAAACTGCAACGTGTGCAGCTGTTGGAACTGATGACTTTGACTGGAGCTTCCAGTATGAGGAACTTCCTGCCAACAATCAAACTCTCATGGAAGACACATCAGAGATACCATCTCAGGTATATGAAAATCTTTGTACTCAAGCTTGTATTGATAAGGTCCTTGGATACAGGAAACACAACCAGAATCTCATAGATCAAAATGAAGAATTTCACTAAATGAAATCTGAATTTAAAAAGGTTGAAAACAGTTACAAGGGAAAGATTGATTGTTCAAATAAAGAAATTTCATCATTAAAACATGAATATACAAACCTTGAAACTCAAATTGATGATCTTCTGGTTAAGTTAAAAGCTACAAGGGCCGAATTAGCAGACCAAAAGGTCCATGTGGAAAAATATGAGTTTGCATCCAAAAAACTGCAAAGACTTTTGGTTGCTCAAATTCATAAAAAGGTAACTGCTGGTCTTGGATTTCAAGCTGAAAAACCCTACAATGTTGTTCCTCCACCGGCTGACTATGTAGCCATTCATGAACCAAGTTTCAATCTTTCCAATCTTGATCTGGCTAACCGAAATCTTGACCCTGTTGTCCAAGAAACCTCTGTGTAAAAATGCACTACTTCATCCGAGTCTGAGTCCACATGTTCAGACTCCACTGAAACCAATAAAGTTTCATCACCACCTGCCTTTGAAGTTATTAAAGCCAACAATCCAAGCCCTTTCATCCCTTCAAAAACAGTACCTGTGTCTCAACTCACCAAACAAATCAAAATCAGCTATCCTCCATAAGGAAGAAAGCTAACTGTTGAAAAGGGACAGTCTTCAATATCCACCAACCCAAATCCTCAACCCAAAACCAGTCTACCTAGAGAGAAAGCTCCATATGTTCAAATGACATTGGAGAAAGCCACCTTTGAGCACAACAAAGCCCATCCCTGGAATTTTAAAGACTTATTCAAGAAAAAGGACTATGTGTACTTTCAAAGGGACAAATTGGCTAAATCATGCTTTGTCTGTGGCAAATACAACCATACTGCTAGCACCTGATTCTACTACCTCCAACAAGAAAGAAACCTCAAGCAACATGCTTTTGAGAAAACAAACAAGAACAAAAAGGTAAGAAGCTTTGAAGCCAAGACAACTCATTTTAGAAACTCTCTATTCCCACCAAGGAAGCACCTGCCAAAACCTCAACAATCTTGCATCATCTGTGGCGAATCAGACCACTTTGCTGCAAATTGTAAACTTAATCCCTTCAACCAGATTCTTCATCAAGTCCCTCCTAACCAAAAGCCTATCAACAAAAGAACTTCTACAAAGAAACCATCTTGTAACAAGGTAAAGAAGGATAGGCATACCTCTGTTGTTAAACCATCAGTAGCAACCAAGTCTGCTGCTGCTCAAGTAAAACCATCAGCATCAACAAAATATGCTGCTGATAAGCCAAAGTCCTCGGTAGCAAAATCTGTTGCTGATCAAGCAAATCTGTCAACAACCAAATCAACATCATCTGCTGACAAAGCAAAGAGATCTGGAAAACCTCCTCCTCTGCAATGGAAAGCCAAGATCCCAGTCCCTCAAAGTATCATCATATGCTCCACTGAGTGTAGCACTCCAAGATAAATCACATTAACATCAGGTATCACTTCATAAGAGATCAAGCTGAGAAAAAGAGAATTATTTTAACCAAAGTTTATACAAGTGAGCAATATTCTGATTTGTTTACAAAACCTTTTGATGAAGCTAGATTTAGATATTTAGTTAAATCCATTAGTATGATGAACTTTGACTAAAATCTGTCTCTAAAAATTGTTTTATAAATGTGTTTTGTCTTTTGTTGTAAATAAAAGTTATAAGTCAGCAGCAACCAGTTTTGCTGCTGACAGGTTTAATCATCAGCATCAAAGAATTTGCCACTGGCTGCTTTAAGTTATCAGCAGAAACAAGTTTCCTGCGGATAGCTTTAAGGCAGTCAGCAGAAACATCTTTGCTGCGGACCTTTGCATCCATCAGCAGCAATTGAGTTTGCTGTTGACTGACTTAAACATCCGCAACAACCAAGTTTGCAGCGGATAGGTTTAACCATCCGCAGCAACCAAGTTTGCTGCTGATGGGTAAAAATAAGTCCAAATTAACTTTTACCCGCTGTAAAAAGTCCTTTCAGTCTTTACCATGACTGCTATAGTGTATGTGAAAAGTGAATAAGGTTGTACTGTACAAGTAACTTTGCTTTTTCCCTCCTCTGCCGTTATAAAACAAATCAAATTTCTCATTAACCTCTTCACATTCAATTCTAATCTATCTCTCACCATTTTCTCTCGAGCATTCACAGCATTCAAATGCTTCCATACTTAACCATCTTTCAAAACTTCCTCCTTCCCTCCAAACCCAACGACCATGGCAGAGGTCGATATAAACCAGCCCGATGACAAGTTCTCACCCTACCACAATCTCACTGCATACCTAGTAAAAGGAAAGAAGGCCGAGGGGTTCAATGACATGATTGATTTTCTCCGTCGATCAAAGATATACTTTGCATTAACCGCCAACCCCACCATATACATCCCTAATATGGAGGACTTTTGGAGCACCGCCGTCTACTCTACTGAACAGGGGACTCCCTAAATCCAAGCTAAGGTAGACGGCAAAGACATCATTGTCACTGAAGCTACTCTCAGAAAACTTCTCAAGCTTCAGGACGATGGGCCGCCGTTTCATACTCCAGGGAAGAGTATATGAGGACCTTTGTATACATAGGGTACACTAGAAATCAGAACGAATATACCATTGAAAAGGCACTGATGGGCCCTCCATGGAAGTTTCTATGCCACACTCTTCTACAATGCATATCCCAGAAGAGAAGTGGATGGCACCAAGTGAGCTATGCACTTGTCTCTACTGTTCACGGTATGGTCTCTGGCCAAGGCTTTAACTTTGCACATCTCATCTTTGAAGGTTTGAGATATAACCTTCAAGAAGGTGCAAAGCAGACATTCTATATGTACCCAAGGTTCTTGCAGGAGGTTTTCAACAATGAACTAAAAGATATTTCAAAACCTGCAAGAATCTATCTTATGCTGGGTCATAAAAATAATATTTTTCAAAGCATGAGAACTGTTTCCAAAAAGTTCTCAGGGTCAATGTTCCATTGTTATCTACAATGATGAACATATAAAGTACCCAGGGTGATAGTTCAGCAATCCCAGCCAATACTGATCCCACACCCTCCACTTCAAAACCTTAACAACAAACTGTTTCCACTGTTCGAACCCCTGTGCATACTACTAAGGATGCACATGCACAAAAACTACTTACACCTGTTTTGGATGTTATCACTGCCCAACTGGAACACAGGGCCCCAATTGCGGCAAAATATACCAGAAAAAGGAGCAAGAAGACTCCTATTCTTGTCTCACAGGCCAAATCCCAACCTAAAAGCCCTTATTCAGAATCCCAACATTCTGATGAGAATATCAAAAGGGATAGCCAAACCATTAGAGAGACTTCCTTGGAAGTTTCTCTATTAGGACCAGGGTCACATCCCGGATCCATAGAACAACCTGCTAAGCCCTGCCATTATTTTTCTTCTCTGAACTTGAGTGCAAAGGCACCTAGTCAAGATGATATACCTTCTCCAACTACTACTATTTCGGAGGTATTGATTGACTTCGCTGCTAATGTACCTAGCCCAAGTTCATCACCCAAGAAGGTTCACTCTGGGAGTGATGATAGAGTGAATGTGGAAAGGGCTATCACTACTCTTGGTACATCATTTGACCAGGAGGACAGTAATAACATCACTAAGACCCTAACCACGATAACTCACAGTGAAGATGTTTCTCGTGAAACACTATTCACTGAGAGGAATCCCATGTGCCAAGAAAACCAAGGTGATGGGGATGCAGAAGCTAGGCCTAAGGCCCCATCTAGTTCCAAGGATTCCACAACTGTGGATAAGGACAGACTGAAACTTAAAAATTTAGAATTGACGGCCAGGGTGGCAATGCTAGAGGCTAAAGTGTCCAAACTACGGCACCAAGTCTCTATGCATGAAGCCCATCAATGCCCTCCAGTGACTACTCCCTCCCTTGTATTAGTGGGCACTCAAACAGATGAAACTCTATGCACTGATGCAACCAAAAAGGGGGAGATAGTTACTATGGAAGATGATGCTGACAGCCTCGATGAATAGATACAAGAGCAGGCTGCTTTTCAAAGTTCTCTCTTCAAACCTGCTTTTGTTCAAATCCATGAATTGCCAGACTCAGTAGATGAAGAGGAAGATATCACTAAGGATTGGAAGTTAGTTGTTCGAGCTGTGGATGAGGTGTTGAAAAATGAAAGTCAAAATGAAGACGCACCCTTGTCATCCAACATACTTCCTGCTGCTGCAAACATATCAAGACAGACCATTGCCCCTCATTTCACACCGACTGCAAATAAACTAGAATTTAACTCCATTCTAGCTTGGGGGTATGATGGACTATCTGAGAGATTCTGGATTGGACGGGAGTTTGGTGGAATAGAAGAGCTGAATTGGAATACACTGAATCCACTTCAGGTTCTTGAACTGTACCTATCAAGCTGCATCAACACTTCCACAGATCTCTCAGCAGAACTTGCAATCAACAGGTTCTATGTCTTGATGGAGGATAATCTGCCCTGGTTTGAAAGGTTTTTAGAAGAAGCAAACAGGGTGGCCTATCCTGAACACCATGTAGAATCTTCAACAACATCAGAACAAAGACTGGCTCCAAGATTTGACCTGATAAGTAGCAGTGCTTTAACAGAAAAAGAAGTTCTATGTTTGAGAAGATTTTTCTATAATGGAGTGGTCAGGGCCTGGAAGTGCAAGGATGGTCAAGCATTGGGTCCTCTGGCTTTCAGTTCTTCTTGAGTGATGCATCATCTTTCACAATCAACAACATTCAAGAGATCCTGCTCCTCAATCCAGACTTCCTACATAAGGTCTTTGAGATCAGGACACACATCTGCAACATCAACTCCTTAGAAAATCAAGCAATGATCAAAATTATCAAAGCTTATCTTGAAAAGGAGGGATGGATTGCAATGGATGACTCTGACTCAGATCTATCCCTTCCCTCCTCACCAACGGTCAGACTGAGGGCAGCAGTAAAGTCAAGAAAAGTGGTTGCTCAGAATGTCAAAGAAGCCTTCAAAGCTATACATGGGAGTGAATAGGAAAAGGAAGAGAGTGAAGTAGTTCCTTCCTCTATGTCTATTCCTCAACTTGCCAATGAAGCTGAAGCTGAGATCCCAACAACATCTCTTACATCTGCTGTTGTGATCCATGAAGCTGAAGCAGAGGCATCCAACAAAGACAAGGGGAAGGGCATCATGACAGAAGAAGAAGAAGAAAGATTAAAGAAAGAGAAAAGAGAAGAAGAGAAGAAAGGAAAGAGAAGAAGAGGAGATGACAGAGTTTAGAAAGATTTAAGAACTAAAAACTGTCATTCTCCTCATGGAACAACAGATCCAGTTGCATGCTAGGCAACTGGATGCTCTGAAAGTAAAAATTCCTGCAACTACACAGTTACAATAAGATGAAGCTCTAGCTCTTCAGCTGCATGAACAACTCAATAAAGAAGAAGGAGAGAGAGAAAAGAAAAAAAAAGAAGAGTCTAAGTTCAGGATAACTGGCTCTGAACTAGCCAAAGAAACGAGAGAGGGGTGGATAGAAGCTCTGATTTCTCAAGGTGAGGATGCAGACTACCTTGAGAAATTGTCAAATAAAGAAATCTACAGAGCTTTCATGGGTCAGCAAGGTCAACTGGCAAATAAGAAAAGGGCTGAAGAAGAAGAAAAAGCCAAACAGAAAACCAAGAAGACCATTGCTTTTAACATTAGGACCCATGAAGAAAGGAAGGTCATGATGGACTTCCTAAAGGCTAGAGGAGAAAGTGGAAAGAGGCTAGGTCCCATTGCAAGCCTTGCACTTCAAAGTAAAGAAGGAAGAGGAAGAAAGATTGGGGAAGACAGGCTCCAAGAAAATGGTGATTACTCAATTTGATAACAGAAAACAAAAGAAACCCAAGCCTACTCCCTCATCCACCCTTTCCTCTATCCAACAACCTTTCACTTTCCCTCCTAGACCTCCCTCCTCTCCACCCAAAGAGTCTAAATCCTCACACCCAGCTCCTCCTCATCCCCGCCTCTCAAGAAGAAAACCAAACCTACTATCACACCAGAAGATTCAAGAGAAATTGTTATCTGGTTCTACAGCAATCAAGATCAATGGTTTGAGGTTTTCAGGGGAAGGACAGAGGGAAAAAGATCAATCTACAAATCTGTTGATGAGGTAATGCAGCTCCTAGATTTTGATCTTAGAAGAATGGTGGAGCAGGGTGTAACTCATGAGCCTGAGAATGAAGGTGGGAGGCATCTGTTGCTAGTGATCAAACATCACTTCAATCCTAGCAAAGATGTAATCTTTGATGCTAAACCTCTCCAATCCTACTCTCCATTCATCAGTTGGTACTACAATGCTGCTCAGGATGAGTACACTTTGATAGATGTCAAAGGACAGAAGATGAGATGTTCAAGCAAGGCCATCTTCAGTATGCCAAGCAAAGACATCAAGACTCTGTCTGAGCTTTCCTCTTGACAATCCCAGCAAGGACCCTAGAGGTTATGAGGTTGCAAGGATAGTTGCCAACATGCAAAAGCTTCAGCAACAAAAGCAGTAAGAGAGTTTTGGTAGCATCAGTCTAGGGTGAGTTTGTAGAAATAAAGACGGATGGCTACAAAATTCTCTAAGTACAACTGTTGCGGACTCCACAGTTTTGCTGCTGACCAACAAGCTGCTGCGGATAAGCTTGTTTGTTGCGAATAGTTGTTCTCCTGCTGATGAACAATTCTACTGCGGACAGCCTTATCTACTGAAGACCAGAGATGTTGCTGATAAGCAAATCATCAGCAGCTTTGGATAGTTGAGTCTTGCTGCGGATCATCAATAATGCTGCTGATAGCCATATCCCATGAATATCAATCGTTGCTACTGACTGGCATAGCAAAAGCAACTTTACCACTGACAACTTTCTGCTACAACTCTGACACATCCTATGCAGAAAAAATGTTACTGGTGCAGACAATAAAAGACAACAACGCTCTCCTTCCAAGTATCCAAGCAATGATGCCTAAAAAGACGTTTGAGTAAAGTTATCCTTTGTAGTATTTATTGTCTTCACGTGTAGTATAGCTTCTAGTATACAGGATCAACGGCTTGTGTTCGATCTGATCATTAGAATCAAGGGTCTGTCTTGATTCTAAGTTACTATATAAGTACTGTATTCGTTCATTGTACAAGCGTGCTTTCTAAGAATTTTTCTTTGTAATCTTATAACCATTGAAGCTTAATACAAATTGCATTTATTAGTACTCTTTGTGTTTACTTGTTTACATTGCTTAGTTGTGATTGTTTACGTCAATCTTAACAAGAATATAACCATCTTGTATTTACCGATCCTACACTGATTAATAGGAGCACTGCGATAATTTCTTTAAAAATTGTTGACTATATTAAAATTAAAGATCACAATTGTCGTCTTTTAATTAATAAAAGACCGAAAGCAGTTGTCAAAACCTAGTCTTAGTGTTTTAATAAAACCTTCTTATTAGTCTTGTGTGGTTACCGGTTCCCTTTAGAAACTTGTAGTGACTACCGACTAATCATGAAAGTTTTTTTGTTATTAGTAACCTAGACTTGGTTTTAGTTCTTTAAACATTAAATAAAAAAAACAAATCTGTTTTTGGGTTTTTTTGTTATTAGTAACCTAGACTTGGTTTTAGTTCTTTAAACATTAAATAAAAAAAACAAATCTGTTTTTGGGTTTACTGTTTAGATTTGTGTTCATCTGTGGTAAATTGGGATTTGAGAAAAAAAACTAAAGATCTCTTCTGCTGTGCTTGGTGTTTCATCTCTGATCCCCCGCCCCCTGACTAATTTTAAGAACCTGAATTAAGTTCTGGTGTTTGTGGTGATAATCGAAGGTTACAAGGTTCTTATCCTACTTGGAACACCCTAACCTGGGTATGTACCTGGTGAGATCGTTATGTTTTTTTTTTCGTTGTTTATTTTCAGTCACACGATCCTACATATCTTAGGCATATTATGGCCGGGTTAGGAGGACCGACATTGGATTTATTTACTGGTGACAGACCACCGGTTTTATTTGTGCATTATACATGTTGCATTCTGTCTTGTTTTCAGTTGCGTTGTAGCTTTTTTAATTTAGTTCTTGGTTGATTCATTTGTGTGTGAAGTTTTTTTCGTTTGAGTTGATGTGAGTTCTTATGTTTTAGTTTTTCTCTCTAAAAATAAAAATAAAAATAAAAAAATAGTTCAAATCTTTGTTTTTCATTTACCAAGTTGAAATATTGTGTGTTCAATGGTCCCTTAGTTCAATCTGTGTGACAAATCTTATGTGTCTTGAGTTTAATCTTAATCATGGTTGCTAGTAGTAATAATCATAAAATTATCACTCTTTAAAAAATCTTATTCTGTCTCGTGTTCTTAAAAAAAAGGAAGTTGTTTTAGCATTATGTTTTTTCTCTTGTGTAAGAGATTCTTTGTCAGCCATGTATGTTTATCTCTTGTGTAAGAGATTCTATGATTTTGGTTTTATATCTGTTTGGCTGTGTTTTTCTTGTCTGATATAGCTTATGCTATTCTTATTATTATCAGACTATTCTTATTTTTTGTGAAGTTTTTGCTTGAATCAAATTAGTCTTTATGTTCTTTGTGACTTTCTTATTATATGATTCACTTTCTTGTTCTTGTAAAGTTGTAAAAGTTTTTGATCAAGTTAAATTAGTCTTTAAGTTCTTCACAAGTCTTGTCTTTTCAGACATGGTTCTGATTTCTAAAAAAAAAAATGTGTGCCCTTTTATTCTCATATCAGATGTTTTTTCCGATAGTCTTATATGAATCTTGTGATTCACCTTTTCTAAAAGTCGTGTGACTTTTGTCTTATAAAATCTTTCCAAACAGCACATGTGAGTTTATATGATTGATAAATGTCTTGAAAGAACTGCAAGTTCCTATCTGCCTTTCTAATATGTTTGACATGTTTGCCAATTTAATCTTTAAGCATCCTTATATTGATATCTAATATGTCTTTTTATTTCACATGTATGAGCCGATGCACTTCATGGATCTTGTTTTTTAGTATGGTTGAGAGTTTATTTGTAACTGTCATATGGGTACAAATCTTCCTAAATGGCGTGAATTCTCTAGGGCTTGTCTAAAGGTTTGTTGATTTCATAACATGGTTTCTTAATTGATAAATTATCTATGCTTGACATGATTGAATTATCAAATGGAGGAGGGGTGTTAAAATTTCATTCTATATTTCAATTTGCTAATCAAATTTCTCTTTTCTTTTTCTTGCATATTGGCCTCCCCGAAAGGCTCTCGTCTCCTCTATTTTGGGCCTTGACCCATTTTGCTCTCAACCTCCTACAAGGCCTAGGAGCCGCTTATCTCGACTAGGGATTCATTTTCCCTTTGTTTGACTACTCCGGTTAACAGCTGCTTCTTCGTGAAGCTCCGTTGATTGCGCATCTAGTGATCTTGTTTCCTTGATTAGCCTTGGCTCCATCTGCTATTAAAGATCGACTGCTCATACGGTTGGAACACGAACGATTAGTCTCACAATTGTTGTGTATTATTTTTTTAATTAGGGTTTCAAAACCCATTTCTGTTTGTCTTATTTTTCTATGTATTTTGTGTTGATTGAAGGAATAAAACCGTATTAATCCTTCTTTTTGACAAAAGGCTATAATGTTTGAAATATGAAACCTAAAAATCATCGTCACAATTAAGTCTTAAGAATATGATAGTAATCATCAATTTTGTAGATTAGTGTAGTAATCATCAACTATATATAGTCTCACTAAAACAATAGTATTAACCGATATAAATAAGTGTTTAAAGTAATGTTCATAGCCTCATCTCTTTTCTCTCCCACATCATAGAACACAACCATCTAATGTCATCCGCCTTTGTCGACTGTCCTTACCTATCTCCTTCTATCTTTTTTGCCCACCACGTGCCACCCTTAATTACCGCATAGTTTTTATTTATTTATTTATTTGATAACATAGTTTCTAAACTATTAGTAGTTTTCGGTAGATTCAAAATAGAAAAAAAATTAACGACTAAACACTCCAAGTGAATAAGTGATATCGTGAATTGTACTTCACAAGCTTATTTTTCATTCATCATAGATTGTATCAACCACTAGGATTAAAATATATAAATAAAACTCATTGTTTTTTATACAAACAAAAAGAGAAAGTGATTATGAAATCCGGGCAGAACAGTTGCTAAAGAAGAAGCATGTTTCGGTGCAATGAAGGCTTTAATTGTGGCGTCACTTCTTTTCTACGTTGTGCAATAGTCGATGCTGTACACCACAACTAATCCTCTTTTTTAACCTTCAATGCTACACGAGGATATATGATTGAATAAAATTTGTAAATATATATATATATACAACACAAGGGAAGTTTCTATTTTATTCAATAAATATTATGAGAATATGTAAAACAAAATTAATCCTTTATTTTCAATTGTGAAAAAATATGAATAAATTTTGTATATGTATATAACTTACACATGTGTAATTCATGTCCATGTTGTATATGTTATCTACAAATAACTTATACATGTTTAGGTTATCAGTTAAAATTTTAAGAACATATAAAATAATTAGTTTAATGGTTTTTATGTATATAAAAATACATATTTGTATGTAAGAAGTTCAAAATTTTAAACATATAAAACCATGTATCAAAAAATTAAATATTATGGCGACTCAACCCTTTTGAGGTCCAAAGCGGCAGTGGGGACATAAGAATTTTTTATGGGGTCGAAGATTTTTTTGGATCGATTGTTAATAATTAAATATTATTTTTTTCGGCCCTAGTCGGGTCGGGTCACACAATAAAACGATGAAAACTAACAAAATTATAAACGAAAAATAATAATACAATGTTTGTCATTACAATTGCACAATTAAAAAACAATATCCTTATAATTATTGTCTACGAGTTTTCATTTTTTGAAACTGAACCATTACATCATCTATAAGAATTTTTCTAACCAATTCTTTTTCAGTATAACAAACACAACTATCAACTTTTTTTTTAATAGCTAATTAGGTTTAAAATATTTAAATAGGTATTGGGTTTATGTTTTATTTAGGACTATTTTGTTTAAAGGTTATTAGGTTAAACTATTAAAGATTTTGTTAAGATTTTACAATTGATAGGCTATGAGTCAATTGTTATATGGTTAAAGATTTGGTTTAATTGGTTTTTACTTATAAAATCTATAATCCTAAAAAATATTTCTTGAAGGTCGATGCCATAATTTTATGGGGGTCGGTGTCAAAATTTTATGGGGGTAGCTCGAAAATATACCATATATATAACAAAAAAAAATCAAATTTTAACGGTGTCGGCACCTTAGGTCCGCCAATGCAAAGCGGTATCTAAATGTGGGGCCTTTCGAATAGAGGAATAATCATTTGGCTTACGTTTTAATAAATGGATATACTATGGTTGTTTTTATGCAAATATATTAACCGATTATATCGTTCTGCATAAACATTAAAAAGTTGGAAACATACTAACCAATTATATCGTTCCACATTAAATCCAGGAGCTCTTGGTTTTGCATAAGAACATTTTAAGCATTTGGATCATAAGCAATTGAAGCAGCAACATTCTTATATATCTGAAGCGGTAACTGTTCAACCTGCAGTTAGTGGATGGTTTATAACTTTAACAAATGCAACAATATGCAAGTGATAACAGCAAGCATATTTTAACTTCCAGAAAATCTTTTAGAGTTAAATTGCAGTTTTCGTCCTAAGGTTTACCCAGAAATCAGGTTTCGTCCCTGCAAGTTATTTTCGTCGATTTTGTCATTGTTGTTTATGTTTTCGTTGGTTTTCGTCACTCGACCAAACGTCCGTTATAGATCTATTAAATAATTGGCGAATTACTAAAATGCCACCTTTTTTTAACAGTTTTCCTCCCTGAGGTTACAAAATTTTAACACTTTTCATCACCCACCCCATCTTCTTCAGAGCCGCCGGGCTGCGTCTGCGCCGGCTACGGCGTTTCCACCCCCATCTCTCCCAGCTTCCTTCCATAGGTATGTTGTTTGTGTAGTTGAACCAAGGTATCATGGTGTGAGTCTCAATTGAAACTATCTTCTTTGAACCTCTTGTTGTGTAGCAGAATGAATGCATGAACCAGTGGACCGATGGTCTTCTTCAAGCTTAATTCAGGGGGTCTCTCGGTCTTGTTCAATGTCCATAGTTAAATTTAATCTTTATTTTGGTGGAGAAGATGGAGGTGGTGGAAGGGAGTAAACTGGTGTGGGGGTGGTGGTGAAGACGGTGGTGGGGGAGATGGTGTAGGTAATGGTGGTGGTGAAGGCGGTGGTGAGGGTGATGGCGGAGGTGGCGAATGTGAGTAAACTGACGGTGGAAGATCGCGATGGTGGTGAATAAACTAGTGGTGGTGGAGGTGCATAAACCGTGGTGGTGGTGATGGGGAGGTTTAAAGTTGTAGGGACGAAACCTGATTTCTAGTGTAAACCTTAGGGACGAAATCTGGAGTAAACATTAACAATTGGGGTGGAAAAGACAAAAACAGTCTTAGAATGTGAAGTGAGAAGACACCATTTCCAATGAAGGCTAACCATTAACTAACAGACGTTTAGTCAAGGGACACAAATAGAAACAAAAATGTCGAAAATTGACGAAAAAACTTGCAGGGATGAAACCTGATTTTTAGGATAAACCTCGTGAAAGAAAAGGGCAATTGACTCAATCTTTTAAATATGAATAAACACATGCTAGTAATGTTAACATTCCAACTGATTCGTAAAATTTCGTGCCAAATATAATAAAAAAATAAAAGTTAAAATACTAAAAGTGTATAATACTTTGAATATTTTGATAACGCTCGACCTCGTAATCAGAAACAAGTAAAATGACTATTTGAAATTTAGACGAGATTTTAGAGATCGTATAATAATAATAATAATAATAATAATAATATATTATTATTTTTGAAACGTGCTCCATTTTTAATGAAACTTGGGTCAAAACGTTGAGAAAAATAAGTTCGTCTCAACGATATATTCATAATTTTATAAAATACTATATTATAAAAGTTATAAGAGAAAAACGAGTTAAGCAGCTACATTAATTAGAATAATATAATAATAATAAATAAAAATAACTTTAAGAAGATTTGAGATATGTGTGTGCGTGAGTATTACGTCCTTTGTGAAGTGATCTCTAACAATCCAACATCGAAGAATAAGGAAACTGAAGTGCTCAACCTTCGGTATGAATAGAGGTACACATCAATTATTTGAAATATAAGTTTTTGTGAACGTTCTATTATAAATAGAATCATGAATCTTTAATACCCTATTGAGTATTGTTAATAGTTATTTTGGAGCATTAGTAGGGAGACTTTACATTAGATTGCCTTAGATAGTTTTCATGTACACTTTCGTTTAAGTTTATTTCTAGTTAATTATTAGTTATTTTACTATTATTTGGCTTTAGGATTATTATTAAGTTAGATATTGGGTAGCCTAGCTTTAGTTAGGCATGGACTGATCATCCATGCTTAACCAAAGCAGAGTTAGCCAATATCAACCATGATATTAATAAACCTTAGGGTTAATATTAGGGTGGGTATTGAGTAACATAGCCTTCGCTAGGCATGGACTTGATCACCCATGCTTAACTAAGGCAACGTTAGCCAATATCAACCAAAATAATAATTAGTTAGGTATACCTAACCTAACACAGGGTTACTGTATCAGGATCCAGAAATCTTCGAGATAGGAGACGAAGCGTTGCTTTCAGTTAGAACTCAACTTTAAGGTGAATACATTTATTTCCCCACTTTTAAAACATGTTGAAACATTTTGGGGTTATCATACAGTCATGTCGTGAATATATTTAATGTTTTTAAACATATTTCACACTTTTAAATTACTTTGAGCAGACTGATAAATAAAAGAAAAGACTCAGGTGCTCTGTCAGAAAAAAAAACATTAGACGGGGGTTACCCGCAGCAGACGTAAAACTGGGACATAACTCTCAGTAGTCGACTTACTAGAGAATGAGGCTAGTGTATACATTGGTTATCCTTCAGGTATTCGGTAGGAAACAGAAGCAGGAGTTACCCGCAGAAGACGTAAAACTGGGACGTAACTCTCAGTAGTCAACCTATCGGGACAAGGACGCCAAGTGTATACACAATAAATATAAAAGTGCAATAATGAGGCCGGTTAATTATGATGTGAATGCATTTATAGTCTTTTTAAAAGCATATAAAGTTTTCATACTTTCAAAATGGCATGAACCCGATTAAATATATCTAATACATAAATGTAACTTACGAGAAGCATGTTGTCATTTATTGTACGTATGGTTTGATCAAATTGATATACATACCATAGTGCGACTATGGTTGCTAGCTTCATTCTTGTGGAAGGGTTATAGCGTAGTCGGATATACATCGGAAGTTATATCCACTTGAATTTCAGTTGCTAGTATATGATCATGGTGCGGCTATGGTATGGCTAGCTTCATTCTTGTGGAAGGATTATAACGTAGCCGGAGATACACCGGAAGTTATATCCACTTGAATTTCAGTTGCTAGTGTATGAGGTGGTAGGGAATGTGTATGTTACTATGCAAATTATGATTAAATAGATTTAACTGTATCATGTGGCAAAATGTTTTATGTCTTGTAAATGTTATTCACCAACTTTCGTTGACGTATATTTTCAAAAATGTTTTTCAGGTAGTTATTAATAGCCTTGATAATAAGGTAGTGGTTTAGGGAGGATATACCTTAGACTCCAGAATACATTTCTCAGTTTTGAACCAGATGGTGGTTACTACAGTACATAGAGCATGGCTCGGGATATTATTAAACAGTATTGTAATCCGAAGCATAAAAGCGGGTCCTCAAATATTAACTACTGGGCTAAACCAATAAGGCCTATATAATAACCAGTTGGGAGGATTTGCTGGGCTCCTTGCAGCCCACATCACTTAAGATCAACTTCAGGCCCAAAGCCTATTAGGAAAAGCCCATCAGGATCCATAACTCCAACCCTATGAATAGGGGGCCATCCCCCTCCTCACAACCATATCATTTGCCGTGCCTAGACCAGAGCATCTAAGTCTCTCCCTCAATCTACAATCTGTTGTAAGGAGCTCTTGATATTCTACAACACCCGACTGCCAAGGAAGCAGCTTCATGCTGCTAAAGTACCACTACAGTGGGTTGCAGCTAACCCGTCGGATCTCAACCACCACCATTTATACTCTCTACTCCTTATGCGCTTATACATTTACATAATCTTATATATCTATATATTGACATGTTATATATACTTATTCACTGTGGATAAACTCTAATGTTGAGCGTCGGAGGGTGGTTTCGAGACCCCAGTCTCGGACCCCTTCTAACGAGTTCCTTCATCTTAGCAGGCAGGTGTAGAAGGTTTGAAAGCTTGCATTCGAGGAATGTTCAAACACACTCCTGTCATATTTGTTGCAGCCTCGAGTATACTTAGACTATTCGTTGTAGCTACAAGTCGACTACTTAGAACAGAAAATATTCGTAGTTGAGCTCCTTCTGTTTCTAAGCTCTTTCCATGTTAGGAGAGAACGTTCCTAGGAGGTCGCTTCTACGCCTCCTACACATTTCCTTATCCAATATCCGGATCTATGTTCGTAACTTTGGTTACCAAGCTCTAAAACCTCATGCTTTCTCCACCGTAATTTACTTAAAACCGTATCTTGTTATACATAATTACGTTTTAGAGGGTCTTACCCATTTTTTGACGATAAAATAAGATTATGGTGGCTTGTTTTCTTAAAAGTCTTTACATCTCTTATTGGGTTAATAAAGCACATGTTAATGATCTCTAAAATTGGCATGAATATATTTACGTGTCTTTAAACTTGAAGAACATCTTTTTTGCATTTTGAACACTTGAATATCAAAAAACGATGTTGACTAAATATTCTTTTAAGCACACTTGCTTTATTTGTTTATCTTTTCAAGTAAAGGGGATATAGCAAAAATATTTAGGAAAAGAGAAAATAGTCTTGATATACTCGTTGGTCTCTACCTCAAAACTTTTAAATCATATTATCTTTCCTGCAAAATAGCTTAGAAAGTAAAAGGTCTGCTTCTACATCAGATCTCCTTTTTCAGAAAGTGTCAGGTCTGCTTTTGCGTCAAACCTCTTTTTTCATAAAGCGCGTCAAACCTCTTTTTTCAGGAAGCGCGTCAAACCTTTTTTTTCAAAAAGCAACATGTCTGCTTCTGCGTTAGACCTCTTTTTATTAAAGAGTTTCACATTATCATAAATAAGGGTTATTTACCTTTTAACTCTACATATCTCCATAACTATATTACCATATTTTTCGATGAAGCATTTTTTAAGGGACGTGATCTGTTAAAAGTTTTATGAAACAAAGAACTTTTGGTCAAATTACATTTTCAAAATTTATTTATGGAAAAATAGGCATGTAATAGCTCACGTTTTCTTGTCTTTTTATTAAAACATCTTGCTAGTGGCAAGAAGGGATCAATTCAACAGTTTTCTGGTTCCCGCAAGAAGCACCGACTGACGAAAAATATTTTCTGAGAAAAACCTATTCAGCTTTCTAACACATATTAACGTAGAAAGTGACATGTCATCACATGTTGACAAAATGAAAATGCCAAATTTTGTCCTTTTCTTCAAAAAGGTGACAATGACCTTGCACATGGAAAGAGACATCTCCACTAAAAAAGTTGATGTTGACAAGTCTATTATGACAAATCTATTATGACAAATCTTTTGTCCACAACTTTTTTGTCTAGAAAACTTTTTTAATGTTATACACGTCACATTCATGTACAACAAGTAAAACAAAAGGTACAACCCTTCTCCAACACATATGTACACATATCTTGCGCTGAAGCAAAGCAGTTCAATGCAAGTACCAAGGAAGCTCGCTGCGACAACAACACAACTTGTGAAAGCATTTCACCAAAGCATGAATCTCAAATTTTACCATAAAGAATCAAAGTATGACAGTAGTATCCAAAACCATTACTGTAAGAAGCTAAAACAACTCAAGCAAGGGTCGCAAGCTCATCAAAGTTTAGTCTCCTCAGTTACATCCCATACCCCGTGGATATAACCGAATCAAAATAACATGCCTCAAAGGCTTAAACAAGTCATCCAACCCGAAACTAAAGCTAATCACATCTCGTGGATGCTAAAAGCCCATCCCCGATCAAATCTCATCGACTAAATCCCATACACCATGGATATAGCCTAATCTCGATATCAAGAAGGATACTAATGTCATCATTGGCCAAATATCAACTGTTCAAGAAGCAATCCAACGCATTATCGTGCTTCTCCCACAAGATATACAACTTTAAATTACAAACCAAAATCAAGATTCCAACAATGACATAGGAAGATCATCGAAAGAAGATGATACCAAGTGAAGGACAATGTCACACTCGTAACATAGGACAGTCATCTACCAGAGTAGTACCTCCAACAGATATGTTCCCAGGTAAGAGGGATGAGTCTAGGAGAGATTTATACACCGCTCTTTCCTAGACAGAACATTCCGTTCGTCAGATAACCACATACCGGTTGAAGGTTGCCTTCTAGTTACAGTGACGTTGTTACCAAAAAAACAATAGAAGACTTAAGATCATAACTTATTTTATTTCATAATATAAGGTTTGTACAATAGGGACTAACTGGCAAAATACAACATAAACAAACTCTTGGACTTATAGCTAACGAAGAATAATGCCAATTACTCAAGACTTATAGTCAACTAGGGACTTGCCCTCAGTCATCCCTATTTCCAACATTTGTACATCTCCTAGAAAGCCAACTACCAGCTAGGGTTCACTTGTGCTCAAAAACATTTGAAAACATTATGGACCAGCTGAGTTCATAAACAAAATCCGATTAACGTGTATCCCTGATACAAGGATCAATGCCCCGTCTGGGTCTTATAACCATCCCCTCCAATCCATCACCCAGAATCGCCATAGATTCTTAGTCTACAACATACATATACAGAGACCTTCCGGCGCGCTGGTCCCGTTTGTACCAGATCTCAAACAAGAGGATCAGTCTTGTCCCTAGGTCCCACCCCAATCATGGCCATAATAAGTACTTATTATAGGATATATACACGGATAGTATTGGGATCTCAGATACAAAATCATTTACAAAATATTTTATAGAGCTCAGTTCAGAGGAACTCATCTCAATCTGAACGTCCTCCTGTATTGAATTTAATAATCAACACTTCAACAGAACCCTAAATCATAACCCACATTATTATAATTAACACCCCTATCTTAGGTTTACATGAGGAAACCTCAGGGTGTTTCGAAACCTTACCTCGGTGCTATCTATGGCAGCTTGCGAACGAATTACGAGAAACCACACTCTCGTACGCGAACCACGACTTGTAAATGGAACACTAGAGCTTAAGTGTGTGTTTTGGAGGTGTAGTGGTGGTGTGAAATGAGCTGGTTTCGTCCACCTATTTATAGGGTGAAAACAGACTCATGTCGGACCGAGTTGTAAAACGATATCGGTCCGACTTGGTGCTGAGTCATCAGACATGTGTCAAACTTAGGGCTGAGTTATGGGGCACGTGTTGCCACCTGGTTCATTCCTTCCTCCACACATGTCGGACCTATATGGAATAGGATGCCGGTCTGACATCTGTCAAATTTTTAGATTTTTCACTTATAGTCCTCTATCTTTGGAGAACTTACAATTTAACCCTTAAACTTTGTCTTTTGACATTTTTTGCCTTTTATTTTACTTGGGAATCATCTAGGTGTTACAAATATCCCCTTCTAAAATAATTTCATCCTTGAAATTCAATATCAATTAAACAAGTGAGGATATTTAGCTTTCATTTGCTCTGTTAATTCCCAAGTTTTGTCGGCACCCTTCCGACCTTGCCACTGTACTAGTACCATTGGTATAGTTTTCTTTCTCAATTTTTGATCTTGGGTTCCTAAGATCTTAACTGGTTATTCGGTGAATTGGAGTTTATCATCGATGTGTACATCATCTATTGAGATTGCCTGATCGGGGTCTGCTAAGCATTTGCATAGACATGACACGTGGAACGTGTTATAAATACCATGCAATGCTTTAGGTAACTCAAGTTTATACGCTACGGCTCCAACTCTTTTCACGATTTTGTAAGGTCCAATATACCTTTGTCCTAATTTCCCACGTTTTCTGAAACGCACCACACCTTTCCAAGGTGATACTTTCAACATGACGTAGTCACCAACGTGGAATTCTAATGGCCGTCGGCGTCTATCTGCATAACTCTTCTATCGGTCTTGTGCAACTTTTAATCTTTGTTTGAACTGGACTATCTTATCAGTCGTCTCCTATAAGATTTCTTGTCCCATATAGTTGGTTATCCCTAATTTTCGTCTAACAAATTGGGGTTCTGCATTTTCTACCGTATAATGTCGTCGGCGTCTATCTGATACGCTATACTCATGTTGATTCGAGTTCCCAACTCTTTCCGGAAACTAGCCCAAAATCTGGAAGTGAATCGACTATCTCTATCAGAGATTATAGGTAGTGGTATACCATGACGGCTCATAATCTCATTGGTGTAGAGTCGGGCAAGCTTATCTATTGATTAGTATTCACTGATAGGAATAAAGTGTGCCGATTTTGTTAGTCTGTCAACCATGAACCAAATAGAATAATGCCCTTTTTGGGTTCTTAGCAGTTTCCTAACAAAATCCACAGTAATCCGATCCCATTTCCACACAGGTATCTCTAAATTTTGTAGTTGACCTGTGGGTTTCTGATATTCGATTTTGACTTGAAGGCAAGTCAAACATTTCTCTATGTATTGAGCTATGGATCTCTTCATGTTCGGCCACCAGAACTGAGCCTTTAAATATTTATACATCTTATTAGCCCTGGGATGTATCGAGTATTTGGATTTGTGAGCTTCGTCCATTACCTTTGTTTGGATTTCCCCGAGTCTAGGAATCCAAATTCTGTTTCCAAATCGTAGGATTCCATCTTTGCCTTTGGTTAATAATTTCTTCTTACCGACCATGCGCTCCTTCATGATGTTATTTTATTTAAGTGCTTGAGTTTGGATTTCCTTAATTTGATTCATCCAGTCTACTCTGACCTCTACCCTTAAGGCTCTTATATTGATAGGCTTGATTCTCTCCTTCTGACTTAGTGCATCTGCTACAACATTAGCTTTCCCGTGATGGTATTTAATCTCACAATCATAATCATTAATGAGTTCCATCCATCTCCTTTGCCTCATATTCAAATCTTTCTGATTGAATATATGATGGAGACTTTTGTGGTCTGTATATTTCACACACTTAGTACCGTATAGATAGTGTCTCCAAATCTTTAGAGCAAACACTATGGCACCTAATTCAAGATCGTGCGTGGTATAGTTCTTCTCTTGAACTTTAAGTTGTCATGATGTGTAGGCTATTACTTTTTCTCATTGAATCAATACACAACCTAGGCCAATTCGGGAATCATCAGAATAGATGACGAGGTCATCATTTCCTTTGGGTAACGCCAATATTGGTGCAGTACTGAGTTTCTTCTTAAGGGTTTTGAATGCCTCTTCTTGCTTCAGACCTCATTCAAATTTTACTGCCTTCTGAGTTAATGTAGTTAATGGAATAACGATCTTTGAGAAGTCTTGTATAAATCTTCGGTAGTATCCAGCTAGACCAAGAAAGCTTCGAACTTCAGTTGTCATCTTTGGAGTTTCCCATTTCATAACGGCTTCAATCTTGGCTTCTACTTGAATTCCCTTATGGTTTATGGCATGCCCTAAGAATTGTGCTTCTTGTTTCCAAGACTCGTATTTGGAAAACTTAGCGTACAACTTCTCTTTTCTAAGAGTTTCTAGTATTATTTGAAGATGTTTGGCATGATCTTCTTGGGTTCGGGAGTAGATAAGGATATCGTCTATGAACACTATAACGAATTTGTCTAAAAATGGTATACAAACTCGGTTCATTAGGTCCATAAATGATGCGGGGGCATTAGTTCAATCAAATGACATAACTAAGAATTCGTAGTGTCCATATCGGGTTCTAAAGGCAGTCTTAGGTACATCTTCCTCTTGTACCTTCAACTGGTGATATCCTGATCTAAGATCAATCTTTGAGAAGTATTTTTCTCCTTGTAAATGATTGAAAAATTGTCTATTCTTGTCAATGGATATTTGTTCTTTACCGTGAGTTTGTTTCGTTCTCTATCATGTATACACATTCGCATGCTTCCGTCCTTCTTCTTCAAGAACAAGACTGGTGGTGCTCCCCATGGTGAAGTACTTGGACGTATAAAGCCTCTATCTAATAATTCTTGAATCTGCTTCATCAAATCTTTTAATTCAGACAGTGCTAGACGATACGGTGCTCTAGCAACAGGTTTAGCTCCGGGAATGAGTTCAATTCGGAATTCAATTTGTCTATCCGGTGGTAGACCAAGTAATTCTTCCAAAAATACATTCGGGTGATCGCATACTACAGGAATGTCCGCAATCGGCCGTTCGGGTTTATAGTCTAAAGCATAAACTACAAATACACTACATCATGTATTCATACATTTCTTAGCCTTAGCTACAAAAATCGTTTCAATCTTATTCTCATCACTATCACATTGTATCAACATAGACTCTCCGTTAGGCCTACAAATCCTAACAGTCCGTTGATCACAATTGATTTGAGAATGATATTGGTTCAACCAATCCATTCCAATGATAACATCTCATTGGCATTAATTCAATCACTGAATTTTCATTGATAAGAGTCATCTTGCAATTCACAAACGATTCTGTTATCCTAATCTGCTCACCACTTGCTGTCTCAACTACGTAAGCACGCTCAATGTCACACCCAACCGACGACGGAATACGTCGGGGCGGGACATGTAGACTGTTCATAGCTCTTGATCAAACTAAAGTTTCATTATTAAGATTAATTCAATTTCTATACATTTATTCAAAACACAATCAACATTCAAAAAGAAAACAAAGATACATCAACACGATTCAATGTTTAAATAGCTAGGTCTCCATCACTAAGTGTAGCAACTTGAACACGCACTTAAACATTTGTACCTGAAACATGATGAAAACGAGGTCAACTAAAAAGTTGGTGAGCATACATATGTTTTGACTCTAAATAGCATCAAAGTGTTGTGTGTATACAATCCATACATATTATGGTTAATAAGGCAAAAATGGAGAGTTACTATTGTGAAACCAAATTGTACAATCAAACATTTGTAACTTGCACGCAAAAACAAATTGTGTTGTCGGTAACAATCATCCTAACCGGGTGGGTTTGTCAGACTCAGTATATCTATCATTGTTAACTTTCGGCTTGTATAGTTAATGATTGCACATGTAATTGCACACAAAAGTAGTTAACACACATAATACTCAAACATAAAGCTCAAATTGCACACATGAATGTAAAGTGAAATTGTATTGTGTAGTTTGTGCAAATCATTGTATATAATGTTCATGTTTCACCACAAAATATGTAAAATAGTGTAAAAGGGGCTATGTAAAACTCACATTGCAATAAGTAGCTTGATAATCACACAATTAAGTTGTTGTTGCACAAGAGTCTAGATAACCACAAGGTTAACCTAAGTTTTGATGAAGTGTAATGGATCAACAATTTGCACATATTCAATATAGAAGTTATTGAAAGAAATAATAGTAGGACGATTGGGACTTTAGGATTTTGGAATGAACGGACAGACGGAAAATATTAAAGATACGAATTGCAACGATAACAAAAGTGATAATCTATAAATGAAATCAGATGAAATAGTGTTTTATAGATTTTATTTATAAAAGATTTAGGCGTCGACGATTAACATAAATTGTAAATTTGTTAAATATAATAAATATATCTTGTTAAGACAATTAGTTTAAAATAGTTGTTATAATGGAATATTACAATATGTTGTAATTTGAAATGATAAATTAGTTATTCGAATTATTGTTTATGAAAATTAATTTATTAAAAGAATTTTAATATTTGAGAAAGTAGTAATAATATGATTAAAATAATTACGAAATCTCATGATATTAGTAACACTAAAACGTTATTACAATATATCATAGATCACGCTGTTTTAAAGGTTTAGATCAAATATATATATATATATATATATATATATATATATACACACACACAAAAGTAAACATGTATATATATATTGATAATGAAATAATACGTACATAAAATAATAATGCTCATACTCTATTCGTGATAGTCAAAACGTTTTTTTAATTAAACATAATTATGTATACCTTTTAGAATTATAACACCCTTGAAAATCTATAAAAATGTAACCGTAACATGATAAATTATAAATATATGAATATGTGTGTGAGTATGTAAACTTGTGTGTGTAAAGGAGACTTTAAAAGTGTGCCAAAGCAAAAACAAAAAAGAAAAGTTAGCAACAGGTCTAGAACTAAAGACCTGCGCCAGATTAGTTTAGGGCTTTAACCAGTAAACCAAACCATCATTTGTTTGTAGTCTCAGAATGAAATTCTATAACTCAAACGCGCAGTTCATCTTTTTCTTTACAAACCCAGATTGCAACAGCCCTTTAATCCCTTAAATCCCAATTGGTTTGGTTTCAGAAACAAACAGAGGTGTGCAAGAATTCGCGAGTCGTTCATACCTGGACGTAGCCTTGAATCGCTCGGATTCGAGTGTTTTTCCCTTCTTTGCACCGATTCAGCCGAGAGAGAAAAGAGAGTGAAATTTGTGGTGATTTCTGGTGTAAGATGATAGGGGTTATATATAGGGTGATTATAACGCGTTTACACTGTCATTTAGCACGATATTTACGGGATTGAAGGCTTGATTTGTGCACGAAATGGAGCTTGAAGCTCCGAGTCTGGTCGCGACGGGAACAGGGAGAAAAGACCGAATTGAATATGGATTTTAAGTAATAACTGGACTTGAAAATCATAAGGGTCGATTAAGTCATGCGTTATAGGTTGACTGGGACGGAATTTACGGGTCTTTAGTTTGAATTTGGGGGTTTTCTCACTTCCAAAACATTTAAGAGAAGGACAAGATGTTGCAATATGCCGTGACTTCTGGCATTTGTAACATTTTTATTTCCTGAGGCTTTTTACCGGTTATTTCCCTCTCTTCTAGGGAACTTGAAATTTCTTTGTGTTAAATCGATATATAATCTCCTCACTCTTCCTTTTTGTTTCTACAGGTTTTACCTCTACCGCTTTCTCAGCCTTCTCCTTGGCTTCTTGAGCTGCCACATCATCGTAAACCGTTGCACTCAATGCTAAAGCCGCATCCATTGTTTGAGGTGCAGATGTTTACACCAAGGTTCGCACTTTTAGCGGCAAACCTCTGATAAAGTGTTTGATTATTCGGGGTTCGGGTGTCACCAAATGTGGCACCAATTTTGACATCTCGTCAAACTTTGTTGCATATTCTTGATGGGTCATAGTTCCAGCCTCCAGTCCCTGAAACTCTTCCTCAAGCTTATCAATTTCGTTCTAAGGGCAAAATCGTTGCATAACTAATTCCTTAAATTCATTCCATTTCATGTTGTCCACCTCTTACTCCCCTCTGGCTTGTTTTACAGATTCCCACCAATCTAGTGCGGTGGTTTCCAAGGAATTGGCAGTAAACTTAACTGCCTGATCACTTCTACATTCACTCAACTTGATCACAGCTTCCATCTTTGTGATCCATTGAGTGGTATCAATGACTCCCTTCTTGCCATCAAATGACTTAGGTTTACATCCTTCGAAGGTTTTGTAACTGCATCCTAGATGATTCTCAGTTCTCGTTGCTGAGCTAGTATGGGCGTTTCCATTTGCCCCTCCGGTATTGTTATTGTTTCCTCTTCCAGCCGTTCCAGTACCCATTCTTCTTGAAAGAACTTCATCTAACAATTCGGGTAATTTGTTTCATAAAGCCTTTGTGACTTCACTTGCCACAGCATCTTGGAACTAGGTCTCAGACATGACCACTTCTTCTGTATGAGTATTTGTGTTATTGTCGTTTTCATTTATTTTATGATGGTTGTTAGTATCGGTGTTAAGTTCAGCCTGCCTACGGGTCCTAGTAACCAAAGTTCGACATGTTCCTCTACCTATTCCTCTTCCTCATCCAACCATTGTTACCTATACACACAGATGTATGATATCAGAATTCGCATAACCGGTTATGATCCAGAAAATCAGAAATTAAAGACATTTGGTCAAGAATGTACGTAATATTTGTTTTCTAGACATCTTCTGTTACATTCGTAATGATAATCAACATCTCAACTTATATCCTGTTGGCATTCCAGCTATACTCAGAACTCTTAGTTTAAGTCTAGATACTAATCTTCCCTATTAGTATCTAAGTCCATTAAACTACGGCTCTGATACCAACTTGTCACACCTGTAACACAGAGTAGTACCTCAAACAGATATGTTCCCAGGTAAGAGCGACGAGTCTAGGAGAGATTTATACACCGCTCTTTCCTAGACAGAACATTTCATTCGTCAGATAACTACATACCGGTTCAAGGTCTCGTTCTAGTTACAGTGACGTTGATATAAAAAACACACAACAAAAGACTTAACATCATAACTCATTTTATTTCATAATATAACGTTTGTATAATAGGGACTAACTGCAAAATACAACATTAACAAACTCTTGGACTTATAACTCACGAAGAATCATGCCAATTACTTAGGCCTTATAGTCACCCAGAGACTTGCCCTCAGTCATCCCTATTTCCAAAATATGTACATCTCCTGGAATGCCATCTACCAGCTAGGGTTCATCTGTGCTCAAAAACATTTGAAAACATTTTGGATCAGCTTACGCTGGTGAGTTCATAAACAAAATCATATTAATGTGTATCCCTGATTGATAGCGTGTCGAAGGCTAATAAAAAATTTCAATCCATAAAAAAATGTTCCTTAGCTACTCTAGACTGTAGTACGGAAAGTAAGGTTGTCGAACCCACAAGGAATTCGTGGAAAACGCTATTTAGTTATTACTTAAGAAGAGCGCATAAACTACTAGACCTTGAATACTGATTTGGAAAACGATTGCTAAAGCAACAAACTTTAATTGAATTAAAAGTGATTATGAGAAAAGGGATCGCTCCCGGGTTCAGATTACACGCATTAATGATAATCCTAGATAGATACTTGTTGAACTCCACATAGACATGGATTTTAAAACACCAATGATTGATAAATAGGTAAAAGCTGAAATATTTGACTGTGTTGATTAACGATTTAACACCGAATAATTGACGCTGTTGAATAACTATCTATTTAAATACCGATTTTAGAACATAAGACTTAATGAATTCAATGGTTCACGATTTGAAAACCGAGTAACTGATGAGTACACAACACTACAAGAAATTGGGGTGTTTACCTACACATAATTTACGTACACATATAAATGTGTGGGTAATATACGTACACATGTTTGCATATGTGTGGGTAATTTTTGATGATATCTTTTCATAATAACTAACACTTAATATGTGTTGGTAATATCTTTTAACCAAACTTGGTGTTGGTGGAAAAATTTCCCCCCAAATTTGACGATGAATTAAATTTAAATTACCTACACATGTGGTAAATTTTCGTTATGTGTAGGTAAAATATCTACACATATGTAAAAAACTAAAATATGTCTGGGTAAAATATTATGCTTTACCAACACATAATATTTGTAAATAAATATCTTGATAAATTAAGTAAATAATTTTTTATTTTATTTTTTAAAAATGACGTGGCAAATATAATACCTACACATATGTATAAATGCACAACATGTGTAGATATTGGACACATATTACATACACAAAATAAGTTAATTAAAATGTGTAGATAAAAGTAGAATGACATGAAATTAATTATTTAAAACAAAAGCTAAAACCAAAATAAAATAAGTAATTACCCACACATAATTTACACATGTAAATGTGTGGGTAAATATCTACACATGTTTGTATATGTGTATGTAATGCTTGATGATATTTTTTCACAATAACTAACACTTAATATATGTTGGTAATATGTTTCACAATAACTAACACTTACATATGTTTATAACTAGGAAAGGGCTGCACGCGTTGCGTCGTGCTAAATCGCTGAAGAAATGACCGTTTTGTAAGTAACAAACATCAAAACATATTAAAAAATCGTTTAACGAACTAAACAAAACCATTTAACAAAAAGATATAACTCATAAAACCGAATATTATTTAAGTAAGTTAATAAAAAGAAATTAATTTTTTAATTATAAGTATAAAAACGTGTTGATCAATTGGTTTATATTTGATTATGTTTATCATAAAATAAATAAAAGTATATGTACAACAAACTCACGTGTACGGTTAGGGCTGGCTTCAGATGGATTTAACCCTTCTAGCAATATGACAACAACGCATAGTATGTGGCCAGTTATTTTGATGCCATATAACATGCCACCTTGGTGTACAATGCATAAGAGCAACTACCTTTTAAGTTTATTGATTCCTGGGCCAAAATCTCCTGGTAAAGACTTTGATAGATGAACTTAAAGTTTTATGGCGGGATAGAGTTGAAGCGTATGATGGATATTCAAAATCACATTTCACCCTTTATGCCGCAGTAACATGGACGATCAGTGACTTGGGCGGAGCACTATGGGGAAATTGGCATGTCCAATATGCCTGGAGGATACCCGTTCTAACCGGATTCGTGGTAAACAATGTTATACAGGGCACCGATGTTTTTTAAGTAAAGCACACAGGTGGAGAAAGAGCTTAGAGTTTGACGGAAAGCAAGAGAAAAGGGAACGACCTCGTTAGTTTACAGGTACTGATATTTTGCACCAGTTGGCAGATATTCCTAGATGCACTACTGGAAAAACACCTAATAATGAGGATAGGAAACGAAAACGAGGTATTGATGAGTTGAATTAGTAAAAAAAGAGTATCTTGTTTGAACTTCCATACTGGTCTAAATTATTGATGCGTCAAAATCTTGATGTCATGCATATAGAAAAAAATGTATGTGATAATATAGTAGGGACATTGTTAAATGATCCTGTGAAATCAAAGGATACTACAAAAGCACGTTTAGACTTGGAGGATCTTACCATTCGCAAGGAACAATGGTTGAAAGAGAGAAATGACGATTTTCGGGTATTTTTACTTTCTGATTTTTTATTGAAAAAAAAAGAAAATTTGAGAAACCTCATGCTGATTCCACATTGACTAAAGATGAATGTGTGGAGTTTTGCAAATTTATCAAATCTGTTCGCCTACCTGATGGCTATGCATCCAACATTAGTCGATGTGTGACAGACCATAATACACTTGGAGGGATGAAAACACATGATTGTCATGTATTGCTTCAGAAAATACTCCCGGTAGCCATTCTCCCTTTCTTGAATAAGGAAATACGTGCAGCTTTGATCGAGTTTTGCCAATTCTTTCAAAAAATATGCTCTAAAACTCTATATGTTAAAGAACTCGAGGATATGAAGATCGGGATTGCTATTATATTATGCAAACTTGAGAAGATATTTCCTCCTGCATTTTTTTCCATCATGGTTCACTTGTGTGTTCATTTACCTGAGGAGGCATTATTAATAGGGCCGGTAAGTTAGAGATTTATGTTTGGGATCGAACGTCGTACGGGTACATAAAAGGGGTATGTTCGTAACTTTGCACGTCCTGATGGCTCTATTACTGAAGCGTATGTTGTCGATGAGGCTGTCACATTTTTATCTCGTTATGTTAATGATATCGAGACAAGATTCAACCGTGCAGAACGCAATTGGGATGTACCGACCACTAAACACAGTATGGAGTTATTCAACAATAAAGTTCGTACATTGGGGGCTTCAAAATTTGGACAACTAGGGGACTATGTTGAAGTGGTGCAGTGGTACATCATTAATAATTGTGGAAATGAACTTGATGACTACCTAGAGTGAGTTGACCGTATTTAGATATAACCTTATTTTGTATTAACTAGTTAGTTTAAAAAACAAAAACTCACTGGTTATTGAATTTAGGGAGCACAAAGAAGCTTTATACTCGAGAAGTATAGAAGTGAATTTAGATGCTATACCGAAAAAAAGAATTTCCCTCTTGGTTCAAGAAAAAGGTAAAAACCAAACATTTATTACTTTTAGTAACTCATTTTAAGCACATTGATAATTCTTATGTGTTCATAGATGGCTTTGCTTAGAGTCAATGGTGATCCCCGAGCAACTGACGATTTGTACGCATTATCACAATTTCCTGATGATCGCTACACTAGTTGGCAAAGTTGCATCGCCATGGTGTTAGATTTCGTTGCAAGGAGCGTGATGACAAGTTCACTACACAATGCAGTGGAGTTTGTGCAGGGGATGAGGATGAATCAATGATTTATTATGGTGTTTTACTTGAAGTTTTGGAGTTAGATTTCATACTCAGTAGAAAGGTATTCATGTTTTGTTGCAAGTGGTATAATACCGATCCAAAGGGGAAAAGGATGGTGGTTGATAACAAATTGACATTAATTGACATTACATCTAAATGGTATGTAGATGAACCTTTTATTTTGGCTAATCAAGCTCAGCAGGTTTTTCATCTAAATGATTTGGCACGTGGGAAGAATTGGATGGTGGTTCAAAAAGTAGATCATCGCAACATCTATAATATACTTGAGCATGATGAAGGCGAAGTATCGATGAATGATATATTTCAAGAAGAGGAATCTAGCGAGTTGCCACATTTTCAACCAACCGAATAATTACCTGACATGTCTCTCGTAGTTCGAAATGATGTAGCACCTAAAACATTACCATATGAGGCAGTTCTAGCAATGCGTAATGCAAATGCCCCTATGGATGACTTAGAAGACAGTGATGACGAATATGCTAATGGGGGTAGAATATTTTTTAAATAAGGAATCTATACTTGATTCTGAGACTGATCATGATTCTGATGATCCAAATCGTAATAGTGACGATGATGACTACTTTGCATGATTTTCTTGATAATTTTTGGTTAGTTTTGAGTAACAACATTTTTATTATTATTATTATATGTTGACTTATAAATGCTTACTTTTCTTTATATTTTCAAAGAGCATAATGACAAGACGAGGTGGGCGAGTTAGACAAGGTGGACAACATAGAGAAGATGGACGATGTACTGGTATGTGACTGTGTGTGTATGTGACGGTTTGCTTTTTTCGTATTGGGTACACTAACTTCTATATATGTATACTACTACAACATATCCAATCTGTAGATAAAATGACTGATGGCTACAAAATTCTCTAAGTACAACTGCTGCGGATTCCACAGTTTTGTTGCTAACCAACAAGCTGCTGAAGATAAGCTTGTTTGATGCAGATAGTTGTTCCCCTGCTGATGGACAACTCTGCTGCGGACAGCCTTATCTGCTGAAGACAGAGTTGCTGCTGATAGGCTTCTCAGCAGCATCAAACACTTGATGCTGCTGATAGGCAAATCATCAGCAGCTTTGGATAGTTGTGTCTTGATGCGGATCACCAACTTTGCTACGGATAGCCATATCTACTGAAGATCAATCGTTGCTGCTGATTGGCATAGCAAAAGCATCAACTTTATCACTGACAACTTTTTGCTGCAACTTTGACACATCTCATGCAGAAAGAATGTTACTGGTGCCGACAATAAAAGACAACAACGCTTTCCTTCCAAGTATCCAAGCAATGATGTCTAAGAAGACGTTTGAGTAAAGTTATCCTTTATAGTATTTGTTGTCTTAACGTGTAGTATAGCTTCTAATATACAAGATCAACGGCCTGTGTTCGATCTGATCCTTAGAATCAAGGGTCTGTCTTGATTCTATGTTACTATATAAGTAGTGTATCGTTTCATTGTACAAGTGTGCTTTTCTTAGAGTATTCTCTATAAACTTGTAACCATTGAAGCTTAATACAAATTGCATTTATCAGTATTCTTTGTGTTTACTTGTTTTCATTGCTTAGTTGTGATTGTTTCCGCCAATCTCAACTAGAATAGAACCGTCTTGTATTCACCGATCCTACAAGTTGTATCAGAGCTTTGGCTCTCAGATTAAACAAACTCACACTTGTTTAATCACTCTCTGGTTCTATTTACTACTATCTCTTTGCTAAGACACCATATATCACAAATCCAAAAACGGCACAAAACAATGGTTTTGATGATACTGGAAGCATCAACAGACCACCAAGACTGGTGTCTTGAGAAGACTATGATATGTGGAAGAACAAGTTGAAAAGTTTCTTATGCTATCAAGAGAATGGGATGTGGGGATACATTAAAGATGGACCATATGTACCCATGGTGGCCTCTGCTGATTCCGGATGTCCATCAGTCCCCAAAGAATCCTTAAAGTATTCAGATGAAGACATCAAGAAGATGGAGGTAGACTTCAAAGCCCTGGGAGCTATTCAGATGTGCTTGCCAAATGAAGTATTTCACAACTTCAGAGGATACAAGACTGCCAAGGAGCTATGGGAGGCTCTCGAGAAGAAGTAAAAGAAAATAGAAGAGACATTCTGAAGCAACAATATGAGAACTTTGTCTGGAAGGAAGGTGAGTCTCTTACTGTGTTGTATAACAGGTACACCTACCTTGTGGGAGAGCTACAGTGCTCAAAAGTGAAGCTGGAGAATGAAGACATTCTCAAGAAGTTCATCAGGTCTTTGTCAAGCTGCTGGACACTTTACACAGTGTTAATCATAAGAACTGAAAATTTAAAGACTCTGCAGGAGCTGTTTGGCATGCTGAAGACCTATGAATTAGAAATGATTCAAGCCAAAGAGAGAAGCTCAAGTTACTCAACAACCTCATCATCCACCACCACTTTCTCTGACCACTCAGTTCCTAGTTCAAGCAACTACTACCCTCCCATTGTCACTCATCCCCAGACTCCAACCTCTCAATCAAACAAATCACCATTTCTTCTTGAAGCCGCACCTCAAACCTCAACTTCTGCTGCCTTTGTCTCTCAAAACTCAAGCAATATGTCCTTTATCAAGGAAGATCTGGAATGTTTTCATCCAGATGATCTAGAAGAAATGGATATACAACACTCCTATGCCATGCTCTCTCTAAGAGCAAAAAGGTTCTACTCTAGAACAAGAATACCCATTTCAAGAAACAACTCCAACACCAGAGTTGGCTTTGACAAAAGCAAACTGAGATGTTACAATTGTAACCAACTTGGTCACTTTGCTAGAGAATGCAAGGTACCAAAGGCAAACCCAGCTGCTGCTCAGACAAGAGAAGCTCACCAAGCTCAGCCAAGACAGCAACAACAGCAACAAGCCACTCCTCCTGCTCAAACTGCAGCTTGTGCAGCTGTTGGAATTGCTGACTTTGACTGGAGCTTCCAGTATGAGGATCTTCCTGCCAATAATCAAGCTCTCATGGCAGACACAACAGAGATACCACCTCAGGTATATGAAAATCTTTGTACTCAGGCTTGTATTGATAAGGTTCTTGGATATAAAAAGCATAACCAGAATAGATCAAAATGAAGAATTTCACCAAATGAAATCTGAATTTAAAAAGGTTGAAGACAGTTACAAAGAAAAGATTAACTGTTTAAAGAAAGAGATTTCATCATTAAAACATGAACAAACAAACCTTGAAACTCAGATTGATGATCTTCTGGTTAAGTTAAAGGCTACACGGGCTGAATTAGCAGACCAAAAGGCCCATGTTGAAAAATATGAGTTTGCATCTAAAAAGCTGCAAAGACTTTTGGATGCTCAAATTCATGAAAGAGTAACTGCTGGAGTTGGGTTTCAAGCTGAAAAACCCTACAATGTTGTTCCTCCACCGACTGACTATGTAGCTATTCATGAACCAAGTTTTAATCTTTCCAATCTTGATCTGGCCAACCGAAATCTTGATCCTGCTGTCCAAGAAACCTTTGTGCAAGAATGCACTACTTCATCTAAGTCTGAGTCCACATGCTCAGACTCCACTGAAACCAATAAAACTCCATCACCACTTGCCTTTGAAGTTATTAAAGCCAACAATCCAAGCCCTTTCCTCCCTTCAAAATCAGTACCAGTATCTCAACTCACCAAACAAATCACAAGTCCAAACATTACTGATTAGGCGAACTTAATAAGTTCGCTTAGTGTTGCAAAAGGCGAACATAATAAGTTCGCCTGAACAAGTTTTCCTGAACAAGTTCGCCGATACAGATTCATAATCAAATTCCCAAAATGTTCAAATCGTCGAATCTTTTTAGATCAAAAACAGTATAAGCATCGCTTCACAACAACTAAACATTATTAAGCTTCAATTTCAAGATTTAAACCCGGATTAACTCGATTTACTCAGAAAGAATATTAAAAACACGTATAACCCGAAGTAAAACGAAGATTTCCCGACGATTTAATGGATGATAATCCATTTAATCACACACAAATCACGAGCATAAGCTCTGATACCACTTGTAGGTCCACATGACTCCTCTATAGATCGATCTCGTGACGTAACGTATCGAAGACACGGAGTGTGGAATCCAACCGTATCAACGTATGTATACACAAATTGACAATAGAAACTATAACAAACAGCAAGTAAATAATCTTCTCGTCGTATTCAATCAATCACAGAGTTTATAGAGATCAAAGACTTAGTTACAAAACTAGAACTATAAACATCTATTTATAGACACAAGACCTGCTATAGGCGAACTTAATAAGTTCGTCTAATGAGACTAGGCGAACTTGATAAGTTCGCCTCTCATGAGACTAGGCGAACTAGTTAAGTTCGCCTCTAGCAGAACTTATACAAAGACTTAGACAAAATATTAATACAAAACATAAAGACAATAAGATCTAAACTATTACAAGCTTTTGTCATACATTTATTTCCTAACAGACTCCCCCTTAACAATAGCTTGATCTTCTGTGTTCAGTCTCTATGACGAGCTCTTCCGGTTCTCTGGTAGTCTACTGCCCGCATGCACTCCATATCTATGATAGATATCCAACACCCGTTTATACTGCAATCCTTGTTCTCTCCGTTCATCAGTAAACATGATCTCATTCTTTCTTAAAGTCCTCTGATCTTTCTTAGAGAAATTAATAAGATTCATTGCTTTATAGAAACTTACAATGACCTTATTATCTCTATCTTCAACTCTAGCTTCACCAATATTCACATCAACATACCACCATTTCATATTACCTAGAAAGTCTTGTGGTATCTTCTTTAATGGAATCTTTTGCACAGCTCTTACTGGTTTGAACTTATACTTCAAAGTCACAATACCAGTAGTAGGATCTACTATCTTCACTCTATTTCCTTTTTTGTGGTTTTAGCTTTTCATACTTTCCTGATCTACCTTCTCTTTTGATTAAATTTGCAATTACATCAGCTAATCCAAACTTGGATCTATTTATCAATGGTTTCGTAGCTAGACCATTCATTTCACATCTTGGCAAAGTATTGAAATATTTGATCCTTGGCTTTAACTAATGAACACCATCAGACCGCTTGAGACCAACTAATGATTCTTCCAATACAACGCTCTTTCTTTACATATCTTTCCTTTTGAGCTGGTTGTATAGGAGATTCAGGTAATACTTTCTTCCAGCTATTAACTACTTCTCTCCATTGTTCTCTAGTCATACTTGTATTTCTATACATCACAGGTTCTTCATTAGTCTTAGGAGACACAGGACGAGTAGTATCAGCATCAGTATCTATCTTGGATTGAGCAGTATCATAAGGCTTAGTAACGTCTTCAACAGAGTCCATAGAATCTGTTACTCCTTCATTTGAAAGTTCAAGAATAACATCATCCTGGTTGAAGTTATACGAAACATTCAGACCGTCACTGCCTGCATAAGTAACTTCAACTTTACTCTTTTCTATCTCAATCTCCATAATTTCTCCTTCTTCAACCTCATTATCAGTCACATCATCTTCAACATCATTAAACAATTCATCAATATCATCTAAACACTCTAACTTCTCATCTTCTTATTCAACATCAGAATCAATTTGAAAGAATTCAAGTAACAGAATCTCTTCATTCACTCCAGAATCCTTCTTGGTTCCTTCAATATTACCTGATGTAGAATCCCCCTGAACTCTTGATATTGGATTCACGTCTGTGTATTGACGATCACCCTCAATATTACCACTAGGATCATTGTCATCACCATCCTTTCTTTGAATCGACCCAGTATGACAAGTATCATGGATCCTTAACTCCCCCTGAGCGTCAAGATGCTCAACAAGTTTGGATACAAATAACCTCATGTCATCAATCTGTTTAGCTTGAGCCCGAAGGACCAATTGTCTCTGAGCATCAGTAGTCACAAAAGTATCTACCTGAGTCTGCAATGCAAGCACTTGTGATTCAAGGTAGGTAATCCTTTTAGAATCAGAAGACTGTGAAGTACCAGCAGCAGAGGATTTAGCAACTTTAGGAACAGGAGAAATCACAGGAGACGGACGTTTAGATGAAGGAGGTGTAATCAATAAGGATTCAACAAAAGTAGTATCCTCAACACGTGGAGATGAATGTGCAGCAGCAATAGAAGCAGACATAAGCTTCTGAGCTTTAGGAACTGGATTAACATCACTATCCGAGTCAGAACTCTCATCAATTAGTGTTCTCTTACCAAGTACTGAACCGGAAGGAGGATTCCGAACAGACTTACACCTCGGCATTATGGCTGTAGATTTAATACGCTTTCCTGCATTTGCCAATGGCAAAGTAGCCAGTCACTCATAGTGACCTGAGCTAAAATCTCTAGACGAATCAGAGTCAGTAGCTTCAGAATCAGGAATAATTTTTTCACTGGAACTTGTATCCACCACATTCCCTTCAGCGTCATGAATGGGTGAGTTCACAGCCTCATCATCAAAATCATCCATATTAAGACCGAAGTCTTGTTCATCTTCATGCGCAACATCTTCAACCTGAACTGGTTCATTAACAGGAATATGAACCTATTCTTGTGGAATAGGAACTTGTTCTTGAGCTTGCACCTGAGCTCTTGTTATGGTTGTTGTTGTTGTTTTTGTTGAGCTTGATTCTGATCCTGTCTTTGAACTAACTCCTCAGGATGAAACCAATTATCATTAGGAGGCTCAACATAATCAGGATTAATTATGTGACCAAACAGAGGAGTCGGAACTGGAATCAAAGCAACATTTTGTTGTTTAACCTTGGTACAATCAGTAAAGATTCTTTTAGACATATGCGTCAAGGTCAAACGTATTGGATGCTGAGGTAAATTTGGAATTAGATGATTAAGAATCATTTGCAAAAACCTAGGGTACATAAGAAACCCTTGACCTTCAGGAGGATTAATTTGCATGACCAACTCACGGTATATTTACAAAGCAAAGTTAAACCATTTGTTCAGGGTCAATGCAACCATTGCAGCTTGTAATGCACTCTTTAGTCCAACAGTGCCAGCCTTTCGTGAAGATAAGCACTAGATGATGACATGCATAAAGTACCTCCATTCCCCAACCAAACTACCTTTCCTGGCTTGAGTATCATTAGGTCTGCCTTGGTAACCCATCCTCTGAAAACACCCCATGATCAGTGTTCCAGGATACGAAATAGGGTCATCATTTGCACCTCCCAATGCCAATGCAACATGAATAGTATCAACTGATATTGCCACCTCTGTATTGTTCACTGTAGCACGAAGCACATGAGGGTTAACATCAGTGTCTTGAAGGACTGTATCCTAGAATTGTTGGATATAAGCCAAACTGATGTACGGATTTGCTGATAAGGCCACATTTAATCGTGAACGATTTAAGAAGTTAATGATTCCTTGAAAATTTGCGGCCTCAGACATATTTGGATCTAACAACGCCACTTGATTATGTTTGTACTCAACACGGCTAGCCATCTGGAAATGTATTGGACATAGAACAAACATTAGTAATATAACAAACACACATATGATAAACACATGATATACACACACAAATACAGAAACAAACATAAAAAAAATTTACATAAAAAAAATCACAAGTCCAAACATTACTGAACCCTTAGGCGAACTTAATAAGTTCGCTTAGTGTTGCAAGAGGCGAACATAATATGTTCGCCTGAACAAGTTCTCCTTAACAAGTTCGTCGATACAGATTCATAATCAAATTCCCAAAATGTTTAAATCGTCGAATATTTTCAAATCAAACACAGTATAAGCATCGCTTCACAACAACTAAACATTATTAAGCTTCAATTTCAAGATTTAAACTCGGATTAACTTGATTTACTCAGAAAACCATTCGGATATTCAAAACATGTATAACCCGAAGTAAAACGAAGATTTTCCGGCGATTTAATGGATGAAAATCCATGTAATTTCCTTAGATAGAATCGCAATGTAAAACCGATCAAGGAACAACCACGAAAATTTCAAATCACAACCCGAATTCAAAATTTTGACAAGTTTGCTAAAACAAAATAAGTTCGCTCATATGAAGTTCGCTCAAACAGGAAATAGGATAAAGAAATATGTTCTCCTGAACAAGATATTTATTCACACCATTAAGTTCTCTTAGTTAGGCGAACTTGTTAAGTTCGCTTAACAAGCTACATGCGAACATATTAAATTCGCTTAACAAAGCGAACATATTAAGTTCTCTTCAAACCTTTGCATTGAACAATTTTGTCAACCGTCAACACGTCACATTCTTGTGAACTTCCATCTGTAGCATGTATCTGATCCAATACCAAATCATTTTAACCAAAATAAAATATAGAAATTTCATGGAAGATAGAAACAAAATCTTTTTGGATTTTATCTGTACAAACGAAATCACATATTTTTGGTTTTATCTGAGCAAACTGAAACACATATTTTTGGTTGAACGTCATGAGTAAGAAGATCATATCAGTATCTGAGCAATTCATCACACATTCGATCAAAAACTATGGGTAACCTATGATACTCTCACTAAAAGATGATATTCATGTGAAATAAATTCACTTATTCCTTTAAAGATGATATGAAACAATCAAACTCATTCTTATGCAACTCATATCTTTTTCATTCTATGCAGTTTTTACAATGATTATTTATAAATCCTTTATATTCATAACTTTCAAAGATTTGTCTCTTTTCTTTTCAAATGATTCACTTTTATTTCCAACTTTTCAATAAATTTGAACAATACTTGAAATGATACGCGATAAATTTCAAAGTAAACAAGATCTTGTTATAAAATGCTCAATTATTCATACCGAATTTGTAATACAAAGCATGAATTCTTAAGTTGCCAATATTATACAATTTGAAACCACAAGCGTGTTTCTTCCAATTTTATGTGAGTTAGTACCATTTAGATCAAAAACATCGTGTACCCCACATATATGCCCAACAAAATTTAAAATTGCACTATCTTCAAGACATATACGGTTTATTGCAAGATTAGATCAATCTCCAAGATGAAATTATCTCTATTAGTACAAGTATAGAATAGCAGATCCCAAAGGATATATGAATCATGATGATTCAAAATCAAAAGATTCTAATGAATTGGCTTTATAGTGAGAATCAATAGATTCAGGTAGGAGGATCCAACTATTATCTGGATAATCTTCAATGGAATCAGTATAGATGATGTATCTAAATGATCCAAGGGTGAAAATATGTTCCAACAGATGTTGTTAGAAAGCATATCTTAGTTCAGCAACACATTGCATGTTTTTTGAGGCATGGGTAGTGAAGTGAACTGAAAGAGGTTGTGCTAAAGATATAATTCGATATTGGTCTCATGAAATTCTTAAAAACATATATTCTTTATCTGATAATGATCTTTTACACACACACCCAGACATATAATGGATTCAAATCACAGATGTAATCATGTCATATTTAATTTTCACACTGCCATTGGTTCAAAAACGCTTCTAGTCTATTGACAATTCAAGTTTCAAACTCATATTCAAATTAAAACATATTATCAAGAGTAGAGCATTTATAACACTATCATTTCTTATTTATGTAGACTATGAAATTTAGATCAAATCAATATACTTTAACCTATCATATATCAAAGCATATCAAAGATTTACTATGGTCATGTGTGATGAACTATTCACTGATGTACTATCATTTCTTCTCTAACTTCAAATGATGTCAATTTTATATTTTTTATTTTGTTTTGAATTTTTATAAATAACAATTTTTGACTGAAATTTAAAATGCAGAAATGTAATAAAGCAATAAAAGAAATTTAAAAACAAAAATCTCCCATGAAAATTTGTTTTTTTTTTTGTTTTTTTTAACTTTTATTCGAGATTGATCATACCGATCATTTTGATCAGAAGTTCAAACCTGGTACGATCAAATGCCTTAGTAAAAAGATCAGCAAAATTATCATATGTATGTACCTTCTCCAGCTCAATCAACTTTTTATCTGCACAATCACGAATAAAATGATATCTAATTTCAATGTGCTTTGTTTTACCGTGCTTAATAGTATTATTTGTGATAGATATTGTAGCAGTATTATAAATAAACATGGGGGTTCCTCTAAAATTCAAACTGTAGTCTCTTAATTGTTGTTGGATCCACAAGATCTGTGAACAACAACTTGCAGCAGCAATGTATTCTGCTTCACATGTTGAAATTGAGACCGTAGTTTGCTTTTTGCCCTGCCAGGAAACTAGACGATTACCCAAGAACTGGCAACCACCTGTTGTAGATTTTCTGTCCAAACAACAACCAACAAAATCAGAATTAGTATGTGCATTGAATTCAAAGTTAGAACCATGTGGAAACCATAGTCCGAATCTTTGTTTTCCTTTCAGATAACGAAAGATTCTCTTTACTGCAATCAAATGAGACTCTTTTGGTTTTGCTTGGAATCTGGAACAAATACACACAACAAACATTATGTCTGGCCTTGAAGCGGTTAAATACATGAGAGATCCAATCATTGCACGGTAGAGTCAGCAATCAACTTTTTTTCCATCCGGGTCAGAATTCAACTTATGATTGACCGGAATTGGAGTATCGTATGGGGTACAGTCCTCCATCTTGAACCAGCTCAAGATGTCTTTGACATACTTAGACTAATGAATAAAGAAACCATCTTTGTAAGGCCCCAAACCCGGGAGGCCTCACTTATTGGATTTACTCATTCACAAGCAGTTCTTAAACATGAATATCAAATAACGCAGCGGAAATTTTCATTTAAACATAACTTAATCGTTATTCATACATGCGGAAGCGTAAACATAATTACATCATAACTAAACATAACGGGATGCCAGTCTTCAAAAGCAGTCGGATAACTCTTCATCTCTAGCCAAGCCTCACCGTCCATCCTCAGAACCTACCTTAACCTGAATGTGTACACTTAAAAAACGTCAGCTACGCTGGTGAGTTCTAGTTTTCGTTCGTTTTAAGAAATGGTTCATCATTCAAACATTCAATAGGGTTTAACATTCGTATAAGAAAACAGGGCCTTTCATTCGTAAACCTTCGCATATTTAAACACAATCATTTGTTTAAAATATTAACATTCATTTAAGTCATACATTATTATCTAAATCTGTATCGTTACGCGTCTCTATGTCCTCGTAGGAACTTTTAATGTTGTGGGCAACCGTTACGTATCACCGTCATTGCCACAACCATACCACTACGTTGGGTCAACCGTTACGTATCGCCGTCATTGCCCAACCCTTCAATGCGTGGGGTCAACCGTTACGTATCGCCGTCATTGCCCAACACGCATCTTTCCTTTGGAAATCAACCGTTACGTATCGCCGTCATTGATTTCCCATTACCTCGTTCGCTTAGGATGATCGTCATCACCCGAGTAACCGTCGTTACTCCCTTTACCAGTTGTACAACATCAAAACCATTGACATGCCACAAAGACATTGCCCATGTTGTTCTTGTGGTAACTATGGCTCGCTGTCCATAATCTACCACAAGGCTGGGAATCACATTCCCAGACTTCATTCGTCAATTCCATTCATTCGACAGATTAGATTTGTAATGACTTCTTTAAAACCTTTGCCCCTTTTTGTTTTCTTTTCATAAAACATTTCCTTCACTTTCAAAACCCTTTACCTTTTCATTAAACCATTTCTTTATAACATTCGTTCGTAAACATTTCGTTCATAAACTTTCTTTCCATAAACCCTTCGTTCCAAATCATTTCCTTTCGTAAACGTAGTTTCATAAATATCATTTTATAAAACAACATTTCATACGTGTACACACCAGCCCGAAAACATTATATAAAAACATTTAAAAGAGGGCTTCTAGAACTCACCTGATAAGCTAGTCTCGGTTGTCCTAAACGAAGGTCCAACGACTTCACGTACGATCTGAATTGAGTAGTTACATACACATCAGACCATTACCGACTCTAACGGTTTAACCCTTCTAAACATACTAACTTTACTTAACCAGTCTGATGTATGCGCACTTAGCAAGTGCGCAGACCCTGCTGCCTGCGCACTTAGCAAGCGCGCAGACTCTGCCTCCTGCGCACTTAGCAAGTGCGCAGGTCCTTCCTCCTGCGCACTTAGCAAGTGCGCAGGTTCCTCCTCCTGCGCACTTAGCAAGTGCGCAGGACCTGCTCCGTGCGCACTTAGCAAGTGCGCACGACCTGTTCTTCGCGAAAACCCTAACTTTCGCATTTCGGGTCTGATCATGTCAAGATCCCGAACATGTTGCATCCAAAACGTTCGTTTTCCCTTAGGGATCTCAAATCTATGATTATTTATCAGATTCATCCGTTCAAACCTTGCCTTTTCACCCAAAACCCGAAAAACCCAAAAACGAACTAAAAACTCAGATTTAGGTCGGATCGTTACCTGAATCGAGCTTCTGATCCGGAGGTTCTTCTCACGAGTGCAAGAGACACGAGCGGGTGCAATCTTGTGCGATTCCGACACTTTCTCTCTCTACGGTTTTCTCTCTCTAGAATTGCAAATGAGAGAAACATATGGTGACCCTGGCTATTTATCGGGGAGACCTCCCCAAGCCCGGTTCGCGACTGACCCGGCCCGACTTCGGCCCGCTTGAACTCGTTAACTTTATTTCTCGACATTTTGGGATGTTACAAGTCTACCCCCCTTATAATAGGTTTCGTCCCCGAAACCTATCACAAGTCAAATAATTGAGGGTACGACTCCCTCATCTCCGCCTCCGTTTCCCATGTAGCCTCCGATCCCTTTCGGTGCCTCCATTGGACTTTAACCAATGGAATAACTTTATTACGCAAACGCTTTTCCTTTCGGTCTAAGATAGCCACGGGTTCTTCGATGTAATTAAGGCTGTTGTCGACCTCGATGTCAGTAAGTGGTACGTGAGCTGATTCATCCGCCAAACACTTTCGCAAGTGCGATACATGGAAGGTAGGATGAATCCCACTTAACTCATCAGGCAACTCCAACCGATAAGCGACTTCACCAACCCGTGCCATTATCCTGAACGGTCCGACAAACCTCGGACTTAACTTTCCTCTCTTTCTGAATCGAATGATTCCCTTCCACGGGGACACTTTCAACATTACTCTGTCCCCAACATCAAACTCGATAGGCCTTCGTCGTCTATCCGCATAGGATTTCTGACGATCTTGTGCGGCCTTCATTCGTGCTTTGATCTGATCAAACCTTTCCGACGTCTCTCTTACGACTTCGAGACTTCCTAATTCCTTCTGTCCAATCTCACCCCAAAAAACCGGGGTTCTACATCTTCTCCCATACAACATTTCGTAAGGCGGCATGCCTATCGTCGTGTGATGACTATTGTTGTAGGAGAACTCGGCTAACGGCAGATGGCTGTCCCAACTGCCACCGAAGTCAATAATACAAGCATGGAGCATATCCTCCAAAGTCTGAATGGTCCTTTCAGACTGACCATCCGTTTGTGGGTGGTATGCCGTGCTGATATTCAGCCTCGTGCCCATCGACTCGTGAAATCTTTTCCAGAACCTCGATGTGAATCGTGTGTCCCGGTCAGATACGATCGTCAAGGGCATCCCATGCCGCGCTACTACTTCGTTGATAAATACCTCTGCTAACCTTTCCGACGAGAACGCCTCGCGAATAGGTAGGAAATGAGCACTCTTCGTTAAACGGTCCACAATTACCCAAATGGCGTCATGACCTTTAGCTGTGCGAGGTAGCTTAGTTATGAAGTCCATGGTAATGTGTTCCCACTTCCATTCTGGTATGTCAAGTGGTTGAATCTTTCCATACGGTTTCTGGTGTTCAGCCTTTACTTGCAAGCAAGTCAAGCACTTGCTTACATACTTCGTCACATCACATTTCATTCCAGGCCACCAGTATTCCCTCTTCAGATCTTGGTACATTTTATTGGTACCGGGATGGATAGAGTAACGAGACTTATGAGCCTCATCCAAGATTTTGCTCCTAAGTTCGCCACCCATAGGTATCCATATACGTCCAAAACGTGTCCTAACACCTAGGGTGTTATATTCCAATTTGTCCTGTTGGCCAACCATCCTTTCTTTCTTTATATTTTCTTCTTTAAGTGCCTCATCTTGAGCTCTTTCGATTTCGCTCATCACATCCGATGTTACCACCAACTGGCAAGCTTTCACTCTAATAGGAGTAGGCACATCCTTTCGGCTTAGAGCGTCAGCCACCACGTTTGCCTTTCCAGGATGGTACATTATTTCACAGTCATAGTCCTTCAGGAGTTCCAACCATCTCCTCTGCCTCATATTAAGCTCCTTTTGTTCGAAGAAGTACTTCAAACTTTTGTGGTCGGAGTAAATAGTAAACTTTACCCCGTACAGGTAGTGCCTCCATATTTTCAATGCAAATACGACAGCAGCAAGTTCCAAATCGTGAGTCGGATAGTTGACTTCGTGAACTTTCAACTGCCGCGACGCATATGCAATCACTCTACCGCGTTGCATCAACACACACCCTAATCCCTGACCCGACGCGTCAGAGTATACCACCAGGTCTTCACTGCCCTCGGGAAGGGCCAAGACTGGAGCTTGTGTTAGCTTCTCTTTCAATTCCTTAAACGCCTCATCCTGGGTCGAACCCCATTCGTACTTTACTTCTTTCCGAGTCAACTTTGTCAACGGCGAAGCTATTTTCGAGAAATCCTGGATGAATCTCCGATAGTAGCCTGCCAATCCTAAGAAACTGCGGATTTCAGTTGGCGTCTTAGGAATGTCCCATTCACTTACCGATACTATCTTTGCTGGGTCAACCATAATGCCGTTCGGGCCAATGACGTGACCTAGGAATTGGACTTCCCTAAGCCAGAACGCGCATTTGGAGAACTTAGCATACAACTTTTCTCTCTTCAGAGCCTCCAACACCTCCTTTAAGTGACATGCGTGATCACCCTCATTCTTGGAGTAGATAAGGATATCATCGATGAACACAATTACCGATCGATCCAGCATCGGTCGACACACCCTATTCATTAAATCCATGAACGCTGCGGGGGCGTTCGTTAATTCGAAAGACATTACGCGGAACTCGAAATGTCCATAACGCGTGCGAAATGCAGTTTTCGGTATGTCTTCTTCCCTCACCTTCAACTGATGGTACCCGGACCGAAGGTCGATTTTTGAAAACCAACTTGCGCCTTGCAACTGGTCGAACAGGTCATCGATCCTTGGTAAAGGGTACTTGTTCTTCACCGTTCGTTTATTCAACTCGCGATAATCGATACACATTCTCATCGAACCATCTTTCTTCTTTACAAACAACACCGGAGCACCCCACGGCGAGATGCTCGGTTGGATAAATCCTTTCTCAAGTAACTCGTCTAGTTGGACCATAAGTTCCTTCATTTCCACTGGTGCTAGTCGATATGGAGCCTTAGCCACGGGCTGGGCATCTGGTACTAAGTCAATTCGGAACTCAATTTCTCTATCGCGTGGTATCCCAGGCAAATCCTCTGGAAACACCTCCGGGTACTCGCGTACCACGGGTACATCGTCTAGTTCCTTCACTTCCTTACACTTGTCAATCACATATACCAGATAAGCCTCGCATCCGCGCCTCAAGTAATTCGTTGCCTTCATCATTGAGATGACGTTTGGCATCGGGGCGTCACGATCTCCAAAGACTTCGACTTTGCTACCATCCGGAGCCTTGAGTTGGATTATCTTTCGTTTACATATAATTTGAGCTTCATTGGCAGTTAGCCAATCCATACCCAACACCACATCGAACCCTCCCAAAACCATAACGAACAATCTGACGGAAAATCTATGACCTGCTATCTTTATCGTGGAGTTGTCAACTACATCGGTTACTCTTGCAGTTCTACCCTCAGCGGTTTCTGCGCTAAAGGCCTTTTCTAGCTTACTAACTGTGTACTTCACTCGCTTACAAAAACTCGCAGATATAAAACTCTTACTAGCACCCGAATCAAATAACACAGAAACCAAAGTGTTGTCAAGGACGAATGTACCTGACGCCACATCGGGATCCGCCCTGGCTTGTTCTTGAGTCAGTGCGTACGCACGAGTCTTTGCACGAGATCCTTCTCCCTTCTTTTCCGGGCCCTTTCCTTTCCCGGTTTCCCCCATCCTGGGCTTGGTACATTCTCGGCTCATATGGCCGAAATCCCCACAGTTGTAGCATTTGTAGCCTTGCGGGCATTCTCGAGAGTAGTGCCCGGTCTTGCCACACTTATAGCACAAGCTAGATCCCAGTCTGCATTCACCTACATGCTCCCTTCCACACTTCTTACAAACAGTCGGCTCACCCACCCGAGCCCTCTTATCACGAGACCCAAACATCTTTCCCCCAGTTCGCTTGTTTGAGAAGCTCGGTCTCTTCTTTTGCTCTTCAACGGCAACAGCATTCAGTGCCAGATCGTCAAATACTACGCCACTTAGCTCTACTGCCAAATCATAGGTAGTAGGGGCGTTTGCCTTAACATAGGTGCGGACCTGGTCCGGCAACCCTTGAATATAACAGGCAATCTTTCTCTCTTCTGTAGTGACAAGGTGTGGCACCAGACGTGCCAGTTCATTAAATCGGGTTGTGTATTGCCGGTGCGTCATGTTCCCGGCCTTCAAACCCAGAAATTCCCTCTCTACCTTTTCAATCTCGTTCCTTGGGCAGAAATTCTTGATTACCAAAGTTTTCAAGTCAGCCCACATCATCGCATCCACAATCTCGCTCCCTTTAGCTTGACGTACACCTTCCCACCAGTGGGATGCTTCCTCCCTCAAGGAGTTAGCAGCAAACTTCACTACTTGATTAGCTCGACACTCGCTCAGACGGATGGCGGCTTCCATACGTATTACCCAATCAAAAGTAGCTACCGCGTCCTTCTTCCCAGTGAGTATCGGCGGGTCACATGCCTTAAAGGACTTATAATCACATCCGCGAGCAGGCGGTGCATTGTCGGTCTCATTGTTCTGAGCACCAATTGCCGCGCTAGACCCACCCGCCCCATTGACCTGCTTCAACGCTTCAGCCAACAGACCTGGCAGAGAATTCTTCATCAATTCTGTGAATTCTCGAGCTATTGCTGCTCTCACTTCTGGTTCAAAAGTGAAAGGTTGCTCTTCAACCTGTGTCTGCTCAGCTTCATGCACACTAACCGCCGGTTCAGTGTGAACACTTCCTTCTTCACTGTGTTCTTGGCGCGCAGGAATCCTGCCACGCCCACCATTTCGACTGCCGGTACGACCACCGGTACGGCCACCACGCCTTCCGTTCCCTCTCCTTGCCATTTCGTTCTATAAGACGAGAAATCCAATGTCATCACGCTAGTTAACAAATAGAATTCAATAAGTACTGTAAGATGTTAATATACACTGGCCATCTGTAATTAACCATTACACTACTTTTCGATTTCCATTTGACCACCTTTGTGATTCCATCAGAACTCAAGTCCTCTCCTAACTCTTTCTAAGGCATACTATATACGTAAATATATACTACCTTCATATCTGATGCTGTGGCTCGAGTTACCCGTACTGGCATCCGCTTTCGGTCCCATTCAAAGTTTAAGTTCAGACACTGGGAGTGTCCGAATCTCTCAAACTATTGCTCTGATACCAACTTGTAAGGCCCCAAACCCGGGAGGCCTCACTTATTGGATTTACTCATTCACAAGCAGTTCTTAAACATGAATATCAAATAACGCAGCGGAAATTTTCATTTAAACATAACTTAATCGTTATTCATACATGCGGAAGCGTAAACATAATTACATCATAACTAAACATAACGGGATGCCAGTCTTCAAAAGCAGTCGGATAACTCTTCATCTCTAGCCAAGCCTCACCGTCCATCCTCAGAACCTACCTTAACCTGAATGTGTACACTTAAAAAACGTCAGCTACGCTGGTGAGTTCTAGTTTTCGTTCGTTTTAAGAAATGGTTCATCATTCAAACATTCAATAGGGTTTAACATTCGTATAAGAAAACAGGGCCTTTCATTCGTAAACCTTCGCATATTTAAACACAATCATTTGTTTAAAATATTAACATTCATTTAAGTCATACATTATTATCTAAATCTGTATCGTTACGCGTCTCTATGTCCCCGTAGGAACTTTTAATGTTGTGGGCAACCGTTACGTATCGCCGTCATTGCCACAACCATACCACTACGTTGGGTCAACCGTTACGTATCGCCGTCATTGCCCAACCCTTCAATGCGTGGGGTCAACCGTTACGTATCGCCGTCATTGCCCAACACGCATCTTTCCTTTGGAAATCAACCGTTACGTATCGCCGTCATTGATTTCCCATTACCTCGTTCGCTTAGGATGATCGTCATCACCCGAGTAACCGTCGTTACTCCCTTTACCAGTTGTACAACATCAAAACCATTGACATGCCACAAAGACATTGCCCATGTTGTTCTTGTGGTAACTATGGCTCGCTGTCCATAATCTACCACAAGGCTGGGAATCACATTCCCAGACTTCATTCGTCAATTCCATTCATTCGACAGATTAGATTTGTAATGACTTCTTTAAAACCTTTGCCCCTTTTTGTTTTCTTTTCATAAAACCTTTCCTTCACTTTCAAAACCCTTTACCTTTTCATTAAACCATTTCTTTATAACATTCGTTCGTAAACATTTCGTTCATAAACTTTCTTTCCATAAACCCTTCGTTCCAAATCATTTCCTTTCGTAAACGTAGTTTCATAAATATCATTTTATAAAACAACATTTCATACGTGTACACACCAGCCCGAAAACATTATATAAAAACATTTAAAAGAGGGCTTCTAGAACTCACCTGATAAGCTAGTCTCGGTTGTCCTAAACGAAGGTCCAACGACTTCACGTACGATCTGAATTGAGTAGTTACATACACATCAGACCATTACCGACTCTAACGGTTTAACCCTTCTAAACATACTAACTTTACTTAACCAGTCTGATGTCTGCGCACTTAGCAAGTGCGCAGACCCTGCTGCCTGCGCACTTAGCAAGCGCGCAGACTCTGCCTCCTGCGCACTTAGCAAGTGCGCAGGTCCTTCCTCCTGCGCACTTAGCAAGTGCGCAGGTTCCTCCTCCTGCGCACTTAGCAAGTGCGCAGGACCTGCTCCGTGCGCACTTAGCAAGTGCGCACGACCTGTTCTTCGCGAAAACCCTAACTTTCGCATTTCGGGTCTGATCATGTCAAGATCCCGAACATGTTGCATCCAAAACGTTCGTTTTCCCTTAGGGATCTCAAATCTATGATTATTTATCAGATTCATCCGTTCAAACCTTGCCTTTTCACCCAAAACCCGAAAAACCCAAAAACGAACTAAAAACTCAGATTTAGGTCGGATCGTTACCTGAATCGAGCTTCTGATCCGGAGGTTCTTCTCACGAGTGCAAGAGACACGAGCGGGTGCAATCTTGTGCGATTCCGACACTTTCTCTCTCTACGGTTTTCTCTCTCTAGAATTGCAAATGAGAGAAACATGTGGTGACCCTGGCTATTTATAGGGGAGACCTCCCCAAGCCCGGTTCGCGACTGACCCGGCCCGACTTCGGCCCGCTTGAACTCGTTAACTTTATTTCTCGACATTTTGGGATGTTACAAGTCTACCCCCTGATTAACTTGAAGTCCTAGGAAAAATGATAACTCTCCCATAGCTGACATTTCAAACTTCGATTTCATAACACTCTCAAACTCTTTGCACAATCCTTCATTTGTAGATCCAAAAATAATATCATCTACATATATCTGCACCAGCAAATATTCTCCCCCTGCTTTCTTTATGAATAAGGTCGAGTCAATTTGGCCACGTACAAAACCATTGTACATAAGATGTTTAGACAACGTTTCATACCACGCTCGGGGAGCTTGATGTAGACCATAGAGAGCCTTATCAAGCTTGAAAACTTTAGACGGATTAACTGGATCTTCAAACCCCGGTGGCTGACACACATAAACCTCCTCCTTGACCGTACCATATAAGAAAGCACTCTTTACATCAAATTGAAACACCTTAAACCCTTTGTAAGAAGCAAAAGCAAGAAACAACCGTATAGCTTCAAGCCTAGCAACAAGAGCATAAACCTCGGTGTAATCAATTCCCTCTTGTTGATTGAAACCCTGTACGACTAATCTTGCCTTATTTCTCTCCACTACACCTCGATCATCTTTCTTGCATTTAAACACCCACTTAGTACCAATTGGATACACACCCTTTGGAAGATCTACAAGATTCCAGACTTTGAGTTTATCAAACTGAGCAAGCTCTTCCTGCATTGCCTCTATCCAATTGTTATCACGCAAAGCCATTTCTACATTCTTCGGTTTGACCCAAGAAATAAAACATGAATGTGAGCATACATCAAGAACACTAGTATCCTTAATACATGTATACAAGCAAGTGTTTTCAATAATAGAATGCGTTTGCACTCCATCTCTCAAATTCCCAATTATATTCGTCACCGGATGATCTTTGAGTTCCTTGATTGATGCAACTTCAGGAACCGGTAACACATCAACTTGAGTCGTATCAGATTGATAAGAAAAATCCTGATTAACTTGTATATCCGAGTCCAGATTTGTAGGAATCTCCCTCTAAGCCTGTGTAGAAGTAGAAGGTTCATCAACTAACAAAGGATCAGCAGAAGAATCTTGAAAAATAACATCTTCTTCCTCACTATCAGAATCTTGTGGTCCCGAGCAAGAAGCAACATTAGGATCTGGAGCAGATGTAGATGGAACAGATGAATGTTGAACCACAGTCGGTAGAAAACCACCATTATGTGCATCCTGACAAGACTCATATAATACAGCAGCCTCCTCAGGAGAAATATCAGAAGGTAAATGAAAAGACTTGAATAAGTTGTCATAATCTGTGACAAACCGGAATTTTTAGACTAACTCTGTTAGATTAACCCAGTTAAATTGTAACCTACTTAACCCTATCTCAAATCCTAGGGACTATTTATGCCTTTATACAAACCTCAGGGACAAATTATTTCATTTTCCAAACACAAATTCACCCAAACTACAAGGACTAAGGCTGTAATTACCCTAAACCTATTCTGTTGACTTTCTAAGTCAAAATTTAAGAGTTTATGTTCTGTTTGACTTTTAAAAGTCAAACCTATGTGTTCTTGACTCAAAAATCGAACTCCATAACTGAAATTCATGGAGGTTGTAACTGAAATACACGATCCTTGTCATAATCGCACATCATTAGAGTCATTACACTATCATTGATTCGAATTAACACCAATTATGAGCAATAATGGCATAACCGTCGACACAATGGCAACATATCAACAGAATTCGACCAAATCGTTGGTTAATCTCTCAATTGAGCACCAGCACACACTAGACGAATCCCTCTGGAACAATTGCACACATCAAACTCGTCGGAATCGCAGCGGAAGTCAGCAGAAACCAAGCCAGCCACCGTTGGCTGCTGTTTTAGTCGATCTAACTCAATTCGGATCCAAACCAGGTAATTTCTCGCACCCTTAGCTCCGTTCAAGTCTATTAATTGAAAGCCCTATGCCAATTTGGGCTTATAACATCAATCCGATCGAAATCCAGATTCTAGGATTCATATATTTTCGGTTTGATCGAACCCTACCTTACAATCTGTTTACTCAATTTGATTTCATAAGCAAACCTAGGGTTTCGGCTTTTTGAAACGAGAATTAATCAATCCTAAACTCAACGATTTTGAAATTAAACTCATCCTCAGAACCGAAATCAATCACTTAACAAAACCCCTATGCCTTGCCTTCGGACCATGATCGAATCGTCTGGATTTGGGACTGGATTTGCGTTCGTTCTTATGGGAGGGGGATACACTGGAATTTTGTATTAAAAACATTTGGAACCGGAATATGTCGCGATTGCCCTAGTGGGTGAGATGGTTAAAGCTTGGTGTTTGTGTGGAGGAGACCCGGGTTCAGTCCCTCCACCCCCATTTCATTTAAAGACTAGTTTTTATTAATATTTTTATTATTAAACCTACCCCTATATTATTATAATAATATATTAATGTATTTTAGCTCGGGAAAACCACTCGTAGGCTCGGTTTGAATTTATAACTCTTATTTATGATATTTTCACTTTTAAAATAATATATATATTTATATTATTTTCAAACCACGACCTCGTATAAAATAATATGTTTATATTATTTTCAACCAGTGACCCTATTATAAAATAATATATATTTATACATTATTTCGCCTCGTTTATAAACCTCGTGTAACGTTTCAAACTAATTAATAATATAATTATTTATATTATTTACTCACGTTTATATCCTCGAATAAAAATAATATATTTATTATTTTTGCCACTTAAGCGATTATCGTATATTTTCTACGAGTTCAAAAATAATATATGTGTTATATTATTTTCTTTGGCCATTGTTAAATGATACAAACACACGAATTTATTTATTAATTAATATTATTCGTATTAGAGATGTTCGACACGTAACTTATTAATCTTAATAATTATATTAAGAAACCCTTATTCCCGTAGACACGTTCGTCTACTCGTTGATCCTAAGTATGTTTTAGGACTTCAAATCTTCTGTGTCGTCGTCACAAAACCCCATTGTATCCCTAACTATTATGCTTATAATTTTAGGGCATACGTAAGCAGTTCACAGGCAAACTCTTATGTTTCCTACTTGCATCCTTGTGTGGTGCTATCTTCTATTCGTACGCAACTTAGGTGAGTTTCACGGCCCCTTTTTATTTGTTTTCCTATTGGGGGAGAAACATGCATACACACAAACATTATTTTTACTTGTTTTCCCATTGGGGAGAAACACGCATACACACAAACATTATTTTTACTTGTTTTCCTGATGGGGAGAAACATGCGTACAAACAAGCATCATCTTACTTGTTTTCCCGTTGGGGAGAAACATGCATACGAACCGGCATCCATTACTTGTCTCCCATCCAGGGAGAGACATACACAAGGACATGGATCACATAGTATTTCATTACCACTTGTGTACCTAAGTGCAAACATAACATGCAAAGTCCTTACACACTCGGACCGTTAATATATGGAGTATAGCGAGGAAATTTGAGTAGTACTACTGGGTTTGACAAACCCTACCTAGGTTAGTCGCGCTAACTTGATTGGAGGTCTAACGGGTGTAAATTGTCCTAAACACTTGCCATTGTTGATGTTAGCAATGGCGGAGGACATCTCAAACATAAACAGTCAGCTTTGGTTGTGAACGCTTAGAGTAACTTGTACATTGTATAGTTAGCAATAGGTGTGACTTATGTATGTGGATCCAGCAACACTCAAACAGTTTATTTACATACAAACCTGTGAACTCACCAACCTCGTGTTGACACTTTTTCTTACATGTTTCTCAGGTCGCTTTGGCACAGGTTGCACACTTAGGACATGCATGGAGTCCTACTGTCATATCATTCATTTTAAACAGTGTTACTTATTTACATTAATTGATGCTTGTTGCGTGTAATTACTCTTGATTTCATTCTAACGCTTACGCTTCAACATTTAACTCTGAACTTTTATGTTATGACATTTTAAGTCCCATATAGTGTCGTTTGATGTAACTAATGACTGAGATCCTGGTTTGTCACAACCCAAGCGGTAAAACTCCGTTATTGGAACTTGGGGGTGTGACATATTCAAAAGCTCAGTCTGGTCTAATCGCCATTTGAGGTAAAGACCGATTTGAACAGTCATCATGAAACCATTCCTCAACCTGACGAGTCTCTTTGATATAAACCCTTTTGGTAGTAGAATTTGCAACATACCCTAGAAAGATCCCTTCAATAGGCTTAGCACTGAACTTGGTTGGGACATCTTTAACTTTCAATAGGGTACATGGATTTCCAAAAGGTAGTAAATATTCCAGATTTGGCTTCCGATTATTAAGAAACTCATAGCATGTCTTGTTGTGTCGCTTCATGGTCAAAACTCTGTTCAAACCATGACACGCAGTATTCACAGCCTCAGCCCAAAAAGTAACTGGAAGCTTATAATCTGCAAGCATCATACGTGCCGTTTCAACCAAATTCCTGTTCTTTCGTTCAGCAACCCTGTTTTGTTGACATACATATGGCGCACTGAATTCATGATGAATTCCCTTTTGTAGACAGAATAAACCCATCTTGCTATTCTTAAACTCGCTGCCATTGTCACTCCTAATTCTTCTGACTTTCTGTTTGCACAAGTTCTCTAAACCCAGGATTAAGAATTGTACCATCTCTATGGTTTTGGCTTTAGAAGCAAGGAACTTAACCCATGAAAATCTAGAGAAATCATATGTTACAACCAGACAGTAAGATTTACCGCCAATGCTCCTGACACTAATCGGTCCAAACAAATCCATATGTAGCAGCTCCAATGGAGTCACAATTGAATTCTTAGTCTTAGATTTGTGGGACTTCTTGTGTTGTTTCCCCTTCTTGCAAGGAATACAGTCATCAGGAACTGAGAACTTCATTTTTGAAACACCAATAACCAGATCATTCTTCATGAGATAATTCATTTTTCGGTAATTGATGTGTGCAAGTTTCCTGTGCCACAAAATAGAATCCGATTCAGACGCCTTAGAGAGTAAACATGTAGGAATAAAATACGTTGTTGTAACAACACTCATGTCTAGGACATATGTTGTAGGTCCCGGGAGCCTCGTCGCGCAGCGGATAATAACACGATCTGTTCTGTGATTTGTGTGGGAACAAAGAAACGAAGGCATAGAAACAAGAACAAAGATAAAAGACGATGAAACGAAACATAATCCATAACAAAGAAGTCATCCCGTATTACAGACTACATACCGAAGGAACACACATCTCTCATCTAAGCTCACGGTCCAGGGGTCGGGAGAGCTCTTCCCGACCCGGACAACCTGTTCCAGAGTTCCACCTACAAATGAAGACAAGTCTTCTATTTATAGGCGAAGGAACACTTCCTGCGTACTTGACAAGAACGCAAGGCAAAAGCCTTGCGTACTTACTAAGTACGCATGGTTTGGTCATTCGTACTTGACAAGTACGCAAGGCAAAAGCCTTGCGTACTTACTAAGTACGCAGGACCAAACTGGTGTGCGGGCTAAGTACTCAGGAACACCCTCCTACGTACTAGCCACGTACACCGATACATAGAATTTAATCTATAGTTACAAAACGTGCTTCTACAAACTCCCTCTTAACTATAGCATCAAATTCTATCTATCACTAACACTGATAATCATCAGTTTACAAAGAATGTCCTAACAGACTCCCTCTAAACTAATGACATCACGTGTCTTCTGGCGAGACTTGATCTTCTGGCATTCCACTTGAGATCTTCAAATCTTCAAACTTCAGTCTTCAGTTGCCGAGTGATGACAAACCCGACTTCCTCTAACTGTAGCTTTCATTGTAGACCAAACCAAGTGCTTCAATAAGAACCAACTAACCCAACACAACTCATTGTAGTTCATCCTCTCAGCAGTAGAAACCTCCACCCTGACTTAGACTTCTGAGTCTTACAATGTCTTACTAAACAGGTAACAATAGTAGACTAAGACAGCTCCAAATCAGCTGGCATATGATAGAGAGTTTGAGTTTCCAATAACCTGCATCAAACTAATCTGCTCCCATAGGAATTCCAGTAAGATAAACTTAAGTCTTCAACCAGATGTGTCCAACTCTATCCTGTATCCTCACGAGTCAACCAAATTCCCGAAGACGTTCATTTCCAATATCCCCTTTCAGGTTAAGCTCCATCTGACTAGACCAGAAACAAGGGTATGTTTCCTATCCCATCGGCCAATGGTAAAAGGTTCCATCTTCAACTAATAATCCAACGAATATCCAGATTCATCTTGAAGACACATGATAGAATCAAACACGATAAATATAGTTTACACGAGAAATCACGGTTGAGATCCATGTTACGTCAAAGAGGTATATATATAGGAAGTACCAACGGCTTTTCCACCACCTCTTTAATGTCTCATGAATACTAGATATTATCCCCCTCATTTCTCTGTAAACTATGACCAGCTTCATCACCACTTCACTCAAATCCTCAAAAAGCACAACTAGCCAACTCCAGGATTTTATTCTTTATTCCTTTGCAAAGATCCAAAACAGCAAATCCTTGGGTTCAAGTTGTTACAATATTCATCCCCTATTTTGGACAAGGAAGGTTTTCCCGCCAAAAAAACTCTTTTTTTTTTTTTTTTTTTTTTTTAAATCTCAGAGGCTAGTCAATGCGTACTTAGTAAATACGCATATGTAGGGTGTTGCTGCGTATTTAGTAAGTTCGCAAAGCCAAGTACTCATGTGTACTTGCTAAGTGCGTAGAGAAATGCTCTTGCGTACTTAGCTAAGTACGCAGGTCACTTCTCATGCGTACTTACTAAGTACGCAGGGCTAACCCATGCGTACTTAGCAAATACGCAGAAAAGGTGATTCTGCGTACTTGTTCAGTACAGCAGTGTTCTTGACGGATCTTGAGGAAAATGCTCGAAAAGTGACGGATCTGAGAAATTAATGCTTCCAAAAGCTTCGAAAACATCATCTAACAAACCCTTAGCCATCCAAACACCAAATGAAGTGATAACAAACTCGATTTTTAAGGATTATAGGTTACGACTCGTTTTTGCTCAAAACCCTAAAAAATCGAAACTGGAACACAAATCAGCGAACACCGAGGCTCTGATACCACTTGTAGGTCCCGGGAGCCTCGTCGCGCAGCGGATAATAACACGATCTGTTCTGCGATTTGTGTGGGAACAAAGAAACGAAGGCATAGAAACAAGAACAAAGATAAAAGACGATGAAACGAAACATAATCCATAACAAAGAAGTTATCCCGTATTACAGACTACATACCGAAGGAACACACATCTCTCATCTAAGCTCACGGTCCAGGGGTCGGGAGAGCTCTTCCCGACCCGGACAACCAGTTCCAGAGTTCCACCTACAAATGAAGACAAGTCTTCTATTTATAGGCGAAGGAACACTTCCTGCGTACTTGACAAGTACGCAAGGCAAAAGCCTTGCGTACTTACAAAGTACGCATGGTTTGGTCATGCGTACTTACTAAGTACGCAGGACCAAACCGGTGTGCGGGCTAAGTACTCAGGAACACCCTCCCGCGTACTAGCCACGTACACCGATACATAGAATTTAATCTATAGTTACAAAACATGCTTCTACAAACTCCCTCTATCTTGTAGGTCCCGGGAGCCTCGTCGCGCAGCAGATAATAACACGATCTGTTCTGCGATTTGTGTGGGAACAAAGAAACGAAGGCATAGAAACAAGAACAAAGATAAAAGACGATGAAACGAAACATAATCCGTAACAAAGAAGTCATCCCGTATTACAGACTACATACCGAAGGAACACACATCTCTCATCTAAGCTCACGGTCCAGGGGTCGGGAGAGCTCTTCCCGACCCGGACAACCTGTTCCAGAGTTCCACCTACAAATGAAGACAAGTCTTCTATTTATAGGCGAAGGAACACTTCCTGCGTACTTGACAAGTACGCAAGGCAAAAGCCTTGCGTACTTACTAAGTACGCATGGTTTGGTCATTCGTACTTGACAAGTACGCAAGGCAAAAGCCTTGCGTACTTACTAAGTACGCAGGACCAAACTGGTGTGCGGGCTAAGTACTCAGGAACACCCTCCTACGTACTAGCCACGTACACCGATACATAGAATTTAATCTATAGTTACAAAACATGCTTCTACAAACTCCCTCTTAACTATAGCATCAAATTCTATCTATCACTAACACTGATAATCATCAGTTTACAAAGAATGTCCTAACAGACTCCCTCTAAACTAATGACATCACGTGTCTTCTGGCGAGACTTGATCTTCTGGCATTCCACTTGTGATCTTCAAATCTTCAAACTTCAATCTTCAGTTGCCGAGTGATGACAAACCCGACTTCCTCTAACTGTAGCTTTCATTGTAGACCAAACCAAGTGCTTCAATAAGAACCAACTAACCCAACACAACTCATTGTAGTTCATCCTCTCAGCAGTAGCAACCTCCACCCTGACTTAGACTTCTGAGTCTTACAATGTCTTCCTAAACAGGTAACAATAGTAGACAAAGACAGCTCCAAATCAGCTGGCATATGATAGAGAGTTTGAGTTTCCAATAACCTGCATCAAACTAATCTGCTCCCATAGGAATTCCAGTAAGATAAACTTAAGTCTTCAACCAGATGTATCCAACTCTATCCTGTATCTTCACGAGTCAACCAAATTCCCGAAGACGTTCATTTCCAATATCCCCTTTCAGGTTAAGCTCCATCTGACTAGACCAGAAACAAGGGTATGTTTCCTATCCCATCGGCCAATGGTAAAAGGTTCCATCTTCAACTAATAATCCAACGAATATCCAGCTTCATCTTGAAGACACATGATAGAATCAAACACGATAAATATAGTTTACACGAGAAATCACGGTTGAGATCCATGTTACGTCAAAGAGGTATATATATAGGAAGTACCAACGGCTTTTCCACCACCTCTTTAATGTCTCATGAATACTAGATATTATCCCCCTCATTTCTCTGTAAACTATGACCAGCTTCATCACCACTTCACTCAAATCCTCAAAAAGCACAACTAGCCAACTCCAGGATTTTATTCTTTATTCCTTTGCAAAGATCCAAAACAGCAAATCATTGGGTTCAAGTTGTTACAGTATTCATCCCCTATTTTGGACAAGGAAGGTTTTCCCGCCAAAAAAACTCTTTTTTTTTTTTTTAAATCCCAGAGGCTAGTCAATGCGTACTTAGTAAATACGCATATGTAGGGTGTTGCTGCGTATTTAGTAAGTTCGCAAAGCCAAGTACTTATGCGTACTTGCTAAGTGCGCAGAGAAATGCTCTTGCGTACTTAGCTAAGTACGCAGGTCACTTCTCATGCGTACTTACTAAGTACGCAGGGCTAACCCATGCGTACTTAGCAAATACGCAGAAAAGGTGATTCTGCGTACTTGTTCAGTACAGCAGTGTTCTTGACGGATCTTGAGGAAAATGCTCGAAAAGTGACGGATCTGAGAAATTAATGCTTCCAAAAGCTTCGAAAACATCATCTAACAAACCCTTAGCCTTCCAAACACCAAATGAAGTGATAACAAACTCGATTTTAAGGATTTTAGGTTACGAACTCGTTTTGCTCAAAACCCTAAAAAATCGAAACTGGAACACAAATCAGCGAACACCGAGGCTCTGATACCACTTGTGGGTCCCGGGAGCCTCGTCGCGCAGCGGATAATAACACGATCTGTTCTGCGATTTGTGTGGGAACAAAGAAACGAAGGCATAGAAACAAGAACAAAGATAAAAGACGATGAAACGAAACATAATCCATAACAAAGAAGTCATCCCGTATTACAGACTACATACCGAAAGAACACACATCTCTCATCTAAGCTCACGGTCCAGGGGTCGGGAGAGCTCTTCCCGACCCGGACAACCTGTTCCAGAGTTCCACCTACAAATGAAGACAAGTCTTCTATTTATAGGCGAAGGAACACTTCCTGCGTACTAGACAAGTACGCAAGGCAAAAGCCTTGCGTACTTACTAAGTACGCATGGTTTGGTCATGCGTACTTGACTAGTACGCAAGGCGCAAAAGCCTTGCGTACTTACTAAGTACGCAGGACCAAACCGGTGTGCGGGCTAAGTACTCAGGAACACCCTCCCGCGTACTAGCCACGTACACCGATACATAGAATTTAATCTATAGTTACAAAACATGCTTCTACATATGTGTCATTTCTCCTCGGAGCCTTCATTAGAATCCATTAGTCATGAATAACAAATCCCGGTTTCAAGATATAACATTCAGAATCATTAAAATGAAATGAGAACTTCTTGTCACACACTTGAGATACACACAAAAGATTGTGTTCAAGTTGCTCCACATAGTTCACTTTCTCAAACTTGACTTTGTCATTCTTCAAAGTACCCTGACCAGTTATGTACCCGCCTTTATTCCCAGCAAAAGCGACATAACCGCCATCAATTTTAATAACATCTTCAAGCAAATGAATATTCCCTGTCATATGTCGAGAACAACCACTATCCACATACCACGTATTGTTGATAGTACTCCTTGGTTTCCCCTACATAAACAAAGAAAATCAGTTAGAAATGGGAACCCAAGCCATTGTGGTCTTGGGTCGTCCAGAAGGATCAAAATAAACAACTTCAATTAGTTCACAATCTACTTTGTCATTAACCTGTGGAACATAAGTATCATTATCAGACCTTCTCGATGGAGACACATTATATTTAATTGGAAAAACATTATTAGATTTATGATTATCAGATTCAGATGTTTCCAAAAGTTTCTTTAATTTTCTGTTACGTCTCCTCCTTTGTGGTCAAGAAAGTTTGACCTCAAGTTGAGAATCTTTTGTGATTCCAACACGTGGAATCTCAGAATGCTTTTGAAAAGCAGCAAATTTCTCACACCAGTATGACCAACAACTGGTTTAGAAAATTGTTTATCATGTTGCTTAAATCCCGAAGATTTAGCAACTGATTAAGTAGGCACAAATTGCCTCAAAATAACATTCTTCACAACACCAGAATTAGGCTTTCCCACATTAGGTCGTCTCAGAATCATCACCACTTTTTGTTGTGGGGGAACACACTTGAATATGCTTGTTTCTGAAATCATAGGTTTCTTGTCTTGATTCTTATAAGGACAATGAATCAGAATATGACCAGCTTCATTACAGTGAAAGCATACTCTTCTATCTTGATGATTTCTGATATAAGGACTTTTTCTTAAATTTGATGAACTACCCAATGAACAAGCTTCAGAAGATTTTACTGAACTATCAACTGACTTCTTTTGAACATAAACTTGTTTAGTCACCTTTGATGATAGCTTCTTCTGATGACCAGCAGCAACAAAACCACTTGTTTGTAACACTTTGGAAAGCTTAGGTTGATCAATTTTCACTTCATCAGGTTCTGTCAAAATGCACCTATCACGGGTAACTTGTTTCACCACCTTTGGTTCATCAATTTTCACCTCCTTAGGAATGCCTTCAACTTTTTTATCATCAAAAATTTCATCTTCAGTATCAGAATCATAGACCATGTCTTCACCAGTTACAGGATTAACCTTCAACACTGTCTTTGGATCAATTTCCTCCTTATGAATAACTTCTGGTTCAACCATATAATTCCCATTGAATGGTGGAGGAACAAACCCAACTCCAGCAACCTCTTTGTAGGATCAGCATTGTCATTAAAATAATTCAACACCACAGATGAATTTCCAAAACTCTCCAGCTTTCGATGTAATTTGATCACTTCGATTTCTTTATCAGAAATCTCTTTGTTTTTCTGAGCGACAATTTCATTTCGTATTTCAATTTCAGCATAAGCTATATACAGATGATATGCTTGTTCCTTATATTTCAACCCCAACGAATTTAAATCTCTTCTCAAAGATTCAATTCTATCTATAAACAATTTATCATTATCTTTCAACTTTTGATTTACCACATGCATAGATTTCATATCACAAATTAAATTTGTGTTATCATCCATAACCTTTTGCATTTTATCCTTCACACAAATGCAGTTAGAGCAGTAAATGTTACAGATAGAATCTTTTATCTTTGAAGGATCTGACATATCTGCCATGAAGACTTTAGCAATTAGAATATCTTCAGATTCAGCACCATCAGAAGATCTTTGAGTCAATACTATATCATCTTCAGATACACCAGATGCAGATGCAATATCAGAATCAACATTTTGTACTTTATCATGCTCTTCATCAGCACTTTGCAAACTCTCACCATCACTTGAACTATCATCATCAGTCGACTCTTCAGGATTTTCAGAATGTATTTCAGCTACAAAAGCTTGACTCACAGCACCAACCAGATCTTCAAGATGAATACCCCAATCATAATTTTCATCATTCTAAGAAACTAATGTAGATGATGTGGATGCATGATTAGAATTCCCAGATCCAGAGGAACCATGTGATTGAGTACGATTGTTCTGAAACGTATTAGGCTTCTTCTGAGAATCAAATTCTACTTTCGGCTTCACACATTCTTTGGCAAAATGACCATATTCTTGACAATTATAGCATCGAACTTTTGTTTTGTCAAACCCCATTCGTGATCGACTGTTAGAACCAACATACTTTCTTCCAGTCTTCTTCAAAAAATCCTTTGCCTGTCGCATAAGCATAGTCATGATCCATTGAATGTTCATTTCTTCCAGATCAATAGGATCAATTTGTCTGAAATCCTCTTCAATAACATCTGGATCATGAATCTTACCACCAATAAAATTCTCATAAGATGCCATAAATGAAGAAAACATTGCTAGATAATCATCAGCAACTCTTTGATTCATATGATGTGGTCCAGACGATGAAGGAGCTGTGTTTGCAGAAAAACCAGTTTTACTTGGAACTCCAGAACCATGTTCAGTTGAAGTATCTTGAGTATTACCAGAAAAGAAAGCAACCCCTGTACCAGTTTTGCCAGAAGACTTAGCAAAATACATTTAAGGATCTTGAATATGCTCCATATTGGTTTCCTTCTTCTTCATATTCAAATCATGTGATTGAATCTTGCCAAGAACATCTTCAAGAGACATAGTTTTATACTTGACATTCTCTTTTATCAAAACTGAATACACATCAAATTTAGATGGTAATGACTCCAAGAACTTATTATTTTTCTCTTCAGTTTCATAGATAACTGAAGCACTGGATAATTCACTCAGCAAATGATAGAATCTTGTTGCAAGATCATCCAAAGATTCATTTTGAAAATGCTTGAATACTAAGAACTGCTTCTTCAATAATTCTTTTATGCTTTTCTTAACATCCAGACTACCCTCACAACTCTTTTGTAATGCATCCCACAATTGTTGAGAAGACTTGAATTGTTTAAAACTGTGATAAATTTCCTTAGGAAGAGACATTGAAATACTAGCCATCGCTTTCTTCTCTCTGTCAAACAATTGTTTCTTTTCTGTAGTTAAAGCAGAAATTGGTTTAGGAACATCATCCTTTCCCATCCAGGAGTATGTCGGATGTGTATAGCCTTCCAAGATTGGAATCCATAAGCTCGTATCAGTAAAAGACACAAACTGATCAAATCTATCTTTCCAGTTCGGATAATCTGCAAGACTTAACAACTTTGGAGGTTTCTGAGATGTACCAATCTCATTATCATAATTGAACATATTCGTCACTTGCACCATATTTTCCATTTTCAGAAAAATTACCAAGTCTTGAACAAGAACTCCCCTAGGCGAAGATAATATGTTCGCTTCAAGTCTATCAAGCGAACTTGACCCCAAGCGAACTTAATCAAGAAAAACAAATAAGTTTACTAAGTTCGCCTTCAACAAAAATTCAGCACTAAGTTCTCCTTGTTCAGCTGTAACAAACTCAAGAAAATGAGTCTTCAACCCAAACACGAACCAAAAGTTACGAAAATCATCATATCTCACTGATTTGATGGAATTTGAAGAAATTAGACTGTAGGATTTAGTATTTCATGATTTAGAACACTTCTATCGGATTAATTTCACCAACATCAAACTCAAATCCAAAAATTCAGCCTCAAAATCAACTTTAAGAACTTGAAAACTCCATGAAAATGAAAACTTGCAAAAATGATCAATTTCTTGTCAAATTGTACACAAATTGTCACAAATCACTCAAGAATCACACACAAATCATGAGCATAAGCTCTGATACCACTTGTAGGTCCACATGACTCCTCTATAGATCGATCTCGTGACGTGACGTATCGAAGACACGAAGTGTGGAATCCAACCGTATCAACGTATGTATACACAAATTGACAATAGAAACGATAACAAACAACAAGTAAATAATATTCTCGTCGTATTCAATCAATCATAGAGTTTACAGAGATCAAAGACTTAGTTACAAAACTGAAACTATAAACATCTATTTATAGACACAAGACCTGGTATAGGCGAACTTAATAAGTTCGCCTAATGAGACTAGGCGAACTTGATAAGTTCGCCTCTCATGAGACTAGGCGAACTAGTTAAGTTCGCCTCTAGCAGAACTTATACAAAGACTTAGACAAAACATTAATACAAAATATAAAGACAATAAGATCTAAACTATAACAAGCTTTTTTCATACATTTATGTCCTAACAGCAGCAACAAAATTTGAGACTGATAAGCCAAAGTCCTCAGTAGGAAAATCTGCTGCTGATCAAGCAAATCTGTCAGCAGCTAAAGCAACATCAGCTGCTGATAGAGAAAAAAAAATCTGGAAAACCATCTCCTCAGCAATGGAAAGCCAAGATCCCAGCCTCTATCCCTCCAAGCATCATCATTGGTTCCATTGAATGCAAGCATGCTGATGCTGATGATCCAACAACACACTTACCCAAGTTTGCAAGTTCTTGGGTTCCTCCCTCTAACTAGATCTCTCTCATGTGTAGGGACAGCCAGTGCACAAGAATAAAACCTGGGTTGTAGACAGTGCTTGTTCCAGGCACATGACCGGCAACATATCCTTCCTATCCAACTTCAGACACTTCAATGGAGGATATGTTGCCTTTGGCAGTGGTTCAAAAGGAGGACCAATCACTGGACAAGGAACTGTGTCCAATGAAAGGATGGGTATTGAAAGAGTAAACTATGTCAAAGAATTAGACTTCAATCTCATGAGTGTGTCCCAGGTCTGTGATCAAAAGCATTGGATGCTTTTCACAGATAAAGAATGTTTTGTACTATCCCCTGGCTTAAGAAAACCTCCTATAGAGAAGATACTATTGACTGCACAGAGAAAAGATAACCTATATGTGCGTGACATGAATGAGGTCACTCCATCTGGCAGTGTATCTTGTTGTCTATCATAGGCATCAGTTGATGAATCAGCTCTTTGGCACAGGAGATTAAGTCATGTCAATATCAAAACCACTAACAAGTTGGTGAAGGAAAATCTTGTCAGGAGGCTTCCTAACAAAGAATTCCAACTTGAGGATCATTGCATTGCACGCTTGAAGGGAAAGCAACATAAAAGTTCTCACAAGCCCAAAACATTGAATTCAAAGGACACTCCACTACAGCTGCTGCATATGGATCTCTTTGGTCCAACAAATGTCATGTCAATGGGCAAGAAGTCATACTGTCTGGTGATTAATGATGACTATACCAGATTTTCATGGGTATACTTCTTGAGAATAAAATATGAAACTGCTTAGATTCTTAAATCTTACATTCTTCGAGTTGAGAATCAAAGCAATCAAAAGGTGAAAATCATAAGGTGTGATCAAGGTACAGAGTTCAAGAACCACACTCTAAACTGTTTCTGTGAAAGCAAGGGAATAGAAAGACAATACAGTGCTCCAAGAACTCCTCAACAAAATGGGGTTGCTGAAAGAAGAAACAGAACTCTAATTGAATCAGCAAGATCAATGTTGGCTGATTCAAAACTGCCTCTCACATTCTGGGTAGAAGCTGTCCGTACAACTTGCTATGTGCAGAATAGAGTTCTCATTGTCAAGCCTCTCAACAAGACACCTTATGAACTCTGGTTCAAAAGAGTTCCCTAAATTGGATTTCTAAAACCTTTTGGATGTCCATGCACCATTCTAATCACACATGGGGTTCTTCCTAAGTTTGATGCCAAATCTGATGAAGGATATTTTGTGGGCTATTCCTCTCAATCCAAGGCCTACAGAGTGAATCAGCCAATGTGGAATGTAGGGAACACATCGCATGTGAACAGGGAAAAGGCCCAGACTGGCTCTTTGATATAGACTCCTTCACACAAATATTTGAGCCTCTCATCTTCTCAAATATGGAGTCTACTTCTTCCAAAGCACCAGCTTCCACATCTTCCTCTGACTACAGATTGGAGTTCCCCAGTCCCTCTGCAAGACTGAAAAGGTCATCTATTGATCCTTCATCTATTGTGGAAGCTATTGAAGTCAGTGAAGCCGGAACCAGACTCTCAAATGTCACCACCAGCAGCCTCTCTGAGAATGAACATCTGAATGAAGACACATCTGTAAATGTTGCTGCTGCTAATAATGATGATGCTGCTATCGATATTGAAGACTCTTCCACCATGAATGAAGAGTTTCGTGATTAGAATCAGAGTAATCTTGAGCAAGGGATACGATTGGATGTAGTACCATCACAGAGAATCAACAAGGAACATCCCTTGGAAAATATCATTGGCCAAGTTCACCAAGGAGTTCAAACAAGAAGCAAATCTCATGCGGCCAATATATGTCTGTTTTCCTGTTTTCTATCTCAGGTAGAACCCAAGAAGATAGATGAAGCTCTGAAACACATCAGTTAGATTGAGGCAATGAAGGAAGAGTTGCTGCAATTCAAGAGACAGGATGTCTGGAAACTTGTTGATCTTCCACCTGGTCAAACTACTATTGGCATAAGATGGGTATTCAGGAACAAGCAAGTTGAGAGAGGCATTGTCGTCAAGAACAAAGCCAGACTTGTAGCTCAAGGCTACACTCAGGAAGAGGGAATTGACTATGATGAAGTCTTTGATCCGGTTGCCCGACTGCAGGCCATCAGAATCTTCCTTAGAAATACTGCATCCAAGAATTTCATGGTTTATCAAATGTATGTCAAGAGTGCCTTTCTGTATGTGAAGATTGGTGAGGAAGTATATGTCAAACAACCTCCATGCTTTGTAGATCCTACACATCCTAACAAAGTGTTCAAACTAGACAAAGCTCTTTATGGCTTACATCAAGCTCCAAGAGCCTGGTATGAAACTCTGTCTGGATATCTGCTATGCAACAACTTCAGAAGAGGTGCCATTGATCAGACCTTATTTATCAAAGATGAAGGGGGAGAAATCCTACTTGTATAAATCTATGTTGATGGCATCATCTTTAGATCAACAAGGAAGAAGTTGTGTAAAGACTTTGAGATCCTAATGCACTCAAAGTTTGAAATGAGTTCAATGGGTGAACTAAATTTCTTTCTGGGTCTTCAAGTCAAACAAGTTCCAAACGGAATATTTATCAGCCAATCCAAATATGTCAAGAGCATTTTGGAAAGATTCAAGATGGCTGACTGCACTGGTTCAAGAACTCCTATGCAAGTGCACCATCAACTGACTCCAGATAAAGATGGTCAAGACACTGATCAACATCAATACCGTGCAATGATATAGTCACTCATGTATCTCACTGCCTCAAGGCCAGATATCATGTTTGCAGTATGCCTCTGTGCAAGATTCCAAGCAGCTCCAAAGAATTCACATCATCAAGTTGTCAAGAGAATTTTTAGATATCTAAAAGGAGCCCCAAGACTTGGGCTATGGTATTCCAAAAATGACAAGTTCAACCTGTATGCATACACTGACAGTGACTATGGGGGATGCAACTTAGACAAAAAGTCCACATCAAGGGGTTGTTAGTTTCTGGGAGGAAGACTGATTTCATGGCAGTGCAAGAAGCAAACCTGTGTATCAACTTCTACATCAGAAGCAGAATACATTGCAACTTCAATTTGCTGTGCACAAGTCATCTGGATACAAAACCAAATGCTGGATTATGGGATGACTTTCATGGCCACTCCCAATCACATTGACAACATGAGTGCTATATCAATCACAAAAAATCCGGTGCAGCACTCCAAGACAAAGCACATTGACATTAGGTATTACTTCATAAGAGATCAAGCTGAGAAAAAGAGAATTGTTTTAACCAAAGTTCATACCAATGAGCAATATGCTGATTTGTTTACAAAACCTTTTGATGAAGCTATATTTAGATATTTAGTTGAATCCATTGGTATGATGAACTGTGACTAAAATCTGTCTCTAAAAATTGTTTTATGTGTTTGTCTTTTGTTATAAATAAAAGTTATAAGTCAGCAGCAACATTTTTTGCTGCCGACAGGTTTAATCATCAGCAGCAAAGAATTTGCCACTGACTGCTTTAAGTTAGCAGAAACAAGTTTCCTGCGGATAGCTTTAAGGCAGTCAGCAGCAACATCTTTGCTGCAGACCATTATATCCATCAGCAGTAATTGAGTTTGCTGCTAACTGACTTAACCATCTGCAGCAACCAAGTTTGCAGCGGATAGGCTTAACCATCCACAGCAACCAAGTTTGCTGCTGAGGGGTAAATATAAGTCCAAATTAATGTTTACCCGTTGTAAAAAGTCCTTTAAGTCTTTACCATGACTGCTATAGTGTATTACAGCTGTAACAGTGAAAAGTGAATAAGGTTGTACTGTACAAGTAACTTTGCTTTTTCCCTCCTCTTCTGTTATAACACAAATAAAATTTATCCTTAACCTCTTCACATTCAATTCCAACCTAACTCTCACCATTTTCTCTCAAGCATTCACAGCATTCAAAGCCTTCCATACTTAACCACCTTTCAAAACTTCCTCCTTCCCTCCAAACCCAACAACCATGGCAGAGGTCGATATAAACCAGCCCGATGACAAGTTCTCACCCTACCACAATCTCACTGCATACCTAGTAAAAGGCAAGAAGTTCGAAGGGTTCAATGGTATGATCGATTTTCTCTGTCAATCACAGATATACTATGCACTAACCGTCAACCCTACCATATACATCCCTCATATGAAGGACTTCTGGAGCACCGCCGTCTACTCTACCGAACAAGGGATTCCCCAAATCCAAGCTAAGGTAGACGGTAAAGACATCATCGTCACTGAAGCTACTCTCAGAAAACATCTCAAGCTTCAGGACGAGGGGGCTGACGTTTCATACTCCAGGGAAGAGTATATGAGGAACTTTGTATCCATAGGGTACACTGGAAATCAGAAAAAATATACCATTGAAAAGGCACTGATGGGCACTCCATGGAAGTTTCTATGCCACACTCTTCTACAATGCATATCCCATAAGAGAAATGGATGGCATCAAGTGAGTTATGCTCTCGCCTCTGCTATGCACGGTATGGTCACTGGTCAAGGTTTCAACTTTGCATATCTCATCTTTGAAGGTTTGAGATATAACCTTCAAGAAGGTGCAAAGCAGGCATTTTATATGTACCCAAGATTCTTGCACGAAGTTTTTAACAATGAGCTAAAAGATCTTTCAAAACCTGCAAGAATCTACCTTATGCTGGGACATAAAAATAATATTTTTCAAAGCTTGAGAACTGTTTCCAAAAAGTTCTCAGGGGTCAATGTTGCATTGTTATCTACAATGATGAACATACAAAGTACCCAGGGTAACAGTTCAGCAATCCCAGTTGATACTGTTCCCACACCCTCCACTTCAAAGCCTGAACATCAATCTGCTTCCATTGCTCAAACCCTTGTGCAACCTACTAAGGCTGCACAGAAACACCAACTACTTACACATGTTTTGGATGTTATCACTGCCCAACTAGAACACAGGGCCCCATTTGAGGCAAAATATACCAGAAAAAGGAGCAAGAAAACTCCTTCTATTCTTGTCTCACAGGCCCAATCCCAACCTAAAAGCCCTCATTCAGAATCCCATCATTCTGATGAGGATATCAAAAGGGATAGCCAAACCATTTGAGAGACTTCCTTGGAAGTTTCTCTATTAGGACCAGGATCACATCCCGGATCCATAATGCAACCTGCTGAGCCCTTTCATTATTTTTCTTCTCTGAACTTAAGTGAAGAGGCACCTAGTCAAGATGATATACCTTCTCCAACTACCACTATCTCGGAGGTATTGACTGACTTGGCTGCTAATGTACCCAACCCAAGTTCATCACCTAAAAAGGTTCACACTGGGAGTGATGATAGAGTGAATGTGGAAAGGGCTATCACTACTTCTGGTACATCAATTGACCAGGAGGACAGTGATAACATCACTAAGTCCCTAACCATGGCAACTCACAGTGAGGATGTTTCTCTTGAAACACTCCTCACTGAGAGGAATCCTAGGTGCCAAGAAAACCAGGGTGTTGGGGATGCAGAGGCTAGGCCTAACGCCCCATCTAGTTCCAAGGATTCCACAACTGTGGATGAGGACAGTCTGAAACTTAAAAATATGGAATTGACGGCCATGGTGGCAATGCTAGAGGCTGAAGTGTCCAAACTACGGCACCAAGTCTCTATGCATGAAGCCCATCAATGCCCTCCGATGACTACTCTTTCCTTTGTATCAGTGGGCACTCAAACACATGAAACTTTATACACTGATGCAACCAAAAAGGGGGAGATAGTTACCGCTGAAGATGATGCTGACAGCCTTGATAAATGGATACAAGAGCAGGCTGTCTTTCAAAGCACACTCTTCAAACCTGCTTTTGTTCAAATCCATGACTTGCCAGACTCAATAGATGAAGAGGAAGATATCTCTGAGGATTGGAAGTTAGTTGTCAGAGCTGTTGATGAGGTGTTGAGGAACGAAAGTCAAGATGAAGACACACCTTTGTCATTCAGCATTCTTCCAGCTACAGAAAATATATCAAGACAGACCATTACCCCTCAATTCACACCGACTGCAAATAAGCTAGAATTTGACTCCATTCTAGCTTGGGGGTATGATGGTCTATCTGAGAGATTCTGGATTGGATGGGAGTTTGGTGGAATAGAAGAGATTAACTGGAATACATTGAATCTACTTCAAGTTCTTGAACTGTACTTATCAAGCTGCATCAACACTTCCTCAGATCTCTCATCAGAACTTGAAATCAGTAGGTTCTATGTCTTGAGGGAGGATAATCTGCCCTGGTTTGAATGGTTTCTAGAAGAAGCAAACAAGGTGGCCTATCCTAAACACATTGCAGAGTCTTCAACAACATCAGAACAAAGACTGGCTCTAAGATTTGACTTGAGAAGGAGCAGTGCTTTAACAGAAGAACAAGTTCTATGTTCGAGAAGATTCTTCTACAATGAAATGGTCAGGGGCCTGGAAGTGCAAGGATGGTCAAGCACCGGGTCCTCTGGCTTTCAGTTCTTCTTATGTGATGGATCATCTTTCAAAATCAACAACATTCAAGAGATCCTGCTCCTCAATCCTGACTTCCTACATAAGGTCTTTGAGCTCAGAACACACATCTACAACATCAACTCCTTAGAAAGTCAAGCAATGATCAAAATTATCAAAGCTTATCTTGAAAAGGAGGGATGGCTTGCAATGGATGACTCTAACTCAGATCTATCCCTTCCCTCCTCACCAACTGTCAAACTGAGTGCAGCAGTAGAGTCAAGAAAAGTTGCTTCTCAGGATGTCAAAGAAGCCTTCAAAGATATACATGGGAGTGAATGGGAAAAGAAAGAAAGTGAAGCAGTCCCTTCCTCTGTGTCTGTTCCTCAGCTTGCCAATGAAGTTGAAGCTAAGATCCCAACAGCATATCTGATATCTGTTGTTGTGATCCATAAAGCTGAAGTAGAGGCATCCAACAAAGACAAGGGGAAGGGCATTATGACAGAAGAAGAGGAAAGATTAAAGAAAGAGAGGAGAGAAAAATATAAGAGAAGAAGAGGAGATGGCAGAGTTTAGAAAGATTCAAGAAAGAAAAGCTTCCATTCTCCTTAGGGAACAACAGATCCAGTTGCATGCTAGGCAACTGGATGCTCTAAAAGTTAAAGTTCCTGCAGCTACACAATTACAAGAAGATGAAGCTCTAGCGCTTCAGTTACAGGAACAACTCAATAAAGAATAAGAAGAAAGAGAAAAGAAAAGAAAAGAAGAGGCTAAGTTCAGGATAACTGACTTTGAACTAGTCAAAGAAATGAGAGAGGAGTGGATAGAAGCTCTGATTTCTCAAGATGAGGATGCAGACTACTTTGAGAAATTATCAAATAAAGAAATATATAGAGCTTTCATGGGTCAGCAAGGTCAACTGGCAAATAAGAAAAGGGTTGAAGAAGAAGAAAAAGCCAAACAGAAAACCAAGAAGACCATTGCATTTAACATAAGGACCCATGAAGACAGGAAGGTCATGATGGACTTCCTGAAGGCTAGAGGAGAGAGTGGAAAGAGGCTAGGTCCCATGAGCTTCATGAACCTGCAAACCTTGTATGTCAAAGTCAAGAAGGAAGAGGAAGAAAGATTAGGGAAGACAGGCTCAAAGAAAAGGGTAAACACTCAAACAGATGAAAGAAAACAAAAGAAACCCAAGCCTACTCCCTCATCCACTCCTTCCTCTATCCAACAACCTTCCACTCTCCCTCCTAGACCTCCCTCCTCTCCACCCAAAGAGTCCAAATCCTCACACCCAGCTCCTCCTTATCAACAGCCTCCCAAGAAGAAAACCAAATCTACTACTACACTAGAAGATTCAAGAGAAATTGTTATCTGGTTCTACAACAATCAAGATCAATGGTTTGAGGCTTTTAGGGGAATGCAGAAGTAAAAATATCAATCTATAAAATTGTTGATGAGGTGATGTAGCTCCTAGATTATGATCTTAGAAGAATGATGGAGCTGGGTGAAGCTCATGAGCCTGAGAATGATGGTGGAAGACATCTGTTGCTAGTGATTAAACATCACTTCAACCCTAGCAAAGATGTAGTTATTGATGCTAAACCTCTCCAATCCCACTTTCCATTCACTAGCTGGTCCTATAATTCTGAGAAGGATGAATTCACTATAACAGCTATCAGAGGTCAACATATGAGATGTTCTAGCAAGGACATTTTTAAGATGCCAAGCAAGGACATCAAGACTCTGTCTGAGTTTCCTTTGGACAATCCCAGCAAGGACCCTAGAGGATATGAGGTAGCAAGGATAGTTGCCAACATGCAAAAGCTTCAGCAACAACAGCAGTAAGAGAGTTTTGGTAGCATCAGTCTAGGGGGAGTTTATAGATAAAAAGACTGATGGCTACAAAATTCTCTAAGTACAACTGATGCGGACTTCACCGTTTTGATGCTGACCAACAAGCTGCTGTGGATAAGCTTGTTTGCTGCGGATAGTTGTTTCCCTGTTGATGGATAACTCTGCTGCGGACAGCCTTATCTGCTGAAGACCAGAGTTGCTACTGATAGGCTTCTCAGCAGCATCAAACACTTGATGCTGCTGATAGGAAAATCATCAGCAGCTTTGGATAGTTGTGTCTTGATGCGGATCACCAACGTTGCCACGGATAGCCATATCTACTGAAGATCAATCGTTGCTGCTGATTGGCATAGCAAAACCATCAACTTTATCACTAACAACTTTCTGCTGCAACTCTGACACATCTCATGCAGAAAGAATGTTACTGGTGCAGACAATAAAATACAACAACGCTCTCCTTCCAAGTATCCAAGCAATGATGCCTAAGAAGACGTTTGAGTAAAGTTATCATTTGTAGTATTTGTTGTCTTAACATGTAGTATAGCTTCTAGTATACAAGATCAACGGCTTGTGTTTGATCTGATCCTTACAATCAAGGGTCTGTCTTGATTCTAAGCTACTATATAAGTAGTGTATCGTTTCATTGTACAAATGTGCTTTTCTTAGAGTTTTCTCTGTAAACTTGTAACCATTGAAGCTTAATACAAATTACATTTATCAATATTCTTTGTGTTTACTTGTTTACATTGCTTAGTTGTGATTGTTTCCGCCAATCTCAACTAGAATAGAACCGTCTTGTATTCACCGATCCTACACAATCCCTCAACTATCAAGCCATGATCCAGATCTAATCTCACCAATCCCAGGTACCGGTTCACTAATTGATGCATGTGTATTTATACTTACTAGTTATTCTGCTTTGTAAACTAACCCATCTCTAACAAACCTAGTGATTAATGTAGAGCAATCTCAAGAACTAGAGCAAGAGCAACAATCTATACTACCAAGTTAGTAAATATGTTCAAATTTACCTTATAATATTTATTGAAGGTAATGTTGTAAATGTAAATGTTCTTATACATCTTTGTAGACACATTTTATTAGATCGACCAAGAAATTGGTAAAAAAATGTGGCATTACGTGTGGCAAGGGAGCTCGAAAGCTAATGAAAGAATCTAAGAAGAAATTGTCAGTGGAGTTCAATTTTCAAGTGAGGCGAGTAATATCTGAAAACGAGTCATCTTTCATGCACGAATGTGACTACATTTTGCGTAACAATTGTAGCTTACAAGATAAAGAGTGGAGGCTTGTACCGAATGAAGTTAGGTTGCCGTTACGCCACAAGCAAACCGTAAGTTTCTTTTTATAATGCCATTAAATTTTTAACATCTACCTTTTCTAACCAGTTAACTATATTTATTACATTTGTTGCTTGAAGACACTTTTTTGACATTGATGTGGAAAATTTGAATGTTTGCAAAGTTATCGGTAGCTACATGGCAAGGGCATGGAGAGATTATCGAGCTAAGTTGCATGATCACTTCAAGAGATTGGAGGATCGGAAGATCTATCAAAGGCAAAGACCACGCCCCTTTCTAATATCACCAAAGAAGACTTGGAATATCTTTGTGATATGTGGAGTGAGACAAAATACTTGGTAACATTTTAACTATTATATTATTAATCATTATTGAATTTAGTCTAATATTTTACGTTTTATTTTGTCGTATGTCCTTGTAGGAAAATGCACAAAAGAAGGTTATGGCACGTGGAAAGCGAAAACTGGATAGTGGAAATGGTTCAAAGAGTACACTACGCTATCACCTTGAGCGTGGACAAGATTTAGATTCTTCATCGGGTCAACTTGAGACTTGGAGGCTTACACATTGGGATGCAGAAAAAGGTTGGATATCTGTAGATGCGGATGAAGCATATGTAAGTTTACTTGATCAATTCTACCACTAAATATTCATTATTTGGCACCTAATTAATTTATTGTACTTGTCTTCTTTTATCCCCCTAAAAGGAAGATATGATGAAACTAAGAAACCAACATTCTGTGGAATCAATGAGCGACAAGTCGATTCTTAAGAAGGTACTTGGATGAAGCTTGGTTCGTTTGCATGGGTGGGGACGTGATCCACCTATTGCTAGTAACACCATGGGTACTACTCAGAAATAAAAGTGTCCTACGTATGACGAAGTAATGAATGAACTTGAAACACTGAAAGCTAAATGGGCAACAATGGAAGAAATATTGATTGAGAGGAATATCATGCCTCCCCCACCAAAGACACCGGGAACATCTCAAGGTGATACATTAGAGAGTGATGAAAATATTGGAGAGTGAAGTAGTTTTAGTATTTTCTATAAACTCGTATCGACTTATGAATATTTTTTTTGTTAGTTTAAGTATTTTAATTTCAACAACTAGTACCTTCATTTGGTGGTTTAAACGATGATGTTTCAACATTTTTAGTTAAGATTGGTAATTTTGGTTTTATATGTTTCTAATTGCACCTACATATTTTGTATTTGTTTGTATGTATTTGAAGATTATTATCTACATATATCGTGGTTAATGTCTACACGTAAATATATTTTTACCAACACATTTATATTTTTTTACACATATACAAATCAATACCTACATATATACCACTTTTACCTACACATAATATTACATTTTCCAACACATATATTGTGACATGTGTTATGTGCCATGTCAGTTGCCACGTCAGTTGACATGTCAGCGGCCACGTAAGCAGCCATCCAAACAAATAATAATACCTATAACCACACATATTAATTAGTTTTAGCCACACATATATGTGTAGGTATAGCGTACTATATATCTACACATAAATGATCTGTGGGTAATTATCTATATGAACAGTCGCGAGGCAACACATCATGACACTTAATTTATGTGTAGGTAAGGACAACTACCTACACATAATAGGCGTATACCCACATATACTATGCGTAGGTAAACACCCCAATTTCTTGTAGTGAAAATCCCAAGAACCAAATTGTTTACTCAATAAAAGACAAACAAAACATGCAACTAATCATACGATTGAATCACAAACTAATCAAACAAAGTATAAACCCATAAAAACTAGAATACAAAAGCAGTCCTACAGCTGGGAACAACCACGAGTGACTTAGCTACGCATAGTCATGATCATACCTTCAAAACTTAATCCAGAGTTACCAATGTTGAAGCACTTTTGTGTGACATACACTCTGGATATTGTCTTAGATTTTGTACTTGTCTTTATGTATTTGTATTTGTATTTAAGTATCTATATGTATTGATTATCGAGTTGTAATCACATATGTATGTATTTAGTTTGTCTGTTTCTGTTAAGTGTTATGCGCACTAAGTAAGTGCGCAGGATATATCCTGCGTACTTAGCAAGTACGCAAGAACAAGTCTGCGTACTTGCTAAGTACGCAGGAACAACAGTCATGCGCACTTGCTAAGTACGCAGGAAACGGGTCTAGTATAAATAGCATGTCTTGAAAGAATTTATGTACGCATTCATTTGGTAATAGTTCTGTAACCGGCTGAGTTTATAATAGACGAAGTTTGAAAGTGTCTTTGTTGTCGGTTTAATTTGTGTTGTTTGATGCTCCACCTAGTCACGGGCATTCCGCACCCGGTTAGACTAGTCACACAGCCACACGTAATGATCTGAGACACCCGGGGACCTACAAATGGTATCAGAGCATTTGCTTTTGATTTCGGGTGTTGTGAGTGTGTTAGGAGCATTTTCTACACAATCTACAGACTTTTTACAAGAAAAAGTGACTAATTTTGGTGATTTTTATGATAAAATAGGGGTTGCTCGTGGGCACTATTTTAGAGGAAAAAATCAGTCAAAGTCCGACCTTTTGTTGTTTGTTTGAGTGTTTTGATCATCAAGGGTTTGTTAGAAACAAGTTTCTAACCATTTGGCTTGATTAATTTGGTCATATCTTCAATTTTTGAAGATATTGTGTTTTTCCAGTGACCGGAAAAAGTTGGTGAAAGTTGGTGAAAATGTGACCTGCGTACTTACATTTTTTTAGCAACAAGTACAGTCTTCCTGTGTACTTACTAAGTACGCAAGACAATTCTTGATGCGTACTTAACCTAACTCCTGCGTACTTACCATCTACTCATGCGTAGTTATTAAGTACGCAAGAGCAAATCTTAAGTGTGCAAGAAGAAACTTCTAAGTGCGCAAGGCCATTCTTAAGTGCGTAAGTTGTGCTGACTATTCTGAGTTTTGACTAAGTGAATCACTATGGCAAATCTTTAGAACCTTGTAAACCTACTTAGCTGTGATAATGAGATTGGAACTCCACAGAAACCACCAAAGCTGCTTAATGTTAATGATTATTCGAATTGGAAAGCACGCTTTGAGCATTATATATCATACACTGATTCCTCATTGTGGATACCCATTATTGAGGGTTATAAGCATCCCACCTATACATATCTTGATGAGGTTGTTCCCAAGCCTATCTATAAACTAGTTGAAGAAGAAAAGAAGGTTTATGACAGAGAAAAGAAGGCACATGGATCTATCACAATGGCCCTGACTAGAGATATTTTTCACAGTTTCAGAGGATATGATAAATCTAAAGATCTCTGGAAGGCATTATAGAAAATATTTGAGGGGAACAGTGACATCAAGAAGAGTAAGAGAGATCTTTTGAGAAAGCAGTATGAGTGCTTCAGATACCTGGAGAATGAATCTACAGATGAACTTATATCTAGATTCATTCATCTGCAAACTGAGTTAAAAGCTTATGATCAAACGTATCGTGATGAGGAGTTAGTTGAAAAGTTTTTAGATGCCTTGCCACCAAATTTTGAGATGTACACCACTCTGGTGAGAGAGAACTCCAAGTTTTATGAGATGATGATTGAAGAAGCAATTGGTAAGATTCAAGCACACGATATGAATCTGAAAAGAAGAGAAAGCTCAGGTAGACCTCAAATCCAAGACCCTTCTATGTATTATGGGGCGTCTTCCACAGCTAAATCACCGGGTTCAAGAATTTCCCTATTCTCAAGGAACTCTCATGAAGAATAAAACTCAAATGTTTGTGGTGTTCATGCATGCTTTGCAGCATCTGGATCTGGATCTGGCTCTCACCACCAAAATTCCTTAAGAAATCCTCCTTCCACATCTTCAGCTAACCAGTCTGCTATAGCCAAGATAACTGAAGATCATGTGACTTTGTTCTCATCGTGTATGCTTGCCTATGAGAACTTCATTGGTGGCAAGCTAACGGATCCTGAAACCATTGAAGAAGATTTTAATCAGGTGGATCCCGGTAACATGGAGGACATGGATATTCAGTGGAATATGGCCATGATCTTGAGAAGAGCCAAACATTTCTTGAACAGATATGGAAGGATGTTCATTGGTGGGCATTCTAAGGCCAAGGTGGTTTTGATAAATCCAAAACCTAGTGCTACAAGTGTTAGAACTTTGGACACTTTGCTCGTGAATGTCAAAAAGAGAAAGCACCAGCTTCGGGTTTCACCAGACCAAGCCAAGGAAACAGTCAAGGGTACAACAATTCTAACAACTGCAATTAAAGTCAAGGTGGAATGTCCAATGCTTTGGTATCTTAACATGACAAAAGATTTGATTGGGGTGTTCATTTGGAGGATACCATTATTGCTCAAACACAAGTTGGTCTCATGGCTGAGATCTTTGAGATGATGGGAGCAGAAGAAAGGGAATCGTCTGTGGCTGACCAAAGGGAGTCTACTACTGCTTTTGCCCTCATGGCTATTGGAGAGGCATCATGTTCGTCAACTGAGGTAGATATTAACTCTTTTGTTGTCATTTCTTGTTCTAAATGTCTAAGCTTGAAAGATGAAAATTCTAAGCTTCAAGACAAGGTCGAACCCCTTTGTATTACAGCTTTAAGCTACAAAGAAAATTAAAAACGTTATAAAGATTCAATTGAAACTTTAAAGAAAGAAAGACGTGATTTTTCACTTAAAGTCAGTGATCAACAATTTCATTAGGGTGTTGCGTACAAGGGGTTGGAAAAGAGAAATACTGAAATCACCAAGCTGCAAAATAAGATCTTGCAGTTGAATGGCAAAATTGAGAAGTTGAAAAATTATCGTTTTGTGGTGGAACACTACGAATCAGTAGTGAGACAAGTGAGTGGCTTAGGGTTGGGTACTAATGCCATTCCTCCACCAGTAAGCGGGAAATTTCTCAACGGCTTAATTGATATTGACTTGTCGTGCCTTGATTAGTCCTCTAGTCAGGATGATTCCTCTAACAAGGATGATTCCTCAAGTAAGGCTGGCTCTGCCTCTGATGAAGAGTTCTTTACTGATGAAGGCTCTGAGAACACCTTCCTTGATGGTGTAGTCTCAGAGGAGTTGATTGGTGAACACAAAATTAAGAAAGACATTGTCACTGATCGTGATAATTGCATTTTAACTGAACCCGATACTGTTGAAACAAATGAAAATTTGAAAGTGATGCTTTATGGGGGTTATAAAAATATTATGAGGATGATTTGCCGTTACAGATGGCGGTGATGACTCCAATTTGAAAGTGATGCTTTATGGGGGTTATAATTGCATTTTAATTAAACCGTTTCAGACAAGATGATTCATTTTCGATAAGAAATGTGTCCGAGTTCCTAAGCTGAGATTTGCCGTTACAGATGGCGGTGATGACTCCAATTTCTCCACTCGTGCCACTGTACCAATAGTAACTCCCGACTCCAATGCTGCATCTACATCTGGAGCTCATGATAGTGATGACATTGAAGTTGTTCATGTTGATGCTCCAGCTGATCCTAACACTCGTGTAGGAAATGAAGCTCCAGCTGATCCAATCAACATTGAATCTTCTTCTTCTGGAACACAGGATATCGGGGAGTTGAGCACGAATCTAGACATAAATCTCTAGGAACTGCATGTAACAAAGACGAGAGTGCATAAGAATCATCCAATTGACAACATTATCAGGGATCCTCATGCCGGTGTTCAAACTCGTCATAGAACCATTGCTGAGAACACAAGTTTGTACGTTGAGATACTTGACACTGGTATCATGGAAACATGTTTGCATGCTGCATTCGTATCCCAATTGGAACCGAAGAATGTGAAAGAGGCTCTCGCTGACAACTGCTGGATTGTGGCAATGCAAGATGAACTGTCTCAATTCCAAAAGTTGCATGTGTCGGATTTAGTTGACTTGCCAAGAGGCGTACAACCAATTAGAACCAGATGGGTGTTCAAATGCAAAACGGATGCTCGACACGTTGTACTTAAAAATAAAGAAAGGTTGGTTGTTCAGGGTTTTTACCAACAAGAGGGCTTGGATTACACAGAAGTATATGCCCCAGTTGCTAGACTTGAGGCCATTCGACTGTTTCTGGCTTATGCCTCCATTGTCGGCTTCAAGGTCTATCAACTTGATGTGAAAAGTGCTTTCCTATACGGAAAAGTGCATGAAGAAGTCTATGTCACTCAACCACCAGGCTTTGAAAATCCGCATAATATCAATAAAGTGTATATGCTCGACAAAGCACTTTATGTTCTTCATCAAGCACCTCGGGCATGGTATGAGATGTTATCAAAACATTTATTGTCCAATGGTTTCGATCATGGACAAATTGACTCAACTCTCTTCATAAGGAAAGCAGGAGGTGATATTCTACTCGTACAAGTTTATGTCGACGACATTATCTTTGGGTCTACAAATGGTGAGATGTGTAGGGAATTCGAACAGGTGATGAAATCCAAGTTTGAAATGAGCAACATGGGTGAACTGTCGTTCTTCCAGGGTCTGCAAGTTAGTCAAAAGGAGGATGGCATTTATCTACATCAAACTAAGTATGTGCAGGACATCTTGTCAAAATACAAGATGAATGATAGCAGTACTTATGGCACACCTATCCCAGTCAATCACGGTCTGTATCCAGACAACGATGGAAAGGATGTGGATTACAAATTGTACCGTGGATGGTTAGATCTCTTATGTATCTCACAGCTTCAAGGCCTGGCATAATGTTTGCTGTATGCTTGTGCTCAAGGTTTCAGTCACAACCGAAGGAGTCTCATCTGATAGCTGTTAAGAGGATCTTCAGATACTTGAAAGGGAAACCCCGATTGGGTCTTTGGTACTCAAAGCAGCAGTCATTTGACCTCAAAGCCTATACTGATTCAGACTATGGCGGTTGTAACCTTGATAGAAAATCAACTTCAGGTGGATGTCAATTCTTGGGAGACAGGCTTGTTTCCTTGCAGTGCAAGAAGCAGTCAACGGTTTCTGTCTCAACATGTGAAGCAGAGTACAGTGCTGCGGCAAGCGGTTGTTCTCAGATATTATGGATTCAGCAACAATTGAGAGACTACGGCTTAAACTTCACTGGAACTCCACTGTTCATTGATAACATGCCACCATGTCCATCACAAACAACCCGGTGAAACATTCCAAAACTAATCATATTGAAATTCGCCATCATTTCATTCGTAACTGTGCTGAAAAGCATCTCATTGAACTTGTAAAGGTTCACACGGATGACAACTTTGCTGATCTTTTCACTAAGGCGTTTGATCGAACACGTTTTGAACATCTTGTCAACATAATAGGAATGTTCAATCCTGAGTGAAAACTTGTTTTCAAAATCAAAACAATTTCTTGGAAGTTAACTTTTATTTCTTTTATGTTTGTAAAGTTTGTTTCGTTTTCAAACCATTTCAGAAAAATCCAAACAAAATAGAAAACTAGAAAATTTTCAGGTTATTTGAAGGAAAGAGGAAATGATAGCACATTAGAAATGATCTAAATGTCTTAGATTGCACATATGGGAAATGATTGCGTCATGCTTACTTGAGTGTTTAAAGTGTTTGTCTTTTTTAATCTGCTTATTTATAAATAATTTGAATTGTCAGTAGGCTATAAGCGTCTTTGAATCACTAGTAGTGTGGAAATTAAATCAATACTACAACTGTGATTTGAAACCATGTTTGTTAGTGTGTGTGTAAAACAATGCAAAAGATCACTATCAGATATAGGATGTAAGATTTTGGCAAATATTTTCTTCTGAGACCAGTTTCAGGTTAGGTCATTAGCACAATTACTGCGGTTCATCTCACTGCCCATACTCACAAGTATGCAATGAGAGATTGAATAAAGATATGTCTTGACATCAACCGTTGAGCATATTTTCACCCTTGAATCACTCCTGATTCATTGAAATCAAATCCAGATAAAAGTTGGATCCCCTTACCTAAATCCTCAGACACCATATTCATTATCCTGAATCATCATTCTGATGTTCACTGAAGAAATCATACAAAACCAAGACAAATGAATCGCTCGATTCTGAATCTTAAGATTCCTGATAATCCTTATGGATTCTGCTTGATTTTTTTATGTGCTAATTGATGTAACTTCATTCTGGAAATTTAGAAAATCATTAGGAAAATCTTAGATGCCTTGAGTTAGGGCAAATTTAAATTCATATAGCATAATTGTGAGGTACACGTTGTATACTTATAATTATTACCTTAACACACAAGAATGTGATTCTAAGATGCTTATGGTTTCAAATCTTATAATATTTCCCAGTTGAATTACTTGTTTATGTGCTTATTACATATGAATAAGTAGTAATCCATGACATGATCCTATATTCTTTGATGTTTATTGTGTATCATTTTTGCTATATTTTATCCTGATATGATCATCTGCTCGTGACTTTGAACAAAAATAGCTTGTGTGTATATACTTGTATATCGTTATTCAGAAAAGCTCAAAAAGATTTTAAGTTTGTGTACAGTTCAATTTTAATCAAAAATATCTGTGTTAAACTTCCTTGAATTGTTTTTGAAACCTCGGGATTGAAGGTTCTTATCCGGTTCGTTATTTGACTTGACAATCTTCATAATTTGAGTTGAAATTTGTGAAGCACAAGGGTTTCTGTGTACTTATCAGGTGTGTAGGAATTAAACCTTGCATACTTGTAAGTATGCAAGACTTAAGCCAGGCAGTGTAGAACCTATCCCTGAGCATACTCCTCTCTTCGGCCACCTAATCAACGAAGCATATATGTGGCACCTCCTGATCTGAGATGGTATAGTCCCGAGTCAGATCCTGATCTCAGTGAACACTCTAACGAGCAAGGACATGAGGAAGTTGATGGTGAGGATGATTCTGAAGAAGAGGGAGATGAAGAAGAAGGAAGTGCTGGTGCTGAAGAATCTGACTCAGAGGATACCGAGTCCGATTTATCTGATTCTGATGATGCACCGTCACAATCACACCCAAGAAGAACGACAAAGGTGACCATTCTCGAGTCGTCTTCTAAGAGAAAGAGACAAGAAAGTACAAGCAGTGATTATGAACTCGACTCTGATTCGGATGCTGCTATACAAAGACGAAGACGAGAAAGCATTAACAAGCGTCGGGGGGATAGGTCCTTCGAGGCTATCCTTAGTGAAGTAGAAGTCAGTGCTCAGAGGCATGCAACATCAATGGCTTTGAGTACTGATTCCACTTCTACTTCACCTTCACAACAGCTTTACCAGCGACAGCAGATGAGGCCACGTGAAACCTTTGAAGTGGCTGCAACTTCTATCACAGAGGAGATTTCTGTGATAGTGTCCCTCCCTCTGCAATCTGTCCAGGTGGCGGTGACGACTTCAATTCTCACTGAGTTTGTCACCATTACCCCAACCACCATCCCTACCTCAATCCCCACAACCACCCTTCAACCCATCAGTGAATCATTTCCTGAGTTTTACTTTACTCATGGATTTTGTTTTGAAGAAATCTTCACCTTCCCAACTCATACAGCCGAAACATCTTCTTCTAGGGGTCCTGATCCTCGAGATGTCAAGATCACTACCTTAGAAACTCAAGTAGCTGGTTTGCTTGAAACGGTATGGAAATCGAGAGAAGAGTCTGAAGTATCCGCGTTCAGGAAACAGCGGGCAGCTGATGAGAAGCAGCATCGGGAGCATGATGCAATGGTTAAATTGGTCTGTGATATGGCCAAGACGCTTGCTTCCCAGGGGGAGAGATTGAAGGAGTTGTTGGAGAAGCAGCCACCGAAGCCTAGTAGTGACGAGGCTTGTCACCTAGTGGATCTAACTAAAGGTGATGACCTGGACAAGGATCCCAAAGTCGGGCCGAGTGGAAGTGAGCAGCAATCGTTAGCATTGGCGATTGTTCCCATTTCTGTCGTGTCTATGACTGAGGGGGTGTCTACTCGGAGCGAAGGTAGAAGTGATGCTTCGGGTCGTGACAAAGGAAAGTCTCCGACTGACATACTTAAAGATCTATCTGACGATGTGATCCTATTGCTAGAGCCAGACTATTCCAAAGAAGCATAGATCGATGCTCTCAGCAATCTTGAAGAGGGAGAGATCGACTCTTGTGACGACTAGGATGAGGACGATGAAGATGTGGTGATAGAATTTCCCAAGGGTGACAGTGAAGGAGAATATGAGTTTGAGGATGGAGAGATATTCGAAGCTCCAGCCTTTGAAGCTAATCTTGACACAGGTTCAGTCGAGCCCGAAAGTACTGCTGAGGCGTCGACTGAAGCCTCTCCTACCAACCCTAAACCTGTGGATCCAGAGGCATTGAAAAGCAAATATCCGCCTGGAAGTTTTTCAAAGGATCAAGCTCCTGTCTGACAGAAGACATCCATCATAGATAAACATGGAGCCACAGGTATGATCTTAGTTGTAAGGTTTGACGACGACAAGAAGCTGTTCGCTATTAAGCGAGCTGGGGGGTTCAATACTTGAAACCAACCAGTGAAGCTTTCAGCTCCTTGCCCAAGTACGACCTGGTGAACCTGGCAAACCGAGAGATGCTGGGTAACTCTAATCACATAGTGGCGATGGGTTTGCGGTAGACACTACAGCGCGAGGGAAGATCAGGGAAATTTGAAGTGTTTAAGCCTTAAGTGCCCAAGAGAGTTAGGGATAAGAACATCAGACATCTCGTGACTCACAGAAGCTTAAAGAAACTGGTATATAAGCCAGTGCTGTGTGAAACCAGGATTCCCCTGAGCAAATTATCTCAGGATATCCTCGGTAACATATGGTATTTGTACGTAGGTCCAAAAACGGGCGAGGGGTGGTGATTGGAAAGGTTTGGTCCGACAGTGGAAGCTTAGTGCGAAGAGAACTGCTCAAAGTGTTTGATGAGATCAGCTTCATCAACTTCTCTGTGAAAATATCTGGAGGTGCTAGTGGACAAATATTGTATGTACACAGACGAGTGGACAAAGTTTCTAGCTTCAAAATACGAAAAGGTCGTCAAGTTTTGTATTGACTACAAAAGGAAGATGGAAGCTAAAGCTGGGGAGCCGTGAAGACCGAAGACAATCTAGAGTTGTTGTCAAGTGAGAGTTTGTTGAAGCACTTTTGTGTGACAGACACTCTAGATATTTTCTTAGCTTTTGTACTTGTCTTTATGTATTTGTATTTGTATTTAAGTATCTGTATGTATTGATTATCGAGTTGTAATCACATATGTATGTATTTAGTTTGTCTGTTTCTGTTAAGTGTTATGCGCACTTAGTAAGTGCGCAAGATGTATATCCTGCGTACTTAGCAAGTACGCAATAACAAGTCTGCGTACTTGCTAAGTACGTAGGAACAACAGTCCTGCGAACTTGCTAAGTACGCAGGAAACATGTCTAGTATAAATAGCAGGTCTTGACAGAATTTATGTTCGCATTCATTTGGTAATAGTTCTGTAACTGGCTGAGTTTATAATAGACGAAGTTTGAAAGTGTCTTTGTTGTCGGTTTACTTTGTGTTGTTTGATTCTCCACCTAGTCACGGGCATTCCGCACCCGGTTAGACTAGTCATACACCCACACGTAACGATCTGAGACACCCGGGGACCTACAACCAAACATCAAATAACGAATTAGAAAGCTTCTAAACACCCAAGATTACCCAAAAGTTGACCAAGAAGGTCTAGAGAATGAATGATTCCGGCGTCTAGGGTTTAAACTTGAATATATGGCAAAAATCTCAAAATCCCTACAAAATCTCCTTTTTGGTGTAAGCAACGTCGATTTGGCGTAGGCTACGCCCTCACATACTCTTCCTACGCCGACTCCCCTGATCAACGCTCTCACAAACGCCAAACTTGTTTCCGGCGTAAGCTACGTCGGCCTGGCATAAGCTACGCTGGGTCTTTTTTTTCTTCTTCTTTTGTTTCTTTTTTCACTTGTTCACTCTCTATCTTGCTTGCAACCTCTTAGCTTAACATTCAGCATCATTTCTGCTCATTCTTTTCATCTTCTCAGCCATTGACAAACACATGCATAGTCACTATGTTCCACATTCAAATACAAACAAATATATGTTTTTAAGCACGTTAAGACGCAAACATTCATCCCTACATCACATTCCCACACTTGCTCTTTGGATTCCCCCAATCAAAGCCTCAGACACTATCAATCAGTATTACAAAAACACTTCACTCATCCCTAACCATTTCTCAATTAAGATCCAAAGTCATACCCAACTCGCAAGACTTAGCACAGCCAACAGAATTATACCTAGCAAGTAAAATAATCTAGCATTTAAAATCAATATGTCTAATCGGGCCTACCATGCTTCAGGTTTTCCACCTGCATGCTCTCACATCCCTCACAATGTTCACTCCCCTCGGTTTAATATATGGACTGGAAAAAGATGTACCAGTTTGTAATTACACACTAAGACCATCAGTGAAACATCGTTATCATAAGCTTGCTCAAATATCACATCTCCACCAATTAACATAAAATTTCGCAAAAATCAGAAGGACTTTAAACAAGTTTTAATGTTGGGCTAGGTTTAAGGGTATGGAAGGGGATATTTAAAAGTGGCTAAGGTAATTTGGAATCCAACTAAGTAAGTTTAATATCAAACAACTAAAAACTATCCAACTTGGGTAAAAACGACTCGTTAACAATGAAACTCTTATTCTCAACTACTACTATGAATGATTGAACTCAATCGGGTAAAACTGACCCACACACACTATTTTTGTACTTTTTCTCAACATTTTTCTCCCTTTTTTAGCATGTTCTCGTGTACAAGCAACTTTCCTTTCTAGATCAAACACACATTGTTTTTGTTGCATACTAATTTTGATATCTAACAATTCAGTTCTGATTCTCTCACTCAACATTACTCTGCTTGTACACAAGTTTTTCTCTTTTCTTATTTCTACACTTACACAGACATATTTAATTAAATTCCAATTCACCGGGTTAAAAATTAAAAAGGTTAAACTAGGGTTTGGTCTAATGTTATGGGTTTACAAACGAAACGTTCAGGCTCAAAGTGGCTTCTAAGGGATAGTGTATCGAGTAGGTAAAATAAAAGAAACAAGCTAAACAAAAATGGGTTAATCCTAATGTCTTAATCATTTTTGTGCAAAATCATGGTTCATCTCAATATTTATAATATAAGCAAGTTCTAAAAGGATGCAACATTATGGTAAACACACAAGAACAGAAAATGAGCAATTATTCCTACTTATGTTCTACAGCTCAAAACAAGGCTCAAATCCTCACAAAATGGTGAATATCGGGTTACTGATGTGAAAGCATGCAGGTGAGTCCACCGTCTAGACTGTTACCCCCAATAAGACATTTATATCAGTTTCTAACAATGCTTGCTAGGCCACTTTATCATGCAACTTAAAGAGTACGACCATGACTCTGGATCTAAATTTGTTTTTGGAAGGTAAAGAGTTGGTGATTTACATTGAAAATCTGATTTTATGAAAGCTTAAAGTTTCATGTTTTTCCGAATTCAATTTTTTTCAAATTTTCATGCTTAAATTTTCAACTCCTCACACCAACTTCTCTCCACATCCCCACACTTGAGGCACATTGTCCTCAATGTAAAGGTACTTAAAAGCAAACATGGGGGCATAACCATTAGTTCATCATAACCACACACGGGCATTAGACCCACAAACTTAACACAGATAATGAAACATGTTCAACAAGCAACACATAAAAGCATTTAAGATAGATAAAGACCAAGCACATGGACCTGATCAGTGAGCACAACACTCGATCAGCGAGTGCAAAATAACAGCTCACGGGCTGTCATCGTCTTCTTCCTCCTCTTCCTCATTCTTCGCATCCTGCTCAGTATATGGCCAGCAAGAGTTGGCTCTTGCATCATATGGTACCTGTGTAAGCGGGTCACCAAATACAGATCTGCATAACCCCTGAAACATAGAGCTCAGGTCAAAAGACCCTCCTTGCCCTGCACTACTGGAATCCTGCTCTAGTGCTGCTTATTCGGGGTATGGGTTAACCCACTGAGAATGGTGACTTTCTGGGTATCTCAGATAAGGCTGATCAGACTGATATGGTGGTAAAGATTCCCAATTTGTGGGTTGTGGGTGTGGAGAATATGGTACGCCATGATGATAATCATGATAGTGACGTACCTCCTCCTCATGTCGATATTTGTCATTTATCTCTTGCTCTCTGGCCCACATCATGGCCTGTCGATATCGCCTATTTTCTTCCATCTCGGGACTGCCTGTCCCATATTTCCCAATCTCTACTTGGCCATTGTGTCCACTCAGTCGGCCGATGTTGGGCCATGGCCTGCCTAATTCCCCTATCCCAAACATGTTTGTCGCCACCATATCCACCTCCATGCCCAGAACCTATTCCTTGGTGTTGCCCTCCATGATCTTCATTTACCTCTTCCTCGGTATTCCCTTCATTTTCAAACATCTGTCCCAATGGAACATCTTCACGCAGTGTCTCCAAAAATCATCCCCCGTTTCGATCCCTCAATAAGTGAGTTGTTTCAGTCAGCATTGTACAACTTGTCCCTCCTAAAGGGTCTATGTGAAATCACGATACATGTCGGTTTCTAATATGTCATCATTTATACATATTTAACATACATAATAATCCCAAATTATGTCACTAATTGAATAATAACCTTGCAATTTATGCTAAAATTACGTATAGTTTGAAATTGCAGGTTATTCGGTGTTAAAAATACAAATCAAGCAAAATTCGATCAAGAACACCAAGAATTCAAGCTTCTAGAAGGTTCATTCCCGGAGCATTGACCCCCAATAAGTCAAAATTGGTCAACAATAGTCAACAAGAAGCTACAAGACAAAACTGGTGAAAAGCAGAGGGATGCACGGCCATGCATCCCAATGCACGGTCGTGCATTGCCCTCTCCTGCTCCCCACGGCCCAGTACCGTGTCCTCTGTACCCTGTTTGATTCTCTGGGCCTTTGCACGACCGTACAACCCATTGCACGGCTGTGCATTGCACATTTTGAGGCCTATAAATAAGAGGCTTGGGTTCTTCATTCACACACCAATCCAGAGCAAAATAACACTTAAGAAGAGAGCATTCTCGTAGTTAAAGTAGAAAGTAGAGAGTAGAGAGTAAAGGGGCTCTTCCTCCTTGTTTCACAATAGGAGAGCCTACAAAACTCATCATTACGCTAGTTGTTATGGCCATTCATGGCTAAAACTTTTTTATATTGCTAGGGTGAAGATGATGTTTGGTGCATGTTAATGTTTAACCTATTAATGAAGTGGTATGTTTATGTCTTTAACTAATTCGTTCTCAAAAACCATCTTTTGATAGGCTTTTATTATTGTCTAAATCCGTCTTTATATTTGTGAGTGTCTTGATTTTAAAGAGTAAGATCGTAAAATCCTTTTTAAAGATATTGATAACCCAAGGCTTGGTCTATACTTCTAAGATCGTACGTCTTTATACGAGATTATTATGCGACCAAGAATTGGTGAACTCATGTTGGAAACGGTACGTCTTTATACTTGGTCCCATTGTTACACCGCCTCCCAGTGAGCAAAATAAAATCACCTATTTAACTTTAATATAAATCATTTTGAGTCCGATGTCTTTAACCAACCCGGAGATGACCATTCGATGGGTTGACGGTACATGTTGTCACTAACGGGAGGCACTACCACTTTTTGAAGAATATAATTTGCACATCAAATGTAGTGAGGATGAGGCTCTAGCGGTTTGTAGTAGTCATACCACTGAATTAGTTAACTTAACAATATCATGTACCAAGCTTATTCGAATCCTGAAGCAATACATTTCGTAATCTGATCATTTTCGCTTTATTTACTTTTCTGCTATTTACTATTCTGCTAGTTACATTTCTGTTAAACACTTCACGAACATTTTTTATTTTATGTTATTTACTTTACCGCCATTTACTTTTCTGTTTCACGAGCACACAAAACCCACTCACTAATTAATCCGGCTAAACGATAACAAAGGTTGAGTATTGGAACTCGACCGTGTCCATTGGTTCGATACTTGGTTCTTACCTAACTATATTACGCTGCGATAGGTACAATTGCCTATTGTGTGTGTTTTAAGTTAACGTAATTATCATTTTATAAATTTAAAACCTGATCTTGTGAAATCATCATAAAATATATATTTACTTACATTTTTACTATATTAAAACATACACATCAGTTTCCTAGGTAACACTTTTCCCATTTTAAACAACTTTGATAACAATCAACAATGAGGAACCATCATCTTCTCTCGCACGTCTCGGGCTTCCCAAAAGTTCCATAGAGATATGTAACAACTGCTCATATGGAAATGTTTCCCCAATTCCATCAGTAGAATCTTCTTCCGCACTAATCACCCTAGACAGATGGTCCGCCACCACATTCTCGGTTTCCTTCTTGTTTCGGATTTCTAGGTTGAATTCTTGCAACAAGAGTACCCAGCGGATCAGTCTTGGCTTGGCATCCTTCTTCTCCGTCAAATACTTCATCGCGCTGTGATATGAGTACACAATCACTTTGCTTCCCCAAATGTAGGACCTCAACTTGTCAAGAGCATAAACAACTACAGGTTATTCCTTTTCAGTAGTAGTATAATTCAATTGTGCCCCATCTAAAATCCTGCTTGCATAGTAAATAGCTACTGGTTTCTTATCCACCCTTTCCCCAACACCACCCCGATCGCATAGTCACTTGTGTCACACATGATTTCAAAAGGCAATGACCAATCATGTGCTTGCAAGATCGGGGTGTCCACTAACTTCTATTTTAAGATGTAAATAATTTCAAGCACTCTTAATTAAAAATAAAGGGGCATCTTTTAAAAGTAAGTTGCACAATGGTTTAGTGATTGTGCTGAAACCTTTGATAAACCTCCGGTAAAACCCGGCATGACCCAAAAATGACCGTACCCCTTTAACATTTATAGGAGGATGTAATGTTGAAATGGCTTTAATTTTAGCACGATCTACCTCCATCCCTCGATTCGACACAATATGTCCCAAAACTATCCCTTCTTGTACCATAAAATGACTTTTTTCCCAACTTAAGACCAAATTTGTTTCAACACATCTTTTCAATACTTTGGTTAATTGAGCTAGACAAGTTTCAAAAGACTGACCAAAGATAGAAAAGTCATCCATAAATATTTCCAGTGAGTCCCCAATCATATCTGAAAAGATACTCATCATGCACATTTTAAAGGTGGCTAGGGCATTACACAATGCCTGAATGAAAATGTGCCATACAGGCAGGTAAAGGTAGTCTTTTGTTGATCTTCAGGATGAATAGCAATTTGGTTATAACCTGAGAAATCATCTAGAAAGCGGTAAAACTTCTGACCTAATAACTTTTCAATGATTTGGTCAATAAAGGGTAAAGGAAAGTGATCCTTGAAAGTAGCTGAGTTTAAATTTCTGTAGTCAATACATACCCTCCACCCCGTCACTGGTCGGGTGGGTACCTACTCTCCATTCTCGTCCCTTATGATCCGAATGCCCACCTTCTTAGGCACTGTCTGTGTCGGACTTACCCAAGTGTTGTTGGAGATGGGATAGATGATCCCGGCATCCAACCATTTCAATACTTCTTTCTTCACCACCTCTCTCATGTTTGGATTTAACCTCCTCTGTGCATCCCTGGCTGGTTTAGCATCTGGTTTCATGATGATCTTGTGCATCACAATTAAGGGACTGATTCCCTTCAAATCTGTTATCGTCCATCCGATGGCTGCCTTGTGGGCAACCAACAGTTTCATTAATGCCTTTTCCTGTGGCTCAGTTAATTTTGAAGCAATGATAACTGGCAAGGTTTCGTTATCCCCAACGAATGCATACTTTAAGGTCTTTGGCAGTTCTTTCAGCTCCACTTGAGGTGGTGACTCTAATGATGATTTCAAGGGAGTGTTGATGTGATTAGACAAATTTTCCACTTGTAATGTCCATGTCGGTTTTCCTTCCCTCATGGAACACACTTCCAATTGTTCCTCTTGTGCCTTCAATTCAACCTCATGCTCAACCTCTTCCCTGTGACACAAAACACATGGATCCATATGTTCACCCTCACTTTCAATAGGATTACACCCATCAATGATGTCTGCACTAAAGCATTCATCACTGATTGGAGCATTAGATGTACGGGAAAAAACATTCAACCTTAAACGCCTATTACCAAAATTCATGTCGACCGTGCCTTTCATGCAATTAGTAACCTATTTAGCAGTTTTTAGAAATGGCCTTCCCAAAATTACATTGGGTTGGGTACCTTTAATAGGAGCTGTATAGTCAAGCACTAAAAAGTCGACCGGGTAATAGAAATCTTCCACTTTACCTATGACATCTGTTAATATTCCACAGGGAAGCTTAAGAGTTAAATCTGCTAACACTACAGAGGTATCAGCTTTCTGTAGACGACCAAAATCGTATTGCTCATACAAGCTTCCCGAAAAAATATTAACACTAGCTCCAAAATCTAGAAGTGCCTTATCAATTTTGAAATCACCTATTTGAATTTGGATCAAAGGCGCTCCTGGATCATGAAGCTTCGGTGGAAGAATACCAGATAAAACAACACGCACATTATTAATCAGATCAAGCTTCTTAGGCATTTTATGATTTTTCTTTTGAGTACAGTGGTCTTTTAAATACTTAGCATAAGCCAGTACTTGTTTGATGGCATCTATTAGGGGGAGATTAATTTTACTTGTTTGAAAAATTCCCACATTTCATCTTGTTATGGGCCCCTTTTGTTAACTGGTTTAGATGTATTAACCAACGCTCTAGGGAACGGAATGGTATTATTCTCCACACTCGTTCCTTGAACACTAGTTGATTCTGTAGCAATTTTTGGTTTTTCAAAAGTGACAGTTTTCTTTGGTTTGGGAGCCACAAATACCGGCTCGTCCTCACTTTCATCATCCACGTCCTCCACCAACCCTTCGACTAGCGGTTGTGGAGGAGCAAACTTGTTATCATAAACCACACCACTTCTTAAAACACTTACCTTGCTTATGTGAGCATTCCTTGATCCTGAACCTTGGTGTTGTGGGTTGGTCTAAGTATTGCTTGGTAGCTTGCCCAAGTCACGTCTTGACGTCTCTTCTGCTAACTGCCAACTTGCTTAGTTAGTGCATTCACCATCTTATCCCGGACCTCATTATCCTTCTTCAACTCCTTGAATGCATCCTCATTTTCTTTCTGCAACCCTTTAATTGCATCCATAAGGGCATTGAACTGATTGCCCCTAACTCTTCACTACCTGCAGTTCCACTCTGCTGGTTTTGCTGTTAATAGTTTCTTTGATACCCTTACTGATAACTCTAATTACCCTGGTTCATCTGATAACCGCCCTGATTATATCCTTGTTGGCGATTTTGGTATTGCTGTTGTTGTGGTTGTCCTTCACCCTTCACATTAGCACATTGGAAGTTGGGATTCAATTGATTAGAAGCATTACCATACCTGAGGTTCGATTGATTTCTGAGTCCCGGGTGATAATGAGTAGTATTCATATCCTGTTGTCTTCGTTCACCACTAAGTTGATTTACTTCTTCAGCCTTTTCCAACTCCCTTGGGCAGTCTGTAACCATATGACCCATCTCGTTGCATCCATCACAATTTGGATAAGTCTATGATACATTAGCCACATCTTTACTTCCCGGCCTCCCAAGTCTTGCCATTTGAGTTTATATGGCTTCTAACCACTTGTTGGTTTCATAGTCCACTAACTTGCCTGTTACAGATCCAGTTTTTGCTCTTCTTCGTGCATGTACTTGCCTCTTGGATGTGACACTCAGTTTCTCCAGAATTTCCCAGTCCTCATCCACATGATTAGCAAGGAATGTACCATTACTAGTGGAAGTCACATCTCTCACATCTTCTAGTGACAGGCCATCATAAAACTTTTGAATCAGCTTCCTTTTTTCTATTCCATGATGTGGGCACAACCTCAACAATTCCTTGAATCTCTTGAAAGTTACATAAAATGGTTCACCGGGCTGCTGTTGAAATTCCCTTATAGCTATGCGAGTTGCATTCATTTTATGGGGGTGGGTAATACTCATCCAGAAATTGCTGCTACATCTCTGCCCAAGCGGCAATGCTTCCTGCTGGCAAGGTCAGGAACCATTTCTTGGCTTTGTCTTTCAGGGAAAACTGGAAAAGTACTAGTTTCACTTCTTCAGGTAAGAACCCCTGCCCACCAATAGTACCACATGTGGCCTCGTATTCAGATAAGTGGTGATATGGTTCTTCTGTAGCCCCACCATTAGAAGTCGGGAAGAATTCCAAAACACCCGCGTCGGATCTCAAAGGCTCTTCCCCTAAAAACTGGTGGTATGACTGGGGAAGAGTTCACAGCAATGGCCGGGCGAAAATGACTATCCACCCATTGATTAGGTGGTTGGTGCCCGTGGTTACGTCGTTCCCAACCTCTATCCCTCGGGAGATCACCTATCATGTTCCTTTGGTTGTCAAGCGGTGGTTGAAAACAATTTTCACAGCCCACATTTCTCAAATTACCCTGATAGTTCCTCTGACGACCCCCATATCCACCACCATAGTAATAGTCATATTCTTCTTGAACTGGTGGTTGCACCCATCTATTAACTCTATCATACCCCTGATTTCTGGGAGGGAATGCCTCCTGGTGGTTCATGTCAAGCCGCTCTTCTTCTTCATTCTAGTTCTCATGTTGGGAACCATGCTCTTGCCTTTGAATTTGTCTCATTGACACATGTTCATTATCCCCAAAGTCTGAATACCTCGGGAAACCATTATATTGATGGTATTGGTGATCATGGAAAGGTGGTAGTCATGGTTGTCGATTTTGTGGAAGTGGTTGATTTTGTGGAGGTTGTTGTGCGGGTGGTTGTTGGTTTGGAAAAAAAATATCAGGAAGTGGTGGAACAAGTGGGTTTGGTCCCCCACCTTGATTTGGGTCTGGGTTTGCTGGTTGGTGTTGTGACATCCTTGGACTGTTAAGCTTCTCAAGAATGGTTTGAATGGTTCCCTTGAATTTTCGGTTAGCTTTTGCTGCCTTTTCTATTTCTGGATCAAATAAAAGTGGTGGCGTTCTTCCTAAACTCCGTGTATGCATAAACCTGTAGTTCTGCACACGTCAACACACCAAAGTAGTACCGCACTAAACAATGTAAATCAAAAATAGTACTTTGCGCACGTATTCCCCGGCAACGACGCCATTTTGATCGCGTGTCTAAGGCTAATCAAAAATATAATTAAAAAATTGTTCCTTAGCTACTTTAGACTGTAGTACGGAAAGTAGGGTTGTCGAACCCACAAGGAATTCATGGAAAACGCTATAAAGTTATTACTTAAGAAGAGCGCAGAAACTACTAGACCTTGAATACTGATTTGGAAAACGATTGCTAAAGCAACAAACTTTAATTGAATTAAAAGTGACTATGAGAAAAGGGATCGCTCCCGGGTTCAGATTACACGCATTAATGATAATCCTAGATAGATACTTGTTGAACTCCACATAGACATGGATTGTAAAACACCAATGATTGATAAATAGGTAAAAGCCGGAATATTTGACTGTGTTGATTAATGATGTAACACCGAATAATTGACACTTTTGAATAACTAGATATTTAACTACCAAATTTAGAACATAAGATTTAATGAATTCAGTGGTTCACGATTAGAAAACCGAGTAACTGATGAGTACACAAAATCCCAAGATCGAAATTGTTTAATCAATAAAGGACAAACAAAAGCATGCAACTAATCATACGATTGAATCACAAACTAATCCAACAAAGTATAAACCCAGAAAAACCAGAAAACACAAGCAATCCTACACCCGGGAACAACCACGAGTGATTTAGCTACACACAGTCATGATCGTACCTTCAAAACTAAACAGGAGTTACAAAACATCAAATAACGAATTAGAAAGCTTCTAAACACCCAAGATCACCCAAAAGTCGTCCAAGAAGCTCCATAGAATGAATGATTCCGGCCTCTAGGGTTTGAACTTGAATATATGGAAAAAATCTCAAAATCTCCTTTTTGGTGTAAGCAAGGCCGATTTGGTGTAGGCTACACCCTCACATACTCTTCCTTCGCTGACTCCCCTGATCAACGCTCTCACATACTCAAGATTCCAACAATGACATAGGAAGATCATCGGAAGCATATGATACCAAGCGAAGGACAATGTCACACCCGTAACACAGGACAGTCATCTACCAGAGTACTACCTCCAACAGATGTTCCCAGGTAAGAGCAACGGGTCTAGGAGATATTTATACACCGCACTTTCCTAGACAGGACATTCCATTCGTCAGATAACTACATACCAGTTGAAGGTCGCCTTCTAGTTACAGTGACGTTGATACCAAAAACGTAAAACGGAAGACTTAACACCATAACTTATTTTATTTCATAATATAACGTTTGTACAATAGGGACTAACTGGAAAAATACAACATAAACAAACTCTTGGACTTATAGCTCACGAAGAATCATGCCAATTACTCAGGCCTTATAGTCACCTAGGGACTTACCCTCAGTCATCCATATTTCCAACATTTGTACATCTCTTGGAATGCCAACTACCGGCTAGGGTTCACCTGTGCTCAAAAACATTTGAAAACATTTGGTTCAGCTTACGCTGGTGAGTTCATAAACAAAATTATATTAGCGTGTATCCCTGATACAAGGATGAATGCCTCGTCTGGGACTTATAACCATCCCCTCCAATCCATCACCCAGAATCGCCATATATTTTGAGTCTACAACATATATATATATATATATATATATATATATATATATATATATATATATATATATATACACAGAGACCTTCCGGCACGCTGGTCCCATATGTACCAGATCTCAAACAAGAGGATCAGCCTTGTCCCTAGATCCCACTCCTTTCATGGCCATAATAAGTACTTACTATAGGATATATGCACGGATAGTATTGGGATCTCATATACAAAATCATTTACAAAACATTTCATAGGGCACAGTTCAGAGGAACTCACCTTAAACAGAACATCCTCCTGTATTGACTATAATAATCAACACTTCGACAGAACCCTAGATCATATCCGACATTATCATAATCAATATCCCTATCTTAGGTTTACATGAAGAAATCTCAGGGTGTTCGTAAACCTTACCACGACACTATCTACCGCAATTTTGCGGATGAATTGCGAGAAACCAGACTTTTGTACGCGAAACACGGCTTGGAAATGGAACACCAGAGCTTAAGTGTGTGTTTTGGAGGTGTAGTGGTGTTGTGAAATGAGTTAGTGTCGTCCAACTATTTATAAGTTGAAAACGGACTTATGTCCGACCGAGTTTTAAAACAATGTCGGTCCGACTTGGTGCTGAGTCATCAGACATGTGTCAAACTTAGGGTTGAGTCATGGCGCATGTGTTGCCACCCTGGTTCATTCCTTCCTGCACACATTTCGGACCGATATAGAAGAGGATGTCGGTCCAACATCCGTCAAATTTTTTGATTTTTCACTTATAGTCCTCTATCTTTGGAGAACTTACAGTTTAACCCTTAAACTTTGTCTTTGGAGAACTTACAGTACACCATGAATGGCTAAGGGCGAATGCCCTCCTACAAGTAATGTAGCATGTCACCTTTCAGCATCAATGGAAAATGTAAGAAGCAAAAGGATCAACCCAAAACTCTTCATCGGTAGAAGCCAAGTAAGCGAGCAAAGTACTACTCATCAGGGTAGCTACAAGTCAAGAGGTCACGAAAACGTCATAAAAGCTCTCATTACGGGGTTTCATAATAACGAGACCCATGAAATAAATTGAAGAAGCTAAATGAAGGCTCTCAACAGACGCATGTACCTTGCATATAGCTCAAGCATCATTCACTGAGCAGAAGCGCTTCTTGCAAGGCTCTAACTAGTCAAATAAGTGAAGGTATCTAAGATACACACATTTGCCAACTCAAATGCCAGTACCAAAGTCAAGAGCAAAGAGTTAACACAAGGAATCATATGCATAAAGCTAAATAAGTCCAAATAGGGCAAGAAGCATGCAAGCTGACACTTTCAGCGTCAACCTCCGCTCACATTTTACTTAATATGAGTCTCAAAGGAACATTCAAATCAATGTACAAAATGTAACAATTTCATGAGAGAAAAGAAAATCGCCATAAGATAAGAAATAAGCAGCATATCCACAAATAGAAGCTAAGAAGCACGTCCTAGAAGACGGGGGTCCTCTACAATAAAAATCCTACTTATCCCATCACATCAAATGCGTCATGCCTAATCAAAATAAACATTTGATGTAATGGTGCATTGGGGATAGGTGAGATTTATCTAGGACCTTGTTCAGTGGACATAAGACAAACATTTCACAAATAGGTTACGGACATTTCCAGGTCCTTTACCCCTCAGAAGCAATGAAAGCAAGTGAATGCTAAGCAAATTAGGCCTAAAAATGAGGCAGTACTACATTAACGAAACACATAAAGGAATCTCGTGCGAGCTAAGAGACATGAGTGGAAGGAAAACCACTTCCATGACACGGGAATGCCAAACACCTTCGTCGCTTCCTACAAATCACTGATGTAAAACAAGGGGAACACTAGTTATTACCCCCTTTGTACCAACACAATCAATGAATAAAAATGTGTTCTTTCGTCAAAATCCATTTTGTGTTAATTATCCGATCGGGGGAGAGCTCCTTAACAAACGAAGCTACATGGGTCTGAGTAAAACCTCTCCATGTAAAGGGATGAGCTCCTAGGCCAAAAAGCTCAATGGTATTCGACCTTAACCTACCCATATAAAGGGTGTGCTCCCATCAATAATGCTTCATAAGTAGTAACTCATAAATACTTATGATTACGCCCAACATTATAACACATAATGGGCTTCTTGCAAAGATAGGATAATACCGTGTATACATAACCTTGCATTTATCTAGTATGTTGTCTGCAACAGCATGCCTTGATAAAACATAGATTAAGGAAACACAAAAACAAAGGTCTAAACTAAGACTTGACACTTCAAAGCACACGAGCTTTACCGATACACAAATAGGATAAAAATCCAATAAAGGATAGACGTCCATAATATTCAAAAGGACATACAAGTTGCCTTAAGGCACAAGTCCAAAAGACATAAAAAAACATGATGAGATGACATAGGTATGTGCATGGAGCACAACTGCGTACAAGAAGCAGACACGTACTAAGCATAAACTCGAATCGGGTCTCCCAAACAATGAGGTAATGTGGCACAACTGAAAAAGACTATGACCTGTTACACTAAAGAGGTACAGGTTTCACTCTGCATATAGTAAGAAGTTGGCGCAAGTCCGAAAGGTATAAAAACATGATGAAAACACGCACATTGCCTACATAGGCTCAAAAACAAGCCAGCAAAACAATACAAGGTCTCTCAATAACATGACAAGTGACAAATCGTCCAAAAACAATCACATGCATACTAGCAACGACCATGATGAATGTGCCTCCATCTCCTGATACAACGTAGACGCATAACAACTAGAAAGAACAAGAGAATAAAAAGCCCTGCAAAGAATGATGTCATAAATATCGAAAAGCACAACGAACGATACTTTGCAAGGACAAAAAACCAGTTTCTTACATTAAGCAACTTCAATTTTTCACAAGCTTCTTACAAGCACCAAAAAGTAGAGAACATGCGTATCACAACATAATAAAAAAGGAAGCAACTCAAATATACCACGTGAGCTTCTACCTGTTTAGTTCTACCGCCCATATAATAAAAAAGGAAGTTTATCACCACAACGTGAAAACCCAAATATTTTTTGGGTTACCAAGACCGCTCCATTTGATGAACGACATCTGCAAGCTCCTGCTCAACAAGAGATTAACACTCAGAACGGTCACGGAATGGTCATTTGACACAATACCCGTAAAACACTTATGAATGTCCGAACCAAAGAAAACGACCGTTATATCAACATCCTAACACACCACGTGTTCTTACATAGAAATAGAATAATTCTATTTTGATAAATGTGATAATATCAAGGCATAAACATTTGAATCAAAAGGATGATGGGAACCTCGACGGTCGCATCATATCTTCTATAAGAAGCTAATTATCTCCTGTTGCAGAAAGCTTCCCCTTCTACGTGAAGAAGCTCACTACCTGCCTTGTTTAACCCTATCCACGTAGCAAATAAAAAAATCGCCTATTATTTGGTGAACAAGAATGTCCACCATTCCATCTAGCTATGGTCCTTCGATAGCACCGGACTACTACGACGATACGTCAAACATTACAAGTACAATAACATTTCGGCAAACTAACCTTATCTTCAAGATGTTTGCCCACAATAAAGACATTCCCAACAATTTGACAATTCACCAAAACAGCATAGGGCGAAAGAAGGATGACGGAGATTTGCAATCTAGTACGATGTAGTTACCGAGCAAAGAAAGGGAAAGGTATGTCAGAAGCCCTCATTAATGCGTAATAAGCACTCCTGACTGGGGTGCGGATAACGTGGGTACGTACATGAAGCATGGCTAACTGCAAGAAGTGGGTCCTCAACTATTAGCTACTGGGCTAAACCAATAAGGCCTACATAATAATCAGTTGGGAGGATCTGCTGGGCTCCTCACAGCCCACATCACACAAGATCCATTTCTGGCCCAAAGCCCATCAAGAAAAGCCGATCAGGCTCCATGACTCCAGCCCTATAAATAGGGGGCAGTCACCCTCTTCATAACCATCTCATTTGACTGGCCCAGACCAAAGTATCTAACTCTCTCCCTCAATATCTAATCTGCTGTAAGGAGCTCTTGAGCTACTACAACACCCGACTGCCAAGGAAGCAGCTTCATGCTGCTGAGGTACCACTACAGCTGCTTGCAGCTAGCCCATCGGATTTCAACCACCACCATTTATACTCTCTACTCCTTATGCACTTATACATTTGCATAATCTTATATATATATATATATATATATATATATATATATATATATATATATATATATATACATGTTATATATACTTATTAACTGTGCATAAACTCTAATGTTGGCGTCGGAGGGTGGTTCCGAGACCCTGGTATCGGACCCCTTCTAACGAGTTCCTTCTCTTAGCAGCCAGGTGTAGAAGGTTCGGAAGCTGGCATTCTAGGAACGTTCAAACCCTCTCCTGTCATATTTGTTGCAGCCTTGAGTATACTTAGCCTAATCGGTGTAGCAACATAAACGAAAAACCAGATTATTAGAATATCAAGTCCAACGTGATGCAACACATCAAATTCAGTTTAGAAATCAGAAATAGAAGCAAAAACCTATTAGCCTAACAAATAGATGTAACACATCAGTTATCGGAATATTAGTGTAAAGGCAACTATGAACAATCTAAAATTAATGTAAAATCAATAAAAATCACAAATTACTAGCAAATCATTATGAGTAACACATAGAATATATAAGGAAAATCAGAATCGATTGAGTAGCAATCAGCAAACAGAACACAAAGAGACAAATCACTAGTCACTTGATCAATAGCAATTAGAAAAAATCAATTAAATGGTACGCATACCTGCTGAATTTCATAAGTGAAATCGTGAGTATTAATGAGGTAACACTAAGAAGGGTAATACTTCACATTTCTACACCCCTTCACAAGTCTCATTCATTAAAACTTGACACGTATCTCATTAGTAATACATGTTTATTCAACACGCCCATTTTGTCATTTCATAACTATTAACTCTAGTTTGAGCCAACGGGTAATTGGGTAATACTATTTGGGTGATTCCCGGGCACAGTTGGGAAGCCCACTGAACTAATTTAATCTTGATTGATTGTAAGTTACGCGTCAGATTACGTCCGCATGTACATTTCCTTCACTGTGTGTGATATCTTAACAAGTGTGGCTTATTTCATCATTGCCTAGTTCTTAATCCCATGAGACGGAGAGGTTGAGTTTAGACACAAGGTTTGGTCACTTATGATACGAATACATGATACAGTTTATACATACACGAAACGTTGACGTATGCCTTTGGAGTAATACATGAACATCAACCGGTGGTGGCTTTTGGATAAAGCAAGTAAAGCCTTATCTTTACTCCCCCAAATTCTAAGGGCCTCAAATTTTTATTTTTATATAAAATCTCTTATTAATATATTTAAAACTGAGTACTTTTTATATATAGTAGATGAAACTATTTCTTCAATTAAAAGTGGATTTGATCAATTTAAAAAGTTTAAAAATATTTATTCAATTAAAACTTCTAACATAAACAGTTTTATCAAATACGATAAACCCACAAAACCGAGAATCAAATTGTTGATTCAAAAAGGAATTGTGACTAAAAGTAAATAAAAACCAAGTTGAACACGATTGTATCACTAACCTTATACCCGAGAATGATTACAAGACAATTAACAAATCATAAGAATAAAGATATCAGATTAGTGGTGGGGTTTGGGTAAAGTAAGTAAAACCCTATCTTTAGTCCCCCAAATACTAAGTGCCTCAAATTTTTATTTTTATATAAAATCTCTTATTAATTTATTTAAAACTGAGTACTTTTTATATATAGTAGATCAACATATTTCTTCAATTAAAAGTAGATTTGATCAATTTAAAAAGTTAAAAATATTTTTGGTTTTCTATCCCTATTATAATAAAAAACTAAATTTTGTGACACTTGTTAAAACTATATTCATTCTCACATCTATCCCTCCCCCCCCCCCCCCCCCCAAAAAAAAAAAAAATACTTACATCCTCCATCCAATATTTTCATATTTAGCTCATTTTTTTTAAAAAGATTACATAAATAAACATTTTACCAAATCAATTTCATCATTATAACCACGACACACATTTTTTTAAATTTATAATCAAAAGTGAATATTTAAAAAAAACAAGAATAAAAACATAGGATATTTATAAAAAAATATGTTTTTAAAGTTTATTATCTAAAAGCGAGTTTTTAGAATTTTATCAATAAAAAACCAAAATTTTAATTTTACATATAAAATTTGAAAATACTACTTTTGTATTTTAAATAAATATGTGTTAGAATAAAGTTTGCTAATATTTAATTAGTAGTTTTTTAATTAACTTTGATATCAAATTTGTATAAAAAAATATGTTAAGATATTTATCAACATAATTTTAAAGTTTCACCCCGTGTGTTACACCGGGTTTAAAACTAGTTTAGAATAAAGAAATTAAAATTATTCAATGATAGCAGTTTAAAACAACATTATATTGATCTTGAAAAATCTTTAAAACATGATGCTAGCTTAGATATCGATGGTTTAGATTTATTTCAAGAACTAAAAATTTTAAGACATGTTATACATTTAGAATGTGACACACTTATTAATGTACTTAATTATATTAAAAAGTTTAATTCTTTTTCAAATGCTTATATTGGCTATAGAGTTATGTTAACTATTACTGTAATGGTTGCTTCTGCAGAATGAAAATTTTCTAAATTAAAATTGTTAAAAAAATATTTAAAATCTACTATGTCACGAAAACGATTAAATGGGTTAGCTATTTTGTCAATCGAAAATGAATTGTTAGAAGAAATTGATTTGAAAATTTTTATTAAAGAGTTAACTTCTAAAAATAGCTAGAAAAATAAACTTAATCTAAACATTTTATACAAGTACAAAATAATTAAAAAATGAAAAAAATAAATTAAACTCCACCAAATATTAACTTTTTACACTATTACTACCGGTCCCAAGCCCGGATAAATTAGAACGAGACATGATCTTTGTTGAAAAGGGCCTCAAATTTTTAGTTCGTTGTACGCCACTAAGATGATTGAGACGCCCCTGACAACAACGTGACGAACCAAGACTTTATGAACATAATTGGGTTATTTTTTTATGAACCTCAATTATATACATTTTTCAAAACAAACAATTTTCTTAAAAACCGTATTTATGAACTCACCAATATTATTTGTTGACCCATTTTTTTGTGTATACATTCAGGTTGAATATGTTAACTAGCTTACATCAAACTTGCTATATTTTCGATGAATTTGCAATATGTGAATATGTGTATGAAGTTCAACTTGAATGGTGTTGAAGTGAATGTGTCTCTTTTCTAGGTATGTACTAGTTATGAACTTGTGGAACAACTTTTAATCTTTTGGGTCATGTAATTCGCTAAAACTTATAATCCTCTAAAAAATAAGGAGGATAAATTTTGGGTTAATATTAAAACCTACCACTTATTATTTATTTCCGCTGCAATATCATTGTGTTTCGATCCAACTTCTCTGTCCGATTTCACACAAACATGACGGGTGTGACACCAAACAACACATTTTTTAAGCTTCCAATAATTCTAATAATCTAAAAGGTCGCTAATCTAAAAGGCAAAAGGTTCAGTCACAAAAGATAATAATTTCGTATGTATTGCATACATATATGCAATAGAAAACAAAAATACTATACTTTATTATTTTCCTCATTTATTTTCCGATAATGTTTATTGGCTGACGGCTTTTGTTGTTGGGAAAATGTAAGCCAAGAGAATTTCATTCCAAATGTCGGGAACTCCAGGAAGGCACCAATGTGTACAATCAGAAGCTCGTTGGGGGTTCTTTTTTTGCTCCTCCGTTAAGGGTCGCCATAGTCTTCGATGGACCGTAGGGTGTGCGTCTTTCCGGTATTGTGTGAGTTGTGTTATATTTATCAGTTGCACATTCACCCCTTTGGCTTTCAATTTTCTCAATGATGACTCCAATATTCGTAGCATTTTTGGATCAGTTCCCCTTTCCCAGAATCCGTCTACTATCACCGGCTCAGTCTCTTTGTAACAACTTGTTTTCATCTCGCCTCCCCAATCTTCAGCACTACAAGTCACTGAAAAGGTTAAAAATAACGACTAGAAGAGAATTAAGAAGTGAATTTTTTTTTTGTTTAGTACTTGGAATGAGTTGCGGTAAGGCCCATGTAAAACATCTTGGTTTTTGCAGGATCGATATGTGATTGTACCCATTTAGACCATGTTTTGAGAACCATCGCGTATGCACGAACATTATTGACTGGATCGAACACTTGATTAGGACCGTCCAACAATGATCCAGAACCCTTCCTAATTTGGAAACAAAAAGAAAAACATGTTAGTTTGGCAAAACTTTAAGATAACACCTAAGGCTTCTTGAGGTAAATATTTTCACCTATTATGAACTTACAAGAGCCTTATTTTAGATAATTTCCACCAAATATATGAATTAAAGACGAGTATGTCAGCATCAACCCAATGCCTAGCATGTTTCTCAATGGATTTGATTCGAACAGTACGATGGTCACGACTATGGTTTGATGGATCATCACCATTGGATTCGACCAGCATCGGAGCCCAATAGTAGTCAACCGACATATTGTAGTCCTGTTTTGTTTTAACCATTTGTTACTATGACCATATAAAGTGTTGGCGTGCATTAAGTAAAAGGTAGGAGCAGGGCATACATACCTCGGCCCTAAAGCTGTACAAGGTACGATTGAGACCAACGCTAAGCTTCTTTTTCCCAGGGATTGATGAATAGAGCATGCACATCATCGAATCCCATTGGTTCCTGTTCACCGAATCCCCCACAAACAATAGCCTTTTACCCTTTAGTCTCTCTACTATTGCTTTGCCATCAAACCTGTTCATTTCACAAAAGAAAAAACATTAGAAACTAGACTACAAAATATTATTACACTCTATTATTGTTTCATGCAGAAGCTAGAATAGACCTAGGGAAGTCACAACCATGAGGTTGCCATCTCCATTGTTGATACTTAGAATCCTTTCTGCCATAAGTTTGGCAAGCCAAATCACCATGCAGAAAAGGACATTCATCTTCTTTATACAAAGGGTAATGACTCGTGTTATCATGAATCCATCTGCCGGAGAACAAATCACAGGATTCTGTTAAGGACGGTGGAGTGATTTTCGGCCTTCTTTGATGGTCATAACCTTGTGTGTGGTTCGTTGTAGATGGTGTTGTAGTCACAGTATTAAGAGTAACCTTAATGTTGCTACTTGCTGCTTCTTGATTATTGTTTCTATATATGCTCTGGGTTGCTAATCCTACAAGGAATAATATGACTATGCTACAACGGAACATTGTCATCATGTTGCATACCATTGAAGGATGCTTCTTCCCCATGTAACTCGCTCACACACAAATCAACACAAGAAAAAATGACAGGGTAGGAAGTAGAGTTGTGTAGAGAAGCCACAATTTTAAGAAAGAGAAATAACAATAGTTTAACTTTATTTTACACATGTGAATTACGAACTAAACAAAGGAAAAGTTTCTTATATCAATCACTAAACTTGTAAAATATTAAAATTATTAAAAAATAGTGCTTTAAAAAACATTACAAATTATTGTATTAAAAATTTGTGTTTCAATATGATATGATATTAATTTGGAGAGGCTTTTTATGGCAGAGGGAGTAACTCATAAGATTATTATATTTTCATTATATATAAACATTTACTTTTGATTTTTTTTATGATATGAAATTTAGCTTGAACTCAAAATTATAATAAACACAATTTTAGTTATATGATGATGTATGTAGCTCGAGTGTTGTTTTTGAAATGTTCTATAAACAGTCATATAGCATCTCATCATTTAAACCACAGACACAAATGCAGATAGTATTATGATTCCTAGTAAAACTAATACCGATTATTGTTGGCCTTCTGGATCATCATTGACTCGAATCAAACATTGCACATATGATCAAACTCACACACAAACAACTTTTATGTATATTGAATATGTTACACTTTACAGACACTAGACAATCGTTTATATAGGGCTCAATTTGAACCGACATGTCTTGGATTGAAAAGAGAGGGGCAAGGGAAGACCCCTAGCAGCCCCCTCACCCTCTCATTATCATCCATTGCATGCGATTTCTGGCGAGAGAAAGGCTAGAGAGAGAAAGTCGGATTTTGGTCCTTGAAGTTCAAGACTCGTTCCTAATCAGCGGGAGAAGCAAAAGGTCGAAATTACAAGCTCAAACAAGTAACTCCAAGACCTAAATCTGAGTTTTTAAGTTTTCATTGGGTTTTATGGTTTTCGAATCAAAGGTTGGATTTTTACAATCTAAACTCAAAACAAACCTTAGATCTAGCTTAATGGATAGTAAAGAAACCTTTTTAACGTAAAAAGTTCAAAGCTTCAACGTTGTTATGTCAAGCCGCCATTAACATGCAAAAACCTAGGATTTTGGGGTAGAAGACGCAGGTCGGGCGAAACTAGCCAATTTCGCCTGACCTCGGGTTGGCGAACCTAGTTAGCTTTGCTTGAATCATAATGGCGAACCTAGCTCAGTTTCACTAGAATCATAGTGGCGAACCTAGTTAGCTTCGATAGAATCATAGTGGCAAACCTAGCTCAGTTTCGCTAGAATCATAGTGGCGAACCTAGTTCAATTTCATAGAATCGTAGTGGTGAACATAGCTTAGTCTCGGTTATAACCATGGATCGATATTAAAAGTTTAGTTTCGCTCAAAACAGAATAACATTATAACTGATTTAGTTAACAATCAGCTCAGATTTTCAAGCAACACAAGTGAGCAAGTGATAACACGTTTACTATAGATTATCATGTGAGTTCAAGAATCCCTGTTTTTTTACTGTTTTAAGGTGGTGTGCGTACTCAAGAAGTTTACGTATACAATAAATGTATTTTATTATTTAAACATTGTAAAGAAAGAGCGGTTTACTCAACAATATGTTATAACAAAGAAAGATAAAAAAGAAAGGTTTATTTTTGCTATATGTTTATAAACAATAAGAATGAAATAAGTCGAATACATTGTCTAAATCTGAAAGAGTATGGTTACCATCGAAGCAAGTATTGAGGTAGTAGTTTTGTCTTTGTGACTTGCACTACCCGAAGCCTATGGTATGATAGAACATTAGTTATTTGTCTGTCATATGAACAACTAGGACAGTGCTCGGCAGGGCACTGTAACGGGGACATTGTACAACTTACTTAATGAGTAATAACGGTTACTCTGTGATAACGGTCACCTAAGAAAGGAATGGGTATCGACCCTTAGACATCGAGCCTTGGGGAACATTACCTACAAAAGTGATCCTTCATGGATAGTAAGTAAAGGAACATATTTTAGACTGCTAATGTATAAATTAAAAGTAAAGTGAACAGATGTGACTGAGTATATGGTTATATAACATTTTGTAATGCATTTACTTAATATTATGATGAATGCTTTAATGTATGATTCGAGGAAATGATTTCCATATGTTTCACATGAAAAGGATTATGTTATTTACCTTGTCTTATGAAAGCTTGAATTCATCAGCGTTAACTGACTATTTTAGTATGCACATCAGGTAGTAAAGGAAAGAAACATGCTTAAGGAAGGCTGGGCTTGGATGGATGTTGCTGATCAAGACTGACATTCCAGAGTTACCTAGTCTATGTTCTAAAAAAAATGAATTGGTGAATGTTTTGATTTACTCGGAATTTTGTAATAGACTTCCGTTGTGATAGTTTTAAATGAGTATTCGAAGATTAAGAACTATGTTTATGCTTATGTTTACCAATTATGAGAGGTACCCGGTTTAGGTCTTTTTAGTATATAATATGCAAGTAATACATGTTAAGTTGGAACAAAATAAATAAAAATATCCTATCGATTTTTAGAGATAGAATTGATTATGATGATCATAACAGATAAGGTGCCGGGGTGCATTCTCTTTCTATCACTAAGTTGTCTTTGGATCTCGCGTGGGAACCTTTACTTAAGTCCAAGCGCGCGGCCCATCTCGGACCATCCTCGGCCCGAGCATCCTTGTCTCTTTATTCTGTTCGTTTCGCATTATAATCCTGTTATTATTTTGTCGTTATTTTCGGGATGTTACACTTATTTAATTGTACGTAATTTTAAACTTATATATTAGAAATATGTCCTAAAATCTATCCTAACAAAAAATTACCAAATATATACTGAGTAAACATTGACGAACAAGTGATTTTTAGTGGAAATTGCTTCGAATTTACATTGTTGTTGGAAACTTGCCTGAAAATTGGCCCAACATGATCAATAGTATTAAATTACTATTGATAAGCAACCTGATCGTTAATGGTAACTAACGGCTGTGACAACTTGGTCATTAGTGGTAAACTAGTCATCGATGGAAATATACTACCAATGAGCAATTTTGTAATCATCGTCGCGAGTACGTCTTACGAATATTATAGTAATCATCAATTTTGTAAACTATTGTAGTAATCACCAACTACATATATAGTCTCACTTAAGCGATAGTATTAACCAATATAATTGAGGGTTTAAAATAATCTTCATACCTCATTTCTTTTCTCGATCGACCATCCCCGTCACCCATCTCCTTCGATTGTTGTTGCCCACCACGTGCCACCCTTAATTACCGCATAGTTTTTATTTATTTACTCGATCATCTCTTTCGTACATAGTTTCTAAACTGTTAGTAGTTTTCGGTAGATTTAAAATAGAAAAAAATTAACGACTAATCAAACCAAGTGATATAGTGAATTGTACTTCACAAGCTTATTTTTCATTTATATCATAGATTGAACCAACCACTGGGATTAAAATATAATAATATATAAATAAAACTCATTGTTTTCTAAACAAACAAAAAGAGAAAGTAATTAAGAAATCGGGGCAGAACAGTTGCTAAAGAAGGAGCATGTTTCGGCGCAATGAAGGCCTTAATTGTGCCGTCACTTCTTTTCTACGTTGTGCAATAGTCGATGATATATATATATATACGGGGAGTATCAAATAAGAAATATGTTTTCGCTAAAAACTCTAAAAAATGACCAAAACGCTTATAAACGATATCAAACGAACTCCGATTGATCTTATTTCAGCGGCGTTGGAACCGTCTCGTCGAACTCTATCATCTTAGCTTTTAGGGTTTAGCTTTTAAGGTTTAGATTTTACGTTTGAATTTTAGGGTTTTAGCCTTAGGGTTTAGCTTTTAGTGTTTAGATTTTATAGTTTAGGTTTTTTTTGGGGTGGGGGTGGGGGGTTTAGGTTTTTGGGGGTGGGTGGGAGTGGGTTTAGGTTTTGGGGGGGGGGGGGGTGGGGGGGGTTTAGGTTTTTGGGGGGTGGGGGGTGGTGGTTTTAGGCTTTTTGGGGTGGGGTTGGAGGGGGGTTTAGGTTTTTGGGGGTGCGGATGGAGGGGGGTTTAGGTTTTTGGGTCCGGATTAGAGTTTGATAAGACGGTTCCAAAGCCGCTGGAATAAGCTCAATCGGAGTTCGTTTGACCCACTTCTTAGCGTTTGTTAGCGAAAAACCACTTTTTAGTGGAACCTTCCCCTATATATATATGTATATATATATATATATATATATATATTTTTATATGATTTAATAAAGTTTTATAAATATATATACACACACAAGAAAAGTTTCTATTTTATTCAATAAATATCGTAAGAATATGCAAAAACAAAATTAATCCTTCATTTTCAATTGTAAAAATACATGAACAAATTTCGTATATGTATATAACTTACATATGTATAATTCATGTGCATGTTATATACACATAACTTGTATATGTGTAGTTTATCGGTTAAAAATTTAGAAACATATAAAAGAATTAGTTTAATGGTTTTTATGTATATAAATGTACATATTTGTACGTAAGAAGTTCAAAATTTTAAACATATAAAACAATGGATCAAAAAATGAAACGATTCAGGGCGACTCAACCTTTTTGGAGGTCCAAAGCGGTATCTAAAATTGGGGTCGTTTCGAATAGAAGAATAATCATTTTGCTTACGATTCTAATAAATGGATATATTATGGTTGTTTTTATGCAAATATACTAATCAATTATATTGTTCTACATAAACATTCAAAAAGCTGGAAAGATCGCGTTGGGGTTGAATAAACCGATAGTGATGGAGGTGCATAAACTGTGGTGGTGGTGGTTATGGGGGAGGTTTAAAGTTGTAGGGACGAAACCTGATTTGTGGTGTAAATCTTATGAATGAAAACTACAGTAAACTTTAACAATAGCTTTAGAATGTGAAGTTAGAATACACCATTCCCTTGAATTAACTAACGGATGTTTGATCAATGAAAAAAAAACAGAACAAAAATGACGAAAATCGACGAAAAAAACTTTTAGGGACGAAACCTAATTTTTGGGATAAACCTCGTGGACGAAAAGCGCAATTGACTCAATCTTTAAATATGAATTAACACATAATGCTAACACTCTAACAAAGAAACCAGATTATTAGAATATCAAGTCTAACGTGACACTACTAGAAAACATGTATATTTTCTATAAAATTTCCGACAAGTTACCAACAAAAGAAATTTCTCACAAATTTACGACAACTTTCCGGAAAAAACAAAAACAAAAAAGTAACCACAAGATTTCCTACAATTTTTCGTCAAATTTAATAGGCAAGTTAACTTAGTTAATTAATGTAATCGTCGGAATATTGTCGAAAATTACCGACGAAAGGCTTTTGTCGCAAATTCGTCGGATAATTATTCGGGACTTTGTCAGAAAATAAATTTCCTACGAGGTTTTTTCCAACAAACACTTTTGTCGGAAACTTGTCGCTAACGGACAATTCCGGCAAATTTCCTATGAAACTGTTGTCGCAATTTTTTTATTTTTTTAGTAGTGTGATGCAACAAATCAAATTCAGTTTAGAAATCAGAAATAGAAGCAAAAACATATTAGACTAACAAATAAAAGCAAGAAATCAGTTAAAATATTAGTGTAGGGAGACATTCTTTTGATAACCAACAATATGTTAAGAACGGTGAGAACTATAGTAACTTTTGCACTATTTATAATATAATTTGACTAGAATTCACGTAGATTTCAATATGTTTAAGTTTTGGTTTTAAAAGACCCGGAATTTATAGTTGTTTTTTTAAATGCATATATGCACTCAAACTATATGCACAAATGAATGCATATATGCATACTTTTATGCTTTTTTTTAAACAATTCAGGAGAGAGGAGATAAACTAAAACTAAGAGTGAGAAGAGATAAATAAAACATAATTGTTTGATTTTAGTTTTTTCACCGAAGCGATATGTACACGTTTTGTACAGTTCTTTCGGTTCTCATATGGTTGGTTCTTCATAGGTCATCATTTATACATATTTTACATAGATAATAATCCCACATTATAGTACTAATTGAATAATAACCTCGTAATTTATCCTTAAAACACTTATATTTTGTAATTGCAGGTTTTTCGGTGTTGAAAATACAAATCAAACTAAATCCTATCAAAAACACCAAGAATTCAAGCTTCTAGAAGGTTCATTCCCGGAGCATTGACCCCCAAGAAGTCAAAATTGGTCAACAATAGTCAACAAGCAGCTAAAAGACAAAACTGGGGAAAAGTAGGGGCCTCCCCTGCTCCTCACGGCCCAGTACCATGTCCTCTATACCATGTTTCATTCCCTGGGCCTTTGCATGACTGTGCAACCCATTACACGGCTGTGCATTGCACATTTTGAGGCCTATAAATAGGAGGCTTGAGTTCTTCATTCCACACACCAATCCAGAACTAAAGAACACTCAAGAAGAGAGCATTCTCATAGTTAGAGTAGAGAGTAGAGGAGCTCTTCCTCCTTGTTCCACAATAGGGGAACCTACGAAACTCATCATTACGCTAGTCGTTATGGCCATTCGTGGCTAAAACTTCTTTGTATTGCTAGGGTGAAGATGATGTTTGGTGCATGTTAATGTTTAACCTATTAATTAAGTGGTATGTTTATGTCTTTAACTAATTCGTTCTCAAAAACCATTTTTTGATGGGATTTTATTTTTGTCTAAATCCGTCTTTATATTTGTGAGTGTCTTGATTTTAAAGAGCAAGATCGTAAAATAATGTTTAATCAAACTTCCTTTGAAACTCGTACGTCTTTATACGAGCAGAGATTGATAAGCCAACGCTTGGTCTATACTTCTAAGATCATACGTCTTTATACGAGATTATTATGCGACCAAGAATTGGTGAACTTATGTTGGGAACGGTACATCATTATACTTGGTCACATTGTTACACCGCCTCCCGGTGAGCAAAATATAATCACATATTTAACTTTAATATAAAGCATTTTGACTACTCATGTTGGGAGATGACTATTCGATGGGCTGAGGGTAAATGTTGTCCCTAACGGGAGGCACTACCACTTTTAAAGAATATAATTTGCAAATCAAATGTAGTGAGGACGAGTCTCTAGCTGTGACCCGGGTCACAAGTTTGTAGTTGTCATACCACTGAATTAGTTAACCTAACATTATCACGTACCAAGCTGATTCGAATCCCGAATGCAATACATTTCGTAATCTGATCACTTTCGCTCTATTTACTTTTTTGCTATTTACTATTCTGCTAATTACATTTTTGTTACACATTTCACGCACATTTTTTACTTTTATGTTATTTACTTTACCGTCATTTACTTTTCTACTTCACAAGCACACAAAACCCACTCACTAATTAATTCGGCTAAACGATAAAAAAAGTTGAGTATTGGAACTCGACCGTATCCATTGGTTCGATACTTGGTTCTTACCTAACTATATTACGCTGCTATAGGTACACTTGTCTATTGTGTGTGTTTTAAGTTAACGTAATTATCATTTTAATTTATAAATTTAAAACCTGATCTTGAAAAATCAATCTAAAAATATATTTACTTATATTTTATATATTCAAACATAACACATTAGTTCTCAAAACAACATACCCCGTATTAGGGTAAAGGAAACTATGAACAATCACAAATTAGTGTAAAAGCAGTCAAAATCAGTGTATCGAAGAAAATCACAAATTACTAAAATCAGTCAAAATCAGTGTAACGAAGAAAATCAAAAAATCACAAATTACTAGAAAATCATTATGAGTAACACACAACATATAAGGAAAATCAGAATCGATTTTATTAAACGTGTTAAGAGTTTTGGTTTCTAACCCGATATGTTTATGAACTAAAACATACCTTAATGATTCGAAGGGTCTATAGGGTGTCTATGAGATTGTGTGAGCTAGGAATAAAGAGTTGTGGACGTGTGTCGTGTTAAGGGTTAGTCAAGGTGAGTCGTGGTATAAGCTAAACGTTTATGGGTGTGAGTAGGACATGTTTTCCTAGTGCTATTTGTGGGGTGCAGGTGTAGTTAATGAGTCATGTAAATGAAGTATGATGTTATGTGTTTTATACTTGTGTTATGTGTTTGTATCGTTGTCTCTATGACACGACAAACGGGATTGTGAAGGACAAAGTCCTTCGGGAAGTCACCAAATGTGACAATATTTAGTAGGTTAATGATGAGCTCGGGGTGTGTAGAACGCCCTAATGAGGGTGTATGTGACGAGGTATGTGTTTGTATACATATATACGTGTTTAAATTGCTTGCAAATGTTAAGTTATAGTTATTGTGTATGTGATATTGATGTGGTGTGTAGATGATATTAATATGGTGTGTAGAGTTAAATTGACTGTGGTGTCAGCATCATCACAAAAGTTTCTAGGCGCTCCCTAGTCGGAGTCGGGAGTACTCGGGAAGTACTCAGCCTAGGCTTAGAGTACTCGGGCCTCGGCAACCTACCTTATAGCGATTACTCGGGGAGTACTCGACCTCGGAGACCTTGTTTTACAACCATGGGTGTCATGATGATGATGTGATATATGCAATTGTTGTGTCAGTTGACTTGTGAGAGTCTTGGTTAAGGTTGGTTAAGTCAATGTCTAGAGACTGGTTGTGTTAACCAGGATTTTGAATTAATAAGTGTGATAGATTTCGAGTTATCAAGGTAGTAAGCTTGATCCATGTGATAATTGTGGGTTACTGGGTTTTAAATGTGGGATGAGTCTTGGGTGGTGAACCCTTATGGGATACTGTAAGATAACGGGGGTTATCTATATGTCTTTAAATGACAAACCTATTTTATAAAGGATAGAAATGTCCTAAGTTGACATAAATGATAATTATGACGAGATGGTTTCTTATTAAATTAACTATTAGAACTCACTCAGTATAGCTGACTTTTTGTGTACGTTAGATTGTTTTGCAGGCGAGCTTCGTGGTCGACGCATCTTGGCTTAGGAGTGGCGTTACTCGATTTTTTTGTGCGGGCATTCGTAAGGTAAAGTTAATAATGATATCGTGGCCTAAAGAGGATTATTATTTCTAGAAAGACTTCCACTGAAATTTTGATTAACTAAACGAGTATTTTTAGGAATACCTAGTGATGAGAACTAACTGTAGGGTGCCTGGTTTGGGGTCTTACACTGACATATCATGTGTTGTTCAATCTTGAGTCTATTTATGCATAAACTTACAAATTCACATCTTCAATTACCCTTGAGACTGATGCGGTATTTTAAGAAGGCTCCAGGTAATGGGATTAGGATCAATAAAGATACGTCCTTTGACCTCATTGCTTATGCTGATTCAGATTGGGGTAAGTGCCTAGACTCGAGGAGTTTCGTTATTGTTTTTTGCATTTTCTTTGGGAAATCCTTAGTCTCTTGGAAAAGCAAGAAACATGGGTCTCTGTTTATAGGTCCTCTGCAGAAGCTGTGTACAGAACTATGTGTGTTGTAACTTGCGAAGTTCTTTGATTATTGAACATTCTTAAAGAGCTATAAATTCCAATAAATTTCTAGTTAAACCGTTTGTCACTAAAACACATTTTCTTTGTTGGAAATTAAAGATTGTTTTCAGATATCACTTTTTTGGGGTAACTTGTATAATAATAACTAATTTTCAAAAGTGTTTTAATTAGGTTACTTAATACGTATTTTATACGGTATACACCCTCAGGTATACTATGATAAATAACCTAGTTGAAACACTTTTGAAACTTGATTAATATTTTGTGATACTTTCCCTTGCTTTTTTTTAGCCATCTGATGATTTGGGCCATTTTTATTTGCTTCCAAAACCGTAAGCTCATGTTTGACTGGATTAGCCCATTTTAAAAATGTTTGGTTTCGCTTTCTTGTAGGGTCAATGTTATAGAAGAAAAAGGGAAAAAACGAAGTAAATGATAAATATAAAACAAAAATAATTAAAGAATGATTAAATAACTTTATCTAAAAATTAAAAATTTAGCTCTTTCTAGAAGCTATATTTCTCTAGAAAAAAAATTCATCCAATGATTTTCTATAAATGACAGTTTGAACTTTTTAAAAATAAAAACTTTTAACTCATGAAAATATACCTATACTTTTACCAAACACACATAAAAAGCTTTCGAGTTTAAATCCAGCTTCCTGAACCTTTTTAAAAATAACTGTCCTAGGTTAGATCGACTAGACCATGGAAAAAAAAGGTTTGGTTGAATGGTTTCTAACTAACAACGTTATTGTTTTAAGGAAAAAAATAAACTAAACAAGTGAAAAAACGTCTAATTGAGCGAACAATATATGAGAATTTTCATTATTGAAAAATATAAGCATATAGAAGTTCATTCCATATATCAGGCACACCAGGAAGACACCAATGTATACAATCCGAATAACTACTCGGGTTTGACAATTGTTCTTCAATTAACGCAACCCACTGCTTCCTATAAATTGACGGATGCCCTTCTTTTCTGTATTCTGAAAGTTGAGTTATATTGATGATTTCAACGTTCAAACCTCTTGTTTTCAGCTCATCAATAGTGTTTTCTACTATTCTCATCATGTTTGGATTTGTTTCGTTGCTTGTATAACCTTCTTTGGTAATCATATCAGTCTCACTGTAACAATTTTGGTCATCGGATCCACCCCACTCTTCAGCCCTACGTAAAATCGAAAATATTAGAAAGTTTGCAAAGGTTATGGAAATGATCATGCGTTAATAGGCTTATAAACAAACCAAGTGTTCAATGGATCGTTCATGAACCATTTGCTGAGAACTTCATTTATATTCGTTTATTTAATAAACGGACGAGCATTAACACAAATTTTTAGAATCTCTTATGTAACTGTATTCAGTTAGAGGGTTACATATGTATCATTTGTAAGTTGGAAACTGTCAGTTTTAAGGTTGTGACATTTAGGATAAACGCGTCGTTTCCATATGTCTGTATATATATGATATATGATGTCAACATTCAAAAATGATGACAGATATAAGATGAATATGTTTTAGGGTTCATCCCAAAATCTTCTTTGTTCCTGCTCTTTGTTAACTTCTTGTTTGATGATGATCAGAAACAATGATCCATGGGATTCTACAGTAGTATCAGAGCCCAAGGTTCAAATCAAGAAACAATTCAATTGCATATGAGCTTCCATTCAAAATGACAATTCTTGTTCTTGAATTTGCAGAATCGAATATACCTGATTGTCTCACAAAATTCGATTTCTACAATGTTTCAAGGAATTGAAAATTACAGTCCGGCCTGATTCAAAATTCACGGCAGAAAATTGACTCGCCTGTTAATTGCAACATTGATCACTGATTCTAAAAAAATCCTTGTAAACACACGAAGGATTGTTCCTGATGTTGATTGTTATAGAAGAAGTACGATTGGAAGTTTGCACAGATCACTAATTCATGAAGATGAGTAAAGATTCGATCCCCCCTTCTCAAAGATCGTCCGCTCCAGTGGCGGATCTAGAACAAAAGTTCAGGGATAACGATAAAAAAAATTGACCGTCAATTAAATGAAACAAAAAAACATTTTGATGGTACTTTCATCTAAACAAAAAAAAATTGACCATACTTGTCATGTAAATGAAACAAAAAAAATTGACAGTACTTTCATGATGCGACAGGCGAGGCGGACAGCGGAGCCGCAGAGGGGTGGACTGTGGAGGCGGAGGACTGGGGTTTGGCAGAGGCGGCGCCGGGTGGTGGTCTCAACTCAGGTCGAGCGGCTGGTCGAGTGGTCGATCTCTGGCTCTAACAGTCTCACAGTTTCCGCTCTCTCTACTTTTCTTCTTGGCCGGCCATATATGTAAGTTGGGTTTGAGAATTGAGACTTTGAGGTATTGGGTATTAATAAAGCATTTGGGCTGTCTAAGTCTAAATATTTTATTAAACCCAATACCTCAAATCCTTTAATAAAATGTGGGTATTTTTATAAAGTATTGGGTTTTTTGTAAAATTTTGAACTTTTTATGAAGTGTTGAGCTATTAAAAAAATTTGATGGGTAACATAATTTTTGCACAGGGGTGACGTAATTTTTGCGTAGGGGTAACCGGATACATAAAAGAGTAAAAAAAATTGTACTGCGCGTAAAAAGTTAAGGGGTAGCTACATCCGCGGGTAGCACGGGCTATCCGTAACCCTTAGCTACATCTGTCAGTGGTTTGCTCATCAATTGTGTATAATGATCGTTTTTCAATCACAAACAACCAGGTTGCTGTGTTTGCATCCTGATATGATGATGATGATGATGATGATGATGATGATGATGATGATGATGATGATGATGATGATGATGATGATGATGATGATGATGAATTGTGAATTCTGTTTTTGAACCATTACATGATGATTCTCAATCAAGTTCCTGTGGTTTGACGATATTAGTATGGAGTCTGTTGCAAGTGACGATTCACCCGATCACACTCATATTGTCCATAACAGAATCGCTAAGAGACTATCAAGATTGAATTAGAGCATAGAATCCTCACGAAAGAAAGGAGAACCCGAGATGAATTTTTTACAAGAGATTGAAGATGGCGATTTCGAGTTCGAGAAGAAAGGTTCGTTAATTTCAATCACAATGTGAGAAGCAGATTCTAGGAAAGTTATTCCTTCAGTCATTTATTAGAAAAGTCATAAATCAATTCAATTGAGTTTGCTCTTCGAATCACAATCAAATTTAAGTCAAGATGCAATTGGTGATTTGGGTTGAGTTGGCACAAGGGATGACAATTGTTCTTGTTAACTTGTACTTGGTTGATGCTTCCAGAAAGGGATTTGAAACTTGATATTGGTGATGGTTATTGATGAGATGTCATACTCAAAAGGTCGGGAATCATATTTTGATTTCACTCATTTAAAGTTGGTTGCTTTTCCTTTCGCTCATATTGGACAAACCAAAGAAGAAATTCAAGAACATGTGAAAGGAAAATCATCTGAGAAAGAAATGAAGAGGGAAAGCAAGGAACAAAGTATAACATAGAGAAGACTCAAGCTTGGATCAAACAATTAGAGAGTGACTGTTAACCTTAATTGTTGAATACAAGTTTTGATAAGACTTAGCAGGTCAAAACTGTAATTAGTTTAAAGTTAAGTTTAGAATCTCTTACGTAATTCTATTTAGTTAGAGGGTTAAATATGTATCATTTGTAAGTTGGAAACTGTCAAATTTAGGGTTACGGCGTTTAGGATAAACACGGCGTTTCCATATATATATGATATCCATATACAACATTCAGATATGAGGACCAATATAAGATGAATATGTATTATGGTTCATCTAAAAATCTTCTTTGTTCCTGTTCTTCGTTGATTTCTTGTTTGATGATGATTGGAAACAATATCCTTGGGATTCTACACACTACTACTTTTAATTGGTGTTTGTTTACGTTCGTTCGTTTATGTTCAGGAACCGTTCATTTAAAATATTAATGAACGAACATAAACGAGCACCAATACGTTAATTTTCTTAGTGAACGAACAAGAACAAGAACATATGTTTGTTTAATTGGTTGTGTTCGTTCATTTGTTGGTTAAAATTAAATGAACGAACACCTCGGATTGTTTACAAGCCTACGCACGAAAGATAATGACATATCATAATTACTTTATATGTACTTACTTTTCATGAATAGGTGACATGCTGATGAAAAACAATTTAGTTCTGGCTCGATCAACATGTATCTCTAACCAGTCCGACCATGTTTTAAGAGCCATTTCATAGCTACGTAGCATCTCCACTTCTTTGTATATCCCATTTTCATCTTGAAATGAACCCCACCTAATCATCATTAAATTCAACATCTTCCTTAAGCAACACAAATTAATTGTAATTAATTAATTAATGAACAACTTGTTGATGTTTCTCCAACCATGAAGACTTTAATGTACAATGTCTAATATTAAAACTAAATAAAAAAAAAGTTAAACAAATCTCAAGATTGATTGTATGGACTTACAAGACTTTGATATGAGGCTGTTTCCACCAAAGATAGGAATTAAAGACTAGTATATCTGCATCTGTCCAAACCCTAGCATGCTTTTCAATGGACTGTGACCGTACGATCCTTTCCGGCAACCTATGGTTCACTGGGTCGTCTGAGTTAGACTCGACTAACAAGGGTTCCCAGTAGAACTCGATTGATGAGTTGTAACCCTTCATTCCGTCAAATATTCACACAAAAAGATTGAAACTTTTCAAAATACATAAGAAATTCTGTAGGTTTAATTTAGGGGAATACTATACATATACCTCTGGCATTCTAATCCCACCCCGTTCTCAAACGGTCGTTTAACTTCTTACCGAACAGCCATTTGAAGGTTATGGCCTACATCATAGCCCCCTACTTTTCAAACAGCCGTTTGATATTTTTTTTTTTTGAACGATTGTTTGAAGGTTAGGGCTACGTCATAGCCCCATACCTTTAAACGGCCGTTTGAGTTTGAGGGTAGCTATATTAGAAGGGGTGGTGTAAGAATAGTAAAACCATTGATCTAATTTACTAATAGTAGGGTTAGGTTTTTGTTTACTTACAAGAGCTTTAAAGATGATTAAGTTGGAGCCACTATTGTTCATGAGTTTCATGTTTGGATCATGAATAGATGAATCTAAAAGACAAACCATTGAAACCCATTGACCTCTATTTAAAGAATCCCCTACAAACACCATCCTCTTGTTCCTTAGCTTCTCCAACAATCTTGTTGCATTGAACCTAATTAACATAAAAACATAACAAATTAAAGATTAAAAAAACTCTACCCTAATTTCGTCGGTAAGTTGTTAGAAAACAATTTTGTCAGAACTTTGCCGCAAAAAGTTTCTAACAAAAAATTTGTCAAAATTTTGTCAGTGAACACGTTATCTGAAAGAAAACTTTGTTGGAAATCAGGCTTTTTTCTAGTAGTGTCAAGTCGCACACGTGACAAGGAGAGAGATACCTTGGGAGGTCACAATGATAAGGTTGCCACCTCCAATGTTGATAGCTCAGATCCTGTCTTCCAAACTTGTTGCAAGCCAATTGATCCGACATGAATTTGCATTCTTTCTCTTTGTAAAGAGGGTAGGACTTGTTATCAAACACCCATTTCCCAGAAAACAAATTACACTCCGACGACGGTGAATAGCCAGAAAATGTAACATCTAGGGCTACCGGAATCATGTTAAACGTGACATATTCACGGGCCACATAAACTGTTGCCACGAAAAACACAGCCAACAGAAACGAAACAAAAAACCGAACGATACTAAATTTTACTGATGCTCCCCATGTTATGGCTACCAAATTTTGGTTTCTTGCCACCATTAAAACTAAACTGATTCCCTTAAGAAATAATTTTTTTATGCAAATTTTGGCTTCTATATATGGCTTTCTCCCCTATTTAAGTTTCTAATAGTTGGTGGGAACAGATGTATTCTTTAATTTTATAAGAAACTAATTAATATTTATGAGCTTTTGGTTGACAGGTTAGGAGTAGTGGCCTAGTTGGAAATGAATTGTTTTTGAAGTGCTCCTTGTCATCATAATAATAACAACTTTATGTTGGTAAGTTTGAAAATTTAATATTGATTTGGATTGATCACATGGACAGAGCGAAAACTATATAAACAACTGATCCGGATGGTTACTCTCAAATTTGTTTACTAAGTTATTTATTACTTGAATTGAAGCTCTATGTTTAGTTTATTTCAGGATTATATTTTTTAACGTTGGAAATCCACATCAAAATATAAAATAGTTTTATATTTTATGTTACATATAATTTTTAAATTATTTTAGATATTATTCGGTCTTCAAAACTGGTCTAACCAATAGTCCAATAAGATGATCGGTTCGATGATATAAACTCATCGTTCTTTCGTTAAAATACCAAGCTAAAAGTTAAGCATTGAAGTAATAAGTAGTATAGGGGTTAATCTTGATGGGTTCGTTGGTGGAATTCGAAGCGAGTTAAATAAACACCGGCAAAACCCCAAAACGTGTCAGAAAGTTGGTTTGAGTAGTGTGTCAGTTATTTTTAGTATTTTTAGTTATCTTCTATTAGGTGTAGTTTTTTTTTTAAAGGCTAACTTCATTAAAAATAGGCAAAACCCCAAAACCGGGGCAGCCAAAAGCAAACAAAAACACAACTACATATTAACAAATTTACACCAATCTCCCCAATTAATGTTTTTCCTTTTAGATCTATTTTTATACCACAGAAACCCCATGGATTTGATCTCACTGATAATATCTTTCACCCTATGTCTCTTGTTCTCAAACCTTAGCTTGTTCCTAGCCTTCCAAATGCTCCACCACGTTATAACAATAATGCCTTTTAACGCCTCTTTTGTCGTCCCCGAAAGACCAACATGGTTGTGAATCCCCAAGAGATCTCTAAAAGAGAACGCGAACAAACTTTGAATCCGGCACCACGAGCTAACAACTTGCCAAACCCCGGTAGCCACAAAACAAGAAGTGAACAGGTGATCCACATTTTCCTCCCCAAACTCGCACAGCGGACACAAGCTGTCAACTATCACAATGTTCCTATTCCGCAGAGCCACCGATGTCGGGATGCGACCCATCTCGGCTCGCCAAGCGAAAATGTTGCACTTCAAAGGAATCCACTTACACCAATCGATAACATACCGGTTGCTGAAATCGATACTCGAGAGGATTAACCTCTTAACCGAGCCGACGCTGAACTGACCCAACGGGTCCCCGATCCACACCCACGAGTCCCTAGCTTCCGAGATGACAGCTTGAGAAATCATGGACCGTAGCTGATTAAACTCAGATATCTCTAGAGCGGACGACGGCTCTCTGCTCCAATTCCAACAGCCCCACGGGCTCGACCCACTGTGACCAAGCCGGTCCACAACCCAACACTCTTTAGCCTTCTCTAACGCGAACAAAATAGGGAACACCTCTTTCAGAGATTTATCCCCTATCCAAATATCCAGCCAAAATCTGATCTTGTCACCTCTTCCCACCACCCCTTTAAAAAAATTCCACAGAGGCGTAACATTAATACAGTTGTTAGATAGCACCTTCATAACGTTCCCCCAAACTCCCCCAATAATCCTTTTAAATGGCAAAGGGTCCCAACTGTTCCTCTTAAAGTGGACAGCTTCAATCACCTTCTTCCATAAACCCCCACCTTCCTCTTTATACCTCCATCCCCAACGAGCTAGGAGAGCCACATTATTGATTTTCAATTTGCTCAAACCAAGACCCCAACATCATTAGGGGAAGCCACCTGATCCCACGCAACCCATTTGATCTTTTTAGCCTCTCTAGAGCCACCCCAAAGGAATCTTTTGATGTACACTTCCAAGTCTTCTATCACCTTAACCGGGGTGTGGTAAAGCGAAAAATAGTATGTCGGAAGACTTTCCAAGGCTGCTTTAATTAAAGTCACTCTACCACCGATAGATAGCAAGGATGCCTTCCACAGAGCCAACCACCTCTCGAAAACCTCATACATCGGGCTCCCATTACTAACCCGATTCATACTTGCACCTACCAACAAACCTAGATACTTAAAAGGAACCGCTTCTAACTTACAACCGGCATGGATCGCCATTTCCTTAACTCTCACATTGTCTATCCCAACACCAATCAAGCTAGACTTGGAAAAGTTAATTTTAAGACCAGAACAAACATAAAAACATCTCAGAATTCGCACAATATTACAAAGGTTATCAGACGACCACTCCCCCATAATCACCGAGTCGTCCGCATAAAACAGGTGGGAAATAACTGGCCCGTCATTTGGAAGGGTTATCCCAGAGAACACATCTTTAAATCTCGCTCGATCTATCATACAAGACAACGCTTCCATAACAATAATAAAAATAAAAGGGGAAAGAGGATCACCTTGCCTCATACCTTTTTCACATTGGAACTCGAACCTAGGGGACCCATTAACCAACACAGACGATCTGGCAGACGATAATATCCCCCGTATCCACTTACACCAAATACCCAGGAATCCCATTTGGCCCATAATCGATAATACAAACTCCCAATTGACATTATCATACGACTTCTCGAAGTAAAACTTAAATAAGAACGCCTTGTTTTTGTTCTTATTGTGCCAATTAATAACGTCGTTAAAGTTCTTTGCACAGGAGAGCCAGAGAACGATAAAGATTCAATAGCTCGATTAACTGCCTCCTCATAACCTGGATTATCCAACCAAGAATTGTAAACTCGGAACGACCGGGGGCCAAAATTCTTGCTTTTTATAGAAAGGATGAGCGGGCAGTGATCTGAAAGATAAGAGGTGACAACCCGAAGGCAAGCCCCTGGCCACCTGTCGAACACGTCGGCACAAACCAAAACTCTGTAGATTTTACTTTTCTTCTTCCCGTTGTCTCTAAAACACATGAATTGACACCCTTTCATATCATATTCTTTCAGCCCCGCCGAGTAAATGAACGCATTGAAGTTCCTCGCACAGGAAGCTTTAAACCTAGAATTCAATCTTTCTTCTGGGCTTCGGACCGCATTGAAATCACCCAAAAGCACCCACATCCCAGATCTCCCTTCCATCACCGCAATAATTTGCTCCTAGAGCGCTTTTTTGGTCGCAACGCTTTGAGGAGCATATATATTCATCACATTTATCTCCTGGTTATCCCCTTTTAACTTGCCATTTAAAAGCAAAAAATTCCTATTCTTCACACTTTCCACCACTCTAAAGACCCCAAGGTCCCAACTACAAATAAGACCCCCAGAGTTGCCCACCGATCCCACGTAATCCATACTGAAATCTTTATTTCCCCAAAATTTGGCCATATCAGACTCCATAACCCTTTCACTCATAGATTCTTGCAACGCCACGAACTCAATACCCTGCTTCGAAATAATACTACGCACCCAACCCGCTTCCCAGACCACGAATACTAAGAGAGAGGCAATTCATATCAGAACTACATTATTACCTTCTTCCATGAGGCAATCTGGAATCAACTGGGAAACTCCTGCATATCCGACCCAACTACACGACCTATCCCAATCGTGGCCTGTCGGCAGCTGAACAGAGATCCCTTAGATGGATTTGTGGAGATTGACTCCTCACTGGCCCAGACCCAGAATTTTATCAAGCCCAAATAAGTCATCTTCCAAAGTAGATCTTAAACGCTTCTTGGGCCTTTCTTCAGCAGGAGAAGCAGCTTTTTTAGGATGGGCCTTACCCAATTTGTAGGAGTTCCTTCTAATAACTTTTTTTTTAAAATTCCTATTACCCATGCCAGTAAAAGGAACATCATGATTAGCAACTGATTTTAGATCTGACACCTCCTCGGTCCCTTTCTTATTAGCCGCCATATCCACATTTTCCCATATGCACATGCACCTGTTCGGCCACCACCTCGGGACAGGACGTAACGATCTCACCTTCCTCCACCTAATCGTTTTCCTTACCCAAGGACTCTTCGTTCCCCGGCTTCGGCGATGCCGACACCGGGTCGTCAATTCCTGGATCCGTCAACCATGGCACAGGATCTTCATCGAGGCTATCCGGGATCCAATCCCCTGGTTCTTCCCATATCCAAACCCTATATTTGAAGTTCTTCCATCGCAGCGTCACCTCTTGGTGGATCATGTTACCATCCCCCACTAGAACCCCGATGCATACTACAGATAAATCTCTGTCGACTGTCGATATTTGAGCATGGTGCACATCATTTCTGATCACTTTGCAATCGAGTCATATACTACATTCTCCGCTAGTTGAAGGGGAACTCCTTGAATCTTCACCCAAGCAATTCTTTCAAATGTGAGAGATTGACCCTTCCATTCTTTTAACGACACAAACCATCCATTCCATACTTCTTCATTCCTTAAAAACTCCAACGCCAAGACCACAGACTTGAACGAAAATAATACCGACATCCCTCCAAGATACTTTATACCGATGTTACCGCCGCAGCTACGGTAGAGTGACTTTAGGGTTAGTTAATGACATGAAGTCTTTCACTCTCCCAACCAAAGACGTAAAGAGAAGCTCTTTGAACGCCATTGTCTCCTCAGGGACATCGATGACTTTTTCAATTCCTTCTTCGCTCTTCCAGTTACTAGGACCTTCCTGGTTCATAAGGGCCTCTTTAAACGATCTATCTCCTCCCCACTTAGATGTACTTTCCATTCGGCCTACCTTTTGACTATGATACCCAGGATTGACCGTTTCCTTCTTCCGGTTGACTGTTACCGGCAGCCCTTCATTTTCTACAGCAAACTTAGCGATATTAATGTGAAGCTTACATCCCCCCATCTTCACTCCCTGTAGATGGCGTTCCAACTCCTTCCCGTCCTTCACATTTTTAAACGAGATGAACCCAAACGTGTTTCCCACTTTGTCCTTTTTCCTCGCGATGTACACCCCTGTAATTTCCCCAAACACCCCCAAAAAGTCGGACACCTCCCAAGGGGTGCATCCTTTGGGGAGGTTAGAGACAAAGAACTTGATGCAGTCAACTTTTGGCTTCTTTTGTCCTTCAAACCCATCTGAATCCCCCCTTTGACGGTGTTTGTATGGCACATCTTGCCATACCTCCTCCGGGCTTCCGTCTCCTCCGTCCATTTCACCAACGTGTAACAATCCCATTAGGTGTAGTTTAGTAGTGGTCTTAGCTGGTTATCGGTAATGGTCTAGAATTGTGTTTTGTTTTCTTATTTAAACGTATGAAATTTCTTTGATCAAGTGTGGTTTTGATCTTAATAATATTGAAAAAAATTATAGCCTGAGTTGGAGAACAAAATCCCGTTGAGTTTTTTTGTGCTCGATCAAATTAATTTCCAATAATTAGTATCAGAGAGAGGTGTTCAAGACATGAACCTTGGGTAGCACAAAATAAATGTAGGAACTCCATGATGTTATAAAGCAAAACTATAAAGACTAAAATGTTTTACTTTAAAAAAGTCCAATCATTAACATAAAATATCCTCGTAGTATTATTATATATAACATTTATCTTGCATTAACTAAAAACATTAGTAAATGAATTAGTGACAGGTAGATTAGTTTTCTAATTGTGGTTATGGGATGGCAAGAGGAGATGGTTTTAGGTTGCTACCGTTGGGAGTTGGTGACATGTCTAAGTGGTATTCGTTTGCTTCAAGAATGTCTCATCTCTATCCTCGGAAAGAAAAATAAGGCATCCACTTTTCATCTCCTAATATTATCCAAACAAAGTGTAACATCTTTTTTAAAAAGATTTTATCTAAATATATATAGGCCATCCAAAACCTTTTCTACATATATGAAGAGTACAAATATCCATTCATTTAGAGTACGAATGTCTACTCTAACCTATGGTAAAACAGAAACTTCCAAGTATGGCTTACAAAAGAAAATTTTATATTTTTTAAATTACTTTACATAAATGGGTATTTGTGATAAAATTTTAAAATGTTAATATTGCGATGGTATTGTGACAAACGTGTTCTATCATAAAATTAGCTACAGAGTAGAGATGGAACAACCTGTTGCAATAGCGATGAAATTCGCGATGATCAGATTTCGCAACGGATCATTGACGGAAAATCCATTGAAAATCTGGCCATGCTAACTTTGAGACAAATAAAAAATTATGGCTGGTCAAATATAATCATAATTGGTAAAAAAAACAATAAAAAGTTGTCTATCATGGTCCAACATAACCATAGTTAGTTAAACACAATCAAATCAAAAGCATATCCATAGGTCGTCAAGCACAATCGAAATTAGTTAAACATGGACAAACATAGTCATACTTATCAAACATGGTAATAATTGGTTAGACATGGTTATCATTTGTCAAACATGGTCAAGCATGGCATTAACTAGTCAAACATGGTCATATTAGTTTAATCAAACATGACCACCGTAGGTTAAACGTGGTTAAGCATAGCCTTAATTGGTAACACTCAAACATAGCTATAACCAGTCATTTTTTTACGGATTTCATTCAAGATTTAGCGAACTCATACATTGGCTAGCAAAACAGGGGAAACGGGAAGGAAAAATGGCCTAACTTAAAAAAGCATAACTCCAGCTACGTTTGGAGCTACATGGCCCATAAATAGTGGACAAAAAAGCTCTTAATGAGCCACATCATATGGCAAATGCCATAGAAGGTTAGGCCAAGCTATCACACCCGGATTCCATCCTTTAGAGCTCTAATTTCGAAGTCAAAGATTTCTCCATAATTTTAGCAAACTTTATTTGTTTCCTTTTATATGTAAAAACATGTAAAACTTGGGTTTAAGTGCTATACGCATTTATTTACGAAGTCAATTTCATGATTTGCAAGAAATTTTGTTTTCCATTTTTTAACAAGACCTGTTGTATTTAGACTTATCCTATAACTTATACGACATATCCTATTAAACAAACCTAATGTGATGATTTCAATATTCCACAGGATATTATTTTTCTTCCTTTGTGATTATTCTCTGTTTATTTGCTTCTCTCCAATCTCTTAAATCGTGTAATTAAAAAAATATTTTATTTAACTGTATTTAGCATACCCATTAGTTAATAAATACAAAGTATTGTTTTGTGTCAACTCAATCCGACCCGTTTCGAACCAAAAAAAGTACGCTTTTGACCAAACCCTTTTAGTCTTGTTTCAAAATCTACTAATTTTTTCATCTCTATATCATTACCCCTGTGACGTTTATGTATATACTAATGTGTTCATTAGAAGTCTAGTCATATAGCTAGATGATGTTAGCATGATAAGTTATTTTATAGGCTTTAGCTAGCTTGTAAGGTTTAGCCTGCCTATTTAATGATTGTTTTCTCTTCATTGTAATCTAATCTTCACTTGAATAATACTGATTTAACATCCCTAAAATATGTAAACCCGAATAAATGAGATAAAGGATGGGAATAATAGCAAAGGTGGATGGAAGGTTTGGGGCTTGGCCATGAACCGGCCCATGGGCCCGAAAACAAGAGAGAAGACCATATACCCAGTAGCCTCAACCCCTCTCCTCCTCACTATTCATTTGCGCAGCAATCAAGAGAGAGAAAGCAAGATTCGGCTAGAGAGAGAAAGCAAAGGGAAACGTCTCAAAAGCTCGGGTAACGGCTCTCATCATCTCGGCAACGCATAACAGTAGAAACAGGACACCTAGAGGTATTTGTAACACCCCAAATTTTAAAGGAAATAAAAGTCTGGGGCTAAAGAGCAACTACCCAAAAGTGGGAGGACTAAAAATAAAATAAAAAAAGTAGTGAATATGGGCAGATGTCGGACCGACATCGGACCCACATCGGTCCGGCATGTAGGGAGTAGAAGCTTAGATATCGGACTGATCCGAAGTGAGCCAAGGGTCGGATATTGGACCGACATCAGATTGGATAGCGGTACGATAACCGTCACTACGCCGCAATTCCTAATGCTGACACGCGTCCGATGACTCAGCCTTGATAGAGGACCGACACCAGGCACATAGTGGTCCGCTATGTGCTCTCCAAGCCAAATAAACCGACGAAGAGGATGTCGGACCGACATCACCAGGGATATCGGTCCGACATGTGTCCCAATCCAGCCCTATAAATAGAGAGCATCGGGCATTAAAATGGGAACAACAACAACACCAACACCATCACCACTACACAGACGCACACGGAGGTAAGGCTAGCACCACAGTTAAGGGCGCGAAGGTTACGACTACGGTACGCGACGAGTGCGGTTCGAGTTCAAAGAAACGTTTAAGCGAGAAACGAAATTAGGAACTACCCGAGGATAATGTAGGTACACTGGACCCGTACCCTAGACACAAATACGTGAATTATGTGTTTAATTGATACGTGATATGTGATATGACGAGGGTATGGGGTAATGACGGATTAGTTTAAACACTAAACAAGAATAATGGAGTAGTCACGACGTATCCAAGGGGTGGTGGATACGCCGCTGATACTTCATATATATAAACTTCTTGGTACTTCGTGGTGAAACCATTATGAATGTTTAAGGGGATAAACTAATAAAGAATAAATAAATATATTAAACGTACGGGAGAACATCCAACCGGTATGTAGTTCTCTAACAAACGGAATGTCATGTCTAAGAAAAGAGTGGTGTATAAATCTCTCCTAGACTCGTCACTCTTTCCTATGGATATCTCTGTTGTAGGTACTGCTTTGGAAGGAAAATCACCCCAGTTTACAATATATTACGAATATGAGATGAAAGTATACCATGCATAATGAATACGATTATGTGATGAATATGAATACGTGAAATGCATGATGATACGTGCAAACATGAATGAGTATGATGGAACGAGTCTAATCCCTAAAATGGAATAATGGAGTACTCACAAAGTGTTAGAGGGCTGGTGGATACGCCGCTATAAACCCTTCTAATGCATCATGGAGAAACCGTTAGGAGTTTTAAGGCAAGGACTGGTTGGGGAAATAAATCAAGCATGAAATGAGAACAAATGCTTGATACATTTGGGAGGCTGTGAGTCAAAGATACTCAATGTCCCAAATGAAATGAGATACCCGGCCTGTAAGGTGCATCTCAATAAAGAAAAGAAAAGAAAAAGGAAACTCTAGGCCTACGTGGCTGAAAGAGTAAACTCTCAGCCTACGGGGTTGAAAGAGTAAAAGATTCCAAGCCTACAGGGCTAAGGAATAAATGAGTCTTCGTGAAAAATGCAAGGGGTCTATACTGACGAGTATAAGAACCTTGCCAATACTCGGACCGGAGGTACGGCCTGTGATGGTGAGCACACCTATAAATTATACGAATAACATGACTGGAGGTACGTCCGGAGATGGTCATGTGGGCGCCGAGAGCCCGAGAAAACTTGAACAATAATAAGAACCTAAAGGGTTCATAATAAAATGGACGATGCAGTGTACTTACTTAGCTTAAGCTAATTCAAAAACGATTTTCAAACACTGTACGAAAGAAGCACGTGGAATGAAACTTCATATGTAGGGTTAAATATCCCGTGTATAAGTGTCGGTTTTTGTACGTTTTATTGGTTTAGTTGTGTTTATCGAGTCAGTTTTATGTGTGTCTTGAAGTTTGGCGTGTTACTTGGTAAATGTGCTAAAGAGCGGGAGTTTACAAGTGATATATACGAAGGCATGAAGCCCGAGAGGTCAAAGGAAGAGAAGTCAACATATGAAAAGTCAAAATCCTGAAAAAGTGGATCTTTGCGCCACGCGAAGATCCGGGTGAAGAAGTTCGCGGCACGGAACAGAAAAAGGCGCCCAACTATTTTGGTCTTCGCGGAAGACCTGGCCAGAGACGTTCGCGGTACGCGAAAAAAGGGAAAATCGGCAAATTAAACCTAATTTCAATTATAAAACCATTGTGACTCCTATTCTCGAATTACCTTCTTCCTTGCCGTCCCAGAGCTTCCCTAAGGCTATTCCAGAGCTTGTTTGGCTAATTGTTCTTAGTTTTGAATGCTTGTAAGTTTCAAGTTTAGATCTTTAAAGTTCTTTGAATTCAATTATGTGTTTGATTTCTTAACAATTGCATGTTTTAGATTTATCGCATCTATCATCGTTTCTTGATTTTCTTGCATCGGGAATAATCTGATTTTGTGATTGAATTGACTATTGTGTGGTTGGGTTAAACAGTTAAATAAGGTTATGTCTATGTAGTCTCTGATCTTATTTGAAACCGAAATTGTATGTGTGATTTGCTGAATTCGAAACCCGGAGTGGTCATTCTTCTCCAATTGTATTCACAACTTAAAGTTAATTGATTTTTATAATTCCAAGTGTTCTAAGTAATAAAGTTTTAAACTTTAGTAGTAGTTGAATTGTTTTAACTTGAATAGCATTCTCTACTGGTTCATGTGGATTCGACAACATTACTTCCCTGTCTACAGTCTAAGTAGCTAAGAAGTGGTTTTTATAAATATTTTTTATTAGCCTTGAAACCGCGATCAAAATGGCGCTGTTGCGAGGGAACTTGTGCGCAAAGTGCTATTTTTAATTTATTTTGTTCAATGTTACTAATATTTGTGCTTACGTGTGTAGGGACAGTTTTATGAACACTAGACGCTCAGGAAGAACATCACCTTTACTATTTGATCCAAATATAGAGAAAACAGCAAAAGAAAACAGAAAACTTCAAGGAACAGTCCAAACAATCCTAGAAAAGCTCGACGGTCCTTCAGTTAGGATGTCATAGAATCAACCCATTAATCAAGATCCAAATCAAGGTGGGGAACAAAACCAACCACCTATTCCACCTCTACCAGATCTTCTATTTCCCAACCAACCACAAAACCAACCAAACCCACCTCAAAACTAACAACCACAAATCAAAACCAACCACCTCCTCCATAAAACCAGAACCAAAATCAACCACCACCCAGATTCCAACAACCATTACCTCAACCCGTATTCCGAAATCAACCAAACCAACCACATGACAGCTTTCCCGAGTTACTCTGATTATGAAGATGAAGATAGCCACCATCCACAACATGGTTCTCAACATGAGAATTGGAACGAAGAAGAAGAGTGGTATGACTTAAACCACCAGGAGGCATTCCATCCCCGAGATCAGAGGCAGAACATAGATGGATGGGTTCAACCACCACCGAGATCAGATTATGGGTTTTAACCGAGGAACAACCGACAAGGGTATATGGGTAATTTGGAATGAGAGAACACACTACAACAAAATTGGGGTGTTTAACCACACATAATTTACTTACACATGTAAAAGTGTGGGTAAATACCTACACATGTTTGTATATGTGTGGGTAATATTTGATGATATCTTTTCATAATGACTAACACTTAATATATGTTGGTTATATGTTTTAGCCACACTTGGCATTGGTGGAAAAAATTCCCACCAATATTGACGATCAATTAAATGTTAAATTACCCACACATGTGGCATATTTTTGTTATGTGTAGGTAAAGTATCTACACATGTGTAAAAGCAAAAATATGTGTGGGTAATTGATTATGTTTTACCAACACATAATATTTGTAAATAAATATGTAGATAAATTAAGTAAATAAAATTTATTTATTTTTTTTGAAAATGATGTGACAAAATAAATACCTATACATATTTAAAAATGTACAATATGTGTAGATATTGGATACATATTACATACACAAAATATGTTAATTAAAATGTGTAGATAAATATAAAATGACATGGAAATGAATATTTAAAACCAAAATTCAAACCAAACTAAAATTTCTAGGTACCCACACATAAGTTTCACGTGAAAATGTGTGGGTAAATACCAACACATGTTTGTATATATGTGAGTAATAGTTGATGATATCCTTTCATAATGACTAACACTTAATACGTATTAATAAAACATTTTAGTCACACTTGATGTTAGTGGGAAAATACCCCCCCTAAGAAAATATTTTTCGATCAATTAGTTGTTAAGCAAATTTTTGTTATTGCCTCAATGGTAGATCATTCATATCTTAATGAACCATATTGGGCCCTAAAGCATTAGATAATGTTGTACTGAGTCATACTAGAGCATAATGCGCAATAATAGTTCATACATGTCTTAATGGACCGTATTGGGCCCTAGTAGTCTTGATAACTCTAGATGGACCAGGGCAGGCTTTATCAATGTCATATTAGGACTTAAAGCCTATCATGATTCATTAAGACATGTATGATCCATTGTTTCCCATTATGATTTATTACGACTCACTATAACCTGATCATTAAGACATGTATGATCTATTGTTTCCCATTATGATTTAGTATGACTCATTATAACCTGAGTTAACTCTTTAAGACCTATCATGATCCATTACATAACTATCACGATTCTTAAGAACAAATACGACATATTAGACATCTATGAACCACTATAACTCACTAGGACATGATATTTGAGCAATCGCAACAAAATATAATTTATCCATACCGAATTTGACTCATTTATAACTTTTATACATAACACTTATAATTTATATATCTTTATAAGAATATATATATTACACTAACTTTTTTATACATAACCGTCACTTAATATTTATATTTTCATAAAAAATTGAAAAAAAGTTATTAAACCTCTAATTTTACTTTTTACAATTTTAATCCATACTTAAATATATTTTTTTACTCTAATTTGTAAACCTCTTTTAAATCCAATATATTCAAAACTAGTATTTTACCTCCAAAATTTTCTAACTTAAATAACCCCAAAAATTTGAACTCCCCCCGAATTAATTCCCGCTACCTCTAATCCCCAAAAATTTGAGTCCCTCCAAATTATCTTCCCTCCCTAAACCCTAATCAACCCACTCATTACTTCCCCACCCCAATCGGTCTTCTCTCCCATCTGCAGTCTAAACCGTGTCTCAAACCGACCCTCACATCATAATTGTGGCACAACATTGAGGACCACCAAGCACCGTCGAACGATCAAGCGATGTTGGGGCTTCTTCCGGCAACCACCGCGACTCTCCTCCACTCCTTTTCGGCCAGAAACACGCGACCCCACCATCAATTGTTCGTCTGTTGTTTGCTAAAATCTCTTTCCAGGTACCATCAACTCTCATATTTCATTGCTTCAAATTGTACTTGAGCTTCTTTCATCCTGCCGCTTCAATTTTGTAGCTTAGATTTAACACAATTAGCGCATTTATTGCTATAATATGTTTGTATTGATCTCAAATGTTGACGTAGATCTCTGTTCTATGTTTCTTTGTTGTTTTTTTATAAGAGTTAATTAGTTATTGATATTTGACTGATATCTGAAGTTATGCTAAACCCCCCTTGTTTCTTGCAATGTGTAAACTCGCAGCAGACTTGGATCCCAATCTACAGAGTGTTGGTAATCTTTTAGATAGACTTTGGAAGGTAGACTTTTTTCTTTATTTGTGAGATATGTTAATCAGTCTCATACTGTACATATGTGATGAATTATGAATTTACTTGTTGACTATGAACCAGGACATTGTGATTGAGAGTGATCAGTTCACGTGATCATCTTCTATTTTTTTTATAGTTTTAAATCTAATTGTCTTGCTACTTCATACTTCATAGACATGTCAATTTAAACCATTAAACTTACAAGTTCCAATTCATTTTGCTTCAACTTATATGACTATCATTTTTTTTTCTTCTGAAGCAGTCCTTTTACCAACCTTAATGCTTGGAAAAAAAGCCCTTATTGGATTTTCGGATATTAAGGTATGAACTTGTTAACAAAAGGTTGAAATCATTGATTTTTTTTATTGATCATCATGCATTATTAGTTTTAAGTAGGGCTTACTTTAGTGTCATATATGATTGTTTGAATCTTGGATTGGTCTTTTAATGATCAATAGGTGTAGGCTAGTTTGATAAGAGACTAAATGTGTAATTTTGATTGAATCATGATGACCACTTATCTACTTTACTATAACATTAAGAACCTTGGGGTGTTTTATATATGCACCATTTCATACAAAATAAAATGGTCCCAAACGACTTCAAGTTTGTTGATGTAGAAAACAGGAATCAATTGGTCCCAAACGACTTCAGACATTCCAAGGTTCACATATTGTTGTTAAAGGTTCTTTCTTTCTCATGTCACTCATATTCTTACATGTTTCTCATATACAGCTCGTTAGAGAAATGGCTTTTTGAACATCTTTATATTTAAGTATAGAGTTAAAGATTAAACATATATTTTTATGGTTTTGTGATTGTAATTTTGTAGGGATGATTGTTTTTGTTGGTATTTTGCAAGAAGAAGATGATGATTGAAATGACTTCTTGAGAATAATATCATACCTCTTTCATCAAGCACATCGGGACCATCTTAAGGTGATACATGAGAGTGTGGTGAAGATATTGATGGGTGAAGTAGTTTTAGTATTTTCTATATACATGTAATGACTTATGAATAATTTTTTTTGTTAGTTTTCTTTTGAGGTTTGAATAATGATGTTTCAACATTTTTAATTAAAAATGGTAATTTTGGTCACATATGTTTCTATTTGCAGTTACATATTTTGTATTTGTTTGTATGTATCCGAAGATTATTAACTACATATATATTAGTTAATGTTTCCATATAAATACATTTTTACCAACACATACATATTTTTTTCTACATATATTGAAGTCAATACCTACATATAATATTACTTTTACCTACACATATTTATGACACGTGTCAATTGTAATGTTAGGTGGCACGTCATCTACCACCGAAACAAATAGTTCTACTTTTAACCACACATGTTAATTAGTTTTAGCCACATATATGTGTAGGTATATGATGCTATATACCTACACATAACTGATGTGTGGGTAATGATCTATACCAACAGTCACGAGGCAACACATCTTGACACTTAATTTATGTGTAGGTAAAGATAACTAGCTACACATAATAGGCTTATGTCAACACATACTATGTGTAGGTAAACACCCCAATTTCTTGTAGTGACAGGTACAGACAGCCCGGTAACATACAATCACCGAGACACGATCAAGGGGTGGATAGTCACTTCCGCCCCGCTTTAGCTTTAAATGCTTCCCCCGTCATCCCATTAGTTCGTAGGGGGAATGCATTCGAGATCAGACCGGGATGTTTTGGGATCCTCCCACACTTCTATGGGAGAGCTACTGAAGAGCCTTACACACATCTGTTTGAATATGAGGCTACTTGCGGGACCATAGGCGGTCAGTGGTTCACAACTGATGAGGTGAAACTGGTGCTCTTCTAGTTTTCACTAAAAAACCGGGAAACACAGTGGTTCCTATCTCTACCAGCTGCAAGCATTGCAACCTAGGCAGAGTTACAACAGCAGTTTCTGGATGAGTACTTCCCACCTCACAAAACCAATGAGGCCCGAGCTGCTATACGGGATTTCAAGCAACAATCAGGGGAGCCTTTCTATGAGGCATTTAAAAGATTCAAAGAGTTGCTGAGAAACTGCCTACACCATGGGATACAGAAGTGGGAGTTGATTCAAGCCTTCTATGATGGGTTGCTACCTGAGGATGTTAGAGATGTTAATGCAACTAGTGCAGGTTCATTCTTCGAGAATCATGTGGATGTTGACTTGGATATTTTGGAGAAGATGGTGGTAACATCAAAGAGGTAAGCCAATGCCAGTAGACGAGCAAAGACTGGAGTAACTGCAAAAAAATTTATTATGAGACACAAAAGCGTCTGGATGCCATGGAAATTCAAATGGCGAGGCTTGGTAGGCCTAGTGGAAGAGAGGTGTCCAATGTTTCTTAGGGTGTGATGGTTGTGGTGATCTGGGCCATACTGTGGAGAGCTTTCTAAGAGAACAGGGCAAGCCAGAAGAAGTGAACCAGATTGTGGGAGATAGGAAGCAGGACATAAATGCAACTCACTACCATCCGGGACTCCGGAATCATCCTAATTTCAGGTACGGTAGTGCAACTAATCAACTTAATCCTAACTTTCAGGTTCCTGATGTGCAGGTTGGAAATCAGCAGCAGTACCAAAACCGCCAACAAAGCTACAATCAAGGCGTGTACCAAAGAAACTCAGGTAATCAGGGGTACCAACATGGGGGGGTATCAACAGAGCAACTACCAACAAAAACAACAAAACAAACCTACAGCTGGCGGTGACCTACAACTTGCACCCATATTGGAATCCCAAAAAAGACTTGAACAAGACAAAGAGATCCAAATCAAAACAAATGAGTCGTTTGAACGACAATTTGGTCAGTTGGCTGAGAAGATAGCAGAAGTAGTGGGGAGAGCACCGCGGTAACTTCCAAGTGATACAAATTTAAACCCTCAACACCAAGGTGCCAGCTCCTCGGGGTCAAGGAATGCATATGTTAGTGTAGTGAGTGTCCAAGAAGCCAGTGAAGAGAGTGAGTTAGAGGATGACGGTGAGTAGGATGAACCTATTATTCCAGTTAAAGTGGTGGGGTTTGCAGATTGATTAGGCTCTGTTAGATTATGGGTCAAGTGTCAGCATCTTACCAGGAAACTTATATGATCAGTTTGAACTTGGCCCACTAGAACAAGTTGACACTACGGTGGTGTTAGCTGACTTAACAAGGAAATGGGCTCGAGGTATGGTTGGAGGTGTTGTTGTGAAGGTAGGGGAATTCTATTACCCTGAAGATTATCTGGTGGTTTAGTATGAACATGTAATGAAGGAGAAACAACATAGGGTAATCCTGGGCAGGCCATTCTTGGCAACTGCCAATGCTTTGATCAACTGCAAAGACAACACGGTCATCATGTCATTGGTAACAGGGAGTTTAAGTTACACATTCGTTCTCTTAATTTTACATATTTCTACAAAGTTAAATGTCCTAAAACAGGTGTTACTAACAAATGCCCCCTCGGTCTAAAATGGATGAGGGTGGCAAAGATAAAAGTGTTGTGATTGACAGGTCAGAGTTGCAGAATGTGATGATTGAGGAAGTAAATGAAGCAAACCCCAAGTGTGGGGAAGTTGGAATAAAAGTGCAAAAGCCACCATGGAAGCCTTAGGTGGAAAGCACAAATGATCATATCAGATCAGTCACAGGAGCCCCAAGGTCACCAAGGGGGTCAAAGAAACCTCCTACATTCTTCAAGAGTTCATATGAAACCGGTGATCCTTGGGTACTGAAGGATGAAGAAGAAATCGCTGATGTAGAACACATGCAGAATCTAAACCTGAATGGTGATCACTATCAAAGGGCATGTGCAAAAGCATTTGGCAAAGAGTTTGTGTTTCGACCACCATGGTGAAAGTGAGGTACACCGTGTCTCGATGAAGACGTTAAACTTAGCGCTATTAAGAGGCAACCTAAGGTTAGTTAACTTTATCTTCATGTCTAGTTAAATTAACGTTGTGGGTGTGTTCTCTAGAAACCCTCACGAGACTACAATCGTCCACTCAGGCTACCGAGGGGTTTAAAAGGCTTGTTTCATATGCTAAATGCCTCCGTGATTCCTACGAAAGTGAGTTAGGTTGTCATTTCATTTTTCTAGTTAATTGTATGTAATTGGCCAAGTGTGGGGAAGTCTCTAGGGAGATTATGGTTGGATATAGTGTGATTGAGGGCAATACACAAACCCATGGGGGTAGGATGCCGTTTTAGAGTCTGTACAAAATTTTGAGTTTTTGGGTCCTTTCGGTATAGTTTTGGGTTTTTCTAAGTTTTTGCAGGGTTTCGTGGCAATTTGGGTGATAAAAACCATCAGGAAAGACATTTTAGTTATGTGGGCATCTAATCTAAGTGTTAGAATGAGTTTTAGGAGTTGAAAATTTTTCTAAAGCAAAAATTGGAAAAATTTTGTTTCTTTCTGTGATGGAGGCCTCTTCGTGTACCGCGAAGAGTTGCCTTTCCATCTTCGCGACACGCGAAAGACAAAACAAGGGGACAGTCTGATTTTTTGTCCCCCGCGTACCTGGTTTTCGCGGTACGCGAGGGACCCAAGAAACCCTAATTTTTTTTATTTTTTTTTTCATTATTTGTGTCGTTCGAGTCCGTCGGGTCTTTTAATTTTATTTTTTTTCATTATATTGAGTCGATATGATACTTGTTGGTTGGTTTCGAGCTTATTTTGCAGGTTTGGATTTAAATTTCCCGTACTCAATCTCCATTCGGGGGACAATAATCCGACTTTCGCTTGATTCTTTTATACAAAGCAACCTGTTTGTATCCATGGAGCACGATCGCGAATAAAATGCTATACGATCGTCTTTCCGGCTAAGTTTTAATTTTTGTATTTTGTGTTTTGAGTCACTCTTCCTACATTAAGGATAATGCGGAGTTTAAATGTTGGGAGGGAGACCTTGTCCAGGTCTAGTTTGAGTCTTTTATTTTTGAGTGAGTTTTGAAATACATAAAAACTTAAAAAAAAAATTTGAAAAATGTTCATGGATTAGAATGTTTGCAACTAAATGGAAAATGATAGTACAATCGTGAATTTACGTATAGAATTTAATTAAGTAATAATGATGATCAAACATCTCTAATTTGTAACGTTTTGGTAAACCCAACAGATTTAAGAGCTTAAATATCCTGATAGTGAATCTAACTTAATTGAATAATTAATTCAGGATATCTCGTGGGTTATCATCTTAGGGGTGGCAGTAAGGTCAAAACTGTCAACATAGGGTTATAGGTACCTTTATAAACAAAAATTATTAAGTTTTTAAAATTTTGGCACACCGCTTTCTTTTTATGAAAATAAATCCGAAAGTTGGTGGCGCTCACCTTCCATAATCCATCATTAATGAGCTTAATTCGTTAAAATTGAGAGCTTGAGTTCATCTTACGTGTTACCCTCCGGGATAGAGACTTCGTTGATACACCCATGGGCGGGACTTAAGTGATCAATATTGGATGACTAAGTTAGGTTTACGTGTTTTCCTTCGGGATGGTGACTTGAATGATACACCCATGTTCCGAAGCTTATTTACTTCATTTCTTAAAAACTGTAGCCTACGTGTCATATATCGTGTTCCAATGTTATTGATACACAACTGGGTTAGGTTTTTTCTTATAATATTAATAAGAGCTCAAGCATTCATCCATCGATCCATTATTCATCTAATTTTCAAAAAACATATAAATTCGTGTTTATAATGGTGGGAAATCTATATGGTTTAACCCGGGCCTAAACATGACATTAAGATGGGATTAGGCTGAGTCGTAGCTTTCTGCGTGTGAGACCCATAGATAAACTGTTGCTTGGTAATGAATAGGATAATAGATCACATAGTCGGGGGCTCGGGAGTCGGTGATTGGGTTTAATCGGACAGAAATACCGATTGTTATAATTAACGTGTTATGAAAGTATGTGCTGTGAAAAATGAAAGTAAAGTTACAAGTTTCCCGATTATGATTCCATTGCGTTATTCTTTTTCAGGACGAAAAAGAATAAGTATGGGGATGTGATGTAGGGTTAAATATCCCATATATAAGTGTCGGTTTTTGTACGTTTTATTGGTTTAGTTGTGTTTATCGAGTCAGTTATATGTGTGTCTTGGAGTTTGATGTGTTACAAGGTAAATGTGCTAAAGAGCGGGAGTTTTCGAATGATATATACGAAGGCACGAAGCCCGAGAGGTCAAAGGAAGAGAAATCAAAAGATGAAAAGTCAAAATCCTGAAAAAGTGGATCTTCGCGCCATGCGAAGATCTAGGTGAAGAAGTTCGCGGCACGCGAGAGATTAGAAAAAGGTGCCCGACTATTTTGGTATTCGCGGTACGCGAAGACCTGGCCAGAGAAGTTCGCGGTACGCGAAAAAAGGGAAAAATAGGCAAATTAAACCTAATTTCAGTTATAAAGCCATTGTGACTCCCATTCTTGAATTAACTTCTTCCTTGCCGTGCTAGAGCTTCCATAAAGCGTAGAGCTTGTTTGGCCAATTGTTCTTAGTTTTGAATGCTTGTAAGTTTAAAGTTTAGATCTTTAAAGTTCTTTGAATTCAATTATGTGTTTGATTTCTTAACAATTGCATGTTTTCGATTTATCGCATCTATCATCGTTTCTTGGTTTTCTTGCATCCGGAATAATCTGATTTTGTGATTTAATTGACTATTGTGTGGTTGGGTTAAACAGTTAAACAAGGTTATGTCTATGTAATCTCTGATCTGAAACTGAAATTGTATGTGTGCTTTGCTGAATCCGAAACCCGGAGGGGTCATTCTTCTCCAGTTGTTTTCACAACTTAAAGTTAATTGCTTTTTATAATTCCAAGTATTCTAAGTAAAAAAGTTTTAAACTTTAGTAGTAGTTAAATCGTTTTAACTTGAATAGCACTCTCCACTGGTTCCTGTGGATTCGACAACCCTACTTCTCTATCTACACTCTAAGTAGCTAAGAATTGGTTTTTATAAATTTTTGATTAGCCTTGACACCGCGATCAACTTCCTGTGGACAGAGCTATCGGAAATGAAACGTCTCTATATAGGATGATGTAATTATATTATCCTTTTGTAAAACAATATTATTATAAATGAAAAAGTTATCTTAGCCATTATGGCAAGGTTTTTGTTAATCTGGGACCCGTTTTCTGCATTAAACTCCGATAAAATAATAAAGAAATAGGTAGAGTGTTTCAAGTTGGTATCAGAGCTTGGTTTGAGGGATTTAAATATTAGAAAAGGTACTTAAACTCAAACCGTAAGTGCTCATGATATAAATAGGGATCCAATCCGAAGCCGTCCAAGGAAGCAGTCATGTTAAATTGCAGTGCTTAAAACAGAAAAGTGTGAGTATACGTGGGCAGAACTTTGTATGAGATAAGCTCCATATGATAGTTGGGAGTATCAGGATGGTAATATACATTACCTTATGCCTGGCTAGTATAAGAGTTAATGCATGGGACCATTATGATATCGCAAACATCATATGATAACTTATGTCAGCAGATAGTAAGACGGGAATGTGAATATCCATGATTAAGATACATGAATGAATGTATATATGCATAAATACATGAGTATGAGCTTTATGTGAAATCCTTGAATAGGATTGAATGGATACAAAGCATGTAGTATAAAACCCTAGACTATAATTAGGGTAAACGAATAAGAGATTAAAACAATGCCATGTTTCAGCAAGTGGCTGAACATCAAAATAACGAAATACGTAACGAGGGAAGCTACAGGAGAGCTGAATCTCCACATCATGATAAGAATGAAATCGAATAAGTCCTGAGAATATCCGGAGACAAATAGCAATAGAAGTAGGAAAGGTGTTCGATGCGAACTTTCCGATCCTACAAGAAGATCTACAAAATTCATTAGAATGCTGGTTTGAAAGGCACAAAGAAGTTACTCATAATGAAGAAGGAGGAAATCCCAAAGTTGATACGAAGTCAACTCGTTGTACATATAAGGATTTCATGATCGGTAAACCGTTAGAATTTAAGGGAGCTGTTAATCCCTTAGAAAGTCAGAGGTGGATTGCCTCAATAGAAAGGGCATTCGATACATGCCACTATGAGAAGGAGGATGAGGTTACCTTCGCCACTAATCAGTTAAAAGATCGAGCTGATGATTGGTGAGGAGTAGTACAAAGAGAAAAGGGTAGAGATAAGATCAAGGAGATGGAATGGGAAGAATTCAAGGATATCTTCCTAAAAAATTATCTCCCTCGAGTGGCAATTGTGAGAATCACTCAGGAGTTTCTTCAACTCCGTCAGACAACAGAGACAGTAGATGAGATTATAGGGATCTTCTTTGACAAGGCCAGATTCTGTCCGACTTTGTTAACAACCCCGGAAATATGGATGACGAGATATCATCTCGTTCTAAAAACATAAATTAGAGAGTTCATCCATCTGTCCAAGTGTGCGAACTTGGAGGAGATGATTGATTGAACTCGGGAACGCGAAACTGAGCTCAAAAGACAGACAGACAGAGACGGGAAGAGGAAAGTAGAAAGTTATGCTTCTCCTATGCCTCTTAAGAGATTCAAGTTCAACAAACCGGGAGGCGGTTCCTCCCCAAGGAAGAGTATTCAAAGTTGTAAGAATTATGGAAGGAGGCACCCGGGAGAGTGCCGATTCAAGTTTATGACTTGTCACAAGTGTGGAAAGGCGGGACACACTGCATTGAAGTGTATGAGTGGCACTCGATTGTGTTAAAACTGTTATAAGCCAGGACACTTTAGCACGGAATGTCCTGAGCTAAAATCTCATATGGTGAAGACCGGAGAAGGATCTAGAGTGGCAGAAAATGAAGTCAAGAGGATCGAAGCTCCGAAGCCAAGGGGTAGGGCTTTTCATATCACTACAGAGGAAGCGAAAGATGTTGCTGACGTTGTATCAGGTACATTCCTCTTGAATTCCCTACCTGCTTGTGTTTTATTCGATACAGGAGCTAGTCGATCATTTATTTCTTTAAAATATGCAAATGCTAGAAACTTTAATAGAAGTAAGTTGGCTAAGGCATTAGAGGTTGAAATCGCGAGTGATCGAAAATGCGTAGTAACTGAAATATGCCGAGATTGCCGACTACTAATAGAGGGAGAAGAATATGTTGTCAACCTAATTCCAATGCCGATGCAAGAGTTCGACGTTAATCATTGGAATAGACTGGTTATCTTCACATGCTGCAACGATTATATGCAATCAGAAGATTGTACAATTCTTGACGCCTACAGGGTAGGAAGTTAGTGTCATTGGTGAACAGCGGAACCAGATCACACTATGTACGATGGCCTAGATAAGTAGCTACATGAGACAAGGCCACTAACCTTCTTAGCCTACGTAGCAGATGTAAAGATGAAAAGGAAGGAACTGGATCTAGTTCCAGTAACGAAAGAATTCCCAGACGATCTTCCAGGTGCTCCACCTGAGAGAGAGATCGAATTTAAAATTAATTTAATCCCTGAAGCTAAGCCGGTAGCTAAGGCTCCGTACCGGTTAGCACCAATAGAAATAAAGGAACTAATGTCACAACTACAAGAGTTGTTAGATGATGTTGTGCAAAGCACACATCTTTATTCCATCGTCTTAGAGTCGTTTTACTTAGTTTTGTATTTGTTTTGAGTCATTTTTGTTACATATTAAGTCTTTGTTATGTTACAGGAGCTCGTGACGATTACAAGTGAAAACCCGAAGAAACCGAGCACGAGAATGAAGCCCGAAGAAACAAAAGTTAAAAATGGGAAATTTCAAGTCTTCGCGGTACGCGAAGATCAGAGGAGAATGTTTCGCGGTACGCGAGGAATTCCAGAATTGGCTGGCAGATCTTTCGCGGTACGCGAGGGCCCCAAAATCCGATAAAAAAACCCTAATTTTGAATTTAATAGAATTGTAATGCCATAATCAAGGAGTTCGATTTTTAGCCGTCTAGAGCATTACTAGATGCGATTTTGGGAGAGAGAAGAGCAATTGAAGTGCAAGATCGAAGCTTTTGGATTCCGGGTTCGTTGTAGTAGGGTTCTAGGGTTTAAAGGTCGAATATTTATCTTTGATTTCTGTGTTTGAAACCATGATGAATGTTTATTACTTCTGTTTGGAGATTTTAGACATAATCCTAGGCTAAAACCTTAATACTTCCTATGTCATTCGATGAATACTTGTTAAAGTCTTGATTTTTATTGGTTTTGGATTTAATTGATGGGTTGATGATTTTGTAAAGATCTTAGTATGATGATTATGATGTATATGCATGTTTGAAGCTGATTGTGTGATTCATTATTTATTCCTTGCGTTGATTTTGGTTGTCTGCCAGTTCGATTAGCGTATCTAGGTCATAGATCTTAGGGTTTGTGATTTCGATGGTTTGCTAGACGTAGTGACCATAGGAGTTGTGTTTGACTAATGATTAGAGTTAAGTGTGTATCCTAGTTCAATACTCGAGAGGTGAGAATTAGTCGTTTAGTCTTCGTCATTAGGAATCCGAGTATCAACTGTCTGAGAGGAAGTTGGTTTAGGTATCTAGTGATTGTTGCTATTCTGAATCATAGTTGTTATTCTAGGATTACCTTGTGCATTCCTTGATTGTATGGTGGACAGTGAGACTGAGAGGTGATCTATCCATTAGGGTACTTGATCATAGTTGGAAATACCTGAGAAGTGATCCAACCATCTGGTGAGTTTAATACACTTTAGGTAACTTATTTGGTGATACCTTGAGAGTGATTAAGGATCCACTAGGTTGTCTTTAATAGTTATCCTTAGAAACCCAGATCCATCATAGTTCCAGAACAGGTAGAAGTTAAGCTTTACAAGTAGGATTCCGACCTAGGTAGTGTTCTTCCCATTCTTGATTTCACTTTAGTGTTTGTCTTGATAGCTTGATTCATCCTTAGTTTACAAGTAGGATTCATCCTTAGTTTATTTCAATAAGTAGTGTAGTAAACCCCTACCAAATCATTCTTTAGTCCAAGTCAGAGTCTGTTTTGTTATTCGTAGTGTCTCTAGGGTTCGATAATCCGGTTTACCGTTAAGTTGTGCTACACTCGATAGGTACACTTGCCTGTCAGTGCGGTTTAGTTCATAGGTTTTCCATTTATTACTTAGGAGTCTAGGTTAGATTTTATAGTTAGTTTTTATAGGCCGTCTGGACGACATCAAGTTTTTGGCGCCGTTGCTGGGGACACTTGGCAATAGCAATATTAACTTTGATTAGTTCTTGGTTTGATTTTTGGTTTATCTGTTTACTTTGAGTCTGTTTCGTGTGCTTGTCCTACGTGCTACTTGTGTGTCATATATGTGTGTCTAATTTAGAATCGAGTCATTCTGTTTCCGAGTCTCTATTTCTTTTTCCTATTGAGTCTTTCTGTTTATGCAAAATACACCTTTGCAGGGATCACCACCATATTCTGATTTCTTCGAACCCTAACGAGAGCTTCACGAGCGCACCCGCGACTTTCGGGAGCGTTTGAAACAGTTGTGCGAAAACCAGGTACGTCCTATTAGCCCTATTCCATTTCCTACTATGGGCGACGTTGATCCTCCAGCAAGCCGTATTGTACACCAGAGAGCCAGAGCTGGGGTTACGGGAATGAGATCTTCGATCACTAATCCCGCCATCCCTAATAACAATACATGGCAAATCCCAGCACATGTCATGAACACTATCACGCATGCGACCCAATTTCATGGCCTCGAGGATGAAGATGCACTCGGACATGTGTCCCTCTTCGCGCACATATGTGATACATTCAATATCATGGGTGTATCGAAGGACGCAATCTACTTGCGTCTCTTCCCTCTCTCTCTTTTGGGCGTGTTTCTACTTGGCTCGACAATCTCCCAGGCAACTCGATCACCACTTGGGAAGATCTTTAGGCCAAGTTCTACAAAAAGTACTATCCACCTTCCAAGGCCGCTCGCCTCAGGGATCAAATCCACTCCTTCCGGATGGATCCCGACGAGCCTTATCATTTGGCCTGGGAACGGTTCAACACGCTGTTGAGCCGATGTCCCCAACATGGTCTATCAGACTGGGAGATTTTGGAGAAGGTCTATAATGGCCTCATCTTCGAAAAGCAGCAAATGTTTAACACAGCTGCGGGAGGCCATATCATGGATAGACTCGAGCCTGCTGAGTGTGAGGAAATGTTCGAGAGCTTCGCTCAATCCAAACAGCAGCATCCATCTACTAGGACTTCCATTCCTAGTGCTAGATCATCCACCTCATCTTCTATAGGTGTGCATCAGGTTACTCCTGATTCTAGCGTTGCTGCTGCACTTGCCTCAATGGCTAACGAGATAAAGGAGCTGAAGCTCAGTGCTCAACGGTGTGAGGTGTGCAGGGGAGGCCACGACACCCAGGACTGTCCAGTCAAAAATCCAGAGCATGTGAGCTGTGCTGGTAACCAGTACCGAAACCGAGGGTACAACAATCAAAACTCATTTGGCTCGGGATGGAGATCTGGAAACAACCTAGTGGGGTTTAATGGTCACCAGCAGTTTCAGCAGAAAGGAGGAGGAGATATAGGAGCTAGCTCCGAAAGCAGTGTCGACACGAGTGCGATAAAGGAGATGATCGAGAATCAGACACAAATGCTTGCCCACCTGGTCCAGAGGGACAGGGAAGCTAGGCAGAGATTGGACAGCCATGATACACTACTGAAGAATCAGCAATTAGCTTTCCATGATGTGCAACGCACGGTTGAGGACATCCCTAAGAGTCTGAAGGATCGATAGGGAGGTCAATATTCAGGCTCCAACGCTTCAGTGATGGCCATGTTGGTCAAGAGTGGGGAGGAGAAAGAGGTTGTAGAGGATGACTCCCACTCCAGTTTGTACAGTATTCCGTCACTAGAAGAGGTCAAGAAAATTGACTGGAAGCTTGATTCGCTGAGATCGATGCCAAGATGGTCGAGGAGCAGGTAGACGAGGAGATAGTAGTTGAGGTGCCTACCGAGAAGGCAGAGGAGAAGAAGAAGGGGGTGGAGATGAAGACCCCTGAGATTGACCAGACTCGTGTTCCCTACCCAGCACGTTTGTTGCCATTTACGCAAGCTAGGGAGCACGGTCACCTCATTGACATGTTTAAACTTCTCAAGGTCAATCTCCCACTCATAGAGACCCTCCAAACTATGCCAAAATATGGCAAGTTCCTTAAAGATCTTCTTTCCAATAAGAAGAAACCCGAGGAGGTCTCAAAGGTTTCACTTAGTGAGCAATGCTCTGCGATGGTGCAGAACAAGCTGCCAGAGAAACTAGGAGATTCGGGTCGTTTCACGACCCCATGTCACCTAGGCAGTTTGCCTTTGCACCACGCGTTGGCCGACTTAGGTGCTAGCATAAATTTGATGCCCTATTCCTTATATAGGCAGCTAGACCTAGGCGAACCACAGCCGACGCGCCGGAGCATTTTCTTGGCTGACCGCTCAGTCAAGTATCCACGCGGAATTGTGGAGAATCTTCTAGTGAAAGTAGGTAAATTTGTTTTGCCAGTGGATTTCGTCATTCTAGATATGGAAGTGGATTATGGAGTCCCACTCATCTTAGGGCGCCCATTCCTTCGCACCGCCAAGGCAGTAATCGATGTCTTTGATGGGAAACTCACACTTCATGTGGGGGATGAGTCAGTTATATTTGATTCTACAAAGTCCGGGGAGGATGTTGGCGAGCATAGCCACTCCGTGTGTATGCTTGATGCCTCCATGGACGATCATCGGGACTATAATCCAGTAGCGGATGTTGTTAATGGAAATGTAGGAAGGATGAAGGAGGAGCTTCCAGATTGGTTGGAGGAGTTTGAAAAGAAATTGGTAGGTTCCTCGTTCATAAGTGTGATGAAGATGATGTTTCTAGTCTAAGTGAAATATTAGCACATGTGGAGCAGATGGTCTGTGAAGCACCCGGTGTAGAGAGTGTTGAGGATACTGATGATCCGGGTGGATTTTTAGAGGTCCTTGCTATAGAAAATCCAATCCCTGAACCTCTGCTTATTCTTTGATCTGAGGAGAGATTAGGCCACCCCGTAAGAAAACACGTACTTTCATAGAACTAACTGAATTAGGCAGTGTTCAAACCCCTAGTGTGGGGATGTTTAGGGAGAGTAAATTTCCTGGTTATTTGATGAATATCTTCTTTGGCCGGGTAAGTATAAACTTTGGTGGAAAGATTTGAATGCTACATGTAAATTGAGTTCATTGGTTGGGAATAGTATGATTGTGTTGATGTGTAGAACCGGGAGACCGCGTAGAATGAAGGCGGTTCCGGTTAGGATCAAGGAGAAGCCTCCTGATAGACTTGTTTGATTTTCGGGCAAGTGTCCGGGATGTAGAGTTTGTACGCATTATGTGGTCCGTGTCAGTGTCATTTTCTGTGTTTTTTGGTACTGTGTTTTGTGTGTGTCGTGTTTTGCAGGGATTCACACTTGATTTGGAGAGGAAAATCATTGGGAACGACATTCCAGGTATGTTTTGCATTGGTTTTTATCATTGGAACATGTTTTCATGAAATTGGGTGAACAAGAATTTTAAGAAGCCAAAAATATTCTAAGTATAAAACATGAAAATTTTCTTAACTTTCTGTAACCAGGGGCCTTTCGCGGTATGCGAAACATAACCATAAGTCTCTCGCGGTATGCGAGAGACAAATGGGTTGAGTCGGCTTGTATTTCAGTCCCTCGCGGTACGCGAGGGACCTGGCTTACTTCTTCGCGGTACGCGAAGATTTCCTGAACCCCTTTTTTCCCCTTTTTTTCCCATGGTCTCCCACATCGTCCACCGTTCACCACCATTCATCACCATTACCCGTCACTAGCATTCCACAATTAACCACTATTATCATCCATCCACCATCGTCCATTACCATTCACCACTCATCACCGACCATGGGAAATGAGGAAACTATTCGTAACCGATGATCCACCTTGTTGTGGCATTCATGTCTATGTGTTTGTCACCCATCGAGCACGTATCCTTGCATTCTATCCACAATCAGTTTGAGTCTTTCATTTGTGTCAGTTTAATGTTGCGGGATTGTTGTGTGGTTTATTTTGCAGGTATTGTTCGTCCTGCCCGTACTCAATCTCCATTCGGGTAGGACAGATGCTTCTATTACATTGTAAAGGCAACCCAGCAGTGTGTGCAACCACAACCGAAATGCTATACGGTGCACACAAGGAAGAACGAAGGTGCACATTGGTTTGCATCTACATTACTAGCTAAGTCGCTTCCTATTTTTTATTTTTGCATTTTTATTTTCATTGTATCTTGCTTCACATTGAGGACAATGTGTCTTTCAAGTGTGGAGATGTGAGTGTCTAAGTCTCAGTTTGTGTCTTTATAAAAATCCAAAAATACAAAAAAAAAAAAAAAAAAAAATTTGAAAAATGTCCTTTGGAAATTAAAAGTTTTGCATAATAAATGGAAAATGATAGTACAATTGGATCTACTTGTTTGAGTTTAAATGATATAAATAATAAAAAAATGCGTCTAATTAGTGATATTTTGGTAGAACCAGCCGACTTGTATAGCTTAAATAACCTGTGAGTGTTACTTAGGATTAATCACTTAAATAAATCATGATATCTTGTGGGTACTCATCTTAGGGTAATGGTATTACTGAAACTGTCAATATAGGGTAATAGGTGTCACGTTAAGTTAAAATTTAGAGGTTTTTGAAATTTCATGGCACACCACTCTCTTTTTATGAGAATAAATCCGAGTTTCGGTGGCGCCCATTCCATAATTTCACAATTTCCATAACTACAATGCTTAATTAATTTGAAAACTGAGTTTTGCTTATGTGTTCCCCCTCTGGGATGGTGACTTGGAGAATACACCCCTAAGTGATACTTATGTGTTTAAATGTGTAGAACCTAGTTTATGTGTTAGCTTGCGGGATGGTGACTTGGTTGAGACGCCTCTAGATGAAAGTTCTTATGCTTAAATTAATGCTCATTCCCATCCATTCATTCCATATTCCATTGGGTTCTAAAAATCTATAAATCTTAGTTTAACGTGGTGGAAGAAATCTATATGGTTTAACCCGTACCTAAACATGACCTTGAGACGGGATTAGGTAGAGCTGTAGCTTCTAAGTGTGAGTCACATAGGTTGATTGAGTGTTGTATAAAATGGAATTAGAACACATCACGGGGGCTAGATAGTTGGTGCTTGGGTTTAATCGAAAAAAAAATTGATTGTTGCTTTTTAACGCGTGAGTATGTTTAACTAATTGGTAATTGATGTTTATAAAGTTAGATTTCAGTTATGATTCCATTGCAGACTTTTTCGAGGACGAAAAAAGGTTAAGTGTGGGGATGTTTGATATTGTGCAAAGCACATATCTTTATTCCATCGTTTTAGAGTCGTTTTACTTAGTTTTGTATTTGTTTTGAGTCGTTCTTGTTACATATTGAGTCTTTGTTATGTTTACAAGAGCTCGTGACGATTACAAGTGACAACCCAAAAAAACCGAGCACGAGAATGAAGCCTGAAGAAACAAAAGTTAAAAATGGGAAATTTCAGGTCTTCGCGGTACATGAAGATCAGAGGAGGATGTTTCGCGGTACGCGAGGAATTCCATAATTGGCCGTGACGAAATGTCCTTCGCGGTACGCGAAGGACCAGGGCATATCTCTCGCGGTACGCGAGGACCCCAAAATCTGATAAAAAACCCTAATTTTGAATTTAATAGAATTGTAATGCCATAATCAAGGAGTTCGATTTTTAGCCGTCTAGAGCATCACTAAAGGAGATTTTGGGAGAGAGAAGAGCAATTGAAGTGCAAGATCGAAGCTTTTGGATTCCGGGTTCGTTGTAGTAGCGTTCTAGGGTCTAAAGTTCGAATCTTTATCTTTGATTTCTGTGTTTGGAACCATGATGAATGTTTATTACTTCTGTTTGGAGGTTTTAGATAAGATCCTAGGGTAAAACCTTAATAATTTCTAGGTCATTCGATGAATGCTTGTTAAAGTCTTGATTTTTATTGGTTTTGGATTTAATTGATGGGTTGATGATTTTATAAAGATCTTAGTATGATGATTATAATGTATATGAATGTTTGAAGCTGATTGTGTGATTGATTATTGATTCCTTGCGTTGATTGTGGTTGTCTACAAGTTCGATTAGCGTATCTAGGTCATAGATCTTAGGGTTTGTGATTTCGGTGGTTTGCTAGACGTAGTGACCATAGGAGTTAGGTTTGATTACTGATTAGAGTTAAGTGTGTGTCTTAGTTCAATACCCGAGATGTGAGAATTAGTCGTTTAGTCTTCGTCATTAGGAATCCGAGTATCAACTGTCTGAGAGAAAGTTGGTTTAGGTGTCTTGTGATTGTTGCTATTCTGAATCATAGTTGTTATTCTAGGATTACCCCGTGCATTCCTTGAATGTATGGTGGACGGTGAGACTGAGAGATGATCTGTCCATTAGGGTACTTGATCATAGTTGGAAATACATGAGAAGTGATCCAACCATCTGGTGAGTTTAATACACTTTAGGTAACTTATTTGGTGACACCCTGAGAGTGATTAGGGATCCACTAGGTTGTCTTTAGCATTTATCCTTAGAAACCCAGATCCATCATAGTTCCAGAACCGGTAGAAGTTGAGCATTACAAGTAGGATTCCGGCCTAGGTAGTGTTCTTCCCATTCTTGATTTCACCTTAGTCTTTGTCTTGATAGCTTGATTCGTCCATAGTTTATTGCAGTCTTAGTGATAATAAGTAGTGTAGTAAACCCCCTTACCAAATCATTCTTTAGTCCAAGTCAGAGTCTGTTTTGTTATTTGTAGTGTCTCTAGGGTTCGATAATCCGGTTTACCGTTAAGCTGTGCTACACTCGATAGGTCCACTTGCCTGTCAGTTAGGTTTTCCATTTATTACTTAGGAGTCTAGGTTAGGTTTTATAGTTTTTTTTATAGACCGTCGGACGACATCATTAGACAAAGGATTTATACGTCCAAGTGTATCCCTTTGGGGTGCACCAATTCTGTTTGTGAAGAAGAAAGACGGTAGTATGAGAATGTGTATAGACTACCGCGAATTGAACAAATTTCCTATCAAAAATAGGTATCCTTTACCTAGAATTGATGATCTATTTGATCAATTACAATGATCAAGTTAGTTTTCCAAGATTGACTTAAGATCCGGTTATCATCAGGTCAAGGTACGAGAAGAGATGTACCTAAGACAGCATTCAGAACTCGTTATGGACACTATGAATTTGTAGTAATCCCATTTTGAGTAACGAATGCTCCGGCAGTCTTCATGGATCTCATGAATAGAGTATGCCGACCAATGTTAGACAGATTCGTTATTGTCTTCATTCATGACATTCTGACTTATTCAAAGAATGAAGAAGAACATGCACAACACCTTCAGAAAGTATTTAGTACTTTACGGAAAGAGAAATTGTACGCTAAATTCTCAAAGTGTGCATTCTGGTTAAGAGAAGTTCAATTTCTAGGTCATGTTATAAACGCAGAACGTATATCAGTAGACCTAGCAAAGGTAGAGGCTGTAATGAAATGGTCTCCACCTAAGAATCCGTCAGAAGTTAAAAGTTTCTTGGGATTAGCTGGCTATTATAGAAGGTTCATCCTGGACTTCTCTAAGATAGCCACTCCATTAACTAAGCTAACCCGAACGAATTCGAAATATGAATGGAATGCGGATCAGGAGCAGGCATTCCAGATATTGAAAGAAAGATTGACACAAGCTCCAGTTCTGGCGTTTCCGGAAAGAGTAGAAGACTTTGAGGTATATTCTGATACCTCAAAACTTGGGTTAGGATGTGTTCTGATGCAAAGAGGAAAGGTGATAGCCTACGCCTCTCGACAGTTAAAGACACACGAAGCAAACTATCCAACCCATGATCTAGAATTAGCTGCAGCTGTATTTGCACTAAAGATCTAGAGGCATTATCTGTATCAAAAGAAGTGTAAGATTTACACAGACCACAAGAGTCTTAAATATTTCTTTGACAAGAAAGATTTGAATATGAGGCAATGACGATGGTTGGAACTGGTTAAGGATTATGATTGTAAAATCTTGTATCATCCTGGAAAGGCTAATGTAGTAGCTGATGCTCTATGTCGAAAGGAAGAGCGTCATCCTATTTGGGTGAAGGCGTATAAGTAAGTAATAACTCCTTATTTCATGAGCCAGCTTCAAGACGCACAAATCGAAGCATTAAAAGGTGAGAATGTTAAGAAAGAAAGAATGGCTGGCCAAGGGGAAATTTCTAGAAGAGAATGAGTATAAAGTCAAGATTCGATTTGGTCGTATGTGGATACCACGATTAGCTGAGTTTAGACTTAAGATTCTCGGTGAAGCTCATAAATCAGGATATTCTATTCATCCGGGTACAATGTACCAAGATCTGCGCAAAGATTATTGATGGCCCATAATGAAATTTGATATCATGAAATATGTAGCTAAAAGTTTAACTTGCCTACAAGTTAAAGTAGAACATCAGAAGCTATTCGGAAGGTTACAACCATTAGAAATCCCAGAATAGAAGTGGGACATCTCACTATGGACTTCATAACCAAGCTACCAAAGACAGCTAGGGTTATGATACCATTTGGGTGGTTGTGGATCGGTTAACTAACAGTGCTCATTTCTTAGCGATACGTGAGACATACTCTTCAGAAAAGTTAGCCGATTTATTCATCAAAGAAATTGTTTCCAGACATGGGGTGTCAGTCTCGATTGTCTCTAATCAAGATACCCGTTTCACTTCACGTATTGGAAAAAGTTCCATGAGGAGATGGGAACTAGGTTATTGATTAGCACGACATATCATCCTCGAATTAATGGACAGAGTAAGAGGACGATACAAACTCTTGATGATATGTTGCGTGCTTGCATAATTAAAGTCGGTGGAAGTTGGGATAGCCATCTGCCATTAGCAGAGTTCTCATACAATAACAGCTACCATTCCAATATTGGTATGCCACCATATGAGATGTTATATGGTAGAAGATGTAGAACTCTTGTATGTTGGGGAGAAATTGGTTAGAAAGAGTTGGGCAGCAAAGAAATAGTTCAAGCCACTTCAGAAAAGCTTGACTTAATCAAGGCACGTTTGAAAGCTGCACAAGATAGACATAAGTCATACGTAGACATAAGTCTCCTTGGAAAGGTCTAATCCGATTTAAGAAACGTGGAAAGCTAAGTCCATGATTCATTAGCCCTTTCAAAATCATTAAAAGAGTTAGAAAGGTAGCTTATCAGTTAGAGCTACCAGAAGAATTGAATAAGATACACAACACATTCCATGTATCTTATTTAAGGAAATGTTTGGCGGATGAAACTGCACACGTTCCTTTAGCAGAGATAGAAGTTGACGATAAGCTAACCTATGTTGAAGAGCCTATCAAGATTCTAGACATAAAAGAGAAACAGCAACATAACAAAACAATCAAACAAGTACTAGTGCAATGGAGGCACATAAAAGGGTCGGAGATGACCTGGGAAAGTGAAAATGAAATGAGGAGGAGTTACCCTCAATTATTTAACGATTAACAGGTTTCGAGGATGAAACCTAAATTAAAGGAGGGAGAGTTGTAACACCCCAAATTTTAAAGAAAATAAAAGTCTAGGGGCTAAAGTGCAACTACCCAAAAGCTAGAGGACTAAAAATAAAAAATAAAAAAATATAGTGAATATGGGCAGATGTCGGACCCACATAGGTCCGACATGTAGGGAGCAGAGGGTTAGATATCGGACCAATCCAAAGCGAGCCAAGGGTCGGATATCGGACCGACATCAGATAGGATAGTGGTCCGATAACCGTCACTGCGCCGCAATTCCTAATGCTAACACACGTCCGATGACTCAGCCTTGATAGCGGACCGACATCCGGGCACATAGCGGTCTGCTATGTGCTCACCAAGCCAAATAAACTGACAAAGAGGATGTCGGACCGACATCACCAGGGATATCAGTCCGACATGCGTCCCAATCCAGCCCTATAAATAGATAGCATCGGCCATTCAAATGGGAACACCAACACCAACACCATCACCACTACACATACACAAACCGATGCAAGGCTATCACCACGGTTACGGGCGCGGAGGTTATGAGTGCGGCTCGAGTTCAAAGAAACATTTAAGCGAGGAACGAAATTAGGAACTACCCGAGGATAATGTAAGTACACTAGACCCGTACCCTAGACACAAATACATGAATTATGTGTTATATTGATAAGTGATATGTGATATGTGTTATGTGATATGACGAGGGTAGGGGGTAATGACGGATTAGTCTAAACACTAAACAGGAATAATGGAGTAGTCACGACGTATCCAAGGGGTGGTGGATACGCCGCTGGTACTTCCTATATATAAACTTCTTGGTACTTCATGGTAAAACCATTATGAATGTTTAAGGGTATAGACTAATAAATAATAAAGAAATATAGTAAACGTACAGGAGAACATCCAACCGGTATGTAGTTATCTGACAAATGGAATGTCCTGTCTAAGGAAAGAGTGGTGTACAAATCTCTCCTATACCCGTCACTCTTTCCTGTGGACATCTCTGTTGGAGGTACTGCTCTGGAAGGAAAATCACCCCAGTTTACAATATATTACGAATATGAGATGAAATTATACCATGCATAATGAATACGAATATGTGATGAATATGAATACGTGAAATGCAAGATAAATATGTGAATACATGATGATACGTGCAAACATAAATGAGTATGATGGAACGAGTCTAAACCCTAAAATGGAATAACGGAGTACTCACGAAGTGTTAGAGGGATGGTGGATACGCCGCTGGTACTTCCTATATATAAACCCTTCTAATGCATCATGGAGAAACGGTTAAGAAGTTTTAAGGCAATGACTAGTTGGGGAAATAAATCAAGCATGAAATGAGAACAAATGCTTGATACATTAGGAAGGCTGTGAGTCAAAGATACTCAATGTCCCAAATGAAGTGAGATACCCGGCCTGTAAAGTGCATCTCAATAAAGAAAAAGGAAACTCTAGGCCTACGGGGCTGAAAGAGTAAACTCTCAGCCTACGGGGTTGAAAAAGTAAAAGATTCCAAGCCTACGGGGCTGAAGAATAAATGAGTCTTCGTGACAAATGCAAGGGGTCTATACTGACAAGTATAAGAACCTTGCCAATACTTGGACCGGAGGTACGGCCTGTGATGGTTGCGAGGGGGTTAGCACACCCATAAATTATACGAATAACGTGACCGGAGGTACGTCAGAGATGGTTACTTGGGCGTCGAGAGCCCGAGAAAACTTGAACAATAATAAGAAACTAAAAGGTTCATAATAAAATGGACGATGCAGTGTACTTACTTAGCGTAAGCTAATTCAAAAACGTTTTTCAAACACTACAGGAAAGAAACACGTGAAATGAAGCTTCTTGTGGACAGAGCTATCGGAATTGAAAAGTCCGTGTATAGGATGATGTAATTATATTACCCTTTTGTAAAACAATATTATTATAAATGAAAAAGTTACCTTAGCCATTATGGCAAGTTTTTGTTAATCTGGGACCCGTTTTCCGCATTAAACTCTGATAAAATAATAAAGAAACAGGTAGGGTGTTTCAGTATTCATCTAGCTCAAATAGAGTTTTTAGTAGTTTTGGGTTTCGAGTTTAAACTCACATAAAGGCATGGTTTTTACGTATGAAATTAGAAACAAACTATATATTTAAGTTCATGGATGAAAATAGAACATTTTGAACGTAAAAAGTTTGGGACTTAGACGCCTAGCAATCTGAGATCTAGATCTAGGGTTTCTGTGGGGAAGAAGGTCGCGCAGGCGAACTTGGGAAGTTCACCTGAGTTCACTTAATGGAGATCTTGAGAAGTTCAAAGGTCCATGTTCGCTTAGTATACAAAGGTAGCGAACTTACCTAAGTTCGCCTAAGGAAGTGAACTTGCCTTTGTTCTCCTAATGCAAGAGGACTTATTATATTTCAAAGATAGCGAACTTACTAAGTTCACTTAACACAAGTTGTAGCGAACTTGATATGTGTCGCCTATGCCAAAAAAGGCGAACGTGCTTAAGTTCGCCTAACCCTAAGAATAGAAATGTTAAGTGTCATTTAGGTTCATTATCTTATCTCGTATGAATTGATTATACAGATTGTGTGTGACCTTAGTGTCGCTCAGTAACCGGCTAAGTATACTTCAGGAATCGCTCATCAGGTGAGTTCCATGTGCCCCCTATGTGTTACGTGCAAATGATGTTAAATGTTTTGGGGGTGAAGTGTAGACATGATATGAATGAATGTTACGTTGTGTGTTATATGACAATACATGATGTTTATAAGTTTGACAAGTAAGTCTTTGAACAAACAAATATGATAAATATGTTTATAAGAATGAAATCCTGCTTTATATCCATGTATATATTGTTTTCCATGTATGAATGAATGTTATGGACGGATACGATGACAACAGCTAATTCGGTAGACGGACGACCACTCGACTATTATGCAGCCAGAATTAAAAGCCTAGAAAGGTAGACCAAACAAAGGCCACTTCGGTGGAGTAAGTCCCTCAATCTATGCACTGTTGTGTAGTTAGTTCGGGTGGGAAATGGATGAATTAGGACAGATGGGCGAATATGATGGACTGCAATAGTAGGACGGTTTTAGATGGACGACCGAAGGTTTATCGGACGGTTTTATGATATGACGGACGATTTCTAGTGTCGGACGGTTCTGGTAAATGGGCTACAACAGTAGTTCTAGAACGTTTGTCTTCGTGACTTACGTAGGCAAAGTCACGGGTTAATCACCCATATGTGTATGACCAATGAATGTACACCATAAATAAGCATGCATGTATCTATATACGTACTCAGTTATGAATGAAACATGAAAGCAGTACATAATAGAATTACAAGTGCATATATATATATATATATTATGTTAATGACTGTTTGATTTAAACAAAAACTCACCAGCGTTAGCTGACTTTTAGTGCGCACTTCAGTTAATAAGAAGAAAGGACGTGCGAAGGCGTGATGGTCACCCGACACAAGACTGACATCCCATTATGTTTAATTATATGTTAAGACAATGTTTTTTATGTTAAGACTTCCGTTACTATGTATTTGACTTATTATACGCTTCCGCTATGTTGAATGTTTTTCATTAAAATGTTAGTGCTTGATGACTATGTTTATGAGTAAATTCAACAAGTGAGGCCTCCCGGTAAATGGCCCTTACAATTGAGCCTCCATCTTTCTCTGTACATGATCATTAGTTAACAGATGATATATAAATTATGTCATTCCTGTCCAATTTTATACAAACATTATATGATACAGATGATATATATATATATATATATATATATATATATATATATCATCTATATAGGGCAAATGCTATAAAAAAAAACCAACATACTTTCTGGTTTTTCTCATAAAAGTCACTCAATAAAATTTTTGCACTTAAAAACCAACATGCTTCATCTTTTTCTCACAAAAGTCCCTAAACAAATTTTTGTACATAAAAAACCAACGTACTTTCTTGTTTTTCTCACGAAAGTCAATCGACAACTATTTATCTTAGCAAATGAATCCGTAAAAGTAAAGCAAAGGAAATCGACCAACAGAACGAAGAGCAAATAAATCATTTTCCTTTCTTCTGTCGATTAATTTGCTATGATAAATATTTGTCGACGGACTTTTGTAAGAAAAACAAGAAAGTATGTTGGTTTTTTATGTGCAAAATTTTGTTTAAGGACTTTTGTGAGAAAAAAAGATAGAGTATGTTGGTTTTTTATGTGTAAAAAATTGTTGAGTGACTTTTATGAGAAAAACTAGAAAGTTTGTTAGTTTTTTATAGCATTTGCCCATATATATATAGGGGAGTCATCATAAGAAAACTCAATATTTATGAGAAAACAAAAAAACTACTTATTTAAGGTAAAATAATAATAAAAATAAATCATAACTCAAAAAATAAATCAAAAATTAAAAAACTGTTTTAGGAGACCTTGTTTCCCACGTCGTCCTCGTTAAAAAATAAATAAAAAACTCGAAAAGTAGTGGGTTTAGCTTTTGGGTTTAGTTTACCTTTTAGGTTAGGTTTTTGAAGGGGTGGGGCAGGGTGGAGGGTTTAGGTTTTTGGGGGGTGGTGGGGGGTTGGTGAGGGGGTAGGTGGGGTTAGGTTTTTGGGTGGGGATGGGGTGGGGGGATTAGGTTTTTGGGGGTGTGTTACGCTTTTTGGTTTAGTTTTTGGGGGTGGGTGAGTGGGTGAGTGGGGTGGGTTTAGGTTTTTGGGTGGGGGAAGGGGTGGGGTGGGGGGTTTAGGATTTTGGGTGGGGGTGGGGGTGGGGTGGGGTGGGGGGGGTTTAGGTTTTTGGGTGGGGGTGGGGTGGGGGGTTTAGGTTTTTGGGGGTGTGTTGAGTTTTTGGGTGTACTACACATATGTAGTAGGAGTTTTTTTGTTTTATCATGAAAATGAGTTTTTTAATGAACTCACCTCTATATATATATATATATATAAATATATATGGTAAGGTTCAAATGCTAACCAATTTTATGTGATAACCACAATAACCACTCTAAAACATAGTGTTACGTATATGTATCAATTATCATTATGTTAATTTACATATATGTAAACAATATGTGTCACCTTATTTGGTACGTAAACGTAAAATTTATCATTTCTGTATTTACATTCAAAATATTTATTCAAGATACTTAAATAATATTTTAACAATTAAAAGAAAAAATAATTTATAAAATATGTGATTGTTTTATAGTGGTTAGCACAGTTATCACATAAAAAGTTGGTTATCATTTAAACCCTTCCCTATATATATATATATATATATATATATATATATGTGTGTGTGTGTAACTAGAGGACTAGCAAGGGAATGAGAATTTGATGGAGAAAGTATGCATTTTCTATACAGTTTTCTATACAGTTTTGCCAATTTACGTTAGCAAGGGTATCTTTGGTATGCTTGTCAAGGTCTATTTATAGTTTTGCTTTTTGGTTGATTTATGCAACTAAAAAGCCGGCGAAATGGGTCGAACGGGTTGCAAGTTGTCAATGTCTATTTATAATGCATAAAATCTTCTAAATCGTTTTATTTAAAAATATTGATTAACGTTGTTATAATATTGGTTTGGTAATCATAATTAATGTAATAACTATCTATAAACAAAATTAGAAAATGGATAAAAGATTGTTTACAAATGAACCCAACCTGAAACCACATCGACCCGTTACCTAACACACCATCTTACCACCTTCATTTCTTTTTTTTTAACTTCTAAATTCGTGTTTTGTAGTCTGAATATGGATAAGAGGTAATTTTATTTTGTGTTATCTATTTTATTCTAAATTCGGGAAATGTGTGCAAGAACCATCTACTACACTAACATGGAAAAGAAGTAATTTATTTTATTTTATGTTATCTATTTCTCTATGCAATTTGGTGAAAACTGACGATGAATAATGCAAGATGATGTGATTGTTTATGCACAGGCAAAACCACTCTTTTCAAAATGGCTTTGATGACAAAGAGCTTCAGAGATACACCACACTCTAAAAGTATGCAGTACATTGTTTTTAGCGAAATTCACCGAATTTTTTTTAATCAAAATGTTCGCCGGGCCCATTTCAAAATTTCGCCGAAATTATTTTTTATTTTTTATTTTTTTTTTTAATTATGTGGGGCCGAATAGCGATTGTTTATGGGGAAAATTTTGAAAATGGCGAAAATATATAAAAAGTAGCGAAAATTTGGAAAAGTGGCGAAAGTTTGAACTAAAGTGGCGAAAATTCAGGGAATCTTAAAAAGTGAGGAAAATTTCAATAAAGTGCCAAAAATTTGACTGTTTTTTTTGGCAAAAATTCAATACTTTGACCCATTTTAGTGAAAATTTTAAAAAAGTAGTGAAAATTTGACCAAAAGTTGCTAAAATTCAGAAAAGTGACATAAAGTGATGACGAAAATTCAGGAAATCTTGCGAAAATTCAGGGAATCTAGCGTTAGGATTTGACATATTTTCTGTCATTTTTAAAAAAATTTACTATAAAATCTCCATTCACTCATAATTTCGTCATTAACTCCAAATTTTCGCCATTAGCTCCTCATTTTCGCCATTCACTCTCATTTTCGAATCTCCTCTCCACTTACGTTATAAAAATGAATATTAATGTAAGTTTTTATTATTATCAGTTAGTTTTTCGTTAAATTTAATATTTCATAAAATCTCATTTAATTACTTAAAACTAATTATATATATTTGTTTATTTATACATGAACACTATTATTCCGCCAAAGTGACTATTAGATGTAATATGAAAATTATTAAATAAATTCATGAAAAGTTAAGAACATATCTAAGTGCACTCATTCTTTTTAGTAACACATGTTTTGGATATCGGTTAAGATATGAATCTATTAACAGTGAAGCATCATTAGTTCATTTGATATTTCAAACTCAAATATTAACTGATAATCCAGAAAATGGCATAAACTTTTCAATCGGTGGGCGCACTTTAACTTTTGGTCCTAGAGAATTTTGTTTGATTACTGGTTTTAAATTTGGTGAAGTTAAACATCACATAAATTACCAAAGTGCTCCTTTTTTTAAAGAAAGGTTATTTGATAGTCACAAAGTTAAGTTAGAAGATTTGGTATATATTTTTAAAAATGATTTGCTAACTTTAGAAGAGATGGATGTTGTTCGAGTTTGTTTGTTATTATTGGTTGAGGTCTGATTCAAAGGGTTAGAACCTAAAAATTTGTTGGATCTGTTTTTTTTAAAGTTGGTTAGTGATCTAGGGGCATGGAATGATTATCCATGGGGTTCTTATATTTGGAAATACACGTACACACATATTCATAATGCCCTTTTTAAAAATAATAGAGACGGGCGACAAATAAAGCTAACATATAGCATCAAATGATTTATTTGGGCATTTAAGGTTAGTCTCTATATTTTTATATAATACATTATTTTACTTTCGTTTTATATTATATTAAGTTAATTAGTTTTTTTTTAGATGTGGATATTATATTAAGTTGATTTTATTATTATTATGTTTTATTTCTTTTGTATTTTAGGTTATAAATATACAACTTGTGCTTCCATTTTGAATACTCACTTCACCTCATATTTGGTGATCATGGCGGATCATAACCACATTCATCTTCACTTTACTATTAACATAAATATACAAGAACATAACCCTTGTCCAAATGGTGAAGAACATAACCCTCGTTCAAACGGACAACAACATAACCCTACTCCAATCGGTCAACAACATAACCCTCGTCCAACCGCTCAACAACATAACACTCCTCCTATTGTGCAACAACCTAACCAAAGTCCAGTGCAACGAACAAATCATCCAATTCCGGTATATATCCAACCTACAAACCCTCAAGAAACAACAAATACCTCTCCTATTGTGTTCTTTATATAGGCATGTATTTTTTTAATAGATTAAAAATAAAATATAGTGTTGTGTACATGAGTAAACATTAACACAATAATTTCATTAAAAAAAACTAAAATAATACATAGGTTGATAAGAACACAATAATTTCATTAAAACGAAACAGAATTTAACATAAGTTGACAACCCAATAAATAAATCTAACTTGGCGAACAACGCTAGAAATAAAACTGATCTGCCATAAACCGCTGGGAGGACTTACATTTCTGTTTAAATTCGCCATTTATATTCAGTGGTTTACCGATTACTAGATGTTCCATTAGCATACAAACAAACACCCCTTCATTACCAACCAAGTCTTCATGTGACTGAATAAATTCTTCATTAGCTTCGTACGACATAACCATTTCAGAGTATCCGGTCTTTTTCCAATAACCGATGTTAACCAACAACGCTGTGAAATATACTGAGATTTTCATTAATTTCGGGTGAACCAACCGTAAATATGTATCACCAGAGACGTTTTCACTCCAATACAATACCATATTTAATGTCCTCATATCAACTCGGACAAATAACCTTTCTTGATTTTGGATTGGTATAGGAAAATAGACATAGTCTACTTCCCAAAATGGGTTAAAACAGTTTAATTTTCCATTAGCATAAGAAATGACGTTTTGTTAAGTGAGTCTAGCAGAAAATTATAAAACTGTTGTGGTAATATTGTCCACCGCATTTCGGAGGATACCCCACTGGCGAGTTCCCTATTTCTCCATTTCATCAATCTTCCAACCCAGTCTTCTAAGTGCTGTAAAAAATAATCATATTAGAAAAATAATATTTTCCAAATAAATAAATTATAATAAAATTTAAATTGTTTTTTTACTTCTCGTAAGAGATAACCGTTGTTACGAAAGCCTAAAAGACTACCCCAAAAACCTTTGTCAAGCTTTGTCTCTCTAAAGAAAACAGCGAAATAATAAAACGGTTTGTCCCCGTGATTGTAGAAATCAAGAATAGTTTCTGACCAATTATGAGACTCATCGTATGGAATTACTCATCTATTTCGTGGAAGCTGAAAGTTATCTGGTTGGTTTCCAGCTGGGTTCTGTTGCTCGGATGACGAAGATCCCTCTGTGTTCTTTGGACGCCTCCATTTATCAAATATCAAGCTTGACGGTTTACGAATTGGTTGATAATTATATTGATCATCACCCATTATGTGGTGAATGATACTTAGATGTTGAATGAGAGTTATTGGTGAATGATAGTTGGTATTTATAAAAGAAATTTGATATTATATTTTAGTAAAATAACATAAGGAATAATAATATAATAACATAAATACAAATATTTATTTCTTATTGCAATATTCTCATAGCATATAATTCATCAGCTTTATATCGTCTATATCTCATACAGGATTAGGTTCAGATAAAAAGGATTCTAATTCTAAGAAGGGTGAGAAGGATTTAGAGACATTAGATCAAATTGTAGAAAAGATTTAATGGTTGAGATTAAATTGTATAAGAAAAAGTTGTTGGAAGGGTATTTTAGTCTTGCCCACTTTTGTTGACTTTTTATCAAGTTTCCCCCTCATTTTTAAGCGTTCATAACTTTTACATACGACATTATTTTTTAAAAAAAATTACACCATAAAAACGAGCGTTTTTTATCTTTAAAACGAGTATAGTGTCGTTATAAACAAAAAAGAAAAAAAAATTATGTTTTCCAACTCATTGTGTAATACAAGTTCATTGTGTAATACAAGTTCATTGTGTAATACAAGTTCAATGTGTAATACAAGTTCATTGTGTTATATGTATTTATAATTGTGTTTTACGTTTTTCAGCTCATTGTGTAATTAGTTAGGTCATTGTGTAATACAAGTTCATCGTGTAATACAAGTCCATTGTGTAATACAAGTTCAATGTGTAATACAAGTTCATTGTGTTATATGTATTTATCATTGTGTTTTACGTTTTTCAGCTCATTGTGTAATTAGTCAGGTCATTGTGTAATACAAGTTCATTGTGTAATACAAATTCAATGTGTAATACAAGTTCATTGTGTTATATGTATTTATCATTGTGTTTTACGTTTTTCAGCTCATTGTGTAATACAAGTTCATTGTGTAATACCACGTCTGGTCATTGTGTAATATCTAGTCATTGTGTAATTAATCAGGTCATTGTGTAATATAAGTTCATTGTGTAATACAAGTTCAATGTGTAATACAAGTTCATTGTGTTATATGTATTTATCATTGTGTTTTACGTTTTTCAGCTCATTGTGTAATACAAGTTCATCGTGTAATACAAGCTCATTGTGTAATACAAGTTCATTGTGTGATATCACGTCTGGTCATTGTGTAATATCTGGTCATTGTGTAATTAGTCAGGGTATTGTGTAATACAAGTTCATTGTGTAATACAAGTTCAATGTGTAATACAAGTTCATTGTGTTATATGTATTTATCATTGTGTTTTATGTTTTTCAGCTCATTGTGTAGTTAGTAAGGTCATTGTGTAATACAAGTTTATCATATAATACAAGTCATCATGTAATACAAGTTCATCATGTAATACAAGTTCATCATGTAATACAAGTTCATTGTGTAATACAAGTTCATTGTGTAATACCACGTCTGGTCATTGTGTAATACAAGTTCATTGTGTAATTAGTCAAGTCATTGTGTAATATAAGTTCATTGTGTAATTAGTTAGGTCATTGTGTAATACAAGTTCATTGTGTCAAATATTTTTCATCATTGTGTTATATGTTTTCATCATTGTGTTTTATGTTTTCCAGCACATTGTGTAATTCGCTCAAATATGTCAGGTCATATGCTCATGTGTAATATCAGGTCTGATCATTGTGTAATATCAGACCTTGTATTACACATTGACCTGGTGTATTACACATTGACCTGGTGTATTACACATTGACCTGGTATATTACACATTGACCATTATGCCCTCCCTTTAAAAATAATAAAATGACACATGTCAAGCTTAGAATCCTTCTTACCTTTCTTATTTTCAAAACCCTTTTTACTATAACCTAACCCATCTCATACAAGCATTTTGTATATTCATTCTTGCCACGACAATGACTTATTTATTACCAATCTACGTAATAACATACAAATTACCACCCCAGAATCTGGACCAATATGACCACTATTAGGAGGCCATACACTTTGCCCTGACATTGGTAATTCAAGGGGTTCGTATTCAAGAAATTGTTGTTGCCCAGATTGTTCAAAATATGATATATATTGTAGAAACCTTATAAAGCTATCCACAAATGACACATAAATTTGGTGGACATGACGATGAATGCACCATGAATCACTGCAGGTGTTTGGACGACAATCATAAGGAAAAAATACATGAATCTCTAGTCTCTCCATACTAATCTCAAAAAGATACCCGTTTTTATCGTCATCTGTTATAGGTAAGTATACCTATTAAATAATAAAAACAATTACCTTGTTTTTGTTGAATAGTGTAAATTAAATAAATAAATCTTAATTTTACTGTATCAACCTCCCATAACGGGGGATATAGTATGTTCGTCCCATCTCCATATTGGAGGGTATCAACTGACCCATCAAAAACTAGGTGATAAAATTCTGACGGTAAGATAGTCCAACGATTATATATGTTTGGTAGATTTGACAATTTCGACATGTTTTCTTATGAATGAGTCAATTTGATTATGTTTTATCTATAGCGAGATCAATTAAATTTAAGTAAAAGTCTAAAATAATAAGACGGGTCGGTTGAAAGTAGACTAAGTATAAATCTTATGCAAATAACTATATTCAAATTATTATATTATAATCAGAATAATACAATTTTTTAGTCATATTTTATTCATTAAGTTATACCTGGTAAATAAGTTATTGTTGCGACACGTATCACAATTCTGTGAATTCAATATTTTTTATTTATTTATTCTGTATATTTACCTCAACTATTTAATATTTTCCTTATTGATATTTACTTTATTAATAATTTATTTATATTTATTTTAAAAATTCTCAATTATTTTCGATTATTACTAATTATTTAATACTTCTTTTATTTAACTCGCATATTCAACGATTTGTAACCTAGTCAATAATATGTTTTTTTTAACGGCGTGGGCTCAACTGGCACGTCTCATCAGGTGAGACTCGTATATCAGTCTACCCATACAACCCCGAAGGAATTCGAATCTGCAGAGAGTATTCCTAGTTTTTTATGAATTGCACCTTACAAGATTCAAACCCATGACGTACACAGAGGGGGAAGCTTTTAGAAAAACTCACTTGACCACCAAGGCAGAACCTTAATGGCTAGCAATAATATAGTACCTATCATAAACTAATACACGAGTTTCTAGCCTAGTCAATAATATATTACCTTTTTTTGGAAGGCGGAATTATATTAACGAAAAACCCACACTAGCATGGAGTTAGGAAATTACAACAAATAGCAAAAACAAACAGGAAAGAACAAGACATTATATCTTGAATTCATAACAATTTTTTTTCCAAAATCAATGCCACATACGATCTATTGCTTACCCATAGAAAGCTTGTATTTTTAAGGTGTTCAAATAGCCACTTAATCAAAGTCCGTCAATCATTCAAGCCACTTAATCACACCAATTTATCCAATTATATTTTTCGATAACAGCTTCTCATGATTACCAACCAAAATTTCTGTCACACCCTAACCGACGGCGGAAACGTCGGGGCGGGACATGTAGACTGTTCATGAGCACATGGTTGACTAAAATTTACTATATTAAAAATGCTACATTTCCATTCACAAACTCCAAATACAATAGTACGAAAATATTTGAATTACATAACATATCCATTTGTTTCAATTAACTAGGTCCACAATCTAAGTGTAGCAACTTGATCAAGTCAAACTTTTGCACCTGAAACATGATGAAAAACGAGGTCAACTAAAAAGTTGGTGAGCATACATAGGGTTTTGACTCTAAATAGCATCAAAGTATTGTGTAAACAAATCCATACAAGTCATGTTTAATAAGGCAATTATGGGGAGCAACTATTGTGTAACCAAGTAGTACAATCAAACATTTGTAACTAGCATGCAAAAATTGTGTTGTCGGTAACAATCACCTCAATCTGGGTGGGTTTGTCAGACTCAATAGATCTATCATTGTTAACCGTCGGCTTGATTAGTTAATGATTGTACATGTAATTGCAAATAAGTAGTTAACACACCTAGCACTCAAACATAAAGCTCAAATTGCACACAAATTGTAAAGTGGATTTTTATTGTATAGTTTATGTAAATCATTGTAAGTTGTGATCATGTTTCACCCCAAAATATAAAAACAGTGAAAAATGGGCTATGTAAAACTCACATGTATCAAAGATGTAGCTATCACAAGAGACTAGGTAGCAAGGTGATCCTTGTAACTCACAACGTTAACCTAGAGTGTAATGTATATGAATATATATTAATAACATGCACAATAGTCTAAGACTAGGTCTAGGGTTTAACGGGATTGAGTGTAGGTACTTATGCGAAGGGTTTGTGTTACATTATGTAAGGGATGTGTATATATTTATGTTTGTATTCGAATACTGGTTATAATGAAAAATGTAAGTTCAAGTATATGATTTTTAATAATAAATGAATTCGAGTTGAATAATTAAGTAAAATAAATAAATTCTTTCTATTTATTTATTTAGAAAAAGTAGTGTGGAATTATATTTATTCAAGTATAATTTAAATAAATAAATTTACTTATTTTCTTGTTTATGAAAATGTGTCAATTAATGGAGTAAATATATATAAGCATATATATAACTATGAAATTATATTAATTATGATTTAAACTATAAACGGATTATAAATGAAAAAAAATAAGTAACTTCATTTCTCCTTAAAATAGTATGTTGTTTTAAGAAATGTGAAAAATGCAAATATACGTTTATTTAGAAGGTTTTATTTGTTTAAATAGGGTTTAAACCCTAACATATGAAATTTTAATAGAAAAGATTTATAATCATTGTTTTATAAAATTCTTTTACCATAATGATAATGGATTTATAAAAGCCTTGGTCATAATTTATAAAGTAGATAGTATAGATATAAATATTGTTGTAATAATGTATAATGCATAGAATTCAATGATGGTTTTTACCATTACATTAAAATCACTTTATAAAAAGTAAAAACTATAATAATCTCATTGTATCAATAAAATGGTTGCAAATATTGCAATTAACAAGAAGTAGATCAAGAACATTTTCTGATAAAATCTCAACCGATCAAACATATCATATCATGTTCTACACATACACAAACCTATCAAAATACAACCTTCAAAAAAGTGACATGAATTCACACAAAAATTTGACGATGAAAATTTACACCACCAAAATATACAAGAAGGTTTTTGATTCATGGTATATATATATATATATATATATATATATATATATATATATATATATATATATATCTTCGATCAGAAAATGGCTTTATGTACTTGTTCCGGCGATGGGTTTCCTCAAATTTGTAATCTTGAACATTCTTGATTTTCCGGTCAGTTTCGCTGGGGTTTGTTCTCGGCGATCTGAGCTAAAGATTGGAGGTTGCATTTCACGATTGTGTCTACAAACACACATGTTTCTTCCTTTGTATTCCCTGGCGGTATGTCAACGACGTACGACTCCACGATGACGGTCCCGTCGCCGTCGGGGGTAGGGTGGAGAGTGGTGACAGAACGATAGTTAGCAAGCCGGTGATCACCGTCGACGACGCTAAAACTGATGACGTGTTGTTCGTCGTCCAAGATCTCGAGTCGTTCGGTGGAGCGGGCGGCGGGGAGGCCGGAGATGACGTGGATTTCCCTTAGGGTTCCGACGTCACCATTGCCGACGATGACGTGGCAGCTTTTGACGAAGTGTTTGTAGGCTTGTGGGTTGTCGAAGCGGCGGACGACATACCAGACGTCGGAGATTGGGGCGGTGATGTGTTGGATGACGGCGGAGCAGCACTGGTCTGGACCAACCGGGTGGGTGTGGTAGCGGGCGACGGAGTCCGGTACCGGAGAGGTGGTGGTTGGTGGTAACATATTGGTTGCACATCCGCCGGAGCCGCCGGTGGTGATGATTCTGTCTAGGAAGAAAGATGGTGAGTTTTGTGGATTGGAAAGCATTTTTGATGAAATCTTGATTGATTGGTGTTGGTTGATGTAATTAGAACATGAATTGAATGTGTTGGTTATAAATGGTGTTTGAAATATAAGTAAAATATATGGCTACTTGGCTAGTTGGTTGAAGTTGAACCCTAAGGCCAAGTAAGAGGCACAAATTAATAATGGCCCTTTTACACTTTATTAATTGTGAAAATGGCCAATTGCTTTAACTATTCATCAACTTGCTCTTGTTTTGTTTATATATTCATGCATAAATAGGATAGTTGCATTTGACCCTTGGAGTTTCTATGTATTGACATCATGACCCTAATGCTTTATATTTTGATTTGGGGCCGATAAAAAGGTGTTGGTTGAAAAATTATTGAGGTTGATGGTCTATAGCAATGAAAACTTAAGGATCACGTAAATATGGAGACAATATTATGATCATATTTTTATATTATTTTAAAAGTTAATATGTTTCACTTAACTGATCGTCTTGTCTAAACATGTTTACTCTTCTGTGTATCGACGTATACAAAATGGATGAACCTTTGTAACATACATGAATATTGCATATCATTAAACATCATCTGGTTTGGTTTTTTTTTTTCAGGCTCTAAAAGACTCTTATTTTAAACTATGATTAGAATTCTAAAACATTTCAAAATTGTAATACTCTCCTAGTAGTCTATATGTATATTCCTACTTAAGGCTAAATGTAGCCTTTGACATTGTTGGATTTTATCATATTCAATTAGGATTGAGTGGTTACCATGTAATTACATGTATTTAACAAGTCAAATATATATAAACCCTAAAAAATATATAAAGATATTCAAATATAACCGAGTTGTTCATGGATCTTAAATATTAGAGTATGAATTTCGAACGCAACACAAAAGTAATATGAAATTCGCGGATTTGGATTATCTAAAGGGTTCAGTTGAAACTGTAACACCCAAATTCCCGTTGACTCGACTAACATGTTAAAAGTATTATTTTCAAAAAATACATCCCATTTATTATTTGTTGTTTTTTATTCTTAGTGTCAACATTTATCAATTCACGTCTTAAACATAGTTCAAAATTTGTGGTTTTATGTAAATTAAAAAACATATGCATTGGCACATATTCAAAATGGCCTGTTGCTTTAACTGTTCATCAACTTGCTCTTAATTTGTTTATATAGGTTCATGTACAAATATGATGGTTGCTTTTCACCCTTGAAGTTTGTATGTATTGGCATCATGACCATTGGCGGGAAAAGGTGGAGGTAGGCTTTACGGTACGGGGTCAAGCGACTGCATAACATCTTGAAAATAATAAAAGCTAAATAAACGGGTTTTTAATAAAAGAAATAGAAACGATCGAGTGGCGAGCGGCCCTCTCACACCCTCATTCCATCCATTTTGTTCAAAGAATTAGAGAGAGAGAGAGAGGGGGGGGGGGAGGGAGAGAGAGAGAGTGAGAGAGAATGTATCGGTTTTGGATCTAGATCGCTCCAACGTCGTTCTCCATCGTTTGCTTGAGGATTCTCCAAAGAAACGAGCCATTTAGAGGTAAGATCCGAACCGGATATGAGTCTTTGGTTTTTAATGGGTTTTTATGGTTTTCAAACAAAAAGGTCGGGTTTTTACGTGTTAAACGTACAACAAACCTTAGATCTAGCTTCACGGATGTAAAACACATGTTTTCGACGTAAAAAGAGGTGATCTTGACGAAGTTGAGCTTGGGCCGCCATTCCATGCAGAAACCTAGGGTCCTGCTCAGGAAGACGTGCAAGCAAAACTATAAAGAAGTGAAACTAGCAAAGAAGCGAAACTAACCTAGTTTCCTGAGGCTAAGTTTTAGAAAGTGAAATTGACCTAGTTTCGCGTAGTTATGGAAAATGAAAGTACTAACCTAGTTTCGTTGAGAGACATAGAACGAAACTAACCTAGTTTCACTGAGATTAGAATAAAGTTTAGATCTGATATATTTTGACTATCAATCCAGATTACGAGCAAAACCAGTTGATCCATTGATAGTACTTTTGAGCTCGCTTATCAGGTAAGTCAAGAATCCATATTTTTACTGTTTTAGGGTGGTGTGAATAATCATAAACGAGTGTTTATAACAAATGTATTTTATTAATTAAACGTCAAAGATGAGAAAGAAACTGTTTATTTAGCTAACATTCTATAAACAGAAAGTTAAGAAAGAAAAGGTTTATTTAACTGAATGATTTATAAGCGAGAAAGAGAACAAAGAAGTATGGTTTATTTAACAGGATGTTTTATAAACAAGAGAAAAAATAAAGAACGGGTTTATTTAACTTTATGCTTTATAAACAAAGAGATAAATTGAATACATTGTCTAATCTTTCAGAGTATGGTTGCACAATAGAAAGTCTTCAGGTAGTAGCGTAGTCCTAGATACTAGTGTTACCTAAAGCCTATGGCAGTGTTATTACATGAGTTGCATGCCTGTCATACAAATAACGGAGATAGTGTTAATTTATTTTCCTAACATCCGGTACAAATTAAAAAGAAACGAAGTTTAAAAAAACTATTTTAAGTCTCGTAAGTCGTTTTGTAGCGTGTTTTAGTCGACATTTTGTTGTCTTTATTTTAAATAAATATATTTTTATTTTAGTTAAATGATTAGTTAATGATAAAAAAAATGTTGCAGTGAAACCATTACATATCTTAGTGATTATGTCAAGTGATTGTCTCTGTGTTGATGTCGCAGTAACAGGGCAAGGCGTGAATCACTTTTAGTAAAACCACAATGGATAGTCAAACAAATTAAATATATGTAAACCCAAAAAAGGATATTCAAACATCGTCTGAGTTCTTCCCGGTCTTAAATGTTAAAAGTGTGAATTCCTAAGAAAAGTACGTAATAATATGAAATACACGGATTTTAGTTTAATTAAGGTCCGGTTCAAATAGTTACACCCAAATTCTATCATGTTAAAAAAATTTATTTCAGAAAAGACATCCCAATTTTTTTTTGTCTCAAGGTCAAGTAAAATCACAGTGAATTCAAAGATAATCCAGTATAGGTACACTAAGTGTCGTTAAGCGTTTAAGAAGTAAGTCTAATAATGGATCATATATAAATTCAACGTAGAGAACGAGGAAACAAAAATGTGATAATGAGTTCAAAGAAACAAGTAAGTAACCATCACATGCATAACAAGGCTAAATTCTAAGTCCAAACATATAACCGTAATTAAATGAAAAAGACCTATATAAATAAACAAATACCACAACACATGCAAAGTCAAATACCTCACAATCATATCGATAATCAAAACATCCTTAGAAATTTTAAAGGCATGAGAGTATAAAAGGTATCTGATGACGGGGTAGCCCAGCACACAAGGGCAGTAGCCCAATACATAATCGGCCCACCATATATACTGGCCCAATAAGTAAACATGATAAGCCCAGCCCCGGCTAGAAGTATATTTCTAGCTAACCCACAAGAAGACGCCTTAGCGTAATAAAGAATACAGCCCAAATAAAGGTTAAATAGGGAAGGATCAAAGTGCACAGACAAAGAGCAGTGTTCACAACTTTTATCTCGACAGAGAAAAGGGGGAGGTCAACGTTTAAGACAAAAGTACATAAAGGAGTCGACATTAATAACTTACCCCCTTTAAGGAGAATCTCGGGGACAGAAGGCAGGGACCATAAGACGAGGTTCCTGCCAAAGATACAAAAAGGTCATAAGCTCACCAAAGGTAGACTATAAATAGGAGGCCGAGCTCCAAGGTAATTCATTCGTCTCTCTTAACTCACAATCCAAACTACATCTCACATAACACGTCACTGATTCTCACGCCGGAGGTGGATCGCAGGAGACCTTCTCCTGCGGTGAACCTAACGGTTTTGTTTGTCTTAAAAGGTTAGCTTGGGATACCGCCATCGTTGTAGCAACAGTATCATATATAGACTCATTGTCCAAATTTACCCCTATCTATTGTGATCTCATAGGCATATCAACGTTGCGTTTGGTGGCATAAAATCATATGTGGTAACCGGTTGTGTGATTATTTGACTGTGACATCTCTTTATTGCTCTAAAAACATTTGACCATTGGTCCTGGAACATTTACATAATTTCACCTACAACCCTGTATATAAATTACATAATTTCACAATGATATTTGTTACTATTAGGCTCTCCGTAGTGGAGGCGTGAAAGTGGTGGCGTGAGCCATCTGGCTTAACCATTGGTGTTGAACACCACTCCATGGGGCATGAACCAGGGTGTGGGGCTCCGACATGAGTAGGTTCACAGGTGAATGGGCGTTTTCTTGTGTGTGTATGTGTAGTTAGGCGAAACCCGAGAAACTCTCATAAGCCAATCAAATAATCGTCGATCGTTTAACAAAATTTGCTTACTTCTTAGCAATCAAAGAAACTGACAAAATAGAGAAGCTTACTCGTATTTATTTGAAAGAAGTAGCCTCTCGGCACGCGGTGCCAGTTTCTATCATTTTGGATCGTGACGCACCATTCACCTCACGTTTCTAGCAATCTTTACATAAAGCTTTAGGCACGCATCTAGATATGAGCACGGCATACCATCCTCAAACATATGGCCAAACGGGATGTACTATTCAAACCCTGGAGGATATGCTACGAGCTTGTGTGATTGATTTCGGTAACAGTTGGGAGTCTCACCTACCTTTGGTGGAGTTCTCCTACAACAACAATTATCACACTAGCATCGAAGCGGATCCGTTCGAGGCATTATATGGACGGAAGTGCTCTCCTATTTGTTGGGCTGAAATTGGGGGTAGCCAGCATACGGGTCCTGAACTCATTTTAGAAGTATCAGAAAAGATCGTTCAAATTAGAAACCGTATGGCGGCAGCTCGTGATCGTCAAAAGAGCTATGCCGACAAGCGTCGTAAACCGTTAGAGTTTCAAGTAGCTGACATGGCCTTGTTGAATGTCTCACCTTGGAAATGTGTCATTCGTTTTGGGAAACGAGGCAAACTAAATCCTCGTTATGTTGGACCATTCAAAATAGTGAAGAGAATTGGCCCAGTGGAGTATCAACTGGACCTACCCAAAGGACTTAGTGGTGTACACAACTTCTTTCATGTCTCGAACTTGAAGAAATGTCTAGCAGACGAGTCACTCGCAGTTCCTCTTGAGGAACTGCACATCGATGAACAGTTGCGTTTATTGAGGAACCGGTAGAAATCATGGATAGGGAAGTGAAAACGCTTAAACGCAGTAAAATCCCTATTGTTAGAGTTCGTTGGAACTCGAAACGCGGACCGGAATTCAAGCACTCCACGTCAAATTCTTATGGTACTATTCTAATTTTCGGGACGAAAATTCTTTCAACTATGGGATGATGTGACAATCCGGACTTTTAGGATTAACCCCGTTAGTAAATTCCGTTAAATTCTAACCCAGTTAACCTAATTCAAACCTCAGGGACTATTTCTACCTATATGTAAACTTAAATACATGAAACTAGAGGGACTAAGGTTGTAATTATTTCATTCTCGATTTCTGTTGACTTAGGAAAGTCAACATCTTGTATTTTATGCTATGTTGACTTTTTCAACCTTAATCGGGTTTAATCGAACCCTAACCTAAACACGATTTAAATTCAATTAAAGGGCATGATCAGGTTCGCAATCACCCACTAATCGAAAGCCCTATGCTAATTTTGTCAAACAACATTGATACGGTCATGATCCAGAAACCTAGGGTTTGTCCATAAACGATTTGGGGATTTCGATCCTAACAACTTTATAAATGAAATTAAACTATCCTAGTGGCTTCGCAAGGTCCTAATCAATGAAAGCCCTCTGATTCCAACCGTTTCCATTATCGAAATAAATCAATTTGATTATGTGTTCTTCATCTAGGGTTCGACTGGTAGGCTCGGGTTTGGTTTTATAACTCATTTTATTATGAAAACCATCCCACTATTATTATAATATTATATTAATGTGTTTTAGCCCGAAAAACCACCCGTAGGCTCGGGTTTGTTTTTATAACTTATTTTATTATGAAAACCATCTCACTATTATTATAATATTATATTAATGTGTTTTAGCCCGGGAAACCACCCGTAGGCTCGGGTTTGGTTTTATAACTTATTTTAGTATTATTTACCACTTATAAAATAATATGTTTATATTATTTTCAACCCGTGACCCCTATTATAAAATAATATATATTTATATATTATTTTACCTCGTTTATAAACCTCGTATAACGTTTCAAACTAGTTAATAACATAATTATATTTATATTATTTACTCACGTTTATATCCTCGAATAAAAATAATATATTTATTATTTTTGTTATTTAAGTGATTATCGTATATTTTCTACGAGTTCAAAAATAATATATAAATTATATTATTTTCTTAGGCCATTAGTTTAATGGTATAAACGCTCGAATATATTTTATATTATTATTGTCAATCGTCGCGTAACGCATTTATTTTAAATGTTTTGTTAAGAAATCCTTTAATTCCCGTGGACACGTTCGTCTACTCCTTGATCATTAGAGCGTTTTTAGGACGTTCAATCTTCCGTGTCATCGTCACAAATTCCATTATATCCCTAATTATGTTATCATTCTAGGGCATTTGTAAGCCGTTTCGGGCTAACACTTGAGGTTCAAATCTTATTCTCGTGTGAATCTACCTACGCAAATCAGGTGAGTTTCACGGCCCCTTTTACTATTTTAATTTGGGGGAGAAAACATGTCACAACTACTTTTTGATTATTGAAACTCATATGATATCACCATTAAGACTAAGCATAACAAATTATCAGGAAAGTCCTCACACACATCGAACCGTTAATATGGATTTAGTGAGGTAATGCTTAGTAGTACTACTGGGTTTGACAGGCCTCACTCGCATTAGTCGCGCTAACTCGATTGGAGGTTGAACGGGTGAAATGTTAGCCTATTCACTTTGCTAGAGTTGATAGACCTGGCGGGAGGCACGAAAACAATCAGTCATCTTCGGTTGCGAGCGCTTTAGTAAAACAGGAACATAGGCTAGCTACCTATAGATATGCATATTGAATGAAAATAATATGTTAAACGCTTATATGACTTTATTGAAACATGCGAACTCACCAAACTCGTGTTGACACTTTTCTTACATATTTTCTCAAGACGCTAAGCTAAGACACAGGTGCACGACTAGGATATGCATGGAGTCCTATTATTAATTTCTTATTTATTAAGATGTTTAAAGTATTTTTATTTATGTTATTTTGGACTAGAGTTTGGATGCGTTTGTTTTGCGCATTTACTTTTATTTATCGCTTCCGCATTTACCCTGAACTTTTATGATATTTTCATTTGAGTCCCATATAGTGTCGTTTGATGTAACTAATAACTGAGATCTTGGTTTGACACGCATCAAATGGTAAAACTCCGTTAGTGGAATTTGGGGGTGTGACAGATTGGTATCAGAGACATTGGTTATAGAGAACTAGGATTGCATACTAGACTATAACCTCACACATTAGTTACATGGCATAGACATTTGAGTTTGGCACTTATATCTTACGTTACAGGCTATGTCTTCACCACCTTCATCGCCCATTGCACCGGAGCACGATGCTCCCATCTTGCCTTCACCGGAGCCCAAGAGGTGCCTGTCACACCCCCAATTTCAACTAACAGAGTTTTACCGTTTGGGAAGTGATAAACCAGGATCTCAGTCATTAGTTACATTGAACGACACTATATAGGACTAAAATGAAAATATCATAAACGATCAAAGTAAATGCGGAATCGTATAAAGAAAATAAATGCGCAAAACAAACGCGCCCAAAAAGTCCAGTCCAAACATAAATAAAACAGTCTGAATGTAATAAGATATAATTCAAAAATAGGACTCCATGCATGTCCTATATGTGCACCTGTGTCTTATCTTATCGACCTGAGAAAACATGTAAGAAAAGATGTCAACACGAGGTTGGTGAGTTCACAGGTTTCAATATGTAAATAAATGTTTACCAGATTTATTTTACAATCAACATATATATATAAACAGGTAGCTAACCCATGTTCATGTTTGCTATTACACTCGCAATTGTAAACTGACTGTTTGAATGCCTATCAACCATGGTGCACGTTTAGGTCAATATTGCACCCGTTCGATATCCAATCGAGTTAGCGCGACTAACGCGGGTGAGGTTTATCAAACCCAGTAGTACTACCCAACATACCTCACTATACTCATATTTAAACGGTTCGATGTGAGGACTTTCATGATAGAGTTTACGCATAGTCATAACAAGTGATACATAATGAAGTACAAAAATCAAAAAGTGTTTACGTCATGTTTTCTCCCCAAGTTTAAAAGCAGTAAAAGGGGCCGTGAAAACTCACCTGATTGCGTAGAAAGTAATCACACAAGTATGAGATTGAAATCTCAATCGTTAGCCCGACACGGCTCATGAATGCCCTAGAATTATAACAAAATTATTAAGGATAAAATAGGATATGCGATGACGATACGGGATGTTGAACGTCCTAAAAGAAACGCTCTAAAGATCAACGAGTAGACGCATGTGTCCACGGGAATGAGAAATTCTTTATTAATAAGTACGATAAATACGTTACGCGACGAACGGCAAAACAAAATAATATAAATACATATATTCCTATGTGGTACCATCAAATAACGACTTAGATAAATAATATAATTAATATATTATTTTTAAACTTAGAGAATTAATAAGATTAATAAATCACATGACAAAAATAATAAAACTATTATTTTTATTCGAATCATAAAGATGTGGATAATAATATATATAAATATATTATTTATTAGTTTGAATCATTATACTATGATTATAAACGTGGTGAAAATAATATATAAACAAATTAATTTGAGTTCCGGGTTGAAAATAATATAAATATATTATTTTATAAATAAGTTTTAATAAATATGGGTTACAACCCAAATCCGATGCCACGAGTGGTTTTTCCGGACTAAAACATTTTTATATATACAAGTAGTAATATAAGATATTGATTTGATATTAAAATAATGATAGAAATTTGTTTTAAAAATAAAAATGTGTGGAGAGACTCGAACCCGGGTCTCTTCCACACCAGCACACACTCTTAACCAACCAAGCCCGCTAAGGATTCGCGACAGAGATCCAAACAACCGGGTTTTGATTTAGAACTCCCATGAGTTCTCCCCCCCCCCATATCCATTCGCGATTGACCCTAGCCCAAAAACCCTCGAATCCGATAATATTAATTCAAATCAATATAGGGGTTTTGATTGATGAGGTTTCGCGAACCTGAGGGCGAAGTTAATTGCGAAAATAAACAAGTTTGAAGCCTTTAATTCCATATTCTAAAACCGAACCCTAGAATATGAATACGACTTTAATTTGATCGAATCTGATGTTAGAACTCACCGGAAATATGGGGCTTTTACTCAACCAAGGATTGCGAATCTATATAAACGGTTTAATTTGATTTTCGTTACGATTAAGATCAAAATCCCCAAATTGAATAAGAACAAACCCTAGTTTATGAATCTTGAAAATTTCGATAATGATTGGTTCAATTGATATGGGGCTTTCGAAGAGCAGATGATTGCGAGTCTAATCATAAAAATTAAATGACTTTAGATTGAGTCAAGGATTAAAAGCCCCAAATCGCTAGATGAACGAACCCTATATTAAGGGTTGAGTTCAATTCGGTGATATACGATCCAATTAACATAGGGTTATTGATCTAGACACAGAAACGAAACTATAGATGTAAATCATTACCAGAATGCGGTTTGAATTGGAGGTGATCGACTAAAACGACGTCAACGATGATGGGATTGACCTCCGGTGACTCCCACAGCTTCTTCGATTGATTTGGTGTACGTAGCAGCTTCAGCTTGATGCGATTTAGGGGAGTGTATGCTTAATTTGTGAAAACAATACAATAATTCGTTGGATTTGATTGATTTTGTAAAGGGGTCGACGGTTATGAGATTAATAATCATAATTGGGTTGATTGCGAATCAATGACGATAATTAGAGGCTTGATGAGGGTCGTTTAACGCATTGAAGATTGAATCTGTTACGAACTTCAGTAAATTAATAGATTTGGCTTGAAATTTGAAGTCAAAACTTGCGATTTTGACTTCAAAAAGTCAACAGCAAACTAAACCCTTTGATTTTGACTTTTAATAGTCAATAGATTAAGTTTAGAGTAATTACATAACTAGTCCCTGCAATTTTAGTTCAAATGACGATAGAAACAGTCCCTGAGGTTTGAGATTAGGCTAACAGGGTTAGTTTTTAATGGATTTTTAACTAGACGGCTAACGGAGTTAATCTTGAAAAGTCAGATAGTCACATCATCCCCTAGTTAAAAGAATTTTCGTCCCGAAAATAAAATAAAATAAAATAAAAAATTTCCGGATGTCACAGTGTCGGACCAGTCCCGATGATGACTCCACTGAGAATGGTGAGCCCAATCATGTGCGGTCAAGGGATAACCCCCGTGGATGGGATTGGTACCCTGAGATGATCCGGAGTTGGATCGAGATGGAAAGGGTTCCATCCCCATATTTTGGTTCTACATCTTTATCACCGACCCAACCCAGCCTACCATGCACCATGGAGCAGGCTTTTGCAGCTTTCGTGACTATCATGACTCGGGAGATCGGTAACATGAGGGATGCTACTACAGAAATAACCGGCATCCTGCAGCGCGAATCTCAAATAATTGAGGATAAGGAAGAGTTGGAACTTCTTACTGCAGAGCTGACAGTAACAGATCAGCTTCACAACACTCTAGTAGACATAGTCCATGTAACACCCTTAATTAGAAAACCAATTAATAAAACATTTAAACACACACAGAAGCTTTTGTCCCAGAAATTTTTTTTAAACACTCGCGTACCGCGAGACTTTCTGCCCCTCCCCTCGCGTACCACGAGTGAGCTCAGAATTCTGTCACCGAGAACCGGGTCTCTCACGTACCGCTAGAGAACCCACCCTGGTTCTCGCGTATCGCGAGGGACCTATGTAAACAGAAAGTTTACTCAGTTTGCCCAGTTCCATACTTAGCCATTTTTCAACAAATTTTCCATCTTTCACCTATTCAACATGAACCAAAATTTACCAACACTTGGGTAATTGTTTCAAAACATATATACAACATTTATAGACACCAAAACATAGTTCATGTGTCTAATTACACCACAATTAATGGATTTTCCTTTAAATCCCAAAACACCCAAGAATGCATACGAGAACCCTTTACGCCTTGGACTTGACTTGGACCTATATTGGAGCTTTCCCTGCATAACCACGTATATAAATCACCGTTAGTAATGGCGATAAACACATTCAACAAGTAATTACACTTGTTTTCACCCCTTTCACCCATTTGACCCGTTTGCACCCAATTGGTCAATTAAGGTTCTTAACACTTGCATTTTCACTACAAGTCTCATTCTTTTCATATTACATTCATTTACCACCACCCATTCACCCATTTGAAGTATTCCACTCTTCTAATTAGGTTTACTACCTCTTGGTGCGAGTAGAGGTGTACAAAAAAACCGGTTTTGAAATCCAAACCGGTTTCGAACTGAAACCCGACCCGGATGCAAACCGGTTTAGTCGAAACCGGTTTCAAACTGGTTTGAATCAGCGGTTTTGAACCGGTTTAATGTTATGTACGAGACACCGGTTTAGAACCGGTTTTTTTTTAACCGGTTTGCCGAACCGGTTTTCCAAACCGGTTTAAACCGGTTTAACGGTAATATCCGAAAAATGACCGTTGGGTAACGGCTATATAGCCGTTTTTGACCATTAAACCCTATTTTTGACCGTTTTTTTCACCCATTTTAACCCCCAAACACATTATAAATAGGTAGTGGGTGTTTTGGTTAAATCACACTTCTCAAACGCTCAAAAAACGCTGAAAAAACGCTAAAAAACGCTATGGCAACTTCTTCAAGTTTTGGTGTTTCCTCTTCCGAAGTTAGCGTTGTGAGAATCATACCAACAACGAGGAACCCCGCAATTTGGTCAAACTACGATCTATGTGAGATGTCTAACGGGTTGGAACGTGCTCGTTGCAAAAAATGTGGTGGGTTTTTTAAAAAGGATTCGAACTCTACTTTAAAAACTCATATGGAAAAATTTTGCCCGAGTTTGAAGAAAATTCCGCATGAGGGTCAAGCATCTATGACAAGCAAGGGTGGAATTTGGAACTTCGATCCAAATATTGTTCGAGATAGAATGGCGAAATTAGTTATTCAAAGAGGTTTGCCGTTCAACCACTTCGACAACCCGCTCACGATGAGGATGATTCAAGAAGCCCTTCAACCACGTTATCATCAAGTAAGTCGTAATACTCTTAGACGTGATTGTCTAAAAATGTGGAAAAAAGCAAAAAAAGAATTAATTTTAGGTTTTGAAAAATTGGAAACCGGTGTGAACTTAACCACCGACGTTTGGTCGGCTCCACATGGTATTCCCGACTCATATATTTGCGTTACCGCTCATTGGGTTGATCCCAATACGTGGCAAATGATGAAACGTACAATCGCGTTTGATATGTTTGAATATCCTCACACGGGTCAAAATTTATTTCACATTTTAGATGATGTGATAACCGATTTTAAATTACAAAATAAATTATTTTCAATATCTTTTGATAATGCCTCAAATAATACAAATGCGGTTCAAAAATTAATATTAAAATATAATCCGATTTGCAACGGCGCTTTTTTCCATAGTCGATGTATTGCGCACATCATCAACTTAGCCGTGCAAGACGGGCTTGCGGTTGAACCCGTTATTGAATTAAGTAATGCATTTCGAGTCATGCTTAAAGACGTTTTTAGTAGTAGTAAAAAAAGATACCATGAATATATTAGATTATGTAACGATACGGGTTTGATTTGCTTAGGTCCCAATTGGGACCTCCCAACAAGATGGAATTTAACTTATAAAATGTTTCATAGTGCTATACGACAAAAAGATACTTTATCAATTTTTCATGGTATGCTTTCCTCAAAACCGCGTCGTAAAATTCAAAGTTTTCCGTCTACGAGTTGGGACATTCTTGAAAATATAACCGAATTGCTCGAAGTTTTCAAAACCGCCACTACTTTTTTATCCGGGGTTTATTACCCCACAAGTCCCTTGGCTCTTAAACAAATATTTCTAATGTGTAACAAATTAGCCGAACTTGAAAATAAAAATACTTTTTTTACGAGAATGATAAAACCGATGAAAGAAAATTTTGTTAAATATTTTAAAGAAATGCCTCCGGTTATAACTTGTGCCGCCGCATTAAACCCTACAATTAATGTTTACGGTGTTGAAACCTTGATTGATAAAATAACTTACGATTTGGATTTGAATGCCGAAGATATTCATTTTTCAACCGTAACAAAAACTTATTTTAACAAATGTTTGCAAGATTTGTTTGATATTTATTTACATAAATATGGTACAACACAAACCCCACATGATACGATGGGCGCGGGCGCATCAAGTAGCAGCTCGAGGAATGTGAACTTAAATTTGTATAACGAAATGAGAAATGAATTTACTAAACGGGCTAGAGGGTCCACCCCGAGTAGCGAACTCGGAAGGTATACGGGAACAAACTTTTTATCATTTATGAGTCCGGATGTTTTTGAGGACTTTGATATTTTGGCTTGGTGGAAAGGAAACGAATCTACTTTTCTGGTCCTTTCCGCCATGGCCCGTGATTTACTAACCGTCCAAGCTTCCACGGTAGCTTCGGAATCCGTTTTTTCTCTTAGTGGCAGGGTTTTATCTATTCGAAGAACTAGACTCACTCCCGCGGCAATGGAAATGTGCATTTGCTTGAAAGACCATTTGGATGCGGTAGATAGGAGACAAGATAGGGCTTCGCTTGAAGACGAAATTTTGAAGAACTCATACACGAATCTGAGGTTAACCAAGGATTGGCGAGCCCACTTACAAATGAAGAACTCGCCGAAGATGATAGACTACGAGGATCCACTAGTAACTCCGAGAATGACGGCTAATATTAAACAAAAAAACTCCAAAAAATAAAAATATTTTTTTTTCTCGTATTGTAATGTTTAATTTTGTAATGTTTTGTGATTTCCGAACCCCTACAATATGAATCAACGTTGAACTTTATGTTTTTCTTTTTCTCGTATTGTAATGTTTTGTAATTTCGTAATATTTTTTAATTTATTTTATAATTTAAAAAAAAAAAAACCCGAACCGGTCCAGAACCGAACTGAACCGGTTCAACAGGTTCGATGTTTTATACTTACTAAACCGGTTTAACCCGAACCGGTTTTGGTCAAAACCGGTTTACTGTTCGCGTTGACCAAACCGGTTCGGGCCGGTTCGAAACCGGTTCGGTTCAAAAACCGGCTTTTGTGCACCTCTAGGTGCGAGTACTACAACTCGTCTTACCCGCACTTGGATTACCTCAAAGAGCCCTATCTTCCTTGAAGGAAGATCTACACGACCTTATAGAAAGCTCTAGTCATCCTCCACTAGATAGATGCTTTCTATTTGTTCCAACCAATTCCACATTCCTCACCATTTCCGAGGTGACAAACCTCTTGATTCTATCACGCCTGAGTCCTTAAGACGACTTTCATCCATAATTTCTTTTACTTACACATGTGCCCCTCAGACACGATCAAAATTTTAACTAAGTCGTTTCAAAGTTGATTCCATGCCTACCACCCACCTGTGGCTAAGGGTCGGGTCCACTTGCCCGTTATACTCCCTAGGCTTGATTACCATGAACTCTTTGAGAGTACAATCTTGTGGTTCCTTCTCCTTTTCCCTTGACATCTCTTCGAGGGTAAGCTTAATAGTCCCTCTCATTTCCTCCTTCAACAAAGATGTGGTTTGCTCGAAAGCCTTGTCCACGTCTTCCTTTATCACTTCATGTATCTAACGGTTCCCAATTTGCATCATCTGTCATCTCTTAGCTGAGTATTAGAATAGAAACACCTTAACACCCTTACACTTTCAATACCTTAGGGAAATCCGTCTTACATTCACCCTTATATGTATTAAGTATATATATATATATATATATATCTACCTATATACATACATACATATATAATCACCTTCACCTAATCCTTGCAAACGTTCATTGTCATATGGTTATCATAAAGACCTTTGCATATTAGATTGACTATTTTCCACATAAGTCAATTACACCAAATCCACTACATTTACATATTAGATTGACTATTTTCCACATAAGTCAATTACACCAAATTCTCTACATTTACATATTAGATTGAATATTTTTCACATAAGTCAATTACACCAAATCCACTACATTTACATATTAGATTGACTATTTATCACATAAGTCATTTACACCAATATCACCATATTCACATTTTAGTTTGACTATTTTTCACATAAGTCAATTACACCAATTCCATCATATTAGCTTGGCCTTCTACCACTAAAGTCAAATTAATACAATTCCAAACGTACTTCATTCAAGCAATAGCCATACACAATCATTTCCTCTTATTGTATGCATACATATCACATACACCACACATTTATCAACATTACTAAGTAAGTGCAAAGGCACTTACCTTTAGATTTAGAAGATCCCGCACCACCTTCTAGCTTTGCAAAATGATTACCTAAACATATACACCTAGTTTAGTAATCTAACATTCATCAAAATCACAATATAATTGAGTCCATAACTAAATTTTCATTTCCAACCCAAATTGACCCGTTTGGGTTGTTCCCACAACCAAACACCCCCTTTCAGTACAAACTCACCCACTTGAGTTTTCTTTCCAATACCTTGACACTAATTTCTCAGTCAATAACTTTTATTAGGTCAATTTGGTATTTGTTCAAGTGTCTATTACCACCTAAACACTTAATCATCACTAATTCACCATTTTAGCATCAATATCCAAACACCCCCAATTTTCACCACATGGACCCTAACTTTTCAAAATCAAAATCAAATGGTTCTAGAATTTTAATCACCTCTCTTTACCTTTAGTTTAGCTAGATTATCCACAATCCAACACTAATTCACCACATGCATACTAAATTTTTGGATTTCTACAAAAACCCATCAACTAACACATTCATGGTGAAATCAAATGGAAGATTATCACTTACTTGATGTTAGGAATGTGATGTGTGAGCCAAAACCTTCACCAAACAAGCTTCAAATGCACAGTTTGAGCTTCAATTGAGATTTCTCCTTTTGCTCTCTTGAGGTGAACGACCCACACAAAGTAAAAAATCTGTTTTTGACTTTTCCATGGTCAAATATGGCAGATTTGCCATATTTACACATTTAGTCCCTCAACTTTCACTTCACCCATTTCATTCTATTATTAGTTAAAAACTAACATAACCCCATTACTAACTTGAAACCTACTTGTTTCAACTAATTTCATAAATATTATTTTCACCATAATATTTATTAAAATATTTATTTATTTGAAAACGAAACCCGGATTTTGGTTCATTACAAATCACCTCCCCTTATTTAGGTTTCGTCCCCGAAACCCGACTTCACATAAAAAGGTTAGGATAGTATTTGAGCATTTCTTCCTCGGTTTTCCAAGTCATATCCGCCCCCTTCTTATATTTCCATCTCACCAAAACTAGGCTAATCTCTTTATTCCGCAATTTCTTCATCTTTCTATCCAAGATTGCCACCAGTTTCTCAATATAAATTAATTTTTTATTCAGTTCAATATCATCCAAAGGAACAAAAGTAGATTCATCCGCCATACATTTCCGTAAATGAGACATATGGAATGTGTTATGAAGTCTACTTAGTCCCTCCTGTAGCTCCAAACGGTAGGCTGTCGCACCCACCCTTGCTATCACCTTAAACGGTCCGATGAAACATGGACTTAACTTCCCCCGTTTCCTAAACCGTATCTCCCCTTTCCAAGGAGAGACTTTCAAAAGCACAAAGTCTCCCACTTTCCTATTATCCGCATAGGACTTTTGGCGATCTTGAGCCGCCTTTAAGCGAGCTCTAAATTGGTCAATACTACCAATAGTTTCATTGACCACCTCTTTGCTACCAAGCTCCCATTGACTAATTTCACCCCAACACACGGGTATTCCTCCCATACAATGCCTCAAAAGGCGTCATACCAATACGAGAATGGTAGCTATTGCTATAAGAAAATTCCGCCAACGGTAGATGATCGTCCCGGTTACCCCCAAAATCCAACGCACACGCGCGTAACATATCCTTGAGCGTTTGAATCGACCGCTCGCTTTGACCATCCGTTCTTTCTTCAAATCCCCAACAAGTGCTAACACTTGAGCCTCTCAGATTTCATCAATAAGAGATTATGAAAATGTCATCTTAGATGACTTCACCTTGATAGGTGTATGGATCGTCTTCCGGCTAAGAGCATCCGCCACCACATTCACTTTACCCTCATTTAAGCTAGATTAACACTTAACCAGCATTAATTTAACCCAATTCCTACTCCATTTAGCCTTCTACTAAAACCCACCAAGAAAACTCAACAATGGAAGATTCAAAACTACCTCACCAATCCACTCATTGAGACTCAAGGTCTCAAGTTCATACCGCTTAGGATTCGAGGACCCCAACACCCATACATAACACCCCTCGAAGCTCGAGCCTTCAACTCAACCCCTTCTTAACCAAGAAAGCATGCGACTTTCTCAAGTAGGGATACATCAATTTCCTTACTTGAATCCTGTTTTACAACACTGGAGGAAAACCCCTATCCGCGACCCAAACACCCTAAGTACCTCCAATGACTTAATCATAAGTCATCCTTTGAGATCTAAGGATCTTAATCACCGAATCCCCCTTTGAAGTTCGGAGACTTCGGTTTCAAACATCGTTTGTGAAGTCCAAGGACTTCCATCATCATTTATGAAGTTCTAAGACTTCAACCACCATTATGTACACATTCCACCTATGTACATTTCACCCCTTTAAATACATAGTTCCCCTATTTATATCACCATTTGTGTACAATGTACATTTCAACATTCACCCATTGACCATTAAATCTTTAACGGGTCCAAGGATTTCTTCCGAATTCACCACCCCATCCAATAATTGGATTTTCACCAAACCAAAATGGCATACCCAACCGTTCCAAAGAAATACCTCTTCTTTCAGGGACTCCTCAATAAGTTCACAACGACATTGAGTATAAACAACATTAGTTCGGAGATATAAACGTCTATCTTTGGTTAATCGACCACCTATGAGCAGTCAATGCTCTACACACCTGAACTATAGAATCCACAACCCGCGAGACCTTTGGTCAGTTTATCCTACCACCGACCGACAATGCCAAAACGCACTCTTCTATTTTCCTTTTCCACCAAAAAGTTTAGGTACTTTATAACAAAGCACACGGGTGCAATGACCTTTATCAAACCCTCTTTCTCAACAGGAATACTAAATATCCCTTTATACCCTCCGGCTGATGTCAATGGCACAAGCCATGTATACACCAATTCGTATACATCGTGCTTTGCTGTATCTAATGAACACTGATCAACACGCTACCCCTCTGTCAAACTTGACATCAATATGGTTACTAAGTAACCGAACACCTCTTTCACCATAGAAGGATTAAGATTCATGTGATTGCTTCACCCACAACCTTCTGTATTTAAATCATAAAAACATCAACATTATAACACCCTTAATTTTAATGATCCCACTCCACTGTATAACGTCACTAGATAGCATCGGGAAACCCGATCTATTTACATCTTTTCCACGATTCCAAGATTTTGAGCGATACCACAACTAATCATAAAAACTTGCCCGAAATCTTGTTGACCACCACTATTATACGATGTACAGGAAGGAACTCTTCCACTATGCCACCCACCATGGCTTGCAATCAATGGTATTTCAACGTCATCTCTTGAATCCCCCTGATGCATGTGACTTCACGCCCTTATGCCTTTCTCCTCACGAAGAGTAATCCACCAAACCTCTGTCACGCCCCAGAGTCGACTCATCGTGAGTAATACGCCATCCACTAACCACGATGGATTGCTTCAAAAGCCAAAACCATCATAGTGATTCATCATTAATTAATCAACTATTAACTCTCACCCTTTAACTCCCTTGATTCGCACACCACGAACCTTCTTGTGAAAACAAAGTTTTCTTTCCACTTCGGTTCACCAAACGTAGTTCTTTCCGTTCTATAGGCTTCACACGGTTCCTCCCAAGGATTACCTCAAAGAGCCCTATCTTCCTTAATAGAAGATCTACACAACCTGATAGAAAGCTCTAGTCATCCTCCACTAGATAGATGCCTTCTATTTGTTCCAACCAATTCCACATTCCTCACCATTTCCGAGGTGATACACCTCTTGACTCTATCACGCCTAAGTCCTTAAGACGACTTTCATCTACAATTTCTTTTACTTACACATGTGCCCCTCAGACACACCCGATCAAATTTTTAACTAAGTGTTTCAAAGTTGATTCCATGCCTACCACCCACCTGTGGCTAAGGATCGGGTCTACTTGCCCGTTATACTCCCTGGACTTGATTACCACGAACTCTTTGGGAGTAAAATCATGTGGTTCCCTCTCCTTTTCCCTTGACATCTCTTCGAGGGTAAACTAAATAGCCCCTCTCATTTCCTCCTTAAACAAAGATTTGGTTTGCTCGAAATCCTTGTCCACTTCTTCCTTTATCACTTCATGGATCCATGGATCCAACGGTTCCCTATTTACATTATCTGTCATCTCTTAGCTGAGTATTAGAATAGAAACACCTTAACACCCTTACACTTTCAATACCTTAGGGAAATCCGTCTTACATTCACCCATATATGTATTAAGTATATATATATATATATCTACCTATATACATACATACATATATAATCACCTTCACCTAATCCTTGCAAACGTTCATTGTCATATGGTTATCATAAAGAACTTTGCATATTAGATTGACTATTTTTCACATAAGTCAATTACACCAAATCTACTACATTTACATATTAGATTGACTATTTTCCACATAAGTCAATTACACCAAATTCTCTACATTTACATATTAGATTGATTATTTTCCACATAAGTCAATTACACCAAATCCACTATATTTACATATTAGATTGACTATTTACCACATAAGTCATTTACACCAATATCACTATATTCACATTTTAGTTTGACTATTTTCCACATAAGTCAATTACACCAATTCCATCATATTAGTTTGACCTTCTACCACTAAAGTCAAATTAATACAATTCCAAACATACTTCATTCAAGCAATAGCCATACACAATCATTACCACTTATTGTATGCATACATATCACATACACCGCACATTTATCAACATTACTAAGTAAGTGCAAAGGCACTTACCTTCAGATTTAGAAGATCCCGCACCACCTTCTAGCTTTGCAAAATGATTACCTAAACATATACACCTAGTTTAGTAATCTAACATTCATCAAAATCACAATACAATTGAGTCCACAACTAAATTTTCATTTCCAACCTAAATTAACCCGTTTGGGTTGTTCCCACAACAAAACACCCCCTTTAATTCAAACTCACCCACTTGAGTTTTCTTTCCAATACCTTGATACTAATTTCTCAATCAATAACTTTTATTAGGTCAATTTGGTGTTTGTTCAAGTGTCTATTACCACCTAAACACTTAATCATCACTAATTCACCATTTTAGCAGCAATATCCAAACACCCCCAATTTTCACCATATGGACCCTAACTTTTCAAAATCAAAATCAAAATCAAAATCAAATGGTTCTAGAATGTTAATCGTCTCTCTTTACCTTTAGTTTGGCTAGATTATCCACAATCTAACACTAATTCACCACATGCATACTAAATTTTCAGATTTCTAAAAAACCCATCAACTAACACATTCATGGTGAAATCAAATGGAAGATTATCACTTACTTGATGTTAGGAAGGTGATGTGTGAGCCAAAACCTTCACCAAACAAGCTTCAAATGCACGGTTTGAGCTTCAATTGAGATTTCTTCTTTTGCTCTCTTGAGATGAACGACCCACACCAAGTAAAAAATCTGATTTTGACTTTCCCATGGTCAAATATGGCATATTTGCCATATTTACACATTTAGTCCCTTAACTTTCACTTCACCCATTTTATTTTATTATTAGTTAAAAACTAACATAACCCGATTACTAACTTGTAACCCACTTGTTTCAACTTATTTCATAAATATTATTTTCACCATAACATTTATTGAAATATTTATTTATTTGAAAACGAAACCCGGATTTTGATTCATTACAGTCCAGCACGTGGAAGCAAGAATGGACACATAAGTGGATGCCACTGAAGGAATCTTGACCAGGGTTGCACATCTAGAGGCACAACTTGAGGCTGTCCTTTGGCAAGGAGATGCACCGGCTTCTAATTCGTAGGAGGAGATACCAACTGATGATGAGTAGCCCGTTGAGGAGGGGGATGCACTGTCGTGTATTTCCTTAGAGGACGATGATGTCTGATGTCTTATCCCATCGTATCTTTCCTTATATTATATTATGTTTTGTTTATTTCCTTTCTATTTCAAAACCTAGATGTGTAAGGTTGTTCCCATTCAATAAAGATCTTAAGAAATTTAATGTTTTTAATTATTTATTTTGTAGCCGTTACAATTTATTTAATCACAAAATATTAGATGTTGTGTTTAGTAATCCTTATTTTACTTGTACATATATGATGTTGAAATGCGATATATTTCTCATTATTTGTAATTGTGAATGTGAAGAAGCATGTCTGGACGTGGACGCGGAGGTCGTAATGGTGGTCGAGGCACCATCAATATGACGGCAGCAGAGCTAGCAGCACTTATCAATGATAGTGTGGCTGAAGCTTTAGCAGCACAGAATGTTGCAGGTAAATACAATACCTATTGACTCGTAAAGTCAATTCATCCATCAAAGCGTCTTTCCCAAACCTTATAACCTCAATTATGTATTTCATTTCTAATCCAGGCCACCAAAATAATCAGCTGGCATGCACTTTTAAGACCTTCATGTAGTGTAAGCCCCACACTTTCAGTGGAGCAGAAGGAGCCGTCGGTCTGCTTCGATGGTTTGAAAAGGTTAAATCTGGGTTTGCCATGTGCAACTGTCCTCAGGCAAACCAAGTCAAGTTTGCATCAGGTACTCTGGAGGGCCCTGCTCTCACCTGGTGGAATGCCCAAGTCCAGATGTTGGGTCTGGCTATGGCTAACGCACTGCCATGGGAAGAATTCAAGACTATGATGAAGGAGGAGTACTGTCCTCGAGATGAGATTCAGAAGTTAGAGGGAGAATTCTGGAATCTAAAAATGGAGGGTTTCGAGATTGAACTTTACACTACTCGCTCCCATGAGCTTGCTACTATGTGTCTCCACATGGTGACCCCCGACTATAAAAGGATTGAACTGTACATCGACGGTTTAGTGCCTCAGATCCAAAGCATGGTCACCTCATCAAACCCTACCACCATTCAGCAGACAATCAGACTTGCCCATAAATTGATCGATTAGGCGGTGACTCACGGAACACTACCCCCGAGGGGTTCAGCTTCCAAATCCACCGACAACAACAAACGCAAGTTTGACCACAACTCCCACTCCAAGGGATCCCAGTCTAACCAACCCCATCAGCATCAGCGTAGGTTTGAGCCTACCAAGACCTTCAACCAGTCGACCTCTTCAGGTCAAAACCAAGGAGGATATACGGGGAAACTTCCTAAGTGCAACAAATGTAACTACCACCACCTCGGTGCTTGTGACAAGAACGGTTGCCACTGGTGTGGCAAAATGGGCCATATTTCCAAGGACTGTAGAGGTGAATTGCAATCCAAACAGCCCTTCCAACAACCTAGGTCTACCAGAGGTTGCTTTGAATGCGATAAGGAGGAACATTTCCGAAAGGATTGTCCACGGTTGAAGAATGGTGGTAATGGCAACAACAATAATCACCACCAATGCAACAACGGTAACAATAATGGCCATAGTGGAGGAAATGGTGCGAAGGGACGAGCCTTCGTGCTTGGATCAGGAGAAGCCAGATATGATCACCATGTGGTTACCGGTAAGTTTCTCTTAAACAATTACTTTGCTTCTGTCCTTTTTGACACCGGTGCTGATAGGAGTTTTATATCTAAAAAGCTTAGTGACTTGATAAAAGAAACTCCAACCCTGCTAGAAGCTAAGTACATTGGTCAGATAATTGAAGCACCCACATTCTTAAGGGTTGTAAGCTTGAATTGACCGGTCATAAACTTGATATTGACCTTATGTCGGTCACACTTGGTAGTTTCGACGTAATTGTCGGTATGGTTTGGTTATCTAAGAACCAAGCCAAAATTGTCTGTCGTGAGAAAATCGTTCGCATTCCTCTCTCGAGTGGAGAAACCCTTTCTGTCCAAGGCGAAAGGAGTGGTGCAGTCGTTGGCATCATATCCTTCATGAAAGCACAGAAGTGTCTTCAAAAAGGTAATACTACTATTTTGGCTCTCGTCCCTGAGCAGCCATCTGGGAGAAGAAGATTGATGATATCCCAATTGTACGCGACTATCTGAAAGTATTTCTAGAATACTTTTCTGGTCTGCCACCGCATCGTCAAGTAAAATTTCAAATCGACCTAGCACCCAGAGCAGCGCCGATTGCTCGGGCACCTTACAGACCGACACCCAGTGAATTGCAAGAGCTATTCACTCAACTACAAGAGTTGTTGGAAAAAGGTTTCATCTGACCAAGCTCATCGCCATGGGGAGCTCTAGTCCTGTTTGTCAAGAAGAAGGACGGGACTTTCCGTATGTGTATCGACTATCGTGAGCTGAACAAAGTGACGATCAAAAATTGTTATCCTCTACCTCGCATAGATGATCTGTTTAATCAACTCCAAGGATCAAGCTTCTATTCCAAGATAGATCTTAGATCTGGTTACCATCAATTGAGAGTCCGAGATGAGGATATCTCTAAGACTGCCTTCAGAACTAGTTACGGCCACTATGAGTTTATGGTCATGCCTTTCGGATTAACCAACGCACCTGCGGTGTTCATGGACCTCATGAACCGCGTGTGTAAACCCTACTTTGATCAATTTGTCATCGTTTTCATTGATGACATCCTCATCTATTCCAAGAACAAGGAGGAACATGAGGAGCATCTATGTTTGGTTCTAGAATTGCTAAAGCAAGAGCAACTGTATGCTAAGATTTCCAAGTGCGAATTCTGGATTCGTGAAGTTCAATTTTTAGGACATGTGGTTAACGAGAACGGAATACATGTCGATCCATCTAAAGTGGAAGTGATCAAGAATTGGGTAACACCGACGACTCCGAACGAGGTGCGAAAATTTCTGGGATTGGCTGGCTATTATCGTCGATTCATCGAGGGATTTTCCAAAATCGCCCAACCTCTCACTGCCTTAACCCAGATGGGTAAAATCTATAACTGGGGCGACACTCAAGAGTCAGCATTCCAACTCTTTAAGCAGAAACTCTGCAGTGCACCCATCCTAGCTCTTCCAGAGGGGACAGATTATTTTGTGGTGTTCGATGCATCTATTCTGGGTCTTGGTTGTGTGTTAATGCAATGAGAGAAAGTGATCACATACGCTTCACGGCAACTGAAAATTCACGAGAAAAACTACACCACTGATGACCTAGAGTTGGGAGTCGTAGTTTTTGCACTAAAGATACGGAGACATTACTTGTACGGTACCAAGTGCACTATCTACACCGGTCACAAGAGTCTTCAGCGTATCTTTGAGCAAAAAGAGTTGAACATGTGACAGCGTCTTTGGGTCGAGCTCTTGAATGATTATGACTGTGCGATCAGATATCATCCGGGCAAGGTGATGTGTTTGTGAATTAAGTATAAAAACATAAATAAATATATTTTTAAGATAATTGATTTCACAAGATCGGGTTTTAAATTTATAAATTAAAATGATAATTACGTTAACTTAAAACACACACAATAGGCAAGTGTACATATCGCAGCGTAATATAGTCAGGTAAGAACCAAGTATCGAACCAATGGACACGGTCGAGTTCCAATACTCAACTTTTGTTATCATTTAGTCGGATTAATTAGTAAATGTGTTTTGTGTGCTTGTGAAGCAGAAAAGTAAATGACGGTAAAGTAAATAACATAAAAGTAAAAATGTGTGTGAAGTGTGTAACAGAAATGTAACAAGCAGAATAGTAAATAGCGAAAAGGTAAATAAAGCGAAAATGATCAGATTACGAGATGTATTGCTTCGGGATTCGAATCATCTTGGTACATGATAATGTTAAGTTAACTAATTAGTGGTATGACAACTACAAACTTGTGACCCGGGTCACCGCTAGAGCCTCGTCCTCACTACATTTGATTTGCAAATTATATTCTTTAAAAAGTGGTAGTGCCTCCCGTTAGGGACAACATTTACCCTCAACCCATCGAATGGTCATCTCCAAGTTAGTTAAAGACATCAGACTCAAAATGCTTTATACTAAGTTAAATAGGTGATTATATTTTGCTCACCAGGAGGCGGTGTAACAATGAGACCAAGTATAAAGATGTACCGTTCCCAACATGAGTTCACCAATTCTTGGTCGCATAATAATCTCGTATAAAGACGTACGATCTTAGAAGTATAGACCAAGCCTTGGCTTATCAATCTCTCCTCGTAAAAAGACGTACGAGTTTCAAAGGAAGTTTGATTAAAAAGGGTTTTACGATCTTACTCTTTAAAATCAAGACACTCACAAATATAAAGACGGATTTAGTTAATAATAAAATCCCATCAAAAGATGGTTTTTGAGGACGAATTAGTTAAAGACACAAACATACCACTTCATTAATAGGTTAAAAATTAACATGCACCAAACATCATCTTCACCCTAGCAATACAAGGAAGTTTTAGCCACGAATGGCCATAACGACTAGCGTAATGATGAGTTTCGTAGGCTCCCCTATTGTGAAATAAGGAGTAAGAGCCCCTCTACTCTCTACTCTAACTATGAGAATACTCTCTTCTTGAGTGTTATTTTGCTCTAGATTGGTGTGTGTAATGAAGAACTCAAGCCTCCTATTTATAGGCCTCAAAATGTGCAATGCACGGCCGTAATGTGGGATTATTATATATGTTAAATATGTATAAATGATGACATATCACAAGGCTAATGTGGTAGATGATGCCCTAAGTCGAAAGGAAACCAAGCCCAAACGAGTTCGAGCATTACATCTTACTATTCACATCGGATTACCCGATAAAATCCGTAGTGCTCAACTCGAAGCCCTTAAAAAGGAAAACCTACCATTGGAAGCCACACGCGCTATGGAAGAGCAACTTGATGTTAAATCTGACGGAATTCGCTACTTCGCCGAGCAAATATGGATTCCAGTGTACGAAAACTTAAGGGAACTAGTCATGGATGAAGCTCATAGATCTCGTAACTCTGTTCATACAGGTTCGGAAAAGATGTACCATTCCCTAAAGGTGCTATATTGGTGGCCAAAGATGAAGGCCGATATAGCCACCTACGTGAGCAAGTGCCTGACTTACGCAAAGGTCAAAGTAGAATACCAAAAGCCTTCTGGTCTAATTCAAAAACCAGAGATTCCTATGTGGAAATGGGAGCAAATATCTATGGACTTTATCACTAAATTTCCCCGAACTCCTAGCAGATGTGACACCATCTTTGTAATCGTCGATCGTTTAACAAATTTGCTCACTTCTTAGCAATCAAAGAAACAGACAAAATAGAGAAGCTTACTCGTATTTATTTGAAAGAAGTAGCCTCTCGGCATGGGGTGCCAATTTCTATCATTTTGGATCATGACGCACGATTCACCTCGCGTTTCTAACAATCTTTACATAAAGCTTTAGACACGCGTCTAGATATGAGCACGACATACCATCCTCAAACATATGGCCAAACGGGACGTACTATTCAAACCCTGGAGGATATGCTACGAGCTTGTGTGATTGATTTCGGTAACACTTGGGAGTCTCACCTACCTTTGGTGGAGTTCTCCAACAACAACAGTTATCACACTAGCATCGAAACGGCTCCATCCGATGCATTATATGGACAGAAGTGTCGCTCTCCTATTTGTTGGGCTGAAGTTGGGGATAGCCAGCGTACGGGTCCTGAACTCGTTTTAGAAATATCAGAAAAGATCGTTCAAATTAGAAACCGTATGGCGGCAGCTCATGATCGTCAAAAGAACTATGCCGACAAGCGTCGTAAACCGTTAGAGTTTCAAGTAGGTGACATGGCCTTGTTGAATGTCTCACCTTGGAAAGGTGTCAATCGTTTTGGGAAGCAAGGCAAACTAAATCCTTGTTATGTTGGACCATTCAAAATAATGAAGAGAATTGGCCCAGTAGCGTATCAACTAGACCTACACAAAGGACATAGTGGTGTATACAACGTCTTTCATGTCTCGAACTTGAAGAAATGTCTAGCAGACGAGTCACTCGCAGTTCCTCTTGAGGAACTACACATCGATGAACAGTTGCGTTTCATTGAGGAACCGGTAGAAATCATGGATACGGAAGTCAAAACGCTTAAACGCCGTAAAATCCCTATTGTCAGAGTTCGTTGGAACTCTAAATGCGGACTGTAATTCACGTGGGAGCGTGAGGATCAGATGATGCGCAAGTATCCTCGTCTATTCAAGCACTCCACGTCAAATTCTTAGGGTACTATTCTTATTTTCAGGACGAAAATTCTTTCAACTAGGGATGATGTTACACCTCAGAAAAAAAAATTATTATAATTTTCGGGACAAAAATTCTTTCAACTAGGGGATGATGTGACAATCCGGACTTTTAGGATTAACCCCGTTAGTAAATTCCGTTAAATCCTAGCCCAGTTAACCTAATTCAAACCTCATGGACTATTTCTGCCTATATGTAAACTTAAATACATGAAACTAGAGGGACTAAGGTTGTAATTATTTCATTCTCGATTTCTGTTGACTTAGGAAAGTCAAAATCTTGTATTTTATGCTCTGTTGACTTTTTGAACCCTAATCGGGTTTAATCGAACCCTTACCTAAACACGATCTAAATTCAATTAAAGGGCATGATCAGGTTCGCAATCACCCACTAATCGAAAGCCCTATGCTAATTTTGTCAAACAACATCAATACGGTCATGATCTAGAAACCTGGGGTTTGTCCATAAACGATTTGGGGATTTCGATCCTAGCAACTTTATAAATGAAATTAAACTATCACAGTGGCTTCGCAAGGTCCTAATCAATGAAAGCCCCCTGATTCCAACTGTTTCCATTATCGAAATAAATCAATTTGATTCTATGTTCTACATCTAGGGATCGACTCTTCGATGTGTAAATAAACAATTCTAAACGCGATGCTTTTGCACTTAATCATAACCATAGGTTCGTTATGAACCGACTAACAAAACCCATGTGGTTTTTCAACTGATCGCGAACGAAATTAATAGTATTGGGACCGGATTCGAATGTGTTTGCGTACGGGAGGGATGAACACTGGACTTGTATGTTAAAACTATTTGGAATCGAACCTGTGTGCGATTCGCTAGCGGGCTGAGATGGTTAAGACAGTGTGCTTGTGTGCAAGAGACCCGGGTTCGAGTCTCTCCACTGGCTTTTCCTTTTAAACATTGTTTTAAGCATTATTTTATTATGAAAACCATCCCACTACTATTATAATATTATATTAATGTGTTTTAGCCCGGGAAACCACCTGTAGGCTCGGGTTTGGTTTTATAACTCATTTTAGTATTATTTACCACTTATAAAATAATATGTTTATATTATTTTCAACCCGTGACCCCTATTATAAAATAATATATATTTATATATTATTTCACCTCGTTTATAAACCTTGTATAACGTTTCAAACTAGTTAATAATATAATTATATTTATATTATTTACTCACGTTTATATCCTCGAATAAAAATAATATATTTATTATTTTTGCCACTTAAATGATTATCGTATATTTTCTAAGAGTTCAAAAATAATATATAAATTATATTATTTTCTTAGGCCATTAGTTTAATGGTAGAAATGCTCGAATATATTTTATATTATTATTGTCAATCGTCGCGTAACGCATTTATCTTAAATGTTATGTTAAGAAATCCTTTAATACCCGTGGACACGTTCGTCTACTCCTTGATCATTAGAGCGCTTTTAGGACGTTCAATCTTCCGTGTCGTCGTCACAAATCTCATTATATTTCTAAATATTATGTTATAATTATAGGGCATTTGTAAGCCGTTTTGGGCTAACACTTGAGGTTCAAATCTTATTCTCGTGTGAATCTACCTACGCAAATCAAGTGAGTTTCACGGGCACTTTTACTATTTTAATTTGGGGATGAAAACATGTTACCATTACTTTTTGATTATTGAAACTCATATGATATCACTGTTAAGACTATCAGGAAAGTCCTCACACACATCGAACCGTTAATATGGATTTAGCGAGGTAATGTTTAGTAGTACTATTGGGTTTGATAGGACTCACCCGCGTTAGTCGCGCTAACTCGATTGGAGGTCGAACAGGTGAAATGTTAGCCTATTCACTTTGCCAGAGTTGATAGACCTGGCGGGAGGCACAAAAACAATCAGTCAGCTTCGGTTGCGAGAGCTTTAATAAAACAAGAACATAGGCAAGCTACCTATAGATATGCATATTGAATGAAAATAATCTGTTAAACGCTTCTATGACTTTATTGAAACCTGTGAACTCACCAACCTCGTGTTGACACTTTTCTTACACGTTTTCTCAGGATGCTAAGCTAAGACACAGGTGCACGACTAGGACATGCATGGAGTCCTATTGTTAATTTCTTATTTATTAAGACGTTTAAACTATTTTTATTTATGTTATTTTGGACTAGACTTTGGACGCATTTGCTTTGCGCATTTACTTTTATTTATTTCTTCCGCATTTACTCTGAACTTTTATGTTATTTTCATTTGAGTCTCATATAGTTTCGCTTGATGTAACTAATGACTGAGATCCTGGTTTGTCACGCACCAAACGGTAAAACTCCGTTAGCGGAATTTGGGGGTGTGACAACAGCTGATAAAAGAGCTCAACCGAAACATCCCGAAGACTACGGAAGAAACTCTGGAAAAGGCATAAGCTTTCTTGAGAGGAAAGGAAACAACACAGGCATTAGAAGGTAGCCGAAAAACAAAGAACCCTACATGGAAGAGTTATCCACCAACAAGAAAAAGCCAACACCGCTTACAGCCTTTCGTTGAGAGGCTATCGACGAGCCATTTCCACGAGCATCGACGGCCATACGAAAGACCTGAGAAACCTTATGGCCGGTCCAAACCCCGGGAAGAAGATAGGGGGAAGAGCTCACAGTTTACAGCACTGACCGAGACCCCAAAGGAGATCCTAGCAACAGAAGAAGAAAAGTTTAACTTTCAGCCACCAAAAATGGTTAACAAGCCACCCGATACGAAAACGGCCCATCGATACTGCGAGTTCCACGGTGATACGGGTCACCACACGAATGACTATTTTCAGTTGAAAAACGAATAGAGGCGGCTGTACAGTCAGGAGAACTAGCTCACTTGATAAAAGATATCAAGAACAAGAAGCCAGAGGACAGATAGGAGAAATAAAAAGGAAAAAAGAAAGAAATACTAATGGTGACCAGACAGGGGCAAACCAGATCACACAGCAAAGGCCAGGAATTATCCAAAGAAGAAATCACTTTCCCTCTGATAGCCCCGAGTAAGTCAGCATGGTCACCCATGATAATACAAGCAAACATTGAAGAACAAGAAGTAAGGCGAGTATATCTTGATGGAGGAAGTGCATCAGAAATCATCTACGAGCATTGCTTCCTCCAACTGGAGGAAGAAACGGGAAGAAGCTCACGCCTTCTACCACTCCTTTGGTCGGATTCTCAGGAGAGAAAGTATGCCCAGTCGGTGAGATAAAACTAAAGGTCTCCTCGGGTAAAGGAAGATTTAGGAGAACCGAAGAATTGTTATTTATGGTGGTTCGGTCACCATCGCGGTACAACGCCATCATCGGAAGGTCGGGGATAAGCGCGTTCGAAGCTGTGGTTTTTACAGCCCATGTTGTAATGAAGTTTCCTACAAAGATAGGAACATGCACTATCTATCCCTTTCCAGAAGCCCTAATGATAGGACTAACAGAAGAGGGGATCACAGAGGGAAAAGTGAACATCAACGCCGACTACCCGGAGCAAAAGGTCAACATCGGGCCCGGCCTATCAGACCGGGGGAAAAGAAGTTGATACATATCTTGCGAAAAAGCAAAGACGTGTTTGCATGGTCACCAGCAGACATGACAGGTGTCCCCAGAAAGACCGTAGAGAACACCCTCCAGATCAGTTCAACCCAGACACCGGTTATTCAGAAGAAACGAAGTTTGGCCCCAGACAGAAGCAAAGCAGTCAGAGAAGAGGTGAACAAGCTGGAGTCAGCAGATATCCTCCGAGAGGTCAAATACCCCACATTGGTTGCAAACCCATTAATGGTAAAAAAAAAGTCTGACGGAAGCTGGAGTATGTGTGTAGATTTCAAAGACCTCAACAAATCATGCCCCAATGACTACTACCCGCTCCCAGAAATCGACCTAAAAATGGACGCTCTAACAGGTTTCAACCTAAAATGCTTCCTGGACGCATACAAAGGTTACCACCAAATAAAAATGAGCAGAGCAGACCAAGGAAAATGGCCTTTCACACTACTAGAGGTATCTTCTGTTACAATAAAATGCCATTTGGTCTAAAAAATGCAGGAGCCACTTACCAAAGGTTGATAGACAAAGCCTTCGAAGACCAGCCGGGTAAGAACATGGAAGCATACGTAGATGACTTGGTCATAAAAAGCCAAGACGAAGATACCATGATCAGGGACATAGAGAAAACATTCAGCCACTTGCGAAAGATCAACATGAAGCTGAACCCGGGTAAATGTTCGTTCAGTTTCAAAGAAGGCAGTTTCCTGGGGCATGTGGTCAACAAGCAGGAGATTCGGGCAAACCCTGACAAGGTCAAAGCCATATGGGACATGAAATCCCCAAGAAGCAGAAAAGAGGTGCAGAGCCTAAACGGTAAGTTAGCTGCCCTACATAGATTTCTATCAAAGTATGATGAACGTTCCTTACCATTCTTTAAAACATTAAAAGGTTGCTCAAAAAAGACAGATTTCCAGTGGGGCCTGGAGGCCGAAGAAGTTTTCCACAGCATGAAAAGTTACATCTCCGGGATACCAGCAATGGTAGCTCCCCAAGAGAAAGAACAGCTCTTCTTGTACGTCGCAGCCGGGGAAGAAGCCATGAGTGCAGTACTCATAGCCGAAAGAAAGGGCCGTCGGTTGCCTATCTATTTTGTAAGTCGGGCACTGAAAGAGGCGGAAACAAGATATTCTAACCTATAATGCATGGCTCTAGCTGTAGTGCATGCAGCAAAACGCCTAAGAAGATACTTTCAAGCACACAATGTGCAAGTCCTTACAAATCACCCACTGAAAGAGATTCTGACAAAACTAGAGTCATCCGGAAGATGGGGGAAATGGGCAATATCCCTGGGGGAGCATGGAATCACATATGCTCCCGGAACAGTGATCAAAAGGAAAGCATTGGCAGACTTCATCATCGAAGAACTCGGAGATGGAAAAGAAGTCCAGCACATCTCCACAGCCCAACAAGATCCTCCTACGGGCGAATGGATCTTGTACACGAATGGAGCCTCAAGTGCTGAAGGATCTGGAGGAGGCCTCATCTTGGTCGACCCAGAAGGAAAAGAGATCACATACACGTAACGCCTAAACTTCCCCAGCATGAACAATGAAGCTGAATATGAGGCGTTCCTTGCAGGACTCCGGATGGCAAAGAAATTGGGGACAAGATACCTTGCTACTCATGTAGATTCTTTGTTGGCGGCAAATCAAGTAAACGAAGAATACGCGGTAAAAGATCCGTCAATGCAACAATACAAAGAGTTGGCCAAGCAACTAATGAAAGAATTTGGCAGATGCACAGTCACACAGGTGTCACGAACGCAAAAAAAAAGGCGGATGCGCTAATCAAATTGGCATCATTTACCTTCGCACATCTAACCAAAAAAGTGTTAGTTGAAGTCCAGGAAAGCATCTCCATCTCAGCTAAGGAGGTGGGAGATATAGTAGAAGAAGAAGGGGAAACATAGATGACACCCATCAAAGATTACTTGGTAACAGGGGTACTACCAGAGAACGAAACAGAGGCAAGGCACATGATACTGAAGGCAGCAAGCTACACTATGGTTGAAGGGCAGTTGTTAAAAAATCCTACTTGTCACCACTCCTACGACGTGTTGGCCCAATCCAGAGTAACTACATCATTAGGGAAGTCCATATGGGAGCATGTGGAACACACGCTAGGCCACGAACGGTGGTATCAAAGATCATGAACCTAGGGTATTACTCGCCCACAATGCATAAAGACACACTCGAAGAAATCAAAAGTGTGAAAGCTACCAATTGCATGCCCGACCGCGCATGTTCCCAGGCACAACCTGGTAACTATCAACTCAGCATGGCCCTTTTACAAGTGGGGCATGGACATCGTCGGCCCTTTCCCGAAAGGGGCATTCAAGGTAAAATTCCTTTTAGTCGATGTCTATTACTTCACTAAGTGGCCAGAGGTTAAACCCCTAGCCACTATCACTGGGAAACAAGTGGTTAAATTTTTCTGGGAAAACATCGTTTGCCGTTTTGGGCTTCCAGGTGAACTAGTAACAGATAATGGAAAAAAATTCGAGGATGAACCATTTAAAGGATGGTGTAAAATTTTTTATATAAAACAAATATTTACATCAGTAGCCCATCCACAAGCAAATGGCCAAGTAGAGCGTATGAACAGAAGTATTGTGGAAGGCTTGAAGACAAGGCTAGAACGATATGGGCAGAATTGGCTAGAAGAACTGCCAAGTGTTCTATGGGCCATAAGGACAACGGAGAAGAGACACCATTCAGCCTCACCTTTGGGTCAAAAGCAATGATCCCAGAAGGGATAGGAGTAATGTCTACAAGGCGAAGCATGTTCAGTGAATCGAACAACACCCCCGAAATCTCCATCAACCTGAACTTCTTAGAAGAACAAAGAGATAATGCCTACATCAAAGAAGCCCGGTACAAGCTCCAGATGGAAAGGTATTACAATGCCCGGGCAAGGCCAGAATCATTTCGCCCGGGGGATCTGGTACTAAGTAAAATGAGGACAGCAGACAGCAGGACACAGGGAACCTGGGCCCAAGGTGGGAAGGCCCGTATCAAGTCAAAGAATGTCACAAAGGGGGATCCTACAAGCTGAACTACATAGATGGGAGGCCAGTCCCCATGCACTGGAATGTGGCCAACCTGCGTCGATTCCACGCCTAAAGACAACCACAAGAAAGACTGCAAACAAAAAAAGATGTTACACCTTTTTACAGATCAATGTAACGATAACGATAGGGCAGAATTCACCAATCAATTTCTTTTGTAAGCCAACAGGCTATGTGTAATGTAACATCCTGAATACAATCAAGATGCAGTCTTTACATCCAAAGTATGTCTTTATTAACACAGACTTGCTAACATAACAAGGGACGCCTTGTGGTCCCTGGAATTCCATGTCTAACTACCTAGAAATCTTGCCACAACAAAGGAAAGACGGGATATGGCTTTGTCCTACCCAAAAAAAGGGTTTAAGCACCTGGTATAAAATAGCTCCATGAGTTCTGGCATTGTCCTTCTCATGCAAAAGGTTGAGCACCTAGTATAAAATAGCTCCATGAGTTCCGGCCTTGGCCTTCTCATGCAAAAGGTTGAGCACCTAGTATAAAATAGCTCCATGAGTTAGGGCCTTGTCCTTCTCATGCAAAAGGTTGAGCACCTAATATAATTCGGCTCCATGGGTCTGGACTTGACCAACACATGCAAAAAACATATTGCGCAATACACCATATAGAAAATGCGAAATAAAAGCATCCACAAAAACTAACAGTATGCCATACACAAGGCAATCACGTCAAACATAGAACAGAAACAACGATTGTTTAAACAGACATACAAAAGACTAAAACCCGTTCGACGGACATACAAAACGAAAGATTAAAAGTTTCAAACACATCAGATAGGCCATGCTAGACCACGCATCAGGAAAACTTAAAACAACCTAGGGATCCCGCAACATATTGTCATCCCCGGCTTCAGCACGATCAGCAACTTCCTCCTCCATCCCAGCCACGTCAGCTGCAACCTTAGCCTTCCCAGCATCTGAGTTACCTGCATTAAATAAAGGGACCGGGGCAGGGCGTTTCCCCGACTTAGGGGCCACATAAGGAGGCAGCGAAGAAACACCAGGGCTGGCATGAGTTTGCATTGTTTGAACACTCCCAGCACCAAACAGATTCTTTTTCACAGGTACCTCAGGGAGTATCTCTCAAAACATGAACAATGGATTGGAACCACAGGCAGATAAAACATTCAGATAGGGAAAAGAGGCACCCTCAAAGGCTTGCACAGCTGAGATGAGCTGGTTCTTAGACTTAGGACGGTAAGAATGACAATCTGTCACAGGCATCTTGCTCACAGCACAACGATAACCAAGCCGCACACCACGGCATTCACCATAAGCAACCGCGGCCTCCTGAATGGGCCCAGCGGAGTTAAAAACTCTTTACTCACAAATAAATTACGAACCACAAAATGCAACCCTTCCTCAATTAACCACCTTTTGTCAACGCAAATGTCCTCAAGTGAACGCTGAAAATCCTGGTTAACCTGAACAAGCTGAGATATGGACGACCTCATTTTTTCCTCACGAGCCTTGAACTCTTTCTTTTCCGCTGTGAATGCGGCTACATCCCTGTCCAATTATGCACAGCCATCCTCTGTTGCAGCCTACAGGGCAGTTAGTTCGTCAGCCAGTTGACGTTCACGCTCTTGGCTCTTAGCAAGTTTCTCCTCCAGCATTCGGACCTCGCTCATCTTCCCATCCTTCAAGTCAACCATCTCTTTTTTCAAACCAGATATCCTACCCCGTAAGAGTGCAACCTTTTTAACACTCTGCTGTTGGTAGGACTCAAAGGCTGCTAACTTCCTGTACGCATCTGGAAGACAGCTACCAAGTATGGCCCACGATACACACATTTGATTGTACAGCTGATCAATGTTTAAATGTTGGTTGGCCAACTGTTGCCCAGGGGTGGTAAAATGGGTAATCATTTCCTGACTAACTGATGCGCCGGTAAACAGGTCCTTGTTTAAAACATTAAACTTTGGAGCAAAAACAGAATTGGCATTATCCGGGGTAAGCTCAACACGATCGCTACCTTGGGAAGGACGAGTGGATGACTCCTCGGAATCCATCACAACCATAGCACGGGAAGAACAACCAACATCAGCAGAAGGAGTAGCCTGGGCAGCAATGGTCAGGTTTTTCCTCTTGGAAGCACGAGTGGGGGGACGCTTGGAAGGAATAACTTCTTTCTCTTACGAGTAGAAACAGTGGTAACAAGAGCATCAGGGAGTACATCCTCATCACGATCAGAAACCGACAAATTAAAAGGACTAACAGGAGGGTACGTAGTCTTCCCATGAAGAGTTGCAGCATCATCTTTGCCAGCTGACAGAGGCCTCTGGGTAACTTCCACCTCGTTATCAGAACTCAAGGACATAACATCAAGAAGACCCGTGGATGCAAAACCAGTAAACAACAACAAAATAATTAGACACACAATCGCATAAATAACCCAAACACGAGCAAATAGCTAAACATACCAATCCCACGCTTGCTTAAAGCAGGGAGAGTACCCGGGTTATCCCAAATAGAACTAAGCCCAACTAACACAAGAACCTCCTCCAAACAAGGACACGCCCAAGTAAGGGTGCTATGGAGTAAAGAATAATGATCATGATTATAAGCAGTCTCAGAGACCTTGGGCTCGAAAACAGATCCCTTGGGATTTCTCCAGGAAGGACTTTCTCAGAAACCCAAAAGAATTCTCCTTTCCAATCCTTGATGGTAGGGATAGAAGGATGGATGCATTGGGGAGAAGGTTCTTTTCTCCGCTGAATGGTGAACCACTCTCCATTTTTCGCTAGATGAAAGAACTTGCGGAAGAGACCAAGAGTGGGAGGAATGCCGTGAGCCTTACATAGTATTTCAAAGTGAGAAATCTTGCTCACACCAAAAGGAGCGATTTGGGCAAGATTCAGATCGTAATAGCTTAAAACCCTAACATAGAACTTAGACAACGGAAGACGGAGGTTCAAAAACTCAAAGAACCAGGTGTACATGGCAATAAAGCCCGCCGGACAGTCACGGACGGTATGATCAATAGGCGGTAGAATGGCTTGACAAGTAAGAGGAATACGATACTTCAAACACAAAGCATCAAGGGTATTTTGTTTTAACAAACATTTTCGACGATCCATATCTGATCAGTCACTCATATTGAAAGAAAAAAGGGAAGAACAAAGAACAAGAAAAGGGGAGAACTGACCTGAAGGAAACTCGGTGGAGGATGAAAAGCAAAACGGTGATATCAATAACCAAACCCCTATTTTATAGTAAAATTTCAAAAATTGCGTGGAGACGTGAAAAACCGTCAGAACGTGTCAAGTCACATCACTTGTCAAATAGGGTAATGATGCCCTACGAACAATGTAATTAATTCATACCTGGGGTATCAAAAGCCCAAGGTAAAAACAAGACAAAAGCCAGAAACGTTAAATCAAAAGATCTCTTTAACAATTCTGACTTGGGAGGCTGATGATGGGGGTAGCCCAGCACACAAGGGCAGTAGCCCAATGCATAATCGGCCCACCACACATACAGGTCCAATAAGTAAACATGATAAGCCCAGCCCCGGCTAGAAGTATATTTCTAGCTAACCCACAAGAAGACGCCTTAGCGTAATAAAGAATACAGTCCAAATAAAGGTTAAATAGGGAAGGATCAGAGTGCACAGACAAAGAGCAGTGTTCACAACCTTTATCTAGACAGGGAAAAGGGGGAGGTCAACGTTTAAGACAAAAGTACATAAAGGGGTCGACATTAATAACTTACCCCTTTTAAGGAGAATCTCGGGGACAAAAGCCACGGACCATAAGACGAGGTTCCTGCCAAAGATACAAAAAGGTCATAAGCTCACCAAAGGTAGACTATAAATAGGAGGCCAAGCTCCAAGGTAATTCATTCGTCTCTCTCAACTCACAATCCATACTACATCTCACATAACTCGTCACTGATTCTCACGCATGAGGTGAATCGCAGGAGACCTTCTCTTACGGTGAGCCTAACGGTTTTGTTTGTCTTAGCAGGTTAGCTTAGGATACTGCCATCGTTGTAGCAACAGTATCATATATAGATTCATTGTCCAAATTTACCCCTATCCATTGTGATCTCATAAGCATATCAACGTTGCGTTTGGTGGCATAAAATCATATGTGCTAACCGGTTGTGTGATTATTTGACTGTGACATCTCTTTATTGCTCTAAAAACATTTGACCATTGGTCCTGGAACATTTATATAATTTCACCTACAGCCCTTTGTATAAATTACATAATTTCACCATTGGTGCTTAACACCACTCCCTTGGGCGTGAGCCATCTGGCTTAACCATTGGTGCTTAACACCACTCCCTGGGGCGTGAACCAGGGTGTGGGGCTCCAGCGTGTCACACCCCGCCAAGGCGGAAATGCGAGGCGTAACATTACATGGTTTCCAAAGCATATGATTACCGCAAACACATACACGATAAATGCATACATAAACAAGTTTAAAGTTTTACATTTCCAAAATGTAAATTGAGTTTACAAAAAGTGAAGATTTCGCAAATATGACTCTATTACAATGAGTTATACAAGAGAAATCCCCCAAAAGTTGTATCCATCGTGCGTGCATGTAATCTACATTGCTAACCTTGCGATCACGTTCAATTTCCTGAAAAACATACTTGAAAATGTCAACACGAGGTTGGTGAATTCACAGGTTTAAATCAAATAGATCTTTGAAAAATTCATTTGTTCATAAATAGTTCCAGTTGCATGTGATAATCAGAATAAGAATTGTTTGACCCATTTGTAAACTAGCTAGGAATACAAATAATATGTTCCTACATGAGCCGTAACCAAACCATGACAATTGTTCTTCGCCCCTAATTTCGTTATCCGGTTCTATGCGGCCATAAATCCTCCAGATTGTGGTTAGCGTGACTAACCATGACCGGGAGACGTCACTCTCCATAGTACTATTCATAGGACCCTAGGCTACAGTTAATGGTTACTAAATTGTTCCAGGGGACTTTAGCGGCCTAAAATCCTTTGACTCATGTAAACATAAAAGTCGAGTCTTATTCTCTTGTTATCACATAAAAATAGTTGTAAGTATGTTCTTCCCCTAAATATTGAAAACAGTAAAAAGGAGCCGTGAAACTCACCTTGATTTTGTGTATGCTTGCAATGATAATTGTTCTAGTCAAACTTGACTATTCGTACCCTAATTACAAAAAGGGTAATTCGTGTTATGACCGAATGTCTCATATGCAAATTGTTCACCGACTTAGCAAATCTGATTGCTTTTGTTTAAATATCTTCTTAGTTTTCCAACACTTGTCTCGTTATAAAATAGTTCTAAGTTACTGCCCAATGGGACTGATGAACAGGTATCGAAACTTTCTTAGTTTCGATTGAACAGAACAGATGTCGAAACTTCCTAGTTTCGATTGAGCAAAACAGGTATCGAAACTACCTGGTTTCGATTAAGTAATAGGTATCGAAACTACCTAGTTTCGATTGAGTAAACAGGTATCGAAACTACCTAGTTTCGATTGAGTAATAGGTATCGAAACTACCTAGTTTCGATTGAGCAAACAGGTATCGAAACTCCTAGTTTCGATTACTGAAATTTTAAATTGACAGAATCAGTTTCAAAACTCTATTCATACATATACGCGTATATTCATGTTTTAAATCTTGAATTCGACACACTTTTCTGGTTATTTCACTTACGTTCGAATAAACTGTATGTTTAGCTACGGTTTTAAAGAAAATAATATGAATAATATTGAGTTTTTACCTCTAAACAGAGATGATGATTTTTGAGAGAAACAGAGAAGATGGTCTTGAATTCTCTTGGTTAGAAATCCTTGAAAGCTCCTTATAATACCGAAATATGGTGGATTTTGCCTTAAAACTTGACTTCGATTTGAAGAGAAATGGGGAAGATTGCCGTAAGAAAATGAGAGATAAAAAGAAATTATGAGAAAGGTGATTGAAGTGGTATGGTTTATATCAGAATTCTCATTATTAAGGTATGGGTTTCTTTCTGAAACTTGGTTAAGAAAGTCAAGGAGTTGGGGGGAAAAGACCCACTTGTCTCGGCCGATTGATATATTTGGGTTTAGGGTTAAATAAATCAAATAATTAGATTTAAGTGTAACTTAATATTGGTTAGAGTTTTTAAATGGTAAATAAATTCGGTTTAGATTTCCCACGGTATTATAATTTTAACAAGTTTATGGCTCGTTGAAGAAAATATTGAAATCTTGGGTTGTATAATTCGTTGAGGTGATTATTTGTAGGTATGAGTACCTAAAGGTGACGCTACATGGTAATGTCTTCGAGAGGGTTCGTTAGTTTACTTTTACGTATATTATATGATTTATTCTAAAAATAACTTATTGACCAACGTAAAAATTTGTGTAACATATACGTCTAGATATTTAATTTCACCACAAACGTTCGTATTAGTCGGTTTATATGGTACGTGAACCGGTAACTCCTAGAATTACCAAATATGAAATGAGACAATGTACGGTTTTTGTTAGACCTTAATGTCCTTGATTGTGAAATTAAGTAAATCACGAAAACAATTATGATGTAAACTTGTTTATAACATGTACGGATATTGACCTGAAATGTCGGGTGTCACATTCTCCCTATGTTAAAAGAATTTCGTCCCGAAATTCAATTCGTGCCATCTTGAACTGGTGTATCCTTAAACAAGGAGGGGTATTTTGTTTTAATCTGATCCTCTCGTTCCCATGTATACTCAGGACCACGTTTTGAGTTCCAACGTACTTTAACCAGTTTGATTCGACTACGTCTCAACCTTTGAACTTTTCAATCTGAAATCTCAATCGGTTCCTCGATGAAATGAAGTTTATCATCAATGTGAATTTCATTTGGCGGTATGATCAAAGTCTCGTCTGACAAGCACTTTTTGAGATTAGACACATGAAATGTATCGTGTACGTTGCTTAGTTCTTGCGGTAGCTTGAGCTTGTAGGCTATAGGGCCAACCCTAGCCAGTATTTCAAACGGTCCAACGTATCTAGGGTTGAGCTTACCACGGTTACCAAACCTTGCAACGCCTTTCCATGGTGAGACTTTTAACATTACTCGGTCACCAATTTGAAATTCTAATGGTTTCCGTCTGTTATCAGCATAGCTCTTCTGTCTGTCTCGGGCCGCTTTCAGACGGTCCTAAATTTTGAAGATCTTATCAGTGGTTTCCTGGACAATCTCAGGACCTGTCAAATGTTTTTCACCAACTTCCGCCCAACATAGCGGTGAGCGGCATTTACGACCATATAAAGCTTCAAACGGAGCTGCCTTGATGCTCGTGTGGTAACTGTTATTATAGGAAAACTCTGCCAACGGTAAATGAGTATCCCAATTTCCTCCGAAATCAATCACACACGCACGGAGCATATCCTCTAAAGTTTGAATGGTCCTTTCGCTTTGACCATCCGTTTGTGGGTGATATGCCGTGCTCATGTCAAGACGTGTGCCCATGGCTTCTTGTAATGATTTCCAGATTCTAGACACGAATCTGCTGTCTCTATCAGAGATAATAGAAATTGGCACTCCATGCCTAGCCACAATTTCCTTGATATAAAGCTTTGCAAGTTTCTCGGTTTTATCCGTCTCTTTGATGGGTAGAAAATGAGCTGATTTTGTCAGACGATCGACAATTACCCATATTGTGTCATAACCGCTGGGCGTCTTGGGTAACTTTGTGATGAAATACATAGAAATCTGTTCCCATTTCCATTGGGGAATTTCCGGTTGTTGTAACAAACCAGACGGTTTCTGATGTTCGGCTTTTACTTTTGAACACGTTAAGCATTTACTGACATATGTGGCAATATCTCCTTTCATATTGGGCCACCAATATAATTCTTTTATATCCTTATACATCTTATCTGAACCCGGGTAAATGGAGTACATGGACTTGTGGGCTTCATCCATAATCAACCCACGTAAGTTACCGTTACTCGGCACCCAAATTCTGTCCATGAAGTAAAACGTATCATCTGACTTAGACTCCAATTGTTTGATCATTCCACGTAGTGCTTCATTCTGGATGTTCTTTTCCTTAAGTGCTTCTTGTTGTGCCATTCGGATTTGAGTAGTAAGACTCGTATGAATTGTTAATCCTAGGGCACGAACACGAAGAGTTTTAACTCGTTCCTTGCGACTTAAGGCGTCTGCTACGACATTGGCTTTCTCGGGATGGTACTTGATATCACAATCATAGTCGTTTAGTAGTTCTACCCAACGATGTTGTCTCATGTTAAGTTCTTTTTGATCAAAGATATGTTGGAGACTCTTATGATCAATAAAAATAGTGCATCTCATACCATAAAGATAATGTCTCCAAATTTTGAGCGCAAACACAACTGCACCCAACTCCAAGTCGTGGGTCGTATAATTCTTTTCGTGCACTTTTAGTTGTCGTGAGGCATATGCGATGACTTTGTCTCTTTGCATTAACACACAACCAAGTCCTTGGTGTGATGCATCGCAGTATACGACAAAATTGTTGATTCCCTCCGGAAGAGATAAGATCGGTGCACTACACAGCTTCTGCTTCAATAATTGGAAAGCTGACTCTTGCTTGTCACTCTAATCATACTTCTTTTCTTTCTGGATTAATGTGGTCAAGGGCAGGGCTATTTTTGAAAAATTCTCAATGAATCGTCTGTAGTAGCCGGCCAAGCCCAAAAATTGACGCACTTCGGTCGGAGTCTTTGGTGCTTCCCAGTTTTTGATCGCTTCTATTTTAGATGGATCAACGTGCATTCCTTCCTTGTTGATGACATGTCCAAGAAAATGCACTTCTCGGATCCAAAACTCACACTTAGAGAATTTAGCGTAAAGATTCTCGTTGCTGAGTAGTTCCAAAATTAATTTCAGATGATGTTCATGATCCTCCTTGGTTCGTGAATATATTAATATATCATCAATAAATACTATCATGAATTTATCCAAGTATGGCTTGCACACTCGGTTCATGAGATCCATAAAAACAGCTGGTGCGTTCGTCAACCCAAACGGCATAACTAGGAATTCGTAGTGGCCATAACGAGTCCTAAATGCCGTCTTTGGTACATCTTCTTCTTGGATTCTTAGTTGATGATACCCCGAACGTAGATCGATCTTAGAGTAGAAGCTAGAACCTTGTAGTTGATCGAACAAATCGTCTATTCGAGGAAGTGGATATCGGTTTTTTATTGTAAGCTTGTTTAATTCTCGGTAATCAATACACATCCTAAAGGTTCCATCCTTTTTCTTTACGAATAGGACCGGAGCTCCCTAAGGTGAGAAACTCGGTTTTATGAAACCTTTATCAAGCAACTTCTGGAGTTGATTTGATAATTCCTGCATTTCAGAAGGTGCTAATCGATACGGTGATCGCGCAACCGGGGCGGCTCCTGGTACCAAGTCGATTCGGAATTCGACTTGCCTCGGTGGTGGTAATCCAGGTAAGTCTTCAGGAAAAACTTCGGGGTAATCCTTAACGATTGGTATGTCTTCAAGTCGACGTTTCTTGGGTTTCTTCTCGACGACGTGAGCCAGGAATACGCAATAGCCTTTACGTAGGTACTTACGAGCTTTCATGCAGTTTATCATCCTCAATGTCACTCCACTTTTCTCACCTTGAATCGAAAGAACTTCTCTGTTTGGGAGGGGAATATGAACAATCTTCTCAAAACAAACAATCTCGGCGTGATTCTTCGACAACCAATCCATACCAATAACAACGTCAAAACTTCTCAGGTCAACAGGTAACAGGTCTATACTAAATGTGTGGTCTTTCAAACATAGAGTACAACCCTGAATGACTTCTTCGGTTTTAATTAGTTTCCCGTTTGCTAATTCAATTGTATAATTTTGGTCTAGTTTGCTGGCCTTAATACCGAGTAGGGACTTAAAGTCATTTGACACAAAACTCATATCAGCACCCGTATCGAAAAGTATAGAGGCATAGTGATTATTTATCGGGAATGTACCAGTGACAATGTTTGGATCTTGTCGTGCGTCACCAGCCCCCATCACAAATGCTCTTCCACGGGCCTGATTGTCGTTTCGGTTCTTCAACTTTGGACAGTCTTTTCTAAAGTGCTTTGGATCTCCACACTCAAAGCATCCCTGATTCATCCTTTCTGCTCCTGGGTTGACCTTTCCTGCTACTTGATTGATCTTATTAGGGTTCGCATTGTTCCAACAGTTATGGGCTAGATGCCCATACTTGTTACACTTTCCACATTGGGTACATCTTCCACTGTGATGATATCCACATTTGTCACACTTCGGTCGTGTTCCAAGATATCCTTTTTGTTCCACAGTGTTGACAGCATAGGCTTTCATAGTTCCAGGTCTCTTGTAAGTTTGATTCTTGTTTTGATTACTTGGTTTTCCAAACCATTTCCTCTTTTCCCCAGACCTTCCTTCCTCGGTCTCCTTCTTCTCAAACAAACCATCACGCACAGCATTATCTTTTAGCTTGAAAGCTAGAATTATAGCGCTTTTGGCATCCATAGGGTTCGATGAAGTCACCAGGCTTCGGATTTGAGGTGCAAGACCCCACAAATATCTTTCAACCTTCTTGTATTCTGGGGTAACCATGTGTGGAACCAAACTTGCTAACTCATTGAATCGGTCAGTGTAACCAGCCACATCATCTCCTATCATTTGTAAATTCCACATTTCAGATTCGATCTTTTGCAACTCATTTCGAGGACAGTACTCCTCAGTCATCATGGCTTTCAGCTCCTCCCAAGTCAGTTGGTATGCAATCTGTCTTCCCAGGGTTTTCACTTGTGAATTCCACCAAGTTGTGCATGTAGAATACTTCACCATGCAGTCAGCGGTGCATTCACTAATATCAATCACCGACTCCATCTTTTCTATCCATCTCATTAGCCCAACTGCACCCTCGGTGCCATTGAAGTTGCGGGGGTTGCAAGATAGAAAGGCCTTGTAGGTGCACTTCCTATTTGGAGCATCTGTAGATTTACAAGTCATAACGTCATTAAATTGGATCATGACTACGTCTTACGGCTTATTTATTCTATTACCTCCGGAACCTCCGGCTGTACCGCTACCTCCTGCACCTCCTCTGCCGGTACCACTGCCGTTTCCTCCTCCACTATTTCGATTTGCCTCATACTGCTCCATGGCAGCAGCTACTCGCTGTGCTATAACTTGCTCCACGTTTGGGGAAATCGTCTCGTTATTGTCACCAGTAGTGTTACGGGGTGTCCCACGCTTAGGTGCCATCACGTTCTTTTTAACATATCAATTAAAAAGAAACAACATTATATAATAATAATGATAGATCATGACATAAGAATACAACAACATCAAACGTGAACAACCATCATTACAACATAAACCATCACATACATAGTTAAAACATGCATAGTACATTGTTCCAAAAGACAAGGATACAAAAAGGGATGGGTTCTCATGACCACATCAGTACCAAAGTTTTAAACTACATAATGTGCTATGGGCACAACCCGCCCGTAATAGGTCTAAAAGAAGATGTGGGAGTACAACCCAATCATCATGGCAAGTCCCGCCATGACAAGGCTAGCCCTAGCCACAAATTCTGCAGCCAAAGTCCTTTCTTCCAGCGCCTCCACCATGTCTCGGATCGTGAGAGTGAACTGCCGGTCCATATCAGCTCTCAACTCTAGGTAGTCAGTGGCACCCTGTATGTCTCAGGTGCTGTCCTCCAGAGTCTGAACTCGAGATCCGAGCCCTTGACGTAAGCGCGTGGTTGCATCCCCATGTGCCCGAATATCATCTAGAAGATCATCAAGACGTTCCTCATGCGTATGAACGCATGCTACTAATGTAGGCACTGTGAGCTCCATGGCTTCCCCAGTGTGGGGTAGGGGTGTTGAGGAGTTGGAGGACTCTCCGAGCTCAAAGGTAGAGGGAATGCTCTCCATCTCCCTCCATCGTGCCAGGGTACGGGGCATCTAACGGATAGTCCCCACCGTATGGTGGTAACAGGGTCGTTGCCTAGGTGGCTCCTCATCCATATCCAAGTTTTTCGAGTCACGGGCTGCCAGGGTTCTCTTGCGTGGAAATCGAACCTTCTTCCTAGCACTCTTTACCATAACTGGTCCTCCGCTTTTCTTTCGGTAGACGATAGGCGGTTCTCCCAGGGCAACATTGGGTGGTGTGGAGCTGCGAACTTGTACTCGATTTTTGGGGCGTGTGGCGGAAAGTTCCTCGTTGGATTCAGAGGTAGAGTCGGGGTCAGAGTGTGATAAGATGAATGGTTATGCAATGCTTATGCAATGAAAATGTTTTGTGAGTCATTTAAATTATAGACTAGGTTCCGTTTTAGACTCCTAGTTCGCTATAATCAATGGCTCTGATACCAAATCTGTCACACCCCGCCAAGGCGGAAACGCAAGGCGTAACATTACATGGTTTCCAAAGCATATGATTACCGCAAACACATACATGATAAATGGATACATAAACAAGTTTAAAGTTTTACATTTCCAAAATGTAAATTGAGTTTACAAAAAGTGAAGATTTCGCAAATATGACTCTATTACAATGAGTTATAAAAGAGAAATCCCCCAAAAGTTGTATCCATCGTGCATGCATGTAATCTACATTGCTAACCTTGCGATCAAGTTCAATTTCCTGAAAAACATACTTGAAAATGTCAACACGAGGTTGGTGAGTTCACAAGTTTAAATCAAATAGATCTTTGAAAAATTCATTTGTTCATAAATAGTTCCAGTTGCATGTGATAATCAGAATAAGAATTGTTTGACACATTTGTAAACTAGCTAGGAATACAAATAATATATTCCTACATGAGCCGTAACCAAACCATGACAATTGTTCTTCGCCCCTAATTTCGTTATCCGGTTCTATGCGGCCATAAATCCTCCAGATTGTGGTTAGCGCGACTAACCATGACCGGGAGACGTCACTCTCCATAGTACTATTCATAGGACCCTAGGCTACAGTTAATGGTTACTAAATTGTTCCAGCGGACTTTAGCGGCCTAAAATCGTTTGACTCATGTAAACATAAAAGTCGAGTCTTATTCTCTTGTTATCACATAAAAATAGTTGTAAGTATGTTCTTCCCCCAAATATTGAAAACAGTAAAAAGGGGCAGTGAAACTCACATTGAGTTTGTGTATGCTTGCAATGATAATTGTTCTAGTCAAACTTGACTATTCGTACCATAATTACAAAAAGGGTAATTCGTGTTATGACCGAATGTCTCATATGCAAATTGTTCACCGACTTAGCAAATCTGATTGCTTTTGTTTAAATATCTTCTTAGTTTTCCAACACTTGTTTCGTTATAAAATAGTTCTAAGTTACTGCCCAATGGGACTGATGAACAGGTATCGAAACTTTCTTAGTTTTGATTGAACAGAACAGATGTCGAAACTTCCTAGTTTCGATTGAGCAAAACAGGTATCGAAACTACCTGGTTTCGATTAAGTAATAGGTATCGAAACTACCTAGTTTCGATTGAGTAAACAGGTATCGAAACTACCTAGTTTCGATTGAGTAATAGGTATCGAAACTACCTAGTTTCGATTGAGCAAACAGGTATCGAAACTCCTAGTTTCGATTACTGAAATTTTAAATTGACAGAATCAGTTTCAAAACTTTATTCATACATATACGCGTATATTCATGTTTTAAATCTTGAATTCGACACACTTTTCTGGTTATTTCACTTACGTTCGAATAAACTGTATGTTTAGCTACGGTTTTAAAGAAAATAATATGAATAATATTGAGTTTTTACCTCTAAACAGAGATGATGATTTTTGAGAGAAACAAAGAAGATGGTCTTGAATTCTCTTGGTTAGAAATCCTTGAAAGCTCCTTATAATACCGAAATATGGTGGATTTTGCCTTAAAACTTGACTTCGATTTGAAGAGAAATGGGGAAGATTGCCGTAAGAAAATGAGAGATAAAAAGAAATTATGAGAAAGGTGATTGAAGTGGTATGGTTTATATCAGAATTCTCATTATTAAGGTATGTGTTTCTCTCTGAAACTTGGTTAAGAAAGTTAAGGAGTTGGGGGGAAAAGACCCACTTGTCTCGGTCGATTGATATATTTGGGTTTAGGGTTAAATAAATCAAATAATTAGATTTAAGTGTAACTTAATATTGATTAGAGTTTTTAAATGGTAAATAAATTCGGTTTAGATTTCTCACGGTATTATAATTTTAACAAGTTTATAGCTCGTTGAAGAAAATATTGAAATCTTGGGTTGTATAATTCGTTGAGGTGATTATTTGTAGGTATGAGTACCTAAAGGTGACGCTACATGGTAACGTCTTCGAGAGAGTTCGTTAGTTTACTTTTACGTATATTATATGATTTATTCTAAAAATAACTTATTGACCAACGTAAAAATTTGTGTAACATATACGTCTAGATATTTAATTTCACCACAAACGTTCGTATTAGTCGGTTTATATGGTACGTGAACCGGTAACTCCTAGAATTACCAAATATGAAATGAGACAATGTACGGTTTTTGTTAGACCTTAATGTCCTTGATTGTGAAATTAAGTAAATCACGAAAACAATTATGATGTAAACTTGTTTATAACATGTACGGATATTGACCTGAAATGTCGGGTGTCACACAGCGTGAGCAGGTTCACGGGTGAATGGGCGTTTTTTTGTTGTGTGTGTGTGCGAGCGTGTGCGTGTGCGTGTGTGTGATCAAGAGAAAACCACAAAGTTAGGCGAAACCCTAGAAACTCTCATAAGCCAATCAAATAATTTATAGATTTTTTTATTATTTTTATTATATATATGTGTGTGTATGTGGGTGTGTGTGTCGCCTAAGTAACATGCACGTACACACCACATTCCTAATCTTTTCCTTCTTATGAGACTTGACGGGTCACCTAAGTATACTCCATTTAGCTTTTAAAACACCGAAAGCTCGCTCGACATCTTTTCGTGCCGACTTTTGCACCTTTTTAAACTTCTTTTCCTTTGGATCGGTTGGATAGGCGAACCATTTCACAAAGGTAGACCAAGTAGGGTATATCGCATCGGTAAGATAGTATCCACGTTTGTATTCTCGATCGTTTAGATGAAATTGACACTTTGGCGCGGACCACATCACGCATGCGAAAACCACAAATCATTTGAAGCCATCACTTCGAGTATGATTGTCGGGTATTAGTGATCACCTCTCATATATTGTCCATGCAGCCTAGTCGAACACATTCTCCAGACGAAATGTGTACAATCAATGCTACCGAGCATACCCGGATAGCCATATTTTTCTTCATGTGCGTTGTACAAAAGTGCAACGTCGTAGCTTGTCGGTCTACGTAAGAACTCTTTGCCGTATAGTTGAATTATGGCATTACAAAAATATTCTAGGCATTCACGTGAAATCCTATTGGTCATACTTAAATACTCATCGTATTCGTCAGGAGGATTACCGGTTGCGAGTTGTTTAACCGTATTTTGGATTTTCCTCGACGAAATAATCTTTTACCGGAGTTTCTAGAGCTTGTTCACGATCACGTGGCACATATCTTTTTTTTATGTAGTTGTGTCTTCTTGTTTGGCTTGCGAAACAATATCCGTGAGAATATGGAGACTACTGCAGCCGCTCTCGTACAAGTCGAACTCACTGGACGAGTCGCGTGGAATAAACAATTCACGATCCATTGTAGATATAAATTTTAAGAGTATGTATTTGTTATTTTGAGTGTAAAAAATATTAAATGGAGATGAATTTATAGTGGTATTGGGTATTTAAATTAGTTTTTTTTAATATATAACGTGCTATAGTGCCGTTGGACAACGACATTCTCTCAAAAGCAACGGGTACGCATACCCGAAGTCCAATACTACCCGCTAGCCTACCTGAACCGTTGGTGTCGTTGTAGCCGATGAACCCTCCCTGCCCGTCAGCCTACCCGCTTGACGCCTCCATTAACCTAGTACTTTTTCAAACTTAAACTCTGAGGCTTAACTGTCCGAATTTGGCTACCAAACTTTTATTGACAATGATTATGTACAACAAATATATATAAATAAACCAATTAAGTCTATGTCATTTGTTTTTAAATAAAGAAAATTATATATCTTATTAATTTCGTAGGACGGTGAATAGTAGCCGCTACATTTAGTGCCTACCACGTAACACGTAACAGGTTTTGATTGGTCTTTTTTTTATAGTCATCGTTCTTTTCATATATGCACTGTAATGCGGTGTCTTTCACATGAGTGGCGGCCAGTGCCTTGGTTGGTCATCCGTGAGACGAGGGTTCGAATCCCCACACCCCACCCTCGCGTGTTTCAGTCCACTGACATCATAATTAATTTTTTTTTTTTTAAATAAATTTAATTAAATAAATCTTAATAATTTAAATCTTTATACTTAATTTTCAGCTATAACTTTTAAAATATTATGTTTTTTAAGTTCCAAATATAACGTTAAAACATACTTATTTTTATATCCGTCATTACACGCGTCCTCCGTAACGCGTGGGTATTTTTTACCGGTATAGTATTAAAACTACACCTAAATAAGAATCTCAATTTAAATTTGTGTTATAAAATATTATTAAACAAAATAAGTATTATAATTAAATTTACACGATTGAGGCAAGCATCATTTTAAACTTTGTACATGAAAATGGAATACTTTTAAACAAAGCAATGTACAATTATTGGTTTTGATTTGGATTATTAACTAGGCAAGTAGGGGATGATTCGGGAACAAACACGACTCGTCTGGAACTAGTCGTTTTGTGTGCCACATGATTTTCTCATTAAATGTCATGCAACTTGCCCAACTTGTTCATTATATATTTATTTTATTCAAAGTTGGTGAGATTACGTTTTTTCTTGAGTATGGCCCACTTCTTTGCAATATGTTCGATTTGGCCCCTGTACATTGACTGTTATCGTTCTCTGTCATCCACATACAAATAGTTATCCAAGATATTTATAGGGATCTTAAATTTATGAGTAAATTACAAATTATGTCCTTTAACTTTATAATAAATTGCAGGTTATGTCCTTTGGCTTTAAAAATTACATTGGATGTCCTTTTTTTGAAACATTTGCACACATTTAGTCCTTTTCACTAACTGGAGTTAACTTTTTCAGTTAAGTCTCATAATGTGCAAGGGTAATATTGTCATTTTAGTATATAAAAAAATAATTCTTTTTCTGTTCTCTCTCTACATACACACTTTCTTCCTCAAACAAAACCCACAACCACCATCATCTTCATCTCCAAACAAAACCCACAACCACCATCATCTTCATTTTTACTGTCTTTGAACTCCAAAACCCACAACCACCATCATCTTCATCTCCAAACAAAAACCCATAAGCACCATCATCTTCATCTCCTGCCGTTGAACTCCAAAACACCGCCACTGCCGCATACCAGGCTACCACCACCATTAAAATCCTGATTAGGTATCTCATGGGAAATTGATTTTGGGTTTCTCATGGGAGAAAAAATGCTACCACCGCCACTGCCGCCAACCAGGCTACTTACAATTCGTGTCTCTCCAGTCTCCATCAACATGCCTAAGATTCCCATCTTGAGAAGCTGCTCAAAAACTTCAATCGAGGATGATCCTCATTCGAACTATGAACTGAATTACGGGTGTCTATTTCAATATTCTATATCCTCAAACTGCACTAGTGAATCCCCCCAAACCCTAACCCTACTACAGCCAATCGTCCCTTGAACAAGGTTCCCTGGTTGAACCCTAAAACTGGTTTGAACATTGTTCCCTAGTTGAACCCTAAAACTAGATGCCCCAAATCTTCTGAAACCACTACCATCACATCATCATATCACACCCAATCGGCCCTTGAACCAGATCTGAACCACCGTGGTAAAGCGAAGTAAGCGAGGGGGAGAGAGAGAGATAAACCGTCGGGAGATGTGGGAGAGATAGATCGTCTAAGATATGGAGATGAGAGTGATGACGGTTGTTTTCAGATCTCAAAGGATGACGATGTTGATTATTTTCTAGATCTCCGGTGGTGTTTCTTCTCAAGATCTCTGTTGAGTTTGGAGATGGAGTGGGAGTCTGGTAAACAAAAGAGGGGGTTGGGTGTAGGTGGTCCCACAAGTTGTGTTTTGATATATTTTTTTATTTGTAAAAAAAGAGTGGGGATAAAAAGACATTAATACCCCTCATGTGAGGGACACATGACCATATTTAACGCCACTTTTGGATGGAGGTTAGTAGAAAGGACGAATTGTGTGCAAAGATTTCAAAAAAAGGACATCCAGTGTAATTTTTGAAGCCAAAGGGCATAACCTGCAATTTGCTATAAAGATAAAGGACATAATTTGTAATTTACTCTAAATTTATTTAATTTTTAGAACGGTATGTTGGTTAAGATAATGCTAACCCCTTCTAGCCTAGAGTTCAAGTCCTGTCACAGAGGATGTTCCTGAAATTATAAAGTGCACCTTGTGAGTATTGAACCTGAGACCTTTACAAAAAGAAAGTCTTATAACAAAACCCCCTGACCATCAGATCAAAGACCTGATTTATATAGTAGCCCTTTTAAATGACAACTTGAGTGAGTACAAGGGAGTGACGTGTGTAACTTTTATTATCTTTTATTTTAATTTTTTTTATTTTTAACATTTATACTATATATTATATACATTTTTAACCCGTCTACTTTTATAATAATTCCGTTTCACAATTATAACTTTCGTTCTTTACATGTTATTTTAACACCTTATTATAAAGATAACATTTGATGACCCGTCAAGATTTGACTTAATCAATCGTCCACCTTAGGCATTTTACCTGATATCACACACAACGTTAACGTTAGCTTCGCTAAATGATCTACACCTAATCTTCGTTGATAAAACCAAAATCTTATGTCACCATTTTTCTCTATTATTCTCAAATACATTTATTATAATTTGTTTAAATAGCAGTTTAACAAAATTTTATACAACTTTTATACATACATAATATCCCCAGTGACTAAAATTTAACTGCACCATGTCCCCCATCAACTTACGGTTAACTGTATCATACCCCCGAGGACTAACGTTTGTTTGCATCATACCCTAGGTGAATAACGCTCAATTGCACCATACTCCTCGACAAGGGGGAAGCTTAGTGAGGGCCCAGGGGGCTTAATTTTCTCTCACAAGTGTTAATTTATACGTATTCGGTCGAAAATTTTATAGGTATTAAGTTCCGGCCCCCTTAATAGGGATAAAAACAATCCCGGCCTTCCCTGCGTTTTTCTTCAAGCTTTGTCACTGCTCCTCGATGACTAACATAGCATACCCCGGTTGACTAACATTTATCTGCAACATATTACATACCCACAGTAACTAACATTCAATTGCATCATACTTTATCATATGTCCAAATATGATAATAATCGCACACATAATTCCGACTGTTCTAAGCTGTTCTTAACCCTGACACTTTGACTTTACTCGATTATATATCTCTTTTTTAACCCAGGACAAATGACTTTTTTATTCAATATGTATACAAGACGAGATAAAAAAAAATTCCTTTGTCAAATACGTGACAAATTATCACTAATTTCAGCCAAATATTTATTATAGTATCAGGTAGCAATCGTATTACGAACATATGATTTGACAAATATACATGATTTCAATGAGAAATTAAATATACATGAAGACATGAATTTTGCCACGCATGAAATATCCAAATTTAACAAAAAAAAATTATGTTCAAAACGTATCTAAATAAATATGATTTGACAAATATACATGATTCAATGAGAAATTAGAGAGCATTTAGTTCTAGTAGACCCGGTAATAACAAAATATTTCGACTATATAATACTTTAAGAAATAAGGTACATTGTAAGACCATGAGGCTGATAGCTTCAAAATTGTCAAAGTATTAATGTTATTGACAGTTCAAATCATCTAATGATATTTCATCTCTGCTAATAGGTACAATCTTACTACGGATAGACAAACTTGCTACTGATAGAACAACTTGCAACTGATAGAACAAATATGATGTTGATAGAAGAAATCTACTAAGGATGACATTTTTTTGTTGATAGAGCAAATGTGTTGCAGATGAACTAATATGTTGCGGATAGATCTTATCTGTAGCTAACAACACACTTGCAACTAATGAACCTTTTCCCACTGATAGTATGATCCGCATGAGTCTTGTGATTAGTGGAGAAGTTAGTAGGAGCTTTACAAAAGATCTATAGCTTTTGTTTTTGTTTTTGTATTTGTCTTTACATTAGTAGCCAATGATATATTAGTTTCATGTAAATAATAAGATTAACGGTCTGTGTTGAATCTTATCCGTAGAACTAATGATTTGTATTGATTCTAAGGAATCCGTAGCTCTATATGTATTAGGTTTCTCACTTGTGAAAGATGATTGAATGAGCTCTTACTACCTTGTAAACAATTGAGAATGAAATACATTGATCTTGAAAGTTTATTTCATCTATTCTTATATTGTTCTTAGACGGTTAATTGTTATTGTTTCCGCTAATCTCAACTACTAAAAGAACCATCTTGTGTTGTTTCGAAAAACACTAATCCTACATACATAAATGGGCTCGATCTAACACCCTAAGTAAGGAGCTCGAAAAGTATACTGAAATGAACTTTTTTAGAAAATTTTACCGTACAAAAGTTTGAGTTTTAGGATATTTTGGCTTAATGGAAAGAAAATCTCAATTTCCGATTCTAGCCGTTTAGCATGTGATCTACTATATGTCCAAGCTTCTACGGTAGCTTCAACACCCATTTTGTTCAGTTAGTGGCAAGGTAATATCTCCAAAACTCACCCCCAATATCGATGGAAGTGTGCATTGTTTAAAAGACTACTTATACGGCACAGAACACATAAAAGATACTTCATCCCTTAAAGGCGAACTTAGAACGATTGAATAAAAAATACACGAGGAAGAAATAACAAGTGGAATGGCGGTCCCACTAACCGTGCAACAACTTTCTTAAGAAGATAAACTACATAACAATGGTGACAACGCCTATTTTCGATTAGAAATTATTTGTTTTCTGTGTTTTTAACTTGAGAATGTATTATTTTGTGATTTCGAAAAAATAAAAAGAATTAAAATTAATCTCTAAAGCCTGATATTCCCTAAAATTAATCGCCCCTAAAGCCCTCACCGCTAAAGCTTGTTATTCCCTAGTCATTAGATCAATTCTAGATTCGCGGATGGATTAACTGGTGGAACTTATCACGATGATTAAAGTTCGTATCACCCCTAATAAGTACTATCGCCCCTAATGCTTACAATTCTTGTAGTGTCTATATATGTATTAGGTTTCTCACTTGTGAACGATGATTGAATGAGCTCTTGCTACCTTGTAAACAATTGAGAATGAAATACATTGATCTTGAAATTTTATTTCATCTATTCTTATATTGTTCTTAGACGATTAGTTGTTATTGTTTCCGCCAATCTCAACTACTAACAGAATCATCTTGTATTGTTTCGAAAAACACTGATCCTGCATACATAAACGGGCTCGATCTAACACCTTAAGTAAGGAGCTCGAAAAGTATACTGAAATGAACTTTTTTAAAACATTTTACCGTACAAGAGTTTGAGTTTTTTGATATTTTGGCTTAATGGAAAAAAAAATCTCAATTTCCGATTCTAGCCGTTATGACATGTGATCTACTATATGTCCAAGCTTCTACGGTAGCTTCAACACCCATTTTTTTCAATTAGTGGCAGGGTAATATCTCCAAAACTCACCCCCAATATCGGCGAAAGCGTGCATTGTTTAAAAGACTACGTAAACGGCACAAAACACATAAAAGATACTTCATCCCTTAAAGGCGAACTTAGAACGATCGAATAAAAAATACACAAGGAAGAAATAACAAATGGAATGGCGGTCCCACTAACCGTGCAACAACTCTCTTACGAAGATAAACTACATAACAACGGTGACAACGCCTATTTTCAATTAGAAATTATTTCTTTTATGTTTTTTAACTTCAGAATGTATTATTTTGTGATTTCAAAATAATAAAAGAATTTATTTAACTAATACTTAAACACAATGCCACCGACCGTTTCCCCCTTTCACTTTTCAAAAATGACAATATTAACCCTTTACTTTGTAAACTACACTTTAACCCCTCAAGTTTCTAAAGTTTTGTGTTTACCTTCTGTACTATATATAATCTGATTTTTTCTTAATAGCTTACGTTCATTAGTTAATTTTTTTTTGTGATGTCCCAGTATAAATTTCGTTAAAAACGGAGTCGTATTCAATGTAGAGTATTTTTTTTATGCGTCGTGGGTTATATCGACTAACGGTAACATGCTGGTACCGTGAAAAATGAGACCGACACCGATTGAAAAACACCAATTCCATTTTTTTATGTTTAGCCATGTTAGGTCCACCTGCCGCCACCACGGTGCGCGAGGCTAATTTTCTAGTTAAAATTAATCTCTAAGTTCATTGCATTATCCTATTTATTTTTTATTAAATTAAAATTTTAAACCGGTTACAAACCAAACCAAACCAGATAGATCCCAAAAACCGATTCGTACCTAAAAATTCGGGTTGAAGTGAGAGTATAACCCGTATACTTGAATTTGAGAATAGAGTTTTACTAGAAAAACTTGGTACTAGCATTGAGAGAATTCTAGAACTTACTTTGTTGTGCTAAAAGTAGGAAGTTAATGTGTTATTTTAATTAGTATTGTGTTTGAGTGTAACTAGAAATCATGACCACCTGCGCGTTCTGGTGGGGTCATACAGTGAAATTAACATGGTTAAGTACATAACGAAGGCCGTGCGTTTGTGAATATCGCTACCCGTGTTGCGGTTGTGACACTAACGTTGTTAAATACAATGACATTAGCACCCCGTGATATGCGGCGGGAAGCGTACCCTAAACGGTTGAGACGGTGACAATAACGTGGCTAAACACAAAAAAAACGTGATTAGGTACATAAAAAAATGTATGAAGTTATAGCGACTCGGTTAGTTCAATAAAAAGAAAGTAAAAAAACCAAATAATAAAAACTCAAAATAAATTATGGCTCAAAAGATATGTGACATGTGGCGTGACGGTGAAGAAAAACACCTAACTTTGACATTTTACAAAAGTTGACCTGAGAGTTGTGGTAGACACTTGTAAATGAGTATAACAAAATTTTAAACGGTTGAGACAGTGACAATAACGTGTCTAAACACAAAAAAAACGTGATTAAGTACATAAAAAATGTATGAAGTTCCGGCAACTCGGTTAGTTCAATAAAAAAACCAAAATAAATTATGGCTTAAAAGATAGGTGACATGTGGCGTGACAGTGTGAAAAAACACCTAAATTCGACATTTTATAAAGTTGAGGGGGAGTTGTGGTAGACACTTGTAAATGAGTAAACAAAATTATACCGAGACATGAAAAAAAAAATATTAAACATAACAAATTAATTTTTTTTAAAGTATTTTTGAATTTTTAAAAAATTAAAGGGGTGTTATTTGAAAATGTGAAAATTAAAAAGGTTGAATCTAAAAATAGAAAAAAGCAAAAAAAAATGGAATTTTCTAATTCGTCACCGACGTTACAAATTGAGCGTTTATGAATTTACATGTTTGAAGCACAAAAAGGGCTAAGTTGACTCAACTGGCGTATGGTATGCCCACCAATATATCATATGTTGATGTGCAAAAGTATACGTCGAATTTCTATTAAGATGTGTTATCAGTGGCGAGCTTGGAGAAAAACATAGGAGGAGGCGGGATTTTTTTTCCTATCGTTGGGGTTGCAACTATAAAATTTTCGACCGAATACGTATAAACTAACACTACTGAGCGAAAAACTGACCGAATACATATATATTAATATTTCTTAGCGAAAAATCACCCCCCCCCTTCTCCGAGCCGTCACTATTCTTCGCCCCTGTGCATTGTGAAGTATGCCCAAAGAGCAAATAAGGTGGAGGAGCTAAACTTCAAATACCAAAAAGTTTTGTGAACAATTTAAAAAATAAAAAAAGTTAATAAATGTATATTATAAGTTTAATTAAGGTTACGGCGGTTATACAGTTATTAAAAAATAAAAAACTTTGTGCTCAGAATTCAAAATGTATAAGTTTTATGGTCAATTTATATAAAAAAAATGTATATTATTCATAATGTTGTGGTCAATTTAGAAAAAATAAAATATATACTATTCATAGAAAAAAAATATACTATTCGTATTTTAGGGATCAATTTGGAAAAAATAAAAAGTTGTGGTCAATATGCTAAAAATAAAAAGTATACTATTAATAATGATTGTTGTTTGTAGTATTATGTAATCACTTTTAATCCTTAAATATATTATTTATAACCTTTTAGATTTTTGTTTAATTTATTTAAATTCCAATACTATTAACTGTTTTTTAGTTATTGGGAAATTAGATTTTAATAATCTAACCTATGACTTTAAACATAAAGATAGTCCATACTAAATTTGATAGGTTTCAATCCTAACTTTTATTTTTGTTATAAAGAGATATTTTAGTAACATAATCATCATAGAATTATACTTTGTAGTAAATACATATTATGTTACTGTGACTGTCTTTGGTAATAAAAGTGAAAGTTATAACTGCTACTAATCAAATTGTTAGCATTGATTAATCTTGACCAATAAGTAATACTTTATATTATTAAAATCTAGTTTTTCTTAGTTATTTAAATTATTTGCTAGTTAACAAATTTATGATTTCATATTTTAAATTTTTTTACTAGTTAACAAATTTTAACATTAATTCGATTTCCGTATTTTAATTTTTTTGCTAGTATGGATTATGAACAGAAGTTAACAAATTATTAAATGATTTATGATTATTCTTTTTTTAAGAGAATTTTATTAGATCCGTGGTCAGAATTTTAAGAGAATTTACAAGGGTAAGAAGATATGAACTTAAAATCTTAGATGACAAGTTATCTATATCCAAATAAAAATCTCTTGGTCACAACTGGGAAAACGGTTTCATCGCATAACTATACTCATACTAAGTGTAGTAGTTTAACTAAAGGGGTGTAATATACCACCATAAAATAACCGTGTGAGTCTATGTGACACCCTCGCTTTGTGAGAACACCGCCCCCTCTTCAAATGAGGCTTGGCGTGAGAATTCCGAGGAGTGAGAGAGAGAAAAGAGTGACGCATTGTGAATGGGTGTTAGAAGCGTGAGGCACTTGAACACCACCCCCTTTTCAAATGAGAGGCGTGCAAGGCCTCACTCCGAGGAGGTATCACATGCCCTAAAAGGATAAAGAATATGCATTATGTTTATGAAACTGTCTATCTTTAACAAACATCAAGTTGATGTATATCATACTTGCACTAGTTTTTTTGCATGGTAAGATCAACTTTTCCTATGACCTTCAAGCAATGGACTAAATCTCTTGCAAAAGAAAGGATGGTAATTATAAGTATCACCTAATACAATACCAATCATGTATAATAACTACTTTAAGACTGACAACATGCTTGCCGCATTCTCAAATATACTCGTTCTGAATGTTTCAAAACTGGATTGAGAAATTCAGGTTTGTTTGCATCCTTACAGGAGAAATAATCTACGATAGTGGCAAAATGCTAAAGCTAGCTAGTTGCAACATAAAATAATAGATAATGAATTTTATTTAACAGTGAAGTAAAATTTATGCCAAGATTAAGGAACATGATAAAAAAAGTTACCATTTTATAACCAACAACATTCAAAAGATAACATAACTAATAAACGTCATAACATAAAGCAAGAAAAAAACATCCCACGAACCTGAAAAACGAGAACACGACACCAAAATCCCTATTACCATACACGATCTAAGCAACAGGTTCTTGGGCAGCACGCCTCTTTCTAGCCTCCTCGATGATGGTTAACTTGATACCCTTACCCTTAGGTAGAGAAACCCATGGTTTGGAACCCTTTCCAAGAGTAAAAACATTACCCAAACGCGTTGCAAACTCGTGTCCAGTAGCATCTTGAATGTGAACGGTTTCAAAGCTGCCCTTATGTTTTTCCCTGTTCTTAAGGATACCAACCCGGCCAGTGTTTCTTCCACCAGTTACCATAACAACATTACCAACATCAAATTTGATGAAATCGACAATCTTGTTTGAATCAAGATCAAGCTTGATGGTGTCATTAGCTTTGATGAGTGGGTCGGGGTAACGAATGGTTCGCCCATCATAAGTGTTGATGTATGGAATGCCCTTTGAACCAAACTGGACCGAACGAACCTTGCACAGCTTAAACTACAAAAAAAGGTTCTTATCTTAACAACCTCACATCTTGAAAAGAAAAAATTGAAAACAAAAGAAGCTCCACTCTATGCTGTAAAGAGGCAAAGGCGCACTCAAGATGCTTAGGCTGTTTTAAAAGAAGCCTAGGCACTTAAATAGCGACTAGCAAGGCGGTAGAATAAAAAATACCAATTTAAGGTGTTTTGGACATAACCTAGCCTTGTTTTGGGCTAGGTTAAGCTGTTTTAAGTTTATTCCAGGCTTGTTTAGGACTGTTCAGAAATGCGCATGCACACCTGATAATGAGGCTTTTAAAGCAAAGAGACAAGGGTGCGCCAAGGCGTTGAGGCACGCGCCTGATACGCTTTAGACAAAATTGGTTCTACTACAAAAAGAGTAAATGTGACCGTTTCAATTCATTTACTTATCATAAATTTTTTAGGTTATGATAGACCTATCTTAATGCGTGAATTCAGTCAAACGACTTCAGTAGAAAAACAGTTGAAGTTTATCCGGTAATCAATCGAACATTATTAAGAGCAAGTTTACAAACCT